>CM076113.1:0-2672500 GCA_038048805.1 Hipparchia sbordonii
CCAAACCTAACCCAAACCTAACCCAAACCTAACCCAAACCTAACCCAAACCTAACCCAAACCTAACCCAAACCTAACCCAAACCTAACCCAAACCTAACCCAAACCTAACCCAAACCTAACCCAAACCTAACCCAAACCTAACCCAAACCTAACCCAAACCTAACCCAAACCTAACCCAAACCTAACCCAAACCTAACCCAAACCTAACCCAAACCTAACCCAAACCTAACCCAAACCTAACCCAAACCTAACCCAAACCTAACCCAAACCTAACCCAAACCTAACCCAAACCTAACCCAAACCTAACCCAAACCTAACCCAAACCTAACCCAAACCTAACCCAAACCTAACCCAAACCTAACCCAAACCTAACCCAAACCTAACCCAAACCTAACCCAAACCTAACCCAAACCTAACCCAAACCTAACCCAAACCTAACCCAAACCTAACCCAAACCTAACCCAAACCTAACCCAACCTAACCAAACCTAACCCAAACCTAACCCAAACCTAACCCAAACCTAACCCCAAACCTACCCCAACCTAACCCAAACCTAACCCAAACCTACCCAAACCTAACCCAAACCTAACCCAAACCTAACCCAAACCTAACCCAAACCTAACCCAAACCTAACCCAAACCTAACCCAAACCTAACCCAAACCTAACCCAAACCTAACCCAAACCTAACCCAAACCTAACCCAAACCTAACCCAAACCTAACCCAAACCTAACCCAAACCTAACCCAAACCTAACCCAAACCTAACCCAAACCTAACCCAAACCTAACCCAAACCTAACCCAAACCTAACCCAAACCTAACCCAAACCTAACCCAAACCTAACCCAAACCTAACCCAAACCTAACCCAAACCTAACCCAAACCTAACCCAAACCTAACCCAAACCTAACCCAAACCTAACCCAAACCTAACCCAAACCTAACCCAAACCTAACCCAAACCTAACCCAAACCTAACCCAAACCTAACCCAAACCTAACCCAAACCTAACCCAAACCTAACCCAAACCTAACCCAAACCTAACCCAAACCTAACCCAAACCTAACCCAAACCTAACCCAAACCTAACCCAAACCTAACCCAAACCTAACCCAAACCTAACCCAAACCTAACCCAAACCTAACCCAAACCTAACCCAAACCTAACCCAAACCTAACCCAAACCTAACCCAAACCTAACCCAAACCTAACCCAAACCTAACCCAAACCTAACCCAAACCTAACCCAAACCTAACCCAAACCCTAACCCAAACCTAACCCAAAACCTAACCCCAACCTAACCCAAACCTAACCCAAACCTAACCCAAACCTAACCCAAACCTAACCCAAACCTAACCCAAACCTAACCCAAACCTAACCCCAAACCCTAACCCAAACCTAACCCAAACCTAACCCAAACCTAACCCAAACCTAACCCAAACCTAACCCCAAACCTAACCCAAACCTAACCCAAACCTAACCCAAACCCTAACCCAAACCTAACCCAAACCTAACCCAAACCTAACCCAAACCTTAACCCAAACCTAACCCAAACCTAACCCAAACCTAAACCAAACCTAACCCAAACCTAACCCAAACCTAAACCAAACCTAACCCAAACCTAACCCAAACCTAACCCAAACCTAACCCAAACCCTGACCCAACCTACCAACCTAACCCAAACCTAACCCAAACCTAACCCAAACCTAACCCAAACCTAACCCAACCTAACCCAAACCTAACCCAAACCTAACCAAACCTAACCCAAACCCGAACCCAAACCTAACCCAAACCTAACCCAAACCTAACCCAAACCTAACCCAAACCTAACCCAAACCTAACCCAAACCTAACCCAAACCTAACCCAAACCTAACCCAAACCAAACCAAAACCTAACCCAAACCTAACCCAAACCTAACCCAAACCTAACCCCAAACCTAACCCAAACCTAACCCAAACCTAACCCAAACCTAACCCAAACCTAACCCAAACCTAACCCAAACCTAACCCCAACCTAACCCAAACCTAACCCAAACCTAACCCAAACCTAACCCAAACCTAACCCAAACCTAACCCAAACCTAACCCAAACCTAACCCAAACCTAACCCAAACCTAACCCAAACCTAACCCAAACCTAACCCAAACCTAACCCAAACCTAACCCAACCTAACCCAAACCTAACCCAAACCTAACCCAAACCTAACCCAAACCTAACCCAAACCTAACCCAAACCTAACCCAAACCTAACCCAAACCTAACCCAAACCTAACCCAAACCTAACCCAAACCTAACCCAAACCTAACCCAAACCTAACCCAAACCTAACCCAAACCTAACCCAAACCTAACCCAAACCTAACCCAAACCTAACCCAAACCTAACCCAAACCTAACCCAAACCTAACCCAAACCTAACCCAAACCTAACCCAAACCTAACCCAAACCTAACCCAAACCTAACCCAAACCTAACCCAAACCTAACCCAAACCTAACCCAAACCTAACCCAAACCTAACCCAAACCTAACCCAAACCTAACCCCAACCTAACCCAAACCTAACCCAAACCTAACCCAAACCTAACCCAAACCTAACCCAACCTAACCCAAACCTAACCCAAACCTAACCCAAACCTAACCCAAACCTAACCCAACCTAACCCAAACCTAACCCAAACCTAACCCAAACCTAACCCAAACCTAACCCCAACCTAACCCAAACCTAACCCAAACCTAACCCAAACCTAACCCAAACCTAACCCAAACCTAACCCAAACCTAACCCAAACCTAACCCAAACCTAACCCAAACCTAACCCAAACCTAACCCAAACCTAACCCAAACCTAACCCAAACCTAACCCAAACCTAACCCAAACCTAACCCAAACCTAACCCAAACCTAACCCAAACCTAACCCAAACCTAACCCAAACCTAACCCAAACCTAACCCAAACCTAACCCAAACCTAACCCAAACCTAACCCAAACCTAACCCAAACCTAACCCAAACCTAACCCAAACCTAACCCAAACCTAACCCAAACCTAACCCAAACCTAACCAAACCTAACCCAAACCTAACCCAAACCTAACCCAAACCTAACCCAAACCTAACCCAAACCTAACCCAAACCTAACCCAAACCTAACCCAAACCTAACCCAAACCTAACCCAAACCTAACCCAAACCTAACCCAAACCTAACCCAAACCTAACCCAAACCTAACCCAAACCTAACCCAAACCTAACCCAAACCTAACCCAAACCTAACCCAAACCTAACCCAAACCTAACCCAAACCTAACCCAAACCTAACCCAAACCTAACCCAAACCTAACCCAAACCTAACCCAAACCTAACCCAAACCTAACCCAACCTAACCCAAACCTAACCCAAACCTAACCCAACCTAACCCAAACCTAACCCAAACCTAACCCAAACCTAACCCAAACCTAACCCAAACCTAACCCCAACCTAACCCAAACCTAACCCAAACCTAACCCAAACCTAACCCAAACCTAACCCAAACCTAACCCAAACCTAACCCAAACCTAACCCAAACCTAACCCAAACCTAACCCAAACCTAACCCAAACCTAACCCAAACCTAACCCAAACCTAACCCAAACCTAACCCAAACCTAACCCAAACCTAACCCAAACCTAACCCAAACCTAACCCAAACCTAACCCAAACCTAACCCAAACCTAACCCAAACCTAACCCAAACCTAACCCAAACCTAACCCAAACCTAACCCAAACCTAACCCTAACCTAACCCAAACCTAACCCAAACCTAACCCAAACCTAACCCAAACCTAACCCAAACCTAACCCAAACCTAACCCAAACCTAACCCAAACCTAACCCAAACCTAACCCAAACCTAACCCAAACCTAACCCAAACCTAACCCAAACCTAACCCAAACCTAACCCAAACCTAACCCAAACCTAACCCAAACCTAACCCAAACCTAACCCAAACCTAACCCAAACCTAACCCAAACCTAACCCAAACCTAACCCAAACCTAACCCAAACCTAACCCAAACCTAACCCAAACCTAACCCAAACCTAACCCAAACCTAACCCAAACCTAACCCAAACCTAACCCAAACCTAACCCAAACCTAACCCAAACCTAACCCAAACCTAACCCAAACCTAACCCAAACCTAACCCAAACCTAACCCAAACCTAACCCAAACCTAACCCAAACCTAACCCAAACCTAACCCAAACCTAACCCAAACCTAACCCAAACCTAACCCAAACCTAACCCAAACCTAACCCAAACCTAACCCAAACCTAACCCAAACCTAACCCAAACCTAACCCAACCTAACCCAAACCTAACCCAAACCTAACCCAAACCTAACCCAAACCTAACCCAAACCTAACCCAAACCTAACCCAAACCTAACCCAAACCTAACCCAAACCTAACCCAAACCTAACCCAAACCTAACCCAAACCTAACCCAAACCTAACCCAAACCTAACCCAAACCTAACCCAAACCTAACCCAAACCTAACCCAAACCTAACCCAAACCTAACCCAAACCTAACCCAAACCTAACCCAAACCTAACCCAAACCTAACCCAAACCTAACCCAAACCTAACCCAAACCTAACCCAAACCTAACCCAAACCTAACCCAAACCTAACCCAAACCTAACCCAAACCTAACCCAAACCTAACCCAAACCTAACCCAAACCTAACCCAAACCTAACCCAAACCTAACCCAAACCTAACCCAAACCTAACCCAAACCTAACCCAAACCTAACCCAAACCTAACCCAAACCTAACCCAAACCTAACCCAAACCTAACCAAACCTAACCCAAACCTAACCCAAACCTAACCCAAACCTAACCCAAACCTAACCCAAACCTAACCCAAACCTAACCCAAACCTAACCCAAACCTAACCCAAACCTAACCCAAACCTAACCCAAACCTAACCCAAACCTAACCCAAACCTAACCCAAACCTAACCCAAACCTAACCCAAACCTAACCCAAACCTAACCCAAACCTAACCCAAACCTAACCCAAACCTAACCCAAACCTAACCCAAACCTAACCCAAACCTAACCCAAACCTAACCCAAACCTAACCCAAACCTAACCCAAACCTAACCCAAACCTAACCCAAACCTAACCCAAACCTAACCCAAACCTAACCCAAACCTAACCCAAACCTAACCCAAACCTAACCCAAACCTAACCCAAACCTAACCCAAACCTAACCCAAACCTAACCCAAACCTAACCCAAACCTAACCCAAACCTAACCCAAACCTAACCCAAACCTAACCCAAACCTAACCCAAACCTAACCCAAACCTAACCCAAACCTAACCCAAACCTAACCCAAACCTAACCCAAACCTAACCCAAACCTAACCCAAACCTAACCCAAACCTAACCCAAACCTAACCCAAACCTAACCCAAACCTAACCCAAACCTAACCCAAACCTAACCCAAACCTAACCCAAACCTAACCCAAACCTAACCCAAACCTAACCCAAACCTAACCCAAACCTAACCCAAACCTAACCCAAACCTAACCCAAACCTAACCCAAACCTAACCCAAACCTAACCCAAACCTAACCCAAACCTAACCCAAACCTAACCCAAACCTAACCCAAACCTAACCCAAACCTAACCCAACCTAACCCAAACCTAACCCAAACCTAACCCAAACCTAACCCAAACCTAACCCAAACCTAACCCAAACCTAACCCAAACCTAACCCAAACCTAACCCAAACCTAACCCAAACCTAACCCAAACCTAACCCAAACCTAACCCAAACCTAACCCAAACCTAACCCAAACCTAACCCAAACCTAACCCAAACCTAACCCAAACCTAACCCAAACCTAACCCAAACCTAACCCAAACCTAACCCAAACCTAACCCAAACCTAACCCAAACCTAACCCAAACCTAACCCAAACCTAACCCAAACCTAACCCAAACCTAACCCAAACCTAACCCAAACCTAACCCAAACCTAACCCAAACCTAACCCAAACCTAACCCAACCTAACCCAAACCTAACCCAAACCTAACCCAAACCTAACCCAAACCTAACCCAAACCTAACCCAAACCTAACCCAAACCTAACCCAAACCTAACCCAAACCTAACCCAAACCTAACCCAAACCTAACCCAAACCTAACCCAAACCTAACCCAAACCTAACCCAAACCTAACCCAAACCTAACCCAAACCTAACCCAAACCTAACCCAAACCTAACCCAAACCTAACCCAAACCTAACCCAAACCTAACCCAAACCTAACCCAAACCTAACCCAAACCTAACCCAAACCTAACCCAAACCTAACCCAAACCTAACCCAACCTAACCCAAACCTAACCCAAACCTAACCCAAACCTAACCCAAACCTAACCCAAACCTAACCCAAACCTAACCCAAACCTAACCCAAACCTAACCCAAACCTAACCCAAACCTAACCCAAACCTAACCCAAACCTAACCCAAACCTAACCCAAACCTAACCCAAACCTAACCCAAACCTAACCCAAACCTAACCCAAACCTAACCCAAACCTAACCCAAACCTAACCCAAACCTAACCCAAACCTAACCCAAACCTAACCCAAACCTAACCCAAACCTAACCCAAACCTAACCCAAACCTAACCCAAACCTAACCCAAACCTAACCCAAACCTAACCCAAACCTAACCCAAACCTAACCCAAACCTAACCCAAACCTAACCCAAACCTAACCCAAACCTAACCCAAACCTAACCCAAACCTAACCCAAACCTAACCCAAACCTAACCCAAACCTAACCCAAACCTAACCCAAACCTAACCCAAACCTAACCCAAACCTAACCCAAACCTAACCCAAACCTAACCCAAACCTAACCCAAACCTAACCCAAACCTAACGGTTGCATTGTATCTTTAAGTTTACAAAGTTACTGCTGCGGATTGTGTCCATGTATTTTGTTCGCGATTGAGTTAATTTCACTACTGCTTATATTGGTTGTTTACATCTTTTTGGAATTTTACTACATGATTGCTTGAATAGTTTCGTTTGAATTCAGATACTATTGCCTCTTTCATGGATTTTTTTCAGATTTTTCAGTTCAGTATTTTGAAAGTTTGAAGGGGACAAACTTCAAGAGCCGTCAAGTTTCGTAAGTAAATCTTGAATTATCTATACTTAATATTAATATTATAAAGCTGACGAGTTTGTTTGTTTGAAAGCGCTAATCTCAGGATCTTCTGGTTCGAATTGAAAAATTCTTTTTGTGTTGGATAGTCCATTTATCGTAGAAGGCTTTAGGCTATATAACATCACGCTGCGGTCAATAGAAGCGAAGCATCAGTGAAGCAAAATTATCTATTATATAAAATTATCCATATTTAAAATATATTCTTTTAAAAACTTCTTATTCGCGATCATAATAACAGAAATTGTTTCGGACGAAGTCGCAGTCAACAGCTAGTTATTAAATAATTCTTAAACATAATTTTTCAATGTTTTCCCAGAATCTCAGGATTAGGTACGATTTTTTTGACTTTGACTGATCTTTGTTCACTTGTTTGAGCAGCCGGTCGATTCTGGAAAGGTGTGTCAATTTTTTCTAAACTCTCAATGATGGTGATTGTATGAATTTACGGCATCTTTGCTGCAACAATGCATTTTAGGTAATAACGCGAGTAGGCAGCAGCCCCGGCAATGTATGCAGGTGATTTTAATGCGTATAGTTGTGGTATCAGTTGGGGCGACACACTTTCTAATTAGAATTTAAATAGATACTTGGCCGACGACACCAACATTGCATGTTGCTCTCGGACATTACCCATGAATTATTATAATAATATTGTAGTATTTTAACTTGTAGCTACTTAACGGTAAATAAATTTCTATCAATATTTATTTTAATAAATATTTGATTCATAGCATTGCAGAATTTGATCAGAAACAGAATTAAAAGTTTATTCCCACAGGTACATTCATATTAATTGAGAAATTTCTTGAATTTCTTTGCCTTTCAGAGAATTTTCCTTGAAGTTTTCTCAAGGAATAAGAATTAGCGATATCAGTTTCAATTAATCTAATACATAATATTTATGGTTCATTTTGCTTTGTATTTTTAATTATCGGTAGTTGCAAGAAATTAAGAAATAATTGTTATAATATTTTAAATTTGTACAAAATACAAAACGACTAGATTGCGCCCGCGACTTTATCCGCGTGGATTAATTTATAAGGATTTCAATAGGGTCAATAAGTGTATTCAATTACCGCGGGAACTCTTTCATTTTCCGGGATAAAATAAAAACCTATGTGTTAATCCTAGGTGTGAGTTATCTCCATTCCAAATTATGAGAGAATTACCTTGGAACTAGAAAACCCCAATCCACACGTATGGAGTCGCGGGCATCAGCTATTTTGTGAATATTTTGCAGTTCCAACTTCCAATAATATTACATAAATACGTGTCAAATCGATCGAGTGACCTCCTTTTTTTGAAGACGGTTAAAAAGTACCTAACTACGACCGGGTGAGATTCCAGACATAGGCTAACTTGTAATCCAATCAAAAGAGTCGTACCTGCATCGATAGCTCTACGAGTAGGTACAAGCGATGCGATTTAAATCTATGAACTACATATTATGTACCTTCGCCTTCGTAATATGGGGATTCTCGGTTTGTATTGTGTTGCAGAATTCCAGTAGGGTTAGTATAAGATTTAATTCGATTGATAGCATTCGTATTCGATGACGTTACCGCCAAGGTAAAATGGAGCATAACAGCATTGAAGTACCAACCAAGCCCAACTCCTTGCACGCACTGTTATACATTTACGTACTCGTATACGGATTCGCTCCACCTTTCGCTTCACACTAAAATCGGTTGTAGTCAAATTGTGACTGAAAAACAACACGTTTTTACTTACATCGCGAGGGCGGAGGCGGCCGCGGCGAACGCGCGTCTGTGTCGCGGCGCTTGCAATACTCCTGTGACGTGCTGCCGTGCCTGGACGTCTTCGGGCCGTGATCTGTGAAATCCCGGGGAACTTTCGTTTTTTCTAGATAAAAGGTAGTCAATGTCGTTCTCCACGTCCAATAATATAGTTAACAAAGACGCATTTATAATATTGGTAAGAATTTCGAAAGCCTCGTCAGTAGCGTGCTCTTCCGTTTGGCGGCGGGCGGCGGGCGGCGGGCGGCGGGCGGCGGGCGGCGGGCGCGGCGGTGTGCGCGCGGGACGCCCGGCACCAATCAACCGTCGCTCGACACTCGCAAAAGCTCGCAAATTAAACAATTAATCCAATAAACATTATATCGAAGCTCACACTTTGATTTCATTTCCATCAATTCATAATTGAAACGTATAAATGGTAAACATCATTAATTAAGTGAATAACTAGGTATCGGTTGATTTCGATCACCGTGCGTCGTTCTGAATATCGATTGTTATAAGTTAAATTATACGCGGAACAACGCGGACCAAATAACCGAAACTTTCCGAGCAGTCTCGGGGTCAGATATAACAGAACGGGATAATTTTTTTATTCAAATAAACTTTGAAACCGATGGTTCGGAACGACTCCGACCTCTCGTCGTCAGAGATGATCACAGCCGTTATATTGTCATGTTCGTGTCTTCACTCCGACGACCCGACCGGCAGCGGACCTACTCGCAGCCGCTCAGTCCGCTGGCCCGTCGATCTGTGCGCTGGCCTGGCGGGTACCAGCTCGGAAATATAAAGTAAATACCTCTGTTTCACCTGTTATGTTATGAACCACGTCGCTTCTCTGCATTCTGTGTGTGACGTCACAGGACTCCTGCTGCCGGCCTCGGCCTCGCACGCCACATCAGGCACTTAGTTGACAAACAATAAATGTTTATCAACTGTCAAGTTAATTTGCAAGCTTTTAAACAGACTTATTGGTTTTTATTAAAAATAATCAATATGCCGTTAAAGAAATCTCTCGCGGTACTATATACCGGCAGCACCACCGGTTGTACCGCGGTTGAGTAACGGATACTTTGCTAATTTTGTCACTGCAGTAGTTGTATATTTTCAATCTAGAATATGAACGGGGTAGAGGGTTGTTTGAGCTCGAGGGAACATCGCAAATATTACGCGGGAGCAACTCGTTCTAACGTCGGAGCCCCAATTTCGGCATAGTTTTTATTGACGACTCGGTTTGGTCGGGAGCGGAGGCTCTCCGTTCGTATTAAATACGTGACTTATCGCGTCGCTCTCCGAGTTCTCCGCGCCACTTGTCCGCTTGTGTGTTCCGGCCTCCGCTCGAGCATCTCAATGAGCCCGCCGCCAGAGGCAGCCGGCGGCCGACGGCGCCAGGCTCGCGCCGAGCTCTCGCGGTCGACACCGGTAACGCTCGAGTCAAACTCGTATTGAACTTTTAACTCCAGGTCTAATTTTGTTCGTCGTCGACACGATCTGGAGAGATCATAAATTCCCTGCAACGGTCATCACGGAACACGACTTTATGCCGCCTGCATCGTCGCCGCCGGTAACTCGCTTGGCCTGTCCGTCCACCCGTAGAAGGTCTCCAACGCTCGCCGCGCGAGCACCTCGGGCCCGCGTATCTATCGGTTCTCGTGCACGGCCCGTCGCTACTTCAGCTTTGCGACTCGAAGAAAAATTGACTCGGACATATTCAGTCAGTCGTCAGCTGACCGCGCAAGCGAGAGGTCGCTGACACACAGCTTAGAGCGGTAGAGGGCAATGGCCTCCAACGTAGTGAAGTGTACGGGGTGTAATATTGTAATAAACTAGTGGTTCGCCCCGAACTGAGACCTCGCGATATCCCATAATTCCCAAAAGTTTTAATTATATATTGTAATAATTAACTTTTAACATTAGACGCAATAAAAAAAATAATAGTTGACATAAAACTGTTTTACTGACACAGCGCCATCTATTAGCATTATAGTGAAGCTATTAGCTTCACAATAATGCTAATAGATGGCGCATTAAAATTAAATAATTTCGTTTCTTTATAACATTTATCTAATTTTAGTATTTGTTGTTCAAGTACAGGATATAACTGAATTTTCAACCAAGTTTCACGTTCTAATATTCAGTAATTCTTGACATATGGCTCAAATTAAAATCTCCACTTTGAAACCCCCCCATTTGGTCAATTTTTAGGGAAAAATTAAAAAATATATATTTTTGTACTCTGTTCAAAGTCGTCTTTAAAAAGATATATCGCAAGTCTATGTAGAGCAACAAACAAGATTTTACTTCAAATACGCTTCTATGAGAGCCCCCCTGAAATAAAGCTTTTTATATTTTTTTATACAATGTTCGGCTGAAGGCCATCAGTTTACATATTATATTTAAATTTGAAGTAATTACGTTCAGTAATTCAGAAGTTATAGGGCTCTGACAGACATTTAGACGAACACACTTCTCTGTCTAGTAGGCAAGCGCCCTAGTTGACTCAGAGAACTTCGCTTCGCTCGTTCAATGAAGTCCTGGCATTCATCAAAAATAAAATGAATGTAATGGATGAAGACACGCTCATTAAGATATGTGGTACAGCCTTTACGCCAGAGGAAGTTCAAATAGCGAAAAAACTTCTATTCGAAGCGGTACCATTGAAGAGGTTGAGAATCAGGAAAAATGAGCAGAGGTCAGAAAAAGACTTGGAAGATATTAGTGACTTACTCAAGCAGACTGACGCTACAGACCCGGAGCGACTGCCTATTTTTGTGGCAAAAGAGCTGCATCGATTACCACCGGTAACGTTTGACCATATTGATGTAACTCGCTTATTGAGAGATTTGAACCTATTAAGGGAAGACCTGCGGGAGATAAAAAGTGAATATGTTACGCAAAAACAACTACAGGAAACCATAGTTCTTACACGGGAAAAATCCATTGATTACGTAAATAGGAAGCGTGGAGCATTTGCAAGAAATAGCTTTAATTGTGATAGTGGACCGATGGGATTACGTCATGTAAACGGTGAATTGTTTGAATCCGACGCCGGAGACATGAGGAGTGAGGAGTGCAACAATGCATTCTTATCGCCCCCAGCAACAGGTGTACGAAGAAGCGCAGAGAGTTCAGTGACCCTGCCCGTGGAGGTCCACTGCAGTAAAGAACGCACTATCGTGGCTACTCAGCCAAGGAGCGAGACGGTAATACAACGACACGTGGAGGCCCAAACTGTGGTTTCGAACACTAAACCGGTTACCAACGCTGAAGGATCTTCTGTCTCTAATATGCAACCGAGCGAGAACGAGACAGCACCACTGGCGCATTTGGAGACCGAACCAATGGGGAGCGCGTGCGCTGCGGCTGGCGTTACTGCGATGACGTCTTTGGAGTCGAACGCGAACAGTAGTCGACAGGCGAGACAGCAGCGTTCAATGGCGGATGTTGTACGTGCGAATATGGAATGTAATCAGAAAATAGGTGATTCGGATGGGGAGTGGATTACAGTTCAGAGGAAAAAACCGTTAGTGAAAAATAGGTTTGTGAGTGAGGTAGGGAGCGCGAGTTATGATTTAAAATTTAAAGCTGCACCCAACCTAGTGCCACTATATACAGGGCGTCCCACGGCTATGCCACATGGAGGGGAAGTACCTTAAATATTGTAGATGGAACATTTTACTGAAAGAAGACTTCATTTTAATTTAAAAAACAATTTAAACTGCATTCATAGATTTTTAAATAATTGCCTGGTTGAACCGGGACTCGAACCCGCTATACGAGAAAAAAAATTAACCTGCATCTTTATCATACCGATCGGAAGGCTTCATCATAAGGATTATTTTTTGTTAAATAACATAGCATGAGAAATAAAAGGAAGACCATGAATTTTAGCCTTTGATGTAAAATTTTGTTCAGAAAAATGAAAAGCTGACATTGGCGTATCGACATACAACTGACTATTACTAATGAGTACCCACTTGAGAAGTACGCATCATTTCCCGATCCTTACTATCCTTACTAATCCTTACTTATATTACCTATAAATGCGAAAATGTGTTTGTTTGTTGATTTATTGGTTTGTCCTTCAATCCCGCTGCAACAGTTTGCAGCGGGATTGAAGGACATGTCGATACGCCAATGTCAGCTTTTCATTTTTCTGAACAAAATTTTACATCAAAGGCTAAAATTCATGGTCTTCCTTTTATTTCTCATGCTATGTTATTTAACAAAAAATAATCCTTATGATGAAGCCTTCCGATCGGTATGATAAAGATACAGGTTAATTTTTTTTCTCGTATAGCGGGTTCGAGTCCCGGTTCAACCAGGCAATTATTTAAAAATCTATGAATGCAGTTTAAATTGTTTTTTAAATTAAAATGAAGTCTTCTTTCAGTAAAATGTTCCATCTACAATATTTAAGGTACTTCCCCTCCATGTGGCATAGCCGTGGGACACCCTGTATATCTAACGTCTGTAAACAAACGAGTGAGAGTGATATTCTAGATTACATCCGAAGCAAAACGAATGAGTCAGTAGTGGTTCTCTCTCTGGTGGGGATGATGGATTTGCCGGCCGCCGAGATGGTCGTGGCGGCCGACTGTGTGTGTGACTGGCGGTCCGCATGCTGTCACGTCCAGCGCCAGTCCCAGACGCGCCCTGGCGCCCCCCAGGCAGCGACCCTATTCGCGCATTCTCATTATCTGTGTCCATCATCATAAAAAGGGGGGGGGTTGAGTGGTTGTTACATCACTCGGGGTCCACTCAGGTCCCCAAGGAGGCTGTTTGGAGCCAGCTAGCTCAGTTTTGGGGAACCTAGGTGGTATACGGTTCCCCAGTTCCCTTAGTCGCCTCTTACGACACCCACGGGATAGGAAGGGGTGGCACTATTCTATTCTGCCGGTGCCACACGGCCATTCTGCCGGTGCCACACGGCCATTATTATTATTATTATATTAATATTTATTCCGCTCTCTTAATATTGCGATCTTTTGGTTTTGAAAGAATTCAATAGAGTCAAGCTCCTGCACGTTCGTCGGCTTTGCTCGCATTTCATTTTCGTGGTTGTTTCCCGCGGAGCTTTGTTTTCAGTTCCCATTATCGTGAACGAATGTCGCGTCAAAGAAAACGAGATGCGAGTGATAAAGCGATATTACTCTCTGACGCGCCTCGCTGTCGCGACACACCTACGTGACTCGTGCATCATATACACACTCGTATCCGCCGGCCGTGTTTTCGATCAATTATTGTTATTATTATTTATTCGCTGGGCACGTGCCGATCGTCGAATTCAGCGCGACTTCAGCTCCGCAAACTCTTCAAGTCGGGAAGCGAAGTGGCAGCGGGCAGGTGGCGAGCGATACCAACGACACAGTTCAAAGAATCGAGAGCTCGTCATCGGAGTCCTGAGCCGCCGCTGCCGCCGTGTCGGCGCCGGCGACCTGGCACCGCTGAGCGCGGGATTATCACAGCCCTGTACTCGGACGACCGACGGAATCGTATGAGTTGCGGGGGCTCAGAGCTTGCGGAAGGTTCTGTAAGTTCTACGAGAGGTCCTATCCAGCGGTGGTAGCCCTAATGTGCATATCGCTTAATATATTGCAATGGCATCTTTGAAAATATATTATGTGCATTAAAACAACAACGCCTTCTCTGTGACCAAAATCAAATCGGTTATTGAGAGTTTATCCGGCTTTGCGAAAAATGAGAAGAACGAATTGTCGATGTCGGAACGCGACAAGCTCTAGCGGTAGGAATGTGCTGTGAAGTACCTATTCTCGCGGCCGAGCGGCGCCCGCGGTCGGCGCCGCTCGGCCGCGACAGACAAAGGTCTATTTCGACTCGCCGCGGGTCGAAATACCGAAACAAGGCGCCCCACAAAAGGTCCCCGTTTTTGAAATTAAACATTTGGCCTCAATAGCCGGCAGGGCGAAACCGCATCTGAAATTCAGAAACATTTCACCCGAAAGTTTTTCCACAACTACGACAAACTTTCGCTATTGGCGACGCGGCGAGTTTCGTATTCACTTTCATTTACCTTTCTACATCAGATAAGGACAAATAATTAAAAATGTTTCCAAAAATACAATAGAAAAACTATACGGTGCCTGCGACTCCGTTTCGAAAATTCCCGCGGAAACTCCTCGACATTTCGAGAAACATGCTTGAGACTCGCCGCGAGGGTGATCATAGTAACGAGTCACGTATCACCCTGCTGTCGTGGTGCTGCTTATTCCTCAAGTTCGGGCGCGCGTGCAGTGCGGTAGTGCAGTCGGACAACTCTCTGTTGCAGTAGGTATACAAAACCGCGGCGGCATTACTCGCTGTATCAAAGTTATTAGAAGCCGGTAAAGAATACAACTCGGAGTCCGACTTCACATGTTTATTCGTCGAAGTTTCTGTACAAAATGACTGCCTCTAATTTGATCTTCTCGCTTTTATAACATTGTTTTGAATGAAGTTCGCTATTAATGAAGTTTCTACCTACATCAAAAATCAACATCAGTAGAAACAATATCTTAATTATTATTCTAAGAAACAAAAATGTGTATCACAACCCTAATAAATAATATTAGCAATTTTAATGCTTAATTATCATTAAATTAAAGCTACATACATTTTATGGATACATATTGTGCATTTGATTGAATGAATAAGTATTGATACCTTATAATTCATTCAATCAAATGTTTTCTCAATATTACAATACGTTAACTCAGTCAATTTATCTGTATTAGTGTACAATCTCTAAGTCGCTCACAATTATTCACATAATTTCTAACATTCGGCCTTCCTGACCTACAAGTTTGTCCTCAAACTTTTAATTACATAATAATAAAAAAAATTATCAATAACATAATGTCAATAGGTATGCAAACCAGCTTGAAAATTTGTTACAGTATACAAATACTAGTTTTTGTTACATTCAAAAAGAAAAACCAAGCAGTTACGATTTTACAGACATTTAAAATTCTCATTTGACAATGCTCCGCTCACTCGTATATAGACGACACTCGCTAGCGCACATTTCAAAATTCCATATTTCAAAAACTACATTTTATTTTTATTACAATACAGACCTAAAAGTTTCTAACTTTCTCCCTAAATCAATTCATATATTTTTTTTATTACTAAATCTGATTCGCAATTATATAATAAACATTAGATGTACTATTTAATGTCTACTATCTATTTATTATCAGTGCTTTAACGTACCGATTTTTTTTTTGTTTTTTTTTTTTTTTTAATTATTATTATTATTTTTTTTTTTAATTATTCAATCATGCATTTACATACTTATCTTAATAATATTTATTTCACGTTATTATTTATTATTTTTATTATTATTTATTTCAAATTATTCAATCATGCATTTACATCTTAATATATTTATTTCACTTTCATTTCACGCCTGGAACTTTCTCCAGGACCTTCTTATTTATTTATTTTATTTTTTTTATATTATTTCATGCCTGGATTTTTTTTTTCCAGTTTTTTTTTTTTTTTTTTTTAATATTATTTCATGCCTGGATTTTTTTCCAGTTTTTTTTTTTTTTTTTTTTTTTTATATATTATTTCATGCCTGGATTTTTTCCAGTTTTTTTTATTTTTTATTTGTTAATATAATGCCTGGACTTTTCTTCAGGACTTACATATTTGTTTTTTCTTTTTTTTTTTTTTGTTTGTAATGTTATTAATGTTGATATAATTATAAGCAATCATTCAATCTCTTCGCTATCTATATACCACTATTATCATGCTTAATGAGTGTAGGTACTAGTCAACGGTTTAGTAGTTATCTGTTCAATTGATACACTGCAATACTTTTTCTTGCCTATCTTTGAACTTGATATATAACTTATAACTTATAAATACATATATTTATATTTTCCTATTTATATTTATGTGTATTTCCTAATATTTTAGTTAATTTATAAGGTTCTAATTATACTGGCAATATTTTCCTACTTTGCCCATTTTTAGAACTAATACAGAGTAAACTTTGGAAGTTTTCCTCTAATTTATGTACAATACAGTTACTAAATTCTTATTCAATTTCATCTATGTTCTGCGTTGGATTTGAAAGCATATTTTCATTATAAAATTCACTATGTTATACTTTATTGAAAAATGAAAAATGGAAAAATATTTATTTAGCAAAACAACATTAACAGTGAATACCATAATATCCATTGAGACCCACACTAGGTATACCTGTATCGTGGGGCCCAATTCACCACCATTACAAAATTTTTAATTTTAGTTGTCGCTCGGATTACGATGACAGACAAATTACCAACAAAACATTTACCTAATTAAAAATGCAATATTACACAGATAAATTACAGATTACCAAAAAAAAAATACAGCTTACTAATAAAAGTTTAAAAGAACAGAAAGTTGCACTACAAATAAAGCCTAATTCAAAGTTAATTTAAATTTAAATATTATTATTTAATCACCATTTAATTTTTTTTACTCCTACTCTTAATTCCACCTATTTCATATCTTTGTGTTATTAGAACATGTAAGGCCTAATATAAAGCTTCACCTGTCCATTGGATCCGAATATTAGAACTTGAAACCCGGTCGCAAATTCAGTTATATCCCGTACTTGAACAACAAATACCAAAACCAGACAAATATTATAAAGAAATGAAATCATTTAACTTTTAATGCTTATAGATTCTATAGCTTCACAATAATGCTAATAGATGGTTCTGTATTTGCTATCGAGAAAACAGAATTATGGGATACCACGAGGTCCCAGTTCGGGGCGAACCACTAGTTATTTATTTATTGTTTTTATTCACCGAATATTTCTTGCAATTCATGTTCTTTAACATTATCCAGATTTTTATGTTTAGGTTTTATAATTACTACCCAACAAAACTTCCCGAATGAAATGTAAATAATTTAGTATCGGTTTTTGTGACACTGTATGGTTATAATATTACAGTGTAATTTTTTTTTAAATGTATTTTGTATTTAAATAAATAATCGGTGTAAACAACGATAAAGTTCGGAGTGGAGTATTGAACTGACCCAGGGGTCGGGTTCCTACTGAGAGCTGCCCGTGTTTTACTTATTTATTTAGACTATATTTATTATATTGGTAAAATGTATCTTTTTTACTAAAGGTGCCTTAAGAGCTTTACAATCAGTTACAATATTGTAAAGATAGGCCTATTAAATAAATAAAAAAATCTAAATCTAATGATTCAATTACAGCTGAAGTTTCAAAATCACAAGCCTGCAATAATTTTTGGTCATCTGGCATAGTTTTTAGACTACAATAAATTAAGTTTTAGGGAGATATTATTCGATAGTATGTTCATGGTTATTTATAGTATAATAAGCCAAAATAAGTCGTTCAATTAATCGAGTTTTAGAGTCAACCCATTTTATATTTCACTATCACCACCTTCCAATATATATATGACATTTTGTTAGATTAATTAGTGGTTCTGCTATCAAATGAATACCCAGAAATATTTTGTGAAGGTCTATAGATTATTTAACTTCCTGCACCTTAGTTGCACAAGAAAAGTTAAGTTAGGTACTTAAAGCTTCTACTTTAGCTTGGCCTTCATCTCATATCTTCACTACTAATCTCAAAGTATAAGTAATCGATATTAGATCTAGAAAAGTTATTTTTCCGAATCAAGGAGAGATTTCTTAAAAGACACTACTTTAAATAATGCTTTTTGAAATTTAATTGGGGCATTAATCAGCCCATGCGTAAACTATACTGGGAATGCTTTTATTCCGCGGTATTGATTAGTTTTGCTGAGGATATAATATTTATCTATTTTTAAATTCTAGATTAACTGTTGATGTAGCTAATCCCTATGTAATTCAAGCTCTACCATTATTATCTTTTCATATACCTTCTACATACCAATATTAAATGCCTAAATAGCAGTGATTACAACTTGGGACAAACCAATTTCTGCTTTAAAACACCTCGAATATGAAAAGGAATAAGCTGTTTAGTAGATTTGATATTATTACAAACTTATAATTTTACAGAATAATGAGGTACCTAATTTTGTGATTATTATTTGGGAGTTCTATAAAATTTTCACTTATAGAAAAGAATTTTGAACAAACTTCCTATGCAATAATAAAAGAATCTACCTCTTCTGTTTTCAATTCAAATTTTGTTTACCTAAAATTTGATAAGCTATTCTTTTACGTCTGTAATTATCGATTTTATCATTTGATCGTTTTAGTTTATTAGGATATTTTCTCGAATTAAACTACATCATTCCCTACATCTTGAAACTTACAAGTTTATCATTATCATTTATATTTCATTTTTTTCTTTTATAAAGCTTTATGAGTGTTATTTTTCTGATCCAATAGCCATGTTACGTTTTTGTTGGATTTTACGTTGTTTTTTTTTTTTGATGGATTTTGCTAGATAGAACTCCTTTAGTTAAAATTGTTCAGTTGAGTACATTGACGTCTAATGTGGTGATTTTCTTTACGATTATGCTATGTTTAGTAAATTGAAGGTAATCTGTATTGTTTAATGTTTTGTTTACAATTGACAAACCCTCTTTTTTTTTTCAATTAATTTTACTCAATTTTGTACGTAAAAAATAACCTCCTCCTTTTTGAAAGTCGGTTCAAAATAATATCTGTGGTTCACTGAATTGTATTTCTTCTAAGACTTATTGAATTGTGTTTTCGTCATAATGTAATTTTTGAGATTGATTCATAGTGCTTTTATATCAACATTAATATCATCATTCAACGTACCAGACTTTAATTCTCCCGGCTGCACACCCGGCCGCACACCCGGCCGCGCACCCGGCCGCGCTCCCGGCCGCGCTCCCGGCCGCGCTCCCGGCCGCGCTCCCGGCCGCGCTCCCGGCCGCGCTCCCGGCCGCGCTCCCGGCCGCGCTCCCGGCCGCGCTCCCGGCCGCGCTCCCGGCCGCGCTCCCGGCCGCGCTCCCGGCCGCGCTCCCGGCCGCGCTCCCGGCTTCACTCCCGGCTTCACTCCCGGCTTCACTCCCGGCTTCACTCCCGGCTTCACTCCCGGCTTCACTCCCGGCTTCACTCCCGGCTTCACTCCCGGCGTCACTCCCGGATGCACTCCCGGATGCACTCCCGGATGCACTCCCGGATGCACTCCCGGCCGCACCTGCGGTTGCGTCGCCAACTGCACCTCCGGTGTCTTCTCCAGTCACCCTGGTCCCGAAGGCAGTGTTCGGCATTTTCTCCCTTGTCTGTTAATCCATAGCTGAAAAATAAGAATTTTGTGTGACTAAAAAAAAAATCTAAATTTTGGAAATTAATTGAAAAAGCAGGTAGCTTAAAATTTTTTTTTTTTTTTTTTTGGGTGGGTACTCTTATCCTATATGGGTATCACAAATAAAGTTAAATAAAAATATAAATGATATGATATTATACTATTATACTTTATACTATATTATAATATTATAATGATATATTACACAAATTTTAATTCACTTAGTATTGAAATTGAAATTGAAATATTGAAATATTTGAATACAGTGATGTGCTATGCATTTATTATTATTATTTTTTTTTTTTTAATATTTTATATTATACATATATGCCTACATACATTCATACATAGAACATTAAAAAAAAGTGAGTAAAAAAAAAAAAAAATACTTATCTGCGTTCAACGTATCCCGCTTCTGATATTAGAAGCCGGTAAAGAATACAACTCGGAGTCCGACTTCACATGTTTATTCGTCGAAGTTTCTGTACAAAATGACTGCCTCTAATTTGATCTTCTCGCTTTTATAACATTGTTTTGAATGAAGTTCGCTATTAATGAAGTTTCTACCTACATCAAAAATCAACATCAGTAGAAACAATATCTTAATTATTATTCTAAGAAACAAAAATGTGTATCACAACCCTAATAAATAATATTAGCAATTTTAATGCTTAATTATCATTAAATTAAAGCTACATACATTTTATGGATACATATTGTGCATTTGATTGAATGAATAAGTATTGATACCTTATAATTCATTCAATCAAATGTTTTCTCAATATTACAATACGTTAACTCAGTCAATTTTATCTGTATTAGTGTACAATCTCTAAGTCGCTCACAATTATTCACATAATTTCTAACAAAGTGGAGTCATGTCACGTTGTGCACGTGTCCCCACAATACTAAGGATGCGAGCTATCCCTTTGCCGTAACGAACAGACAAAGTTACTTTCTCATCGGTAACATCAGTACGGATTACTTTATTTTAGTGTTTCCCGCTTATAAAATACGAGTAGGTACAAGAATCAAATTGAAAATCTTTGCAGTAAAAGCTTTAGGATTTTCCAAAAATATATTTGCGATCCGAGAAGTATTTACGGCGAACATACATTTCGCAGCTAAAACAAATATGAAACGCGCTGCGAGCGAACTGCACCTGCGGAAATTTACATTCTCGTATCCGCAGAGTACACAGTATAGTACAGTAGTATACTACTATAGATCCGTTAAAACTATTTCCGATTAGGATCGTTGTGAGCAACATTACGTGAGAAAAAAGAGTTAAGTGCATAATTATTAGTTTTGTCGTTGAGGTTTTTATTCATTCTGAACCTGTACTAACTATGTACGAGTAACAACTTATTTTTTACACTATCT
The DNA here is from genome assembly GCA_038048805.1 of Hipparchia sbordonii. NCBI lineage: Eukaryota > Metazoa > Arthropoda > Insecta > Lepidoptera > Nymphalidae > Hipparchia > Hipparchia sbordonii. The sequence continues at coordinate 21,572 of CM076113.1, forward strand.
ACGGGCAACCGAATTGTATTCAAAATATATCAGTGAGAATTTCAGGCCGCAAAAATTACGTCTGGTAAAGTTTAAGTGCTTTAATTAAACGCAAGTACGGCATTAACGCCTCGTAAAGCGCGCTGTTCGGCGCTGTTCGGAGCTGTTCGGCGCTGTTCGGAGCTGTTCGGCGCTGTTCGGCGCTGTTCGGAGCTGTTCGGCGCTGTTCGGCGCTGTTCGGCGCTGTTGGGCGCTGTTGGGCGGCCGCAACAGTCTCGCAATAGCGCCATAACTCCGCACGCCGCGGCCGGCCCGCTGCGGCAGAACCGGCTCTAAAGTATACGATTATAGAGAAGTTTTATGTTTCGAAAAATAAAAGTACAATAATATTATAATATTGTTAGTCTCTATAATCTTCTTTCCCGGCGCCAGCTTTCAGCACACAGACCGACGGAGACAGCAGACCCGTAATTATATTTTTAAATCTAAAAGTCGTTGAAAATTCACCTTTATTTTAATTATGGGCACTTCGCGACCCACGCCGCGCCGGACGAAGTAATCAGTTGACTTTATTAAATAAAGGACGATATTTATAACGAGACCCTAAATGTATAATCATGTTTGTGCTCCGAAACTCGCCTCCTTTGAAGAAGTTTTAGTGCTTCGGTTCACAGCTTCCGAAAATGACATAATATTATGAGCTTTATTTCACGAATAAAATAAAGCGGTTATATAATAATTAATTTTTGATTTGTACTCAACTACGGGAGAACCGTAGGGTAGGTAGGACGGGTTATGATTGTAGCAGACAGGATATGACTGTTGACGGATGTTGCACCGGGAGCCGAACTTGAACGAGGTGTCGATGAATCCGCTACGAGTATCCAACTTTCCCGTGTTTGCAGTTTTTTAACCTTTGCTTGGAAGTTTTTAGGCGCGGACGAAGCAGTTTTTGCTTTTTAAACGCTGCGCCGATTAGACTTTTTCAAAACTGATTTAAAATAACAAATAAAAAATAACATATTGACAGAACCTGTAATTGACGTTTTAAAGTCAGTAAAGTTCTGATCTAACTATGTATTAATGATATTGCTCAAAACCAAATGAATGTAGACGCGGCGCCGCGTCGCGCGTCGTTCGAAGCGAGAAGGCGACCCTGTAGAAGTAATATTTGATATACTTTTGAGCCTTTACTTTCATAACGCCCGTGTTTCGTATTAAATATTCATCACAATAACATTCCTTTTTATTACCAATAATAACTAATACTGATTCATTGTGTAATACCTATATTATGTTTGTAAATATTCATCTTTTATTTGAGTAAAGTGCTCTCTAAACAAATAGTACACTCTTCAACCTTTGCAAATGATTTTGGAACCACCAAAACAAAGAATACAGAATAAAACCAAAACCTAAAATAAATAAACATAATAATATAACTACTATTTCTTTCATATTATAATCCAGCCCACACCACTAAAGCCACTGCTACTACGCAAGTAAGTACGTAATCTTCTTCGAATATCTCTCCTGAGAAATTGCGTCAGGTTTGAGACTAAACGACCAATTGAAACGACAGAATTAATCGTCGTGGAAACTTGCCGAAGCCGAGTCGCGCCGGGTTATGTCCTCGCCCTCGGTTCATAGTCAAATTAATTTTAAAATAAAATCATTACTTCACTTTACTCGCGCAGATTTCATTCGCTAGAAAATAATTAATTAATCGCTCGTCCACCGACCAGACACCGGGAGCGTAATTACCGTCACAGCTTTGTTCCACTTTCCCGAAAGTTGATGCAATACCCTTGTCAGTATTTAAGGCTTCAGATTAAGTACAAAATTGAAACCGGACCGATTCCCAGTAAAATTAACATCGCTTAAGATAGATTATATAGTGAGCTATAAGGTGAGCCTTATTTTTCCAAGAAGGCCGACTACCGACTTCCAAAGAGGTTATCAGTTCAGGCGTTATCTTTTTTTCTATGTATGTGCATCGATTACTCCGGGATTTCTGGACCGATTTGCCAGATTTTTTTTAATCGACAGAAGAAGCTCGCGAGTAGGTCCCACAAATTTTTTACCTTCAACTCCTCAAGCCTGATGCTGCAGGGGTATTTTCCACCCAAATCTTGGGGATTTAGGAACTGTCGATTACGAACTGATATGCTTATCACCAAGCATAAACTACATCATCGAATTCTAGGTCCTAGCTCCTCGCCTTCTGATGGTTCCTGATCGGTTTTTTGAAAAGAATTTTTATGATGTATAATCATACTCCCCCTTTTAATCCCCAGTAATATTAAAAATGAAAAAATATTTACTTGACAGAACCGCATTAACAATAAAATAATAAAGTCCATTGAGACCTTGGAGAATATAACCAACATCGAGACCCACACTAGGTATGCGTAAGTAAGTTTGTTTTCGATTCGTTCTTCGATCACGCAGCAGTGGATCGCCGTGATCTTTCATTGAGGACTTCTCCGAGCCCTCAATGGTTCAGAAGAGCGAGGTAAAGCATGATGGAAACACATACAAAAGTTAAATATTTGGATTAAAATGCAAACATCTATACGAAGCATAAAACGAATCAACAATCTAAGTACACAGTAATTATAAAGGTTTTTCTTTCGAGGGGCTTCACCGAACCGTCAAAGGTCCGGCCGTCGCTCGGCTCCGCTGATGAGAGCCGGCGAGAAACTGATTTCAATACCATCCGGTCTTAGCGTCTGCGATCCGGGCAAAATGCGATTTAATAAAACGCAGTATTTATGTATCGCATTACAGGTTAAGGCACACGTTTTCTCGACACAAAAAGGGATAACGAAACGTTCGGCCCTCGGCGGGCCGGTGGCCCTCGGCGCTATATCGCGGGCTGAATTCTTTCTCTCAAAGCTTTGAAGGAGCTCTCATAAAATCTAATATTCAGTATCCCTCGCGCTCGGCTTTCGGCTTTCATATTTGTGTCGGATAGCGTAAGCTCTTCCATTTATTTCGATAAGTGGGCATTTTGAATTTCATTCCTGTAAAAACTTTTTTAGAGTAGGTTGCAAATCAGGCAGGCGGGTGGAATAAATTACGTAAAAAGCTGTGGTTACATTTTTTACCACCAAATAAATGCTACTTTGCATTAGCACAAGTGAGGGTTCTTTAACCTCCTACCGGAGCACTTTAATCTCGACCTTTATCGCGGAGTTAAGAATGATGACTTAGGTATGCCACCAGTGCCACCCGCTTGCTTGTTTTTCTGTGGGTAAGTTTAACTATTAATTACTACTTTACTTTAGCTGACTCGTGATGTGTGAATTTATTCCCTTTATGAAATGCTAACGAATATTGAATTAGTGCGACCGATTCCATTCGAGTTTAATCAAAACGATTCTTTCTAGTCGGAGGCTGAACGGTATCGCACGATACCCACCGAAGCGTTCCCGCTTCCCCGCCGCCGCTCGGAGAGCGCGGAGAGCGCGGAGAGAACGGATTAATGAAGTTCCGATAGCTAAAGGCTTTTATAAATTGCGTGCTAATTAGAGACTCCGCTTTGAGCGTGCAGTGTTGCAGCAAATCCTATTGCGCTCGCTGCAGCACGAAGCACTTGTGATTTGTAAAGTAGGTACCTAAACTTTGCTTTTAACCGATTAGGTACGTACGTCGAAATTTTTGTTTTCACCTCATCACGCCTCAGGAACGAATACTGCGACTCCTGACGCTTTCCGAGGCTCTTTATACAATAATGAAGGATCAGTAAGAAGGCTTTGATAATGCTCAAGCTAAAGCGGTGGCGGTGTGACTGCGCTAGCTGGTGTCGACGTTTGTGCAAGTGTAATTTGGACGGTGGACCAGGGCGCGATCCGCAGCGTTTTAACAATTTTTTTACGCGACTATGGCAAAACCCAAAGATAAGTAATATAATTTCAGCAGTCTATCTATGTATGTAATATGTACTATGTACGTGTCTATTTACGTACGTTCCACCGTAGCGCCTTAACGAGGTGTCGATCGATTTGTTTCCATGGTTATGGATTAAAAGCTTTTCGATACCCGCGGCAAGATTCTAATTTTCAGGATAAAATGTAGCCTATGTGTTAATCCTGGGTATGAGCTATCTCTATTCCCAACCAAATCGGTTCGTTCGGTACACACACACACACACACACACAAAATTTCACCTAATATTAGTGTGATTGTTAACAACATTAGGAGCTAGTGTTGTGAGTGATACGCATCTGCAGTGCTGTAGTCAGTAGTAACGAGTATAGACAGCTCTATTGCGGCCAATTGTGTAATAACTTAACACTATTGTCCGAGCGTTGAGCCACTTTCTTTGTTTTAGTTAGCTTTAAAACAATGTAGAGACGGTCTCATTGTGCGCGGGGCGCGGGGCGGGAGCGGCGGGCGCGTTATAAAGGACTCTTATCAAGCTTATCTCGCTACACAAAGTAGGAAATGTTCCTCGCGTTACCCCTCCGCCCTCCGCCCGCTCCCCTCTGCCGCACCCCCTCACCCCCGCCCATCTTCCCCGCACATTTCTACATTACATTCCGTTTTCTCTGGACTAAATGAACACGAAAATAGCGTACTAATGCTCTACGTGTCTACGTTTTGTATCAGACTCTTAACACTGAACATTTACATATTAGATATTAGCACAGAAATAAATTAAATATAAAAAATCAAAAACCTGCCTGCGTAAATAAAAACCTAAAAGGAGAAACCAGTCCAGTAATGTAGAATTCTATTAAATAATATTGACTTAAATAGTCGGGATCCAATAAAAATCTAGTTCGGTTCAAAACTTCCCAATAATGGGTCCCGACTGTTCGAGTCAATATTATTATTGACCGAGCGAAGCGAGGTCTCTGAGTCTACTTGAGTGAATTTGCACTTGTCCGTCCGTCCGTCCGTCTGTCAGAGCCCTATAACTTCTGAATTACTGAACGTAATTACTTCAAATTTAAATATAATATGTAAACTGATGGCCTTCAGCCGAACATTGTATAAAAAAAATTAAAAAGCTTTATTTCAGGGGGTTCTCATAGAAGCGAGTGTGAAGTAAAATTTTTTTTGTTGCGTTACATAGACTTGCGATATATCTTTTTAAATACGACTTTGAACAAAGTACAAAAATATATTTTTTTAATTTTTCCCCTAAAATTGAGGAAATGGGGGGCTTTCAAAGTGGAGATTTAATTTGAGCCATATGTCAAAAATTACTACATATTGGAACCTGAAACTTGGTTGTGAATTCAGTTATATCCTGTATTTGAACAACAAATACTAAAGTTAGATAAATATAAAGAAACGAAATTATTTAATTTTTAATGCTAATAGATGGCGCTGTATTTAGTATCGGTAAAACCATGGTAAAACAGTTTTGCGTCAACTATTATTATTTTTTATTGCGTCTAATGTTAAAAGTTAATTATTACCATATATAATTAAAACTATCATTTGGGAATTATGGGATACCGCGAGGTCTCAGTTCGGGGCGAACCACTAGTTAGGTATATTAGTATAGATTACACAATAACAGTCTTTGGATATGCAGTCTTTGGATAACATTCGAAAAGCGTAGATAAAGCGACGGCTTCTCATGTATCATGAGAGAATCGATAAGCCGACAAACACAGGCACATCATATTGTATACTCATTTATAGACATGGAATGTTAAAAAATGATCCTCTCATAGTTGGTTTTTTGGGCTACAGTAGTGCAACGGCCATCGCCACCCGCCACTGCTGCACCAACGTCGCACCCTCGTCAGAGGGGTAAGGGCTCTCACTCAGCGTGCCTAATATTATTTCACAAATGTTGCAACTTTCTTCGAACTGATATTATGCCTCCTGCGCCTTGCTTCATAACGATAATTTCACGCCACCGTGTCGTGGCGTGAGTAAATGGCCACTCTCTCGTGTCGTTGACAACACATTTCTCTCCCGAGTCCCGGACGCTAAATGAGCGCGGCCGAGATATATTCGGGGAATAACTTTTAATAAAAACGAGAGAACCCGAGAAGGGGCATCTTCATATATCTGTAATATTTACGTGTTTCATTAAAATTGTATTAACTTTATTTTTCCTCCGTAACCTGAAAACTTGAAATATCGTTATGAGTCTTTCATAACATTGTAATCATTTCGTAACACACTTTTATACTGGAACAGTTGCTAACTTTTGGAATAAGTCAGAAGAAAACATTATCGTTTCCAGGTAATTATTTACTTAATTAGAAATTCACACGGAGCAGCGTATTCGAAAGAACGAACTCGTCCACAGCCGGCGGCGGCGCGGGGTGCCGGAGCTTCCAACTTGTACAAACTTAATGAACCCGCGCTCTGCAGCGGAACTATCTCAACGAAACGTTTCAACTTCCCCTGACCAGTACTCCGGTACAATCGGAGTTAGGGACGTGCCAGCCAAAGAATTTACGCGTCGATAGGAAATCAGATCCTCAGCACGCACACAACTTAATATTCTTCAGCATCCCACGTCATTCTTTCCGTAGAACATCGCGGAAAATGTTTTCGCGCTAAACATTGTTGTGCGCCGTTCGGGCGATTCCTTTGGTGCTGCAAATGATAGTAAGTGTTGGATATCACTTAACTATAATATGCAAGTTGATGCCCGCGGCTAATTCACTCGTGTGGATTTAATTTTTAAAAATTCCGCGGGAACTCTGATCCTCCGGGATAAAAAGTAGCCTATGACACTCTCCCGGTCCTCAACTATACCCATGCAAAAAATCACGTCGATCCGTTGCTTTGTTGCGGCGTGACTGAAGGACAAACTAACAAACAAACACACTTTCATATTTATAATATTAGTAAGGATAAGGCTGTACCTACGTATATTGACACACTTGTTATTTATTCATTATTATTATTTATTGTGACTTTTAATCACATTATCTACTCGCTCGTTATCATCATCTCAAGCGACGTATTACGACAGTTTGATGTAGGTCTCTAAAAAGAATCGTTCATTTTATGTACATAAATTATAAAAAGCTTTGATTTTTAAGATTTAGTGAATCTACAGTCTCTCGGTTGGATTCGCTGAAGATCTTCCGTAAATGTTCGCTTTCTGTTGCGGGGTCGCCATTCGGGAAGCTCGGGCCATTCACCGCGCCACTCACCGCGCCACTCACCGCGCCACTCACCGCGCCACTCACCGCGCCACTCACCGCGCCACTCACCGCGCCACTCACCGCGCCACTCACCGCGCCACTCACCGCGCCACTCACCGCGCCACTCACCGCGCCACTCACCGCGCCACTCACCGCGCCACTCACCGCGCCACGCGGTCAGCCCTACGTCACTTCAGCGTCGTGATTCTATGACCTATATTAAAAGCGCTGGTTCCTCCGCGAAGATAGATACGTCCGGACGAAAGCTAGTACTTAATACAACAAGTCGTGGGTTGTAGTTGCAGTTCAGCTTCCTATTCAAAGACATTACTCTCGCTGTGCTAGTTGTCGGAGTTTGCGCCGAGCAACAACAGTGGATGTTCAAACAAAACGTAACTCTAAGAGATAACGGCCGGCAGTGCGGAACGCTAACGCGGGAGCGGGAGCCTAGCTCTACGCAGATAACAACTAATAAAATACTTTTTTAATTAGTTTGTGTGCGGTAACAACTTAATTATTTAAACTACAGTTGTGCTAATTTCATTTGTTCCTTGCCGGTTTGTTCTATCTACTCGCAAAGTGCAATTCAAAAAAGAATATAAAAGTCTTAAATAAATAACCTCAGTGATATTATACGAGTACACTATCAATGCAATTAAATTGACAAAGTTCGAGAACTAAACTAGACGCCTGACGTCCGTCGGTAGTCCATACCTAACACTTAATATCGTATATGACGAGGAATAGCCGAACATCTGATGACAGAAACGACCGACTAACGACCAAAGAGAACATTAGTCATAGCGATTACTTTATATAAGAGTACCCTCAGGACCTCGTAATTGACACTGAACTAACATGGAACCCAACATTTACATATGTTTACCAGACAATCTGGTTAACTAGCCTAGCCTAGTTGCGGCCTCCACCTCCACTTATAGCCATCCGTCGAACACCCTAACTAATCTCCCTTCTGACCACATAGGCCATACATAGGCAACGACATTAACGGCAGTCATCTAAACCAATAGTGTAAAGACTAATCATAACACTAACAACACTGCATGCCGCTCGATTCGCCTGTCAACCAAAGCTCAAATTAGAATGCCATGATGTTGTGATAAACGTTGTAGGTAAGTCCTCCTATTAAGTCAATCTCGACATCTGCACACAGGTTTTCATCTGAATATCGATGCGGGGCCGGCGCTGTCGCTCTGCGTCGGGCGCCGCGCGACGCGCACCGCGGCGATGCGCGCTGCGACGAGCGGCTCGCGCTAACCCCGCTTACATCAGATTTCCATTAAAGGGAAATGTCGACTCTGAAGGAAGGAAGCCTCCCCGATCGACACCCGATCTACGTCTCTGAAAGCCCTTCAGTAAATTGACTTGTAAATTTCAGTTGCTAGCTGTCTCACTCCGGCGTCGCTCGGGTGGTCGCGGTCTAATAATACGAGTAATTGATAATTTATCTCAAAAGGACTTCCTATGGTAAGCTGAATAAAATCTATTCCTTTAAACGCTTTTATAGATTATTTTATAGAATAAACGCTTTAAAAGATAAAGAAACGGCTGGCTGACTTACTTACTCATTTATTGCTTGTTGCGAGGAATTTATGAATTACTAGCTGACTAGCTGATGCTCGTGACTTTGCCCGCGGGGATTTAGTTTTTAAAATCCCGGGGGAACACTTTAATTTTCCGGGATAAAAAGTAGCCTATGTCACTCTCCAGGTCCTCAAATATAACTATGCAAAAAATCACGTCGATCGGTAGCTCTGTTACAGCTTTATTGAAGGACAAATCGACAAATAAACACACTGGCGTAGTTATAATATTAAGTAAGGATAGTAAGGATAAGTACAGGTCGCAATCTGCCTTACAATTATTATTTTACGGAAAGCAATTTAAAATTTGATGAAATGAACATTCAGAGCGCTCAAGATAATCTTTATTGAGTTTCTTTTATTTTATTCCAAGTGTAGAAAATTAAATTTCAGTCTTCAAATTCAGTAAAATTGTCACGTTCAATGGTTAGTGTATACTGCTAAGGTGAATATTATATGATGCCGGGGAGCAAATGTCGTCACTCTTGTTGGAGCGTCCGCCGCGCGCCGCGCGCCGTGCGGCCGACGAGCGTGCTCAAACCCCCACGGCCGGACACAGGTCACTGTTGTGTCGAGATAAATGAGAATAAATGAATGAACTCGAAGAACTTTCGCGTTAGGGTCCTAAAGGACGATGTAAGGACGATGACGACGACAATTAATATTGAAATCATTTCACCACCACATCAGCTGCAAGAGTGTTTTAAAACGATTGATGCAGTGTAAAGATCGCAATCGTCTGTAATTGGCCGACACTCTCACGTTACTGACTAAATTGTATTGTTAGTAGCCAGAACGCCAAAAGTTCAAACACGTTATCACCAAAATTGTGACTATAGCGATGACTGATGCAGCTTCTCCGCAGTCGACGGTCGAACAGGGCTGATTACACTTTTATAACAGCAAGCTACTATGATATTTAATGCTGTGTACTGTTTGTCGAGTGTTCGAGAAAAGGTAGGCCTTTGTGCGACAAACGAGCTCGTTTCCGCGACAATTCAACTGAGAAGAGGCAGCTCTTTGATCCCCGCGCCTCGCGCCTTCCGCCTCGCGCCCTCCGCCTCGCGCCTTCCGCCTCGCGCCTTCCGCCTCGCGCCTTCCGCCTCGCGCAGCGCCGTCTCCCGGCGGCGAGGCGATGACAGAGGTATTATTTATTTAACGTGACTTACCCTTCCTTTATAAAACGTATCGCGAACTACAACAATATTTTCCTCGGAGATTTATAGCTGTTTACTTCTCAATGTTTCGTCGCAATGGAAACGAGCGAGACGTTCTCCTTGTGTTTGAACGTTCACACATCGATTAAAACGTCTTCTGATTAGCTGTTTATTTACATAACATAGTAAAATCTATCGAAACGTTGGGAAGAAAGACCTCCTCTGACTAAGAGCGTACTATTAAAGTCACATAAACTTACGACGGAGTAGTCAAACTGTATTCTGTTCTAAAACTTCGTCAGAGGATCAGGTTTTAGACAAGTCACTCAGAGCACAGACCTCGTTGCAAGTTGCGAGCTGTAGGTCGAGTCGCGTCGCGTGCCAGTTGAACATGTCGGCCGGCTGGAATCTCATGCGGCGAAACCGACACCACAAGCTACTGATTCTGAATATCGTAATCATTTGGTATGATTTGTTTCCAAATACCAAAAAATTGCCTTTCTAATAAATAAAATCAGTTTAATAGGAGTATGTTATCATCAAAACGCACAAGATAAGCAGTATCGAATTATCCATTGTTCGAGATAAGTAATTACGCCATTCAATACCGCAGATACGACCCAGCCTCGAGACAAATGGTGGAAATACGAGCACCTCGAATGGGTCACTGAGCGTGAGCTAATAAACCACACTTTAAATTGCCAAGCATTCTCTATTTGTTATTCCCATTGGAATATTCAACAGTTTTTGACTACCTATTTACTACTTAGTAGTGATGTAAGGAGGTCAAAAACTAAGTTTGATATGAGTTCGAGGTAAGAGAGGTTTGAATTATACGTAAAGGTAATTAAAATCGAGTTGCAAAGTTTTCGCTTGAGCTTTAGGCGACAGTTTAATTGCCTATGTAGCATACGTGCAGCATACGTGTAGCATACGTGTAGCATACGTGTAGAATACGTCTAGTTTTAATCAGATCAGCTCTAGTGGAACAGGGTTTCACGCACTAGCTATTAGAATAAAGCGATGCCATAAGTCATCTTCCACATGTCCCTCAGTCCCTCGCACATTTGGAGATAAGGATTTTGGCTTCAGACGTGTGTCGTAATAAATGTAAGTGGTGTAGAAACGGACGCCACTGTCCACCTTCGATAGCCAGAGCTTGTGGACTGTATGAGAATTTAGACATTCCAGGTTAAGGGCGAATGTAGGAATAGCGGGATCTCCGTGCACTAACCTTGCAAAGTCCCCGGGACTGGAGCCAGGGACCTCCACTATAACAGCCTCTCCGGAACACGTCGGCGTCAGCTGGGCAGCGAAGTCGTTACACACACGCACTTTTTGGATTGGTTTTAAAGCACGAGGACGGGCGACACAATATGTGCATGCGTCTCGCGGAGACGAAAGTTCATACTGAGTTATGTGTCATGGCGTAGCAATTTTGACGCCATGAACGTCATTTTAGTGCACGAAGGGAAATGGAGGGTAGATGAGGAATTAATTGACATATAATGTCAATCCAAATAACAAACCAAAAGGGTTGGTGTCACCAGTAAGCGTCGGACGTTTAGGAAATGCAACTTTTCCATAAAATTGCCGCAAGTAAAGCTCCAGCTACGGAATGTGCAATCTTATACTATGTCACTGTGGTAATAGCGGGGTAAAGTGGATAGGTTAGCTATTAACGTGTGTGGATGGCGCGTATCGGCTCTCCCATCTCATCGGTATGCATGGCGGCTGCTAACGAGATTTACTGTTATAGCGCACCTACCTACTGTATCCACAGCACTATGCAAGGAACTAAATATACTTAGTGACACAATAATATACATATTATGTTTAAAGGGACCTAGACATATTGTTCCGACTGGTCCAACGGATACAATAAAGTCACTCATGCCGGCTGCTGGTCATTTCTTTACGCTCGACTCTTTTCTTGCTACTAATTAAAAGCCATAAAAATCATCACCTCGGCTCTTTAAAAGTGATCGCTACAGCGTATGGTCGCAATCATCTCAACCGGCCGACACTCTCTCGCTATTCGCTAGAATTGTTGTAGCAAAAAAGCCATAAATTCAGCCATCCATCCAATTGAGGCTGTAGCTATAAATAAATAATTATAATTAATCAATGCAGCGTTTACATCAACATAACCACACGATCGGCTGTTCCTTTCTCGTTGATGTTAGCGTGTTAGCGGGCCCGGTGGCGGCGATCGCCTGTGCCGTGTGTGTGTGTGTGTGTGTGAATGGACACGCACGCCGAGCTGTAGGCGCAGGACAAAGGCGGTTCGGGAACCAATTACTTCACTCGTCGGCAGCCACGAGTGTATGAACTTACATTACTTTGCTGCATCGCAGTAGCGACGACGAGTGTCGCTCGAACGGAAGGATTCATCAATATTCAATTCATCGCTACATAGTATTTCTCCGGCGAGCTCCCAACGTGAATTGCAGAAAACGACAGCTACTACTAGTACGTTATGTTTTTCTTACTCGTATTATATGTTTTACAAAGGTACGAGGTATGAAGTACGTATCTAATATTCCTTGACGGCGATGACGAATATCTAAAAAACAATATTTTGCATACTTTATAATCCTCAAGCCTCAAGCGAAACCTCAATAGCCCAACGGTTAAAGGTGGGGACTGAATGTAAGGTCACAGGTTCGAACCCCACTCGCTGCACTGTTGTCGTACCCACTCCTAGCACAAGTTTTACGCTTATTTGGAGGGGAGAGGAGGATATAAGTCAACTTGAGCTTGGCTAATATTCTTTATAAAAAAAATATATTAATTTATCAAAGTGATTTACTATATAACATTGAACCTTGGATTGAAAGTGCTGTGTACCTACAAGCCAATTACCAAATGTTGGACGGCGAGCGACTGGCGAGGACTTCCTGTGAACTCTGCTGTGCAAATACCTTGTACTTAGAGAACGCAAATGTTTACTCAGATAATGGAGATCGGGCTGCTTGTTTAATGTTTCCTTGCAAATTAGTTTTCGCTTTGATCAATCGTAAAAAAGAATTTAAAAATACCGTGTGAATTTTACTATTGCGGTATTGTATGTATTGTATTGTGTCTACATCTGTGCTGGTGTGGGCGGCTTCCTTGAGGCTGGAATCTTATAAAACGATGCGGTTTGCATCTCGACCGTGAGATCCTTTGTTAGTATAAACTCTTATCTCACGTTTTTACAATTAGACAACCTCCTAAGCAATTATTATCGAGAGATACTAATTTGCACGACTGTAAACAAATTGAAAACTTTATGCAGGAACCTTTTTTGGAACCATTTCAAAGTGAATCACATTTTTATTCAAAAATGCGAAACATAATTTTGGCAATTTTAAAGAAATTTGATACCTCTATAGGTTTTACACCTCAAAAGTTGACATAACTGCACCTCCGTTTCGTTTACTCTCGTTTCAGACCTGCCGTAACACCTTCTAGAGGTCATCGCTCCATCGAATTGTTAGTCATCTGACGTCGCACTTACTGGTAACGGTTTCCACCCCAGAAACCGTCTGGCCCAGATGGTAGTGGCCATCCGTTCATTAATTCGAGATGCCTACGGCCACTTCAGCATTAAAAATGCTTAATCGAATCCACTTTTCATTTGGATCTTTTATTGAAGGGAAACTGTTTGAATTTGGCGTCAGGTTCGCGTCATCGCACAAAGGTCACAGCTGCGTCGCCGGGAGCCGGGTTTTTCAATTAGCCCGCCATATTCGTGCAATAACAGTAACCGTTCCATAAAGCTCTCTGCGGAGCAAACTTTACGTTCTCGAATATCTCCGCAAAGAGTTCGCGAGCGCTGCAGCTCTATCTGTTTGATTTTACGACCACCATATCTTATCTGTACAAATAAATCTTACCGATGAAGGTGGACGGCGGCTTCCAATTTTAAATTAACTTGGAATTTTGCATATTCATACAAGTACAAATGAAAGGAAATTTTTGCACCATCTGTTTCCTCATCGAATACCGATGAACGAACTCGGTAATACCGATGAGGTTAATCGATATTACCGAGTTGAGAATTTAAATTCAATCGAATTAAGAACTATTTTTAACGTATCCAAAAAAGATACGAGAGGTTATCAAGTCAAAGGAATTGAAAATGTTTCGTTTGTTGGAAGGAAAAACAACAACCAAAGGTACAAAAATATATTATATTTATAAAAAGGAGTACAAATATTGTAAATTGGTACTTAAAAATGTGAAGTAGGTAAATAGTTTCTACAAAATGATCTTAATATTCCAATGTATAAAGAAAAATTTGGTAGGATGTTCGCGATCCCGGCCGCCCTGAGTGGATAAATTAAGTTTATGGAGGGTGAAAAGGCAGAAAGGTTGCGAGATTAATGTTTTTATCTCGACGCATAAATCTACATCCGGTCGCAATGAGGTGTGGAGGTTTTCCCGTAATCGCCGACATCAATATTACACTCAAACAAACAAAGAGCGTAGTATCCAGTACGGTGTTTTAATACTTTAGTTTTGAAATGAAATGAATTTAGTTTGATTGATTTCGTCTTTGTCTCGATTATTCGTATCGATCGTCCGGTATGATCCGTATTCAAATTTTTATCGTCGTTGATTTATTATTATCAATTCAGACGAATTTATTAATACATACTGTAGTGGCGACAAAATCACAAACACCGTGATCAGTAACTCGTAGCAGCGGCGCGGCGGCGGAGGCGGCACCCCTGTATCGGCTTATGCAAATATGCTGGCGGCGATGATGCTCACAGCTCTGTGCTACGCGGGCGCTACGCGGGCGCTACGAGCGATATTGCACTGCTCTTTAGCCGAGTTTAGGCGATTCCAATTCGAGCCACACAACAACACACACAGCTCTACACGACAACGTCACACGATATCATCTCTGAGGTATCTAGATATCGCCTCTCTATCGCTGTCTTCTCTTTTTCTTCTGAAGATCGATGTTGAAATATAAACTGATATTGCTGTGATTTTTAATTTTCTGTAGTAAAATTACAAGGATATTTAGCCAAATTCGTCCATTTGTCCGTCTGCTCACAGCATAACGCATACTATTTTTTTTTTAAAGAATATTAGCCAAAAGTAAACTTACTTACAAATTAGTAAAGTGAAAATTTTAGTTCGAATAGGGCGTCCCCACCTCTAAAAACTAAACTATTGGTTTTCTATATAATATATTTCCTGTAGTTTTACTATGGAACCCTAAAAAGGAGGAATGTCTCAATTTGGAAATTTATTGCGTTAAAAAAGGTTCAATTGCCTGCAATAGTTACGGTACACGATGTAGAATAAAAGTTTCTTATTCAAATAACCTTTTACAAAGTGTCTTCGAATCGTCAAGTGAATCTACCACCATAGTCAATAAAATAAATAAAACGTATGTAGTGTGAAAACTTACCTTAATAATATAGTTAGTAGTGCAAGCTTACCTTTTGAAATGAAGCATTTATCTCAATCCGGTATACATACCGCAGAGCAGGACGCGCGTCCCGCGGCGAGCGGCATCGGGCCGGGACGGACTCGACCGAAGTAATTTTCCAGGACGCGCGTTGTAAATAAAGTTTAAATGACGTGCCGCTCTTTTGAGCGCTCGTTATAAGTTATATGACGACCTCTCGACCCCCCCCCCCCCCCCCTCAGGCCCGCGGGTCAAAATAAATTACTCTAAACTTTGTACACGACTCCTGATTTTCTTTAAATAGGTAAAATCTTGGATAATTTCCGTAACTGTGACGCTATTTCATTTTTGGTCGAGTTGAGCGAGAAAATGAGTAGAGTGTGAGATTAGACAGTGAGAGCCATAATGTTTTGTAATACCTTGGAAGTGTGTTTTGTCCTCGAATTCAGCCGGACAAACCTGACGTGATTTTTGCAAATGTACTTCAATCTAGCGGCGCCCCTACAATAGATTGATGAAATATCATGAAACCGGTGGGAACTCGTAGAATTTTCAATGTACTTTATGATCTAATGATCCAATTGGGAAAGCCCAAAACCAAGGAAATTGTCTCTAAAATTGGTTTAAATCCAGCGGGGGCCCCAATATGGGCGATTGCAACTTCCAAAGCCGAGATCTCACCGATGCATTTCGCACGCGTCAGCGAACCTCTTTCTGATCAAATAGCTGCGTATATCTCGAGCAATAAGGGTTCTTCGTGTTAATGTGGAATTTCAAGAGCAGTTATTTTCGTTTATGATAAAGATAAGCCGCGCGCAGAGCACGGCACGGCTTCCAATAATCGTAACTATGAATTAGAAGCAATCCGAGACCGAACAAAGAAAAACAACTTCATAAAAGTAAATAGCATTATCTAGCGGATTCACTGTCTCTCCGCGATAAACATTGCGTTTAATACCTGTTCATCATAATCTAAAGGCTTGGACAAGTACAACGCGCAACGGAAAAATAATTATGCAACATGGTTCATAGAAGGTGTACTTCGCCCGACTTCGTCCGCGTGGATGAAGGTTTTTTATTTCCCACTGGAACTCTTTAATTTTCCGGGACAAAATGTAGTCTACGTATTAATCCCTGGTATGAGCTATCTCTTTCCCAAATCGGTTCATTCGTTGTGGCGTGAAGTAGTAACAAACACACACCCACACACACACCCACACACACACACACACACACCCACATGCACACACACATACAAATTTTCGCCTTTAAAATATTAGTGTGATGTGATTGCGCGCGTTTAGTTGAGAACGTAATCTAAATATATAAAAAGCAAAGGTGACTGATTGACTGACTGATTGACTGACTGACTGACTGACTGACTGACTGACTGATTTATCAACGCACATCCCTAACCACTGGACGGATCGGGCTGAAATTTTTCATCCAGGCAGCTATTATGACGTAGGCATCCGCTAAGAAAGGATTTTTGAAAATTCAACCCCTAAGGAGGTAAAATAGGGGTTTAAAAATCGAATTTAACGTGAGCGAAGCCGCGAGCAAAAGCTAGTTACATACTATGTCTGTAAGGAGACAGGATCCCGTCCCGCGAAATGTATGTGCAAGGCTTTAAAATAGGCTATCGAATGAAAACAAGATTTCCATCGGTCGGTGCGCAGCAATAAGATAGCAATTTAATGTGAACGATGAAAATGATCGGCCTATAGACTAGCTATCTGATCACTCATAAAAAAAGAAAGAATATAATTAGTAATTCCTTTGTGATTTCATGCGTCGATCCTAAGACATGAAGCTGGCAATTGTAATGGAGGCCTACTACTAACGTTCAAAATAGAGTAGGTATTACTTCAAAATTGTTTTGAGATGTCATAAAATAACGTCCTTATTTTACTTATTTTAAGGCTGGTTTAAGGTTGTATAAATAAATACATAAACTAGTGGTTCGCCCCGAACTGAGACCTCGCGGTATCCTATAATTCCCAAAAGATAGTTCTAATTATATATTGTAATAATTAACTTTTAACATTAGACGCAATAAAAAATACGCAAAACTGTTTTACTGAGACAGCGCCATCTATAAGCATTATTGTGAAGCTATTAGCATTAAAAATTAAATAATTTCGTTTCTTTATAATATTTATCTAATTTTAGTATTTGTTATTCAAGTACAGGATATAACTGAATTTTCAACAAAGTTTCAGGTTCTAATATGCAATACTTTTTGACATATGGCTCAAATTAAATCTCCACTTAAAAGTTAAATAATTTCGTTTCTTTATAACATTTATCTAATTTTAGTATTTGTTGTTCAAGTACAGGATATAACTGAATTTTCAACCAAGTTTCACGTTCTAATATTCAGTAATTCTTGACATATGGCTCAAATTAAAATCTCCACTTTGAAACCCCCCCATTTGGTCAATTTTTAGGGAAAAATTAAAAAAAAAAATATTTTTGTACTCTGTTCAAAGTCGTCTTTAAAAAGATATATCGCAAGTCTATGTAGAGCAACAAACAAGATTTTACTTCAAATACGCTTCTATGAGAGCCCCCCTGAAATACAGCTTTTTATATTTTTTTATACAATGTTCGGCTGAAAGCCATCAGTTTACATATTATATTTAAATTTGAAGTAATTACGTTCAGTAATTCAGAAGTTATAGGGCTCTGACAGACATTTAGACGAACACACTTCTCTGTCTAGTAGGCAAGCGCCCTAGTTGACTCAGAGAACTTCGCTTCGCTCGTTCAATAACACTATTTATTTATTTATTTATACAACTTTATTGTATAAAAAAAAGAACAAAATAAGTAAGTTAATAGAGTAACACAAAAGACAGACACAACATATTAAAATAATTTCGAAATAATACTTAATTATTTACTTATTAATTAAACGTTGATGGTTAGACCCCCTGAACTCTGTCTCAGCTTTGAGCCAGTCAAATCACGCTGTGTATCCCGCGGGAACCCTTGGTTTTCCCAGAATAAAGTGTCAAATGTCACTCTCTATGCCTTTAACTACTCGTATCAAGAATCGAGACGTTGCGTTAGCTGCTCGACGTAGTGGAGCAGTAAGATTATACCCGTAATATTGTTGTTAGGTGCTGAATAGATTTAATCCTAGAAGTAGCGACTTTGATTGGCTGGATGTGACGTCACAAGTTCGTCAGTCCTGCGCTCAGTATGCAGCGCGCCGCCGCAACTCCTTAACGAAGTCGCGAGCTGGCTGCAGGCTAATGAAATCACCGTCGAATACCCACCGAGCACTGCCCGCTAGCAGCGTCCGCTGAGGCACATTCACTCACGGAGTGTTCTAATTAATCAAATTATTTAACTACTGTGGCACTGCCTTATTCATTATTACTATTAACTTTTGCCTATCGTTAGGTTAGGTTTTTTAAATCCCGAGGGAACCCTTTGCTTTTCCGAGATAAAAATTAGTCTCTCTCCTCTCCAGTTGCTCAACTACTTATACCAGTGTACAAAATCACGTTAACTCATAGCTCTGAGCAATTGTTTGCCAATGGTGATAATCGCTTTTAAGCGATAAGTACAACACTGTTATTGATTTTGAGAAAATGATCGAATACTTTTTTTACAAACTTTTTTTTCACTTCAATTCAGTCCGAACAAACATTACTCCATTTTTAGAAACTACTAGCAGTTACCCGCGACTTCGTCCGCTTCTTCAATACACAATCGACAATTCCTAAATCCTCACAGTACCTACCACTGCAGCATCAGGATTGAGAAGTTGGGTCCTGGAATTCAACGATGTAGTCTTTACTTGATACCTACAATAACTATTTATAATCGATAGTTCCTAAATCCCCACAGTTTAAGGGGGCAGTACCCTGCAGCATCAGTACCCTGCAGCATCAGGATTGAGAAGTTGGAACCCGAAGTCGTTATGGGAGCATCTTGCAAAGTTTTTATATCAATTAAAAAAGATTTACGCAAATCGATTTAGAAATCACGGAGATATCGATATACATAGGTAGAAAAACCCAAATCCTTCTCCTCCTTTTTTGAAATTATGCATGTATTTTTGTTCATCATTTCACTTTTTTATATTTGGGCAACCTCATTATCCCCCTATGCTGATTGCCCATTTGTTTCTTTACCCTTCTTTTATTCATTTTCTTTTTTCCTTCCAGCGCTTCTGCTTCTGCCACAAACGCCTGGTATTCCCGGAAGGAGGATGTAACACCTATATCTCACATGTTTTATGCAAATAAATTGAATTGAATTGAATTGAATTGAAATTGAATTGAGGCCGTATACCGTTCTGGGTTTGCACGGTATCCATACTTTTCTCTCCCGAACAACTCGGTGGTACGTGTTCCATGTTAACTGTTAGCGACGCGATTAGATATACGGCTACTATTCTTTTATTGCTATTTAATGCTTACTCTGAACTTATGGTTCCCTTTACGAGGGTAGTTTAAATTAATTTTTCTGACATTTGCATAATCTGTGGCCTCCTTGGGTAGGTCGGTGTCAGGTCGGTGTCGGGTAGTGTGTATCGTTTTGGACTATACATGTTTGCCCTGTTCTGCGTCACGTTTAAAAAGAAACTAATCTTTTCCAATTATAACACGATGGGCGCCAAATGTAACGTAGTGGGTTAGAGCGGCTGCGCTGCGTTCATGAAGATGACGAAAAATGGATATTAAAATATGGCATGCAGTTTTTTTTTGCACAATACAGAAAAATTTCTACTATTTTCGAGATAAAACACTTGCAGCAAATGAGCGAAGTTTTCTGAGACATTCCGGGTCTCTCGTGGAGAGGTTTCCTGTATATTACTTCAAAGATCGTTTCCTTATTCCTTCATTCACTATTCATATATTACTATGACTAGCTGTTCATGGCTTCTCGTCGCGCTTTGACTTTCATTAGTGACATTCACCCCGCGTTCACTGCTAATTTATTCGTTCGGCTTTTTGTGTTTTGACGTGAATTTGAAGATCGTGTCACGTTGCGGTACCGCGGGGGAACCACTGATTGACATTCCGTGGCGTGTAAATTGTCTGAGAATTTTGTACGTACTAGCTTTAGCCCACGACTTTGTCAGTGAGGAGTTAGATTTAAAAAATCCTACAGGAACCCGCCTGTTTCCGCGATAAAAGCCCGTATCACACTCCAAATTCTCAACTATACCCACGCAAAAAAAGCATGTCACTTCACTAAGTGACAAAGAAACTACACAATATGACTCCTACTAGGCGCGCCTATCAACCGAACGATCCGCCATGATTGTTATCTGATTACCATGGAAACACTTCCGAATCCAAATCATAGACAACGAACTCTATGGAATACCGCTACACGACAAAACTGTCCACAGACCAATTGAATACACAAACTCCGATACACAATACGTTGTAGCGAGCGAGAGCCAACACGGCGCAACATACGTTGTAAAACTTGTTTTCAAATACTTATTACGACTAATTGACATCAGATGGTGCCATATATTATGCCATGGCAACGTTATTACTATTTACATTCAAAGTAAACTTGCCGTTCCATTAATAGCATTGCAACCCAAAGTTTCAGGAGTCTGTAGAGCAAGATTTTCGTTAAACAAACGCATGGTGGTGGAGGTGAGAGGGGGGTGTGAGGGGCGGGAAGCGGGGCGAAGGGGAATGTAAACGAGGTCCGTCGAGGCTGGCGGCGCGCTACCATCTCCAGGATACACCGGAGCCACATTTGCATAATGAAGTGTGCGGAACTATGAATTTTTACAGCGTTTACTAAGCATACAACTCAACGCGAAACCAACTCTATTTCGAACAATATAAAACTCAATATCGTTAATGAAGTGGTCGTATAACTTTCGTGTTAGTCTATGGAGCAAAATAAATTAGGGCTCGGCGCAGTTTGCGGCGCCGCCGACGCTAATGACTTATTGAAGGCAGCTCCCGGTCCGGGCACGGCGCGAACTCTCTTTTTCCTCGTCGATTCAATCTCGAAGTCTATATCTTCCTCGCACACCGTCGCTTTCTATTATCATCATTCGTGGAGTACGTTCGTCCGGCTCTATCATTTGTATCTTTCTTTTCGTTGATACATTAACGACTCGTTTGATCTGAGCCATGTACTTCTACGTTAGGAATTCATTCTGAATTTCGGTTTCCTGCGCTGCACGACCCCTAACGCAATACGTAAAAAAACATACGAAATCAAGGCCTACTGTAGTCCATTCAGAAATAACAGTAGTCTACTCTACAAAGTTTTGAAACTTTTGAGACAAAAAATTCTTTGAAGGAATAAATAAAATGAAGCAAAATAAAAACGTAATTTTAACATGAGCCTACTGGGCGCAATTTGACAAATAGAAACTAATCACTCTTAATAGAAAGAAAAATCCCTAAATAGCATCTCATTCTAAACTCTGTAGATTCAACAATAAATCAGCAAGAAATTCAGGCACTTTTCTGTACACAGTCATCATCAACGTCCCGCGACCGTTCATACAACGATCGAAGTCATCATCTCAACCAATAGACCATTGCTGGTCAGTGAACGGTTTGTCAAGAAGAATGTGTCCAGTGGCTTCCGGCGACCCACTCGAGATCGTCCGTCAGCGGGGGGTCTGCCGAGCCGCGTGTCCCGGTACGAAGCCGCCTCTCGGGTCGCTCGGGACCCCGGCCCCATTCGGCTAGAGCTTGTTCATCACTTCAGTTTTATGACATTCTTGATAAAAAGGAACAAGCTTGGCAGTGACCTTCACCACGTGACAGCTGCGAGGGGATAGCAGTACTCGGAGTGGCGCCGAGCTGCGAGACGCGCTTCGAGTGACACTCGAGTGGCTGCACACGTGCGGTTGCGAAGCCTCGCTGACGAGCTCCGTGACGACCACATGACCTCTTCTACATATATATTTGTGTCTTAGCCGTAAGGTCAGTAAAGTTTTAAAAAAGCCCGTGAAACCTCATTGATCTTCCGGGGGAAAATTATACCTACTGCATATACTTATACTGATACGGCGTAATTCCAGGGCAAATTCCTCAAATCCGGTCACATTGACGGTTCCCCTAGCGTTGCAAATGTTTATTATGGGTGGCTTGTTTTCTCGTTATCGTTTATCGTTTAAATACTATAGTTTACTACGCTCCACGTTTTTAAATACTATAGTATTTAAAAACGCTCATTTAAAAGAGTTCACTAAAAAATCGATTAAATTCAATTGAGTGTCGTTTTGTAGCTACTCGTATTTAACTGACCGGAAGTATTTAACGCCGGACATTAGCCGTACACCGTACATCACGCCGAGCGCGTTGGATTTAATGTTCTCGTACAGAGTAGTAATAGTACGCTTACTACTACTAAGTAGTCTGTTTTCTAGTATTTAGTATTCATATTTAGTACTTAAACTGAAACGGTACCACAACAGCTAAAACTAAAAACGTCTAAAAAATTTTACAAATGCGACAGTGTGTTTGTTTGTTAGCTTGTCGGTTGTTCCTTCAATCATTCAGCGATGGATAGACTTGATTTATTAGTGAATGTAGTAAAAGACCTACAGGTTAAATGGGATACTTTTTTGAGAGTTCCCCTCTGAATTTTTAAAGAAAGTAGGTAAGTCCACGTCCGAACACTTTTATCAAGCAAAAATACAAACGATACAGTATAGAAAAAAAATATATTCACGTCCGTAGAATGTGTACGTCATTTTGTCGTAACAGAGAAGTAGACGACGCGGCAACACATCCGTCCTCCTCATCGACACCCTTTGTGACACTTCCTTATTAGGGCGCTGCGCTGTCGGCAGCTGGCGCGGAGCCTTGCTATCCCTTCCTGCCCTCTTAGCGTCCATGTGTTCATTTACCTATTTAGTTGAATATATTTGAAATAGTAATAATTTGAAATAGTATTTGACTACAGCAGTAGCTATCACACAAATCATACTTTAGTGCCTTAACATGCCTCCGAGACAATGCTTAAACCGTCTAGAATGGACGAAAAGCCCTGACTGATGAAAAGGCACGTAACTCCAGGATTCCAACCGAGAAAGTCTGAACTACCAAGCTACCGCGGCTGTGTATGCTAATACATTAATCCAATAGAGTCCCTAATAACTTTTATGTTTAAATTTTAAAATATGTAAAATGTTAAGGTAAAATGGTTTTGATTATACTTGAGTTTGCAACACTCTCGCCCACGGGTTTGTTTGTTAATACATGGCGGCGCGCGGCGGTGCATATTCGGTTTCCTAAAATTGTAAAATACTGTTAATCCATGGAAATATAATACGAATTAATTAACATCGAATTATACCGTTTTAGTTACATAGAAAATAATTTCACACTCGTATAAATACAGAGGGCTTACAAGGGCTGGTGGCGTTGCGGGGGGCGCGGGGGAGAGGAGGGGTGGGGTAGGGGACTGAACAAATAGAACGCACTCCAAATAAGGTTGTGTAAACCCGCCGGCCGATATCACACGGCTCACATCATAGGTACTTCCAGTGATCAATATTAGTTTCAAATAAAACAAGACTCTAAGAATATTATTTTCACGAGTTTGCTGAAGAAAAGCGTAAGGATTAAAAACTGCCCGTAGCCCGTAGCCCGTAGCCTGTAGCTCGTAGCCCGTAGCCCGTAGCCTACTAAACTGTAGCCTATGTCAACGCCACTTCGTGACGACCGCGTCGGCTCTATCAAGAGTGTCACAAAGATGTCGCCCGTAGCGAATCGATTCACATCTCACTCATCAAAATTGGCTCAATAGTTTCAGAGTTGCCGTGGAATATACGTAAATAGAATATTAATTGCTGACTTATTGAGGGTACGGTCGTAATGTTGGCTTGTCCTTCAATCACGCAACAACGGAACATCGAATCCATACGATGTCTCCCCGGCACCGAACCCGGGAGTGTCCGTGACCCCGCGACCCGCAGCCGAGCGAACCGGCAACTGGGCCACGAGACCGCCGATAGGATTCAGTGGAACGTTCGAATCGCTAAGCTAATGGAAAACATATTACCATGATTGATGTTACGGAACATACAAAAATTGAGCGAAAAAATTTTCATCCACATCACAAAGGATCGGCACAGGGGTGGTAGGTTACAACCTACAGTCGTGGGGTGAAGGGTGAAGGATGAATATCAAGGAAACGTCGGTTCGCGCCTGGCTGCCAGCGAGACAGACGAAGGTGAAGGAAGGGTAATTCGTCTACGTTTATAATATATGTGTTTGTATGAACATTACTCTGGTCACTCATAAAACTATCACCCCATTTATCATTATTTAAATGGAGATCATCTTTCACTCTATAACTGTACTAATACATAGTGTCATCGTACTAATATTACAATGAGTGTTTGCTTCTAGTTTGTTTTTCAATCACGCAGCACCGGAGCAAAACAAACCGACTAGATTTATTGTCCATGCAATAAATCTTAGGTCTTTATGCTCGTATCCATATACGAGCATAAAAATTTACCTTACCGATTTTAAAAATCTACCTTGTCGCGGACAAAGACACAGACAACAGTTAGAAGTTTAGTGTATATTTTGTTGTATAGCAATACAAAAGAATAGAATATTTTTTTATTTAAATAAACTTTCGGAAAGTCCAGTATAGGAGACATTATAAACTGTATCGCACATACAAATTGATCTTAGTGTACTGTACGAATACATACATAACTTGGTGTGTTACAAATGGTTACAAAAGATATCAAATTTTACGTTTTGAAATCACAGCCATTGTAGTATTGCAGAAAAGAGGTGAGGTCGGTTCGGTTGCGAGGATATCATAAATTCATAAAGCGGCCATTGCAGCTCCCAACCTCTCCCGATCAAAGCGCCGTTTGCGTCGAATCAACAATCGTTTATTATGATATTAAGCTGTTGTATATCCAAGCGACTGTAGACCTTAAACTTTGTGGAATTAAATGTAAATTCCTTTAAACTTGCAAAAGACGCAGTTAACGATGCCCGCAGCAAATGGAGCGGAAGCGCTCGGCCGGTGGCTGCTGCGAGAGCTCGCCGACATCGTCGATGCGACGCCATAAACTCTGGTGTCAGCTACGAGTCAGTCAGACAGTCTTCGACTATTCGAGAGGGCTGATCCGAGAGTTTTCACCAGAAGAGATCTTCAAAGAGGGAATATCTGAGGGAAAAGCATCTTACACATATTATCCGAATATAAATATACTCATATATAAAATCACCCGTGCGAATACAGGGCGTGGAAATATAAAAAAGTTTCTGTGAACGGAAAAGTAAATAGATAAAAGAAAATGAAAGCAATAAAGACGATTTTATTAACAATTCCATGTAAAATGAGCAAAGCCTTATATTTTTGCTTGAGCAATACTTCCCAATTGCTTTCTAAAAGTAGAGATTAAGTCAAGATTTTGTTTTTGATTAGAAATCTAGAGTTAATACTCTATTTCTTATTTTTTTTTTTTTTATTTATTATTTCCGGTAGTAAGATTGGTAGTACGAGTACTTAACACGGGAAATAAATGGAATTACATATGTCATTTTTGACCCGCCCGGCCCGCTGGAATGAATCCTTACTTAACTAAAATAATATGGCATGTAATTAAACAAGCTTCTATTTAATACCATTATTGGCCTCTAAGAAAATAAATTGGCCTCTAAATTACTAAGACAGCCACAACCAATGAGCGTCTAAAAAATACTATTTTAGCCACTATATATTTTGAATATAAGCTTCTATAAATACAACTCAGCATGGTAATTACGAGTATTTTTTAGCATCTATACTAGCGGCCCGCTCCGGCTTCGCACGGGTATAAAATATATAGCCTATGTCATTCACTGTTAATGGATGTTATTAAACATATAAACCTTCCTCTTCGATCACTCTATCTATTAAAAAAAACCGCATCAAAATCCGTTGCGTAGTTTTAAAGATTTAAGCGTACATAGGGACAGAGAAAGCGACTTTGTTTTATACTATGTAGTGATTTACAACTTAGCTTCAAACCGTGAACTCCTAGCCGAGTTAGTATATTAGAAGTTTCATCATTCTCCCGTGGCTAAGTTATTAAATTAGAAGCTAGGTTTTGTGGCCAAAAAAAAGTTCTGCGGCTCGACTTATTATATCCCAAATAATATTAATACTGTAAATGAAGCTGTGTTTGTTTTTGGTTTGTCTTCTAATCACGCAGCAACGGAGCAACGGATAGACGTTATTTTTTCACGAATGTAGTCCTTGGAGATTGACATAGGCTATCTTTTAACCCGGACAAACAGAGAGTTCCCGTGGGGGTTTTATAAACCTAACTTCGCGTAGATGAAGTCGCAGGAAAAAGCTAATCGTTCTAATTCATCAACGCCTAACATATTATTTATACCATACATGTCTGGAATACTCAAAGTTTATCAAAGTTTATCCCTTCTTTCGACCCGTTACCGCCCTGTCCACAACACAAGAATCGCATAATCACAAGTGTAACGAAGAAAATAATAATTATACTAACCGCGTGTAAAAATCCACACCACACCACATCATTAGGTGGTTTGTCACTGTGATGGTACGCAGCTGGATCGTCTAGTGATATCTAGTGGATTGATTGAGTAAAGAAGAATATTCTAATTATAGGTAAAACACCTCAGGATCGAGAGACATATTGGCTTCTGGCATGAACACTGTTATGTACTAAGCACCCTGCGGGTTAGTTCATTTCGTCCGATGGACAAAGTAGGCTACCAAATCATTCTACTTTAGCTGTCGCGGATTAATTATGAACAAACTTCAAAAGAATTATGTTATGCATTCTCCAACCTTCAGAAAAACAGGGAAATCCTAGAGAGTTAATTTATCAATTTAAGTTTAAAATACGAGTAGAATGAATGATTAGCTGATACAGTGTACGAATTTGCCTCTTTTTGGGCCGTCGTTCTGACCGAATTCCCTCTAGCACGGGGGAAACCCTACGCCGCTCCACGGCCTTTAATCATTGTTATGGGGGCACAGCCGACTCCCTTTCGCTGCGAAGCGTTTTGGTGTTCCCATACACCCCGAAGGGTTGGTACAATTCTTTTCATTGAGCTTATAGCTCGCCCCAATACCATGGTTTTATTTATTTGTATTCATTGTTCAGTTTGATATAGATTTGGCCAAATCTAAGTTCGGGAGCCGTGCTGCAAGACATGGCGTGTTTAGGTGTGCCGGAAATTCGCCGCCAAAGAACGCCATCGAACCGTGTACCACTTAGTAATAACTTTGACTCATCTGAGTCAAACATATTAATTTAGCCAATACTCAATCAGCCTCAGTGTCTCAATCCCTGTAGTATTTCATCATGGTCACCCTACCTATTACCCTATCTTGTCCTCTATTCCGAAGTAATATCATGGTCACCCTACACCTAAAGTTTGTAAATACAATAAACAAAGGATTCTAATTTCTTACCTGTTTGTAGGAAGTACCGTTGACCCACACCCGTAGCTCGAAGGTCGCTCTGGTATCTCGGAGTCTCGTACACTTGAAGACTTAATTTATAGTGAATGATTTCTAAAGTTTTCATTCATACCTAACTTCTAACCCGAAGTGAGTCTAGAATCTAGTCTATTAGTTATGTAAAACAAAATAAGTCAAAGTTTCTTTAGACTGCAATATTGTTCCATCTCGTTCACCTATCTGCTTTGTTTATGAAAGAAATCAGACTTCTCTATCGTGATAGAATAAACTGACCCTAAGTAATTTAATGTCGCCTATTGACCTAAATTAGTGCACTAGTCTGCACTTTCTAAACTGACTGCCTACTGAAGAGTCGTGACTCAATTTTGGATATAGTATTTCACTATTGGATTGTTCGGTTCAGCCCGCCACACGTTACAGATGTTAAATCTAGGGTTCAACTGAATACTAATAAAACACTAAATCAATTTATGTAGACAGAACCTTTGAGAACATTCCATTATTGAATACCTTAGGAGAAATATTAGGGTTGTTCAGTAAAAGATGATAATTATGACTTCATAGATTTATTTTCCATTTTATTAAATCTACTCAAAAGAAACTGTTTGATTATTTAGATTGGTTCCAAATGGGGTCATTTGAGAACCAACCGGGTTTTCCGTTCCTAGCAGCCATTCTAAGACAAGGGAAAACGGAAATACCCAAATGAAAAACCCTTGTGGCATTCTAACCTAAGACATCTTAGACTAAAATATACACACATGCTACAAAAGGTGTTAAATGCTTAAAAGAATATGTACACTTTCTACTAGTGGTATCAGGGAGACAAGACATTTTATAGTTCTAGTAGAAATTACAACACATAATACATTACGTTAAATAAATTCACAGATAATAAGTTATGTTTTATTCTCGTTTTCACAACTTCCTGACTATATTTTATATAAATGTTCCCCTTCCAAAGCAAGTGGTATGTGTGCCAAATTATTACATTTCACTCTCTCAGGTTTGACCACATTAATCTGATTAATAAAAAGAGCAGATATAGAACAAATGTCAGAAATAAGATATACATCATAATAGAGAACCCATCGTCTCGAGATATCTCTCTCACACGTCTCCTATTCCTTTGTTCTTCTGCATACAAAGCATCGAGAACTATATCTGGATACATTTTAATTTCTTACAATAATGAACGCCTAAACCCGGACGTTACGGAAACCCTTTATCTGTGAATTTACTTATCTCAAAATATAATTATTGGAATATTTGTACATTACCGGGAATATTCAGGCCTCGTTGTGCACACA
Organism: Hipparchia sbordonii; assembly: GCA_038048805.1. Taxonomy (NCBI): domain Eukaryota; kingdom Metazoa; phylum Arthropoda; class Insecta; order Lepidoptera; family Nymphalidae; genus Hipparchia; species Hipparchia sbordonii. Next base: position 50,603 of record CM076113.1, read on the forward strand.
CACTTGCTTATAAGCTTAATTATAAACTATTGCACTGATTCTACTTTTATGTATAGATCTATTAAAATAGGTTAAAATTTATACAATCTTAGGATTAATTTATTGGAGAATGGAGTCGACTCTGCTGGAAGAGCCCTCAACCCAGAATGCCTTCTCGAAAAGCACCCCCGTGTATCTCCCCTTCCGAGTCCTTATCGCCCCTTCTCCAAACTGAAAAATAGAAAATCCCCACCAAAGTAAACTGCCTTAACTTGATTTGTCATTTAAGGTTTCCGCCAAAACGTTTAGGCCAATTATCGATAGCGTCATTTACTATAGTCACGCCCATTTAAGATTCCCGCCAAAATGTTTCGGCCAATTATCGAAAGCGTCATTTTACGGTCACGCCTTGCTTTTTTGTTTATTTTCTATGCCCTTCGCCTCGGTTCGGCTATGTCAATCTACACATCTGGTTTCAATATTTTGTGAAGGCAAAATGTTTCAACTAGATTTATGATCTGATTCTAAATGTTTCCTTTTAAAACGCCTGCACTTCTATTGCAATTTCTAAAGACCCTTTTTTGTTCTAATCTTAATGTGTTTCCAAAATCCCTATGCTTTGTTTTTAAAAATAAACTGCCTGCACTTTGAAATATTTATGAGGGTCCAAGTGTTCACTTAGAAATTCTCTTTTATTTTAAAACAGCGTTTCAAATTTATTTTTAATACCCATGCAAGAGAAATGGGGAAAAAAAATATGAGCTATGTCTGGCCATCTCACACTCCCCCAAATAGATTTTTAATACACCTAGTATTTCTTATACCTAACTCTCTACTAGTTGTTTGAAAATCTATTTCCTCACCTAACATAAACTGCTATCTATGTTGATGCCGATAGGTCTCACTAATCTCCATTGTTCGCGCTAATCCTTAATGGAATTCATTCCTTTACGAGTTTGCATAATAGCGGAACAAATGGATCGCATTGTAATTCCCTCTTATCTCGTTAGTACGAGCGTCAACCAAAGTGTATACGTTATTGTATGAAATTGCCCCTATCACGTAAGGTCCCTCATAAAGTCGCATGAATTTCTTTGTTAATTTTTTATCAGCGTCCGACCTCGCAAAAGTCCTCAACTTCACTAAGTCGCCTATCTCAAACTGTATTAACTTATGATTCCTATTATAATAGAGCTCTCTATTCTCCGCTGCCTTAGTTATGTTCCGACGCGCCTGTCGTCTAATCTGTTCTAACGTTTCTCCTTGTATATCGGTTCCTTTCGCTATGTCTTTGCCGAAATCAGTTGATAGTATGGTCCGCTTTCCCCAAACTAGCTCATTCGGTGTATAACCTGTTGTGGTATGTACCACCTGGTTGTAACAATCCTCTATGTCCGGCAATAAATCTGCCCAAGACCTATGAGATTTCTCGCAGTATGTTCTGAATAGTCTACCTAATTCCTTGTTAACCCTCTCTGTCGAATTTGGTCGCGGATTTCTAACAGATGTGTGCGTCAATTTGATACCTAATTGACGTACACCTAACTCGAAAACCTTCGATGTAAAATTCGCGCCTCTGTCTGAACATAAGGTCTTAATCTCAACTTGTTTGTGAAACTTTTTCACACATGTGAGTGTAGCCTTTCCGCTCGCCTGACGTAATGGATATAACCTGATCAATTTACTATAAGAGTCCTGCATTACAAATATGTATTTGAATCCGAAGCGTCCCGCCGGTAAAGGTCCATAAATATCGCAAAAGACCCGTTCTCCTATATCTGTCGCTATCACAGTTTTGATCGGCCCCGTGTGCTTTTCTAACGCGTGCTTTGACATTTGACACTCTCCGCAAGCCCTTACAACACGACTTATCACGCGAGACATATTCGAGAAATAGTAACGACGTTTCATCAGCGCATAAACCTTGTAGCGTCCGAAATGACCTATTTCTTCATGTATGCTAACGATCAAACTCCTTTGTAAAACCTCGGGAACATATAGTCTCAAGGTATCCCTATTTATGTCTGACCTATAAAGGACCCCCTCCTTAATCACATAATACTTTGATTCAGATGTACCTGATATTTTCATACGTTTAATTATTTCACTAGCGACCTTGTCCCGTTCTTGTAGACTACCTATCTCTTTCCATCTCGCTTGTACTACCTGTCCTAGCGATGTTTTGAATAAATTCATCTCAGGCCCCACAGACTTGTTATTCAATACGTCAGTTGTCCCTTTTATATGTCGGGATAATACGTCAGCTACTGTGTTTAATTTCCCTTTTACATGCTCGACCGTATAATCAAATTGTCCTATGTAATGTACCCAACGTATCATTCGTGCGCTCAACAATTTACATGTCTGTAAGAATATCAAACTTTTATGATCGGTCCTAATCACTAACCGTGCCCCCCTCAAATACGTTTCAAACTTCGACAAGCTAAATATGATAGCCCACAACTCTTGTTCTGTGACTGTCCACTTACGCTCCGCCTCAGTCAACGCTTTACTACAAAATCCTGCTACATTATCTGCTCTTCACCTACTTCGTTCAATTGATAAACATACCCTGAGACTCCTAAATTACTGCTATCGGTTTGTAGGTAATAAATCTCTTTCGGATTAGGATGTATGAGAAGTATTGTGTCTAAAAATAATCTCTTGACCTTTTCAAAACATTCATTTACCTCATGTGTCCATGACCATTTTGTATTTTGCTTTAATAGATCGCAGAGTGGCCTAACCTCTTCGCTATACTTCGAGATAAACCTTCTGAAATAATTTATTAATCCCAAAAATCCTCGTAATTGTTTTATTGTTCGAGGGACGGGAAAATCTAATATAGCCTCTACTCGTTCTGGATCCATCCGTACGCCTTTCGTATTTACTATGTGTCCTAGCAGTTTTACTTTTACGCACAGAAAACGACACTTTCCTAGCCTTCCCGTTAAGCCTGCTATTTCTAATCTGTCTAGCACTTGGTCTAAATGTTCCAAGTGTAACCTTATGTCTCCTGTGGTAAATATGACAATGTCATCTAAATAGTTAACGCAGAACCCACGCACTTCTTTTAATATAGAATCCATTGCCCTTGAAAATCCCGCGACAGATGTCTTTAGTCCTTGAGGCAAGACATTATAAGTATATGTCCTCCCCATAAAAGAAAACCCCGTATATTTTCTAGAATCCTGACTCAAAGGTATTTGAAAGTAAGCATTATTCAGATCAATTAAACTAATGTAATTCACTCCATGAAAGGATTGTAAAATTTCCGATGTGAGTGGCGGTGACCCCGCATCTCCCACCATTTTCTTATTAAGTTCGCGCGCGTCTAACAAGAGCCTTATTGACCCATCTCGTTTCTTAGTAAATGTGAGCGGGCTACAGTATGGCGTTGCCTCCTGCCTGATCACGCCTAGCCTCTCTAACTCCTCTAATTCTTCTTTAACCTGATCTCTATACGCTAAAGGCACTGGATAACTATGCTTTATAAAAGGAATCTCATCAACTAACTCAATGACGTGTTCGTACCTGTTAGTCAATCCTAATCTATCTGTAAACACCTTACAATGCTTATTCAACACAGGTAACAACATTTCCTTTTGTTCCCTACTTAAATTTGAATCATTCAAACAATACCCCTTTCTGTCCTCGCCATTCGAATCCTTACTAGATAAGCTACGTTCCTCGGACCTAGTACCTTGATTCAATATCGAATTAATTGTGGCAGCATTCGTCTCTCCCCCTAACCTTTCGACCTTACAATCCGAGTTCAGTCTTACGCAAGACTTGACCCCTAAATGCTCGATGGTCAGTGTCCGTTCACTGCCGCAATTTACTACTCCCTTTACTCGTTCTAACCAATCATATCCGAGTATCAACGACCTAGGTAACCGTCGCATAATTAGTACTGGCGCTTCAACTAATGTACTTCCTAATTTGAACTCTATTAATAACATCCTATTTGTACTTTCGCTTCGTGAACCGAATGCCCCTTGTATTTGAATCGCTGGGATGGCGATTTCTGACAAAATATTATTTCCAATTAGAATAGATTCGTATAATTCCTTAGTTATTCCGCTAATCTGACTTCCCGTGTCGATAAGTGCATTTATACTCCTCCCATACAAGCTTACACTCACTTCAGGTAACTTAGGTAAGGAATAATCAATTCCTTCGTCAATCGACTCATCAAGTTCATGGTACATTGTGTATACGTTTATTCCTCTCCTTACACCCAGCTCACACTCAATACCTATCTCGCCACATTCTATTACGTTGTTAAACTGATTTTCCAATAAGATTTCCTATGCTTCTAGCTTCAACCTGACAGCTACTTTCGTCGCTAACCTTTCCGCCCATTATTAATCGTTTAAGACGTTTATCGCCAATGCCCAAGCTCTGACCCGGTCTCCATCCTTTGCTAATTAAAATATCATAAGCCACGTTCGGCCTTCCGCGTTTCGAGGTCTCTACTTTCCCCGTTCTACACAATTCTAGATTATTGTACCTCGCTTGTGTGGGGATACCTAGTTTTTTGAAGGTCCCTCTCCCCCTCCTTCTTTCGACAAAGCAGAGTTTTCGCCCTCCTTTACAAAAGTAATAGCCGGTCTAGCTCGCTCAGCCCCAGAAAACGCTGGTCTGTTAACGTTTGGCCTGTAACCTGACCTACTCTGGCGATAACCCCGTCCTCGGGTCGTGTTACCTCTAGTATTCCACTTATTCGCTGAAATGGCCGCGACAATAGGCCGCGCTAACGATGACCTGTCGTAACGCCTACCTCTAAAATTATTACCTACTACCTCTCTCGCAATTCCTCTCGGCTTTTCAACAATATTTTGTTCTATACTTCTTAGAAACTTTGCCCCGTTCATGATGTTAACTTCCCCAGTCCTAGTAAACCACAACCGCTGAATATCTATCGCATAATGCCGCATAATAGAATTTACTAAGTCACTCTCGCTAAACGCAATAGTTAATGATTGCATCGATTCTACCTGTACAGCAAAATGCTCGGACATCGTCATTCCAGAATCACTCGAATATACCGCATTAATCAACCTATACCTCACAGATTCTTGGATCTGCTCGGTCCAATAAGTTCGTCTAAAATCGGTCTCAAAATCGGCAAATGTAGCCCAGTCCTTCGAGTATAACTCCATGACCTGACGTGCGTGTCCCGTTATACATCCTAACGCTATATCGATCTCCCGATCCGACCCATTTACCGCTCTAATATACTTTTTTAATCGCTTTAAAAATGCAATAGGGTTTGTAAATGGTTTTCCATCGAAATTCGGCTTGGTAACCGAAGGCTGTACTACATAAACGTTCCGAGTCTCAGAAGGAGATACACTAGATTCCGCAGACCCAACTCTAGGCCCTGGTCCATCACTACTACTTTCATTGCTTACTCCAACCGACTCGTGCGACGTAACACTCGCGCTTTCATTTGGCAATGAATTCACTTTTGAACTCAATTGTTGCAACTTTCCATCGAATTCGTTGATTTTTTGTAGAATCAACTCTAACGTCGAGTTTCCTACAGTTCCCGTTTGTTCGTTTGTTTCTACCGCACCTTTATCTAATCGACCCGTTGCTACCCGCTTTGTATTCCGTTCCTTTTAACCTGCCGGCATCTTTAAGCAATTCGCTTTAAAACGCTGTTCCTAACTACTTTCTAACTAATAATCGCTCAAGTCCGCCAGATGTTATATTACTTGTTTACTAAGTCGCCTTTGCGAGCCGTCTAACGAAACACGTAATAATGGCACAATTTTAAAACCAGATGTGGAATGACAATGGAGTTTGGCCCGTTCTATTGTGGGATCTCTCGGTTCAACAAAATAAATTGCAAGATAAAGCAAAGATAAACAATTAAGTCTAAGAAATAAGCAAGTGTAATGCTCCGTTCACTGCAATCTCCTCCTAGAATCCTGTAAATTGTACATTTATAAAACATACTGCTTATTTCTGCTTCTCCTATACACAAAGTAAAATAAGTGCACAACATATAATTAAATGTACAACGTAATAATAACATGCACAGTGTGTCTTGTCTCCCTTCTCCCTTTTCATTGTTTCACCTAAATATTTCTCCTATACCCAATCACAAGTTTCTACGTTGTGTATTTTTTTTCTAATAGGGATTATTAATATAGATCTAGTCGTAACGTTATTTCGAATACGTACATAGACCCCTGGTCACCTCCGGCATCAAAATTCCCAGGCTTTCAAGATTTTCCAGGATTATAATCCTGGTCACGGCACCAAAATTCTGTGATGGTATGCAGCTGGATCGTCTAGTGATATCTAGTGGATTGATTGAGTAAAGAAGAATATTCTAATTATAGGTAAAACACCTCAGGATCGAGAGACATATTGGCTTCTGGCATGAACACTGTTATGTACTAAGCACCCTGCGGGTTAGTTCATTTCGTCCGATGGACAAAGTAGGCTACCAAATCATTCTACTTTAGCTGTCGCGGATTAATTATGAACAAACTTCAAAAGAATTATGTTATGCATTCTCCAACCTTCAGAAAAACAGGGAAATCCTAGAGAGTTAATTTATCAATTTAAGTTTAAAATACGAGTAGAATGAATGATTAGCTGATACAGTGTACGAATTTGCCTCTTTTTGGGCCGTCGTTCTGACCGAATTCCCTCTAGCACGGGGGAAACCCTACGCCGCTCCACGGCCTTTAATCATTGTTATGGGGGCACAGCCGACTCCCTTTCGCTGCGAAGCGTTTTGGTGTTCCCATACACCCCGAAGGGTTGGTACAATTCTTTTCATTGAGCTTATAGCTCGCCCCAATACCATGGTTTTATTTATTTGTATTCATTGTTCAGTTTGATATAGATTTGGCCAAATCTAAGTTCGGGAGCCGTGCTGCAAGACATGGCGTGTTTAGGTGTGCCGGAAATTCGCCGCCAAAGAACGCCATCGAACCGTGTACCACTTAGTAATAACTTTGACTCATCTGAGTCAAACATATTAATTTAGCCAATACTCAATCAGCCTCAGTGTCTCAATCCCTGTAGTATTTCATCATGGTCACCCTACCTATTACCCTATCTTGTCCTCTATTCCGAAGTAATATCATGGTCACCCTACACCTAAAGTTTGTAAATACAATAAACAAAGGATTCTAATTTCTTACCTGTTTGTAGGAAGTACCGTTGACCCACACCCGTAGCTCGAAGGTCGCTCTGGTATCTCGGAGTCTCGTACACTTGAAGACTTAATTTATAGTGAATGATTTCTAAAGTTTTCATTCATACCTAACTTCTAACCCGAAGTGAGTCTAGAATCTAGTCTATTAGTTATGTAAAACAAAATAAGTCAAAGTTTCTTTAGACTGCAATATTGTTCCATCTCGTTCACCTATCTGCTTTGTTTATGAAAGAAATCAGACTTCTCTATCGTGATAGAATAAACTGACCCTAAGTAATTTAATGTAGCCTATTGACCTAAATTAGTGCACTAGTCTGCACTTTCTAAACTGACTGCCTACTGAAGAGTCGTGACTCAATTTTGGATATAGTATTTCACTATTGGATTGTTCGGTTCAGCCCGCCACACGTTACAGATGTTAAATCTAGGGTTCAACTGAATACTAATAAAACACTAAATCAATTTATGTAGACAGAACCTTTGAGAACATTCCATTATTGAATACCTTAGGAGAAATATTAGGGTTGTTCAGTAAAAGATGATAATTATGACTTCATAGATTTATTTTCCATTTTATTAAATCTACTCAAAAGAAACTGTTTGATTATTTAGATTGGTTCCAAATGGGGTCATTTGAGAACCAACCGGGTTTTCCGTTCCTAGCAGCCATTCTAAGACAAGGGAAAACGGAAATACCCAAATGAAAAACCCTTGTGGCATTCTAACCTAAGACATCTTAGACTAAAATATACACACATGCTACAAAAGGTGTTAAATGCTTAAAAGAATATGTACACTTTCTACTAGTGGTATCAGGGAGACAAGACATTTTATAGTTCTAGTAGAAATTACAACACATAATACATTACGTTAAATAAATTCACAGATAATAAGTTATGTTTTATTCTCGTTTTCACAACTTCCTGACTATATTTTATATAAATGTTCCCCTTCCAAAGCAAGTGGTATGTGTGCCAAATTATTACATTTCACTCTCTCAGGTTTGACCACATTAATCTGATTAATAAAAAGAGCAGATATAGAACAAATGTCAGAAATAAGATATACATCATAATAGAGAACCCATCGTCTCGAGATATCTCTCTCACACGTCTCCTATTCCTTTGTTCTTCTGCATACAAAGCATCGAGAACTATATCTGGATACATTTTAATTTCTTACAATAATGAACGCCTAAACCCGGACGTTACGGAAACCCTTTATCTGTGAATTTACTTATCTCAAAATATAATTATTGGAATATTTGTACATTACCGGGAATATTCAGGCCTCGTTGTGCACACACACTTGCTTATAAGCTTAATTATAAACTATTGCACTGATTCTACTTTTATGTATAGATCTATTAAAATAGGTTAAAATTTATACAATCTTAGGATTAATTTATTGGAGAATGGAGTCGACTCTGCTGGAAGAGCCCTCAACCCAGAATGCCTTCTCGAAAAGCACCCCCGTGTATCTCCCCTTCCGAGTCCTTATCGCCCCTTCTCCAAACTGAAAAATAGAAAATCCCCACCAAAGTAAACTGCCTTAACTTGATTTGTCATTTAAGGTTTCCGCCAAAACGTTTAGGCCAATTATCGATAGCGTCATTTACTATAGTCACGCCCATTTAAGATTCCCGCCAAAATGTTTCGGCCAATTATCGAAAGCGTCATTTTACGGTCACGCCTTGCTTTTTTGTTTATTTTCTATGCCCTTCGCCTCGGTTCGGCTATGTCAATCTACACATCTGGTTTCAATATTTTGTGAAGGCAAAATGTTTCAACTAGATTTATGATCTGATTCTAAATGTTTCCTTTTAAAACGCCTGCACTTCTATTGCAATTTCTAAAGACCCTTTTTTGTTCTAATCTTAATGTGTTTCCAAAATCCCTATGCTTTGTTTTTAAAAATAAACTGCCTGCACTTTGAAATATTTATGAGGGTCCAAGTGTTCACTTAGAAATTCTCTTTTATTTTAAAACAGCGTTTCAAATTTATTTTTAATACCCATGCAAGAGAAATGGGGAAAAAAAATATGAGCTATGTCTGGCCATCTCATCACCGCTACGGCGCAGTGGCGGTGACTTGGCCGCGGAGGGCGGATAGTGCATGCCAGTCAGTTCTAAAACGTCGCATCCTTTATTAATTATTCAAAGGTACTATTACAGTGAAATAAAGTGCTTCAATAAGACACACTGAGTGCGTCAGCTGAGGCGTGAAATAGCTCCATTAGGCTCGAGTGGCGCGCTGCAGGCTCGAGTGAAATAGAGTGAAGTAACGCTCGGCGCCATCTTACAGCTCGGGATATCCGCTAAATTCCAATGTTAAGAAATAAGGATTTTCAAAGACCCATACCATGTTTACTATGGTTGACAAGTATGTTGATACTCGATTCCCATATTCTCTCCTCCCCCTCGCCCTTCAGCAGTCAGCCACTAATAATATAATTTCGCCGCGCACTCGAAGCGAGCCCGTTCCCCGCACGCGGGTTATTTTAAAACATTTTTCCATTTCGAGTGTTTTTAAGTTTTTATTTATTTCAATAAAACAAGCTACACATGTTTCGGCTTTTCGCAACGGAATTGCAATTATTGAAGTTTAATTAAAAACATTTTCATTAACAGAGTAAACAGGGCCGTGTGAAACAATTTGAAAAGTTTCGATATTAGGCGCAGTGTTTTAGTTTTATCGCCGTCAATAAACAAATTCGTTTGCATGAAAGATTTCGGATTATTTTTAAGCTTTTATGTGTTGGTATTTTAACTAGCATCTTTACGAGCTACGGTATTCAGAAAATTCTAAGATTAAAGTGTATTCTGATGAATGTAAATATTTAATATTTTAACTATAACATTATGTACTTCGTATTGGCTTACCTGTTCTATTTCAACATTTGAATACTATGAATACTTACCATGTTCCTGGAAACCTTCCTCGTCAGAGTATATTCTATGAATGCTAGTGACTATCGGCAAACACCCGGTTCCTATATTCACTTTATCTGTAACTTTGCTTATTTAACTTTTACCTACGATTTCGTCCGTTGGATCGTAGAGTTTTTTTTTTAAAAACCTCGTGAGAAAACCCTCTGCCAAAAAAATAGCCTATTTCACTCTTCAAGTCCTCGACTATACCCAGGCAATGGGTAAATTACGGCGATGCATTGCTCCTTGACTGTACGATGGACGGATAAACTAACAAACAATTAAACTTTCGCATTTATAATTATTAATATTATTAGAGATTTATAGATTGTTATTTAAAATATAGAGCATTTTATTTTTCATTGAAAGTAATCAATAAACGTTCGCCGTCACTCACGGGGAGGGCGACTCTTCACAACTAAAGCAATTTGCGCCTCGGAATGAAAGGAGAGCTTTTAGCTCGTTTCATGTGCTGATTGAACTCACTCACTCACCTGCTCGCACAAACCAGGTTACGGCCGACCCGCCGCCCTCGTGAGACACGCACACTACCGGCTGCGCCGAGTCATCTCCGACACGCACTGCGAACATCTTCCGGTTCCTGTTGCTCTGCCTTTCGAGACTTTACTTTGTTAAATCGCCGCGGGAAATACGTAATTGCAAGGCGTACATACAGACAACAGTAATTGCCAGGCAATCGAAATCGGTGGAATCTTCAATCAAAGTATCTTCGCAGCGCGTTCTTAATATAATTTTGAAAGTGCGGTAAGTGGTGACGTTTGTACTCTACCACCGCCGGTCCGGAAAGTAGATTCTGCTGAGATGAGCCGGCGATAAACTCAGCAGTCGCCCTTTTCTTTGCTTTAAGTATTTACAAAGCAAACTAAAGCTGGAAGATATTTCTTTAATGCTTACTATTTCATCCGAGTTCATTAATCAAGAGTTCGTGACAAGTTAATTGAGCTACGAAGCTTTATTATTCGCAGCCGATGGAATCTTTCCGCTCACAAATAAATTGTTTTCTTCTTCGCTCTCGAATTTAATTAAAACATCAAGATTTTAGAAACACGAAACTTCAAACAAAAGTAACATTCATGTTTTACTAACAAAAAATGAAACGTAATTCCGGAAATAGGTATTTTTTGTGACATAAAATTACAAAAATTCAAAAAGTTTGAGTTTTTGTTAAAGATAAGAAGTTTGGATTAAAAAATGAAAGTCACGTTTTATGATTTTTAAAGTTGAAATCAAAAAAGGCTATAGTCTTAGTGAATTTAATTATGTATATGTACCATGTGTATGTTTGTTTGCATATTTTGATGAATGAGAGGTCAATCAATTTGTTATTATGGTCCGGGTGATATAGGCTACATTTTATACAAAGAAAACTAATATTATAGACGACCAATTTTCCTTAGTCAAGTTACAGTTTTTAAACTTTTAGCATTGCCAAGTTTATATCGTTTATTTACTCTCTCTGAAATCAGAAGTATATTTTTTTTCTAAAAATTTGGCAGCCCTGTGAACGGGCGTCTTGCGTTCCAGCCGAGCTGTTTTCTGAATATAATATCAATTGTTATCGAAGCTGCACCATCTCAGACAGTGGCCGCCTCGCCCGCGCCGCCTCGCCCGCGCCGCCTCGCCCGCGCCGCCTCGCCCGCGCCGCCTCGCCCGCGCCGCCTCGCCCGCGCCGCCTCGCCCGCGCCGCCTCGCCCGCGCCGCCGCGCCCGCGCCGCCTCGCCCGCGCCGCCTCGCCCGCGCCGCCTCGCCCGCGCCGCCTCGCCCGCGCCGCCGCGGCCGTCTTCACGAACATGCACAGTTCTCCGGCACCCTCCTCGCGAGCCCGGCACGCACCGAGCCAGCGATATTGCATCGGGAATTTATGTTTTCAATATTTTGTTATTGCGAACGTATTTTTTAAAATATTAGATACGCTTTTTGAAATGCAAAATAAATTGCCACAGCACGGATGGCTTGTTTTAAATCTAGTGTAGCTTTTGCAGGTACTTTGGCCTGAAAGATATAAATAATTTTTAATTTTACACCACGTACTGGAAGGAAAACTATGTTTTTAGGTTTCCCAAAAAAACGGAAACCTTGTAAGCTCAGTTATCCATCTGTCTGTCCGTGTATCGAGGCCTTTTCTCAGAAACGGCTTGAGATACTAAGTTGTTTATACTGAATATAAAGGTCAATGGTATGCTGTGATAATTTTAAGTTTCTAGTTTAACTCAGTGAAAAATTACAACTTTCAAAGCGGTTTTTGTAGCGCACAAAAAATATTATACAAAATTCACTACGCTGAGTGTGTCTGTTGTAACATTCCTAGGTTCAGAATATCTAGTTGTGCGTTGAAGAACCCGGATTGTTAACAGAATTGCTCCTGTACACAGGGGTTGGTGACTTGCGTCTAAATAAAAGATAACCTGATAGAAAAAAATACCTAATTCTATTTATTTGCAAAGATTTATTGATAATGTTTGTACAGGTTCCATGAAAAAAAAATAAAGGAAAAAACAAAATGAATTAACTGTAGTTTGATTCCCAATTGAGGCTTCGGTTAAATGCCCCGACCAGCTCTCGGACCTCAGAGCATGAGTCCTTGCCAGAACAACGCACCAGTATTTAACCGAACCCACAACACTGAATAAACATGTACAATTAATGAGATAGCGTACCTGAGGTACCAAAAGTTTCCTACAAAATTAAATTTTCCTATTCATATTAAATTATGCTATCAACTTGTGTATACCATCATACTACATTGAAAAGAAGGATAAATATCAAAATGATGCTAAGTTGCTATGAAAATAAAAGTAACAAGGAAGAAAGCCACCTGATTATTTGGTGTGGACGCGTACCCGACGCAGACGGAACCGCATGTCTTCACTGAGGAGTCATCTCGTACCAAATATCCCCTGGTCCCAGGTGGTGGCCGCTGAACTAGGCACGCAGTCCGCTTCTACCCCACGTCGCTAGGAAGATGTCCCCGGTGTACTTCGGTTCAAGTAAGGAACCGAGTCCATATTTCCTCCCTCGTTAAATTTAAATTTCTACATTAGGTTAAGCCTGAAGGGCAATGAAATCCAAACTAAATCGTTGGTATTTAAAGGTTATGTCATGTTATTTACATGAAGGAACTAAACCCCACTAATTTATGTTCTCATGATAATAAAAACAAAAGTAATATTCTTTATAACATAATCATTATAAGAGAACAAAACTAAAGAGAAAGAAAAAAAACCCATGTGCTCCCTGAAAAGAGAAAAAGGAACCCATGTTATGATGTACAAAAAGCGAAGACAAATCTCACTACGTATTGTGGATATAAATACCGTATTTTCGAGATGCACACCACGACCCTCCACGTTACATTTAAGTTTCTAAGGCTGGAACAAGATACGGAAACTGTTTTAACACCAATCCTACGGAATCGATCACGCACGACACTAAATAACCTTTGAGAAAATTCACCACTCACCATTTCCAAGGTCGAACGTAAACACATTTATTGCACCTCCTACGCCATTACTCCATGGCTTCCATCAGCCTTCAACACGAGCCAACGCGGTGCACAGCCCTCAAGGCAAATCCAGGAAAAAAGAACTAATCACTTTGTGACGTGGTTTATATATCGTGACACACACCCAGAATTCAGGGTTAACATCATCAGGAAAACCTAATCGAACATTTTTGCAATAAAAATACGATATCCAGGACTATACGCAAAAAATAAATTTAGATTCAAACAGAGTAATATTTATCCTCCTAGGAGGCAACAGATCTGTCAAAATTAAGGACGAAAAATCCTAGTTTATCCTGACCATAGACAAAAAATTATTACAATGGTATCCCACAGAACACAACTTGAATGCATCTGTAACAGAATAAAAATGAATACCAATCAAGCCACAGATTAACACAGATTAAATACAGATTAAATCACATTACCAAAAGGATAAAAAAATATATCTAATCGACACTATTTAATTTACCTATTTTTACGATTCAACCTGAAAATATTAAAAACTTCTTGACGATCCATTTCCAACGAATAATTACTACCAAAACTAGTAAATACATAAAGATGCCACTATGACCCCACAGATGGCGTTAGTAGTAACCTAAATATCAAAAAACCACAACGTTACACTGTGTACGTGCTAATCTCAAAATCTTGTGATTATCACCAATAGATTCGGCGAAAAGTTTGTCAGAGGCTTTATAAAGAGTTAACGTAGATATCGCAATTAATGAATAATAATTATTTGAATAAAATATTATTAAACGTATTTATTTGTTTCCGAAGGAATCATTAGAGTTGCCATTGCAATTCAAACAATGTGTAAAACATCTCATCTATGGATCGAGGTTATTACAAAGTTAATAAACTTAATGACAAAATTATATGGGAACAATGGGCAAAAAAAATATAAAACGCTTAAATTAAATCCAGTTAATGAGATAATCCAGATATGCAGATGACACTGCACACTGCAGATTTCACTGTACAGCCTGTGGCACTAAACAAGTTCATTACTTGAAAATTATTTAGAGCAGAAAATTAGGTCCAATGGCTAATTAACACAAACATAATTAAAATCTAATTTCGAATCACGTGTCTGTACTCTACAGGACAGTAATTTCCCAAACATTAACAAATTACTGAAATGCCTAATTGGTTACTATTTAAATAGAAATTTGATTTTAAAAATCGACTGCAAAGGGTTTTCAAGTAGGTAAACATTGGCAGGTTTAATGCTATTCATCGCAAAGTATCATCATCTCCGCGAAAGAATACTCGCAGGATAAACAACTTGTGTTTAATTGTTTATTGTTTTAAACATCGCAGCTCGCAGTGCGCAGCGCGCTGCCCGCACTGACCTCTATCTTTAATAAATCTATGATTAACACTGGATTTACTGCTGTGATTCCTTTTTTGGACCAAGTAGATCGAAAAAACAAACTATGTCATTTATTTTCATATCTTAGCTGATTTCTAAAATATGAAACTTTTAAGTTCCCTGTTACTAACATGCCCATAGAAAATTTCGTTTTAGAAAGATACGGATACAGTACGGTTAAACAGCTTATAACTTATTTATTTTTTGACTGATTTATTTTTTTGTTTCTACTAATGTTATGTTACATTTTCGACAGTAATTAAAGATTATCCACATTTTGGTTACAGTCAAATGCCCACTTTGCTCGGGCAGGGACAGTGCGCGGCGCGCTGCGGCCGACCCGAGTCTCGTGGAGTCCATGGTAGCGACCGGTTCCGTAAAGAGTAGGCTTATTATACATAATAGTCAAAACTAAAATACCGCCTCTGCCAGTATCTGTAGGACCGCGCCCGGCTAAATCAGCTAAATACAATCGAGCGTAAGTACTATTCGCGCGGAGTCAAAGGCTAGTAATTAACTCGCTCGGCCGCGCTAATTCGTGTTCGAGGCTGAGTATAACGCTTTAATCAAACATTTACTGGCACAGTCTATTAAAAGTTAAACATTTACTAACACAATCAAAATTAATTTAAAAAGTTTCTACCTCTGCATTATTTTAATTCAAAGGCTTCTAGAAGAAATCTCTCACTTAGAGATAATGATCTGTTCCTGCGAGCGTCCTAAATGCTTATATTTGAACGAGCGAAGCGAGTTCTTCTGAGTCAACTAGGGCGCTTGCCTACTAGACAGAGAAGTGTGTCCGTCTAAATGTCTGTCAGAGCCCTATAACTTCTGAATTACTGAATATTAGAACGTGAAACTTGGTTGAAAATTCAGTTATATCCTGTACTTGAACAACAAATACTAAAATTAGATAAATGTTATAAAGAAACGAAATTATTTAATTTTAATGCGTCATCTATTAGCATTATTGTGAAGCTAATAGCATTATTGTGAAGCTAATAGCTTCACTATAATGCTAATAGATGGCGCTGTGTCAGTAAAACAGTTTTATGTCAACTATTATTTTTTTTATTGCGTCTAATGTTAAAAGTTAATTATTACAATATATAATTAAAATTTTTGGGAATTATGGGATATCGCGAGGTCTCAGTTCGGGGCGAACCACTAGTTTATTTTTAGCTTCATTCATCTCAATCTTTCATCGGCCCACCGCTGGGCACCAGTCTCGTCGCGTGGGAAGGGTTCAGACCGCGGCCGCCACGCAGGCCGATCGCGCCAGACTTCGCGCACCTGCGTGAACATTAGAGACAATCGCCGGGCGTGTAGGATTCCTCGAGATGTTTTCCTTCACTGTTAAAGTAAATGACATTCGACACACAACTCCGAACAGACAGAGATGCGGTCTTAACCATCAGACTATCACCGGTTTATTTTTTATTAGCTTAAGTACTGAAAAAGACTTTTAGTCTACGTTCAGCTGTAGGTTCTTGTTTTGTTTAGTCGTAACTAGTGAGAGATAACATCGTTTAGTCGCTCGCTGCAGCTCTCAGCGGCTCGCAATCTTCGCAAAGAGCTTTATGTTAATAGAATTCTGACTGCTTCAAAGAAAGGAGTACCGCGACTGCACCGGCGCGGCCCCGCTGCCGCACTCGCGTGTCGCTGCCGAGCGGCGCCGCGAGCGGAGCGTTGACCCCAAACACTTAGCTTGAGCTGAACGAGACTCTCAACATAATTCGTTGAGCTCTTCGGTAAATGTTAAGTTCCGTGGTGTATCATTTTCAATAGTAATGCTATTATGAGATCAAAAGCTATTTCTTAAAAAAATCGATAATAATTGCTGTTAAGTTTGTTTATCTATTACTATGTTCAACTGATAGTCTATCTGTATACCTTTAGTAAGTGCTGTAAATATGTGTAACTATAAGTTTATATAGGTAACTGTAGAGAAAATTACGAAGTTTTCGTTTCGTTTCGAGGCTCGATGATCCATATTCTATCTAATATTTTCACAGCCTGCCTTTTAATATTAAATCATCTCAGCGTACAAGCGTCCACAGAGCTTTTTGTAAATGTATTTCAAGTGCACTTGTCACAAAGCCATCGTGGCCGGCGCTCCGCGGCCTCTCCGTCTCTCCGCCTCTCGCCTGTCGCCGTCGCGCGACTGAATTCGAGTTGAACTGCGCTGTCGGCGCCGTTAAGTGAAGTTTATTGTCGTCAATCAAAACGTATCATATAGACCACCAATAAAAATAAATGCAAAAGATAATTATTTTTTATTGTATTGTATTAGTTGTGTTACAGGAATAAAAGTACCAAGAAGATATGTCGTGTTCTGCGTACAAGTACAGTTTTTAGTGGCTTACTTCTTTTACCTTAAAATATAAATATTACGCTATTAAATTAATGATAAGTTTTGCGTGACCATTTGTATTAGCAAAACAATGATTCATCGTAGCCTAATCGCAGCAACTAAAGTTTTCCGGCTCACTCCTTGAGTAATGAGCTCGCCGTTAGAACTATACAACTATACGTATATACCTACTCCTATGTGACTATTTGTTTCCGGTCAGTGTAAATGGATGGTTTTCTGTTTCAGTTCACGTTAAAAAACTCCTTCTTATTATTATTAACTCTGAAACCCCTTCATAATATCAGTGCTATGTATAGCATAACTTGTATACGTCAGCTATCTGACTACCTCGTAGCCTAGCTAGCTCTTTCGGCGGTAGATCACGAGGGTTAAGGAAACAAACTGACTAACTATATTTAGTTTTCAATTAAGCAATCCTCAGTAGCCCTCTTGGGAAGTTCGCTGTTATTACTTGTATCGAAGAGCCGTCAGTTTAGGCTCGGACTTGAAACATAGTTAAAATAAGACACAGATATATCCCGACATACCGAAATCTGTTGTTTCACTTTTATCTTCAGTCTGAGCAGAGTGAGAGTGCGATTATAAATTACAGTCTATTTATCTACTGACTTCTAAACTTCTTTAGCGGATTACAGCGAAGAATTTTGTTTTTCCTTCAGTAATGTAATGTGAAAGTTGAGAGCCACCTTGTTTCCAGTTAGCACAATAATCAACATTACATTTCCCGGAGCGCCGCCCGCTCATAATCGTAATACTTTCCCAACAAGTGCGGTGCGGTGCGGTGCGGTGCGGCGCGGCGCGGCGTGGAACACGCGCGACAACACAATTGGCTTCCTCAACTCCGTTTGGAATTATGGTTTGTTCTTACTCGTATTACCTGTGGTAATCATTTTTAGAGAAGTTTTAAGAAAAAGAAAAGTTAGAACGAATAACTTTTCTTTTTTTAAGTAGTTTTCTTCATTTTAGAAAGAAGGCTCTATAAGAAGCCTCTTCCTCAGACATAAGCCACCCTCCGATGCTACTGACTTAGGTCATTATTATTTACGATACTGTACCTACTCTTAGTACGAGATTTTTCTTTTCAACAACGTTAATAGAATTTCGACACGCAATAACGTTAGACTATAACAGACTTCAAACAATACTACAAAATATATCAATTGTGCCTATATTTGAAGAGTTCCCTCAATTTCTCCAGGATCCCATCAGCAGATCCTAACCTGATGACAATGGAACCATTTGGGAAGTATACCCTTTCAAACGAAAAATAATATTCCAAATATCGATCCAGGCATCTTCGAGTAATCGGAGAACATACATAAAAAATTTAAAAAAAGATTCCGATGAATTGTGAACCTCCTCCTTTTTAGGACGTCGGTTAAAAATTAAACTTAAGTATTAAACATATTTATTTCGCAAAATATCTGCTTGGAGCTGAATCGGTAGGTATCGATAAACTAGAGTCTTAAAACAAGACATTTAATGTATATTTTACTTTTACGATATAGTTAGTTAGGTTTAATACTTGAAATTTATCAACGGTTGGGAGTTTTATAATCTGCGACTAAACCTCTTGAATAATGCGTGTCATTATGGGGCAGGTACATATATGCCTGATGATTACCTTCGACAACCAAACGAGGTACGCTCGCGATACTTTTGCTCTCACTTCTAAACGTATTATGAAGTACTTTAGCGATAGCGTACTATAGCGATAAATAAACTCTCGACTTTACTAAAGCCTTCGCGTTATACTAGAAACTACAACCGGTTATCATTCTCGCTCAACCGTCATATCGTAAGATACTGTGAAGCAATATCACAGGAGGCGTATTGCGTAGTATCGCGTATGACGTTCGCGTATTAATAAGTAATCCCTCGTCGTACGAACGTTAACCCTCGCGGAATTATAATGAAAAGCTTTATAATATTCCGCCGAGCGTCTGCGTTACTTATTCAAGCTGGCTCAACATTCACAATGCGATGAAGCATCCCTGTACAGCCGGATGTCTCGTTGGCTCATAGGTTCAGAGGATGGATAGAAATCTGATGTTGCAGGCGCAAATCTCACTCAATAGTAAGACGATGCGGATAGCGGGGTGGTGAGCGAGACGAGGCGAGGGTGAGAAGGAAAATTCGTATGGTGGAGTAATGAGGCACACCGACGCTACGGCGTAGTGTAGCGCGTAGGCGTACTACGCGCTACGACAAGTAGGCACCTAATACTTAGTTTACCGGCGCTGCCTTGAATTTAACCACTCGTAGCTATTGTCAGCGACTTCATATTGACAGCTTAGATTTTTTGAATCTAGATAAAATTCTTCAGTTGGGCTTATGGATTTTAAAAACCTATCTCTACATGGATAAATAATAGTAGGTACCTATGTTACGATACCTTGAAATTAGCTTACCATTACAAATAGAAAACAAAAATCACGATTCGAGCAAGCTCCGGCCGCGGCCCTGCCCGCTCCGCGAGTGGGCGGCAGTTTAACAGTTTAACATTAATCGCGTGATTCGCAGATTTGAAGGCTCATGAATACCGGCGGCGCGCAGTCCGCGGGGACGCGAATGCTAAATCGCCCGCGCAAAGCTAATAGCTATTAGCTTTGTTATTAACTCTAACTTTAGTTAGAGTTCTGTGCTCGTATGTATATTTTAAGAGACAAAATCAAACACATTATGTTGTTTTCCTTAAGCTGACGCGGCAATAGTTCAAAGATGCAAACTGAAAACAGGTCAACGGTTCAATCCCTTGCACTATTGTAGCACCCACTCCTTACATAAGCTTTAGGTTTATAGGAAGAGAGAGATTTAATATTAATCAAGTTCAGCAATTCAGCATGGCTAAATTATTCTTTTGAGAAAAACAAAAAAAGATTATTTTTAATTGAGTTTATAACTGACTGAGAGATGTAACCCTATAAGATGGAAAAACATCTTACAACCATACGCAGTACTTCTTTTCTTATTAAAAATAAACGGACTTGGATGATATTTTATTTTTCCAACGCCTAAAGCAGTGCTCAACGGATGTGAAACTAGAGTCATAATTTATACAGGGGATGTGAATGTGTGCAAACACACTCGCCTCGTATTTGCGTTCCTCCAACATGGCCGCCATCCTCATTTCATTAGGAGCGTGGAGTGTAGAGACAGCCAGAGCCCGGAGCGATACCCGCCATTACTGGGAATTAAAATTAATACTGACCACACGGATTACACGGATTATGCCTTATATTACAATATTGGATAGAAACAGGCGTAACATTGCATGAACTCAAGGGAAAAAATCTTGTGCTATGATCTGCCAAACCCGATAAAATATATATTACAAGTAATATTGTTTCAACGGTCCCTTAAATAATATTAGTAATGTACCCTAGGACGAAAAGCAAGTTCTCTTCCACCCTAATTGTACAACTTCATACGGACATCAATCAAAGAAACAATTAATATTATTTCTCCTGGTTTGGTGGCGTGACCGCTTACCATCCGCTTACATGCGAAATAACCTTCGAATAACCTTCATCTTTTTGTGTCCTCGTAATAACTCAAGTTCACTGTAATGATGCACGAAATACATTGCTTTTATACTTTTTTTTCTTTATGTTGCACTGGTTAAGTATTCAGTAATGTAAATAAAAATAGAATTATGAATAGACTTAATACTTATTCATAATTTTATTGGTTGAGGAAAACAATTAGTAAAGAGTTTCAAAGAGCTTGTTCAACTAGTAGATGGTAAGGCTATATTTGTAGTATGCACAGGGCGCCCCTCCCTACTCGTATACAAAACTTGCCCTTGGTCGGAACTCGGAGATGAAAAGAGAATATTAGTTTAACATAGCCAATATACTCACTTTTAATAAAACTTTTCAAAGTTAACAAAATATTTTGACATAAATTTTTCTTACGTTTTTAATAAAATGAATTTTGTTAAATTTCACTTTTTTAACTCTACCCTTATTCAAATCGTTATTGCTATCAGCTTAAGAGGTACTTACCTTTTTTTTATTATCACCATACATACAATATATAAACATTTTTTCTTATTAAACATACGAGAGACCACTAAGGTTTAAATTGTATGCAATAAGTCGATTCCGTTACACACAAATACCTATATAAAAACTAACATAACAACTTATCTAAAAAATATTATTTTAATCCTATATCTGCATAGTCAAATCATATAGATGCCAATATGAATACCCCTTTCAAATAATTTTAAACTCTACAATCATGAGTGTAAGGAAAGCTTTCGCTTGCGCTTCAAACTCGAAATGTAGAGTAAATAAAACTAGTGTACGTGACCCGAGTTGGAACACGAACCGTAAATGAAAGTAACGCGAACCCGTTTAACGTTATTTCCCACAATAAACCATTTTATTGTCTTTTTAGGATTTTCCTATTCGCTGAACAAACTCGCAGTCTTTACCGATGCGCGGCTTCTAGTTGCTTCACCTACTAAAGTGAAAATCGAAAAGGTAATGTAAAAACTCGTGGAGTTCAAGTAGGCAAGTAGGCAAGTAGGTAACTAAGGTAAGAAATTTCGTTAGTTTTCCATCGAAAGTCAAAAACCACGTGTTGTATAGCTTTCTTGGCAAGTCTATATATCACTGTTTTAGTACTGCTAGTATTATCCTTACTTTAGTCAAATAAAACGGCACGTAAACTGAAACTTAAAAAAGAATACACATTTTGAAATAAAAATTACAAGAAGTCTTTATCTACGTTAACATTATAATAATATTTATTTTAATTATGTGTCTCTTAATTGAGACGTCAAAATATAATTTCCAGCCCGTCAAATCCAGCTCGTTACATCGTCCCGCAGTAACAGCGTCCCGCAGTAACAGCGTCGCTCACAAATATTACAATTTATTAAAGTATAAAGTTATTTGACGAATAAATTAGTTGTACCGGCGACGTTTCGTCGGGCGGATACCTGCGACCGACTGTGAGCGTTTGCCGACTTCGCTACTTTATTGAAACTTTATTGTATCAATTATATTCGGAGAAAATGTAATTCATAATGATATCAAGTGTGGCTTCATTCCACCTTTTTTGAACGAGCGAAGCGAAGTTCTCTGAGTCAACTAGGGCGCTTGCCTACTAGACAGAGAAGTGTGTTCGTCTAAATGTCTGTCAGAGCCCTATAACTTCTGAATTACTGAACGTAATTACTTCAAATTTAAATATAATATGTAAACTGATGGCCTTCAGCCGAACATTGTATAAAAAAAATATAAAAAGCTTTATTTCAGGGGGGCTCTCATACAAGCGTATTTGAAGTAAAATCTTGTTTGTTGCTCTACATAGACTTGCGATATATCTTTTTAAAGACGACTTTGAACAGAGTACAAAAATATATTTTTTTTAATTTTTCCCTAAAAATTGACCAAATGGGGGGGTTTCAAAGTGGAGATTTTAATTTGAGCCATATGTCAAGAATTACTGAATATTAGAACGTGAAACTTGGTTGAAAATTCAGTTATATCCTGTACTTGAACAACAAATACTAAAATTAGATAAATGTTATAAAGAAACGAAATTATTTAATTTTAATGCGCCATCTATTAGCATTATTGTGAAGCTAATAGCTTCACTATAATGCTAATAGATGGCGCTGTGTCAGTAAAACAGTTTTATGTCAACTATTATTTTTTTTATTGCGTCTAATGTTAAAAGTTAATTATTACAATATATAATTAAAACTTTTGGGAATTATGGGATATCGCGAGGTCTCAGTTCGGGGCGAACCACTAGTTTAAGAATATAGTCTAATAACTATATCGTTTACTAAATATTATAACTGTTGTTTTTCGTTTGGAACCCTTTGTGTTTCGCAGCAACGTAGTAACGAATAGAAGTAATTATTACAAGCTTTTCTGGCATGGATATAGCTGCAGACCCGGAGGGTAATATTGGTATTTTATCCTGAAAAATAAAAGGTTTCCGCGTGACTATAAAACCTACCTTCAATCGGACGAGGTCGCGAGCAACAGCAAGTTAGTTAGTTATGGTCCACCAAGTAGACCTCTCGAAGCCGATCTTATTACTACAAATGATTGCTACAGTATGAGAATCACAAAACTCTGATTGATGGTGAATTTATGGCGTTCTTGTTGCAATTCATTTGAACCAATGGCGAAAGAGAACCGGCCAATCGAAGGTGATTGCGATCGGCACACTGTAGCAATCAGTTTTAGACCACTCCACAGCTGCTGAAACCAAATATGCAATCTGCGAATAAATTTAACCGCAGTTGGCACGAGGCTGGAACTGTTATATTACCACCACAAATGCACCAACGCGGGCATCGTGTAATACAATCATGTGGTGTGCGGTGCGGCGGCGCGGGCAGGCGGCGCCGCAGCGCAGGGCGGCTGCTGCTGCGGCGCCGCGGCTCGCACGGCCGCAGGACCGCATCGTGACATCGAAACACTCAAACTCTCACTTCTATGCGCTAACGATACGACCGTTTTGATACAGATGCGCCGGGTCGCGCCGCCTTCATTTCTTCAAACGCCCCGCCGAGACATCAAACATCGCCGCGACTTCGTCCGCGTGGATTAAGTGCATTTTTGATTCCCGCGGCAACTCTTTAATTATCTGGAATAATTAAAGAGTTGCCGCGAGTTTTGAATGGAGATAGCTACTCAGATCCGGGGTAGCTATCTCCATTCAAAATTTCAGCTAAATCGCTTCATTCATTGCAGCGTGAAGGGGTATACACACACATGTACGGGTGATGTAGTTGCAATCCTACGTTGAAATAATCTTTTGTCCGTTTCCTCATGTTAATGTTTAACCGACGAATTAAATTAATTATTTATGTTTTGACAGTTTTATCAGGAACCTCTCAAAATGATAAATCGGATAGTTTACTAGGCGATGATGAAGTACGCCTTAAATTAATTACAGACAGACCGAACAGTTAGATATGCATCACATGACACTAATATTATAAAGGCAAAACTTTGTATGTGTGTGTATGTTTGGTATTGAATCGATTTGCTGTGGAATGAATATAGCCTACGATTAACACATAGGCTATATTTTATCCCTGAGAGAGAAATAAATGCCCTCACCAGAAATATTACAATGTTTTCTCAACAAGTAAATATAGAACGAAAATGTAATTTGGTCCCGTGTTAAAGTGACACGCTGTTCCGCGCCGTCCCGCGCCGCAGTGCGCTCGTCGTTACGTATTTCCCGCGGGACGCCGCGCCGCGCCGCGCCGGGACGCGCCGGGACGTCGCCGGGACGTGTGCCCCGACATTATATCACACGACGCTTTACAGTTACCATCTAGAATTCTTAGAGAGCAATTGAAATGGAAACTGATATTGAAAATGTATATTGGAGTCCTCACTAGTAGGTATTATATCTGTGCGAAAGTGGGTTTGTGTGTTGTTCCTTCGATCAATCAGAGAATTTTAAGAACCTAACCTCAGAAATCTCGGGCAAAAGCTAGTAAATAAGAGTAAATAAATTCTTTAAACGCATTTCGTAGAGATGATGTGAAATGCACATAACGTACAGCCTCGTACAGCACACCTGCAGAGCACTCAGCGTCGCGGCTCGCTGCGGCGCGGGCGACGCGCGGCCGTACCCGCCACCCCATACGCGAGCCAAATAGAGGTTATAGCACACATATCAACTCGGAAACGGATTATAATATCACCACCTCGGGCCTCGCCTATCAACTCGCAGTCAATTAGACGGCAACGGAATGAAAGCACGTAACCGGAGTGGATCAGCACTCCAGGCACGTCCACTCGGCTGCAGGCGACGCGACGCCGCGCTTACGGCTCGGCGACCATTGGTTGACAACCAGGTTGTTTTTAATCTGATTAGCGGGAAAGCTAAGGAAGGGAGGAGTGACGTATGAAGTATGTTGGTTTGGGGGTGACTTTACGGAAGCGTGGGGATCGTAAGTTGACCGCGGCCTCTTGCGGCTTCCGAGGTAAAGCGATGCCATTAAGATACCGATTAGCGTGAGTTATACTGGGGAGTTTCATACAAAGATTACCCACCAAACGGCTCGAGTAAAGGCGGTGATGATCCGTTTCCGAGAGGATGTATGCGCTATGACCTTAAAATGACACAGTTAATACCATTCATATTTTATGACGTGACAGAGTGCTCGGACCTGCTCGGACCATCAAACAGTATTTGTTTTTACGGGGACGGGATTGGGTCTTTGTACCCACTTTGCTTGATTTATTAACGTATCGTTTGTAAACCATCAGTGCTTTTTTATATTTGCTTTGATACTTTTTTTTAATTTGATTCCGTTTTTATTTGATAGAGTATATTGTCGAATAAGTCAATAAAAATGTCACAAACTGATTTATGTTTTCAGTAACTGGCTCTAAATATGACAAAATCGGATCAGCCATTCCGAAATCCGATCCGAGACGATCGAAAAGAAAAGAAGGTCAGATAAGCCCGGCAAATAGACAAGACAGTCTAACAAAAGCTTAAAAAATGTATGTTTAGATAATAATTGCATTAATCGCTATCGTAAATTATTGTAAAATAACAGACAAATACATAATATTGCAATATGTATGTAATATTTTATAGTATTATACTTATAGCGATTATTTAAGTCTCGAGGCGGCCCGGCGTTAAATCTCTCAGGATTCATTTAGTCGTATTCTCGATCGCGGAAATTAATCAAAGTTGCTGCTAATTAATTATTCATTGGAAATATACGCCAGGTTTTGAACGCTTTTAAAAATTTGTTCTTCGCTCTTCGAGATGGCGTTTTGATTTTAGAAATGCAATAGTAAAAAGAATTTTATTTTAATATAACTTTTTACGATTGTCATTTTATTACAGAGTTCCGAAGCCGACTTTCACACACACACACTTTTGCCTTTATATATTATTGTGATATGATATAATATTAGTAGGATGCACAGAAAAGCGTTTGAAAATTGTTTAGTAAGTAGTGAAGAGTGGAAATGAGCAGGGACGCGGTGCGGCGCGCCTTCGCTCCGTCGTCACTGAATGCCAATTCCTTGTCTTCCTTAAGTGGCATTGCCGCCGTACCTTATTGAGTACCTTATTATAGCAGGACTTAATAACAGGGAAATATATTTCACAAAAATAGCTATGTTTTTGTAAACCTTATTTAAGTTTGTCGTAGTAAACTTGGGTACGGTAAGCACACTGCCTAGTAGGTATATCGTCACTAATTTTATAAGAGCAAAACTGTTTTCTTTGTTTGTTTGTCCTTCCATCATGCTGCAACAAAGGATGGACGTGATTTTTGCACGAGTAAAGTTGATGCCCTAGAGAGTGACAAGGCTACTTTTTATGCCGGAAAATCGAGGAGTTCTCACTGGATTTTAAGAATCTAAATCCTCGCGGACGAAATCGCAGGCATTAGCTAGTTGAATTATGTTTATAACAATTCACAAAAAGAGTAGATTCACAAGAAAGTCACAACAGGAATACAAAGTCTGATGACGTAGGAGTCAGTGGCCGAGGGTACTCAATAAAAGACCGAAGGCCCAAATCCTGAGCAGACCTTTTGTGACCTTTTATAAAAACTAAAGCCAAAAAAGTGTTCACAATATAAGTATGTTTGTCCACATTTCTCCATCAACAAACAATCGAATTGTGACCATCCTTTTCTATTTGCTTACTTTCAGTTACCTAGTCTTTCGTTTAGTTTTATAATGTATTCGGTTTAATTTTTCTTAAATTAAAGCTTATTATTTTTATTCGTTTAATTGCATTGTACTTCGTCTCGCTCCGCTCGTTGGAGGGAGGGCGAGGAAATTCCAATTCCAAGTAATTAAATTCCCGAATGTCGGAAACTCAATTGCCCAACCGGAAATGTAAGTTTTATATTCTGCTCTTTTGGGTAATACGTTTACAAAATTCTTCAATGAAAGTGGGATACGGTTTGGACGTTGCATACGTAGATTTTGACTTATGTACTGCATTTCTTTAAGGCTGGTAGCACATCTACACGGCGAAACCGCAGTAGTTTACGACTGCTAGTAGGAACGCTGCGTGCACGGCTGCTCTCGCGCTATAGGGCGTGCACACACTTGAACCTTCGACTATTCTCGACGCTCTGTATGTACACATGTTAAGAATACTCATTTTCTACGGCCGTGGTTCCTGTGAGAGAGTCGGATCGGATCATTGGCCTAAGTCTTGTAGTGTGTGATCTTGTCGGATAGAATGTCGTATGGCTGGCGCGGTGGTGCGAGTAGGTATTAGACACAATTCTGAAAGCGGAAATTATTACTCTACAATTAATCAGGCCTTACGAGAACTCATCTCTTAAAAACACTTAAAGCGAAAACGATGGTAAGGAATACTACGTATACGTAAAAACGCTAGTTAAAATCGCCTCCGCCAATTCCCGCCACAGCGAGCCACGTCCAGCATCTAAATTATGTAACCTCAGCACGACAGACAAACACGCTCACTTGCAGCATCGCTCAATCATTAAAATAGGAGTTTTCTTTCTGTCAGTCGATCTGTTACTAGATTGCGAGAAGAAATGTCCGATGGAACGCGACCTCAACGAAAATAATCATCTCATCATATCTCGTCTTAGTTCATTTAGCATTAGAGCCTGAAGCTCTATCGTTCTGTTGTTTGTCAAAACTCTAATCGGTTTGGCGTGCCAGATCGATTTGTAATAGGTGTTAAAAGGTTGAAGGTCGTTTTCAGAAGTGCAAATATTTATTTAATTTATCAACAGCGCAACGTCGAGGGCGGCCAGCCGACCGGGGGTTTGCGCCCCGCCGCTGTCGTACCCTCACTACCCACCCCTAGCACTAGCTTTGCGCTTAGTTGAAGGGGAAAGGTTTTCTTTTCAGCGTTAATATTTTCTTTTTGCATATTAAATACTAGCTTAAAGCCGCCCGCTTAGCCTGCGACTACATCCGCGTGGAGTGAGGAGTTAGGTTAGATTTTTTCTGGGATAAAAGGTACATTTATATCACTCCGTATCTTAACTATAGCTATGAAAAAAATCACATCAATCCGTTGCGCCGATACTGAGTGTTATTGATTGGCTGAACGACGAGCCGACAGACACTTCGGCATTTATAATATTAAGCAAGAATACATACCATTTATAAATAAAGATTAAAACAGCACTTCTAATTAATAACTGCAAGTTTATCTACAGCAACAATATTTGGACAAAAGTTACGCGAGAGAATACATAATGCATGAATTTTGGCGCGGAATTTCAAAATGCAAGTGTTTAATTTTATAACGTGGGACTGCGGAGATAGGGTGAAATGTGCCCCGCCGGAGATGTGTTATATTGTGTTACGTTATAGTTGTGTTGTGTTTGCGAACTGCGTTACAGCCGAGTGTTAAAGCAATTAGGCTATGTTCACATGTAACGCGCGTTAACGCGCGTCAACGCGCGATCAAATTTGAAGAGAGTTCAGATGATGAGCGCTAATGCGCGTTGCGAGAGTACTCGTCAGTCTAGTTCGGTAGAACGTAGAAAATGGACGTGGAAAAGGATATTATTTTGTGGTTAGGGTCAGGCGGGGTAAATATGGGACGAAAACAGATCTTTACTTTTCTAATGCTGTTAAAAATATTATAAGTGTAAGAAAAACTGATTATATTATACTTATAATTGGTATCTTTCACATGATACCAATTCAATTCAAAATAGTCAAGCGAAATGTATATTTTTCATACAAAGTATATGTCTCATTTTTTTCCTCTATAAAGGGGAAAATATAAGACATATAAGGTTAAAAATGAAACATGTTTGAACTTCTATGCCTTCAGTGTTTTATAGAGATGGTGGTAATAATAAAATAGAGCTGGGAGATATGATATAAAAAAATCATTAAAATTAACAAAACAAAAAATTGGTTTACTTTTTTGGTAATAATTACAGTAGTCGGTACTTAATGTTTCAATATTAACCTTAAATAGCTACAAAATATGATAGGGAAGTCTGATACTATCTGTATCTAATCTAAATATGAGCCTTGACACTCCTCTGTTATATATAAAAGCTTTTATGTAACTTGCAATGTATGCAACTATATTTATTCGGGTCGAATCTTGCAACTCAATTTTGAAGCAGATAGCTTCAACCGATTGAGCTGAAATTTTGTATACACAGTAAGTTTGGATGACAATGCATGGTTAGCTGAGTGACGTCATTGTAAATCCAAAATGGCGGAACACTCACGGTGGCAGACTAGTTATTTTTAATGCACTCCTACAATATGGGTATCAAATGAAAGGGCTTGCTGAGAATAACTCGAAAAATAAAGTGACGTCACCCTAAATCCAATATGGCGGACTTCTAAAGAAGGTGGACTAAGTTTTTATTGCTTTCCAAAAAATATCAACTGTCTTAATATTACCCCATACACTGACTCATTTTTTCCCACTTACGTGTCTCATTTTTTACCCTACAAACAACTTGAGTTTTCCTATCAACGACTGGATGCAGAATAAAACCACCGCTCTCCCCCGCAAGCACATCTCGCCCAGAATGTCGGGGGCGGGAGATGCGGCCGCGCTTGCATGAACGGGTTAACGCAAACGAAAAGTTCCTAGATCCCAATGTAAAGTTTTCGCGGCAATATTTTCGGTACTTTATAAAATGTGTTATAAAGTATACATGCAATAAGTTATCAATTTAGTAATTTGAATTCTAAGACATTACAAATGAAGTATACTTTTTAGTTTAATAAAGTTCTTTTTTGGTCTTTTTCTACGGAATTACAATCATGTCTTATTTTTATACGAAATTTGAGTGTCTTATATTTACCCCGACTGACCCTATATTATAAAGAAAAATATAAAAAATGAAAACGTACACATTGGGTTCATCCAATTTTGAAACATAAACCCAGTTTGTTTGCGACACTATATCCGAATCTAAGAGACCATGAATCTAAATTCTTTAATTACTTTAGAATGTCTACAAAGTCATTCGACAATTTGCTTCAACTCAAAATATAATTACGATAATTAACAAAATTACATGCGATCGCGATGAAAGCGCGCGCTCAACTGAACAGCAAACGGACATTACATTAATATCAAAGCGCGAGTCAACGCGCGATTGTCTGCGTCTAGAAACTTTTTCTCTGAGCGCCGCGTTGACGCTCGCTGACGCGCGTTAACGCGCGCGCATGTGAACGGTTGCTAGGTATATATTAGGATGTCTAAGCGCGCGATTTGAAAACGCGCGTCGCAATTCAGCCATCTGAACATAGCCTTATCCCGCCGCCTGCGTCAAATAATGTTACTGGCATACCTACAGCTACATACGTAGGTAAGTTCCGCGAAATTTCGTTACAAGTCGAATGTCAAATGTTTAGCTTCCGTGTCGAAAATCACATATATTTCAGAGAAAGATATTATGTGTATATACTAAAACTGGGATCTACATTATCGAAAAAAATTACACTGTAATTTTCATGCATTTGAAATACAAACAGGAAATTTTCTAGGAAAAGATTTTGCCGAGCTTTATTTATTCAGTTTCGCGTGTAAGCCGCAACTGCAAAAAACGCGATGCGATGATACGGTATAACATCATTGTTTTACAACAAGTCATATTTCGATCATAATCCGATGTGGTGATTTTCTATACAAAATTATCAATTTTGATTTTTCGGTTTTCAGCTTGGTGGCGCCACCGTTTTGGTTTGTTATTTGGATTGACATTATATGTCAAATAATTCCCCACCTACCCTCCATTCACTTCGTGCACTAAAATGACGTTCGTGGCGTCAAAATTGCGACGCCATGACACATAAGTCAGTACGAACTTTTGTCTCCGCGAGACGCATGCACATATGGTGTCGCCCGTCCTCGTGCTTTAAAACTAACCCAAAAAGTGTGTGTGTGTGTAACGACTTCGCTGCCCAGCTGACGCCGACGTGTTCCGGAGAGGCCGTTATAGTGGAGGTCCCTGGCTCCAGTCCCGGGGACTTTACAAGGTTAGTGCACGGGGATCCCGCTATTCCTTCATTCGCCTCTGATCCTTCGGAAAAATTCTAAATTTCATACAGTCCACAAGCTCTGGCGGTCGAAAGTGGACAATGGCATCCGTTTCTAGGCCACAGCTGTTCTTTTAGTTTCCATTTTTTTTAACCGTTCGCATTAAAGGGAACAAAACAAGAAAAAAAATTGGTCAAGACCTTTTACGTACTTGTACTAGCCTAGCACACTACATATATCGATGATGGGAATATATAAAAGAAATGCAAAGTAAATATAGTTATGATACTAATGATTTATTAGCCACAATTAGATTCTTAATCTCGATTCAACTAAGCTTGAGCGAGCGAGCCCCGGTCTAATGCTATTCCAACATCCAACATCAGTCACCCTCGCATATACTTACATCGAAGCAGACGATTCTCATTAGTGTCACAGCAGTCTCACATACAACGCGTGTACACGAAGATCGACGCCCAAAAAACTCGTGTAAAGTTGTATTTACACAAATTTTAATTAAACCCTCCGCATTGTCCTGCGCCCAAACGAAGGGATATCCCCACAAAGGGCAAGGGTTTTGTTTATTTCGTCGCAACATGGCGGCGGGCGAGGCTCGTAATATGTGTGATTGATAAAATTTCATTACAGGCTTTACAGGCTCCGCCGCTCGCTGCGGGTGACATCATTCAGAAGCTTTTGATTTTTTTGTTTTACTACCTGATGCCCACGACTTCGTACGCGTGGACTGAGATTTTCTAATTCTGCGGAAACTCTTGTTTTCCGGGATTAAAAGTTTTTTCCTATGTGTTATTCCAGACAATAAATGGGTATTTATGAATAGATTATTTCCTTAATACGTACATATTTTAATACATACCTGTTTATAGTTATACCTCTGTCCTCTATATCTCAAATATCACTCTTCTGCTAGAATAAAATAAGAAGAGTCCTTCACATTATTTGAATTTTGCATTCTACACTGCAGTCTGCACACAAAGCGTCCCGATTTAAAGCGTCACATTGAAGGTTACATTTACCAAGGTATTGATATTTTTTTACATATTTTACCAATACAATTTATATCAAAATTCACTTTAGTTCCGTGTCCCCTCTCATTTTAGTTAGCAACCAACGCCAAGGCACCGTACTTGTGTAAATAGGGTCAGCGAAGAACTTCTTTAAAGAAAAGCACCTTAAGTTCAAGAGAAGTGAACCCAACTATCCTGGTACAGGCGTCTGCACAAAATAAACACTCAGTAATAAGAACAACAGCGGTAGGTAATACTGTACACAACTGTACACAGTATTAGCGCCGGTGTTCCTGCAGCGAAAAAATAAGCGCGGCGCACACTACACTACCTTCTGCAAAATAATATAATCTACACTTTAAACTGTCAGAAACGTATTTACACGCAGCCCTGTGCACATCGCAGATGCCGCATAATCCCACCGACTCAACCAAACAGAAATTGAGGCGATCGACATCTCGTCATAACATGTAAAATTCAGCATAACGTCAACTCTTAATAATAATAATTTATTTATTCACCAAAATGCAGGTACAATGTGATGTTATAGGGTAAATTGAGCCTTATACATTTTACCAGGATTTTACCAGGTGTGTGAATATTATGCAATAATATATTTAACAAATGTCATTATTCAGATAAGTTAGAAGTTGATAATTTTAAATGTCATAATAAACAAAGCCTTATAGATTTAACACATTATAATACAATACAATAGATTTTGATAAGTATTCTGGCTGGTTATACATACATATTATTTCACAATTAGTAATTATTATAATGTCAAAAATTTAATACAATGTCAAAAAAAAATAAAAAATAAAATAAATAAAAGTCATTATCATTATTTAAAAATTGAGCTCATCATCAAGGTATTCCCAAACACTATAATAGCATTTATTTAACAGCAAATCGTGGATTCTCTTTTTGAAAGTATTGATAGCATTGTTTTTAAAATTTTCTGGAAGTTTATTGTATATACGAATTGCCATACAGTGTGAGCTTTTCCCAAACATCTGTAATCTTTTCCTAACTTCGAACAATATTCCTAAATTGTTTGTGTGAATTGTAATTTTTAATTAAATTTAGTAAAACGACGTTGACCAGTCGCGATCATGAGATTTAGCTGCGACTCAAACGGCAGGATAGTTCGACAAGTCTGTCGTCTTTGCTCGTTTATGTGCGACGGTGCGACGCCCCGAGGCGTTGTTTGCATTCCATTACCGCGACGCCGTCCGCCGCGCCGCGGCGCTAGCGACGACTGTAATTACACAGTGCGGTGCGGCGCGGCGCGGTGCGGTGCGGCAAACCGCAGGATAGTTCGACAAGTCTGTCGTCTTTGTTCGTTTGTGTGCGACGGTGCGACGCCCCGAGGCGTTGTTTGCATTCCATTACCGCGACGCCGTCCGCCGCGCCGCGGCGCTAGCGACGACTGTAATTACACAGTGCGGTGCGGCGCGGCGCGGTGCGGTGCGGCAAACCGCAGGATAGTTCGACAAGTCTGTCGTCTTTGCTCGTTTATGTGCGACGGTGCGACGCCCCGAGGCGTTGTTTGCATTCCATTACCGCGACGCCGTCCGCCGCGCCGCGGCGCTAGCGACGACTGTAATTACACAGTGCGGTGCGGCGCGGCGCGGTGCGGTGCGGCAAACCGCAGGATAGTTCGACAAGTCTGTCGTCTTTGTTCGTTTGTGTGCGACGGTGCGACGCCCCGAGGCGTTGTTTGCATTCCATTACCGCGACGCCGTCCGCCGCGCCGCGGCGCTAGCGACGACTGTAATTACACAGTGCGGTGCGGCGCGGCGCGGTGCGGTGCGGCAAACCGCAGGATAGTTCGACAAGTCTGTCGTCTTTGCTCGTTTATGTGCGACGGTGCGACGCCCCGAGGCGTTGTTTGCATTCCATTACCGCGACGCCGTCCGCCGCGCCGCGGCGCTAGCGACGACTGTAATTACACAGTGCGGTGCGGCGCGGCGCGGTGCGGTGCGGCAAACCGCAGGATAGTTCGACAAGTCTGTCGTCTTTGTTCGTTTGTGTGCGACGGTGCGACGCCCCGAGGCGTTGTTTGCATTCCATTACCGCGACGCCGTCCGCCGCGCCGCGGCGCTAGCGACGACTGTAATTACACAGTGCGGTGCGGCGCGGCGCGGTGCGGTGCGGCAAACCGCAGGATAGTTCGACAAGTCTGTCGTCTTTGTTCGTTTGTGTGCGACGGTGCGACGCCCCGAGGCGTTGTTTGCATTCCATTACCGCGACGCCGTCCGCCGCGCCACGGCGCTAGCGACGACTGTAATTACACAGTGCGGTGCGGCGCGGCGCGGTGCGGTGCGGCAAACCGCAGGATAGTTCGACAAGTCTGTCGTCTTTGTTCGTTTGTGTGCGACGGTGCGACGCCCCGAGGCGTTGTTTGCATTCCATTACCGCGACGCCGTCCGCCGCGCCGCGGCGCTAGCGACGACTGTAATTACACAGTGCGGTGCGGCGCGGCGCGGTGCGGTGCGGCAAACCGCAGGATAGTTCGACAAGTCTGTCGTCTTTGTTCGTTTGTGTGCGACGGTGCGACGCCCCGAGGCGTTGTTTGCATTCCATTACCGCGACGCCGTCCGCCGCGCCGCGGCGCTAGCGACGACTGTAATTACACAGTGCGGTGCGGCGCGGCGCGGTGCGGTGCGGCAAACCGCAGGATAGTTCGACAAGTCTGTCGTCTTTGTTCGTTTGTGTGCGACGGTGCGACGCCCCGAGGCGTTGTTTGCATTCCATTACCGCGACGCCGTCCGCCGCGCCGCGGCGCTAGCGACGACTGTAATTACACAGTGCGGTGTGGCGCGGCGCGGTGCGGTGCGGCGCGGCGCGGTGCGGTGCGGCAAACTAAATTTTGCAGGATTAAGTATACGTTTTGACAATATTATTCCTCTTAGTGTGTCAAGCATGAAGTCGGAAAACGGCATTACACTTTATTGTTCACACCCCTAGTAGAGAAAGTTTGGGTTTCAGTTTAAAATAGAATTAACATGGTAATGGTCACGAATTTGGTCTTTTTGTTACAGTCCTGTTTATTTTCAGTGGGTCAGTGGCACCTTGCTAGTTAAATTATAAATAAAAGAGAATACGTTTGATTGATTGAGAACGTAGCAACGGATCGACGTATCTTTTCAGGGAGAATATTGTTAAAGACTTGTTATCACGAGGAAACAAAGGGTACATTACATACATATTACTAGGTACGTAGTCATCTGGCAATTGCTACCCAGTTTCGGAGCGAGTGTATGTCCGCGCCGGCCCGCGTCAGAAGCTGAGCTACCATCTAGCACTAAACATTCAAAGGCTTTTAGAATTCCGCGAAGTGTTAAGTACGGTACCTCCTTAATAAGAAATACCTAAGAATAATTGTAAAATCAATTATAAAAGTTTTCGTGACCGTTACATCATATTTGGTTTAGACATAATATATTCAGATATATTCTGAAATGAAAATAGAAGTAAATTTATTTATAGAGATTTGAAAAGCTTCCGCTGTTGTTAAAGTTTAACAAGCGCGGAAGCTTTTCAAATCCAGTTACATACATACCTACATTATATAGAATACCGGCTGATAAAATGGAGCTAAAGTTGTAATTGCTTGGAATGTTTTCGCAGCGCGACAGAGTTGGGCCGACTCGTTACTTTACTTAAACAAAATAATTACAACAGGTTTGAAGGCTTCAAAGCTTCCGCACACAATCGCTCCCACTCGTTTTCCCGGGAACAAGCCTCTAATTACTTATCGAGCAATTAATTAATCTATTTTTAGCCTTATTACTAACTCGCATCTGCTATAAATTTCATTTATGCTTCAAAGTTATATTGTATTATATTCACGCCGCACGGTCCAGTCATTAAGACTTCAGCCTCCCTTTCGACGGATTCGGCTCGAATCCCAGCTCTAGCTTCTTTGAGTTATGTGAATTTTAAGCAATTAAATATCACTTGCTTTAAGCTGAAAGAAGACATAATGCGGAAACCTGCATGCACCGAGAGTTCTCCATAATGTTTCCTGGAACCCTCTGGATTGTTCAGGGTCCACCAGAAGAGGCCACACCCTGCATCGTGATCGATTGGGGTGTGCCCTGGTGGAATGTGACCTACGTGGATACGCCCGGAGCATCGTACTTGCCGGGCACGCGCCGAGGGGCGGGTGGTTACCAAACTACTCGTGAAGAATTAACTTTAAAAACTGTAACCCGACTTCGGAAAATTTAATTTACATCATATCGATTTTGTTAGCATTAAATGTAGCCTATGTTTTGTGCGATCGAAGCTCGGACTATAATAACCTATATGAACTGTAACAATACGGGAACAATGAACTGTAGCGCATGTCCAAACTTAGAAATCCCTCAACTAACACTCGAAATTCAAAACCTCAATTCCAAATTTTAACGCCTTCGATCATGGGAGATATAACTAACCAGTCAGCAGTGAAAACTCTGTGGAGACGGCAGACTCCACAGTACCACGGGCCATAAACGAAATAAATCATTTCTTTAGTAAATATGAGCCTTTCGCTTCATGAAGCCCGCAGCAAATATGGAGTATCAAGTTACGCGTAAAGGCGCTGCCGGCGCGGCGGCGGCGCGCGGCGCGCGGAACACGCTCCCATTCATTTAAATACGAAATACAATTACCCGCGGAATGTGCGTGAGTGTTTCAAGTTCATTAAACGTGCTCTTTGAGCATAATTAGTGTTCAGTTCGAGAGCTAGCGGCAATAATTGAGTGAGTGCAAATACTCTACCACGAATGCAGCATTACGTGCTACTTTGATCACAATTATATATCTAATATTGAGACCACAGTACTCACGCTGCGCCAGGTAATTCGCCTATTCTTAGCTTGTAGCCTACAAGAAAGGGTAGTTTTGAATTTGGTGAGCTTCTTGATGACGAGTAAGTAGGTAGTTCTCAGAGCACAATGGAATGTCGTCAACCTCGTAAACTGATCGACCACAGCTGGATGTAAGCTCTCACGCAAGGCATCCACACGGCTGCCAGCGACTCGTTTTAGATGGTCCGTGCGCCTAGTTGAAGATGTTCTGACGGGTCGCTAGTGGACTCCGACCCGAATCGACTCTCCGAGCTGTGTCCCGCCCGTTGCCGCTTCAGCTGAGCGACTCGTACAGCTCGTAGAATCGCAATATTTCCCGCCAGCTCAGCGGCTGTCACGCGCGATGCACGGGAGACGGATTAGCGGCAGCCGTCACTTGTCACGCGGGGTGCTGCGCGCCTCGCACGCTTTATTGCCTTGTTATCAACTAGCTTTTGTGGATCGCATCCTAGTTGAGTTATATTTCTTAAAAATTCCACGATAAATATTGTCGTTCGGAATAAAAAAAGTCATGCTTTAGATCTTCAACTGTACAAAATATGACAAAATTAACTTCCTTTCTTCTTTTGAGCCATTTTCTTCAAGCCTTTTCTCCATTGCTACGTGATTGAAGGAAAAATCAATACCACTATAAAAACATACTCTGCTGAACACATAGGTACAATACAAGAATAGCCACAGAACAAGATCTTTTGCCGCTTCTGTGCAGTGCAATAATACTATGTAAATACTATGTGATTATCAGAGCATATACTAGTAACGCCGGTATTATTTTAATTTTGTTTTGAGATATCATTTAATGACAACCTTCCACTAATTACTTTAAGGTTGACATTTAGTATAGGCGCAGATATTTCCTTAGCATGAGGTAAAGTACACAGCAACAGCTACATCTATTCTACAGCCTGCACTGCGGCCAGCTCCGGCTCCAGGTGTGCGCCGCCGCGACGGCGCGGGTCAGGCGCTGGATATAATAATTAATCTCCTGCTTGATTAATGTTCCCTCCGCGTGATGTATTCGCCGCGCGTCACACCGACACGACTACCTACTTACCTTACACTTCAGTTAATAGAGCAGACTCGAGCTGTCCGCAGTAAACTTGACAGAGGGGCTCTACATCCAAATATTATCCTCGATTTATGAAAGCTTTATTTACTTCTTCTTAAACTTCTTCTTATTCGTCTTTGTGTTGGCTGCAATATTACGCACCTCTGACTTTTTGGAGTTATGTGCAACGAAAACATCCCGAGGAAACCTTCATGTCTGAAGTTCTATAACTTCAGCAGCGCCCAGTACATAGTAGGACGCCGATGGGTTGAAAAGATGATGTAAAAGTTTAAGTGCCCACTCTTTGGCAGACAACACTTCAGTAGCCTAATCACGAACTTTTTTAACTTTCGAATAGTAAAGGTGAAGTTAACGTCAAAACGCAGTTTTGTATGAAAACGCACGTAACGCGCTAAAATCGGTAGCACGAAGCAACTGCAACTACGTAAAGTTAAACTTGACGCAGCTGTGACGTCACTCTCCGGTTTCGTCACGTTTTTCTCGAAGAAATTCAAAAATCGGTAGCACAAACCTTTTTTTGACGTTTGGTTTCGAGAATTACGAAAGCTGGCTATCGAGAATTACCGAATTATAGCTCACTGAACTTTTTGAAGTGAGTGAACTTACGTCGTCATCAAATGTGTTGTTTTTGTGGATTTTTCTTACTAAAAACGTTTTAAAATAATGTTGAGTGTGTCTAGGAATCACTTCAAAAATGATTCAAGACTATAAGACGAACAATAAATAATGAAAGAATATAAATGCCTACACGTAATAGTCTAGGCAAGACGGATATTCAATTCATCGACGTCTGCGACTTAAAACTAAAAGTTTTGATCCAGTCAAAGAATAAGTGTAGGATTGTAACAAAGCAAGTAAGTACCTAATAAACAAAATAATATTATTAATAATATTATAACTTCATACGTGTTAGCATTTTAGTACCTAAACCTATAACATTTAATATCATTAATATATCATCTTAAATAGTCAATGCTTATGTAAAGATATATTATATTTACTATCATTTTCAATACACACAAGTTTTAACAAAAATAGGAAAATAAACTCAAATCAAATTTGCCGCGTAAAATTTGCCGCGTTTGATTTTTATGTAGGACCAATGGGCAAATAAATGGGCGAATGGCAATGATAATTGACAATTGATATTAAAAACATATTGTAACGTAAACAAGTGTTGAGTAAATAAAATTATGTGTTGTTAAAACTTAGATTTACAGTTTATTTAGGACAAAAGTGTTTCGGAGTGCTAAGATACAAAAAAGAGTTGTTGCATTGCAGCCTTAAAACTTGCTCAAAGAATGATACCTAAAATCTAAGGAATTAGTTATTTCGAGTGTTTTTCTCTATGAGGATATTATGAGGTTTTTTTCTATGTTGAATAAACATAGCACCTTTGTAATTTCATCATGAAATTAAGTAGGTACCTACATCAATCAGTGAACAATATAATATGTGTACCTACATTGCCATTTTGAGGTTAGAAGTTAGATGCATTGCAAGTGTTGTCTTAGTAATAGTATACCTACCAAGTTTATTGAGCATAACTATAACTATTGATTCCATATTGCCCCCTAAACAGACTAATAACTATTTCCATTCAAACTAATAATACTTTAATTGAACAATTGAATACTTAAGTTTTTAAAAACTTGACTGGACATACTTAAAATACTTACCTAATTTATATTTTAATATTTCAGATGGAGAAAGGTTTTGTAAACTTCAATAAATACAAAATAGACTTTCAACAAAAGACCACAAAAATAACAATAGACCATATTCAAGAATGTGATAAGCACAACTAACCAACTAACTAGTCTCAATCAAGAAGCAGAAAGTTATTATTTCATGGCCCATAGGTATGTACATAAAATTCCTGGAAGCTTGTTTTTGAATCTTTGTAGGTGTTCATTATCTTCATCAAACAAATCACAATGTATTCACTGTGTATATAGGCCTCTTTTGGGTAGCACCAATGTTGCTTAATAGTTACTAAGTATGTATTGTATAAATTTCATTTCATATACCTAATATAAATTCTATTTATTCAAATTCTTTTTTTTAATAAATTACTTATAATTACTACTTCCATGTCATTTTGATTTAGTTCAGTGGTTAAGTTCAATTAGATGTTAGTTAGGTGTAAAAGGGTCACAGGGAGAGTTATTTTCATATTTATAATACCTATTACTGAAAAAATATTTTATTTTCAGATTGACCATGATGCATCATGAATTACATATACACTACATTACAAAAGCCATCCCGGCTTGATAGCAGGCTGAATTTCAAATTTATGAAACCCGGCAAGGAATTCGATTGAATCAAATCATTGCTAATTTAATATTTTATATTAGGAAGTTTCATATCATGTTGAAGTAGCTTTTTGTGGATAAATGATACCTATTGTCATAGTTAAGACATATTAGAATAATAATATAAAATAAAACCAAGAATAGAAAAATTGCTTTTATTACACTTAGTTTTAAATAAAAATAGGGTTTTTTCTTATAGAATTCTCAAAAAGCCCTGAAGGTCCTAAGTAGTAGGTACACATAGAAAGTCTTAACTTATAGTGGCATTCTTGCCACAGCTTAAATGGGCACTTTTGATTGGAGACCAAGGTTTAGGTAGGTCGTGTTAATTGTGGTGGTAGCCTTCAGACTAGGTCCATGACTCACTGGGATATAGTGTGTTCCACTCTTGATCATCTAGAAACAAAAATATTAGGTTATCTCAAGTTTTTATACTAAAAAAAATATATATTGGGGTTAATTGATGCCTCTCTTAGGTAGGTACATTACTTTAAAGTACAACGTGATTGAAAAATATTGAAAGGCAGCACGCCTTTCAATATTTTTCAATCACATCAAATAAAGTATCTATCTACTTATGATTATATCAATGATAAATTATGGTTTATAAGTATCACTATAATTTCATTAATAGTATTTTAGGTTTTAACCCAACTAGTCTTTTACCTATATCAACCTAGCCAGCGCAAAAACAAACACCCGTGGGTCGCGACGCGATCGTCGGCGGACAGCCTATAGGATGTCTAATATTATGTATTCCAACGTTTATTCAACATAACATAGGTTCATTTTAAGATTTTAATTGGATAGAATATTATATTTTATACTTACATTATCCATAAAATAGACCATTGGTATTGCATATTCTTGATGGTAAGTTTGCCTCAGCGCCTGGCTTTACAACAGACAGGCGACCTCAGTAAAACACTAATAAATCTGCTATTGTATAATATTTATATATATAACGGACACAATTCAAAAATGACGACTAATTAATATATTAAAATACCTACATAGGTACTTATTTAATGATTTAAAGATAATGGATTATGGAATGTTAGGTTAGACATAATTTTATAAACATGACAGTTCAAAAACATAGGTAGGTAGGTACGTTAAAAATACAAATTCAAATTATTTAAATTAAATTCGGTTTTATTGGCTATTTTATTAAAAATCATAGATAAAAAGATAAAAATATTAATAATTTAGCTAAAAATATAATTATTATGATGTAGTGTTTGAAAATTTTCGAAATTATTTTTCTATATACGAAATTATACAATTATACAAGTATTTAATTTTTGAACGTGCAGCAGACTGCGTTAAGTAATCGTATCGAGTGACGAGAGTTAATTTTAATGATTCGTGCTACCAAAATTCTGCGTTATCGTATCGTCATCGTCACTCGATACGATAACGTAACGCGGAATTCAAAAAGTTCGTGATTAGGCTACAGATGTAAGCATTGTTACTTGACAGGATTTTTGGTAGTTGAAATCATCCAAATCCATTGATAATTTGAAACGACAAACAGACATCGTACCTTAACAACCGTGGCAGGTTTGTGGTAGTTGATACCATCATAATACCATCCAAATCTATTGATAATTTGAAACAACAGATATTTCGTAATATCGTATCTTGACAAATTATCACTTATCTTACAATTATGCTAAAAGACTATCTTCCAGCTGAACTAGGCCTAAAACAATTTAGAAGAGTTATTTCAAATTGATACTGTCCTTTAGGATAGGCTCTGCGATTTTCCATTTTATTTCAGGCAATGTTTTGAAATAGTCGTTCTGTATGAGTATACGAGAATATTATTTTAAGAAATTAATCAAGTCAATGAACAGAAAAACTTAAGCTGAGTGCGCAAGCAAACGACCGCGCCGGCCGGTTTCGCTGCACGACGTAGCAATATCAGGCGATTACCGTAGCGCTACGAGCTACGAGCTCCACGTAGCAAGCAAATGGCCGTTGACTGAACAGCTGATATACCTACTGAATAGCTACACCGAGCAAAACTAGCTAAAGTGTTCACGTTTCGAACATCTCTCGCTCCGTATTTTACCGCGATTAAACCAGACTTATTAATATTCCAACACGGATTTGAGACTTTATCTGAATTTACAGTTTGTCAACACTCGTCGCCTTCAGTTGCCCGATATATTAAATATATCTGTATTACACGAGTTATATATATATGTACTTAGTATACATGTGTGATAGAAAATAAAGCGCCGTCATAAACGATTATTATTCTTATAGCGATGTTTTTTTATACAAAAATAAATTATTTGTTATTCGTTTTCGTTGCTACATGGACTCCTGGTATTTTATTCTTTTAAAAGTTATTATCTTATCCTATAACTCTCAGGCATATAGATTTCTTCGCGGTATTTGAATCAATTTTAAAGTAGTTATTAGTAGTTGAAAGTGATAATTTAATTAATTAAAATGCATATATCTCCGAAAGGATGATGTGCACGTCTGGAACTCGAACCCGGATACCCCAAAAACTTTGAGTATTACTTGGTTTAAGACTCAAAGCCCGAAAATGAGGTTGAAGTCCTAACGATTAGGATATCGCCGCTGTTCTGGTTCTTACAGTTGCGAACCAATGACAATTAATTAATCTCTTCGGAAGAAGTTTCATGTGTATTATCATGTATCATACTGCTTAGAATGGACGCTTATATTACATCAGCCACTTCAATATTGTGGGTTGAGCGTCTCCCGAACACAAGCTCATTTTGGTCGGAGCAAAGTTAGCCGCTGTCGCAGCCACTTATAATTAGTTCGTATGATTTGCGAACGACTTGGCGACAGAAAGTAATCGCACATCTATCTCACTTTTTTGTAGTTTAAGGAAATTAATACGACTTTATGAGATTCATCGCGCATTTTTGGCGTTGAATCGGGCGTACCCCTTATCTAGATTATTTAAATATAATACTAATCTAAATAATATCTGTAAATTAAGTGATCGTCGATAAGTTACTCAAAAATTTTGATATTTAATTGGAAACGCTTTTTTTCAACAATAAAAATATTACTGGAACCAAAAATAAATATTTGTCTACGTAATACCGATGAACCCCATCTTAACAAGGTTAGCACGCACAACTTGGGACCCCTTTAACATTCACCCATCCATCGGCACTTTTGTTCGACAAATCGATTAGCTTTTAGCTCACCTTTGTCCGAATTAACACATAAATAGAATTACCACCATGATTTAAAGTACTCAAAATGTAAGCGCTCTCCAATGACATCATTTAATTATGCATAGTGTTCGACAAGTGCGGCGCGAGCTGCATGTTATGTGCGAACAGCATTAGATCGCATCGTTGCTTTGAATATCTAATTTCAGGATTGATTGGCTCAAACATTTAGTAAACTTCGCGCAACATAATGATGTTTCCATCATCGAAGTGCCGGGAACTTGTCTCGGATATTGTTCACTCGGCTATAGCTTATCTAAATAGATATCAGTGGCTCCGACTCGAAGGACAGTTTTGTACTTGTTTTGTACTAATACGCAGCGTCGATATATTGTTTTGAATCTGCTTACAGTGTGCTATAAACGGAGCGATCCTTTTCCTTAGGTAAATAAGAAACTCAAATTTTGATGTCAGTAATAAAAAGTATTAAAAAATTAGTTATTAGATTTTTTTTTAATTATTTTATAAATAAGTTGTTATTTCAATTTGTTTCACCCGTGTTTAAATTATAAATATATCGTGAAAATTGAATTCTGGCAGAATGCATATCATCTCTTCTAAGATCACTTTTAGATAAGTAGTTTTTCAACTTACGTATTCGCGTGGGCTACTTAAGTGAGTAAAAGTTACAGGTATAAAAGCCTGGACGGCAGGCGCGGCCGCGTGGCGCAGCAGTGGCAGCAGCAGCGAGCGGGCAGCGCCGCCGTCGGTTCAAGCCCCGCCACTTATTAATCTCCCATGATTAATACCTAATGGCCAATCAACGCGACCACACGCCCTGGTTTACCAAGGATCGTTCCGCTTTTCAAAAACTTGTTTGAATTACTTTAAATGCTCAAACGCTTTTTTTATCATTAGCTTAATCTTCATGTGTATGCGATGCTGTGTCCAAAGATTTTTTAAAGTTGTGTGAAGGCAATTTTAAACTTTAATGTGGATTTTTGTCAAAGAACTTCACGCCCATTCCGATTGATGACTTTCAGACTTTCTTGAGGTGCAATTGAGGAAGCGAGCGTATTTGATATTTTTTGGGACTCAGAATATTTTGTCTGACAC
The DNA here is from genome assembly GCA_038048805.1 of Hipparchia sbordonii. Classification (NCBI taxonomy): domain Eukaryota; kingdom Metazoa; phylum Arthropoda; class Insecta; order Lepidoptera; family Nymphalidae; genus Hipparchia; species Hipparchia sbordonii. Next base: position 95,519 of record CM076113.1, read on the forward strand.
TGGCAAGAGATCTGTGTACTGTGAGAAAACCTATTCCTTTAAAGTTCTCTTGAAGGGCCTCCCGAGGTTTTAAATTATAAATTGCTTAAATTGGCGCTACAAAAACTAATCGCTGTGTATATTACCTGGTTTGTCCTGTTTGGAGTCACGAGCGTGGTCACGCCCACGTGATGCATGTCCCGCGCCGCGCGCCGCGGCGTCACGCGCGCTCGCTCGGTAATTGCATCGCTGAATTATGCTAAGCAGCCAGCGGCGAATATCATGCACACCAACATTTGCTCAACTAACAGCGCAATTAGCGAGCCAAAGTGCGAGTGAAGAGCTTAATAAACGCCGAGTGACTTAGCGATTACTTGTGTACTGTGAACGAAATACTTCTAGCGATCATTCTACCGCTGCATTTTATAAAAATAAATAAATAAATACAAAAAAGCCTTTTATTTCTGGCTTAGCAAAATTTTTATGACAAATTATGTTGCCTATACACCTGTACTCTTACAATTTATTGTACTTTATTTATCAATCTTACAATTATTTACTTTTTTTAATTTTATACAAATAATTAAATTAAGCAAGATCCCCCTAGATGAGGGTGAAGACCTCCAGGAAGACCATCTATCCGTGTGTTGCGCCTGTTGTATCTGGGCCCATCTTTTGCCAGCGCATTTCACGAGATCATCTGTCCACCTTGCGAATGATCTGCCTATTTTCCCGCTTTTTTTAACATCTTTTGAATCGTAATACTTATATTTTTGCGAGAATTTTCTTAACAAAGTGGTGTACCTCTAACGAATGGCACAAATCATTTTATCTTCTTTATTTTTTATGTCAACCAATTTTTTTAGTCTCACGAAACTCTACAAGAGAACGAGGAGCTCGCTAGAAAGTCCAGTATAACAATAAAACGTACCCGTCGTCGCGACCATCGGAAATATTCCCAGGAGTGTTCTCAAGTCCATTGTAAGCTGCAAAAGCTCAGTCACTCGACCTAAAAGTTTCCCGGCGACGCTACCTGCGTGTTCCACCTTAGGCTACCTCTCCACCGAATGTGTGAGGACTCGAATCTAACTGTACCACCAATAATTGCACACAGCACGCTGATGTTATGTCAGATGCTTAACAATGCGAAAAAATACTTTGCGCTCAAGCACAAGCTCCTGGGACAAAAACCCTTGTTGGGCTCAAAATAGAATATAACTTCAGATAGGTCCAGAGGACCGAAGTGCACAGTAATTAACATTAAAAAATAGTAATTAATATTAAAAAACATAGGTTTAGGTAGATATGTATAAGTATAAATAGTTTTTAAGGGAAGGGGAAAGCTTTTATTTATTTACAACGCGATTACGGAATCACATCCGCTGAAAGCATTTATTTTGTTTATATAAATATAAAATAGAGCCTGTCACCAGAATCATAATAATGAATAGATTGAAATGATATCTCCCGCTCGTGCTACCCCGGTGTGAAGGCAGGCCACACAGGACGCCTGGACTAGGGCTCCGGCCGTGCATAATGTACGCTGTGACGTCACTACTACAGCTTACCACCCCCGCCCGCGACCCGCGCCCCACGCCCCGCGCCCGCCCCGCCGCTCGCCCTCCACAGCTCCGCACTCCCGTACAGCTACGACTGTGTAGTCGATAAGGGCGCTTTTGTAGTACAGGAGATGACGACATTTTCCGGTTACAGAGTGTCATATAAATGAATTACCTATTGATTTAGTTTATAACTTGAAATATGAAATTTTGATAATAATTATTAAAAAATTTCATAACAAATGGTTTTTTTCAATAATATTATAATAGCTTAATATTAGATTCGCAATTTAAATAAGATTTTTTTTGTTAATTAACATTAATTATAACATGTACCATGTTATAATTAATCCACGCATTAATATTTTATAAAATTAATACTATTACTGTGGGATATCATTTCTTTCAAATGAGTCTTATAAACCCTTATAAACCTTATTATAACAATATTATATATACGTAGATATATATAAATCATATTTTAATCATCGTATAAAATAAGCTTCTAAGTGGATTTAAATGCAATTTATACCTTAATTAATAACTACAAAGGATTATAATGACTGTGTAACTTTTTAAGTTTACGTTAACTGAGTAAATCTGTCACTTAGTACGAACTGGAAAGAGACAGAGAATTTTTCCACCTCTTTTCCGTCCATACTTGGCATTGACTGATTCATTTGTCCTTTATAAGTTACTCTAGAGCACCTGATTGGCTGACAACCTCTCGCTGTTGGATGCAATTTTATTCATTGTAGCAGTCAGAAAATCAAAAATGCAGCCAATCACAATACCTAATGGAGATTACATGGAGGGCTAATTTGTAGAAAATAAAATATAAATAAAATAGCCATATCGACTCTCGTCCTACAGTTTCAGTTTCGGAGCTCGTGCGTCGTCGGGCGTCGTCGGGGCGCGTTCGGCGTCAGTCGCGCCGCGCTCGTCGAGCTCGTCGGACGTGTGAAGCGCTCCACACACTGCCCACGGCCTGTCGCGACGCGCGAGTGTGTCGAGTCGCAAGTTGGATTGTGAGCTGTGTTCTGTGGGTGATGGTGTCATGTGACTAGTGGTGTCGGCGCGGCGGCTGACGCCATGTGAGCCGAGCTGGGCGCGACCTCGGTACTGGCTGCTCATACGTGGATCCATGTAATAACTAACTTTTGTAAGATTTAACGTTTTTTTGTTTTCGGCCATAAAGATTTATGGCCCTGAATGTCATTTAATATATTTATTTAAGCGCTTTTTTTACCAAATTATATTTAGGTACTTTACGAAACTTTACTTGCCGATTAAAGTCAAGTGTACCAGTAGTGAATTTCACAATAGCTGACCAGCTCTGACATAAACACACTTAAGGTATATTTCATCATCTTCAAGTAAACTTTAACCGTCGAATAAATTTGACATTTTGACAGGTTTTCAATAAAACCTGTTAAAATATCAATTTTATTCGTCGGTTAAACCTGTTTCTTAAAGTAGCCTTTAAGGACTACTTACTGCTAACCTACTTCTTGCTTCATCTGTCAAACAGCTCTATTTAATGAACGAGTAGAGGTATGCTACTTTCAACAATATCCTACTATTCTACTTCATACTACTTAATATTATAAATGGGAAAGTTTTGGAGGATGGATATCTGCTTGTTACTCCTTCACGCCACAATGAGTGAACCCATTTTGGCTGAAATTTGGAATGGAGACAGCTTATATCCAGGAATAACACATGGACTAAAAAAAAAATTTTTTTTGAAAAGAGCAACTGCTGAGTTTCTTACCGGCTCTTCTCAGCAGAATCTGCATTCCGAACCGGTGGTAGATTTATGACGTGTCATAAGAGCTACAAGTTAGCCTACATGAAATAAATTAATTTTGGATTTTGAATTTTTACATTCTGACCCGGAAAATTAAAGAGCTCCCGCTGGGATCCAAAATCTTTAATGCGCACGTACGAAGTTGCGGGCAACGGCTAGTATTGTAAATGCAAAAGTTTGTAAGGATAAACATCCTTACAAACTCTTTCAAGCAAAACTACAGAACGATTTCAGATGAAATTTCACAATGTAAGACCTTATAGGTACATAAGAATAGCACATAGGCACATTTTATTTCGGAAAATTTAAGAATTCCCGTGAGAATCAATCATTTAATAGTTATATTGCGCCTCTTCTTTTACTTACATTAAACATGAGACTCCCACGTTACTTCTGCAATTTCTTACAGAAGTCGCTACGAGTATCAACTGAGCTGAAACTTGCAGATTTTCTTTTAGTAGGTACTAGATAGACGTGGGCTTGACAAGAACCAATGATGGAAAACACTAATCGGGTCTAGGTTGGAGCGTGCTTGTCTAGAAAATTTCTATTCTCTCTTGACTTGAAGGCACTCAAATTAAACGTGGCCGGAAACACGGACGCTGGAAGTGCGTTCCACACCTTAGCGGTTCATTTCAGAATGAACCTTATGCTCTAAGGAATGATGATGTTGTATTTCTGACGGATACTGCTTACGATATTATTCCAAATCCACCATTTTAAAGGAGCTACTATTTAAACACTTGATTCTACTTCAAATAGTTTAGTAAAAAAATTATAAGCATAATGCCTATCTGTTAACATAAATTCCGGGTCATTCGCTTAACATTTGCCGCACGTAGCCCCGGCCGGCGCGGGTCCCGGGAAGGGCTCGGAACAATGCAAGGACAGGGTCGCGGCATACTGGGCCATCGTACAACAATACCGATATCGATACAACCATACGACGTTGGCCCGCGGTGCGCTGCGAGTTTGTTAACGGTTTCGTTGCCTTGTTATCTAACGCCAGCCTCCGTTATAGTATAATTAATAGACGATCGAATTTGGTGGTAATTAATAAAACGGCACATCAACGAAGCAACGGCCTACGTATTTTTACATGTATATAGTCAAAAATCCGGAGAAAGTGTCATAGGCTTAAAATTTTGAAAAAAGGGTGCCCGCGAAATGTTTAAAGACTAATCCAGGCAGACAAAGTAGCGGGAAAAACTTACTATTTTATATAGTTTATTATACATGGTAGGTACACGCTACACGAGATCAAAAAGGAATCATATTATTGTTATAGGGAAGAAGAATAAAATAAAATCTCATAAAAATCTCCGTTTGATTTCTACGTAAATCTACTCTACAGATGTCACATTTTAATAATGAATGAGATATAATATGTCGGAGCTTATTATGGGATTGAGGGCAAAAGGCGTACGGATGCCTGCTTATTGCCAACGTTACGTACGTACTTGTTACACAATTATGGAAATGGCTCATAAATATGTAACGACTCGTAAAGGCAGGAAACTGATAAGCTGTTTATGGAAAATCATAATAACGCACAAACACGAACTTGACTCCTTATCAGAGAAATAATGGCCAGTAAACTACCCGCTACGTTCTCTGCACCAAACAGGTTAACAATTTATGGCGAATTTGACCTTCACTGATGAATACCTACTATTCATTTACCATGCTCTATTAACTTAATTTCTTGATCATAATTACATAATAATATATCGTTAAGAAATAGCCTACCTTAATGTTCTTACTAATATTATAAATGGAAAAGTGTTTTTGTTTGTCCTTCATTTACGCAATAAGGGAACAACGTGATTAATGGACGAAACAACAAACAAACACACTGACGTATGGTTGAAAATCTACTGTTCAATTTCACCTGACTGTAGTTTCAATGTTGTTTTTATTTCAATGAATCGCTTTTTGGTAAACTCAAGTCAAAATGAGGGTAAATTCTAAGACGTATTCTTCAGTTTTTAATCTTTAAACATCCTTTTTGAAATAAAGCACAAAGAGACCGCTAGTAATCGATTTCTGTGAATTTAGCGCGCCGACTATAAAAGAGTCTAGACTTTGGAGGTTCTGTTTATAGTCGTGCTAAATCTGTTTCACTTAAACAAACAAACGACGTTCAAATATTAACAGCCGGTTCCTACATTCAATCTATCTGTAATCGCGTTTAGTTATCTCGCAAGTCCAAAATTTGTTTTTTTTTTGACTGAATTATGATTAACTTTTGAATTATGATTTTACGGTTTGAGTTTAGCACCAATAATGCTAGTTTGCGTTGAATAAGTCGTAGCAAATGGATTCCTCCATTTGCTTTGTATCTTATCGGACGGATGTCAATTTTACATCAAGAGGTTAAAGTAATGTAATTTTACGTATTACCCTTACCGTCTGACAAGCATCCCACGTTTAGACATAAAGAAGACTCCAACTTGCAAAGTTTAAACTCAAATGAAAGTAAAAGTTAAAACTTCACTGGAGAATTTATTTATTACGTGAAAGTTTAGAAGTTAAATACAAGTTAAAGGTTGCGTGGATATATACAGGGTGTCCCACGGCTATGCCACATGGAGGGGAAGTACCTTAAATATTGTAGATGGAACATTTTACTGAAAGAAGACTTCATTTTAATTTAAAAAACAATTTAAACTGCATTCATAGATTTTTAAATAATTGCCTGGTTGAACCGGGACTCGAACCCGCTATACGAGAAAAAAAATTAACCTGTATCTTTATCATACCGATCGGAAGGCTTCATCATAAGGATTATTTTTTGTTAAATAACATAGCATGAGAAATAAAAGGAAGACCATGAATTTTAAGCCTTTGATGTAAAATTTTGTTCAGAAAAATGAAAAGCTGACATTGGCGTATCGACATACAACTGACATGAACTATTACTAATGAGTACTCACTTGAGAAGTACGCATCATTTCCCGATCCTTACTATCCTTACTAATGCTTACTTATATTACCTATAAATGCGAAAGTGTGTTTGTTTGTTGATTTATTGGTTTGTCCTTCAATCCCGCTGCAATTCGTAGCTCTGTTGCAGCGGGATTGAAGGATCATTTTTCTGAACAAAATTTTACATCAAAGGCTAAAATTCATGGTCTTTCTTTTATTTCTCATGCTATGTTATTTAACAAAAAATAATCCTTATGATGAAGCCTTCCGATCGGTATGATAAAGATACAGGTTAATTTTTTTTCTCGTATAGCGGGTTCGAGTCCCGGTTCAACCAGGCAATTATTTAAAAATCTATGAATGCAGTTTAAATTGTTTTTTAAATTAAAATGAAGTCTTCTTTCAGTAAAATGTTCCATCTACAATATTTAAGGTACTTCCCCTCCATGTGGCATAGCCGTGGGACGCCCTGTATAATAACAAGCGATTGGCTACAGCTGACGCGGTTTGTCAGCGACTACCCTCGACCCTCCTCGCCGCCTGTCGCAGGGATTCGAATAATTTCTAAAAAATTATATCATATAGTACAATATAGTATATTTTACTAACCTAGTTTTTAAACTGGTACGCAACCGCGTACGCGTTCTCGGTCAAAAGCTGCATCTATCACATGAACGTATAAAGTAGCACGTTCATGATCAATCATTTCTACAATGTCAATAATAATGTTTGATTCTGGTATTCTTGTTGCAACAATGCACTTTTAGCCAATATTAAAAAGGACTAGAGAGCGATTGCAAGCATCGCCTTGTAGCTATCATGTTTAGAAAATCGTAAAATTACTACAATGTAATGACTGCTATCACCCTGATAGACTCTCTCTCATAAATGTCTATAAAATGTACATTTGTAGCACATAATATATCGGTAACTTCAAAATATAAGAGTTTTGTCAGTTTGTGGGGAAAATATCTACATTGTGGAAGCATTAATAACTCAACATCACAAAATTTTGAGTTAGTGCAATGTTGAAAATCATGTGCGATATAGGTACCTACCATAAATTCAGAAATTCATGCATATTGCCTACTTAGTATTTATATACTTTACACTCTAAAAATACTATTTTTGATTCAAAAAATGTTAATGATCTAAGTGAATTCCATTAACTGCATGAGGTTTCGTTTGCATGTCGCGGTCGGATTAAAGTTTCGAGGTCAACTTTCGACTTTCGCATAATTTACTTTAACTTGTAACTTAACACAGCTGCTTAGCGGTACTTGCCATATATTTTATTTAAAGATAATCGTATTAATTCAAGCTTTAATAGCCCTACGGTTAAAGGTACGGACCGAAAACTGAAAGGTCGTAGGTTCAATCCCCACCCCTTGCATTATTGTCATACGCACTCCTAACACAAGCTTTCTGCTTATTTGGAGGAGAGAGAGGAGAATGTTAGTAGAAAAAACTTGAAATGTATTTCTTTCATATAAATCAATTGACAATAAGTACCTAATTGATATGTTTGAACGTTAAACCTAAATACGATTTACTTTCATAATCGCACGGCCGGTTAGTTTGCTTATGCGTTACGAGTCCCTAGACCCCAAAATGACTTCTTTCACTGTTCCACCGAAGTTAAGAAGTTATTTGAATCGATACCACTGACCGAGATTTTCGCGCCCTACCGATATCATCCTCACCACCTGGATACTTGGCATCCTTCAGCTCCCGCTATTCCACGTTATTTCTACCACGTACTAACAAAATGTACCTATTACATTTCCCCCGCCATGTTTCTTCAAAAATACAGAATATGCAATATTCATAGGTAGCATCGGTGGTATCGACACCCGGTCAAAGGCCATGGATGTTGACCACCACACTTCTGTGATTATTATAAACTATAAAGAAACTATAGATTTTAAAAGTCCCACAAGAAGTCTTTGTTTTCCAATAAACAAGGATACTTCAAAAATCAAAATCAATTCATTTCATGTAGGCCAACTTGTAGCTCTTATGACACGTCATAAATCTACCACCGGTTCGGAATGCAGATTCTGCTGAGAAGAGCCGGCAAGAAACTCAGCAGTTGCACTTTTCTGTAAATTAGATATAGAAATTAATAATAAGTAGAAGTTTAAGTTAGAATAATATTACTTATTAGCCCACAGGCTAGATGGTAGTATAAAATAAAGCTACCGTTACATAATGGTGCTTTATAGTATAGGGGAAAAAAAAGTTGCTCTGAAGGTTCAAAAATGCATACGTAGGTATTTACAATCCAACGCATATTAAGACGGGCAGACGAAGTAGACCCATTCCCGTTGGTGGCACCCGTTCACGAGCATGACGCATGATCCAGCCGTTGCTTCGCTCAACCATATTTGAGGAATTGTAAAAACCCGCTCCACACGACACCACCACAGAAATGTTTAAATACGAATACATGATAATAAATTATTTTTTATTGTGCGGTAAACGCATTCCGTCTCACGCAACGATTGCCGCTGCGTCAAACGTAAAAATCAATCCACAGTAATAGCTGTATATATGTGCAATAATAGCTGTTTATATGTGTGTCTATGTGCGCGTATATCGCAATGCGTTTTCCGCAAAAAGCAATCGAGCCCTTTATTAATTTTTAATTCTTTTTTTCACTTAGAATACTTAAACACATCGTTATTACATTTGTAAACTTTATATTCCTCATTTAAGTTGCTTTTAAAACAACATTTTTTAGCAACAAATTACTATTACTACTTAATAGCAAAATTTTCTTAACCAACTTTACAACTGCGTCGGCAGTTAACACCGAAACGTTCAAATTGTTTTAGCATGTTTCTCCTACAGTCAACAAGGTTTATAATAATTAAGGACGCGTGGTCTTAGTTCGCTGTGAAGCAGAAGTCTCTACTGTTTATACACAACCCTTTAGCCGGTGATGTGTTGTTGTGGTGTCGCAGGTGGTGCGTCACGCGCCAGTAGCGGCTCATGGCGGCCGCGCTCGCTCTGGCGCTGCTGGCCGCGCTGCTCTCCGCCGCAGGCACTACGGGTGAGTCGACACTTAACGCACACGCCGCAACGGTGGACAGGTGGTGCGTCACGCGCCAGTAGCGGCTCATGGCGGCCGCGCTCGCTCTGGCGCTGCTGGCCGCGCTGCTCTCCGCCGCAGGCACTACGGGTGAGTCGACACTTAACGCACACGCCGCAACGGTGGACAGGTGGTGCGTCACGCGCCAGTAGCGGCTCATGGCGGCCGCGCTCGCTCTGGCGCTGCTGGCCGCGCTGCTCTCCGCCGCAGGCACTACGGGTGAGTCGACACTTAACGCACACGCCGCAACGGTGGACAGGTGGTGCGTCACGCGCCAGTAGCGGCTCATGGCGGCCGCGCTCGCTCTGGCGCTGCTGGCCGCGCTGCTCTCCGCCGCAGGCACTACGGGTGAGTCGACACTTAACGCACACGCCGCAACGGTGGACAGGTGGTGCGTCACGCGCCAGTAGCGGCTCATGGCGGCCGCGCTCGCTCTGGCGCTGCTGGCCACGCTGCTCTCCGCCGCAGGCACTACGGGTGAGTCGACACTTAACGCACACGCCGCAACGGTGGACAGGTGGTGCGTCACGCGCCAGTAGCGGCTCATGGCGGCCGCGCTCGCTCTGGCGCTGCTGGCCGCGCTGCTCTCCGCCGCAGGCACTACGGGTGAGTCGACACTTAACGCACACGCCGCAACGGTGGACAGGTGGTGCGTCACGCGCCAGTAGCGGCTCATGGCGGCCGCGCTCGCTCTGGCGCTGCTGGCCGCGCTGCTCTCCGCCGCAGGCACTACGGGTGAGTCGACACTTAACGCACACGCCGCAACGGTGGACAGGTGGTGCGTCACGCGCCAGTAGCGGCTCATGGCGGCCGCGCTCGCTCTGGCGCTGCTGGCCGCGCTGCTCTCCGCCGCAGGCACTACGGGTGAGTCGACACTTAACGCACACGCCGCAACGGTGGACAGGTGGTGCGTCACGCGCCAGTAGCGGCTCATGGCGGCCGCGCTCGCTCTGGCGCTGCTGGCCGCGCTGCTCTCCGCCGCAGGCACTACGGGTGGGTCGACACTTAACGCACACGCCGCAGCGGTGGACAGGTGGTGCGTCACGCGCCAGTAGCGGCTCATGGCGGCCGCGCTCGCTCTGGCGCTGCTGGCCGCGCTGCTCTCCGCCGCAGGCACTACGGGTGAGTCGACACTTAACGCACACGCCGCAACGGTGGACAGGTGGTGCGTCACGCGCCAGTAGCGGCTCATGGCGGCCGCGCTCGCTCTGGCGCTGCTGGCCGCGCTGCTCTCCGCCGCAGGCACTACGGGTGGGTCGACACTTAACGCACACGTCGCAGCGGTGGACAGGTGGTGCGTCACGCGCCAGTAGCGGCTCATGGCGGCCGCGCTCGCTCTGGCGCTGCTGGCCGCGCTGCTCTCCGCCGCAGGCACTACGGGTGAGTCGACACTTAACGCACACGCCGCAGCGGTGGACAGGTGGTGCGTCACGCGCCAGTAGCGGCTCATGGCGGCCGCGCTCGCTCTGGCGCTGCTGGCCGCGCTGCTCTCCGCCGCAGGCACTACGGGTGAGTCGACACTTAACGCACACGCCGCAGCGGTGGACAGGTGGTGCGTCACGCGCCAGTAGCGGCTCATGGCGGCCGCGCTCGCTCTGGCGCTGCTGGCCGCGCTGCTCTCCGCCGCAGGCACTACGGGTGAGTCGACACTTAACGCACACGCCGCAGCGTTGGACAGGTGGTGCGTCACGCGCCAGTAGCGGCTCATGGCGACCGCGCTCGCTCTGGCGCTGCTGGCCGCGCTGCTCTCCGCCGCAGGCACTACGGGTGAGTCGACACTTAACGCACACGCCGCAGCGGTGGACAGGTGGTGCGTCACGCGCCAGTAGCGGCTCATGGCGGCCGAGCTCGCTCTGGCGCTGCTGGCCGCGCTGCTCTCCGCCGCAGGCACTACGGGTGAGTCGACACTTAACGCACACGCCGCAGCGGTGGACAGGTGGTGCGTCACCCGCCAGTAGCGGCTCATGGCGGCCGCGCTCGCTCTGGCGCTGCTGGCCGCGCTGCTCTACCGACCGCAGGCACTACGGATGAGTAGTTCTCCCTTCCGTACAAAAGTTATACTCATTTGTACGTATTATAAATTATTATAAGTTTAATTGATTGATCTGCTCCATAACATGACTCAACATTATACATAATTAGAGCGTTGGACAGAGCGGGCGCGGCGGTCGGCGGGCGAGGCGGGCGAGGCGGCCGCCGCGGAGGTGAGCGGCGACGCGGCGCCGCGCGCGCACACGGAGATGACGCAGGCGGAGATCGACGCGGCGGCGCAGGCCGAGGCCGAGGCCGCCGGCGTGCCCGCCTGGCGCGACCTCTGGTACTCCTCGCTGGAGGCGCTGCGGAGGGAGCCTACCATCAATAATACGGAGGAGGACATCCTGGTGCAGCTCGGGGGAGTCGCCTTCCTGCACTGTCCGGTGCGGAACCTCGGGGAGCGTGGCGTGAGTATATTCGTATTTCTTTTCATCATCGAGTAGTTCAAGTGGTATCATCTCACCTCAGTTACGTGAACTGAGGTGCGTTATCGCACCTAAGTAGTTGTGGTAAGCACACTTCTTCAGTGAACTCGGATGACTGGATTAATAACAACCCAAAGGTTGTTCACGTAATTTGTAATATTAAACTTTTAGGTTTGAATGAATTAAATGGGCAAAGATTTCCTGTGTATATTATGCTACTCAACTTTATAGATTTAAATTATTAAAATTATTTTCATATATACCTGTAAAATATATATCTATAATTATATAAAAAGGCTTGTCCTGACTGACTGACTGACTGACTGACTGACGATCAACGCACAGCCTAAACCACTGAAGTTAGAAACTTGAAATTTTGACAGTAGGTTCCTTTTATGACGTAGGCGAGCACTAAGAAAGGATTTTTCGAAATTCGCCCCCCAAGGGGGTAAAAAGGGGGGTTAAAGTTTGTATGAAACTCCGTCATTTTTCGAGTTATACTCATGAAATTCGGTATTTAGGCTTTAAATTGAAAACAAAAAAGTACGTGTTTCACAGTTTTTAAAAATTCTACCCCCTAAGGGGTTAAATAGGGGTTGAATGTTTGTATAATAGTCCTTCGTTCTTCAAGTTATTTTTGAAGTTACGTTTATGAAACTTGATATTTTGGCTCTTGATTAAAAATAAAGAATTACGTATTTTACATTTTTTTTAAATTCTCCCCCCAAGGGGGTAAAAAGGGGGGTTAAAGTTTGTATGAAACTCCGTCATTTTTCAAGCTATACCCATAAAATTCGGTATTTAGGCTTTAAATTGAAAACAAAAAAGTAAGTGTTTCACACTTTTAAAAAATTCTACCCCCTAAGGGGTTAAATAGGGGTTGAATGTTTGTATGATAGTCCTTCGTTCTTCAAGTTATTTTTCAAGTTATGTTTATGAAACTTGATATTTTGGCTCTTGATCAAAAATAAAGAATTACGTATTTTACATATTTCGAAAATTCTCCCCCCAAGGGGGTAAAAAGGGGAGTTAAAGTTTGTATGAAACTCCGTTATTTTTCAAGCTATACCCATAAAATTCGGTACTTAGGCTTTAAATTGAAAACAAAAAAGTAGGTGTTTCACAGTTTTTAAAAATTCTACCCCCTAAGGGATTAAATAGGGGTTGAATGTTTGTATGATAGTCCTTCGTTCTTCAAGTTATTTTTCAAGTTATGTTTATGAAACTTGATATTTTGGCTCTTGATCAAAAATAAAGAATTACGTATTTTACATTTTTTGAAAATTCTCTCCCCAAGGGGGTAAAAAGGGGAGTTTCAATATTCATAGTTAAGACAGGACAACGTCTGTCGGGTCCGCTAGTTATTAATATAATTAATATAATTAATAATATATATTATTAGTGATAGTAAAAAGTGTACATTTTAATGCAAGATTTTGACTTTGATTATGATTTTAGGTGTCGTGGGTCCGGAGACGCGACTGGCATATCATCAGTTCTGGCGTGTTTATGTACACCAACGATGAACGATTCCAGGTAATTACTTGTATAACCTACTTATTTCATGTTGCCAGTGATGATTTGTTTGTTGTATGTTTCCATAATATAGTTCCTAAACAAGGGAAACATAAGAAAACTCAGGGTCATTTGGCGAGCTGAAAGGGGTATGCTCGGGGTATCTCAGCGTGACCAAATCGCTAAGAGTCATTGGATACTGGCATCACAAGTCCTTACAAGAGGTTTATTGGTTGAAGAAGATGTAGAATATTGTGTGATTTTAAGGTTTAAACATAAATCTTCATCTGTTTTGAAGGTACTTCACAGCGAGGGTTCAGACGACTGGATTTTACAAATTAAGTATGTGCAAAAACGAGACAATGGCACTTACGAATGTCAGGTACTTCTTATTTTATACGAAATGCTCTAATTTCAGTTGGTGCTTTCCTATTTCCAGACATTAATTACTCACTTAAGCTTAAGTACAAGGGCGTTGTACGTTCATGAATTTTGGATGAGCTTGAATTACGAAATAATGTCTTGCTCTTTTAGTACTTATTAGTATTTTAGCTCATGCTTTCAAAACGTACCTATGTATTTCTTATGAGCTCAATTTATGTCTGTATCTCCTTATTAAAGGATAATTTTTAAGATCTCATCTTTACTTTTTTTTTGTTGACGCAGGGGAAGTATTCTTAAAAATACCCGAAATTTTGGGGGAGATTTCGGTTATGTGGAATTTTGACCCAATAAATTCCCCTCGGTGGCCACCTTCAGCGCATATGGCTCCGATGTCTCTTGCTATGTCACCTGGCGATCTTAAATTAAGCGGTGCAGTCTAAAATGACAGCGGGCTAGTTAAGTTTTTGAGGGGGGGTTCGAGGCTCCGGTCGGGGCTTCTTCGCCCGCTCGTGACGCTCTTGTGCACGCCCCGCGCAGGTGTCGACGGGGTCCGGCACGCTGTCGCGGCTGGTGCACCTGCACATCGTGGTGCCCGAGGCCTTCATCCTCGGCGCCGACGAGTACCACGTGGACGCCGGCTCCACCATCAACCTGGTCTGCATCATTGAGAAGGTACTACTTACGATCGAGACTCATGTTTATTAAACCTACGTATATAAAAATATATGCAGGAGTATGCCTGTCTACTTCCGAATAATTCCAAAGCTAGAAATGCCTCTAGGCACCGTGCCTCGACAGGACGAGAACAATATTAAAGTAGTAATAAAAAATAAACACAAATGCGGCTAGCGTGAAAGGTTTCATTTATAAAAGATGTTTCTAAAAAACTCGAGTGCACAAAATTGTAACGGCGCACTTCTTTTTTCTTGGATTTTGATGTGCTTTTGTCCTACGAGTTGATTCCAGAGCTGATTGAAATTTAACAACTGCCTTAATGTGCTCAATAAGCACCGACTGTCAAGCCAAACAAAACCCTCAGGTTCACAGCGGTGATGAACCGTTGTCAACGTGAGGGTTGTTGCCAGTAGCCGTGATGTTTGTGCGTGGTCGCAGAGCCCGGTGCCGCCGCAGTACGTGTTCTGGTACCACAACGCGCGCATGATCAACTACGACGCGGCGCGCGGCGTGTCCGTGGCCACGGCGCCGGGCGCGCGCACGCAGTCCGCGCTGCACATCCGCGGCGCCGCGCCCGCGCACTCCGGCAACTACTCCTGCCGCGCCGCCAACACCGAGCCCGCGCACATCTACGTCTACGTCTCCGAGGGCAGTGAGTGTCTCTCCCTCCCTCGCCTCGCTTCCTCGCTCTACTCTGATCGACTACGACGCGGCGCGCGGCGTGTCCGTGGCCACGGCGCCGGGCGCGCGCACGCAGTCCGCGCTGCACATCCGCGGCGCCGCGCCCGCGCACTCCGGCAACTACTCCTGCCGCGCCGCCAACACCGAGCCCGCGCACATCTACGTCTACGTCTCCGAGGGCAGTGAGTGTCTCTCCCTCCCTCGCCTCGCTTCCTCGCTCTACTCTGATCGACTACGACGCGGCGCGCGGCGTGTCCGTGGCCACGGCGCCGGGCGCGCGCACGCAGTCCGCGCTGCACATCCGCGGCGCCGCGCCCGCGCACTCCGGCAACTACTCCTGCCGCGCCGCCAACACCGAGCCCGCGCACATCTACGTCTACGTCTCCGAGGGCAGTGAGTGTCTCTCCCTCCCTCGCCTCGCTTCCTCGCTCTACTCTGATCGACTACGACGCGGCGCGCGGCGTGTCCGTGGCCACGGCGCCGGGCGCGCGCACGCAGTCCGCGCTGCACATCCGCGGCGCCGCGCCCGCGCACTCCGGCAACTACTCCTGCCGCGCCGCCAACACCGAGCCCGCGCACATCTACGTCTACGTCTCCGAGGGCAGTGAGTGTCTCTCCCTCCCTCGCCTCGCTTCCTCGCTCTACTCTGATCGACTACGACGCGGCGCGCGGCGTGTCCGTGGCCACGGCGCCGGGCGCGCGCACGCAGTCCGCGCTGCACATCCGCGGCGCCGCGCCCGCGCACTCCGGCAACTACTCCTGCCGCGCCGCCAACACCGAGCCCGCGCACATCTACGTCTACGTCTCCGAGGGCAGTGAGTGTCTCTCCCTCCCTCGCCTCGCTTCCTCGCTCTACTCTGATCGACTACGAAGCGGCGCGCGGCGTGTCCGTGGCCACGGCGCCGGGCGCGCGCACGCAGTCCGCGCTGCACATCCGCGGCGCCGCGCCCGCGCACTCCGGCAACTACTCCTGCCGCGCCGCCAACACCGAGCCCGCGCACATCTACGTCTACGTCTCCGAGGGCAGTGAGTGTCTCTCCCTCCCTCGCCTCGCTTCCTCGCTCTACTCTGATCGACTACGACGCGGCGCGCGGCGTGTCCGTGGCCACGGCGCCGGGCGCGCGCACGCAGTCCGCGCTGCACATCCGCGGCGCCGCGCCCGCGCACTCCGGCAACTACTCCTGCCGCGCCGCCAACACCGAGCCCGCGCACATCTACGTCTACGTCTCCGAGGGCAGTGAGTGTCTCTCCCTCCCTCGCCTCGCTTCCTCGCTCTACTCTGATCGACTACGACGCGGCGCGCGGCGTGTCCGTGGCCACGGCGCCGGGCGCGCGCACGCAGTCCGCGCTGCACATCCGCGGCGCCGCGCCCGCGCACTCCGGCAACTACTCCTGCCGCGCCGCCAACACCGAGCCCGCGCACATCTACGTCTACGTCTCCGAGGGCAGTGAGTGTCTCTCCCTCCCTCGCCTCGCTTCCTCGCTCTACTCTGATCGACTACGACGCGGCGCGCGGCGTGTCCGTGGCCACGGCGCCGGGCGCGCGCACGCAGTTCGCGCTGCACATCCGCGGCGCCGCGCCCGCGCACTCCGGCAACTACTCCTGCCGCGCCGCCAACACCGAGCCCGCGCACATCTACGTCTACGTCTCCGAGGGCAGTGAGTGTCTCTCCCTCCCTCGCCTCGCTTCCTCGCTCTACTCTGATCGACTAAGACGCGGCGCGCGGCGTGTCCGTGGCCACGGCGCCGGGCGCGCGCACGCAGTCCGCGCTGCACATCCGCGGCGCCGCGCCCGCGCACTCCGGCAACTACTCCTGCCGCGCCGCCAACACCGAGCCCGCGCACATCTACGTCTACGTCTCCGAGGGCAGTGAGTGTCTCTCCCTCCCTCGCCTCGCTTCCTCGCTCGTTCACTCCGCCCGGAGAGCTGCGACATGCGGCCTGTTGCAGTCGGCGAGACTGAGGCCTTTTTCCTTGCGCGCCGTTGCGCTAGAGGAAGATAAACTTTACTAATGTTAGAAATGCTAAAATGTAAATTGTATTCAGTTGATTTACTGGTTTGTCCCTTGTTTGTCCTTTAAATAATCACACCACAATAAAGCGATGATTATAGGGTATATTTGGTAGGTGATACAAGTGCAGGACACTAATAAAATAGGGTCTTCATGACCGCAGGTGACAAGATGGCCGCCACGCTGAGCCGCAACGCGGGCCGACGGCGCCGCAGCGCGCTCGCAGTGCTCGTGCTGTCGGTGTCGGCCGTCGCGCGGAACTGCCTATAGTGCGTCTATCCGAACTATACAAACTGTAAATTTTTCAAATAAACTATTCGATCGCCAGGTTAGTCTTAGTGCACACGGGTACCTATCTTCAACTTTTTCTTCTCTTGTAATGATAGCTTTTTATTGGTTTTGCATTATATTTGATTAAGCAGCCTTTGACATGCACTGATTTCTTTAGTCGATGAATGTATGTTGACTGCGGAAGCTTTTAAAATTAAAAATACTGATATACTTAGCCCGTTTTCACCAACGCGATGTTCTCAAGTTTTAAGCCTAAGTTAGGAGATGCTTTCTATCAATTTTGTTTTCACGAAACTTAAGGGAACGCCGGTAGCGGCCTGAAGGTGGAAATATGACATCGATTTAGGTATGGTTGGTGAAAACGGGCATAAGTACCAATTTCTATATTAATAAATAAAATATAAAAAATAAATACAACTATCGCCAAGTAATCGAGGAATAAAGTTTTTTCACTTCTATACATACAGTCCGAACGACAAAATTCTTCGTTTAAACCTTACTGGAAATGTGTGAAATAGGCACTAAGGAGAGAAAGGTGCTATATTATTTTAATAAATTCACGCAAACGTTGCAACAATATTGCGTTGTATATTTGTCCAACACTACAATTCAACAAAATTTATGGCTTTTGTTACCCGCATTTGTGAAAATGGCTACGTGACGAAAATTACTCGCAACGTGATGTTGCCGAGGGACGCACTGTCGCACCGACCGCGCACGGGGTGCTAACTTTTAATCATTAATACGCAATTTAACCAACAAAATATGACACCCGCATCCCATCATCCCATCACATCATCCCTTGAGGTTTTCTTATTCCAGCTGATCCTTGCGTCCCTCGGCAATAAGAAAGCTGAACTGTGATGATAATATAATTATGTAACTTTATCTTTTCCCATCCGAGAAAACAGCATTGACAAATGACTACATTTAAAGTGAACAGATGGCAAAATATGCGTATGATGCAAAAACCTAGACCTCTATTGTACGAAACCTTCGTGTATGTGCTATAGCATTACCAACAAATAATAAATGTCTTCGCCGTTCAGTACACGAGTATGTGCCAATGCAAACTATTTGGTACGGTCGGCGTATAGAATGTGTTTTTGTACGTCTGCTACTGTGAAGATGTCAGAACACGCCCGTGTGCAATATGCCTAAGCGATTTTAATTTACTGTCATGAATTTGTGCAATAATAAAATAATGTATGTGGATCGTTTCCGTTGAAACTTTTGATGTAATTAAATATTAAATTCTAATTATAAATGAGTATTAAAAGTATTTTTCTCTGTTCTATTCATTCCTTGTGATTATAATTTCAAAAAGTACTCTATTGATAAAAAAATATGATAGTATAATTAAGTATTAATTGCTCAAAGCAAAACGTACAGAGATTTATTATTCTTAAATTAATTTGTACGAAAATTTTATGGATAATTATAATTAATTAAATTGTAAGAGTGTAATTAACTAAGTTTTGTTACTAGTGTATTCATCCACGCACCGTTCGACAGTCTAGAGCCAACGCAGACCGCACACTTTTGACTTGTAGGACGAAGACCGACAGCTTAGTCGGTCGGTTACATGAAAGATTGCTTATACATAATTCTTCTCCTTCTTCGTTAGTCAAGAACTACACAGCTGGAAGTAGGTCTCTTCTATATTTCACTGTCTTCCGCCTGTATCCAATGGTTCCCTGCAACTCAACTGATATCGTCAGTCAACTTAGCGAGGTTCTGTTCACACCGCTTTTCGCACCATTTCAGCGCCTTGGTACCCCAATGACTATCGGTTTTTCGATTTACGTGGCCATTGCCACTTAAGCTTCGTAGCTCGATGAGCTATATTAGGGACTCTAATTCTATCATTGTTATTAATTGAACGAGCGAAGCGAGTTCTCTGAGTCAACTAGGGCGCTTGCCTACTAGACAGAGAAGTGTGTCCGTCTAAATGTCTGTCAGAGCCCTATAACTTCTGAATTACTGAATATTAGAACGTGAAACTTGGTTGAAAATTCAGTTATATCCTGTACTTGAACAACAAATACTAAAATTAGATAAATGTTATAAAGAAACGAAATTATTTAATTTTAATGCGCCATCTATTAGCTAATAGATGGCGCTGTGTCAGTAAAACAGTTTTATGTCAACTATTATTTTTTTATTGCGTCTAATGTTAAAAGTTAATTATTACAATATATAATTAAAACTTTTGGGAATTATGGGATATCGCGAGGTCTCAGTTCGGGGCGAACCACTAGTTTATTAGTAAGCATTAAAACTGTCAAGAAATATGAAAGATGAATAAAGTTCAGTCAGAAGTGTGCGGTTTGCAGAGGTCCTAGGAGTTCAATTCTAAGCTCAACTGAATATTTTATGTACATAAATTAATTACGAAGTACACTTGGTGACTGTACAATATCAATATCTCGAAGTTTGTAACCTGATACAGTTGCGGAACTGACAACTAATGTAAGATAACACTCTCCCTTTACAAATAAAGTAAATGATTCTGTTCGCCCCGCGTTTCTTTTCACATCCTCCACAATCACTAGGGCGTGTCCTGCAGGTGTGTGTGTGCGTGTGTTTGTGTATGAGTGTATTTTTAGGAATATACAAATTAAACTAACGTATGGTAAATCTGCCGCTAAATGTGGCTGTCAAATGCATATAATAAAGTGCATTATCGCGATAATAACTCGCCGCGGCGGCGCGTAAATTATGTTCACGTGGCGGCCATTAATGCAGTAATTAATGGCGCGAGAATTTCACCAACAGTGAAACGCGGTTTGCAAAATTATTCAACACTAGTCGGTGCCCGCGACATCGTTCGCGTGGATTAAGGTTTTTTAATTCCCGCGGGAACTCTTTAATTTTCCAGGATAAAATTTGTTAATCCTGGGCACGAGCTATCTCTATTCCAAACAGCCAAATCGGTTTATTCGTGGCGGCGGTGAAGGAGTAACAAACATCCATGCATACATCCATCCATATTCCATACATCCATCCTCACTAACTTACGCCTTTATAATATTTGTAGAATAGAATAGGCTAAATAGATTTTTTCTTAGCTGTCTTAAACGGGAGGGATAGTCCACCAACAGCACTGGACTAGCGTGGTGGACTATAACCTAAACTCTACTTATTCTGAGAGGAGACGACGCTCAGCACTAGGCTATCAATGCCCACAATAAATGGAATCTATCTCATCGCCGGCCAAACAACATTATTTTAACAAAAGAACAAATAGATCGCGAAAGGACTGTGTACACAAAGAACACAATTAGAGGATAGTCGCGGCAGTTTGCTCTGGAACACAAACACAAACATAATAAAAGCTCGCCGTGTTGTCGGAGGGCAAACGTTATCGCACCTGAGCTGCGCCGCCGATTTATTGGACAAATTGAACCCGAGCGAAGCAGTTATACTCGTGCCTAGCGACCTGCCCGACACCGGCGCTCGTTTACACGCTGGGAATTCGAAGCGAGGCCGTAAGAGTAACTGCCTTAACCGATGTATGTATTGAATATGTAATAGGCTATTGTTGAAAAATTTGAATAGTAGCAGAAGGATACTTATTACATTGGAGCTACAGAAAATGCAATGATGCATAAGCTCTTGTTGATTGTTAAGTTGCAGGTTTTGAAACAGCTGGGAAAAAATATTTCTTCAGAAAAAAACATCAATAATACTGCGCTCAACAATTGAGGGCGCGGGCTGCAAGTGAAAGGGGAAGGCCAGAAAGATAGCACTACGGTAGTTCAGCTTACTGTTTATGGGCGACGACGGAACCCATATAAACCTCATCCAAGAATTTTTGCTGAGTTGGAGCGGAAGGGGGATATTAATCATGTAAAGTGTGCAATTTAAAAGTGAAAATTGTAGCAATTTCTGAAATTTTTAATCGGTACGTAATAAAATGTTTGTTAAGGACTTCCACAGAACCGTGTGGAATTCAGCTGTGTCCAGCGGTGGTTATCTAGCGGTGGACATCTAGCGGTTGACAAAGAAGATGGGGTTGATATGAGTATACGAGAAGCAGCATCAATTGATGTGTAAAAAGCATAAATTGCCTTTTTATCCTTCGCTGCTTTATTTCATAGATGACCTCATCGCGTACCTCTATCTTGCTCCTGCGAGAATTGAGATAAATCGTTGCGGGCCGCCGTAGCTCCTACATAATGCATGCCGCCTGTATGGCAATATCAATTTATCTTTACATCATTGTAGGTTCTATAGTTTTCTCTATTAGGTCGAGTTAGCGCCTAGTGCAACTGACTCCAGCGACCTATCGATCGGTTCAAGAGAGCGGCGAATTGTCAACTACTGTGTAATGTGTATAATATCAAAAACTAAACCGCCTCGGTTTCGCACGGGTAGCACTGATTATTTTTCTATAGCCAAAAAAAAAATCTGTTGATCTGATCGCTACCAAACTTCACAAGATCGCGATCGGCTAATTATATATAGATAGATACTATAACAATAGAGTTTTCTCTAGGTAGCATACTTTGAATATAAACTTGGTAATTTGCAAGAGTTATTTTGTGAGTGAATCTATACTGCCTATTTAGCATTGAGTTTGTTGAAGTTAAAACAAATCACTTTTTGTTATCAATTAGGTACTTAACACTTATTTTTGCCCGCGAATTAGTCCATGTGGAATTCGCTCGCTTCCGACTGCTTTTCCGGATCACAAAGTCCTCAAGTACAAAATCACATCGATCGGTCTCAAACTTTGTTTGTTAGCCAAAGTGAGAATTTATTGAGACATACACAAGTAAATCTGCAAAGACCAAGTAAATCTACTTTGTTTGAATTATGGATGTGCTTAGCACTCCTCGTTCCCGCGTACCACTTGCAGCGCATCGACGGCTACGAGGAGATAGAGGGAAACGTTCACCATTCACTTGCAGCTGCGTCTGTGAAATAACGCACATTAGAGCAAATAGGAACATTTGTCTGTTCAATGTACGCTTTACAATTTTATATACTCGTGTATAAAACGGTTGGTATTCAATAGCCACTGTGGCCCTAATACGTGAGCTAGGTATCCATAATTAGGCAGCTCCCAGGCTCCCATTTACATGGGAACATACAGAATCTGTAGTAGATTAATATGATTATTTGTAACTTTATTTGAACCCAATGCTCTACACACAGGGTTCCACAGACTGTGGTCTCAAATATTATTATAACTTGTAAGAACTACCGTTTTAAGAAATGTTCAAACCTGTTTTTTGGTTTCCGCATGTTGTTGTTAGTGGCCTTTGTCACGCCACACGGCACAGTTTACCTCGCCAATTTCAATAGCTCTAAGACCACACAGGAGGTTGACTCGGAGGCTGATCTTGGTTCTCCAGCTAAAGATAACTTGATCTTTAGCTGTGAGGCTGTTGAACTCTACCAGCTGCTTGGCGAGTATAACACAAACACTATAGTAGTTACAGTACATGTACAGTAAAAACTAACTGGTTCAAAGCAACGATCGATATAACAGTCTAAATTACAGAGACAATGCAGCATTTATGGATATTCTTATCACTATTCTAAACTGCTTCTGACAAACATAAAATAAATAAAGATCTATTAAAGCTCCCCGAAGCAGCAGGTGGGTGCGTGAGGCACGTTCTCGCAACTCGGCGCGGAAATCGCTCGTTTGTGCCTTCCGGTGGCCGACACCGCTACACCGCCGACACTGCCGACACTGCCGACACTCCTGACACCGTCGGCACCGCGCGGAGTTATGGCTCTTCCATACAAAGTTTGTTCACCTGCGGTAAAAGCTGTACGTATTTACAGACCACGCCACTTCTTACGTAATAAACAGCTAGATAAATGAAAGAGCTTTCTTTGTGGACTTTGCCGCTATAAAATTCAATTTAATTTTTTCTAGCGACATTTGAGGGAGGCGGACCTTGGAGTAAATGGTGGCGAGTGAAATCACGCACGTCATTAGCTGAGCAGCGCGTGTTTATTATTTCATTTGGTCGGCTGGTTTTCGGTCGTAGCTACTCTATTATTACTACCCTGCCGTCAAAGACGTGGCGTCAAGCGATTTCGCGTTCCGGTGCGATGGCGTGCAGTAATCGATTTGGGGTGTGATGTCATACCCCCTTCCAAGTTAGCCTCTACCATCTAGGCTGCATCACTTACCATCAGGTTATCGCCTACTCAATTATACACGAATAAAAAATTGTTGTTATAAATCTATGTCTGCTTCTGCTATCTCTATGGCTCTCTTCTACCGCGAAAAAATAATATGATATAAGTCCCACGGGATAAAAAAATGCGAAGCGAGTGAAGTCAGGGTGTAGTATATAGGGGCTACAGAGTCGACATAATGAAGGCCTCTAATGGCGCAGCTGTCAACTGCAAAGCTTCTCTCCTCATTTCTTTTTATTTGAAAATATATTTCCATTAAGATACAATATCGTCGAAGGTCGTTCGCCACTTTATTCAAGAGAGCCAATTTATTTGGATGAGAATTTATAATACTTAATATAATATAAAATAGAATGAATCTTGAATTACTGCTGAAGCCTGTGACGCATCTCCTCCCAATGAGCTCTCGACGAGGTACCTTCGATTAAACTTTGTATGAAAAACTAACTAATTAATACTGAATAGAATATAATGTGGGTGTCTTTAAATCAAGAGTGAATAGGCATCTTCTAGGCAAGCGCGTATCATCTTAGGCTGCATCTTCACTTACCATCAGGTGAGATCGCAGTCAAGCGCTAGTCTATATATTTAAAAAAAAAAACATAATTATCTTCTCCTTTTTTAAAAAGCGGCAGCCATCACTGCTGGACAAAGGACAAATGCAAAAGACATGGGCATTCACAAGCCTCGGTCTTGCGCTGCCTGTATCCAGCGGCTCCCTACGACTCGTCTCATGTCGTCAGTCCCGCTGGATGTAAGGGTCTGCCGACACTGCGGTTTAGCCTGGCAATAGACGTCCGATTTTGTTTCCGATTGTCTGATCAGGCAACCGGATCGTATTTACTCGATACACATCCGATTTTTCCGTCCGGCTTTTTCTGAACTCAGTCGTTCCCGAGCTATCATCCCGAGTGCTTGCGTTTGGAGCAAAGCAGAAGAAAAGAAGATGGATGACGAGTTAATAGAAATAGAAATATTTTTTATTCAAATAAACTTTTACAAGTACTTTTGAATCGTCAATGAATCTACCACTGGTTCGGAATGCCGTTCCTGCCGAGAAGAACCAGCAATAAACTCGGCGGTCGCTCTTTTAAAAAAAAATAATTTACAATAGGTAACAAAACTATGCTATGTATACAGTGTTTCCACAATAAAGTTTCAATAATGCAAAACAATCCAATGCATGTTAAGACAGGCAGGCAAAAGCAGACCCATTCCCGTTGGTGGCACCCGTTCACGAGCATGACGCAGGATCCCGCCATTGCTTCGCTCAACCATATTTGAGGGAACGTAACTACCCGCACCACACGACACCACCACAGAAATTTTAAAGAGAGGAAAGAGAAAGAAGAAAAAACGTCGCTATTGGATTCATCCAATCAATTTGACAAGACTTACTGAGATTCATTTCTATTTAAAACATCCAAAATCATTCATAATAATAAAATTATTATTATTATGAATTATTTTGGATGTTTTAAAAAAATAAATTTTAAAATAATTCATAATAATAATAATTTTATTATTATGATTTTTTTTTCTTCATAATTTTCGCCCATTATTCGAACCACAACGATGCGTACACACAGTGTCAGCGCTAGATTTTTTGGGCCCTAAAAAATCCCAATAAGCAAAATTTGGGGCTAAAAGCCCTAAGTTGGGAACCCTGACTGGCAAAATCGGAAGGAGTAACCGGATGTCTATTTTGTCTCATACTAGAAGTATGTAGACCGCGCCTTCAGACAATCGGACCGACAGTAAAATCGGAAATGCCTCGCGCCCGTTTCCGACTCGGACGTCCGATCCGGCCACCGGATCGGACGTGTATTGACTGTTCATACAAAGTAATGGCTTCAACGCCTTCCGGTAGCCTGATCAGGCTACCGGATCAGACAATCGGATGAAAAAACCTGACGTGTATTGCCTGGCTTACGGTGCGGGGTCGCCACTCCACTTATACATTTAATAAAAGAATTACTAAATATAGATTTTTCATTTATTTCTGATAACACGTTAAGTTCAATAAAATATAAGGTTAAATAATTTTCTACATCGAGCCTATATTTTCGAGCTTCTTCATATATCTTTAGCCAGCGCCCCGAGCGGCAAGCTTGCGCACAAAAAGAAAGTGGAAAAACCAATAAACGTTGGAGTCTCAACTAAGCGACTCAATTGGCGACCTTGTTACAGCGAAAGGTTAGGGAAACGTAGAGTCTAAGGCTGTAATAGAGGCACTTAGATGGACGGACGATCTCAAGCGAGTCGCAAGTCGCCGCTGGATACAAGCGACGAGTGAACTTCTATGGATTAAAAAAGAATAAAATAATATAATTACAATACTGCGAGCTTTTATTCGAAATCTAAGTAAGGGGCAAAGCAATAGCTTTCGTAAAACGTAACATCGTAGTATCTGAGCGATTATTGAGCACGGTTATGCTACAGATAAGTGGTAAGTGGCTAATAGCGTGGCGCGAACTCGGCGGCGATCGTTTTCCGATACGCCGTAATGCACCGTCCGCGTCGCACCTGCAGCAGTCAAGTCTACAACACTACGACGCCTGCCCTTTCATTTCGCTCCTCAATAGTTTTACGGGGGATGAATATATCGACGTAGGAAAGCATATTTGCTGTAAGTAGACAAAATACCTAAAGTGACTTTTTACTACCATTAGAATCAGAAAAAAAAGCCGCATCGAATGACCGGGGTCCTGTGTCTCTACGATGAAAAAAAAATTACATACGCCGTTGAAAATGCCCGTACTTATATTTTTTTTAGCAAGATTAAATGCTGTATGTAGACTAAAATCTAATCATTTTAGACATTTTGTACTTACAGCAAAAGAAAGACTGCATTTTTTGCTTTACAAATACTTACTTCTTCCCATTTAAAAACTTAACGCTACTTACAGCAAGTTTAGGGATCCTACAGTTTTAGTTTTTGTTATTTACAGCAAATCATCACGTATTTGCTTTAGAAGCTCACACCACATAATGAATTTTAAAAACCTGTGATTTTTAAAAAATTTGAGATAATGCATTTTGATTTTTAGTAGTTTTTATTTTGTATATTTTATTTTTTTATGTTTTATCTCTTATATATAAGAGGAAAATACTTTTTTAATTCATTTTATTGTTGAAACGAAGTTTTTGCAGTATAATTAGAGTTTCAAATTGTGTTTCAACAATTTAAAAGACCATAATTTTTTTTTACAATTTACGACATTTTATTTCAACCAAACATTACATTACCAACTGACCCATTGCATTTCTAGATCTATTCATAATTATAAATTTAATCTTACATCTTGAATTGCAGTACCCAAATAAATAAATTTCCTGCATACAGCATATTTACCGCCTGTAAATTGATATTTCCATCTACGTTTACATTTTTCTTCCTTGCTTACAGCGTTTTAAAGGTATGTGATTTAAAAAACTGTTTGCTGTAACTAGCCAAACACGTACTTATAGTAAATTTGGATAAAAAGTTTACATTGCAAATGGTGACTGGCAGTTAAATAAACCTATGTTCCAAAAATGGTAGCAATATCATTGATAGATCAGACACTATTAATTTTTTTCCGAAATTAATAAAGTTTTTTGGCTCTGGTGAACAATTGCAATGTGTCTACTTACAGCAAATGTGCTTTCCTACGTCGATATATATACGAGAGAAGAGGACCAAAATACGTTCATATCTCACCGGCTATGTGACGAGTTGTATATCGTTGAACTCGTTGTGCCGAGCGAATGCCGCCCTGAGTGGGCAGTGCATTTTTTACTGATATCATAAAAGTGAAAGCGTTTGCTTATTTGTTAGTCTTTCAATAACATAGCAACGGATCGATCATGATTACAGTTATGAGTACACGTAGAGTAGCATAGTCCCATGTATCGTAGAAAACCAAGTCCCCGCGTGATTCAAACCTAACTCCAACAAATCCAGTAAGTATAGCATAACGGAATTGAACGATGATATTAAATGAGACTTTACATTCGTTTCAATTTTTTTTCTTGGTATATTTTTTGTCGGTCTTTCACCATTTTATGACAATAATATTATCGTAGTTTTATCATCTATATATATAAAATTCAAAGTCCTGACTGACTGACTGACTGACTGACTGAGATATCAACGCACAGCCTAAACTACTGAAGTGAGAAACTTGAAATTTTTACAGTTGGTTCCTTTAATAACGTAAGCGCACACTAAGAAAGGATTATTGGAAATTCCACCCCTAAGGGGTTTAAATATGGGATGGAAGTTTATATGAAACTCCGTCATTTTTCAAGCTGTTTCCATCAAAGTTGGTATTAGAACTTTCAGTTAAAAATAAAGAAGTACGTGTGTCACAGTTTTTGAAAATTCCACCTCAATACCTAATTCCACGCGGACGAAGTCGCGGGGGCAAAAGCTAGTAATATCATATATCAGGTCATGAGATAAGCAAATTGTCCGTACAATTCGTATTATTCACGTCGCGATATGTCACTTCCTCTGATACATGACACTCCATACATCTAAACTGGAATAGTCCATCCGTAAGCTGTTGCAGAACTACCGTTCGATTGTTTCGCCGTAGCCGTTTAATAAAAGTATCGAAATAGTAAATTGCGTCGGACAATACTTTAAGCGCCTAATCCTCCGAGATCCCTCACGTAAATTCCCTCGAAGTAATCCGCAGCTCCCGCGCCGCACCGCTCGAGGCGCGCCGCGCGGCACAACATACTCTACTTAAGAGGATTTTCTGTAAACTTAATGTACGCGCAGCAAAGAAATGTTCGCTAAGGAAAACATAATCCTTAGAGTACTTACTTACTTTGTTTCTCTCTATTTTTCTACGAGAAGTACGATGTGAATCCATTTACGCTCATTACAGTTGTTCTTCCTTGCTTCTGTTATAAAAGTAAATAATATATTCTTTCTACTTCTTTTTACTGACTTCAAAAACGGAGTTCAAAGTTTTTCAATTCGATCCGTATGCACGAGTTATGACAATTGTTATGATCTTAACGTGCTCTTCGAGGCACACAAAAATCGAAGTCATAATTCTAAATTGAATGTCAGTCATCCGTCCAGTTACTGATTTCAGTCAACGTGATCACCTCCCTGGCGCAGTGGTGAGCGCTGTGGTCTTATAACTGGGAGGTCTCCGGTTCGATTCCGGGCGGGCGCAATTTAGAAATTTGTAATTTCTGAATTGTCTCCGGTCTGGTCTTGGCCGTGGCTAGTTACCACTCTATTGTCAACGACGTACCGCCAAGCGCTTTAGCGTTCCGGTACGATGACGTGTAGAAAACGATTAGGGGTAAGGGTTGAAGTACACTTACCCATACCCTTTACAAGTTAATCCGATATCATCTTAGATTACATGTTCACTTACCATCAGGTGGGATCGCAGGCAAGGACTATCTTGCCATTGAATAAAAAAACGTTATACCTACTTACTTACCCGTGGAACACTCTGTTCTTCTGGGATAAAAGGTAATCTATGTAACTCTCCAAGTCCTCAACTATACCTTACAAAAAATTATGTCTAACCATTGCACCGTTATGCACACTTGTCCTTTGGTAATAAATAAAATATCAAAGCTTTTCCGAAAAAAGTAGAACGTCAGTACAAGTCTACCATACAGGCAAAGTATGCCCCTACCGATGTGCATTCGCCCTTCAGCCGCCACACATACCTAAATATGAAATGAAACTCTTTGAAAAGGCTCCACCTGTGAATAAGTTTTGATGGGTTTCATTCAGCGTTCCAAAGTAAAGCTGAAATCAATTCATCATGGCCCGGCGGTCGCGGCTGACAGGCTTTCATAACTTTTTGTATACATTTAAATTTCCCTCAATACTATGCCAGCTGAAATAGGCAGTTTGTACAGTCTTCTCTAGACTTCTAATAGAGAGCTATCGACAGCCATTAAGCATCTACTGTTAGACATAGATCTTTTTGAGTAGCGCCAAAGTTATCGTCGATCTACATATCTATGATAATAGCTAATTAATTATTATGAAAGATGAAACCATCAATAAAAAATCAAGCAAATCTCGTAGATATCGGTAGACATACATTGAAGGACACCATCTCCTTTTTAGAAATTTGGTTCAAAAAGTAGCTGTGTGGTCACTCCTTTGACATTTTTATGTCCTAGTGTCCTATCAAAGTCGGTTCAGCCGACTGAATTTGGTACGTACAAAGAAAAGGACAGGCAGTTAATTTTATAAACATTTGTTATGCATTATGGACTTGCGATTTGCGATCGTTGAAATAAATTAAGACCCTTTAATTTTATTTATTTGTGTAGAGTACAGATTTTTTTATTATCATGACATGAAAATAAGCACAATCACTAAAATTGGGGTCAAAAAGACAAAAGATCCTTTTACCGGGCGTTTTACGTCAGCGTGAGTAATGTTATTAGCACTAACGACGGCACGGTTATCTAATATTGCTGCCGGGAATTCGACCTACAATATTTTGATTGGTTGGAGCTATTTCCGTTTGATGACTACCCAACTGGAACGTTCAGGTAACCAGCGGGAGATTTCGATTGGAGCCAGTTTGAAAACAATCATTTTCAAATTGGGTCACGTGTGACCTCCACTTTGGTCAGTCACGAACTGAACTAGCGAAAGGTAGCGCCGCACGGACGAAATCATCTGGAAAATGATGATTTGATTCCGTGCAGTGCAGTACTCTAGCTCGTACCCGTACATTGCTGATATTTGACTCCGGTTACGAGCAAGTTATTAGTTTACAAAAAATTAATGTCGATGGTAACCTACACCCAGTGATTAAGATTTCGGCGCCGGATTCGATCCAAAACGCGTATTGCCGAAGTTTCGGAGTTCTATCCGTTTTAAACAATTAAATATCCATAAAGTTCACTTTCTTTAAGGGTCGTAAAGTCAAGTATCGTGCTGTATGCTTGAGAGTCCTTTACAATGTTCTCAAAAGTGTGTGAAGGCTGCCAATCCGCACTTGGCAGCGCGCTTGCCGAGCACGAGCCACAATCCTTCTTATTGGAGAGCGAGCCGTGCCTACAAGTGAGGCGGTGCTGGGTTGAGACGACAGAATAAATTAATCGAGGGATCCTAAAAAGCTCAGTTGTAATAGTTACTTGCTATTGGTAACTTAATTCTATTACTAGTGGTTCGCCCCGAACTGAGACCTCGCGATCCCTACTAATATTATAAATGCGAAAGTGTGTTTGTTGGTTTGTTGGTTTGTCCTTCAATCACGCAGCAACAGAGCAACGGCTTGCTGTGATTTTTTGCATAGGGGTAATTTACGGGCCGGAGAGTGACATAGGCTACTTTTTATCCCGGGAAATAAGAGAGTTCCCGCGGGAACAAAAAACCTTAATCCACGCGAACGAAGTCGCGGGCATCAGCTAGTATCCCATAATTCCCAAAAGTTTTAATTATATATTGTAATAATTAACTTTTAACATTAGACGCAATAAAAAAAATAATAGTTGACATAAAACTGTTTTACTGACACAGCGCCATCTATTAGCATTATAGTGAAGCTATTAACTTCACAATAATGCTAATAGATGGCGCATTAAAATTAAATAATTTCGTTTCTTTATAACATTTATCTAATTTTAGTATTTGTTGTTCAAGTACAGGATATAACTGAATTTTCAACCAAGTTTCACGTTCTAATATTCAGTAATTCAGAAGTTATAGCAATATAGTTCACTTTATATAAGCAAGTCCTGATGCCAATGTGGACTTATGGAATACAGCTATGGGGCTGTACCAAAAAGACCAACGTTCAAGTTATACAACGGTTCCAAAACAAAGTACTGAGGAACATTGTTAAAGCTCCTTGGTACATCAGAAATGACGACATTCATCGGGACCTGAAAATTGAATTCGTGGATAAAGTCATATCAAAATTTGCCGAAGCCCACGAACAACGGCTTCACCGCCACGTTAACGTTGAGGCAATCCAGCTGCTTGACGTAACGGAGCTAGTGAGGAGGTTAAAACGGACAAAACCATTTGAGTTGGTGTATAGTATATTATAGTGATAGTGTAGTGAAAGTGCTGCCTAAAAGAACACATGAACAAAGTGTATCTAAAGACAAAGAAAGACTAAGATGCGTCATTGGACAATCCCTTAGTATATAAGATAGTAATTTAGAAGTTTAGGTTAAATTAAAATTACTCATTAGTCAACTAAGTTAGGCTAGATTGTAATTGTACTGAGCACCACTTTGGTACTCAGAATCAACAGGAAAAAAAAAAATTCCTACTCATTACTTTGTTTTAAAATCAAGAAACCAAAGAATGGAACTAAAAACCGCCATTCCGCGCCACTCCTCTCGCGGCGATCGCTGTGACTAATAAATGAAGTCTCTAAAAGCCCGATGTATTCTCATACTCCAGGCAGACAGAAATTAATTCTTTATTACATAGTACTAGCTTTTGCCGACGACTTCGTCCGCGTGGAGTTGGGTTATTAAAAATCCCGCGGGAACCTTATGTTTTTCCGGGATAAAAGGTAGCCTGTCAGGTCACTCTCAAAATAAATAATCAACTATAGCCATACAAAAAATCACATTGGGGGCTAAAATTAGTCCTCTACATTGAAGTTACATAACCAGAGCTCAAGTTAAGCTAGAATAAACAACACTTCATAACTAATTGATTGAATATTTATTACACCAACCTCCCTTCCCACCTGAAGGAAGCGGGAAACGCAGGAATAATATTATTGCCCACTTAAAAGTTTCCCCGAAGCGCGCGCGGTCGCTGTTAGCAATTCAAATGATCTGCATTGGAAAACAGCACTTTTGTTTCTGTTTCAAAATCGAAAAATCTTGGCTTTAAAAATACATTAATTGCAGCTTTTAATATCCGTACATCCGTGTATATCTTTGAGAGATGCAAGAGCTTGCAGTTTCATAAATGTTATCATTATCCATAAACGTATTCAACTTACCGTCATGAAACCCGAGACAAGCAAACTTAATGTGACTTTCTCTCGAAACCTGTGATATTTTCAATTGTATGCAAAGTTTTATACAACCTGACAAACAGCGAACATCTTACACTTCAAAGGCGATTTCAACATTTGAAAACCTCTACAGAATTAATATGAAGTAGTATTAAATCTCTTTTTCTCGGACCGAGGAGTGTATTCGATGACTTATAACAGCGATATTTCCTAAGTGACCCATTTTCGAGAACAATATCTTGGCGGGATCGCTGGGGCGGGCGGCGCGGGGGCGGGCGGCGCGGCGGCGGGCGGGCGAAGTGGCCTTTAAATTCTTGTTAAGTAAATACAACGCTTTTGTAGCGTTTTCTTGATCGCGGTGGTTTGCTTTGACAATAGCTTTAGAGTCAACTTCAAATAGACCGCTCGATCGCGCTTAACCATAGTTTATTTAAGTGTCGTTTACATTTTGAGGACACTTTCTTTGTTCGTATCATATTTTTAAGTCCACGCCGGGTTTAAAATGTATTTAAAATCAACATCGTTCTGGGTGCCACGATACTTTTATCAATGGTTCAGTAGTCAGAAACGAACGAATGAACACCACAACGCAGAATACTAAGATGTAGAACAATAGTAAAATTTAGCGGCTTTGGCGATCTCAACCATACAACCAAAAGCGTTAATGAACTAATACAAAAAGATTTAACAATAAATATATCAGTACCTACTATATAACTGAAGTCAAAATAAGAGAGACCCTAGGACCATGGAATAGTAATGCAAAAATCTTATAAGACATTTTCCCGCGGTCAATTGTTTCATTCAGTGACAGAAATATACGCAATACAGAAAGAGCAATAAAAAGCTCACAAAACTCGACAAAGTCGCTTTTGATCCCAGTTAGGAACGTTCCGGCCATATCCTTCTTCCTTTAAATTAGCGAATCGCTTCGTCACTGTGAATATTAGCTTCGTAAATTGAAACTATCTTTGAAACATTCAGCAACAAGTCTAGTTTTCAGTCAATTTCAGTTCTAGTGATTTATTTGTGACACGCGCCAAAAAGATAATCAATCAGAGCTAAGAAGGTATCTAAGCTAACCGGAATAAGTGATGAGCTATCCCCGGTGTAATAGCAGCCTTAAGTGGGTACTCGTAGATATATGGAAGTTCGGCAAACTACTCAGCTGCGCCTAATGACGATAGTTCGCGATGACATCGCATTGGAGCCCCATTAGTGGAATCAGCCGGGCCCTGTGATGACACTAAAGCCTTAATAGCGGAATGGACGTCTGCAATTTGTAGGTTTGTCTTCTTTATTTTATTATCGCACTTTATATATCTACGTAGAGCCTATGAAACAGAGGTGAGCCTCACTTAAATTGTAAAATGTCAAAGTAAAATTTCTTAATCAAAGTAGATATCGTGGCCAGTGTGGTATTTTTAGTCATTTGTAACAATGCAATAAACCTAGAATAATCCGATGGAGTCCCGAAACCCTCGTTTGCGACACGAAATCGGGGTTGTCGTAAAAAAGAAATAATTGTATTCATAGACCCGACCGTAAAGATTTTATTGCGTTATTGTTGCGACACGAGAAATATGCAGGAAAGATGAACATTAGCCTCCTGCCCCGCTCCAGCCTGCCGGATAATACGATATCCCGTGGGATGAAATATGATCAACCGCCGACAACGGAATTAAATGTTTTCAGCGTTCCGCTCCAATAAATCCCTGAAGCCCGAAACGTACGCGCGCGCGACTGGCGTGTTCGACGCAGCTCGCGAATAATGAAACGAGAACATCGGACCTGCAACTGCTGAAGGCGTGAAAAGCCCGAACGTAGAAGACTCCGTACAAGAACTGCGAACTAGAACATGGTGATTATTGTGACGAAGAACATGAAATATCCACTTGAACCGACCGAGGAATTTATGTCAAATCCCTCTAAAACAAAAGATTACGACTGAATTTGTTGTAGGCTCTTGGTGCGTTTGAAATCATTAAGCCTAAGTTTGAAATTTTTACAAATAATTCAACATTACGTGACTAGTACCCCTTACTTTTAAAATTAGCTGACATTCGAAAAATGTAGTAGAGTGAACTAGTTTAGGAAAAACCTCTGAATCGTGCATGCGTTGTTGTGTGGCGGCGTCGCGCGGTCGGTGCGCGGTCGGTGTGCCACTGGGTTTAGTCTATACAGTTTGCTCATTAATTACATCGAGAAGGCTTTGTGTAATTTGGGTCGGAGCTGAGCAGCCTTCGTAAAAACAAAAGCGCCGCCGGGACGCCGCTTTGAACTCTTCAGTGTAATTCCAATTTTCAAACTTACCTTAATATTATTTTGCGAAGCGCCAACGAATATTCTTGGGATGCAATTCAAAATATTAATTACTTACCCTTTTATTTATTACTAGCTGTTACCCGCGACGTCGTTCGCGCAGATTAATATCTCGTGGGAAGAGCGTTAACATACACTTTGGTTCAAATCAGTTTAACGAATTAGGTGTGACGAGGGAACATTAGTATCCACAATTATGTGGAACAAAAAATAATGACTGGGATCGAACCTTGGATCCCCCGAAAAAAAGGTAATTAACATCATGTTGAATAAGCCTTCCGCCTGTAGATTCATCTGCTTTGGAATAGCTTTTATTGTTTTTGAAACCCTCCTGACGCAGTGCTCGGCGTTTTGGTCTAATAAGTAGGAAATAATTTGTCCCATTCAAGGCAGGGATCATTTGGAATTTGTAATTTTAAAACATGATCAGATCTTAGACTGATGGGTCAGCCAAGAAAGTGCTGCTGTTCCTGGCGGCAACGAGCATCGGCGAGGAAATATGAATAGTGGCGAGCACAATAGATCGGCGACGGTCAACGTGCTACAGGGCCTCGAGACCTGCATAGCCACAACTCAAGAAGATGATAGACTGATGGGTGGCTTCGGCTGTAGGCTGTAGTGGTAAATACGTGCTGACAAATAGGCTATCAAATGATTATTTATTACTTACTAGCTTTTGCCCGCGGCTTCGCTCAAATTAAGTTAGATTTTTCAAATCCCTATTTTATCCCCTTAGGGGTTGAATTTTTAAAAATTCTTTCTTAGCGGATGCTTACGTCATAATAACTATCTGTATGCCCAGCCCGATACATCCAGTGGTTTGAGCCGTGCGTTGATAGATCAGTCAGTCACCTATTCCTTTTATATGTATATCCCTTCGAAATCAAAAGCTAATAAAAAACTCTATAATTTTTTTTTAAATCATGCAACAACTTTTAACTTTTAATAAAATAATTATGGATAGGTAGATATTTGTATAGCAATATGGTACAGACGTTTACAATAATATTAAATAGAGCAATATAAATATTTTAACAATTTATTGCACGGTGTGAACACTGATTGTCGGTGATTGCCTCGATTCAATCGGGAGTGAATTAAATCCGCGCGAATAACGAATATTATCGCTCAGCGCACACCGCTCCGGCTTCACTATTCGGCTTGGCACGGCCGGCTTTTGGGCTTTTCAATCGATAGATTAGAATAACACCGCCTTTTTGTATTGACGCATTGTATTTTGTTAAGTTTTCTTTCTTTTTCTGTTTCTGGTTCAATAAAAAATAAAATTAATTAATTAAATTATGTAAAAACCGATAATTCCCTTTTCGTAAAATGTTCCTAATGATGTAATGGTGAAGCTTGCATTAAATATTTATTACAGCAGTAGATAGCTTTTTTCTGCAATATACAAATAGTTTCGATATTAGCAGCTTTTTTTTTAATTCCTTTATTTCCCTGGGGGTTTTATCAATATTGACAATGTCACCCCCGTAAGTTCAACAATAATAATAATATCTAAACTAAAAAAAGAAATCTAAACTACCCTTTTCTACATCATAGTGATATTTATAAATGCTAATTTGAATAAATTAAAGCAGACAGTTTGACAATAATCCCCAATTAAATTATACGTCGGAATCCATTATGACACGATTGTAGAACAAACGGCTAACTTTGCAGCTTGTTACGTGTTCACTTGCATTTGTTTCGTTCTGCTGCACGCTGTAAATTTATCCGCGACGAACATTTGCCAAATGGCCACATAAAAACGCGCTCTAATGGCGAAACGAAATGCTTTCGCGCCAACAGAGACAGCGAATGGCGTTTCTCAGATAACTTAAAAAGCTCAAGATATTTTTCGACCGCTTTAAAAATTATTTTTTCACTCTAGTTTTTCAATTTTCTGATATTCAACTTGGTCATCCTAACATTTGTCTGGTATTTCAAGGTTTGCTCATCACTCTAAATACATATTTTTTACAAAATTATTGCCATATGAGTGATTTCTTTGCCAAAAATATTTATTAATATTTTAATTATTTCTTTGTAATTTGACATAAATTATAAATTATAATTGTGCAAAATACAAGCGAATGATTGTTGTTATGTCAGGATCACATTTTTAATTAATAAAAAGTAAATATTTTCAGGCATAATATAAACAAAAAATGTTAATCTATTCGAATAGGTTTTCAAACTAAACACAAAGGAGTTCTGCTTATCGCACATCATCGAGCACGCCGTACACACCGCACGCAGGGTCGCTCTACACGAAATACCAATGAGATCATATACTTGTCTAGTGACTTTGACTAGTCAATTTCATGCAATTGGTGAAACTGAACTGCAATGCGATTTGGTCAGTATGACGATGGAAAGCTACATATTATCCCGTACTTTAGCGTAGCTACATATTATAAATGCGAAAGTATAATAATATGTAAGTATACCAGAGCATCTAGACTGCTGAACTGATTTCGAAAAAATTTGGCAAGGACGTAGCTCACATCCTGAGGAAGATCCCTGATTTCCTGGGATCTTTTACTATATTCTTCCGTAGCAATATAATATACCCCAGGAAATCATGGATACTACGGTAATTTTTTCAAAAACTTGAATCCATGTGAATGAAGTCATAGGCATCAGCGAGTGATGGTATATTTGTTCATACTGAAGGCATCGGTGGCGGCGCGTGCGGATCGATATGCGATCAGATTAGTAAGAGCTTTGTAAGAGAGCTACTTACGTACACCCATGAAAATACGTACGTAAATGTGAAATGTAGAATTTTTACATTCACACAGGTAAATAACTTTTCTTATTATTATGTGCTCGTAGAAAAAAGTTTGTGCATTACAATTATGTTTTATCTTTTAACAATATTTAAAATCTCTAATTCTTAATGAGTTTTCTCTATTCCTAAGATTTTAGGCTTATTTTATGATTTAAAAACATAACTATAATGTGCTAATTGCAGGAATGTTTCAGTTGAAAGTTGACAAAATAACCAGTTTCATCTGTGACCCAAAATCCAGAAACGTGTTTTGATCCGAAAAATTTTAGCCATTCTTAAATGACTAGATAGTAGGTAGTCTAAATTCAAAAGCTATAAAAGAAACGTCTGATAGCGAGTGGTGTCGGCATTCGGCGGTTAGCGGTTAGCGGTTACGTGAATCGTTCGATGGCGATTATCTGTTTGTAATGGAGCCGGTATCTCCTAACTGCCTCGTAAAAGAGCCCTTTTCTCTTTATAGCACGATTTTAGATAAGTAAGTGAATATATTGTGATAAATGTTCTGTATAGGAAAAGCTTAGCTATTACGACGTAGACGACTTCAGCCTCTGGGTATTTTATAAAAAATTGAAAATTTTAAAAGGTTTAATTACTCGAAACTAGCTAATGTTTTCTGATACATAAAGTCATGGAGAATTTATATATTGAAGAATGTTCTGGAATCCCTACAGGTATGCCTGCCAATTGCTAATTTTTTTATACCTACTGTACGCATAGTGAGCCGGAGATGTGTGGCTAATTCAAATCCCTATAAATAAGTATTATTTGCGAAATTGTGTTGCTTTGTGCTTTATTGTTAGTACGAGTAGGTATGTTGGGTTACCTGTAATAACACAGCAGTGGAACAAAGGCTTGGCGTGATATTTGGTAATTCGTATGGATATACCTGGTTGAGGATTTAGAGAGTGATATAGGCTTTGTATCCCGAAAAACAAAAAGTTTCCGTGAGATAAAAAAATCTCTAGTCTCCACGTGGATAGGTCGCGGCTAAAAATAGTCGGAACGTGCGGGTTCTCTCTTTCTGTGCAGATTCTCATTGAAATGTAACGCCGAGTCGTCGAGCGCGTGTGTACGAGGTATAACAATAGTATATTTTATCCCGCAGTCCGAGCTACGAGCTGTGTGTCCCGACTTGACAACTTGATTTATTCGTCCGCGTCGAGCCCGCGTCGCGCCGCCTTGAGAAAGACAAATGAATGCCCCAGACACTGCCCGCTATCAGTGCGCGCAGCCCCTAGCGGCTAGCCGATAGCGATATCTGTGTGATGCCGTGATGCCGCACTCGCAGGCGCCCGCAACCCCGTCTGCGTCCAGTGCGAGCTTTAAGCAGCAGATCTACCTCTTGCCGCTACCTCTTGGTACCAGGAGACACAGGCTACTTTTTATCCCGAAAAAAATAAAGAATTCTCGTGGGATTTTTAAAGCCTCGCGATCGAAGTCGCGGGCAAACACTAGCATGTCATATTAAGATCATGAAATGCATATTTTCTTATAAAGTCAAGTACCTAAACATAAATAATTAATATGCGTTTACTAATATACTATACACCAGTTGAAAGCTGTAGTGCCCACGACTAGTCAGTGCCTATAAAATGCGAAAATGCAAGAAGTGTTTATTTAGATCTGTGAGGATCTCCTCGACTTAGGAGGCCAATCATTTCCCTATCCCCTCGACCCGGCTAAGGCTGAGCTCATAAAGTTAGATATAAAACTTTGCTTGTTAACTGAGATACGCTGAAATTGCTTGGTTGAAGCTTAAGAACTGAATAAATAAATAATTATTCCTGAATAAAAGACTCTAGTTTTACGTATTACATCTTACAGTCTTTTGCTTTGAAGAAGACGAGAACATTTTACTGGGAATATTTTACGTGAATCTCTCGTTTCATATATTATTTATATAAATTTTTTGTAGCTGAGCTATGTAGGTATACTCAAATACGAAGGATTATTTAACCAGTGGTAGATTCACTCGACGCGTCGAAAGAACTTTGTAAAATAATTATTTACATAATACAAAAATTATTCTATTCTAGTCTAGCCCCCGAACTTTCTCTATGACCAGATTAGATTTAAAGTTAGGTTTGAAATTTTGGAACAGGTATGAACAGCTCCTAATTATCGTTTCTCAATCCAACAAATACCTACCTAGTCCCGTCAGTAATAATTCACAGCGAAATAGCGAACTGACGGGATCTCAAATTGCTACGATGGAGCGCCGGGGTCGGCCGGGGCCGAGTGATATGTTACCGATGTTGCCATATTTCACCCGCAGATAACTGGACAGATATCGCCCCGAACGCGCTAATACCGCCGTACAATGTTACCCGCAGTGCTCGTTACTAATCCGTGAATGTGATCCATCATAACCCGTGAACAAAATATACCTACATGATCTATTTATCGACACTTATGAACAGGATGACAATTTTTTTCTGTTATAAACAAAA
The DNA here is from genome assembly GCA_038048805.1 of Hipparchia sbordonii. Lineage (NCBI taxonomy): Eukaryota > Metazoa > Arthropoda > Insecta > Lepidoptera > Nymphalidae > Hipparchia > Hipparchia sbordonii. The sequence goes on from CM076113.1 coordinate 135,609, forward strand.
CTGTTTAATCAATTAAAAACTTAACTCTTTCATTACATTTCAAGTATTGTTTGATATTCGTTGGTTTACTAAGTATTGTTTGATGTTCGTTGGTTTACTAAGACATTCGTCTGTTTGTCTGTTGTCAGGTGTTGATTGGTGTTGCAGCCACGTGTGGCGCTGATTGCTTCGCACGTACGAACTCTTTCAACGCGTGTGTAATATTGCACGCCGTGTGGCTTTTAAGGTCGCACGAACGAATTCCGAACTCTTTTGTAACACGTTCATTAGAGCTGTGATATTGTTTCATCGAGTATCAAGCTCTTGCTTGCACAAAAGGTCAAATATTAACGAGTGCCAGTTGATATTCAGGATAGAAACAAATTTCAGAATATTTATTTAATTTTTTTTAACCTAATAAAAGAACTACTTATCACATGTGACGTTGTGTAACACGATTAATTGACATCTGAGATTCGAATACAGATTCTAAAATTTTTCTTTACTCAACACTTAGTAAAGAAGCGAAGATTTCATCTTCTTTGCTAGCCCATATTTTTTTATTATTAATATAATATCGGTCAGTCCCGTTCCTCGGGGTGCTGTTGTACTCATAACGCTTGACACGATCAACAAGCGATACTCCAAGCGTGCCTCGCTGCCCTTACAGTTTTGTTGATATTAATTGTTTTGTAGTGTTCTTGCCTCGTACATTTTTACACGATACAGTCGCAGAAAAATGAGAAAATCAAAAAACATGAAAGTGGAGATGGCTTTTTAATCTATAGCATTTTGTGTAGCAATAAACCCCTGTGACGTGACATTTTCCCGCGTCGCTGAAATACGCGCGGGTCGCGTAATTTGTTTGCGCCCCCCCACCGGCCCCCCGCCGCTGCGTCCCCGTCGGCGTGATGTGCGTGATACGAGTTGTAGTCGTACGTATTTAGTGATTATAATCCATTTATACGATAATACTCACTACCGTAGCTAACAATACCAGTAACTTTGTAATCTCTACTCGAACCTGTTACATAATACAGTTTCAGTACTCCTTCGTGATTTTTGAACGAGCGAAGCGAGTTCTCTGAGTCAACTAGGGCGCTTGCCTACTAGACAGAGAAGTGTGTCCGTCTAAATGTCTGTCAGAGCCCTATAACTTCTGAATTACTGAATATTAGAACGTGAAACTTGGTTGAAAATTCAGTTATATCCTGTACTTGAACAACAAATACTAAAATTAGATAAATGTTATAAAGAAACTAAATTATTTAATTTTAATGCGCCATCTATTAGCATTATTGTGAAGATAATAGCTTCACTATAATGCTAATAGATGGCGCTGTGTCAGTAAAACAGTTTTATGTCAACTATTTTTTTTTATTGCGTCTAATGTTAAAAGTTAATTATTACTAATTAAAACTTTTGGGAATTATGGGATATCGCGAGATCTCAGTTCGGGGCGAACCACTAGTTTAAAAATGATACAGGGTGGCGACTGCTATTCGGCCCTGATCGGCTGATACCCATTCGTTATTGGTTAAAATGCATTGTTGCAGAAAGAACATGCTAAGTTCAGCCAATCACCACAAATGAGACTGCAATGATTGATACAGCTTTCGGCCAGCTGAATTTGAGATAGAGATGGAGGTTGGACATGCAATTAAGTTATACGGATGTGGTAATAATACTAGTATCGCTATCCCGTCCCCTAAACCTTTGTTGTCGTAAAATGATATCTTAGCAACTACCAATCACAACCATCGCTGTTTTAGTCGGTAGTCATCCCCTATAGGATAGTTGTCTTGTAAAGATTCAAGATCAGAAGACCCTTGGGATCCCAATATCTGGGTAGGTGCACACGTGCCATGTGGATTCATCTGGCCGGGTATCGGGTGTAGAGTACGAACTGAGCAGCCCGCCGTCGATTCATCCGATACGTTGACCCCCGTCCGGCACCCGGCGCCGGCCCGGTGCCGGACCGCTCCCTATATATACTATTATACTCTTAGATTTTAATACTTAACAATTGATATGTGTGACCATTTACATACGTATAATACACGTACTGTGTCTCTCTTCCCTAGTAGCACTCGTATTACAGACGAGGGCGTCGTGTCACGTGAGTGTTCGCGACGCGTGTTGAAGTGAGAATATAATATTAATTTTACAAAACGTTGAGTTTAAGTGCCTCCTTCGCTTCAAATGCATGGTTTTATGAGACGCGAGGCGTAAGATACGTTTAAATGAGACAGCGATCAAGATTGCCTCGACCGCCAGACTCTATCGTTGAAATGTTTACTATAATTAACAGTGACTTGTTACAACCTAATAGTTTCGTTGGCTTTTGTGTAGGTGTCGATATGACAAAATGATTACAAGGCGAGCTGTGCTTTGAGCAATTGAGCAGTGTTCGGAAAGCTTAGAAAATGATTCTTGTCCAAAATCCCTTAGTGCTTAAAGAGCAAAGCCATCGAACAGTGCGTGTTGTCATCTTGTTGCCAGTGATTATTTTTGAATCTGAAACATTTTCGCTAGCTATGGGCTTTCAAAACTATAGCTGCTCAGGGCATATTCAGGGCCTTGACTTCTAAACAGACTATATAATTGAATTGAATATATCTTTGAATATCATTTTTCGCAGAGCAACACAAACTCCTAAAATTTTTTGTACCTTTTCAACAATACGTATCTAATCATTATTTTAATATGATCACAATTTCATTTAAGAAAAGTTCGTTATCTTCAGACAGACTTGATTCTGCGATTGAAAATCTAGCTTGTTAAGGTATATTTAAATTAAATTATACCAAAATTAAATTTCATTGCTCAGCAATGCATAACATACAAAATTACTTTTACTGTAAAATTCTGTGCAGAATCTATTCTAGAAATAATGAGAAAACCTGAGAAAAACTGTAAAAACAGTAAAATTAGTATCCAGTTATAATATATCTCGTTCATATAACTGGATGTATTTTTTATTAACACTGCGTAAAACAGTTAATACCACGATAAAGTTTATAATTAAGAATTTCGATATTTTGATCCGGAGGGATAGATACTCGCAGTACGATATAGAGTGCATACGATGGGACTGCCATATTTTATTGAGGTATGTTCCTGTTTTTATTTTTCTATTTGTAAATAAAAGCCTTGAATACATAAATGCACATCACCATTTATGTATTGCAAAAATGTATATATTAGAGGTATATGTTTCAAATTACTGAATAGTAAAGAAACAAATTTATAAAGTTAAATTGAAGCAGATATTTCGAAATATAATTGCATTTGCTATTTGTCTCGGTAGCGCAAGTTACTGTGCAGCGACTGTTCGGAGGGAGTTTAATCGCCTTTGCGAATCGCATCATATTTGCCCCGGCGAGAAAACTTGCAGTCGGTAACGTTCTGACTTTATGCTGGAATTACTGCTCCGCACTAATTAAATATTTTTCTTTTTAAATTTGATATACAAATGAACTTAAATTTACTGAATTTTTTCTTCCAGACAATTCTGTCGCAACGCTGTGCGACACGTCTTTGACGTAGGCTAGTAACTAGCAACGACCAAAGATTCCCACCAGACCAGACCAGAGACTTTTCAGTAATTAAGTAACTTTACAATAATAATTATAAGTATAGATCATAGCGGTACACCAGTTTGTTTCATGTTTCCATAAATTACTATACTGAAAGGAACCGCCATGCGTGAAAAATACTTTGGTCTTAAATACAATGTCTTAATAAATACGGCAAACATCTTTTATTTTTATTGAAGCAATTTTGGTTATCCTATAGAAAAATTATTTAAGCTTTTGGAAATTTGGAAGTATCGTTGGGTTCACATGATATTTTTCCGTTTATATTTATTTCTGTCATAAAATCTTTATCTATCTATTTTTTTATCCAAATTTCCGTTTTTGAATTGAATGGTATTGGTGTTTGAATTGAATTGAATGGTAATTTTTAAAAATTACCATTTAACATACAAAGACAAAATCGCAGTCTGAAGCAAACTCTGACGTTATAAAACGTCGTAATTGGACATTCCCATAGTTTATTTTATAATATCCACAGCTGAATCTTAACACAAATATTACGCTCTAACTTCCTTGTCTCAGGACACTTTGGTCGCTAACTAATTGACAACTGCACAAACTGCACTGCATTGCAAACACTGCGAGTATATCTCACTGCAGGTTTTTGCACCGCTTTCAAACTCAGATTACGTTCCCCAACAAATTAGTTTCTTGTTCAGGCAGTGCAATAGGAGTACGTTAGATTCACGCGATCTATAAATACTGTTAGGTTGAGTGTAAAGATAAAACTCCCTGAATTCTGTGTTTGAATTTAAGTTAAAAAGTGTAAAGAAAAGTAAGCACGCAAAACAAATCAGTAGAACAGGATTAGGACAGGTAAAATAGGATTTATAGTTATCATTCTTTCATTAAAAAATGCGTTCATTTATTGTTACGTATTCTGTAGCAATAAGCTCTACGTCGTATGTAGCTTGTGTTATGCGTAGCATAAGCTACACACAACGTAGCGTGTGTAGCCGCGTAGCTCGGTTAACCGTAGTTGGTAGCGCTTGTAATCTGTGAACATGCTACGCGGCTACAAATTTTGGGAAAGAAATAGTTTCTTTTTATTTTCAAGATAATATATAGGCATTCCCTTTTACCCCTCCAACTGATCGTAAAGCTTGTACTTAAGTGGGATTTGAGTCGTCGTTTCTCGTATATTTCAGGCTGCTCGTTAACTAATGGGCTATTGAGAGTGAGTTTTAATCGCCTTGGATAGATTTTTTAAATCAAATACAAATAATATGTATTTCACCGTATGAAAATAGCAAAAGGTTCGTATTTTCATGTAGCCGTTCGAAGGAGATGAAAGGATTTGCAGCAGACGGCTGCATCATTAGCGAGATTTATGTCGAGCTGTCGCCTCCTTCCCTTCCCTCCTCACCACCTTACCTCACCCCCGCGCATCCCGCCGTGTCAAGCTGCACTTCGATATAAACAAGGTGACTTTTGAATATCAACAATATTACATGTCGTTACTTCGTGTGATCGGTGCTTGATCGGTGCCAAAACGTGCGTTTTACGTTGGCTACAGCTAGAGGGTGGAAATAGAAGAAAAGAAAAATGAATTATTTTACCTTACAAGTACTCTCTTTTTCGTGAGGAAACCGTGGATAAAATTGTAGGTTATCAATTATGTATTTTGCTTAGTCATTTATTAGTTCAATGTGTAAGGAAAAAATAACTGTAAAGTAAAAATATTGATGAAATTTAATGAAACCAAAAGCAATAAATCTCCTCATGTATCTGTACAATTTGTCCAAGCCTGTGATAAAACATCCACCTGTGTGGAAGCCGCTATTTTCCCGGCTTACAGCATCAATATTAAAATATATCGATGGATAGATACTCGTAGTGAACACGCATTATGCATTAGTAGTAGTATTTTACCGCCGGAAACACTGCGTTGTGCGATCCCTCACTAGATAGACGGACGAACTCAAGCGATACAATGCATACGAGCAGGAAAAAATTGTGTTCTTTGGCAATCCTCGCAAGATACTTATACTCGTATCCAATAAAAAATGAAGTATATTAGCCGCACTGGTCCTGAATAATATTTCCTCTCTCCTCCAAATATGCGTAAAGATTATGTTAGGAGTGGGTACGACAATAATGCAACGAGTGGGGGTTTAACGGTCGACGTTTCCGTCAGTCCGCACCTTTAATATCGGGCTACTGAGATCGAAATGTGTTACTACTTTTCCTCACTTCTACATCAATTGTATAATTGGTTTATTAACATTCAAAAAGAGTGAGTACAGTTTTGATATTAGAAGACAATATATAAACAAAGACACACTCGAATCCTAGTTGGCTACTATATTGTTGTACTCTAGAGTATGATATCCCTGGGTATGTTCTATTTGTTAATTTAACTTCGCGATACCAGATCTCGATGTTGTTCTAGCAGTGAATACAAATCTTGAATATAACTTTAGCGCTCGATGCAGATAGCTGATTGTGATTCACTTTACGGAACATCATATAATATGCCCTACTACACTAATGTTTGTTATGAAATTATCACAAATAGACCAAAGCTATATAGAGACAGAACTAAAACAAATTAGATATAAACTAAGTAGATATAGATTTGAAGCAGGCTTACTTATCAGACCTTTTGCAGTGTTAACCCTCTTTAGTTCAGAGGTCTACACGCAAGACAACACAAGTTTTTAAAAACTTTCACTATATTTCAATATGAATCAAACTGTGTTTGTGTGAGGTGTGCTCTCGAGCGCTCGACGATGACTGACTAATTAGCAAACTGTAACGGCACTTTCACGTAAGTTTTTTTGTAAGTCGTCATACAAACATTATGTCGGGTCATAAAAAGTTCAACCAAGTTGTTATTACAACATTAACTAAACAAGATTCTGTGCCGTTTATGGCCGCAATAAAGAGACATACTTTCTTATATAAGATACATATAATCTCTTTAACTTAAGCTTGTATTTAAATAGAACTTACGAGTATAGTCCTAGGGCCACGGATTTCTCGTTGAGACGACGCGATGGCGTAAATGAAACGGACTACGACAAACATCGTACTAAATACGCGTCTAGATGTGCCGCGTCGCTAAAGCCGTGGCCCGGTGGTAAAGTCCAAATATCCAAATAATACGTGAATAAACTTCGCACAAACAATCCCAATTCCGATGAGATATAAAATACTTGTGACGGCCACTCGGGCGGGACTCGACTCGCACAACTGGGGTAATGTCCTATATCCTCTATCCTTTGCCTCTATCACACACAATGATATGATTAGGTTATTTTCTTTGTAGCCTTATAACGTATGTTTTTTTTATTTAATAAAATAGTGCTTTAAGGGCTGAACACAATACGCTACTATACTATGTAGGTATATCAAATATTATAGTATAGCACAACAATATCACTAAGCATTCACGTACGATACGTTCATACTAAGCTATACTTGCTACAAGTTATGCTATAACTAGACGATGCCCGCGACTTCGTCCGCGTGGATCAAGGTTTTTCAATTCCCATGGGAACGCTATAATTTTCCGGGATGAAATGTTTTAATCCTGGGTATGAGCTATCTCCATTTCAAATTTCAGCCAAATCCGTTCATTCGTTATGGCGTGAAGAAGTAACAAACATACACACACACACACACACACACACACACACACACACACACACACACACACACACACACACACACACACACACACACACACACACACACACACATACACATACAAACTTTCGGCTTTATAATATTAGGGTGATGTGATTTTGGTTTTTGATACTTACAACGCAGGAAGCTCTTCTATAATATAGCAAAATAGTATAGTGGCTTGAATAGTACAGCTTCCTGAACTACTTCTTTGCTTTGCTTTTGTTCCCGTCTCCAGTCTGGGAAACTCGAAACTTAGCTTTGGGATAATGTTCTTTAAAGTCCTCAGAATATTATATGACTCGCAAGTAGCGATACGTCAATACACAGCGCGTAGGTGAAACTTTGTTTGATACTCGTAAAGACTCGTATCCCACAGATGAGTTTCACTAAACAATTTACGACGCCCGACACAATTTATTAGAAAAGTTATATATTTTCTCATTTCAGCACTGAAACAATAAATTAAGCGGAGTTTATCTTGAGCGTCTCCATACAAAGTTTGATTCTTATATTTTGAAAGCCAGTGTTTTGGAGACACATTCCAGAACGTAATGAATAAAAGAATAAAACTAATTTTTACCAACTGACAAACAATAGACAAAGATAAAAATATAATATTACTAGAAGCCCGCGCCGACTTCGTCCGGGTTGAAAATTTAAATACATATTTGTTTTTACGGGACTGATCGCACAGAGCTTCTTATAGGAGACGATTGTAAATAAAATCACCGCAGGAACCAAAGGAATCTCCCGCGCCGAAACCCGCCGCCGTGCACCGCCCCCGCGCCGGCCGACACATATTAATTTAATTTTCCGATAACTCCTATGATATTTATTTAAATTGTATAGTGTTAAGGGCAAATATGTTCTAAACTAAATACTTACGATAATAAACATATTTATTTAGATATAGATTGACATCGCATCGGTTAAAGAACCTTCGAAAATAATTCATTAATTTTAATCAAAATTTGAAAGATAGAAATGGTCACTGTAAGTTATTCTTAGAAGATAGACATATGCTATCGCGGACTTTTTTTTAGAACTTTTTAAGAGGAACAATTCACCCATACATCATTTTCATCCAATAGCAGTATATGACCCAGCGCACGCCTTGAAAACGTTTAAGATTCAAAAAATTTTCCGACTTCTTTAACAAATTTGCACATAATATCTAGCCATAATACTTTATGTGCATAATATATAGCCTATAACCATCTGGAATAATGTACCTTTGAATTGGTAAAAGAATTTTTGAAATAGGTGCGGTGGTTCCAAAGTTTGCTCCGGACATACATACAAACTCACAAAATTCGCGCTCCCTCTTTATTATAATAGTATAGATATTAGTTAGCGAGAGAAAATTTCATCAAAATGTTCAATTCACAAAATGTTCAAAGCATAAAACAACGTCCGTTTTTGACGGCCTGCCTAATGCAGTGGTGAACGCTGCGGTCTTGTAAAGTGGGAGGTCTTGGTTTCGATTCCCGACGAGGTCGAATCAGGTTTTCATATATCTATTTTCATTGTTTCTGGTCTGTTCTGTTGGGAGGGTTTGGTCGTGGTTAGTAGTCGTGCCGACAGGCGTTTTGCGTTGCGGTACGATGGCGTGTAGATATAAACCGATTAGTCGTTTAAACTTTACCCCTTCCAATTTAACCAAGGTACCATATTAGACTGGCGTCACCAAAAAAAAAAGTACATCGCGAAAAACGGTCAATATAATACCCTCGGTTTAAATGGTCTTATTTTTTTTGAGTTGGAACTTCAAGTTAAAGTTGAATATTTTTCCAATGCAGTTGCCTCATATCTCTTTGAAAAGCGAGAGCTACGCCCTCGTGCACAGGATAATTGCCGTGAGTTCACACTCATTGTTTTGTGCGCGCCGCCGCGCCGAGCCCGCAGGACGATGTGGCAATGACGTCACACCATGTCGCCTGCGCCAGGGGAACGGGGACACATTGCCCGAATATTCTACCTCTCAAATTGTCTCAGGTATTGTTTGTTACTCGAAATGAGTGATGCTTACTATGAAGTGTGTTTGTTTGTCAGTTTGTCCTTCAATCACGCAGCAACAGAGCAACGGATCGACGTGATTTTTGACGTGGATATAATTGAGAACCAAGCCTCGCAGGCTTCGAAGGCTTGGCAATTGACGTAGGTTACTTTCCAGTAAAACAAACGGTTCTAGTGGAAATAAAAAATATCTCCATGCGAACATTTTGCTTACGACTCGTAGATGTATATATTTTCTGTAATATTTAGATGATAGAAATGTAATTTTTTGATTACAGATCAAAATATATTTATGTAACTGAAAAGAAAATCGGCTTCGTTGGGCTTTGTTTGCACCCCATTTCTTAACATCACTAATCCTTTCACAAAGTTTCACCAAACTTGCGTAAAAGAATTTTTTTCATAGCAATAAAAGAGCCTTTTCATGCTTGGCTTTGCTCTCTTTAATTATTTTCTGGTTTCTTTTTGTATGCTTCAAGTTATTTATCTTCTTCGCTAGCAACGGTTAATGGATACAAATCTACAAGGGACAACAACAAAGTCGCATCTGTAAGCACAATTATACCTTCAATACACAAAACAAGTTTCTAAAAAATATTTTCGTCTAGCCAAGTTCTAGGAATTACGGCAATCATAATGACAGCAAAATAAATCTCTGAACATACAAACTCTTCGTTGAATTTATATTATTTTGAATCGTATTTTATAAGGCGAAAGCATACGAATAATAAATTTTACCATCTGTGTTCAACACAACAATCGTTAGTTTTGGATCTACTTACAGCATCATCTAAATACGAATCGATTAGTTTCCCAAGGATATATCGAATGCCTACCTTGCAGAAGATCTACCTCCATACCCAGCAGTGCACGTCTGTAGGTATAAGCTGAGCCCTCGCAATGCACTATCGAAGCAATCACTAAAACGCGCGATAATTAAGCCGCGGTTACATAAATTTAAAGTCGTCATAACGCGACACAACCTACTTTATCCTTTGTAATACAATTTCTTTCCTTATAAAATATATAAAATAGACAAAGCAGATCTTTGTACGCTATTGCGTGTGCTTTGGGCCATGGGGGGTCACAAGTTGAATAACAGCTGCGTGACTACAGAGATTTATTCCCGGCTCGCCCGAGAGTCCGAACTTGTTCCAACTTGTGACAACTTTACGCAAAATGTAACAAAGATGGACAGGGCCATCTCACACCGACCTGCTCGCTGCTCAGAGCTTAGTACGAAAGTTTCAATGCAATGCAATTTAGTGCAGTCTAGATTGCAAAATTGTATACCTACTTTGCTAATACGGCTGGGCACATGTAAATTGATATGTCTAAAAAGATGATCTTCTTTCATAATATTCCCTGTAGGATCGCACAGCATTACTTTTAAACCCACCAAACCACTCAAGTAGAAGCCTCAATAGCATAACGGTTCAGGGCGCGGACTGAGAACCGAAAGGGCAACGATTCAAATCACCCGTTGAGCTATTGTCGTACCTACTAACTTCACAAGCTTTACGCTTAGAAGGACAAGGGAAATATTAGTCATGTTCCGTATATTTCAGTAAATTGTGTTTAGGGGCATGTCTTCGAATGCACAGTCTACAAACAACAAACACCAACATGCGGACCGCGTGTTTATTTTGGCTCTTGTAGCCTTGCATGTTCTTGTCGTAAATACGGCGTGAATTCGATTGGCTGCTTGCATGAACTGAATTGGTTCACATTCAAGAAGTATATTATTTATGTATTATAACGTACGTAGTACGTACATATTTATACAATTGTTGACTAACTATTTATTCTATCTATGCCCAGTTGTGGACTTCTATTACACCTTGACCAAGGATGATGAGGCAAAATGAAGAAGAAGAGTTCTTGAAGAAAGAAGGATGTATCGATGCGGCATTGTAGGTCTACTACTCGTAATATAGATATGTGGGCGCTTCATCTGTGGCACTATTAGTCCGCGTGATATATGGCCGACCTCGCTCGCCCTGACTAATGTGTTGATCTTTTGAGTACCTATCAAAATTACTGGCTCAATTTGGTCGGCTTGGTTGCAATAGGCTATATGAAGTGTTTTACTCTAACTACTGAGATGCGAACATTTTGAATGGGACGTGTTATTACATCTTTAGAGTTATTTCTGCGTACACTGACGAGGCTTCAACCCCTAACTTGTAGAACTACTTAACGATATGTTTAATACACATATAAAGTATGATATCATATCAACTAATCGTCCTTTCCATATTATCGGTCTCTTGCAGGATTTCCACTACATTACAGCGGCTTCGGCGACTCGTTTGATCTCATCACTCTAATAATAACAATCACTATCGCTACGCGGTAAGTAGTTAGATAGGATCTTATACATTGCGCGTTGCGTGTTACTGCTACGACCGCGCTACAACGTGCTACGCGTGCTACGCCCGCTAGGCGCGCTTCATAGAAAAATCCGTGGTATGCTCTCTTATCAACTTAGACCATTCAAAAGTTTATCAAAGATGGTATACCTCTTATAGCGATACAAAATAATTATACGAATTACTCGTATTACTGAAACACCGCACCGGACCATGTTATCGTCTTAGTTAACCTAACTCTGCAGATACTGAACGAACGGTGCTCAAGTTTTCCCAATGGAGTTCGTTTTTTATCCATTCATGTAAGACCAGGGCGAGTCAACTAGTGTTTTATAAACAAGTATCCATACCCAGTCTAAATTGTAAAACGAATTTTGAAACGACATCACACAACAAATATTTTTCGCGCGGGAAGTTTTCGCAAATGCGTCGGCATCACGGCAGACAGCGCGGAAAAACGAGAGTGCTTATTATGATTTTTTAGCCTCATTTTTCGCGAGTGCATGAAATACGGTGCACATTTTTCGCAGCGTTATAATATATTTTAATTAATTCCGAGCTCCCTTTTTAATTTTGCTTTATACCTACTTGATGAATTCATTCGTTTTCCCCTGTTTTTCCCAGCTTTTTCAAATACTTGTAAATATGCTTATATGAGTGTAAAATCTACTTTATATCTCTAGAACAAAACAAAGCTTCGAATTATATTATTTCCCCTGAAGTTCTCAAAACAGGCACACATGCGATATACATAGCTATCTACTGTATTTATAGAGGACACTTAAGTATAAAGGGTTTTTGTAGTGTGGGGCTGGAGGACTCAGGGTGGGTCGACGAGTGGCCGAGTGCAGGCTCGATGGCTGGAGGGTGCTCGACCAGCCATCGATGCGATAGTGTAAGGGCTCTAAGATCGATCTATTGGGCGTAAATATAGTGGATCTACCTGATTTTTTTTTATATGAATAGCGGGCAAACGAGCTGGCGAGTCACCCTAATGTAAAGTTATTACCGCCGCCCATGAATACTTATAGTACCAGAGGCACCACCGATGCGTTGCCGGCATTTCAGGAACTTATTGGTGCGCCCCTTATGAAACTGTATAGGATTCGTGCTTTTCTGTATGCGTAGCAAACAAAACACAGAAAACCATAGGAAAATCAAAAATGTGACCGATAGCTTTTAAGATATGCTTATCTTAAAAGCTATCGGTCACATTTTTGTCACAAAGGGCTGGATCGGGTCATGTCTGTAAAAGATCCCAAGGTCGCCACAGAATGACTTTAAAATACAGTGTGGAAAATCTCCAGCCTGTTATACAGAGGACATCAAGAAGCAGAAGCGATTTGATGAACGTGGTTTTTAAAGTCGGTGGTGATACATCTAAGCGCTTTGACCCAGTGCAGTAGCAGTGCACGCCGACACGTAGATAAATGAAAGAACACTTCTCTTGTGTCATATGTTCTAGTTTCTTACAGTATTTGAACACTTAGGGTATTTTATTTGCGCTTTAACCATTGTAATATGAGAGAGTTTCATTACAGTGTAAATGAGACCGCATCCCGCAGCTCGCAGCGCTCCGAACAAATGAGATAAAAATAAACTGAGTATCGCTGAAACAGATGTGCGCGGAAAGCTCTTAGCGGTTAGTGCTGTTTCACCGAGCCAGTCCACAAAATAAACTTTAATTTCTGTCTATCGGTAACAAATTTTCGAGTGTTCACATACGTTTTTAATCTAGGGTCTCTTGCAAGGGTTAACACAGAACATGGGCTTGTTCCCCTTATGTCGAGCGGCTCCGAGCTAATTTGTCAACTGACATCCACCGATTGGGTCCCAAAGCTGAGTTTTCCGCGCCACGAAATCCGACCATGTTTCTCAAACTGTTTCTCCAACACCGGCTTAGATTCCAGGCAATAGATCGCACTGTTCCTCTGCTCAGACTTAACACTGAATTTAATCGAAACAGATTTAGGTCAGAATATATTTGTGTCTAATTTTAACTCTATCTTAAGTTCGAGCCAATTCAGGGCACGCTTTTTTATACCCTCAGAGCTTTTTTATCGAGCCCATTTGTATTGATGTAAAACAAGAATACTTTTAACCAGTACCTTTCCTGCCCTGTTTGTCGTTGCAGAAGGCTTTTATCACAGCCATTAAAGAATTCAGATTTAAGCATAGACAAGAAGAGTAGGTAGGCCTATAATAATTTAGACAAAGCCCTTCTTTCTACATGCAATAACATTTAGGTGTAGCACTCGTATTTCTGAATGAGAGAAATTAGCGGAGCACAAAACATGTAGAGCGGCGGGAGTGTTTCCACTTCGCGTGCATTGTGTAACAAAACATGAATTACCTACTCCTAGCGGTGTTTCTACTTTCTTGCATTTTATTTTTACTGATTTCGTGTTTTACTTTAGATTTTATAGTGAAAATTCGTCCGCGTGGATTAAGGTTTATTGAATTCCGATTCTCTTTAATTTTCCGGGATAAAATGTTAATCCTAGGTATGAGTTATCTCCATTCCCAGCCAAATCGGTTTATTCATTGTGGCGTGAAAGAGTAACAAACATACACACACATACAAACTTTCACCTTTATAATTTTAAGTGTGATGTGCTGTGATAGTGTGATTTGAAGCTGTACCTATTGGCAACGCTGGTGCTGGAGTGGCGAGCTGGCGACCTCGAACCGAAACGACGACTAACGCTGACGGCCGCTGGATACAGGCGGCGCATAACTGAGTTATATGGAAGGCTATACAAAAGACCCATGTCCAGCGATGAATCCGTAGATAAAGAGAAAGATTTCTATTCCAAACACATTATTTCGCAACGCAGTAACAATAAATAATAAAACTTTTCACTCTAAATATCCAAACGCTGAGAAAGATATTAGCAATTAGAAATAGCTTAAAAGTCTATGGCATTTTAATTTGTTCCGAAAAAATATTTATAAAAAATTATTATTAAAATGTCAAAATTAAATTAATAAAACAAAGGTATACTTACTCTTAGACTTATTTACTTATTTATAAAAGAGGTAATAATATATTGTAAAAGGCAAGGCACAAGCGTATAGTACCTCTGATTTTGTGGTTATCTATATACATACATAAATAAAGAAATTGTACGTACAGATAGAACAATACCTTTAATTTGTAACTAGTACTTAAGTACAATCTGTTATCAAACTCACGTTGTTCAGTAAATAAAGGCTTATTTATTTATTTATTTATTTATATATTAATAATAATAAGTGGCGACTCCGCACCGGAAAATGGTATATAATGGTATGGTAATAGGTGGACCGACACCATCAGGCGACCCTCAGGGAGCCACTGGGTACAGGTGGCGCAAGACCGAAGCCTGAGGAAGTCCATGCAATAAACAGTCCAGCAGTGGACGTCTATCGGTTGATAAAGAAAAAAAAAACAAAATATCTATTGAGTAGGTACATACTAGAATAGAGTAGAATATTTTTTTATTCAAATAAATAAACTAGGTAGGTACCAAGTGTTTTCGAACATACTACTAGCTACTAATCTATAATATTATACTAAAACTGTAACTGGACAAATTGTGCACATGAAATATGTTTTGAAAATTTTAATTAGAGGACGCTTTACTATCAACTAGATGACGTCCGCGACTTCGTCCTCACGGATTAAGGTTTTTTAATTCCGCGGAAAGTCGTTAGAGTTTGGCAGTAGAGGTTTGGCGTTTGCCGTTTGCCACAAGCATGCGGACGCGGTATAAAGACACACGAATTTAACCTACATACTTCATTTATTTAATTCTCTCTCCGGAGATCTCGCTGGATTTTAAAAATTAAATCCATGCGGGCAAAGTCACGGGATTTTTATAACCCAGCTCCACGGGGACGAAGTCGCAGACAAAAGCGAGTAAACATAATTATTATAGAGACACTCTCGGTGCATTTGAGATCACTGTATTAAGTTGCACTGTGGCACACCTCGCATCTCGTGTAGTCTCAAACCGCAGCATTTTAGTTAAAAGTTGAAGTATTACTCGAGTCGAGCCCCGCGCCGCCCCGCGCCTCCGTCCGGCTCCGCGCACTTTACTTGCGAGGAATTTATCTTATTTTCATACCGCAGCTTCTCTAACTTTATTATAGACTCTACCCACCCGCTTCCCCCTAGCTTCACTTATTCGAACGTAGCGCTATGTCCCTTAAAGGTTCGTACAGTAAGGTTATGCAAGTTATCTTAATTAGCCCGTAATAGTTTAGGAACGAGAAACCAAACACAAGCATATATTTAGTCAGCTATGGTTTAGATTTAAGAACATTCTTCCAGCTGAACGCAAATATGAATATAGCGCTTATTAAAACCGAGAGATTTCATTTTATTCCGGCGCATTTCCCTTCCCCGCTTCCCCGCGCCGCGCACGCCGGGAACTTGTAAAGTAAACCGCATAATGCGCTTTGAGCGCGAAACGCCAGGGAGAATGCCGCGTCACACGCGATACCAAATATTATCCGCAGTCGCTGACTTAGCGATTTTCTAAAAATGATTGATAAAATGCATTGATGCAGAAAAAACTTGATTTCGATCCTACTCACTCTGTGATCATTTTTAGACCTATCCTATAGCAGATTTTTGATTGCGGAAGTACTGCGTCAACCATTAAAAGAATCTTAGAATAGAATAGAAATATTTTTGCGGTGATCGATTGAATTTAATTGTGAAGAACACTATTAAACGCTGCAACATTGCATTAAAGCCATTAAAACGAATGTCGGCCAACCACCAGTTTTAGACAATCGAGCTTCTGATTCAAAATTGAAAAAAAACTCAATAAAATCTGTGTGAAGTGCTTCATCTGAGAGTGACATCAATGTAAAACTTAAAGCTTATTAAGCTTCACTATCTTCATGCTTTGGCTAATGTTAAAATGTCAACGGAAATGAACATGAATTCGCTGCAGCATTGGTTGTCTAAACTTCAAGGTGAGTTGACGTAATAGAAATAACATACAAATTAACCCAGTCCGCAACGCCTAACAATCTCTAACTCCGAACGTGCATACCGTTTCTGTTCTGTCGACGTGGGTATTTAAAGCACGGAAAAGTGTGCAGGATTAAAAGTATCGCGTTAGCTCTGGCCTTAACGGTGTTCAGGGGCGCGAAGAGGCGGAGAGGCGGGGCCCACTCGCCGCACTCGCCGCGTGTAATCGTTTTCAATTGCCGAGCAACGTGCAGAGTTCTGCAAAAACTCCTCACAGGCCACAGCTTGACCTCAAAAAATATTTTAGCGAACAAAGTTTTACCCTAACTCCGAACATAAAAGCGTTACACTATTCTTAACCAAAAAACTATAGTTATAAATCACACTGCATTCATTTCAACCCATGGCCAAGGAACTTCTGCACAGGCACTGGTCACAGGTCTTCTTTAGATGAGAATGCTTAGATCATTGTAGTCCGAGTGTAGATGTCACAGATATTTGAGAACATTACGGAGAACTCTGAAGCATGGAATTTTCCTCAGTCGTTTTCCTATAACCAACAGTTTTAGCCAAGGCAGCTAAACTCCGTGAAAATTAGTCAACTAAGCAGGATATTATATTAAAATGCACAAGCGCGCGCTAACATACCCACACTCTATATTCCTATTATCCTGGACTTTTGTATCCGTTTCCTCTTCAAACATGGCGAAAATCATTATTTGAATAGTAAAGCGTTAATTATTATTTGAATAGTATCTATACTAAATTAGATTTTAGAGTTTTGAATAAAGAGCGAATTAGATTTGTTTGTGGTTATAAAATGAACTGTTTTAATATAAATCGCTGAGGTTTAATATAAACGATAGCGTGTATGCGTGTTTGTTTAGAGCGCTGCGGTCATATCGCTGGTTTCGGTCAGCTGCGGCTGATATGTCAATATCAATGATTGCGCGTATCGCTGCGAGCCGCGGCTGCGAGCCGTGGCTGCGAGCCGTGGCTGCTAGCGCGTCTCGCGTGCGGTCGGCTTATCGTTAGCGCTATCGGTCGTACATTAACCATGTTAAAAGACGAAATTAGAAGCTTTATTTTTATTTGGTTTGTGTGCTTTTTAAAGGATTTATTTGCTTTATTTTTTACTAGATGATGCCCGCGACTTCGTTCGCGTTAATCGCGGGAACTATTTAATTTTCCGGTATAAAGATAAAATATAAAATATTCCGGAAGGTTTTTTCACACGGTACAAGTTATAATTGTTTTATAGTGAATAGATTGCCCTATTTTTAACTTATTTATCGAACAAGTAAAGTATTAATCATAATATTGTATCCACCTTTATATTCAGTAGGCCTCGACGTCCTACTTCACTACCTTTTCATAAATAATGAGCGATTTGAAAACACTCGCTTTAAACAAGTTCGTAAACAAAATGTTACGTTTACTCTGTTCCACTTTCCTTGAGTTGTTTAATTAAAATCACTTCTGCTAGCTTCAAGCAAATAAATAGACGATCTACTTTTTATTTTTTTTAAATAGTAGGTAAAACTTCGATAAATATCTGTCGTTCTTGTATCTTTTTACAGCTCAAAAATAGAACTGATTTGAAGATTGCTTGCTTCCCTTTAGAGACAGATTTACGAAACGACTTATTTTTCTTAGAAAAGGACTCTACCAACGATCCGGAAAACAGGTTCTTCTGAGAAGAGCCTGCCGGAAACTCAGCGGTTGCTCTTTTCAAAACAAAATGTTACAATATTATTTATACTGGGAATACTAATTAAAGCTGAAATATTTCATACTAGATACGGCCTACGATATGGACGCGCGCGTTATTTTACAAGTAAATAAGGTTGACCGATATCAAAGAGACATTCAAACAGAAACGTAGTTGGCACGCGCGTCACGCCGCATCGGGCCGCATCGGGCCGCATCGGGCCGGTAAATAAGTGATGAAGGATGAAAACATACATTTAGGAGGAAACGCGATTTGTACACAGCGCGCTGCTGCGGTACGCCGGGCACGTGCGGCGCAGGAAGAGCTTGTCGAGGGAGTGCGGCGGAAGGCGGCGGGCGTGCAGGCCTGAAAAATAAATAAAAATTTATTCACCTTCAGCATACATTCAGTAAAGGATAGATATGAACAGGGGAAAAATTAAAAAAAAATCACATCTTTGTAGGCGTAATTAATAGTACGCGGACGGTCTTCGCGAAGCTATAAGTGTTCCTTACTGTTTGACTGCACAACCCTAACAACACGAAATTTTTAGGGTTGTGCAGCAAAACAGGAATTTGACCAGTTCTGTGTGCCGGGCAACGCTGCCAGCACTGGGTACTGCGCCACGCTGCGGTGACATGGTGAGGTATTAGAAAATATTTCTTATTTATTTATAAGAGTGAATATAATTCGCTCCGGTGATTCATGAGACAGTAATAACTATCCTGTGTAACATGATTCTATTGTATTCTGTTCTACAGTGTTTCCACTTTATTTGTGTCTCAGTTATGTCTTAAAATGAGTATCTTAATATTAGTATTTAATTCGATGCCTTAACATGGATAGCCTAAGTATGTCATGCTCACTTAAACATTTCTGTGGTGGTGTCGTGTGGTGCGGGTTGTTACGTTCCCTCAAATATGGTTGAGCGAAGCAAGGGCTGGATCATGCGTCATGCTCGTGAACGGGTGCCGCCAACGGGAATGGGTCTGCTTTGTGTCTACCCATGTTAACATGTGTTAGGTTGTGGTAGGTGTGCATTTTTGAAACTTCTGTGTGGAAACATTGTGTGCATAGCCTAGTTTTTTTAACCATTGTAAAAAATTTTTTTTGAAAAATGCAACTGCTGAGTTTCTTGCCGGCTCTTCTCAGCAGAATCTGCATTCCGAACCGGTGGTAAATTTGTGACGTTTCATAGGCGCTACAAGTTGGCCTACATGAAATAAATAAATTTTGATTTTTTATTTTGATTTTTCAGTATTTATTTAAATTTCATTTTATTTTAATGTATTATCAAAATCTCCCAAAGTTTAAAATTTATGCCCACATTTTAGCAATTAATAACAATTTGGAATCATGGAAAATTTACCTTTGAAATTGGGTTGTTCAACTGAACTAGTATAACAGCAGTGTAGGCAAAACAAACTCCAAACTATAATATCAGGTTATGATTAAAGTTTTAAATTGCCTTTCGGAGATATTAATAGGAAGGTTCCGTACCAAAAGGTTGTCGTACCAACGAGACCCAACTAAGCCTTCGCTGTCTGTCCGTCTGTCTGTCTGTCTGCGGGCTATATCAAATGAACCATAATAGGTACTCGAAGACAATTAAAATTTTCTATTACCGCTATGATAATATAAAATAAAGTTCAAAATTAAAAATAAATAAAAGATACAAGAAACGTGATTTTTATGGTGTTTTTTGCTAAACCATATTTGCTGTTACGATAGTACAGAACCTTTTGTATGCAAGTCCGACTCGTGCTCGGCCGGTATTTTTTTTCTGTTTTTCGAACTTTGCCTAACTTTCTCCTTTGAAAAAAGATTTAGACCTTAGTCCACCACCTCTCATCCACTTCGTGGGCACCAGCACGGCAGGCGATAGGTTGATAAGATAAAGATAGATAAAGATTATAGGTAAGGATACGTTACACACAACAGACTTAACAGTTTGTGTGTGGAGGCCTGCCCAGCAACAAAGAAATACATAATTAGTATCTTACATTGCGACTTCAAAATAAATAGATTAAATGCAGTAGTAAGTTATTCTTTGTTTATGTTTAAATTCCGTCTCCGTAATGTTATAACCGTAGAACAAAGGACATGCATAATGCAACGACCAACGCGCACGCTATGCATATCATCCCGCGTCGAGCTT
Source organism: Hipparchia sbordonii (assembly GCA_038048805.1). NCBI lineage: Eukaryota > Metazoa > Arthropoda > Insecta > Lepidoptera > Nymphalidae > Hipparchia > Hipparchia sbordonii. Next base: position 156,043 of record CM076113.1, read on the forward strand.
CAATATCATTTTATTAAAATTCTAATACTTTACGATCATGTTTTCGTACTAAGAATTTGCATGGAATCGATACTGCATCGATAGTCCCCTACTCGCCTTCAAAGACATAACTAAAGGCATAACATCTAATATTAAACCTCTGACACTACACGAGTAACGGCAACGATTCCAAAGTCGCTCCTACAACCACTATTATAAGCTATGTCGTAGCCATGCTTAAAAATACAGCTCGCAGGTAAGCAATCTGCTATGCATAAAAAATAAAGCTCGTAGCTTTTAAAAAGATTGTCGCCGACTCAAAATTAGTTACGTTAGTTTAGGAGCTTAGTTAGTTAGACTACAAAGATTTATATTTTATTTTTTCCTTTTTAGTTGCTTCTATCGTCGGTTAAGTTTTTTGTAAAAAGTAACTATTCTTTAATTTTTATATCAATAGGCAATGGTCATCGATGTATAATAGTAGGACGTGCCGATTAGATTAAATTATTGAATTGCTAAGTAGTACTACATCCCAATTAGATTAAATTATCACGTCGAGCTGTCAAATGATTCGATCGTTCAATCAGCAAAATTAATTAAAGCAATAGATCCGTCTAATTCACGTTAATGTAGAATACTTAAGCTTTAAGTCGTCAACTTGGAATCAGAATAGTTAATGTGACGGGACGTCTCATCAAAGTTAGGTCGATTAGTTTGATTTAATTCAGTTGATTGAGCTCACTCAAATCGCACACTAAGCCCAGATTTAAGCAGTCCTACATTAAGACGTTATTAATCTCTTGCTAATCTTTTAAACCATTTCTATGACACATTTCACTGCCCATATCTAAATGTCCTTGCACATGAGACTTGGTAAAGCTGCGAAGTTACCCGATTCACCTTATACCTTTGAGCCTTATACGTGTCTATGGGTTTTTTCAGTACGCCATCTTTAAATTTACTTCCACAATTAAAGCACATCTAATGAAACCACATATTTTCAAATCCATGAAACATTTACACATCATATTATACCTATTGCGAGCGAAATATACGCATTACCCTCCAAACATTACATTCCTTCGGCTTCAGATCAAAACTCAAATGATGATGATTGAGTAATGTTCTCTTCTCCTCTCTTAATAAATGGAAAGCTTGTGTTAGAAGTGGGTACGACAATAGTGCAACGACTACGGATCGAACCGTCGACCTTTCAGTGTAAAGTTCGTAACATTATCCGTCAGGCTATCGGAGCTTAGACAACGTATTTACCGTAACTTCAAAGCTGAATAAACGTTGATCAGTAAATGAGGCCGCACCCACTCACCTTTGTTTGCGGTGCGGCCTGCGCCTACACGACGAGATTTAAATTACAAACCCATTTTCTCTGCTTTTCCATTTTATTTGTTTGGCAGCGTCCGCCCACGCTCGCGTCGCGCAGTGGTTTGCTAATTACGCGACCCACAGACACTACTACACGAATTAAACCGTTCTAATGGTTTATGAACTACCTGTGTAAGTTTTCTTGAACTACTTTATCCTTTCTCATTATCATCTCGATGAAAAAATTATTTTTAAAAAATAAGCTTTTAGTATCAGACCTTTAATCATCTAGGGCCAGTGTACTTGTCAGGATAAATCAAAAAAGCACAATCTTGATGGGATTACATCGTTTTATTACATACATTCCAGAGCCATCTTCCGGCTCCAATATCAGATCTGCTCCAAGTCACAATAATATTGCATTATCATTCGATTTACTTATGTATGCAGCTCAGTCGGAGACCGGGAGGTTGTACTAATTCAGCTTGCAAGATTTGGACCTACACAAACATACATACATACATGCATATGTACATTACAAGTTATATAAAAGCTTAAAAAATACTTTCTTTCCAATTTTCACAATAGTAGCAAAGGGAAAAGGAATAAGGATACAAAACAGATAAGAATGGTTTATGTACTTTGCTAAATTAAAAGGGGACTTTACAAACAAGACACCTGTGACCTTTTAGCAAAGTAAATGAACCTTCAAATAGCTGAATATTTTAATATTTGACCATAACTTTATCTATTACCTGCTGTTATTGCGATTACATTATTATGATATGTACATACTTGTACTCTATTCAGGCAGGTTCATATTGTTTTAGTCACTGGATCTATTCAGGTGAGTTAAGGCCGGCGTCATTGTCTCCGAAGTCAGCATCTGTATTCCTGGTCCATTGTCGTAGCTTAAATCTCCTCCTCAAATTGAGGGCGGAAATATGTAGATTGGGTGTTTTCGGGCCCAGATTTATTTGTGGCTATTTTTAGTGACAATAAATAATTATGTATAAGTATAATATTAAAGGAAGTGTCAACAATTTTATAAGTTTGACATTATAATTCAACTAGAATGATGTGAAGCCTATAGAAGCGCTATATTCCAGAAACGGTGTGTAAGAACGAAAAGCTCATAGTTGGCTAGCAATGCGTGGCTAGATTTGCTAGCGTGCCGGAAATGCAGTCGGGGGCATATTGTTTCTTCTTCTTGTTCTTCTTTATCAACCGATAGACGTCCACTACTGGACATAGGTCTCTTGCATGCACTTCCATAGGTCTCGATCTTGCGCTGCCTGAATCCAGCGGCTTCCTGCGACTCGTTCGATGTCATTGGTCCACATAGAGGGGTCTGTTATTCTACTAGAATAATGTTAACCGGCCGTAATACGAGTCTTCATCGCCAAACTAATCCCTAATTGAAAACAGAAAGATATATAAAGCAATTTCCCTTTGAGGGAATTCTCGGATGTTCTGAACCGTATGAGAGTTAGTGAATCGATTCATTAAATAAAACTATCAACTAAGTAAATGATAATATTATTGCCTTTTGATGAAATACTTTTAACTCTTGGTACAAAAAAGGGGTGTTGTAACTTTGAACCCTATGTCAGTCTCTCTGTGCCTGACTGCAAAAGAGCTGATAAACTTGATAGAAAACAAACAAACTCTAAAGGATTTAATCGATTTTCGTTAAGCCTAGTTTAAAACGATTCCGAATGCACTCGCAATAATAATAAAACTAAAAATAATCATTGAAATATGTTCATTAACGCGGCAAGTGTGGTGGAGTAAAGGGTAGAGTACTTATCTAATGCTATACATATCTATTTGTACGTAATAACATACATATTATGTGCGTATACATACAGGCATCAAACAAAAATAGGTACCTGCCAGCACTTTTTGTGCCAGGGTTTACAAAAGATTTTATCACGACGCAAGGTTAACTCAAATGGGGCATTTTACATCCAGCACCGTACACCGCTCCTTAAATAGGACATTCGTATTGGTAGTTTCAGCGCTCTGCAGAACTCGGGCCATGGTTTCATCGCACAGGCGACGGTGCCAGCTTGTGAGGTACATTCGGCGTACAGACATTTGCAGATGTTGAACTGGAAAACTGAATCCGCTCACCAGAGAAAAAGACTGCTCACAACGCGTTGGGAAAAAAAATTTAATGCTAATTGAAAGCGATTTGTTCTAGCAACTAAACTATTGTCATCGTGATTATACTGGGCAATACATAATCAAAATTATTTAGATTATTTTATCTTCATCTTTCTAATATCGCTCACTTGCGAGTTGCGACATAGGTGACATAACTCAAAATTCACCAATTTTAGTGTCGAACATTTATACTTTTTGCTATAAAAACAACATAACGCACAAAAATATAAGAGCGAGAGAGATTGTGACTTAGTGCTCTGTCGCTTTCTTGGCCGCTGTTTTGTTTCGAAACCGCAGAATCCACAAAACATTACTCTCTAACGAGAGAATTCTCTCATCGATAGATCTCTCATCGGTCGATTTTGAATTATGTCACTTTTGTAGCAAATGAGCGATATTTTTAGTTCGCAAGGTTGCCGCATCTGGCTCTGGTTAGTTGTATGAAAAAGCTCCAAAACGTAAATCCGATGTAGAAAACATTCAAATCTTATAATAAGCACACTTCTTCGTCTTCTTCTTCATCAACTAATGGACGTCCACTGCTGGACATAAGTCTCTTGCATGGACCTCCACAAGCCTCGGTCTTGCGCCGCCTGAATCCAGCGGCTCCCTGCGACTCGTTTGATGTCGTCTGTCCACCTAGTGGGGGGTCTGCCAACACTGCACTTCCCGGTGCGGGGTCGCCACTCCAGCACCTTGGGACCCCATCGACCATCAGCTCTTCGAACTATGTGCCCCGCCCATTTCCACTTCAGTTTCGCCACTCGCACACAAACAAATAAAAATAAGCACACTGACCGTCCAAAAATATAACGATAATATGGAGTCGCTTAGACACAAGCCACTCGCCGCACGAGACGAAGCTACAGGATCTGATAGAGATCTCTCATACCATTACTAAACGCTATGGCCCCAGGTTAGACTTACTTTCAATCAGCAATAAAAGGCAAAGCGAGGCTTTACGGCGCCATCAGACAGTTCCGGCGGCCGTTACACGCAGATAATCGCGCTGCTCCGCGCGGCGCCCCGCGGCCCGCACCGAGCGACAGACGACGCCCTGCGCCGGAGCCTAGCTCGCTTTGTGACAAATAAATGCAAATGAGGCAGTAACGAGCCATTCATTCAGACCCTTTTTATCAAGCCACACTCAGATGGAGTTTTAAGACGTGATTACTTACACGCGTGAAGAAATTGCCAGTATCTACAGACATCTACCCTACCGCACTCACCACAACGCTGCCCACTCTACTACCTACTGAGAAATCGATATTAAAATAAAAACTATTCAAAACTCGTACTACAACATTAAAAGTAAAACTATTCATGGCTCACAAAATACTAGGCTTAAAATAATTCCAAACCGTCGCTCGCACGTAGTACGCATACTTGTGTAATTGGCTTATATCCAGCTGAAGGGGCACAATCCAGTTTAAAGCTTAAGCGGGTTTGCTTTCAATCTCTCGTCATATCAGTACTTGATACGTAGCTACATACAGTTTCGCAAAAACAGCGCAGATTTGATTGATTTGATTACAGAAAACAAAGAAAAAAATTGAAATTAAAAAAAAAACTTATCGATCCAATGCCTATCACTTTGAGTCATATTACAATGCCGTTTTTCGTCGTGAAATTGTAAAAAACATATTTGGAAGAACCGAGAGTTGTAGATTAGATTCAGTTTGTTTGGAGACAATGATCTCAACGAAGATTTGTTATGTATGATATGATATGAAATACACATTAACCCACCAAGCAACGCCATCTTTTTTTAGAAATCCTGCTATTCGAATTAGTTAAAAATGAAAAAGAATAATTTCCTTAATAATAAACCTCTAGCTTTCACATAAAACTGGTAATTGCTATTCCAAGAGTACATTTGTATTCATTTATTCGCTCGCTCTTATTCATACAATAATGAATTAAGTTCTCAGAACGAGTCCACGTTTATTTGTTTTGATTCGCTTAATTGTCATAAAAGCCCTTAATATCGCACACACGAGGGATCAGCACACAAGCAATCCGTTACTCTCACTTCAACCGTATAATTTATCATTTCATGGTACTTTGAATAAATCCTGAACGATTACCACAGTAGGTATAATGCCTAATATCTATGGTAATTGTTATTCTTTTAATCAAATCGTTACCTATAGATCAAAAATACTAGACAAAGATCTTTTCGATCTTTAACTGTGCAAAAAGGTTCAAAAGTGCTTCGTAAAAGTTTTCCTAATCCTGCTGACATTTTAGCTTGTTTCAAAGAGGGAACAGCAGGGGTATTCACTAAATTACAACTCACTTCGAAAGCGAACTCACTTGCCAATTATGTCAACTAAGCTTTGAGTCTATTATATACTCAAACTGAAAGCAAATAAGGGATCATTTGACTCTAAGGATTTTATTTGTTACACGGAATAAGATGATAGACAATCGAGGACATTCGCTCCTATTTTGAGTTAGGACGATTGTCATCACCGTTCTAGTTTTCTTTACCTATTACACACTGTCTGTGCTACGCCGTACTTTGGCCTTGGCGCACTGTCGTGCGCGTCAATATTTTTACTGAATAACTCTGTACTACACAAATAACAAAGAATATCGGTGAGTAGGGTACTTTGCGCCTGCCGGTGATACTTGCTCCAAAACCTAAAAACGTTTAAAATAAAATTCGTAGTAAACTAGGCCAAAAAAGTGTGTCTAGAAATTACGAGAAAATAACACTACAATAAAAGAATGTACAGTTTACGAAATTTCAGGTAGAACTTACCGGCAAATGTATTTTAATATATTCAACATTTGATCTGGCAGGCACGCGCCGCGCGGACACTACTCTACACGTGGCGCGTGTTCTCTCCTGTGGGGCTAACATGCGCGCCACGACTAAATTTTGTCTACCCATTTACTCGTGAATTTGTATGAGATTACAACGAGTAAATGGGTAGACATGTTTCTCGTGGCGCGCATGTTAGCCCTACTGGTCTCTCACTGCACACTACGTTACAAAACAAACTTTACTGGAGCATTTCAAATTGTTAAATAATTTCTAGTTCGAGTATACAGTAGGAGAGGAGGAAATAACGTTACTCGTTTCGTCTCGACTCTGTATTTTTATTTAACGGCCATGTTTTGTATTTCTAACATCGTTTTTATTTTGTTGTATCATGATCATGAAATACGTAAACCAAATAAAATACTATATTTACTGTACGTATGCACATATTATAAGTATCGTAAACTTTCATTGGCATGACAGTTGACACGTAGTAGACACTAGTTAAGTTATATTTTAACTAATTCTGTATGTGTGTAAGTGTACCTATTTCAGTATTCTGTGAGTACCTATTTCGTTTTTGTAAAATATATAATATCAATATTTCGTGATGGAAGATGTCAATAAATAAACGATATTATATTCTATTTTTTCTATAAAGCATTCGTTTGCATATTTTGTTGTTTAGAGTCCCGACGCACAGTTTACGTCGCGACTTGTGTTTCAGGCTTTAGGAGGCGATACCCTTTGTGCATTCGACAGCCTGGCTGCAATAACTCGAGGTAAATCCATCCAAAGCCCACTGACCTGATTCCACTCCACGCCACTGCCGCTACCTACTTCCCGGCCTACACTAGTGTGACCCAGTTGATGCTGCCGAGTACAACCACTTTTTAACTTTCATAATTCGTTTGTGAATACAGTGAATATTAGATGTGTTAGTATTTTTATTTATTTTTTTATTTTATATAGAAATAATTGAAAGGTAAAACACTAGCTGAGAATAAAATTGACCTTGCCCATTTCAAAGGATAATTCACCCAAACGAAAATGAGTTGCGCTAAACAAATAATACCGTTTGATACACTTTTGAAATGAATGCCATTCCAGTCGCTACGCGATATAGATCAAAATAATACTATGATTCTACTCAATATGCGAAGCGCTCAGCCTTAAAAAAATGACCTGATGATGGTTAAGAATAGTGCTCAGCCTTGAAAATTGTCAGCATAGCTACTGTGCGAATATAATCAATAAAGAATGAATATTAAATATAGAATGTATCAAAGTCGGTGGTGTGCAAGTTTACTAAAATCATCAGCGGCGCTGCAGCGCCTCGTGGGTCCGGGCCTGCTCCAGAATCTTTCTCCATTCATCTCTGTCATTCGCTTTCGTCTTACAATTTTTCACACCAAGACGCTTTGCATCTTGGCTAACCTCATCCAACCAACGAAGTTTTGGCCGCTCAATTACCAATATTTCTGCGGCCGTTTGGATGTTATAACATTTATAATTTTTTTCGAGGCCAATTATTTATCGTCCATTCACTGCACATGCCCACCCCATTGCAATCTTGCGATTTTAATGTGCTGGACAACGTTTGGCTCATTAAAGATGTTATACAGCTCCAATTTGTGTCGAATGCGCCCCAAACCATTAACTCGAACCGCACCATACACATCGATCGCAGAATCCTTCTGTCAAATATAAGCAGGGCTTCCTCATCCCTCTTACTCGCACTCCAAACACTCGCTGCCATACCTTGCCAAATTTCACTAAAATATACAAAGCAAATATTATAATAAAGTACAAAAAAAATTCAAAGTAAAAACAATGGTAGGTTTAGCCCAGCAAAGGCTTGGAAAGCCAGTCTTTCGCTCGAATATCAACGGCACAGGTAAAGTTGGTGTTGTACGTGTGAGGCTGCGGTTACATGTTGATGACCTCGTCGATAGCGAGCCTGGATCGGCGAGATCACGTCTAGGCATTATATCAGTTCAGTCTAGACAGCCGCCGCAACACCGCGGCAGCTCCACCGCGATCTAATGAACGCTGGATGTTTGTATTGCTCTAATGAGACAGACGCTTGACTAGACCGAGGCGAACAACTACACAACAATAGATAGATAGACGAATATGCTATGGAGACTGGACTGTTATATGGAGAGGGCTTTGCTCGCAGTATCTCTGCGAGATCAAATCAGGAAGGGGAGATCCTAAGAGAGTTACCGACATCGCTCATCGATCATCGCGCATTAATTGGAGGACATTAAAATTAGTGCTCCTAAGTCTTTAGCGGATCAACTATTTCAGTCGTCTGCGACAGGCGTTACTGTGGAAATGAGTCCAGTTAAAAACAAGGAGCGAGTAAAAACTTTAGCCCGCAATAGTTTTAAGTAGCACGTTGCAGTTCATTACCCGCTGCTAACTTCGCAGCTGCCAACTCGGACGGGACCGCCAGTGAGCCGAGTAGCAACTAGCAACTCCGCTAACCAAGGAACATTCTAACTGAGCTATTTACAACTGCGACGCTGTTGAGCTCGCACTTCGCTACAGCTCGAGTTTACTTTGAACCGCGACCATGAAATAGCTACTTCGCTTGACTACTTTATTTACTTAAGATTCTTCCAGTTTAAATGAAAAACCTTTGAATCTGAGTTAAGCTTTTCAATGCTTTTCCTAAAATAATTTAGCTACTTCGCTTGACTACTTTATTTACTTAAGATTCTTCCAGTTTAAATGAAAAACCTTTGAATCTGAGTTAAGCTTTTCAATGCTTTTCCTAAAATAATTGTATTAAAGGTTTTATACTAGACTTTGTTTTGTTTTAAGGTAGCTTATGTCACTGTGCAGTAAAATTCACGTCGACCCGTTGCCCCGTTGCTGCATTATGGAGAGTAGAACCAAGAAATAAACTTTCACATTTATAACATTAATTATAATGATGAAATATATAACGTCATAATTAACAACAAAGTACCTTATATATTAAATAATAAAACTAAATCTAAATAGCAACTAAATAATTATAAACTCCTTAACTAAATAATTTAATTAAACATTGTTAAATTTACAAAAGAAACTCTAAAATGATATGACATTATTTCAGGTTTATATATTAGTGGACACCAGCATTTAACATACTCTGTTCTGTTGTAACTAAATATAAAACGTTAGATATCTAATTCATTATTAAAAGCTACCATAAACTGCAGTATCGCTACAATATAGTACTGTCTAAGAAGCTGCCCACAAGTGACCTATGTGATTCGATTTTCATGAGAAAAATCACGTTAGAACGGGGCTGACAATTATTTGAAACGCACGACATTACCAATTATAGAGGTACTGCGATCAAATTTTATACCGTTTCCATTCCATCATGGGTAAAATCTAAAATTGAAATAAACACAAAGAAAAAATTGCCATTTTGATGACAAACATGACTTTTCTAAGAGCTATCAATAAAAACAAATTAACGTAGTGGTTTTAGCGGGGGAATTTAAAATAAAGTTTCGTGTACATTCGCAAACCAACACTCCAAATGAAATTGGTTCACTAAATATTGTATGAAGCACAGCGAGTGAATAAACAAAAGGAATTGCATCGCTGCGGCGCGCGGCGCTGCGCACACGGGGCTACTTCTATGACCAATCCGTTATTTTTTTTTAAGTTTTCATAAGTGGTTGTTAGGTGCAGTGAAAAAGGGCCTAGTTTATGAACCGCAATTAATTTCGAAATCCATTATCATCAGTTATTGTGACTATGGATCTTGAAGAAGCAGCACGCAAGCAAGTTGAGGTGGATCGCTCTACACGTTGCGGTTATGGAAACCAGCAACTTCACACAACAACTGATCAAAATACACACAACTCGTCAGTTGCTAGGTGCGGCAATTTGGAAGTATTTTGCCACATTTGCGAACACCGAAACTGGCAACTTTTGCAACGTCTACGCACTTTCTCAAAATTATATGAAATTAGTAAAAACATTAGCGAGTTGTCGGTTACTGCAACGGGAAGCTCAAAGTGTACCCGTAGGCGCTAGGTGTGCGCAGCGCCTACGGGTACACGTGTGACGCAGCGCTAGCATATCATATGAGAATGGGTGAGGCCTCAGCTGCAGTTCGATGCTGCTATTTTCACAACTTGCCTTTAAAATACAAATTCTCTTCAGCCTGATCAAGCGATGCCATAAAACTTTTTTGATAGGTAAAAGAACTTTTAACAAATTATTCAATTTCAAAGCAAACTGGCTGATGTCATTATTTTTTACTACTTATATAAATGTTAGTAGGTAAGGATATACTCATCCTTATTTATATTATAAATCGAAAGTGCGAATTTGCTACCTTGCGAACTTTTTGATTTTAAGGGATTTTAGAGTTTCAGCGACGACCGCAGCGACTCCCGGAATGACGCATCAATAACTCTCGGTGTAATATTCTGAATATTATATTTACCTAACTTTTAAAATAATAATATTAAAACTTCTAATAGGATCGGAGCTTCGAGCGGACGCCGAAGTTTCTATCAAATTGTCGGCACAACGCGACTCCCTAACTCTGTTACACCGTGTCGAGGGAATTAGGACAGGAGAGGAAATCTGGGCAGACAGCGTCGGCCGCTGCTAACTCGCCGTGACGACTGACAGTTGAATACTGAATGCGCACGTACGCGAACTGCAATACAAAAGAGTGTATAAAAACTATAAAGCACGTCACACAACAGTGTGTGACGTCGATGATACGCGACAGCAAGAGCGCGCAAGCAAGTGCAATTTGTTATTTTTTTATATATTTGTATATTTTTTTTCATTGAATAAAAACTAAGTAGGTACACGTTTATGAAATTATGGTATATTTTTCGCCCAAGATAAAATATATTTATTATCGTCATAATATACAAGCATTGAATCGATGAAGGAAGATAGGGCTTGCAATGTCCATAAATCACAAAGATAACAAAGGTGCAAAAATATATGGGACACCTTTTTATCCGGGGCCCTAATGATGGTCGCCGGCGCGCTGTGTTCTAAATCATAGACCCTTTCCGCAGTCGTTTATTAGATTGGCATCTACTCTTTTCATATGCGTATACGGTATACCGTAATATAATATCGTATATTAGGGACATCGCGGAGACTTTGTTTTTTATATGATACTAGCTGATGCTCGCGACTTTGTCCGCTAGATTAAGGTTTTTTAAATCCCGCGGGAACTCTTTAGCTTTCCGGTATACAATTTGTTAATTCTGGGTATGAGCTTTATCCATTCAGCCATGATTTCATATATCCATCCATACATCCATCCTCACAAATATTCGCATTTATTTTTCTTTAGCTGTCTTAAATGGGAAACAATTGGTCTCTTGCTGGGAGACGTCAGCCACGCGCTAAGCACAGCACATAGAACATTCTTACCGCACTGGTAATTAAATTAAAAAACGTGCTACAAGAAAAACCAAAGTTAAGAATGTCGTAGGTATATGCCCGGCTGCGTTGGTCGGTTACGCGTTTGTTCGACAGGTTTGTGTGATTTGTTTCCCTTTTAATACAGCTAAGGAAACATAAATTATAAGCCCAGCCACGCGTCACTATATGGCTGAGTCTGATACTATTCCAGTGTAAAGTAAAAAGTTTGTAAAAAATTCGTCATCCATAGTAAAATACGAGCGTAATATAATAATATAATATGTACATGTGAGAAAACTCTCACCGCGTGACTGTGCAAACATGCGAACCATTCAATAAATCCCGGTCGCCAAAGCATTCATTGTGACTTTTGTGCGAATATTCACCACATATTTTTTCAAATCCGAGCAATGTTGACTCACTCGCAATAATACATTTATGTGTTGGCCTTGGCTCTGCTCTACTAGTTATAGCCGGAATTTGGTGGGAAATTTTAAGCAGATTTTCAATAAGCTTTCATAATAATTATGCTGAGCTGCACATACATTCCTTCGGAAACCACATAAACATTATATTACAAGAGAGTATTAGCCATGTGTTACGTGAGCTCTATGTATCTGTCCCCTCCAACTAAGCGCAGACTAGTGCTCGAAGCAGGTACGAGTGTGGCGAGTGAAATTTAGCCTTTAGGCACCAACTTTTCAAACTTCGATGCGCTCCTTGACCTTGTTGATAGAGCAGGTCAGACTATTTGGTATATTTAACGCTTATTTCACAATCGCCGAATAGCATTTAACCGAGAATGACGAGGACGATCTGTGAGTTTTTATTTTGGAAATCTGTTAAATTAATAAAATAAATATGTTCGCCAGTCAAATTTTAATAAGCGACTGATTTAATTACAAAATAATTAAAATTCTTTCATCCTTGTTTTTAAAATACACCACGGAGTTATTGCTAGCATACAAAAGTTCCCATCAGCTCTCGACCCAATTGTGAGTTCGTTCAATAATCCCGAACAAAAATGTTAATATTTGCTTTCCTTTCTGTGGAAATCTCCGTGGAATGGTTATTAGCAGAGTTTTTGGCACGTAGCACGTAATTAGCATAACGTAGCCTTCGCTTTTTGCTTTTGTTGTCAGGGTGCTACGACGTGCTTTGTGTTGCTACGAAGTACTACGTTGCTACGAATCGTACCGGCTACCACAAAAGCAGAATGCGTATAAAATGACAATAATATTATCCTTGGTTAAACTTTTCACGAAGGGATTCTCGCGATTCGAGTTTATGAATTGATAGGATGACTCTTTTCTGTAATAGAATTAATAGATTCAATATCAGCAGATCTTGATGAAAGGTACAGAAATAGCATACATCTTGACATCACGAAAAAATAACCAGTTCCCCGAACTTTTGAGCACCTAAATCCGCGCGGATAGAGACGCCTAAGCTAGAGTACTTAATGGGCAAATTAATATGAGCCTATCGAGTCGATGTAGCTGGCAACCGCCAATGTTTATGCTCGTTAGCGCATCGCCGGGGGCACCGACACCTACCGCCACGTGCGCACCTCCGTCCTCCGTCCCTCGCGTTATAATTAGTGCGACGATCGATAGCTTGTTATTGGGCGCTTTACAAACAGACCACTAATTATCGTTAGGTCTGGATCCATCTGAAACACAAAGGATATTGAGTACACAAAGAGAGGGCAGGTAGATTTATTTCGGTAACTATTTGTGTACAATATAACCTATATTTTTTTTTTGATGAATAGATAGCTCTTGACTTGGATCTCACCTGATGATAAGTGACGATTCTAGCTGGCTAACTTGGAATGGGTATAGTAGTGCTTATTCAACCATACTCTTAATCGATTTCTATAAGCCATTGTAGCGGAATGCTTAACGGTTTGGCGGCTCGTCTTTGACGGAAGGGTGACAGTTGGCATCAAAGTCTCCCGCCAGAAAATAATTCTATTATTAGTATATTATAATCTACAAGTATTTTACTTTCTTTACTGTTTTCGAACGTATTAATATCGGTCGTTTCCGATGGAGTTGCACGTATGGATAGCTGCATTCGAGCATCCAAGGAGCTGGCAGCTCGCCACGCGCTGCCATGATATATCGCGAGTAAAACGTAATAAATGTAGCAGAGCCAGAAAACATATCTGTGAAAATACTTAGACGTAGTAGAACTTTTCTGGAGAGATAAGCAATCTCTCCTTACTTAATATTATAAATGCGAAAGTGTTTGTTGGTTTGTTCTTCAATTACTTATACTAGTGGTTCGCCCCGAACTGAGACCTCGCGATATCCCATAATTCCCAAAAGTTTTAATTATATATTGTAATAATTAACTTTTAACATTAGACGCAATAAAAAAAAATAGTTGACATAAAACTGTTTTACTGACACAGCGCCATCTATTAGCATTATAGTGAAGCTATTAGCTTCACAATAATGCTAATAGATGGCGCATTAAAATTAAATAATTTCGTTTCTTTATAACATTTATCTAATTTTAGTATTTGTTGTTCAAGTACAGGATATAACTGAATTTTCAACCAAGTTTCACGTTCTAATATTCAGTAATTCAGAAGTTATAGGGCTCTGACAGACATTTAGACGGACACACTTCTCTGTCTAGTAGGCAAGCGCCCTAGTTGACTCAGAGAACTCGCTTCGCTCGTTCAATAAATATACTTATATAGTAGAGTGTACTTGAGCCTTAGAAACTAACATATCATGCTACTTTTTATCCCGGGAAATCAGAGGATTCCTGAGGGATACTGAAAACCTTACTACACGCGCGTGAAGTCATCAAAAGCTACACATGTTTGAACAGTTAACTTTTATTTGTAGCTATCTATTTCTTCAAGCGAAATCTAAAGTCGGCAAATGTGTCTGTATTATTATAAATTACAAGTAAGCAAGAATTCTTATTTCCTTCTTTTTTTCGGTTTTTGCCATTTTTTTTGTAAGCTCTTGTAATTAAATGCATAATTTCATAAGTCTTGGGTTTTTATAAAAATGCGTGCTGAACAGGTTCTCAGTTGATCCAGCTTCATATTTGATCAATTTTAAAATGATGTCTATTAAAATGTATCTCATGCATGAGCAACAAGTACGATCGCAGGGCGGGCGCGGGGGGCGCGGGCGGGCGGAAGGGCGGCGGTTTACGAGCATTCCGGTTCCCTTTGAGCAACAAACTGCCTTGCAATTATGGTTGGCGCGACGCGGAAACCAAAGGTTAACTTACCGCGACCTATTTACTACAAAAATTTGACGTTTGAAAGTCCACCGTTTAATGTTGCCTCTAAGCTTATTTCTAATACACACACACACGAAAAGGTTTAATAAATGTAACTCGACCACGAAAACTTAGATGGTAAAAAATATCAGTCGTATTGATTCTGCTCTTACAATGTGGCCTATGTCACACGGACCATAATAACGAATCGATTGACGTCTTATTCATCAAATTGGCTCAGTAGTTTAAGCACTACAGTGGAATATATGTAAACAGACACATACATACACACACACAGACTAGTAAAATAATAACCCTTCTTTTTGGTTTGGCAGTAGTCGTGTAAAAAATAAGACGTTACCTTATACATTAAGAAAATTTGCCAATCTTTGTGGTTAAAAATTAAAATAACATAAAATCAGTCCCAATTATTTTTACACTACTCAAAATAAGATCGAAAAATTCGTTTTTTTTTTGTGTATTTTAATTTCAAATAAGTATATAAATTATTTTAGGCCGCCGCGCGCCGTCCCGTGGACGCACCGGCTTCTTTAACCGGTGGGCTCAAGGGGAATTCATATTGCCCTGTACACCCACTGCGTTCAAAAGCTAACCGAACATGCGACTTCTAAACTTACAATATATTTTCAGAACCGGGTAAAAATAAATAAATAAAGATTATATTTATATTACTTACTAAGATTTTAAATAAATGACTTTCGTTAGCGTAAGTCGGTTCTTTCGTTATACTTTGATGCGTATCCATTCGTCTCGCACAGATCACAAATGGCCAAGTTATCACGGGAACCATTAAGGCCAGCCTTTCTGGCTCAAAGGCGTTTGTTGCGCAATTCCAAAGCTTTATGTGGTCATTTGGCAAATGCTTGGCTCCTCGCCTGGGCCTGGCGCTAAACAAAACGCCATTGTTTACGTAACTCGTTATAAATTACCGTTATTTACCCATTACTCGGCTATTGCTCGATACAGGATTCACTCGCCAAATTGCCTATCTGTCCGTATGAATTTATAGATCCACGACGCTCAATTCTATTAGTAAATTGAAATACAGACTACGTTCGTCATGCATCTTTTGACATCTTAGTTGCATTTGAGCAGCGTTGACTGGAGACAAGCTGACGCTGCTAGGCTTGGTGAAAGCCTTATGGTGCCGCTGCCTCATATCGTGAGGCAGGTCTTTGTGCTATGTGAGTGCGGCTAGCTCTACCGATACACAAATTTCCGTAGTTTCCTAGTTCCCACGACATGGCTGCTACAAGTGCCCACAGAGAATATACCGCATCTCGACTCTCGCCTCCTAATAGAAGGAGAAGTGGTAGGATGAAAATGTCTATTTAAATAAGTCTTACCATATTTTCTACCCAAACATCTGAGATTTTAATTGAAAAGGAAAGCGACTGTACAGTGCAGAGCGCGAGGCGCGATGGTACATCTTTTAATTACTAACTTAAACCACCCTCTAAGGGACGCCGCTAATTTAATTTTAATGCCCGTCTTTCAACACGTGGCAGGAATAAGCCCATTCCCTTTAAATTATATCTGCAATTCTTGAAACAATTTCCGTTTCACAGACTAGACTTACCATAATATAATATAAATATGTATAAAACTGGGACATCAGTCATGACCCTATCACAATTAACAAGGTTAACTTATAATCGCAAAAGTTTAATTAAAGCAAACTTATATTGAAAATAATTTGTAGTGTAGAACCCCATTAAGAAAGTATATTTAATAAAAATTACACTCAAGAGAAACCGAGGTTCGTCTGCTTGTCAAAGTATAAAAAATGAATGGGAAGCATTTAAACCATCCTAAAAAACTTATATTCGTGTCATTTATAAAATAAGAAAATAAGAAGTGTCATAATAAAATAACCAACATACAGTAAAATAAAATGACGATAGCTACTCAAGTAAGATTTATTGAAGACAAAAAATGTTAATATTGGTCTCCATTTGTAGCCAATCTTATTTGAAGAGTGCGTTGCGTATAATCAGGACCCGCGATTCGGTGTCAGTGATTCATTGTACATCGGGGCGACAGCTGACTGTCGTCAAAGTCACATCGTCGTCTTGAGGGGACTGAGCTGGACAGGGGGGAGAGAGGCATAGTACTTGTTAACTCAGTTGTGTGAAAAAGTTTTCAACGCTGAGTGTATAATCACTACATTTGTTCTTCAAGACTTGTTTGATACAGTAGCGAGCACTGTGGGGGCAAGGGTAGTATTCCAATTCCAGATTGGATGTGAGGTTTGTATCGGTGATGGCGTGCATGTTAAAATTTCAGTTTCCTATTTGGGGCATATGAGGTTCGAATCCCAGGTCTTGATTAAAACTTTTGAAGAAAAACAACTGCAGGAAACTTGTATGCCTGAGAACTCCCCACAATGTTTTCAAACAGTGTGTAAAGTCTGGCGATCAACATTTAGCTAGCTTAGTCGACTAAGGCCTAAGCCCTTCTCATTCTGAGAGGAGACCCGGTAGTGCCCTACTATATATGTTGGATGATGATAATGGATTTTTAAAATTTGTAGGTCTGGTTACGCGAAAACCTTCGTTAAAGACTAGAGAGAACCCTGCAGCTCAAGAAGGGAACCTCTTTAGATTTCGAATTTGGTCAAAAATAGGTTATAACAAGCGAGCGTGAACCCCAGTGCCCCCAGGCCACACCGAAGCCTCGTCACAGGCTCTCATCAATCAACACCCGCATGGATCCATCGTTTATTTTTGCAAAATTCCGTCTCGCGCCTCGTAATGGATAATGGATGTAAATCCATTTTCAGTGACGCGCGCGCTCCCTGTTGACGTGAAACAGATCGCTTTATTTAAGCACGGTTGAGTGGTAAGCTCGACTTAAATATTCCATACACTTTGTAAATAAGGCAAAATTCTAAAGCTGGAGAACGAATACGAAAACCGAGCCACTTTTTCGAGGACCAGGGTAACATCGTACGACACGCTACTTCACCCACGAAGTACATTGGACATTATTGCATCATAGAATATTTATCTATTTATTAGAATCTAGGTTCTATCTAATAGATAGAATTTAGAATCTAGTCGATCCTTCAGTGTTTTGCGCGTTAGCAAATGTATAAAGATGATGCGTAAGGATTTTTTACGTTAATGTGCGAAGGTCTTTACGAATGAGTTCAAAATAGACAGTAGATAAGTTATGCGTAGTTATAGTATGCACACCTAAGAAGTTAATATACTCACTTATTTTTCCCTTGGATTTCCTCGCACTATCGACTTTGTTTTTGTGATAAAGTCATTCGTAGGTTGTGTATGTGTGTTACTGGAGTGTGTGATTTATGTGCCCGGCCGCAAATAGAACCATCTATTACAGCGGGACTGCGTCGGGACGCGTTGTTTCTGAGCGCTATTTATACGCTTCCGGGACAAAATATAATGTATGGGCGGAATAAGGAAAATATTTTCCATGTAACTTTTCTTTTCTTGCGTCGTACCGGCAAATGATACTGTTATGAAATTACTGTCGATAATTTACAGAATATTGCAACGCATAATGAGGACATCCAGAGGTGTCCTCACTATGCGTTGCATTGCCGCGCCATCAAACTATGAGAGTGAGGGAAAAGAGAGAGCACGGTTTGTGTTTGTGCACAATTTTCCGTCGTATAATATTGTGTACACACACTATAACTATGTAGTTCACTGTAACTATGCTGTGACCATTACCGTATAATTGTATTAATTAAATAGGTCCTACCATCACCCGATAACTAAATTAGTAATTACCTTATTAACAAGGTGTCCGTTGTCCGCTTACAATAACACAGTCTATCGTCGGTCGTGTATTACACCGTCGTAGCTAGCGTTGTCGATATTAATAGACCACTAAATTATATCTATATAGATCTATATCACGTTAGATATATTTCAGCCGACCCAATTTACCTGTCCTCGGGCGACTCGATCGAGTTATATTGATACTGTGTTTTAATCTTGATAAGTGCTCTATATGGAGCCATGCCGCGTACAACATATACAAGTAATATTTGTGTGGATTTTTTAAAACTCTTTGATTTTCCGGTATAAAAATTACTCCTCTGCTCTTTTAGGATGTATCTTTAATAAACTTTAAGATAAATTCATTGGTGGAAGTTCTGCTTTGAAAGCTAACATAAATATACAATTATTTTCGCATTTAAACAGTGTTACTAGCTTTTTCCCGCGACTTCATCCTCCTGATTAGGTTTTTAAGAGTATTCCTCTGTTTTTCCGGAATAACAGCCTATCTCACTCTCCAAGTCCTCAACTATGCCTGTGCAAAAAATTACGTCAATACGTTGCTGCGCTTATGTGTGATGGAAGAAAAAACCAACAAACAACTACACTTTCGCATTTATAATATTAATAAAGATGTAGGTAGGATAATTGTACCTACTTCTAGCACAAACTTTACGCTTAGTTAGAGGGGAATTGAATTACTTATAAGTTATAACTTAATTGTTTACTACCACCTATGAACATCTGAAACAGCTAAATGGAATACGGGACGGGCAGGCAAATGAGATTTAGTCAGAAATACCTCCATTATCCTCTAGATAATTTGAAAGGCATTTCACCTATCCAATTTGCATATTACTACCCTCGGGCGACGTGATGAGTTTATTGACGTTCGCTATAATGGCAGTAAGTGCGTAGATATTATCGTGCGTAGGTGATCTCTCAATCATCGGCAGCATCTTAAACAGTCGGGACCATACAAAATCTAGATCATCAATTTTAAACCGTTTTAGTTTTTATTTACGCAGTCGAATTTCTTTAATTATTTAATATTTTATTGCTCAATTTTTATAATTAATAGCTGGCGTTAAATCTTATGCGATGACACGGAACCCTCCATGTATGTACAGTAGTATGCACCTACTTTGTGGGTGGTCTCGATATGGGTAGGTATATATTTGATTTATACATAAATGAAAAAATTAAGATCTAGACTAATATGTATATCAGTACAAATGAAATTCGTCAAGAAATAACAGAGATATAAATAAGAGTCAAAGTAATAAAGCGCGGAATGATAGTCGCGAAACGACTCGTGTGACGTCACGGACCCGTCCACTGAGCGAGGCCAAGGTTTTTCGTTAATATTTCATTCACTTTTGTCACCTACTCAAAGGTTACGTAAAGGTTTTATATGATTTTACTTATATTTTGACCTGTCGATCTCTCATACTTATAGCAAAATTGCTACCCGGTCCTAAGCTGTTTTATGTCAACGCCATAACGTGTAGTAACATCGCCCTCAATTGAGGGGTTACTGCTGCCGCCATAAGCACTTCTTGGATGCGCGGCATGCGGCCGAATCTTTTCGCTGTCGTCACGCTGCTCGTGCAGTCTGAGGTCGCGGTCGACTGGCGGCGACAAGCGTCTACACAAGGTCTACACGGATGTGGGAGTGCGTCGCCCGGAAATGGCGTGAGCAGTTCGTTGAATCGGAGTTATCGACGCGTGAAACTCCGCGTCGACCGTATCAGTCACGATTCCACAAAAAATGGGCAAATATAAAAGAAAAACAGTGTTTTTACAACCTTTCCTCAACCCCACTTTTTCATCAATGTTTTTCTTACTTAATTTATTTTCCGGCTAAAAATATTGTATCGTACAACATTTTTATTTGAGAATTGGCTTGCATTCAACCATATTTACTTCGAGACAAAAGAATTTTCGCTTTTCGGTCACATTGGTTTTTTTATGTCAGTAGGCTTTCCTTTACATGTATCTATGTCTTTAACAAACGCTTTAGTGTAAGCGATAGAAGTGTTGATTCCTTAACACCTTTAAACGAGTTGCTGAGAGCCGCTGGATAACGCATCCCGTGGCGAAACTTGCAAGAGGCCTTATATCACATAACTCTACAGCTAAGCGCAATTTTACACTTAATAACCTGCCTGCATATACTGCACTCTCTACCTGCCTGGTTCAAATATTAATTAATCGATCTGTAATATGCCGATAAGTAATTGGCAACACGCTCAATACCAAAAACTTAAAGTACTTTGTTATTATTACAAAGTGACTCAATAACTTATCGACAGATTACAGGCGCTTTGAATTAACGCACCGGCCGGCAGCCGTAAATTAATTAATTAGAATTGTGGAGTAGGCTGTCAGTGGCAACACACGCGCCGTCTCAGGCGGAGCTACAAAGCTCCTGGCAGGTACAAAGAATGTACAGCGGCGCGGAATCAGGAGCGAACAAAGGCCAGCAGGTATTTACCATTGTTCCGCGCCGACTGTGCCGAGAAACAATGTTAGCTATTGTAATAGAACAAATAACAATGTTCGTTTGCCCCCTACCTCCAGGGAGCAAGACAGATTGTTCGATTTATTATTTTCTTCGCAAACCTGATTATGATTATGGACCGACCAAACATATCATTACAAATAAAAAATATACGTCTACAGGGTATCGCTCGGTTTGTCCTTCAATCACGCTGCAAAAAAGTTTCGGCTCGACGTGATTTTTTGCATGGGTATAGTTGAGGACCTAGAGAGTGACACAAGCTACTTTTATCCTGGAAAATTAAAGAGTACCCGCGGGCAAAGTTGCGGGCCTCAGCTAGTTTTTAGGATTCCGTACGCAATGGGTGCCAACGGGACCCTATTACCTACTACTAAGCCTTCCGTCCGTCCGTCTGTCGGTGGGCTGTATCTCATGATCCGTATCATGGTATGGTAGACAGTTGAAATTTTCAGAAAATATGTATTTCGGTTGCCGCTATAACAGCAAATGATAAAAATAAAAATTAAAGAGGGCTCCCCTAATAGAAACGTTGTTTTTTTGGCGTTTTTTGGTACGGAACTCTTCTCTTTCGACTCCCATTTGACCGGTTATGAATATACCTGTCACTTTTTCCAAGCTTTTCTCTATACTAACGAGAGCTAGGCTCATACATGCGATTCGAGAGCGCAAGCCGTTGTAGTTGTGTTTGTGAATTTATTGCTCGGAATCGCTGCAAGCACTTGGCTCCACGCGGCGCGCTCCGCTAATTTATCCTTGTACTTTACTAGGAAAAGTATTGATCACCACAATATATTCACGTTCCCCGGACCGAAGTGATTCGTGCTGGCAGATCGCAACAAACAGAGTCGATGGAGCCTTTAGTATATTCAATTATCGTGAAGATATTACAGGGCACAAGTAATAAGATTTGAGTTTAAATACGTAGGGTGTTCAGTAAATCTTGTCGTACCACTTATTTTTAAGGGTAGCAGTAAAACTAATACTATGTTTATAAAATGTTATTTTCAACAAAACATTACCAGTTTGTTTTTTTGCTCTACGAAGTATAACTTGGTTGCAGTATTTTTTTTAATTAAATTAACTATGGCGTCTTTGATTATCGCGTAATTCCGTAGTACAATTTCAAACGTGGTTTAAGCAAACAAGAATGTATGGATGAGATGATTTCCGTATTTGGTCAAGAAGCACCATCCTCAAGGACTATAGAACACTGGTATCTGTAATTCAAGCGTGGCGAATTCGGACTCGACGATGATTCTTGTCTAGGCGGACGCTTCGAAGTGACAGTGCCAGAAACGGTAGCTCGTGTGGAAAAAGCTATATGAAAAAACAGTCATATAACCTACCGGCAATTAGAGCAGCTTTTAAACATTCCTGTAGCTACGTTACACAAAATTGGGACTGAACATTTACATGTAAAAAAGCCTTGTACGCTTTGGGTACCCCTTACGCTAAACGCAACAGCAAGAGCAACGTCACGTCGAATGGTGTAAAATCGTGTAATTTTTTGCCAATGGCAAATCTAAGGACATAGCTTCGATTGTGAATGGCGACGAAACTTGGATATATTATTACGAGGTACCTACTAAAAACACAAAGCAAGATATTGGTAATTGATTGTGAGGAGCAACCAACGCAACCTCTTCGAAAAAAAAATTATATTTAATTTCTGAATAAAAGTGGGAGGACTAGATTGATGATTGGTTTAAGGATATGATGAAATGTAGTAATAGTCAATGACATTAGTTTGACAAAATATATTTGTACAACACTACACGACAATAATTATTATTGAACACCCTACGTAAATAACAATTCCGTCCGCGAACCCAGGTGCACTGTCTATTCCCGCAGGATTTTTTAAAACCCTCCACGCGGGCGGACGAAGTCGCGGGTCAAAGCCATAATATAAAAACAATAGCAGGTACTCGTAAAATTACTTTAATGACATTGCCGACGCCTCTCATTTATTCTCGGACTTCGCGGTTCCAGCGAGATTTTTGAAAAACGCGCTCGAAAATTCATTTTGGCGCAAATTCATGAAAAAAAAATATTAGCTAAGAGTTCTAAGTTGCAGTCGTACACCTGTAAGCCTAGGCCTTTCAAGTTTGGAGCGCTCATCTAGCGTGTACGTAGTACCTACGTACGCAGTTAAAGAAATGTAATAAAACAGAAAGTAGGGCATAACTGAACGCGCAGCCGGAGCCGCGAGCCGAGGCAAGTTATGCACAACTCGCGAATGCCGAACAATTCATTATTCGTAGCTCGGGATATGATATTTAAGTAAGTAAGTACAGCTTTGCGTCTTTTGCATATCGTTTCTCGTTTGAGGATTCTCGTACCCCCGCATGCCTGTAACGGTATAAAGGTGTAAAAACGCTAACATTTTTTTAAAATAAAAGGACTAGCGCTTGCCTGATGGTACGAGTAAGTGAAGATGCAGCCTAATATGGTGTGCGCTTGCCTAAAAGATGCTTATTCACACTTGATTTAAAGATACCCAAGCTATAGTAATCAAAATTGTTGCCTACCAAGAATTAACTTATTGTTTTGAACTTATTCAATGGAATAGTGTCATGAAATCGAACGTGCAAATTCTCTGACGTGAATTAAGATTGTGCTGACTGAGGACTAGAATAGTCGTAAAAGCGACTCTCAAATGAATGGCGACTGCAATTAAGGGAATCGAAGTGCGATGTAGGTTTAATGAGCCGCCGGGGGCGCCGGGCCGGAGCGCCGGCCGACCGTCCCGGCATAAACTATTCTCATTTGCGAGTCGGACAGTTGCCTGACGCGCCGGGCTCGGGCCGCCAACTTTGTTGTCGCAGATGGCTGCCGTTGCTTTTTATTAATACTTATACAACTTTTAATAACGCCTCTATTGCTGGTCGCTTACATTTTTGTTGCAAAAACTTCTTTAGGCGCATAGGGCAATTTTAACTTAACCGTGGTTAAGAATATGACAAGTTTTCACTTCTGTCAGCAGCCCCCATAGCTGCCTGCGTCGTCTGCGCGTATTGCACGAGCTTTGTTTTTACAACGTAGTACGTCCGCCGATAAGACGTTATCCATGACGCCAGGTGCTCAGATATTGTGACCGGGTATAGATAAAGTTTTGGGTTTCACTATTAGAACGCTCTTTGCTTCTAACTCCGCTTTAAGGAGAGGTTTCGGCCGTGGCTACAACTCTAATTTCGGACATTCAGTAATATTCAAGTAGGTAGCACATGTTACACATATTTCGCATTCAAGGTAGATCTCGCTAAACACAAACAGAGCAAGTTCGTGCACGTGTACGGGTCGGGTGGCTGTATACCTTCGCAACTCTACCTTTCTTATAATACCTCCAAGCAGCTGCCTAAAGTCAACATAATATCGTATATCTGACATCATGCTACATGTGATATGTTCGGCAAATCCGGCTTTTGTAGCGCTAAGAGGCTTACGTCTGTTAACTAAATATCCGCTGCCAAAATATGCTCCGTCTCATATCTGGGGCGCGCCCCCCGCGCGTCCGCCCGCCCCCCGCCAGCTGTACGCAGCTCCGCGCCGAGAGGATAAAAAGATTTGCTCCTCATCATCTTTAACATGGTAACTTTCAATATCCTTTCGTCTTATTCCTACGTGTCGCTAAGCGATTTAGCGATCCGATACGGTGTCGCACGGATGCCGATTCGGGATATCGGTTTTACTCCTTTCGGGTTAGCTAGCCCACTTCCATTTTAGTGTTAAAAAAATATTACCTAACATATCCATTTCTCATTCTCATAAAGCATCATTCGACTAAAATTCCTCTCGTTTACGAAGTTGTTTAAAGAAATGATGTCGAGAAGACTGCGTTAAACGTCTCGATCTAGATACAAAGAGCCACAAAGAAAGCCGCTAACATCGCTAGATTGCATTAACAAAGTATGAATGCAATCTTACTGCGGGGCCTCGTCCCCGCCGGCGATCCTTTGCTCTTTGACTCTAAAAGACCTCTTCTTCGGGCTGTTACGCTTGAGCGCTTATTTTTCATTAAAATAAAAGAGTCACGGAAACTAAGTTTTTAAAATTGGGTAGGTACTTGAATTAATGATGTAAGTAGCTAATAAAACCTAGTAATAAGTTGATTAAATAGTAGTAATAAAGTAAAAGTCCCTAGAAAAATCACTCACTTCGCCTCTTGGTCTCTTCGGTGGTGGTGGTGTAGCCGATAGCTCAGTTATTAAGCCAGACCTTGGAAAAAACTAAGTCGGTTAGTTTTGTTATGCTCCAATGAAGAATAAATCACTAATTAATATATATTTATATTGGATAGAATCAGGCATTACTTTGCGGAAGTTCATGATTAGCAAGAAAAGGTTAGAGTTATTTTGCTATAATCCGCCAACTGTTAGCGGTTTATAGCAAAATAACTCTGACCCTTTCTTGCTAATATATTATATTTATATCTAATAAATATTTAGAAGATACTGAAAATGCATTTCACTTTTATTTATAGAACCTGCTCCAAAATCTAGATTTTTAATTTTTAATTAACCGGAAAGGGTAATTAATTTTTAAAACAATATTTTATTTTTATAACGATAATTAAAATTTTTACTCACATGCCTCTCCCAGCCAGCTCATTTTGTTGCAATCTCTCTCGGTGCACGCTATTCCTACGCTATACGCTTTAAATCAGTCATATTGTAGCTCCGATCCCAAAGTTTAAAAAGTGTGTGAACTTAGCAGTTTACACACGTGACGCTGGCGATGCGTAAACCGTCTTCACTTTATTTACACCAACATCTCTTTCGTTTACTTGAAAACTTTCACTGAGGGTGCTGCTGTTTGCTTGATTAAAATGCAATTTAATATGTATGTTTTTAGAAGTTGTATAAAATAAAGAGAATAAACAGAGGGCTTTAGATTTAGCTGTGGAATGACTCGATCCAAGTACCGACCCAGAAAAGCCTGAAATTAATCCTTTCAAACCTAAGTGTTTCTAAGACATTTTCTAGGCGCCTCAGACCTCATGACCTCATCAGTGCTTGCAACTATTGATCGTCAAGCGCAAGCATGCCGTGCGTGCGCAAGCATGGCATGCATGATGGCATGATAATAATATTATTACCTTATGTAGGTAACATGCCACGGAGTAAGGATAGTATTATCTCTTTATGTTGCGGCATGCCTGTGTACAAATCGACTCTAAGGAAATAAAAAGGAGAGAGTTATGTGAAATAAATGCAACTGGGAAAAAGCTCCCATGTCCGGTCCTCTAAGCTTTACACACATTTGTTGAACTCTCCCTATTCCAACCAAGTTATTCAACGATCGGTTTCTCTAAATGTAACTAAGCCGGTGTTCTAGATTTATTTATTTATCTTCAAACCTTTAGACATACGTATAGATTTACCTTATTATTGGATAAATAATTAA
The DNA here is from genome assembly GCA_038048805.1 of Hipparchia sbordonii. Lineage (NCBI taxonomy): Eukaryota > Metazoa > Arthropoda > Insecta > Lepidoptera > Nymphalidae > Hipparchia > Hipparchia sbordonii. The sequence continues at coordinate 182,651 of CM076113.1, forward strand.
TTTTAACCTACCAGGCATCACCTGGGTCACACCAAAAAATTATAGTGCTCCATTAATTTAATAATATGCACAATATTATAACGCACATTACACAGAGCATTGCGCCCATTCTGGGTGCTGCCACAAGAGATTAATGTTACGTCAGTATATTATCACTCTATAAAACCGTTACAGAATAAATGTATTTCCTTTTTTGTTTCGTCGAATCAATAATAACTTTTATATTTGTGTCTCATTTTTATTCTGTCTCAAGTCTAAGCTGAGTCAGAGTCGGTCTATAGATCTCATCTTAATTTATCGATTATTTATTAGAATAAGTACACGTTAGTCATAAAAAGCTTGGCCGAAAACTCGAGCGGCATTTCAAGGCTCGCCTGAGACGAAAAGGCCAAAATCGCACTTCGAAAGTTGATTAAAATATCGAGTTACTGGATGGTTGGCCAAAAGTTAAATTCATCCACGGAGCTTATCTACCGTAATCGATTGATATGCGCTGTCGTTTAATACTCTGGCTGTCGCACATAGTACACGTAAATAAAATAGGACGGCGTTTTAAATGTTATTTTTCTTTCGTTAAATTAAAACTTTCATTAAAATGCTTTATTTCTCCAAAAATCTCCGTTTAAAACTAAAACATTTTCTACAACAAACAGCCGGGTATTCTTTCTAAACGACGATTCTTTTCGTTTGTACCTACATACGTAGCAACGCTTCAGACATTGTAACAAGATAAAACCTTCGGAAGGCCCGCCCGCGACACGGGCGGCTCGCGGCGGAGCACGGCACGGCTCCGTAACAATTACATTCGTACCGCCACGGAATGGCCGAACAATGACGCCTTTATGCCGAGCTCTTTTGTGGCGTTTTATAGTCCCATTGTTGTAAATTATAGTACCTACTTCATTATAATAATTTCACCGACACCGCATTGAAATTTGATAGGAAATTTTATATAGTATACATCAATGATTTCTACTTCTTCATCTCAACCCATAGCCAGCCCACTTCTGGGCACGAATCCCATTCAAAAGGGTTTAGTTCGCCGCGCAGGCCACATACAGATAAGCAGACTTCACACACCCTCGAGAACTTTATGGAAAATTCTCGAGTATTCCCCGCACGTTGTTTTTCCTTACCGTGAGAGATTTTTAATTGCATCTAAAGAAGATGGAAAAGACTCTCAATAATAATTTTTTCCAAACTAATGAACCTTACTTCTACGAATGTTATTTTCTTGGCATCTTTGTTGATCAGAGTTGTTTGTACGAAGAGAAAGAAAGCGTAGGTAGGTACTCGTAGGTAATATAACGCTCGTAATTTATTAACCGGCGCGAGATGAGCCGAGTCGGGAGATGAAAGTTATGATTAATGTACGTACTTCCTTTCTAACGTCTTTTCTCTTTGCAAGTAACTCTGGCTCAACAGTTTGACATTGTTGAATGATAAATAATATACTGCGACTGAAATCAAAAGGCTGCCATTTATAATAGCACTTATTTCATCATCAAAGACAATCATTATATTAAAAGACATATCAATCAAAATCTTTAGTGATAAGAGGCCTGCTGAAAAATATATTATTTCTGCGATTCTGTAAGAAGTGGCTTGCAGACAAACGTAAGCGATGCGCTAAAAGTATACACTGATACAGCGCATACAGGACGCTTGTACCGCCAACAACTGAAAACCGAAGTTTGGAACGTCTACAGCGCTAGACAAAACGCGGCGCTTACGAATTCCTCCAAAAATTGTGCGATTTCACAGCGAAAGACAAATTCACTTCATCTTAACCCGCTACCGGCCCACTCCTGAAAATATATCTTTTCTCAAAAAGAGAAGAAAGAAAAAAATTGTAAGTATTCGTCTGTTTTACACTTCACCACGTCAAAGTACCAGCTTAACAAAAAGCAAGATATAAGACTTCATTTAAACCGACAAAGATGTGTTGATATTGCGCACACTGTCGCGTGTCGTATATAAGCGGAAGTGACTAGCCACAGTCACGGAGCTGCGGGGACGTTTTGTTGTCGCAATTAATACGTATTCTTATTTTATACTGTAATTTTCTGTTTCTCCTGACCAAATTTACCTAGGTCAAGGGCTACTAGCCAACAACGCATGTCACACGGTGCAGTCTCTATTCCCACACTCCCATAGTTTCACAGAGCGACTTGAGGACTTGGAGTATCACATCCACACTCCAAGTCCTCAACTATGTACGTATTGAACGGCAAACCAGCAAACAGACACACTTTCGCAATAATAATATTAGTAAGGATATCACTAAGTACGGGATATACACAACTTTTCATGTAGGTACCTAATGAAAAAATTGAAGTTAAACCTGCTCTGTAGTCAGGTAGTAAGCTCCTATTGTCCTCTAATTAAGTTATTATTCCTTAGATACAAGGTTGTCTGAAGAAATCGCTTAATTTAAGCGATTAGACCGCCTTTTGTGCTTATACTCGTAAAAAGTGTTGATTTTTTGTGTAATTCTTGTTTTTTATGGTGCAATAAAGTGTAAAAAAAATTAAAATTGTTTACCGTTTATCAAGTAACACCTAAAAATACACCAATACTCTTCCAGCATAGCTGTCGACAAGTTCGCAAGTACCGGGTCGGCGCGAGGGGACGACCCCGGACAACTTTATAATTACACGACTTTCGGCATTTTTCTAAACTTGAACACTTCGTTTCATTTTATCAGGGAATATATTATTTTTTTATAATTGAGTTTCTTTTAACGAATTCTATTTTCTTCGACAAAATGGAAAGTGCGCTACTGATATTTTAATTAAAAGGGCACCTTACAAACACCTAACGAATGAATTCCTTAATGACAAAGTTAAAGAAAGCTGTAAGTAATATAATATGTACTCATACAAGGCGGGATTCGAACGCACATCTGGGCATCGCGCCACTCCGCGCTTGACCACGTCCCGAACAATTCACTACTTTTGATGGCTATGTCCAGTGATTCAAGTCCAGCCGTGGGATTGTCTAAAGTTGACTGCTGCAGTGTGACGATCGCAATCACCTCCGATTGGTTGAATTTATGGCGTTCTTACTGCATCAATGCATTTCAACCAGTAGCCCAGAGAGTACCGACCAATCAGAGGAGGAGACTCAATCAATTTTAGATAATCCCGCAACAGGATTGGTAGGTACCTGCCACTTTGAAATACCTAAATACTTCCTTGACTTTGACTTTAATTAATATCGCAGTTAAAATGTATAAATGGTTCGTAAATGACATTTTTTCGAGCCCTATTTAGCAAAATATCGCCACTAAACGTTATTAGAATAAGATAAATCTTCCTAATCCCTCACGACACTACAATAAGTCTCGTGTGTAGTCGTAACCTCGTATAGCAGATATTCAGGCCGCGATTCCCACGACGCGCGATGTACGGCGTATTCATTACAACAAAGAGACGTGCTAATCTCCGTGAATTATATTCGCTAACAAAAACTATGTCCTGATATATTACCTCCTTCCAACGAGCGACGCTCTCCTTAGTTGGAGAAGCTGTATGCAGTTTCCCGCCTGTCACTGAACAGGGTCATTAATCCCAGAACGAACGTTTCGTAATGAAGAATTAATACAAAAAATTGAAATTCGATAGGCATGTTGCTTTTTCATTTACGTACCTATAAATTAGTGAGTAAGAAAAATAGAAGTTTTTAAAAACAATATGTAAACTGCTTCTGTCATCGTTCTTTTACCTAATTCACATCACAATCTTATAATACAACCTAGCGAATAAATTAGAAATTGTATCGACACACTTTTGAATACAGGCATGGGTAATGAAATAATGAATGAATGAACATACTTTTATTGTACACCACACATAATATCAGAATAGACACAGTAATAATATCTATACCTCGAGGAGAAATTACCCATATGCAATACTATTACATCAGGTATTGTGCAGATCGTTTAAAAAACGTATGTCGGGGCACATAGACAAAGACTCGGTGTGGCAAAAGTATTACGTGCTATACCTACGGGTACCACAATAAATATGTATTTTAGTTGCAAGTATCCATTAAGCATAGTTTACACGTAGCCAACACTGGCTGCCAATAAGACTGGCAGCCAGTGCTGGCTTGGTATTAGCCTTGTGTAAACAGTTTTTCAAGCCAAGCCAGCGCTGGCTGCCAACGCTGGCGAGAATAGAGCGACCGTCTATTTTTCTAGCCAGTGACCTCCACCCGCATACCCTTCGACCCCCGCGCCAGCGTTGCGGACACGTGTAGACGAGTCTCGCCAGTCACTGGCGAACGTCCGTACGGTGTGTGTTCTTTGTTGTTTTATTTGGAAAGTTTTCAGCAGTAACCCGCAACGTCAACCTGTACTCAGAAGGATCTTCTAATCTTAGTTGTTTCAGCAACAAGGCAGAAGCTCCAGTTACAGGTCTATCGCTTAACCATTTTCTTATCCAAAGTCGTTTCGCTCCCTTTTTTTGTAATATATCAATCAACTCTTCTCTTAATAGTGCAGAGATATTCCTTAAACATTTCTTATGAATATGCGGCCTTTGCCGCGTATTCATTATTTTTTCCAAACGTGTGCACACCAGAAGAAAAAATCCGTGAATGATTGGCCGCGTCTAAACAACAAGGGCCAGGCCAAAGCTGGCTTGCCTGCAGACTGGCGCCAGCATTACTGGCTTCGTGTAAACTCTACTCTATAACATGTTCAAGCAACTGGATCTAAATACCGACATTATAATTATGTCGTTAAGCAACGAAATAAACTCGTATTATGTGACATGACTGCTAGAACTATTTCTTAATCTTTCCGATAAAAAACATGGCCAGTCTACTCCTCGGCGAGTATCTCCACGCCTCCTGTGGATCTCCGCGGTGCTGCAATGGCTGTTAGCGTCGCTGTAATTGCTTGTACACGTAAATTAGGAGCGTTAGCTGCGCCTGAGTTATAGAGCCTGCTCTACAAAAGCAGAGCTTTTGTTTGCGGGAACAAATACAACTATTTGCAGAAGAGCGTGGGGTCTTAATCTTATTGTACAAACGTGCTTTGAATTATGGAACCACTTTCACCCGCTGTGTTCCCTCAAAACTACAATATGGGGCTGTTCGAAGAGCGGATAAACAAATTCCTCAAGAGAGAGCAACGCATGGGAAGCTGCTGTTAGGTAAATAGTTACCACCACATGGCAAATAGACACTTGCTGTAGTGAACTTGAAAGCGTTAAGTCTCCAAATATGATTAACGACTTTTATTGTTTACCAAATTAATTTTCCTTCTTCTAGGTTCTAAGCCCATCCGCGTAGCCAGGGTGAGTTAACTAATAAATAAGTGAATGTTCATATTCACATTGTGCACGTAAAAGAATTAGCCAAAACACCTTCAAAAAACACTTAAAATAAAGCGCCTTAGCTTAGATCCATTGTTAGACATGTTTGTATTCACTATTCAGAAAGGTCGACATCCCGTCTTAAGAAAGGGAGCAAAATTTGCATGTATATGTGGCACGCGGCACGCCCTGCGTGCGGAATACAAAACCTTGCCTTCCGTGCCTTCCGGATCCTTTCCGGAACCTTTCCGATCCCAAAGAACCTTTCCAGCCTCTGACTGAATTTTTAGCATTCTTGTCATTAACGATAATATCTAACGATTAAAGAAAGGAAATGTAAATTTTGTCTATTTAAACTTCAATATAAGTAATCGACTTTAAAAAAAAAGTAATTAACTTGATTTTTAGTATTTTTTTGTTCTTATTTTTTCATACCTAAGAACCAATTTTGACAACAATATAACTTGCATCCTGAGGAAAGCCGTAAGGTTCTTTTTATCCCGGAATAAATAGAACTTCCCACGGAATTTAAAAAGAACCATAAGCTACTATGCAAGCTAGCGATGTTGGCGGCTTTCTTTGTGTAGCAAGATCGAGATGCTTAAAGCAGGCTTCATAATTTCTTTAAACGAATCTTAGTTGGATGATGTCTCATGTTGATGACTACAAAAGGGAGATGTTAGATAATATTTATAAGAGAATCAGAAATACTCAAATGTAAAATATTTAAAGTAATATCTTTCTCGATATTCAGGTAGAGTCCGTAGGTTGTTGGAAGGTTGGCTCGTGTTGGCGACTCAGAATCATATTCTTCTCGGCAGGAAGGGCATTCCGAACCAGTGGTAGATTCATCGACGATTCAAAAGCACTTGTAATAGTTTATTTGAATAAAAAATATTTGTATTCTATTCTATCGTTGCTTAGTGAATCCCGGGTTGCAATTTTCGTTAGCATAACATGTCCCTTTTACCCTGTACACACATGAACTACGTTCATCATCATCATCAGCCCACATGCATCCACTGTTGGACATAGGCCTCTTTTAAGTAGCGCCAACGTTGCCTATCCTCGGCCTTTCGCATCCAATCGATGCCTCCCACTTTTCGGATGTCATCGCTCCATCTAGCCGGGGGGCGCCCTACACTTCGTTTGCAGAGACGCTACGTTCGTCACTAATTAATTAATGAAACACAATTTGATGAAATATAAGGTAATGAGGGCAAGGTAGCGAAGTTTCCAAAGTAATGAGACCGAGGGCGCCGCCCGCCGCGCCGCCACCGCCGCCGGTGCGCGCCAACTTTACATTAGACATAATGACCTCCACATGAGTAACTTTGTTTCGCGAACACATGGGAAATTATTTGATTTACGAGTATATTGTAAGGAAGGGGAAACAAATTTACAGGTAATTTTACAAGATAAAGCGTTGTGGAAAATTCCAACCAATAAGTTTCTAAATAAAATAATAAAGGTACACAGGAATATTTTGTTTAAGCATTTCTTTAGAATGTGAAGTTCAGATCGCAGTGTAAGTAGGAATAATTGGGAAGGCCTGTTTTAGTAAATACGATTACTCGATTTATTCTTTCGATATCAAGTACCTACGTTTGATATCGGTACGAATACTCTACTCTGCAGAGTAGGTATCGTTATAACATATTCGTATAAGACAGTTGAAGATTTCTAGTCACTTTTGAGTCGTGAAGTAAGACAATAATTACACCAGTGAAGAAACTAAAGTGCGAGTTTTGGATTGAATAATCATTTTTTATACGTACATCTATCAGCAATAAAGGTTTTACGTATTTATTTGTATAAAGAAAAATTACGACAACAATATTGAAAATTTTTCACCGATCAGTGAAAAACCAATAAAAAACTTTCGATATTTATTGACATTTTGGACTTAATTTTCACCGCTCGAAAGTATCCACTCCTACGTACTGAGTACATACATTTTTATGTACATAGACACTGAGTAGGTATCGAGTAAAAGAATCGCAACGGCTCCTAATAAGAACTCCCCTCGTCGCGGCAACTTGCGCACTGAATATGAATTTCAATAAGAGCTGTTTGCCTCGAGGTTGACTCGAGTACTGGCTAATGATCCACATCTTTTCACTTATAATCTTTTTACCCGATTTCAAAAGCCTTACGTATTACGCGCATATCTAGATATGTATGTAAAGCTCCTGAACCTGATCTAATTCAAATTCAAAATTTATTTATTTCATGTAGGCCAACTTGTTGCTCTTATGACACGTCATAAATCTACCAGCGGTTGCTCTTTTAAAAAAAATTTTTTTACAATAGGTAACAAACTATGCTATGTATACAGTGCTTCCACAATGAATCTTCAAAAATGCATACGTAGGTACATACAATCCAATGCATGTCAAGACGGGCAGACAAAGCAGACCCATTCCCGTTGGTGGCAGTTGGCACCCGTTCATGAGCATGACGCAAGATCCAGCCGTTGCTTCGCTCAACCATATTTCTATATATCTAAAGCTAGATATACCTATTCTGATTTTATTGGAATATGTCGTTTCAAAAATATGAATATACGGCATAAAGACCTGCAGTGGGATGGACTAAAATGGTTGCTTCAGTGTGACGATCACATCACCTCTCATTGGCCAATACTCTTTCGCTATTGGTTAAAATGAATTGTTGCCATAAATTCAGATTTCCCGCAATCGACCAGCTGGGTGATATCACATCTTCTTATGTATTTATGTAGGTTGTGAGCGTCATATAAAATCTTGTGACGCTCATCAATAAAATATACCTAAAGGCTCATCTGCAGGACTCATCTCATCCCGCGGTTTTCGAGTAGGTATATTATGATCAAGATATAGAAATAGGTATAAACCGTTCATCAGGGGTGGTAAGTTCCAAAGAGGGCTAGTTTTCCTTATTTGAACTTTATCATCGTAAATTATTTTTCTGTAGTCTAACGACCATTTCGGGTTCCGTATCTGTTTCTTTTAGTTCAAATTATAATCTCATGATATGATTCCCAGTATTATAATAATCTCTTGTCCTCGAGGAAAGTGTAACAGGCCTACAGAGAAGGATAAAGTCTGAAACAAATACACCGCGTGACGGCAGCGCGATGTAGGAGCGATGCTTCTGCGGTTTCACCTAAGTAGAAAAATCCATGGGTGGGTAGTAGAAGGTACTTCTGTCTAGAAAAACATCTATAATAGGGCAAACGTTGTAGAAGCAAATGTAGGGCGCGCTTGTCGACATACTGAATACATAGGTACTATTTGTGTGGAGATAAATATAGTTATTAATTTTATACATATATTCGAAACCACTTACTAATAGTTTATTTGAATAAAAGAATTCTCAATTCAATTGTGTTATACCCAATGAAGCTTCAATTAGTTGAGTATTTATTATAAATATAAAAATAGCAAGACGATCAAAATTAAATTAAAAATTATTTATTTTATGTAGATCATGTATCCTCTAAATATAATATTATTTGTTTGCCATACCCCTACAGGGTCTCATGTGTATATGTTACATGTGAAATGCAATAAAGAACTATGACTATGACTATGACCACTTGTGGCTCTTACGATAAGAATATCGTAGAGTTGGTATAGAGTAAAGGTGTAAAGGTGTGTGTAAAGGAGACCTTTACTCTATACCAATTCTACTACACAAGTGCACACACTCTACAAACGCGACTCATCCGCGCACTTCGCAGTGTTTATGCAGCTCCTGCTATAAGCTTCAAGAGCCACGTTGATCACGTTCCGTCGCGCTTTTTGTGTCTACAACGCTAAAGATAAGGAAGTTTAAAATTAAATCCAGAATTCGGTCCGACATTTTAAAAATTCAGCTACAGAAGTAGAATTCACAGCCCGAAATGTCAAACATTAAAGGAGCCCTTTGTTTAAAAAGGCTTTTCTCTTCGCCCCTTCGTATTTTAGAGTAGCCTTGTACAAGCTGGCATTAATGAAGATAAAAAGGTCGGGACGAGCGGTGCGAGTTGCGACAGACTCTATCTTTTAATTACGGCCGTTATTGCGTTGAGGCTTGTCCTACTTGTTCTATCTTCACGTAGTTTTGACATCTGCTCGATATTCCAGTGATCTATTCGGATCGAATGTTCTTTGTTTGAAGATCGCACTGAGCGGAATCGCAATGCAGGACTTCTGCGCCTCAAAGCCAAACAAAAACCCAGACCCATGCAAAAGCTATTGCACTTTTCATATTAGTAAAGATGCATATACTAATAATAAAAAACCTAGTGTACATATACTTTTTTAAACTACTTTCCACTTCGGCTTTGTTTTATTTCTTTATTTTTTTTTTCTTCCTTGTCCACCTTCAGACTTCCATGGCACCGCCTGAATCCAGCGTCGTCGTCGGTCCACCTTGTGGGGGGTCTGCCAGCACTGCGCTTCCCGGCGCGAGGTCCGTATCTTCCAACGAGCTCTTCGAACTATGTTTGTAATTTATTTCTTTCAAAATTTGCTAAATAATAATCAATCTTATTCAATGGATGTTAAGGAGGCTCTATAATTTTGCAACATTTGCATTTACGGCTTGTGTCTAAATAAAACTTCTATCACAAACAGACTCCAAGGTGATTCCAAAGAAACGTAATATCTCGATTAACAATTATTAACGAGGGTGATTACATATACCTATGTTCCGTTTTCCGCTTTACCGGAAGGATCACTAAAATATTACGAACAGCGTGGTAAAATATTCGGGTCACTTCGCGGGCGTTGTACGAAATGACCCTTCCTCATTTATAGCACGTATAGAAGAATACATTGTATGGCGATAAATTTGAAAGAAAAGTAAAAGTCGGCCGTTGTGCGCCGAAACAAAAACGAGGCCAATAAATTGTGCTGCGAAACATGGAAGAGGAAGTCGCCAGTAAATGTGATCGACATAAATATCCTCCGAGAGCCGGCGCACCACCGACAGCGAAGCGAGCGCACTTTTCAGCAACAACGAATTGACGTGATTTTAGAGTGCTCGGGATTATAAAAATACACTTTGACGAAGTCATAAATCAGACAAAAAAAACAAAGGCAAAAATTCCTCATCTAAGAAGCAGTTTGTCTCTTTGTCTCTCTGCACGTCAAAATTTGGAAATGGCATGGAATATGTGCATCCTTGCATTTGCACCCAAATTATGAAAGAATCCCCGTAAAATTTTTAGTAAACCTAAATCCAAGGTGGTTAGTCGCAGGAATTAGCTAGTACTCTATATTATACTCGTATCTGAGGAATAAAGATATTATGCAGAAAATCTATCTCTTACTTAAAGTAAATAAATCGTTATTTACGTTAAGTGAAGAGATAGATTTTCTGAATCACCTCTTAAAAATATTATCAGAAATCTATTTCATATTCCACTTGATACGGCGTAGCTGTCGAGCGAGTGGGTAGCTTGTCGTAGCTTGTCGTAGCGTTTATTTGCTACGAGCAAATGCTACGAGGCTCGTATCACGGGCCCGCTATGGACCGGTCGCCGCGCGCTGGTCACGCCGCAAATCCGCAAGTGATTTGTACCAATCGATAACCGCTTACGCTTCGATAAACTTTGAGGCTCGACTGTAAATAACTTGGATTTTAGTTCGGTTTGCTGATCCAACACAAATTCCGAATATACCGAAAATAAACATAATTTTATACAGTGCACGCTTGTTTTAAGGAAATTATGCAATGTTATTTTTTGTTAATGGAAAGCTGTATTATTTATTCAGAAACCCAATGGATTGCAATAATTTATTACAACACGTTACATTTTATCCCAAAAATGTAATAAAAATACAAACGGGATACAATATGTTTTTAATGCACGCAGTGGCTATTACTATATTCTCGAAATTAAATTTTTTACGTGTTTCAGCTTTTCTATTAACAAAAAATAACATTGTATAATGTATATTATAATATATGGCTCGTTAGATTTTGTGTGTCCATTAATTAAAATAAATAAAGATGGCGTTTATTTCTCAATACACAAAAAGCCTTACACAAAATATTGTAGTAACATTTTATTTTAAAGACGAAAATCTCTTTCGGCCTTTCTCCAGTGCTTTCCAGTTTCCTCTTTATAGTGTTTTCCCACCCCGCACCCCGGGACCCCTGCTGTCCCGCAGATATCGTCTGCCCGTTTGATCGTCTGCCTCTTTCCCTTTGGAGCCAGCCCGTGTTGTTATATTTATGGTCCACCTAATGTACATTACAGATCCCTTGAAGTTTAAACCATTCGACATGGTTGAATACTAAAGATCTCTTCTTTTTCTCAATCGGTCACTCCTGGCAAAGTGGTGGCAGCGGCTGCTGGGTCTCTTTTGGTTTGTTCGCACCGCCTCCCGCACGTCGCTCCTCCACTTGTGACGGCTGGCAGCGTTGCGGGAGCACAAAGAGCTACACTAGCTCCAGTCGAGTTTTATTTTTAAACTTTACCTTGTTTTATATTTCCATTAATTAGATGTAGCTAGTGTTTATGAATCTGTGAGAATCGGGAGTCGTGAATAGGTAGGCGTGTACCTGTGTGGGGGTGCTCGAGCGGTGAGTGCAATTTAAACTCAGTCGGCGAGGCGCGCGGCCACAGAGGGCATAACAAATGGCTTTTCCTAATAAACGCTGCCAGTTACCAGTTTCATTAAAACTGCACACGCCAGCCTACCGTACGTAATTTCATCCAATCGGTTCGGAGTAAACTTCTCTCATATTAATTCACGCATAGAATTAGGTGTTTTAGTAATCTCGCATGAACTCTTTGATATTTCAGGATCAAAAGTAAACCTATCCAACTCCAAGATGTAATCTATCTCCATGCTAAACCAACTTGGAATATACGTGTATGATACGTATGAGTAAGTAATTCATGTAAACATCTAAAAATAAATCCATTTTTAACCGACTTCCAAAAAGGAGGAGGTTATCAATTCGGCCGGTATCTTTTTTTTTTTTTTTTTTTTTTTTTTTTTTTTTTTTTTTTTTTTTTTTTTTTTTTTTTTCTATGTATGTCCACCGATTACTCCGAGGTTTCTGGACCGATTCACGAGATTTTTTTTTTAATCGAAAGAGGAAGCTCACGAAATGGTCCCATAAAAATTTTTACCTTCAACTCCTCAAGCCTGATGCTGCAGGGGTATTTCCCCCCTAAATTATGGGACTTTAGGAACCGTCGTTTACGAATTGGTATGCTTGGCCTAAGCATATACTAGATCATAGAGCTCCAGATCCTACTCTTCAATCCTGATGCTGCAGGGTACTGCCCACCTAAATTATATAGATGTAGGAACTGATAATCATGAATTGTTATTGTATGTAATAAACATATACTGCACCATCGAGGTCTAGGTTCTAGCTCCTCAATCCTGATGCTGCAGGGTACTGCCCACCTAAATTGTAGAGATTTAGGAACTGCTACTCATGAATTGTTATTGTATGTAATAAGCATATACTACTCCATCGAGGTCTAGGTTCTAGCTCCTCAATCCTGATGCTGCAGGGTACTGCCCACTTAAACTGTGAGGATTTAGGAACTTTCGCTTGCGAATTAATATTGTTAGTATCAAGCATATTCTACATCGTGGAATTCAAGGTCCTCTCTCTTCAATACTGATGCTGCAGGGGCACTGCCTACCTACACTGTGAGGATTTAGGAACTGTCGTTTACGAAATGATATTGTTGGTACCAAGCATATACTACATCATAATGTTCAAGGTTCTAGCTCCTCAATCCTGATGCTGCAGAGTTGGAGGAATTACGAACTGACGCTTTCGAATTGATATTGTTGGTACCAACCATGGACTACATCATGGAGCTCCTAGTTCTAGCTCTTGTGTATTGTTAATAAGTACTGTAGGTACCAAGTGTAGAACTACATTAGTACCGTAGCGTTGGAGGGAGGGGAGAAAGAGAGCAGGAACAAGCTACACTAAAAAGCTTAAAATAAAAATTCTTTTCAAAAAACCGACTTCAAACGCCACTATAAAGTATAAAAATAATTTTATTTTGTACACGTTTGTTGAAGTCGGGCGGGCTTAACTAGAAACGATGAAATCGATGCGCGACGCTTATCTTATGGTGACATATAAGAGACACGTTTATTGAAATCGGGCGAGCATCGCGTATCGGTTTCATCGTTTCTATTTAAGCCCGCCCGACTTCAACAAACGTGTACAAAATAAAATTATTTTTATACTTTGTAGTGGCGTTTGAAGTCGGTTTTTTGAAAAGAATTTTTTATTTCATTTCAATGCAGCTGTGAAATAGTAACATGGACTAATACAGGGAGGGATAAAGGCAATACAAGTTTGAGGCGTGTGGAAGTTGTTATAAGCAGGGACCCTTTTCGTAGGCGTCGGATAGTCGTCGTGTTCTCGATAGGGCTGTTCTAAAATGTTGCTAAATGACCTACTCTATAATACTCTACAATAAAATAATAAGTGACACTTTCGAAAGAATTAACTCGTATTAAGCATTGTATGATGGTCCCTGCTTTTAAGTCCTATATGTCTAGTTATGAACGGGTATCTGTTGATAAAGAGGAAGAAGATATATGTATTAAAAATAATAAGGAAAAGAAACAATATTGTAACCAAGTAGTTTCATCTATCTATTGTCTTTTGAAAAGATGAGCTTTTGTGCAAACTGTAACACAGCTGGTACTGCCGGGCTAAAACCGGCATAAAGCCCTACTCTATTCATCCCATTTATTTGGAGAATAAGTATTAACTGGTATATTACCGAATGCTAATTCAATTTTAAAATATTGGGCACTTGCATCTGATATTATTGGAGGTCTTCTTTTCGAAGCTATGAGTAAGTATGTGCGTTTAAAAGCAATTAAGTATTAATTTAAAGGTGAAAGAAAAGATCGTGAGGAAAGCCAAATGCTTGAGGAAACTCTATTATGTTATTAAAGGTGGTCAAATCTCATTCACACTTGGCCTGCGTAGTGAACCAAGATTAACCTCTTCGCGAGAGGAGATCTATGCCCAGAAGTGGCTGAATGAGTTAGAAAAGCAGGTGTACAGCGAAATGAAATGTTTTAATGTTACGTACTACGTAGAATTCCCAGAAAGAATTATTACCACGGTGACAAGTTCTTTTTATTATCGAGAATAAAAATAATAAAATGAATATCTTTGAAGACTGAACACGATTCGAAGAGAGCAAAAACATTCAAACTCCATTTAGGTACCGACTCGTAATATTATCTGGCGGTAGACAGCGCCGCTCAATAAAATGAGAAATTCTGGAGCCGCTATTGATATTCAACGTCGTAACTGAGAGGTTCTATTACGCCGTAGAAGCCTCGTCCCTGAAAACTTACCTTCAGAAAAGTATGAATGCAATTAACTGATTTTAAAACGAACAAAATAAGAATCCCCAAAATAATTATTGACATGAACACTTTGATCTAATGCAGCAGAAAATAACGAAATACTGTTATACATATTGTACTGTACTGGGTCTGTAGGTAAGCGAATATATTATACGCGTAACATCGGACTCTGGATGTGGGTAGATAGTAACAATACAGTGGTATTGTTACTATAAATGCAGCCACCATGCGGTGGGTGTCTTAGTCTTATATCGGCATCGGTGTGGCGGGACAAGTGAGTGATCTCTGTAATACGTAGCCATTATGTTGTGTTGTTGTACTGGGCAAGCCAGTACAAGTGGCGACCTTGCCAGGATCAAAGTAATCGAACAAAATTTTATTAATTAATTATTGCTAGCAGTGCATGTGTGTCAGTACTTTTAATTTACCTATTCGCGATAGTATAATGAAAGTGAAGTTATGGCTTATTAAGCTAAATTCGCTATGAATAATGCCGTTGCAGTAAAATTTATTTGAACTTAATGTCGGTCTTGTAATATTGGTGCCTAAAGAAGCGTTACCTTATTCCAGTAAAGCGTTATTTTGTTGTAAACATAAATGTAGAATTCAATCGATACTATGGAAATGAACGGATTCATATTCAAAGATTTTGGTAGGGTAAATTGTGATTTCTACTCCGTTTATGAATTTGGATGCGTTTTTTTGTTGTTCTAAAAGCCAACAACAAAATAAGATCGGTTCTTTAGTATTCATTATGGTAAATTGTAAATAATCAGACTGTCTGGAACTGTCTGTAATCCGAATGTGATATATGTGTCTGACGGGACTAGTGTGGCATGGCAACTAATGTTTAGTTCCACTTTAGTAACACTCGTAAAATTGCTTAAGGTACGAATAGCAAACCAGTGTATAATATACTCTGGCGGGCCAGATCTAGAAACTTAGACGTGTTATTGTTTTAATAGTGTCCTTAAAAAAGACCACAAGCGCCGTGGTTTAAGACTAAGATGAAGGGGCTGTAGGTTAAGACCCACGCAAACAAATGTAGATGTGTAAAGGTTTTGTGGATTCCGTATACGCACTAGCATAAAAGCACAAAATTTGTTGATCGGTGTACATAATGGTGACTAAATTTATTATGATTTGAATACATACTAATATCATTTAGCCTTTAGATTCCATTTAGATGAGTATAGTTGTCATTCTTTCTGAGACGAAATAAAAATATTAATAAAATATTAATTACAATTCTTATTGTTAAATAGTTGGAACATGGCCTTTGGCGGAACATGTTGGACCTATTATGATTATTATGTCACCTATTATGTGCATTGATTTTGCAAATGTAACGGAGGTAGTTCGAGAAATCGAACGGTACCTAAAAAAAAAAAAATCTGGTAAGTTCGCGATGCAAATCGGAACTGTACTAGCGAGGTAGTCAATACCGATAGTAAAAAAAAAAAGGAAATTTAGTAAAAAAAAAAAAAGGAAATTTGGTAAGTTCGCGATGCAAATCGGAACTGTACCAGCGAGGTAGTCAATACCGATAGTAAAAAAAAGGAAATTTAGTAAAAAAAAAGGAAATTTGGTAAGTTCGCGATGCAAATCGGAACTGTACCAGCGAGGTAGTCGATACCGATAGTAAAAAAAAAGGAAATTTAGTAAAAAAAAGGAAATTTGGTAAGTTCGCGATGCAAATCGGAACTGTACCAGCGAGGTAAAAAAAAGGAAATTTAGTAAAAAAAAAAGGAAATTTGGTAAGTTTGCGATGAAAATCGGAACTGTACCAGCGAGGTAAAAAAAAAAAAAAGGAAATTTAGTAAAAAAAAAAGGAAATTTGGTAAGTTCGCGATGAAAATCGGAACTGTACCGGCGAAGGTAGTCGATACCTAAAAAAAAAAAAAAGAGTTGCATGGATCGGGGCGATCTGAGGATGACCGATGCCATGGCAATTCCGTATGTATGTCGTGCCTCGGAGAGCACGTAAAACTGTCGGTCCTGCGCCTGATCTCTCTCCGGTCGGGTCGAATTTTCCCCGTCCCATTGGACTATGAGAGTGAGGGAATAGAGAGTGCACTTGTGTCTGCGCAAATACTTGTGCACTATAATATCTCCCGCGCAGATGGCTGATCTCGTGGCCGAATTCGGTCAGGAGGACCATCATATGATTGGGTCCCATGGGTAGTTAGTTGGCACAGTGGCCAATCTAGTTAAAAGTAAAAGTCCAAATCTAGTTAAAAGAATAATATTATTGTCATAGACCTTGTATTGTGTCATATTGTTTTTAGAAGTTAGTGGCTCAAAAATACTGACCTGATATTACGATGATATGTTTCAAATGATTAGTAACTTTCATGTTATATGATATGATTGAGTGGATACGATAGCAATCGCACCTCAATCGAGTAAATATTACCATCTTGGTTTTAGCCGAGTATAATTGGCTAAATAAAACCAAATAGTTTTTAGAGAAAACTTCATTCAAACTAATCCCTGGATCTGATATTAAAATATTAGTGTTCTATATTAATCAGGGACTGAAATTGAAAGGGTAATGAAACGCCATTGTTGTTGTTGTTTTAGCTTTCTGAATGAAACGCCATTGTTGATTTGAGATGTCAACGGTGGTGCGATGTCATTTGTCAGTGTCATACGTCTACGTATACTGCATCTCTTTAGTGTGGGAGTAGTATAAACCATTCACGATTTTAGTTTCATAATAACCTAAAAGTCTAACTTTGACTTTGAATTAGTCAAAAAAGCCGCAAGTTCTAGAAGTTTTAAAACTTAGGTAAACAATTGGCAATATCATTATATTGCTATGCATAATTCATTCTTGTAAACGTGAGTGGGTTAAAGTTCCATACATTTTTGGCATTATCCTTTATCAAGATACAGCTTACATCAGTCTGTAGGGCTTGGGTTACATGCAATTGACAGGATCAAATTTAAAATAGATTAATTTCAGTTGCCGATATATTTCTTTACGGCAAGATATCATTAGTTTGAAACGGAATTTTAAAGTATTGACAATTGGGCATTTTCGTTTTAGAGTATAAAAAACACTGCGGTTTTAAATGGGGCATATTTTAAATATGATGGAATTTTAAAATTGCAAACTGTCTGTTTCGTAACGAAAATCGAATCAATATAATGTTAGCGAAATATTGGAATAGTAAGGATATACAACTTCGATGTATTGAAGGTAGTTTTATAAAATCGATGTTTGACTTTGTTGACGACGTAGGCGCCGGTCTGGCGGCGTACCGTGGGAATAAATACAGCGGATTTGACGATGCGAGTTCGGTCTCTCTCAGAGACTCATTTGGCTGTTAGATGCTTCCGCGTCTGGGTCATTGTATTTGATTGGTGAGTTGTGATAGCAATCGCGCCCTAATCGAATAAATATTTCCCTGAGATTTAGATGAGTGTAATTGATTAAATAATGCTTGGATATGTTTGATAGTTGCCTCACGTTCAGATGGTGGTTTGTCTGGAGTGTTGTGGTTGAATTGGTTGGATGTAAGGACAGGGGCCGTTATATGGGCTCATTTTGTGTGATTATATTTATGACCAGGTCAATATAAATATTGGTCGTTCTGTAGATTTCACGTACTTGGATTGAATTAGGCATAATTCTATCCGATTGAGAACTTCGTCAAAGAATTCAAGGTAGTTTTCAATAAATACATTTTAACTTTATTTACATTTATAAATGGTTAATCTTAAAATGATTTCGGATGACATAGTTGGTAGGTAATAACTTTTCCTTCCGGATTTAGATTATTACATTTGTATCAGTGCAATTATAGGCACTTAGCGTTCAGATAGATCCATTAAATATTTCCGTTGGTTGAGATCACTTATTTTGATATTTTGGTTACAATAAGTTCAGTTCGGGAAAAAAAGGAAAAGGAAGAGAGCACAGTAGAAGCGACTATGTGTAATTAGGTTAGTGGCTTTCTAGCTATCAAGGTTAAGTAATAGTAGTACCCGTACTAGGTACAGTGGATTATTTATTCATATTATTATTTTGTCAAATGACCGCTGACATGACAAGCAATATGAAAAATAAAATTAAAACAAGGAAGAGATGTACTGTACTGGGTCTGTAGGTAAGCGAATATATTATACGCGTAACATCGGACTCTGGATGTGGGTAGATAGTAACAATACAGTGGTATTGTTACTATAAATGCAGCCACCATGCGGTGGGTGTCTTAGTCTTATATCGGCATCGGTGTGGCGGGACAAGTGAGTGATCTCTGTAATACGTAGCCATTATGTTGTGTTGTTGTACTGGGCAAGCCAGTACACATATATACAAGGAAATATATTTAAGTTCACTGATAAAATGTGGTATGCTAATATCATTAAAATTAATTACTTATCTAAGTACGTACCTATACAATATTTCCTCTGCCTGCTAGTTTCCTAGTAGCTTGTGTGTTCTCATCATCGTCATTAGGTATAGCAACCGATAGACGTCCACTGCTAGAAATAAGTCTCCTGACAGGATCGCAGCGGCTGCCAGTGACTCGCTTCAAACTGTCTGTCCACCTAAAGGAGTCCATCAGCGACGTAGAGAAGTTCATATTGATATGACAATCGCAGAGGCAAGAAATAAGTGGCCTATTAAACTCGCACAGTTCCTCAGCTCATTAATAACGGAACACGGAGAGAGAATTTATAATTTTTTCACAAGTTTTCACTGTTTATAATAAGGAAGGAAGGAAAGGAACTTAAATAATAAACCAGTTTCAAAGTGCAGTAACCCTAGTGTGAGTTTACAAATATCAAAACAATGATAGTTTTCGTGAGATTCATAATGGCCTATTTCACAAAAGCCGAATAACTAAAAATTAAATACAGATTTTCGATTGAAAATTGTAATGATAATAATCAGGTAAGTATCCATATTATAAGCAATATTAGTTAATACCTATGAATTCCGCAGACAAAACGAAATCCAACATAAACGCTGAAATATTTGACCATAGAAATGCAAACCAAGCTAAGCTTAATTTAAACTTTAAAGCGTTACCGTAAATACAATAATTTCCGCGCCCGGGCACCGCGTTCCTATTTCATGCTAAACTCCGCAAAGCTATCTCAATGGCTGAACGTGAAAGGTTAATAGCAATAATAACATCGCGTAGTTATTTACGATGTGCGAAAAACCGATTCGTAGCTAAATAAACCCGTAAATACACAATTAATGAGCGCACTAACTAATGTCGGCTTTGTGTTTGGTGCGTTGCATTCAAAAGGTAAACTCCCAATCGATCTTTAACTATATACTCGTAGCTGATGGAAATATTTGAACGCTTCTGGACGCTTATACCAATAAACATGCGTTTTCTTATTTCCACAACACCATTCTAATACCAAAGACGATGGCCAGAACTATAGGTTAGTACTTCTACCGCAGTGACCGTGACCTGGTGTTACACACCTAGGTAGGCACTCTTTGCTTTTTATAAAAAACACTGGCTACCATTGTAATTTTTAAACCCACGAGGATGCGAAGTCAGTCCACAAGTCCTACCTCAAAAGTATACGCATGTTAAAAATACGCATGTTAAAAATATTTCTGTACGAAAATGCGCTTTAAAAAGCGTAACTTTTTATTGAGTTGAACTAGAATAGAAGTTTAAAATATTTACAGAATTAAGAGACAATTGAAATATGTATTCAGAATTTTCAACTTAGTACCTCAAGCCGTTTCTGAGAAAAAGGGCCTTGACACACAGACAGACGGACAACAAAGTGATCCTATATAAGAGTTGCAACAAAACCACGGAACTGCTTTGTTGTCCGTGAAATGTGTAAGTGAGTTTGTTTGTTGGTTTGTCTTACGACCACGTAGCAACGAAGCAACGAATCGACGTAATTTTTGGGTACAATCGAGGACTATTATTTCCCGGTAAAACAAATGGTTCCCAGGGGATCAAAAACCTATTTCCACGCGGACGAAGACAAGCGAGTAGAAGACGGCATCAAATGAAAAGCTCGCTTAGTAAAAGTTAAACTATATTAATGAAACAACGAGTGGATCACGCGAAGCCGGCGTCGTACGCGGCCCGGTCGTCGGCGGGCAGCAGGCCGAGCTCGTCCAGGCGCTTGTCGCAGTAGGGCGGCGGCTTGCGCGCGCCCAGCCGGTGGTGGCGCAGCAGCAGGAACAGCAGCAGGTTGTACTCCGACGTGGCGTTCTGCACCATGCGCAGCGTGGCCTCCAGCTGCTCCTGGCGCGAGTCCCACGCGCGCAGCCGCGACACGCACTCGCCCAAGTACTGGTTCAGCTGCAAGCGGACCCGTGCGAGTACACGTGCTGTCTGTGCATACCATCCTAACCCTCACTCTACCGTTACTGAGGTCACTTGTGCCCGTTTTCCCGACAACCCTTTAGGGAATACCTAAGCTTAACGAATTGATTTTTACCTACGTTATCGGCAACTTAAGCGCTGCGAATAATGACCAAGTATAGATTCCACCTAAATCTATTACGTAAGATTTATACCTACTTAGCCACGCAAATGCTACTGGTGAAAGCGGGCATTAACATACACTTCTCATAAAAAAAAATCGAAACACCTCGCAAGTTTGTTTCGTAAGGATTATCAGAAAAATCTATTTTTATGAATAAATATTAAATGTCGTTTAATACGGTATGAGGTTTCAATTCCTAATGTTAATGTTCACAATACATTTCTAAATCTAGACCTACCAATAGTTTGCCTATCACCAAATATAACGGGCACCTATTGGCACCTATCGGTAGAGATGAAAAAGACTAAAATAAAAGGTTGTTGAATTATTTTGTAACCTTTTGGAGTCGCCTTTCCATTAACTTTCTCTGTATCCAGTCGCAAAGGTACGTCATCACTGCCAGCAGAAACAAGGAGACCGTTAGAAATAAATCTAGCGCCGGAAAGTCTAAGAAGAGCCAGTCGTAGACGACGCTCGCCGGCTGCGGGCGGGGCGGCGGGAGCGGCTCGGGCGGCGCCGGGTACAGCCCCGGCACGTAGTACTGCGCGGGCAGCAGCAGCAGCGCCAGCAGCGCGGTCACCGCCAGCCCGTTCGTGCACCCGCTTACATCCATAGAACCTCACCGGCCAACCTCACATGTAGGATAAAAGTTCCTGTACAGTCATGTAAATAATATAATACAACATAAGATTTTTTAATAACTAGCTGTTTGATTAGACTGACAATAACGCTATTTTTTCTTCTTCCAGTCACAGAGTTATTTCTTGTTTTGTGAAAATTGTACTTGGTACAAATTCTTTTACTTCTTCAAAAATCCATCCCGTTATGTTGTTATAACATTGTTTATTTGATTTTTAATTAATGTACACACTAAATAATAATGTATTATACATATAATTATACACTCAAAAATTTTTCGAACGCAACTCAATAATTCTTTAGCTGTCGTGTCATCAGTCAGTGTCAATGTCATATTTGGCATTTTTGATGACACTTGATGGACCTGAATGTTGCCAATTTTGTAGTCTTACATTTTATCGAGAGGTTTCCTAGTGAACATTTTTTAATAAATAAATAAAATATAAATGGGTACGTAATTTGAAAACTACGTACTTAAATCTAAACGTATTTTGTCAAGTTTTAGTTTTAAGAAATCCATAATTATTCTATTACTTGACAAAAAAGCTTTAAAAATGCAATCAACTAAAGGACAATTATTAATATAAAAGTGATTTAAAAATACTTAGTGCTTTGTTTTTTGCGTAAGAACCAAAATCTTGATTTGCGGGAAGTGAAGATAATATCTTATATTTAACTAGCTGATGCCCGCGACTTCGTTCGCGTGGATTGAGGGTTTTTTATTCCCGCGGGAACTCTTTCATTTTCCGGGATAAAAAGTAGCCTATGTCCTATTCCAGACTATAATCTATCTCTGTGCCAAATTTCAGCCAAATTGGATCAGTCGTTGCGACGTGATTGAGTAACAAACATCCACACTTTCGAATTTATAATATTATTAGGATTAGGATATTAGGATTAGGATTAGGATTAGGAATTAGGAATTAGGATTAGGATAATAACACAATAAAAAAAAGTAAATGCACTGCAATCCTTTTTTCAAAGTTGTATGAGTGTAATTTATTATTATTCAAGCTGTATTATATAATTTTCTAATTTTTGGTGGCTTTAGAAGTTGACTTGAATCTTATGGGGTAACTTGCTCTTCAATAAGTGGCAACACTGCTGACCAATGACGTTCATGTTGTCATGTGGTTGTCATTGTTTGTATATTATGTCATTTGCAACAAAATAAAATTTCTTGTTTATTTCTGTGAATAAATTAAGAAACGTAAGTTTTATTTGTATCCTTATTGAGGCAAAATCTCTATCATAATATAATAACCATACGCTAATCTAGTTTTTCTCATTTGCATAATATAAACGAACCTGTCCCAGGAGTTTTTATAATGTTATTTTGATTCGTACCGCTCTAGTACCTACGTAACTCATAAAAATTCCATAGCTCAGTGTTCTCACCTGTTTCTCGTCCTTTCAGGGTCAACATTATTATGCGTTAGCGGCCAGCGAAACAAAGAGCGCGCAATTTATGTTCTTTCCGGTGCACAATTATAAAATAATGAAGAAAGTCGTGCTGTTCAAAAGCGTGTCGGAGGACTACGAGAAGGCGTTCCGCAGCCACAACTTCGAGACCGTGTTCGTGGAGCCGCTGCAGTTCGAGCACGTGAACCTGCAGGAGCTGCGCTTCCGGCTGCAGCAGCGCTGCTACGATGGCATCGTGCTGACGAGCCCGCGCGCCGTTGAGGCGGTGGCCAAGTGCTGGACGCCCTCCACGTTCGCGCTGTGGAACGCGAAGAGGATCTACACGGTCGGGGAGGCGAGCGCGCACAAAATAAAGCTGTTCCTGGGCCTGGAAGCGCTCGGCGCCGCCACGGGCAACGCCGAGAACTTGGCGACGCTCATAGCTAAAGAGAATAACGAGGGATCTAAATTCCTCTTTCCTTGTGGCAATTTAAGGTCAGAAATTTTACCCAACATTTTACTATCCAAGCAAATATCAATCGACGCTATCACCGTCTACGAGACAAAGGAGAACGAGAATCTTAGAACAAATCTACAAGAGCTGAATGACACAGTTAACCCATGCTGTTTAGTGTTCTTCAGCCCATCGGGGTGTGAATATATTTACAGGCAGCTTCAGACGTTCAATAACAAACTGTCAAATTTGCCTCACTTTGCTATTGGAAACTCAACTGCTCATAAAATCGAGAACCTGGGCGTGGAGATTGCAGGTGTTGCGGCCAAACCGCGAGCAGAAAGTGTGATAGAATCTATGCAACAATACTTCAGGACTGCTGAGAAATGCAGCTAGTGCCCTGCCAGGAGCTAAGATAGTGCTTTACCTAGAAAATGCTGTTTGTGAGCTTTCAGTGCCAAGTAAGAATATCTGCCATATCATTTAGTTTTAGTACAAAACAGAAACATTAATAAGATCAGATTAATTCTATTTGGCAGGCATTGTATAGTTGTAGTTATAATTAACTTTAATTTGGATTTGTTGGTTCATAACCAGGAAGAAAAAATGGTCATCAAGTGATTTATCCTGCAAAGTAAATAGTAAACTATCCAAAAACCATAAGGGTATACCTATATCTTTTTGAATACTACCTATTCAGTGTGGTTTTTGGATAGTTTATATTAAATTACTACAGAAAGATACCTTAAATTTATGTCTCATTATATAATGTTCTCGGTCAACCCGTTTCCATATTAGTGTTTAGCCAGACGAAGCCAGAAATCAAATTTTTGCAAGTTCTATTGTAGACATAACTAGCATACTGTCTGGTTATTTCAGTTACCACCTGTAGTGACATTCTCTAAAATTGATTGCATCAGTGTAACAATCGCAGTAATCTGATTGGCTGGTACACTTCAGCTATTGGATAAAATGCATTGATGCAGCAACATTGAACACATTCAGCCAATCAGAGGTCACTCGGATTGTAGCACTGATGCAATCATTTTTAGCTAATACTACTCTACTGGTGAGATCACAGACAGATAATTATTATTCATTAAAATGAAACAAATTCTATTTAACTGCAGAAATTTTAATTAAAGATAGTGATATGCGTAAAAAATAGGGCAGATTAAAAATAAATATAAAAATACACATGAACATAATATTGCATTAAGAGTACATCACAGCTACAACATACACATAAATATTCAGTATTGTAAAGTATTTTTCTTTTCAACAGTAGTCTCTTAGTTACAGTCGTTAGTCATTAAATGCTTACGTGAATTAATAAGTGTGATAAAAAAAAATTGCCAAGTGCAAGTGAGACTTTCACGGACGTGTGAAAGTTGTGGTTTTGTGTTGTGTGTTTGTGGTAAGTTTTATGAAAAGAAATTGTCATATAAAACTTAAACTTAAATGGTGCTATTGGCGTGCATGATGCGTTTTGCAGCACTGTCAATGATTGACTGATCAAAATAGGCATAGACTATTACAGATACGTTTGTAGCTCATCTGTGGGATTGTCTAAAACGATTGCTACAGTGTGACCATCGCAAACCCCTCTAGTTGGGCGAATTCATGGTGCTTTTGCTATTCAAATGCATTTTAACCAATAGCATAAGAATACCAGCCAGTCAGAGATAATCGTCATACGTCGACATAGGAATCTTTTTATACAATCTCTCATTAGTTTAATTGTGTCTGACACTTTCCAATTGCGCGTGGTGGGTATAAGATTCTAAAATATGTGGTGTTGGTTATTTGTATATTTTGTAATATAAAACTCGAATACAAATATAGGTGTACAAAGAATTGTATATGTAAATCGATAAGACTATGAATTAAAAGACAATTTATATAAATCTTGTTATAATCAATCTCGGTACCTTTTTGAACCATTTTGGACAAGTGCCTTTATCTTTACTGTCTCACGTGGAACAGGGCATAGTTAACTTGAAAAGTTTGGTACTCTAGAGTTCTAGATCCTCAGATGCCTTAGGTGTCGTAAGCTCGCACGGGAGTCCGCCAGTGTCCGCCAGTGCCGCTCACACGTCCAGCTCACGGCGGGCGGGCGGGGCGGGGCGCGGCGGCGGGCGGCGCTCGCTCTCCCGCCTCCTCAGCACCGACCCGTACGTCACTACTGCGCTGCTCAGCACCAACGCCGCGCTCAGCACGGCGAGCGGCTGGAACAAACAAATTGACAAGCCTTGTACACTTACGATTTGTAGGAAACACATTACGGTGATGTAGGTGCGCCGTCCTACGATATAAACTGGGGCAATCGAAAGTGGCTTGAAGAGAGTAAAATAACCGGTCAAGTGCGAGTCATACTCGCGCACTGAGGGTTCCGAAACTCTTGACCATTGTATTAATTAGGATTAATTAGGTACCTACTAGATGACAACTTAAGTGCGCAGTGTTATTGCAGTTCCTATAGACGCCTTCCGGTCTCATCGTCAGACCGTACCCTAGATGACTATTACCTACTGTCAAGATATTATATTATATCTACTGTCAAGATGAATCAAACAAGCCCAAACTCAATGGGGTTGTGTAGTTTTCTCAGTTTCCACTATTCATCTTTCATCCCATTAGTTTCTTTGAGTTACTTCCATAAGACAATGTATAACTTGTAAAACTAAGTCTAAGCTGTCTTTAAAGCATTCGAGATAGTCAATCAAAAGGTTCTCTATGTTTGATAGAATTTTCTTTGTGACCCTTTTCATGTCTAAACAAGCAAGTAATAGTATTGTATGTTCTAATAAATGTGGGAATAGCTCAAAGTAAAAACACTAAATATATATTAACTTCTTTTATTTAAACTACTTTTAGGACTCCTTAGCATGTCTTAACTCCATACGCCATCTTGCCAATCTTTTTTATCTCCATATCTTCCCACTCTCTCTCTCGCATACATCCATCCCTGTCATACACTTACATTCCGTTTCCCACATTCTGTCATCCTGCACAGACATACCTTCTCCGTTTATACATCTTTACCATATTCATACTTCCTCTCATACCTTCTCAACACTAACACACCTAAGTTAAACAATACAGTTTTCATACATAATTAATACATCTTAAGTTAACCAATACAGAATGACATCTTATAAGGAATCTAAACACTAGTAAGTAAGTATACATGGTCACAAATTATTATAATATTTCTTTTACAAAATAAAATAAAAATTGACTGATCTTGAATTTAAATAATGATAAAGTAATTGTATTTGAAAAAATAATGAACAATGTTGATCATCAAACTTCTTTTTATTTAAATAAAATTACTTGAGTTATGATTCAATAATAACCGGTAAAACACCGGTTTTTCTCTGGTGTTTCACCGGTATAGTATAGAATGAGACCTTTATTATATAAATCTTTGATTAACATACTTTACGCGAGTAAATAAACCTAGTTGTTTTACTAGCTACCTACCCATGAAAGGTTTATTTCTTTTATTGTATACTCTCGTTTTTTGGTTGATTTCATTCGGCAATTTCGTTCCTACCTACCTCTTAAAATATAAAGCCCCTAATCCCATTTCACTTGTTTACCCCCTTAATTTGGGGAGAAACCCCCATAAGTCCCTAATCCCTGGCAGCACTACAAAAATCCGATACCAACATTAACATAATAATACTATACACATAGCCGTCTCATAGAGACGTCTCAACACTACATCTACATTGCTTATTTTTTAGCAATTTCATTTGGTCTAGAACAAGCTGTGCAGCAAAACTATCATTTTCAAGATTAACTGATTCATTCAAGTACTCAATAGACCTATCAAGACAATAGTCAAATGACTTATTGTTATAATAACAAGATAGTATATTTTCAAGCTGTGACCATCTGCTAAGCTTAAGTTCACTAGGTAATATCCAGCTTAAATCTTCATGATGCATTAAATGTCCTTTTACATATACCTGAATGCTTAGATTTTCATCCACCAACACACTTAACTACTTTCACATTGCTGTCACCATTATCACTTTCAATATCAAGATTTAACAAATAGAAATATAGCCTCTTATTAGGTATCACTTGATACAACCATTTAGTCTCTTAAATTTTCTTGGAATTTATACACTAAGTCTGCGAATGATGTTATTATGTCACTCTAAAACTTTAGACACCTGCACCTCATGAAATTGTTCAGCTCGTTCTCTCCTTTTTTCGGGCTTGCTTCTTGGAGGTGGAGTGCTTTTCGACATGTAAGATGGGAGATTATTGAAAATATGAGGTATTGCTCCCTCGACCAAACATGAGTATTTCAATTGCTGTTCTGTCCATCACGTCCAATATTTCTTCTTGAAAAATGGTTGCTACGCTTGAGAGATATGAGCATCTTTCGGGAAAGACAATGTACTTTTAGCTCCTTCAATGCTGATAATGCATTTTCTTGGCATCTAAAACAGTTAAAATAACTTTTATTATCATAAACAAAATGAAATATAAGAATTTGTTTTGTAGGTTATGTTTTCAAACCTCGATACTTATTACTTATTTAAATTATGAGTCTGGCACTTAATTGTAAGTTACTATGTTGTTACTAAACATCTTTAAACGAAAATATTTTCATTTGTTACACCAAAATATATTGACAGTATTAGTCAGTTAGTAATAAACATAGCTTTTCTTACCTTTGCAATTTTGTTTGCACTTTGCAGTCGATATACATATAGGTAGGTACGAACCATGGATTTATCTCGTCGTAACTGATGTATTTTTAGGTTTCTATCCACCTTGACTGAAACCGTACATTAAATTTATTGTAACTTTTATTAAATAATTATGATTTATATACAAAATAACACGACGCACTACCCACAGACCAGAAAAGATAGCACTACCTTGCGATCTGCTTGCGATGTTGCCAAACTTCTACAGTCTTGAGTCTATATATACATCCTTCTCTATGCTTCTACTTCATGGCTCTCTAGATAGAGACGGCTATATACGTCAATGGATAGGTACCAAATAGAAACACAATCCCTTGTCCTGCTCCTACATACATATTTTGACATAATGTCTTCTCACTTTAGTCGTTTTAGCTTTATGAGCTAGCCACATTAGAGGGTTAACGTTGCCACTATTAACACGGCAGCTTCCCCCAATATTTAATGCGAAAAATTAAGCGGCTACACTTGAGCGGTCAACGTCAATGCCCGATAATGACGATAAAATGTCTTGATTCAAGATGGACGCTGACGCTGCTGCATTCACATTGCGTTATCGCCAATGAATTAATACAGGATTAATAAATACATAATTAAAAAATTAATACAGAATTATTGCGTTATCGCCAATTAAATTTGCGTTGACGTTGACGAAGTGTGAGCACTCAGTTTGTCGCGTTTAATATCGGCGGAAATAACCGCGATAATAGTTGAAATGATCGACATTGACGTTTACCATAGTGTGGCCGCACCATTATAATCTGTCTACGTGACGCGTCACTAAAGAAGCGTTGCAATAGTTGTAATTCACAGTAAGATATCGGTTTTTGTTTTGGTTATTTGGCTGTTTTAGATACTATTATAAGGTTTAGAGGTATCAAAATCTCCGTAATTTGTAAGATTTTAAGGCTGGTGTTTGTAAAATATAACGGGACTTACTATGAAACTAAGAATTCGGTATGGAAAAAAACGATTTTTGAAGATGTGCCTTAATTTGTTTTAATAATGAGAAAGCCGTGGTTTTCAAGCTGTAACTTTTTACTGAGTTAAGCTATAAGCTTGATATTCTTAAAACACTACGAGACCATTGAACTTTATATTCAGTATAAATTTCGACTTCGGATCATAAGCCGTTTTCGAGAAAAACGGTGGTGACACACTGACAGACAGACGGACAACGAAGTGATCCTATAAGGGTTCCGAAGTTTTTTTCGGAACCCTAAAAATACTACATATTTAGTTTAGGTAGGTACCTACATCATTCTTATTCCTCGAGTTTCTGTTCCCCGGTTTTTTCGGTAGGAACGGCATTCAGAATCTTGCTGACCGCAACATTGAGGTCAATTTGAAATCTCGAACATGCTTTTATTCGATAATAATGAATATAAGTATAGATTCTTTTATGAGGGCGTCTTTAGCGTTCGATGTGCGCTGAGCCTAAGTTGGCATGCTATGACCGTATCAAAAGGCTCTCTTTTTGATACGGTAAATCCTTACTTTACATTCCAAAATGTAAAGTAGGGAAGCCGCGCGGCATGAATCACAAAATGTCGACCAAACGATACGTGCTAATCGCATACGATACACGCGCAATCACGGAACTAAAGTAAGGCACGCAAATAGCGACCTTGCCGCGAGCCGCAGCTCTCGCTACGGACATTTTTTATGGTAATAGGAAGTTTTACCCGCGAGGAACTCAAAATTATGTGGCTTATTATACTTGTATGAAATGTACTTATTGAAGTATTTTTATAAAAAGAAAATTCGCGGCCCGTGTTCACTAATCGCGATTTGCATTGACTACGCACTGGGCGCCAAAACGACCCGCGAAGGAATCGCGGCGTGACGGAAAAAGCATATAGTAGATCACGGAACACTATTTACATGTAGATACGAGTACTGTACCTACTTAGTTCAGCTTACAATATTAAGATACTAAAGCCTACTTAGTACGCATGTCCGTTGTTTTGTTCTTGACAAGACATTCCTTGACTGCAGTCTCACAAGGTGCATTTAAAAATGATACCTAACTCATCGATGTGATAACGGCCTAACTTGAAAGGGCCTATGGCATTGGAAATTAAAATCAATCGATTCCTAAACGCCATCTTACTTAAAAAGAAATCCCTTGGCAGCACATCATTGACGGTAGGGTGGTAACTAGCCTCTAAGGTGTCCTCAAAACACCGACAGCTGACGGAAACAAAGACTCATTCGAGACATTGAGACTTGAGTCTTCGTACCTAGTAGAGAAGGGTCGAGACAAACGTATCCTAGTGCGTACTAGACTCTATAACTTTAGTATAAAATGCAAATACCCCGTGCACGTGGTCGAGCGCACGGCGCGCGGCGCAGCGCGCCAGCCCGAGCGCGCCCGCCGCCAGCAGCGCCAGCGCGGCCGCGCTCGACGACACTACGTCCTGGAAACATAGAGCACTGATAGTCTGGCGGTGAGGACTGCGGTGTCCTGTTAGGCGGAGTCGCAGGTTCAATCCGAGGTTAGGGCCCGTGCCTACTGACGGCCGGCACGGCTGGGACTCTATTCGGCACATTAAAATCCCCACGCGCTTATGTGCGTTTTATCCCATGCTTTATGCAGCCGTAGGACCGGCGCGGACGGGAGAGAAGGCGCAGCAGTAGAGTTTTGCGACCGTTAGACAAGGATAGATCTATTCTCTTACCGTTCGGTCTCTGTCAAATAGAATGTAATAATACAGTATCGTATCGCCGCCGTGACCCTACTCACGATGTAAAAGCAGGTCACTGGCGCGTGGCTGGCGAGCCGCAGCGCGTGCGCCGCGCACAGCAGCGCGAGCAGCGCGGCGGCCGCAGCGCACGCCGCGCCCGCCGCCGCCGCGCAACCGCCGCCCAGCGCCCACAGCACGGGGGACGCTGCACACGCTACCTGCACACACAGTCACAGATTTTAACACGCTTGTCGCCGAAAGCTTGCTTTAAATCTGAATAAATAAGTAGGTATAGGTACTTAGGGCAACGACTGAACCGATATGGCTGTTTGGCACAGAGATAGATTATAGTCTAGAATAACACATAGGCTAGGTACTTTTTGTCCTGGAGAATAAGAGACCCTCTATAATTATTAAAACCTCAATCCATGCGAACGAAGTCGCGGTCATAAACTAATTACGCTTTAATGCGAAGAGAGCCCGCGTGGCGAGCGCGTATGTGTCTAGAGACCACGAGATTAGATGATTCCGAAGAATTTAAACGTTCACGTTGTTGCCTAGGAAAGAGTCCACATTCCACTGGCACACATTTTACGTGCAACAAACATTACGGCAACCGCCCGGCGCCCGCACGAATACTTCTGCAGCCAGGGCAGCCAGGCTACCCGCGCGAAGTCTGGCCGCCTAGCGAATGTACGCTTGGTTTTTGTAAAAGATAGTTTCGTTTTAATTAGATAACTAAAGTGCCTAATCCACTGAGGGTATATCAGCTAGGGACGTATCTTTTTATGTCAAAAAAATAAAGCCTCAATAGCCCAACGATTAAACGTGCGGACGGAAAACTGAAAGGTCGCAGGTTCGAATCACACCCATTGCACTATTGTCGTACCCACTCCCAGCACAAGTTTTCCGCTTATTTGTAGGGGATAGGAGGATGTTAATCAACTTCAGCTTGACTAATGTTGTTTTTAAAAAAAAAAGTGATATTCCCCATAACGCTGTGACTCGTGTCGTCACAGAACCCAATTAAGTAACTACTATCGTCATTTTCATCGATCGATACAGGCATACAGGTCCACAGTTGGAAGTATACCTAGTTCTCTTATTCTTCCAGTTTCCACACGCTGCGGTCTTTGTAGCGGCTGCGACTCGCCTGATGGCGGTCACCGATACATCGCCACTCCATCCACGCCTTGCGAGTTGTGGACCCCTGATGTCTATCGATTCTGAACTAATTCTTCTGCGGATTTCCTCTAATGTAACTTTAATGATTTTGAATTTTTTGTTTCACCATCGCAGAGTAAAGATTTACAGACGAATTTTTGATAGATTTCCAGTACAGAAACTGTTAGAACGCACAATTAACTCCTCGGTTAATCGTCATTAGGCCATGGTGGAACTGGCATTAGTAAAATAATAACTTGTCACTTACTATTGAAAGGACTTTCAGCACACCCTCTGGAGACGTGAAGAAATTGTTTTCAAGATAATATTCGCGCAATATCTCCCGATCGGTTTTGTGCACCGAACTCACCATCTCACTCAACTATCCCGAAGCAGATACCTTAGAACTATACTGTGACGAAGACGTAGTAGCGACTCCAGCCAGGAACGTACATCGAGAGATCATGCAATGTGCGACGAATCTTTAATGTAAGTTAGATATGGCCGTGAGAACTAAATTCTCACACAAATTGCGAACCTATTTTCAGCGACGTATGCCGCAGTTGTTAAAAAAATATCACGTGTTTAAAGTTTAAAGAAACAAGGAAGCGAAGAGAGAACTTATATTTTTCACTTTTCTTCAGATTTTGTATACTACATGCTGTACATTATTATTAATGTGAACTAATTCCTGACTACTATGCACTATGCTACTATGTCATTATAAGAAAATTGGACAGAAATCGGCGAATATTTCGACGTAAGCAAAATGATATTTTATCAATATGAATCCAACCAAATGAACGAATAGGTAATACAATTATAATTAACCTAATCTTTGAGATTTAAATGATACTAGGCAAATCAATTAGGGTAATAGCTCAATCAATCGGATCAACAGATACCTATCTAAACATTACACGACAGTTGAATTTAAATATTAATAAACAAAATTTTATCTTAACACGATGATCAACTTTAGCAACAACTTAGCAACCATACGGTTGCACAAGATAACAATATTTTTTTTTGCTATTACCCGCCAAATCCAAAAATTCTGCATGGTCTTAGACCATTTTAACTATTTAGTACTTATACTATGCACCGCCCGCAAACAAGCAAGCAATACGCATCACCACCATACAAATACTCAAATCTTCGACCTTGTACACAAGCATCATTATTTTCTGACGATGCGTATCTCTGGCTGTGTTATATGTATGTTATTTACTACTTATCTACATAAGTAGCGGGAAGACAGGCGGCGCAGCGCTGGAGGTTCAAAATTGCACTTTGTTAATGTAATGAGTAAAAGCAAAATAACAACACACAATTTGTATAAAAACCATATATGTATTATCATTAAAATTTAAAATTAAACTTTACTCGCACAAATATTACTGAGATCATAATAATAATATCATGTTACAATTCACCGATTCTCGACAACTTCACGTCGCCGCGATGTGAAGTGACAATACAACGTACAACACACAAAGCAACTCGAAACAACTTCACTGTGCTTCTGCGGCTCGCGAACGTCGCGTCTACCAACAATTAATACAAAAACTTGCGTTACTTTACAAAAGTTGGTCAATTATTTATTTAATCATTATCATTATTAACTCTGTGAGCTTATAGCTCAAGCTTATCTCATTTTTAAACTCAAATTCAAGAGTTTTGAGTGTAGGTTTTGTGTAAATAAACTCGTCATTTCCAGACATGACATGAACCTGTCAAATGGCTGTTGATGAAATGGCGATGGTAGAACGCGATTGGCGATGGCGAATATTTGGTGTCGATTTTCATGCAAACATCAAAGGATCTCGGTGCGATTCGCAAAAAGCTTTACTCGTTGTATCTGCCAAATGCTTTAACGGAAAAAATGTTGTGCGAAAAGTATTGGAGCAAACGTTGGGGCCAACGTGAGACCGTGCGAGTTTCGGAGTATGACTGCCGAACCGATACGTGATTATTATACTGATATTTTTTATTCGATGACAAGATAGTCCTTGACTGCGATCTCACCTGATGGTAAGTGATGATGCAGTCTAAGATGGTAGCGGGCTAACTTGGAACGGGTAGGTTAACCCATACTCTAATCGGTTTCTGCTCACACATCTCGTGCCGGAGTCATAGGTCCCAGGGCTTCTAAGAGTTAAAGACGGCCCTAAGTGGACCTAGTCTCGACCTGCCACGTCTATATTGGAATTGGTTAATTTAAACTATGTTGTCGCGTTCTACATGCCAACTTTTGTGACGAGAAAACTTACACTCAAATCTCAAACGTTTTACACTAATTTTACGACTTACGACAGAGACCGCAGAATTTAAACGAATGAATTAATTAATTAATGTAAATCGGAAGAGAATCATCAAAAGTGTACAATAACAAGTGTGTGTGTGAATGTATAGTCGAAGCTAAAACAACTTGAGTGTCTACACAGACGGACTTGTAAAATTACAGCCGGCAGATTGCGAAAAACTTTCAATAAAATAATTGCTAGTCTCAATTGTGGTGATTGGCTGACTTTAAGGCGTTTTTGCGACAAAAATGGATTTTAGCCAATAGCTCGAGAATCGCTCCATCAGAAGTGGTTGCAATTCTTTTTAACAATCCCGCGGCTGTTCTATTGCAGTTGACACAACTGCATTGATACTGGTGACAGACCGCGAAGTCAATCGGCAGTTGCGACCGTTGTATCGACTGCACCAAACCCGCAAACTGCAATATTGAAGACCGTCTGCATAGACCCTTAAAAATATGTACTAACAAACCGTGTACGAACATAGAGGAATCAAGCACAAGTTCCGTGATATGTATAATACAATATTATAAAACAAAACTCGATTATGTGAACATACAGCAGCTTAACGCAGGAATGTTCTATAAAACCCGTAATCTCTTTACGAGAGAAGTCCTATTACTAGAGTGCGCAATGTCCCACAAAACGCCAGTGTCCCGCTCGCATGCAAACTAGTCGTGGTCATTTCTTTCCCTATCATATGTAACGCAATACTGACAGCGACGCCACACTACGTTGCGAAGCCCCTTGTGATTTCGTCGGCTTGTAAGCCTCACTACTGCTGAGGCGTTGTTACGATTTACTGATTCGAAAGCAACAAATCGTCGTGATGACGCAGCGCAGCGCGTGGCACGCCACGAATTCATTTCAGTCAGACGCCACAGAAGCAACGCAGCGACACCGCAACGCACCGTGTAGCATCGTTATCACATTAATTTATCAAGACGCAGACGTTAATACATTTACGTTTTTGTAAGTGGGAGCGTTTATTTTGAAACCTGTCGTAGGAGATTCGCTCCTCTAGTAATAGTCATCCCTTCAAAAACTCTACAACTCAAAAAAAAAAAAAAGTTGAATATCTGGATAATTACTAAGAGGCTGCCGACTGCTGTATATTTTTCGCAAATATTACCTCAGTAAAGCATTTAACTTGTATAATAAAGACTCGCTTGTATAATAAAGACGTGTATAAAACAAATAAAGAGGTGTGTACAAATATTCCTGTTTGATCATCAAACCTGTAGCCGGCCCGCGCCCAGTTCGCTACACATTCAAATCGTGACCACGCGCATACATAGCACTTATTTCCAAGTCAAGATTGGCCTCTCTGCTAGTCTTGCCGATGCTGGCGCGGAAGTGATTACGGCAAGCTCGCTGCGATTGTGCGTTTTACACGACTGCCCAAAAAAGGAGCGTAATGTTTTCAGGGTTTTTGTACATATGTGAGTTTCTTAATTCTACCATAACTTCTAAATGCCCGATTTGAACCTATTCTGACGTAGGTATCGTTACAATCCTGACATCATCCCGTGTGGTACGGGTTATAAATTTTTTGAAAAAAATTCTATATGGCGCCATATTTTTTAGAATTAGCTTGTCACGCTGCGTCTTGAACGCGATAGCGAGAGTGGGCGCGGGCGGCGGCTCGAGCCAACGAAACAAAGAACGGTACAAACTCCCTAAGCTCATAGCGCGAGTACGACAGGTTAGTTCTACCCGCGACGTCATACCACGTTCTGTTTGACAGCTCGCATGACCCGTACACTCTTCGCGGTGCAACGCGGTAGCCAGTCCCAGCGCAGGCTGACACAGTAGTACATGTGTGCGAATACGGGACCAATCTCTGTTCCCTGACTCTCATTCGTGCATTAACTACGTTCTATACTTAATCTTTAACAGCAGATTACAGTGGTCCTAGTGCAACTTTTCAAGCTTACGTTAACCCTGCGTAAATCTATCAATTAGTATGGAAACATTATCCATCCCTTTTCCGTCCATACTAAATTAAAGTTGACGTAAACTTGAAAATATACATTACACTGGACCCACTGATAGATTGTACGTAAAGAATACCGACGATAGTCCGATGCGAAGGAACGGCAATCGAACTCTATTGGACAAAGATCAAGCATAGGATGTGCAGTCTCACGTGCTCTCCGGGGCACGGGCTGTTGCACCGACAGCTTCCAACTACAACGAACCGTCAAACAGACGATGGTACAAAATAACGAGTATAGACAGTATAAAATTACATCCTATAACATCTTAATCGGTATATTTTGAAATCCCCTTACGACTAACTGTAGTATAATACGCCTTACAAACTGTACCATGCAAACTAGTTGATTCATTACAAGCGTCGCGTACGATACGATGACGTGAACTTCGCCAACTCAAACCAAAATTAAAACGAGACTTGGCGCCCTTCATATCATAACAACTTCTGTTTGATAAGTCGGTTTAAGATTCCCTAAAACTCTGCTTTACATCATCCTCTTAAGTTCCAATATCCACTAAAGCGGAGATGGGCGGAGAGGACAGAAGAGAGATATCGTATGTATATCGATACTCTACAGCTCCACCTAACTGTCGGTAGTAAGTAATACTAGTGGTTCGCCCCGAACTGAGACCTCGCGATATCCCGTAATTCCCAAAAGTTTTAATTATATATTGTAATAATTAACTTTTAACATTAGACGCAATAAAAAAAATAATAGTTGACATAAAACTGTTTTACTGACACAGCGCCATCTATTAGCATTATTGTGAAGCTATTAGCATTTAAAATTAAATAATTTCGTTTCTTTATAACATTTATCTAATTTTAGTATTTGTTGTTCAAGAACAGGATATAACTGAATTTTCAATCAAGTTTCACGTTCTAATATTCAGTAATTCAGAAGTTATAGGGCTCTGACAGACATTTAGACGGACACACTTCTCTGTCTAGTAGGCAAGCGCCCTAGTTGACTCAGAGAACTCGTTTCACTCGTTCAACTACGTTTATCGTTCAAACTAAGAAGGGATTTGACTTTTGCTGTGGCAAATGTTGCAGACTGAAACGAGAGGAAATTCAAAGCGGTGTGATCGACCAGGTCTGTTCGTCTCACTTTGTGCTGGCACAACTGCGGAAGTTAACCCCGCTCTGGCCAGTAAGCATCTCTCCGCTCTAATCAGTAAACAACTCTCCGCTCCGCTCCGCTCCGCTTTGGTATCTCCGCTTTGGTGGTCCTGCCCGCTACTCACTT
Organism: Hipparchia sbordonii; assembly: GCA_038048805.1. Lineage (NCBI taxonomy): Eukaryota > Metazoa > Arthropoda > Insecta > Lepidoptera > Nymphalidae > Hipparchia > Hipparchia sbordonii. The sequence continues at coordinate 220,446 of CM076113.1, forward strand.
TTCTCTATTTCTTTCGATTGCCTATCAAGCAACATAGTTATTCAAAAATGATACAGACAAACAAACAATAACGTTGCTAGGTAACTTATCGACGTATTTCAGATGGATTGAATATACCTAGATAACGGGACTGAATCGCGTCGCGACGCGGTTTAAGTTAAGAAGTTCTTATAATATGAAGTAGCCCTTAGGGTTGGAAAGGTCCATGAAATCAACAAAATTAAGTGTTCCAAAGGCGAAATCACACGAGGGAAGGAGCACGTTGAGAAGGGTAGGGCGAGGTCAAAGGTCACGACAAACAAAATGGTAGATCCCTAACGTAACAAAACGGCTTGACATTTAAGTAAATATCACGACAACGGTACTCATGGTTATACATAAAACGAACTCCGCTGACGAACCTAATGACTCGCCAGCCTTTCCTGCCGGCAGCTTTGAAAAGGCTAGCGATACGACTAAACCGAATTGCCAGGATGTCCTCGCAATTCAGTTTAGTTTACGAACAACCGAATAAATGATAATATGATTATACCTTACAAGAAGTGCAATACTTAAATGTGCTAAATAGATAAATTACTATTGGCCGAATGTAGAAACGTCTCTTAAAACTTAAGAAAGTTATTAATATTGACAGACTTTTGGTATTTTGTGCAAACATCAAAAATCTGAAAAAACTGGTACCTACTTAGCTTTGAAAATTTAAGTTTCAGTAACGTTCCCAAGTTCGGCCGTTTAGACTTAAAAAAACTCCAGTCTACATATTCATAGTAAGTACATAACATAGGCATACCTCACGTAATATAATATGTAATGTAATGATTCCCCGAATACATTTTAATACACGTCAAAAATTGCGAAACCGGACCCCTCGCCACCCTGAGCGTGGTCAGTACGGCACCTTCCCCTCTTTCGGCATTTCATATTTTCCGATCTTTTTCGAAAAACACTGGCAAAATCAAAATACATAGATACTTGGATTACATATTATCACAAATCACATACTGATGATAAAACTAAACAGTCTCGGTGCAGCGGTAGGTTCCAATCTCACCGATTAGGCAATTTTTAACACGTTTAAAATGTATTCGGATAAATTCCTTCAAGTTTAATAAAAATATGATGTAATGATTCTCTTACGGAACCCTTATAACGCAATACGGTACATCTGACTTGGCGATGAGGCCCGGCTCGGCTCGCTCTGTGCGGCGACAATAACTTGGAGATCTCAGTACAAGAACGGTGTCATTCACAACCTCTTAGAATCTCGTTAGGTTAAAACCGCACTCACTGCGCGTTTTTGAACTGTCTCGCAAAAACACTACAAGCATTTTGGCAATGCGATTGGCTGTTTGAATTTGTCTGCATTTAGTGTTTGTTCAAGCTTGTGGATAGAGTAACGAGACCCGCCGCAAGCCGACTGCAGTCAGCTGCCACCGAACATACGAGATGGCCGGTGCTCATCGTCAAATAGTGTAAGCATTTCAATCGCAACAACGTTCATTAGTATGACGCATGCGTGACTAGGATACAATAGTAAACCCTGCGGGGGACGAACGAAAGGTCGACGCGCTACATCGCTCACTCAAACGACAACGCTCAGTAACCTACGGTTTGTGCAAAAACTACCAAGGAATGCTGCTCGATACAAATTAACTTACAAATTATTCTATAAATGGACTAGCATCAAAATCAGACTTGAGGAAACAATAATATCTATACTCTACGATGCCGACCTGCAGCGGCCCAGCAGCCACACGTACAACGCACTGCACGATATCAATAGGTAACATTCATTCGAAATAGGTCTATTGACATGGCAAACACGGTGGGGTAATTTCATATTGTTTTTATCCCAAAATTTTAACACCAGATATTAAAAAGCCGAAAAAAAAAGTAATTTTTTTTTCAAATATCAATTCGAAACGTTCCATTAAGTTTTTTGAGTTTCCATTTCGCGTGCAATCCACACTGTAATTGTGAATTCTAGATCGATATAGAAACACAATAATGGACAATTTGTAAAAGATGTAAGATTACAATTTTTTTTTTATCTAATAGCAACAGGTGTGCACTTATAATAATTCAAATCTGTTTGCTGGACCGCTGCTACAGATCGATAGACTAGAATACAATAAACAGAAAATGGACGTGAATTCAGGCGAACTCTAATGGCAGTATAAGACAATCCACCGACGTCCCTCCCACCTCCCCCCACCTCCCCCACCCCGCGCCCGCGGAGCCGCCCGCCTGCGGCTCACGAACACAGAACTCTCACTGCCCACTGATCCTAAACGTACACATCTAAAATACGCGCTGAAATTTTAATGGTTGTTTTCCCGCAGTGAAATGACGTTATCTCGGTAGTAGGTACAATGGATTTATAAAAAATATATATATGTTTCATTTATTTTATCTATTATAAATATTATACTTAAATAAACACACTCGACAGCGTTCTCGGGCCAATAGTAATACACTGCCTAGTTTATGGCGTCTCACTGCGCGCGAGCTTACTTTTCTGTGAACATTTATGAATCGCTGTTTACTGTCGACAGCTATTGTTTCTCACGCTTTCGAGTTTATAAATATTATTTTAAATATTTCAAAACAAATACATTTTTATTTTTAAAGTTTAACTCCATGTCGGGATATTGGGTACCCGCTACTGAGAGCAAATCGTTCCGCCGCATGAGAAACACCATTAAAATTTCTTAATGATCATAATGTCCGCACCACACCACACCACCGCACACCACCGCACACCACAGGCTGAGAGTTACAAAGCACTCTCACCGCTCCAACTATATGAACGAGACAGATTCATGTCAGGACACTGACCTCTATCTTTGATCTATGTGGCGTTTCAAATTGATCCATAAAAATTATGCTGTCATTTGTATAGGATCAGCAAGTTCAGTGTTTATCATAGATCAAAAATAGAGGTCAGTGTGTCACGACATGTTCGTATCTCGCTTAGATTGCCTCGAGTCACGGCCTATAGATCTCAGCCCAATTTATCGGCCAATAGTTTTTCTACGCGTGTAGAGCTACCGCCCCCGGCAAACCATCTAAACAGGTAAATGTGCATTTTTAAAATTTATACGCGCAGTTGTTGCAATCTACTCTTAATTGATGATGAAGTACAATTAAAACCAAAACTGACTTGAACTAGAACTAGGTTTTTAGTCATTTAAACTATCGGCCGATGAAAAGTTGTAGTCTACGGTGGCTCATAGACAAATCAATTCATGTCGGAGATCCCCAGGGAATCTTCCTCGCCTGTCTATAAACACTCTAAGAATCATCACCTCAATGCAGCTATACAACTCGAAAATTCTTGTTTTTAGAAGACTTCATATTTTGTGCCATTCTCTAGCGACCTCGTTATACTGCAGGCTTACTCTTTAACGCTAATTCTATTACAATTTACAAAGATTTCGATTTAATATTAGATGTCAGGCCACGCGCAGTGTAGGGTTTCGTAGTTTTTGCCCCAAATTAGAACTGGTCGTTTATAAGAGTAGGCCTGCAGCTCCTGTAGCCCGGGTGACTCAGCTACCAGCATCCGTTCTCGCACATATCTTATAAATCAACACCATTAAAAAAGCACATCACTAATCAAAACATTGTTTCGGGTACAAAAATTGGGGATCTGTCGAAATGGTTTTTTTAAAAAACTCTCATTGTAACATGTTACACCTCGTTACATGTCACACGTCACACGACACTCGGCGCTCACAGTTCAGTTTATATCCGTTCACAGCGACCAACCCCTCGTGGCATATGGCACACCAAACACTAAAAAACTAGCTGGAAACATACTCGCAACACACCACACATGAGTTTTGAATTACTTTCAATAAATAGTAGAGAAAGTCTACAGTCTACACACAATCAACGCTAAAATTGCTTTGCGTGTTCGGTGTGACTTCAAATCGCACGACGTGTTAAAGTATACTTCCAGCCATTTTTGCAGTGGGAGCAGGCTAACCCGGCAAGGGCGCGGCGGTGTAAATTAAACCCATACCCCTAGTCGGCAGTTCGACGTAGTGAGAGCCGGGGCGCGGCGCGTGTAAACGGCCAGTTTAGAAATCGGTGGTGGGGGCCGGTCACTATAACGCGTGGTCGCGCGACGTGGAGGGCTGCGGCGGCGCGGGCGGCGCGGGCGCGGCGGGCGGCGGCGCCGTGGGCAGCGCGCGGTAGGCGTGCTCGTGCGGGCCGCGCGCGCCGCGCACGAAGGCCGCGCGCGCCGCCAGCCCGCCGCCCGCCAGCGCCACGCACGCCGCCACCAACCCCACCATCTGAAACCACACGGCCAGCTTCAACACGAGCCCTCCCGGCACCGCACACGTGGGGTTAAGCCTCCTTAACTGCATAATCGACTACGAGCAAATGAACAAATTGATTCTTCATTTTAGGGTCTGTGAAGCCTACGTGTTGTGACCGATAGACAAACACCAATTTTGTTTATGCTGAGTTTACTCCGTTTTCCCTTTTCAACTATTTTAAAGCTCACCAGACCCTGTAGTTCGTCATCAATGGTTGTGCCACAGTATGTACAAAAATATCTACGCATCGTAAAGAAGGTGGTCTACGGGTGGATAGACAAGTTTCTTCTCGGCAGAATCCGCTCGGCACCGATCGAGCTACACGTATAAAGCGTGGTACACACCGCGGCCGCGAACAGCACGTCCCCCGGCGGGCGGCCGAGCGGCGGCGCGCGCGCCAGCAGCGCCCCCGCGCCGCCCGCCAGCCACAGCGCGCTCCACAGGAACGCCGCGCCGCCCTGCAAACAACACATATTACCCACCTCCAGTACATCATTTAAACACACAAGCCCTTACCAAATCGAATTTACTCATATAAATCGATATACTCATAATTATGCATAGTATATACATATAAGAAACAGAAGAAGAAATAATATCTGACTAGTATCTTTAAGTGACACTACAGAACATCTGCATTCCGAACCAGTGGTAGAGTCATGACGTGTCATAAGAGCTACAAGTTGGCCTACATGAAATAAATAATTTTGAATTTTGAACAACCGTTAATTTTTCACGTTCTTCACCATTTAGGATTTTTCCTGAAGTCATGCTCTCATAAATATCTGTCCATACACTAACCTATGATTTTATTGTTGATGCGAATTTAATTTCAAAATAATTGTTTCTTGACCACCTCTTATCACTTCTATAGGAATTAAGTCTCAGTTTACAGTACTCAAGGATTTCCTCCAATTTAAAAATCCTACTTCCATTGATGAAGGATGTGCCTGCCGGGCACACGATACAGTTTTATATGTAAAGAGACAGGCGGTTTAACACTGTCCCTTCCTCGGCGCCGCCACAATATGCTACTATTGTGCGGGTGTCACAAGCACGCCGGCTACACTCGACGCGATCTAGATACGGCGTCTAACCGCCGCGCCGGCTAAACCACTTCGCTCCACTCCACTCGAGACCTCCGCCAAATTCATTACCTAACTCACTTAGTTCACTAAAAATAAACCCTTTGTCAGTCAAACAAGATTATAAGAGGTTATCACGGGTCAGAGAATATCCCTGTACGTGTACACTCATCAAATATGTACAGTATAGCCCCTTTAGTATATAGTCTAGACAAATTGACTGACAAAGACTGCAAAATTGCAAACTGACAGTTCTACTGACCGATCGCCGACCCGCTGAGCCATTAGTATGCAGTTGGTGTACAGTTGTAACGACGGCATCTGAACAGCCATTTTCTTGTCATTGTTTAACGTTCATGGATTCTTACCGCAACATGCACATTCTTGCTGCAACAGTGCATTTTAAGCTATAGGGATATGAGTTTCCGCAACTTCAGAGTTGATTCACCACTTACCTATCTGACTAATAAAGGCTTGCAAAGGTCTTCGATATAATTTCAACGCTTGCGATAAAGGGTCGGCTGCAGCTTCGGCAGCCGCGCCGGGCCATACGGGTATCGGTACAAGTCCTTACCAGTCTGTTCCAGTCGAGCGGCAGCAGCGCGTCGAGGCGCGACACGTGCAGCGCGGCGCGCGTCGCGTGCAGCATGAGCGAGGTGAGCGCGCCGAACAGCAGAGCGCGCGCCGCGCCCGCGCGCAGCCCCGTCGCGCCCCACACCATGCCGCACACGCACGCGCTGCACAGCTGTACACAAGTGTCATCGCTATCAATTATTACTGTATTATGTGTTGTGACCGACAACCTCCGCGTGAACTTAGGTATCTAAAATCCCTTGAGAATACTTTGCTTTCTGGGATAAAAGTAGCCTATGTCACTCTCCAGGTCTTCAAACATCCATACCCACGCCAAAAATCAGGATTGAAGAAACAAACCAGCAAGGGTTAGCAAATCAACAAACAATAGAATTATTTTCCAACAATGAAATAATTTTCCAGCCCAACCTTGGTTAGTTAATTTCAATAGGGCAATTGAATTGTGTTGAAAGTTATTTTCATAAACACAAGCTTTGTATACCTTAATGTAGCAACAGTCGTTAATATTTGCAAAAAATACTAAGTCTTTGGAGACAAATCATTCATCTTATAAGCTATGTAATATAAAATATAATGTATATGTAATATAAACTGTGCCATGCTCTGTAATATAAACAGTGCAGTATGGTGATGGCAATTCAGAATGCAATAATTGTTACCACCCCTCCTCTTCCCGCTGGTGTCTTACGAGGCGACTGAGGTAACGGAGAATGGGCAGCAGTGTCTGCCGTGCTACTACTACCGTCTCCTGTGAACACCAACCTGTCTGCCCAGCGTGATGATTATGGGTAAATCCTCCCATTGGAAGAGGCCTTTAGTCCAGCAGTGAACTGTTATAGGCTATTGATGATGATGAATATAAACTGCCTCACTGGTCTAGTGGTTAGCAAGTTGGACTGGATGCTCAGGTCCCAGATCAGGACAAAAATGTGTTAATTGTAATTAATTGTAACCCTATTGGCTTTTCCTGTCAAGAAATTCCCAGTACTAGCCACGAGTTAGGAAGTTTGCTTCGAGTGCCTCGGAGAGTGTGTAAAGCAGTCAGCTGGTCTCTCTGCGGTCATTTCGGATTTTCCATCCCAGCCGACTATGAGAGTAAGGGAATGGGAAGAGTGTACCTGTGTTTGCTCACTCACTTGTGCACTACAATATCTCCCGCACAGATGACTAATCTCTGAGAAGATTGGCCAACATGGTCAAACTTGGTCAGGACATTATAATACAAATAAATTGAAAAAAGCAAGTTTTCTGCTAAGTAAGCTTAGATGAATTAAATAATTTTATATGTATTATGAATTTAGTCTGCATGAACTTAGGGTTTATAAATCCTAAGGGAACTCTCCAGGCCTGAAGATCCTTTTCATGCCAAATATCGTAGATCCTTTCATTGGTTTAAGTCATCCAAAACATATCAGATGGATAGAGATAGTAGTTACAGTTTTCCAAAGGTAGGCTACTTAGCCTAGCAATTAACTAAGATTGACTGAGAGCCATACACTTCCACATTTGAATATATTATTATGGAGTATGAATTTGTAAATTTGAATTTGTTTCCCGGCACAAAAGAGGTCTAAAAATGATGACGTTGATAGCCCTCCAAATCATCAATATTTGAAGTAAAATAATCTCTCAGTCAAGCAGATAACAAACGATCTACCTACACAAGAAATTATAGTAGAGAATACAAGAGGCTTTGCTGCAGGGGTGGGCGGCCGGCAGTCAGTGGGTCGTGGACACACTCACCGCCAGCAGCAGCGTGAGCGCGCCCACCGGCGTCAGCAGGTAGCCGGCGCGGCAGTAGACGGGCGCGAGCGCGAGAGGGCGCGGCGGCGGCGCGCGCGAGTAGTGCGCGTGCGAGTCCCACGAGCGCTCCGTGAGCTCGGTGCCGGCGGGCGAGCGCCCCCCGCCCGCGCCGCCGCTGCCCGCGATCTCGAAGTCCTGCACGTCTTCGCCGCGGCAGCTCGTGGGCTCCAGCTCGCGGATCTCTTCCAGCAGCAGCTCCACTTCGTCGGCGCAGTACAGCTCGCTGGCGGACACGTAGCGCGCCGGCGCCGCTTGCATAGCCCCCGCAGCCAGCCCGCCGCGCCTCTGACCGGCCTCACCTCGCCCACATCGCTCGCGCGACGGGTGGCCACTTCACATCCTGTCACTGCTCGAGCGCACTAGAGCCGCCCGGCTCGAGCGGCATCGAGGCTCCAACCCCACGGCGATATCCGCATTATTGTGCAACACGGGAAAGTTGATTGTAAAAAGTTCAATTGTATACAGAATTTTAAAGACGCTCTATTTGCCCGTAAACGCCATGTTTGTTTTTCGTATTTTTCACAGATCACCACAGATCACTACCTATATGCTAGGTATTTTTTTTACATTTGACGCAAACCCACAGATTAAAAAGAAAGATACTATAGTTATCTATGATACGTTATTGTGTATTTGCACAAAGATTTGCGCAATATTATAATTTGGTGCAAAATATGTGCGCAGGAAAAAGGGAAAAAAATGACTCCCTATCACAGATTACATTGAAGCGCATTGAATATACATACTACTGATGACTGATGCCTACCTACACGAAAACCATATGAAAACAGTAAAATAGGTACCTACTTACTTTTTTATAATTTAGGGTGACCAACCCAATAGCTAGCACTGCACCAATTTATTCGCACCTTGGCAAAAAAGATTAAAATATGTTTCTGTTTGTGGTTTTTAAACATGCGTAAACATACAGACTGCTAAAATCATAACCCTTCCTTTTAGCTTTGTTGTAGTCGGGCAAAAAAGGACAAATAAACCTACGGAATTCTTTATTAGTTGTTACTTTACTCAGTTTTAGAAACTAGGAAGTATAACAGTAATAAATGTTTAGAAGTAAATGTAATAATATAATATTGAATAAAACTACATTTTCCTTAATAACTTTATTAGAAAAAAAACTAAAAAGATCGAAGAATTTTCTTTCTCTTATAATGTTATAATCACTTATGTAAACGTCTTGTAAGCGTTTATTTTTAATAAGACTACGAGTACCTTTAGGCTTTAGCAAATCGCCTCAATGCCGCTGAAACTCAATTAAACAGTACAATTTTTTATGCGGAACTGCCAAGTCTAACGCAGGCCACAGCCACTTTCTCAATCCCCCCTCCCCTTTCCCCTCTGTGCTCTGTGCTAGCACTGGCAGTTTCGCCTATCATCATAGAATCTAATAGATTTTTATTCAAAAAACTTTTAGTTAGCGCTTTACATAACTCATACATTAGTCGCTCACGTACCTACACGACACCGTACGTAACGCACGTCCAAATCTAGCCACTCGACGGTAAACGTCTCGCTTACAGCGCGTGGGCTGCTCGAGTCACGAGTCTGTCCGCAGTAGTGACTGACCTCTGCCTTTAATCTATGACACTGGACTTTTTGTACCTACTTGCTTAACGCCATTTTGGATTTGATTTGAGTGTTTCTTAAACTAATATTGCAAATGGTGCACCAACCTCTAATTATATAATTTCATGACTTTTTGTTTAATTTTAGGTTAATTAAAGAGGTTGGTGCGCCATTTGCAATAATATTAGTTCCAGAGATACTCGTATGTCAAATGTGGCGGTCCAAATTGATCCATAATTGTGCTGTCATTTGTAAAGGGATAAGTCGTGTTAATCATAGATTAAATATGGAGGTCAGTGACAGTAGTAGTTGAAAGAATCTTCGCCGAGCGAGCGTGACACTACTAGCTCTCGGCGCAGTGACAGTGAGCGGTCACTTTGATTTGGGGCAGAAAGGAGCGGGCGCTGTGTCGGAACAGTGTCGTGTAAGTGAGCTATGCGTATTGCATGCTCTCTAGGAGAGAGTTTGCACTTGAAGCTTCTTGAGAGAATGCTCTTTAAAGAGAAAACGATTCACACTCCGTATCACAGTCATCAATAGGAAGAGCGGCTACATCAGCGGGCCGCTTTAACAGATCTTTTCAAAATCAAAAATTAAATTTTTGCAATGACCACAAGATCAATGCTTTTAAGATATGTACCTTACTAGGTAGATTTTAAAAAATTGTTGCAATAGGTAGATAAGTACCTAAACATATCTATTACTAAGGCACTAATAGTAAGCGATTCATTATATACGTATAGTTTCGTAAATAAATCACTTACTATCAATACTTCTTGATCTACAAATAATAATAGGAATTAGAGTCTGTTCAAAAAAAAACCGTCAGAGCGACGGTTCTTTTTATGAACCGTCAATCACCATCGGAGGGCACGGCTGTGCTTAACCACGACGGTTCTCTTTTTGAACAGACTCTAAAGAAAATAATAACAAAAACAAAGTCGCTCACTGTATGTCATTTTATAACAAAATACTAAACATTGATTTTTCTATCGCCAAGTGGGTCTAACTCGCACTACTACGGGTCTAAGTTGAAGCGCACTGTTCATGTGGCGATTGAAAAATCAGCTGCAAATATAAACTTATACCAAAAACCATCTTAGGACTGAATAACACTAACGAACGTCACTACAAGCGGAAACTTAACTTAATAAAAATCGGTGGTACTGAATGTACGATCTTAAAACAAGGCAATTTAGATCCGTTTAACTGTAATCGTGTTACAACAGTGTCGTTCATTATAATTCACAAAATCTATCAATATTGCCGAGGTACAATGCCACCAACTTATATGTGGAGGTGATGGCGTCGCTGTTCGAAAGTTTGGTATCGCTACTCAAAAAATTTACGAGGAAATTGGTAAATACCGCATTTCCATAGCATCGTACAGCACTCGCATTAGAAAGGACCAGCAGCAGCAAACACGTCGGTGCTTGGACAGTGGAATTGAGCCTAATACTTTAGCGGCCTTAGTTCTGTCCACCTGAACAGATAAGTTGCTGGCACTTAACTGGCCATGCAAACAACAGACATTCTTAAACCTTATACACAGTGGCACAAGCCGAGTTATCTTTACTATACTTCGATAGCTATCGATAGCTATTAAGTACTTGTTTTAAACGTACAATACTGGAACAGCACTGAGGTAGGCGTGGCGTAACGCTTATACTCTATGTGGTCTGAATACAAAAGATGTAGGGAAATATTAACTTACAAAACTACTACTAAAAGATTACTACTATGACGTGATTTAAAAAACCGAGCTGCCCGTGCAGTAGTATGCTGACCCCTGCGTTGTACTTACAATTACAGAAACAAGCGAATGCTTTAAAAAATGCAACAAATATCAGCCTTCTTCTTTCTTCTTCTCACGAGTTCAGCCACAAATCAGTGGAGTTAGCCACTATAAATCTATTACGAACTACAGTACATTTGAAGGCACTACGGTTACAACTTTAATCACCAAAAATAGTCTCGATCTGGGCATATATTTTTGGTTTAAACTGTCCATATATAATAATCTATCAAAAAACTTTCCAGCGATTCAAAGTTCAACTCTTATTCTAAGTTATTTATTACTTCGTCTTATAATGGTAGCGAGTAGGAAGTGCAGTTCGTCAGTACGGCGTGTACAGCGAGCGGAACTCGGGCGCGTGCGGGTCGAGGCGCGACACGCACGCGGCGGACGCGTCGCGGTCGGCGGCGTCGGCGTCCGCGCCCAGCGCGCCGTGCAGCGTCCGCAGCATGAACGCGTGCGCCGGCCCGGGCGCCCGGTGGCTCAGCCGCCAGTACGCGTGCACCTGCTGCCGGGTCAGCGTCACGAGCGGCGCGTACTCGTACGCCGCCAGCGACCGCGCGCAGGGCGCGGGCGGGGACGGGGACGGCGACGGGGACGGGGCCGGCGGCGGGGACGGGGCCGGCGGCGGGGACGGGGCCGGCGGCGGCGCGGCGGCCGGCAGCGAGTCCGGCACGTGCACGCGGTACTCCTCCAGGCAGTCGAGCACGATGCCGTCGCGGATGTAGGTGCTGATCTCGGCGAAGGTGGGCGTGGCGCCGCTCTCCAGCGCCGCGAAGCGCGGGAACAGGTAACACTCCGACGTCTGCAAGTCACCCGATATATTCATTACTATTCAATTCATTTGTCAAAAAACTACAACGTACACGAGGTCCCGGGCGGACGTGCTGACCTCGAAGTGTTACGGGTTCCGTAATTTGAGAGCGGTCCGCGGGAACTCCTCGATCCCGACGCCGCACGGTACTGCACTCTAAAGCCGCGGGTTTCCGGGAGCCGTCGATCGCAAATCGAAGCTCACACTTAAAATATAATTTACTTTCAAAGAAACGAACGCCGCGATCGTCGCGCCCGTCTCGTCGATCTAGCGGCTAGTATATTTGTTACAAGAATCCTGCCAATGACGCACGGTCAGTGTCATTCCAGTGTATCGGACTCGCAAGATATCTCGGCTTTTGATAACACCATAAACAAGGACATGACAAACAACAAATGGTAACTGCAGTTGGGGCGTATAGTCTGATTTTTAATTCGGTGGAATTCTGACAGCTGTCATTTTGTACATAGAGCGAGTTGTTTGTATGAAAAACAGTATTACCACCTGTAGTTCGATTTTACCCCAAACTATCTGTCAGGCATTTGTCATATTATATCTATGTGCGGCAATTGATTTTTATTTTTATAAGTTTTTTATTATCTTTTTTGTGGGATTTTTTTAATCTCTGGTAACATTAAGATACGTCAGAATTCCACGCAATTAAAAATCTAGATATAGTGACTATACGCTGGGATGGTCGCGCCTCGCCCGGGTGACACGGCCCTACGCCTGTGTCACACTGTAGCGATCACTTTTGCCGATCCCACAGCTGAAGATCATAATTATGCAAACAACATGAAAACGCATCGAAAAAATTATAAATATCCGGTGTTTAGTCTTCGACCACAAAAAATAAGTAAATACAAATAGTTTTCGAGGATGAATAAAAATATGTGTGCGCAAAGATGATAATGCATCGAGAGAGTTGAAGAGAAAGGAAGGAGCACTCGCCGAATCCAAAATGCACTTTTCCAAAAATACACTGAATCAGACTGACATGCTATATGCCCTTATTTTTTGTGATCGAAGTATTTAGTGTAACGCTTCGTCAGTACAGTTCGACTACAAAACTGCGCGTAACTAAAATTTTGTCCCGTTAGCTCTGTGGTAGAGTTCGAGACGACGCTGCAGCATTTTGCTGGACACGCTGACCGTGGACGCGAGCTCCGTGGGCGCGAGCTCCGTGGGCGCGAGCTCCGTGGGCGCGCGCAGCCTCGCGTGCAGCGCGCGCAGCTTGCACGCCAGCATGGCGGAGGACAGTCTGCCGACGGTCGCCGCCGTGCCGCCCGTGGCCGCCGTGGCCGCGGTGACGGCGCTCTCGTCGTCCCCCGACTCGGAGTCGCTGGGGCAGGCCCACGTGTGCATGGGGCGCGGCGCGCTGCCCACCAGCTGCGACGCGGACGCCGACACGTCGCTGGCCGCGTCCTCGGAGCCGCAGAGCGTGCCCAGCAGCGACGGCGCGTCCGACTCGTCCGAGGGAGGGGAGGCGAGCGAGCTAGTTACCCCGAGCGCGGGCGCGTCGCGCGCGTCGGCGTGCAGCGCGCGCACCAGCTCGCCGGCGATGCAGCGGTCCTCGCTCGTCGCCGTGTCGATGAGCAGCACCTCCAGCGCGTCCTCCTGCAAGCGGGACGACAACGTCACTGCACCGTTTGCGACGGCTCGATGCCCGCGAGGGACGGACGCCTCACCTGCGCGTCGACGGCGGTGACGGAGGCGATGAGCCGGCGGTCGCACACCAGGCTCAGGAAGTGGTGCGCCGAGGAGCGCGGCCAGCGGCGGCCGGCGGCGGGCGGCCGCACGCCCGCGAGGCGCGCGCGCAGCGCCTGCGCCGGCAGCGCCGCCCACTCGCGCCGCAGCGGCCGCAGCCCGCTCACCGGCACGCACTCCACCGTGCCGTAGTCCACGTGCCGCACCTTCACCGCGTCGTCGTCGAGCACCTTGACGATGAGCGAGCGGTGCCAGTCGCCGTCGTAGCAGCTGCTGCAGTAGTAGCCCGCGCGCACGGCGCCGGGCAGCAGCCGCCGCGTCCTGCCCTCGCCGTGGAAGTAGTACTGGCTGCCGACCAAACCGAACCACTCAACGCTGATACTGTGTACGGTCAATCTACAGCACATATTCCTTAACAAATGTAGCGATCGAGTATGTGTGTCTCTCTCTTTTATTCCAAAGTTGCTTGCGACCCGGCGTTTAGCCTAACTCTTAGAAACGCTCTACGATCGTCCCCGGCGCGGACGCGGTTTATACACAGACGCCACACTCACTTCATCTCGTCCATGATGTTCTCCATGGCGATGTTGTGCCGCTCGCCCAGGCGCTGCAGCCAGAAGTGGCTCGGCGAGTACACCTCGCCCACCACCACCTCCAGCGTGTCGCCCGCGCGCACGCCGCCCGCGTCGGCGGCCGGGATGCTCTCCAGCATGTGCAGGCAGTCCTCGGGGAACACCTCCGGCTCCTGTTGTATGCGGGCGACCGGTGTGTATGCAGGTTATGCTCTAACGTAACTAAACATCAGCGGCCCCGCTCGAGGCGGCGGTACTCACGTAGTCGACGCCCGGCAGCGCGTCGTCGGGGTCGGCGGCGGGCGCGGCGCGCGAGGCGGCGCGGGAGGGCGCGCGGGAGGGCGCGCGGCAGGGGGCGGGGGCGGCGGCGGCGGCGGGCGCGCGCGCGGCGTCGCTGAGCAGCCAGTCGCCGTCGGCGCGCTGCGTGAGCGCCACGCCCCGCACGTCGCCGGCCAGGCTCAGCGCGCTCGTTAATCCGAAGCGCGAGAAGTTCAGCTCGCGCCCGTACCGCTGTCTGCCGGCGACACGAAACGTCGACACAATGTCTACACTCGACCGCAGCCCGCAGGGCGTCCGCCGAAACTCACGCGGGTGCACGCTCGCGTCGGTATTGAACGAGCAAAACTACGGCCTACAGAAAATCGGATATGACATCCGCCGTATTGATTTTGTTCATATAAAATGTAGCCTACGTCGACCGGCTCATAATAAACAATCGATTGACATCTCATTCGTATAAATCGGCTCAATAAATTAGCAATAAAGAAATGTTAAATAGTTCCATACGTAGACCGCTAAATTCGCAACCTTTCCATTTGGATTTGAAATCGTCGCGGTCGTCGGCGACCCATCAACGTCCCACTACCGAGCGCAGGTCTCCTCTCGGAGAAGGGTAAAAGGCCAGTCAGAAAATAACGAGATTAAGAATGAATGCAATTAACAGATTAAACACAGATCACGCGAAGAGCGTGCATCACCTGTACAGCCGCATCAGGTCGGTGCACAGCACCCCCGCGGCGCTCCCCAGCACCAGCTCGCGCACCTCCGCCTTCAGCTCCTCCAGCGCCGCTCGCTTGCTGCTGCTGGAGCCTGCGACACACGCCCATTAGCCGGAGATGATATAGTGCACGAGCGTGTGTGCAAACACAGTCCAATGGGACGGAGATCCGACACGACCGGAGAGGTGCGGCTTTACGTGCTCTCTGAGGCACGGGACACACTCCACCCACTTCCTCAAATCCTTAAATCTCTCGACAGAAAACCCAATATAGAATCAGATTGTATAAAAAAAAAAGATTACCAGATCAAAAAAGCCTCGACCAGAAAATAAACCAATGTTAATATGTGACACTCACTGGACGAAGTGAGCCGCCCGGAGTCCACGTCGTCGCCCGCGTCGCGGCCCGCGCCCGCGCCCTCCTGCGACACGAGGACTTTATTATAAAAAATAAGTATTAGATGATGTGGACACAAGTGAAGCTTATCTCTAGCATAGAAATTTCTTCAAGCTTCCCACGAAAGTAAGTAAAGTGAAATTACAAAGTGGTATAGGTCTAAAATGTACCTCACTATGTATATATATACTGCATACTATAAATAAATTCTCCAGAAGAGAGAAAGAAGAGAGAATTCTGGAGAAGGGTAGCACAGGATCGTAACCACTGGAGAGAGCTGGAGGAGGCCTTTGCCGAGAGGCACTCAGTCCTTAGGGAATTTCTAGGTTAAGGCAAATAACGAAAATGTAAACTGGTAGACTGAAATAAAGGCTATTTTTATTATTTTATTTTATTTTATAAATAAATTAGCTTTTCCCCATGGCTTCACTCACGTTCAGTTTAATTTTTCAAACCATTTTTATATTCATAAACAGACACATACATAAATACATAAGTAATGTAATTGTAATACATACATAAAAATATACAATACTCTTTTAAATGCAGGTATGGCAGTCTGTCTCTAATATGGTCATGAAGCGGGTTGTTTCTGCGTTGCAGAAAGCACACAATCAATTAATTGATGCAGCTTTTATAGAATCAGCCAGCAGACTATGACTCTCTGGCCATTGAAGGGGCACCTCCCTCTACTAAGACCAGTGCTCACCACTGCATCAGTGAGTCACCATTTTTGGATTACACAATTCTAACTGCGAGAATATAACCTCTAGCAACCCCAGCTTCACTTCGAGAAGTCCTTGGCAATCTGGGCAGCCTGCTCGGCTTCTGGAGAGAGCTGGGATAGATGGAGTGAAGAACATTGGAAGGATTGGTGCATCACACACAACAGACCATGGCTGGTTTAAGTGTGGAAACCAGCCGAAGATGAAGATGATGAAGCCCTAGCATCTGAATGAATTTATTAGTTGTGAATGTGCTCTTCAGCTGTTGGTTAAAATGCATTGATGCGGCAAGAACACCATAAATTCATCCAATCAGAGGTTATTGCAATTGTTACACTGATACAATCATTCTTAGAGAATACCACTAGAGCTCACACATTCATTCTCATATATTTTCACCTTAAATATCAAACATTGGTCTTATCTTTACCTGGGACTGTTCTGAGGTAGCTCTGTGTTTATGGTTGTGTTTTGTTGTATGTCCGTTAACTGTAATTTTCTCCATAGCCTTAGTGCAGTTGGTATAGTTGTTCTGAGTGCTGGTTGCCCGGCTATGTGGTGCAAAGGTCGTCGCGATCAGGTTTGGGCCTGAACTAACTGTTGATTCTGGTACACTTCTTCTTTTACCTTTACTGGAAAATGTTGAGATATTATGGGACACTGTAAAGGGTTTGAATATTTTTTCTCTCAAAATAGTGGCCACTCATGAAACCTGCATAAATCAATCATCATCGTCATCCTGAATCCATCAATGGTCTGTTACTACTCAGTAGTACAGGTTTCCTCTCAGAGAGTGGTTCTAGGCCACCACATTGTATTGATTGTACATTTGATAGAGCTTGTAGCATTGATTTGTCTTTATTACGGCTGAAGCTATTCTTCCACTAATTGTTAGGACTTTTACCAAAAATATTTTAAATAAATATACATTGTTATAATATGAAGTCTTTTAACAGGACATAGAACAGCATCAACTTCTTTAAAACAATCTTCTCCATAAGGGAAAAGTACCATTATGGAGAAGATAAAGATATAAAATAAAATGAATAAAAAAATTAATAGTCTTGCTGAATACAACTAGTCCTGTTTCCCCTCCAAATAATCATAAAACTTGTGTTAGAAGTTATAGGTACATATAACAAAAGTGCATGAGGTGGGAATTCCCTATAATAAAAGTAGATAGAAAATAGTTGTAGAGAGTTTACACTGTAGTTTGTTATTCACTGCAGTGCTAAAATGAAATTTACATAACTTACTTCTTCACTGTAGAAGGAACCCTTTGCTTTTGTACAAGTTTGTCAACATGTTTCAGAGCAGATGGCACTATCAGGGTGAGCTCAGGATTGGTTGACGGTCCCTGGAACTAATTACATCCATTATACCAAAGGATATATCAATACATATTGCCTACTGGTTGTAGAACAGTAATGCACCAGTGCACCAAGCCACACACAAAGATAGGTCACCATTTATTATTTATTATCCTAAGATAAAATTTTACTATCCACCCACAATCATTAGAACATAAGTAAAAATATACCTATGCAGAATAAATTTTTTGGTAATAGCTGTTTCATGATCTTGAAAAATTAACAGCTGTGATCGAGAGAAGTCCCTTGTTTTTAACCTGACTACAGCAAAGGGCTTCAATTTGAGCAGTGTTCCTCGGTAGCACCAAGTAGCACCGAAGCTACTGGCCAAATTTCAATGAAAAAGTGCTGATAGATTAATTGTTATGGTCCGAGTGACATAGGCTGCATTTTATATTATCAAAATGAATGAAGGACAAACATCTGATTTCCATAACTTTTAAACTTCTTTTAATAACAAAATATTGGAAAAAAACAACTCTGGGCTCACAACAAAGCTGCAGGCCCGACTAGTAGGTTCCGTGGCTTCGGATCCTTGCCAGCTGGAAAAATCTTTCCAGCTGTATGAGAGCAGCAGTGTCTGCACCATGTGCCACTCAGATAAAACAACCGGCAGGTAACTTAGCGAGCGCACCCCGCCGGGTACCATGGGATGGCTTCAAAATGGGCCAAAAGGGCCAAGTGAAGCTGTTTAAAGTGCTTAAGGGAACATGAGCAGAACTGCTATATAAATTGGCAATGTAAAATGCTTTCAAGCACTTTTAATTGATTTTGACACTTACAGAACACATTTTCTTCAACACATTTAGCTCAAAATGAACTGAAATAAAGTAGCAAATCAAAGGAAGAACTTAGCTGCATCTGCAGTGAAAGCTGATTAGACAATGATCAATTATTATTCTAATAAAAATGGTTGTTCTTACCAAGAAACAATCACTAAAGCGCTCTCTAAGGAAAGCAATAGCATCCCTATATCCGAACTTAGAATACGGTAGCGGCGCGCCAACCATGTTCCGGTAGTCCCGCAGCACAGAGCGCGCGTCTATCCGCGTGGGACACGACACCACCAGCGAGCGCAGCAGCGACTTCAACTGAGCCAGCTCTTCTTCCATTTCCGCAATAAAATTATGCTCCTCTGTTAACTATGATTTAACCTGTGGGTAGATATAGGAAAAGACAATTTGCAAGAACGCATCAGATAGAAATTAATAATATTTATTAATAACGTGGTAATTACATTTTTCAGCAATGAATGAGTTTTAAAATACCGATTCTTCATACAATATTTTAAATGCTTACCTTCATAAACATTTTCCTGTGAAGAATAAAAGAGAACCAACTTCAATAGCTTTGACCCAACTTTGAACGTTTCCATTTAACTGTTAACTAAACAAATATAAAAATAGGATGATAAGTGGATAATAGGTTAGTGCTTTAATGCCTTATTTTTTTGCAATTTAATAAATTTTTTAACGATAAATTAATATGAATCCATCCTTCACAGACGTAGATCACAGATCACAGACCACAGTATCTTTTCTCCTTTTCTGGTCTGTGGACCACAGATTAGGTATTAGTTTCAGATCCAAGAGAATGTAATCACTCCGTGCCACAGATCTCACGTACAGATTACTCTGTGAGATTACTTGGGCAGGGATGGCAATAGGTAGATACCTTCATGACAAAAATAAGATACCTAACCTACCTACATAGTATCCCAAGAGAATATAATCACTAGAGGAGAGGAGGAGAGCATGTCTGTGACCGGAGCGGAATTTCGAGCACCGGTGAAAATCACCGGTGATTTGCCATTCTCCAGAGGTTCACCGGTGAATTCGGACATAGATTTAGCATTATAATGGGGAGTGTTCTAAAGAGCTATTTGACCTTATTCCACCGTCTCTCTTCTACAACCGCACCGCTCGCCACCGAACACAATTACACCCTCACCACCTGGGTACCTGGAGCACTTCGACCATCCGATGTTCCAGATCCTTTTTTCCACGTACATTGAAACTGTGGAACCAACTTCCTACGACGGTGTTTCCACTGAATTACAACATGAGGTTATTCAAGGGGCGGACCAACAAATTCCTGAAAGGCCGGCAACGCATATTGGTGGTGCCTCTGGTGCTACAAGTGTTCATGGGCGGCGGTAATCACTTAATATCAGCTGACCCGCCTGCTCATTTGCTCGCTAAAAATATTAAAAAAATAAAATAAAATTATAAAATGTTTTTAACTGTTACTTACTGTTCTAGTACAATGCAATGAAATTTTAAGCGCATTCGATATTGTGTGAACTACAAAATAATCATAATATTAGATGTACCTATTGTAAAGATTTTAAATTCAACAACAAGATTTTAAAAAATTAATCATTCAGATTATTAAAAAAATTAAAAACTTATCTTTAATCGTAATTGTATTTGAATAAATTTTATTAAATAATGAACAATGTTGATCAACAAACTTCTTTTCTGGAGTTGTGATTCAATAACAACCGCTGAAACACCGGTTTTTCTCCGGTGTTTTCACCGGAGCAGTTATCATCGGTGATTCTCCGGTGATCACTGCTCCGGTGTAAACCACTAATAATCACTCCGTGGCACAGTGCTCCGTGGTAGTAGGTATCTAATTCTATAGTAATGTGTGGATAGTAACTAATACCTAATCTGTGATGTGTGGTCCATATTGGATATTGGTCTTTGGTCTGTTTGATCTGTCATTCGTATTATTACTTTTTCAATATCGAACGAATTCGAAACAAAAATTACGTAAGGATTTACATTAAAACAACAATGTCTTTATTTCTAAAGCGTACTCTATGTTCAGGGCGCAATCTTGGTCGCATTGTATTGAATAACACCGAATATTCTGGGCTTAGACGAGTCGCTACAAAATCCGATCAAGCAGCACCACAAGTAGAAACAAGGCCAACTGTAGCCAAATTGGACCCTTTACAGAAGTCACAGCTTATAGATTTTGGCAAATATGTGGCAGAGTGTATGCCTAAGTACGTGCAGAAGGTGCAGATCACGGCCGGCAACGAGCTAGAGGTTTTAATTCCTCCCGATGGTGTCATTCCGGTGCTGCAGTTCTTGAAGGACCACCACAGCGCGCAGTTCGCCAACCTCGTCGACATCGCGGGCATGGACGTGCCGAATAGACCCTACAGATTCGAAATTATCTATAACATTCTATCTCTGCGGTACAATTCCAGGATTAGAGTAAAGACGTACACGGACGAGCTGACGCCGATCGACTCTGCTTGCGAAGTGTTCAAAGCCGCCAACTGGTACGAGAGGGAGATCTGGGACATGTTTGGAGTATTCTTTGCTAACCATCCTGATCTGAGGAGGATTCTGACAGATTATGGTTTTGAGGGGCATCCGTTCAGGAAAGACTTCCCTCTCAGTGGCTATGTGGAGCTGCGCTATGATGACGAGCAGAAGCGTGTGGTTGTAGAGCCCCTGGAACTGGCGCAGGAGTTCAGACGCTTTGAGCTGAGTGCCCCATGGGAACAGTTCCCTAACTTCCGGGGAAACCCTGCTGCCGAGGAAGTTGTGAACCCAGCAGAAGATCAGCCCAAGAAACAATAGAACAATTATTGATAGTAAATGATTTTATTGTCACTAAATTAATATCAATTATTATATTGTAAATATTTACTGATGTTTATTGGTAATAGTAATTAATTTTATGCTTGCTACCTAAATGCCCCGAAATCGACTTTTACTTATACAAAACCAGTAAAAACATTGCTAATATTGATACCAATAAAGGTAGTGAAAATCGTAGAAAGTGTAAGTAAATGAAACTATGTCAAATAAAATATAATGTTCATTTATTTTTACTTAATCACCTTAAAATCATGTATTTAAAATACAAATGGAAATATTATTTTGCCAGCTTTTTCCTGCGTGGATTTAGACTTAAAAATTATATCTGAACTGATATCTCAAAATACATAAATAGTAACAAGAGAAGCATTTTATAATCCTCATTTTGAAGTCACAAAGTTTTTTTCTAATTCTAAGCTTTTTAGCATCAGGATGTAGTTGGTAGAGGGACCAGTGTGTTATCTCAATTGTGGGTGACTGGCTGAATTCATGGTGTTTTTACCGCAACAATGCATTTGAACCAATTGCGGCAGACTACCAGCCAATCAGAGACTGCAGTTATTACACTGATGCAATCAGTTTTAGAGAATACCACAGCTGGAGTTCAAAGAAGATTACCAACATGATGCATATAATTTCAATAAACATAATATAAATTCCTAAGTCAGTTACTCAGTGATGGTGACATCGGGACTTATAGTTTTCTTGTTTCTCATTATTACATATTAGAGCAGATCTACTCGAATGACAGCGGCGCGGAGAGCGCTTTCAGTGTGAAATAATTTAAAACTTTATCTACATAATCGTTAAAGACCAGTATCGCTTGAAAACCTTGAAAAGGTCACCGGTGCCGCGCGGCCACGAGCCTAGTTAGCGGCACTGACGGTTACCGCGGCGGAACACTAGCGCAGGTCTAGTTTTCACTTTTCTGTATTCTAGCGACGGGATACGTTGTCGGGATAACTGCGTAAAAATGCTATAATAACCGATTCCATCATTTTCACTCCAAACACACGAGTTTCCTTGCCGAATGTAGAAACTAAACTGGTCAAGAGGACAGTAGGCTAATACGCGCGCGGCCGGCTCGGCTGGCCTCCTCGTGTCGGAATAAAACGAGGTAGCAACATAAACTCGTGTATACTGTATTCAGCGTCGGTAGCGGTAGCGCTTGAAGTGGAACCACAGCTGGAAAATGTTGTTGTGGAAGTGGCAGCGGAAGCCGCGCTTATATGAGTACTCCCACTCGCGGTTCACTATCTTGAACGCGATGTCCTCGTAGGGCGGGCCCGCGTGGAACCGCAGCACCGCGAACTCGGGGTTCTCAGGACATGGTTTCTACAACAATTTCAAAGTTATTAGCATTTTTTTTTCCGTATTATACTTTTTCTAGATTTAATTTTCCCACATTTTTAGGAGTCTACAAGAAATCTCTCCAGTAACGATAAGTTGTCCTTTGAGCACTTCCATTTCTGTCTTAAAAATGGTTTGATAAAATAAGAAATTCAATTTATGGCGTTCTGGGCCCATGACCTGCTAATATTATAGGAAAGATCAATATTTTGATGGTCTTGGATTTAGGAGTTAAGAGCAAAAAAACGTGAAGTTTCTAGAAATCAAAGGTTTAAATAGAGTAATAGGTTTAGTGACTATAGTAAGTATAGACGTATGAGTTTATGAGAAAGTGTTTGTATCTTAGTAACTATAAATGAAAAAATTAAATCAGATCGATAGAGTAAAAGATCACCTTTCGCGTTCAACTCAGACATCGCCATTTCTCTTTATGGTCTTAGAACATAGAAAACATAACATAGAAAGAGCGAGAGAGCACAAACCAGAGAGAACTCGGGCGTGGCATTCTTGTCGATGAGGTCCGGGTAGAAGATGTTGAACTTGTAGCCCTGCACGATCTTCGGCGGAGGGTTGTCCATGTCGTAATGCGTCTGGTTGTATTTGTTCCACTCGAAGCCCGTATGTACTCTGCGATAGAAATACATACCGTTCATTTTCTACTCTAAAAAGTAAGTGGCAACATGCAAAACATTTGTCAAAATTATTTACTAATTTTGGGAATAAAAAAGCAAATTTTGGCGACAAAAATCACTCGACCTAGTCACGGTGTACCCAAAACCATATCAACAGACGAGGGGTGCACATTCGTTTCACCTGTTGAAATATCGCGGTTTCCTGGGGCGGTACTTGTCGGCCCACAGGCAGGGCTGGTCGGGCAGGGGCTGCTCCACGCTGAACTGCGCCGCGTTGCCGTCCGCCGCCGCGCCCGCCATCGAGCGCTGCGCCACCGCCGTCAGCGCGGCCGTGGACGCGTCGCCCGCCGCCGCGCCGCCCGTCGCGCCGCCCGCCGCGCCGCCCGCCGCGGCCGCCGCTTCAGACTGACTCTGCACCGCAAAATAAACGTGTTTCGCTACATAATTGCAAGCTTTCCGCAAAAAAATATTTTTCAACCGGGAGTGCGCTAACGTGCGCGCCACGATACATTTTTGTCTACGCATTTACTCGTAAAATCTCATACGAATTCACGAGTAAATGGGTAGACAAAATTGAGTCGCGGCGCGCACGCCGGCCCTACAGGATTCTGGAAGCACTCGGTAGTATAAAAGTGCACTGACGGCGCGCAGCGCGGCGGCGTGCAGCTCGGCGGCGGCGGCGGCGTGCAGGCGCGCGCGCAGGTAGGCGAGCCGCTGCGCGTCGTCGGCGGGCTCCGTGAGCAGCGTGGCGGGCTCCAGCGCGCCCGGCGCCAGGTAGGCGGGCGAGTAGCCGCCCGCCGCGTACTGCGCCGCGCTCCACGCCTCCGCCTCCTCCTCCTCGCCGCCTCCTGCCGATACGGGGTGAATAGAGTTAACCCATCGACCCTACTGGCTCGGAAACTAAACGATTCCACGTGACGCGAGTTAGCCGCGGCGCAAGAGGCGGTACCTTCGGCGCGCTCGGTGTCGTCCGGCTCGGCGCTGCGCTCGTCCGCCGCCGCCGCGACCGTTTCGGCCTTGGGCTCGGGGGTTTGCGATCTGCAACGAGCGATATTGAACCACTGTAATATAATTATATTTGTCAATATGTTCATCGTGTTACGCCCGGGCTCCACCTGCGCCGTAACGCGTAAATTAACACGATAATAAAGGCATTACGCAGATGGGGCCAATACTTTACAGCGTTAAACGTATGTAATAACGTTAGACGCTAGTCTCATCTGCTAAATTCATAATTTGAGATTTGAGCCTTGCAGATGTGACTTTTAAACTCAAATTTCAAGTTGTGAATTTAGCAGAAGAGACTTTGTTCTACGGAACGGTCGATTTGAGTTCAGCCATTAACACTATAACATTAATGCAGATGGAGCAGTAGCATTATAGTAAAATCAGTAAACTCGCTAAGAACTGTCGAACCCACATTTTGTACGACGAAATGCGGGTTTGGCAGGTCTCAGCAACTTGTACTTTTCGTTGCCATTTATATGGAACTTAGTTTAAGTAACTTATAGCCAGTAAGAGAGTCACCTTCGCGCGTCGACGCCGGAGTCGCCGGTCCCGCCGGGCCGGGCGGCGGCGGCGGCGGCGGCGGCGGCGGCGTCGGCGCTGTCGGCGGGCTGCACGCCCTGCTCGCGCTTCAGCAGCTGCAGCTTGCGGCGCAGGTTCTCCTGGTGGCGGTCGCGCAGCCGCGCCCGGGCCATGTGCGCTGCGACAAAACACATTACAGTTGCATCAGTGCTCGCGTGCGTCGGCCGGCGGCGCGCCTCGAGTCCGTACCTTTGAGCTGGCTGAGCAGGCTCTCCCAGTAGGGCACGTCCACGCCGTCGCGCTTGCCGCCGATCCTGTGCTCGATCTGCGCCTGCAGCTCCTCCAGCTGCGCGCCCGTCTTGCCTTTGAAGATCTGTTACAGAATTAGCTCGTCACTAAGTTATTTACGACGTCACTGGCGGCTTCTATTGTTAGTGAGCGAGGGCACCTGCGTGACGTCGTCGGCGACGGCCTCGTGCACGCCGTCGCGGCGCGCGCCGGGCGCGCTGAGGCGCCGCAGCTTGCTGAGCTCGTCCAGCACGATGGTCTGCACGTCCTCCCAGTACGACTGGTTGGCGTCCTGCTCCAGCTCCTTGTACACCTGGTGACGGAGTGACCGAGTTACGATTCCACTTTCGCGAGGGCCGAGGCCGATCCGAACAACGATAACGTGACACAGGTAGATTGTGTAATCGTGTTGAAACAGTTTAAAAGTCTGAAGTATAAATTGAAACTTTTATAGACATGGTAGGACATATTGTTTTGAATAGTGAACTACGACTTGACTTTTATTTACTGAATTACCTTAATATCTTCCAGGAGATCCTCCAAGTCCTGTGCGTGCAGTCCGTTGAGATACGTGTAAGGCTCGTGCATCTCCAATG
Organism: Hipparchia sbordonii; assembly: GCA_038048805.1. Taxonomy (NCBI): domain Eukaryota; kingdom Metazoa; phylum Arthropoda; class Insecta; order Lepidoptera; family Nymphalidae; genus Hipparchia; species Hipparchia sbordonii. Next base: position 246,233 of record CM076113.1, read on the forward strand.
CGTCCACACATTGCTCGGAGCTCACATACCAAGCCAGAAGGTCTATTGGTTTAGCTGTAAATTACATTTAGTGGCATTAGTGTTTACTTGTGACTGGAATTGCACAAAGATTGAAAATGCTTGAATGCCAATTTCTTGTAATAGTCTGAGCGACACCCGCGATGCTTACGATGGTGGCATGTGCACTAATGAGTGAATAAATTGTTAGTATTATATTGAACATAGGTTGATGATGAAATTGTTGAAGTAAAGTATAATTGTTGAAGTGAAGTGTAATTGTAGAAGTAGTAGTAGTATCTAACACTGTTGCACAAACAGCACTAACTTTACTTATTTCTAATATTTTTTTTTTTGCATTTATTCATATTATTATAATCAAGGCAAGCTAATAATAATTAAATATAATTAAATTTAGTTAGGTATATCAAAAAAAATTTTTTTTTTAAATTTAATATAAAATTAAATACAATTGGGCCGAGGATGTATTTTGGACAGCCCTAGCACAGGCTACGGTCTAATTGGGCTGCCAATTACAATCAACAGCCACAAGTTTTAGTCTAATGCTTTGGTCTATAAATTATGGTGTAAATTGTCACTTTTTTTGTCTTTAAATAAATAAATAAAAATAAATAAATAAATAAAAAGGTTTGGACTTGGGATCTTAAAAGCTATAAATAACATTTAGTATTTAGCTGTTATCTGCGTCTAATTGTTTAGTTATTTATTTATTATGGGTACGATCAGACGAGAAATTGAAAATTCACTTGAAAACATATGTCACTTTAGTATTAAATTTAGTTTTAGTGGAAGAACCACATTGCAGAATGAAGTCACCTCGTCCGTCCCGGATACGTATCTGGCTGCGCAGGCGCGCCTGGTGCAGGTGGAAGGCGTCCTCGTGGCGCGCCCAGCTGTGGAACTGCGCCGCCTCGCGCGCGCGCGCCGCGGCCGCCGCCTCCGCCTCGCGCGCCGCCCGCTCCGCCTCGCGCTCCAGCCGACGCTGCTTTACCTGCCGCCACCACCATCAACATAATGTACCTGCTATAGTCCGCATGGAGTGAAAAGAACCGTGTTTCAGGGCTAAAAGGTGGGAGATACACAGAGGTTGAAGTCAGTTGTGTGCTCGGTTGGAGGTCTGACAAAGATAGTCTGCAAAGCAGTCACCTTCTCCAGCTCAATCTTGTTCTCCATCTGCTTCTGGCGGTTGAGCGCCTCGAGCTCGTCGCGCGACACGCTGCGCACGCCCTCCTTGGCCAGCTTCTTGGACCACACGAAGGTGTGCGTGAGCGCCGAGTCGCCGAACGGATTGTCCTGATTGGTGTAGCACTGGTACTCGTTGTCCCAGCCCATGCGCTCGCGCCGCTTGCGCTCTTTCTCTTGCTTCTCTCTTAAGCGCCGGGCTCTTAAACAAAAAACTTATTAATTATACATTGTGGCAATTTTTAAGGAAAGCCTGAACAATACAGGACCAAGGAAACCAACACATAGGTTTGAGCTGCAGGAATACCAGTAAGACCTCAATTCAATTCAATTCAATTCAATTCCCAATCAGTGGCTTTCAGGCGTGCCAACTGGGCACAGATTGCTTCGCCAGTGTCACGTTGATGGAGAAGGCACGAAGGAGATTGAGCGGTGTAAGATGTTGCAAAATTTTGATCAGCTATCTATAAAGAGTTGTTTATAAAATGTGTTAGTTCTTAACCTACAACAAAACAAATGACACAAATGTTAAAAAATATGATATGTATAATATATACAAAAAAAAAAGAATACTTAAGATACTACAATTTAATTTTATTACATTCTATATATTTACATAAAAATCTACAATAAGGACTAAACACAAACATTAATAGACATTCAACATTTATAGGACGAGGGACTTTAGGGGGGAGGACATCGTAGAGAGGATAAACCAGTAAGACCTCTCTCAATCACGGGAAGTGGATGAAATAAATGGATATGAATCCGTGACCGGTCACGGATCTTGTGACGGTGGCCCACCAAGCAGAGTTGGACAGGAGAATTACCATTTTTAAATATAATTAGTTAAATTTATTAAATTGGAAACCTCACAATTTGTCAGGATATTCTCCATATCATCTTTCACATCTGAATTCTGAAAGGTCAATCATTAGTTAATTTGCCTTGTGACACAAACAGAAGTCGAACTTGGTTGATTTACAATTACTCCAAAATCACTCAGCAGACAATGGAGAACGTTTACTTTTGATTTTAGCTTATCATATTTTCTGTTAAAAACAAAAACATACATGTGAAAGAATTATTGTGATACATCTACTTGCTATATCAAAATGATTCTTTCACATGTATTTTTTATTTTACTTGGTAATTTGAATGAAACAAAAATTAGTGTATTTGTATACATACTCGACTCCAAATTCTGCTTTGACAACTTTTCAAGCTATTTTGCTTACCTACATAACAAAATAATGGTAGCATACACATTGTGAGCAAAACTTGCACCAATGTGGCATTTATGTTTAAAAAAACTATAAGGGGTAGATAGAGCTACAAACCTCTTTTCCTCTGGTGTTTCATTGGCCTTCAACAGCTCCTTCTGCTTCTTTTTCTCTTCTCTCAACCTCAGCCTTTCTGCTTCTAACCGCTGCAGAAGCTTCAATTCCTCCTCCTCACTGTCACTGGATGAGCTGCTAGATGAGCTGCTCCTTGATTTCTTTTTCTTCTAGAATACAAGAGAAATAAGAAATTCTATTCAAACTAATGTTAAAAATGCAGATGTCTATTACCTTTTCTCACTCAGACAGCTGAAGTAATTTCAACAAATCTTACATATAACTTTGATCAATATAAGTCAACTTAGCAATTTTACAAAATTCATCTAGTCAAAACATAATTCAGAAGTTATAACCTCATATCACGCTTATATTTATGTATTCTCATTTGAAAGACTATGAATATCAATTTCAAGGCTCCTTAAGTGAAGTTGGAGTTTATGGGCTTTCTAGGTTATGACTGAGAATATGGATGTCACATGCAAGTTATTATATTAAGACCTATATGTAAAAATAAATGAATTGCCTAACTGACTTTCTACACTGCTAAATATAAGCCACTGATTATCTACCTTGCTCTTCTTATGCTTGGACTTCCTATCTCTGTTGGAAGACTTGTGCTTGCTTTTTGATCTTGATCGAGACCTATCGAGATCTTTACTCTTAGCTCTGGAACTTCGCTGCCTTTCGACAGATCTACTACGAGCATCGTATCTGCTTACTGACTGCTTTGATGACCTGAAATAACACAAAATCTTACTAAATCGTTTCATAAATACAATATCATTTCGTCCACGGTTAGCCAATGTAATTATATATCCTGTAATGTATATATATCATGTAAGTAACGAATGATAATATGTAATTTATTGAAATCTTACATTCAGGAGAGGGGGACTTACATTTTCTTTTTGATAAGGTGTCTTAATTACAATTTGAAGAAAAGCTTAAATTTTACAGCTGTTTACAACCAAAAAGGCACAAACACAAACATGGCACAAATTGACAAATTGACAATCATTTGACACTATTGACGATATTGACATTGACACTGACATTGACATAGAGTAAAGTAATATAAAATAGCAACTCGTAGACAGAGAATTGTCTTCTCATTCAGTTACATTCTCTTGGGTAGGTACCTACTATATACCTTGCAATAATAATCACAAAACGGAGTGATTACATTCTCTTGGATAATCACTTCGTTTTTGAAAACCCAAAAAAAAAATTGATAAAATGCTGTGAAATGAAAGTGGATTTTGTTTTCGTTATAGGTATTAGGTACTGATTTTTGTAGTTTTCTAATTATTGTTGTTCCAACTAATACAAGAAGTGAAATTAGATTCGAAGGTCTTATTTTAAAGTGTTGTATTATAGATAAATTATCTGAAAATTGCATTAATTTATGTATAAATAAATAAATAAGCACCATATTATAAATTGATCTATCAAAACAATAATATACCTACCTATTATAAACAGAAATGTCTTTCCTAAGAGGATCTGAAAACTATGTGTGGTGCACGACCAGTGTATTAGGCAAAGGTGCTACAGGGGCAGTTTTTCAAGGGGTTAATAAGAACAACGGGGAGCCAGTCGCTGTGAAAACGTTCAACCAACTCAGTCACATGAGACCCCACGACGTGCAGATGCGTGAATTCGAGGTGTTAAAGAAAGTGAAGCATGAGAACATTGTCAAGCTGCTAGCCATCGAGGAGGAGCAGGAGGGCAGGGGGAAGGTGATCGTCATGGAGCTGTGCACGGGCGGCAGTCTGTTCAATATACTGGACGATCCCGAGAACACGTATGGCCTTCAAGAACATGAGTTTTTGCTTGTGGTGGAACACCTAACTGCTGGCATGAAACACTTGCGCGACAACAATCTGGTGCACAGGGATCTGAAGCCCGGCAACATCATGAAGTTCATAAACGAAGACGGGACCACTACATACAAGTTGACAGACTTTGGAGCTGCTAGAGAGTTACAGGTGAATGAAGTCAATAATCGAATTTTGTGCCAAAGAAAAGAGAAGAATGATGCGAGCTGTTGTTAATTCTGTTGTAAGATATCTCTGAATGTAATGCTATCTTTTGTCACAGAGAATATTGGTAAAAGAAATGGTATTTATTTGACCTATTTATTTGAACTTATTTAAGTTTAGTTTGTAAAGATTGTATACAATAGAAATGGTTCTACTGTTTATGTGCATTGTGTGGATTTCAAGCAGGGTTTAGTGTGACTTAACAACTACTTATTTGAGTAAAGTCTCATTTGTTGCTTCAATTCAATTGTAAAATCTGGCTATGAGTGTTCCAGCACAATGCTGAGCAGAAAATGATTAGGTGAATGGGCCATATCACTTCCAAGTTAAAGTATGATATAGTGAAGAAAGTAAAGGTGGCTTGTAGAATACTTTAGACACACAGATTTAACTAAAAACATAAGTGTGGTACCGGCTTGCTGACAAGCATCCATCTTTTATAAAAAACAAATGTGTGTCTGAAGAAATGTTATTTTAAATTTAATGTTAAAACAATTTTTATTGTTCAGGAAGAGGAGCAGTTTGTTTCACTGTACGGAACAGAGGAGTACCTCCATCCAGATATGTATGAGAGAGCTGTATTAAGGAAGCCAGTGGGGAAGAGCTTCGGGGCAACGGTAGACTTGTGGTCCATTGGTGTCACCCTCTACCACGTGGCCACGGGGCAACTGCCGTTCAGGCCTTATGGTGGGAGAAGGAATAAAGAAACCATGTTTTATATCACCACTAAGAAAGCTTCTGGTGTTATTGCTGTAAGTTTTGAATACTTTTTTTTTTACTGTTGTATCAATTACAAACATGGAACAAATTAAGTATTAAAACTTTACTGAAATCTTGAGGAGAATATGACAAATCAATTATTATTAATTAAATTTCATTTTATTTTATATCCAAGTGCAAGTATTGTAATAAATATAGCATGCTGTATGTGCATTAACCCAATATGTATTTATTTATTTGATACTTAAAATAAGTTCTTGAAATGATAAAGATTTGATTTAGGAATTTATGTGAAGATTTTTGTCGGAATTGATTTCATGAAGATTTTTCACACTGTTGCAATTATAATATTTGTTTTAATATAATTTTTTAGGGAACTCAAACAACAGAGAATGGCCCCATAGAATGGGCCCGTGAACTGCCGTCGCACTGTCAACTCAGCGCAGGCCTCCGCAAGATAGTCACTCCACTACTGGCCGGTCTGCTGGAGGTGGACCCGCACAGGATATGGACCTTCGAGAGATTCTTCTCAGAGGTGCAGATGGTGACCTCCACTAAGCCAGTCCACATATTTCATGTAAACAAGGCTGCTAGTTTAAAGGTCAGTTTTAGATCATTTACAGCTTATAATCCTACACCGTACCTGTAGAAACTACTGTGTAAAATATTAAACCTTAAATTTTTTGAATTTTATACTGAATACAAAGGTCAATGGTCACTTAATGACCACCAAAGGCAAAGAGCTAAAAGTTTATTGGAATAACAAATTATTCTGTTTGTTAATTAATATATAGTTTGTTTTGCTTATCAACAAAGCAGCCAAGGTTGTTATTGTTTCTCTCATTATGTTTTGTGCCTCTTAGTTAATTTACGCGAGACCTTGTTGAGCGCGCACCGCTCAACGCCGCGTCGTTCCACGCGATTGATCCTTTTCAATGGTGATTAAGTACTATGATTTATGGCTATCGTTATAGGTTAATGGATGTTTGAATACAGGGAATTGAATTGTGAAGCATTCAAGTCATTTGAATTTGAGTAATGAACATGTACTGTATAACAGTGTACTTCGTTTTTTTCGCCTGCGTTGTCTTGGTCGACGCACGTGTTACGGAGGTTTTATTGTGTTTTCGGCGTTTTTTGTGATTTTTCAAGTGTAAAAAGTTGTTACTTATAATATTTTAAATCGTCACTAACCCGTTACAACCCTATTGGTGTTGGTAAGTTTTAAATGTTCTAATATGGAGACGGACCCCCCTAGCGAACCTCCCGATCCGGGAGCCGCTTCTTCCACATCCCGCAAACGTCACGGAGAGGATGGGGCAGCCCCCTCTTCCACCAAAAAAACAGTCACGGATCCTAGCCAAGTGAACCCCTCCGTTCAAAACCTTTTCATTCATCCCTCCTTTGCCAATGGCCCTAAATCTTATTCCATTGACGACAAAGGTCCGTTCATTGTACAGGTCTCTCGGGAAGTCGAAGACCCGTCTTCTGGAGCCTCCTTGCGTGCCATAACATTTGGCCAGTTCCTTCATAAGCACAAAATATCGTCTATTGTACATGATGGTGTTAAGAATATTGGACGAAATAAAGTGATAGTTGAGTTCTTGGATGCTCCTGCCGCCAACAACTTTCTGGTTAACCAAGTCCTCACTTTGTGCAAATATAAGGCTTCCATTCCAACTTACAATGTGACCAGAATGGGGCTGGTGAAGGGAGTCCCCGTAGACTGGTCAATGGACGAACTTGTGGAGTCAATGGAGCTCCCCCCGGCTGTGGTGTGGTGCTCAAAGCTAGAAGGCTTAATCGGAAATCAATACAAGATAATGTCACTACCTGGATACCCACCCAGTCCGTTGTCCTGACCTTTAAGGGGCAAATGCTCCCCAAAAAGGTATATTCCTATCATACGTCCCTCCCTGTTGAAACGTACAATCTTCCCACGATACAGTGCCTAAACTGCTGTCGTTTTGGCCACACCAAAACGATCTGCAGGTCTAAACCCAGATGTTACAAGTGCGCTCAACCTCACACAGGTGATTCCTGTGAAGTAGGTAAGGAACTAGCCACATGCATACATTGCACGGGCAAACATTTTGCCTCGGATAAGGCTTGCCCCGAACTAGCAAGGCAACAGTCTATCAAAATCGTCATGTCCCAGGACAATATTTCATACATGGAGGCTTCGGCCCAATTCCCTCCCGTCAGACGTTCTTATGCAGAGATGGCAAAAGAGATGTTTAGCCCTCCTGCCTATTCACCCAAGACTCCTACCTATTCACCCAAGACACCTACCCGCCCCTCAAACACAACCCCATCAAAGACTTCCTACCGCCAAACAGTTTTCCGGTCCCCTCGTCCCCGAGCTCCGCTAGGTAAGGGTTATGATAGGAGCGCTCATCAGGCTTTTGCCAGTGATTGCTCTTCATCCCTGCCCAATGGTTGTGCTCTTAATAACAATCCCCCCTCCCTTCAGACTCTTCCTATGTTAGACCAATTATCCACACTCCTGCTAAACCTTGTCGCTCCATGCAGTGACATTCCTTTACCGCCCAACGTTGCCAATAACATTTCCCAACTTTTTAAAATCGTACAAAATGGCCCCAATAACCTTTCTGCAATGGAACAGTAAAAGTTTACGTCCCAAAAAACACGAATTATTTTCTTTAATTAACCTGCATAATCCCATCATTGTTGCCATCTCGGAGACTTGGTTGGTGCCTGGTTCCCGATTTCGGGTTCCTGGTTTCTCCTGTTTAAGGGATGACAGGAGTGATGGGTATGCAGGTAGTGCCGTCCTTGTTCGGCACTCTCTCCCCTTTTCCCAAATCCCTCTTGCTCCTCACAGTCAACAGATTAATGCTGTTGCTGTCCGTGCCATAAACATCTCTTTTGTATCTCTGTATATTCCCCACCCGTCTCCCTCTCTTCTTCCAGAGCTCCAATCTATTTTATCTTCTGTCCCAAGCCCTATTATCGCTCTGGGTGATCTTAACACTCACCACACCATGTGTGGGTGTTTCGGCTGTGATGGGTTTGCTCCGCTGTTGATTGACATGCTTGATGATGTAGGTCTCTGCATCCTCAATGATGGCTCTCCGACTCGTAGAGTGTTCCCTAATCAGAACCCTAAAACTGCTGTGGATCTCTCTCTTTGCTCCCCTAACCTTGCCTCCCAAATCTCTTGGAAAACCCTCTCGTCAACTCACGGCAGTGATCACTTCCCTATTATTCTTTCGTTAAACAATAGGTCCCTCCCTTATTCCCATGATCCACATTTAAAATATAACCTTAAAAAAGCAAACTGGTCAGCCTACTCCGATTCTGTTGATTGCATGTTAGAGTCCCTGCCGAGGCTGGGAATTGATGGAGATGTTTTGTCTTGCTATGATTCCTTTTTGAGTTCTCTTAAGTATTCGGCTGATTCCTTTATCCCCAAGAAATGTCCACCCAAGAATCATCTGCTTTCTTCTCCCTGGTGGGATGAAGAATGCAATGATTTAGTTGGTCAAAGAGCATCTGCAGAGGAGTTATATTCAAATTGTATGTCTCAGGACAACTTTATTAGTTATCAGAAGCTTGATGCTAAATTTAAAAGATTGGTGTCAAGAAAGAAAAAAAGTAGTTGGACTCGGTTCTGTGAATCCCTTAGTCCTCGTTCCCCTTCCACTATTGTATGGACAAATATCAGGAAATTCCGCCGGTCCCTTAATCATATTGACCCTTCATCCAATAACCCTTTGGATTGGCTTAGCAGTTTTGCTGACAAACTGGCTCCACCTTTTGTCCCTGATGCGGACTTATTTCCAAATTTCTCGCCTGCTCCTGTCACAGATGATATGGATGCCCCTTTTTCTTTTTCTGAGCTCCAAATAGCTCTGAATGGCCTTAAAGATTCAGCTCCTGGGGAAGATGGCGTACCATATTCTTTTTTGGCTAACTTAAATGACAAGGCTAAACTCCATTTCCTCTCCATAATCAATAAATGTTTTGAATCCAGTACTATCCCTAATTCCTGGAAATCGCAAATAATTATCCCTATCATCAAACCCGGTAAAGATCCCTTAGACCCTAATTCCTATAGGCCTATAGCTTTGTCATCTACTTTAGCCAAAATAACAGAACATCTGGTTAAAAACCGATTGGAATGGTTAATGGAAAGTAGGAATATTCTTCCCTCCTCCCAATTTGGGTTCAGGAAGGGTTTGAGTACTACAGACAGTCTCAGCATACTGACAACAGACATTCGGTTAGCCTTTACAAAAGGAGAGTACCTTGCGGGCGTGTTCCTTGATATCGCTTCTGCATATGACAATGTTTTACTTCCGGTGCTCAGGCAGAAACTGCAAAATCTGAGTATCCCGATGAGGATAATTCATCTCATATGCAACCTGCTGTTCTGCAGGACGATTGTTGTTAAACATCGGTCATCTTCTCTTCCCCCCAGACTTGTCTGGAAAGGTCTCCCTCAAGGCTCAGTTCTCAGCCCTCTGCTGTATAGCATATATACCCATGATCTTGAATTGTCTGTTAACAGCTTTTGTAACATCCTTCAGTATGCTGATGATATTGCCCTCTATCACAGCTCCGGCAGTGTAGAGGAAATATCATGTCGTATTAATTCTGCTTTGTATTACCTAGGCCAGTGGTTGGCTGACCATGGCTTGTCCCTTTCTGTGGGCAAATGTCAGGCAGTGGTGTTCACAAGGAAAAGATCCCTTCCCACCTTCGATTTTTCATTTGACGGTCAGCATATCCACCTTGCAGACAAAGCAAAGTTTTTGGGTATTTACCTTGATTACCGCCTTAATGGAGTTGCCCATTCTGAACACGTTATTAAAAAATGCGAAAAAGGCATCAATGTTATACGCGCAGTGGCGGGAGTTTGGTGGGGTGCTCACCCTTACTCTTTAAAATTAGTGTATAATGCCTTAGTAAGAAGTCACATGGACTATTGTTTATTTGTACTAGATCCCTTTAATAAATCGGCTGTTGAAAAACTCAATAAAATTCAATATAGGTGTCTCAGAATTATTCTAGGTGCAATGAAATCCTCTCCCACCAATGCCCTGCAGGTGGAATGTGTTGACCCTCCTTTAGCTATCCGTCGTCAATATCTTTGTGACCGGTTTGTTAGCAAGATGCTACAGTTATCATCCCACCCTCTTTGGCCTAGATTAACGCAACTGTCTAAATCCCCTTCATGTCGGAATTCTTCCTCATATCTAGTTGACAGTTTTCTTAAATATACAAGTCTTCCGCACCCTTTGACAACTTTTCCACAGAACCCATTATTCTCTACTCCTTACAAAGCTTTGGTCTTCAATCCTCCTATTCTCTCAGATATCGGTCTGTCTAAAGGAGCCCCGGACACTAACATCAAATTGCAAACCTATATTAATCAAAATTGGTCAAATCATCTTCTTATCTACACTGATGCATCAAAGTTGTCTCCTGATGGCTGTGTGGGTGCTGCCTGTTGGGTTCCCAGGTATAAAATAATTTTAAAATTTAAATGCCCCCCCGAGTCTTCAGTGTTCACAGGAGAAGCCACTGCTTTATTAGAAGCAATCCTGTTTGCACACTCCCATAACGTTCAACAAACTGTAATTTTGACTGACTCCTTAAGTTGTTTAATGTCTATTAAAGAAAATCCTTTTCGCAGCAAGTCAAGATTTCCCATTATATTGAAAATCAGGGAGGCTTTGCTCTCATGTAATCAAAAAGGATTATCCATTTTGTTAGTTTGGATACCCAGCCACTCTGGTATTCCTGGTAATGAGGCTGTTGATTCCTTCGCCAAAACAGCTGTTGTCTCTGGTTCACTCGATCATTTCCGAAATTCGGCACAAGATTTGTGTGCACTTGCAAAAACATATCTGGACAGATCTTGGACTTCATTCTGGAACAATTCAAAATCCATCAAAGGTAAGTATTATGCATCCATTCAGCCGAACATTCCAAGCAGACCTTGGTTCTTTAAATATAGACATGCTGAACGCTGGATCACCTCAACTATTTCCCGTTTACGTATTGGCCACTCTTGTACTCCAGTCCATCTAGCAAAGCTTCGGATAAGGGATAGCTCTGTCTGTGAGTGTGGCTTGGATGAAGGCACTGTATCTCACATCCTTTTCGATTGTCCCAAACTTCTCCATCCTCTCTACGATGTCCTCCCCCCTAAAGTCCCTCGTCCTATAAATGTTGAATGTCTATTAATGTTTGTGTTTAGTCCTTATTGTAGATTCTTATGTAAATATATAGAATGTAATAAAATTAAATTGTAGTATCTTAAGTATTCTTTTTTTTTTGTATATATTATACATATCATATTTTTTAACATTTGTGTCATTTGTTTTGTTGTAGGTTAAGAACTAACACATTTTATAAACAACTCTTTATAGATAGCTGAACAAAATTTTCCAAAAAAAAAAAAATAAAAAAAATAAAAAAAAAAAATAAAAAAAAAAAAAAAAAAAAATTTCATTAGTAAAAACTTCAAATGTATTTTGTTCAAAAATAAAGATTGCAACAAAAATATTACTAGTAGCACTTTTTAAGCACTTAAATACAGACATACACCTACCCTATGTCTTCATCTCCCATGTTGCAGAATAAAGGAAAGAACATAAAACATTGTTAATGCTAGGACATGAGTATGTTGGCATTATGGTTTTTCAGGTGTTCCTGAAGCCGGAAGAGAAGTATGAGCATCTGCAGACGTACATCTGCGAGCAGACCAGCGTGGTGGCCGAGTCGCAGATCCTGCTGTACCGGGACACCCTGCTGCTCTCCGAGATCGATGACACAACTCTAGGTACCGCCTACCGATTTTTCTATACAACAAACTCCAACATAACATCTGTAATATTTCATTACATTTGCGGTAAAAGCAACTCGAAAAGGGAACTGAAATTTCATGGATTCTGTGTTTTTACAGCAGCAATAAATTTTGTACCATTCCAGGCAAGAACTACCCCGACACGACGGCGGAGGTGCCGCTGATGCTGTTCAACAAGAACAACAACAACGTGTGCATGACGCCCGAGCCCGAGATACCCAAGTTCCCCGTCTTCCCCAACATCGTGTCCGTCGAGAACGACGCCTCGCAGGCCAAGGTACACCTCGCCCCGCCCGCGGCTCCCCCACTCCTATGTACGTATGTCATGTCATATGTATGGCGTGGTGCAGACGGCGTGCAGCGTGGGCCACGTGGTGCGGCGGCGCGTGGAGACGCTGTGCGCGGCGTCCGTGCTGTGCGGCGCGTGCGTGACGCGCTGGGGCGCGCTGCTGGCCGCGCGCCTGGCCGCCACGGCCGTGCGCGCGCAGGCGCTGGCCGCGCACGCCGCGCGCCTGCACGACGCGGCGCGCGCGCTGGACCTGGCGGCGGCCGCCGTGCGCGCGCTGCGCCCGGGCGCGCCCGCGGCCGACGCGTGGGCGCCGGCCGCCTCGCTCGTGGCGGCCGAGGCGGAGGCGCTGCGCAGCGCGGCGGCGGCGCTGCGCGCGCGGCACGCGGCGGGCGCGCTGCGCGCCGACTGGGACGACGCGCTGCCGCACGCGCCCTGCCCCAACGAGCTGCGCCTGCACCTCAAGGCCAAGACGCTCGTCGACAGGTAACGCGATCACCCTCCGTACGGCGAGAAGAGATGTCGCATTTGTAATATGAGATGGTTTGACGTCGCAGACTGCGCGAGTCGTGGCAGCACCTGGTGCGCGACCGCGCCACGCGCTCGCTCACGTACAACGACGAGCAGTTCCACGTGCTGGAGCGCATCACCGTGGCGGAGACCGGCCGCCGCGCGCGCGCCCTGCTGCAGCGCGCCGCGCCGCTCGCGCGCGCCCGGGCCGACGCCATCGCCGACTGGTGAGAATTGCTCGACTACGCCTCGAGGTAGGCGGCGAATGTTGACATGCGAGAGTGAATGGAAGCATTTGTTGCGCAGGTACAAGGTGGCGCAGACGGTGTACCTGCAGACGCAGATCCTGGACAAGGACGTGTCGAGCACGGAGCTGAAGGTGCTGGCGCTGGCGGCGCGCCTGCAGGACGCCGAGCACCGCACGCGCGCGCTCGTCGCCGACGCGCAGGCGCAGGTGAGCCCCGTCTGTCGTGCTGCTTCAGCATTGAAGAGTGGCCGTCGTATAACGCCCCGCCGAACGTTAAACAAAAAAGCTGTGTAACATTGGTTATTCTTACGTCTACTGACGCTTCTCGATTTTATCATCGGGATGGTCTGAAGGAGTCGGTAGCGGTCACGTCTGAGAACGTGACCTGAATGCCCTCGACCCTTATGCATTTGATGGCCAAAATTTTTGATAAAAATTAAATACATACTGGTAATCTATGAGGTATGCCTTTAAAAGTTAGTTTGTAAATAACTGTTTGTAAGTAAATGAACGACTTTGTGAGCGAGGTGGCGAGGCGAGGTGTTATGGCTTCTTCTATCGGTAATTAAAAAAAAATTACCATTTTAGTGTGGAACCGTAAAAGAATTCTCCTTTTATATTATATTTTTTCAGATGAGTGCACAGAAACCGGAGCCCGCTGCGGAGAAAGAGGCCGAAAGGGAAGCGCAGCTCAACGGCGGCGGCGCGCGCGCGCGGGGCGCGGCCTCGCACGCGGCGCACGCGGGACACGCGGCGCACGCCGGCCTCTCCGCGGTACCGAGCTCACATGCTGCTATGAGACCTGTCCATTTAGCTTATTGCAGAGATATGTACCACTGAATTTGCAAGAGTACCTACCGACAGGCGACAGTAACTAATTATTAAGTTGATAAATTATGGCGTTCCTTGTAACATTATTTTAAAATTAAATTCAGCGGTCTGACTATAAAATACAATTGTTGCTTGGTTTTTGGGGCAGTAATAATTAATTTTATTTATTAATTGTTGTGACAGAGCGGGGCCGGGCTGCGCGCGCTGCTGGCGGAGCACGACAACGTGTCGTCGGCCGCCGCCGCCAGCGCCGCGTTGGTCGCGCGCCTGCTGCACCTCACCGCCGACGTGACGCCCTAGCGCGCGACCACAGACGAGCCCCACCCGAGCGACTTGTCTCCACCTCGTGTGCAACCTAGTGAACCCGTTAGTGCCGATCGCGACTGTCGCGGCACTCCCCGTACTTTGACTAAAACTAGTGAACTGACTGGAGCCGGTCGCGATGTGCCACGTACTTTGACTAAATCTAATGAATTTATTAGAGACATACCCCATACTGTGATTAATCCTATTGAACACATTAGTGCCGATCGCGACTGTCGCGATGACCTCCCCCGTAATTTTGTGAAATCTAGTGACTCCATTTATGCGGAACGCGACTGTTGCGTCGCAAGCAAACCCGGTGACCGTCTCGGTGCCCACCGCGACCGTCACGACTTCTCGCCCTCTACTTGTGTAAATAGCATTATTGATCAGCGTGGTTTAAAAATAATGAATAAATTAGTTGTAAATAATCTTAACACCGGTCAAGTTGATACAGGCTTCAATTGGAAGACTACACTTCATAGAGAACAAAGTTTGAAATGTTTGAATACAGAGTGTTGTGGACACGGCAATTTTAATACTGATTTGGACCCAAGTAGAAATGTTTTGAGTAGTGACAGCAATATTATAGACGATTTGAATCCAAACATGAGAAATAGCAATGTAATCAGTGATTCAAATCCAAATATTGGTTCACCGAGTGAAGAATTAACCAGTGATCTTAAATGTTGGTGCAATAAGGATGATTGTCGTATGTATTTAGATAATAATTATTGTTCGGATTACTATATCCAGAATTCTGACGTTTCGTACGAAAACATTAGATTTAAGTGCACCGATACCCCTTTACCTTTAGCGATTGTGAAAAATGAATGTATTGTAGATGAAGATAAACATTTAAATGTAAAAAATGACTATGACACAAATAAATGTAACATAGCTAAGTATTATGTACATAACGCAACAGAATGTTCCGACACGGATAGTAGCACTACTTTAGAAAGCACAGACGAGTCGATGACGTCACTCGACTCGGGTATAAAGACTGTAATATACGAGTCTGCGAGTTGCAAGGAAGTCAACTCGTTGCCGGAAGACGCGGGGGATGTTCGTGAAAACGGAAGCACGAAAGCACATTCCAAATCAGGCTGTGTACTTAGTTAACGAGTCCGAGACATAGACGTAGCTCACTTACACGACCCGTACAGCAAAATAAAGCCACATAACGCCTAATAGTACCTAAAGGTACAGAAGATTCACTCCACACAATCATTTACATAAACAGCGACTTGCTATTGCACAATAAAGTGCAATTCAGGTCGACACAGCGCTACTTCACCCTTTGCCTCTGTTTCTATCACGTAACTTTTATCCCTTTGCACTGCATAAGGGTTGTCTTTTAAACAATGTTATATGCCTATCACTGGAAAGTGTATGTACAGAGTACAATCTTAAGCCCATATTTGATTGTGCTCTTTTGACGTGCGGGAGGAGTCGTGTAAGTGAGCTACGATCACAAGGAACAAGGCACACTGACGCAGCGGCGCAGCCGTCACGGTTCTTTTACTGATAAACACTTAAATTCAGCTTTACTTACCTTGACAAAAAACTAAGCGCGCCCGGACGCTGCACTATGCTAATGGGTGCGTACCACTATACGTAGTATCTATAATATCTGTGGTACCAGTGTTCGTGTTTTGTTTTCGCTGTGCCACTTTCGACCCTATGAAGTAGTCAATAAAGCTGTTTAAGTTTTTATCAATAAGACATTGACTCAAAGTCTTGGGTCGTCTGCGATACTTCCAATGCATTTATTTTTACTCAATACAATTATTATTTTTTGTGTGTGTAAAGTATATTGTATATGGAGGGTTCTGTTGGTTACCCTTCACGAAAATATTCGCAGTCTGTCAAAAAGGATTTACAATATTGAGCCGATCCTGGCCAGCTGATTCTAGTATTTTACTAGAACATCTGCAAAATGAGTAGCTATTCTTTATTCCTTGAATTACATTACAAACATATAAAAAAATATAGTAAAGCCAAGTCTCGTTATACACGCCTTTAAATAGAAAGAACTCTGACCTATCCATGGGTGCTTCGATCGATTGAATGATGGGTTTGATTGCATCGGACAACGCGATGTTGGTTCCGCTTTTTCTTTCTTTCTTTTTATATTTACAATCTCGACCAACACAATATCGGCAGTGAAGTTCCAACAGTGCCTAAGTAATTTTGGCCAGTTTTAATATTTAATGATTGTGTCAATTCTCAAAATCTAATGCCAAATGAAGGAAATGGAAAGACGCGTGGAGTGAAATGACAAAAAAAAAATACCTAAATTGATTTTATTTCCTACAAAAGTCACACAATATCTGGAACACTCTTCCAAGATCTGTGTTTCCTAACACGTACAATTTGGATATCTTTAAAACAAGAGTGAATAGGCATCTTCTAGACAAACGCGTTACAACTTAGGCCACATATTCGCTTTCCACCAAGTGTTTTAGAGGTCAAGCGTGTGCCTATAATGTTAAAATCCGCCAAAATAACGTACACTGTTAGAACTTCACTGACGAAATGCGATCGTGCGCCGCTGTTGTGCTCAACGAGCCGCCCATTGATATCAACCCTTGCTACTATAAATTACTTGGCCAACTAAGGCTGATCGAGTGGGTGAAGAAGCACCCTGATTTAATAATGTTATCTAGTTAGTCACCTTACGAAAATGATGTCTGAACGTTACTAGAAAGATCTCATGAATTGTTCCATTTTTTATTAGTTCTATGTGATGAATTAATTTTATTCTTAGCAGTTATTTTAGCACAATGGCACTTCAAATAAAGTATTTTCTAGTTAAGTATTAGTTAGGTTTCTATTTATCCTCCGGTGCTTCATTCAATAAATAGTGTTAAGGATAAACTCTGCTGAATTCTATGTTCTGTTATTTTACTGTTAATAAAGATCAATTTATTGTTTTTTTTTTTAAATTAATGTTTATCAATTCTGATATTATAAATGCGAAAGTATGTTGCTTGTTGGTTTTTCCTTCAATCGCGCTGCAACCATCGATGTAATATTTTGCACGATTCCTCTTACAGCTGTACCCGTTTTCTTTAATATAGTTGCGACAACTACTTAAGAGTACTTAGGAGTACTTTTTTAAGATTTTAGAAATAAAACTAAAGATTGGAATGTGCAAATAATTTATTATTACTGAAACAATGTCTTATCTCTATTTACAATTAATGGTTTCTGCATTAAAACTATTCATTACAGTCTACTTAGGCATAGTAGGATTAGTTTAAGATTTAATTTGAATGACTTTAAACAAGTACAGCTAACGTTCATTTTACATTGACAATAATGTCATCGAATATGAATACGATCAATAGAATTAAATCTTATACTTACCCTACACAGGTTAGCAAACTTGTTCACTTCTTAGCTAAGTACCTATTTATACTAACTAATATAGTTGAAAGTTCAACAAGGAAAAAACAAATCAACAATAAATAATTGAGCTAATACTTTAGGTACAAAATGTACAGAACTTTATTTACCTATTACTTAAAAATAAGCAAATGTACACTGTATAGTAAGGTTATACTCAACTTTTTCAATAAAATTCTACAGCAGATTAAATTAACACATTAAAATTATAACATCATACTTAATCATATAAGTATCAAGAGAGTCCATAAAAGGTTTTTTTTTTTCAATATTATTTGGAAAATTTTCAGATTCTCGACAAAAATCCAATTAAGTAATCCTTACTTAAAATGCCAATTCGACATCCTGTTATTTAAGGCTTAAGGACATCGCGGAAGAGTCAAAGAAACTCTAGCGCTTTTGGTTAACTTTTGTACTGGAATAAAGTCGAGGCTCTTGCCTTGAGCCTAGGTTCCATCCACGAGTGGACCTGAGCTGCGACGTCATTTAGATAATAATTGAAATTCAAGTTTATTTACTTTGGCATACGATTGAAATTGGCACAACGAAAACGAAACGCTATGCCAAAGCTATTGGTGTCGAGTTTTAAACGATTTTGCACACACAGAACGTGTAAATATTTTAATTATACTATATTTTATGTAAACATCATTAAGCAACCCTAATAAATAAAATCAAAAAGATGCTACGCCTCGACTCAACGCGTAGGCGTGCGTTGCGCTTGCAACAGATAACTTTTTGGTTTAGTTTAGGCTCGAATGATAAACGCTGCTTGATGCGATAATGGTATTAATTCTATTGTATACAATTTCTAAAGTTGCATGAAATCAACCCGCTTTCTTTTAGTCGCTCACAAGATAATAATAATTAATTAATAAGCTACAAAAAGTGCAACTGCAGAGTTTCTTACCAGTCCTTCTCAGCAGAATCAGCTTTCCGAACCGGTGGTGGAATTTGACTTATAAGAGATATATATATTGGCCTACATGAATTAAATAATTTTGAATGAAACTTAGTTTACAGCTCTAAAATAGTGTCATCCTTTTCCTAACGTTCCTTGTGGAAAAGGATGGCATTACTTTCGAGAGATGTAAATTTAGTCAGAAATTGTGAACAATAAAATGAGCCTGAATATTTTTTATTAGCCCCAGATTGCGTAGGGGTATGGCAGTGTAAAGTAAACCTTTACCCCTAATCGATTTCCACACGCCATCGTGCCGGAACGCTAAGTCGCTTGGCGGCAAGTCTGACGGCATTATCGCTCATTTGCTGCAAGCTATCTTATCTCGAAAATTCCGATTATTTTTTAATTAATGTTTAAAGGTTTCGCAACCTTAGTTTTTAAAAAGTTAATACGTAGTAGTCAGCAGCAAAAACAAAAATAGGCGATTTTTGTACATATACCTACTATAGTCTGATTTTTAATTCGGTTGAATTCTGACAGATGTCATTTTATAAATAGAACGAGTTATTTGTATGAAAAACAGTATTACCACCTGTACTTCGAATTTACCCCAAACTATCTGTCAGGCATTTGTCATATATCTATGTGCGGCCATTGATTTTTATTTGTATAAGTTTCAATTTATTATCTTTTTTGTGGGATTTTTTAAATCTCTGGTAACATTAAGATACGTCAGAATTCCACGGAATTAAAAATCAGACTATAGTTAAAATGAATTTATTTTTTCGAGATACAACATCGTGGCGGCGAACGAGCTAGTCGTCGACGGCTACGAGTAGGGCCGGTCGAACAGCTTGGCGCGGCTGAGGCGTCGCTCGAGCGTCTTATAGTCGCGGTGCGCGGCCTGCACGCGCTTGAACTCCTCCAGCAGCGCGTCGAAGTCTATGTCCGCGCGATCCGCCTCCCTGCACGCACGTTCCACATTCAAGCAAGCACACCATCTCCTTCGTTATCAACCGATAGACGTGCACTGCTGGACATCATTATATCCGGTCCACGTGGTTCGGTTTTGCGCTACCTGCATCCAGCAGTTAATGTCAATCTAACTAGTGGGGGTTCTGCAAGCATTGCAAATTCCGTTGCGAAGGGGCATTCCAGCAACTATGCGCCTCGTATGTTTAGTATATTTGTACGCCACACTGGCAGAATACAAGATCACTATTTTATTATAACATCTACAAACTCATAGTCACTTCCAATGGAGATGAGCGCGATTTATTTTTATCCCATATAAAACCTTAAGAACAATGGCAAGATTGGACCAGGAAATACATAAATTAAGTGATTTAAGGGGAAAACTGCTCACCCAAACTAACAGATTAATTATTATTATCATACTACATAGCGTCGAAAACATTTTACATGTTTACTTCATTATCCGTGCTTTTAAAAATATATTGAATGACAAAATATGAGACGACATAACTATGTTTCATTAAAGGACGTTTTATTCGATTTAACTAGCCGAAGTCAAAGTTAATTGCCATTGTTTCATAAGATTATATTGATGCTTAAACACTACCTTTCGCTTAGTAGTTTTTTTAAATCTTAAAGTGTTTTTTTTTTTAATTGAATAGTTTATTAAATGAATTTTTTAGCGTCAAGAGTTAATTCGTTCAATAGTTCATTCCCGATATCGTTTGGCAATGGTCTATCACTAGAGGTCATGTCAAAATGAAGTCACGTGATCAGTACGGCCATATTTATTTACCTTTTAGCTCAACTCCATTGGAACGGACTATACTGTATTCACAAATGAATTATGAATTAATTAATGCCAGTATTTATTCCGCCGTGAGATTATTTCGACAGCGATCATACCGTGTTTGTTCTGAAGGAGACGTGTGACCATATGAATCTATCTGTTTGGTTTCGCTGCTTCGGTTCGTTCGAGTGTATCGAAGGTACCTGTGTGGCGGCGCGGCGTCGAGGCGCGGGTGCGGCGGCGCGCAGTGCAGGCGGCGCCGCAGCGCGTGGAACGCCTCGCTCTGCGGCAGCAGCATCAGCAGCCCGAACAGCGCCGAGCGCAGGTCGGCGCTGCCCGGCCCGCCCAGCGGCTCGAGTGTATCGAAGGTACCTGTGTGGCGGCGCGGCGTCGAGGCGCGGGTGCGGCGGCGCGCAGTGCAGGCGGCGCCGCAGCGCGTGGAACGCCTCGCTCTGCGGCAGCAGCATCAGCAGCCCGAACAGCGCCGAGCGCAGGTCGGCGCTGCCCGGCCCGCCCAGCGGCTCGAGTGTATCGAAGGTACCTGTGTGGCGGCGCGGCGTCGAGGCGCGGGTGCGGCGGCGCGCAGTGCAGGCGGCGCCGCAGCGCGTGGAACGCCTCGCTCTGCGGCAGCAGCATCAGCAGCCCGAACAGCGCCGAGCGCAGGTCGGCGCTGCCCGGCCCGCCCAGCGGCTCGAGTGTATCGAAGGTACCTGTGTGGCGGCGCGGCGTCGAGGCGCGGGTGCGGCGGCGCGCAGTGCAGGCGGCGCCGCAGCGCGTGGAACGCCTCGCTCTGCGGCAGCAGCATCAGCAGCCCGAACAGCGCCGAGCGCAGGTCGGCGCTGCCCGGCCCGCCCAGCGGCTCGAGTGTATCGAAGGTACCTGTGTGGCGGCGCGGCGTCGAGGCGCGGGTGCGGCGGCGCGCAGTGCAGGCGGCGCCGCAGCGCGTGGAACGCCTCGCTCTGCGGCAGCAGCATCAGCAGCCCGAACAGCGCCGAGCGCAGGTCGGCGCTGCCCGGCCCGCCCAGCGGCTCGAGTGTATCGAAGGTACCTGTGTGGCGGCGCGGCGTCGAGGCGCGGGTGCGGCGGCGCGCAGTGCAGGCGGCGCCGCAGCGCGTGGAACGCCTCGCTCTGCGGCAGCAGCATCAGCAGCCCGAACAGCGCCGAGCGCAGGTCGGCGCTGCCCGGCCCGCCCAGCGGCTCGAGTGTATCGAAGGTACCTGTGTGGCGGCGCGGCGTCGAGGCGCGGGTGCGGCGGCGCGCAGTGCAGGCGGCGCCGCAGCGCGTGGAACGCCTCGCTCTGCGGCAGCAGCATCAGCAGCCCGAACAGCGCCGAGCGCAGGTCGGCGCTGCCCGGCCCGCCCAGCGGCTCGAGTGTATCGAAGGTACCTGTGTGGCGGCGCGGCGTCGAGGCGCGGGTGCGGCGGCGCGCAGTGCAGGCGGCGCCGCAGCGCGTGGAACGCCTCGCTCTGCGGCAGCAGCATCAGCAGCCCGAACAGCGCCGAGCGCAGGTCGGCGCTGCCCGGCCCGCCCAGCAGTTCGAGGCGCAGATCTGCCCGACAACTCGCATCACTACGTCACCCTGTACTCGCATGGCCTCCCTCATCCGGCCGCTTCCCGTCAAATTCTTTATAAGTGAGGACGGGAAGTTCACACTGGTTACTTAACCAGCGACCTTTACCTTTACAACAAGACTTGACAGTGTACTAACTTTTACAATGGCATCCAGTGGCATCATTTAAATTATGTTTTACACAAAATCTAATCTAAACTGACAGCAAAATGTGTACGAATAGAGTCAATTATTATTATTTGTGGGTTAAAGACGTAATAAAAAACTCTGTAGGTAATTCATCAAGATGAAGCACGGGAATCTTTTTTCACCGAGAGTTTGTTGCCAGTAAATTGTATCAATAAAAATTTGGAAACATTGATTTTCCAATTAAATTATTACTAATATTATAAATGCGAGTATTTGTTTGTTGGTTTGTTTGTCCTTCAATCACGGAGCAAAGAAATAACGTGATTTTTTGCATGGGTATAGTTGAGGACCCGAAGAATGACATAGGCTACTTTTTATCCCGGAAAATAAAAAAGTTCCCGCTAGTCTAAAATAAATAAAACTTGTTACTTACACGCAAATACTGGAGATTCAATTAGCTGCACTAATTTGTCTATTTCTGTGAGGAAGTCGACAGTTATTTCGAGATCACCGCTGGCTTCTGTGTTAAGGAAACTGGAGGTCCGGAAAATGTGCGCGAAACTGCATTTTTATACTTAAAAAGATCGACGTAACTTGAAGTGTGTTAAAGGGGACAATATTCTTGCATTATTATGTGTAAACTTTTGGATCTTCCATTTTGTTCGTTTCGATAATTATGATCTTAAGAAATATCTCGGTATGCGAGCCCAATAACTGTCGGAAGTATTCGGCATTAGTATATGGTTCTCGCTGTACCAGCGCATTTCAACCAATAACGAGAGACTGGGTACCAGCCAATCAGAGGCGACTGCGAGCCCGCAGCCGTTGTTTAATTTAGCAAAGTGCGCGCAAAGGATACAAGGTGGTGATGAGCGCGGCGCAGTGGCGGTAGTTGTGCGTGAGCAGGCACAGCGCCAGCAGCGCCACCGGGCTGTGGCACCAGCACGAGTACAGCGTGCGGAACAGCGACACCGTGGCCTGCCACACACCGCACCTCAACACGCGCACACCGCCGCGCCGCCGCGCCGACTGGGCGTGTGCGTACACTTGCACAATAAACTTTGACGGCATCATTTGAACTAGCTTTTGCCCGCGACCTCGCCCAAGGCAGAAATGTTTTGGAAATCGAGCAAACCTTTCAAAGAGTCTCAGTTTACTAGACAATTGAATAAGTTTATTTATTTATTTATTTAGGACGACCAACAGGTTACAATAAATTAAAAACTAAGAAATCTACAAGATGAAAAAAATTATTATGCAGTAATGTACACCTACTTACAGGTAGCCACAACATGCTTAAAGTTTAGTACCTAAGTTCGGCAGTTCATCGGGGTTTTTGTTTATGATTATAGATAGAACTTTGTCAGTTTGGCTCCTTTCATCTTTCACTCGGTCGATCACAGAGATACCATTGAATATAATATTATAGCGCTCGGTCGACACGAAGTGTTTACACAGTCACATTACGCAAGTATAGGCCACTCACGGGGTCGTCGAAGGCGCGCAGGCGCAGGCGCAGGTGGTGCAGCTCGGCGGCGGTCAGCAGCAGCGTGGCCAGCACGTCCACCAGCCGCGCCGCGAAGCGCAGCTCGCGCTCGCCGCGCACCGCGCGCGCCACGCCGCGGTACACCGCCTCCGCGCCCACCAGCACGCACAGCTGCCTGCGCACCGCACGCCGCACTCAGCTCCCATACTACCGATACTACTACCGATACTCCCGGCCGAGCATTCTCGGATTCAGATCGGATGCAGTGCCTACTACTACCCGCCGGCGGGCGGCGTCTCAAACGAGAACGTTGATGCACAGAGTTGAGTTCAAGCCGAATGAATACCCCACTGGTATTTTAAAAGGGAAGGGTATATTTTGAAAGAAAACTTCCCTCAAGGAAACCTACCTATAACAAAGGACGGGAAGGAAACGAGCGCCGAGAACAAAGATCTCGTAATTCATTTAAATGCTCATTTTTTACTTAGACATTATAGTAAATTAGACAATAAAAAGTTATGAGAGGAAAATATATCAGCGTTAAATAATACATAACCTACCTTATAATAAAAGCTCCCCGATCTTCCAAAAGATTTTCATCTGCCGCCAGGAGCCTCAAGAGCGCCTTCAAAAACTTGTGATAATATGGACTCGATTCTAAATCGGCTGAAAACGTACAAAAAATGTTTCAGTTTTGTAAAAAAAGTGTGTTAAAAAACATAAACACGCGCGACAACGTCTTAAAGACAATTTCGGTCGCTACCGAGGAATCGGATAATAAGCCTTTGGGTCGAACCCACCGATGCCGCCGTGGATCAACGGGATCGACGCGTTCGTCAGCGGCGGCGGGCGCCGATACTGACCGCTGCCGTCGGCGCCGGCGGCGGCGGCGGCGGCCGAGGGGCAGGAGCAGATCTCGGCGAGCACGGCCAGCGCGCGCCGCACCACGTCGTCGGCCGCGTCCGTGAGGCTGCCCACCACGCTCACGAACACCAGCTCAGTTTGCTCGTACATCTGATACGATTTGCATTTCAAAATATCATATTTTCTATGTTTACCGATTTCCGGAACAATTTGAGAGAGATTTCTCCGAGATGATTCCATTCAAAATTTTTGATTCAAATACTCAATGCTACAGCTGGGTACTGTTCACCTAGGCTTTGGGGGGTGGCATCGAGTGTAGACTATGTTGTTCTATATTATAACTCGATCCTGATGCTGCAGAGTGTAGTCCGTTCCAATGGCATTGAGCTAAAAGGTAAATAAATATGGCCGTACTGATCACGTGACTTCAATTTGACATGACCTCTAGTGATGGACCATTGCCAAACTATATCGGGAATGAACTATTGAACGAATTAACTCTTGACGCATAAAAATTTCATTTGATATACTATTCTATTTAAAAAATCACTTAGATATTTTAAAAAACTACAAAGAGGAAGGTAGGGTTTAACCATCGATATCCTATCTTAAGAACAATGGTAAATAACTTTGGCTTCAACTAGTTAAATCGAATAAAACATATTAAGCGTGTAGTGCATAGTGCATACCTCTGAAGGTAACTTGTTATACAAATGCAGGATCCAGTCTAAAGTAGCCACTTTAGTGTGCACTGAACTGTGATGTAGCATCTGAGTCAATACTCCCACCACTGCCTCCAAGTTCAACCGCGGAGAGGCCTCGTCCTCGGCCTCTTCCGGCGGAGGGCCCCCCGCCTGGGTCTCCTTCGTCGGGGGGCCTTCGGAAGAGGCGCGGGACTCGGACATTTCAGACACTAGTTTCGTTAGCTGGAGGTTTACAGTCGCTGCGGTTTCCCGGATCTCTGATTTGAATGTAGTAACTGCTTATAACTCAGTGATGTTTTAGCACACGGAAGGCAAACAATAGCTTTGGAAACGGCAGGTAAAATGAAATACGTACATAATATTTACAACCTTTTTTGAAGTCGGTTAAAATTGAGCAAAATGCTTAGGATGCTAAAGGCCAAGCTGCATTCTTCGACGTTAAATTAAGTGCGTTTCATAACTAACTCAAACTAAAATAGAGATATTAACCCAAAAGGTAATCTTTTTTCTTTCAAAGTAAGTTTGGCATTGCCTATTTAATGCCATACATGGTCAAGTTTATCGTCAAGTATACAGGATTCTGATTCAAATACGCGGCAGACTAGAAGCGGCGTCCTGTATACTGGACGATATATTTGATTGTGTATGGCCAGCGTTAGTGGCTATCGATCAGTAGCTAATTAAAACTGTCAAACATGGAATACATATTAAGTTGAATTTCCATTGTTTTCAACTGGCCACTGGAATTCAAATTCCAAATTTCATGTAGGCTAACTTGTAGCTCTTATGACACGTCATAAATTTACCACCGGTTCGGAATGCAGATTCTGCTGAGAAGAGCCGGTAAGAAACTCAGCAGTTGCTCTTTTTAAAAAAAAAAAAAATTTACAATACGTAACAAAACTATGCTATGTATATTGTATACATTTCCACGATGAAGTTTCAAAAATGCAAAACAAGAAATGCCAAAAATAGAGCATAGATATTCTGTCGAGCTCGCACGTGCGCGCTCTGTGGCAGGCAGTGGTCGCGCGCGTCAAAGGATACTCTTCCTGGGCTCGTCGGTGTAGGCCAGGCAGGGCAGCGCGGCCAGCAGCACGCCCGACGCGAAGGGCAGCACGCGCGCGCCGCTCAGCTCCGCGAACTCCTTCAGCCACGTCACCGCCGTCAGCTGCGGACCCGTCACTTGCTTGAGTCGAAGAGTTTCAGCAGTCGTCGGTGCCGAGATGCGACACACCTTATTATGAAGCTTATAATACCTATTAGCGCATAGTGCCGGAAACTACATTCCACTTATCCCAATACTATTTATCAAAGTCAAAGTCAAAGTCAAATATTTTATTCAAAGTAGGTACAATAGTAATTACACTTTTTGAAAGTCAACACAATGTCATTAATTAATTAAATAAATAAAAAATAATATAAATAACAAAAAAATATATATATAATAATAAAGATAATGTTAATAATGCAATGTCCGATAGTGATAATATTAATAGTAACAATAATCCTACAAATACATATAAAAAAAAAAAAATCATTTTTTTAGAGAAGCTGTCCAGGCATCCTTATCCGATAGGTAATCATCCAAACGGTAATAGCCCTTTTTTTGCAAGGTTCTTTTAATGCAACACTTAAATTTCCCCTCTGGTAAACTTAGCACTTCCGAAGGGATTTTATTATAATAGCAAATACTGATGCCCAAAAACGACGAACTAACTTTCTTAAGTCTGAATCTCTGGGTTTCTAGTCTATTTTTATTTTTATTCCGTTCGTGAATGTATCTCCGTTTCTTAAAAAGATTTATATTTTTGCGAACATACATTATATTTTCGTATATATACTGGCTCGCAACTGTTAAGATATTACTAGTTTTAAAGATCTCCACTAACGATTCCCGTGGGCCTAAGTTATAGATAGCACGAACTGCTCGTTTCTGTAGGACAAAAATAGTCTTAATATCAGCTGCTCGACCCCAAAGAAGGATACCGTACGACATTAAACTGTGAAAATAACTAAAATAGACTATTTTCGCAGTCGATTCATCGGTCAACTGTCTAATTTTTCGTACAGCATATGAAGCAGAGCTCAATTTTTTAGCAAGCTTACGTATATGACCTCCCCACTGAAGTTTGCAGTCAATGTTTATTCCAAGAAACACAGTTTCCTCCACCAGTTCCAACCTGTCACTACCCAGATAAATTTCATTGTCTACTTGGTGTACGTTAGGAAGTGTAAATTTCATACATTTTGTTTTTTTTGAGTTTAACAACAAATTGTTTGTTGTAAACCAGTTCAGAACTTGCGATAGAGCAACGTTTACTTCGTCCATATTTTGCAATTTTCTTTTAATTTTAAAAATTAATGAAGTATCATCAGCAAACATTACTATATCAGCAATGTTCTGAATCATATGTGGCAAATCGTTAACATATACTAAAAACAGAAACGGGCCTAAAATGGAGCCCTGTGGTACTCCCATTTTGACTGCAGATCCCTCCGATTCAACACCGCCTATGTCAACCTTCTGCAACCTATTGAGGAGATATGACTGTATTAGATCTCGGGCCTGATTTATGATCCCATAATACTGTAGTTTACGCAAGAGGATCTGATGATCGACACAGTCAAATGCTTTGGAGAGGTCACAAAAGACGCCGATCGCATCCTGTGACGCCTCCCAAGCCTCAAATATATGCTTAATTAAAGCAATTCCAGCGTCAGTCGTTGATTTGCCTTTGGTGAATCCAAATTGTTGGCTGTGTAAAATGTTGTTATTGTTAAAATGTAAAAGCAGCTGATTCATCATAATATCACCATCCATGTTAGTTTACAGCTTTTAGAATGCAATGATTGTTGTGGTTGAGATTTCTTTATGAATGAACCAATGAATGCATGACGTCATCATGTTGGTAGTTGGTAGTGTCATTTATACTTGTACTAGCAAATAGGTAAAGTAAAGCACAGACCTGCAGTAGCTCCTCAGTGGACTGCGCGTGAGTGATGAGTATATTGATCATGGCCTGGAAGTTCACCTCCGAAGGCTCCTTCTTGATGCTGCGCAGGAACTCGTTCAGCTGCACATCGCATCTGAAATCACAATTAGTTTGTGGTTACAGCTACCACCAACTTCCACAGTATTCTATGACTGCTCTTCTTCTTTATCAACTGATAAAGAATGATGTCCACTGGCAAAGATACCTTGCATGGACTTCTACATACGTAGATCTCGCGCCACATGTACCCAGTGTGTATTTTGCTTTGAGTAACAGTTTGAGTGTATAATTCTGGGACTATAATGTAATGACAACCACATGGTTGCAGCCACATAGTGCACGCTGTATATTTTGTATATAAGTATTGATCAGCCTTGACATCTCATTCTGTAAGTAAACATGATAGACTGGTTGTGGAGTTCTCACATGCGGCGTATCTCTGGATTGGGGTCATCTAGCACGGTGAAGAGCCCGTCCAGTAGCTCGGGCAAGTGTCGCCGCAGGCCCAGCGCTGGCGCCGCGTCCAGCGCCGACACCCACGAGACCGCGAACTGGCGCGACGCCGCGCTGCGCGTGTACATGCGCTCGCGGACAAGCGGCACAATGGCTGACAGTTCGAGGTCCGAGCTCTCTGTAACAATGTCCTGGAACACCAATGAGTACCAATTGCTATGGGGCAGCTCCCTTAATGTTTTTGTAGAATATAACAAAACAGGACACTGATCATGACTAATGTCACATGTCCCAGCGACCACAACTATTGTCAAGAATAATTAATCGATAGAGAAGAGAGAATATAAAAATGATTGTGATGAAAATTGTTTTAAAGCAATGTGTTTACCTTTACAAGTCTGTCCAACACCTCGGCTCCATTTCTCACTTGTGGTTCAGGGTCAGCTGCCAGTCTTGCCAGCGCATCAAACACAAGTGGGAAGTATGTGACGGTAGCATTGCGTGCTACTTTCAACACATTGAACAGTGCTTCTGTTGCACCATAACGGACACGCGCTTCACTCTCGCCCAGGCAGGCTATGATTGGGTGGATTAATTCAC
This sequence comes from Hipparchia sbordonii, assembly GCA_038048805.1. Taxonomy (NCBI): domain Eukaryota; kingdom Metazoa; phylum Arthropoda; class Insecta; order Lepidoptera; family Nymphalidae; genus Hipparchia; species Hipparchia sbordonii. The sequence continues at coordinate 275,435 of CM076113.1, forward strand.
CAATGTACAAGTCACATCCCTGCAAATGATTAGTTTTGCAACAATAACATTTTTGCATAATAAAATGTACTTTTTTGATCCAGATTTTTCATTGATGAATATGTAAGGTAATTACCAAAATGGTAGATTCATTTGACCATTCTTTTAAAAATTTATTTGAAAAAAAAAAAACTATTCTGTTCTAAAGGGAATCTTGTAATCTGTCAATTCAATTATAATTTAAATAACAGTAATAAGTAGACCATGAAACTGTATTGAACATTTTTCTTTTCTTTAAGACCTGTTTTTCCACTCTTGACTGGACACTGCATGTGGTGGTGACATTGCTCTCTAAGATAAAAGTAGCATGAATAAATTATATCCTAATGCTTACATTGATTGCTCCTTGTACACTGTTTAAACCAGAATGCTATACTGGCAGCATTGTTTTGCCAGTAGGAAGTTAACCAGCAATATTAGGTTAGAATGAATATTGGGCATTGGTGGAATTTGAACTCTACTAATCTTTCAACCTTCAGTTTTTCTCCTGAACAGAGCTCAAGCTCACTGATGACAGCATAGATTTTACATGTATATACTCTACCTTCCCCAAGCCAACAGCCACAGAAGAGAGACCCATCAGAGCTCCATTCTTCACATTAGGATTAGTGGAGGACATCAGCTCCTGACCTAACACTCGGATCAAGCGCTTGATTTGATTTGTATTGTTGGCATCGCTGAAGTCTTTCACCATTCTGTATATCATTCAACTTAAATTACAATTACAAAATTAAATAAATCAGATTTTGAAGAGAGTGATTACCTACTGCTAATAATATGTTTGTCATATTTTAGACGATATCAACGCCCCTATAGTTGTTCATTTATGGTTATAAGATTTAAGTATAATAATGATTATTTTAAATAGTTCAACGACTATTTATATAAAGTGCTATCAAACAATGATGATGAGTGTCTTTCAGAAAAAGGTAAAAACTATTCATTTAGTAAATAAAATACTAAACAACAATTTATCATACTTTTCAATTTCGACCCCTGCAAATTTCCTTTTGTCGTATAATTTATCACATAGTCCGCGGACACACGCTCCACTTAACGGGGCGTAATCACGCTCGGTCATTTTTGATAATTAATTACAAATAGCATTCAAAAACCAAATGGATTTTTCTATTTAGTGTTTTGCAAATAAAAAAATTTAAAAAATCAGCAAAGAAAACCCAAGAATACAATACAGATTGCCCAAGAGAATGTAATCACTCTGATTACCACAGATTACCCAAGAGTATATAATCATTTTATTTTAAAACTACCAACCAATGTAAAGAAAGAATTGTTAAAGCTAATGATGTAATGTATCGATTACTATATGATAATTGCAGTTAATAATTATGAGTTCTATGTATGCGTAGAGAGAGATGCCTTCTCTGTCTACGTATGTATGTGATTAGTGGTATCTATTCTATTATTATTTTATTGGTATGCCAGCCTTAGTTTTGTGGTTGGTAGTATTATTTTTTTATGAAGTTGGCTAAAATAAGTTGCTATGGCTCGAAAACCAAGGTTTGAAGTTCCGATCTTAAAAAAAAGTAATTTTTTTTTCTTGGGTTGTATCAATGTCGTGGTCTATGTCAACTGTCATCAGTCATGTCAAAATTTGTATTCTGTGATTCTTGTATTTTTAGTTTTTACTGATTTTTACTTGACGATATCGATGAGCGCGTTAATATCGCGGCGGTCAGTAATATAAAATGTTTAGATAAAATTTCGGTTGTCAAACGTTCAAAGCCATTTAGCTCGAAGAGGGGATTTATGTAAGACGTGAAAAGACTAGTTATTCAGTGGGTATTCGTTGAACATTCACGATGCCTGTGACACTGGTGGACAGGTTACCATTGCCAAATCTCAAGGTTTACTCAGCGGGAAGTGTGTTGCTGTTGTCGGTGGCCGTGTATTACGCTGTGAATGTGACGAGTGATCCTAGCTGGAAGGCGAATGTAACGCTGCAGCGGCCGGACGGCGCCCGCGAGCCCGATGCGGGCAAGCTGGTGCCCGCGGTGGATGCCGCGGCCAACGGCACGGCCAACCTGACCGCCCACCTCACCGAAGTGGTGACGTTCATGATGCAGGAGCCGCTGTGCATGTGGGTTAGTGCACTTTGTCTATTTTGGTTTTAAATGCAAAAATTTATTAATGATATTGCCTCACAGATCACTCTTGGATTCCAGCAAGTTCTAAACAACTACCCATAACTTATTTGTAGATTTAGATATTACTTATAGATTTACCAATAGATTTTACATTATATACTTAATTTAAATCTAAATAAATATCTGTGCCTCAATGGTGAAGGCTAAAGAAGTTTATCTAAAGTGGATACTTTTGAACCCCTGACAGAAAAAGATGGGTGCTATAAACTTGATGTGTATCGGTGTGTCTGTGTATCTGTCTGTTCCCTCATAGCTCCCTAACGAATGTACAGATTTTGTTAGGGTTTTTTCTGTTTGAAAATAGGTTTCAATTTCAAATTGATTGAGGAGGAGGATCTGATGATGGGTTAAAAAAGTGGGTAACAGGATGTCAGGTATATTGTACCTAGATGGGACGTGGATTCACAAGTTGGAGGGTGTTTTAAAATTTTAATTTACCCTTGTTGCTTTGGGTTCACCCAAAATTTCATCTTGTGGCACTTAATTGGCCTCTCAAGGACGAAAAACATTTTCCGTGTATGCAATATGTGGTAAGGTGGCCCAAAAGTGACCATATCTAAGTGACTAAAGTGATAAATAGACTTTACATATTCTGGCCATAGATGTCGAGGGTGTTTTATATTCTCAATTTACACTTGTTGGTGGGTAAATTAGTTACTTGAACAACGAATTTACTTCAACCTTGATTGAACTGCTTGCCAATCAACTACTCAATGTTTTTCTTAAATTGTATATGTGACTCATTGTTCTATTGTCCAAAAACAATTGGAAACATAAGTATTTCAATTACAAAATTTGTCATTGAAACTTCTTTTAAATAAATTATTATTTATTTAAATCTATCAAAAAGGTCAATGATACGCATCAAAAAATCCATTGGATTTAGATTGTTATAATTAAGTGGAAGGCTACAAAACTTGCCAAAAAATAATATTTTTGAGAACACTAATCTTTTAGGTTTAGATCGACAGAGCATGCTCTGATGTGGCTTAGATAGACTTGAGACTAGTTAAAACGAGGCACAAATAGGTCCAGATATAAATCTGTCTCATTTTAACTTAGTTTTGAGCCTGAGCTGAGTGAGAGTGCTATCAATAGATTTCAAACTTTAAAGTACTGACCTTATTTTATACATCCTTCAGGTTATAATTGTATTAACCGTGGAAGGCTCCTTTTTAAATATATTAATTCTTACTACATAGTACAAGCTGTGCCTATTTATCTAGTACACTTGTCTTATAAAGTTCTGAACAACATTTGAATCCTTTGAAATATAGTGTCAATCAAGGAATGTTCATGTAATACATGAATACATGGATGAACATATTAATTGCATTATAAGTAATGCAGATCAACAAACTCACTCATTGAAATATCAATATAAAGTAATTTCCATAGTAAGTGTGAAAATAACAGTTTCCATTAAATGTCAATTAGGCAGAGCATTACCTTGTTTGTTTATATTCCAGTGCATATAAATGAGTACAGCAATGGTCAGCTCAGTAATTAAATAAATAATTTGTGGTAATGATATACAACCATAGTGATTTACTTAAAAAACTATTTATTAGTGTTAATTTTCTATAGTCAGCCTTGCAACTTCCTGGGGCCCAAGTCTGCTATTGCAATTGTAGTTCAATTGTCTATCAATGACATCCCAATTGCTACTTTTAGCAATTTTGGTAGTCTACTAATTCAATGGTGTGACAATTGTTTTCCGATGGTTTGCCACTGACACATCTAGCTTTGAATCTAGCTTAAATAAACGTTTATAATGTGTAGTTTTTTTTTGAAACTCATTTCGGCAAACGCTTTTTAAGCTAATGGCAATACCGAGGTATCATTGAATTACAATCCAATTATAAGAAATCGAACGAGCATTGTGAATTTAGTAGACTACGAAATTTTGGACCAATGATAATTAAATTGTAATTGTATTGCGGTTCAATGACAATGACATGTAAAATAGCAGACTTGGGGCCCTGATAGTTGAATCAAATTGCATGTGATTTGCCTTTCTTTGGTATTGCATAGTCTTGACTGCCCTACCCCTGAAGTGTTTTTTTTAAATGATGCGAGCCTACGAGGCTAAAGTGGAGCGACGGGAGGTAGCGAGCGATGCGAGCCGGCGACCTCCGTAGCGAAACAAAGGTCGAGTAAGTGAAGCTGAATGAAGGGGCGACGACGGAGCGAGTCTTTTTTCCCATTTGATTTGTAGATGTAATGCAAAACAGTCATAGTGTACAGTACAAATCAAATGGGCTACGCCAGAAGACTCGCTCCGCGCTTTAAAAAGTAAACACTTTATGTTAGAGCAGACAACATTACATAGAATCGGGACGTTTGCATTTCGTTTTTAGGTAATATTCGAAAGATTTAAAGTCGGAGATAAAAATCTACCATCGAGATTCCACAGATTTGAATTATTATAACAACTCCCGTGATTTGATCAAATCTAGGGTTTTGATAAAATCCCGGTTTGTATCGTGTTTCTGCGACGTATACAAATTCAGGACGTGCATCGTACGCGCGCACAAATACCTCTAATTTGAAGGCAGCCTAAAAGTGGATTTAACTGTACGAGTATTGATTTCAAGGTGATTTAACTGTTTTGTGACCAAGATGGTCACAAAACATGGCCTGAATAACGCGGTAATTTTGGCGAGTTTTCTTCAAAGTGATAACTGGTTTTATATCTACCTAATTATAATGCAAAATACCGATAAGTCCGACGCTCGAAATTGATGAAAATGGAGTAGATATCCGATGAAACAACGGATATATTACCGATGTCCGAATCTACCATCAATGCAGAATATAACCTTTCGATCACAGAAAAAACATTATTACTTTAGGTTTACGTATACTCATAAAATATTACATTATGATATGGTATGATACACATAATTATATGTGGGTATACGTCGCACTCACAATGCAACGCTAAAGTTAGCGTTGCAATATTATCGCGTCGTAACTCGTAACGCACCGTTCTATATGTTGGCCCTTAGCAACTAAAATCTCAATTTCATCGACTGAAATGAAATCGAGAGAAAATTTTTATCGGTAAATAAAAACGCGTTCAGGGTCCAACAGATTTCTAAAACACATTTTCTTTGGCCTGCGTTCTGAATTTCTTTCTACGTCGAAAAACCTTTCGGTCAAATGTACGGGCTAGTAGGAGTAGTTATTATGATATTATGGCTTAACTAAAAATGAAGCTCGCTTTGTCACGCACGCCACGCACAGTGCGACTACAAGTAACAGCTGCCCCATAATACTCATAATAGAAATCCGTCCCCACGTGATTTTAGTAGTATCTATGTATGTATAAATAATAATCAAACTAATATTATAAAAGCGAAAGTGTGTGTATGTGTGTGTTAGTATCTTTACGCCACGCGGACGAAGTCGCAAGCATCAACTAGTATACGTATATAATTATGACTATACACGAATATTCCACCGTAGAATAACTACTGAGCCCATTTTGATGAATGTGAATGGCTGTCAATTGATTCGTTATGAATTATGCTGGTCCGGGTGACAAGTTACATTTTATACGAACAAAATCAATTTGACGGATTTTACAATATGTTGGATTAGTTTTTAAACTTTATCCTTGTTGTAATTAGCGGTTTTAGAGGGACACGGGCCTGACTCGTTAGTACAAAGTGATATTATAAGGTAGTATAGATATGATATAATAATAATATGTTGCATAGCCTTGGCTCAGCGCGTCAGGGGCAGCGAGATTACTGCCACGGTCACCGTGAGTTATCAGACTAGATGTAATGTGCAATTACGTAGCATAAATTATTCTCTACCAGTTGATGCCCATGCAAAAAATTACGTCGATCCGTAGCTCTGTTGCTGTGTGATTGAAGGAAAAACAAGCACACTTTCGGATTTGTAATATTAGTAAGGATTTTCTAGATTTATCTATAAATAAAAAAAATGAATGCTAAAAATTATTTCAGCATAATATACATACATATTATATTGAAAATAGACTATTTTTTATTGTAGCCACAAAGAGGTAAAAGTCAACAGTGCATTCTCTTAATATATTTGTTATTTGAATATAGTGCTGTAGTTCCGATATTACATATTACATACATAATACGTGTCGTATTGATAACCTCCTTTTTTATCTGTTAAAAACTCGTATTGCTTTGAAGTAAATAATCTCTTCGAATTGGCTGGACGATAGTCACAGGAACTTAGTCCTATCCACCGATTTTGGTCTCATTGATATGTTCTGAAGGAATAGATAGAGTCGTGGGATTGAAGGCCGTCGCTGTGCTTTTAATAGCCTTTTTTGTTTAGCTCGCGATACAATAGCCATTCAATAGTCCAATAAATAGCGTTAGTTCGCTGTTTGGCCACCACTGTTCTTTTTGAACAGACTAATAGATAAGCTAGCGTTTGTGACGATTTGATTAAGACCTCTCCGTCTCAAGGTAAGCGTCCAGTGCGAGTGATAGTAACTGTAACATTTTAATCCAGTCCTAGGTCACTCCCACGAGCTTGAGTGAGTGGTGACGGTATAGACAGTAGTCTATCCACATTTTGTTTTCAACGAAAGTGGCCAACATTCCAATGATGGCAAGTTCTAACATTATCACTAACGGCTTTCAATCAGCTTTCCTTTTGCGATCGTTTGACAGATAAAAGATAGAACAGTACACTCGACACGATCACGTAGGTTTCACTTCGACACCGGAGCATCTTCAGGAAATGTTTGACTCAATGCACTTATTGCAATGCAAGTAGTATTTCGGAGGGTTTGAGTGGTGTTGCGTTATACCTGTATTTGTTTTGCCACTGGAAGAGCGGCAGTTTGCAGCGCGAGCGGCACGTTGTATCACAGATTTTTCTCGTTTGGCGGATTGTAACAAAAGAATTTGATTATTTCTTGTTTATTCTGGAAATCCGCAACGTAACGCCCGCTTCTACCCAATAAAATGGGGTTTTAAATATTGATATTACGCCTATCGTTATCAACAACACTGATAGATGGATAAGTAATACTATACGGAAATCATAACATTTCTGTCTTTTATTAGTTTACTAGATGATGCCCCCGACTTCGTCAATCTGGTAAACAAAGAGTTAATTCCAATTAAAACATTAATTGAGAACAATGGCCGGTGAAAACCAGTGATTGTATATTTTTGGCCGTCGGTTAGATGTTTTTGTTCTAGTCCGACTGTAAAGTTCGTTAACCGATTAAAGTTTCTTGTGTTCATTTTTTATCATTTGATTTCCGGGTCAACCCATTTTACTTGTATCAAATAGGTTATAGGTTATAGCTCGCTGGGAGGTGACACCGTATTTTAAATACATACTTAGCCTACTAACATAGCTGTAAAATATTCAGATTCAGGTCAAATATTTAAAATTAGGTACATGTAAATAACTAGTATTAGGTTCATACACTATATATGTATAACTAAGTAGTTTTAGAATTTTTTGGTTGGAAAAATTTTCTTAGTTTTACGAGTAATAAAAATAAGAAATATAAAGTTCACTTACACTTAGTAAGCGCAAAAAGACAATGGCTGATCTGTTAGGTAAGTTATTTGAAGAGTCCCTTTTAATTCGATGACTTGTTTATACATTTGGCTATTGTTCAGCTTGGTCTAGATCTTCTAACGAGCTGCACGATACACAGACATAGATTGGATTTCGTCATCATCGTCATTATTACACCACCATAACATGAAGTTAACGTACCTAGTAAGTCGTGTTAATCTTACATAGCTACGTATTTCTGTTTTTCCACCTTCCACATAATTTGTTTGAATATTTATAATCTTTCACTTCTATATTATGTCGAGGACTAAGGTCGTAGCTAAGCCCTGCAGTGCTGCCCTCGTAATTGAAAACACAGTAAGTTACATAGAAGTTACCTTTAAGTTACTGTGTTTTCAATTACGAGGGCAGAGTGGAGCAAAGGCATCCTAATGCTGCGGCTACATTAAGGTTAATGTCAATGCCCAACAATGCCTTTAACTATGCCATATTTTTTCACTGGTAAACTACGCGTAGAACTGAGTGGCCACACATACGGTAAATGTCTAAATAATGCTATAATTCTGCCGTTGAACCTCTTTGATCTGCCAAATTTACCGCCACCCGACTTAATGCCAAACTTCTACGGCATTGTCAATGCCATTTCCCGTAGATCGTGGCTACACCTACGGTTAATGGTGATATACGCCATGTTCACTGGCATATCCCATTAATGTGGCCGCAGCATCAGCGTTATACGCCAACAAGACCGGTCACGAACTACTTGCATTCGTTACAACTTACAATACATCTATATCCTTATGACCTGTAGAGAAACGTACGCCACAGGGATTGGTAGGCTTGCTTCCTCTTCCCCTGCTGGCTAGAGGCATTGGGTAGTCTAGAGCTGATCAAATCCACACTCATTAACTAAATTAGTTTTTCTGCAATAGCTAGTACTCTATGTCAAAAGGTCAACGTGGCAGGGCTAATTTCAAACTAGCTAAGAATGCAACTGACAGCACAATGAGATCCATGCCCTATGCAACCTCTTTCTATACATATACTATATCATAGTATGCACTATGCAGCTGGAAAATCTATGCCTGTAGGTACTCTCTTGTGTACAATCTGTGGTAAGCACCGTACCTAAACGCAAAAATACACTTGGCACAAATGATAAAAACAACTTGTTAGTCACTCACTACATACGAATATATCTAAATTAAAAAGGCCGTTTCATGAAAAAAAAAAGTAATAATAGCAATAAAACTACGTCATTTATTTACGAGACTCGTTTTGAAAGCATCTGCTTTAGTAGGTACAAATACATATAACAAGAATGTAATGATTAGAGCAATCACATATGTATTTAATTAAATATAATAAATCGCGAGAGTGTGCACTTACGTGACGTCACATACATCAGCTGATTGAGAGCTGAGGCCAACCTTGCTAATATTATAAACGCGACAGTATGGTATTTTGTTAGATTGTTCTTAGTTCACGTGATTTTTTGCATGGGTAAAGAGGACCTGGAGAGTGTCATGAGAATCGAACTATAACGCTTTGAAGCGTAACAGTTGAACCCTTGAAAACTTTATGGAGGCACTAGCAGGCAGATGATATTAAATTGCTTAACGCACATAACTCCGAAAAGTCAGAGGTGCGTCCCCGGAATCGAACCCGCGACCCTAACTGACCGCAGTCCTAACCACTAGGCTATATAGTGCTGCACTTTATGCACTGCTGCAGTCAATTCCAATTTAAGTAAATGTTTATTTAAATTGGAATTGGCAGGTGGCAGTACACATGTACTTAATCGAAACTGCCCTTGCATTGTACCAAAACACGATATTTGTCATTCATTATCTTTTAATTACTCATAAAAGGTCGTCGATACGTTGTCGATGTCTACGTTAGTATTGTCGATAATATCAATACTAGTGGTTCGCCCCGAACTGAGACCTCGCGATATCCCATAATTCCCAAAAGTTTTAATTATATATTGTAAAAATTAACTTTTAACATTAGACGCAATAAAAAAAATAATAGTTGACATAAAACTGTTTTACTGACACAGCGCCATCTATTAGCATTATAGTGAAGCTATTAACTTCACAATAATGGTAATAGATGGCGCATTAAAATTAAATAATTTCGTTTCTTTATAACATTTATCTAATTTTAGTATTTGTTGTTCAAGTACAGGATATAACTGAATTTTCAACCAAGTTTCACGTTCTAATATTCAGTAATTCAGAAGTTATAGGGCTCTGACAGACATTTAGACGGACACACTTCTCTGTCTAGTAGGCAAGCGCCCTAGTTGACTCAGAGAACTCGCTTCGCTCGTTCAATTAATAATAATAATCGATCCCATCAACAATTACACACAACAAAACTGGTTTCTGCCAAAAGACTCGTATACACGGTTCAAGAACGACAACATCAAAGCAGATAGCTATTTATCCTAAAGTTCCAAAGTTTAAATCCAAAGGTTTAAGTTACACCAAAGCCTCTGATTACCTAATGGCATGCCGCTTCCGCCTGCCATCGCACACGTCATCATAACTAACTCAGGGTTATTTCCGCTTATTCCATCTGCGACCTTGCGCTTATCGAGTTATCTCTGTCAAAAAACTGGGTCATTAGGAACGGCTTCTGGTGCCGGAGCACATTGTGAAATTTTTCCCAAAATCGGACATCCCTTTTTTATGATACTAATCGAAACTTTAAGCTTTTTTTAATGCTAGAGTAGAACACCCAGAAGTTAATTCTGTTTAGAACCGGAGTTATAATTTTTTAAATTTTTTTTTATGGCTACCAGAAAAAAACTAAGAAATGCTGTAACTTTCTACGTAACGAAAGTTTTCAAGTTTCAATTATAGCATGCTATAAAATCAATTAATTGCTATTTTTGGAAACATATAATTAATTTCTAAGTGAACAATAAAGGAAGATATGCTTTTTTAAAACTAATTTTGAAATTAATTTTTTTCTCATCTTTGTATAGATATTAGCATCTAATTTTCACATATTATATTTATTAGTGTTATGTTAACCCGCCTGTATAATATCAGATACGTAACACTTAGGACCTCGGAGTTATTGAATTTTAAAAATTTCATTTTATGCAACTCAATAATAATCCCTGAAAAACATAACCCTCCGTTTTTACAGTCGGGTAAAAATTCTTTCTTTCAGCCACTTTTTTAGAATTTTCTCTCGTACATTTGTAATTAAGATCTTTGTGACAACCCTAATATCATAGAAATTGTAAAATCTCATATCTCCAATGTCCTCATAGATTTCTGTGTGATTTTTTTTACTAGTAACAATACAGTTACGAGGTATGTTTTCAGACAGATATCTACTGCTAATCGTAAATGGTTTATGAGAAACAAAATAAAATGTAAAAATCACAAAATTAACAATAATTACTTTATTATTAATACTAAAATTATTTTGTTTAGCTTATAAAATGCCCTGTATATAATGCCACTTTGCCCTATAAATAATTGTATAAATATCATATGCAATTCTTTTATTTCGCCTTTTTCTGAAAATACAGAATTTTCTAAAAAAAAATATTACTCCGAGGTCCTAAGTGTTACGTATCTGATATTATACAGGCGGGTTAACATAGCACTAATAAATACAATATGTGAAAATTAGATGCTAATATCTATACAAAGATGAGAAAAAAATTAATTTCAAAATTAGTTTTAAAAAAGCATATCTTCCTTTATTGTTCACTTAGAAATTAATTATATGTTTCCAAAAATAGCACTTAATTGATTTTATAGCATGCTATAATTGAAACTTGAAAACTTTCGTTACGTAGAAAGTTACAGCATTTCTTAGTTTTTTTCTGGTAACCATAAAAAAAAATTTAAAAAATTATAACTCCGGTTCTAAACAGAATTAACTTCTGGGTGTTCTACTCTAGCATTAAAAAAAGCTTAAAGTTTCGATTGGTATCATAAAAAAGGGATGTCCGATTTTGGGGAAAATTTCACAATGTGCGGAGGTGGTAGGAAAATATAATATTAAAATCAAATAACCGGTGAAAAGCGAGTCGGACTTGCCTACGAAGTGTTCCGTACCAAAAAACGCCGAAAAAACATGTTTCTAAAATTAATTAAAAATTAAAAGGGGCTCCCCTTTTAATTTTTAATTAAATTTATTTATTTATTGTTATAGCGGCAACAGAAATACACCTTCTCTGAAAATTTCAACTCTCTACCTATTACTTATCATGAGATACAGCCCGCTGACAGACAGAAGGGCGGCCAGCCGAAAGGACGCCGGGCGGAGGCTTTATACTAGTGTCCCGTTGTTACTTTTAGGTAAAAAACCAGTATAATTGACAAGTCAACAGATGAAGTAAATCTGGAACAGTCATTTCGGCCACAATGCAAAATTGCAATTTAAAAAGTTTCAATGCAGTATCAACAAACTGCCGACTGGCAGCTTGATTAGTTGTACTAGAAATGTGCGAATGTTACGTTCGCATTATAATCCGTATTATTGATTTTTGATGATCGTAATTTATTAGATACAAAGAATACTAATTTCGACCATAAATATTAAATACCTACTTATAAGGTATATACAATACATATATTTCATTTATTGCATCAGTTTTTCACTGATGACGTGGTGTTTAGTTTAAAGTTAAGATAGAACACGTAACTTCCTTGAGTTATTCTATTTCAGTGAATTGCTTCATAAATAATATCTAAAGCCTCTATAACGCTACCTTTCGTAAAGACTTATACATATACATACATAAACAATACATACCTATCCCAAACTGTTTGATGAAGGGATGCGAGTTTATAAATTCATCGGAGGGCTCTTTTCTGCAATATCTCTTAATATTAATATTTTCTTTTCTTTGGTCTGGTGGGAGACAATTTGGCCGTGGCTAGTTACCACCCTACCGTCAAAGACGTGCCGCCAAGCGATTTAGCCTTCCGGTACGATGGCATGTAGAAACCGATTAGGGGTATGGGTTGAATTTACACTGCTATACCCCTTCCAAGTTAGCCCGCTACCATCTTAGACTGCATCGTCACTTACCATCAGGTGAGATCGCAGTCAAGGGCTATCTTGTCATTGAATAAAAAATAAAAAAAATAAATAAAATATTTCGATATGATCATGTCGCGCTCGACTGACTGTGTGAGTGGGAGGCTGGAGAGGCGCGTACGGCGCAGGGAAAGCTCTCGCGCGCCGCGCTGACGGCACGGAAGTGTGTCCTCCGAGAACAGTCGCAGGTTGCGCAACGAGTCAAACTTTCACTCTCGCATTCAGTTTTTGTACCACGATTCACTTATCTCTTAACTGGATTATATTATTTGAGACTGATCGTGACGAGAAGATACGAGCCTAATAATAACTTGTTAGGTAGGTATAGAAAATTAATAGTGTTACCTATTTACGTGCGGCTAGCGCATTCGAAAGTTTCGCGTGTTCAGTCGCTGATTAGTGATCACAATTAAATGAATGAAGTATTCAAATATTGAACTTTATCAATTATCTAAACTAAATATATAAAAGGAAAAGGCGACTGACTGATTGACTGACTGACTGATCTGTCAACGCACAGCTCAAATCACTGGATGGATCAGGCTGAAATTTGGCATGCAGATAGCTATTATAACGTAGGGATCCGCTAAGAAAGAATTTTTGAAAATTCAACCCCAAAGGGGATAAAATAGGCGTTTGAAAAATCGAACTTAGCGTGAACGAAGCCGCGGGCATAAGCTCGTTCATTATAAAGGAATGCCATCTTCAAATTAAAGTTTGTCTTCCGATTCGCTACTTCATTTCGGAGTACCTAGGTACATATGCCGAGTTCGTTTTTGTTCAATTGACACGTAACTTCATCATTATCATCAGCAACTACTGCGCGCAGGTCTCATCTTACAAAAGGTTTACAGGCCCTAGTCCATTACATGTTTGAGAACATTATGGAGAACTCGCAGGCGTGCAGGGTTCCTGACGATATTTTACTTCAACGTTGAAAAATGTGATGTTCAATTTCTTAACCGTACCGAAATATGTAACTCTGAAATGTCAGGGGTAGGGGCCCGAGATCGAACCCGCGACCTTTCGAATAGGAGACCCATCCATAACCACTAAGCTATCACTGCTTTATAAAATATACCATACATAGGTAAGTAATTTATGATTCAGCTATGGTCTCAAGGAGTCCGCCGCCAAGTTGGCATCGTTCCACGGGCGAGTGGTGTCGCGCTGAGAGGGACGTGTCCCTGACATTTGCCTGCCCCGGCGTAGGTGTTACTGGCGCGTGAACCGCGGACCACGTCTCACGACCGATCAGCTCAGCGTAAATCCTTCGCAAGTGCTGAGGCTAACTAAGTAAGTAGTTAGCCTCAGCACTTGCGAAGCAGCTAAACAAACTTTTACGAAAAATGTTTTTAATAAATTTTTATTCATATTTTTGCCGATTCAGTTTCCATTATATTAGCTTTCAAATATTATGTTATTATACCTACTAATTATGTATAAGCTCAATGAAAGACGAGTGAGAGAATGATTTCGAAATCACAGACCGAAACTTAAATTTTATTTATTGTATAGAATATATAGGATAGTATTCTAAAAAATCATATACTCTTATAGGAAATCGACTTTTCTACTTTCAAGCGATCTATCTAACGTAATAATTGGATTCCTTATTATGAAATCAAGGAAAGAAGTAAAATAAACATGATTTGCTGCTTCCTAATCAGCTAAATTATTAACATTTTTTTATAGCGCAAGATCTGAGATTGCCTGCCAGTGCTCATAATATTATTATGATATCTTCTTTACGCATCGTTGAACTACACACGTTCATACAACTACATTATTGTGATGGTTCACAGAGAACGTAATGAAGCCTTCAGCGCATTTCGCGCGAAGGGGGGTGAACGGCAACTTGTTACGTGTACGGTCTATTTTTGTAGGTAACCTAGGCCATTCTGTTCTATGAATTACCTGTGCACTGGTTCTAGAAGATCTAAACGACTTCTCAAAAACCAATGAAATCCACAGAGATAGATGAACGCTTCGCAAAGCGAGTTGATGTAAAGGTGAAAACAAGAAGTCAAGAATCAAGTTATATATCATCCACAATTTACACGAATATAATATAGATGACTTTCCAGAGTTATGTGCGTTTAGAATAGCAATGCTTCAAGGGTGAAGGCAGATATCGTGACTCGTAAGGAAAATTACGATGCCATGTTACTGTTTGTAGAGAAAGATACCATAGATAAGTAAAAATTACTATTATTTCTACTTTTGACGTAACGAAACGAATCATATGTGCAACCATGTTAGTGTCGATAGACATATAGAGATAATACGAGAAAAGGCGTCGACAAAGCTTTCTCTATGATGGCATGTTAGCCCAGCTGCACGTCTGAGAGTTGTAGTGTTCTCAAATGTGTGTGAACTATGCCAATTTTCGTTGGGCCAGCGTGGTGGATGCTCCTTCTCTCAGAGGAGACCTGTGTTCAGAAGGGAGCCGGTAATAGGTTGCCGGTGATGATAATATTATATGGCCGATAAATAAAAACGACAAAATCGATCAAAGATACATAATAAGGATAAATATCTTATCAGTTATCACTTTGACATTGTTTATTATCGGCTACATGTTAGCGGTTGCGAGTTCCTATACCTTATGAGTAATTCCAACTGTAATACCGCGTCCGCATGCTTGTGGCAAACGGCAAACGCCAAACCTCTACAAACGTTTGCCTTGAATTTGGGAATCATCCGCACGCTTGCGAGGGCGTTTGTATGTTCTGAACAGGCAAGCATGACGGACGTCGAATTTGTGTCGGCTTTATTATTTTGGCTTAAGTTATTTTTACAAATGTTTTAAGCTCAGTATCGATCAATAATCCTACTAAAGTGGAATATGGATGGATGGATGGATGGATAGATGGATGTTTGTTACTCTTTCAGCCACAACTAATGAACCGATTTGAATGAAATGTGGAATAGCGATAGCTCATACCTATTATATTTTAGCCCGGAAAATTAAGTGGAATATGGATGGATGGATGGATGGATAGATGGATGTTTGTTACTCTTTCAGCCACAACTAATGAACCGATTTGAATGAAATGTGGAATAGCGATAGCTCATACCTACATTTTAGCCCGGAAAATTAAGGACTTTCCGCGGGAATTAAAAAACCTTAATCCGCGAGGACGAAGTCGCGGACGTCATCTAGTTGATAGTAAAGCGTCCTCTAATTAAAATTTTCAAAACATATTTCATGTGCACAATTTGTCCAGTTACAGTTTTAGTATAATATTATAGATTAGTAGTAGTAGCTAGTAGTATGTTCGAAAACACTTGGTACCTACCTAGTTTATTTATATTAAATAAAAAAATATTCTACTTTATTCTAGTATGTACCTACTCAATAGATATTTTGTTTTTTTTCTTTATCAACCGATAGCCGTCCACTGCTGGACTGTTTATTGCATGGACTTCCTCAGGCTTCGGTCTTGCGCCACCTGTACCCAGTGGCTCCCTGAGGGTCGCCTGATGGTGTCGGTCCACCTATTACCATACCATTATATACCATTTTCCGGTGCGGAGTCGCAAGTTATTATTATTAATATATAAAACTAATTAATTAATTAAATTATATAAACAAATCGTCTTCAAAAGTCTACAGTCGACCAGTCATTCATTTTACGTTTTTACCCACTCACAAAATGAAGATTTCTAAAGATGCGATACGTAAATCGTAATACAATGACACGTCTAATCGCCGCCAGTGCACAAACGAGACTGAGTGCGCGCAAACGTGTGGACGGAGACGCAAGCGCTCGCGGCAAATTCCCTTTGGTTTGCGATCAAAAGACCGACACTCGATGGATCGGCCACAAACGCTTGCAAGCGTAGGCAAACCATGGCAAACGCTCTATCCGCACGTTTGCGTTTGTGAAGGTTTGCCGAGGTTTGCCAAGCGTGCGGATGCAGCTTTAGGTTTGTTTACAAACATCGTAGTAGGTATATTTGAGCGCGCGTGCCAACCATGTGCCAAGTGCCAAGTTTTAAATCATTCGACAACATTAGCACATCAGTAGGTACTTACTATTATCTTGTCTGTGACACTGGCTGAAGGATCTATCTGCTAGTTCCGACTTTCGATCACGAGACGAAGATTAGTTTTAATATTACGAAGATTAAAATTTTCGTCTGTTTCAACGAACCTGTTAGCCAGTTCAAACGACGTTTGAATTTCTTTGCAGTTTTAAATTGTATTAGATACACAATTAAGTAGGTACACAAGCAGTGAGTATCAGGAAAGTTTTTAGTACGGAAATCTTAAGGATTGCTTTGTAAAAAATAAAAATTTGATATTTGGGACGATACGGAGTAACCGCTAACCACACTAGGTGAACCGACGACATCAAACGAGTCGCAGGGAGCCGCTGGATTCAGGCGGCCCTAAACCGAGACCTGTGGAAGTCCATGCAAGTGACCTATGTCCAGCAGTGGATGCCTATTGGTTGATAAAGAAGAAGTAGAAGAATCGGTTTTGATATTTGACAATAGTAATTTGCATCCCAACGACAGATACTTATAGAAAGTATTTTTTATCCTGAGAAACCAAATAGCTGTCACAATGTTATTTCGCGCGTGTGAAGTCGCGAGCTTTACGTAATTAACTTATAAGTTTTGAAAACCTAGAGACTTGATCCTAGATCATTTTGCAGCTAAGTCGTTGCTCCACTTGATATAAATTCGATTGAATGCAGCTCACCTTGAACATTTTCAGTAA
Organism: Hipparchia sbordonii; assembly: GCA_038048805.1. Classification (NCBI taxonomy): domain Eukaryota; kingdom Metazoa; phylum Arthropoda; class Insecta; order Lepidoptera; family Nymphalidae; genus Hipparchia; species Hipparchia sbordonii. The sequence goes on from CM076113.1 coordinate 292,988, forward strand.
ATAACAACACGTTAAAATCTGATGATCTTGACATGTTGCTGCAATTCATTATGCCAGTAATATAGTAATAGCTTTTAAAATACCTACTTGCAACGAAAAACGTCGGGCGCATGCAATATCTTCTAGAAGTACATGAAAAAAGGCTTATCCTGATTGACTGATATATCAACGCACACCGTAAAATCCCTAAACTCCCATGGTTCCTTTCGCAAGGGGACTTCGTCCGTTTAGAATTTCTGATTTCATATGAGATTATAGTAAGATTTTTGCCGCTGCACGAGGTCTATCACCAAAGTCCTACCGCTAGTAAAAACAGAAATCGCAATGTATTTTTTTATTTTTGAAAACGTCCCCTATTTCACCACCATCTGCATCGAGTTGGGTTTCAGGTCAGTTCTGTGTCAGGTCTCACAGGTACACTAATCTGTTACTTCTCACTCGGTTGTTTTTGTCAGTGATCGTGGCCGCTAAGATGATGGGACATTAGGCTTCCTCCGGTCTCCTGAGTGTGTCAGCAGGCTCTCGCGCGATGTTCCTCTACTTTTGACGGTCACAGCTGCCTAAATCTGTCCATCGCGTGCGTGAGCGTCCTCTCGCTCTACTTCCCTCCACTTGCAGCAGCGCCTTATATTAAGCAGGGGTTGACTAAGGTATATATAATATCGGTCGGCAGCTCTCAAGCGCTAGTTGGCTTGCGGCGCGGCGATTGCGGCTGCTAGCTTCCGCAAGGACTACGTGATGTTGCACACGCACGGCTTAGATTATTCATTTGCATGTAAAACGGTAGCGAGCTCGAAACTATTCCATGTTATACATAATATTATGTACCTGGAATGTTTATAAAATAGAAAACTTCATAGCGCAGAGACGTGTAGAGTCTGAACTGAGTATCAGAGGTAGGTATAGGAGGTGGGCCGCCCCGAGCACCCAAGTGTGCTCGTCACCCGGTCGAAAGACAACAACTAACTAGAGTATATTAGGTTAGCTACCTACCTAACGTAATAAATTAAGGAGGTATAGTCTAGGTCCACGGCCAACGTAGAGGACTCAGTGGCGTGCCGTAGGGTTCAAACATAGGCAAGCCAGGCGTTTCCGTCTTCTTTTACTTATGTTGTCTTGGCGAGCTTCACAAAGCACACAGAAGGCATACTACTACTAGACAGAATTAAAACATGTCAGCAATGACATATACCTACTGTGGCTTTGAAAAAAGCCGTTTGCTTTATAAAACAAAGAAGTTTCGATGCGTTGTTTTCCGAAATTACAAAATGAAATAACGGAACTCAAATGATTTTGGGAATTTTGATGTCTTTTTATAGCACCAGATAAATTATTTAAATCATCATAGCCATTCATATTCCAAACGTTAGTTTCCTTAGAAAAAAATATGCAACACCAACAATATAATTTATTAGTATGTGAGCAACCAACTATCCATTTCGTTTTGTACACGGATCTGTTAAATTGTCTGTTATGACCTTTACTAATTTGTGAAATACACAAGTCTGGAGTAGGTTTTGGAGAATTTATAAGATATTTTTTTCGTTCAAAAGTTAAGTTTCTTAAATTTACCTTTTTTTTCCCAATAAACATTTGCATACACTTTAAATCGTCACATGGAACAATATTACTTTTATCTGAACTCATTTTATACAAAAAAACACAAATAATGTAATTTCAATTCAATAACGACACGTCACGAAACAAATAACTAAATAATCCGACCCCAAAGAAAGTCTCATGACAGTATATATAATTAGTAATTCCCGGGGACTTCTTAACTTAGACGGTTTATAAGCAAGCCAGCTTAAATTTTCCCAATGCGAGATATACGATTTATATTTATATAGATCGCAATTTGCATAGGTTACAGGCGTGTTAGAGCGGTGTGACCCAAAGCCACGGTCCTCCCTCTCACACTCGCGGCTTGCGTTGCGTGGTTCGGTCGACTCACTTCAAGGTCACTATCTCCGTAGTCCGTTATATCCTGTGGTTATATCCGATAGTTCGAATAACGCGGTGACGCGCGAAATTTAAATACGTAATTTAAATCGATCCATTAATTTTAGTGAGTGAAATTAAAATTATTAATAATCTGCCTAATGCAGGATTGATATTAGGCAAGCCGGGCTTTTGGGCTTGTATGGAGGGTTCGCCACTGAGAGGACTCACACAACCCTTGGAACTTAGCCTCTTAAAAACATGCTTTCCCATTGAATCCTTTTCGTCCTTCCAATTTAGTAATTCGAAGTTGGCGACCATCGATCCTGTACAAAACCAAATGTCATCTATTGTTTTCCTTTTCCACTAATGAAATAAATTATTGTCTTTATCTGTTTGTCATCGTAACATCCTGATTCCTCAGGCTGATACTAATAATATTCCATACTAATATTACCTCCATCCGTACCGACCTGATTGGCTGAACGGATCTTGATGTAGAGATGGCTGGCGCCCTGAAGTCGTAGACAGGATAGGTTTTTTATCCCAATCAAATCAAACTAAAAACCTAAAACGTCGAAGACGCGCGTGTATAAGCTTATTAAATATTGCCATAATAAATGTATTATTATTTTCATGCTACAGTGAAACTTTAATTGTGCAATAATCAACAGACGAGGTCACAGAACAATAGCACAAGAGTCAGACAGATGGAGTAGTAAAGGCCACATCGGAGCCTGTTGCCACAAAAACCTGTTACAACTTGCATCCTGCTTGACGATTGCAATCGTCATTGGCCGGTACTCATCCGCTATTGGCTAAAATGCAGTGTCGCAGAAAGTACGCGCCTGTAGCAATCAATTTTAAACATTCGCGCAGCACAGTCCACGGTCTGGTCACAAAAAGTTATGAAGCTTTTCTTTTAAGTTTGCAATAGGAGCCTAACGGAGTTGCAAAGTTGGTGGTGTTACAGCCCCGTGTCTAGGAGAGCAAGCAAAATGTCGTTCCTGCGCCTTATCTCTCTCCAACCGTGCAGGATTGCCGTCCCATCGGACTATGAGAGTGAGGGAACAGAGAATGCACGGTCTGTGTTTGCGCACGCTCTTGTGCACTTGTGTTTAAGGACGCAGCTGCGTTGTAGCCTGACCTTGCCCTCACTTTGTATTTATTTTGTTGCTATGTTTCCAAGTTATTAATAAATTAACCGACCTTTCGAGGTCAGCCTTTATTTTATCGATTAAGATACCGACGCTATGGTCAAACTTGACATGCCATTGTTAGATACAAATGTAAATTTAAAACACCCCCGTCATGTGAATCTATAGCAGGACAGGTAAGAAATACCTGATATCCTCGATCATCATTTATCTAACACCTACTAATTAAGACCATTCTAAAGAGCCCAAACGAGCTATGTTTAAAATAAAGAAAATAACATTTAACACATTTTTGCTGAGGAGTTGGATACCCACAGATACTTCATGCTGCAGCATCAGCTCAAGGTAACCGGGCCTTAGAAATAATCCGGAGTAGGTAACAGTACACCAAAATACAAATCAATCGCACCAGTGAAAGTGTGTAAAAGCCTTTAATCAAGCAGAAAATGAACTGATGATTTTCAAACGTCTGAGTAGATTTTCAAACGTCTGAGTAGATTTTCAAACGTCTGAGTAGATCTTCACAAATTATAGCTAAGATTCACCTCGACCACGTTAGCTTTTAAACAGAGAAAATCGCATCAAAATCGTCCATTCGTTAGGGAGCTACGAACAAACAGACAGACACAAAACACCGACACACAGATACAGACGTCAAAGTTGGTTGTTACCGCAGACGCTGATCAACATGGCGTACTGCGCGCTGGCGCTGTTCGGCGCGCTGCTGCAGCGGCTGGTGTTCGGGCGGCTGCGCGTGGCGGAGGCGCAGCGCGTCAAGGACAAGTTCTGGAACTACGTGTTCTACAAGTTCATCTTCGTGTTCGGCGTGCTCAACGTGCAGTACATGGACGAGGTGCTGCTGTGGTGCTCGTGGTTCACGCTCGTCGGCTTCCTGCACCTGCTGGGCCAGCTGTGCAAGGATAGGTTTGATTATGCAAGTACCGTTCACTCACCTTAGCTTCTCACTCGCGACGCGACGGAGATATTTGTTTGCTTTGCGTTCTTAAGTTATTATTTTCTGGAAAACTGTTGGGCCAATTTTTATGTGGTTTTTTACATTAAGAACGTACATCTTCGCAGTAACTTCCTAAATATGTTGTCGTCGTGCATTTTTATTTAATTTTAAATGTTGTCTTGTCTTTCGTATATTGCATGTGTGCCCAGTGCTAGATAAGCTATTCCTTCTTCCATCTATTTTTCTAAATTACTCACATTACCCTTAGGGGTTTAAAAGATTATGGAAACTTGACAAAACAATATGCCTGAAACAATAAGAGTAGTAAACGATGAATAAAGGCAACTCTATCAATGAAAGAAATATGAGATGATGTAGAGCTCTTTTTTAACAATATTGACATAGTTTCCATTATTTTGTTCCCGATCTGTTTTCAATGAAGACTCTTGTCAACATAATATAGCTCGTGTACTTGTAAACTTGCTCGCAATTTAATTAACGTAGCACACGAATATAAGTATTTCAAAGAGCTGATGGTTGTTGAGATCCCTGTGTGCTGGAGGGGCGACCCTGCACCAGGAGGCGCAGTGCTAGCAGGCCGCTCCCTAGCTGCTGGATACACGCGGCGCAAGACCATTCCTCGACTACCTTTGTTCAACAGTTGATGTCTATCGGTTGATAAAGAAGAATAACTATAGTAACTCGTATAAAATAACCCACGATTCGCGTTCACGGGACTTTTTACCATACACTGAATGAAGATCATGACTCTGCATAAGTGGGAACAAAACATAATTATTATCAGAAATACACGTATTGGCTTACCCAGTACTTTAGACAGGGTTTTTGTTTTCCCCAAGTGGGTTCTTTGATTGCAATATTAAGTGTAAATGTATGTAGGTAAATATGTTTATTTAAACATTTTCCTGCTTAGATTTTAAACATGATGCAGTCGGTCTGGTGATCCTTACTAACATTATAAATGCGTAAGTGTGTTTGTCAGTTCGTCCTTCAATCACGCAGTAACGTGATTTTTTGCAAAGGTAGGTATGGTTGACAAATAAACCCCGGATAAACAGAGAATTCCATTAAAATAAATAAAAGTGGATTAAATTAAAAAAAAAACTAAGGCTTTGGGAGTTGCTATGCGCAAATGCGCAAAACAATAGTAAAGCCCTTCCATTTACAAATGATGCTTTATATTGAGGAAAACATTTTAATTTAAAAGCTCAAGAAAATAAAATCAATTTCTTTGAGTTATAATAATTATAAAGGTCAGTGAAATTAAAATTATATCTGAGAATAATTCCTGGAATGCTGGATTTTGATATGAACCTTGATGTATTCTACACAAACGTCCCCACGAGTATCGATCCGAGTGCCGACAAAGGTCATCAAAACAGTCCCGTGAATATCATATCAGTATTGTTCACTTTTACAGAAATATTTTAAGAGATTTCTTCCATAATAAGATATCATGACGTTAGTTATGCTGTGATAGTAAAGGAGTTAGGGCAAACAAATCCAAGTTATGTAAACGCGCCATTCTATTTCGTTACCCGTGGCAGAGATTAGCTAGAGAACCTCCCAGTTGTAAGACCCTATAGCGCTCACCACTGCGCCAGGGAGGTCGTCGAACCTTCTAGAAAATGTCTCGTAATTGGAAATTGAATGATAATAATGCGGAGAATCTAATAATAATATTATATTTGGCGGACGCGACAAACCTGTTCACCCGTCAGCTCTGATATTATAGCGAGTCCAAATATTTTTATCGGCTAATATTAGTTCGGTAAACAATATTAATAAACATGATTAAGAACACAACTTTATTATTAGAAATCTTGTTTATCAACGAAAATAAAGTAGAATGTCGTGAGGGGCTATTTTCGAAGGAAGAGACTCAGAAAATAAATGTTCACGTGTTTTTGGAGATAACATACATTTTGGAAAAAGGACTGATTAAATTTATTTTTAATTTGGTCTTTATTTAAAGCGGTTTGCCTAAGATACATTTCATATACTTACATACATTTTTAAGGACAACTATAGTTTCAATAATAATTTCAGTTCTTGTCAGAATGCAACTGTTTCGATTTCGACACTGGTTTTATTAGCCTTAAAGCTTCCAGTAGAAATTAGTTTGTGGACATCGGTCAGTACATTACAACACGTGTAAAATAAAGGTCTAACAATAGTCACAATTCAATTCAAGAGAGTGGTGTAGGTAGAGTGTAGGTAGGTACTGCGAGTATTTTATAGCACATGTAACTTCTGGTACGGATCATCTAAAATGCGGGCTTAGGTCACGCGGTGATAAACATAGAATGCTATTAATTCACCTATTTACCATTCTACTTTCTATTGATCCATACTAATGATGAGCTTGATGTTTTCAATTAGCCCTGACTTCACATGACCGTATCAATTTGAAACAATGTATACGTGTGCAAGTGGTGTAAGTGAAGACAACATTGTGTGTAAATTCCCCGAAAATATAGTACAAGTATGTTCAGGTGGTACAATGCACACCGGGACCTCATTGTAATATCTTTGACCCGTTTTTACGACTTCAATAGATAATAAAAGTTGTACGACTAACTAAAAATGATAATGTTAATGTTGGAGGGGAGAGGACAATATTATAAAAAAAAGAAAGCAGCCAATCCAGCCGCTTTGTTGCGGCGCTATTGAAGGACAAACGAACAAACCGACAAACACACACTTTCGCTTTTATATATTAATATGAGCAGGGATTGTGTACAGTTGTCGTCGTCGCCGAACGTGTCGCGCTGGGCGCACACCCGGCTTCTGGGGCTGCTGCTGGGCATCCTGTGCGCCGCGGCCGCGCTGTTCGGCGTCGCGCTGGCGTGGGGGCTGCCCGCCGGCAGGGACACCTTCGCGTTCATGGCCGCCGAGGTGAGCTGACCGTCACACCCGGCCGCTGGGGCTGCTGCTGGGCATCCTGTGCGCCGCGGCCGCGCTGTTCGGCGTCGCGCTGACGTGGGGGCTGCCCGCCGGCAGGGACACCTTCGCGTTCATGGCCGCCGAGGTGAGCTGACCGTCACACCCGGCCGCTGGGGCTGCTGCTGGGCATCCTGTGCGCCGCGGCCGCGCTGTTCGGCGTCGCGCTGACGTGGGGGCTGCCCGCCGGCAGGGACACCTTCGCGTTCATGGCCGCCGAGGTGAGCTGACCGTCACACCCGGCCGCTGGGGCTGCTGCTGGGCATCCTGTGCGCCGCGGCCGCGCTGTTCGGCGTCGCGCTGGCGTGGGGGCTGCCCGCCGGCAGGGACACCTTCGCGTTCATGGCCGCCGAGGTGAGCTGACCGTCACACCCGGCCGCTGGGGCTGCTGCTGGGCATCCTGTGCGCCGCGGCCGCGCTGTTCGGCGTCGCGCTGGCGTGGGGGCTGCCCGCCGGCAGGGACACCTTCGCGTTCATGGCCGCCGAGGTGAGCTGACCGTCACACCCGGCCGCTGGGGCTGCTGCTGGGCATCCTGTGCGCCGCGGCCGCGCTGTTCGGCGTCGCGCTGGCGTGGGGGCTGCCCGCCGGCAGGGACACCTTCGCGTTCATGGCCGCCGAGGTGAGCTGACCGTCACACCCGGCCGCTGGGGCTGCTGCTGGGCATCCTGTGCGCCGCGGCCGCGCTGTTCGGCGTCGCGCTGGTGTGGGGGCTGCCCGCCGGCAGGGACACCTTCGCGTTCATGGCCGCCGAGGTGAGCTGACCGTCACACCCGGCCGCTGGGGCTGCTGCTGGGCATCCTGTGCGCCGCGGCCGCGCTGTTCGGCGTCGCGCTGGCGTGGGGGCTGCCCGCCGGCAGGGACACCTTCGCGTTCATGGCCGCCGAGGTGAGCTGACCGTCACACCCGGCCGCTGGGGCTGCTGCTGGGCATCCTGTGCGCCGCGGCCGCGCTGTTCGGCGTCGCGCTGGCGTGGGGGCTGCCCGCCGGCAGGGACACCTTCGCGTTCATGGCCGCCGAGGTGAGCTGACCGTCACACCCGGCCGCTGGGGCTGCTGCTGGGCATCCTGTGCGCCGCGGCCGCGCTGTTCGGCGTCGCGCTGGCGTGGGGGCTGCCCGCCGGCAGGGACACCTTCGCGTTCATGGCCGCCGAGGTGAGCTGACCGTCACACCCGGCCGCTGGGGCTGCTGCTGGGCATCCTGTGCGCCGCGGCCGCGCTGTTCGGCGTCGCGCTGGCGTGGGGGCTGCCCGCCGGCAGGGACACCTTCGCGTTCATGGCCGCCGAGGTGAGCTGACCGTCACACCCGGCCGCTGGGGCTGCTGCTGGGCATCCTGTGCGCCGCGGCCGCGCTGTTCGGCGTCGCGCTGGCGTGGGGGCTGCCCGCCGGCAGGGACACCTTCGCGTTCATGGCCGCCGAGGTGAGCTGACCGTCACACCCGGCCGCTGGGGCTGCTGCTGGGCATCCTGTGCGCCGCGGCCGCGCTGTTCGGCGTCGCGCTGGCGTGGGGGCTGCCCGCCGGCAGGGACACCTTCGCGTTCATGGCCGCCGAGGTGAGCTGACCGTCACACCCGGCCGCTGGGGCTGCTGCTGGGCATCCTGTGCGCCGCGGCCGCGCTGTTCGGCGTCGCGCTGGCGTGGGGGCTGCCCGCCGGCAGGGACACCTTCGCGTTCATGGCCGCCGAGGTGAGCTGACCGTCACACCCGGCCGCTGGGGCTGCTGCTGGGCATCCTGTGCGCCGCGGCCGCGCTGTTCGGCGTCGCGCTGGCGTGAGGGCTGCCCGCCGAGATGAGCCGGCGCGCCGGCCCCTCCGCCGGCCACGCAGCGTGTTGCTCTTCTAGGCTCACTCGTCTGCGATTCACAATAAAAAAAAATCTACTTTTATCGTTACTACTACTATACAATATTATGAATCGTACATTAAGTCAATTCAAGTTTGTGGTGTTTTTAAAAAGGAAAAGGTTATAGCAAACTCACTTCACCTTGGTTTAAAAAATATCACGTAATTGGTAATACAGAAGAAGATTATAGAGAATGGAAAAGCATCCGCTCCTATTTTGTAGGAGCAGGACGTCATCACCGATCCAGTGTTATTCAGCTATTCGCTAATTCGTGAGCCGAGGTGAAGTGCGTCTGTATTCGGTTGTGTGTTGTGTGGCAGTGCCTGCTGGTGGGCGTGGCGGCGCTGCACGTGGTGGCGCGGTTCCTGCTGCGCGCGCGCGACGCCGACGCGGCCGGCCCCGCAGCCTACTACACGCATCTTGCCTTCGATGTGAGCATCCTCATTCCTCTTTGCTAAGCTTTATCCCACTATGTGGGGTCCGACACTTTTTATCCACTTTGCTTTAGGTCTTGCGCATCCGATTTTTTTAATTTATCGGCCAGCGTATAATTATAACTAAAATAATTTTAGTTTGTACATGTATGTTGAAGTCGGGTGGGCCAAAATGATGCAACCGACGCGCGACGCTAGCCCGACTTTTGTGGTTTTGTTTGAAGTGGGTTTTTAAAAAGATTTTTTTTATATTATAACCTTATATATTATAATGTCCTCCCGGCCGACTATATAATGCATAGGTGTACGCGCGTACACAGGTGCAACTTACGAGTGGTGTGGTTTGCGCAGGCGGTGTCGCTGCTGACGGAGACGTGCCACGTGGCGCACATGGTGGTGTACAGCAACGTGGTGGTGTCGATGGCGTCGCTGGTGCTGCTCATGCAGCTGCGGCACCTGCTGCACGCGCTGCTGGCGCGCCTGCGCCGCCACCGCCTCTACGCCGCGCTCGCCACGCACATGAGCCGCAAGTACGGAGCTGTTCCCTCCCGAGAAAATGAAAAGAGACAAAGTCGCGGCGCGGTTTGATTATACTTAAAACCGGAATGATTAAAACTAGATTAAGTGTAAAATTTTAATTCTCTTAAGTTATCTATTGTAATAATATTATCAATCAATTAAAGTAATCACTAATTTAAAAATACTTCGAAATCCTAAGCAATGTTATCTATAAATGATTCGCGATTTTTGTTTATTTACAAACAGACGCCTTCGACTGATTAGGGATATCTGCGGTTAATGCAGTGCGAATACGTCAGCGATACGCGTGTCGAATGTCGATCGCAAGGTCGCGTCGGTCGCGTCCTCCTCGTGTGTCACTCAATTTCCTAGAAAAATTTGAAATGCGGTTATCGATTGCGTGTTGCGGTGAACTTGATGACATAACGATAATGTGTTTGCTCTGTGTTAAAGAACCCGGCCCTTAGTATGAACTTCGTTCATACTATAATTATACGTACATTGGACTACACTATCTTGTGGGCAGCAAATTAAATTCTAAAGTACCCCTACTTATATATATTTTTTATGGAAGATCTACTGGCCCGATTCCGGTCATCGTGCCGGAACGCTTAACGCTCGGCGACACGTCTCTGACGATAGAGCAGCACTTGAGTAGCCACAGCTAAAGTCTAAAGAGACATTTCCAGAAAATATAAATCTGAATTGTTTCCTCTGGAAATCGAACCTGATACCTACCAGTTCAAGACTACTATGCCAGGCAGGTCGTCAATCAAACACAAACTTCGGCTGGAGTATGATCTAAATTCTAAATGTATGCGAATATTATTGCTATAGGTAATACATTTTTTCGTTCCCCAGTTATCCGATGGCGAGCGCAGAGGAAGTAGAGAAGAATGAGGACAACTGCGCCATCTGCTGGGAGCCCATGAAGGAGGCGCGCAAGCTGCCCTGTGCGCATCTGTTCCACAAGTGAGGCTCGTGGAACAGGCCGTTCCACGACTTGTACATATATTGACCGTTACTATGACACGAACGCTGGACAGGCCACAAACAATGACAGCTGATTCCTGTGCCGATTCAGCGCACCGGAGCACTTGGAAGTGACATTTTATACAACAATTCATATTAATCAATGTGTAGTTGTATAAAGCTTCACCCTCACTAATCTCAGCCATTGACACAATAGGCGATAATTTACTTCGATATTACATTGGCATAAGCCAGCTCAGTGTAGGTAATTTTTTTTTTAATAAAGAATATTACCAAGCGGAACATGACTGTCTGATCTAACACTTAGAAGCGCAAAGAACATATGTACATATTTTGATTTTTTGATGTAAATAAAAAATAAAGAATAAAGAATAGAACACTTGTGCGCTTAAATGCCGAAACAATATTTACATGCAATAGCGTGCGTCTACCATGTGCTGAAGTGTGCCAATCAACGTGAGTAATTGCCAGCGAACATGAGCACAGACTTAATGTCTGGGTAGTTGGCGCACGCATTTAACGTAGCTAATATTGACCGATGTGGTGTTGCCGGCCGCAGCTCGTGCCTGTGCCGCTGGGTGCAGCAGGACGCGTCGTGCCCCACGTGCCGCCGCGCGCTGTCGGCCGCGCCCGACCCGCCGCACGCGCCGCACGCGCCGCCGGGGTCGCTGCCGGACGCGCGCCCCAACCACCTGTTCCACTTTGACGGTAAGCACCCACTTCCGAATGCAAGTAAAGCTGCGGGATAGATACTGTCGACGGTTCAATCTCCCCCCGTTGCGCTTTTGTCGCGCGTGGAGCGATAACAGTGTACCCACGTAGTGTAGTGTAAGAGGGCTTTACGAGCTTTACGCTTATTTGGAAAGGGGTGGAAAAATATTAGTTACGTTCAGCATGGTTAATATTAAAAAAAAAGATACCGGCCGAATTGATAACCTCCTCCTTTTTGGAAGTCGGTTAAAAAATACAATAATCGAAAAGTTACGCATTAGACGGAATCTCTCTCGGGGAATCCGACTAGACTTGCCGGTTAGCTCTGCAAAATCTATTTTCACGCGTCGTTATTAACTTTGTATTATTAGTTTGGGTCGAGTTCGTTCTTTTGGAAAAAAGTTACAAAAACTTGATCGCAAAGAGTTTTATCTTTCTTAAAAGTCAATGCAAGAAAAAAAATTGTCGACATTTGGACATTCGTCATCATTGACATTAGTTTTTGTGAAATTTAATCAAAATTGACGTGTCGTAAAAATGTGCAAAAGGAAATAATCGCAGCTCGCACGCTCGCTTCAAACCGCGTGTTAAAATACGGAGTATGCGGTAGATGCGCGCGAGCGCCGCGCTGCTAGCGGGGCTGCTGTTTGTGCTGTGCTGCGTGCTGCCGGGCGTGCTGTCGTGCCTGCTGCTGCAGCGGGAGTCGCCAGGTGCCGCCCGGGCTCGTCTCCACGATCACTCGGCGAGTCGTCTACGCCGTCGGCCCACCCGTAGGATCTCAGTCTCGGACCTTGCAGCCTCGGGACTCCACCTTCTGTCAGATCTTTGTCTCGGCGTGGTCTAAGCACAAATCTCTCCCTGACAGTCACGATGCGGCTTTTGTTTAATCGTGGGCTAGGGGATAAAGAGACGCTGGGCGCAAACTGTACGCGAGTAGGGTCGCATATAAATAAACTGTTTTAAAGCACATTAAATGTGTACACTACCTCGCGAAATATTATATATCGATATTCGCGAATTATAAAAATATCTCGTCGGGACTGTTTATTTTCCAAGACTAAACGCTTCTTTAAGGGCTATCTTGAGTGTCAAACGACAAAATGAATCGAAGATCAGTGTTTAAGTCGCGTAGGTGACTCTCTCGTGCTCGACTGACGGTGTGCGTGTGCGCAGGCTCGCGGTACGTGTCGTGGCTGCCCAGCTTCTCGGTGGAGGTGACGCGCGTGCGCGACGCGCCGCCGCCGCACCTGCTCGACGCCATGATTGAACAGGTGAGTGGCTGACCGGCGGCTAGCAGAAACCAGAAAGCTTTCTTGCGGAGTCTGCTTCCCGAACGGGCGGTAGAGTCTCGACCGGTCGCAAGAGTCGAGGTCGGGCTACGTGAGATAATTAATTTGGAATGGTAATGCGGCCAGGTGCAGCAAGTGTTCCCGCAGTACCCGCGCGCGCTGGTGGCCGCCGACCTGGCCGCGTCGCGCTCCGCCGACCTCACCATCGACAACATCCTGGAGGGCAGGCTGCCCCCGCCGCCCCCGCCGCCGCCGCGCGCCGCGCCCGCCGCGCCCGCCGCCGCGCCCAGCGCCGCGACCAGTGAGTGAAGCATTTATGAAATTTTATTCATTTTTACAAGTAAAACACTTGCAATTTGAAAAGCCTCGCGAGCGACCTTTTTTGCCACAAATGGTTTAGTGGACGTAGCGGCTAATCGAAAATAGATTTAAAAGTAAGGCACTCGTAATGGTATCTGTTATCTTTACTACAGGGACGGCCCAGCGGTGATTTTTAGTAACTCGTAACAGAAATAATTTGAGAGGGCATAATTTTTTAGCAAAAGTAACGTTACTTAAATTTAAACGCAGTATAGCAGATAATATACCTACGTGTTTTTTACAATAACACGCATTTGTCTTTCACTAGACATTTCGGAGGCGAAAAGCTCACGCTTTGCTGTCTAAACTAATCTGAATTTTGTGTCAGTAATGGATAGGACCCGCCACCACCCATGGCCCCTCCAACCTCGCGGTTATATGGGCCGAAGCTTTGGGAGAGCGCCCGGTACTTGCTCTTGGCGTGTTTCCCAGGCGCCTTCTTGACTCCCTACAAATTATTTATCTAGACCTCCTTGTCCCTTGTCCTTCTCCCCTTTCTGGGGCGGACGCCACAGAAACGGACTCTCTCGCCTCCACGCCGCAGTCCTCCTCCTCTTCGAGTTCTGGTTCTTCAGAGTTAGAAGCTTCAAGATCTACTTCCTCGATCTCCTCCGAGCTCTCATACTCCTCCTCCGTACTCTCCCCCTCCTCATCCTCTTCCCCTCCGTCACCTCCTCCTCCTTCTCTCCGCCGCCTCGGCCGCGGCTCCGAACTGCCACGCCTCCTGTGCCAGGCGTGCGCAAACTCCTGCAGCCTTCGGAAGTTCGCCTCCGAGGAAACCAGGTCCCGGTAGTACACCGGGCCCGCCTCCGCGACCTCCATCCCTTCCAGCATCCTGTGTCGAAGGTCCTCATACAACTTGCACTCCCACAGAACGTGGTGTGCATCCTCATCACTCTCGCCGCAATCACACAAACTACTCGCACACAGCCGAAATCCATGAAGACGCCACCGGAAACATCCATGACCTGTCAAGATCTGCGAGGTCTCATAGTCCGGAGAGACCCAAGTCGCCTTAAGCCTCTCGGACACCACCGGGAAGAATCGACGAAGATGACTGCCCCTCTCATCGCTCGCCCAGCGCTGCTGCCACAAGTCAACCACCGCATCACCTATTTCGCGTTTCCGACTGCTCAACTCCCGCTTCGTCGCGGACTTACGCGCCAGATCTATCTTGCCAGCCCGGATTACCTCCAGGTCCGCAGGAAGGACTCCCGCTAAGACCGCCAGCGCGGAGGTGCTGGTGGTGCGATACGCCTTGGTAAGCAGCACCAACGGTCCTCTTTGCGCCTTGAGGAGTAGTGACCGCACGACATGCAGCGTAGCCCTCTCGGCCCAACACGCAGCCGCATACGTGATCGTCGCCACAAAGGTGCCCCGGTATAGAATGCGGAGGGCTTGGTAACGAATGCCCCAGGAAGCGGTCGACACTCGCGACATCTTCCCGAAGCATTTAGCCGCCCGCTCACCGATCGACCTCGCATGCGGTGCGAAGGAACGACTTCCATCGATTGTGACGCCAAGTACGACGGCCTGCGCCACGAATTTGACCGAGCAGCCTCCTAGCTTGATCACTGGGGGCCGCAGCCCAAGCTTGCCCCTGAGCGCAACCATCTGCGACTTAGCAGGGGCAAACGCCAGCCGATTTCGGCAGCCCCAGTCCTCAAACTGCCTGATGGTATTGGCGGCGGCGATCTCAATCGCGCGGCGGCTGTCAGCTGCGATCAAAACCGTGACGTCGTCCGCGTACGCGATAACCTGAACCCCCCCTGGTAGCGGCAATCGAAGCAAGTCATCGAGTAGGACGTTCCATAACGCTGGACCCAGCACTGATCCCTGGGGACATCCCATCGTAGAAGCCTTCCATCTCACCCGGTCGCCGACGAATAACCCGACTCGCCTGTTGACAAAATAGCTTGTCAGCATGCGGAATATATTCTGCGGGCATCCACGCTGCTTAACTTTGAGCAAAATCATCGGCCACCAGGCGTTATCAAAGGCCCCAGAGATGTCCAAGAACAAAGCTAACACGTATTTTGATGAAACTTCTTTCGCAGTGCTGAGCATCGCTTGCAACGCCGACACGGTCGACCTCCCCGGAGTGAATCCGTGCTGACATTCGGAGTTTCCTCCCAAGATCTGGGGAGCGCACTGAAGAAGGACGCGTTCTAAAACTTTCCCGAAGATCGGGAGGAGCGTGATCGGTCGGTACGCTTTAGGATCTGACGGCGGCTTCCCATTGGACTTGGGCAGAACAACGAGTCGGCCCTCTTTCCATACATCGGGAAATACTCCCTCAGCCACACATTTCGCGTACACCGTGTGGAATTCCACCGATGCCGCGGTCCACACTTCCTTCACCATTCGCGCAGTGATCCCGTCGAGCCCCGGCGCAGTGTTGGGCAGACGCCCAACGATCCCTCGCAGATCCTGCAGGTCGGGAGGCGGAGCAGAGAGGGCCGTCGGAACAAAGGCCGACGCGACTCGGACCAGCCTGTGGTAGTCCGTATCCCTCGACTGATCGTCGTCGGGATAGAGGGCACCCAACAGCGCATCCGCAGCCTCGTCGACCGTCTCCGCATGACCCTCGAGGTACCGAACGCCGTTGATGACGTCAGACGGAGGACGGAACCTCCCGCTGGCGACCCGGTATGCCAGGCCCCAGGGGTCATGGTTCCCAGTCTCCGCCCGACGGGCGAGGTACTCCCTCTGCGTCGCCTCCATGAGCTTCCGGTACGCACGGCGCTCCTCATGGAAAACAGCCCTTGCTCTCTCCTCTCGCTCGCCTCCGACACGCCTCTTGCCCTGCCACGCACAGCGCAGGCGCGCGACCCTTTTGCGCGCGGCCTCGAGCTGCGGCGACCACCATTCATAGCCGGTGTCCTTGCGCCTTCGGGCAGTTCCCAGACACTCATGCGCAGTACGCACTACAGCATCTGTGAAGTCCCTGGCGAGAACAGACGCCGGCTTCCTTACATCCAGATTCCCCATTCGCACACTGATGCAGTCACGGAAGCGGGCCCAATCCACCCCGGTCCCCCGAAACCTCGGCGGCTCCCCCCCTTCAGACCCGGAGTCCCGTACAGCCGTTCGTGAGTCACGGCCCCAGACGACAGAGAAGGTGATGATTCGGTGATCACTGGAGCTGGCTCCGTCATGTACCTTCCAATCGACGACGGCAGCGGATCTCGTTCCTAGTGTGTCAGTAATGGATAGGAATAAATGTAAAATACAGCTGTGTAAATGTGTGTCAGATATGGCGCCGCCCCCCGCCCTCGCCCCCGCGCCCGCGCCCCCCGCCACGCAGACCGAGCGCGCCGATACTCTGTGAGTTGTCATATTGGTTATCATTTAATATTTTATAGAGTCACATCTCAAAATAAATACAATAACAAAGTCGTCATTTTTTTTTTTCAAAAGTTTTCTTTAATGACAGCAGTATTGAAATGTGAAGTGTTAGTGTCCTGTCAATCGACGATTAAATATTTATTTGTTTGGGTCCAATCATCTAAAAAGTCAGATAAATATTAACAAAACTATCTGGAGCCGTCACTCCGTATCCACCCGAGAGGGTCGCTAGATTCAAGATAAATCAGTGGGGTGGTTATTTTTCCGATCTACACAAAGAAAATTCATCTATACTTATGTTTAGCGTAATCGATGCGAAAATATCAACACATCGTCTCAAATATTTGTCGACGGCGTTTCCAGCGCGGAGCCCGAACCGACGAGCGCACAGTTCTCGCAGTTCGCCGCCGAACGTGAAGCGATGCTGCGGCGACGCAAGGACGCGCTGCTGGAGGCGGCGCGGCGCCGCTACCTGGCGCGCGCCGCCTCGCCCGCCGCCTCGCCCGCCGCCTCGCACGCGCGCAGCTGAGTGTTCCGACACGTGTTCACGCGCCTCGCGAGACCGCGCCTCAGTACTGCCGGCGACCCCGCCGCTAACAGCCACACTGGCGATCTCGAGACCCCCGGTAACGATAGGAACGTCTTAGGAGATAACACAGTTAATATTTATGTCGATAGTCACTCACCCCCGGGCAGAATCGCCTTTGTCAGTAGTGCCGATGGCCCCGGTAATAATTACACGAGCACTAAATCCGTTCCCACGATCACTACTGCTTCTGACACCAGTGACATTGTTACCGGCAGCACTGGCACCGCACCTCAGAAGACCGAGGTCGCCTGTAGTAACGTCGTCACCGCCTCTGACAATATTTGCACTGACGATATCGACGCAGCGCCCGATCATACTGGCAGCTTAAGTGTTGGAGCCGACGCGAGAATCGTTTCAGGCGACACCGGTGACGGCCTTCCAAGTACTGAAACTGATATTTCAACATCCGTTGATTTTCTCACCGCTTCTAAAAACGATACTACATTTTTCGGTAAAACTATTAGCCGTTTTAAAACTAGACATAATATTGCCAGTACAAATGAAGTCCCTAAAAACAGCATTGGAAATTCCATCAACAATGACCCTAAATGTAAAGCTGCTAACGCTATAGATAATAACAACAACTACCCTGAAAATAACTTTGTCGGTATCAAAGCCAGCAAATAACTTGTTTCAGTTGATAGTCGTGATTCGTAGGTTGGCAACACTACAGCTTCTATATTATTTATTATATTATATTTAGCAGCTGTGCGTTGTGACATCTGTCACGAACTACTCCTGCAATACCAGTGCATAATATAATAGATGAAACTATAAATAACCATTCCATAGTCCTTGAGAACACATTTTTTTTATTATACTTATAAAAATGAAAATTCCAATGAACTCTAATAAACCTTTGGCAGTGAACAATGCCCGAATCTTTAACTTCACTTTCTACCTATACTGACGATCTAGGTAATGGATTAATCTTCTTGTGTAGTTAAAAATGTTATTAATAAAGTTAAAACACGATATTACTTATCGCAACGGCGTTAAAAATAATTTACATCACTGGCACCTGTGTTTCTACTACTGGCAACAGAATTTTCAATGTTTAAAACGGTGTGAATGTCCTCTTATAAAAGTTTAATATTTTTTAATATTGTATAAAATGTGCAAGATATAAATCTTGCACATTTTATACAAAAAAAAAGCACAATTTCGTACACAGAACAGAACAATAGGTATTTAAATCTTATGACCCTTTTAAAATAACAATATCGAAGCATTTAATTAAGGTCGAGGGCTGGCTCCCAATAGTTTAACCGCATGAAATAATTACAGTAATGTCGGTTAGTTAGGTACTTCGTAAAAATCAAATATGGAAAGTAAAGTAAGTTAATGCAATTTTCAAGTCCTTAACCCCAGGGCCGAATTTTATATTGTTCATATACCAGTGGTTTGTTATTGTAGGTCGCTAAACTCTGTGACGTGAAAGTGCTTACAGCAAATTAGTGCTATTGACGTTTAGGTTCGAGTACAATAATCGACATTCAAGTTTCTAATCAATCCTATCCTCGTCATGCATAGACAGTATACTATAGATATATAGTACTATAAAGTTAATGATATCTCCTTTTCACTCCCAACGAAAGAGATGCAGTACAGCGATCACAAACAAGATAGAATGCGACACAGCTATGTCTATATCCGTCCCTCACTGCGTGCCACGTTTTGAGTTGAGTTGGTAGAGATAGACATACAAGAGTAGGTATTTTACAGTGTTACCTATCCCTTTCGGCGACGCGCTTGGTCGGATTCTAGAGGATACTCATTCTATGTCGTCATGCTATGTTTTTCTACAGGGAACAGTGTGAAAAGGATAACATTATTTTAAGACCTATCGATTCCGTTTAAAGAAAATTTGCTACTTACTATCCCGTGCCCTTTTTTGACTTTTTTATAATCACAAGCCGACGGCCAAGAGCTACAGTTTTTGAATCTTCTTAACAACTTGTATAAAATCTACCGTAAACTCTTTTAGTCCAGGGTTTTATAATGTTCACTTCGCATAATGTGTATCGGCCTATACATCGAGCCATTTCTCATCGCCAAAGCGCTGTACTGTACGTTGGTAATGAATCTACCGCTAAATTGAACAGTCGCATTCTTGTCGGGGCGAAGTCGAAAAGAAACCTGTACTTGTAGTAAGTGTTTGTAACATTTTCGAAAACTATGAAGTAATAGCCAATTTAATATTAATTTATTTAATATAGAATTTAAACTTTGAAACAAGGAAATAATGGTCCATTTTATTCTGACATCACATCGAAACTCACGGTTGGAAGTTTTCGACGTGTGCAAATTCGTACTAGGGGTACTCGTAAACTTTAAGGAAACCTATGAACGATGACGTAAACACATACGTGCGAAAGAGAGAGCAACGTAATATTGAGATAAGGCTGATTTTACTGTGTTGTCTATGTAGGTGTGTAGTGTAATATATTAAGAGAGCGAAATTTTCTTACATGTTTTATATGACTAGTTGCATCCAGACCGACCCCATGAATGCATTTTTTCGTAACGATTGTGAATATACTATTTTTCTTAGGGCCTATATCTCAATCGCCGAAGTGTTTAAACACGAACAACGAATTAAGCTATCGGTTTGACAGTTCCTGTATTGGCATTCTGTGAAAATGACAGTTTTATTCGTCGGTACAAGTTTACTTCGCGGTGATGAAAAGTCTCTTGGTCAAGTTGTATAAGGTTTTAAGTTTTTACAAAGGCATAGATGTTTTATGCAGTAACACCCTATTTTGTGTAACTTATAACAATAAATCGATAGAATAGAATACAATAAAAATGGGAAAGTCGGCTGCTGCACAAATTGTGGAGCTTGTGGATGAGGATCTGAGCTGATCCACATACTCTGTAAGGAAAATGAATGGCGGGTTCGCTTTGTGGACTAGCCCACGCACGCGGTGGACTAGTCCACGCGCGCGGTGGGGTGCCCACAGAGCGAGTGCTAATGTAATCGGTCGGTGTGGATGCGGTTAGTGTTCAACTGTTTCACCTCGTCGCACATATTTGCAGTTCACGTTTTCAAGTGACTTTGTAACAAAATGGTGTTGTTAATAATTACACAGTAACAACACTGGGCGATTGTAATGTTAGTCGTGTATATATATTATGCCTATTTTAATGTGATTACCTATTACTATTTTTAGAGTTGATGTATCTATGTATATTGAAATTACCTACTCACTATTTGTATTTGCATATTCGTATTTAAAAAGCGTTTCTACATTAGATAGTGTGTGGAGAAAGTGAAACGATTGACGCATAGGCGTTTCTTTTGTACTATTTTTAATTACTGAATATTTAGAATTGCCTGGGCAAAAAATCTTAAGCTTAGATAAAATATTTTGAAGAGTAGGGCAATATTGGGCTCTTTCAATACTTATGATCATGTTAAATGCCTGATTAATAGTCTTTTGTCTATATATACATCGAAACTTTAACCAACCAGTTACTTAATATTTAAGAAGCTCTTAGTATTACGAGAAATTTCTTGCTGACAGACCTATCAATTTGGGTTGGATTTGTCAATCGCCAAATAAAATGTTTAACTGTGGAATAAATTCGTCACTTATCGAACATCACCGCGCAAGTCATTTTGACTAATTTTATAGGAAGGTGAAAAAACTGCTTAAATTATTATTATTCATTTCAAGAGCTCATAAGTTAGTTTTAGTTAAATATGTTCTTTTTATGGATGGTAAGTAATATTGAATGCTTACTTTTAACTTTAACGCGCGGAAGAAGTAGTTTTATGCAATGACAAAAGTAAAAACCGCCAATTTTCGACTTTCGCAGTGATGTTCGATAAGCGACGAATTAAATATTATCGTATGGAAAATCTGTCTTCATTTCTTGGTTATCTAACATTATGTTAAGTCATTAAATTATAGCATATACCAGTGAAAATTCTGTCCAATATTAAATAAATTTAATTATTTTTCAATGGTATTCTTGTCCACCATTTTGTAAAATGAAATGAATGTGATATATTACGTTCTAATTTGTTGGAATTCAATATGTAGACAAAATAGGAATAACTGTAAGTGTTTAGCGTTGTTTTTGATGTGTGTTGTTTGTATGCGATAGCTTAAATATTCACGAGTGTGGTGTCCACAATACATATTCAATGTATTATTACTGTATTTAAGGGCTCGTATACCCTTCGCGACTGTTGGGAATTTGTGTAACAGGCCTATCATATATGACCTTTAAGAAGCTAATAAAAATTCAAATTACGAGTCGCCTACGTGCCCAGTCTAGCTACAAGGACACCTGTTATTATTTTTATTTTTACTTTATATGATAGCGCGAATCGGATCTTTATACTTGTATAATAGTGATGAGAGTATATTATTGCGTAATTATTTTTTATGTTTCGCCCCTTTCTAGGCTACGTCTCGGAATTATATTGGTCCTATTTTATTCACAAATAAATATAAAAAAGATGTGTCGCGTAGTAGTTGTTCAGTACGTTATATACGTGTTTAGTACATTATACACAAGGGATACACGATAACTGCTCTAAGGCTATTATTGCTATTCTTATGACAGACATCAAAAAATTTAATACAGTTATTAAAACTATGTCGCCGGAAGATAAAAATCATATAAAAACTACAATTACTTAAATGAATATTAATCTGATGGCCTTCCCTACAAACAGAATAGCAAACTTGGAATAGCAGAAAAATAAAATTCCAAAAGAATTTTACGCTTAGCACTTATATTTTCCTCTCCTCTCCAAATAAGTATAAAGAATGTTTGTCATTTTGTTACCAGGTGACAACAAAAATAATTTATATCTATGGTTTTAATGCTGGTATTGAATTTTTGAGATCTTCATATTAAAAAAAAAGTCACTATCATTTCCACTCTATTACTCTCTCTTCGTTTTTTTAATTCGGTTCTACACGAAACATGGTATACAGGACAATTTTTAATTTTTTATTGAAGTGTTAACCTACACTTAAAGGAAATAACCTAATAGATTTATAAATACATATCAAAAATTCCGGGGCCGGCGGGATTCGAACCCACATCTCTCTGGGAATCGCGCCCTGAGTGTGTTATCCGTTACACCACGGCGAACCACACGTCAACCACGAAATTAGTGATATGTATCTACTTTTTCAATCAGTTTTATAGCAACTGTTAGCGACATCTAGTAGCGACACATTACAGTTGTCGATCTACTTTTTTCCCAAGACACCATATTACAATGGAGCTCTTAAGAAATTATAGATGCCACATTGCTTGTTACAATTTTTAATTTTTTATTGAAGTGTTAACCTACACTTAAAGGAAATAACCTAATAGATTTATAAATACATATCAAAAATTCCAAATACAGGACAAATACAGGACAAATATTAAAATTACCGTGGAGTTGCTCATACGTTATGTAAGACAATTTCAAATAAAACTGTCTTTGTATCTTCTCTTCCAAGACGCTTTCATTTAAAATATTTATTACTGCTGCATTTTATAATTTTGTTTTTGTTTTCACGGAAAGTATAAGATATTTTAATATTTTTATTTTCTGACATATAAAGTAATGATCTCAATCAAGCGCAGGCACTATCAATCGTAATAAATAAAAGCCCCAATGTTTTCATTTTTAATTCTCAATGTTACCTACGGGAAAGCTCGTCGTGATTATTATTCCTGACAGTTCATTTTGTTTCGTGTGCAACCGAATAAGCACCAATAGCATGCATTTCGTGTGAAGCGGACAAGCTGAGCGGAACGTCAAATCTGTTAGATAAGATACATTCACAACGCTTCGCTCGTCTTCGCTTCAGTGGAGACGCACCCTTATTGTGCCCATACGTAGGCAGTCGCGCGCTCACTGCTAGCGACTTTATTTTTCTATAATATTGAAAGTGTATTTTTGTAATTAGTAGACGCGGTTTTGAAATGTCGATGAACGTTGTCCATAGTTATTAAGTTAGGTTTAAACATGAATATCAATTACTTTTCTATTATTTAAATCCATTAACATCGTAAATATTGCTTTTTGCACGTTATTCATAAAGGTGCTTTTTATTTTTGGTCTTCTAGAAAAGATGCAAAAGCATGCAGTACTCTATAGCATAATTATTAGTTAAAAACTTTACACAGTACTCTGTGAAGAGTACTGTGTGAAGTTTTTTAAAGCATTAGATACAATGCTGCCATCTTTAGGAGTCTTAAATTGCACGGTGCCCCAGCATCCATATTTCGTTTAAAGGAAAACTATTGCCATAATTTTAAATAAATTGCTTAGCTGTACCTAAACTTACACCTAACTCTCACATGTGTATATTATTTAATGTCATTAATTTTTTCTCATAAAATATTTACCATAGCAATTTTACCTGCATAATAATATAGGATTTACTATCACATATTTTGGTACATCTTTGATAAGATAAATAAAAATTTATTTTAGTAATGCGAGGCTGCAACACTTTATTATATTATAGTTATTATGTTTAATAAATATCTGATTATAACTACTGAATTTCTAGAGGTTAGTGAATAAAATCGTCATAATCGTAGAACAGTGACGGATTTGCAAGAAGTCCAAAAATGCCTCTGGCATATTTGGACATTTAACTAACAATTTTATTGTTATTTGTTTACTTACTATTTTAAAAAGAACATTGCTACAGATCTTTTATGTAAAAATTACATATTATTTTTTATGTAAAAATTATTACATAAACAGCAAAACTTCAGAAATTATTTCAAATGTAAAGTTTAAAAAATACGCGTCGAACCTCTTTTTTTTTTTGAAGTTGGTCAAAAATGCAGATCCATCGTTGTTTTACAATAATGATGAAATATACAGTTGAAGTATTGATGTAGCAGTTTGATAAATGTTACATACTTAGTAGTAGTTGTTATTACTTTTACTAATTACAATATACATCTCTTGTAAAGCTCATTGTTTTAGTACTTAATACTGTGTGGAATAATTGAAGACAATATGAATTCTGTTCTATTCACTTTTGCGACATGAGTGTTGATAAATTTTGCAAAATTTAGCTTTCATATTCACTAGGCGATCACTAAACTTACTTATTTTTTTGTATAGAACATTGGTTAAATTAACCGTCTAGTAATTATAAATTACTAGATACACTTCCCACATCTCAGCTATGTTGGCCAAAATTTATTTGGATGATTATAGTAGGTATTTTTCAGAATAAAAATAAAAAAATTAGTGAGAATACTTCAAAAACATATATGGTTATGCCGCTTAGTGAATATGGAGCTGCAATTTCAATTATTTGTGTATTAATATATTAGATGTTACTAAAATTTATTGAAAACTAGTCAAAAATAAAAATATTGCATTATGTTTGATATTTTATTTACTCGTATCCTATTTCAGTACAGATAATACAACAATGTTGTATGGCTATTGATACAAATCTAACATTAATGAAGCCTAGTAAAACATGACTAAATTAGATTTGAATCTTGGTCAAGTAGGGACATCAGCTTTTTAGTTTGGGAAAAAAAGGAGTTTATTAAATGTACTAGAAATGAAGGAGGAGAAGGAATAGAAGAATAAAAAAAGATTTTTTTCATTTTATGGATACTAGAAGTAACTCAATTCAAAATAATTATCTTTGGTAGAGAGTAGTAGTAGTTCCTTGATATTTATAGATTGCTATTTGTTGTCATTTTATTCTCCAGCATTATTTTATTCACTGAGTAAAATATGTCTAAGTTTTGATTTCTGAAGATGTGCTGCCAAGCGACTTAGCATTCGAGCATGATGGTGTGTAGAGACTGATTAGGGGTATGGGTTGAATTTACACTGCTATATCCCTTCCAAGTTAGCCCACTACCGTCTTAGACTGCATTGTCACTTACTATCGGGCAAGATCAAAGTCAAGGGCTATCTTGTCATCAAATAAAAAAATATATCAACATCACATACATACCAAAAATATACCATCATTCTCTATGCCATGCCTCCTGTGGTAAAGGGGGTCCAAACCCAGCAGTGAGACAATATTACAGTTGATTTTATTTAACAGAATTACTACTATGACACAAAACACAATGTGTAAAGAAACATTTAATTAGAAGCTATTACACAGTTAATGAATTTAATTTTAATGACCAAGTTGCTTGGAAGCAATCTGCTTTGCTTCAGCTATCCACAAGATTAGCTACTAAATGTAACATGTTGTTGGCCTATATGAACTAAATGAATTTGAGTTTACTGGTAATAAACAAAGGCAGCAGGAAAGGCCCATGATGAAATGAAACAATCAATAAAATTGATATAACATTTTAAGGAATAGAACAAATTACATGATCATTATCTTAACCTATAAAGTTGATAACCACTATATGCAGTACAAGGTGTGCAAATATAAAATCTGCGAAGCCTCTCTCAGCGCTGAGGCCCAAAAACTCACTTTTGTTTTCTGGATTCACTTGTAGTCTCAAACACACTGAAAGAACAAATTCTACATTTAGTGAGTTGCAACTTCAGAAATATTAAGTACTATGTATTTACTATTTATTTTTTATTCTAAAACTTCATAAAAATAGGTACTTTGAAGAGCTTGCAAGAAGTAGCAAAAGATCTTGTATTTCTTGTGTAAGTTCACCAACCCAGTTCGCAATGGATACAGGGGGTATCTTGTTCATAGAGGACATGATGCGAGATTCTCACCTCCAAGTACGAAGCAGCTGACTGTGGAGATGAAGCCGCTCAGAAAGGAATTGAATGGGAAGGTGCCGACGAGGCAGCAGTACACGAACTGGATCACGGCGGTTAAGAACACGTATAGAAGATATGCGTCAATAATCTTCAGCTTTTTGGAAGTTTTTGTTGTATATTCTTGATAGAGTTTAGGAATTACAGACGCTAAAGAAGTCATCGTAGTAAAATTAATTTAATTTCTTATGTTTCTTCACTGACCGTGGCCGGCATAGATTTGTCAATTTGACGTAATTTTTTGACATTAATGACGTGGCTTGAGAACATGAATCACAGATGAAATATATGGAGATGGTGACATGTTATGCGATACTCTTTTGTTGTACTTCAGCTGTCAAGTAATTGTGTGATATTATAGTATGTATGTGGTATGTCACAAACATATAAGAGTAAGCAGACCTAACATAATTTTCACAACTACATCTAAACGAATAAATAATATCTTCGCTTGCTTCTCTCCAACAAAAAATATATGATTCTATCTCTTTTACTTCTGTTGTTGCAACACTTACGCACTCATAGACATAATTGAGCTTGAGGCAATTCGTAAGCTACAAATAAGAGAAGTATGGTGCAATATGTCAATTTGTCAAAAACAACAACATAACCTGCGAGTTGTTTATTCTTTTAAATTTGCTTTAAAATCGAGTCTAAAGAATCAAAAATTCTGAAATAAAATGGTGAAGTGTTGTGCACCTCTGTGTGGCAATTCTCCGTATAGGAAAACACCTGCAATTACTTTTCATCGGTAAGTTTTGATGTGCTATAGACTCGTAATTTGGTTATATGCTTACTGTGTGATTATTAATAATCGTTCAGCATTTTAGAAGCAGTCCCCAATTATTATATACGCAAAACTCGTAGACAGTTATAGTAATTTTGGTTCTAGTATATTCCTGTTGCAATATTTATCAATTAATTAATATCAGGATCTTGTTTGTCGTTTCATATACTTGTACAATTTGACAGGGCCGTATTCAGGCGCAAGTTTTGTTTAGTGGGTATATTTTGATTAAATAATTAGTCTGTTTTTGCCTGCCTGTTTTAAGATGTATTGGATTGTATTAATTTTTATTTGTATTGTATTGGACTTAGGAAAATTAATCGTGGAAGCACTGTATACATAGCATAGTTTCATTAAATATTGTAAAATTTTTACTTTTTTTTGAAAAGAGCGACCGCCGAGTTTCTTGCTGGCTCTTCTCGGCGGGAAAGGCATTCCGAACCAGTGGTAGATTCGTTGACGATTCAAAAGTGCTTGTAAAAGTTTATTTGAAATAAAATATTTCTATTTCTATTTCTATAAAAGTAAGGATAAATTATAAAATTAAATCATTTTTCAGCTTTCCAAAGGATGAAAATCTAAAAAATGCCTGGTTGATGCAGATGAATAAAAAAAAATTGGCAGCACAAAACATCGAGTGTGCTATGTTCTGAACATTTTGAAGCACATTTAGTGGATTGCAGTGGTTTTCGTACCGTCCTTACTTCTAATGCAATCCCAATGATTTTTGATTCATCATTACAAGTAAGTTTCTAGTTGTTCTTATATTTAGGTACCAACCCAAAACATCTTGCCATTTAAACGTAAATATTGACAGCTATACCCATATATATATAGCTGTGTACCTATTTGTATTACCTATTAAATTGTTAATAGTATTAACAACTGATAATTTATTACTCTTGTTTTCAGCATATGTCTACATCATCAGTAAAAGGTCCAGTAGAAAGAAAAGCTGCTGGAGATCAAGTTTTGATGGACTTGCAAAATTTACAGCCTAGTAATACTATTAATAAAGAGTATAGAGTAATACTATTCCTTATTACGTTATTGAAAAGACTGAGACATATGGTTTATTTTGTTATTTTTATAAGTTTAAAATGTGTAATACTATTCTAATAAGGTTATTGAAATGAGTGATACAGGCTGAATAGAATGTAAGAGTTAATTAAACTACTGTTGATGTTATCGTATTGTCAATGTTTGTATTTCTAAAAGATATTAGAGAAAAAGTTGCTTTTTGATTTTGTTTTATTTATCTAATAGATATATCTTTTGGGTAGATTTTGTAAATCATGTTTTGTTTTGATTTTATTAAATATTATTTTGTAACATTATTACTTGTTTGATTACAAAACCGCGAAACTTAGCACATTAGAATCCATTTTCATAATTAAGAATTATTTTTTTGAATTAAGTTTACAGAATGTAAAATAAGGGTTTAACCTACAATTTGATGGTAACTTTCCGTAGTTTCCATATTATTTCAAATCACAGATACTAAATACTCTCCAGTCCCTTCAACCTCGCTGAACCTCGCTTTTCGAAGTCCGGCTCTGTTTACTGTCAATGTGTGCGTGAGATTTGTATGTAGGCGTAATTGGAACGCCAATTTTTTCTTATGTTAGGTCTGCTTACTCTTATATGTTTGTGTGGTATGTATACGTATTAAAAAAAAAAATAGGCACCTACCTATCTAATTTTAGAAATATCAAAAAAGCTTAAATTATTATCAAGTGCGTGTTCAGGAACAGTATTCCAATAATTTTTTTTTTGATATTTTTAGCGAGCAAACGAGCAGGCGGGTCACCTGATGTTAAGTGATTACCGCCGCCCATGAACACTTGTAGCACCAGAGGCACCACCAATGCGTTGCCGGCCTTTGCCTATATGTAGGCAGACCCCCACTAGGTTGACCGACGACATCAAACGAGTCGCCGGGAGCCGCTGGACTCAAGTGGTACAAAACCGATACCTGTGGAGATTCATGCAAGAGACTTAGAGAGACGTCTAACAGTGGACGTCTATCGGTTGATAAAGAAGAATTAATTAATTAATTCCCACAGGAGCAACTGCGACATATTCACAAGTTCTTTGACCTCTTTTAAAAAAAATTTAAGACTGTAAGTGTAACTTCATTATACTTAACTTAGTATCTCTGTAACCTTTATAAATTTATAATTTTTATTTTATTTTTGTTCATTAAGTACTATTATTATTTATAATATTGTAGGTATTTTCGTTTGTATATACATATTGTAATTAGCTTTAGTTTCTCTGTTATTTAAGCACGCTGGGCTTACATAACCGTTGCACCAGAAGGAATTCACAATTGTAGTAAATAATTCGTGTAATTTATTATGATAGATGGTATCAAAATTATAAACCAGTTTAATGATCCAAATTAAAAAAAAGAAGAAGAATCCACGCGAACGAAGTCGCGGGCATAAGCCAGTGTATTCATAAATGTTCGATTACTGTTTCTTATCAATTTCGATAATTTTGAAGCACCTCTCTAATGGGCGGCCATTTTATGCGACAGCATTCCGTAGGTATGTATGCTATTTTCATAGGTAGGGCATCTCCATATATTTAAAAAAAGGGATCATTAGTTTACATCGTAAAAAATAGACACACAAACACATACATTCACACGCACTTACGCTCACTACACTCACACCCACAGACACACGTATCCACGCAAACACACGTTGTGAATATTTTTAATTGTTTTTTAATTGTTTTTTATTTTTACTTTCGCTTCTGAAAATTACCCTAAATTAACAAGCATATTATTGTATTATGAATTCTCTGTTGAACTTTATATATTTTGTTTAATTCAAATAATGTAATCATTTTTGGCTTTATTTAAGGACTATAATAATCTTGTAAAATTGTATTGTAAACGCTGTTGATTACCAATAAATAAATAAATAAATATTTCCTACCTACCATGGTCTGAATGGTCTATGCTCTGTGGATTTCAATGTGTTTCAAATTTTCATTGTTTCAATTTTGCATTTTGCATGTCATTCGAAGAAAACGTCTTGTCGTCTTGTTTTATATATCTCAACTTATTGAAAATTATTAAAAATGATTAGTGTCCAAGAAAACTATCCTGAATATGCTGTTCCTGGTGCAAAGAAAGTGAACTTCGAACCTTACGCAGACAACGGGGGAAGCGTTGTTGCTATTGCCGGAGACGATTACGCTGTGATCGGGGCCGATACCCGCCTCAGCACAGGCTTCTCCATCTACACCAGAGAACAGAAGAAGTTGTTTAAGCTGTCTGAGCGGACCGTGCTCGGCGCGACGGGATGCTGGTGCGATACCCTCACTTTAACGCGGCTGCTCAAAGCACGCATGCAGATGTACGAACACGAGCACAACAAGGCGATGTCGACGCCTGCGGTCGCACAGATGCTGTCCACTATGTTGTATTACAAGAGATTCTTCCCCTATTATATATCTAATGTACTGGCTGGGCTCGACGCGGACGGCAAGGGTTGCGTCTACAGCTACGATCCAATCGGTCACTGCGAGCGGTCCAACTACCGCGCCGGCGGCTCGGCGGGCGCTCAGCTACAGCCGCTCCTCGACAACCAGATAGGGCTTAAGAACATGCAAAATGTGCAGGAGGCACCCCTACCTAGAGATAAGGCCCTGGCTCTCCTAAAGGACGTGTTCATAAGCGCGGCCGAGCGCGATATCTACACTGGCGACTGCATTTACATACTTATCATTACAGCTACTGGTATTCAAGAAGAGAAGTTTGAACTCCGTAAAGATTAATTTAAAATTTAATTGTAAAATAAATGTTTAATAAAATAAATTACTGTTTAAATTTCAATAAGAACTTTAATACCTTCTGTTAACAAAACAGACTTAAAAATAAGTAACTGAATTTAACCTAAGAATAATTAATTACAGGGTAACTACAGTATAATTACATATTTGTTTAAACTATTTACAAATCTCAATTGAAATGACTAAGAATTTAATACAAATTAATTCATTTATACTTAGGCATAACAAATATATTTCTAGGGAAGTTTTTCTCAAAGATTTCTGAAATGACATCCTGTCTTGTATTTTCACCTAGGACTGTAGCTTTGAGTCTTGGTGGAACAGTGTTTCCTGTCACAAGCGGGAGGATATTGTAGCACAACTCTAACGTGTCCTTGGGGGGAACTGTGACAGAAAACTTCTTGTAACCAGAGAATATGTAAGTATCTGTCCCCTCCACGGTTAGGCAGAGTCTGATAGGGACATCGGTTCTGCCAATCAGTCTGCACTTGAGGGGCACAGACGCCATGAGTTCCACAATTTCTGGGTAATTGACTTCAATGGCAACAGGGCAGTCTTCTATTGCAATCCCGGGCAGAGCACTGCTGCTCATTACGCAGGGGCCACTAGTATTGCTCTTTCGCCTCCACATAATGTTGTATAAGCCTACTCTTGTAGGTGGGTCTTTAGGTTTGTACTTTGCTTGTATACATATTGCATCAGATGCTATATTTTTTTCAGCCACCTGCAAGTTGCTAATGCAGGATGATGGTTTCTTATCATCCCCAAAACTGAAGCAGTCCACTGTTTCTAGCTCTGTGTCTAAAATAAGTAAATCCCATGGACTTAGAATTTTTATTTGAGGCATTACTATAAATGGATCCTCTACAAAGCATTTGGTGATAGGCATAAAATTAATTTCTACAAAATTAGTGGATACTTCAAAGGGTTTTATTACTGTAATTTTTGTAGTAAAATCTTTGAGACACTCAAGTTTTGGTGTTTCCTCAAAGTTTATGTTGTATGATACTCTTAACTGTACAGTTGCTGTGGCAGTTCTATTGGTCTTCAAGAAAAAGGTATTGGTGTAAGTGGATGCCATGTCCACATCACCTACTTGGAGTTTAAGAGGTTGAGGTGATGGTTCACCTTGTTTTAAGCTCAACTCTGTCACTGTTTCTGGGTTAGGATTATCAGGTGAGCTTAAAAGAGAAAGTGCTATTGTCATATCATAAACCAAACTTTCTTCATTATTCATCACTGTAAAGGTTGTTGGGAACCACTCTCCTTGCAGTGCAGGAACTGCATTGTCAATTAATATAGACAACCTGCACTCTCTGCTCGTGATACTTGTGGTAGTCAAAGGCACAATACAGTCATATTCATAGTCACTTTTAGGACTCATGATGAAGTGAAGTAGCTCTGGATGAACAGTAGGTTCTAAGGGTTTACCTTCAACTTTAAAATTCATAACAATCTTTCTTCTCCTTTCTGTGTCTAAAATAAATGATACATTTTTAATACTCAAATCGGATCCAATATCTTGTGGATTTGATTTAAATTGACATAAGAACCTTTTCACCTTACCACCTATCAATTTTACAGTAGAGTTTCCTTCATCTAATATAGGAATCTCAATTGTTTCTGAATGTGTAGCTATGGTAAGGAAAGCTGCCTTCACTGCAAGAATTGTGTTGTAAGTGAGCCGCACAAACAATTCAACTTCAATAATGTCATCCATTCTATACTTATTTTGCTTAAATTTGGATTTAACTTCTAGGAAACTAGATATATTCACCATGTCAATAATGACCGTCAGAGGCTCTTTTTCCACAGCCATTTGCCACAGGTCCAATGCTCTACTCTGAGAAGAAGTGGGCAGATCTGGCTCTGGTGCTGGAATGTTCATATTGAGAACAGACATAACATTCCTAAATATCCTATCTTTATCATTATTTGGCACTTGGATATGTTTGGAAAGTGCCTCTATAGAGAGCTGGATATAGTCTTGTATCTTGGCAGACAAGTAGGCACACTGCAAGGCTCGGTTCAGTACATGGGAAGCTAGGAACCACCACTTCTCTCTCCTGTAGTCCCAGAGCATATGGGTCAGCAGCGTGAGCGCCTTGCCATAGTCTGCACAGTAGTAATATTCATTGGCCATTTCAACAACTAGCTGCTTTCTCATTCGTGGGGAGTGGAAGGTCTTGAACTGGGTGATGGCACTACCTAGGAAGCTGATAATCATTGCAGAGTGATTGAACACTCTCTCATTGTACTGCAGCGCCAGTACGGCAGCCTGCTCTTTCTGAGGGTCATGAGGATCAGCGCTCAGCCTCCCCGGCCTCCAAGGCCTCTGACCATAAAATTCCACAATGCCCTCCATTGGATCGGGAGGTGGTGGATACTGTAGGGCCTCGCAACAGACCGAACGCATAGCTTGCCTTCTCTTCACTGTGAACTGTGCTGCATGTTGGTAATAAAACCCTGGATGTTGGGACTGAATGGCGGGAAGACCTAATCCAATAGCTTCATCAAACAGTTCTCCAAATGCACTATACTGCCTCGCTATCCAAGCATAATGTTCAAAAAGTAGTTCAGTAGGTCCAATTCTGTTCTTATAGCGTTCAATGTGAGACTTGAGCTGTGCAATGGCATCCCTGGCGAGATTCAAAGCAAAAAGCAGCTTACAGAGCTTGTAATTGATATACCCAGCCACAGTTCTGATCTCATGCACGTTGGTGTCTACCTGCCGGGTCTCCAGCAAGTTGTTGTAGGCATGCATGTAGTGTTTGTGGGCTGTGCTCAGGTCCTGCTTTAGCTCATTGAGGAAGCCCAGTTTAAACTGATGCCGAACAAATAGATATTGATGAGTGGTTTTATTCAAGTGGTCTCTGTGCTGTTTGATATTTTTAGTTTCATGGTGATAATAATTTTGTGCAATATCATAGAAGGCATTCTCTAGTCGGACGATGTATCCCATCAGGTGGTCACTGTGAGGCAGAACGAACAATGACTTGGATTGTATTTCACACGCAGAACAGAGTGCCTGCGCTCTCTCCGCCCCCAGCATGTACTCAGAGGGCGGCGGCGACAGGCCGCTCTGCACGACGACGACGGCGACACGCGTGGCGTGCCCCTCCACGGCCGCACGGATCGACTGCACCCTAGAAGCACATTCGATGATTTTTTCATTCCACTGGGGATCATTCCATTCCATATCGTAGAATATGACGACAACGGCCGGGATCAGGGAGACGCGTTTTGGGATCCAGTTCTTTTTCAGTATGCCCTTCGGTATGTACCACTCGTAGGAACTCCTCTTCGGCTTGACCACGGGGAACTCGAAGGTGTTGTGCAGCAGCTTGAACTTGACACAGGCGCGGTCCGGGCGGCGATTGTTGGAGAAGGCGTCCCATATCGTCTTGTGCACTGCGTTGTTAATCGTGTCCAGCCCCGAGAGCCCGACCAGCGCCAGGGGTTTGAGCGTGATCTCCGGCGGAAACTCCGTGCTGTCGCTCGGCTGGGTCGCCATCGTGCTATCTTTACCTGGATTAATGTAGAATCGACTCGTCGCGAATCTGCCTTATTTTGCTATTTCATATACTAAATTACTAATCACTATTTACAATTTATTAAAACAATGATTTAATTTATCGAACTCCAACTCCCCATTGTCAACCACTTGTCAATTGTCAAATGTCAAAACTTGTCAACTCACTTTGCGTCAAAAGTCAAAACCGCAGACGACAGACGATCACAGATTATAATTAGGTAGGTACCTATCACAAACATATAAGAGTAAGCAGACCTAACATAAGAAAAAATTGGCGTTCCAATTACGCCTACATACAAATCTCACGCACACATTGACAGTAAACAGAGCCGGACTTCGAAAAGCGAGGTTCAGCGAGGTTGAAGGGACTGGAGAGTATTTAATATCTGTAATTTGAAATAATATGGAAACTACGGAAAGTTGCCATCAAATTGTAGGTTAAACCCTTATTTTACATTCTGTAAACTTAATTCTATAAATTAATTCTTAATTATGAAAATGGATTCTAATGTGCTAAGTTTCGCGGTTTTGTAATCAAACAAGTAATAATGTTACAAAATAATATTTAATAAAATCAAAACAAAACATGATTTACAAAATCTACCCAAAAGATATATCTATTAGATAAGTAAAACAAAATCAAAAAGCAACTTTTTCTCTAATATCTTTTAGAAATACAAACATTGACAATACGATAACATCAACAGTAGTTTAATTAACTCTTACATTCTATTCAGCCTGTATCACTCATTTCAATAACCTTATTAGAATAGTATTACACATTTTAAACTTATAAAAATAACAAAATAAACCATATGTCTCAGTCTTTTCAATAACGTAATAAGGAATAGTATTACTCTATACTCTTTATTAATAGTATTACTAGGCTGTAAATTTTGCAAGTCCATCAAAACTTGATCTCCAGCAGCTTTTCTTTCTACTGGACCTTTTACTGATGATGTAGACATATGCTGAAAACAAGAGTAATAAATTATCAGTTGTCTAGTATTAACAATTTAATAGGTAATACAAATAGGTACACAGCTATATATGTATGCGTATAGCTGTCAATATTTACGTTTAAATGGCAAGATGTTTTGGGTTGGTACCTAAATATAAGAACAACTAGAAACTTACTTGTAATGATGAATCAAAAATCATTGGGATTGCATTAGAAGTAAGGACGGTACGAAAACCACTGCAATCCACTAAATGTGCTTCAAAATGTTCAGAACATAGCACACTCGATGTTTTGTGCTGCCAATTTTTTTTATTCGTCTGCATCAACCAGGCATTTTTTATATTTTCATCCTTTGGAAAGCTGAAAAATGATTTAATTTTATAATTTATCCTTACTTTTATAGAAATAGAAATAGAAATATTTTATTTCAAATAAACTTTCACAAGCACTTTTGAATCGTCAATGAATCTACCACTGGTTCGGAATGCCTTTCCCGCCGAGAAGAGCCAGCAAGAAACTCGGCGGTCGCTCTTTTCAAAAAAAAGTAAATATTTTACAATATTTAATGAAACTATGCTATGTATTGCTTCCACGATTAATTTTCCTAAGTCCAATACAATACAAATAAAAATTAATACAATCCAATACATCTTAAAACAGGCAGGCAAAAACAGACTAATTATTATTTAATCAAAATATACCCACTTAACAAAACTTGCGCCTGAATACGGCCCTGTCAAATTGTACAAGTATATGAAACGACAAACAAGATCCTGATATTAATTAATTGATAAATATTGCAACAGGAATATACTAGAACCAAAATTACTATAACTGTCTACGAGTTTTGCGTATATAATAATTAGGGACTGCTTCTAAAATGCCGAACGATTATTAATAATCACACAGTAAGCATATAACCAAATTACGAGTCTATAGCACATCAAAACTTACCGATGAAAAGTAATTGCAGGTGTTTTCCTATACGGAGAATTGCCACACAGAGGTGCACAACACTTCACCATTTTATTTCAGAATTTTTGATTCTTTAGACTCGATTTTAAAGCAAATTTAAAAGAATAAACAACTCGCAGGTTATGTTGTTGTTTTTGACAAATTGACGTATTGCACCATACTGCTCTTATTTGTAGCTTACGAATTGCCTCAAGCTCAATTATGTCTATGAGTGCGTAAGTGTTGCAACAACAGAAGTAAAAGAGATAGAATCATATATTTTTTGTTGGAGAGAAGCAAGCGAAGATATTATTTATTCGTTTAGATGTAGTTGTGAAAATTATGTTAGGTCTGCTTACTCTTATATGTTTGTGGTACCTATATATTAGACCATGGACAACAAAGACGACGTTGACATCACAGACATGACAGAGACAATTTTTATATATTTACTACAGATACCTACGATATTTATATTTAAATAGGTATATTTTTTTGCAACCTATTGTTTTTTGTTGAGTCAATAAAATAAGTCTATTTAGAAATTTGCCGTGTGGTTTACTTATTCACTTATATAAAGTTTCAGTGGTAACTAATAATAATAAGTGTGCCTCCCTAACAACTTTTTCATTTAAAAGGTTAACTATAAAATCGCCGTTTAAACAAAAACACCATGACTTCCCAAGCCCTAGCTTCGCTCACAGCCACTTACACGGATTCAGAAGGCGAGGAGGACATGGAAGACGGGCAGCAGACCCCGGACAAGGAGGAGCCGACGCGCGCGCGCTCGCTGCCCGCTAGCCCGCAGGACGTGGGGGACCACAAGCAGTCCGCGTCCGCGCCCGCCTCGCCCAAGCGAAGGCTCGTTTCCTACGTGGACGACACGATAGTCTCGGACGAGGAGCCCCTATCGCCGAGCGCTGAAAATCAAGACGACATGAGACGACTGTCCATGGAAACGGACACGGACGAGGCGATCCCTCGCTCCGATCCTGACGACTCTGAAGACGGCGTGGTCATTCCCCCCGAGCCACAGGGCAAATGCCCCAAGGAACTGCAAGACACGATAGCCAAGTTCTACAGCCGCATGATGACAGAAGGTCTCGACATGAACAAAATAATCCAAGATAAGAAGAACTTCCGAAATCCTAGTATATATGAGAAACTAATCCAATTTTGTGATATAAACGAGTTAGACACGAATTATCCCCCAGAAATATATGACCCACTGCGATGGGGAAAAGAGTCATATTATGATGAATTGGCTCGCATTCAAAAATTAGAAATGGAGAAACGTGAAAAAGAGAAAAAGGATAAATTGTCAAAGATTGATTTCATAAGTGGTGTTGCTAAGAAATCAGATAGTGATGACGACAAGAAACGAAAGTCTAAATGGGATCAAGCTGCACCAAATGTGGCGTCAAAGCCCAGCATTAAGCAGCCGGGCCTGCTGCAGCAGCCCCTAACCACAAATGTCACCGGTACCAAGGGCACAGTCATCTCTGCATTTGGATCTATTGCAAAGAAGTCTAAAATATGACCTAAATCGAAAGTGCTACAGTGAAAATACAATTTACTGTGTCATTATTTATTGTAGTACCTTAGTGCCTAGGCTTAAGCTTTAAGTTTAATTTTGTTCAGTAAATATCATGAAAACAAATGCTAATGCAGGAAAAACTATCACAGTACTTACCTGTGATAGTTTTCCTCTAAGGCTATATTACTGAACGAATACTAGTCACTTAACTTTTTAGAAGTAAGAATTATTTTGCAGACTTCTATGAATTCTATGATCATCAAGAGCAAACTACATTTGTTATACTTACCGCTGGAGACAATTAAAGAGTATCTGGTAAATTGTATCTTGAATTTTTACTATTAATTTGTAACTATTATTATTTTGTTATGTTATTTATAAATGTAATAAAAACACAAAAATTACACACTCTTCGAAGTACGCATAATATTGTGAAATGCAACTACGGAACCCTACGACGCGCGTAGCTTGACACGCGATTGGCTATTTTACTCACCACCACAGACCACGAATACTACACTAGCTTACTATTTTATTCCTAGTCTGTGTTACTACGGGTCGAGCACAGAGTCGAGTAGTGATGTACCGAGTCAGCTTTTTTTGGTAATCGTTAAAGATAGAAGCGAGTCGGAGGACTCGGATAGATACTCGAATACATACTTATAGGAGTATTCTAGTACTCAATAGGACTTGATTCATTTTCGTTACTATTTTTTTCAATGGGAGTAGTATACATTAAAAGACGTTTCTTTTTTCAAATATTTGCTTCAGCAAATTAGTTTGTGTTTCCAAAATTAGTAAAAAACTCCTTGCACTCTACTACCTTCTTATTTTCCAATTTAATAAATAAGTTCCATGCCTCTGTTCCGAGTTCGGAGGCATCTTAACACTTTGAAAAAGTCAAACAAAACAAAGACACTAGACTCGGCGTAACTAACTTCACAGGTTAGTTACTCTATTAGGTATAAGGTCTGTTAGTTACTTTGGTAGGTATAAGGTCACGATTTGAGTACTCTACTTTGGATTCGAATACCATAAAGTATTCGGAACTAGTATTCGAATACCAGTAAACACTTCGAGTACTCGAATACCGTGTATTCGACTCCTATAATCGGAGGACTCCAGTGAGTGAGTACCTTCGACAATTCAGCCGGGACGTGCTTTTACGCAGATTTAGTACTGAACATATTCTGCCACTTTCTGGCCGGCGAGGTGGGGTAAGCACGTACAGCACACATTTACTCACTTCCGTACACTCTTGTAAATTCTTAATGTAATAGATTTATAAATACATATCAAAAATTCCGAGGCCGGCGGGATTCGAACCACAAACATTATATGTTTGTGATTCGAACCCACGTCTCTCTGGGAATCGCGCCCAAGTGTGTTAACCGCTACACCACGGCCGAACCATACGTCGGCCACGAAATTAGTGATATGTATCTACTTTTTCAATCAGTTTTATAGCAACTCTATTAGGTTATTTCCTTTAAGTGTAGGTTAACACTTCAATAAAAAATAAAAAATTCTTAATGTCTCTATGAACGCATACTAACTCAAAAGCTGTCACACTTACAAGCTGAATCGTACGTTTGTACATGTACTTCGGCAGAGGGGAATGCGTGCGCTTGCTACGTCCCGGCTGAATTGTCGAAGGTGAGTACCTTCTTATTAAGTATTCGAGTCAGCCTGACCCGGCAGTCGGCACCTCTGTGGTCGGCACATCTCTAGAGTCAAGTTGAAAATTGACTACATCTACATTTACTCTTTGGTTGACTATTATTTATCTATTTATCTAAGACCATTTTACATTTTATTATTGCAACAATTGTAGTATTTTAATTATTGGCTTACTCGCGTAAAATGGCTGAGCCACCCGAGGGCGAACCTTTGCCGTCCTCTAGCAAGAGCTCCGTGCTCGAGGAGGCTCGAGAGGACGAGGGCCCGTCGCCCAAAAAGCGCAGAACGGATCCCGACGAGAACGACAAGCTGGAGCATAGGCTCGGGGGCATCCTGTGCTGCGCAGTGTGCCTCGACCTGCCGCAGGCGGCCGTGTACCAGGTACGCCTCTACAGCTGATACAACTCTCACCACCTCTGAATCAGCTGTTTTTTGTTTACTTTTACTAACAATAAGTTTGTCACGAATTAATATTAATTTCTCCTAGCTCAAAGTTTTGATACCTACCTACGTTAGGTATAGCGTCGATAAGCAACTTTGGCTCACAATGGTTAAGGTATAGCTGTTATGTACATTGTTTGTTGGGTCCTATTGGATAAGTTTTCTTTGTCATTAATTTCTAAAAATTGTCATCGATTGTTGTCACAATAATGGCACTATTTCTGTTGTACAAAACCTTAAATTAAACTGATTGTTTCAAAATAGTGCTCTCCTTTTCACCATGTTCTACAAAAAGGGTAGCATGACAGCAGTCAAATCAGTTCAAGTTATTGTGTACAACAGAATTAGCACCAATGAGATGGTTGTGTTAGTTAAATTGTAATGGCTAAGTCTCTGTGATATTGTAAAGCTGTTGTTTAGTCTGTATGATCTCATAGTTGTACACTTGTTGTAGTATTTCACATCAATAAATATTTATTTGAGATATACAGTTCTTTCTTTATTGAGACACCTTAGAAAATCCCCACTTCCTAACCCAAATTTAGAATTTGATTTTATCATCACATTATTGATTTAAAATTTAAATCATAAGTAAATAAAAAATAGTGAGTACATTATTATAAATTAGTTAAAAGAATTTTGCTTGAATTATCCACATCTGATTATACTTACTTATTTTTTACCTTTTGAATTTAAACTGACAAGAAATTATTTGTTTTCTTTATTAAATAGTTACAAGAGTGACATAATATTAAAAAGCGAAAATAATAAATTTCTATTTTATGCTAATCTAGAGTCACTGCTATGAAGTCATTTATTTTTTAATAATATGATTTGAATGGTTTATTTATACATAGAACTGAAAATACTTGTAGTTTGGTTTCAGGATCTACAAATCATGAGCGGTTCAGGTAGAATACACAAACATACACACACATACACACACACTTGACTAAACTCTTTCATCAAGTCTGAAGCATTGTCTTATGCTGAGATCTATAGAGCGTGCTCTAATTCAGCTCAGTCTTAAGATAGAGCTGAACCAAGACACAAATATGCTCTTATATAAATCTGTTTCATTTTAACTCTGTCTTGATTTTGAGCTGAGTGGGAATGTGGTCTATAGATATCAGCCTTAGAAAATAGACTAAAAACAAATTGCAGTGTTAACCTGTGGTGTTAACTCTCTGTAACAAATTTCAAGGGATCAACCAATTTTTTTGCATTTTTTAGTTTCATAGAAATTATAGTAAGTATCTAACAAAGTTCTGATGATGGATCTTAAACACAAAATGTAAGAGAAATGTTGTTGTTGCATGTTGGATATTTAACAGAAAATTCTGATAGTATACAGCTGGGCTACATGTAAACCAACAATAGAGAGTTTTTTGTTATACAAGGAGGTATTTTGCAGAGTTTACATTTACAAGATATTTCTATATGTTTTCTAGACTTGATGAGTGAATTTTCATTTTTTATGGTCCCTTTCTGAACAATTTTGAATGCAAATTAAATATTTTAAGTCATTTAGATATTTTAAAAAATCTAATAGAATCTTATCTCAAAATGAACTATTTCAGTAAGTAATTATTCTTATGTAATTTATTTATACTTCCCACCCTAAAGGACCTGTATCCAGCACACAAACACACACATTTACATACAATGAGTGTAAGGCTGGTCGCACATTAGAATCCAACCGCATGCCGAGCAGTTAACCATTTTATCGTCACTGAAAATGCGTATTACGTCATTAGTCCTTCAGTCCAAATAAATGCGGCTATCTCTGCTGATATCATTAGGATGCTTTTGACGCGTCCAATACGACTGACACATGCGAGTGACTCCATTCGCATTTTCTTGTACTAAGGCCTAAATTACTCCACACTAATGTCGTGCATATTAAAATTATTCTTACTGCGATGCTGGCTCTGACGTCCTACCCGACGGCCACGAGATTCAAAGTTTAAAGCG
The DNA here is from genome assembly GCA_038048805.1 of Hipparchia sbordonii. Lineage (NCBI taxonomy): Eukaryota > Metazoa > Arthropoda > Insecta > Lepidoptera > Nymphalidae > Hipparchia > Hipparchia sbordonii. The sequence continues at coordinate 334,516 of CM076113.1, forward strand.
AATTCGCTCTGCGGTGCAAAAAATAACTAGTCAAATGCAAGTTAAAGCCTCAATAGCCCAACGGTTAAAGGTGCGGACTGAAGACTGAAAGGTCGCAGGTTCGAATCCCACCCGTTGCACTATTGTCGTACCCACTCCTAACACAAGTTTTCACTTATTTGAAGGGGAGAGGAGAACATTAGTCAAGTTCATCTTGGCTGATATTCTTTAAAAAAAAAAAAAAGTCGGACTCACATACGAAGTGAGCATTAAATAAAGAAAGAAACATTTTACCGGTAAAATGTTTCTTTCTTTATTATTTGTTGTTATAGGGGCAACAGAAATATGAAATGAATACACTTTATTGTACACCACATTACATAATAGGTACAAAAGATAAAATTAACGAAATACACATTAGCTGAATTTTAACTGTCTATCTATTACGGATTATGAGATACAGCCCACTGACAGACAAACAGCTGGACGGACGGATGTCGGAGGCTTAGTAATAGGGTCCAGTTGGTTACCCTTTGTGTACGAAACCCTAAAAAGTGCAGCGCAGAGTATGTATTGCTCTGACGCTTGCAGCTTCATGCAAATTCGCTTCAAGAGTTGATTTCGTGGCCTTTGGGTCAGTGTACAGGCCTCAGGGTGCATAATTACACGATCTATGTAAAATAAAGTAATGATGATGTGCATGAGAAATTCAGGCCTAAGGTACTCGTCCTGAGAGACGCGGCGCGTTATGTTTAGCACAGCACGGTTAAATGAAACTTATGCTGATTGCTCTAGGCACATAATGTTGAAGCGTTTGACATCATTGCCAGTCATTACCACAAACTAATCTGTATAAAATAAGCTCGGACTAGAGCAAGGGGCGGACATCACCGATAGTGCCGCAGCTTCACCAACTGTCCTGCGGGCGTCATCACTCGCTTCATCATAACCGCAAAACGCCCCGTGCTTTGTGTCGCGTACCGACCCGCGTTTCCTTGAACGGAGCCTAAATAAAAATGTGTTGTGCTCGGTGCATGTGTCTGGTAAACTGCGATCAGCCTGGTATCCGCGCAAATGTTTGAAGTCAGCGTCATGTTGCAGTGCAGCAACGGTCACCTCATGTGTGCCCCGTGCTTTACGCACCTGCTGGCCGACGCGCGGCTCCGCGACGAGAGCGCTACGTGCCCCAACTGCCGCATCGAGATCTCCAAGACGTCCGCGTCGCGGAACTTGGCCGTCGAGAAAACTGTATCGGAGCTGCCTTCCGAGTGCAGGTTCTGCACTAAAGTGTTCCCGCGACACTCGCTGCTACACCATGAGGAGAAAGTTTGTGAAGACAGGTAAGTCTCTTCCAAGTTAGCCCGCTTCAAACTTTTTGATCGTCACTGTGATAGATACCATCAGGTGAGACCTCAGTTAAGGGTAGTCTTAAGGCCCAAGGCACGGAGCTGCCCGCGAAATTCAAATTTAGTTTTTCGCCATTTATAAACGAATACGACAAAGTAGGCTTATGGTATTCAAATTGCGCCAATGGCAGTATCATCTTCACAGGTTTATATACCAATCTTTACGTGAAAGTATCCAGTTTGCAGTTTCCAGGCTGTCAACAAATATTTTAAGGACAACTTATGGTTAGGTATTTAATAGTAATTATCAGGTTATTATTGAACGCTACTACCACGAGAAGCCGCTCAGTTTGTTCAAGTGAGATTGACCGCCGTTTCGTCCGCAGGCTGTACCAGTTCTCGCAACTGGTGGTGGACGCCACTCCGCGTCGCGTTAGCGCGTTGTCTGGTTTGGTTCGCATTGTGGCCAGGCTGTACTGGCTGCTGGTGTCCGCTCTCAGACGGACGTACTTCGTCTCTGAGGTCGCGGCCTGCTCGGTCAAGCGCCGTAGGTACCTCAGGTGCGTTGCTGTTCACTTTGGCGCTGACCGGAATTAACACTCAAATCGCCTTAACGCTTTACCTGTCGATATTAATTATATTCAGTTCATTTATACTAATTACTCCTCATATAGTCATATTGGCGCTAATTCTGTTGTACATCGTCTTACCTTAACTAAGATAACAGCTCTCTCAAAATACATAGTGCTATCCTGTTTACAAAATTATCTGTGAAAAATATCATCGCGTTTAGGTTGACCGCAATTATATCTCTCAGAGAAAAGGTTTCTTGCGATCCGACAAAATTCTGATGGCATCTAGTACAAAATTTATGAGTAAATTGCCTCCACCGAACGTCCGATTTTTTTGACATAATTTTCCGATAGTATGCGGCCGGCCTATCTATTGATTTAGTTTAGTTTAGACTTGTACAACAGTTTTATTACCATTTTTATCTCGCAATAGACATTTTTCGGGTCATAGAGCTATCTCTGTGAAAATTAATTAAAAAACTATGTCATTGACCGTTTCGAAACTAAAAGCTAATAGCGCCAAAGCGATCAATGTCCGAGGCCTCTGTGATTTGAGCAATTAACAAATAGGTGAAAGTTGTTCCTAATAACACTTGGTCTAATGCGAACCAAACTTATTCATTTGATAACTTCTTTTACTAATCGGTACCTAATCAATTTATGTTGATAATTATAAACCACATTGTTTGTATTCTAATAAGCTGATCCTTTCTCCAATAAAGGTAGGTACCCAGTGGTACCCATATCAAGAAGGTTTGTTTAAAATACAAAATAATGACTCGAAAGCACCTTGTAAAAGTTTATTTGAATAAAAAAATATTCTTTTTTATTCTCTTAAAATTTAACAAATTCTGTTGTAGGTACCTACATATTAAATAATCTCTAACGATCTCTAAGCTATAAATACTATTCTGCAGGCACCATTATGAAAGGGATAACACGGGACAGACTTGTCAATCATGTGAAGAAACAAGCGTCTTCTTTGACAAATAAAAAATATTTCTCTTCATTTCTCTTTTAAGAAAGTACCTAACATGTACCTAGTAATGAGGTGGGTGCCTACTGACATTCAGGTCACGATCCCACAAACATAACTAGTGGTTCGCCCCGAACTGAGACCTCGCGATATCCCATAATTCCCAAAAGTTTTAATTATATATTGTAATAATTAACTTTTAACATTAGACGCAATAAAAAAAAATAATAGTTGACATAAAACTGTTTTACTGACACAGCGCCATCTATAGTGAAGCATTATAGTGAAGCTATTAGCTTCACAATAATGCTAATAGATGGCGCATTAAAATTAAATAATTTCGTTTCTTTATAACATTTATCTAATTTTAGTATTTGTTGTTCAAGTACAGGATATAACTAAATTTTCAACCAAGTTTCACGTTCTAATATTCAGTAATTCTTGACATATGGCTCAAATTAAAATCTCCACTTTGAAACCCCCCCATTTGGTCAATTTTTAGGGAAAAATTAAAAAAAATATATTTTTGTACTCTGTTCAAAGTCGTCTTTAAAAAGATATATCGCAAGTCTATGTAGAGCAACAAACAAGATTTTACTTCAAATACGCTTCTATGAGAGCCCCCCTGAAATAAAGCTTTTTATATTTTTTTATACAATGTTCGGCTGAAGGCCATCAGTTTACATATTATATTTAAATTTGAAGTAATTACGTTCAGTAATTCAGAAGTTATAGGGCTCTGACAGACATTTAGACGAACACACTTCTCTGTCTAGTAGGCAAGCGCCCTAGTTGACTCAGAGAACTTCGCTTCGCTCGTTCAATAAGAATGTGAATAGTACATAACGGCTCGGGTCTTAAGATAGCCGAGGACGGTAATCATCAATATCGCAAGTGTGTTGAAAAACGCCGTATGATACACGTGTGGTAAGAAAATAATACTAAAATAGTACATTAAACACGTACAAGTTGAAATTATCTATTTAAATACGAAGTTGCATGAAATGAGCAAGCAATATTAATTTATTTGTACTATTTTTGTATAGAATTTTTTTTAAGAACAAAACAACTCAACCAAGAAAATAAAAATAAAATCTATAACTCACTTGTGAATAATAATAATGAAAAAGTCACAGTTTGATTATAGGTGTCATTATGTGCCTAATTGCGGTTAAATTGGAGCCACTTTATGAGCAAGTGTGTTGAAAAAAATATTATATTTATAAATATTATAATTATGACGGAGTTGTATCAAATATTTCCGTAGTCGGGTTTAACACCCGACGCAAAAACTGCATAAGTCGCACGTGTCAGGGGATGTGTCAGAGGCTGTGTGAGGGGATGTTAACGATGTCGGTCCGCGCGCGCAGGGTGACGGGGTGCCGCTACGCGTGCCTGGGCTGCGGCTGGCGCGGCGCGGCGGCGGCGGCGGCGGCGCACGAGGAGGCGTGCGCGCACCCGCGCCAGTCCGCCGCCGACCTGCTGGACGTGCTGCAGCAGCGCGAGCGCGCCGCCGGCGAGCGCCTGCTGTTGCACGCGCAGCTGCTGGACCTGCTCTCCTACGAGAAGATCACCTTCACGGGTAATGACACCGCGCGCGCAGGGTGACGGGGTCGCGTTCATAGGTCACGAGGAAGTCGAGACGAGGCTCACAGGCGACGATATGACGTTCACAAGTAACGAGGTCATTTAATGACAATGAGATTGTGGTCACAGGTAAAGAGATCACGTTCACCGGCAACGGCACCGAGGCGGCAACGAAGAGATTAAGAATAGGTTTTTAAATATTCAAATCGAACCAAGTTTATTTTATTTAAATAAAAATTTAAAAATTATTCATCGGTTCAGACTTGCAGCTGAAGCCGTACCGCACGGAGGAGCTGCACAAGCTGTACTACGAGACGTCGCGCTTCTCCGCGTTCGGCCACCAGTGGGTGGTCAAGGCGTTCGTCAACAAGCACCAGCGCGACCCCACGCAGAGCGCGCAGCGAGAGATCACCTACCAGGTAATGTTGTACGGTGTTGTCGGTTCACACTCGCAGCTGAAGCCGTACCGCACGGAGGAGCCGCACAAGCTGTATAAGAGACGTCGCGCTTTTCGCGTTGGGAATGCAGTCGTTCCAAATATGTTGTTTTTCTTATAGATTCCTATTATCTTATATCGCAGATCGGACGAACGACGGGTTTTGTTACACAATACACATCCTATAATGTATTATCATCCTTCCTACAAACGAGTCTGGTATGTGCGTGCAGTTGATCCTGAAGAGCAAGCCGGCGGCGCCGCTGGCCGTGTGCTGGGTGTGGGTGCGCGGGCCGTTCGGCGAGGCGCGCGTGGGCGCCGCGCTCGCGTCGCACGCCTTCCGCGAGGAGGAGGCGGCGCCGGCGCGCGCGCTGCCGCTGGCCGACCCGGCCGACGCCAACCGCCTGCTCTCCAACAAGGCCATACACTTCAGGTGACGGCCGCAGCGCAGGGCTCCTCGCGTACAGGGGCTAGGGGCCGAGACCGCCACGTTGGCAATGCGAATTGGTAGACTTCACACACCTTTGAGAAAGTTATGGACAGCATTTGAGAACGTTATAGAGAATTCTCAGGCGTACAGGTTTCCTCGCGATATTTTCCTTCACCGTTGAATCGTTAATTATACGAACATTTAATTGCTTAAACGCACATAACTTCGCAATATCTCGGGATCAAATTCTGACCCCCCGAATAGAAGAAGCAACAATCCTAACAACTTCTATAAATAAATAAATACACATGGCGATCGGCCATAGGCTAGAAGAACGAGGTTTCTTTTTTACAAAACGTTTTCTTTATTACAGAAAAAACAAAAGTTATATTTGAGTGAAAGTTTTATTTATTAAACACGTACAAGTTGAAATTATCTATTTAAATACGAAGTTGCATGAAATGAGCAAGCAATAGGTACATTAATTTATTTGTACTATTGAATACAATCTTTTTTGTAATAGAAACTTTTTTAAGATCAAAGCAACTCAACAAATAAAATTAAAAAAAAAAAACTATAGGGTCAGGCGGTTACTTTTCTAATGCTGTTAAAAATATTATAAGTGTAAGAAAAACTGATTATATTATACTTATAATTGGTATCTTTCACATGATACCAATTTAATTCAAAATAGTCAAGCGAAATGTATATTTTTCATACAAAGTATATGTCTCATTTTTTTCCTCTATAAAGGGGAAAATATAAGACATATAAGGTTAAAAATGAAACATGTTTGAACTTCTATGCCTTCAGTGTTTTATAGAGATGGTGGTAATAATAAAATAGAGCTGGGAGATATGATATAAAAAAATCATTAAAATTAACAAAACAAAAAATTGGTTTACTTTTTTGATAATAATTACAGTAGTCGGTACTTAATGTTTCAATATTAACCTTAAATAGCTACAAAATATGATAGGGAAGTCTGATACTATCTATATCTAATCTAAATATGAGCCTTGACACTCCTCTGTTATATATAAAAGCTTTTATGTAACTTGCAATGTATGCAACTATGTTTGTTCGGGTCGAATCTTGCAACTCAATTTTGAAGCAGATAGCTTCAACCGATTGAGCTGAAATTTTGTATACACGGTAAGTTTGGATGACAATGCATGGTTAGCTGAGCGACGTCATTGTAAATCCAAAATGGCGGAACACTCACGGTGGCAGACTAGTTATTTTTAATGCACTCCTACAATATGGGTATCAAATGAAAGGGCTTGCTGAGAATAACTCGAAAAATAAAGTGACGTCACCCTAAATCCAATATGGCGGACTTCTAAAGAAGGCGGACTAAGTTTTTATTGCTTTCCAAAAAATATCAACTGTCTCAATATTACCCCATACACTGTCTCATTTTTTCCCACTTACGTGTCTCATTTTTTACCCTACAAACAACTTGAGTTTTCCTATCAACGACTGGATGCAGAATAAAACCACCGCTCTCCCCCGCAAGCACATCTCGCCCAGAATGCCGGGAGCGGGAGATGCGGCCAAGCTTGCATGAATGGGTTAACGCAAACGAAAAGTTCCTAGATCCCAATGTAAAGTTTTCGCGGCAATATTTTCGGTACTTTATAAAATGTGTTATAAAGTATACATGCAATAAGTTATCAATTTAGTAATTTGAATTCTAAGACATTACAAATGAAGTATACTTTTTAGTTTAATAAAGTTCTTTTTTGGTCTTTTTCTACGGAATTACAATCATGTCTTATTTTTATACGAAATTTGAGTGTCTTATATTTACCCCGACTGACCCTAACTCACTCGTGAATAATAGTAAGGTCAGGTGGGGTAAGAGGGACGCGGGGGGAAGAGAAACTGTAACTAGTAAAAAGAAAACTATAACGGCGAGCTCTATGGTCACTACGTTGATATAACAGTATTAGGCGTAGTTCATATATTCTTGGATAGTTGGCGCTACAACACGGCAGATAAGCGAGTAAAAGAGAGAAAAAAAAATCAGTTGTCCAACTAAAAAAACCAAGACCTAGCGGCGTTCCTTGTTTGTGTTATTAAAATATTAAAAACATCAGTTTTGCGGTTGATTGCTATGGTAAGTGTAATTATTACGTTTAATCTTTATTTTCTACGTATTGTATTGTTTGTAGTGTGTGTTTTTAGTGCTTTTTCGATGTCAATAAAAACATAACTTTCAAAATGGCAAGCTGGGAAAGAGGAACGGCTATACTAGGTTAAGAGAAACATATGTTCCTCTTTCCCGGTTTCAGGGGGTAACAAACATTTTTAAAATCCACTAAAATACCGGCTGACTTTTTAAGTACTGGCCAAGATTTGTAGGATAAACCTACCTATGAATATGAACAACTTTTTCTATGGGACCAACTTTCGTACTCGAAATAAAAAGCCAGCTGTTCCATACAAAAGTATCGATCAGCTGTGACCAAAATGTATGAAATACTTAGTAGATTTTTTTTTTTCGAGTACGAAAGTTGGTCCCATACAAAAGGTTTATCCTACAAATTTTGGCCAGGACTTAAAAAGTCAGCCGGTATAACACGTTCCGTAAATAGCCATGATTTGTTTAACTGTTTATTTGTTACAGAAAAAGCAAAATGCCTCGAGCTTAGGCTTAGGGCATAGGCTTCATTTTAACCGATCACGGGACACTAAAGGGGGTTCATGTTTTGAAAAATTGTGCCAAGCGCGATATAACCAAAACGCGGACGAAGTCGCGGGCGGAAAGCTAGTTTTTAATACGTTCATTTAATACCAGAAAATGTTTAGCACCTCTGACCTTACCTATATGTTCCTGTTACCCCAAATTTCGTTTTTGTATGCTGTCAGCCTAAATAAGAGCTTTTTTTAAACGAGGTAAGGTTTTCATTCCCTTAACTCAAAAAAAAATTTAATATATGCTATTTAAACACTTAAAAACACGAGTTATTACTTAAAAGTATCGAGTGTTCCTCTTACCCCAAATCTCGGGTAAGAGGAACATTTTTATGACCTAGCTTTGTTGCTAAATTGTGCCGTAATTATACGAACAATCTAGTTCTGTATCTAAAAAAATGTTAGTATATTTCAAAAGCGAAGATTTGTTGCAATTAATATCGAAATAAATGTATAATTTTGATAGCTGAAGGCCAAAATGTTCACAAACCAGTAAAGTATGTTTCTCTTACCCCACTTGACCTTAATGAAAAAGTCACAGTTTGATTATAGGTGTCTTTATGTGCCTAATTGCAATCAAAGGGGAGCCACTTTATGAGCAAGTGTGTTGAAAAGCATATTCCATACAAAAATAGGTTTGAACAGGTTTTTGTTTGGTTCAAAAGCCGAATTCTTGTCGAATTCCATAGAGTAGCTCACTAGGTGTTATGACATCTTCATCAATCACTTATACACACAATCATTACAATTTTAGAAAGTGGGTAAAATAAAGCATACGTATTAATTCTGACAAATCATGATTATCTAGTTTACTACTACTAGTAGTAAATAAAACAACAACTTAACTCTTGCCTTGCACCCTACCCACCCTACCAAATCGAGGGCAGCCTTAATAATTATATTTTTAACGATCTTTTTGTAAACAAGTATTGTGTCCTTTAGGTAATAATATTTAAATAACTGTAGCATTTTTCTTTTTTTCAGGTTGATTATGTTCTTGTCGACGAAATGATCTCAATAGTTCCGCGCTTTGGACTGACCAAAGAACGATGCGGTTCATTCGGTTCACAAAACAAAGCTAATAGTGTAATTGTATTTTCACAAACGTGAAATTTGAGCATTATTTTGACAACCTTCTTCGAGATAAATCGAAATTTCTGTACTGGCCAAATACATGCGAGCAGCGGCCGGCAAAAGTTGTATAAAAATCCATATTTGTCGTGGTTTAGCGGCCAAATAAATTACATAGTAAACTCATATCTGTCGTGTATTGCTTAAAAATGGAACGATCTTTTACTCCGAAACATGGCAACCAAGGAGGTAACTTATCAAAGGTTTTATTCAAACTTCGAACAGTATTGTAAATAGAAAGATGTTTATTGAAAAAAAAAAACAAATGAACACTTTAACTTTAACACGGGAATAAATAATTATTGTTGTTCGTTGTACGTCATTGATTTTGAAAAGTAAATTGTATTTTAATTTCCGCGCATTATTTGAGAAAAGTACTACACAAGCCTTGCCCACAACTGGGCATTGATGGACACGTTCGTCCATCAATGCCTCTTTTGCTGGCCGCTGCCGTAATGTACTAACGTGGCTGCACCGAACGTTATGTATGCTATCTAAACTGCACTCGCGGGTCGCAAGCAGGTTTGGCCTCTTCTTGATTTGTTAGTTCGACAGTCGGCACCTATCGATATCTCGGTATAGTCCATGCCATTGACGAGTGCGCGTGGCTCATGCTTGTGATCTTCGACCATTTAGCCGGGACGTGGTAAGCGCACGCATTCCCCTCTGCCGAAGTACATGTACAAACGTACGTGTTAGCTTGTTAGTGTGACAGCTTTTGAGTTAGTGTGCGTTCATAGAGACATTAAGTATTTACAAGAGTGTGCTAAAGTGAGTGAATGTGTGCTGTACTTGATTACCCCACCTCACCGCAGAAAGTGGCAGAATATGTTCAGTACTAAACCTGCGTAAAGGCACGTCCCGGCTGAATTGTCGAAGCTTGTGATTAAGCTGTAACTGTATAAGAGTGAGCGAGAGCTTGCTCGCGCCTGCTCGCTCCCACCTAGGCTCCGACTAGCACGCACACTTACTCAATGTGCATGCATACGACGTAACCACAATTAAACTTCACGCGCGCTCGTGAATGGAGAATGTTCACTAATTATGACTTTTAGCTCGTCTCGCTTTTATTTTTAATAGAAAATACATGTGAAACAATTATTTTGATATGTCAAGTAGTTCGGGTATGGAAATTTAATATGAGCTGGCGAATAATGCGAGTGAGCGTTCGTAAAATGGCGTCAAGCTGTGGTCACTAGTGTTAGCGGATCGATATTCAGAGAATTATAACTACTTGGTTTTTTGAATGAGACAAAAATTATTGTATTTGTATTTTCAAGCTATTTTGCATACCTAGTAACATTCTCTATTGCAAGAGCTAAACAGATTATATTTACCGAGCGCCTTTTTTTCAATGACTTGCGCGTGAGTACGGCGGGACATTAACTCGTATAATGTATTTTTCCTAAGCTGTCATAAAAGGTAAACAGGTCGCTGAAAACCATAACGAGGTGCTTACGACGTTTTTAAGAAAGCACTTATTTACCATTTAAGACAGCTAAGGAATCAGCAAGCGGCCTAAAATGCATGCGTGCGGTACGTTCGGCATGGACTAATGTGCGAGCAGCTTTACGCGCAATCATCACATGTTTAAATATAATTAATGAAATTTAAATTAATAGTGCATAAATAATTATTTTATAGTTTAAATTGCACAACCTATTTATCAAGTTAATATCTTTATTTTATAAACAGAGCCCAAAAAATATTATACTTATATACTTATTTTAATTTTCGTCTGTTAGTTGTTTTAACTTTAACAAGAGATTCGGTCTTTTAGAGCATATTATGTCACAATCACTGAAGAGTATTTAATCAATGAATAAATTTGACGTTTTGACAGTTTTTGTAAGTATTCTCAATCTAACAAAAAGTTAAATTTATTCATCGCTTAAGTTACCTTGGTGATAGTGCAATACACTCATATTTTGATATAATAAAATATGAAATATCGGTCACAACAAAGAAATTGTTTAAAATGCTTTCCTTTTCCTTTATATATTATTTTAATTTGTATAGATAGGTAAAATTTAAACATATACTTTTGCTTTAGGACTTTATTACAGTACCCGGCAGAAAATATGCCTCATCGAGCACAAGAACGGGAAAATCAACCAGCCTCGGTTTCGTAGAGGCATTGGCATAAGTAACAGGGACTACGCTCTACAAAGCCAAAGGTGGTCGATTTTCGCTTTCTGGAGTTGCAATATTTATCTACTGGCTCATATTGTACATTCTTTTTACCTGCTGTTTTATTGTTTTTTTTTTACAAAATATCGATTATTATGTATTAAATTATGCCATTACAAAAATCTGTATGTCATTATGGTAGAATTTTGGTACTACTGGTAGTACATATTTTGAGTTATAAACTATTTTGAGGCTGAACTAAATTTAAACTTTACTTATTCTATCCTTTTTTAATACCGAACTGAAATACCTAAATAGATACAGAGGACTTATTTGACATCGAAATCTATTAGTTATAGAAAAGTAAATTTATTTAAAAAATATTACGAAAGAAGCTATTGTTATGCTTATTACTTACTAGCCGATGCCAGCGACTTCGTCCGCGTGAATTTAGTTTTTAAAATCCCGCGGGAACTCTTTGATTTTCCGGGATAAAAAGTAGCCTATGTTTTAATCCAAGGTATAATCTATTTCCATTTTGAATTTCAGCTAAATCGGTCCAGTAGTTTTGCCGTGAAAGAGTAACAAACATACACACACACACACACACACACACACACACACACATACAAACTTTCGGCTTTATAATATTAGTGTGATGTGATTGAGTACAAATTAATTTATTATAAACAAGTAGCTGAGTTTGTTCCCGGAAAACCCTTTTCAGGGATGAAAAGTATCCATAAACTTTTGTTGTATCCGAACGGTTCGGCCTGACGAGTTGCATTGGACTGACAATTGACTATTGCAATGGTCGAACGACAGTGCAGCTTTACGCATTACCCGACCGCCGAACTGGCTTGATTTCTCGTTTCTTCTAGACGGTTGGAGGGTGTACCGACACTATGACCAAAATTTTACGGATATAAAAAAATATGCGCAATATTAGACACTAAATATGACATTGACAGGCTTCGAATTCCTAGAGCGTCCCTGTCTCACAAAGTAAAAAGCAATACGACTGACTGAGACGACACTCTATGACATCGAGGCTGGCCGAATGTGGTGGCTGGTATTGGATAACAGTTTTTTTTATAATTGTGATTTACAATAGAAAACAATACTTACCTAGTTATAGATTGTTGAAATAAAGCAGATTATATTTTTTGGTTCAAATTGGTTCTAGGAAAGGCTAGAAATAGAAACAATTCATTAAAATATAGTGTAAGTGTTGGTTATTTTTGGTTTAAAAATAATAATAAGTTTTTAAAAATATTAAAGTACCTATGACGAAATATTGATCTTCTGATTTCATTTTAAAAATTCAATAATACATTCTCTCTAAAATAACTTTATTTAAAATGGAAATTTTATGCGATATCCTTTAGCTAATATAATAAATCTTTGTATAACATTTGTACAATCATTTTTTTACACTGTATTCGGTTTAGTTGCACAATGGTTTTAGTGCAGCTGTGTATTCATTATAATTTTGGTATTTTTACTCGTAGATTATTTATTTTAATACATATTAGATAAATAATATTAATAAAATTATATTTGAATAGGTAGGTCTCATTTTATTTTCGAATTTAAACATAGTGGTATATTAAAATATTAATAAAGATTGGCTACCTACCGTTTATAATTCCGTAGTTTCTTTTATACATTTAACCATAATATCTGTTTTACTAGCTTAAGGCTATGATATAGTATATGTATAAAAAGTGGTGGATATGTTACAAGCGTGCGGGTAATGGCAGATATTTGTCATGTAATTTAACAATGAAGTACTCTATTATACTCTTCGTCGTTCGGAACAAGTTTTTCGCTTGTTTTGTGAGTATATAACTCATCCCTAGTAAAATATCATAGGCTTAAGGTCGTTAAACACCGTAGAGGATGTGCGAGCATTGAAATCTTTGTTTTTACAACATTGAACTATATTGCTGCAGGAATAGAGTACTTATTACTTTGCACAAATCTCGCACCGGCTATCGAGGACAAGAAAAATTGAATTAAATACTAATCCTAGTAGAACGGATTGAGTTAATAATAAATTAAAAACCATGGAGTTTTTATCAACAGATTTATTGTTACACGCGTTATAAGCATGTTATCTCTCAGATGAACACATAATATTCTGTAGTAAACAAACTAAATTGAATTTACAGTTCTAAATCTCTCGTGCATCCTTTTCATAAGGCTACCTGCGGAAAAGGATAGCATTAGATTAAGATCTGTTAATTTAGTTTAGTTATAAAATTGTGTACTATAGAAGTAGCCACATTGCGACTATTTCTACTGTATAAAATTTCCAAACCGGTAGTAAAAAATACTATGCTCTATTGTCTATTATCTTCTTCTTTTTCAACTTATAGACATCCATTGCTGGACATAGGTCTCTTGCATGGAATGATTGGATTTATTTTAGATTAGGGGTATGGGTTGAATCTACACTGCCATACCTGGTCCAAGTTAGACCGCTACCATCTTTTTTTTTTTTTTATTCGATGACAAGATAGCCCTTGACTGCGATCTCACCTGATGGTAAGTGACGATGCAGTCTAAGATGGTAGCGGGCTAACTTGGAAGGGGTATAGCAGTGTAAATTCAACCCATACCCCTAATCGGTTTCTACACGCCATCGTGCCGGAACGCTAAATCGCTTGGCGGCACGTCTTTGACGGTAGGGTGGTATCTAGCCACGGCCAAAGCCTCCCATTAGACCAGACCAGAGACAATTTAGAAATTATAAATTCCCAAATTGCCCCCGTCGGGAATCGAACCCGAGACCTCCCAGTTATAAGACCACGGCGCTCACCACTGCGCCATCTAAGACTGCATCAACACTTACCATCAGATGAGATCGCAGTCAAGGACTATTTTGTTATCCAATTATTAGAGAAAAACGAGCCGAGATTTTCATTTATCTCATACACTAAGTTTATAATTTAGTTGAAGAAATTTTGATTAACAGAATTAGTCGCAATGTCGTACCATTAGTAATGTTAAGCATACACATCAATAAGGCCTATGCCGCTTGTCGTGTAAGCGCAGGCCGGTGTTCAGTCTCTTGGCGACCGTCTCTTCATCCGGAACGCCCGCGCTCCATACGTCGACGAGCCCGGACTCCCCCGTCGTCACCAGCAAATCTCTCTGAAATTTATCTATTTATTTATTTAAAGACAAAAAAAGTGTACACAATTTACACCATAATTTATAGCCACCTAACCAAAGCATTAGACTAAAACTTGTGGCTGGTGATTGCAATTGGCAGCCCAATTAGACCGTAGCCTGTGCTAGGGCTGACGAAAATATCCTCGGCCCAATTGTATTAAATTTTTGATCTAAATTCTTCTCTAAATCTAATTTTTTTTTTGTTATACTTAACTAAATATAGACAAAGGTATAGTAAGGTAAAAATAAATTATGCTAATTCCTTACTAATATTATAAATGTGTAAATGCAGCAACGGATCGACATGATTTGTTGCATGGGTATAGTGGAGGGCCTGGAGAGTGACGTAGGTTATTTTGTATCTCGGAAAACCAATGAGTTCCCACGGGGTTTTTAAAACTAAATCCATGCCAACGGAGTCGCAGACATCAGCTAGCATTAAAAGTAATTACATTAATTAATTTATTTTTATTAAATATTTTGTACGTGGTAGATTTTGTTTGATTTTTTATTTATTTAATTTATGTAACATTTTTGACATTTGTAAGCGCTTTTGTAAGTCAGAATTGAAGAAATAAACAATACAATACTCACATGTTTGTCGTAGGCGCAGCACCGAACTGTCTGCTTGTTTTGTGTGAACCAAGTGGAAGGCTGCAGCCTCTTGTCACTCACTGTCACTGACCGTAACACATTCCTGAAATAAACACATTAAAAACTAAAATAGCTGGGCTTATTTTGATGAGGTTTGGATAAATACCAGATTATATAGTGGATTAACTATTTTGTGGTATCAATCAAAGGTTTTAATAATTGGATGCAACTCACCCATCCCCTCCATAAGAACCAGCTACAATGACGGCTTTATCATCAGCACCCATGTACACATCCACCACATAGCAGTCATCGGCTCGACTTCTCTAAAAAATATTTAAAAAAAAAAAGCAAAATTATTTCATGGTTCATCAGTTTAAGTTTTTAAATTTAATTTAATTTAAAGTATTTTATCTTGTGAAAGTAATCCTCAGTGATAGTTATTTTTACACTAAAGAAAGGAATGTAATGTTTTCATTAATGTATGTTTATTTATAACTTCTAAATGCATGAACAGATTTGGATGTATTTTGTATCATTAGAATCATTACACCATCTTTAGTGATGCTGGCTATAACTATTCAGTTTTTTTTTTTTTCAATTTTTATTTTTCTTTTTAAAAAGAATATTAGGCAATCTGAAGTTGACTAATATCCTCCTGTCCCCTCCAAATAAGCGGAAAGCTTGTGTTAGGAATTGGTACGACAATAGTGCAACAGGTGGGTTTCGAACCTGCGACCTTACAGTTTTCAATCCGCACCTTCAACCGTTGGGCTATTGAGGCTATGAAAGTTGTTATTCTTTATACCAGTTGCGTTTTTATTCTACTTCAATAACTTGCTAGTTACCTTAATGCTTCTAGCAATCTTCTCTCGGTCGTAACTCTTGATCCTGTCTCCTGAGACTGTGTCCCATATCTGCAAGTCGTTGGACTGAGTGACGCAGGACACCAAGTTGTCGTTCAGCCAAGTTATTTTCTCCACGGAGTTCTCTATGTTGAGGGAGTATGTTAGGGCGTCGTCTTCCGCGGGTTCAGCTATGTTGTATATGTTGAGGAGCCCATCTTGGGAGCCGGATGCTAAGATTTCCGGTTTTTCTTTGTGGAATTTTACCTGGAAATATAAATGACCCTTATTAATAAAAAGAATATTAATTTTAATTAATTATTAGTCATAGTTAACATTAATAACTACTACATTTACATTGGTTGACAGACTGCTAAATAACAAAAAATTACACTCACACTATATTATTATTATTGTTCATAGAATCTTATCATTTTTCATTGACTTCAAAAGGAGAGGTTCTAAATTCATTAGGTATGTTTTTTATGTATGTACAGTGTACACAGATTCCTTCAAGATTATGGGGAATATTTGTGTGGATTTGTTAATTGTAAACAAAAATATTTTTACACTCTGTAGTAGGGTCTGAAGTTTGTTTTTAGAAAAGAGTTTTTATATTTGCATATTTCAAAGAAACATTAGTTCTAAAATATACTAAAACTAGATTTAACTGAAATTCAATTCACAGGAATAATTTAATTAGGTTTAATTAGGTTAGGCTATTCATCCAAATTACTACTTGGCCGATTTCTGAAATATTATACTCTGTATTATAAAAAAAATATTGTTTCAACCTGTGTAATATCATCAGTGTGTGAATTCCAGTATCCGCCTAATGGCTCCGGACTCCTCTGGTCCCAGAACACCATGTAGGCGTCGTCGAGCGCCAGCTGGCTGCCCGCGCACAGCACGCGCCCCGAGCACGACACGTCCATGCATTCATACGCACGAGGGGGTGCGTCTTGTTCATCTGGAAATCAAATCAAACATTACTATTTCTAGCATTAGATATAAAATAAATAAAAATATTTTTTTAACTGACTTCCAAAAAGGACAAGGTTATCAATTCGGCCAGTATTTTTTTTTTGACCAACTCGTATCAGTGTGTTACTTAGTAATAATAAAGGAAAACAAAAACTTAAACCTATTTGTTAGTATACTAAAATCTAAAACTTAACCTAAGACGGGATATCTTGCGATTGATAACTGAATAAGGGGCTTCCAAAGTTTTTTTATCACGCTTCCCTTCCAAAAGGATAGAACGTGCGATAAGCTTTAGGAGCCCCTGCTTTAGGTCATGAAAAGAAACATCGTAGAAAGAAAGATCATAGAAAGAGACAAAACGTTTGTAATATGGCTTACCTTTATATTCCTGTACACACAACCCACTAGTCCTAATGTCCCACAGCTTGACACCATCGTGTCCGGCAGAGTACAGCAAGTGTTCATCCTTAGGGCTGAACACCACTTCAGTGAGGGGTTTCCCGTGACCGCTGAGTCGACAGACCTTGCAGAGGGAGGTCTTTTCCAGTCTGTATACTTCTATGCTGTTATCTAGTAGGCTTACTGCTATTAATGATCTGAAACATGTTTTCATTACAAGTTAGACTTGTGCTTGACGATAATCATGCCTAGATGTAATGAACAGGTCTGTAATTGAGTACAAACGTGCAAACTGGATCATAAAACATTTTTACCGCCCTCTAGCTCGCATTTACAGAACTTATGACAACTAGTTATGGAACTGCCACCAGATCTATCCAAGGAAACACTTATCCGACTAATATTATAAAAGCGGAAGTTTGTAAGTATGGATGGATGGATGTTTGTTACTCAATCACGCCGTAACGACTGCACCGATTTGGCTGAATAGATTATGGTCTGGAATAACACATAGGCTACTTTTTGTCCGGGAAATTATGAGAGTTCCCGCGGGAATTACTAAACCTCAATCCACGCGTAAGAAGTCGCGGGAATCAACTAGTTTAAAAAATATATTTCAAACATTGAGGTTAGAAACCCAACTATTTCAACAAGTGTATTACAAAGCCTTGTAGATATTAAGATAATGCAAAAGGTATTTCTACTTACTTTGAAATGCTTAATCTATTAATATAAGTTTTCTTCAGTGTAACTGCAGTTTCAGCTAACAAATTGTATTTTTTACTGAACAAAGTATTAAGTTCTTCTGGTGAAACAGTATCTCTGTCTATCTCTATATTTTCTATTATATCCGCCATTTCGAACACTTATATCTATTTTAATCAAAAAGTCCAAACTCTATAAGTCTTATAAATAATTTAACTTTACAAAACATTTGTAAAAATGTAAACAAACAAGCATGAAAATGAGTTATATTGACATTTCGACAATTTTGACACTTGACAGATAAGTGCTATAAGGTAATAAGCGTTCAGAAACTAATATTTAAGTTCAATGGAGGCACACATTTTCGCTCTTGTTCGGACCGAAGGAACCTACACTCAGGGCGCTTGCCTGTTGGTTTACTTTTGATGAGCAGTGTCTGTTTTACAAGGTTTTACACTTGTTCTATCTATACCAACCAAAATGGTCTAAGATTCAACATGTAATAAAGATGTAGGTAGGTAACCAAATTAAAAGTTGGATAAAACATTAAAATTTCTTTATTTTAATAGTTCAACAATTTAAGCTACACATATAACATAACAAACAGTAGGTAATCACATAGTACAAATTAAATTAGCTCTGCTCTGTATGTATTAGGTCCATTTTACTTATAAATCTTCCTCGTGCCTCGATACCGTGGCCCGATACGCTCGATATCACCGGCCGCAAGCCTCGACACCAGAGTGCGCAGTGCAATAGGTGGCACGCTGCTCAGATCACAAGTCTGGGCCGAAAACGCCCAGCGGATGTAACGCTCCATACGAATGTGATCTAAAAACATTCAAGGAATTATTTACTTCTTTGAAATCTTAATAGAACGCGAAGGTTCACATTCAATATAAAACCTGTGAATGAATAAAGGGCAGTTTATGAGCGGTGAGAGCCTATTGGTTAACACTTAGGCTTCCTTTTCGGTTAAAATTAGGTACTTCGTGAAAACATCGTGAGGAAACCTGCGTACCTGCGAGATGTGTGAAATTTGCCGATCCAATCCGCACTTAGCCACGCAGCGCAGCGTGGTGAAATATCTAAACCCTAAACCCTACTCATCCTAGTTCCTGGGAACTAGGATGAGTAGGGTTTAGGGGGCCATAGCCCATAGGATGGGGGGAGGATAGATTGTCCACGGAAGCTTACTGATGGCGGGGTCCACGATAGCGAAGGCGCGCTTCAAGCCCTCGACCGTGACAGTGTGGGTGCGGCGGCCGCCCAGCGTGCCCACCACCTCGCGGATGTACTTGTCTTGAGCCAGCTGCCTCTGACGGTACAGCTCGCGGGATAATTCCACCCTGTCGAAGCCTTCTTCGTTCTGAAATCAAAAACAGTAGGTATGGCTTTCTCTTTTAGTGATAACGAATACACCATTCACCATGGATTTCAATGTATCGAATCAATAAATTGGAATGGAAAAATTCTTCGTAGAAATCGATTAGGGCCACGGGTCGTACACTAACTTGTCATACAATTCACCTTCGAATAGAGAAATAGGTACTTTAAGCCTACTTCATGGAACAGCTTGTCCAAGTTGACATCGACGGAGTTAATCTTCAACTTCAGTTGTTTCTTTACGACGTCGCTCAGGTTCTTTATGTCCACTTCACTCTTCAACGGAAAAGTTGCCCTCGTCACTCTTTCAAAATCTTCTAATGTGACTGTCTGGAAAAATATATACTTATACAGTTCACCGGGCACATGACTGAGCATCATTAACTTAGGCGTTTATATTTTAAAAAACTTTTCTCCTTCTCGGCCTAGCTTCAGTAAATGACGTCGATATTTAGGAGACCAATTTGGTTGGTGATTGGTACCTACTGACACATTTCGGAAAGCACTGGAAAGTAGTAGTAGTAGTAAGTTTCAGAAAGGTGCAATGGCTCCGTTTAGCAGAAAGCAGACACACCAGCTGCGTATTATTATAGCGTAAACTCCATCGAATTGGCGACACTTCTTTAAGGATAGAGTTTACACGTTTTACCATCGCCTCTTCGAGTTCATTGACATGCAGTACGTTCGTGCGCGGACTGGACATAGTATATCTCTCCATTAGTGTTATCATCTGCTTACCTCAGGATTCCGTTTATCAGCAAATCGTTGATGTATGCCCCTCGGCTGCCGGTATCTGCGGTGCCACTCACCTCCCCGTCCTTGCTGTGCCTGTAGAGCTGCTCCTTGAGCGCGTACCACTGCGCGCGGTGCCCCCAGTAGATGTCCTCGCTGAGGTGTCCGTGCAGCACGCCCCAGAACAGCTTCACCTGCGGCTCGTCCAGCATCTGCTCGGCGCCGGCGCACAGGTTGTACGCCCACTCGGCGCGCACTGACGGCTGCTGGTACCTGCGAGTGGTACTGAGCTGCAGACGTAGTGTGAAGTATTCTACTGCTGCTGACAATGTCATCGCTTCAGAGCTGAGCTGCCTGTTACCGAGGCTCGCGTGACAACTACACAAAGCACTTATCAATTTACCGATATTTTTTCGATCTAACTTTCAAAGGCCGCATGTCATACTGGGTGTTCTTTTAACCATACATTATAAATAATATGTGCATCGACGAGGTCTACGGCATACACCACGATCACGAGATCTACGTACGAAAGAATTCTATGTACAGTTGCCGCACCTGACTTTACAATTTGGTCCTTCGAACCAGATTTACAGAAGCCGAAACAGACCTTTCCTCGAAGTAAGTGGTGACGTAGTCCTGCATGGCGAGGTCGCGCGGCTGCCGCAGCTTGCCGAGCCAGATGTCGTTGATGATGACGCTGACCTCGCGCCGCGACAGGCGCAGGTTGCGCACGCGCCCCTCGTACCGCAGGTACGGCGGTATTACCGGATCCGTTCCCTGACATAAAACATGTACGTAAACATGTATGTAAACGATGGTTTGATTTGTACCAATAAAATAACATCATAGTTGTGTACTACCTAATTAAGTAAGTAACGGTGACGTGAGGGGGCCTTAGGTTATCTATTAAAATATACTAACAAGGCCGTCAAAATACTCCAAGTGCTCGCTCTCCGCAGCGGGCCCGAGCTCCTTCAGCAGCGCGCGGAGCATGTCCCGCGACGACAGGCCGCTGGCCAGCTGCCACCATCTAAGCAACAAGGCACAAATAAAACGACATTTTAAGTTATTCCTGATGTAGAAAACTTCGGCTGTCATTCCTACCCTACCCTACTTCCATTAAAATCTTGATTGGAGGATCTCTTTACCTCTCTCGTCCGCCTCCAATAAAGTCAGCGCACAGCTCCCACCTCGGCCGCGGCGTGCCGGCGCGCTCCAGTTCGCTGCACTTCTCCTTGCACTCGATTAGCTCCTCTTCCACGCTCTTCTTTTGAGCTACGACATGATAATAGGTAATACATATACATTGTATAGGTAATATGTAGAATCAATGTCATTAAAACAGATTGTTTCTTGTTTACCCAGTACACGCTTGTGTAGGTTCTGGTGCGCTTCGTACTCGGCGGAGAGCGCGTCGAGTTTGACGGAGAGAGAGCTGAATTTTGCCGCCAGCGCGTCGTGCTCACGTTGCGGCACACACTCCGCGTATTCCTCCTTCATGCTCTTTAGCTCTGTCTGCGTCACCGATAGTTGCTCGCTGAGGAAGTTAACAGTAGTTGAAGTTATATGTCTCGGAAAAGTCATAAAAATTTTCAGTTTTGTTTTATACATCTTTTTTGGTCGATGCTGAAGTTAGTGCGCTTATAATCATAATAGAAAATAGGATAGGCAGTGCTTAATCGCCTGTACAATATGTTGGCGCTTTAAAGGCTCAGACTGGTCGGTGTAGCGGTGAACATTAGCTCGTTTGATCACGTAGACACTGCAAACGCGCGATTCAAAAGCTTCGAATGATACCTACAGGCAGCAGGCTACACTCAAGTTCAATTGAACACTCTCCCGAACAAAGCGTTGCAAATGTAGGTACCTAGGTATATCTACATACCTACATTTGCAACGCTTTTACCTACGCATAAAATGAAAGATGGGTATTGAGAAAATTAGCATAAGCGCAGCGAGCCCCCATTTTATATAAGAAAATAGTGAAGTTAAACGGATTCTTCAGCGGAAACCTTCCGGAAGTCCCTGTAGATTCCCGTTGGAAATGTCGGGGCTCGCGGCAGATGGCTGGTGCCCTCACCGACACCTGTCGAGCGCGATCTGCAGCACCACGGGGTCGCGGCAGGCGCCGTGCACGCAGGAGGCGCGGCCGCCGCTGTCCAGCTCGCGCAGCCGCAGCTGCAGCGCCACGTTCTCGAAGTACAGCGAGTAGCGCGCGTCCCTCTCCCGCATCAGCGACAGGTAGTCCGAGAACTTGTCGTCGTTGAGCTATCGAATGTACTTGCATTGTAGTTGCAGTGTTCGTTTAAGAGTATGGTGATTTTTTTTTTGCTACGAGTACCTATTAGCTACCTAGATTAGGATTAGCCACCGGTATGGAACCTTTTCTAAAAATTTGTTAGGTAGCGCATTTATTGTACCTAATCGATATCATATTGTTGTTGTTAAAATTACTTTTCTAGTATCTAGTTACCTGCTCGTACGATGTTTTTGAGAAAAAGTGCGGATTCGATTCCTATACCTCTTTTCTAACTTTTAAAGCAGTTTTATTTCTTTGAAATAGATGTTTCTTAGGCCAAATTCTCCGACTTTCGCAACATAATTTTTTACCTACCGTTATTATTTAATTCAATTATTCATAATTATTTTTTTCTGGTGGGAGGCTTTGGCCGTGGCTAGTTACCATGCTACCGGCAAAGACGTGCCGCCAAGCAATTTAGCGTTCCGGCACGATTAGGATTATGGTGGCGAAAAGCTTGTCATTTAAAACCAAAAAACGTCAGATAGTATAGGTCTTTTGCAAGAACCACCCTAGAACCTAGAACACGATCTTCTGCCATTTGTATTCAGACTCGCTTGAGATTTACTTTTTAAAAACTCAATCCACGCGAGTCAAGTCGCGGGCATCGATTAGTAGAAGATAAATAGATCGTAAAATGTAGGTATAACTACAAATGTTGTCACGTAAAGAGAACTCTGGCCTTAACTGCACAGTGCTGCCCTCTTCAAACTATAATCTTGAAAAAGCTCCAAATACGATTTTTTTAATGCTATCTTAGAAAAAAAAAAATCTCTATCGATCCATCTAATGGGTATAATTTTCTTTACTGCTGTAGTTTTTTGATATAGCAATATGTAAAACGTCGTTTATTCGTTATCAAATGGCGTCATTTCTTTATAATTTCCCGCTTTTTGGTAGTTATAATTCGGCCGTTCAGAGAATGCGTTCCTGACACGTCGCGATTGAACTGACGACGTAGCTTTGTAATGGCGTTGCAGTTACGATAAAAATATTTTTGCTGGTTGTTTACCGTTTTAACAATTGATGAGCATTAAAACAACATTATTATATCAATAATCAATGAATGTTATAATTTTGTGCCAAACTGAGTGTCAAATAACTTGGTAAACAATATTTTTCTAAATCTATACTGCGCTATTACAAGGTTATGTCAGCGCTTTATATTTGTAGTGCTGTGCTAAAAATAACAGGCAAGTATCGTAATCTGTTATACAGTTATACTTATAATATACTACTATACTATATACAGTTATACTTATAATATACTACTATACTATAATAGACTAAAAATCTGATTTTGGAACATTTTGACCGAGATATGAGGATTGATTCTGTTATTGATAATAATATAATTATACATGTAGGCGAAGATGATGAAGACACCACTTCTTCAAGCGAATCGGAGTCTGATTAATATTCTGTACGCACATTCAATTCAATGTACTTACTTTATTGCATAGAAATACAGATTGTAAGTAACTTTGTAACAAAGAATAAATAAAACAATTTTATTATATGAATATTACCTTTTTTTGGTTTCTACTTAAATAACTAAAATATAAATTTTAAATGTTTCCGCCAATTTAAAACGAAAATAATCTTAAAATAATGCCCCGGTTCATTTTGGAGGAACGGTAACGAACTCAGTGTTATGTTGTGCCCATCACTAGTCGTGACTAACTGATAGGTGTCAGGAACGCATTCTCTGAACGGCTGAACTTTAACGACATTTTTAGCCTTATGTTAGCGTCTGGTAGAGACGGGCGGCGGGGGAGGCGAGTCTTTGCCGCTCCCGGCGCCGCGCGACATGGCTGTTGAGAGCCAGCGCTCGGAGAGATCGGATATAAATACGCCATGTTTAAAAATCCTCATTCTGAGTTCTTGAAATCAAATTGTGTATTTATATAACCAGTGTCTAAATATTAAAGTCGAATACTATTCATATTATATCAAGGTGTTTAATTCCGATGACTTCAGCTGAATCCGCAGCCGATGACCTGGGGCCATTTATCCTGAGGTTCTAATACTTCAGAAGCGGGATGAACTTCAAGGAAAACTGGTAATGGTAAAAACAAAATGGTATGTACAAATTGTGTATTTTATTCATGGACCCGTTTAACATAATTATCTTTTTTTTTTTGTTCTTTTGTTTGCATTGCATAGATACCTACCATACGCAATATACGCGTAATTCATATTAAGTATATGTAATAAAACGCCCAGCTGCTCGATAGTGACTACTGTAAGGATACGTCCAAATTCCTGCCGAAATGAATCGTGGAGCAGAGCGGCAACGTCGCATTGATTAGGTACCTTAGCGAGCGTTCGACGTAATACGCCGGCCGCCGAGGCTCAAGCCTAAGACATTCCCCGTGACGCAGGCGCATAGAATAAAGTAATAAATAATAATTATTAAAACACGGGCGCAAGTCGTGCGTAGGTACTTTTGCCTACTGTGATGCGATGCTTTTATTTTTAATTAAGATACGAATACTAAGTATCACTACTCTGTGGTCACAATAATTACAATGACAAAATAAGTAAGTAGTAGGTATAAGTGTAAAGCAAAATTGTTGTTAAAATGAAGGATTAATATTCAATTTTCTGTTAAAGAGGATTGTTTTTTCGAGTTACTAAATGCGAGTTCGATTCTCGCTACGAATCCAATATATTAGACGATCAGTTATATTAAATGTGGATTAAATTTTTATCTACATCGTCAATAACAATGGTCGCTTCTACAAAAGAGAATGCCAAGAAGTTTGAGTGTTGTACTGACCAACCAATTACTACAGAATCTCATCATGTATGACAAAATATCACTTTGATTATGTCAAAACGTCTAATGGTCAATATAAAGACTTATCTTACGATTTTAACTACCTGACTATACCCATCATATAACCGTCCACAGTCTCGTAAAACCAATACTATACTCCATTACGTAGCTCATCAAAAAAAAAAAAAAAAAACAATAAAATGGGTATTAATGTGAATGTCAAAAAAAAAAAAAAAAAAATAATAATAATAATAATAAAAAAAAAAAAAAAAAATGTCTCAATTATCTGACAGTGATACAAGTGTGATAAATGATTTAACAATCAGAGTATATTCGCTGGTTGTTAGAGAAGAACTTCACTTTCTTTTAAGCAAACATTATATATATATGTCAGTTTGGTCGAAACTTGAAGGATACCCCTGATCAACTTGCTCAAGTTACAAATTCCATATTCTTTATGGATTAGCAACACAAAGATTTAAAGAAAGGACTTCAATTTAAGTTTAAGAGCATTAACATGTTAGAAACCGAATATAAAATTTTATAGTACATTTGTCTCACGAAGTTGCGGGCGATTTAGTTGTGGCTACGTTGTATACATGCATATTGCGTGGGTGTCTGAGCCTGTTGGGAGCCTGGGTGGAAGCGGTCAGGCGCGAGCGGGGTCGCTCGCATTTATACAGATGCGACGCGCACACGACCATGAGCCGCGCGCCGTCGTAAGTTACAAGAATTATACAAATAAACTTCAATTCAATCAGAACAAAACTCGCGAGTAAATAACATTGAAATACAGTGTGTTCCAGAGCATCGGAATGGAAGTTTATTATCGATGGTTAACCAGATAGCAAACATAATTAAATATAATCTTAAAGAATCTGATGTGTAATCTGTGTGACAATAAGTATGACATTGTAAGAATTAAATTGACTGATTGTTGCCGTCATTATTAGAATCAATCGACATTATATATTAGATGAATTTGTAAATATGTGCATGCCGATTATTAGGCAAAACATTGTTCTCATTCATAACCAATTGTTAACACCTGTATGTCACATGTTTTATGCAAATAAATTGAATTGAATTGATGTTCACTTGTGTACAAGAACGGCGAGTTCGGTTATTCAAGGGTTTGAGTTTTCGGCAGCAGCGAGTAATTCTAATAGAAACGCTGAGTATAGTGGAGATAAGTTGAATACTGGCTATATCGGATTAGGTGGAGACCTTAAACAAATCTATATTGCAGAACGTTCTGCATGCAGCCCGTCTGAAGGCTAAGAAACTAAAATATAAATAGATTTGTGTGGGTTAAATGAGGATTTGTATACATGCACAAAAATGAATCCTCTGACCATATAAGGAATTTTTAATATCTATAAGGAATAAGGACTCTTTAAATAATCTTAATAATACATTTAAGTGTTTTACTGCATAAGAATTTTATTAATTTTAAAGTTTAAAAAAAATTAAGACGAATAAGTGTTATAATCAAAATGTTAGAGGACTTCGTTCATGCACTAACGAGACCTATCGTAACCTATCTCAACAGTGAATTTGACATTATAATATTAACTGAGTCATAGTTTAATGATAGTATTTTACACAGAGAAATTTTTGATAGTCGTTACCATGTTGGCAGACGTGATAACGGGGTTAGCTGTGATAGTTTTGGATATGTGGTGGAATGCTTAGTGGGTAGAGTATATGCATATCTATGTGCGAATCGACACATACTTAGATGCACTTTTCAATATCACTTTACTTGACAATTTCTTGAGAACATTAACAAAATATTCAATAATAATAATAATTGTGCTACACTAATTAATAATTTAAGTGAAGTAGAATATTTGGTCTTCTTGTGATAACGCGTTTGACGCCTTAATTATATTACTGGTGCATTGATAAGCTCTATTATTGATTAATGATTTAAACAATATAATTTAGTATATAATCACAGAACCAAAATTCCTGATTAAGTTTCAACAAATAAGGGAATTATGGTAAGTGAATGCCTTAAATATTTAAGAAAGATTGATAAATATCATCCTCCATTGGAAATTATAATATCTCAATCAGAACTTAAAAAAAAAAAAGAGTTGACTGTGAAAGGGTCATTTATCTCTCTCTAAACTGTAATTCCTAGATAGATGAAGTTAGTGGTTGTGAGAATGTTGATGCCATGGCGTTTAAATTTTATAATATCTTGTGCGATATGGTTCGACCCATATGTCTTTGAATAAGTCCAAAAGCAGGTCTTATCCTGTGTAGTTTCCCTCAGTGAATCGAGCTTCTAGAAATGAAACATGGGCATCGCGCAAAAGTGACAAGATATAAGGATCCGTGGGATTGCGAGGGTTAATGGTGCTATGTTACGGTGAACACATTTATACAATGAGAAACAGAAAAAGGAGGCAACCCAAAGAATTTTAAGGGGCAGCTGTTACCATATACCATATACCCCAGTGTTTGTGATGAAGTGTGCCTGGCCGATATGACTGTCTCTTGTGTTGATTTTTAATTAGTCTTTAAAAGATGGCCATTTTACCGACACTTTAATAGTCTAGTCTTTAAAGTTATGTTTACACAGTAATACTTAACGTGTAGACACAGTCTAAGTCTGGCAAGGGGAAACAAGTGAAAAATTATCACCCAATATTTATTTTGTCTACCATGGCGAAGGTCTTTGAATCGCTAGTGTTCAGCGCATGTAGGGCCATCTGAATGTATATATTAGTAGAAGGCAATATGGATTTATGAGTGACTGCTCGACTAGCAATCTAGCAATCTGCTACCTCGTACTACAAATGTAACAGAATGTATTGATAACGGGAAACAAATCGATGCCGTGTGTACCGACTTTTAAAAGGCTTTTGGCAAGGTCAATCATAGTGTCTTTCTAAGTGAACTCCAGGCGCACGGAGTGTCACATAACTTGTTAATGCGGTCTAAATCACATCTTGCGAATAGGAGGTCTGGAGTAGTCATGAATGGCTACCAATCTATGGCTCAATTGGGAGTGCTCCAGCGATCCAATTTGGGTCTTCTCTTCTTATAATGTCTACACTGGCGAAATCTTTTATAATAGTAATATAAGCGTTGTTGCGGATGATTTAAGGCTGACACGTATTATTAAGGACAATAAAGATGTTCAATTATTACGGTATGATTTATACAGATTGAATGAATGGTGTAAAATAGATAAAATGTACCCTGGCGTTCACTCGCACATTGGATGGGATATTAGATAGGATGTGTGTGCATGGATGACAATCGACTGCCCGAAGTTGATGCAATTCGTGATCTAGGTAATACGTTGGACAATAAACTGGGTCTTATCCTCCACAGAGCTAAAGCTTTGGGCCTTGCAAATAAATCACTTCGATTTGTTCTTAGGTGTTCAAAGTGTTTTAATATAATTAAGCTTTTCGATTGCTGTGTGCGTGCCAGACTGGAATATTGCGCTTTGATCTGGTCTCCGTTCACTGAAGTCCACATTAGAAGAATTGAGAGAGTGTAGTAACGATTTTTGCGCCAGTTGTCAACTATTTCAGAAAAATCTGGATGAATATATATATATATATATAAATAAATAAAAAAAATAAATAAAAAAGAGACCTACCCTTTCCAAGAAACATATCCTTGAGGATAGAAGACTGATATTGTCATTAACGTTTTGTTTAAATTGTTTAAGAGTCAAGTTGATTGTTCCGAGTTGCTTATTATATATTTGCGCTTGAAACACCGCGAGTGACTGTCCACGACAGCTTTTCAAACTGTTAAATATTGGATGGTGCAGAACTAAGCTAAGCAAATATTCTCCTATACCAAAGGTTGCTAACTCTTACATTGTATTGTTAAATAAAGGAAGGAAATAGATTTACTTTGTAACGCTATGCTCAATTCAGGTGTCATATTATTCACAGCATTATATACACCAACTGACTTGACTTTTCAATATTTTGATATTTTCATTACATTCTGTAATGAATTAAAGTAGGGTCTCGTAAATGAATATAATATATTTAAGTAAGGGTAATAACAAATTAATTCAAGAAGTTTTATTGTTAACACGTAAAGTTAGTTATTATATCGACGTAATAATCGTTCGATACGTGTGCATGTTGTGGAAGCTCACAATTAATTGGGCATTTAATCATGTGACCCTCATAACTTGTGATGAATATCTACAAATGTTTTAGAGTATTCAACTGTTGGTTTTCCAAAATAGACAATAGAAAACGTATATAAATGGTTATTAAATCTCTACACTGCTTCAGCATCTTATATCCTATACGGAATCACGAATGAATACCGAGTGGGTACTGTCGCCGCGGACGGAGCACGTGGGATGCAGGGCCTGAATAGTACCTGCAACGAACCGTTCAAATCGAACGCAATTGGTTCGCGCTAATCTCGGTTTATGCGCTTGGTTCGGTTTGAGGTTATGGTTTGTATTTCACCAACGAGTACTGCTCAGGACTGAACAAGGTTTAGATTCTAAACACCCAATTTTTAACGTTTGGATTCTTCAAACGAGTTTAAAGAGCTGTCCGGGTCAACAGTGTCGATCTTTGATAATGGTGGACGAGATATAATTATTGTATGCCTGTTGGTTCATGATTCACTATTATTTATATACCTATCTATCGTTTTGTTTCATTTTGTTCTGTATGTATGTTTCCCATATAGAGTTTTTAACTTTCAATAAAGATTTATTATAAAGGCGCGTAATGGGCGCTGTTTAGTGTTATCAATATGTTACAGACACAGGATACATCGAGTTTTGTTTTGTTGCTGACACGGTTTTGTCTGTGATCGTGACAGCGCCTCATGTAAGCTAGTAGTTTTGCTAAACGCGATTTGTGTGGAGCTGGTTAAATTGGTTCGACTTACACCGAGTTAAAGTTGTACGTTTAAGTTCTGTTAAGCTAAATTTAACTAAGCTAAAGTTGTTCTTTTTAAACTATGTTTCTAGTGCAAATGGTGGAATCTACCCTGAGTTAACGAATGATTGAGCCGTGCCGTTCCCCTAGTGTGGAAGGCGCTCGGTCGTCACCTATTGCCAGCTGGTTGAATTCGGCTCTTGGGAGAATTGATCCAGATGTGGAGTGTATACGTCGTACCCCCAGTGTGGTACTTATGTGAAATATGGCACACGTCGTACCCCTAGTGTGGTACTCATGTGAAATGGACATCTGTAGTACCCCCAGTGTGGTACCTATGTGAAATATGGCATACGTCGTACCCCCAGTGTGGTACTCTTGTGAAATGGACATCTGTAGTACCCCCAGTGTGGTACTTATGTGAAATATGGCATACGTCGTACCCCCAGTGTGGTACTCATGTGAAATGGACATCTATAGTACCCCCAGTGTGGTACTCATGTAAGAAAAAAATGACATGCGGCGTACCCTTTGCGAGGTACTTATGCGAAATGTAATATAATACTTACTCATATTATTATTGTGTTCTATTGTTCATTGTTTATTGCTTTATACCCATCGATTTCACCTAGTTACATTTTTATCTCTTAACATATTTTGTAATTATTGTGTAACCTGTTTGGCCTTATTGTATAACTAACTATATATTAATTGCATACTAATGGGATGTAACGCTGTTGATTACTTTCTAATAAATAAATAAATAATTATGTCGTGCCCCAGTGTGGTACATATCATGTGAAAAGGCAAAAAACTAGATATGACACATGTATAACCCTAGTGTAGTAATCTGTAATCCAGGGATAATGTAATTGCTCCTAGTGTAGTAGAAACTAGAATTATTGATGATAAATTTTATGTGATAAATAGAATAAATATAACTCTGTCAATTAGCTGTATTATAATATATAATAAGTCTTACAATTAGTTGGAAATGAATCAACACATAAATCAATTTGACTACGTATTATTTGGATGTATGTAACAATAACTAGATAGTGTCAGACAGAATTACTTCTCTTTATCTGTGCCAGTGTCTTTGTGCCAGTTTAACTCAATGCTTTTGTTAACACTGCTAATAATCTTGTAATTTGAAAGTATTGTATTAGTCTGCCTTAAGAGATCTAAAAGTCATTTGCAACTAAAAAAAAAAAAAAAAAAACTTAGAATGCATTTTCAAAATATTTGTGAATTAGTTTTTTTTTATTATTTTGTTTTATAGTCTTAAGTCCTCTGTAAGCGAGCAAATTGTTCTTTGAGAATAAATTCTTTAAACCTAAAACCTAAAGTAGGTATGTGTCATTCAGGAATCGATTATTTATTTTTGTACCAATATATTTTTTTTTAAATTTTATTAAAATAAGCTTAAAACATACACATTAAACTAAGTAAGTTAATTATGTATTAATCTAAGATTGAAATTGTGATTATCTCAAATTTTACTTAATTTTTTTTTTGTATCCTTTTAACCGGTATGAGGGCATACCTACCTAACGAATGGCCGAGCTGATATTGGGGATGGGGACATCCCCGCGGCAGAATGGCCGTCTGTTAGCGTCTGGTAGAGACGGGCGGCGGGGGAGGCGAGTCTTTGCCGCTCCCGGCGCCGCGCGACATGGCTGTTGAGAGCCAGCGCTCGGAGAGATCGGATATAAATACGCCATGTTTAAAAATCCTCATTCTGAGTTCTTGAAATCAAATTGTGTATTTATATAACCAGTGTCTAAATATTAAAGTCGAATACTATTCATATTATATCAAGGTGTTTAATTCCGATGACTTCAGCTGAATCCGCAGCCGATGACCTGGGGCCATTTATCCTGAGGTTCTAATACTTAGGACGGCAGAATGGATCAAATCAAATCTAAGTTTATTTATTTCATGTAGGCCAACTTGTAGCTCTTATGACACGTCATAAATCTACCACTGGTTCGGAATGCAGATTCTGTTGAGAAGAGCCAGCAAGAAACTCAGCAGTTGCTCTTTAAAAAAAAAAAAAAACATTTTTTTTACAATAGGAAACAAAACTATGCTATGTATACAGTGCCTCTACAATAAATTTTCAAATATGCATACTGCATAATAATGATAACTTTGATTTATTCATTTTATGGTATGAAATGAGTATCGGCCTGCTCCACCTCGCTCTTGGTTTGTCAGACCGTTTGCTTAGGTATTCATCCACTTTCGTCCAGTTCTTTCCACCTGGCGGCATACGTGCTGTATGGGTGTGTTAAATTAAAGCAATTTTAATATCAAAGAATTATAATAAATTAACAGTTTTAATTTTCCTATCCTTCTATGTATTATATAAAAATTTAGATCACTTATAAACCCAAATGATAAACATACAATAACAGCAGTGCGTGACATAAGCTCAGCTTCGCATTTTGTATGTGTGTCGCCAAACACAAACAATGATTAACAAACTGGGAGAACAAGCAAATTATTTACTTACTAAAAAAAAATCAAATAAAAAATAAAATCATCAATCTCCACAATAAAATTGTACAAACCTTCCCCATGTCTTTCTTCAATCTTGTTATCTCAATCGTCAATTTTAAATTATCCTCCCTCAACTTTTGATTCTCTATTAAGAGCGACTTAACTTTTTCATCTCTCTGTTTCTTTTTTACAGATATACCAAAAACTTTCTGGAAAAATATTATTGTACTTAACATAAAAAAATAATATATTATGATATCGAAATTTTTTAATTGAATTTAGTAAATGTTGAATTTAGTATTGATAGAAATGTGTCACAAGATTTAAAAGTTCAACCTTATAGTCTAGATAACAAAGTCCACAGCTGGGCATAGATCATTTGTTTTTTGTTCTAGGTACTTTACCAGCAGTTCTAAAGGACTTGTTTGATATTGTGAGGTCACCATTCAGTAACTTAAGATCCCAATATCTATCTGGTCTACAAACTACATAATATATGCAATGTCCATTAGGTAATAGGTACCTACACTTCAGCTTTGCACCTTACGCTATGTTACTTTGGTTTCCCAGCAGCTCTTATCTTTGGATTTGATCATGAAACCATAAATAGTAGAATCATCTTACTGACTTAAATCTATAGTTTCAATACAATCCATACTATAAGAATAGAAATACTAAATAACAATTTATAAATGCTTAATTTTTATGGCTCTAGAATTTAATCTCCTATAAACTATTTCTAAACACAATGTTATGTATAAATTACATGATGTCATGTTGAAGATGAATGAATTCAGGAAAATTCTGTATTGGATTCAGTAAAGATTAACCATGACATGATGTACAGTATAAAGCATGTAAATTCTTTTATCAAATTAAAATTATAATATTTTAACATCTTATATTTACTTAAAAAGGCACTTGTCAAATTACAAAATTTCAGTCTTTATTTTTTAGCACAGTGGCACACATAATGAAGTCTGGGTGCTTCACTAAAGCAAAGAGATTGATGCCCTCACTAAAGTTTTATTAAATTATTTGAGATTGTTTTCCACAAAGATTTGAGATTAAATCAAATCCAATTCAATCCACAATATTTTTGATTTGTGAAAGGCAAATATTTATTCAATCAGTGGTTAAAATTGAAAAGTTGTAAATCTTAGCTCCATAATGATTAATTTAAAAAAAAAAATTAAATAAAAGTTCTGCCTATATTATGAGAAGGCTGGTAAGTCTGCGCAATACAACCTACTTGAATGCTCATTTTTTACTGTACATTTTATTCTGCAGAGAATAAAATAATAAATACAAACATTTTTTTTTTGTATAAATCGACCGTAGCAATTAACATTGTCGGATCTACATTTTAGCGATTTTCATTTTATTGCATTAAAGGTCTTAGAATAAGAATAAAAAATATGCTCCCACCAATTATTTTAAAATCAACCATCCATCTTTGGTTTTTGCAAGTGCAAAATGTAGGTACACTGACGATTCTTCACTTTATACATATGTATTTGAAACTTTGAACGGCCGTACCCTAAAGTAGTGATTTTTCACATACGACTATGTTAATTGCTGCGGTCGAAATGTTTGTTTTCAACAAAAATCTTATTGAACTTTGGGTTGGATATATAAGTTACCACTACAATGAAAAAATCAGCTTTAATTTCAGCAGGTTGTCTTGCATAGATTGAATAGGATCCCAGAACTGGCACCAAATGATCAGGCCACTGCTTACACATTTAAAGACAAAGTATCAACTTGTTTACGAATATTAGCTATATCCTCTGCATACGTCCTGCAGCAGCCTCCTACATACCTAACATTAAGATTTACCCATTTATCAACAAATGTATGAAGCGGCTCACATTTATCCTTTTCAACCCATCCAACGCCACACTCATATTTCTCTCCAGAATTTGGATATGTCACAATGGGTATCTGTGGGATTATTCCATCACTTATACCATCAATCAAGTTAGCAACATAATTCGGTGACAAACAGTTAATGCCTATTCCAACTAATTGGTCTCTATTCGTGTTCCAGCAAGCCCTGGCAGCTGTTTGGAAGTTTTCACCGTGTGCTAGACTTGTATCATCTTTACAACTGAAAGAAATCCAAGCTTTAACATTTGGATACTCCTTCAACATCTTAGTGAGTACTAAAGCTTCTTTTGTACATGGTATGGTTTCTATAGCTAATAAATCGATGCCAGATGACACTAATGTGTCTATACGTGGTTTGTGCCACTCGTACATGGTTTCCTCTTGTGTTCTGTCTGCATATTCACCGGTGTACTCCGAGCCGTCGTGAAGGTAAGCACCGTACGGTCCTACGGAGCCTGCTATTAGTATTTTGCGGATGGGTAAACCTTGGTTCTGACATTCTTCCGTGTATTTCTCTCTAGCTCGTATCGCGAGGTCTACGGCACGTCGAATTAGGTCGCATGCCTCTTCAGCGGTAACTCCAAGATGTTTCACGAAGCCTCCAATAGATGCTTGATAGGTGTTCGTGCTGATTATGTCGGCTCCAGCTCGCAGGAAGTCTAAATGCGTCTGGTAGATGTCCTCTGGATTGGTTTGCAGGAATCGCGCTGTCCACAGCGGGTCTTCATCTACGTTGGTCCCCACGTAGCGAGATATTTGCGAAGAAAAACCACCATCAAGCACGTAAACTTTTTTTTCGTTTTCCAACGATGTCATTTTGCAAAGTTCGTGGTTCTACGCGGTTCAGAATAATTTCGTAACTATTGAAACAGATGATGATTTATCACATTTAAGCTTTGTTTATAAATTGATAACAATTTATTATCAAAGTAGTACTGTATACTGCACCTATATACCTTCGGTAGCACTCAAGAATGAAGAAAACAAAAATGTAAACAGTAGTAAACACTAAACACAGCCCAAGAGAATATAATCACTTTGTTTTAAGAGGCGGAACTTGAAATAAAAATTATTCGATCTATTCATACTTATTTTAGCCAACTTCATAAGAAAAACAATACTACCAACCAATGTAAAGAAGAAAGAAATGTCGAAGCTAAGGATGTAATGCATCAATAGATACGTCTTATTGATATCGACAAAAACAGGGAAGTGCCACCAAATCTATTGTTCAAAGGTCAAGTTCAAAATCTTGCCTAAATTGTAAAAAAAAAAGGATCAGTATGGGCCTAAGGCCTATATTACACTATAGGTACTATTAATATAGCATCCTATTTTGTACCATAGGTTATCATCCTAGAAATATGGTATACTTGATAGGTAGGTACTTGAACAGACTTATTTCCGTTGCAAAATAATTTCTATAAACATCTTATAAAGCTTACTGAGGAATCTGTATGTATAAAGTACAGCTTCTTCAAGTTCATATTATAATCATGCAAGGAACTTGGAGAATCTGTCCTCTATTTAGGTGTCAACGTATCTCCATCTTATTTTTATCAAAACATTAATCTTAAAGTAGGACTTACATCTTGTATAATAAATTGAGAAATGCGCTCATCTCTTATCCTTAAAGCATCTTCATATGCATTTTTAATTTTACTCAAAAGAGCTGAATGAGTTATTGTACATTCAATGAGGTCTTTAAATGCTTCTTGATGAATCTGAAACATGTTAAGTATTGTTGTATTTTAGATTGTCGGCGTTACGAAAAGTGAAAAACATCAAGAAAAATCATTAACTGATACTTATTGGGCATTTTATAAATATTTATATTAGCAGTTATAATTCACAGCTATGTGTGACGCAGAAAAGACTGTGTTGTAATAAACTTAAATATTAGCGGATTAATTATCTCCAACTTTAAAACACGACTATAAGTTCGTTTCACGAAACTCTTTCTTTTTTAGTTTTTTACCAACCTCCAATATGTCATCAAAATACATTTGTTTAATTTCAAATATTTCAGAATTAGTATGCCTAACAAATTTAAGTTTTGATTCTATTTTAGATTCAATTGTTTTTATATATTTTGGAGACGAAACGTTTTGCATTGTTGCAATGCTTTACGAAGATAGATACAATTTAGTCCGAGAAGATTTGATAGTCGTTATCTGCAGCCCATCCTATATACCTGATAAAGGATTAGTTTCTGTAGTGATTATCAGTTCTTAAACATTAACAATAAGTTTGTCCTTGCTGTGTTATGGAATCAATAATTCTGATACGGTGCTGCAACGAAACACTTGTTTGATCTAAATAGTAAATGTGTATCTAAATAAATCTAAGGCCTCGAGAATTTTGTATAAATAATTATATTAAAATCAATTTATAAGTACCTACGTCATTTTAAAAATCTTGTTCATTGTAAAGATGAAACAAGAATCTAAAATATGTTTGCATAATTTGAATTTCAAAATTTCAAAGGCCCGAAAGTACTCTCTTATTATACTCTCTGGTCGAAAAAGCCGGATATGCTTCAAAAATATCTATGATTAATCAAACCATAAACTATAGTCCATCAAATAAACATGATGTGCGCCAGTCTTTAGCCAATGTTTGGCCATGTATTGGTTTACCAAGTTTTTGCATGTTCTATATTGTTTGTGATTTTTGAAAAAAATTGTTGTCTGTGCACAAGTGGATGTGACGTCACTGACAACCATGAAATAGGGAAATTAGAAATGGCTGCGATGGGTAGTGGACGGGGGACGATGGATTCCCAAAATCAAGTGCAAAGTGATTCTGTAGATCGTTTAAAATTACTATATCCTAATGTGAATGAAGATGAAACACCGCTGCCGCGATCATGGAGTACAAAGGATAAATTTAGCTACATTGGGCTGTCACAAAATAATCTACGAGTGCACTACAAAGGTAAGTTTCAAGGTTTGTTTATGGGTTAGTTATTCGCGAAACTCTCTAATGATTCTCTCTAATGCGGTCGTAATGCGTCTATGTATATTTTAGGCAATGAATAAGGTTCGTAGATAGTCTGACGCGTCAGCATTTCGTCGCAAAGCAACTCTCGAAACTGCTTACGAGTCAAACAAAGAAATCAGCTGATCGTATATTTTGTTACTGTACGCGAACATAAATGATGACTTTGTTTATTCGTACTGAAACCTGGATAAAATCACCTCGGGCGTTATCGTTTCCCCGTTATCTCGATTATTGTGACGATATAATTGAATAAATACAGTTCGATATTTACCAAGGTCTCTCCTCTACTAAATGGTAGACAAAAAGCTAGGCTAGCACAAGAAATTACAGATAAATAACTACTCCATAGAGTTTATTTGCCAAGCAGTGCAATTCTTCTTGCATTATATAATACTTTATACTTTAGATAAAATCAAAAATTTAGATTTTGTAACTTTATTGTAACAAAACAGACACATTACAAAGTACTGAATTGAAAAGAAAAACTAAGAATAAAACAATGTTTTACGGGCAACCCAAATAAAAATGTCTTTAGATTAAATGTAGAAAACTTAATCTAGAGACATTTTTATTGTACTTACACAGTACATAATCATCAAATCATATTTTTCTCTTGAATCTATCTATTCCAATATCATGGAGCATAGAAATACTACATAATGATTATAGATGCTTATTAAACACGTTTAAATGCTTAATTACATCATTTTGTTTTTGATTTAATAATTGGCAAGTTTTAATTTTGATCTTACCTCTTAAATCTAGGGTCGGCAGACCAATAATATTCATATATTTTAATACACTGTCTGACTAAAGTTAAAAGCTTCAACTTGAATTCTCAAGTGAACGGCTTTGACTTAGTGCTTTAGTCAGATGGTGTATTCAAATAAATAAATATTGGTTTAATATAAAATTATGAGATTTTGTGACTTACGCGCTTTAGTCTGCTGACCCTAGAAATATTCAAATTATCTTAAAGTAAATGTTTTTGAAGATTGCTAAATTCCCTTATTTGGATAATAAGGAAATCTTCAATAATTGATATTATAAGCTTAACCTGAAGTGTATTTGTTTGTTTGTATGTCCTACAATCACATTGAAATGGATCCACTTGAATTTTGGCATGGATGTAATTAAAGAGCAAAAAAATTATTCAAACGCATACAATAGCTGAGACGTTCTAAGTGTGGAAAAGAACTCTGACAAAAGATGTATCAACTATACAGTTGATATAATTTTTTATCCAAGTTACAATAAGCACACGTCAAATGCCTGCAATGATTATTGCAAGACATTGTTTTGTGCTAGCAGTTTAACTCAATTACTCATATTTATCAATATCTCATTATGAATAATGATTCTAATTACATGTTTATAAACAATGACTAAAACTTGCTGATATAAGTGACAAGACTATCTCTGATTGACTCTTTATTCATATATCTATTACTCATGTTATCACTGTGTAGGATTAAAAAGATAAAATGTATCTATAGAATAGAAACCAACTTTTCACACACTTTAAACATCCCTTGCTGAACGTAGGTCTCTTGCATGAATCTCCACAGGACACAATGTTGTGCCTATTATATCCAGCTGCTGCCAGCACCATGCTTGAGATTGTGATTCCGTTGTTGAGGGTTTTCCCAATATTGCATTTTCCGGTGCTAGGTTGCGCCTCAAATAGTGTTTGCACCCATTATCTCCAATTATACTTTTAACAATCATAATTTATTTTCATTTACATATATTATTATTTGTCTTAAATCATATGATAAATCATCATGAGATAAATCTCAATAATTAATGTAATTTGTCTTGATTTATTTCTTTTGCATACATTTCACGAAGCTGAAGTGGAAATAAGCGAGGCACATAGTTCTGATAGAACTGATAGGGGGTAATTCTGAATCCACAGTGTTGGCAGACTTTCCACTAGGTAGAACGATGACATCAGATGAGTCGCAGGGAACCATTGGATACATGCAGTGCAAGATCAAAGCCTGTGGATGTTTGGTTTCAAGAATTTCTATTTGTAAGGCTCAATGTCCTAGTTGAGTACAAAAAGAGCTTACTCTTAAATATTTCATTTTGAAAAAGTTTCACTGCTTATACACACTGCTTATACTGGACACAGGTCCACTTACACCATTTTGTTAAATCTGTTAAGTCTGTATCAGTCTGTATCCTTT
Organism: Hipparchia sbordonii; assembly: GCA_038048805.1. Lineage (NCBI taxonomy): Eukaryota > Metazoa > Arthropoda > Insecta > Lepidoptera > Nymphalidae > Hipparchia > Hipparchia sbordonii. The sequence goes on from CM076113.1 coordinate 374,191, forward strand.
TCTTGTCAATCATGGAACTATCAATAAATGCCAGTGTTAAACTAGCCTACTTCTTAAAGTAGGCCTTAGGATCTCTTCTCAGCAGAATCTGCATTCCGAACCAGTGGTAGATTTATGACGTGTCATAAGAGCCACAAGTTGGCCTACATGAAATAAATAAATTTTGATTTTGATTTTGAAATTGTCCATTAAAAACAAACAAGTTTGTCTTTGCGGGCCCCTTATATCCAAGGTTAAAATTAAAAACCCTGAATTGTGCAAGCTGAAGTGGCTTTTTTGGAGGTCAAATAATAAAAACTTTTAAAGTTCTTACTTTAACTGTATCATATTATGCAACTGGTCTTAATGCCTAAATACTGAAATGAAGTTTTAGAGCTTGAGCTTTCGAAATGCTAAGTGACCATTTTGACATTTGTTGTATAACATCTATTCCCTTATGGCCCGGAACGTCCAATTCCCCAAACGACCAATGTGTCTTGACGACGTTATTTGATATAGTGATAACATGTCGAGCCAGGCACTCTATTAAAGAATGAATGAATATTTTGTGATAAAAGTGATTTTCCTTTGAGAAATTCTTATCCCAATAATAATTAGGTTTTGGTTTCATCTACATCAATAGTAATCTTTCCATATCTATTCTATACTAATAAATAAATATGAAGTATTTTTCTGTAATTTCGAAATAAATGCCTCTTATAAACTTTGGTCTGTCTGTCTGTTTGTTCGGAACGTTGAACCTTGCGTACGTTGCGTTGAACTCCAGAACCCAACTCCTCAACCCTGATGGTGCAAGGAACTGCACTCCTAAACCGTGGTGATTTAGGAATTGTTGATTGTAAATTGAATACGCGGATGAAGTCGCGGACAACCGCTAGTTTTATATAAATAGCAAGCAAAACAATAAACATTTGTAGCAGCAAAAAAATTCGATACATGTGGTGGCTTTCAAGGACTTTATTTATTAATCACTTAATTTGAAATCTTGATGTGACATGCAAATATGATCTGAACGCAACGGTGGTATCGGTTCGCGTCGCGTGTTTCGAGTATGTTACTACCTCAAATCGATCATGATCGTCCCGACGGGTCGTGCCCTCACCCGTTGCCCGTCGCCCGTCGCCCGTCCCTCGTCCCTCGTCCCCGTCGCCCGTCCCTCGTCCCCGTCGCAGTCCGTTGTTAGAAACGTCCATTTGAGTACATTAACCGGAGTCTAGACTCCAGACTGCTACTCCCTAAAAAGGTGAGGTCACAGCACTCGAGGATCGAGCCCTTTGTTGTCTGGCCTGACGATATCAAAGGGATATTATAATATAGAACCTTAAAAATGTAGGTACCTCTATAAGGTTCTACTTTACAATCAAGTTCTACATGACATCATAATATACCAATTCGGACGGTAGAATAACTTCACCTTGCCGAAGCTTCCCACACTCCTACTTTAGGAATTCTACTGGGTCAATTTAGGAATTTATTATTCCAGCTTCCAGGCCAAGGTACCGACAGTAGGCTAATAAGCAACCAGACCCTAGGCACAAATGTAAATGCGGGTTAACAGTAATGACTGAACCGATTTGGCTGGGCACCGAGATAGAATATAGTCTGGAATAATACATACACGTAGGCTACTTTTTGTCGCGGATAATAAGAGAGTTCCCGCGGGAACTAAAAACCTCAATCATGGATTTTTTATCTATTATATAAATAAAATAAAATATTTCTTAGATTCTTTTTTTTTTTAATAAATAATGTTTTCACACATTTACTGAAGAATCACCGTAGGTATATAGCCGTCTCGATTCCGTCGATGGCGTTTCTGCGTAAGGCCACCTGTTGCGGCTTATCATGGAAGTGGTCACTGGTCGGCTAAAGTTAGCATGCTCGCTGGTCGCTGCGCGTGGGATGTCTATATTAGCCGTTACTCCGTTGTTCAGTATTGCCGATAAAGACGCGATAAGACGACGCGAGCGTTGTTCTACCCTTCCGCGTCCGATAGGCATAGCCATTATTCAAGCTATGTTAAGTCGTCGCTTTTACACAAGTTTACACGATAGGCAAATGGGAGTCCCAATAGATTGTGATTATTTAAATACGCCTCAAGGAAGTCGCGAACAAGCGAGTCGCGAGTCAACATCGCGAAAAGTAACTTAGTCGTATCAATACAGCAACTGGCAAAGGGCATTGACTGTCGCCAGGAGGGACGCAGGCAGGCCTCATAAAGGGCTGTCATTATTCACTTCCACGTGCGAAGCCGCTTCTTTATGCCGAGTGTTTTGCTTTTATTTCTTTTCCCTTTAAAATAACCACGTTAAGTCACATGCAACAAAGTAGCTCGAGCATATTAAAGTACCTTTCTGTATCATCTATGAGATTCAAAATTAAGAAAGCAGTAACCCATAAACCAGTTTTTTATCCCATAATAAATGCCCAAAATATAGCAAGCGCGCTTAAGCGTGTTTATTCTTACTTCGGTAAAAAGACCGAAGTGGTTTAAACAAAAACTTAAGAACTATGACGTAATCGTGGAATCCAATTGGATCCCCTTAGCAGGAAATTGTTGAGATAAAAATGTGCATTTCGGATGTATACGTATATAGAAAGGTTTATGCTTGTAAGGCGAATAAAGAGAGCTTAACAAATTGCAAAGTAAATAGTTGAGGCGCCATCGATTTATTGACCTGAACTTATGCTTGTTAAAAGAGAGGTAGGTACTCAATCATTTAAAGAACAGTTTTTTGGCAATGCTATTTTCTATTTCTATCAAAGCGTTTTTAATAGTTCTTATTTCATTTCAAGGGGTTGACACACTACCTTCTTATTTATTATCTATTAGAATTCCGGATATTTACCTATTACCTGAGGGGTTTTATAATTTGTAATAGTACAATTTTCTATTTTTCAAATATTCTTTCTGTACTAGATCATTCATCTCTACATTATATTATCGACTGATTGCAGACATGTGTTTGGCTCGTGTTGATATCATTAAACTAAAATAATAATACATTTTCATTTTAATGGAAGTTTACGCTGGAAACTCTATTTTTATTAAGTCTGAATCACGTAGTTGCACTATCATCACTGTTATAATAGGGTTTTCTAAGTCGGAGATATTGCATGTTACAGTGTTTTATTTATCTGTTATTAGTATGTCGTGGTCTTTTTAGTCCTCTTCAGGACTTCATTGCTTCGTGTCTAGTTGGGACTTAAATTCTAATAGAAATTCTCTATATCCCTAAATCCTTCACCACACTCCACATGAGCTAAGAAATTCGTGACTTCGTGAGCTAAGCTACAAAAACAGTGAGCTAAGTTGCAAAAACAAAGCCTTTCCAAGAAGTAAAGATGAGGAATGCATAATTTGTTTTAGTGGTTATCACCATGCCTGTTTTCTATATCCTCAAAGATGTCAAAGAGTTTATAGAGAACTTTAAATGTTCAGGTGGACTTACATTCTATGGCACAGTTTGATGTGAACGTGGTAAACTAGGCCCCTAGGCTTACCTTGCTCCCCTTGTCCCTCCATCCTTGGCGCTCGCGTGAGCGCGTCCCGCGGGAGCCGATGCTCGTAAGTAATGGGGTCACGCAGCCGCAGCCCGCAAGGCGACGCTTACTGAATTTCACTGCAACCCTCATTTTGCATTATATACGCCTCTAACATATAGCGTTTCTCTTTCCTAGCTTCCATTCCCTTACCACGATCTTTCATTATTCTTCCTAAAATGTTATACTTATAGTCTATAGTCGCCGGAGCAATAACATTCATGTAGCGACGATAAAGCAAACTGGCATCATGCTATATGTTGTGGCGTGCTTGTGCTATGCTACAAATGCCGTTTGAAGTATATTATGAGTAATGACTTGAGTATCATCATAATAAGACGGAAGTGACAATATGTAGTGTGATGCATTATCGCACGTTTATGTTATTCTATACAACATTGGATATTAGATAATTTTTTATATCTCACTAGATGATAACAAACCGCAATTTCGTCCGCGTGGATTACAGTTTTTTAATTTTCCGGGATGAAATGTAGCCTATGTGTAAATCCTGGGTATGAGCTGTCTCCATTACTAGCCAATATTGTTTTTCAAGTGTTTTTGTACTACGTTTTCATTCTTCACCTTCCTCGTAAATCCGAGTAGCTGAAGGGGCTTGGCTTTATGAGATTTTCTTTGTCCTTATAAAATGGGATCAGGGGGCGTGGCATGAAGTTACTCCTCTGCTCTGAATGTGTTTAATTTTTCTTTGAAATATTCCTATGTAAATATTTCTGTGCCATTCATTCTATCGTTATCCTTTCATATTACAATGTATTGTTGTTTAGAGATAATATATTGGCAAATTCTATGTCGCTATATGAAAAAACAATTGGGGACAGTTTGACGATAAGATCCTAGTTTTTTGTTTTTTGTTTCAGTTAATGAAATAGCATGAGTTTAGCTTAGATATACAATCAGTTCAAAATATGGGCCTTTTGAAAACCTCCTGTTCGTGAGTAATAAAGCTCGTTCACCATTGTGTGACGTCGTATATTAATTATGCCTCCCTTCGTTGTCATCGACGAACGCGTATTATTCTGACGCGTTTATGCTTATTTGTTCTTTTGCATTTATGTCTCTTTGTGTTCTATAGTTGTTATTTAACATTTTATTTCAAACTAATTGATGCCCGCAATTTTTACGAATTAATTCTAATAAAATTCTATTTTTAGGATAAAATACAGCCCGAGTTACTTCTTGTAATAATAATAATGGTATAAATAAATTTTAACTTTATTAATTTTAAATTTTAATTTATAGTGTACATCTTGCAGATCTCTTAGAAAAAGGATATAGGCCTTAGCCCACCACGTTGACCCAATGCAAACTAACTACTACAAACTTTCAAGAACATTATGAAGATCTCTCAGATGTGCAGGTTTCCTCACGATGTTTTCCTTCAAAGTTGAAGCATGTGATATTATTTAATTGCTTAAAATAAATAACGAATATAATATTATGTATTACGCAGTTATTATTTTATTTCTATTAGTTATCATACATATATGCGTAGTTCCTATTGTCACGAAAACTTTACTATTAATAACAGTGTATAATTCTTTAGCTGCCTTATAAATATTCCTTATCAATTTTATATTGACGTCGTGTCATAATTTATTCTAAACGCGATTTGATACGTAGTTCTAAGAGCCCAAAAATATTTCAGATAGTTCGTATTGCGTATTATCATTAGTTATCATACTTAATTACGTAGTCACTCCTTCTTTTTTTTTGGTTTTAAGCCTATATGTAAAGTTCTTATATCCAATACCTATCAATTAATTACTGTCTGAATGAAATTGTTGTTTGCATGGCACTATTCCAAAACTGCGCTCTTTTTCAGCATGTTTGGATTATATTTATCTACTTCTTTGTTTGCGTTCTTGACATAAGAATGAAACTTGTGTAGCGTTAAGAAAATGCACATTTGAAAAGTTTGTCTTCATTTGAAATTAATATCGTTTTTGTTTTATATATATCATTAACTAAATTGTCTTTCCTAAAATTAACGAATCATACAAGTTTTAATCAATTCTAAATTCATGAAATGCTTTTGTAAGTCATAACAAATTAAAGGAAAATTTACAGTCATGCTTAAAATTCCTTCACGCAATAACAACGAAGCTTTCTATTTGAATGCTATAAAATATTTCCGTAGGAATAGTTTTAGCAGTACTCTTTAAAGTTGAATTCCGTTGCTCTAGACGCTTGTAGTTCTTAAATCTATATTCTTACTAGGCCAATGCTGAAAATTATTAAAATGTCACAATAGAAGCCAGAAAGCGAAGGTATCAAAGGTTTTGACACAAAGAAATCGACGACGAAGGGCCTCGCTTACGAAATGGGACCAAAATGGTGCATCTACTAACTAGGTCAAGCTCGCTTACGTTGGGTCGCCACGTGTTCTCCCCTCCGCTACCATTCCCCTTGATGATACTTTATATACCCTAATTCAGAGATTTAAAGTCTATTTTGCATTGCCCTTATATTTCTGCTATCGCCTATCGGCCTTGCCGTAGTGTTGCACGAATTAGATTTCAAGCCATTGGATAATCTCTTCTATTCGTCGGTAATAGAGATTGAGTTTCCTTGCAACTCGTTTCCATTTAAAAATTCTCTACAGACGTGACTGACTTCGTTCCAACACACATTCGTATTAGCCAAAGTTGGGAGTCTTGTTAAGTACACGCGCTGAGCGCAAATTACAGCACCATCAGCTTTGCATTGTATGTACAATGTATGGTCGCAGACAGAAAATGTTTATCAGTTTTCAAAGTAGATTCTATATCACATTGCGTGCCGTAAGGTCTATAACGCCATAGAACATCGAAAGCATATCGACTGTCAGGCATAGACGTGTGCATGTAATTATGAATCTTAAGGTGGTAAACATTTTCTGTCCGCGACTGTATATATGTATGTATAAATAATAATTTTAATTATTTATTGGTTAACTGCTCTGCAAGTCCTATAGTGTTCGTTTAAAGGGATTTGTGATCTTAAATTGCTCCCATTTCATCCAGAACCGGAAGACCGAGATATTGTCTATAGTTGAAAGTAAATTAGCTCGACGTGCTTGAAACTCATTGTTTATTAATAACTAAGTCGGAACCAAAATTGGACGAGGAAGTTGGTCACGTCTGTAGAGACGTCAAGCGTTGCACGAATTGAATTTTAGGTCGTTGGATAATCTCTGCTATTCATCGGTATTAGAGATTTAATTCCCTTGCAATTCTCTCGCAGTTAAAACATTTGTATATGCGTAGTTATTATGTCGATAGCGTTTGCTTTTGAATGTTATGACACGGAAGTTGTCGACCAAAATCTTTGTCTTCGTCCAATATTAAGTCGAGTGAAGGACTCAAGTAACTACGTTCAACATATGCATAGAAGTATTTGAAACATGATTGCCTTTCGATGCTAATTTGTACACTTCTTTGTTTCTTTATTCGTTTTTTAAGCTCTTTGTTAGAACTATTTGTTATTCAATGTTATTGATATGTCGTACCTCAATGAAATAAATAAAAATAATGTCCAAACCAGGAATCCCGATACAGGCCAGTGGACATCTATCCTTATTTGCTTGCTGTTGGTTTGTCCTTGTCCTCTAACCAATCATGTAGTAACGAAGCAATTCGTCATGATCGTAGAACAATGACGGCTCTGCATTTAATCAACTTTACAGTACAGGCATTTGAAATAATTTGAATAAAGTTTTGTTACCATAACTTTTTAAATAAAAAGTCTATAGGAATGAAATGTCACATATACCCATTTAAAACAAATAACAATTGTTAATTAAATGACCAAATATGCCAAAGAGTCATTTTTTGACTTTTTGCAAATCCGTCACTGTTCTACGATCATGACGAATTGACCGTCGTGATTTCTTGCATATATACCTGTAGTTAAGAATCTGGAGAAAGACATATACTACTTTTCATCCCGCAAAAACAAAGTTCCCGAGGGCTTTTAAAACCCTAACCTCACGTGGACGAAGTCGCGGGCATCAGCTAGTTGCTTGATAAAGAAGAAACCACGAACTCTATAGTGGTATTAACTAGGTCCTCTAACTTTCTCTCGGCGTTATCTAAACTAGAATCAATTTTAAAGGCGTAGCCCGTAAGTTCATGTCCAAATAAACCTAACTGAACGAAAACTTTTAGTAAACCGTTTAGTTACCTTCTTTTTGCGTGGGAGTTCTGCTTCCTACCAATCCAATTAATTTGTATTGTTCATAAATTAAATTATATTCGTTCATAGTATTTTTTTTGTCCATGGAATTAAATTTTTTGTTTGGCACGGTTGTTAATGACATAATAGCGCAATAGGAGTCTGAAAACCACTATACTTAATTACTACTATGTACATATAGATAACAAAAAGCTTTGCTTTAGCTACCCATAAGATACCTAATAATAATTTATTGTATTGTTTTGAAAAGAGCAACAGATGAGTTTTTTGCCGGCTCTTCTCACCAGTATTTGCGTTCGCAACCGGTGGTAGAGTCTTGACTTGTCATGAGAGCCACAAGCCTGCTTTGAAATAATTACTTAATTGAATTGGTATTTATTATCCTCGTCTCTAAATAAGCAAATACTAAACAAATCGTTACTGTACAAAACATTGCATGCAATATGCATTGTTCATTTGTTAGATTTGACTTTAAAATAAGTATTTGTTAACAAAGATTCAATTATGGATGCCTTTATTGACACATTTAACATTTTATAGTCATAGACCATAGTCATATTGATAGATTAACGCGAACCATTCAAATATTTCTTATTATTTTAAGGGGCTGTTTCGAGTAAAGTTGACGTTTTGATAGTTTTGGATTGGCGGCAGGTCAAAATCATTCGTTGGTTTAAATCATCTTTTTGAGTCTGTCAACACTGCCTTTGTTGATCGGTGCGAGGTCGCCACTCTAGCACCTTGCGACAATAACGACCATCAGCAGCCTAAGCTCGAATATTTTAACATTCGAATTTGGAAAAGTAAAGGTACTTCACCTTTACTTTTCTACTTTCTTTTCTACTAACGTCAGCAAGAAATTTTGTATGAAAATGCTAGGAGCGCTCCTGTCATTTTCATATAAAATTTCTTGCTGACGTTAACTTCACCTTTACTATTCGAAAGTTAAAATGTTCGAGCTTAGGCTACAGTTCTTCGAACTATATGCCCCGCCCATTGTCACTTCTGCTTCGCGGTTCGATGAGGTATGCCGGTACCTCTGGTACAGGCTAGATGGCGATCTTGATATAGGTCAAGTATTACATTTAATTTATTGAACTCTTTTTGTAATTTGTCGGTAAAAACAGTAGAATTCGGGTTTATTGTTTTTGTTACAGGCAGGCTTTTGTTATTGAGGCTCTCGAGTTAAAATCAGGTCGGCCGGCAGCGTCGCTGTGCGTGGGTCAAGTTCGTTTCGCCTGCGTTGGCCTTTTCTGTAGTTTCCGTCTTTTTCCTTTTTTATCTATTTAATAAAAGTTCCCTTTTGTGTTACAGCATTTACCTACAGCTCCGCAGTATTCTAGAATTTTATTCATGGCATATTTTAAATTTTAAATTAATTATTTAGTAAGTAAATATTTTAGTATCCCTTACTATATTTCTAGATTTTGTCACCGAGTTATTGTTTAACAATAAGCAGATGTATCGTGCACTATGGTTTATTGAGTTATAGTCATTGTCATTAGTCATGATGAGTATTTGGCTTATAGACAGTGACCAAGAGAGAGATGATGATGTAGGTGGCAAGTTGGTTACAGGAACATCGCTCTATCAAACGTAGGCCAACCGAGTTTGTAATTGTTGGGTTGGTCTTGATTATTATGGTCAATACTTCCAATGTTTGATGGTGTAGGAAGGTGCTGGGCAATAGATAATTAAATTATTATTATTTAGCATGTTGATACAATTTGATTCAATGAGATTTCTTTGCTTTGTTATTCCAATAACTTATCTGCCCATCCAACAAACAACACATCATGCGTTACGGTTTCTTTCTAATAAAGTAATAACAACAGTGATATATTTAACGTTTGTTACTTATCGTTTGTGACTGCTATTAAAATCCAGTGCTCTCGCTTTTTAAAACAATACAAAGCAATATTAATAATTCACGGTATCTTGACGATATGAATTTCAAATTATTTTCCACTGCCGTCTACAAAGTTTCTATTAGAATAATAAACAGAATTTGGACCGTTTTTGTGATACAAACTTAAAGCTGCAAAGCACTTGTAATTATTCCAAGTAAGCCTATTTTGAAAGACATTTAAAGGTTAAGCAATTTGAACAATTTCATTACGAATTATATACTCGTAAGTTATAGGTTGCTCTATTTTTAACCTCAGATGCATAAGAGGGGTGTTGTAAGTTTTGCCTTCTACTTGATCTTCTACTTGGAATTATATTATTGTTCTATGTATATCTTGAAGGATAAGATAGTCTATACAATAATTTAGAAGTTATAGTACATGTATAACTTTGGAGAGTCAGTTACGGAAAAGGATTAACTTTTTATAGAAAACTTCCAACACTAAACTAAATTAAATTTTTTATGAGTTACTTTTGTTTATCATAATTTAAACAAAGGTTTCCCGTCTTCGATGCCATTATTGTTTCCATCTTTGAGATAGCTAGACAAGCTTCAAGCCTGCGAGCATACTAAATAACACGAAAAAGTTACAAAACGACTGCGGAAAATTGGGTATAACAATCGTTATATTGATTTTGTTCGTAAAAAATACCTTTTTCCTATGTTGTATGGTAGCCTATGTCAACCGGACTATAATAATATAATCGAATGATTCACCAAAATCGGCTCAAGTGACGTTATGGTGGAACTTATGTCATTAGAAACATACACGCATGCACATAATATTATGTACATGACTGCTAAAATCAAAACCCTTCCTTTTTGTTTTGCGGTAGTCGGGTAAAACATATTTTCCATTTCAGTCTTTTACTATCAAATTCTAAAATCTTATCTGTTGTATTTCTAGCGCTATCTAAGTACACAGAGTTAGCCCAATTGGATACAAATTACAATGAATCCTATTTTATTACAATAAACTCATTCTTTATCACCACTTTGTAGCTGTCTTGTAATTGATTGTATACACACTTTTTATTCGCAATTTTTGGCACGTTCACAATCTCCTATTTACTGAAAGGTTAATGTGGTATAAATATTTGTTGTTGTTTTTATGAAATTGTTCATTTCGTGTTTGTAAAAATTGAGAATTGCAGTTATCAGAATTATCAATTACCTATTCATCTTTGAAATGGCTTTTTAGGAATTTTTGTGTATCCAGCTTTTGTATAAACCTACATCTATGTATTTGAGCTTTTGGGTTCCGTTCTGAACTTCTGATTCGTTTGGCAAACTCTTTCAAGTTATTAGAACCTCTTCTGAGACATCACTCGTACCTATGTGAATTGAGAACCCAATTAAGAATCTATTTTCATTCATCATTATGCCATTCTTGTGGTGAAAATTTTCGGACACTATACAGCTTCATTAGTTGACAGGAAACGTTTTCAGTTTCTAAAACTCTGCTGATTTCTATCAATCGGTGAAGATTTGTTGCTATGTTCGCTTCCGAGACCAATGAATGAGCCTTGAGATTCGTAATATAAGAACGATGTTTGAACATCATTACTGTTGAACTCCAAAGACAATTGAAGTGTTACGAAGGTCGCCTTTATGTGAAGGTTCTAACAGAGAAATGAGGCATTTAATAATTGCGATGGTAAGGGAATGGTTACATTAAGCATCGCCCTTGTTGAAACTCTCTACTGTTAGACAATGTTCTGGAAATTCAGATCTGTTTAAGCAATGTTTGTGAAACTATGACACGTTACCCACTCGATGACTTACTGGTATGCATCAAAAACATCGGTCGTTAACTATGAGCCTCATAAGAAGGATCAGGATCATTCTGCGGGTGATAGAGAAAGCTCGGAGTTTTCCTGTGAAATCAAAGCGGGAATGACGATATCCCTTACGTTCGAAGAACCGATTTTCACGACGTGGGGTCCCAAGATGATGAGTGATGACCTCGCATCGGGAAAGCGCAGTGTTGGCAGAACCCCATAGATGGATCGACCATCATCAGATGTGTCGCAGGAAATCGTTGGATGCATGCCAAGATCGAGGCTTCTGGAAATTCATACAAGAGGCCTTTGTCCATCCGTGGACGTCTATCGGTTGATAAAGAATACCGACTCGTATCATAATTATGTGTATCGGTTTGATGTTGCGCGGATCTTGCAGCCAGCGCGTTCGGTTGCTAAGCGCGGCCGGCCTTGATTTGCGGTTAGTATGTAGTAAACGATGTTTATATTACTATTCAGCGGTAGTATTTTCCCAATCGCATTAATGAAGTGGCCTTATAAACTCGCGAAAATGCTGAATTAATTATATCGCGTAGTGGACGAACTTACCGCGTGGGTTTAATACAAGTCACGATACCAATAATTTTACTAGGCACGGAACTAAAATTTAGTCAATGTCTGGCCGTGTTATTTCACAGCTTTATGAGCTGTCACGTAATGTTAAGAGACGTGGAACCATCACTGAGATAGAGAACAGATTTTGCATAGCTGTTTTAAATATGTGCCAGTAATTAAATTCACTTCCGCACAATCTGATACCGTCCGACTGGATATAATCCGTCACCGCTTTAACGAAATTAGTCCATCGAGTAGGTGTAACCGTCCCCTAGCCCTTTCAGCTGACCCTGCACTGCCAAAAGGATTTAGGATTCACAATTATTGCACAGTGCCGACTGTTCACGGATTCTTCTGAATGCCCTTTAGTCAAAGCAAAAATAAAATCTTTATAGATACTTTAACAAAAATTCATCTGAATACGACAGCATGTGTGCTCGGTTGGATGAGCAAAGTAAGTAAAAACAATTACGAGTACGTACAGTGATGCGGCATACATAACAAATAGCCGTAGCGAATTGTTGCTCGATGTAGTGTAATGATAGGGAACGCCGTAGATCGATATGTAACCCAGTAATGTCATTTATGAATGTATGCTGTAGGTTTACTAGTGGTCCTAGGACGTAACACTGCATGACAGTTCTCTACAGTGCAGTCACTTCCGATTCGCTGATTGAACAGATTTGTTGATTGATTGAGGACTGTTGGTTAAAGTAATGTGTTAATTTACGCCTGAAAAGGGAAACCTATGGCTGGTCTATGTATGATATACCCGAAACTATGTTACTATGTTACCTTCTTGCTTGATCTTTACACAATGACCAATTTGTCTACCAACTAAGTACCATTAGTCAAAATTGTTTTAATCTTGACTAATAGCTAGTAGTTGTTACGTTAAAAATTGGTGGACCTAAGTAGAACTCTTTCTTCTTCGTCTTTGTGAACCTTTTCATTACATATCAAATAAACACGCGGCAAAATATCGACTTTCATGTTATAATTACGACTTTCATTTCTGGGAAAATGTAAGCACAGTTAAGTTATAAAAGTTAGCAAACAATTTTCAAGTCATGTCTCACGTTTGTCGATTGATTATAAAACATTTCGAGTAAATGTAAATGCGTTAACATCGTTTCTTTAAAATCACATTCGCTACACGACACACGTTAAATAAAAGCCTCTTTTCTTTGAAGTCCTCATTTTACTTTCTTTTGCGTTTGCATCATTAAATCGGTTATGGTTACATACTTCTTTTCATTATTTCTTTTTCATTAGGTCTTTGCATTTTTATCTCTCGACTCTCAAAACATTTTCGATTCTTTAAAACTGCATTTTTTGTATTAAGTATAATGGAGGAGAGACCTTTATTGTGTTTAAATTATTGAAAAAAAAGTGATTTTTTATAGAGATTTATGTGGTTCAAAGAGGTTCGTTCACTCAGAATAATTTGGTCTTATATTTTAATACTAATTATTATTATATTCTTTTCCGATGTCTTTTTTGGGTTATTCAGTTTATTCAAATCTTATCATATTATTGATGGAATCTAAGGAAGAAGAGACCTTTAATGTTACAATAATATGTTCTTTAAAGTATAATTTAATACAGTCGCTTTTCTCAAACAGCTCTTATTTTAATAATAAATCTATTAAAGTCGTTGCCAACAACGATAGTATTGCAACAGAAGTTTTGATCAAATGTATCATTAAGATTAATGGAGTAGCAGTAGTGTTAATTTTAATTAGTTTTAATTCTAGCGTTAATGTTACCGGCTCCATAGCACCACTATGCTCTAAATGCTCGTCTGCGGGTGGTTAGGTTGTTGCATGTCGTGTTTCCGGCGACGACTGTTTCGAGGAAAAGCTTTTTCACCGCCAGCATTCAATATGTTGTGGATTAAGCTGATTTTATAGATTCGCCGCACTAACCATCAGTCGACAGACCAAGAATGGTTTCGCGTGGGTTTTCTCGATTCATAGATTCTGACATATTTGAAGTTTGGTGGTATTGCTGTTGCAAAAACGTAATTTTTAATGGATTCATTTTTTACTTTGGTAGTGTTGGCAGCGTTATGGTAAAATCAGCTTTAAAGTCATTGCATTATAACATAACAATTGCTGCAGATATTGGATGTAGAGTCGAAGAACTAACGCCGAGCAGCCAGACGCGTAAGTGGTGTATGGGGCCTCTGTGGAACTGTTTAATGGACATGGATGTTTTCTCTTGTTGGAAGGTGGGACGCAGGGCCCGGGCCGAAGACCCCACCTGCCCTACCTCCACTTACGCCTCTGGATGTATCGTACGTCAACACATATCATACACTGTCATCTTGTTAACAAACAGGGCTCGCTAACAGGATTACCGCTAACTTCTAAGCGTTCCAACGCGAAACGCGAACGCTTGGCAGTTATTACATTTCGGTAATATTTCTATGTACATAATATCTATGATGTCGAACATTTTATGATAGCGACATGCTTAAATTAACATTGTCGTAATTTATTTTGCGTCGACATTGGATCAAATAGAATTTAATAACTGCGTAAACCCCAAATACTGATTCGTTTAAATCGGCAAGTTACCATTAAATGTTTTGAATGTCCTTAAGAATTAATTGGCATTTCAGTGCTTTTATGGTCAGTTTGGAGTTATAAGAACTCTGAATTTTATATTCTGTTCTGTCCCCTTACGTGGTACGCTCAAGTAAATCTGATTACTTTGCCCCTTCCATTGGGGCTTAAAGGTCACCTTCGTCTGACAGATAGATGGCCACGCGTAAACTTAATAAATTAACCCAATTTATTATTCCCATGATATTTCTTCGACCGAGGTTTCACGCTTCGATGAGCAAAGTTCAATCCATGAAATACGTAAGATTAATTTTGTTAATCGGTCGTCATTTCGTAATGCAAGATCGTGGACGAGTTTTCTTTTGGTCTAAATATTGTTTATTTAAATGAAGCTCTGTTTGTTAACCTCAGGTATTACTTTTTAAGCTTTTTGCTAATCTCTTACATGTCTCTTACAGTTTCAGTGTTTCCGTATTTTTGATTGCTATGTGAATATAAAACCAACGTTTACTTCAGACCAATGCTTAATTACAACAAGTGTAAATTGTTGTTTTTTTGAATACAAGCCGTTATGGTTGCGTTGTTTTATAACAGAGTTCCTATAGCCGACGTCCATCTGTCTTCTGGCTCCATCATAAGACCCTGGATATCTTCAAGGACCAGAGTACTTATCGAGACAAATCAAACGAGCTCAAACTCGATAGGGTTACGTAGTTTTGTTAGATATCCCATAGCCGCCTTCCGGCTCCATAATCCGTAACAGTTTCCCAAAATACGAGTGTCGTGTGACTAACCGGCAAACTTACACGATTTTTTTTTCTTATTTTAATACTTTTGTCATAATTTTCTAGAGCAAAGCATGTACGTATTTATTACTTTAAATTATAAATTTGTATAGTGGATGTGTTTACTTTGTTGTTACTAATGAATAAGAATTGTGTTAATGTGTTTCACTACTTGATCTTAATATGTATTACGTACTTTCTTCTATATTCTTCTCTTTTATCATCCTATCTTTAGGAGTTTGGTAAAATGATTTTTATTGTTTAAAGTAGGTTAATAATAATTTAAGCTTACTATCTGAATCTGATATCAAAAAGATCGTAGATTATATTTAACGAATGAGAATTTTTAATTTCATCAATATAGCTTCTGTAAGATAGCTGGTTTCTTAGAGAGATTTTTGCGATGTTAAAACTCTTTCTCAAAGCAACTACAAAGCGAATAAAGAAGTATAGTTTACAGAAAATCTCAAAGACGTACCTACCTTACTAACGAAATTAAAAATTATAAGATTGAATTGGAGTTACGTGTACTGGTAAATAATATTTACCAGTACACTTGTGAAAGTACGATGACTCAGGAATGATGATTATTCGCGAAAAAATAAAAGCACTTCTGAATTAATTAAGAGCCCAAGTCATTGAGGTCGTATGAATTTGATAACGTGATTTGTACTGCGCAAATAAAAACTCAACAATGCGTATATTTAAATGTATTAAATTTTAAATGACCTTCCTTACTCCGTAGTCCGTGGCTTGGTTTTGACCTTGGCTTTTGTCGGGTACTCTTAACTGCTTATTATTCTAGCTCGGGTTTGACCAGAATCCTGTTTTTAGGTAAAACTCGGTAAAATTTCCCTTATAATTTCGCAAAGTCCGCCCGTCTGTCCGTCTGTCTGCAGCACAGCGCAGAGACTGTTGGTACTAAAGAGCCGTAATTTGGCAAGGCTATGCATATTAAAATAATGCCGGAAAAGTTGTAAAATAAAATTTTGAAAAAAAAAAAAATAATTAAAAAAAAATATATATATAATTTTGGGTACCTCCCCTACACGTAAAGGGTGGTATATTTTTTTTACTCGTCTAACGAAAATAGGTGATTTCCGCCCTACTCAGTTCAAATAAAACTAAAGCCAACTCTAAAACGCAATGCGGGTTTAAAAATGCAGTTGTCGAGCAACAAAAAGCCGAAAAGAGGCTGTTGGCGAGCGAGAGAATATTATTACATTTAATGTTTTATTGTGATGCGGTTTTGTGATGCTGCTTTTCTCAGCTTTTAGAGTATTTATTTATTGCGATCGACACAGTTTTACAAGTTCTTCTAGTTGTGTGCATCTCTGTTTAAAGTTCACTTCAATAAATTCCGTTGAAGACCTCTCTTTTTTTTTTTTTTTCTCTGGTGGAATGGTGAGCGCTGTGGTCTTAAAGTGGGTCTCATGTTCGATTCCCGGCAGGGGCAACTTGGGAATTTATAATTTCTGAATTGTCTGGTCTGGTGGGACGCTTTTGACGTGGCTAGTTACCAGTTTACCACCCTACCGTCTGAGACGTGCCGCCCAATGCGATTTAGCATCCTGGCCCTATGTATGGCGTATAAAAACCGATCAGGGATATGGGCTTAATTAAAATTACTCTATTCCAAGTTAATCCGCTGCCATCTTAGACTGTATTGTCACTTACCATCAGGTGAGAACGCAGTCAGGGGCTATCTTGTCATGAAATAATTAAAAAAGGAAGGATTTTTCGGTCAAAATCATGTCTTCAAAAATGTTCGAAATTCAGGGCCGCTACCCTGAATTTTATTGCACAGTTAGGTAGCAACCTTGCTGAGATGGTTCATTACACCTTCACTTTAAATTACGTTTTATCTTGCTCTAGAATATACCATTTAAAACACATAAGAGTAAGACAAAACACATTTTACCCAGCTTACTAGGTAGTATACAAAAGATAAGTTTGTTTCAGTTGCTGAGAGGCGACATGACACAGTTGCACTTTTTATAAACGCAGGTCGCGCTTGGCAACGAGCCTTATTAATGAAGATCTGCATTATGGCACGTTTTTTTTGATGACAAGATAGAACTAATCTGTTTGTACACGCCATCGTGCCGGAACGTTAAATCGCGTGGCGACACGTCTTTGACGGTAGGGTGGTAAATAGCCACGGCCCAAGCCTCCCACCAGACCAGAAAATTCAGAAATTATAAATTCCCAAATTTCCCCTGCCGGGAACCCGAGGCCTCCCACTTAAGACCACAACGCTCACCACTGTGCTAGGAAGGTCGTCAAGTTGTATGCAGTTGTTTGTACGTTGTATATAGTTGCCCACTCCTTAGTTCAGTCTAGACTTTTTTACGAGCGATAAACGCTGAAGTATCTAAAAACAAGCGTTCCATTGTGTGATGGGGTTTTTATTGACTGCTCATGCTGAATCAGGTCAAGGTCAATAGATTAATCTCGTCGTCGTTTTCGGACAGAACTGAATTTTTTCCCCGAATTTCCGAAGCTCGAATCTTCACCAAATGGCTCAAAGTTATGGTTAACTTTTAACATTAACATAATTGGAGACTGGCGAAAGAAAAAAGAACTATCGAAATAGGTTTAGTTTTTCGACGGTAGACCTTTAAGTACTGGTGGTTGTTCCAACAATCGCAGAAAGTAAAAAATTAATATTGCGAATTATGAACATAAAGTTCAGGCAAACACACACGCACATCACTCAATAGGTATACCTAGATTAGGTTGTCGCGGCGCCTCCACTAGACAAAAGGCGTGAAGCAGAAGAAGCGCCGTAAAAACTAAGTCATGTGTGGCACAACCCGGAAAAATGGTCCCAACTCAGCAAAATGCTGTATGCTTTGTACATGCACAAGAGCTTATAGCGCTGATTTTCAGCCAGGTCTCTGATTCGGGTGGCGAATCAGGCGATTTGTAACGTTGTTTCTACCGGTCGTAAGCTGCAAAGTATAGCACGTGGGTAATGGTGATACATTTGCGCGACGAGAATGTTTCCGCACGATAACGGTACGGCGGGATGCGGCAAGGTGCACGGGGCATCGGTCTCTAACGATCGTGGCTAATTCGGGCTGCTTTTCCTTTCCTTTTCACTGTGATGCCACTTTCCTGGTACTCTGTGTCTGTTTGTAGTATCAAAATAACAGTTTTTTACTAAATGCGTAATAATTATGTAAGTAAATAAGGCTACCTACCTTATTTACTATTAACAAAAAAAAAAAAAAATTTAAAATTTTTGTCTCTCTACTCGTAAATCGCGTTTAGTCGTAAATCTCTATAGAGATTCACATAGAGTTTATAGGTAAACGTGTGGTCAAAATTTTCTCGTGGCGCGCATCTTAGCCCTACTGGAGAGTAGGTAACAAAGGCTTTTATTTCGGAAAAGCAAGTAACTCTCACGAGATTATTAAAATTCACAAACGCTAATCGCCTGCTGGTTTTTCTCGGTTGGACGGCATCCCGAACTAGTGTTCGATTCATTTGACGATTCGAAAGCACTTTGTAAAAGTTTATTTGAATAAAAAATTATTCTATTTCTTTTTCTATTCCACACAGACAAAGTCACAGTTTGCTGACGGAATCTGTCGTTGTTTGTTCCAAGAAGCGGTATCCACAAAATAGGTATATTTTGTGGATACCGCGCGTATTCCTCACACATCTACCTGCCTGACCCAAAGTGCATATTAGCAAATTTTATTGGCTCGTTGCGCGTTGGAATGGGGATCCGTGATGGTGCCCAATGCATAATCATTCCAAGCAAACTTATTCCTTTTTCCACGTACCTACTAAGAAATTATGAAATCAACTCCCTTCGACGGTGTTCCCACTTAATTACAACGTGGGGTTATTCAAGGGGCGGATCAACAAATTCCTGAAAAGCCGCCAACGCATTGGTGGTGCCTCTGCTGTTACAATTATTCATGGGCGCCGGTAATCACTTAACATCAGGTGACCCGGTTGATCATTGGCTCGCTATTCGTATAATGAAAATTTATATGATGATATGAGTCTCGATCCTCCGCAATGAGGAATACCAATCAGGGAGAGGTTAAAATAACTATCGGATCCAAAACTCAATATCGATACACAATGAAAACAAAGTAACCTAAGCGAGCAAAAAGTTGAAGGAATCCCGTTATAACAGTGGCGAATGAGCGACGCACGCGGCTCCCACTGCCACAAAGGCGCCAGCCTCGCCTCGCCGCTTGGCCGGGTTATCTCCGATTCCGATGTGTTTACACGTGGTTCGTTAACCTGCGCCTCTGCCACGCGAGCCCACGACCAGTGGTACCGGCTATATTTGCCCTTTTAGCGCGACCGCATAATGGACTATTTTTTTTATTCGATGACAAGATAGCCCTTGACTGCGATCTCATTTGATGGTATGTGGCGATGCAGGTTAAGATGGTAGCGGACTAACTTGGAAGGGGTATGGCAGTGTAGATTCAACACATACCCCTAATTCGTTTCTATAATTACAATCACCAGCCACAAGTTTTAGTCTTTGGTCTAGTGCTTTGGTCTATGAATTATGGTGTAAATTGTGTCACTTTTTTTTTTGTCTGTAAATAAATAAATAAATAAATAAATAAATAAATACACCATTGTGCCGGAATGTTAAATCGCTTGGTGGCACATCTTTGTCGAGACCTCCGAGACCTCCCAGTTATAAGACCACAGTGCTCGCCACTGCGCCAGGGAGGTCGTATTTGTGCGCTCTTCTGCTAGTTTCGGACTCGCAAGCTGTAATCTGTGTTGTAATACATAAATTTTAATGCCACGTCAGCCTGCTTTCGTCGTAATGTAATTCTTCCTGCGAAACAGAGCCAATTTGTATTTTGTAGCAATTACTTATGATTTCCTTTGGACTTACTGCAGACTACTCTTTCAATCATGATAGCTTCCGTGTACCAACTATTCATGCAGTTTTATTAACTCTTATTCGAAGACCTCGTTCAAATAATTTCCACGGAAACCAATCTTAGGTAATGATAAGTAAAAACGTAATATGAAATGTATAAATTGAAATAATGAATTTGGTATTATGTGTAGTTAAGAATGGAATAGAAATATTTTTTATTCAAATAAACTTTTACAAGTGCTTTTGGATCGTCGATGAATCTACCATTTTACACTCTACACTAATAAGAATAATAATTGTGCATGAATGTAAATATTATATAAGGAATAATAAAAGCTATTTTATTTATTTATTTTATAGCAATGTGCGGCCGGCCTTAGCTCGATCACCAGCGGAGTCGGAAATCGGTGCATAACAACGCAATACCGCAATAGACGCGGCTCGATCACAAACTTAGTTACTGCAATGTATTGTATGCAATGTGTTACTGTATTGTATAAATACAGGGCTGTGCAAAAGGCATTTTGAATCATCATCAACCATCAATCATCGACGGCTCATCACCGAGCGCTGTGCGTCGATTCTCTTAAAATGATTTTATCAGTGTACGATCGCAATGGCCTGAGACGCGAATAGTTAAATTTTATTTTCCATGTATATTTTTTAACAGTCTCAATTCAACCCTATATATAATAAAGCTGAGAAACCTGGGACCACTTATCTGCTCCATCATGTGCTACGAAATCTCAGACAGACAGATAGATACACAGACAGACAAACACACAGACAGACTAAGGACTTAACCGTATGGTTAAGGTGAGGTGGTAAGAGATGTTCTATAACACCTCTTTTTCCATTGGGGGCTAAAGGAAATAAAAACGCCCAAAAACCCCTTACCTTTTTGGAAAAGTCAAAAGAGTAGGCACTTGCGTACCTTCATTTGAATTTATTAATTAATATTTATTAACCTACATTCTAATTATAAATAATTGGAATGTAGGTTTGCCGTTATTTAAAATTCGCATGAACTTGGGTTAACTATCTCTGCGATAGTAATTTTTTATTTTAATAATACACAGATAGTTAGCTATGACATTTTGTGCTAAAGGATACGATACCGTAAAATTATCAGCGTAAAGATGATTTTCGTGCATAATGATAGGGCAGTTGAATCGTTTATCTCATGAATTACCGTCCGAATTATTCGGGCGTAGTAACACAGTTTAGCCGTCGTACAGTTGGACAAAAATTGTGAGCCAATCAATTTCCTTGAAAATAATTTTGTTACCAGATATAGTTTTGTGGCGTGTCGCGTAGCACGATGGTGATCAATCAAACTAGTATTTTAAATGTGAAAATAATGTTTGTTTGTTCATTCAATTACGCAGCAACGGAATAACGGGTCGACTTGCTTTTTTTGCACGGAATCAGAGAGCGACATAAAACTATTTATCCCGAGAAAACAAAGGTTTCAGAAATGATTATTAAAAAATCTAATTCCAGGTATACAAAGATGTGGGAAAAAGATAAGAATTTTATAATAGCTGTCAAGCTATTATAAAATTCTTATCTTATCTTACATCTAACGAACGTCAATGTTTTATTGGAGGTTAGCTAGATTTAAGGTGCGAGTTCGTAGCCGACCGCGGCAGACTGCCTGTCTGCGGTCGGCTACGAACTCACACCTTTACTGTCATAATCCATTGTGTTGCTAGTTCCATAGGTACTCAGTGTTCATAATTTTAGCGACCTTTTTAATGTGTAACCATCGGTTGTGTGTCTAATAAATAAACTAAAAGTAATCGCGCCCAGTGTAGGGTAGCTAAACGGTGGCAGTAGTAAATTGTGGTGTTTTCATGCTCGGCGGGGTCATTAACTCTTCCGCCGACCTTGCGCTGCTGCGTTCAAGCTGACACTGCGCATTTGGACGCACTTCAAAATCTGCCAAAATTTAGCGCGGTGTGCGTCCTCATAACTACACCCTGATTCTATAGAAATTTCCGATAATTACTATAATATTATAAATACGAAAGTGTATTTGTTTGTTGGTATGTCTTTCAATGACGCGGAAGCGGAGCAAAGTCTCGACATGATTTTTTGCGTTAGTATAGTTGAGGACTTGGTAAATTAGGAATAAAATCACAGAAGAGCCGATTTTACAAATAAGATAAACCTCATTCTGGAGATTCTTCGCATCTGGAGTGGCGTTCACGCAACGGAAAGCGCAGTGTTGGCAGAGCCCCACTAAGTTGACCGATGACATCAGACGAGTCGCAGGAGCCGCTGGATACAAACGGCGTAAGGCCGAGCTTAGTGGAAACCATGGTAGACCTTTGTCTAGCAGTTGACATCTGTCTGTCTGATGTAGTTAGATAGAGATAAAGAAGAAGAAATTTTCACCGAATACGATGCAATATTGTCAAAAGTAATACAGTTTAATTTTGACCTAATATTAAAAAAAATCAAAGCTTTAATTTTGACATGATAGGCATTTGAATGAAACGGATTCACCTTGAATTTTATGTGCCGAATGAAATCAATCCTCCAATGCGGTTCCTAAATTGCTGCGTCAAGTTCACCCGTTTGTCCTCGACACTCAAATTCTTAGTTGTTATTATAAGTTGTCACGTGACTCACCGCGTCATCATTCCACTCGTGATTAATGAATAATGGTACAAATACAAAATATGATGGATAGCTTTACTTTGCGGAATTTCATGACGAATCGAGAATACCAAGATTTGGGGATTTCTGAATACAGGCTATATACAGCTCGCTGATGGACGGACGGACGGATAGTGGTGGCTTAGTAATAGGGTCCCTTTGGAACTTTAAAAAATAATTCTCTTTAAATTTCAGTCGCATTTCGAGAAAAATTTGAGTAGGTACAAAAAAATTCGCCAGGTAAAATTTTTTGGTAAAAATTGCAATATTGCCAAAATCATTCTTTCCAGGAATATTTCTAAAGTCAGCTCAACTCCAATGTATGATAGGAATAGCCGAAGAGGATCTTAGCATCCGCAGCAAATAGGTGTAATTTCGCTTTACTAGGTGTCATTCTACTACCTAGTTTCTATTATTTAGCTTCATAAAAAACATTATCTGAACTAATAGATGTCATCCCATCGGGCATCTCAAATAGGTTTTTTTTTCCTATCTCTCAACATGTCCAAGTTAGGGAAGTTTCAATTTTGCTTTTCTTTTGTCATGTTGCATGTTTATTTTAAATCTATACTTAATTTATACTATGTCCTGTGTAAAAACTCTCAGAGATCAGTTAGCTATCGGTTAAACTTTATTAATGTTTTATGGCAAGATTGTAAATGTACATTTACGAGCATAGTAAAGTTCAAGTTATCCCTGGTTCACGTATTAGCGAGATTTTGCTTGCGTTTGCAGGTCACGGCAAAACACACAAGGATGCGGCGAGCGTGCGCGCCACGCACCCCATCCCCGCCGCATGCGGGCTGTACTACTTCGAGGTGCGGATCGTGTCCAAGGGCCGCGACGGGTACATGGGCATCGGGCTGTCGGCGCACGGCGTCAACATGAACAGGCTGCCCGGTGAGTGGTTGCAACGGGAATCTTTGAATCAGCTGCACCGGTCGGCTCTCCTAATAGGTCGAAGCTAAACCTTGATCCAGCGATATCGATGTTGGACGTTTCCCTTTTGATGACTAAGATATTGCTTATAGTCAGGATAATACCTAACATAATGCAGTTTCTGACTTACCGATTGCTAGAAGTTTAGTTCGACAAGAAAGCCCTGTCTTACAACTGTATCTAAAATGTGGTTGGGGTGCTGTTTCCATTAATCAGAGTTATCCTCGTTGTCGTTGCAGGCTGGGACAAGCACTCCTACGGCTACCACGGCGACGACGGCCACTCGTTCTGCTCGTCGGGCACCGGCCAGCCCTACGGGCCCACCTTCACCACGGGCGACGTCATCGGCTGCGGCGTCAACCTCGTGGACAACACGTGCTTCTACACCAAAAACGGACACCACTTAGGCATCGCTTTCAGAGGACTGCCGGTGTGTGCAGCTCTCATTTATTCACTTGCGAAGCTACCTATGCCTTCGTAGTGATTAATAGGAACCTTTTGTCCGAGGTTTCGTCCGCATGGAATTCGATTTTTATAATTTTTGCTGGAAACCTTGATAAAAGGTAGCCTACGTGATACGTCATACTCCTCAACAATTTTTCGCTCAATATAATTTTATGCGTCAGAATTGCCAATTTGCATGAGGCCAGAATGGTGAATTTGTAGTGCTCTGAAAGGAGACCTGCGCTCAGTACTCACCACAGAGCGCAGGTCTTTACTAAGTCCCTGATCATGACGGTGTAAACTTAGTTATCTTTCTATCGTTCCCAGCCAAACCTATACCCGACAGTGGGCCTGCAGACGCCCGGCGAGGTGGTGGACGCGAACTTCGGCCAGCAGCCCTTCGTGTTCGACATCGAGGACATGCTGCGGGAGCTGCGCGCCAGGACCCGCTTGGCCATCGACGAGTTTCCCTTACCCGACGAGCAGGGGCAGTGGCAGCAGGTGTTACACAGGTGAGACACTCGTTTGGCCAGGGTAAATTTGCTTCTATGGAAAACAATGGAGAGTTGCAGGTGAATTGTCAAACACAAATTGACATGGACGAAATGCTGGTTTGACAGTTCTTAGTTTGCAACTTTCGTTAGCCACTGACATCTCTATGTCCTACTAGATAGCCGTAACACCAGCGAGGCAGACCGAGATGACATAGGCGCAATTAAATCAAAATAAACCTTGGATAAAAATAAATATAGAAGCAGGCGATGTGGAATCCCATAATACTTACAGAAAAACATATTTTTTTGCTTTAATCTGCTGAACCAGAAAACATTTTTAGTGGTACAACATGCCGCTCGCGCTATACACTGCTGCTTTTCCAGTAGTAGAACAAATGCAGGAATAATGAAACACAAAAAAGCTCTGAAATAAACCACTCCGGTTTCCGACATACGTTCCGACACCGAATCAACCTAGCGGTGCACGTAAAGTGCTCCGCTAAGTTGATTCGGTTGGCTAGGTGTTGCGTGCTGGTCTTGCGAACTTGCTGTATTTGTTCTACTATTGTACATCAGCGGCAGTGTACAGCGCGAGCGGAACTTTGTACATATTCTTTCTACTTAGGCGGATTAAAGCAAAATAATTTTGTTTTTCTTTGAGTAATATAAAAAAAACTGAGGTGGAAGATGTGGAGAAATCAGAAGAAGGTACTGTTTTGCCCAATCGTGAGCCGGTACGGGCCAGTTAGACGTGAGCTGGACGAGTGTGTGAGCGCGCTGTTTGCGGTCGCAGGATGGTGTCGACGTACCTGGTGCACCACGGCTACTGCAGCACGGCGCAGGCCTTCACGCGCGCCACGGGGCAGCCCATCGACGAGGACATCGCTTCCATCAAGAACAGACAGAGTTAGTGCACAATCATATTTCTTCCTAAAGGCATGTCTTTAGCGCTAAATCACTTCTTTCTTTGCGTTACTAATTTGTTGCAGAGAATTTTAATAAACAGACTAGTTCGGAGCAGAGTCGGTTTGCTTCTCCATAATTTATGAGACGCGGTTTTTCTTGCACATCGTCAACCGATGTATGTACCTACATCCAGGGATGTAGGAATTTCCCTTAGACGTTGAGAGACCTCCAACCGATAGACGTTTTTTGTGGAACAAAGGTCTCTTGCATGAACTTGCGTGTGCTCGATCTTGCTTGCGTGTATCCAGCGACTCCCGGCTATATCGACTCGTCTATATCGTCATGACGGCCCATCTAGTGGGGGGTCTGCAAACGCTACGCTTCCGAGGTTCCGTCACTCCAGTACCTTTGGTCCTCGACGGCCATGAGTTTATCGAACTATGTGACCCGTCCGTTTCCACTTCAGCTTCGCGACTATTAAAGCTTCCTTTGTGTCGCGCCGCAGGGATATCGAAGCTGGTGCTGTCGGGGCGCATCGGCGAGGCGATCGAGGCGACGCGGCGCCTGTACCCCGCGCTGCTGGAGCGCGACCTCGAGCTGCTGTTCCTGCTCAAGTGCCGCCAGTTCGTCGAGATGGTCAACGGCTCCGACTCGCAGGTACCGCCGCCGTGTCTGCCGCAGGGATATCGAAGCTGGTGCTGTCGGGGCGCATCGGCGAGGCGATCGAGGCGACGCGGCGCCTGTACCCCGCGCTGCTGGAGCGCGACCTCGAGCTGCTGTTCCTGCTCAAGTGCCGCCAGTTCGTCGAGATGGTCAACGGCTCCGACTCGCAGGTACCGCCGCCGTGTCTGCCGCAGGGATATCGAAGCTGGTGCTGTCGGGGCGCATCGGCGAGGCGATCGAGGCGACGCGGCGCCTGTACCCCGCGCTGCTGGAGCGCGACCTCGAGCTGCTGTTCCTGCTCAAGTGCCGCCAGTTCGTCGAGATGGTCAACGGCTCCGACTCGCAGGTACCGCCGCCGTGTCTGCCGCAGGGATATCGAAGCTGGTGCTGTCGGGGCGCATCGGCGAGGCGATCGAGGCGACGCGGCGCCTGTACCCCGCGCTGCTGGAGCGCGACCTCGAGCTGCTGTTCCTGCTCAAGTGCCGCCAGTTCGTCGAGATGGTCAACGGCTCCGACTCGCAGGTACCGCCGCCGTGTCTGCCGCAGGGATATCGAAGCTGGTGCTGTCGGGGCGCATCGGCGAGGCGATCGAGGCGACGCGGCGCCTGTACCCCGCGCTGCTGGAGCGCGACCTCGAGCTGCTGTTCCTGCTCAAGTGCCGCCAGTTCGTCGAGATGGTCAACGGCTCCGACTCGCAGGTACCGCCGCCGTGTCTGCCGCAGGGATATCGAAGCTGGTGCTGTCGGGGCGCATCGGCGAGGCGATCGAGGCGACGCGGCGCCTGTACCCCGCGCTGCTGGAGCGCGACCTCGAGCTGCTGTTCCTGCTCAAGTGCCGCCAGTTCGTCGAGATGGTCAACGGCTCCGACTCGCAGGTACCGCCGCCGTGTCTGCCGCAGGGATATCGAAGCTGGTGCTGTCGGGGCGCATCGGCGAGGCGATCGAGGCGACGCGGCGCCTGTACCCCGCGCTGCTGGAGCGCGACCTCGAGCTGCTGTTCCTGCTCAAGTGCCGCCAGTTCGTCGAGATGGTCAACGGCTCCGACTCGCAGGTACCGCCGCCGTGTCTGCCGCAGGGATATCGAAGCTGGTGCTGTCGGGGCGCATCGGCGAGGCGATCGAGGCGACGCGGCGCCTGTACCCCGCGCTGCTGGAGCGCGACCTCGAGCTGCTGTTCCTGCTCAAGTGCCGCCAGTTCGTCGAGATGGTCAACGGCTCCGACTCGCAGGTACCGCCGCCGTGTCTGCCGCAGGGATATCGAAGCTGGTGCTGTCGGGGCGCATCGGCGAGGCGATCGAGGCGACGCGGCGCCTGTACCCCGCGCTGCTGGAGCGCGACCTCGAGCTGCTGTTCCTGCTCAAGTGCCGCCAGTTCGTCGAGATGGTCAACGGCTCCGACTCGCAGGTACCGCCGCCGTGTCTGCCGCAGGGATATCGAAGCTGGTGCTGTGGGGGCGCTTTTGAAACGTCAAGTGGTTCGGAATGTCGTTCCGACCGACGGGAATCAGCAAGAAACTATCGGTGAAAACTCGTTTAGGAAATCCATCGTTTTAAGCGGTAGTATCGTACTGGAATTCTAGCAACCACTAATTAGCGTAGCACCAACTATTAAATATTTAACAGCTGGCAGAACTTAAATCGGCTTTTGAAAACATCTGAAACCTTGAACCTCAACGAACGCGTCGCTGTTTGCAGGCGCTGTGCGAGGCGGGCGAGTGCGTGGAGGGCGTGCTGGGCGCGGGCGGCGCGGGCGGCGCGGGCGGCGCGGAGAGCAACGGCGTGGCCACGTCCGTCATATCGCACGTGGGCCGCGCGCCGCCGCTCGCCGCCAACGGCGACCACCCCGCGCACACCAACGGTAAGCGCGCGCTAACCCAAGAGTTGCGCAACTCTCTCATCGGACTAGGCCAGTGAAGTAGTTACTGTAGTTGAACGTGACAGGAAAAACAAACGTTTGAAAGACTGTTCTACATCTAACCGCTAGAAACTTTGAACGAAAGCTTTTTGCGCTTGACAATAACCGTGCCTGGCAGAAAGCAACGATGAGGTCAAGACACTCGCCTACAAGGCGCTTATTCTCTCTTGCCTTGAGGGTACTCTTGTTGTTCCTAGCAGAAAACGTGGACGGCAAGGGGCGCCCTACACCTGGCTGTTTGCATAGGGGAGCATTATTGCGTTTGTGGAATATTTAAGCGCTCACTGCGCTCGCGTGTTCGCGTCGCAGGTGTGGCAGAGCCGGAAGCGGACGAGCGGCTCGGCTGCGACGTGGACATGGCGCCCGCCGCGCCGCCCGCGCCGCCCGCACCCGCCGCCAACGGCACGCACGAAGGTGCGTACGTCTTGCCGTACGATAACGTTAAAAAAAATGTCTGTAAACGTTCCTTTTTACCCGACTACGGCTGACATGAAAGAAAGGGTTATGATTGTAGCAATCTACGTATGTATGTGACTATTTACGATTCTTCTAAGTACAGAAACGATTTCGATGAATGTGGTATCGATCAATTCGATACGATGATCCGGGTGACGTAGGCTACATTTCACACAATCAAAGTCATTGTAACGGATGTTACAACCGATTTGCCGTAGTCGGATTACAGTTTTTAAACTATTACCCTTTGTTATTTTAACATTTTTGTCGATCATTGGGACGGGCACACTTGTGTACGCGTAGAGCACGTCAATTTTTCGTTGCGCAATAAAATGCCGCCGCTCGTCAAGTCACGTGTTAACAGTCAAATCTCAGTTAAAATGATTCACATGTAACGTGGCGTGGCGTGTTACAAGTGTGTTTCCAGCCCGATTATTATCTCAAATTTTATTATTAAACTATCGAATCGATTTTACGTTTTATACACATATTTAACAACATTTTGAAAAAAATGAAAGTTTATACACACAATATTAATGGTGGTTAATACATGTAGAGTTTAATTACATTAATTTATATTCAGTATAATTTATGCAAAATTATAAAATACCGTAATCATTTATTTCTTGATAAATTTATTAATTATGGTACCTAATAATTATTTGATAATTAATTGAGATTATTTATTATTTGCACGTCATCTCATCCATATTATACATAATATTTGATTCTTACATAAAAATAATATCAATATTATTTAATATCAATATCAATTAAGTATTATTTTATATTTTGTTATCATGAGTCAATATAATCTGCCCGTTGCTTTTTAGTTTCTCATTGCATTATAAATTATACCTATGTTTAATGAATATAATGACGAACTACGAATTAATTATTATTAATAATTAATAAATATTTAATATAATATATATTATAGTAATAAATGTAACCACACCATCCCATTCCAACCGTGTAACAACTAATTTTTCATGACATAAAGGGGGCTAGATTATTAACCTTTTAGCAATTAATTAGTATTAAAAAATACTAATGAAATAGTTTCTACTTCAATAAGGTGCTTGGAATGAAATAAAATTACTAACTGGTTGAAATTTTACATGTACACGTAAAATTCAGTGGTTTCGTAAATTTTATACGATGTTGAAGGCATAGTAAAGTTATTTTAGTGCTCATGCTTACAGAAATTCGCATACCTGTGTCCATTTTATTTTGATTTTTTTTATCATTAACCATGTTAAACATGACTTATATTCTCCTTTCCCCTCCAAATTAAGACGCCACACAGATGGAGTCGCGGACGAGTTTTTTAAGGACCTAACTCCACGCGGATGACGTCACGGACGACATTTTTGAGAACCTAGCTCCACGCGGATGAGATTTTTAAGGACCTAACTCCACGCGGATGAAGTCGCGGATTGGATTTTTAATAACCTAACTCCACACGGATGCAGTCGCGGATTCAGTTTGCAAATGTTATTAAATAAAATGGACACGGGCATTTCACTGGGTTTTGAATAGTAGGTTGCATGTTTAGTTTCTAATGGCTTGCCCTCACCGACCGTAGGCCGCATTCACATAGGCACCTTATAGTCGCATAAGCTTCTTATGATTATTTCGTCTGAAACTACCCTTGGGCAAGGATTTTGTGAAACAAATCAAGTTATAGAAACAATCGGAAAACGTTGATTTATATTATATTTAAAGTTGGAATTTTAACCCTCTTAAGCAAACAAAACTGAGATTTTTTTTCCAAATCTAATAAAGTTTTTCCAATTTCCTTAAAAAAGATACGTCGTACTTATTAGGTACGACGTATTTTTTCTATTGACGATCTGTTTCATAAAATGGTACTAAATAAAGCTGCAGTGATCGCGATAAATATTTTACAGTTTTCTTGTTGCATCTTGTATTAATTAAATACAGTACAGTGGTTGACTTTTAATTTTAAAGTCGCCGTTTCTCGCTAATCATTTGCTCCAATTAAATTATAATACAGAAATCGCGATCTCTGTTTACCCAATATAGAAATAGGCAGTGGCGTGCATTAAGTGTAGAGAAAACTTTGATAAAATCGGGATACCATTGAAATTTTCCAACTCTAGTTTTTTATGTCAAAAGAGTATACCTATAGGTCAGCATGCAATTGGCCCTTAGAGATTTTAAACAAGAGACTCAGTTAGTGTTTTTCTTAATGACAAAGTTCCTTGAAACAATCAGCTTTATGCCCACAAGATAGACAAGCTACATATCATATCGTGACACTTTTGTTTTAAAAAGATTAACCGCTGAGTTTGTTGCCGGTTCTTCTCATCAGAACCTGCTTTCTGAACCGGTGGTAATGTCTTGACTTGTCATAAGAGCCACAAGTTCACCTGCATTAATTAAATAAAATATAATTTTGAATTTAATATGCAAGAATATAAACTTATTTTTATACATTGAAATGTGCTTCTATCCCTCCGCGCACTCGTGAACTAGGGGACGGATAAGGTGTGCGATTGACGATAGCGTGACTCAATATCTTACAGCGCCATCTATGGTCGTTGAACGATTGTCTATGCACGCCACTAGCCCTAGCCGGGGTTGCTGTAGGGTAGTACAGTGTAGGGGAGGGTAGCGGGTGGAGTCTGGTACAGGTCGGCGGTTGTAGGTGGCGAGGCGGTGGTGAAGGGCATGCCCGGCGTCACGGCCAGCGTGGCGGCGCTGCTGGCGGGCCGCAGCGGTGGGTATCGCGACACCTTCCTAGCCTGAATCTTGCTTCAGACCGACGCATCGATCCTTTTCATATGCCATTAGATGTCTTTCATTCTGTGTCTCAACTTCCACGAGGTTATACGTATTAGCTCCTTCCACAAATACATCAAAATGTCTAAAAACAGCAATAGCTGACTCTTGCTTCCAGATCGATACATTGATCTTCTTTATGTGTGAATAGATGTATTTTATTATGTGTTTCAACTGCCACAAGGTTTTAAGAACCAGCTTCTTTCACAATTACAGCAGAGTATTTAAAAGCCTCAATAGCCTACATCCTGATTCTTGCTTCCAGGCCAATAGATCACTCCGTTTCATTTGCCATAATATGTGTTATTTTGATAACCACAAGGTTATCAAAATCAGCTCCTTCTACAAATGCAGCAAAGTATTTAAAAGCCTCAATAATAAGTATTTATAAACCTGAGTCTTGCTTCCAGACCGATACATTGATCCTCTTTATCTGCCATTTGATTTCTTTCATTTGTTTCTTCTTTCACGAGGTTATACGAATTAGGTACTTCCACAATTACAGCAAAGTATTTAAAAGCTGATATCAATTTTGTCTTTAGATTACTGTGTTCTTTTTTCTTCGTCAATCGCTAGAAGTCCCCGAATAGACATATTATGTATATCACTTTTAGGGACTTCCACATCACATCCTGACTCTTTGCGACATCACATCTGATCTATGTTCCTATGTTTAGCAATTTTTTTTTATGTTTAGCAATTAATTTGCATCGTGAACAGTTTATTGCCCCTTAAGCAATTAATCTGCCTCATAAACAGCTTATTACCCTTTCTTTTTTCTCGTATCTCTCGTTTACTATTACTGTTGGTTAGACTGTTTTCCACAGTCAAACGAATTTTCTTATCTAAATTGAGCAAAATTACAATTTTGAAATTTTTTCTTCGTCCATTGTCCTAGCACTCTCATGTTTTTACCTGAATATTATTGCGTTTTGGTTTTTTTACCAACCGATTTTTCTTTTTAATTATTTGTTTATTAATTAATTTTTGCTATCGTGAAATTTTGTTCGTGATATTTTCGCCGATAAACATATTTTTAATGCACATAATTCATTTTAAGTTTTCATTTCTCGTGTTCTGAATTTTCCAGCGCACACTATCGTTCTCTCTATCACTTATATCATGTTAGTCATTTACTTTCTTATAGATTGCAAATACTTCCTCTATATCCATTTGACATTTCAAATTATTAAGAAGGTATGTAAAATGATGGTCTCAAAATGTTTTGTTTTTATGTTTTCTGTAGGCTAATAATGTCGTTGATTTCATTTATTATGCACAGTGAAGTATCTCATTACACAAACTTGGTTTAGTTCGAGCATGTTATCTCGGTTAAACTGGCTTTCACTTGTGTATTACCATTACCTACTTACAGCAATTCATCCATTATACTATTTTCTTTTTGATAGAACATTCCAATCTGTGTATATCGATTATTTATTGATATTATCATGTTTAACTAAATATACGCTTACCTGTAAATGCCAGTAGTTGGCAAGTTGGCAAGTTCAATAACATGTCTACATATTTACTTATAACGTACAATGTACATCCTATAGACACTTTTCAAAGGTAAAGCTTGAGATTTTCCTGTAATTAATTATTTTATCAACATGTCTATTTTCGTAAGTTAATTGTGAAATGCAATGTACTACTTATAGAGTTGTAAGTTCAGTAGAAATATAGGTAAAATTGACGTTTGGGAAACTTTAAAGGGAAAATATTATAATGGATTGAAGGTATTGCATGCCGTAAAATGGGTGAAGGAAATGGGATGGTTCATAATAAATTTGTTTAATGGTGTTTTATTTATGTACATATTTCCTTTTTCATCATAAAACTGTTGTACATGTGGTTAAGTGTCATTTATGTATTTTTTTACTAATATTAATACAATATTATTACATATACATATAAATTATAAACGTTTATACACAATATGAATGTCAATCACAATATTTATGTAGCAAACATTTTTCTTTTCGATTTAACCTCACTGTTTCTTTTTTCAACGCTGTTTTTCTTTAACTAACTTAAAAGTGTCGTGAATGATTTTTTTATTTTTAAATGACGTTGATATGTTGGTCTAGAATAAACGGAACTAATGAAAGAAAACAAGAAAACTAATAAATCTCTAAATTTTGTCGTTAATTATAGACCAATATAGATTGGATCTTTATAACTATTGACGCGGAATCGGCTTGAGTCGCTCCGAATAGGTTTTAATCTACATTAGGGGTAAAAAGGCCTCGCTCGCCATGTTAACACGCTTATAGAATCTCTATATGGGTCCTCTGATCGATCATACTGACCGGTATTAATACTAGTACGTTGAAGCAACGCTAGAGTGAGGCACTTTGATTATCGCCATTTTGGCATTAATTTTTGGGAGAAATAAAAGTGAAGGTATTCGTAACTAATGTGAATTGTAATATCATAAGCATCAACTCAACCCGACGCCGGCATACTAGGCATAAAACCCTCACAGGATGAGTGGCAATTTACGCCATAGTCCACCACGTAGCCTTTATACCTTTGAGAACACTATGGAGAACTCATTTATATAGATTTTCTCATGATATATGATGTTTTCCTGCCCCGTTAAAGCAAGTCATATTTACTTGCCTAAAATGCAAATAATTCCGAAAAGTTGCGTGCCTGGAATTAAGTCCCTGGATACATCGAAAAAGAGGCCTAGTCATTCGCTAAATTCGCCGTCATTTGGTAAGGCGTACGTGTTTGTATTAATAAAAGTACGTCACCAATCATTAATTGGCTATTTGGCGAGTAGTGTGGCGGATACGCACTAGGTTTGAGCCGATTCCGCGGCGTAGAGAATATGGGGAGACCCAGTAACATAAGATTCAGTAGTAACTGACTGTAACTGTAGAAGGCGAAGGCTGCGGCTCGCGCGCGTCCGTGGAGCGCATGCTGGCGTTCGGGCGCGAGCTGTACGCGATGAGCCAGAAGCTGCGACAGGACCACTACCACAAGTCTATGTTAGAAGTGAGTATCTTGTTGTATCTCCGCTGTGCGATTGACTAAAAACTTGTAATTGGCCGAATTTATAGCATTCTTGCCGCATAACCAATAGCGAGAGTACAGGCCAATCAGAGGTGCGTCATATGATTTTTAGACAATCTCATAGCCGTCCATTTTGAATTAAGTTCTCTGCAGGCGAGTTTCCAGGTATTACATCTTCAGTACCAGAAGAACTGACTAAGCGTTCTCGTCCGATCTCGAGTTGAATTGTTCCAACTTTGAACTTTTTACAAATTCTACCATCGAACCTGACAAAAAAGAGTAAAGCGAAGCGAAGAACATTACGCATTATACGCAGATGCATTACGCATTGAATAGCTCTTCGCTTCGCTTTACTTTTTCGTCCCTGATACGGACCGATAAAATTTGGAATATTCTTCCGGCTTCCACTTCATCGACTAACTACAACTTGTTCTTCGAGTGCTTCTTCGACTAGCGGGGGTTGGCTGTCAGCTTTGTATACTCCTGCTTGAGCTGCTCGAGGCGAAAGAGTTTAGATGCGCTCGCGATCCCGGTCCACTCCCGTCTACGAGCTATTTAGTAATGGTATAGTTGTCGCAGGACGCGTTCAGCCTGCTGGCGTACAGCAACCCCTGGGACAGCCCCGTGGGCTGGCAGCTGGAGCCCGTGCGGCGCGAGGCGGTGTGCGAGGCGCTCAACTCCGCCATACTCGGTGAGTACACACAAATCTGCTGCGTGGAAATATTCTATTATATTGTCGTGAGGTCTCCTAGCCACTGACACAGGCCGCAACTATGTACTGCCAGAGATGTGTACGCAAAGCTTAGTTTTACTCTCTTGTTCCCTGTCAAAAGCCGATGGAAAGCTTTATAAAAAAAAAGCTCAAAAAACAATTACCTCTAAGAATAAGGCGCAACACCCCTGAATGAAATGACCTGTTTCTTTTCAAACATATTTTGGAATATTACGCCATGTTAATGTGAAGACCAACGCAATATTTGAAATATAATGTCAAACTTATAATTGTTGTTATCTCAATTGACTCGTTTTGGTCAAGTAGTGGTCGAGGTCGTTACGTAATAATTATGTTATGTACTAACGAGCGTGACGTGATTTAAATGTTTAATTTACGCTTAATATACGATGTGTCGGTCAAACTATACCGGTGCGCTTTCAACTAGTGTTTAAGCTACGTTGTAGTATGTCCCGTGCGCTGCCGTGTGCCGTAACATGAGCTATTGCCACCGAACGTGAGGCATGCCGCATGCCGGTTCATATGTCTGGGCAGGAACGTACGCATGGAACGCAAGTTGAGAGCGCGCAATAATCAGAGCTGCGGTCGTGGCACGCAGAGTGGCAGGACATGCAGTGGGTGTCGCCGGTGGAGGCGTGCGTGTCGCACTCGCGCGAGCTGCTGCGGCGCATGGCGCGCGCGTCGCTGGGCGCGTGCGCGTTCGCCGACCTGCCCGCGCTGCTGCGGCGCTGACCCCGCCCGCGCCGCGCCGCGCGCGCCGCCCGCCCCGCGCACCCCGCCCGCGCCGCCCGCGCCGCGCCGCGCGCGCCGCCCCGCGCCCCGCCCGCCGCCGCGCACGCCGCGCCCGCCAAGCGGCACCGCCACCGGCGCAGCGTCTGATCGCACCCTCTGTCGACAATATAGTAACGTTATCTATCCAGCAGTTGACTAAACTTGCTACAAACTCTATAATTGTTTTTTGCAAAATAAAAAATGATCTATTGGTTTACCAATAATTAACTTGAACTTGTTTAAAAATGCTCTCCTGTAACATTGTTAATGCGCCGAGGCGAAGCGTTCTATCACACGAGACGATTACATGTACTTTTAAAAAATGATACTTAATCAAATAAAAAATGATTTTTTTCATGTAGATCAACTTGTGGTTACGGTGAGACTCGTGCCACTTTGCTCCGAATAAAGGATGTGCCCAATATTGTGGTAACGCGCGATCGGAACATCCAAATGATGTAATTTCGCGCCTGCCAAAAATCACATTATTGCAAACGCATCTTTGTAACTTATAAAAATCTTGTAAAAAAAAAAAAAAAATTCGAATGACTACCAAGAAAAAAACATGTTGTCTGAAATTTTTCGGAATTTTGATAAAATGCAGCGGGCATTCTAGAAATGGAAAAAATGTAATATTGGGAACCTTTAATATGTTGTCATTCGGAAATGAGACCAAAACTATTTGTGAACGCCTCTTTGCGAGCAGGAGGGCGCTGTTGTTTTGTAAGCGTGCGACAGAGAAAAACATACATTTTGAAGACGGCTATTACTTCTATCCTGAATTAATACTTCTCAAAATATAAAGGGGGGTGGAACGACGGGGAGAGAGGGAGGTTTTGTAATATATACCAACTTGTAATATTGAATTTAATTAAATATAGCTCTTATGCCAATGTAAATAGAAATCAATTTTGTTTGAATACTGTGTATCAATGTTACGCACAGATACAGACGATGCCTTAGGGACTGACTTTGTTGCGCGAGTGTGCGTCGAATTGGACAATGGTTTAAGGGCCCGAGCAGACTACATACTCCCGTACTTATACGATGTCGTCACTTACCATCCGGTAAGACCGTAGTCATGAGCTAACTTGTCATAGAATAAAAAAAAAAGAAAATTACATGTTTCTGATTGGTAGACCATGCGATTGATCGAACGCACATTGTTCCGTGCTGACAAATCGAAGTAATAATACAGGCTTCTTTTAGAAACCATAATCAAATCTGTCAGTCTGTGGAGGCCCTTATACTCTATGATGCGATATTTTAACGCTTAGCACAGCTTCGCTTTAGCTCTGTGTTGCATATTTTGAAATATATGGTATGTCTTTCCAAAAGAAGGTTACCAAAAAAAAACAGAATTTTTTGTCTCAGTGCGCGGACACAAGCATCATAGAAAATTGTCAACGGTTTCAATCAAAAACTGTTTGTATGTACTTTTTATTTGTAATATGTGTCGAGTCAGTTGGGGACTTTGTCAATCTCGCAATAAGGAGTATATTTGCGTGCGCCATTTTATACATAAGGTTTAGAATTAGATAATGTATGCTTACTGCACGTGCACGCGAATATGCTCCTTATTAAACGTGACAAAGTGGAGACCTTAATTTTTTTAAATAGTTTTTATTAGTTGATAAGTTTTTTACCGGCGCTTGCGCACGAAAAAAATATCGCGCCAGTGACATTTATGCGTTCGAATTGCAAAATAGAAGTGGTTGGAATTTTTTCATACATATAACATAATAGAAATAATTTAATATAAAATATGTACTAATATTATCATATTTAATGTGCGCTCGTGCTGACTAAACGAAA
Organism: Hipparchia sbordonii; assembly: GCA_038048805.1. Lineage (NCBI taxonomy): Eukaryota > Metazoa > Arthropoda > Insecta > Lepidoptera > Nymphalidae > Hipparchia > Hipparchia sbordonii. Next base: position 412,054 of record CM076113.1, read on the forward strand.
ATGGACGTTGTGATAAATTTTCATTGAAAAAAAAAAAGAAAACTTCGAAAGTAGTTATTATATTATCGTGATGTGGATTCACGGACTGCGTTGTGTATATTTCAGCGTATATTATAGATTATATCGAGTCTGTACGTTTAGAAACTTCCAATTATTTAAACAAAATACTACAGTGAAGTGATTCATCAAACAAAATTCGAAATTATATAAGAGCTTTTCCAAACTTTTTTCAGTTTATTTATATGTGTAACAATATATATAAACCACTTCATACAAATCTTAATTCTCCTGTTATTGAAGACTAATAAATAAGATTTGATTACATACTTGGAAATTTCTTAGCGAATAGTCTTTAGAAATATTACATAACATAATAAATAATGTAAAATGGCAATGCGGGGCACTTGTGACGTAAGGGGATTTTATGGGACTAGCTGTAGATGTGTAAACTGCATATTACTGCACTGTCGCTTATATAACGCCCCGTAAAACTCTCGTATCGGTTCATTGTGGTTGGTGCAAAATATGATATTTTACGAGGCTTTTATAATAATAATAAGTATAATAATAGTTTTTATTAAAGGCAAAAAATTTATGCTTTGTTGTCAGCGCAATTTTAGTTTTGAACTTTTAGATATTGCAAAGCTTTATGCACTGTTTGTCTAAATAACAGCTAATTCTACTAAAAACGTCTGCTTTCTTGTTTATGGCAGACCATGATAGTTATATAATTATTACACAGTGTTAGTTTCAGTAAAAGCTTTGGTTCAAACAGCGTGTAAAGAAAGTCTTCAGATATACTGAGGGGTATATAAGTACTCGTATGTGCATTTCATATAGAATCTTTGATCGTATCGGTAAAATCTTAAAAAACCGTAAAAATAAACGGTGAAATCCGTTCCGTAATTGCTCACTACTTAAAAAGGGAATACATTATGTAGTTTTTATCAAAAAATATATTTTTTTACATTTTAAAATAATATTACAAAATTATAATGATTTAAGACGCCCAGATTTAAATTAATGGCAAAAAAATCACTGGTAATTCTGTATGTTATAAATACGCTTTGAAAAATTGTAATTTTTCACCGAGTTAAACTTGAAACTGTCACCGCATTAAAGGATTTCTTTACCTTTGTAATCAGTATAAATTTTAACTTAGTACTTCAAGCCGTTTCTGATAAAAAGGGCTTCGATACACTGACAGACGAACAACAAATAGTGATCTTAAATCTAAAATGTATGGTTCCTTCTATTGCTTAATTTTACACATAATTCTAAGAGTATATCGGATGCACATATGGGCCTTCAGTATTTTCAAAGATGAAATAAACAGTTGAGATAATTAACTTTGGAAAATGTCATATTTTCATGTTTATAACCGGGCGATTTTTCAGTTACGTTAAAACTACTAAGTGCCCTGCCCCTAACATAGAGTAAAGAGTTATTATCGTGAGCCGGTGATCGTTTTGTAGAGACGCTAAGATTTAAAAAAAAAATAGAAAACGTGACTGCTTTTAGTCTACAGACTGTTAATAGGCAGAGGCATACTTTTAATAGTCGGCGAGAAAAGCGCAAAGGCCAATCGATCATCATCGTGGAGAAATAGTTATTTGTTTTATATGGGGCCAAAGAAAATTTTTGTTCCCCGAGGGCGCTTTTTTGAATTCAGAGCGAAGTGAAGGATTCTAAAGTAGAATCCTGAGCGTAGCGAGGAATTCAATATACGCCGCCCGAGAACAAAAAATTTGGCCCCGAGTGACACACAGTATTTTTCATCATTACCTATGAGAAAAAGCTAGGAGTATAAACCTTCTATGATCACGTGACTTATCGAAGACAACAGCTGCTCAAACATTTTTGAATTTCTGCAACGATCGCAGTAGTAATAAACACATACTAAAGCACAAACGCGGACCAATCAGAAGAGAGAAATGAAAACTCCCATGGGACTAAAAATTAAATTTTGCTCCCGCTATCCTCTGAAGCCAATATTCGTTTTTCGAATAGGTATGATGAAAAGATAATTCCTCTTTTGTTAATAACAACTTAAACACGCCTTTATTGAATTTTAAATACGGTTGAATCGGTATTTTTGTTTCCATCACACCAATTTCAACCTTATGGCATAAAAAATAAAGTTGTTTAAGCTGTCACGTTAAAATTACCCTGCCCCTCAGCGTCACGGAATATGCTAGGTTTTATTTGTGGCTAACACAAGCCCTTGCTAAATTAGTGAGGTGAACTGAGCTTTTGAAAACATTATTTGGAAAATGTTTAGTGCATGAGTTTATATAAAGATATGTCACCGTTAGGATGTAGACTAAAAGCAGTGGTATGACCGAAGCCTGTTCAATGCACAGATGGGCTTAGATTAAAAAAAAACATTGTTCACGTCACGAAAGTTGAAAGAAAATTGTGCGCTTGCTTCGCTCTCCGCACCTCTGATGATACATTATTAAAATCATTAAAATCGAATTGCATAGTATCAACTTTTGGGGCGTTAACTATTCTATTATACAGGTTTTTTTAGGATAGTGCAAGTTAATGTTACGAATAATTGTGTGTATTATTATTTGTAATTAAATAGTATACTTTCACTTTACGCATTTAGTGCTTTTTGTACATCTTATATTGTTCATAATTATTATGTATTTCATTAAAATAGGTTTGTTATTAAAAAGAAATGTTTTGTTTTTATTTAAAAAAATCCAATTTAAATAATTTTGGAAATGATTTAAAAAGTCATTTTATTATAGAACCTTGAAAATTGAGTCATCTATCGGCGACCCTTTTTTTATTCAGATTTTTTTCAAATTTTAGTTTTTTCCTCTGTATTTCAAAACTTGTGATTATTCTATGATACCCTTACCTGTATTATTTGTACATATTAAAATAATAGTTAAATGTATGTAAGCTCGTCTGTGCATCGAGTAGCGCCGGTCGCCCGCCATCGCCTCTCGTTCTGTAAAGATGATTCTACAATATTGTTCTTATATTGTATTGTTTTCTTTTTTTAATAATATATTGTGTTTAAACGGCTATATTGACTTTTTATTTATTGATCCAATTAAATAGCAATCCTACACTAGAAATTACAGTGCCAGCCTTAGCAATTAAACAAGTCTATGTACAAGTGTAAATTGGAAATTTAAAACATCATCGATTGTTTTCAAATCAGACCAAATTGGACCGTTAGTTAATGACAACAATACAAAAAGAGCTGCCGATACCATAACCATGAAGTTACCATGTCTTAGAAATATCACCGAACTACACACAATTTCAAATCAATCGGACCTGTGAAATGTGGGAAATGAGCTGATGATCTTCAAACGTCTGAACAGATCATCATAAATTATAGCTAAGAGATCCGCTGTTATTTAAGCCGATGTAGAGATCTCAGTCATACAATTGTCTTTTTTTGTAGATATCTAATAACAAATCGATTTGAAATTGAGTGTTAAGGTAGTCTCAAGTGAGTCGCTGGCAATCACTGTACACAAGCGGCACGAGATTATTTCCGTGGTGATCCCTGCAACCGACTTAAGGTGGACATAGGATACGACATCATCATCACGCGGTACAAATCCACAGCTGGACATCTCTTGTGGGAACTTTTTAACCCGCGGCACATCTGTTCTCTCGTAGCACCCCAATGGATTGATTGGCTATATCACATCACATCACACTATCACACTAATATTATAAAGGCAAAAGTGTGTGTGTGTGTTACTCCTTCATGCCATACCCAGGACTAAAACATAGGCTACATTTTATCCCGGAAAATTACAGAGTTCCCATGGGAATTGGAAAACCTTGATCCACGCGGACGAAGTCGCGGGCATCGTCTAGTAAAAAATAGAAATTTAATTTTTAGAGGATCAGAGCTCGAAACAGGATTTTTTGAATTTAGAAATTGAGCTCTTCGGCAGAATTTGCTTTTTGAACCGGCGGTGTTAGTCTGGACTTGTCGTAATAGCCAAGGGTTTGTTTTTACATCTTATGAATAAAATTTTGAATTTAAACTTCAAGGTGATAAGCAGATCTCTAGGACTTATGGTTTCAGAGAAATGTGAGTTTGAGTGGGTACCTGGGCAGTGGGTATTATTGAAGTTTGCAGAACAATATTATAGTTCGAGCACAAAGAGCGATTTAAATTCAAAAGGTAAATAAATCTTTAGGAACTGCAAGGAAACTAAGAATTTACTTTTCATTAAAACTTAAATGCATATAATTACAAAAGTCCTCGACGCTCGAAGGTTGGAATTTAGTTAGATATTTAAATGCGGCCAACCAAGTTGAGGTCTTCGTTGACTCGACCCTCGTTAAAATGTAGATGCTGGGAAGCTGTAGTTATAGTTAGAGCTCCTCGTTAAATACAAGTTACTTCGGTGTCTACCTATGTATATAATTATTATGTAGGCGAATTGCCTTAGGGCGATGCGACACGGCGCGTTGCGTATCGCTGCGTTGCGTTTGTTTGTGTGGGAGTATGTTTGGTGGGAGCGAAGTGTGCATGACGCACGATGACTTAGGCGCTGCGACTGATCGACTTTAATTCCGAAGACTAAACTTTATAAAAGTACCAACTCCTTCCATTTGACCGGATTCAAAAGCGGGCAGTTCGGCTTGTGGGCAATCCCAAATTAACCAACCCGCTGGAAAGTCTGGAGCACCGCAGAGATGTTAGCTCTCTTTGCGTATTCTATCGGCTATATAATGGGGAGTGTTCTGAAGAACTATTTGACCTTATTCCACCGTCTCTCTTCTACAACCGCACCGCTCGCCACCGAACACAATTTCACCCTCACCACCTGGGTGCCTGGAGCACTTCGACCATCCGATGTTCCAGATCTTTTTTCCACGCACTTTAAACTGTGGAACCAACTTCCTGCGACGGTGTTTCCACTGAATTACAACATGGGGTTATTCAAGGGGCGGACCAACAAATTCCTGAAAGGCCGGCAACGCATTGGTGGTGCCTCTGGTGCTACAAGTGTTCATGGGCGGCGGTAATCACTTAACATCAGGTGACCCGCCTGCTCGTTTGCTCGCTAAAAATATAAAAAAAAAAGTTCCTTTAAAAGTTGCGATTGCTAAAACTAGCAACTGGAGTTGCTACAACTGCGCAGTTTCTCAAAACGATATAAAAATCGTAAAAACAGCATGTTGCGAGTTGCCGATTGCTCGCAACAGGTACCTACTTAACTACGTGAACTACGTGTGTGTATCGGAATTTTCATTGGGGTTTAATTTTTTAGCTGTGTTACCATTTCCTGAACACAACTGGACCAATCTTGATCTTGCGGTGTTTTATCGATGGGTGGGTGGGTGGTAGGTACTGCATTACAGAAGCACAGAAGTATCATCTCAGAATAGGTTCTAAGATACGGTTCAAGGGTATAGTCCACTACGAGGTGCTACCGTCATCATCAAAGATTTTTAAACTTTTTAATTTTAGGTGTGTCTCGATACTGACTTATTGAGTCGTTTGTTTCGAAAGCCCTATGAAATGATTTTTGCGCAACTTAAAGCGACATCGCAATACCTTTACGTTCACAGTTAGTGGCGTAGCGGCATGCTTGTGCAATGTGTAAACCTCTCTCGACGTTCCGAGTGAAGTAACGAAGTACCTAGCTATGGGCCGGCCAAGTGAGCCAGTCAATGGCTAAGTACCGATATCTAGTGTGGCTTGAATCGCTCGACTTTGCTGATCGTCTGCGATCGGTTTAATTAAACCCGTATCGGTTCGATTACGAACATCTGACCATTCCGTGACTCGTGCTTTTTGTTTTAACTGATCTTTGTATGATAGTTGTTTAACGTGACATCTTTTTGTAGCTTATTGTAAATGATTTTGATATTAGCAGTGGCTCATCTTACTTATTTTTACAGTAGGTACATCGTTAAGTAGGTAATATTGTTTTGTTTTCAAATTCAAATATATTTATTTCATGTAGGCTAACTTGTGGCTGTTATGACTAGTCAATACTCTACCACCGGTTAACAGAGTTCGGTTTTTAACTGTTAAAGTTTAGGTAGGTATCTACTATAACAGCATTTTGTCTAATAATACCTAATTGTCGCCGTGGTAAAAGGGAAACCTAAAAATAACAAAGATTAAAAATAAGTATAGGAAATTAAAAGGTTGTTAATTAATAGAAATAAACTCTGTCATCATTAGCGTGTCGGGACAATTAGATCAGACGGCAGCCACTGATGGCAAGATTTAATTTGAACAGACTTGGGAACTTTTTTAGAACGCTCTGGCAAATACCACTGTTCCGGTAATTCCCATTTTAGAATTGGCTAGAAGTTTACAAACCACATAAACTTTTACTTACCACAGCACAGGTGACTTCCGGAAGTTTCATAAATAAATTTACTAAAAGTTTAAGTTTTTATCGGATTAGGTAGCACATGAGCACACAGGTCATCTACCTACTAATAAAACTGCGATCTTCACAGTACCCAATGCACAAAGGTACTTAATGCAAAAGCATTGTTCTGAGGATCTACGCATACATGTATCCAATATACCTATATGGAAACAAAACAATGTTCGTTCATTATCAATACATTCAAATTACGAATATATAAAAACTTAGTGCTAACGTAATAATAGGTATAAAGTATGAGGATAACAATTGTGACCATAACGTGGTTATTGTCCGCGTGCAACTTGGAGCGGGCGCGCAGCACCCTGCAGCAGCTGACGCCGCCGCTGCGGCTGCCGCAGGGCGCGCTGCGCGGGAGGCGCGGCACCGGCGCCCACGACCGCTACTTCAGCATACCGTACGCCACTAGCGAGAGGTTTCAGGTAAACTCATTATATTGGATAGAGTCAGGCGTTACTTTGCGGAAGTTCATGATTAACAAAAAATGTTAGAGTTATTTTGCTGTAATCCGCCAACAGAAAAAATCTGTATGGTCAAACATGCAGTTATAAACTCATTATCCTTATTTTACCACAACAAAAATAACATTAATCATTTGCACACGACTTCCTGTGACAACCCTCCGCTTTCTCTGGATAAAAGGTAGCCTATGTGACTCTCTAAGTCTTGAACAATTTGCATGCAATAAATCCTGTCGATCCGTTGGTCTGCTGCAACAGGCATCCTTATCGCTTAGTAGCGATTTTTGCCTTGCCTTAGGTTGAGGAATTGCTTAGGTTCATTTGCAATAAGGTTGCTAGGTGGTAGAATGGTGGTAGAGTATTACTGCGGTGTACAGGGGGATAGCTCAGTGATTAAGGCATCAGTCTTCTCTTCAAGAGGTTCGGGTACAAATCCCAGGAACACACCTTTAACTGTTTGGAGTAATGTACCTTCCAAACATTTAAATATTACTTCCTTTCACCATTCATGTCATCACCATTACGGTGAAGCAAAAAATCGAGAGGAAACATGTACACCTGCGAGTTCTCAGACTGCTAATTCACACTAAGTTAGGGGTTGAGATGATGAAGGCTTCTAGATTTAAAATAGTACTTATTTAAATTATTACTCAATTACTCAACCCAAAAAATTATGTCTTACAGCCTCCAAAAGAGCCACCAAAATGGAGTGGAATCTTCAACGCAGTAAATCCATTCATGAGATGTCCACAGAAAATGTCTTTCTTCATAACCGGCACCGAAGATTGCCTCAGTCTCGACGTATACGCGCCAAAGACGGCGAGACCTTGGGACAGGTTTCCTGTGATGGTATTTTTCCACGGTGGTGCTTATTACAAAGGCAGTAAGGAACTTTACGATCCAGAATTTCTAGTCATCAAAGATGTAGTCGTTGTAATAATTAACTATAGGCTTGGAGTGCTTGGATTTTTATGCCTAAATGGTGTCTCAAATCTTGGCTTGAGAGACCAAGTGGCAGCTTTGAAATGGGTGAAAAGAAATATTGTGGCGTTCGGTGGAGATCCCGATAATGTGACTTTATGTGGGCAAAGTGCTGGAGCCAGTTCGGCCTCACTACATTTGTTGACGGAGTTAAGTAAAGGATTGTTCCATAAAGCTATTCTGATGAGTGGAACGGCTTTGTCAACATGGGCTTTTAATTTGGAACCTTTAACAGCAGCGTTAGAAGATGCCAGAAAGATATCTTCACCCTTAACAGAACAAGATGTATTCAATACTTTTGCTCAGGCAGATTTACAGACTCTTATAGAAGCTACTCACGACACTTCAGTGAATCCGCGCTTCTTTAAATATTCCCCGTGTGTCGACGCTAATTTTTCTAAACCATTTTTTAGAGATACTCCTTTTGAAATTATAAAGTCTGGGAAATTAAATAAAGTACCAATCATGGTTGGTTATACAGACAAAGAAGGAGGTTTTTTCTACAGGTTATTAAGTGATGAGACAGTTAAAGATTTGAATGACCATTTTGATGATAGGTTGCCTTGCGTGTTTTCGTGGTGTTCGGAAGAGGAAAGAAGGGAAATTGGTAATATGATACGTTCGCATTATTTTGGAAAAGGTTACTTAGATTATCGAGCATCCGTTAAAGGCTTGATAGATTACTTTTCCGATTGGATAGCATACGGATCTATTAATGCTTTTTCAAAAATCATGACTCAATTTTCTGACCAGCCCGTCTATAATTACCAATTTTCATACGAAGGTGGAAGGAATTTTGGGAAATTCATTGCTGGAACTGATTTTAACGGAACGTCGCACGCCGGTGAAATCTTTTATATTTTTAAACCGATGGGAATATCGCTACCTCTATCAAAGCAAGATCAAATAGCGATCGATAAGCTGACAACGTTGATAAGGAATTTCATGGCGTTTGGGTATGTACAGATTGTCTTAATTTTCTGGGATATTTTTATTTGATTGTAGAATAGGTTGTATTCATCGTATTATGCAGTATTTCAATTTTAAATTTAAAACATGTTCTTGATATGAAGAAAAGCGATTGCCACCGTCACTCTTAGGTGGTTAGTCCTGTAAGTTAAGAAACAGTTTGATAGGAGTTGACCATAATAATTACGTATATAATTATTACGCATGTATATATGGGATTGGTTTATCAATAAATAATCTAAGATAATATATGTGAGGAATTATTAAAATAATAAAAGACGGCATATTTTGATCTGATCTTAAGTAGGTACTTACATACATTCATCAAGCTTATATTCGCGTAGCACTCAGAAACTACTGAACCGGTTGAAACAATTTCACAGGTTGGCTCGAAATTTGTCACTTATCAAAATATACCTGTGATATACAGACCGAATTAACAAAAGCCAATCCGAGACTAAAATGAGGTAAAAAGTTGAGGACATATAAATTCAATTACCTATTTACTTTCGAAGATATAAACTAATCCTTGAAATTTTGTATAGAGTTTGATTTTGGATGAAAGGATGTAATTTCCAAAAATCCTATTTAAAACGAGGTAATTAAAGATTATGTGAATCTAATTATTTATCGAAGACTACCTTGTGCCCGCGAGGATTTGGGTTTTAAAAATCCGCGGGAACCCTGTTTTTTAGGTATATAAGGTAGCCAAAAATGACGTTGATCCGTTGCTCCGTTACTGCATGATCGAAGGACAAACCAACAAATAAACATACTTTCGCAATTATAATATTAGAAAGGATAAACTCCTGCAAATTTTTTATTGAGTTTGAAAAAAACCCTATTAATTATTACAGGAACCCTACGCCTAAGAAAACCAAATTGCTCCCGCTTCGATGGCCACCGGCGACCACCAACACATCGAATATTTTCGTCCTGAACAAGAAGATGAAAGTCATCAACCGACCTCGTCGGGACCAGCGCGGTGACTTCTTCATGAAGATGCTTTGTACCTACGGGAAGAAGGGATATGTACCGTGTGAGAGTCAAGAAATGTGTACACCCAGTTGATACCTATTCAATGCGTCTGTAGTGAATTAATTAATCCCTTTAAATGAGATATTTTTATTCGATGACAAAAATCAATTCAATTTGATAGAACCAAGCCTAAATACCAACGCTTAAAGCAGTATTATTTCAATTTTGTTTTGAGAATGAAAATCTTAAAGTATGTAATTTACTTTAAGGCTCTATTTCACCACCTTCAAGTGACTGCCCAATAAAATGACGGTTTGACAGTTTCTATATGGACAATCTGTTAAGACGTCAAAATTAATTATTCAAAGTTTATTTAAGTGGTTTTATTACATCTACCTCGCCTTTAAAAATATCAATAGGTACAGTAATGATAGAATTAGCAATAGGTAGTTTTAGTGTAACCAAAACAGTAGTTTTTTTTCTGAAGACTTTTAATAATGAATAATTATAGGATTTTTTATTTATTCGTAGGATGCAATAATTATTTTACTATTAATTTTCTTTAATTAATATTTCAGCTTTTTTATTAATTAAAATAATTAATTTCCAAAGTATTTGTACGTATAGTAAGTAATGACATTAGGTTGGCTATAAGTTTTTTGTAACATTTTAATTACGGTTGAAAACAATTATAAATAAATCCAGTCTACAATACAATATATTACTAACTATTTATTTTGTATTTTAATTTTTTTGTATTATAAACAACTATAAACAAATCCAGTCTACAATAGAATATATTATTATTAAATATTTATTTGTGTTTTTATTTTTTTTTGATATTATTTAGATTCAGTCGTTCTTTCGACGATGAGAAGGAGACTGCGAGTATATCACATCCGCTGCAAATCCCCGCGACGCGGACGCGGACGTACACAAACAGAGCGGTCCTGAAATTGAATAAACAATACGTCTCTAACTAAATAAACTACGGATCAGCAGCCGCCCGCGGCGCGCACCCAATTCCCGACTCTTATCATATAAATATGCAGATCCAATATTAAAAGAAGTACGCGAGATGATTCCAATGCAGAGCAATGTAGAATCAATTTTTTTTTAAAGGAAAACAAATAGTAGAAAAAGTTTGAAAGAAATGATTAACCGATGAAAGTGGTCGCTTACGACGTTCACAAGTTTAGTTTGCTAGTAATTGTAGCACGGTTTCATTGTCACTTGTCAGGGCGGAACTGGTGCGGACTACGACCTCCCTGGCGTAGTGGTGACCGCTGTAGCCTTATAACTGGGAGGTCTCAGGTTCGATTACTGGGGGGCAATTTGGGAATTTATAAATTCTGAATTGTCTGATCTGGTGGGAGGCTTTGGCCGTGGCTAGTGGCGTGACGGTACGATGGCGAGTAGAAAGTAGAAACTAGAAACCAATTATAGGTTCAATGTACACTGCCATCCTCCTTCCAAGTTAGCCCGCTACCATTTTGGACTGCATCGTCACTTACCATCGGGTGAGATCGTATCTTGTCATCGAATAAACAAACGCTCGTCCCATTCGCTGCGCTTAACGCACAGACGTAAGCAACGCGTTAAGCGCAGCGCAAACCTGCTGCGAACAACCTTTTAAAATGAATCTTTCTCTCCCTAGCTGATCTATGCTCCGGTTAACAGTGGGTACGTTATAAGATGTATACTTAACATGGAATATTTGCCATGGTCTCGACGCCGGCAGCGGCGTCTGAAGCGAGGATAAATATTCAATGTTTTGATTCAATTGGCCAGCAGGCACCCGCGCGGAGCATCCTCTGCGCAAACACTGATATAAACTCATATTGCGTATTGACTCAGCGAAAATGCATAAATCCTTTGAATTTTAAGATTGATTCTTTTAAGTACTTATTTCTCTGATCCGCGATTCTTAGGAATACCGTATCTATCAAGGCTTGCTAGACGCCATGTACTCGTATTTCGCAAGTTATTAGATTTTTCAGGACATGTTTATTTATCCTACTTATTTATAATATAAAAATGTGTATTTAAAATTAATGAAATATCATAAAATACTTTGATGTCATAGAACTTTGAACATCTTCGGCAAAAATTAAAAATTGAGTACATATTTATGGCGATATACATTTTATGTAAAATGTTTCATGTACCTACAACATTGATCTGTAATTAGTAACAAAGTTGTTTAAATAAATAAGTCAATGTTACACATGATTAATATTCCCTTTCCCGTCCAGCTTGAGCGTAAAATATGAATTACTAGTTGATGCCCGCAAATTCATTCACGTGGATTGAGGTTTTTAGTTCCCGCGGGAACTCTCATTTTTCCCGGGATAAAAAGTAGCCTATGTCCTCCAGACTATATTGCATCTCTGTGGCAAATCTCAGACAAATCGGTGCTGTCTTTGTGGCGTGATTGAGTAACAAACATCCATTTATCAATCCATCCAAATATACATCCAAACTTTTGAATTTATAAATACGACTACTACCATCTTTGGGAAGTTAGTCCAGCCCCTTGGCAGTTGAGCTATTAAGCCTAATTTACATTGCGAAATTAGTGGCATGAAATTAGTTTCATGACATTCATTTCATCAACAGTTTCAGGTGTAAACTTCTAATTTCATGCATGAAATTAATGCATGCATCATGGAATTAGAAGTTTACACGTGAAATTGTTGATAAAATCAATGTCATGAAACTAATTTCATGCCACTAATTTCACCGTGTAAGTTCGGCTTAAGGATTATCATCAGTGTCGCGGGTGGCGGGTGTCCGCGCTCGATACGCAGCCCGCATTAATTCGCGCGATATCGCGCAAAGCCTTTATTTATGTAACGACGCGTGCGAATCAATGCGACCGATTTATTTGCATTATAAACTTTCAATAATTTCATATCTTCCTCTAGTGCATAGGTTCTCAACGTGGCCCATGTAGCCCCATGTTTTTTACTTTCAGGGGAGTAGGTACCTAGTAAAAAACCCAGAGAAAATTAGGGGATGCTGAGATGGCATAGAGGCGGTGTGGGAATAAAAAAAAGTCTAAAAAAGGCAAAACAAAGACTCTGATTATGTACCAAAGTTGGTAAAGCAAACTTTAATATCGGTTAATTTTTGTTATTTCAATTTCGAATTCAAACTTCATTTATTTCAACCTATCATAGTAGAAGAATTTAGGCCTGTACCTACTGGTTTCTCTAGAACCAATACAGACCACAATTTTTATTATTGTATGTATTGTAATCATTTTTATCACGTGAGTATTTACATATTTCGGTAGTTTGGGAAGTGGATGAAAACAGAAATGAAAGAATCGACTGCGGATAACGAGGTAATGGGTTCACTTCTCGGACGGGGAAAAACAGCTAAGTATGTATTTTTCTGAAAAGAAATTTTCAATATTAATCCAGAGTTAAGATTTTTGGCGGTGTGAAACCCCGGAGTCTCAGAGAGAACGTAAAGCCGTCGTATGCTACATGTTTTGATCTTGTATTGCATTATATTTTATCGAAATCGCCGTTGCCAAAGAGGACTAACGAGAAAAAAAAGCCTGTCGACACAATAGATATTTAAATTATTAAGAAATCTCGCCTCTAACATGAATTACAGATAATAATCATCGCCCAGGGGCCTCCCGCTCCTTAAATCTCAATCACTCTTACAATTTTACTCCATTGAATCTTGATGCTTGGACCAAATCATTCTTCTTCAATTATATCATAATTATTCAATCAATCGTCATTTATTGCGTGCAAAACGAAAGTATCTAACTCAAAAGGGAGACGACACCCTTAGTTCATAATTGACAAACTACGTGACCACTAGACCTTTTAAAAGTCATATTATATTCTGTTATATTCACGACTCAACTACTAAATCAATCTTACAGACGATCTTGAAGTCTTGAATTCAGAATTGAATTGAAATTCAGAATTTGGTATTTAAAGATCGGTTTGCATCTTAGAGACGTTTCCTGATTAGGTACTGTTTCGCCAAATGCATCAGGTTATCATCACCTTAACCCATCGTCGGCCCTCTACTGGGCGGGGTCTCTGGGAATGAGGTGGATTAAGGCTTATAGTACGTATAGGTATAAAAGTCTTAGAATCCAACGGTTGAAGGTGCGGACTGAAAACTGAAAGGTTGCAGGTTCGAATCCCATCCGTTGCACTATTGTCGTACCCACTTTTAGCACAAGCTTTCCGCTTATTTGGAGGAGATAGAAGGATATTAGTCGACTACATCTTAGCTAACTTTCTTTAAAAAAATGGGTTCAAGATGTTTTTTTTTTTGAAAAGAGCAACTGCTGAGTTTCTTACCGGCTCTTCTCAGCAGAATCTGCATTCCGAACCGGTGGTAGATTTATGACGTGTCATAAGAGCTACAAGTTAGCCTACATGAAATAAATTAATTTTGAATTTGAATTTCCTTCACAAATCCTTAGCACATAACTCAAAGATCTTTTAATCAATAGGCTACAACGGAATGCATATTGGACTAATAAGGTATTCACCATGCAAATAAATCTTAAGTCAATGTGTATCTGTTGCGGCTACTTCTTCTTTACGATTTTCATTTAACTTTGAGAAACTTTGCAGTCGTATCAACTCTAGTTGCTAGTTTTGGCTACCACAACTGTTATAGAAACTTAAAAGAACACAGAAATGAATGAATGAATGAAATTGAAGTATTTCTTTTAGTATAAAACAGACAGCACACTGTATAGTCTACGTCTTCTCGCAGACGAGACGCTATCTGTAGGCGCCGTTTGTAGGTATGGCACGCAATCAAATTAGAATTTACATAATATTTTACTCTGAAATTTATGAGAAATATTGATGAAAAATTTTAATGGCGATCTCTAGGGCTCTAACCAAATCAAATTCAAAGGAATATTTTATTTAAGTAGGCCTTCATTCTTTGAATCCACAAGCGAGCTCATTTCTTTCTGCCTCTGGATCGACCGCTGACAGTTGCAACCCCTCCTATTTAATGTTCTTACATTCCTAAGAAAAGCTCTTGCTTTTCTTAGGAAACTTAGAATTAGCAGAGTTATGTAGTTCGTAAAAAAATCCCTAACATCTGCATGAGATAAATTATCAGAAAGGACTTTAGACAGGATAGTAACATGGGAAATAAAAAAATCCCATGTTACAATTGAAGCAATTAAGTAAGACTTAGTTACGCGCAAAATTAATAAAAACAAGATGATGCCCGCGACTTCGTCCGCGTGGATTAAGGTTTTTTAAATTCCTGTAGGGACTCTTTAATTGTTCGGGATAAAATGTAGCCTATGTTTTAATCCTGGATGTGAGCTGCCTCCATAGTCCATTCCAAATGTCAGCCAAATTGGTTAATTCTTTAAGACGTGAAGGAGTAACAAATATACTGTAGGTACACACATACACACACACATACCCACACACATACAAACTTTCGCCTTTATAATATTAGTAGTAGTTAGTATCCGTGTTACTACTGGCACTAAGACTGGAGTGGTAGTAACATGGCGGCAAATGGATTCGGCTAGTAGAATTTCATAAATGTACAATATGAAACAAAACAAATTCATGCTCAAATTTCCAGCAGCCGAGAGCCGAGCGGCGCGGCGTTGCTGCACTGTGAAATGTACATTGCAGCGATCATCAAGAAATGCGGGCTATTCGTTGTAAAATGTAATTAAGGCGGGCAAGTGCAAACCCGGGCGGCCGGCCCGACCGGCGGCGGCCGGGTAGACGCTGTTAATCCGGATAATAAAGAAAAATACCCGGGAAGCGGCGGCTAATTGTTATAAACTGGGAAAACATGCAAATTAGAGCGGCGGACTTCCTCGCCCTTTTAATTCTTTAAGTTATCTCGTTGTGTTGACCGACGCCGGGAGCTCCGGGACTCATATCTCGCGAGGGACTGGAAGTTATTCATTACCTAACTGGCTTTGCCCGCGACTTCCAGTTAGGTTCCTGAAAATCCCGCGGGAACAACCGGTTTTTCCAGGATACAAGTTAGCCTATATCACTCTCCAAGTCCTCAACAATATCAATACAAAAAATCACGTCAATCCGATGCTCCGATCTAAGTAAATAATAAATAAAGAAAAATGGCGACTGAATGTTTGACTGACTGACTAACGTGCAATACATCAACAGCACAGAATTGGATTTACAACATAATTCAGTAAATTATATAGGGCATGTAATTAAACGAGCTTCTATTTAATACCATTATTGGCTTCTAAATTACTAAGTCAGCTTCAACTAGTGAGCCTCTAAAAAATATAATTTTAGCATCTATATTTATAACTTAGCTTCAAACCGTGAACTCCTAAAATACTTAAATATTAGCATCAAATAATACACCAAATCTTCAACCACATTTTTAATTTTTTTTTTTGTGAGAAAAATGAAATAAAAAAATGTTTCTAACTAAATAAAAATACGTTTTTTTTGATAAAATGAAATTAAAAAAATGATTGTTTTTAAATTTAACTCAAGATAAATACCTACACATAATATTATAACATTTTTGAAAAAAAATCAAATTTTTTTTCAACTTTTTTTTTAGTTTTAGGTAGGTTTACGATCCCAACAGAACCTAAGTGCCCGGCCGAAGGCCGGGCACCTGAATATTCATGTATTACCCTAACCTAACCTAACTTTAGTTTAAAGAAAAAATTATACAAAAATAATTGCAATATTAACACACTAACAACAGAACAACAAAAAAACAAACGCATGTTTTGAATGGCGCTCTCTGATTGGTGCAAATAGCCATAACCAACGAGATCGTGCAAATTGCCAGTCGCATCCGTCTCACTCGCACCAACGAAATCGTGCAAATGGCCAGTCGTATCCATCTCACTCGCACCAAATCGTGCAGTGGCAGTGGACAATAATAAAAATAGTGGCTCTTTATTTGATGCTTTCTTTGGAATATTTTGTGGCCATTGTGAAGAAGCCGAGTTAGTATATTAGAAGCTTCATCATTTTCCCGTTGCTGAGTTATTAAATTAGAAGCTAGGTTTTGATGCCAAAAAATAAATTTTGTTGGTCGACTTATTATATTCCATTATATAGTACTATGCAGTATATATACGTAATTTACTGAAATATGTTTTTTGTTGCATTTTGTATTTTTGTGTGATCTCCTTTTTTATTTATAAGTGTAAATCAAAGAAAAAATAAGCAATACAATACTTTAATGTTTTGTAATTTAAATAACAGTAGTTGTAACTTGTAGTGTTTCTATTTGCATTTTAGCGTAAGTATTTTTGTTAGGTATTGCGCATGACTGTAAATCTTACGAAACCGATCCAAGATGGCAATCCATAAGATTTACGAGCGGTAGGTGTAATATAGGTAAGTAATATGTATGTACATATTATTATGAAATATGAAAAAAGTGA
This sequence comes from Hipparchia sbordonii, assembly GCA_038048805.1. Taxonomy (NCBI): domain Eukaryota; kingdom Metazoa; phylum Arthropoda; class Insecta; order Lepidoptera; family Nymphalidae; genus Hipparchia; species Hipparchia sbordonii. Next base: position 429,264 of record CM076113.1, read on the forward strand.
CTATCATTAGTCACTTAGTTTAACAGTTGCAATAAAATTAATAGGTAAAGAACTAGCTTTTGCCCGCGACTTCGTCCTCGTGAGTTGGGTTTTTAAGAATCACGAGGGAAACCAGTTTTTTCTTGATAAAAGGTAGCCTATATCACTTTCCAAGTCCTCAACTATACCCATGAAGTATTTCTTAGCCTATCTTCCTAAGCCTATGCCCGCGACTTTGTCCGCGTCCCGACCCGACAGGTCGATACTATTAACGCTGTACTTGTACCTACCGAATTATTAAATTAATAACAATTTGGGCCCAATAAATAATACAGAAACCCACGTTATATCGTAGATTAGGATATTTGGGGAAAAAATAAAAATAAATTTATTCAAAGTCAATAATTTATTGGTTCTTTAATTGTTTACAGACTAGATATCTATCACCTATTGACTTTTCGAGAACATAATATTATTATAAATTATTATTAAATAAATCCATAAAAACAAACAATACAAACACCTAAATGATTAGCATATAAGTAAATGATTTTATATATCTCCACCTTATCTCCACTTAATAACTTAATTTGGTTTTTTATTACATCTTACATCCTAAAATATAATCTATGTCAAGCCCATTCAAAAAATACTTTGTCATAATACCCGCTAGCTCTTGGCCTACAACAAATAAATAATTTCGAATTGGAGTTTAGCCCGCTTGACCTGGTAACCTTTGGTAAGTGTAAATAAAACATGCCGTCAATGACGACTGACTTAATTTTTTTATTTAATTTATTAATTAATTAAGATTATTGGTAACCCACTAAACCTTTTCCAGTAATGACCAAAAGTTAACAATAAGTAGATAACTATTTGAATAACTTCGATAGCCAATTTGGATTTGACTAAAAGATATTTTCACGGAAATACACTTAACCGCCTAGTCCTACGGCATCCAAAAGGAAGGGTTATGCTTTTAAAAGTCTATTCATATATGTATATTGTATATGTATGTGCGTCAATAATATGACGGGTGTTATACCCAATTTTCCGTAGTCGGATTACAGTTTCTAAACTATTTTCTTGTTATAGTTTTATAACTTTACACGACGTGAAAAACCTTTTACCAATTTTCTTTATATTTGACAAGCGTTTTCTTTATATTTTACTTCCATGGGGAGGCCTGTCACAGAATACAAATGCCACAACATACTTTTTTTTCAAAAGAATATTAGCCAAGTTGAAATTGACTAACATCCTCCTATCCCCTCCAAATAAACGGTAAGCTTTGCTAGGAGTGGGTACGACAATAGTGCAACGGGTGGGATTCGAACCTGCGACCTTTCAGTTTTGGGTTCGCACCTTTAACCGTTGAGCTATTGAGGCTTCATTACTATCACTGCAGGGCGATTATTTACAAGCTGCATCAATCATTGCTACAGTCTCAATAGTCCAACGGTTAAAGGTGCAAACCGAAAACTGAAAAGACGCAGGTTTGATCCCCACCCGTTGCACTATTGTCGTAACTACTCCTAACACAAGTTTTCACTTATTTGGAGGGGAGAGGACAATATCAGTGAAGTTCAGGTTGGCTGATATTCTTTTGTATAAAAAAAAACAGTATCCGCGAGTACCGGCTGCGGCCAATCAGAGGCGATTGCAATTGTCACACTGTGCAATCATTTTTAGAGAATCGCACAGCCCATACCGTTCTGGTTGGAAACCTTAGAAGTGGCCGTGGGAATAATTGCCATAAGTGTTGAACCCGTAACGCCTCCGCCTGTACTTGGCGTAAGTACAGTTCCAAAAGCGCAGCATGCGCTCGTCCCACAGCGGCGCGGTGCGCAGGCGCCGGTCGATAACCAGCGCCAGCGGGTTCTGCGAGCGGCTCGGCCGCCAGCGGATGGGGATCAGGCTGGACGTCGACGGTGTTGGGTCACTGAAAAAAAAAACAAGCTTATTTTTTGAACAAACTGTTATTACTTTATTTTTTATTATTTATTTATTTAAAGCAAATAAGTTTGGCCATTCAGCGGGTAACGCAGCCAGCGTTCTGGGCAATTTTTCCTCGTTCCAGTGGTTTAGATGATATTTTTTATATTTAGCTTTTATTTTTGATATTTACGTTTTAGTTTTAATTTAGACTTTAGTTTTATATTATACCTACTAGTGGCCCGTCCCGGCTTCGCACGGGTGGACATAAGATTTTTAGCAATAAATATAACCTATGTTACTCAGGGTGAATGTAGCTTTCCAATGGTGAAAGAATTTTTGAAATCGGCACAGTAGTTTTTGAGTTCATTCATTGTAAATTGTATTTTTGTATGTTTGTAAACATACAAAAATACAAATCTTTCCTCTTTATAATAGTAGTGTAGAAGATTAAGTACATATTTTATTTAAAGCAAATATACATTTAATATTTGAACGAGCGAAGCGAAGTTCTCTGAGTCAACTAGGGCGCTTGCCTACTAGACAGAGAAGTGTGTTCGTCTAAATGTCTGTCAGAGCCCTATAACTTCTGAATTACTGAACGTAATTACTTCAAATTTAAATATAATATGTAAACTGATGGCCTTCAGCCGAACATTGTATAAAAAAATATAAAAAGCTTTATTTCAGGGGGGCTCTCATAGAAGCGTATTTGAAGTAAAATCTTGTTTGTTGCTCTACATAGACTTGCGATATATCTTTTTAAAGACGACTTTGAACAGAGTACAAAAATATATTTTTTTTAATTTTTCCCTAAAAATTGACCAAATGGGGGGGTTTCAAAGTGGAGATTTTAATTTGAGCCATATGTCAAGAATTACTGAATATTAGAACGTGAAACTTGGTTGAAAATTCAGTTATATCCTGTACTTGAACAACAAATACTAAAATTAGATAAATGTTATAAAGAAACGAAATTATTTAATTTTAATGCGCCATCTATTAGCATTATTGTGAAGCTAATAGCTTCACTATAATGCTTCACTATAATGCTTCACTATAGATGGCGCTGTGTCAGTAAAACAGTTTTATGTCAACTATTATTTTTTTTATTGCGTCTAATGTTAAAAGTTAATTATTACAATATATAATTAAAACTTTTGGGAATTATGGGATATCGCGAGTCTCAGTTCGGGGCGAACCACTAGTTACATTATGTGAATTAGATACCGGTGAATAAAAAACCCAATTAGATTTATCCGTTCACCGGTCCATTCATGTGAGCGCCCTGAATCATATATTATGTATACACAATGCATGCTTACAGATAGACACACATACTTACATTTAGGCATATAAGATTAGCTACTTAGTTGTTAAATAAATAAATAAATAAACGTTTATTTCAGATGTTTACATCCATAGATGTTAGTTAAACCTACTAATATTATCATTTATCCTACACTAGTTGATGCCCACGGCTTCGCTCGTGTGGATCTAGTTTTTAAAAATCCCGCGGGATCTCTTTGATTTTCTGGTATAAAAGGCAGTTTATTTACTCTCCCCGTCCTGAACTATGCTCATGCAAAAAATCTCGTCAATCTCTCGGACTTCGGTTTAATACGTACCTACTTACTTAGTGATAAGTTAAAGTATGTCACATGTGTATTATTAATATCTAAATTCAACACTATTTATAAAAATCTAGTATGAATTAAATACCACTGGAAGACCTTGTCTCTTGTCTAGTCTAGATACTGTTCAAGGTTCTATTTTGTGTTCTAAAGTCTAAACTATTGTACGACACGTAATATTGTGAGGTCATTGTGACACAGAGGTCAAACCTTGGCCGCTTTCGTATTTGTCGGCAAATTTTGGCGACAAACAACTGCACATATCGGTACGAATATAACTATATTATGTCCTGACTTGACTTGGATATAAATGCACGAAGCGTGAAGTGAGTAGGTACTCCATTGCACACAAAATATTTTTTGGCAATTTTATGTACTGACAGATAAATTGTGACATTATAACGAAATAAATAAATGATCCACGCATAGTTCAGTAAATTCATGATCATTGATCATGAACGATTATTTGTTATGTGGTAATTACTTAATGCCAGTTCAACAATTTTTTTTCTGTCTAGGCTTGTTTGATCAATCATTACATCAGATATTTATTTTTAACTGACACATATTGATGCGATTTAATAAAAGAGATAAGCAAATCGAAAACTCAAGTGACACGTTTCAGCGACTTGTTTAACTGGGTCTGCCAAAGTTTCTTTTTAATTCTTATTCATGTTTCATTTAGGTCTAGACTGCGGTTAGAACGTATGCATCCTTAACGCTTTTCTGCTTATTGATTGCGGAAAAAATCACTATTTGAAATCCCAGCTTGAATAATTCCAGGCTGATGATTAATTACTGATGACAGCTTACCTAAGCTTCGCGAAGTTTGTCCACAAAGTAACCATACGCTTCACCATGTCCATCTCGAAGTATCTCGTCGGTAAAGGAATTGTGTACGGCTTGAACATATACATCAGTTCATCTCCATGCGAAGCTCCTTCTTCGAACATAAATCCCGATATGAACTTCGCCATATTAATATATCCATTGTATTTAAATAAGTAGTAGTATATCGGTTGGTCGGTTGTCTTAGCATAAATGCTAGATTCTAAAGCACTTGGATATTTTATTTGAAGATCGGAAGACAAATCTACCAGTTGCATTATCACATCTTTCTTAGTAGATAAATAATGTCTTAAAATGTTGGCGGCAGTATCATTTTTTACCGCTTCCGATGGGAATTCCAAATCATCTGGTATGAAATCGTAAGGATCGACTTCATCTTCGATTTTTCTTATTTTACTACCGTGTGTTTTGCCAACGAAGTATATACCTTCGTTGTCGTTGTAGCCGATTATAATGGGCATTTTGGTATAGTTCCCTGATTTGATTATGTCGGTTGGATACTCAGTTACTATTGATTCCACTCCCGGTATGTGTTTCTCGACACACGGAACAAATAGCGTTTCTGCAGTAACAAACTGTCTATGTTTTGAATATTTTATGGCAGATATTAATTCTTCAGCACTTCTGTTTGAAAGGACATTGTAAATTTCATAAGGATCGGTGCCGTAGTAACCAAATTCTTTAGCTATTTTACCCGCAGTATTTATTGGGTCATGTTGGATCGCCCACGGTGCTATGGAAGCACCACTTTGTAAAATTGCTCTGTGAAATAAACCTTTGGCTGCTGGTGCTAGAAATAAATATGAGATCGACACGGCTCCAGCGCTTTCTCCGAATAAGGTCACATTATCGGGGTCTCCACCGAAAGCCGCTATGTTTTCCTTTAGCCATTTAAGTGCAGCTATTTGGTCTTTCAACCCTGCGTTTCCAGGTGCTTTTTCGATGCCTAGACAAAGGAATCCTTCAACATTCAATCTGTAGTTTATTCCAACGAAAATAACTCCATGTTCCACGAAGAAATCAGGTCCGTACAAAAACGTAGTCCCGGCTCCTTCCATGAAACATCCGCCATGGATGAACACCATGACTGGCAGCAGCCGGCCCGATGTTTGATCGGCCGGGGTGTAGACGTTTAGTTTCAGGCAGTTCTCGTCCCCCACGATGATCGGCCCAAACATTCTTTGGGGGCAACGAGTGTTCTCGTTTTGAGCTTCGAAGATTCCTTCCCATTTCGGTGGTGGTAGTGGTGCCTGAAAAGTAAAACTCTGATAAGATTCCCGATGTGTTGTATTAAAGAAAGACTGTGCTTCCTAAAGTTTAGTACATTCATTATGGTTAATTTCATACCCATGGAGTAGGTTTATATTTTGTACTAAACGACGTTCCATGTACTATATGAACAAGTGTAAATTGAAAGTTTAAAACACCCCCGTCATGTGTACAGATACAGACATTATGTATGTTATTGTATGATGTATATTATATTTTTGTAAACATAAATAACTATAAAGATCGAACATAAGGTACCTCCCTGCATTTTCTGATTATAATAAATATATATACGTTCATATTATATTATGTATATAACTTACCTTTAATTTTATAGGTCCGATAAAATACAGGTAGATATGATTACTTATACCTATATGGGTACATATAATTTGGTTTAGGTTTAAAGAATTTATTCTCCAAAGAACAGTTTGCTCACTAACAGAGAACTTAAGAATAAAATTAAATAAAAGTACAATTCATATATAAAGATAAGGTATCAGTTTTGTTGTAAAGTTCTTTAGATGGAAATCTGTAATCTAGATGGAACAAGAATTAGAATTTAATTAATTACTAATGTATTTATGCAGTCGTAATAATGTTAATCGATGAGTATTTATTTATATGAAATTCCATCTACCTGAGTCAAATGTATGATGGTTAAGTGATTACAATAATATTATATCAACGGAATTTTTTTTGTTGTTTTACCGACTGCGAAAAGATCAAAATTATTAAAACTGTATTTATTTCTTAGTAAGTGGTAGATTCACTTGACGATTTAAAATCACTTTCTAAAAGTTTAAATTCAAATTCAAAATTAAAATTTCACCCTTCACACGTTTTCACAAGTTTTCTTTCATCGTTAGTGCAGTTGACATAAAATTGCTTAAAACCCACTATTCCTAAAAGTTAGAACTGCGTGCCTGGGATTCGAACCCCGGAGCCCTCTTAAAGGAGGCAGTAGTGTTAACGATTAGGCTACTCTTAACTACTCCCAATGTAGTTACTTAAATAGAAAATGATATATATCGACCTATACGTAGAATAGAGTTATATATGATTATGGCACAAAATTTTTTTATTGCATTTTTAAGCATAAAAAGATCTCTAATATTTACTAGTGAAATCAAAATTTTAAAAAGTTATGTAGATCCAAAGATACCAGTCGAATAAAGGTACATTTAATTTATTTCTCCAAAGAAGAAGGGCCCGACAGCACAAGTGTCAGTATTCACTGTCCAGATCAGCGCGATCGGAGGGTCCCATCTGCAGTTGTATTCATGTTCTCCGAAATGATAGTGTGCACACGCTCGCACTTTTATCTGCTATTTTCGTGTTAATTTTGTTATTATTTTTTACTATATGTGCTCAAACTTAAAAATACACGCTCAAACCATATGATCTTCCCTTCGTTAAAGCCAAAAAAAATTGAATATAGTAATACGACAAATGCCGTGGAGATAAAAAAAATGGAAAAATGAATGTTCCAGGTAAGTGAATGGAATTTTCTTTCTTCAGCTTTGTAATTATATTACATAGATTGCTCTTAGATAGTTGTATATAATAATTTTTACAGATATATATTTTTAAAGCTAAATAATTAAGTTAAACGGTTCCACATTCATGTAGAACATTATACCTCGGAATGTTAGATTTTACTACAAAAAACAATCAAAAAAAGAAATATCAATTCATTACACCTATTAAACATTAATTCATACATTTTAATAAGTAATCAATAATATTAATTATTTTACCATACTACTTTATTATTCGGAAATCATGTAAAAAATATCGGGACAATGTGCACAACTTACTTTGTTCGAGGGAAATTATTTTGAAATTATGAGGTATATGTGTATATATTCCTTTATTCTTGGTTTGACATTGAGATATATATCCTTATTCAACTGAAAACTACCATAAAAGCCTAAAATTAATAATTTTTTTTATGTTAAGTATTTATAAAAAAACTACATAAAACTATTTAGACCTGTTTTCTATAGTTAATTGCTTTAACGTTTTAATGATGTTAATTTTTGTTTTCAGAAAATGGCAGTGTCAGTAGTGGAGCTTTTACAATAACAGCACTACCACAGGGAGCTGAAAAAATTAGGCAAGAGGTCCCTGATATATGGGAAGATTGATATATCAGATGGAACTGTAAGAGACAGTCGATTATCTATACTGCAGCCGGCATATAATGATAAATACCAGTTTTGGCTACTGACAAAACTAGCCATAAGGCTGCACCATGTTGCTGAAAAGTCTATAAAAGATAATAAATAATGTCTACCGTCGCCTGCAATTGCAACAACTAGACCTAACACTGTTAACTCGGTCCATCTTTGAAAATTCCCCTGCTGTTAGCTTTGGGAATTTGTCTTGAATATCATCACCAAAATGTGTACCGACTCCCATGCCTTCTCCGTTAAATACGCATAAATTGTCGTGATGCCTTTTATTCTAACCATATGATGATCACTGGACGCAATCACCATCTACAACTAACTCTTACAGTGCACCTAACGACTCTAGAGATGATGATGTGCCGCATCTTCTTTACAAATTCATTATTTTGATTAATTTAAAATTTTCATTTTGCGCGGTACCCAGTGGATCTCTGCCATCACAATATTATTTTCTTCATGATTTAAAATATCTATTCAATTAAAATATTAATAATATAGACATAAATAACTTAGATATGTTACACGTTGTGATCGGCAACGCAACGATCACATCCGCGGCAGGCTCAGTGTCCGTGACATCGGAGATAAGCTGCAAGAAGCCCGTCTAAGATGGTATGGTCATGTAGCACGTAAACCACAAAGCTACGTCGGTAATAGATGTCTTAACATCGCCGTCCCTGGAGCTAAATCTCGCGGCCGTCCAAGAAAGCGCTGGCTGGACCTCGTAGGCGCCGATATGAGAGCCAATAAATTAAGAAAATTGGATGCACAAGACCGGGCAAAGTGGGCAAAAGCATGCCGGAAAGCGGACCCCACCTAGTGGGATAACGCTCAGTCGAAGAAGAACTTAGATATGATTGATTTCTTATTGATTGCCAATAATAAATCGCACAGAAAAATTGTGGAAAATAGAGAAAATGTTTTTAAACCTTTTTGTTTGCCAATATTCGGTTGTACTATTTTTAAAACTCCTGAAAGAACTTATATATTGTCCTTGTAGCAATTTTATTTCGTTAGTTTTATTCGAGTTTTCTATAATAGGATTATTATTAATGCTAAATAATAGTTCTTAATACGTTATTTATGTTTATGTTTTATATTAGTTATTTATTAGTTTCATTTTGAGGTTTCTATAGTAGGATTATTAATACATTCTACTTACATATTTACACAATAGTTCCTAAATTTAATTTCCTAAATATATAAAAGGATAAGGTGACTAATTGACTGACTGACTCATCATCATCACATTGCTCAAAACACTGGATAGATCGGGCTGAAAGACATACAGATAGCTATTATGACGTAGGCATCCGCTAAGAAAGAATTTTTGAAAATTCAACCCCTAAGGGGGTAAAATAGGGGATTGAAAAATCGAACTTAATGTGAGCAAAGTTGCGGGCAAAAGCTAGTATTACCTATATAAAATACAAAGTACTTTCAGTTATTTTATTATTAATTTTTACATTTTTTTGTAAGACAATTTTATAGTAGGTACATGCTTAGTAATTAAAAAAATTAGTCAAATTATGTTGAATTTTTTTTACTAATAAATGTGTTATTATGAAATAAGAAACACTGTTTATTTTGTATTTATATTTCATCCTTAACAGCAAATAAGACCGTTTGAAGATTAGTATTTCCATAAAAAAAAGTTATATATAGACATGGTACGAACACTTTTCCCAAGTATAAGGTTACATATACATATAGAACATGGAGACATCCGCAAAAAATCGTCACATATGCATATAGAACCTCCTAAATTCCAAATTATGGGTTTTGCATTGAGTTTATTGATAGTAATCAATGCATAATAATGTTCCAAAAGTATACTATGAGAATCAATTCTCTAGAAAAATAACGAAAAAAGTTACAGGCAAGACAAACTTCAAATCGCTCTCCTGTAAAGTAGGGATTTTGCAGAAGTAACTCTATTCTGCGTATAGGTCGATATGTACTTACCTGACTAGGCTACTTTTAATACTCCCAATGTGAACGGAAAATGATATACCTACCTGAAATCTGTTTGTTTTATCGACGGTAGCATACGGGATGCCCAGGTACATGTAAATCCGTCCACTGTCCCCCACTGTCCCCCGCACTAGCCCGCTCCCGATTCTCACCACTGGCGTCGGTTCTTTTACTAAATTCGCGAAAACTAGCGACAGTAACGCCACCCACTTCATTTTCTTACACTAACTTTCGAACAAATTCACTGTCATTTTGAGAGATCTATAACTTTCAAGTACCCATTTTCAGACGAAAATATATTTAGAATATAAGAACTTAATTTCAAACACTTTCATTAATCCATTTTACACGGTTCACAAGGGCCGTATTAAATTAAATATTATTAGAAATCAAGAGGCCCAATTTATTGTTCGTCGCGCGGCAATTTTTGAACGAAACTTGCGATCGTTTTTAATTTAATTTTTAAATTTCGAACACACTTAGAAAGGGTATTACGAGTGACCTGATAATTTCGAGGCATTTCGAGTGACCCGAATTTCCCGGAGAGCCATTAGACGGCACTTGTTTAGTAAACTCGATAACATTTTCTGCGTGATTCGTTAACTGTTTTTCTCGTGAAGGACAGTACGAACACGTTCGGAACTAAGCGGGTTAAGCAATACAATGTGTAAAGTTAAACGATGATTAATGTGTGCGTGCGGCCTTACTGCTACAGAATGCTAAGGTTAGGATCACACTACTGATACAATGCTAAGGCTAGGAGCACACTACTGATAAAATTGAACCCTTATTATGAATTGGCTGATGCCTCGACTTCGTTCGCGAGGATTTAGGTTTTAAAAATCCCACGGGAACAGGCTATTTATCTGGGTTAAAAAGCCTGTCTCCCTCTCCTCAAATTGTTGACAGTCAAAAAGTATATAGTGCCAAGTCAATATAAAATATAGATTTTGACTTTGATTTCGAAACCGCTGAAGCTGTGGCATGATATTATGTCCGTTGTATGACATGACAATCCGTTGCATGTCTCATGAGATAGCCGAAATAGTATTCGAAAAAGTTTGACTCTTTAAGTTTATACTTAATATTATATTCATACTAGACGATGCCCGCGACTTCGTCGGCGAACTCCGGCGAACTAATTTTCCGGGATGAAATGTAGCTTATGTGTTAAATTTTAATTCTTTCAGCCAAATCGGTTTCTTATGGCATGAAGGAGTTACAAACATATACAGACATACAAACTTACAGCTTTATAATATTAGTTGATAAACTGATAAATTGAAAAAAAAAAAAACAATAGCTTTAATTAATAATTAATATTAAATTACTTCTGAAATTAACACTAAAATAAATCTAATACCTTAGCAATGTCACCGCATTGCGTAGATACCCTACTAAGATGCTAGTAGCATTACCCATTTGAATTCCCAAACTAATAATCTTTGGCCAAAGTAGTACCCAGCCTGCCGCATTATTATCCCAAGAAAATCCCTGCTATTATGGAAGGGGTCACGTCAGCAATGAGGACGAAGACGCAGGGACGCAGAAAGAGAGGTGACTTTTGCATATAATACCAAACCATTTCATTAAAATAAAATATAACGAGGTTGAATATATATTATATACGTATACGTTACAATATGATAACGCAACACACTTTTCTTATCAATTCTATTTTTGTGTATGGAAGATTGGAATTTGGAATGTATGCTTATAATTGCATACTATTGTAAATGCAAAACTGAGTGTCCATTTTAATAATAGGTACCTACAGTTACTGTAATTAGTCATGGGTATTGCTTCGGAGGAATTACCACTGAAAATGGTATCGTCGGCAGCAAGAGCACGAATGGGTTGTATCGGGTGCATTGAAAAAATACAATAATACTAGTGGACGCCCGCGACTTCATTCGCGTGGATTTCCTGAATTTTCTTTGCTATAAGCCTCACGGAGCTCGAGACCTTTCCAACGAATGCAAAACCGTGGAAATCGGTTCTGGAGTTATAGCGTCAGGAAGGAAAACCCGACTTATTTTTATATATAGTAGATAATATAATACAGTGTACACTCCATTTAACGAAAAACGTAGAAATTACTTGACTCTGGTTGCTTTACCTTGTTGTCCATACAATGATACACTCTATATGGCGTCATAAACACTCTAAATAACGACGTCATCACGTCCGCGTCATTATTAAGCAATAAACAGTACTTTCTAAGTTGCCGAAATAAATATGAATTGCAGCTGTGTACGTTCTTTTGTTTATTATTTTATTTTCTTTATGTCTAGCCTGTATTTACCTCGACTATCGGCATCATACGTGCCAAAGATTCTAAGAGTTCCAACTTCTAAAAAGCCGGCAACGCATTGGTGGTGCCTCAGGTGCTACAAATGTTCATGGGCGGCGGAAATCACTCAACATCAAGTGACCCGCCTGCTCTTTGTTCGCTAAAAATATATAAAAAAAAACTAAAAAGATTCTGAAAAATTCTAAAAAAGATTCTCAGTCCTTTTTTACTTTTCACATAAAATAAAATGTGTTTGTTTGTTGGTTTGTTGACTTGTGCTTTAATCTTGCTGCAACAGAGCTATGGATTGTGGTGGTCTTTTTCATGAGTATAGTACCTGGAGAGGGACATGGGCTACTTTTTATCCCGGAAAATCAGAGTTTCCGTTGGATTGTAAAAACTAAGTCCACGCGGACAAAGTTTCGGGCATCAGCTAGTTACTTATATATATTATTCGATGGTTAATAATGTATTGTAATAAATTAATAGTAATATAATGAAATGTATAATGTATATGTAATAAATTAATAGTAATGTAATGAAATAGATTTTAAGCTAACTTTTAATGTTGCATGCTGTATTTAAGCAGAGTTTGGTTGCCCATTTATTTTATTTGTAACACCTGTATATTACCCAAATTCGCAATAAAGAAATTGATTGATTGATTGATTGATTGATTGATTGTAACACGATCATTAAAGCTTCACAATGACTTTGCAGAAATTTGTATTGAACAAAAAGGTATTTCCAAAGACGTGACATAGGCAGAGTTAACATTGGCCAATGTGTATAAATTGTGAAACTGTTTGGTTCGGCGAAGGTTCGTTAGAGCCTACCGCTGTATGCTGGTATGGCACATGACGTGAGGCAACAACCGTTATAGTTGTTCATCCTTCCTGCGTTTCCTATTTCATTAATAACTTTGCATGATAATTAGCTGCTATAAATCTCTACGAAAATCCTTTCACAAGAGCGCCACGATGTGTAACAACTGTGTAATAGCTATTTGTTCAAATTTTTGTTGCGAGCGCCTTGTTTGAACCCCGAGCAAGCGAAGGATTCTAAGTTAGAATTTTGAGTGTAGTGAGGGATTCAAATCCACAAGAAACGAGACTTCCTCTTAAAAGTTTAATTAATTAACACATAAAAGGTTAAAAGAAAAATGCAGAAACTTCGTTTGGTTTTCCTTTGTGTCACATTTTCATTACATGTAGGAAGTAACCGTCTTACCTAATTCAAGCTTTTTAATTCACGTCATTAAAAGTTTATTTTAAACGGTATGGATTTAGTTATCCATCTTAAGTAATAAGTTTCAAATTGATCGAGATTGATGTTGATTGATTGATTGAAATGTTGATTGCATACTATAGGTAGGTATTAAAATGTAGGTAATTAACTGTGTTATTAAGTAGATATATAGATTGCACTTAAGAATATAACTGGACCTACTTGTTACCTATCCTTGCTAATATAATGCGAAAGTGTGTATGTTTGTTGGTCTGTCCTTCAATCACGCTGCAACGGAGCCGAACGAATCTACGTTATTTTTTGCATGGGTATAGTTGAATTATCCCGGAAAAATAAAGAGTTCCCGGGGGATTTACAAACCTAACTGCTCTCGGACGAATTCGCGGGCATCCGCTAGTTTATAATAAAAGGCAATTGTAATTTGTATGTTAGTCTATGGCAGGTTGTAACTAATAATTTTATACCAACTTTTTATGTACCTTAACTTAATGCCTATAAAAACCTACAAACATTCAACTCATCTCATTTGTGGTATGTTTAAAAATAACCAGGGGTTTCCGGGCACTTATCTTTAGATACTTACGAGAACTTACCACATTGCATGGCTTAGACATGGCCATGACAAAAAACAATAGTTAGTATCTTGATTTTTTACGTTTTCAAATAATCGGTATAAAGAACCAAAGACAGGCACTGGGCACATCATGTTAAAGCCTCAATAGACCAACGGTTAAAGGTTAACTGAAAACTGAAAGATCGCAGGTTCGAGCCTCAACCGTTGCACTATTGTCGTACCTACTCCTGGTACAAGCTTTTCGCTTATTTGGAGGGGAGAGGAGAATATAAGTCAAGTTCAGCTTGGTTAATATTCTTAGTAAAAAAATAAATAAATGGAAAGTTCCTTTTTTAGAGATGAAACAATACCAGTCAGTGACGTGACGAAGGACAAACCGACAAAGAAACCACTTTCCCAATTATAATATTGGTAACAATAAACTAGTGGTTCGCCCCGAACTGAGACCTCGCGATATCCCATAATTCCCAAAAGTTTTAATTATATATTGTAATAATTAACTTTTAACATTAGACGCAATAAAAAAAATAATAGTTGACATAAAACTGTGACACAGCGCCATCTATTAGCATTATAGTGAAGCTATTAGCTTCACAATAATGCTAATAGATGGCGTATTAAAATTAAATAATTTCGTTTCTTTATAACATTTATCTAATTTTAGTATTTGTTGTCCAAGTACAGGATATAACTGAATTTTCAACCAAGTTTCACGTTCTAATATTCAGTAATTCAGAAGTTATAGGGCTCTGACAGACATTTAGACGGACACACTTCTCTGTCTAGTAGGCAAGCGCCCTAGTTGACTCAGAGAACTCGCTTCGCTCGTTCAATAATTGATGACAAATTACTTAAGTAAATGGCAATGATGCGCCTGCACTGCATTACATTATTATCATCTTATTATTATGTGCTTCATTTCATAGCTCTCCACAAAAGGAGAAAACAATTATATCCTCTCCCCTCCAAATAAGCAGAAAGCTTGTGTTAGGAGTGGGTACGACAATAGTGAAATGGGTGGGGATCGAACCTGCGACCTTTCATTTTCAGGCCGCACCTTTAATTGTTGGGCTATTGAGGTTAATTAATTAATATAATTATTATCTGATTGACGTGTGTGATTCTGATTTTTTAATATAATTGGTAAAAATAAACATTTATCCACCTAATCATTTACTTTATCAATTTAATCACTTTAATCTACCAAATCTACCTGATCACATTTACTTAACAGAGTAGGGAGTTACTAATCAGTAACCCACTTTTACTTGATAAGGAGATATAAGTGTAGGAGGGTTGGTTTAGTTTTAGTAATTCACAGATAACTTTTCGTTTGACGCAGTAATTCAACGACATCTTGAACTTTGTATATCAGTACTCAAGACTGGAGTCGAGTAGGTAGTGCGTAGACATGCCGTGACAAGCAAAACTCAAGTAAAGTACCTTGTTATGACGACACAACTGTGGCTTAGGAAATTCAACTGACTTTGACTTAAATTCCACCTGTTGGTATGTCGGACGAGGTATACTAGAACGGAATGGTCATCAAGGCCGAAACTGCGTCAGTGTATACATTGCGCCGGTAGCAAATCAATAGCAATGTTTACTGTTTGATAGTTTCAGGCGCTTTTCAATGCTAATGTCGCCAGCAAAGTAGTCTTTGTCGTCGTTATATTATATTTTTAAAATATTTCAGGATAAAAATGATAGGGAACTTAGCTGGATTTACTCCCGGTTTAAATTAATTACCTAACGGGAAGAGCTCTTCCCTGTGCCCCACCCGGGTAAGGAGGCCAACGCGTCGAGGCACGCTGGCTTCACAATCAGAGGAGACGACCAGCACGCAAGAAGAAGGTGGCACTATTTGCAGAATTTATTTAAGTTTAGAGATTGTGAACAATAGAAATAGCAAAAAAGTCAATAAAATACCATGTTGTCTTAAATTTAAAACTTTAAAGTAAATTAAGATTAACCAGTTCCTTCTTCAGGTTTTTCTTCTATATTTAGTGTAAGTTTTACTCCAAAATCGTAAGCTGGGGTCATTCCAGAGAGCTTCTGTAGAAAACTCTTTATCTATGACCAATAGTTGTGGTTCCTTTACATCTAATGGATACCATTTCTTTGGCAAGAGGTGTGTCGCATCAGGAGTGGGCATCCTGAAAAAAGGGAACAAAATTTTTAAATTACATAAAAATATAATATAAAAACTGTAATGGGATGATAACAGTAACATATTAATTACTAGCTTTCATTTTTCCGGCATAAAACATAGCCTATGTCACTCTCCAGGATCTCAACTGCACCCATTACATCAAAAAGTCACGTTCATTCGTTGCTTGCTCAAATGTGTGATTGAAGGACTAATACATGTAGAACGTTAGAAAACGTTTCAAAAGAGTACCTAATTTTTTTTGAGCTTAGTAAAAGCAACAGTATCAACGATTTTCCTTCATGCAAAGTAACTAAAATTCACTTACCCATATTTTGCGAAATTGGTCCACATCGTGGTCATTCTATTTATTGTCGTCATTTCGATAAATGACTGAGGCAAAGTGACAGCCACTTTAAAAATGTAGAAAAGGTCATCAGCATGAGTTGCTCCAGGATATCTCCAGAATTTAAAAAGTGCTTTAACTAAATTCATCCATCCATCTCGACAAAATTTGTACATGTACACAGGATAGTCCATGGTTTGTGATAAAAGTTCGGCTGTTAATGTAACTGGGTATACTATGCCTGTGTCCCCTTCATATTTGGATAATTTTAATAAGATATCATTTTCTTTTCCATCTTCAACAAAGTAATGCTTTTCAAGTTCTTCTGCTGTGAGTTTCTTCTCTAAATCTGTCGGAAATATTAAATCCCTTGGAAGTGAATTAAAAGGATTAAAATGACGAATTGTCGTGTCATTTTCCTTGCCGACAAACATGTAGCCTTCAGCATTGTTATGGCCTATGATAACAGGAACTTTATTATAATTTCCTTTTACAATTAAATTGTAAGGAGAGTCCGGTAGGAACTGGCTGATTCCGGGAATCTTCTTTTCAATACACGGTACAAATATGTTCTCTGATAAAACTACGTCCCCATAATTTCTTGGTACACGTGTACTCAACAACTCTATGATACTTTTGTTCTTGAACAACTTGTACATTTCGTAGGGATCTTCAAAATTGTGGCCCATTTGTTTGGCTAGTAATTTAGCAGTCTTAAACGGTTCAAATTGTAAACTCCAAGGGGAAATAGCTGAGCCACTCTGCATGATCGCTTTTTGAAACAGTCCCTTAGACATCGGGGATACAATGTGGAATAATACAGATGCGGAACCAGCACTTTCACCGAACAGCGTTATATCATTAGGGTTTCCTCCAAACTCTTTGATATTCTTTTTAACCCAGCGTAAACCTTCAACCTGATCCTTGAGGCCGACATTTCCTGGAGCTTCCATGATGCCCAGACATAGGAATCCAAGAACTTCCAGTCTGTAGTTAAGCGTTACTAGTATGACGTCATGTTTGATTAAATATTCTGGACCGTAGAGAAAAGGCGATCCTGAGCCATCTCTGAAACCTCCACCATGGATATACACCATGACAGGTTTAAGTTTGTCGGTTGTTTCTAATGGTCTATAAACGTTCAGGGTGAGGCATTCTTCTCTACCTGAAATATGGCTCTCGGAAAATCTTTGGGAACATCTAATATGTTCCTCAGTCGCATGTAATATGCCCTCCCAGGATATGTTGGAGTGTGGAGCCTGATAACATAAAATATCGACTTATTATCTTGGTACTTTCAAAATGATTGATATTTGCTAATTAATATTTTGATTCCAAAATTGTGCTTGTAGTATTTTAATCTGTTGATTTGAACGAAGCAAGGGATCAACGTGTGTTTTTTTGGGTAAGTTTAAGACCTGGACAGTGATATTTATGAAAATCCTTCAACCCCTAAGGGCGTAAAATAGGGGTTTGAAAAATCGAACTTAACCAGATTGAAGCCTCAGGCGAAAGTTAGTTGTAAATAAAGAAAGTACCTGAAATCTATGTTCATATGTAGCGTATGGTATGCCAGTGAATCTCAAGTGTGAGCCGTCTCTTGCAACCTGGCCACACAACCAGCCTCCGCTGACGAGAACAGGTACTGTTGGGTCTCTCACCAGTCGCATCGCCCATAATGACCAAAGTATAAGCCAATCATATGATTTCATTGTGTGTTCACTTGCTTTCTTGCGGGTAGACCAACTTTGTTGTTTCTTGGCTTACCAATGCCGGTTGGATAAGTTCCATGACTTCTTAATTCTGTAAAAGGTTATAGGACTGTTATTTAGTAGATGAGGTAGTATTATTTTTTCATGATCGCTCTATTGCGGTTAGTAATCTTTATACAAGTACCTAAAAATATAAATTTGAAATTTTAACGACCTAATTATAAAATTCTAGCGAATGCAGTCCAGGGAATATTTATCTCAATTAAATAATAACAACATAATAACTTACTAGGTACACAAGAAAATTATTGTAATGCTATGTAATATATGTACTCATAATTGTCTACATCACGCAATAGGGTCATTAATTTTAAAATTATAACCTACCTTCTTTTTTAGAATTGCACTGGTCCGTTACAGATGACTGTAGTTTTGTTTTATTACAGATCAGGCCTAAACAAAGTAGCAAGTTTGTCTGCGTGTTCACTTGTACACTATACCTGCTTCTTGATGTATTTCATTATGAATTTCACTATAATTCACGCGTTTCACAAGGAAGAAACGAAAGATTTTGTA
This sequence comes from Hipparchia sbordonii, assembly GCA_038048805.1. NCBI lineage: Eukaryota > Metazoa > Arthropoda > Insecta > Lepidoptera > Nymphalidae > Hipparchia > Hipparchia sbordonii. The sequence goes on from CM076113.1 coordinate 447,997, forward strand.
TAAGGAACTAATATTTATGAGATCCAGAGCGAGTCAACTAGTGGCGAGCAAAATCACGAAATACACCAAAATGAGAGTAAATTACTGTTGAAGCTTGAATATTTAACAATAAACTGCAAACAGGTCACGTTTGAATTACAACGCCGGTAAAGAAAGAATGAAGAGCGGCAGAAAAACATACACGCAACCTGACTGTAGGGCTACCATGTACCGTTCGTGGAAACCGGAAAATTAATTTTTATTCATTTTTGTTTGGAGGCTGGCTTTTGTTTGGTGGGAGGCTTTGGTCGTGCCTAGTTACCATTACCCTCACAGCAGGTACTTAATTCTTGATTATGTAACTTGAAAAGCGGTGATAGTATAGTAGTTAAAACTTTGGCCGCCTTTTAGTGGGTCCGGGTTTTGATAACACGGCACACACCGCTAACTTTTCGGATTTATGTGCTTTTTAAGAAACTGGGTTGTCAAATTTAGCTGTTGTCAAAATGTGGATACCCAATCGGTCAAAATAAATCGATCAATAAACAAATAAGTTTTAAGCTTTTTTACTGCGACTGTATCTGTCTCTTTCTAAAACGTAATTTTCTATGGAGAGCATTCGGAGCTACTAAATCGTGACGTCATGGTTTAATAACGCTCTCTTTGTCTAATAGGAAACTTAAAACCTCTATTTTCTCGAGAGTAGTTAAGAAATTAAAAAATCTTTTTTTTTTTAAATTGGCATTAAATTTGTGTGTCAAGATGATTTAAAACAAAAACATGTCCTGTAAATGTAGACCACATAGCCACCCTTTTGTAGTACAGCGATTAAAAATTCCAGTTTTAACTGTAAGCCTCTTATTACACTATTTGAAACCTTATTCATATTCAATATAAGATCAATTTTAGGATAACAAAAGAAAGTTTATATAACATAGTTATTAACTATCATGTAGCTCATTAGTACCAAACAGAAGTAGAATTGAATAATAGTGTATAGAAGAGTGAACTAAAACCAACTTTATTTGTATAACTTTAGTGTTGGATTTTATTTGCAAATTGTTACTTATTGGATTAATGTTGTGCAAATGAAAGTGATCAGTGTACCTTTGAACCAAAGCAGCTGATCTATATAAGTAAGTGCGAGTGTAGGTTTTGAATTCAATACTTAACTCGAATATAGTACCTACCTATCTAAGGTAAAGAGCCTCGTACACATTGGGTCAACGCACTATGCGAACGCATACACTTGGCGTATTATTTTTCTTGGGTGACCTGCGCTTAGGGTTGCTGTCTGTCCGGGTTTCCCCGGATCTGTCTTAGTGGCGTCTTGGGAGCGTCCGGGCGGGTTTTTCATTTTTTGTCCGGGTTTAAAAACTTTCAACTCACCGGTCGCCCATACTTAAATTATTTTTTATTTTACTAAGTAACTTAAAAAACATTGTTGATATGTCCGAGGTCTAAGCTCGAAAATTCGAGGTTTGCACGCTTCTTGTCCTGTTTGCCAGATTTTAGAGATGGTAACCCTACCTGCGCTTTGTGTGTGTGCAACTGAGTTATTTTTGCATTTACGCTAACTTATTAAAAATTATTTTATTTAGTTATCAACTTATCAGTTATTACGTCTTATCAGTCATCAGTTATAAACTTATCGCTATAATGGATTTATGAAGGAATATTATGTATAGTGTTATTTTTATTTTAGTTTAAAAAGGGAACAAGGTAGGTATTACCTAATTCTTTAGCGGTTGAAGGTACGGACTCAGTGGGTCCGACCCACGAAAGGTTTTGACGAACGGTTCAATAACCACCAGCATTGCTAATATCCTTTAATATAATAATAATACCTATATAATTTCCAAAATAAGTTTTGCGTGCGAGCTAATGATTTAAATTTTTTGTGCTATCATCTCGTAATCCATAACGAATCGCGGATAGATGATAATTAGGGTTGCCCCGGTACGGCTTTTGCCGTTAACATCGACGTTATGTTATAACATTATAAAAAATATCGCATATCGATACCGATACTGATGTAGTTAGTGAATTTCTTATGGAACACAAATGAAAAATGCATGTGTAAATATTTGATTCGACTTATGTACTTAATGTTGAACATAATGTGTGTGATGTTCTATTTACCAGTTATTGTTTAAACGTGAAACCGAATTTCATAATAACGTAAAATCTCATAAAAAATGTTAGAGTGAAAATTTAATATTATCTAAATAAAATAATATACAAATAATACTGCTTTGTAGAAAACAACATCTTTAGATGAATTCAAATTCAAAATTATTTATTTCATGTAGGCCAACCTGTGGCTCTTATGACACGTCGAGACTTTACCACTGGTTCGGAATGCAAAAGGAGAATTTATGTAAATCTAAGTATCGTAGTAGTATAGTAGTATTTCGCAAATCTGCATGAGACCTGCTTTTGGAAATAATGTCTCAGATTCCATTAAAATCCCACCAACCGATATCTCGGCTTTACATTATTTATCTATAGATATCGGAAAAAATGAAGTATCCTTGATATACTCTAACAGTATCGGTATCGCAACCCTAGTGATAATATAATATCTACCTAGGCGATAGCCTTGAGCGAAACCTTTGCCCGGTGTGCGTCGAGTGATAGATTCATTATACATTCGAATTCATACAAGTGGCACAAGTCGCTGTGTCGGGCCGTGAAATTGTGTCAAATAACTAGTTCCGTGGATTAGAAATATTAAATAAATAAGTGAAACCAAAGTTATCAAAAGACTGTTTTATACGTTTGGTGTAGTGTGATTATGTGTTAACCTTACCATGCTATAAATACGTAACATGTAAGTATGAGTACATACGTAACCGTTTTTTATTTGAGCTTAGTTTTATTATAAAAAATAGCAATAACAAAATTACAAGGTGTAACATTTTTTCGGTGTGTCCAAGGTACAAACTACATAATTATATGTACCTTTAGTGTCTAATTAGTTGATACTCGCAACTTCATCCAAATGCGCTAAGGTTTTTAAAATTCACGTCTTTTTTTGGTATTGAAAGAAAAAAGAAAACCATCCTTAGTACCTACTTAATCCCTAGAGTCGAGGACATTTGAAAATATAGTATATTTCTCACTAGACACACCGTGATCTGTGGTCCACAGCGGTGATAGTTCAGTGGTTAAAACCTTGGCCTCATTTTCGGGGTCAAGGTTTCGAATCCCAGGCACGTATGTGTAACGTCTCCGTGTTATGTGCGTTTTAACAAATATCGCAATATCACTGGCAACGGTGAGGAAACCTATTCAATAGATAGTTGTCCATAATATCTTTAAAGGTGTGTGAAGTCTGCTAATCGGCACTTGGATAGCGTGGTGGGCTATGGCGTGATTCTTTCTCTCTCTGGAAGAGAAGAGAAAGATTGACATAGAACAACTTTACACCAAATAGTAGGGTACTGGAGAAGGAGAGAATCCATGTCTACCATCATACGAAGAAAAGTCACTTTCTTTGGACACCTACAGAGAGGAGCCTAATCCTCATTCCCAAGTCTGTGCGGTGTAGCATGGTGCGGCATAGACGATACACAACGATGGTGTGGGTCACAATTTAGACGAACCATTCCTTTTCAATCTTGTCCGTTGTCGCGAAGAACTTATTTGCAGCTGCACCCTGCAAATATCGCCCTGTAAAAACGTCTATCCAGTTCTAAAGTATCCAAGAGAGCTCCAGGTCGCCAAAGACTCAACTGGTTGGATGATATAAAGGAGTGGACAGGGCTGACTTATAAAATTAAAACATGCGGCTTTTTGCATATTGACCGCTAAACTTCAACACGAGGAAAGCACATGATGATGATGATGGGTTGAGAGGACAAGGTCCACCGCTAATGTGCGTTATCTGCAGTCAGTCAGTCGTGACACTTTTGTGTTTATAGGTACCCCAGTGCGGGCTAACTCTTAATACTGAAGGATTTAAGACCTGTCTTAATAAAAAACAAAAACTCAAAAATGAAAAATGAGTTACAGAGTTAACTCTTAAAGAAAAAAAAAAATTGCATTTGAAAAGATGTTATTTACGAGTAGGTAGGTTTTATGTTTTGCATTCGTTCGAGAAAATACTAATAGGTATGTGGTTTTATGCTAATTAGTAAAAATTTCCTAAAGAGGCGTTTACTTATTTTTATTTGCGAAGTAAATTTTTTATGGAAATCTAATACTTAAAATATTCAAGGTACATTGTCATAGTGTAATACTTGTAATATAACTAAGTAATAAAAAAATAAAAGTTTTTAACGATCACTAATTATTACTCGTTTGCTAACCTTTTGACCTACCTATCAAGAAGTTGCGATGTTTCATCAGGTTTAACGCTAGGATTAGGAAACTCATCAAGGATTCTCAGGTGTCATAAAAGAAAATACTTACAGCCTCAATACCGCAACGGTTAAAGGTGTGGACTGAAAACTGAAAGGTCCGGTCGGGTTCGGTCGGTCTCACCCATTGCACTTTTGTTATTCTCACTCCTAACAGCAGCTTTTCGTTTATTTGAAGGGGAGAGTGGAATATTTCAAGTTCAACACGCTTTGAAAAATGTAATAAAATAATTTATTTTTAAAGTTTACCCGACTGCGTAAAATTGGATATAACATCAGCCATATTGGTTTTGTTCACATAAAATGTAGCCAACGTCCCCCGGACCATAAAAACGAATCGATTGACTCCTTTTTTTACCAAAATCGGCTCAGTAGTTTAGACGCTACATTAGAACATATGTAAATAGACACATACATACCTTTTTGAGGTTAAGGATTCACGAAACTAAGTAGGGTCAGATGTCCAACAATGAAACAGTGGTACACAATAAAACACTGTGATATTTCTAAAATTCTGCGTTGCCATTTCGTGCATTATATTGCGTTAGGACACTCTCGCGAACCCCCCGCCCTACCCCAATTTGCATCGACGCCGCGTGCGAGAAGATGTGTTTGCGGAGCACTTTTGGTTTTTTTCGACAAAAAGTAAGTATTTTTAGCATTCTTTATAGATTTTTTACTTTAAAGTGTGGTTGAAAATTTCATAAATTTCATGATTAATTAGCATTGCACACATTTCGTAGATTAATGTGCAATAAATTATATCTTAAAGTGTTACAATTTAGTGGGTAAAAAATTGAGATTAGTAAAAAAAACCTTAGGTAGTTCACAATGAAACAGTTGCACAGTAACACAATGAAACACTATTTCAATGTGTATCATTTTGTTTTATTGTGTACCGTATAATTGTACATACATAATATCATGTACTTTCCGGGCAAATTAATAATTTTTGTGGCTACAAATTCACAAATTAATCTTATTAACATTAAATTTATTATAATACCAGTAATAGTATTGGTAACCTGATTAAAGTTAATTAAAAATAAATCCTTTTGTGATTATTAACTCAAGCATTTTTTTTTATTCACCTACTCCATAAATTACACAAAAGTCGAGACAATACTATTAATGTTTCATTGTTGAATTTGTGGTGTTTCATTGTGTACCACCACTGTGGACACAATGAAACATTTCCCATTTTTTAGTTTATAATTTTTTGTCGATTGATTACATATTAATTAAAAAAGTTGTAAATGAAATCCGATGCCGAATAAAATTACCTACACACCTGTAAAAAATTAGACTTCTATCTGTCAAAACAAAAGGTGCATGAGACTTTGAATTTTTTGTGTTTCATTGTTGAACACATGACCCTATTTAGATTTCTCATGTTGGGGAGCAAGACTGATGTTTTTCTAATAAGTTACATATAATTTTTATGTATTTTTCCAGTTGTTTTTCTGGTTATGAAGAATCATTGGTGGATCCTGTGGTCACTATGGGCGGCGCGGCTGGTTCGGCAACCGACAATACCGGTGCGCGTCCAAGAGGGCTGGTTGCGCGGTTTTATATCGCCAGATGGCCTCTATAAGAGCTATCTCGCAGTGCCTTATGCTTCACATCCAGAAAAACGGTTTCAGGTACCTATACTTTATGCTTTAGTTTTTTTAATCATTTCATTTGGTCGATAGTTGGGCTAAATAATTTTGGTGACTGTGATACAAAGAGACAACAGATCTCTCTTTTCTAAACCTAGCAAGAGCATAGCGACTACCTATAATCTCAAATTTAATCATTCTTAATAATTTTGAACTAATAATAATAAAATATTTTTCTAAATTGACTCAAGTTTGCTCTGATGAGAGGACGTCAGCATAATTTTATAACAATGGAGATGCATAATCCAGAAAATGGATTATTTTTTTAGATCTATATAAATCTTTATTGGCTTTGCTGAACTATTGATCTAAAATAATGTACAAAAGCGCCATAATTATATTGTTGTGCGGTTTGCATTTTAAGAGAAAAATTCAATTATTTTAGGCTCCCGGCCCACCTTCGGTTTGGCGTGGTATATACGAAGCAGTAGAGCAGAACGTTAGATGTCCACAGCGTATCGGCAAAAGCCTAGTAGTAGGCCGAGAAGATTGTCTGGTTCTTAATGTGTATACACCTATTGATGCTACGTCTGCTACCTCATATCCAGTTATGGTTTTCATACATGGCGGGGGATTCTACGACGGTTCTGGGTCAACTCTGTTCTATGGTCCAGAATATTTAGTTAATAAGGGAGTTATTCTAGTCACAATCAACTACAGACTAAATATACAAGGTTTTGCATGTTTACGAATAAAGGAAGCACCAGGAAATGCAGGGTTGAAAGATCAAGTCGCTGCTTTAAAGTGGGTCCAAAGAAATATTATAGCATTCGGAGGAGACCCTGATAACGTTACAATATTTGGTGAAAGTGCCGGTGCAGCGTCTGTATCTTTCCACATGATATCCCCTTTGTCCAAAGGGCTATTCCATAAAGCTATAATACAAAGTGGCTCGTCTCTAGCGCCGTGGGCTTTACAATTCAACCCGCTATACATGGCCAGCTTATTAACTAAAGTTATGTTGTACTCAACCGAAAATCCATATGAAATTTTCAACATAGTAATGAAAAAAAATGATGCAGAACTTGTTGCTACTAGAGTTCCAAGGAAAGAAGGTAATGTAATAATTTCAGAACTGCTATACGTACCTTGTGTGGAAAATGAAATAAATGGAGAAGAAGCATTCTTGACAGATTTGCCATATAATATGCTCTCAAAAGGAGATTACAACAAAGTTCCTGTGATGATTGGATCGTGCAGCGAGGAAGGTTTACTATTTGCAGCTATAGAAAATGATACCACTTTATCTAAAATGTCAGTTGAGAAAATTTTACCTAAAAACTTACACATATCGTCGAGAGAAGAAAGAAGAGAAGTAGCCAAAAACTTGCACACATTTTATTTCGGTGACGAAGCTATATCACATAAGACTTTATCAAACCTATCGAGGTTGCAAGGAGAGATCTTCATAACATATCCAACTATAGAAGAGACTGAAATTTACCTGAAAACCAGTGATAAACCAGTATACAGTTACGTTTTTAGCTATTATGGATGGCGTAATTTAGTCAGATTATCAATGGCCAGACTGTTTAGGAATATTCCGGGGGCTACACATGCTGATGACCTGTTCTATATTTTCAGTCAGAATATTGTCCCATCATTCTTTGAAAATAAAATGATTAATAGGTTAACGACTATGTGGACGAATTTCGCAAAATATGAGTAAGTACTCTTGAATCTTATAATACTCCACTTATAAACCCTATCACCCTTCCTGGTTTGATTGACTAACATTTATCAATACACTTAACTCATATTCATCTAACCTATTAATTTTATTTGTTTACTTCATTTCATTCAGTTAGCTAATGTTTTATTTATTCACTGTAACTGCAATTTTTTTTCGATCAGGCTTAATTCTTGGTATTGACCCGTTTTGTAAGCACATTTTTCTGCATAACTTTTCTTGAACCGCTGTTTTAATCATACTTCAAATGGTCAAACGGTCTTGGAAGTCAAAGAGCTTGTACAATTTGTACATCTTAGAGTTAAATAAATAAGATTTATTTAGCAATAAAAGGTTAGAATTATTTTACTCCCTCCCCAACCAAGCAAGAAAACAAAGTTCCCAAGCAAGTAATCCACCACCACTAACATGTACCACATACAAGACTTTTGTACTACTCTCGACGCACGTTTCGCCCCGTCACCGGAACATCCTCAGGAGATGTCGACTTTAAAATGCTGTTTAACATGTTTGATATATATTTTAATATGAATTTTATTAAAATGTACATAAATGTTGTGTTTGCTCAAAAAATCTTATTTTTCAGGAATCCGACGCCGATTGTATCAGATTTGTTACCAATGAAGTGGCCACCATTAGACAAGTCAAATCCTCAATCTTTGGTCATCGATAAGGAATTTTCCATTGCTCCACTATGGTACACTGATTCTTTGAAGTACCTACGACAAGTGTACTCTAAGTACCGGCGAAAAAACGACTAAAAGTATTATTACAATAAGTGTTATGGATATATTTATTTATTTTATCAATTCAATAGATACAGAGACCCTTATGACAAACCTTTTCTTTATTATTTTTTCTGAATGCTAATTTTTTAACTTAATATTCAAAACGAGAAGTGAAAAGAAGGAGGGTAAGTTTATATTCCGCGTAACAATAATAGTTATGCTGGGCAGTCAAAATCACCGGCAACTGCTAGTATATTGTATTAAAAATGGAATTTTGTTTAATGTCAATTTAAAAATGAATAATGCAAAAAAGATTGTTATCTAAAATGAGATGCATATGATCTTTATGCTTTAATGTTACTTACTCCTTATATAAAGTTACTTCCAGTAAGACCCTTCGTGATTGCCTTTATAATAATCAAAAATATGATGTAATCAAAATTTTATGAATACATAAATAAAGTTTGCTCATGGTGTTTCAACACATGTAGTTTAATAACATTGAAAGTAACCATGCCATATTAAAGCTACGAAGATTATTATAGTGGAAGGTAGTGAACGAGATTTTTTCGAGACAAGTAATAAAAACTTGACATTTCTAAAAGAATTAGGGTTTATGGTTTCAATTAAATAAAGACATGGATACTAAGAGTTGGTTGGTGCTTTGGTCCCTCTGGGCCACGCGATTTGTTCGCCAGCCCACAATGCCAGTACACACACAAGGAGGCTGGCTGCATGGGTTTTTTGCACCTGACGGCTCTCACAAACAGTATTTGGCAATACCATATGCTACACTTCCAGAAAACCGGTTTCAGGTATGTTTTGAATTACATTTAACTTATTGTTCTTAAACCATTTTTATTATTGTAACGTTTTCTACTTTTTAAGGCTCCTGGTCCTGCACCCACGTGGCAGGGTATTTTGAAAGCTGGAGAAGAGCACATTCGCTGTCCGCAAAGATTTACAAGAACCATCGTCAAAGGCCAAGAAGATTGTTTAATTCTCAACGTATATACTCCACCTGATGCTTCACCATCCTCAAATTATCCAGTCATGGCATTTATACATGGAGGAGGGTTCATCGAAGGATCGTCGACAATATTTTTGTACGGTGGAGATTATTTAGTCAGCAAAGGCGTCATTTTGGTCACTTTCAACTATAGGCTCAATATTCAAGGTCACTTATGCTTAGGGATTAAGGAAGCTCCAGGCAATGCCGCGATGAAAGATCAGGTGTCAGCTTTGAAATGGGTGCAGCGTAATATCAGAGCGTTCGGCGGTGACCCCAATACTGTAACATTGTTTGGAGTGAGCGCTGGTTCTGCTGCTGTGTCTCTTCACATGCTTTCGCCTATGTCTAAGGGATTATTTCACAAAGTTATAATGCAGAGTGGCTCATCACTTGTTCCATGGGCCGTACAATTTAGACCTGTGTTCATGGCTAGTTTATTAACAAAGGCTATGGGGTACACTACTCGAGATCCACGTGAAGTTTATAACATATTATCGGGAAAGACTGATGAAGAGCTAATTGTTACGAGAGTTCCTAGACAAGAAGGTAATAATATATTTTCTGAAATATTATACACACCATGCATAGAAAAGGAAATAGAAGGAACGGAAGCATTTTTGACTGATCTTCCATTCAATTTGTTATCAAAAGGCGAATACCACAAAGTTCCTATAATAATAGGACACATCCGTGAGGAAGGTTTGTTTTTGGTAGCCATGGAAAATGATACAAATATATCTAAAATTCAGTTTGAAAAATCCTTACCAAAAGATATAGCAATACCAAGTGAACAAGTTCGAAAAGAGATAGCGGGAAACTTGCAAAAGTTGTACATGGGTGATAAAGATATCTCTCACGATACACTTGTAAATCTTTCGAGAATGTATGGAGAGGTTCATATGACTTATCCGATTTTAAAGGAGACTGAATTTTACTTAGAGAATAACGCGCAGCCTGTGTACACTTATATTTTCGAATACGACGGCTGGAGGAATATTGCTAAATACTTTACCATGTCCTGGACAGTATGGAATACTTCAGGGGCTACTCACGCTGATGATATGTTTTATGTAATTAGTCAACCGTTACTTCCTTCACTGTTCGAGAGCAGAATGATTAATAGGATGACAACAATGTGGACAAACTTTGCGAAATATGGGTAAGTAGAGGGTAATATGGTTTGTTAAAACTGTATGCTTTATAATCGATCAAGTAAATCTATTCACACATTTAGATCTGACAGATCTTTATTTGTAGGTTTTGTGATAAAAGGATGGTACAAACAACTGCATTAGTAAAATTAGCTCCTTGTTTGTGTAAAAACTACGTTTTTGATACAATTTGAGAAATTATTATTTCATTTCCTGCATCTTTCGACATCGTCCGTATGGCATTAGGTTTTCAAAAATCCTGCGTGAACCTTCAATTTTGCGGGATAAGCTCTATGACTGTCTCCAAGTTAGTAAGGATTTGTTTACTTGCCAGGTTTCAAAAGGGCGGCGATATAATATAGACTGCACATTTTCATATTTGAAGGATTATAGCAAAAAAAGGTTGTCGTTCCTCTGCATCATATCCTTCTACAACGTAACCCCTTCTATCTTATATCTGTTCTATTAGAAATTCCTTAAACTGTTTAATTTCAGGGACCCCACTCCAGTGCCTTCAGATCTGTTGCCGGTAAAGTGGCTGCCGGCAAATAAGTCGTCTCCTCGATCTCTAGTCATCGACGCAGAGTTCTCCACAGCTCTGCCTTATTCCAGCGACTCACTGGAATACTTGGACGAAGTATACTCCAAATACAGACGGAAAGAAGATTGATAATTACTACAGCTTACTACATCTAAACATATAAAAAGAAAAAGTGACTGACTGACTGATCTATCAACGCACATTCCAAGCCACTGGACGGATCGGGCTGAAATTTGGTATACATAGGGGTTTGAAAAATTAACTTAACATGAGGCTAAAGCTAGTAATATTATAACACACATTCATTCGCCGAGTTTCTCTGTCTGTGCTAAATGCAGAAACTACTACTGCAGGGATTTTCATAAAATTTTCACCCCGTACGCCTTTTCGTTCATTGGAGGGAAAAGAAGAATATTACAAAGTTCAGCTTGGCAAATATTCTTAAAAAAAAATGACCAGCGGTGGGTTGATTTGTGGTTGGAATGGCAACAAAACTTTTTTTTTATCTAGTTTTCTTTCTTCTCATGTTCACCTGGTAGGTATACGCACGCATTATGTATTAAAACAAACGTATGTAAGTATTTACTTACCTCAGTTAATTTTAAATTAAAATTAAGCATATACATTGCCGAGTATGTATAAACAAGAGTTAAAATATACGCTCATTACCAAGGTGTGATTTTTTATTATTTTCTTTTTTTTCCAGTTGAGTTAAATGAGCCATGATCTTTTGAGCACTTAATATATTTAAATATAATTTAAAAAAGTTATGTTTATTTATGAGGTTTGCTATTTTTTAAGCCTAGTGGTTAGGATTGTGGTCTCCTATTTGGAGGGTCGCAGGTTTGATCCCGGGCAAACACCTTTTGACTTTTCGGAGTTATATGTGTTAAGCAATTATGCTTCAACGATGAAGGCAAACAACGTGAGGAAATATGCACTTCTGCGAATTTTCCATAATGTTCTTAGAGGAGTGTGAAGTCAGCCAATTCGCATTGGCCTTTAATAACCCTTCACTAGAGGAGATCTGCGCTCAGTAGTGAGTCGGTGATGGGTTGCTGATGATGATGATGATAAGTTTTGCTCGGGATTTGAACCTGCTACCCGTCCACGGATACTAACACTTGAACTATTAGTCTCAATAATAATAAGCAATCAAAGTAAATTGCCTCGAGCCGGTATCTATTCCTATTGAAGTGGCAGGTCGCTGAATAAAGCCGATCGGAGACGCTTAGAGCGACTCTTATTAACCGCTGAATGGGAGCGAGTGAATGAATGGAGACGTTTCGGTTCAATCTTCGTCCCTTTTGATGAATGGATCCAATAACGTAGGTGAAAGCTTTAGATTTCCACCGATAGGTTTGGGTGTATTTATTTTATTTATCTAATAGGGCTATTTATCCGACTAATCCTTGAATCCTTGACATAAAATGAGTGAATTGATTAGGTAATGCATTGTTTTGACAAGCGAAATTTTGAAATACAAAAGAAAATAATTTTAAGTATTTTTTTATTAATTTAAATTGGTATGGGTAGTCTCAAAAATTTCATAAATAGTTAACCATTTACCAGGATAGCGTGACAGGGAAAATACCCTAAGGCCATCGATTGAAGTCGTATGACATACGGCAACTAACTCGTTATTTTTTTTTATACATTATAGGCACACGCTTGATCACTATCACACCTGATGGAAAGTGATGATGTTACGCGTTTGCCTAGAAGATTAAAGATTAAAAGCGTTACGCGATTTAAAAGATTTAAGCATTTTAAAGATGCCCAAATATTATCGTTATCTAGAAATTGAATTTTAAAAGGTTCAATTTAAGCAATAATACGAAGTATAAGAAGATAGTACTTATAGAGTATAATTAGGTTTCAAGTTTCGTATGCTCGAAATCAACGAACGATATCGACGACGAGATGTGCAAACTTGTACAAAGGGCACTGGCTCATTGTGACAACTGGCTAAAGTGTGCTGCCTAGTGCGCTAGGTAATTTTCAGTGATTAATGTTATTCCAATTTACTAATATTACTATACAAGCTAGTGCCTATAGAGTGGTGTTTTAAATCTCAAATCTGCCACTACTGTTCGCGGCGTTTCAATTAGCCCACAATAAAGATTAACCGGGGAAAGGCTGAGAGCGTGAAAAACCCGCGAAACCTCGTAAATCCGCAGGAAATGCCCGTAATCCCCGCCACTGTATTAACATAAGCCGGAGTGCGATTGCGATTGCACTGTCGGGATCGGATACGCAAACTCTGAGCTCAAAATAAGCTTTATTTTTTGTATCGATTTGACACAAAATAACTAACCATATGTCACACACACTCAGGGCGCGATAAAACAAGACATTTAAATTCTTCCGGTTCATCAATTTTTATAAAAATAAATGTCTTTGTAACTATCTAAAATTTTATCGAAAATAAAATCATTTGCGAAAGCCACTTTTCGCAACCGATGTCGATTTGTGAATGCAAATGACTCTGCTGTCAGAGTTATCGACGTGCACAAAGCCTTAATGGCGGTGCAGTGAGAGGGCGGCCTAAAGTGCGGTCAGTAATCGTCGAGTAAAATAATGTGTGCGTGAAATATTGATGTATTATCCAATAGAAGGCTTTAGGTACTAAGCCTAATGGATATTATCATAATTTCATTAAACCATTTAATGATGAAGTTTGAAAGAATTTACAGAGAGCAATAAAAACCTCTTATTATAGATTTTAATTGCAATTAAAATACGCAATTCACTGTTTGTAGTGTGAAAAGCCATAAAGCGCCGCGTAAAATTTAGACTGCAATTCAAACGTTCAGGCGAATTGCTAATTTATTTTAGGCGCCAGGCCAGGCGCTTAAATTTTTTGTCGCGGTGAGTAACTCCTGTTGCTCTACATACGCAGTACCCGCAAATCTAACCTACCGTAAACATATGTAAAATACGAAATTTTAAGGTAGCATCGTTAAAACCCTCCCAAATATAGATAACACGGGCCCTACATAATTCCGGGGGCTATCTGGTGCGCTCGCAAGTTCGCGCGAGTTATCATTTCGCAATATTTATTGGGTAGAGGCAGAGGTGGGTAGCGCATTAGACGCAGGTAGATAACGTGACTAATGCGGGTCGAACGAGGGACATTTTTGCACATATAACGGATAAATATTTTATAGCACAAGTCTAAAGGTATATGCGTTGAAATTCTTAATGTACAAAGTTAATTATTAAATTCAGCCTCGCAGTATAGGTTTTGATCAAAAATCGAAAGTTTTCCATTTTTAGATAGTAATCATTCTTTTCTAACCACAGTAGAAGTTTTCCACACATATTTTTGTAATGTGTTAAGTTTCATATAGAAACGATTCTTAATGGGTTCACATATTTTTCATTTATCGTGATTTTACCACTACTAAAAAGTAAAGGTCCTATGCGCTTTAGATGTAGTATGGAAAATACTTGTCTGTACTTATTTTATAAGCCAATTTATCTCATAACGTGATTTATAGACGTGAGGTTATGGTTGGTAACGAGCGGAGAATTTTTTAATTATTTCCTTAAAACTCACGCTTTCTCTGGTACCTTGCACCGCACTCTCTCTATGCACATTTCAGCAGATTTGTAGGTGTATGTAATGGTTAGTAATAGGCGGGAATTTTTTTGGATTATTTCCATTAAATGACGCTCGTACGCCTTCCCTTGTACTTTGCACCACAGTCTCTCTTTGGCCATTTCGGCAGATTTGTAGCCGGTGAGGTTATGGTCGGCATCGGGCGGGCAGTTTTTAGTTTATCTGCGTCGGGTTAAATCGACTGACCGTTAACAATCCGTCTGGCTTAAACTATTAACATAAGGGCGCCGTATAGAGGCGGACAAGAGATACGACTGAGCTTTTATCCCAACTTGTAGATAGTAAGGAACCGTACTTTTGCAGTTTATTACATTTTATCATGGGGCATGATGAGTATCATGAACAAGTTTAACGATTTATAACGCACCTATACCTATTCTGTATATCAAAGGTTCCGTATCAAGACCGTAGTCAGGATTTGAGTTGGGTTGGACCTTGGGCAGAACGGCTACTAAAATCTACATCTTTTGGAAAACGAAAAACTTTTTTTTCAAAAGAATATTCTACTATTTTTTCCTATATTTTTTATAAATTACACGACTTGAAAAACGGAAATATATTATCAATAAATAATTACGAGTGGAGTTAGCGCGTAATTTTGTTTCTGTTCAGAAGAAAAATATTAAAGCAGAATAAATTGTTAAAAGAATAACGAAAACGATAGCAGCCATCGTGAAACTGGTGGGTTTTCGTGATAACAGGAACTTTAAAAGCCTCATAACTACTCCTCCTTGAGAAGAATAAGAGGACGTGCAGTATTCTACACGATATTTTACTTCCTTAAAAAATGCGTCACGAGTTATGTACCGTGCGAATAAATTATTTATTTGACCTGTACATTGTCCATAAGTACATAACTCGTGTTATAATCGATCTAAATACGAAATAGCCGCAGCACATCACGTTTCTAACGTCTGGATAAATAGCAAGTAAATACAAATGGGAAAATGAATTGGTAATGTATGTCCGTCGCCGGCCGGCAGCGAGGTCGCCATAAACAACGCCACGCGGAATTAACTGCGACGCCCGACTGACCTCCGCTTGAGAGATGTCCTGCTCCCTCCTCTCTACCGACTAACTAAAACTTCTTACTGCTTACATTATAATAATAATGTCCTCCCGACAGAACTGTCTGCAGGGCGAGCATGGGCGGGAGAAGTTTTATCCCCGGTAAAAGGATACAATGTTTATCCCCTTATCCACCCGTCGAGCATGGGCTCAGCGGTGGAAGAATATTGACAGTGGATAAAATGGGAGAAAATTTATCCCCGCAATTATTGCCATTATAAGAAAATCATGGAAGTAGGAGGTACAAATACCACAATACTTCAAAATTTATGTCAATTCGATCTCAAAAAGTCATTCTTTTTATCTATACTCGTGATTTTGACAGTTAATAGGTGATTCGTAGATGGTTTTTGTCTGTGGTTTTTGTTTTTGTTTGACCCTTTCAAAAGTCAAAAAAGGAAAAGTTTATCCCTTTCACTTGTCCCCATGCTCTATCCGGGGGAAGTTGCTCCACTTGTAATGTCAAATAGGGATAAACTTCTCCTTTCCCCTGTCGCCATGCTCTAGCATACGGAAAAGATAGGTTTATCCCCTGTCAGTGGATAAAATCGGGGGATAAAGCTTTTATATCCTGCCCATGTTCCCAGTGCTGGGAGGCTTTGGCTAGTTACCGCCCTATCGTCAAAGACGTGCCGCCAAGCGATTTAGCGTTCCGACGTGTGGAAACCTACTAGGGGTTTGGGTTGAATGTACATCCAAGTTAGTTCGCTACCATCTTAGACTGCATCTTCACTTACCATCAGGTGAGATCGCAGTCAAGGGCTATCTTGTCATTGAAAAAAAAATTTCGGCCAGTGTCCAATCTCGAGCGGTGACTAGTCAATGTGGTGCACAAGTTTTTTTTTTATTGCGAAATAGGCTTACTATACGCCTGATGACAAACAGTGATGGGAAGCACTGGTTGGAGCGCGCTTACTTGGAAGACGCATATTCACTCTTGTTTTGAAGGTGGAAATTATAGGTGGCGTGCAGCGATCACAGAAGAAAAAGTGTAAGAAAAAGTGGTACCTGCCACTTTTTCTTCTGTGATCGCATACACGGGTATGCTGGCGTTTGCGCATAATCACAAGTTTACTCTCCATTCCCCCACTCTCGTAGCTCAACGGCACAGTAATAATAATAATAATAATATATGATCAAACGAACTTGCAAAGTGAAGTTCGATCGATATGATATGAGTACGCTTCATTCGAGGATATAATGTTCTGTTGTCATTCAAACCTCATATTATGTCTGAAGCAGATCTATCACAAACTTGAAGTGGGCGAATTATTAGTTTGCATTTTTAGGGTTACGTAGTAAAACTACAAGGAACTCTTATAGATCAAACTGAAATTTGGCATACAGGTAGCTGTTAAGACGTAGGCATCCGCTAAGAAAGGATTTTTCAAAATTCAACCCCGAAGGAGGTAAAATAGGAGTTTAAAAAATCAAACCTAACGTGAGTGAAGCCGCGGGTTAAAGCTAGTAAATAGATAAAGCTTTAAAATCTAAAATTTTGATAGAAAACTGTTGTCCTCTATTTTATGTAGATATTGAATTAACGAAACTATTAATTTAACAAGGGTAGTTGAAACTTGGCGGACTGAAACAGTCTACTGTTAGTATCTGTTCGATATCACTTGGGGTCCTTTCAAACAATTATCTCAGGTACAAGTTATATTAAGTTAGCAAACATCGGCTCTTTATCGGAGGCCGTTTAGCGACGTTGCCCGCGGAACCCAAATCTACTATATTTCACAGATTAATGAAACTAATAGACGAAATCTTCGCGCGTAAAATTTTGTTCCCTTACTGAAGGATACCATGAATCAACTAGATAATAAAATAAAAGTACTAAAATACTTACACAAAGAATAAAAAATTAATTTAATATCATATATTTTTTAATCAAATCAATATTAAAAAAAGTTTAATTTACTAAAAAAAGTGTAGTAGTTATTATATTTCCAAGTAAATTGAATCTTAACTGTCTCATTTAACTTAATCCCAAGCTTAAAATAAAATTAGTTGCTACTAAAAAAAAAATATTAATTCTGACATCTTCTTCTTACTTTTACTAATATTACGAAAGTTTGTAGCCATATTACTCCTTCACTCAAGGAAGAATAACGAACGAAGATAGCTCATTACCAGGTTTGATACATATGAGCTATAATAAAATCCCGGAAAATTAAAGCATCCCGGCGTTTCTTGTAGCCTACAAGAAACGCCGGGACGTTCTTCTCATTCTTCTCATCAGAATCCGCATTCCGAACCAGCGGTAGAGTCTTGAAGTGTCATAAGAGCTACAAGTTGGCCTACATGAAGCAAATAATTTTGTTTTTTTTTTTTTTAATTTTGTATTATAGTCTGATTTTTAATTCGGTGGAATTCTGACAGTTGTCATTTTAAAAATAAAGCGAGTTATTTGTATGAAAAACAGTATTACCACCTGTAGTTCGATTTTACCCCAAACTATCTGACAAGCGTTTGTCATAAATATCTATGTGTGGCAATTGATTTTTATTTGTACAAGCTTCAATTTATTATCTTTTTTGTGGGATTTTTTTAATCTCTGGTAACATTAAGATACGTCAGAATTCCACGGAATTAAAAATCAGACTATAATTAGTTAGGCTTCTTATTCTAAGCTAGTGTACAGTCTATAATGTTCCACGTCTGAGCCATACCTATGTAATTAGTTGATTGCCGCGTGCCGTAGTAACTGCGGTGTCGGAATAACTTTGATCGTTATTAAACTTTGCATATTTAGCTCTGCGAAGCTAATTAGGAAGTGCATTGCAATTAAATTTAATTAAACACGTACTGTACTTATCAGATTCTTATACCCGAGCGCCTAGCTTTTTGCGGATGAAATAGCAACCCTAGATTAGTAAATTAATCCTTTACTTATCCGTAGCTTTACAGTTTACATAGCTTCTATTTTAAAATCTAAAAGAAAGAGGGGAGCCAAAGTCTTCCATACCAGAGTTCCAGTGGAGGTTTAAAGTTAACAAACGTCTCAGAAAATATGAGATAGTGTGGTAGAGTAAATAAGAGCGAAACGGAGAGTGTAGCGAATCCCACGTTCGAATGAATCAGTAACGAATCCCATGCTTTATAGTTTATAATTGAACGAGCGAAGCGAGTTCTCTGAGTCAACTAGGGCGCTTGCCTACTAGACAGAGAAGTGTGTCCGTCTAAATGTCTGTCAGAGCCCTATAACTTCTGAATTACTGAATATTAGAACGTGAAACTTGGTTGAAAATTCAGTTATATCCTGTACTTGAACAACAAATACTAAAATTAGATAAATGTTATAAAGAAACGAAATTATTTAATTTTAATGCGCCATCTATTAGCATTATTGTGAAGCTAATAGCTTCACTATAATGCTAATAGATGGCGCTGTGTCAGTAAAACAGTTTTATGTCAACTATTATTTTTTTTATTGCGTCTAATGTTAAAAGTTAATTATTACAATATATAATTAAAACTTTTGGGAATTATGGGATATCGCGAGGTCTCAGTTCGGGGCGAACCACTAGTTTATCATGAGCAACTCAATAACATCTCACTATTGCACAGCACAGTTCTCCTCTGAGAGAAGGGCTTGACGCGTTCTCTCCTGTGTAGCCTAAAGTTTAACACCTAAATCAAGTGACTGATGGCTTTGGATGTCCAAAGTCATGAGTTATTTAATTTAGGTGTTAAAATGAAGCTGTTGGTAAGTATTCACACACTCAAATACTCAATATCGCTAATCTTTTTTATTTGGAGGAGATCTGTGACCGACATCTGAAGTTCAAAAAAATGAAAAAGATTCAAACAAAAAAAAGGTTACTTAGAAAAAGTCGCCCATATGTTATCACTTATCAGATTGCATTTTTGGGGTCAAGCTTCGAAGTTCGATTCCTAGACTCGACTCGAACATGTTCTCAGAATTTCTTCGATCTAGATTTAGTCTGGGCATGGAGCTGTTTTAGTTTTTGTGACTAAATTGAGGTTAATGACTTGTGGGAATGTCTGGAGTCTGGACGCTTTTTTGTTTGTTTGGCCTTGCTGTTTAGGAGAAACTGTTTTGTCGACGTAGGTTCCCAAACATTTAGGCTAGTGAGTTAGTGATGTCTTTTGAAACAATAAAACATATGAAACCAACTTTATCTTTTTAAACATTTTAAAATCAAAGTGAAGTGAAAATTAATTTTACAGTAATACGAAGTAGGCTTCATTTATTTCTTTAATAGCTGATGCCCGCGATTTCGTTCACGTGAATAAAGGTTTTTTTAATTCCCGCGGGAACTCTCTTATTTTGTGAGATAACAGTAGCCTATGTGTTATTCCAGACTATAATCAATCTCTGTACTAAATTTCAACCAAATCTGTTCAGTCTTTGCGGTGTGATTGAGTAACAAACATCCATCCATCCGTCCATACATCCAAATTTTCGCATTTATAATATTGGTAGGATTTTTCTTATAGTCAGTCGGCATCCATAGCTACATGAAGGTAGAGTAGTTGGAGTTTTATGAGGGATGACGATAAATTCACATAGGATCATGAAAGTAGGAACAAATTACATACTAAGGTCGTATTTTTAATTATACAAAAAACATGTGAGATATGTTAAATATTCTAAGAGTGTTGTTAGCTTTTTAAATAAAAATGCTATATTTAAAGCATGAGAAAAGAATATTGCTTATCGCTTACTTATAAAATAACATCAAATCATGGAGTTTTTGAAGTTTTGTTTTATTCGATGGCAAAATAACCCTTGGCTGCGATCTCATCTGATGATTAGTGTAAAATGCAGTCTAAGATAGAAGCTTGAAAGATATACTATGTGGCAGTTTTAATTAAAATTAATTACGTAATTACGATACCTCTAACTGGTTTGTACACGGCCACATTTTGCCTTATGACCCCACTTACAGTCCTTATTTTGGTGCATATTTTGATACTTTGAGAATCAGTGTCTAAAATTTAATAGCAGTAACTAAGTTACATATTTAAGCATGTACGTTGTCTGAAGTATTAAATTACGACACCAAGAAAATGAATATGAGAACAAGAAACTCTGCTTAAGGCAAGATCGTATTAAAGTTATAGAGAAGACAATTTAGCACCGGAAATCGACTTCAGAATCTCTTGTCTACTTGTAGGTACCTACTTGTGACTGCAGAAGTTTGTATCTCAACAGGAAATAATGTAAAATGATGAAAATAATATCATGTTGAAAGTATTACTTTTCTGAAAAAATATGTTTTCGCAACAATCTTCGAAACCGTACTTTATGTTTTTTATACTTTGTCTTTGTTAATTATTCTCATTTCTCGAGAAAATTTACTAATTGACATTGACAATAATATGTATATTATGTTGATTATGTCTTATGTACTTATAGTAAAAATAATACCTATTGTAAAATAAGAATAATTAATTGTATGAATTTTATAGCATACATTCTATTGCAAGCCCTTTAAGGTATTTGGATGTAGGTACTTACAATAAGACCTAATGAATTGAAAAGTATTTGAATTTTTTTTAGCAAATCACTCAGAATCGTTATTCAACTCGAAAAGACGAATAAATAAATAAATAGCTTACACTGGTTACGTGAGCTTTTAAGCAAAATGTCAAGTTGTGCATTGTGCAATCAGTCAAATGTAGGATTGTCTAAAATGATTGCTACGGGTCGACGATCGCGATCACACAAACTTATGGCGTTCTTGCTGCATCAATGCATTTTAACCAATAGCGGGAGAGTAGGTACCAGCCGATCAGATATGATTGCGATGTTTACGCCGCGCTGTATCAATCATTTTTTCATTAGACAATTCAACTCGCGCAAACATTACATAAACAATATGTTTTTGACACAGTTTTCCCGGCGATGTGGAAAAAACGTTTGTAAATAATAATTTTCGCAACATCGCTTTATTACGCGAGCGAAAACTCCAGTTATTAATATTTACAATAAATCGGAATTAATCGCGAAATTTGCGTAATGGCCCCAGTGACCGGCCCCGCTGCCTGGCGCGGTAAATCACCGCGTGTATTATATCTCGGAAAGTATAAGTAACAATAGGGGACATAATTTATTTGTTCCCCAAAACACGAAATATATTTTGATTAATATTATTTTTAGCGGGCCGAGTTTTATCAATTTGTTTGTCAGAAACAGAAAACAGCTTATTCAAATTCAAATCGAAAATTATTTATTTCATGTGTAATAAAATAAAATAAAAATAAAAAAGCCTTTTATTTATCTTTAATTGTTTACATTATACATAATTACATTTTAAATATGGATTATCAAATACATAATTAATTTATTAAATTTTTAAATTGGCTATTTCATATTATGATTAAAATTTAAAAAAATTGTATCGTATAGTTATGTCAAAATTATAAATTATAAATGTCAGGTCGTTTTGTTACAAATTAAGGATCTCTCATTGAGTAAAGGCCTCCTCCAGATTAGTCCAAATTTTCCTGTCAATAGCCTTTTTTGTCCAGTCAATTCCTCCGATTTCTTTAATTTCATTGTCCCAACTTTCTAATGGTCTGCCTCTTTTTTGTTTATTATTTCATGTGTATGATATAGTATATGTGTAAAAACATGTAGGCTAACGTGTGTGGTGCTTATGACGAGACTCTATCGGAAGGAGATTCTGCTGAGAAAAACGTCAAGAAACTCAGCAGTTGCTCTTTTCATGATAAAATTATAACACAATCTTTTGTAAAAAGGTAAAAGGAGATAAAAAAATTGATTTGAAAATCTGTCTTGAATGGAAAGTCAATCAAAACAAAAGTGTCAAAGCCAACGTCCTCAAATGCTTCGCACGTAGACACGATCCTAGCGAATCAGCAGCCCTGGAACATTGGACATCTTTCCAACAGGAATCTAAATAAAACTGAATAATATTAACTTCCCTTCTTTTCCCTTCTCTACAAAGGCGAAATTTATACACAAAAGCAGACGTTAGAATGTACCAATGATACTAAAATTCTAAGATGTGTTTAACACAATGGACTTTATGATTTTTTCTCTAAAATAATCAAAGTAATTGATTGTATGCAATCAAAAATCGCTGTTTTAAAAGTGCATAATAAAAGACATAAGGGTTTCGTAAATTATGTGCAAACATCTACGAGGTCTACGGAAATCAATTCTGAAAACCATCAGACGTTGATAATAAATTCTGCGCCAAATGTGCACATTTACACTTCGAACTTCAACGAAAAAATTGATGAATTGACTCCAAGCGTGGACGTTTAAAATAACATTCCATCCATGATTCCCAACTTTAATTGTTTGGACAATATTATTGCAGCGCATTCCCGATACACAATTCAACCCGCCTTGCTGTTTATACCAGATCCTAAAAATGTTAAAAAAATACAAGACAAGAAACTTTATTTAAAAACGGTGTTATAATATTATCAATTTAAAGTGAAGTCTGAAAAGTTCATCAATAGCATTATTGGGTACTTATTGAGCAGTTTGAAGAAATATCTCGTTTGACAGAGTTGAATGACTTTAATAAGAAACGACTTCATTGCGTATATGTTCGCAATGTCATAGAGGAATCAGAGATGGACTCTTTGGCATGGAAAGTTAGTTATAAAACAAACGTAGTTACAGCGAGTAAATGTATAAAATGTATAAAATAACATTCTATCCATAAGTCCTAACTTCCATTGTTTTGACAACATATTGCTGCGCATTCCCGATACACATTTCGACCCGCCTACCTGCTTATACCAGATCCTAACGATGTTTAAAAGAACATTATTTACAAAAGAAGAACAAGATGCCCTCCGATTAAGTTTAAAGTCTGTCATGTTAACAATTCACAAATGAGAATGACATGAGAAAATCGTTGTTCAAAATCCCGTATACTGATTCAACACCTAAAGAAATATTTCAGTTTACAGAATTGAGTGATATATAAATACTGAAAGATTTGATTCTGACCGTATTGACCGCTTAAGAACTTCCAAGCAGTAGATGAAGCAAAGACTCTTGCATGCAAAGTTATGAGAGTACATCTACCCATTATACACTCCCCTAATCAACTAGAAGTAATGGATAATTAATCCCTTTCCTTTTTTGATCTGATAAACACTAAAAGCAGAGACCAAAAAGAAGAATCACCAAATAAAATGGTAGAACTGGTGGAAATGGTAGAATGGTAGAGGGGTAGCGATACTGGAACGGGCACCGCAGCAGGAGAGACTGGATACTAATGAGGACAACATAAAATGTGATTTAATTAAAATGAATTCATTAATGTCCGAATGGTAGAATTAAACAAAGGCGAAACTTCCGCGAGAAGAAAATATTTATGCTTGAAATATACAAGTACAAGGTTTATAGTGTGTACCATTGGGAGGTAAGTAAGAATAAAAAAAATAAAAATGCCGCCCAAAATCCCGTATCTGCATACAATATTGAACATTGGTATAAATAAATGAATAAATAATTAATTATGGAACAACCATCAGGGAGCAGGATTTAGTTCCTAGGGTATTGAATAGTGAAGTCGAATAAGCCACCAACCGGCTTTTTTCACGAAAAAAAAGAAAAAATAAATAAATTATGACACAACAAAAAATAACACCATTTTGTTTTGATTTAGACAAAGGAAATCAGTTTGTGTTTCGAATTTAAATATTTAAAGAACCTCATATCTCATGTTTTCTATATCATTGTGTGGGGCCGTTAAGAGCAGCGCGGAAAGTAAAGAAAAACGCCTAATTCCTGCGGCCCCATATATAATGCCCGGCCGAGATTTACTGGCTAGTTATAGCCGGGGGGCCAAAGATTGTGACAAAAATATAATCTGGTAACAGGATGCGATCACAAGCTATGATTGTTTTTGAACATAACAATATTTTATACATAGTTTTGTTCGATAACATTGTTTTTTGATATTTGATAACTTCAAAAGTTCAAAGATGCCGGGTCGAACCAGCCGAATGGGGGGGCAGAGTCTTTACCGCTAGGCTATCAGCGCTTAAATCGATAAAAAGGTAAAGAAAGTCTTATTTCTTCGAATATGGGTACAAAAAATAGATACATTTCATAGATTAAAAACTGTGCCCAGCTTTGTCAATAAAAAAAAGTTTTGAAAAATTCTGTAAAACTGAAAATATAATTGGTTATCCTTATAATCATAACTTATTAGGTGCAGTAAAGGACTCGTTGACAAAAATTTTGCTAACAGCCCATTTTTTCAATTAACGAATATTTGAATAAAGAAAACTTAACTTTTATCTACTGTACGAGGTTCAGACTATCACTAAAAGTAGGAGTTTTATAAATCCTTTTTTCCTTTATTTTGTATTGTAGTACAATTGGTATACGACTGTTTTGTACGTCTTCGCAGGGTCCGAGTAGACCAGTATGCATCATTAGCACGAGTTAGCGCATCTCGACAACGTTGATAGATTACGACAGGGTAAAATGGACTTAAATTATATTATTTTAAAGTCAGTTTGTTTAGATCAGAACTTCCGGTTTTTTACCAAGTTTTAAAATGGGGAGGTTCCCGAATCGGTGCTTATTATTATTTTAATGATTTTGTATGATTTTAGTTTTGGAAATTCCTTTCTTACCGAGTAAAATCAGTAGGAATCAATACGAATGAAAATACCTGAATAAAAAATCAAGTTACAATATTATATAATGTAGTAGTCCAATAAATTCATTAAAAATTAACTAAATAATTTCACACATTGCTGGAGTGAGTCAAATTCACGCGTTTTTATAATTTATGTGATAAAATTATTGAGGTAGTTTGATATCAGCATACGTACTTTGCATGGATTTTTTAATATTGAGTAACTTTATAGTTTTGTATGGTTGTAAATTGTAATATTTGCAAAAATTGTACGAAAAACAAAAATACTATAATAAAGATCGTTCCAAAAGATAAGAAACGATGATTTCCTACGCGCCTCAGTAAAACTAGAGACTTAATTTTAACCATTAATACCATCGGAGTCGAAAGGTCAGATATTTGGGATATGTTCACAGATTTAATCGGTACTGTCTCCTCCAAACCATCATGGGTACATTAGTAGAACAAGAAAGTATCCACGAATAGACGGGGCATAATAGAGAAGAAAATTTGCTTGTTACGAAATTATATCTTTTAGTGACTCAGAACTCGAAACCTGTCAAGTTCGTTGAGCTGTGTACACTCGTACTAAGGTCACTGCGTCAAATGAGTCGTGGACCATTTAGCGCAAGCGATGCGTGCGCGGCCGGTGTCTTATATCCCTGTTTACGTGGAGCCGACTGACCGGCGAGGTGGAGGGTAGGGAGGGGGGGGGGGGGGAGGCTATGTATCGTGAATGATTGAGTGCTTCCTATAACCGGGGGATAAATAAGCTAGCCACGATGAAACTCGGAATAAGTCGGAAGATGAAGTTGGAATAAGAATGGAACGCTCTTCCAGCTTCTGTGTTTCCGGCCACGTATAATCTGAATACCTTTAAGACAAGAGTGAATAGGCATTGTCTAGGCAAGCACGCTCCAACCTAGAACTCATCAATGCTTCCCATCATTGACTGTCGTCAAGCGCAAGCCTATCTCATAGTAATAAAAAAAAGTAGGTACCTAAGTAGATACTCTATTTTCCTTAGCTGTCTTAAAAGGTAAACAAGTGTTTTCCCGCATAAAGGCGTAAGCGTCACGCACAGCACATAGGACATTTTTGCGGCACTTACACAAGCGGGGTCACTGACAGGTTACTTAATTACTCCGGGTTAATCTATTGGAAATTTCTTGACAAAAAATCAAAATACATTTTTTTGGCTGGACCCAGGAATGATATTCATCGTCATCCACAGTTGTGCCTATAAGCTAACCACTAGATCAACGAAACAGTTATAACACATATATTAAAACATATATACATGTAGTACATAGACCATTCGGAAAAAGTTCTCGAAATGATAGTGAAAATCGTGTCAAAATCCTTCACGTAGTTTAAAAGAAATAAACGCACAGCCAAAGACGCGGTAAGTGACTTCGTTTTATAACACGAGACCCCGTGAATTAATCGTCGAAATCATATTATTAAAGTTAAGCCTCTTCACAAACTCTGGCCTAAAGAGGGATAAAACAACGCGATTCAAAGCAGGAGAGTATAATTCTTACAAATAGGTAAATATGTTTCTTAGTAACACCATAAATATCATTTTCCTTCCGGCAGTTTGTTAATACCGGCTTATGTCCGTTATCCGAGGAAATCCCGCAAAAATAACCCTTGAAAGGGTCGTAGACGGACAACAAAAATTGCTGGAAATATAGCTGGAAAAAGCAGCTCTGCTTAATAAAGAGGTCTTTTTTCGATTTTATGTTTACCAAATTAATTCTACGCTCTCTGTCAACTTTTTACGAGAAGAACTTAGTTTGGATTGTGCATAACTTGGTGATGTGTTTCCCAAAAGGGATGTTTAATTATAATTGAACAAAATTGGCCAACCCGCTTTATATATTTTTTTTAATTAAAAACGAAACAGACATTTCTGGAACGAGAATCAAACATGACATAAAGTATTTCATCTTCTCGATCTTATCTTGCTGAAATTATAGGCCAGTAATTAAAAAAAACATTACTATCGTTGTTACGTTCCCTCAAATATGGTTGAGCGAAGCAATGGCTGGATCATGCGTCGTGCTCGTGAACGGGTGCCGCCAACGGGAATGGGTCTGCTTTGACTTCCCATGCTGACATGTTTTAGATTATATGTATTGTATTTTTGAAGCTTCACTGTGGAAGCACTGTATACTTAGCTTAGTTTTATTACTTATTGTAAAATTAGTTTATTTTATTTTTTGAAAAGAGCAACTGCTGAGTTTCTTGCCGGTTCTTCTCAGCAGAATCTGCATTCCGAACCGGTGGTTGATTTGTGACGTATCATAAGTGCTACAGGGTAGCCTACATGAAATAAATAAATTTTGAATTTTGAATTTTATCAACCCAAAGAACCTTTACCTCAATTGCGTAGTAAAGAGTAGCGAGAGATGGGTGGTTGTACACTTGTGTCCATAAACTTTTATAAAAGTAGCCCGTTTACAATAGCTACTGCCTAAGAGTTACGTTAACACCTTGCTTTACAAAAAAGCTTAACCCTCAAAGGATCCGCTGGGTATTATGAAGAATCTAGGATTATTATGAAATTCTTTGAAGAGCTAAGCTTATAAGCTTTAAGTACCTACCAATGATGGCTTAACTTGCCCTAGGCCCGGACTAAACACCCATGTGCAATGCCACCAACTTATGTATTCAGGTCATAAAATAGTAGTAAGTAATAGTATTCGTTACAACTATCTGCCTCGTTGGTATAATGGTTAGCAAGTTCCACTGCGGATGACGAGGGTTCGATTTCCGGGTTGGGCCAAAAAATGTATTGAGTTTTTCTAACAAGAAATTCTCAGTAGGTACTAGATCGGAGTTAGGAAGTTGGCGGAAAGTCACCCTCGTGCCTCGGAGAGCACGTAAAGCCATCGGTCTTGCACCTGATCCCTCTCCGGTCGTGTCGGATTTTCCGCCCCATCGAACTATGAGAGTGAAGGAATAGAGAGTGCACCTATTTTTGCACACACACTGGTACACTATAATACCTCCCGCGCAGATGGCTAATCTTTGAGGAGATTGCTTACAACCGTAAGTAGTAAGGAATACTATCTATATGGTTCAGACTTCAGGTGCATAAAATTGGAACTAAGGCCGCTATAAGGCTCTTGGTCTTTGCTGCTGTCATTTCTTTCTAGTGCAAGTGCCGTACAATTACTGATTTGCTCAAGTAATACTACACTACTTCATCGCCTCAACATAAGATGATGAATAGATGAATAATTGAACACAATCACACTTAATAGAAATCATAGTGATGTAGCCTAAGATGGAATACATTTGGTTCATCTAAGAAATATGAGCATTTATTTAAATCAAGAACCGCCTCTTTATTTTGATTTACTATAAACAATTAATTATACATAAAAACAATTAATTCTAGAGTAAACAGAATGAGTATTCGTATCGTAAAGAATAGCCTTTTTAATGTTTATTCATATTTTTTACGCAATAAAAAGCAATTAATATCCGTTATACAACGATTAATAATCAAGCCTCAAGCGGAATCGGGCAACACTTGACGTATTTATTAAGAAAACGATAAATCAAAGCAATAAACGTCTTCCCTCGCTCAGGGTTGCCACTTGCCATGTCTTTTAACGATATACAAATATTATTTTTACTAGTCAACGGCAAAGTATGACTAGTGTCATACTTTACGTATATTTCAACATAGCGCCTAAACTAACCCGATTTTGATGAATGAGGTGTCAATCGATTGTTTTTTATGGTTAGAGCCGGGCCCTGTAAAGGCTACATTTTATACGAACAACATCAATACTGATGCTGTACTTATCAAATTTTTGGTATTTTTTAATTTTATTTAATTGATAAAATATAATTGTTTGCCTAGTATTGAAAATATATTTATCCTGACTAGTGGTAAATTTTTAAAACTGGTTGCTCTGATTAGGCAGCAACTGTTTTAATTAAATAATTATTTACGTCTTTCAAAAACGGTTACAAATGAGTAACATTGAAACTAAAAGTTAAATCTAGGAGGATAAAAAAACAGCTAGCAACCCTACCCCGTACCCCGGCGAGTGGGGAAATTTCGCAGAATAACTGGCAATACATCATTGAAACGTTTTTAATAACAGCAACACTAAGTTGTAGCTAGTGGAACGAACTTGATTTAAGAGAGTTGAATTAAGATTGATGAGGGAAACGTTTTTGTGATATCGTAACAGATTCGGAGCGATGTTTAGGAAAATTTAAGTAACGTTTAAGACCCAAGGTTAACATTAGAGGCTAGAAATTCAAACACATTTATAATAATAGGCAGTAAATTTTCGCATCATATATCAATGCTTGTCTTTTGATTTGTCCTTCTATCACGCAGCGACTGAGCAACGGATCGACGTGATTTTTTCGATGGATATAAATGAAGACCTAAGAAACATAGCTTAAACAAAGGTCTACCGTAGAATTTTTGAAAAACCTAACTTCTGTACCAATAAACTAGTATGCAATAGGTATAATGGTTTTGAATTTTTTTCTTTCTAATAGTTTGCAAGACTTTATCAATCTATCTAAACTCCTTCCGCTTTATATCAGGATTTGTAAAACTCTTGACGAGCTTCCAATATCTGTAATCCACTCTGAATAGTTCCAGCATTAAATCTCTCCGTGAAATTATCTGAACGCAAAAAGGTAAAGCCCCGCTTCCGGCCAATCCCGGGAACTGTCGATAGCTTGAATGGAGCTACATTTTTAGCCCGGGGACTGAATAGGCCGGGGCTGCTGCACTTTGTATGTGAATAGCTTTGATGCATCGAGCTTTGGGTTAGGATTTATAGGTTTTTGAATTTGTTAGATGGTTCTGAATTTATTCGGATATTTTTATTTCGATGACAAGTTAGTTTGTGACTGCGATCTCACCTGAGAACTGAGTGTTTGTAAAATTAACTTAAGCATGACGTAACTTCGTCAAGTATGGATCAGCGATGATTGTCATGATCGATTTGTTGCTAAGCTCACGTTAACTTGATTTAAACTTCAAAGTTACAATAGAGTCCCTGGTAGTAGAATAGAATAATTGTTTATTGAAATAAACTTTTACGAAGTACTTTCGAATGGTCAAGTGAATCTAAGTTTAGTTCATGTCTAGATGCAATCTTACGTAAGAAGTGTGTTTACTTAAAGTAGGTATGGCAATTTTAATCAAGCTGTCTCATCAAAACGAAATGCTTGATGCTCGGCATCAAAACGAAATGTTAAATTACTTGACAATACCTATTATAGACGTATTGTAGACGATATCAGCATAGGCTGATAAAGTGGTAATTATTTTATCAATTATATTTTTTTTAATTATAATTAAATAGGCTATTACTCCTGTGTATTTTTTAGATCTCTAAATATTTTTCTATTAATTTATTAAAGTTTTTTTCATAATTATCTTTAGCAACCCATTAATGTCTCAATATTGAGCGCATGTCTCCTCTCATAGAAGGGTTATATGCCAAATTCCACCGCGCAATTTTTTTTAATCCCTAATAATCCCAGCAAGCATGCGACATCGTCCACTTTCCTTAAGTGCTTTAATCAATGTCTTTTCCCAACTCTCGTATAATGTTTCTATCTATAGAGTGAACAGTAGCATCACAGGGCCCTCGTCAAATTATCCGAACATAAAAAGCACAAAGCCGCGGGTCGCAGCCAATCCGGGGAAGCCATTGACGACGTGAATGGAGCTGCATTTTTAGCCCGGGCATTGAATCGGCCGGGACTGCTATAAATTTTGTATTCGGATTGGCCTGATGTATTCGATTTTCGGGTTAGAATTTGCATGCTCTGAATGGGTGATGAAATTGGAAGTTTTGCGTAGGGGCTTAGTAGTTTTTTTTTACTAAATTGGGTACAAATTCCTGAGAATTTATTTCTTAACCAAGCTCACCCTGAATGTGAAGGTCATCACACAGGTCGTGAGCGCGGTTGATGAGGCTGGTAGCAACCGACGCCAGGTGGCTAGGATGGTGGTGTGACGAGCCGTGCAAATACCGGTCCGTGTGCGTCTGCTTTCGGTATACCGAGTGACCAAAACTACCATCAGATCTTATATGTATCAGTACATCCAAGAATGGTAAGGACCGATCTTTCTCCAATTCGTACGTGAAGGACATCTTTTGGTGGATGTTGTTTAGGTGTGTCAGACACTGTGATATTTGTTCCTCATCGCCTTGCACATGTACGCAAGGTGCTTCGATGGAATGGTCATAAGCCACCAGCTGTAAAAAAGGCCCAACAGAGACGTGACAGACGACCTTTGGAAGCTGAAAGACAGATGGCATACCTGCCTTATGTGAAAGGAGTGACTGACAAGATAGGTACATTGTTGAGTAAACAATACAACATTAGGACCGTGTTCACTCCTTTCCAAAAGATTTCCCATTTGATGAGATCTCCAAAGGATCGTTTACCATACCAGTGTCCGGGTGTGTATAAGATCGACTGCAGCTGTGGAAGCTCTTATATTGGTCAAACTAAGAGATCCATAGCGACAAGGGTGTCCGAACACATTAAAGCGGTTAAGAACAACGATCCTCAGAAGTCTGCGATCGCGGAGCATATTCTACAGCCGGGAACAAATCACTGGATCGAACTCCACAACCCAAGAGTTCTCTCCACAGACCGCCATTATATACCTAGGCTGGTGCGCGAAGCAATTGAAATTCGTAAACACCGGAATTTCAATAGGGAAGACGGTTTTAAACTAGCTAGTAAGTGGAATCCAGTCGTAGAATTATGCAAACCAGAGAAGCGTCGTACAGCACCTTTAAAAAGTGACGTTGTTAGTGTTTTTTGCCGAACTTTAAATGACGTTCCTCCGAAAAGATCAAGAAGGCGGGTAGATAGATTCTACCAATGACAGCTTCAACTTGACGTCTCGCAACACCGCAGTCTCGTCGTGACCACGGTCCATGCAATTGGATCGAAATATCGACAATCCCAACTAAAATAATTACCGTGGTACGTACTCGTAGCATTTATAATAATTAAGTTTTATTATATTTGGCGACCTGCGTCAACGTCAGCCATTGAGCCCGCGTCATCCGGAACACAAACTTCGAGTAACGGCCCGAGAAACTGTCTGCCAAATGAAAATACTGCGCATTCGACAGGAAAAGAGGTATGGGTATCTGCCTGGTGTACATATTCGGGAACCTCTATAGCGCAATGGACAGGGTTGAAAACCGACAGGTGGAAGGAGGCAGGAGTTTATTACCTCCGATGAAAAAAGAGGGCAAAGTTTGACGTGTGTATCTGTGTGAGGGTGTATATGTGTGTCTGTCTGATTCTTCATAGCTCCCTAACGAATGGACCGATTTTGATGCGGTTTTCTCTGTTTGAAATCTGACGTGATCGAGGTGTATCTTGGCTATAATTTGTGAAGATCTGCTCAGGCGTTTGAAGATCATCAGCTTATTTCCTACTTGATTAAATTAAAGGGTCTTACAAACTTTCACTGCATGCA
This sequence comes from Hipparchia sbordonii, assembly GCA_038048805.1. NCBI lineage: Eukaryota > Metazoa > Arthropoda > Insecta > Lepidoptera > Nymphalidae > Hipparchia > Hipparchia sbordonii. Next base: position 480,931 of record CM076113.1, read on the forward strand.
ACTAATCGACTGAGACATATTTATATACTTACGTTACTTCGTTTTATTAACAACGACCAATTTTAACGAACGATGCAAAAGAAGTTATGAACTCTTTAAATAAAGGTGGGTATCTGCGTAATTAAAATCGCCATAGTTGCTTGTGAACTTCATTTGAAACCCCAAACACTGCGCCGAGCCAAGTGCTGCTTGACTGGGTGAGGGAAAAACGGGGAAAATAATGAATTCAGAAAAAAGTAGGGGAAAGGAAAATTTCGAGACTAGAGATGATAAGCGACTCGAGTGCTCGCCCGGGGCATTCCTGAACGAGCCCCCCGAGATACCCACTGTCGCTTGGCGGATGCGGCAGGTTCAAAAACAAAACCATTTTTTATATTATTTATTTATTTTTAATAATATATCGGTTATATGATAGTTTTTGAGTTATATACACTGGCGAATTGGAATTTTTGTCCTGTAAGGCTAATGTAAGAGTTGGTAAAGAAAGAAATAATTATATTAATCCTATTATCCTATTATTATATATTATTTTAAATGCGAAATTTGTGTGTGTGTGTGTGTATGTTTGTTAGTCGACTGAACCGATTTGACTGAAATTTGGCACATAAATAGATTATAGTCTGAAATAACACATAGGCTACTTTTTATTCCGGAACAGTCACGAGTTCTTCGACCTATCGTAAATCACACTAATGTGACACTAATACTATAAAGGCGAAAGTAAGTGTGTGTCTGTGTATGTGTGTATGTTTGTTACTCTTTCACGCCGCAACGAATGAAGCGATTTGGCAGTTTGGAATGAAATTGTTCATACCCAGGTTTAACACATAAGCTACACTTTATGCCGGAAAATTAAAGAGTACCCAGGGGAATTAAAAAACCGTTTAACGACGCGGGCGAAGTCGCGGGCATCGTCTAGTACTATAAATATCGTATCCATCGTGATGTGGCTCGTGTGGCAAAGTGAAGGGGCGTCGCGTAGCGCCGCGCGCGCATACATTATGCATGCTAATGTATCGGCGGGTCAGCGCCGCGCGGCGCACGGCGGCCGCGCGAGCTGCAACCTGCGCCGCTCAGCGCTCGTCGCTCCCTGTTATGTAGTAATTACTTAAATCAAGTAATCTAAATATATAAAAGGAAAAGGTAACTGAGGAAGACTAAGAAAGGACTGTTTGACTGACTGACAGATCTATCAACGCACAGCTCAATCCACTGGACAGATCGGGTTGAAATTTGGCATACAGATAACTATTATGACGTAGGCATCCGCTAAGAAAGGATTTTTAAAAATTCAAGTTTTATAAGATACTAAGAAATAATTTAAAAAATAGACCTAATAACTAATTATAATTAATCTAAATTTAGTTAATATTTCATTGTATACCTATGAGAGCAACATAGTCCACTCCAGTGACTCAGCTCTTAAAAAAAATCATTTTTCCACCTTTTGTACTAGGTAATTACATTATGCAATATAGTGAAAAAAAAAAAAAAAACGGTGGAAGAATTCCAATAATAATCTTCAGTAGTGTGTAATTTTAACAATTGTTTTACGTTTCTCTTGAAGTAGGTAGTACCAAGTACCAGCCGCTCAAAACTTTAGAGTCGGGTTATAAACTTTACGACAGAAAGTTGCCTTTCTGCGATGCGCTGGGGCAAGATCAATCTGTCTGGGTTACTTTTAAGATATACAAAAACTCTTATTTTTATGCAAGATACACTGTTTACGTGTGCGAAACGACGAGGCGCCCGGTGGGTTTTCAATTTTTCATACTTATTCATCGACGGTTCTTCAAAACTTCATTCTTACTACTCCAATTACAAAATCTATTTTCGAGGGCGTTATGTTGGCATTGCTATGTTCTTGTCGAAATTGTCAGGTAACTAACGTTTCGACCACGTCTTTTTTTCCTTTTATTTAGCTAGGTAGTCCTTGATGGTAGGTCTGATTTGATGATATGTCAAGATGCATTCTAATATGATAGCGTGCTACGAGAAGGAACGGTAATTTTTGATTGAACCCTTTCTATATGATATCGTACCGGAATGCATAATCGTTTTGCGGCACATCTTTGACAATAGGGCGGTATCCATGCGGTATCCTATAGCCACGGCCATAGTCCTCACACTGGCATGCGAATTGGCAGACTTCACATAGGTATTTTTGAGAATTTTTTTTTAAAACAGAATATTAGCCAAGAACTTCACTTATATTCTCCTCTCCCCTCCAAATAAGCGAAAAGCTTGTACTAGGAGTGGGTACGACAATAGTGCAACGGGTGGGGCTCGAACCTGCGACCTTTCAGTTTTCAGTCCGCACTTTTAACCGTTGGGCTATTGAGACTTATGAGGCTTATATTATGGGGAACTCTCAGACGCACAGGTTTCCTCACGATATTTTCTTCGTCATTGAAACATGTGATTAAACTGCTTAAATGCACATAACTCTAAAAAAGTCAGAGCTGCGAGCGGGATCGAACCCGCAACCCCTCAAATAGGAGACCGCAATCCTTACTACTAGGCTATTAGGCTATGACTGTCAGTCAGTCAGTCAGTCAGATCAGAAACGATTTTGTGTGAATAAATATTACTGACTACACTCTATCCTGTAAAACAACTTAAAACGGCCAACTGCAGTTGTAAACTTTACGATCGAAAGTTGGCTTTATTACACGCTGCACTTGCATTACTCCGTCCGGTTTTCTTTTAAAAGATCTTTTAAAAGTTAGACAAAAAGACGTGTGAACAAGACTCTTTGTGTTCGAACTTGTTCGGAAGTGTCTCAGTTAATATGAAACTTTTGTCATATTCCAATAGAACTTTTGCCGTGCATATTTAGTGTTTTGGATTTTTGAAAGCTTTTTAAAGACTCGGTTACATTATTAAGCCTTGGTAGAGGGAAGTGGATTTTCCTCTTCAAGTACGATAATAGTCAAATAGGGAAAACTATAGATTTAGGATTGGTGTAATCGCTACGCTCAGCGACTATAGAAAGGCGCAAAAATGTACATAGCAAACATAGTTTATATTCTAGAGACGGATATGGATACTTTTTTTTAAAGGACATGACCAGTGGAGCAAAGGGCTCTCGCCTAGGTGTCAAAAATCAACGTGCAGCAAAGATTGTTTTATTTTTGGAATTCTTATATTCTATAGTTTTCAGATAAAAAACTTTCAGGGGTCTAAAGGCTCGGAAAAATGAGAAAAAAAATAGAAAAGTTTTACGGAATAACTCTGCCTTTCGATACTAGAGGGCGCTAATTATTGTGGTTATCAAGTCTAAAATGTTAAAATCAACGTGCAATAATAATAGTTTTATTTTTGTAATTGTTATATTCTATAGTTTTCAGAGATGAAAGTTTTAGGAGTCTGAAGCCTTGAAAACTGAGAAAAAATAAGAAAACTTTTCAAAAAATACCTCTCCCTTTCGATACAAGATGGCGTTAAGATATGTTTATCGAGTCGTAAGAATAATTTTCTGCTATTAAACATGCCATCTATGCGCAAAGCTGCTTAGAAAAAAATTGCTTAATATTTTTGTACAGATCCTAGGACACGGAATAATACAACTTTATTTGCACGAATAATTTAATTTTTCAACAGACAAGCGCTATCTAGTGTCGCGAAGCGGAATTTCTCTTTACTATTTAAGTGCGTGATACACATGCTTGTTACTCGCACAAAAGTATGCCAGTTACAAGCAATAATGAGCTACTCGCATGTGTATCGAGATTCTGATAGTAACTCACGTGCCAGAGCAAAGCATTTTTCATAGTAAACCTTCAATGGATAAAAAATATATGTCAGTGGCTTTCATTTTTTGATAGGCACTGAGTTACAGAATCGAAGGCAGGTCGTAACGTATTTGCTTGTAAATCGCAACTCTCAACTATCTGCTAAGATCTTATTAATTTTTGTGCTTGTTTTTTGCCTAATATAATTGCGAGTTGTATTGTAACACTATTTATTTTTTCATTTTGTGAACTTCAACTCGCATATCATTGGCAAGGTCATCCGCAAGCATGTATGTCACGCGCTGATATTCTGTCAGTACCTGGCATGCCAGCTTACCAGCACCTAGCATACCATCCACTAGCATGTGTATCACGGGCATTAATACAAATGAGCGGAAATTGAAGTATGAAGTAGTGCATTAAAGAGAAAGCGGAAACAATAAACATTCTGGTTTTTTTTGATATTTTAAATCATGCCTTTATCGGAATAATAAATCCATAGTAAATTAGGCCTCAATTTTTTAATCTTTCTGTAAAAGCTGTAACCTTGCACATTTTCCCCATCCCAAGGGCAATCACTGGTCATGTCCTTTCAAACTGAACGCGGTTGAAGTCTTACAGTGTGCTCTGACTCAACTCGGACTTAAGTCAGAGTTAAAACGAGATACAAATATGTTCTGACATAAATCTATCTTGTTTTAACTCTGTCTTGAATCTATTCGGTCTATAGATTTCAGCCTTAGACAGTAGCTGACATAGCTTATTTGCGAACATCGCTTCACAGTACAGGACGCGACTGTGTGGCGCTTGTATCCAGCGGCTGCCAAAGGCTCACTGAAGTTAGTTGCGGGTCTGTCAACAACACGCTATGCCGTGTGGTCTTATTCCCTCCATTTTGCTACAACTATCTTCCTTTTTAGGTTTCCGTACCTGAAGGCCTGAAGGGTAACGAATGGGGCCCTATTACTAAGCTTCCGCTGTCCATCAGTCTGTCTGTCTGTCAGCGGGTAGGTAGAGAGTTGAAATTTTCAGAGAGTATATATTTCTGTTGCCGCTATAACAATAAATAATAAATAATAAAAATTAATGGGAGCTCCGCTACTAGAAGCGTTTTTTTCGGCGTTTTTTATCACGGAACCCGTCGTATGCGAGTCCGACTCGCATTTGACCGGTTATATTACTTAGTTTTTCCAAGTTTGAGTTGGGTTCCCGTCGACTGACGGGAAATTTAATCAAAGTAAATCAGACTTTTTTGAGAACAGCAATCCATCGCAAGCCCCTTGTGTCCAGTTGAGAACGAGCCGGCACTACATATAACAGCAGATTTATCCGAGTAAGTGCAAAGCGTACGCGCGATTAGTCCCTCAGTGCTATTCGTTTATGGTCGCCATAAAAGTCCGCCAGGGGGCGGCTCCGTGCATTATTTAGGGGCTCGGAAGCATTTTACGGGCGACGAGCACTAATTTCTTTCTAACTAGTTGTTTAATCGCACGATAGTAGCTGGACTAGTTTTCATTCACGCACGCATATTATGGACGAAGCGGTGACAGCTTAGTGGTTAGGTTTTCCACCTCTTTGTCGAGGAGTTTGAATCTCAGGCAAACACCTATAACTTTTGGGGAGTTATGTGCGTTTGAAATATCATTTGCTTTAACGATAAAGGAAAACGGACGAGCTAATAGCTAGTCTATATATATAGGTAAAAATCAATTGCTGTTCGTTAGTCGGGCTAAAATTTAAAAACGGCTTGACCGATTTGAATAATTCTTTATATTTTGTTCTGTTCGCCGTAATACATCGAATAAAAACAAAGAAAAAAAATAAGGAAAACCCAAAAGGAGTACTGAAAAAAACCGAAAAATCAAAATTCGTAATTTTGTAAAGGAACCATCACTTCAGATTACTTTGAATAGATGGCGGGAACGAAGCCGCGGGTAAAAGCTAGTCACAAATAAATCAGCCGCGTCGTATTCCGTATTTTGTATCGTAATTGAAACGAGCCGTGAAAACTAATTACGCAGTAATTATTTATAAATCGGTTGATAAGATTGTATTAACGACCACCCCAGGGCTGCTGGTAATTAAGCTAATAATAATGTATGCGCGTGTGAGTACATAGCGCGAACACGAGCGTACATACAGCCCGTACGTATTGCACAGAGTAATGCAGGGTAGGCTTTAGAACCGATAATATTTAATAGCTTTACCTCTGGTATAAGTGACGATTTCTTGCTAAAATTGTCTGCTTCTACGAGTATATTGATCGAGAAAATCTATAGAGAGATTCAAACTAAAATAAAGATTGTATCAACAGTTGGCAAGCAGCTTCTACCATCTTACATTGATTGATGTCTTACAGAAGGAAGGTTGCTTGAAGGAAGATATTAGTCTTTCTCAGAAAAACAAAATCCTGATGTATAGAATGGTGCATACTTATATTAGTAAAATTCAAAGTATACAAAATAAACATTATAACTACAACCGAACCGTGGATTTACAGCTATAATCCTTTGATACTAATGCATCAATCCACAAAATGGATATATTTAAGACTGTATTTTTTAAATAAGTGTGTCCTAGTGACTAAGTAAGAGCTAATTTAGTAGAATGAATACTTTCTATTATAGAAGCGGCAATTTGTCACTGGCACTGTCAAAAGTGTTCATGAGGCTAATAATAAATAATCACTTAATATCAGATGAACTGCCTGCATGATATTTTATTTTGCTTTGGAAGTAAATAGAATTAGCTGACTTCTCGTGAATATTTTTTTTATATTTATGCATATTCAGCTCGGCAATAAAGTCCTGTTTCACAATTTACATGCGTTTGTCACACATGCCGCCCCTTTCCCCAGTTTTTTTACGAGCGCATAACATGTGACTTACGACGCAATAAATTCACGGGATTTAATTATTAATAATGTCGCCCTCACCACGTGTGAGCAGAGATTCGGCTTCTTAATGCTCCCTAATTTGCCCCAAACCGCAGGATTTGGCTACAATGCAAACTTTTGCAACTCTCTTTGTATTTTTAGCGGAAATGTTTTTCGTTTGTAGGAAAACGAAAGTTGGTGGTTGTTGGAAATTAAAATATAATTTTAAAATATTATCAAATAACTATTCCATCTCATAACTGCTGAAATCTTTGTAATTACATTAAATGTGATTTTATATTGATGGAGAGAGCTATCCTCGCAGTATCCTTACAACAAAGCTCAACGAGTGGCGGAGCTGAAATGGAAATGGGCGAAGCATATATATCCAACCAATGGTCATTCGGATCTCAAAGGGCTGGAGTGACCTTGTTCCGGAAAGTGCAGTGTTAGCAGACTCCCCCTACCGATAACATTAGACGAATTGCAGGAATTCGCCTGTATCCAAATACAGGCGGCGAAACATCGAGACTCATAGAAGGCTACGCAAGAGATCTTTATCTAGCAGTGGATATCTATCTGTTGATAAAGGAGAAGAAGATGATGACTGCATATTTAATGTTACATATAAAGTAGTTAAAATTGCATATAAGATTATCTCTGTCCGTGGCTCTCCGCCTACTCTGTGCAAACCACAGATGCACTTCAATATAATAACATAAATCATTCCACGTCCGATAGATTAATTGCATCCCGTATTATATTAGTTGCTATGCCGTGGCAGACCCCATTGAATGATATTCTTTCTTTTACCGATGGACAGGTACATATGTTACCTCGAGCCATGATGATAGACATAAATAAATCGTCTGCGGAATGTTTACTGGCAAGAATATTTTCGCTATTCCTTATTTACTTCGCTGGCGCAGTGACCCAAGGAGGATGTGGACCTTTGACCCTAGAAGCTACCACACCTGCGCCGCTACCACCAACGCTTAAAGTAATACTGTTTTAAATTTGTTTTTACACATTGTCATACAATGGCCACCTTAAAACGACGATAACTTACGAGCGGGAAGCGCAGTACTCACAGACCCCCCACTAGGTGGACCAATGACATCAAACGAGTCGGAGGGATCAAGGCCTGTGGAAGTCCATGCAAGAGACCTTTGTCCAGCAGTGGACGTCTATTGGTTGATAGAAAAGAGAGAAGAGAAAATGATCTTAAAGTAAGTAACATGAAGTCGTCATTGTATGTATGATATGTTAAAACAATATTGAAATAATACTACTTAAAGCATTGGTGGTCGGGAACCAGGATGTTACCTGACCTACCTGCTCGTTTGTTCGCTATTTATATAAAAAAAAGAAGAACAAGGTGCTATACTGCAACTTATGTCGATCGATATTCATCAGTTCATGACTCAAGACTTTGGTAATAATCTTAAATAAACAAAGAGCATGTTCTATATTTGCTAATCTTGAGCCATGAAAAGAAAATAAAACTTAATTACTTTCATTAATGACCGCTCAAAGGTGGTAAATTGTTGAAAAACTTGAAAATGTTCCCACAGCTCAAGAATTGCTGGATCTCGACGTTGATATACACAAAATCAAAGACATACACAGTTTAACGCAGTCAATTAGTAATCTCGTTGCTCATTTGGTAATTTTGCTTACTTATTTTTTGTCGACGACTTATTTTATTAATCGAAACGCCTATTTAAAAAAGTGTTCCTATTTAATTGACGCCACATTCGTAAAAAACGTTGATTGTGTAGTGAATATGAATTAGTTTATAAATTTAATTTCCCCTTATTTACTACTAAATTAATTTAGTTGATTTGGTCTTGTCAATTAATAAAGTTCTTGAGGCTTGTTTTATTAGTTTCTGAAATTCACGTATTGTTAACTTCTTCGACCTTCTCTGACTCCTAAAAGTATGCACATTTTACTGATTGACTAACTTTTGCTTGCGACTTCATTGCACGGAGTTAGGTTTTTTAAAAAGTTACTTTCGAGTCATACTACTACTATCCAAAATGACGGGAAACAATTATATACTTAAAAAAATTGCAAAATATTTGAACGTAATAGCACATTACGTACGGGCTCCTGTAGCGGTTACATCGTTGTCTCGCGAGGCTATCTCACGAGCACTAATACTATGGACACGTGGCCAGTATAATGTCTTGGGTTATGTATGTCATTGGGTTTCATCTAAGAAGTTTCGTTTGTTTCAATTTAAAACAGTTTATGTGAGTGCCCTCGTTAGTAAAGTTGTTAGCTCGTTTTCTATACGTACCCTATACCATTCCAAAACACTTTTATTACTCTGAAATGTAATAAAAGGGTCTACCTCACAATACAACAAAACAACACCTATTAAATAGGTAAGTGCGGATTGGTACACCCCTGAGAACATTACAGAGAAATCAGGCAATGCATGTCGAGGATTGAACCCCGGATTCTTCAAAAGGAGGCTGAAGATTTTATCACTAGGCTATGAGCGCCTAATTTTACCTACTTTGCAGGTATAATTGTAATCATTCTGTTCAGTACTCCCAGTTTCTTTTTATTATTCACATATTCACATAAATACATAAAAATGTACTAAATCATACAAGTTTGGCTCTTTATCATTGGTTATAGCTGATATAGTAGGCCGCAAGCCGAAGATATATTCACTGTTATATTTGTGATAGATGGGATAAAGCAACCAATAATTTATTCGTCAAGACAAAAAGAGTCCTTTTTAAACGACTTCGAAAAAGAGTTTCTCAAAGTTGCAGAATATATCTAAACTGACTAATCTCTTTGTATTTATTCCTTATTGCTGTAGGTCGTTTCGCTTTCTATTATTCATATAATGATAGGTGTTTTCTTGGGATATTAAATTAGTGGGCTACCATATCTTTCCGTACATGATAAGAAAGGAAAACGTTTTATTTTAAAATCTTTACATTATTAAGACCTTTTGATGTTAAATACAATAACATATTCCTTTCATTTTATTATTATTCTGCACTAGAAAGCGCAACGTTGGCAGACCTTCCACTAGTTGGACCCACGCGGATGACATCAGACGGTCGCAGGGAGCCGCTGGATAAAGGTGGCGCAAGACCGAGCGCTGAGAAAGTCCATGAAGATACCTTTATTCAACAGTGGACTTCTATCAGTTGGTAAAGAAGAAGATTTATTGTTTTTACACATATAAAGAGTAATTTGTAACAGATAGAGACGCTATAGACAATATCTTCTGTGACGATATATCAAGTATAAAAAGGAGTGAAGTACTACACTAAGTAATCTGTTTACCTTTTTTAGCTATTTTGTTACGTAAGCTTTAGCTGTTTTTTTGTTTGTACTATGTTGCGCTGTAGTTATTGCAGTACCCTTTCGTCACGCATGTCACATCCACTTCTAGAAGACTCGATTGTTTCACAAAATATTTTCCATTTGCCTACTATATTAAGCCTGTCCAAACAATTGTACTTAGTCAGTTTTGTGGACTAATAAAAAGAAATATTTGGAGTTTCGAGGGAAAAAGGCCCCATTAACCACTCTATCGTTGACTTCGTAGGAATGTATTGTTTCACAGGCAAGGCCACACACAGTCTTGCGCCTCTGGTCGCCACTGCCTACCCGGGTCCTACTGTTATTTATCGCGCGCCCCGCCCGCCTCTGTCCTCTGCCGATTAATCAATCCCCTCGACTAATGGATGTTTTCCTTGCACTAATGACCTGGACACGCTGATATTAATGTGGGAGAATCAACCGGTTTACTTTGCTGGAACCTATAAGAAACAGGAATAATGCCTTCTAGCCGAATTTCGGTCACGGCAGCCAATCCAATTGCCAATCAAAATGTGAAGACTAAATAGCCTAACGGTTAAAGGTGTGGACTGAAAAATGAAAGATTAACGGTTTGGTCCCCACCCGCTGCACTATTGCCGTACCCACTCCTAACTTTTCCGCTTATCTGGAGGGGAGAGGATAATATTGGTCGAGTACAGCTTGGCTAATATTAGTTTTAGTCCGACCGGGCTCTCGACTTTAGAACTTTATGATTCGCAGCCGAACAAACAAGCCACTGTACTTGTTATCAAAATAATGACACGCACGTTTAAAATTCTTAACATAATAACCGATCAAATAAATAGAAATTCAAGTTAAATTGAGTTTGACCTTGGTATCAATCTATAAATGGTCAAACTATTTTTCTCGCTAAAATGTTATCTGTCAAGTTAAAATATACACTTAACTTCCCAGTCAACAGTCCCAAGCATTTGTATCTCGGAGACAAAATAATAATATTATTATCTAAACGACTTTAGAAAACAAGACGAGATTAAGAAAAATAAGAGAGAAATTTTTAAGGAAGAATAAACGACGCCGTGTCCCGGGGGTGCCATAAAGGGTTATTATATTTATAAACTCGCCAACTCCGTTCAAGATTGAGAAACAAAATGTGGACTCACTTGGCTTGCTCTGCCCGTTCCTGAAAATGTTTACGACGGCATAGCGGAGATAAAAATAATGACTTTCCAATTTAAACAGTTTGATGTAGGTTTGTGTAAACCTCGTGAAGAGCTTACTATATAAATGATCCTATGAAGTAAGGTCTAAGGTTTGCGTAAACCTACGAGTTTGTAAACTTTGATTTAAGTGCTAACTGTCCCAGCAAAATGAGTAACAACTTTTTTGATTTGATTTTTTGATTTTTGTAACGCTTCGTCGTCGTCGCGGCCTAGCTCCGCCATCTATCAAAAGTACCAATTTTGATTTTTTCAATTTTTCAGCTGTTCTATTGGGTTTTCTCTACTTTTTTTGGTTTTATACTATCCCTGTATTAAAGCGAACGAAACAAAAAATATATATTCAAATCGGTCAAATCGTTTTTGAGTTTAATGTGTTTTTGCAAGAACATCGAGTGCTAGGGACCAGCCTGCTGATTCTGTAACTCAGTGCAGTATTTTTTATCCATTGAAGATTTACTATGAAATAGTAAGTGACATTTCTCTTCAAACCTTCAATGGATAAAAAATGCCTATCGTCGTTGATAGGCACTGAGTTACAGAAATAGCCCCCAGATCGCCTTCGGAAAGCAGTGTCTTCCAGCGTGCATTTTTTCTGACGCATAATTTTTTAAAATAGGTATGCGGTCCCTCATGACCTTGTAATAATACAAACAGTGCGATACCAAACAACATAAACCGGCGGAGTTATTAGTGTAGTGATTAATAAAAAGATAAAGACCACAAATCCTAAATTGCCCCACATTAAAACCTTATTCTTATACTAGCTTTAGTTCCCGACTCCCTCTTTTTACCAAGACAGAACAGAGATTATCATATTACTATATATTAAGTATATTCAACACTAGTTCAACAAATCAGGGTGCTTGAAAAATTGCTGCACCGTTTTTTATGCGGTTTTTTGCATCATTTCTAAGCGGGTTCTTATATCATCGCTTTTGCCCAAGACTTCATCCGGATAAAGAGTATTTTACTGAAAATCTTTTGATGGATTTTTTCAGTTACACGCGTTTTTTTTTTTTTTAGATTCTTATACATAGAGTAACGGATAGATGTGATTTTTTGTATGGCAAGTTTCATATTAATCCCGGAATAAGAGAGGGTTCCGCCGCGGGATTTTCAAAAACCTATTTCCACGCGGACAAAATCGTGAGCAAAAGCAAGTTATATTATATTTAAGTCCATAAGACAAGAAAGAAGTTTGACTTAAATACGTTAATGTACCTACCTAAACTTCGATAATCGTGCTTATTGACTGAGTAAGGAATGATTATGTTTGTTTGTTTATTTGATATCATGTTTGTTGATCTATCCCTTCCTAGCTCCCAAATTACTCATTAGTTTTATACGCAACATACAGAACAAACTTTTTCAATTTCCATATAATATTATGTACGCAATCGCTTTTCGTGTTCAGATAGCATAAAATAGGCGAAGTGCGCGTTTCAGACAAGTTATGAAGCTATTAGCGGTTCATATACCGACTATTGGAGCCCTTTTATGTTACTTATAGACTCTAATTTCGTTGTATATAGGTATTACCCCTCACGCCATTTCCTCAGCGATGAGTGCTGAATGTCTCATCAGTACGATTTGAAGGTGCAAGGTTTGGTTCCCGGCAGGGGTCATAATATGGGACTTTCTGACACAAAATTGTTCAGAATTGGCAAAGTAATAGAGAAATGCCACAAATAAATATACGCGTCGATTTTAGAAACCTCATATTTTATTAAGACGTAATAAATGCACTCTCTATTCCCTCACTCTCATAGTCAGATGGGACGGCAATCAGATTTAACATACAAAATTGTTTTTGCAGGTACGATACATTCTTAATATAGGCTCGATGTGTTTTGAAATCATTGTACTTACATAATATTTTGAGTGAAAATATAATTGCCAACCGGATGAATTTAGTTTCTTTTTAAACGACTTAAAAAAAAAGGTTTTCAATTCGACGCGTATTTTTTTTATTTTTATTTAATTTTTTTGTTCAAATTCAAATTTCTCATGCTAAGCTTGACAAAAATATTCCCCTACACCCTCCAAATAAGCCTAAAACTTTGTTAGAAGTGAGCTGAAGCAGGGTACGACCTTTCAGTTTTCATTCCGCACCTTTGGGCCATTGAGGCTTCAAATATACTTCCCATCAAAAAAATCGAAACACCACAATGCCTTTTAGCTCGAAAGTGTTTCGATATTTTTGATGAGAAGTATATTTAAAACACGGTGTCGGTGTTTGCACGTGAATTGAAACTCCACTAACGAGTGTTCTCACACTAACTATTGTAAATTGAAACAAACGAAACTTCTTAGATGAATTTGAATGGTTCGCAGTTGAACAGTTGCGCGGTTTTTGAGAAAGTTTCGCTTTGTGGCGGAACTTGTGCGTACCTTCCAGCGGCGGTCATTAAAGGGAGTAATTATTTTACTTTTTTCCGCAGACTTTGTTCCAACTTTGTTTAATTGTCGAAGTTGGGAGCCGGGACCGCCAGCGTCGAAACTTTAACGAATTGCCAATGAATAAATTGTGCGTTTTTTTCTGTGTTACTTATTCGTCCATGTGTTGCAATGGGCTGTACTCACGTCATATTTTGACAAGCTCTCTGATGCCATGTGCTCTTAAAACAGGAGTGAAGAGGGTAGGATATACTTTATACTTCAATAAGCTATATTACAGGTTTCCCAATATGAAGCTTAATATTAAAATTGCGAAAGTATGTTGTTTGATAGTTTGTTGGTTTTTTGTCAAGCTCAAACTCTCGAATGAGGTCTTAAATTAGGACTATGTTTGATTCCCTACTGGGGTTGTTATAATTATATGCTTTCCATTCCCAATATGATGTAGCTTAGTATTAGAAATGCGAAAAAAATTTTTTTTTGTTAGATGTTGGCAGGTTTTTGAGTTTGTTCTTCAATGAATTATTTCTTTTTTTTGCGTGGATATACATATTTATGGACCTAGAGACCATAGAATACTTTTCACTCCGGGAAAACAGGATAGTCACGCAGTTGTTATCACTTAAAAGTGCAACCGAAGAGTTTCTTGTTGGTTCTTCTCGGTCGGAATAGTATTTCGAACCAGTGGTAGATTCATTTGACGATTCAAAAGCACTTTGTAAAAGTTTATTTGAATAAAAAATTTATTCAATTGAAAAGTGTTTCGACGTCTGGCATAACTAAATGAAAGTCCAAAGTTATACTCAATACGCAGTGGTTTCGATAAAATCCAATTTTTTATTCCGAGATAGACTTACGCTTCACGACAAATGATGGAAAGCACTGATGAGGTCTAGGTTGGAGCGCGCTTGCCTAGAAAAGTACATTTGCTCGTTCGGTGGGCTGAGTTGATTGTACAGTTCCTAACCGTGCGAGATTGCACTTAGGCGCTGCTTAGTTAACGATAAAAAAATACAAAACCAACACAATTATCCCTCTAACAATGTTGTGTAGATAAAAAACCTGTCGTGTGGGGAAACAGCCCTGTTTAGATTATGAGGGAGGTGCTCGGCGTCACGCGACACAGCGAATCAATACGGCATCGAGCCTGACACCTACACATTATGTTCTGAGTCTTTAACTGCCTCGTTGGTCACTAGAGCAAGTTCGACTACTGATGACGAGGTTCCGGGTTCGATTCCTGGGTCGAGCCAAAAATGTATTGGGTTTTCTGTTAAGAAATTTTCAGTACTAGTCCGGAGTTAGGAAGTCTGGGGTGAGTCACCCCCGTGCCTCGGAGAGCACGTAAAGCCGACGGTCCTGCGCCTGATCTCAATATTTCTCTCTGACTGACTGACTGAGATATCAACGCACAGCCTAAACTACTGAAGTTAGAAACTTGAAATTTTTACAGTTGGTTCCTTTTATGACGTAGGCGCACACTAAGAAAGGATTATTGGAAATTCCACCCCTAAGGGGTTTAAATAGGGGATGGAAGTTTATATGAAACTCCGTCATTTTTCAAGCTGTTTCCATCAAAGTTGGTATTTGAGCTTTCAGTTAAAAATAAAGAAGTACGTATGTCACAGTTTTTGAAAATTCCACCCCAAAATCTAATTCCACGCGGACGAAGTCGCGGGGGCAAAAGCTAGTTTCATTATAGGAATTAAGTGTAATCTCTTCACAAAGTTTTTGTTACAGCCTGTATATTTTTAATCTCTTACTTTCTTTCCATCATTATTTAAAAAAAAGTCGTAACAAAATTGTAGACAACCACCATCAATTAAAAATATTAAAAAGTGATGATTTTTAATACTTCTATACAAAATTACCAATTTTGACTTTTTTCGCTACCTTTGGTCATTTTTTTTTGCCATTTGTCGCACTTGTAACGCAGGGCAGAAGCGATTCAGTAGGGGTACAATCGCATAGTATCGAGTCAGCAGCGCTTCTTCATCGATGCAAACGAGACTTTATTGATTTAGCATCGCTACTAACGCGCGATTGTTTCGGGAGATATCAGGTAAAGAAAGAACGGGCACCAAAAATTTTCAACCTTGAAACATGAAGGTACACAGGTAATATAGTGGCTACAGCGTGCGACGGTATCGACGCTGCATAGTAGCGATAGTAGCAATGCAAAATCGTGGCACTTGGCACACGACCAGCGACAGCATCGCGACTGTATCGCGGTCATTTTGCGATTGCATCGCTAATTAATCTCCGCAAAATAACGTCGTGGGCGACTTCCTTAAGAATCAAAACGCGTCGTGTATAAAGAAAGTATTTTAACAATATAATACGAACCTCTCTCCTAACCGAGTGGCACCCACGCGTTATTAACTTTATTAGTTTGTTTAGATCTGGAGTTTAGGGTTCCCCAGGAAAAGGTGCTGTTGCTAGTTACGTAACTAGCAGAATGTATTTGTATGTCATTTTGAGTTTATTGTTGAAGAGATTTAACACCTCCGTGGTAAACATGCGTTGGATTGGTGTACCTACGTATGCATTTTTGCATTTTGGAAGCTTTATTATACATAGCTTAGCTTTGTAAAAAAAAAATTTTTTTTGAAAAGAGCAATTGCTGAGTTTCTTACCGGCTCTTCTCAGCAGAATTTGCATTCCGAACCGGTGGTAGATTTATGACGTGTCATAAGAGCTACAAGTTAGCCTACATGAAATAAATTAATTTTGAGTTTGAATTTGAATAATATAGATGCAAAAGTGTTTTTTGGTTTTTACTTGAATCACGTAGCAACGGAGCAATGAATCGAAGTAATTTTATGCATGGATATAGTTGAGAATCTGGAGTTTGACAAAAACCTTTATCCTGGAAAAAAAAGTTTTCAAAAGCCTTCAAAAAATCGTGATATTTTTAGTTTTGATGTCCTCCCTGGTGTAGTGGTGAGCGCTGTGGTCTTATAACTGGAAGTTCTCGGGTTAGATTCTCGACTGGGGCAATTTGGGAATTTATAATTTCTGAATTACAATGGTCGGAAGCCTTGGCCGTGGCTATAGTTACCACGTCACGAGTTACGCACGTCAAAGACGAGCCGCCAAGCGATCGTGTGTTGTAACAGATGAGGGGTATGGGTTGAACCTACACTGCCATACCCCTTCCAAGTTAGCCCGCTACCATCTTAGACTACATCGTCATTTACCATCAGGTAAATCGTCATTTACCGTCATGCTCGTGAACGGGTGCCACCAACGGAAATGGGTCTGCTTTGTGTCTACCCATGTTAACATGAGTTAGGTTGTGGTAGGTGTGCATTTTTGAAACTTCTTTGTGGAAACATTGTGTGCATAGCCTAGTTTTGTTAACAATTGAAAAAAAAAATTTTTTTTTTTTAAAGAGCAACTGCTGAGTTTCTTGCCGGCTCTTCTCAGCAGAATCTGCATTCCGAACTGGTGACGTGTCATATGACGTGTCATAAGAGCTACAAGTTGGCCTACATGAAATAAATAAATTTTGATTTGATTTGATTTGATTTGGTGAGATCGTAGACAAGGGCTATTTTGTCATCGAATATTTTTTTTAAATGTTACGGAACTCTCCGACAGTGCGCTTACTACAACATCCCCCGTGTCCACACGTGTATCGTTTACCCACGGTGTGTTTGCACGCGCGCTGTTTGCCCCGTGACGGATCACCGCTGCCCGCTAAAGGGAACACCAAATACTCCGTCACATACACAGATTGTGTTGGTTCAGTTTTGACGCTTAGTTAAGTAAAAAGGGTTGGGAGATACGAGCATAACAAATAACAATGTTTACTGCCTCGTTGGTCTAGTGGTTACTGAGTTCGACTGCGGATGACGAGGTCCCGGATTCGATTCCCGGGTCGGGCCAAAAAATGCATTGAGTTAGGAAGTTGGCGGAGACTCACCTTCGTGCCTCGGAGAGCACGTAAAGCCGTCGATCTTGCGCCTGGTCTGTCTCCGGTCGTGTCGGATTTTCCGTCCCATCGGACTGTGAGAATGAGGGAATAGAAAGTGCACCTGTGTTTGCGCGCACACTTGTACCTATAATATCTCCCACGCAGATGGCTCTGTGGAGATTGGCTGTCGTAGCCGAATTCGGTCGGAAGGACATCATTATTATTATGTAATATTTTGCTGTAAACCGCCAAACTAGAAAAAATCTGTATGGCAATACGCACCGCCCGCGCCGTTTACCCTCGTTTCTCCAGAATAGAAAAAACACAGAAACAACGCAACACCAACACGCGTTACCCACACAAACTCCTTAAACACGCTCGTAAGTACGTTTCGCTCTAGTTTGGCGGATTATAGCAAAATATTACTTTTTCTTTTAGTATTATCGTGGAAATCCACAAAGTATCGCCTTTTCTATCCAAAATGTGTGCTTTAAAAGCTCGTGGGAACTCTTTAATTTTCTGTGATTAAAAGTATCACATTTTCATCTCTAGGATGCAAGCTATCTTGATACTAAATTTCGTCGAGATCAGTTCATCGATTGTGCTGCAAAAAGGACTCATCAGACTTTCATACTTTCATTATGAAAGTCTTACGATAATGTGCAGAGCGTTTACCACAGAAATCCTTCCAAATCCCTGGGAGGCTGATATCTTGTGAAGAATTCTTCATAAAATTCATTGTCATCACTAACTATTACATTAATATGTGTGTGTGTGTGTGTGTATGTTTGTTACTGTGTCACGCAAAAACTACTGGACGGCTTTGGCTGAAATTTGGAATGGAGATAGCCCATACCCTGGATTAAAACATAGGTTACATTTTATCCCGGGAAATCAAAGAGTTCCCGTGGGAATCATAAACCTTAATCCACGCGAACGAAGTCGTGGGAATCATCTAGTCGAGACAATAAAAAAAGAAAACACAAGCTTCGCGTTGCAAGGAAAAGGAAAATGCAAATGATGTTTAACATAGAATATGGTTTTGCTCAGGCAACTACAGCGTTTCTTGAACATTACGATGAATATTTCAGGAATCCTTTTGCTCTTTTCTGCTGTCGTTGAATGCAGCAAGATCAGTAATTTTTTCTTGTATGTCATCCTTGTCCCAACCATAAACCTGACCAAAACTGGACCTAAGCCACAGGACACGAACTTGTGCCACTTGTGTACTAGCGATTCATTTGAGATTGTTGTTGTTCGTTTTACTTACATTGTTATCGGTTGCTTTGTATGTACCCATCGTTTTACTGTACATAAATGTGGTCAAGAAAACTATTATCAGTTAACATAAAAAGCAGAAAAATACCGTTGTTGTCAAACCGAACAGTAAGTTTCCGCTGGGAACGAAGGGTACGATCGTTCCGGCCCGACGCGCGGCGCCCAATTCCGTCCCCGCTGCGATATGCTCCTGTAACGGAAATTGATAAAGTTTTCTCCAATCTAAGGAATTATTGAAACTTTTCTCGAACACAACAAAATTCAATAAGTGAACGTCACTGATTGGGAACTGAGGGGGGCCGTATTGAAAGTTTCCAGCTCTGGCTTAAGGTATGAACGGTAGCGGGTTCAATATGCATATAAAATAAAAAAAAACACATTGTTATCGCATCAAATGGGTACCTACAATACTTGAAATTCGTATTTGTCTGGGACCCGGTAACACTAAAATAGCACATTAAAAGCTTAATTGTAAAGAGTTAATGTAAGAGGAAAGTACAAAAGCTCAAAATTATTTCGTGGTTTGATACCTTTTGATGGCATTTGTTGTTTGTTCAGTTGTACGGTCCATGCAAATGCAAAATATCGACACTTTGCAACAGAAAGATTTATCGCGGTAGGCACGTACCAGATTAACACATAATGTTGTAAAACATATTATAAAGACAAAATTTTATAGCGCTGCCAATTTAATTCATTTGACGTTCAAGCAAGGCAGTATATCTAAATGCGAGTGAAACAATAACTTTCTTTGATTTAGAATGCAGCATACTGAACTCAGTCTGATTTTTATCCCTGCATTCTTACCCGATTTTTTAGGCAACCAATGTGATATATTAACCAACTTGATTATTGAAATTATGATAATTATATTAATGAATTAAGTAATGAATTTTTTAATAATAAGTTAAGGAAAACGCGCTCATAGCTTACAGTTTGCACCAAGCCCTATACTTGACTTGTAAACGTTTACGATGTTTTCTTACAACTAGAAACTAGTGTGTTTATGCCCTGTAGTGGACGGGACGAGTTTTTTACTTTATTACCGAGTTTATTGCCATTCTGTGCGTTGTTATAGCAACAGATAAAAGTGGCGAATGGGCCGTGTGATTTTTATCTTGTTATTACACTGGAATCAATTTCTGTTTTTTTGGGGTAAAACTTTGCTCGGATAAACTTTGGGAAACTACTAACTTTTACTAAAATACCTGTAGCGGTGATTGGTAATACAATTTTTTGTGTGAAACTATAATAAAATTATGATCGTCGTTGAAAGGAAAGTTTTTGACTGCCACATAATTGTGACGTTTTTCACATATTACTTTGTTATTAGCTGAGAAAACATACAGAAATTCTTACACACATACAACATTAGTTCAATTCGTGATGACTTCTCTTGAAATTAAATTATATTCATATACTTCTTTACTTACTAATTTACTAACAGTAGATAACGTAATTTAAACCTAAATAGCATTTAAATAAGTTTTAGAATAAATTAAAATTTTAAATTAAGATACTTCTATATTAAATCTGTACCGTATCGATGTTATCGCAGCGCAACATACTACCCAAAATGCTGGCAGAACCACTCTTTTGGATGGCCAAACTAATTCTTTGGCCAAGGTAGCTGCCAGCTCTTGGAACCCCGCTAGATTGCCCTTTAAAAAGAGCTCGAGCCTCCGGGCTCTTTTTAAAGGGCAATCTAGCGAGTTGTACGCGTAATATGAAATTACGCGTACAACTCTCTACTTAAAACAACGATCCATGCAGAAGAAGTCGTATGTTTGCTAATAAATGTTCATGAATAAAGTCTTGTATTTCTGTTTTCAAAAAATTGGCACACCATTTTTTTTAATGATTAAATTGACGATCCTCCTCCTCGTATTGATGTTTTTTGGATGTTTCCACTCAAATCGTACCGTAATTCGGGCGAAGGTTAACCTTTCGTACAAAGGGCCGCCGTCCCCGGGGTGTTGGGTTCAATTCCGACAACTTGCGAGCACCTGCCACCTAATTTGGAGCACTCTGATCCTCATACATATATATTCGACATTCGTGTTAGATTTGTTTACCCTGACATCTTTATTTATTGGGCCTCACGTTCAGAGTCTCTCTGGATATTATACAATGTGCTATGTTGGTATATTCTACCCCTTTGGACTTAATACGTAAGCATGCAAGTTTTTAACATTTATATTGTTTATTTATATTTACAGGTGATGTAAAAATATAAATTGGTGTGGAAATGATATTCAGTTGAATAAATGGCGCATTATATTGGTGATGTCAAAGATATCAACAAATCGTTCATCAAACACATGAACCTACATATTAATATTAAACAGTGGGTTTATTATTAGTAATCATACGATGCTTTTAGGACAAACATTTTAAGCAAATAAAATCTAAGTCCAAAATAATTAAAGGCTTGGTACAACGTGACGCCAGCGACATAAAGGGACTGAATAATCTGTAAAAAATCGAGATGCTTTGCTGGCATTGTTCTCCGCAGTATTATGTACGTTCTAGGAACAGTTCTTCATAGCTAATTACAGAACTCTAGGAACCACTACTTCCTGTTGAATGTGACGTCACGGCATCAGCCATGAGTACAATGCCATTAAAAGAATTGCGATACTAAATCGTACTGATTTAGTCGGATCATATGTCATACACGGCTATTACGGCGTTGCAACTAATTTGTGACATTCCACTTTAAAAGCGTACTGTATGACTTATAAAGGAATTTTCAAAGAAGTTCAACCCTGGTTTGTTAGCTCAGGCGCAGTACTGGCTTGGCAGTGGTGGTCTAGCTAGGTTACTTCTATTGCCGCCGCGCACTGTGCTACATATTGCAACATATAGCACGGTGCGTGGCAATAGATAGCGGCCATAGATGCAGGATGCCGCAGCAGTGACTCAGAAGCAGTACAGGATTGAGGGCCAACACCTTGTGGCATAGCTCTCACGCTTTGCGCCATCGCGTTGTGTTCGACTAGGGCTTTATATGATTATAATAACAAACAGCGCACAACATTGTATTGTATAATTTATGCGCGCGTTATACAGCTTATTCGGTCACCTATTTGCTTTTGTAGAATAACGCCGGGCACCGTGCCTCCGCATAATGCAGAGGGAAGCCTACCTTGTACCTTGCAGGCCTGAAAGGTTTCAGTGGCTATAACGTGAGTGTTATATGCAGCTTTATTTATTGTTCATAGAATAATTAAGACACGTATGAAATAGATCGGAATTTTTACTAGTTTAAAAGTAGGTATTGAAAATAAAGCTACAAACAGCTCTTAATAGATTTCCCTGCGGAATCTCGGTGACTTAAGATTATTAAATTTGTGTTTTGTCACATCACATCATACTAATATTATAAAGCCGAAAGTTTGTATGTGTGTGTGTGTGTGTGTGTGTGTGTATGTTTGTTACTCTTTCACGCAAAAACTACTGGACCGATTTGGCTGAAATTTAAAATGGAGATAGATTATACCTTGGATTAAAACATAGGTAACTTTTTATCCCGGAAAATCAAAGAGTTCCCGCGGGATTTTAAAAACTAAATTCACGCAGACGAAGTCGCGGGCATCAGCTAGTTTAATATATTTGTTTATTTTTTATTCTTATAATTTAATATGGGACTTTTAAAGGGGACCTTTATGTCATCCCCATCACAAAATCAACTAACTATATATCTATATCAATTTGAGAGAATTAACAGCCGAATGTTTTATATTTATGATGTGGAAATAAAATATTTCACTTATTCATTCATTAAATTAAATAATAGAAATTATTAATTTATTATTCGCTCGGTGGTGATTAATAGGTATTAATTCCAGACTTGAAACCGTAAAGCTCTGAAAGGAGTTTCGTAGCACCCTCGTAGGCATTGGTAAAAAGAGTTTCGTAGCACTGTAGGCCTTGGAAAAATTTGTGGCGCCGTGCATTTCGTACGCGTACGTAATGCGGCGTGTGACGGCTTCCGTCGAACGTGACGGATTTACATAATTGCCAGACACAGAGGTTCCGGATTTTATGTAACGTTTGAAGATTGCTGAAACAGATGATTCCTGAATATCATTACGCTATTCATTTGTTTTGCGCTGTACGTGTTAATTGTACTTTTTCGATGACAAGTTAGTCTTTGTTTGAGACCACAGACATAGTCTAACAGTATATAGGTACTAAGTCTATGCTGCCGACTGAATTTCGAATGGAGGCAGTTTATCTACTCTATAGCGGCGTTAGCGATCATGGAAAGAGAATAGATACGACACGTTTGTAATATGGCTAGGACAGCTGATTATAGAAAACATATGTTATTGAAATCCATAATCGGTAGGTATTGTGGCGGTGGCGTTGCGTTTAAATGAAAGACATGTTCTAGTGATATCGGAATGAGAGATCAACGTCCTGCTACGCTGGCTGCGTGTAACAGACTGTCGCAAACACTACATTCCTTCTTTATTTCAATTTAAAATGAATGTAACAATGTAATTCATAGAAAATATACTTCTGCTCAATAATTAATTCAATATAACATTATTCATTTTACGGAGGCCAACTTGTGGCTCTTGTGACAAATCATGATGCTACCACCGGTTCGGAATGCAGATTCTGCTGAGAAGAGCCGGCAAGAAACTCAGCAGTTGCTCTTTTTAACAACAAAATGTTACAAATATTATGTAGCTTCAATGTAACAAATTCTTGTAGACAGCTGAATACAAAGCTGATTGCTTCTATGCAACTTTGTCAACAACTGTATGTCAATTATCTTGATTCAGTAATCAAAATTACATAAACAATATTGTATAACAACTTAAGTGTAACATCTTAATATTTCATTTTATCACAGGAAACAATTTTAGTGAACTAAACATATCAGAGCAGATGTTATTACATCTTCAATTCCAGTAACAATTAAACTGTAACTAATCAATAAGCCAATCAGAGACGGACACTTCTTATTCTCGTTATCGTTCGATTATGACGAGAACTCACTTACTTGGTCAGCTATGTAAGATTCTATCCATCATATCCATTTCAATTGGAAAATTGTATGAACATCTTTTTACAAAATGTTTAACTTCCTCCATCCTCCTTCCTTCTTTTCCACTCAGGCTGACTGATTTCAAGTTTTATGAGGTAGATATACAAATCATAATATTGTTGTTAGCGATTACCATTTTTACGGGTATGATTGCCGGATAAATGAACCCAGAAAATATCTGTAAGTGTCCGTTTCTTCATAAAAGTTAGCATTACAGTAAAAGTAGAACAGTTTTGGCTAGGTAGTTGACCCAAAACAATCACCATTTCTACCTTTAAAAGATGTACTACGACTACCTATGACCTCATTTGATGCGGTCAGATAAGACCTAAAGGTGCTACTTAGTAGCAGAATTTAACCTTAAGATGCAATACTATATTGACAAGGGAACGTGGCAGATCACCAATGAGATGGACGGACCAAGTGTGGGCTACGGTGGATGTTCCGAAAACTCGATACATTTATTGGCCCGACTCGGGAATCGAACCCGAGACCTCGTCATCCGCAGTTTGAACATACTAACTTATTAGTCTAGACCAACGAGGCAGTTATTTTCCGCTCAGTTAAACGATAGTTGAAATAATTATTTAATCTTTTAATATTATGCAGATATTAGGCACCCGCTCTTAACTCAGCTGTATATTTATGGGCTGTCTCAAAATTACCTGACGGAGATTTGATTTGTATTACTTCCATAATTTTGAAAGGTTATTCTGTACTTAGAACAATTAGGTGATTAAATTTTCTAAGTTATTGGACCCAATTAATGACTGCTTGGTGTCAATCATCCATAAAAATATTTCTGATCTAAAATTATTCCTTATAATTATTTATTTTATTCAGAACCCATATCGCAAAGTTTTTTATTCTTAACCAACTTCAAAAACGGAAGAGGTTCTGAATTTGACCCAAATTCAAATACATTTACTTGCAATAATGGGCAGGTGAGGCCATGTTCTGTGCTCCAACCTGCCATTTACAACATAAATGTATTTAAATAATTACAAATTAGGTTTGTTACTAATACGGTTATTACATTATTTTATTTTTTGTTATTTAAATAACATAAATACTTAATATAATAAAACACTAAATTCTAAATTAAACTATCAAGTTAATTCCTTATAATTGAAGATCCGATGAACCACTTATCTGGACCATTACAAGAAAATATGCTTTAGGAGTTGGCACTACGGATCTTTTTTTTTTTAAATTTATTATACATATAAATGGTTGCATAAAATCTATGTGATATTATGCATTGTGATCTATAATGATTGGTAAAGTGAGTTTGATCTTCTACCAGCATCTCAATTAAAATAGTTTGAAACCTGCACTTTTGAGTAGGCACACGAAATTCCAAAAATCTATCTTTTTTATAAAGTAGTAATGTCTTTGTAAATCTAATCCGGAAAACTTAGTGTGAAAAATATAACTTGACGATAGCTCGTTTATAATACGGAGCGAACGGTTTTCGCTAATTAATATTCCTTAATTGTCTCTTGTCATGGTGAAATATATGAAACCAAATCTCTCCGCCAAATATGATTGTACAATCACAAGATCGAACTTCATTTGGCAAGTTCGTTCGATCATACAAATATAATTCATTAACGTGGGTACCTTTTTTCCACTCCGAAGAAAAGTACTCTACTACTCTGAAGAAAATAAAAGTATTCATAGGAATAGCTAAGATGCGCTAATTCTTTGCTCGACAGGCCCTTATAGTAAATAGTAACCCACAACCATGGTTTATACATTTTCTATGAAATATCCCTATTTTAAAATAAATACCAATTTGTTTAATCCACCACCCAATAGGTCACAGGTAGGTCACAATTCACAAAATAAACTTTCCATGCCATTAAGAAAGTTGTTTCATGTCTGGATTTACATAATGTACGTACATTATTCGGTACTTGTTGTTTCTTTCCTCTTTTTTTTTTTTTTGACTGCCATTTTAATTTGACAGATTGGGTTATTAAAACATCGCCCATCTCTCTGTTGTGGTAAACACAACGTACATATACCTAAGTAGTTTACAATTTTATTAATATCAGGATTTACCTACTTATTAATCATAATTAAGATTCTCTACATGTAACAGCAATCTAACATACCGATTGTCATTTTAAATTACGAAGTAAGGTATTAACATATTTTTAAATTTTATTCTATCTAATTGTATATTTCGCATATTTTCATATGTAATATGGGTAGTTTGATAATATTAATATATATGTTATTTTGAAGTTAATCGTGTCATATAAATTATTTCTCCGTCCATATAAATTGTAAAGGCTATTTCAATTTATTGAAAATAAGTTATTCTCAATTTATGATTAAAGGGTTATTCAAAATTTCCCTTTTCCATATTAAATATGAAAGAAACGAATACAATACAATGTTATTAATAATTATTAACATATCCTTTTTGTTCTTTAAATTGAAAAATATATATACCCAATGATTCTAATTATGTTAATTATAACTACGCTTTTAAATATTATTACATTTGTTTCTTCGAATTCGGGTAAAATACAACAATTTTCCATTTCTTTTATATAATATGGCTCGCCTTTTCCAATTATGATGTTTCAAAGCAATATATAAACTTTTCCATCGCGAAACGACAGCTAAGTCACCAATTGCAATAATTATAAAAGTCTAAATAACAATCTGTGGTGTGGCTTTTCAACAACAATATCTACTTATTTAGGATATTTTGATTATTTTGTATGCGTGGCTTTTTGCTTACATTTTAAGCAACAGTATTTTAAGTTCTTAACCGCATAGCCCTGAGATACGATTATTTCGTACGTCGCTTCTTTGCTTACATTTTAAGCAACAGTATCTTAACTGCATAGCCTTGAGATACGATTATTTTGTGCGTGGCTCTTTGCTTACATTTTAAGCAACAGTATTTAGCCCTGAGATATGATTATTTTGTGCGTGGCTCCACATTTTAGTACTAGTATTGTAACTGCATAGCCTTTTCGTATCAAGCATGACCTTCTTATTTTATTATTAGTATTAGCGTGGTCATTAGCGTGAGCATTAGCTCACTCATAGGTTGATGTGCTTACCTATTAATATATTTGCAAATGTTCTATTTGTATTTCTATTATATTTAATACTTAATATTAATATGTTATTAGAAGGTAGCTGAATAACAAAATGCAAAATCAAATACATTTTATAGGAAAAGACACTAAAATTTACAAGTAATAACATATAACATTTTGTAGGAATATACATTAAAATTTACAATTAATAACATATAAAATGGTAACAACTGGTTGATTGCGGAAAAATTTAAGCAATCATTGTTATTTATTGCATCTCATTTGTAGTGATTGACTGAGTTTACAAGGTTTGGTAATTTTAACAGATCTAACCACAGATTCCAGAGTATAGATCCAACAAATCATTTTGACCGATGTCACAGCTGGTATTCATTGTATAAGTGCTTGAAATATTTCTTAAAATCTATGCATAGCAACTTTGCGAAAATATTGGAAAACTTTCAAATGCCCTAACAGCGCCATCTAGCGGGAATTTGTCCATGAGAAGACCGTGTCTTCATCCTTAAGATATAAACTTTTGAATTAGATATTTGTACTTGTGTTATAGATTCATGAATAAATCAAATTAACAGTGGATATTTGAAGTGGACAGTATTTGTATTTCCTCGCTTTTTACTCACTTTGGTGAGATTCGTTAATACAAATTATCGGGTAAAATGAATGAAATCAATAAAAATAAAACCTAGAACTTACAAAGTTGTTAAAATAAATTTAAATCTCTACGATTGTACCCACTTTTGTATTTTTTGCTTTTGTTTGTTAATGCATTGACAGTAGTTAATCTCTGCACAACTTGTTATAATATTATTCTCAATATTTGGAAGCACAATAATTCCGCATGGTTTTTAATTTCTTCCAAAACTTTCTTAGACTTAATTAATTAAGCTCATCGAGATTTCCGCTATATGCATTAAATACGCATTCTTTTTTTTTTATATCAGGGAATTACATTTTTTGTTTTAAGTAATTATTATTAAGTTTATTCCCTTACTATGTAGGTAGGTACTCATATTCAACAAAACTGACTTCATTAGATTTTTTGAATACCTCCCGTTTTATTACTAATATTTATTGAGTTATTTAAACTTGGTTATCCGAACAGTACTTTACCCTATTATTGTTTGCGCCTAAAACTTATAAAATGGGCGATAAACTATACACACAAAATATTTGTGTCGGTAGGCACACAACAATTGTTATGCCAATCAATACCTTAAGGTGGGTAGGCATTTAAATTACTTGCTCAAGATGTTATGCTAAAACGTATGAAATTATAATTTATAATTACTTTAATTGATTCTGTCATGGAAATAACTAGTTAATTTATTGTACGGGAAATGGGAATACAACTGTTCGAATAACAAGTAAATGTAAAATATGTAAACAAGCATTCTTTCTTTGAAAAACTGGTCAGTATCTACTTTCTCATTTATTGTTTTTTTTTTTTTTGCAAAAAAAATAATATTTTATTCTACTCACAATTCATCCTCGTTGCCATTTTGTGGCGGTGGCGTTGCGTTTAAATGAAAGACATGTTCTAGTGATATCGGAATGAGAGATCAACGTCCTGCTACGCTGGCTGCGTGTAACAGACTGTCGCAAACACTACAGGTATGTAACAACCGGTTTGTAACAACCGGTGATGTCACCGGGGCGGTGACACTAGGGTAGTAACTAGCTAGAAAAGTCTAAAGTAGTCCTAGAAAGGTCATTTAAAATTCATCGCCACTGCAATGCGGATACGCAATTTATCGCTTCGCCATCGCATCGCTATTGCTTTACCAGTGCGGCCCTGGCCTTGAAGTAGGCAATTTCCTTAGAAATCATTAGAAAGGCCTACGGCAGCCGTCTAAACAATGCGTTGGAAATCAACAACATGTTTCAAAGAAAAGTTCGGACAAAAGAGCACCTGTCAGAAAGTTTCTGTGAAAAAATAAACATAATTAATAATTTTGAGAGAGCCACCCACACTCATAACATGCCCCGCCCAGTTCTGGAGGGAAAATTTTCGACCTCCATGACACAGTGGTTAAGACTAGGAGGTCATTGGCTTGATTTCCAGCAGAGACCATTTGTGATCATAAAATAATTTCAATTTTATTTCTGGTCTTACTTCAGCCTAGATTAGTTGACTATTAATGGCAAAGACGTTCCTACTGGTATATTGCTGCTAAGAAATGATTAGGGGTTCATCTGTCGTCACCTACTCACTTCTACATCGCCTTTTTACCAAAAAGGAAGAAGAAAAAGGAGGGGTTATCATTTTAGCAGTCTAGTTGTAGCTATATAATAATGCTTGTGTGTCTAGTTACGCATGTTCCACTGTAGCCCTATTTTGATGAATGAGGTGTCAATTGATTTGTTAATAGGTATGGTCCTGGTGGTAACCAAATCAATGATGTTTCATCCTATTTTCTGTAATTTTTAAACTTTTTTTTTTGTTCAGATTAACAATGAAGCGGAGTCAAAAAAAAAAAAACAATAGTGACTTGACTTGCGCGTGGCGTGTTAACAGTATGTTTCCGGTTTACCTGGCGCCCTACAGCATGTCCAATGCAGCGCAACCCGCGGCCCTGGAATTAATTAAAGTTTTGTTATTATACTTAATTAATTGTTTCAACTCCCTTCTTAATTAGTGACGGACGCCAGAAGAGCCTAAGAGATGGCAGGATATTTAGAAGAGGTATTTTACATTGTGTATATTTAGAAAAGAGTAGCAGAGCTGAAGTGGAAATTACGAAGCTGGTGCTGAAGTTTTACGAAGAACTGGTGGTTGTGGGCAGTGTTGGCGGATGTGGCGTAGGGAGTCGTAGGGAGCAAAATAAATCTTACACTGTAGAGTTTTTTTTAAAGAATATTACCCAAGCTGAACTTGACTTACGAACATAAATCCTCTCCACTTCAAATATGTAAGCGAAAAGCTTGTATTAGTAGTGGATACGACAATAGTGCAACGGTTGGGGCTTGAACCTGCGACATGTTAGTTTTCAATCCGCATCTTTAACCACTGGGCTATCCACATATACACATATGCACTTAACCTCTAAGTATATGTATAAAAATTAACTGCTGTTCGTTAGTTTCTTTAAATCTCAAAAAACGGCTTGACTGTTTTGAATATTTTTTTCGTACCGTTCGCTCTATTACAGGGGTGGTTTAAAGATATTAGGAAAATACCAAAAGAACAGCTAAAAATCAAAACATCAAAATTGGTAATTTTGTGTAGAATCATCATTTCAGATTGCTTTTAATCGATGGCGAGAGCAAAGCTGCGGATAAAAGCTAGGTCTCAATATAGTCTGACGTGACATGACGTCTTAATAAAGCCTGTAGAGTAGGCCTGGTTAACTCGGTGCTATGGTGTGTCAAGTAACTTCACAAAATTTTCCACGAGCTTTTAGTTTATAATGTTTGCCCGAGGTTTTTACAGCGATTGTGCGCCGACCTTTTTAACTTAATTTTGTGTGAAGGCTGGTACTTCGCGAAGAAATTATTTATTTATGGAGCTGCAGGCGAGGCTCTCTCTTGCGAGGAACATAACTTTGTATAAATATGGACTTTTAATGCTGAATGCTGGTTTCTTATTTAACTGTAACATAGTAACTTGGAAATGACATCTTGAAAGACTACAGGCGTAATTTTTAATTTCTTATTTTTCCATTTGAAAAAAGTCATTCTTTAAAGCAATTAATAGTCTGCGCTATGCAAAACTTTTCCTTTTTTACTCGTTGTAAAAACATTCAAAACGCAACAATAACAGAACTTTGAAAAAATTTGGTAGTGACAATCGCGAGCGGTACGTTTCTGTCAGTACTAAGTGGGTCTGACTTAAGGTGCGGTGCGGTGGTTTCGATCTTGATCCCGTTGAAAAGTTCAAAAACGGTAAGCGTAAGCGTAAAAGTAGTTTATAGAGAAAAGCAAAACGTTTAGGGGGGGGGGGGGGGGGGAAGGTTAATTCGGTAAAAAAAAATGTATGCATGTTTTCAACATTTTTTTTTGGCAATACAGATGGTGTTAGTTTATTCAGTCGATCCATACATGATAATGTAACATTAGAACAATATTCTCCTAAATTGAGCGAGTGACAGTGAATTTCCGGTGGCGCCTCGAGAAAAAGTTGTTTGCGGTGTCCATCATAACTCGCAACCAAATCATCTGAAACAAAAAAATCAAAATGCATTCGTTAAAGGAGATGTTTGTCGAGGTAGTATTCACGAGAGAATTTTTTTTTTTGATTTTTTGATTTTTCGTAGCACTTGGAAGCCAAAAACACTTGGTTCGCCAAACCAAATCGCATGAATTAACAGAAAAGGCTTAAGCGTATGCCCTCAAATTTTGCCGGAGTAAGGGAAGAGACGCTCGCACCGCGCGAGCTGCTTCTAACGTGTTACGTGACGTGGCTGCCAACGGCCCGCTTGCGCCGCTGTCATCAGCTCAACCTATCTCAATTGCATTTTGCGGGTATTTACGCGACTGCCCCAAAAAAAAGGAGTCTAATGTTTTCAGGTTTCATGTATGTTTGTGAGTTCCTTATTCCATTTTTATATGTAAAACTAGCGGACGCCCGCGACTTCGTCCGCGTTCTTAAATTGTTGAAATTTTTCCTGAATTTTCTTTGCTATAAACCTCACGGAGCCCGAGACCTTTCCAACGAATGCAAAACCGTGGAAATCGGTTCGTGCGTTCTGGAGTCAGGAAGGAAAACCCGACTTATTTTTATATAGTAGATATGTCTGAGTCGTTTGGTTGCATGTGCTGCTTTTTTCTACTTTCTTTTGTATGTATGTAATCTATTTTACCTATAATAATTTTACAATATTGTTTGCTCATTTATTTAGTGTTTTAAGACTTAGTTTATCTGGTGCTTTTTTTTTATCTGAATGTTGTGTATGCTTGTTATTGATATAGATGTCAATGTTGCAACGTTTTTGTATGTTTGTCTTTGTATAATATTGTATATTATTAGTATACCTAATAAATAAATAAATAAAAAACTTCAAAGGAATTCTTACATTATCCCGAGTGGTACTGATTTTTATATTAACCAAGCAGCAAGCTGAACTTGACTTCTATTCTCCTCTCCCCTCTAAATAAGCTAGAAGCTTGTGCGAGGAGTGGACACGACAGTAGTACATTGCAGTTTTTTTTAGTTCGCACCTTTAACCGTTGGGCTATTGAGGCACTGGCTATAAATCTTTAGAAAGTTATCGCCACACTGCCCATAGATACACTTCCGTGCAAATATAAAATATTAGTAAGATAGTAAGATGATGTTAATTGTTATCTAACAAACGTTATACAACAATTCACTCGTATAACTGCCGTGTGTTTATGGTACCATAAACAAAAGACTTATTTTTCCTTCGCAATACACAAATACATTACCCCTATTTACAGCGATGACGTATGTAAATCGAATGAACGTGGCATATTTCACGTACCCGCAGCCGCAAACGCGACGTCTGCGAGACGTTACACGTTGCAGGGGAACACAATAAATATAAATTTCTCGCAAATGGAAAATGGCTTCTAGCGTCGATATCATTATAATTTTATGAATGGATCTTTTGACGACTTGAGTGTTGAAACGGGAGAAATGGTAATTTGATGATTTTTATTTTATGCGAGTGGGTTTGTTGTCCTTTTTTTGCTTAGTCGTGTACTCTTATATACGCACGCAGAATTACTGGAATTAGGCAATTCTGCGTGAAGGTTAAGGCAAATTGGCTGAACTATGATGAGAATTATTATTCGATGACAAAAATAAGGTTGTTTGGGAAATTTTTCTGTCGTATCGGCTCCCAATTATACAGAATGTACTGTAAATTATACAGTTTTTGTATAAAAAATGTATTTTTTCTAGGTTTAGGAAAATGATTATGATAACATTGTGAATATAACAAACTGTTAGCCATCCATTTAAATCATACTAGTCTGGATACAAGCGGCGCAAGACCGAGATAAGGAAGAAGACGACATAATTCTAAAATATTTATACGTGTTTCATTCTCCATAACGCCTTCCGAGTGTTGTATTTTCATTAATATTGTTATGAATAGTAATGTGCATAATATTAAGATTCACATATAAAAGTGGTTTTCAGACCAACTGGCATAGCAACTTTAATGATGACTCTTATTTGCTCCCACTGCGTATTACGAAATCAGGATGCGGCTTAAAAAACCTTATATGGGAACAAATGTACCAAATCTACAAACCCTGTTATCAGAAAAAACTTGATTTTAAAAGTGTAGGAATAGAGCTCAGTTTTATATAACAAATAACTGGAGTTCCAGACGTTTTAGTTGTAGATAATGGGTTCGTAATCAAAAGACATCAAAGTGAGACGATCAAAGGCTTAGGAACCAAAATACATGTGATAGAGGTGATTTCCCAATAGGTAAGTACATAAGGTATTGCATATCGCTACGTGATTATTTTGCGTTATTTGGTATTTGTGTACACTACGTTACCTGACATATTAAATTGAAATTGCACATCTCTTGCTGAATTCGACTGAAATTTTCCTCTTCCCTCCAAATAAGCATAAAGTTTGTGTTAGTAGTGGCAAAAGAGCAACGGGTGGGGATTAAAATCCTCGTCCACTATTGTTACCGTTAAATAAAATAACCAACATTAGGCGAAACGCGTCCCATGCACACTATACAAACTGGTTTTTACTAGTTTTTGACACTCGGAAAAAAATATACTGAAACTAGCTTTTGCCAGTCGCTTCGCTCATGTTAACTTTGATTTTTCAAGCACCTACTTTATCCCCTTAAGGGTTGAAAGTGCAAATCCTTTCTTAGTGGATGCCTACGTCATAATAGCTATCTGTATACCTTTCAGCCCGATTCATCCAATGGTTTTGAACATAGATGGTTTTGATAGATCAGTCAGTCAATCAGTCACCTTTTCCTATATTATTATTATTAGGATTATCCTAGAGGACTGAACTAAATAACCGACATTCAACATTATCAATCAACAAACTTTATTCCCAAGATAATCTAATAAACAAAACAAAATGGAAGCCGAAAATAATTTACATTCATAATTTATCATGAGCTGTGATCATAAACAATGATCGATGTCCCTTACAAACTTCTTTGATTACGTTGTGGTCGTTAGTTATCAATAAGCCTATATTTTTATTTTAGCTATTTGGGCATTTTCGTACAGATCTGTCGATTTTGTAAAAGCATCAATCTTTTTCGATATTTGGTTTCGTCGACTGACATGCAAATATTAATAAATAGATAATACGGATTATTTTAAGTATTATTCAAATATAATTAACTAGCTGTTGCCCCCGACTTTGTCCGCGTGGATTTAGTTTTAGAGACCGCCTTCGACCACCGACTCACCGCATCGCATTGTTAGCACGCGCTATTCTTTCTTTTTGCTCGGCTTCTAAGAGTCATACCGAGATTTTGAAAAGCCTATAACCTTCCTCAATAATTGGGCTGTCAAATACAAAAAGAATTTTTCAAATCCGACTGGTAGTTCCATAGATTAGCGCGTTCAAACAAACAAACTCTTGCACCTTATTATATTAGTTAGTATAGATTAAATGTCAAAATACACTTTTCTGTCCAATAAATAAACGCTTTGTGTCCACCGAATTGCCTCATATGACGCTTTAAGTTCACTAGGTAGCAAGTTATAAAATAATACAATTACAAATTCAAAAACCGAAACTTCTGTATCGACGAACAATTTAAACTTCCAAGTAATAATCAATCTTATTAATATTCGATGTCTTTTACCCCTAAACTTCGATTGCGTTTCTCTTTTGCCCAAGTTTAACTTAACTATCGATTTGTTTGCTTACCGCCCCTTCTGATACTTTACATAACGCTTACAAAAGATATGCCTTTAAAATTCAGTACCCCTTTATTTAAATTATACTTAAAGCTTTAGTTTAAGAATGGATAGAATAAAGGGTAAAGGATGTTATACCTACAGTTATTGCTTTGTGAAATCGTTAATTTAAGCGTCGATTTCTTAATTAATTAATCAATTGAACAAAACCTGTGATGAACATGTGTTTTATGTGAAATGAAATCAAGTGACAGGTCATGAATATTGTTTAAAAGCAGGGAAGATACTTGAACGGATACGATTCTGTTGTTGTCGCCGTTATTGTCAATTTAAAAAAAAAATGCTATTTCTCGACTCTATCGTAATTATGTATTTTGAGACTCTCTTCACTCTATAGTTGTGCATTGCCCCTAAGAATGTAGTGTTAAGTGGTTTAAAAATAATAATTGGCGTATGTCGCATTATTTTCATTTGCTTGAGTACTTATAAGGTTTTAGAATTCTCGATTTCTATCAGTGGATGGCTCCATTACTCATAAATTTTATTTACTTAATGTAAATAATTCGGTCAAAGGGACTAAATTATTATTTGTATATCATGAATCACTGGCAGCTCTGAAAGTGATAATAATTGATTTAGTGGGAACATTCCGTATTCCTTTTGTAAATCGAGCGTCGTTTTAAACATATTTATTATTAACAACTAATACCTCTACGATTATAGCCCTAATATGGTTGCCTTGCCGCCGATTTTTTTTTATTTCATGATATTGACCTTGTCTGCGGTCTCACCTGATGGTAAGTGACGATGCAGTCTAACATGGTAGTGGGCTAGCCCGCTAAGACGTCAAGTTGAAGCTGTCATGGGTAGAACTCGCAACACCGCACTCTTGTCGTGACCACGGTCCGTGCAATTTTTTTTTTTTTCAATTGGATCGAAATATCGACAATCCCAACTAAAAGAATTACCGTGGTACGTACTCGTATTATTTTATAACAATTGAGTAGCATTACAGAATTTTCCATCTTTCTATGTACATATCTTGTGTATATTATAGCTTATGCAAGTCTGTGAGCAAAGTTATTTCAATTTCTTAGCGAGGAGGAAAAGCGTTATACGTCACTTCCGTTTCATGTGTTACGTCACCATTTTTGTTGTTATCATCTCAGTCGCTCCGTGTTACGGCGACTGTAAAGTTTTACACACATTTTCTGTAAAATATGTTATGAAAAGAAAAGTGGAAAAGAAGTTCGGCATTTTTCAAAACGTATAAAAAAAAGTGTTGACAAGTTTTATCTACGAGTATATATCTATTGCTTATAACTTAATAAGTATATAGCTATATAATATATTAGTGCTTATTTCGTCATTGCCAAGTAAATTTAACCGTTGAATAAAGTTGATCTTTTGATAATAAAAACAACTTGTTTGTCTAGTTCAACTTCTAGTCTGCCTTTGTCAGGTGGGAGGCTTTGACCGTGGCTAGTTACCATCCTACCATCACAGACGTGCCGCCAAGCGATTTAATGTTCCGGCACGATGGCGTGTATAGAAATCTACACTGCCATACCCCTTACAAGTTAGCCCGCTACCATCTTAGACTGCATCATCACTTACTATCAGGTGAGATCGTAGTCAAGGACTATCTTGTCGAATAAAAAAAAAGTATTGACAAACAGTCAAACCGTCAAATTTATTCGTTGGCTAAATTAACTTGGTGATGGTGAAATAGCCCTTAAATGTAACCAATTTAAACCATCTCGAGTGCAGCTAAAAGCAAAGATAACTATTGTATTAAAAAAACCATGAAGGTATGAGAGGTAAAAGAATGTAATACGTTGTTTATTTGAGTGAAGATTTAAAAATCTAAGCTCATACGTAACATCGTCACGGAGTAATTTAATAAGGAAATTGTAGCGATTGCGTGATGACGCCGTGGGCTACTGTAACCAGATTGGTAGCGGCTTTTTCGGGACATTCCAACATAAATCTTCTTTGAGCATTGATGGGAGCCTAATGCTTTAGTACACCGACGTATTTGCATGCGCTAGTAATGAGAATAATAGTTTTATACCTTTGACCTTCTTCTTTGTTTACGGAGGGGAAATCTTCCTAAGATTCCCAATATTCTGGGGGAGAATATCGGGCTCAACAATATGCACAAGACCGGGTAAAGTGGGCAAAAGCATGCCGGAAAGCGGTCCCACATAGTGGGACAATGCTCAGTCGAAGAAGATCTTTCAACAATACTTACAATATAATATATAAAGTACGGACATTTTTTTATCTATCTTATAGATCTACAGCACTTTATAATTTCACCTTACTCACTTTCAAAAGAATCTGCAAGAAATATCTTTTATAATGATAAGCTGCATTTGCATATTATTCATTACAATACAAGTCATGGGGACTACCGACAGAAATGAAAACACATCATACCTACTCATAGCTACAGATATACTGTTAACATCACCACACCGGTGACGCGAACCCATAAGATTTTTATGTACCAAAAATAGCTCAAATCTCCTGAAAAAGCTTTCACTAAAAATAAAAATAAACATTCTTGAAATAAAAAAATGCGGAGTGTCTACATGGACACCCTACTTATTCCGTGTACATTTTCTTGATGGCCCATTTAAATCTGTTTCTCGAGACGCGATATCTCCTCACTCGAGCGGCGCCGCCAAATCATCGTTAAGGAGTTACGAGGTTTCCACTTAACCAAATTTTAACACTGGTTCGGATTTACAACGGGTAATGCGTACGTAAACTGTTTACTTTCCTTTAAATATTCTATTACAATTATTTTTAAGTTATTGCATAGCTTCTATCGCGGGCCAGCGTGGAGACCGAATCCAGAAATTCCGTACCTAACGAAAATAACCTGACACGGGACTCCTCTACGGTGAGCCGCTAGATGGCGTTGATAAAAAATGCTATGCAATAGCTTTACCACGGCAGTCCCCGAGTGCCACACGTCTTTTTTTTATACATTATAGGCACACGCTTGACCACTATCACACCTGATAGAAAGTGATGATGTGGTCTAAAGTGTTACGCGTTTGCCTAGAAGATGCCTATTCACTTTTGTTTTAAAGTTACCCAAATTGTACGTGTTAGGAAACACAGATCTTGGAAGAGCGTCCTAGACCCTAGCCGGATCAGGAATGAAGACTTGGTGCGCGTAGATGGAATATCAACTTAGAAATGACTTATGAATATGTTAAATTTCATTATCTAACCCCCTATTTTTATTTTACCCCCTCAGGGATAGAATTTTCAAAAATCTTTTCTTAGCGGATGCCTACGTCATAATAGCTATCAGTATGCCAAATAGCCCCGACCCGTCCGGTAGTTTGAGCTGTGCGATGATAGATCAGTCAGTCAGTCACCTTTTCCTTTTATATATTTAAAATATCCAAGTAGTCGGGTTGTATGTGACCCGTTTTTTCGAAGGACGCGGCCGTGGCAATGGCAAGTGGGACCTGAAACGAGATACTCCTTGTAGCGTCTGGATGCTGAAACATGAGACATGCTGCCTTCTTTCTTTCTGACTGACTTTGAAAAGGGTGTTTCAAAAATCTCTATTATTAGGAGACGGTTCTATTTAAGTCATAACTACCCACAATAATGTGGGTGACGCAGCATAGTTGCATCTATAAATGCGATTGCACAGTCGTGCACGAGGCTTATTCTATCTGCATCCGTCGAACGGGAAACTTGTTGGTCGCTACTTGGAGTAAGACTGTTCCTTTGTTATTTCATTTTTGTGTTATTTGTGTTATTATGTAACGGTTGTGCGTGATGTAACCTCTCTATTGAATTATTGTTTGAATTATGTGAATTTGAGTGTAAATTGAAAGTAAATAAGGCCAAAGTGTTAATATCCTGACTTGCTAAAATTTTAATCATATTCCGCTTCTGATTTCGCTAAGACTATATATATAAAAATGAATCGGTGAATGTGTTGCTAAGCGCAAATCTCGAGAACAGCTGAACCGATTTCGCTAATTTTTTTTTAATAATATTTCTTGAAGTACGACGGCTGTACGAGGATGGTTCTTACGGTGAGAAAAATTTAAAAAATTGCCAGAAAAAGTTTAAAAATAACACTTTTCTATATTCCCATACAAAAGATTCGTAATAATACTTAAAAGTCAATTTGAACTTTAATACCATACCAGAAAGTTTAGATGTTAGTGGAGGGGTTCCGGGAATGCAAAACAATTGAGTGACGTTAAAAAAAAATTAAAGAATCGACTATTAGGCGGTAGAAAGTTCGCCGGGTCAGCTAGTTAGTCGCTGGGTTAGTTAGTTATAAATGTACAATATCATTTGTGTCGCTATTATATTTATTAGTTTGTGATAATGCAGTATGGTACAAGAGCCGCTCTTCCAGTAGTAGAACCCAACTTCACAATGTTTTTTCTTGCTTAAGGGCCGATTTCACTAACGTAAAATAATTCTTATCCCAGCATCAATTTTATATTGAAATTCAAATTCAAAATTTATTTATTTCATATAGGCTAACTTGTAGCTCTTATGACACGTCATAAATCTATATTATTTTGGCAGATTTTCAAAACAAAAACTGCCAAAATATCTTTACGGTCGGATAAGACTTATTGACTCACGGCTATTACCGAAAAGTGTGTATAAAAATCGATAGGTACACTGACATAATAGATACCTGCTCACATTAATTATATCTATTTTGTACCAAAACCGACAAGAAACTTGAATCTCAAATGTTTTGATCAAATTATTACAAACAAACTGGGAACTCCTAAACAGAATCGTATTGGAAGCCACTAATTCGGAAGGCATTAAACATTAAAAGGAACACCCTGTACCCGTATAGAGTAGTCATGAATATTTAAGAGCATTCCAACATGTCTAAGGCTTTAAGCTTCACCTTAATGAGCTCGGGTACCTACAGTGTACGTGTTTGTGTTATGAGTGTAATGTGTATCCTGTGTGTGTATCTATGTGTTCGGAGTTTAGGACTCGTCTCCTTGAGACGCGGGGCGTTGTGCGGAGTTTGGCGCAGTGAAATGAACTTATTTTTATTTTTTTTATACATTATTAGCACACGCTTGACCACTACCACACCTGATGGAAAGTGATGATGCGGTCTAAGGTGTAACGCGTTTGCCTAGAAGATGCCTATTCACTCTTGTTTTAAAGATACCCAAATTGTACGTGTTAGGAAACACAGATCTTGGAAGAGCATTCCAGACCCTAGCCGTGCGGATCAGGAATGAAGACTTAAAGCGCTTGGTGCGCGTAGGTATTCCGATATTAGAGTCATTTCAAAAAGAGAATTAATGCTATTTATTGCGCTATTGTATTGCCCACTAAACAAAAAAGGTAATTTAGCACAGCTCCGCGATTCCATTCGACAATGACGCGGACGGTTCTGTTTTTGAACAGACTCTATAAACATTGTTATTTATTTATATATTGTTGTATAGTGTTGACTTACACACACACACACCCACACGCACACGCTCACGCGCATGCACACGCACACACACACACGCACACGCACATTTTCCTATACTTGAACTAAACCAAATGTGGAAAGTGGAAACGGCCATAGTGTAAAATAGTCAAGTCAAAATAGTCCAAATTGTTGTTAAATGTTATTCGGCGACGGCAAAATTGGCCCGGTCCATGAAACTATGCTGCAGTATCTAGTTGCCTAGTACCTACTCACTTTATAGGCGTCGCCAAGCCGTCTGGCCGGGCAGGAACACGATACCTCAGGCTCACATTAGCTGCACTAGTGTCGTTGCCACGCATAATCCTATTACACTACATTGTTCCTTACTAATATTATAACTAGCCATTAAATTCAAATTCAAATTTAAAATTTATTTATTTCATGTAGGCCACCTTGTAGCTCTTATGACACGTCATAAATCTACCACCGGTTCAGAATGCAGATTCTGCTGAGAAGAACCGGCAAGAAACTCAGCAGTTGCTCTTTTAAAAAAATAAAATAATTTTACATTAGGCAACCAAACTGTGCTATGTATACAGTGCTTCCACAGTGAAGCTTCAAAAAAGCAATACATATAATCCAACACATGTCAACATGGGAAGACAAAGCAGACCCATTCCCGTTGGTGGCACCCGTTCACGAGCACGACGCATAATCCATCCGTTGCTTCGCTCAACCATATTTGAGCCTCAACCATATTAGCCGCGGCTTCATCCACGTGGAGTTAGTTGGACTTTATAAATCTCTCGGGAAAAGCTCTCAAGGCTTGGTGAGTGACATAGGCTCGTTTTCCAGCGGTTTTCCTACTTTCAAGCAAAAAAAGAGTTTTTCAAATCGCGGATTATTTTTTTATTCGATGACGAGTTAGTCATTGAATGCGATCTCACCTGATGGTAAGTGACGATGCAGTCTAAGATAGTAGCGGCCTAACTTGGAAGGGATATGGCAGTGTACATTTAACCCAAACCCCTAATCTGTTTCTACACGCCATCGTGCCGGAACGCTAAATCGCTTGCACATCTTTGATGGTAGGGTAAGCCTCCTACCAGACAAAATATACATAAAAAAAGACGTGTGGCACTCGGGGACTGCCGCGGTAAAGCTATTGCATAGCATTTTTTATCAACGCCATCTAGCGGCTCACCGTAGAGGAGCCCCGTGTCAGGTTATTTTAGTTACGGAATTTCTGGATTCGGTCTCCACACTGGCCCGCGATAGAAGCTATGCAATAGCTTAAAAAGATTCCAAAAATTGAGAACCTCCTCATTTTTTGAAGTCGGTTAAAAACCTGTACTTTGTACTGTTACTGTACAAAAATGTCAACATGTGACGGCACGCAATCGCACAACAGGATCACGTAAAAGTCAGTTTTCAGTTATTTGCGTCGCGCGGCACGAATACAGA
The DNA here is from genome assembly GCA_038048805.1 of Hipparchia sbordonii. Lineage (NCBI taxonomy): Eukaryota > Metazoa > Arthropoda > Insecta > Lepidoptera > Nymphalidae > Hipparchia > Hipparchia sbordonii. The sequence goes on from CM076113.1 coordinate 522,563, forward strand.
AACGTGGTAATTATTCAATCCAACCCTTTCAATTGCGATTCAATTGAATCGCTCGCGAATTGGATCCGAAACAATACTACTGCTGTTGTAGCGAAGTGCATCGGTATTTATCGATGTCGAGTGATAGAATATTAAAAATCACCCGACTTTCATAAGGTGACGAAAAGAGAAAACATACAAAAAGTATATTGATATTATGTCCATTAGCGTTATTCGGGAAAAAATTGCTTTTTCACCGAATAATAAAAATGTTACGTTGTTCAACTATAGACAGTGAAAATAAGTGTCGATATAATTTTTTGTAAAAAGAAATAAATTTGATTTTAGTGGCATTTTTAAAGTTAGTTGATATTTTTATTGGCTTATAATATATATAATAATAAATAATTGGTCAATTTTCATCATGAAGTAGATATTTCGCAAAATACAGTGTGAGGTAAAAATAAGTGCTTGGTATGTCTGTTTCTACGAGACTTATTTGAGAAATAAAATTACAATAGTTATATAAGGAACATTATTCGTAATCCTTTTGTAAACCAACCACCATTTTAGCAACATTTATTATTAACAACTAGTATCTTAATGATTACAGCCCCAACAATTACCATTACCGTAAATGTACCAATAACCGTACGTTAACCTTCTGCATTATTTATTCATATTTGAAAGTCAAAAAGTTATTTAAAGTGCCTTTAGAGAAAGATTTTAAGAGAGTGTGAGTGATTAAATAATACAGCAACAAAGCAACGCAATAATATGTATTTGCATTTGTGTAAAGGACTTGTAATGATATAGGTCTGGAAAAACAAAGGGCCACAATTTTAGAACGTAACTCCACACGAACAAAGTCGCGGGCAGTTGACAAAATAGAATATATATCGATATTTGTGTTAATGTAGTACATCACTAGCCGCTTCCGGAAGTGACGTTGGCGGCAGCCGCCATGCTAATGGCTAATGCGTGTCGCCGGAAGTCGTGGCCCGGAAACGAACGGCCATCTCGCGGAATTATCATTTAATGTTTTATTGCTGCGCCTGCGGGGTGAACTATTGTTTGGGGAGAGTAATGGCTTTGTTGATATGATATGAAATAACTATAGTTGTGTTTATCTTTGTGAACTATTTTTCCTTACAAATGAATTCATCGTGTGGATTTAGGTCGAAAATGTCCCTCTATAATTTTATCATCCCTTCAGTAATTTTAACACTTTTAATGGATACAATAATATTGTTTTTTTTTCTTGAACAAAATTTTGATTCCTTTCATTTAATCCTCTTGGAGAATCGTATTTATTTTTAAGTATACTCAAGTTTATATCACATCTTCGAATATGTGGTTGAATTTACTTTTCGAAGATCTGATGGGGTTCCAAGGTGCTGGAATGGCGAGTCGGCGACCTCGCATCAGCAAACGTATGGTTGACAGATCCCCTACTACGTGGAGCTACGTCATCAGATGAGTAACAGGCAGCCGCTGGATACAGGCGACACAAGACCGAGCCCTGTGAAGGTCTTGAGGCCATGCAAGAAAGAGACCTTTGTCCAGCAGTGGATGCCTATCGCTTCAAGAAAAGTTGAAAACCATGTCAGATCAGTTATTGTCATAGATATATGTAGTTGTCATATATCTTTCACTAGGCTTTAGGCTTTATACTTGAAGCTTGAACCTACAATACATTAACAAAACTATTTTACTAAGAAATTGTTTACTACAGAATTAGCACCTCCATGCATGCTTTTAATTTGTGGTCCACAATGTAGGTATTACACGCAGGAAATTTCAGAAAAATCTAACTTATTCCTTAATCAAAAAAGATTTTTCCCTTCATATTAAAGGGAGAAATGTTTATAACAAAGAGAAAATATCCGTATAACCGGAACACGTAGCCCATATCCCGTTTCGCACGGATACAGCGTCAAACAATATTTCTGTATAAGTACACGAACATGTTATATATAACTAATATATTTCTCTACTTCCCGAGTGAGCTCTGAGAATTTGGAATTTTCCTTGTGTATCTCGGGGCGAGCTCCTCTCCGTGGCTATCAGCGAACCACAAGAGGGCGGTACATTCGCTACAAAGATTATTTACAGATACAGATATAGGTACGAGTATATAAGCGTACCTACATAGGGTTCTTGCTCTCTACGCACCTACGACTCTTTAATTTTCCGGGTCAAAATGTAGTCTATGTGTTAATCCTGGGTATGAGCTATATCGATTCCAAACAGCCAAATGGTTCACACGTTGTGCCGCAAAGGAGTAACAGACATTTATCCATCTATCCATACATCCATGCATCCATCCTAAGTCGCATTATTATAATATTGGTAGGATTCATTTGATGTCTTGCTTACAACGTGAACCCACAACTTCAATCAAAGAAATCATATATATGATATATACGATGTATATGACACTATCAATAATATAATCTGTCTTGGTAGTAGCTTATTATACCTCTGCCCTCGTCCGCGTGGAGTTTGTTATAATCCCGCGGAAACTGCTGTTTTTCCGGGATAAAAAGTAATTTGTTACTCTCATGGATATAGGTAAGTACTCGCCAAGTCCTTACCCATATACCCATGAAAAACATCACGTCGATCCGTCGATCCATTTTATGTGTGCTTGTGTGTGTGTGTGCGTGTGTGTGAGCGCGTGTGTGTGTATGTTTGTTGCTTCTTCACACCATAAGGAATAAACTGATTTATAGTCAATTTGGAATGAAGATAGCTCATACCCAGGATTAACACATAGGCTACATATTTTTATAGTTCCCGCGGGAATTAAAAACTTAATCCACGCGGACGAAATCGCGGCTTCATCCACGTGGATTAAAGTCGTCTAGAGTTTATAATATTGGTAAAGTGTACACCAAACCCGGGTCCTTTAGTTCTTTGTACGGCTGCACCAAAAGTCAGTTTCTTTATTATATTAGTTTGATATCAGTATTTGCGTCGCTGCTGCAGCCCTCGGGTCGCACACAACAATGCGCCGGCCGCGAGAGCTTTGTAGCTCTTTTTAGTGCATCCTTTTGTGAGTCTAGATTTGATTTCCGGCCCGAGATACTTGAAATATGTGCTGTGGTGTAGGCGCACCAAGATTAAAAACTTTCCTCGGATATTCCCATATTTTCAATACATTTTTCTCAAAGTCTGAGATTCGCATAGGTCCAGGGACTCTACCACCAAAGCTTTATGTAATATGTATTACCTACTTCAATATTTTCATGACAATGTGACATCGTATGAATTATGAATTAATTGTTAATTTTTTTTAATATTTTTTTTTAATGTGAATAATTGTGTCGATCTATATTGCAAATTATTGTTATGTAAGATTTCACATGCTGCTCTGTGTGGTAGATTGAAGCACTATAGTTTTTAAGATCCTGTATACTCAATCTTTGCAAATAAATTAAATTGAATTGAATTGTTGGACATAACGTCAACCTTGTGGTTAAAGAAGTTTATTCTCATTTAGAATTACTTTAAGGTCGATCGGGATGGATAACAAATTGTATTGTATTGTTTATTTATTCGATTCTGACTTTGAAAAGCGCTTGCGAATGGAATAAATGCGAATACCTAAATTAAATAAAAAAGGAATTATGATCAAACAAAAATACAAAATCTAGCAATGGCGATCTTATGTGACTTACATTAAGGATGTCAGTGTATGCCCTGTCAAAGCTACTTTAAGCGTTGGCGGAGGCCCCAAGTTGTGGGCACATATTATATCGATGACTAGCTTTTACCCGCGGTTTCGCTCACGTTAAGTTCGATTCTTCAAACCCCTATTTTACCCCCTTAGCAGTTGAATTTTCAAAAATCCTTTCTTAGCGGATGCCTACGTCTTATAGTTATGTGCCAAACAGCCCGATCCGTCCAGCGGTTTGAGCTGTACATTGATAGATCAGTCAGTCAGTCACCTTTGCCTTTTATATATTCAGATGTGTCTACAGCTGTCCTCGTTTGTTTCACCTCATGGTTCCCGTACCGCTGTGTGAAGTGGGCACTGCCAGCGGCCCGCGTGGTTTCGTTCACGATCCAAGGTTTGCTTTGCCTCCTGTTTAACTTTTACAATTGTTTTTGGCGTAATGTACACACGGAGCCGGAATTAAATTGTTCAATGTTCCCGCTGTATTTTGTTGGTATTTCTATTCATTGTTCGGCAGATTTTGATTGCCTAATTATCAAGGGTAACTATTGTTTCAGCGTTTTCAGTTGGTATTGCGAAATTATATTACTGTTATATTAGCCGGGCGGTATGGTCAATTTGTCTTTGGGAAACTGATCCAATTAGTTTTTGGCTTTGGCTTAAGGTTTTCTCTTGCTAGAGTTGAATGGAAAGGTTTCAGTCTACCTCGCAACTATTGAACCTCATTTAAATATCATTCAAATGGTGATGTGTAACATCTGAAAGACACAATTTATTTATTTTTATTATTTCATGTACATATAATATAAAGAGTTAAAGGAAAATATTATAAGTGGACACAGGTAATAATAATATAATAACTAGATTTACACGACCTTTGTTCTAATACATGACGTTAACAATATCTCTAGTTAAAGAGGACATGGCGTCCTCATTTGAATATAGCGGATGTCCCAAGATGTCAGAAAACTGTCAAATAACAAACGTTTCTAAACATAAGTTATTGTCACGCCACCAGCCCGATGTTGAGGCGATAATTTCCGGACATGTTGGGCCGGTCCTTCGGTCCCAGAGCGCGGCGCTGTCAATGCTTGACGTAGGTAAATTGTATCGGTATTGTGCCGTGTACCGGATCGCGCGTCGGCATCGTACGCCACCGAAATGGTAATTGGTAAGGGACAGAACTTATGTACCTGTTCAATATTCATGGTAAAAGTAATACAATATTAACAATTGGGTAAGTATTTATTTTATTTTATTCGATGACAAGATAGTCCATGACTGCAATCTCACCTGATGGTAAGTGACCATGCAGTATAAGATGGTAGCGGGCTAACTTGGAAGGGGTATGGCAGTGTACTACCCCTAATCGGTTTCTACACGCCATCGTGCCGAAACGCTAAATCGCTTGGCGGTACGTCTTTGACGGTTAGTGCCATACTACACGGGCGGTTCTCCCGCTGCGGGAATCCGCTCGACAAAGCTGCCGCAGACCATCAAACTACACGGGACGCGGTTAACCGCTGTCTTTTGTTCATTTCAACATGGATCCGCCATTGATAACTGCGCTTGCAGCTCTTGTTTTAATAGAATTATTAATGGCGTAATCCTTCGACTGCACATCATACAAAGCTGGTCGATCTTGTATTTCTACAATAAAACGCTCCGTATCGAACATTTTGACGCGACACTAGCCAGTAGCCAGTAGCCACGCAAGCGCACGAACGACCAGCGAGCGCCAAGATCCCGCGCAGAATGACGTAATAGCGGGAAACCGCCCGTGTAGTTTAAAACGGCGGTTATCCGCGGCGGTTTGACGCTGCATGTGGCGGTCGTATTTCTCCCGCCTGCAAACCGCGGCGGGAAACCGCGCCGTGTAGTATGCACCATACAACTTTCATATTAAATTGTGACCAGAGCGGTTCAGAAGCGGTTTCCCGCGGCGGGAGAACCGCCCGTGTAGTATGACACTTAGGGTGGTAACTAGCCACGGCCAAAGCCTCCCACCAGACATTTATGTATTTGACTGTTGTCCAAAATGTGGATATTTATTATTACAATCGAATATCGAACACGTAAAAATAACATTTGTAAAAAGCTTAAAATAAATGGCTCAAAAAACAAATAAAAAAAACTTGAGAGGTGTCAAGGGACATCCGGATGGAACGAAGTTCAATGCGAAATAGAAATGAAAATATCTGGCTTGCTTTCTATAAGAGAGAGAGACAGACAGAGAAACATGCGACGCCCGTCGTGACAACTTTTCGTAAGAATTTTTTCCGTCTAGCCCCCTTTCACAACGCGCGATAAGGAACTTCGTTCCAATAAGTTATAAGCTGTTTTACTGGGATTATTTTAAAAACGAAATTTTGTATGGAGCTACTGAATCTTGACGTCATGTTAATCAAAATATGGACGTAAAATCGCTAGCAGCGACCATGTTGAATCATTGACTACGTCACTCACGTTATGTTAGCGCTTGAATGAAATCTCACTTGTCGATTCAGATAAAGTCTAAAAAAACTTTATTCCAGCTATAGGACACGTGAAAAACAGCTTTCAGAACCTTTCAATAATCCAAATACATCGTTTTGGGAAGTAAGCCGATGCTTTTAAAATTACTTTCATGAATGGAGGCGATTTCAATGCGGGGAGTATTTTTTTAAAGGCTTTTAATCTCTTGAGCTTTGGTTTTTAAAATAAAAAAATATATATTTTTAAAAGACAAGCTTTTAGTAGCTTTCATTTCAGACCCTGGATATCATGTAGGACCAAACATGATGGGGTTGCATCGTTTTATTACAGAGTTCCTGTATCCACCTTCTGGCTCCATCATCAGATCAGTTCTATGTCACAATAATATTGCATTGTCATCTGACTTACATCAGTGCAAAATTTCAGCTCAATCGGAAACCGGGAAGTTGTTCTAATTCAGCTTGCAAGATTTGACCTAAACATACATATACCATACATTGAAAATTAAATAAAAGCTCGTAAAAAAATGTAAAGCTCACTAAAAATAAAAGTCACATTGTTTGTTCGCTAACTTAGCTATATTCTCTATGAAACTTCTCATCAGAAAATATCTTCCTCTCACAATAGCTCATACCTATATCTAGAGACATAAAGTCAAATAATATTTGTATGTACGTACACACAGATTTTATATTATAGTTGGTTCCTTCCCCCGGATGCGGCTTATGAGTTCCGGGCGGTGATGTGTGGCGTCCGTACAGAGAGAAGATAATATTTCCAAAAGGAAATATGCTAAATTTTCCACTACAGCACTTACTTAGCACAAAGGTTACTTATAAAGGTACCATCAGTCCTTTAAAAATACTAGTGGTTCGCCCCGAACTGAGACCTCGCGATATCCCATAATTCCCAAAAGTTTTAATTATATATTGTAATAATTAACTTTTAACATTAGACGCAATGAAAAAAATAATAGTTGACATAAAACTGTTTTACTGACACAGCGCCATCTATTAGCATTTAAAATTAAATAATTTCGTTTCTTTATAACATTTATCTAATTTTAGTATCTGTTGTTCAAGTACAGGATATAACTGAATTTTCAACCAAGTTTCACGTTCTAATATTCAGTAATTCAGAAGTTATAGGGCTCTGACAGACATTTAGACGGACACACTTCTCTGTCTAGTAGGCAAGCGCCCTAGTTGACTCAGAGAACTCGCTTCGCTCGTTCAATTAAAATATTAGCTGTTGCTCGCGACTTCGTCCGCATGGATTTAGTTTTTAAAATCCCTCGGGAACTCTAGATTTTCGCGGATAAAAAGTAACCTACGTCATTCTTCAGGTCTTCAACTATGCCCGTGTAAAAAATCACGTCAATCCATGGCTCTGTTGCAGCGTGATTGAACCAAATAACCAACAAATCAACAAATATACAAGCTTTTACATTATTTTGTATTAATCTAAATATATAAAAGGCAAAGGTGACTGACTGACTGACTGACTGACTGACTGACTGACTGACTGACTGACTGACTGACTGACTGACTGACTGACTGACTGACTGACTGATCTATCAACGCACAGCTCTAACCACTGGACCGATCGAGCTGAAATTTGGTATACAGGTAGCTGTTAGGACGTAGACATCCGCTAAGAAAGGATTTTGGAAAATTTCAACCCCAAGAGGGTTAAATAGGGGGTTAAAAAATCGAACCTAACGTGAGCGAAGCCGCGGGTCAAAGCTAGTTATTAGTAAAATTAATCGGATAAGTTGGGTTTTTAAAAAGAATTTTTATGTTTATGTTAGGTTAGATTTTTTAAACTTATTTCTTGCTTTAAATTAAGGAGTTATCTAAGGGTGTATTATCTCAGAGACAAAAATTAAATATGGAAAAGAAACTCTGATACTACCAGTCGCTGGATACTACGCTTCTGTGGTTATACTGGTGTGATTTATATGACACTCGTAATGAAAAAGAATACGACTTTTAGATTAGTTTGAAATGAAGAAAGTTTTTAGTTTTTTACTTTCTAGTTCGTAGACACCATCAAACAACAATTGCTTGCACTCGTATGCATTGTAACAAAAGTTTTTTATATTTTTTTTATCTAGAATTGTGCTCAGTTATTATTTTTCAATTATATTATAGTGTTAATCGTAGGTAAAACGTTTTTTTTTTCAGTTGTTGCTCTTTGGTGATGTTAGAGATGTTTTCCCTTTACGGTGGTTTTTATTATTTTATTTATGTTTGTTCAAATTAATAGCTATAAAGTTTCAGTCGTTTATTAAGATCAATATTTTTTTTAGTCTCGTTGGAACTCTTTGATTTCCCTTCATTTTTATTCACGATCAAATTTAACTCTAACCAAGCCGCGAGCTAACGTTAGTTTAGAATATGTGTGCCTACTTGTGTTAGTATGCATAAAATCAGAAACAATATCTCAACATAAACAAAAACTGCTTCCAAATCAAAAAGAAAATTTTACTCTCAACAAAAATCGAGTAAACGTCACGTCGCCAAAGGTCGTGATCCCGTGACGTCAGCGATTCCCGCCAGTTATCTCTAATGAGGCGATCCCGCACGTGTCCCGGCAGCTATCCCGCGTCCCGGATTCGGGACGCCACGTCGAGTGGTCTATGCGCATTTGATTAGAGCGAGTGATTCATGCGAGGACGTGAGCGAGGTTCCGGATTTTTATTGTATCGGAAAAGTTCGACCTTCTCTATAAAGATTTAGAAGGTTATAGTTTCCATTTTGAATTCAAAGTGTCACAGTGAAACTTATAGCTCTTCCCTTCACTTCGTTATCCTAGGAATTGTTGCCCGTTTTGCGTCATTCCATTGACGTTCGCATTTCAAGCCGCTCACTGAAAATCAGCGTTTGGACATCTGGCACCCACAGCTTTGAAACTTGGCGGCTTCGCCAGGTTTAAGTCTGTGAGGCGAGGAGCCCCAACACGAGCTGAGTGACTCACCTTTTGGTAGCGTTGCACTGTTGTACAAAGTAACGATATCTGATACGAGTACCTATCATAGTTGTGTTTTTAATTTTGATTTATTTTGTACATTTTTTTGTTTATTGCTACGAATAAAGATATTTCTATTCTATTATATTCTATTCTATTCTATTCCACCTGTACGGCTCCCCGCCGGACCACTCCAGCCAGCCGAGCTCACTCCAGATCTCAGATCAGAGACTCGGATGAGCAGGCCCCCCAGCTTGGCGAGGACTTCAGCAAGTGTTGCTGGAGATCCAATGTATCTTCGTCGTTGCTTGGATACCTCTGCATTTAAGCAGTAAGGCTGAAGTCTATAGACAGCACTCTTACTCAGCTCGGCCTCAAGACAGAGAGTTAAAACGAGATAGATTTATGTCAGAGCATATTTGTGTCTCGTGTGTCAGAGTTCGCTCTATAGATCTCAGCATCAGTGTTCCGAAGTCTCGTCTACTAAAAGTAATAGTTACCCCAAAGTAATGATAGTCAGTCTGAAACAGTCTCAACTGAATCCGGCTACGATGACCAATCTCCACGGTGATTAACGAGGGAGATATTATTGTGCAGAGGGGTGTGCGCAGACACAGGTGAACTCTCTATTCCGTCACTCTCATAGTCCGAGGGGACGGAAATCCGATACGATCCGAGATCAGGTGCAACACCGACGGCTTTACGTGCTCTCCGAGGAACGGGGGTAACGCACCGCCTACTTCCTAACTCCGGGCTAGACTTGAGTAATTCTGGACAGAAAAACCAAGCCTCAATAGCCTAACGGTTGAAGGTTGAACGGACTAAATACTGAAAGGTCAATATGGTTCGATCCCCACCGTTGCACTATTGTCGTAGTAGGGGCTTTAGTACTATTAGGTCATAGAATACCTGATAGTACTAAAGCGCGTAATAAGTAATACCTATGGTAATGCTATGTTTATGTGTCGTTACAAGCTTTCCGTTTAACTGGAGGGGAGAGGAGAATATGAGTCAAGTTCAGCTACTATTATTTGAAAAAAAAAAATACGACTTTCAATTTTTAAATTTTGGGGTAAATAGGTTATTGGATCCGGCCGTTAGACTTAGTAACTAGTCATGGCTCCATCTTAAAAATGAAATGATACCTCGAAAGCGAGCGAAGCGAGACTCGTAAGTAGAGGGTTGGTAGGGGGGAGGGGAGGGGAGGCAAACACAAATTGTTTATCCGATACACTGTCGGGTTGTTATCGTTCGTTAGTCTTATACTATCGCAGCGCGGCCTGTAATTGCTACATACAAACACACCCCACTGATGAGGAACTTTACGCCTTACGACATTCAAGAGAAGAGTATTGTATTACGATACGATTTTCCAAAAACATCACAGATGTAAACATCACAATTGTTGTTTGTTCAGCAGAATCTGCATTCCGAACCGGTAGTAGATTTATGACGTGTCATAAGAGCTACAAGTTAGCCTACATGAAATAAATAAATTTTAAATTTTGAACTTTTGAATTTCTGTCTTATTGGGTAGAAGTAGGCTTTGCGGAATTCGATGATACTATAAGAAAAAGTAATATTCCTTTGCTATAATCCGCTAAACCAGAAAATATCTGTATCGTAAAATGCGCCGCTTGCGTTGTGCACCATCGCTTTTCCAGATGTAGCGCGTTTTACTTTACAGATATTTTCTGGTTTGGCGGATTATAGCAATGTCATAGGATATAACTGTTTCTTTTGTCTGTCTGTCACACCCATTTTATTACAGCTATTGATAGTGAATATTCTAATTATACACATCGTATATCCCAAATATGAAAAATGAGTTAATAAAGTTTAATGTACTCTCTGTACGTTATTTTTAACAAAGTTTTCGAAAATAATAATAATAGTTAAATCCCGAGAAATTCCCGATCATTAATTGCAGAATAGCTACTTTGCAAAGTAAGGTGGAGAGCAAAAGACCACGCGGCTTACATCTAGCTGCTGACCTGGCCAACTCACTCACCGACTGTCCACTTACAACTGAATCTGAGAGCTGAAAATCCGAGTGGAGAACTGTAGTTACCAGCACTACCAAGATACTACTGAATACGGACACTGTCATTTACGAAGAATTCATACCAAAACGAAGATGACTCAAAACTCAAACTCAAAACTCACAAGAACTTAAAAAGAAGGGAACTCAATGAATTTTCAAGACATTTTTACTCCTCAAATTAATAAAAATAATTGTTCTAGTTTGGCTTGGTAGTAAATTATGAATTTTACAGTTATTACAATTTTACCTTCGTCAGTAAATTGTTTAACGCGGTGCAGTCGTATCGAAAATTATAAATGTACTTTTTTACGTGACTCCCTCTTTTATAGTAGCTCGTTAAGACATATTCACGTCTGTTTATGTAGAAGATATTTTTTGTAGCATAGATGCATCGTTTTAATACATTTTTTGATATACATGTTCACTCACCCTCACTCGTGTACGTCATTGTTCATTCATATTTAGTCTAATATAGCTCTTCGTATGTAGAATTTAAATATTATTTTGGCATGTTCAGTTACAAGGGAGTCTGCTAGCATTTTTGATGGTTGTATATAAACTCTATTATCATTTATACTTGAGGTTGTGTTTATTCAGGGAAAAATTAACTTCTTTTGACGAATAAAATAAAAAAAAAATGAGGGAGGTTCACCTGTGCTGAGTAATTGGGTTACATAAGAGAAGCTTTTGAAATCGCCTTTAAATTATTTTGATGCTCAGAATTTTTTTTTTATTACGATCTCGCCTAGATCTCTATAATGTTACTAGCTTTTGCTCGCGGCTTTGCTCACGTTAAGATCGATTTTTCAAATCCCTATTTTACCCCCTTAGGGGTTGAATTTTCAAAAATCCTTCCTTAGTGTGCGCCTACGTCATAAAAGGAACCAACTGTAAAAATTTCAAGTTTTTCACTTCAGTAGTTTAGGCTGTGCGTTGATATCTCAGTCAGTCAGTCAGTCAGTCAGTCAGTCAGTCAGTCAGGACTTTGAATTTTATATTTAATGTTATAAGCTATCACGTTTGCACACATTGGCCCAATAGGCCGAACTCTAAAGTTTAGGCGAACGCATACGGGTCAATTGGCGCATAATTGCCGTGTGCAGCCGTCAGTTACAAAGAGCGGTAACAAATTCAACATTCGGCAAACGCATTGGGCCAATGTGTACGGCAGTTATTTTACTCTGAGACCTCAAATAAGTCAATTCTTCAAATTCTGTCGCTTGATGTTACACGGTTGGTAATTTCTAATGGCTGAAGAACGGACATAAAGACAAGACCTTAGCTAATTTAGAATGCATTAATTCTATGCTAGAAGGCGTGAATCGATTATTTATTATAAACATCAGGCTTGCAAAGCTTCAACGCTCATTGCTCTGATGCAAGGATTATGTTGTCTGCGGCTTTACGTTAAGTTCGATTTTTGAAGCCCCTATTTTACCGCTTTAGGAGTTGAATTTTCAAAAATCCGTGTACGCCAAACAGCCCGATCAATCCAGTGGTTTGAGCTGTGCATTGATAGATCATTTAGTCAGTCAGTCACTTTTTCCTTATATATATTTAGATTAAATTCAAATACTGAAGTGATCCAACCCAAAACAGTAAAACAAGTAACGCATTTAAACAACAATCAAATCGCTTGCGAGTCCCTCCCGATAATTTCCACTCAATTTCAACGTTTACTCGACACCATAGAGCGCTTTAAAACTTTTGTTCTAGCACCAACAACCATTTTAACGCGGCCTCCCCGAATCTTCCGCTCGTTACCTGAGACATCTTCTTTGTTTAACGATTCGGGAGGGGTGGTATGTCAAGGCAAATCGGCCGGGTGTTTTATAAAGGCGAGTCACGTTCGAACGTTCTGAACTCACGTGCTTGCGAAATTGGTGAACTGAACGGAAGTGTTGTCGGAAAAGTACCTCCTGCCTCGCCCGGAGCGCGTTGACGATAAAACACCTGGAATTTAAAACGTCGCGAATTCGAATCTCGAATGTCGCACGCTCTCTCTTTGGATACTTAGGTAATACCTATTTTTTATGAACTTGCGAACACTTTATTATCACGCCCATTGTAACCATTGATCTCTATAATTTATGAGTATTTAAGATGAATACTGGACGGCTGCTGTCATCCTTTTTTAATTCTCGTTAAAGTTAAAGTTTGACGTGTCTGTGTATGTGTTAGTGTGTGTGTCTGCTGTGGCATCGTAGCAGCGAACAGATGAACCGATTTTGATTTTGTTTTATTTTGTTTGAAAGGTGAATTAGTTGGGAGTGTTTTTAGCTATGTTTGACGGTCCAAGATGGCCGCCGCCACAAAATGGGTATTAAATGACTAGTAGAATACTAATAACACTATGATTCATTTCAAATCCAAGATGGCCGCCACCACAAAATGGCGAATTACATATTTTTTTAATTTCACATGTCGGGGGTGTTTTCCAATTTACACTTGTTCGGCCTACTTGATTCTCGCACAAATGGCTTTAGTTCAATCTATTAGGTGTATTCGCTCTTCCGGCAACCGTTTTTCCTGCCACATAGAAATTGAGTATCCTCGTAAGTATGTATAACGAGGAGTCTAAGTTGGATAACTTAGACTCCTCTTTAGTGCTTTCCATGCTTGATTGTCGTCAAGCGCAAACTTATCTTGCACTTAAAAAACATGGGCATAGGGACTGCCGGTGAAATTCGTCATACTCATGCGAACCTATAAAATACCTTATTCAAATATAACCTACTAGACGATGCCCGCGACTTCGTACGCGTGGATAAAGGTTTTTTGATTCCCGCGGGAACTCTGTAATTTTCCGGGATAAAAAGTAGCCTATGTTTTAATCCTGGGTATGAGCTATCTCCATTTCAAATTTCAGCCAAATCGGTTCATTCGTTGTGGCGTGAAGGAGTAACAAACATACACACACACACACACACACATACACATACAAACTTTCGGCTTTATAATATTAGTGTGATTGAACTATTTCCCTTTAAAGAAGAAATGTACTTACTCTACAACTCTATGGCCTTTCAACAAAGGCTCCTTTAAAGTCCGACGAACATAAAGCATAGTTGACACGTGTGTTACATGCAACGAGGTTCGCGTTAGATTCATTGAATTACATCGACGCGCTGATCCAATTACAATCGGCGTACAGATTGCAGCGAGGATTACACGTCTGCCTGTACCTAAATACCGCATTGTATAGACAAAGCTTTACATAAATTGAGTAGATTTTGAATTTTTTTATGGCAAACCATAAAAAAATTCAAAATCTACTCAATTTTCAAAATCAAAATTTTGTTATCCCGCCCTCCATAGTCCTGGAAATCTAGAAAAACTGGTTACGGGCAAGGTAGAAGGGAAAAGGTCAAGAAGAACGGACCAACGTATAGGGGTAGGGGTATCAGATCAGCAGATCAGAAGATCGGAACATCTTTTCGCGCCGCTCTACATAATGCGGAAAATAGGACAAAGTGGAAAAACATCGTATGGGAGAAGGTGATCCGTGCCAAGGATCGCGACCCTCAGTAATGAGGATGACGATGCAAGGAGGAAGATGGTTTGAATTTGTTATACGCTTATTTTTAAGCACTGATAAGCCTCAATAGCCCAACGGTAAAAGGTGCGGACTGAAAACTGTAAGGTCACAGGTTCGAATCCCACCCGTTGCACTATTGTCGTACCCACTCCTAGCACAAGCTTTCCGCTTATTTGGAGGGAATAGGAGGATATTAGTCAACTTCAGGTTGCCTAATATTCTTTTTAAAAAAAAAAAACTGATAAAGCAAGAACCAACTGGGATCCCCAGTCTCACTTACTTCGAGAAGTCCTTGACCACCCGGACTGCTAGGCTTCTGGAGAAAGCTTAGAAGGTTGGTGTGAGGAACATCAGAAGGATTTGTGCATCACACACAGCAGATCATGACTGGTTTACGTCTGGTAACTTAGGAAACAGTTATTTATCATAAAATCCATATCTGTCTGTAACTTGTTTCCTCTTAACAGAAAAGTCCAATAACTTTTAGTTCAGGCTCTACCAGGATCTCGAACCTAGGACTTCATGATTATAAGCTGACCACTAAAGTAACCAGGCAGATTAACTAATCAATAACCAGTAGCCGCAGTAATTGTAGTTATACCACACTAATGGCTTCATGGCTTATCAATATTCATGGGCCGAAATTGATATGAATTTAGATGTTGCTATATTACTAGTGTATCCACCACTTTATGTGTTTCATTGGATTAGTATCAAATATATTATATTAACTAGAGGGCGCCCGCGACTCCATCCGCGCGGAATTAGGTTTTGGGGTGGAATTTTCAAAAACTTACTTATTCTACGTACGTATTTCTTTATTTTAATCGAAAAACAAAATATTGATTTTCATCTTTGAGTATTTCATAGATATAAGTAACTTGAAAAATGACGGAATTTCATACGAACTCTAAACCCTTATTTAATCCCTTTGGGGGTGGAATTCCAAAAAAATACTTTTTTATTGGGTGCCTACGTCATAAACGGAACCGATTGTCAAAATTGCAAGCTTTTAATTCCAGTGATTTAGGCTGTGCGTTGATATATAAGTCAATCAGTCAGGACTTTGAATTTTATATATCAAAGATTAGTACTTTATTGACCAAGGTGATACCTAATAAATAATAAGAGATCGTATATTTCTGTGATATAGCCCGAAGTACCTTTAAGAAAATTAAGAACTACACTTCTGATGGGTAGATTTTTTTTTTTTTTTTTTTTTTTTTTTTTTTTTTTTTTATTCGATGACAAGATAGCCCTTGACTGCGATCTCACCTGATGGTAAGTGACGATGCAGTCTAAGATGGTAGCGAGCTAACTTGGAAGGGGTATAGCAGTGTAAATTCAACCCATACCCCTAATCGGTTTCTACACGCCATCGTGCCGGAACGCTAAATCGCTTGGCGGCACGTCTTTGACGGTAGGGTGGTAACTAGCCACGGCCAAAGCCTCCCACCAGACCAGACCAGAGACAATTTAGAAATTATAAATTCCTAAATTGCCCCCGCCGGGAATCGAACCCGAGACCTCCCAATTATAAGACCACAGCGCTCACCACTGCGCCAGGGAGGTCGTCAAAAATTCCCATACTATGGTGCCCTGGTGCGCGAATTATTGCTATGTGTTGTTGCATCGATGAAAAGTCTGTCAATCAGTCGGTTGCCGTACTGTTTTGGATATGGATTCCCACCGCTTTTTTTCTATTTCAATGCCTTTTCCTGAGATTCCACATTTGAGCTCAAAGAGGTTGTCAGAAGTCAAGATAATTTTCGGAATGCAGTATTTCGTCAGTCGAAATCTTTCGCGTTCTCCATAATGTTCTCAAAGGTGCGTGAAGACTGCCAACATGCATTGGGCCAGCGTGGTGCACTAGGGCTTATAACTCTTATAAGGCTTCTATGAGAGAAGACCTGCGTAGTGAGGTGTTGATGGGTTGCTGAAGACATTTTTTATTTATTCTATTTTATTTTTCTCTTCTCAGCAGAATCTGCTTTCCGGAACGGTGGTAGATTCTCGACTTGTCATGAAAGTCACAATTTGAACATGAAATAAATCATTTTGAATTTAGAATTTTGAGGCACGACAAGAAGAAGTATAATATAGCTCACCATTTTTTAGTGTTAACCTACACTTTTTTTTTAAAATATGAATAGCGGGCAAAAGAGCTGGCGGGTCACCTGATGTTAAGTGATTACCGCCGCTCATGAACACTTGTAGTACCAGAGGCATCACCAATGCGTTGCCGGCTTTTCAGGAACTTAAAATAACCCCATATTGTAATTAAGTGGGAACACTGTCAAAGGGAGATGGTTCCACAATTTGGTAGTACACGTGGAAAAAGGAAATATTCTAATAGATTTATAAATACATATCAAAAATTCCGAGGCCGGCGGGATTCGAACCCGCATCTCTCCGGGAATCGCGCCCTGAGTTTGTTAGCCGTTACACTACGGCCAAATTGAACCACACGTAAGCCACGAAATAAGTGATATGTATCTTCTTTTTCAATCAGTTTTATTGCAACTCTAAATGACATCTAGCAGCGACACATTAGCTAACCAACCCAAAGCAACGCTAAAATGACATGCGAATCACCTCGATATCAAATTAAGCACCCTCTGAGTATCCGGAGGCGGTCACATCCCGTCCCAATATTAACGACTACCCTCATATAAATTGCCGCAGAAAAACTAAATCCATTCCCTCACTACAGTTAAAGCGGCCATAACTCATGTAGGCGGATATAAAAACGCCTATCGCTATTTCAGCTTCGTGCTAGATAAATGACATTCGAGCTATTCTGCTGCCCTGGTACCAGGACTAATAGATGCGATCTTTGTTTCGAGTATCTCATACATTGCGTGATTAACAGGTTTACCTAAATCCGTTGGAGAACGAAAAAGTTATTGGATGTATCCATTAACCTCTTTTCAAATATTCTAGACATCCATGGAAGTAACTCGGTTAAAATTGACGGTTCTTTTTCGTGACATCAAACCGGGAATAAAATTTGACATTTTACAATACCATTTCATGAAACAGCGGCAAAATGGTCGATAACTAATTACTATTACGTCATTCATAGTCAGTCCTGTATACCTTATTACCTACTAGAGGTTAGTGGATTTTTTGACAAAAAATTCTCACTAGCAGCTAGGAGTTGAAAGGTAGACAGTTTTACACTGTGCCTCTGAGAGAGCATAAAGCTGTCGACCCTGCATTTAATCTCTCCCTAGTCACATCAAACTATGAGAGTGAGGGAATGAAGAGTGGAACTGTGTTTGTGCATATTGATACCGAAATACTTTGTTCTAATATGAAGGTAATTTATTCATACAACGGCCCTCACTCAACACTATAAAATATGTTAGTGATTGCAAGCAAGCAATGTACATCAAACACGCGTTCATGAAACAAAGCCCTCTGTTTTAGTGACGCAATCTCGTCAAAAAGATCGGATAAATTGAAACTCCGATTTTTCATAGTACGCCCCTCTCAGTCTAGTTTAAGCGCATGAAAACAAAACTGAAAAACAGTGATGAAACGTTTATACTCCGTCACATATACAGAGTGCCCGAAAATGATGACTGCAGTACACGTGATAGAGTTCAAATAACAGTTTTGTTACGCATTAGTTTTAAATTATGTGTAACAAAAGTGGTTTTTATTAAAGTCCCTTCCTCCAGTTCTCCTCCCATTTATAATTGCGTAATATGTTAAGAATATTATGAATTACTTATTAGTTTTTTCTTCAAAAAAAAAAATCAAAACTATTTATTTCATTTTGGCCAACCTGTGACTCTTATGACACTTCGAGACCACCGGTTCGGAATGCAGATTTTGTCATGCGCTTGGAGTTCAGTTAAAAATCTCGCGGGAACTCTTAATTTTCCTAAGTTAAAGAGACTCTATGTCACTCTCCAGGTCTTAATATTTACATGCAAAACCAACAAAAAAACCACTTTTTTATTAATAGGATTACTGGAGTATTATTATTTACTAGATGATGTTGTAAATGATGTTCGCGTGGATAAAGGTTTCCATAACACTATGGATATTTCTCTGGCGTGCAGGTTTCCTCACGATGTTTTTCTTCACCGTTGGAGCTCGTGAAAAATTACTGAAATGTACACACCTGCAGTCTTCTACCACCACTAAGCTATCACAGCTGGATGTTTCAGTGTACCCTGTCACTTACAAACCCTCTTGCGGTGAATACAATCCAACTTCCGCTCTAGGAGTTGGTATGTATGTCTCAGTGTACCCAGGGGCTTACGAAAAGTTAGTTATTTTGCGTGAGGGCACACAGTATTTTTATTCATGGTGTTTAATAATAGAGCAGGCGACGTGAGCGACTGACAGCGCTCAATCGATGCCGTCGCGCATCACATCCGCGCTATCAATATGAATACACGAGGCCATAACTTACTTGTAGGTCAGTTGGGAAATACCATTTTTTTATCAGATGACAAGATAGTCCTTGACCGCGATCTCACCTGATGGTAAGTGACGATGTAGCGGGCTAACTTGGAAGGAGTAAGCCACCAACGGGTGCCACCAACGGGAATAGGTCTACTTTATGGCTTTGTAACATGCAAATGTAGGTCTTATGCATTTTTGAAACTTCATTGTGGAAGCACTGTGTACATAGCATAGTTTTTATTTATTTATTTTTATTTTTTATGTACATATAAATATCTACAAAATAACATATATTAGAAGAAGTATACATAGGTGAAGCTTATCTCTAATCTATCTTATCTATCTTAAGTTTTGTTACCTATTGTAAAAAAATTTTTTTGAAAAGAGCAACCGCCGAGTTTATTGCTGGCTCTTCTCGGCAGGAACGGCATTCCGAACCAGTGGTAGATTCATCGACGGTTCAAAAGCACTTGTAAAAGTTTATTTAAATAAAAAATATTTCTATTCTATCTATTTAGTGTACATTCAACCTATATCCCTAATAGGTTTCTACTCGCCATTGTGCCGGAACGCTAAATCGCTTGGCAAATCCTTGACGGTAGGATGGTAACTAGTGACGGCCAAAGCCTCCTACAGACCAGACCAGAGACAATTTAGAAAGTATAAATTCCCAAATTGCCCCCGCTCGGAATCGAATCCGAGACTTCTCAGTTACAAGACCACAGCGCTCATCTGGGAATCGAACCCGAGACTTCCCAGTTATAAGACCATAGCGCTCACCATTACGCCAAAGATGTCGTCAAAAACCTTCTTAGGACTTTTATCATCATTCTAATGTCATATACTAATACAAGCAAGTGTGTTTGTTTGTTGATTCGTTCGTCAATCACACAGCGAAGCAACAGATTGACTTTATTTTTGCATCTATATAACATTTGTATGGAAGACATAGATATTATATGCCTTTTTATTGTAAAGTCGACATCTCCTGAGGATGCTCCGGTGTCGGGGCGAATCGAGCGTCGAGAGTAGTATAAAAAAGTCTTGTGTGGTGGTGTATGTGAGTGGTGGTGGCATTGCTTGCTTAGGAATTTTGCTTTCTTGCTTGGTTGGGAAGGTAAGCGGTGCTTAGCTTTTGACTGCATGTTTGACCATACAGATTTTTTCTGTTGGCGGATTATAGCAAAATAATTCTAACCTTTTCTTGCTAAACATGAACTTCCGCAAAATAACACTTGATTCTATCCAATAATCTATAATTATATAAAAAGGCTTGTCCTGACTGACTGACTGACTGACTGACTGACTGACTGACTGACGATCAACGCACAGCCTAAACCACTGAAGTTAGAAACTTGAAATTTTGACAGTAGGTTCCTTTTATGACGTAGGCGAGCACTAAGAAAGGATTTTTCGAAATTCGCCCCCCAAGGGGGTAAAAAGGGGGGTTAAAGTTTGTATGAAACTCCGTCATTTTTCGAGTTATACTCATGAAATTCGGTATTTAGGCTTTAAATTGAAAACAAAAAAGTACGTGTTTCACAGTTTTTAAAAATTCTACCCCCTAAGGGGTTAAATAGGGGTTGAATGTTTGTATAATAGTCCTTCGTTCTTCAAGTTATTTTTCAAGTTACGTTTATGAAACTTGATATTTTGGCTCTTGATTAAAAATAAAGAATTACGTATTTTACATTTTTTTTAAATTCTCCCCCCAAGGGGGTAAAAAGGGGGGTTAAAGTTTGTATGAAACTCCGTCATTTTTCAAGCTATACCCATAAAATTCGGTATTTAGGCTTTAAATTGAAAACAAAAAAGTAAGTGTTTCACACTTTTAAAAAATTCTACCCCCTAAGGGGTTAAATAGGGGTTGAATGTTTGTATGATAGTCCTTCGTTCTTCAAGTTATTTTTCAAGTTATGTTTATGAAACTTGATATTTTGGCTCTTGATCAAAAATAAAGAATTACGTATTTTACATATTTCGAAAATTCTCCCCCCAAGGGGGTAAAAAGGGGGGTTAAAGTTTGTATGAAACTCCGTTATTTTTCAAGCTATACCCATAAAATTCGGTACTTAGGCTTTAAATTGAAAACAAAAAGTAGGTGTTTCACAGTTTTTAAAAATTCTACCCCCTAAGGGATTAAATAGGGGTTGAATGTTTGTATGATAGTCCTTCGTTCTTCAAGTTATTTTTCAAGTTATGTTTATGAAACTTGATATTTTGGCTCTTGATCAAAAATAAAGAATTACGTATTTTACATTTTTTGAAAATTCTCTCCCCAAGGGGGTAAAAAGGAGAGTTTCAATATTCATAGTTAAGACAGGACAACGTCTGTCGGGTCCGCTAGTATAATATTATAAATACGAAATTGCGTTTGTTTGTATACTCTTCAATCACGCATGGAGAGTGACATAGGCTACCTTTTATTCTAAAAAAAGACGGTTCCCGCTGTTCTACGCTGTTTCGCTGATTGAAAATAACGAGATAGTATGAATTACTATCACTCATAAGAATAAACCGTGAATATATAAGTCAAAATTAACACCTAAACGCCTTCCAAAGACTTCATTCACAAGCCATTTGCAATTAATTAAAACAATCACATCACTTCCGTGAACAAAAAAGAAACATAATTATAGCAACAATTGAATTCATCTAAATAAATTCCAGCTGTCATTCAATTTAATGAATTATAATCACGTAGAATCCTTATTGTATTGTTGTTTTTGGCCCTATTCTGTTGTTTCACGCTTGGAGGAGTACTAGTCTATAATTATCATAATTTGGTAACGTGGAGTGTCAATCTGCATGACCCACCACGCTACATCATGTGATAAACCAACTCAACAGAGTAAAAACTTTTAAAGACCGTGCAAATGCATACCTATTTTGGTAAGGTTGCCACAGGATGTTAAGATTGAATAAGAATTGATTGAATTTTTTTAAATTTTAAAAGGTTTCCTACAAACTTAGAAATGATTTTCTATACACATATATTTTGATAGTTAGACAGTTCTAATAAATTAGTCTAAACAAAATTGTACACTGTAAACCTGGTTGAATCTTTTGTGAGCTCTTCTCAGATCAAGGCGTGTTTGAAGCCCTCTTAGATTTACAATTATCACCATTTTAACTCACTTGCATAATTTTTTACTGTAGTCAATCAAAATGTGTACAATGGTAGCAGATTTGAGGAAAAGAAATTGACTTAGAATTAGCGAAATATTTATTTGTCTGTTTTTTTTGAACATGACATGATGGATCACTTTTCAAACTACCACATATAGTAATTAAAAAGGGACATAATTACATCGTGTGTTACAACTCGCAAGGACCCTTTTGTCCCCTTGCCTTTGAATTGTACCTATCACAGCACGGTTGTAAGAAGCTATGCCTCTATTTGATTTTATCTACTCACGTGCCACTCCGCGGTAAGTTAAGCAAAAGAGACATGCAATAGGCGTGGTCATTGATTATGTATTCATAAGATTTGCGTACATTTTTTTGGCGTCGTAATGTATACTTAGGTGTAAATATACTGATAATATAATTATATATGTACATAAATTTTAATTGGTAGTTATATTGACATGGAGCTTTTTATGCATGTCAAAATGCTATCTAAAAGACGCACCATTAAGCGATTTAGCATTTCGATTTTCCCCTATTGGATTAATCAGTTTGCTAGTTTCAAATAGAAAAAACTGTCTCAAAATCGGTGTAGTTGTTAGGGAGCTACGAGAAAACAATGAGACATACAGACACATATGTCAAACTTATAACTTTTTGAGTCGGGGGTTAAAAATAGTAAACTATATATATGTTACCGTATGTATGGTATGCTACCGTATTTACAGTGTGTTATTATTATCGTTACCAAAAAAATTGTTAATTACACGACAAACGTAAAAACAATTTTAGGTGTCCAATTAAAACACTATTAAAAGCGCTTGGCGGGCCCATTAAAAGCTCATTAGCACAAATTCGTTAACATCTTAATAAATAGTCCATTATTTCGGTTACAGAGGAGTTCGCTTAAGAAATTATATGCTTTTCAAAGTAATGACTCAATCAGAAATGGATTTGTAGAAATTGGATAGGAACTGGTAAGTTTTTCTGAAGTGTACCATTTGCATTTAACTATCACATGTCAGATGGATATTTAGGCGAGAGTTTGTATTCATGTGTGTGTGTGTGTGTGTTTATTTGTTACTCCTTCACGCCCCAATAAATGAACCGATTTGGCTGAAAATGGAGATCGCTCATACCTAGGATTAACGCATAGGCTACATTTTATCTCCGAATACTAAAGAGTTCCCGCGGGATTCAAAAAACTTTACCCCACGCGGTCGAAGTCGCGGGCATAATCTAGTAAAGTATGTTTTCCAATGTTTCAGTATTCTATTTAAAAGTCAACAACTAAGTTTCTCACCACCAGCAACCCATCTCATTACTGAGCGCAGGTCGCTTTCAGGTAAACCTTTAAGGTTTTAAGCCATTCTATGCTGGCCCAATGCAAATTAGCAGACTTCACACACCTTCAAAAGCATTGTGAAGAACTCTCAGGCATGCAGGTCTCTTCACGATCTTTTTTTTATTCAACGACAAGATACCTTGACGGCGATCTCACCTGATGGTAAGTTACGCTGCAATCTAAGGTGGTAATTGGTAACGAGCTAACTGGGAAGGTAAATGGCAGTGTAGATTGTATAGTTGTAACTAGCCTCCCGTCGGGAATCGAGCCCGAGACCTCCCAGTTGTAAGACTTGAGCTCTCACCACGGCTTCAGGGAGTCGTTAGAATCCTATTGATTTTTTTACGCGTATCATCAAGTGACATCGTAGTTGAGGTTTACCTTGTAATATAAAAGAAATATATTATGCAAGCTCTTGCAACTATCTATGTATAGTTAAGTCAACATCTCCTAAGGATGCTCTCTGAGAATGTATTTCGAAGAGTTTTTGTGGAGCTGCGTTGTTCCTACGTTTCTTTTACACTTTGTTAGAGGACCGACCGTGTAAATAGAGTTTTCTCAAACATGCATGGAAATATTGTCATTATTTTCGAAAAAAGAACACGCGAAGTATCGAATTGTCGGACAAAGAAAATTAAATCCATTGTAAGAGCGTTTTTTGAATTTGGAACATTACAACGCTCCGCGAAACAGTTTTTGTTTTTTTTTTTTAAATATTGCAGGAGCTTTGTCATCATTACAAAGCTCCTGCAATATTTAAAAAAAAAACTTTGTCATCATTACAAAGCTCCTGCAATATTTAAAAAAAAACAATAATGCCGTTTCATACAACAGTATGAAACTAACGTGCTGGGGTTACTAAATACTCTATGATCGGATCTCTTTGGTTGTCATTCTTGGCATACCATAGTCTCTTTGCTTAGTACAAATTGCGTTTACGTGGCTGTATAGCCACAAATGCGTTTGCCTGTCGGCACAGATGATTAAAAAAAATTGGCGGCAAAGCTGAAAATTCGTCTTGATTTGTTATTTACATACCTACTTAATAAATATAAATTTAATAATAATTAAAATGAGTTCCAACGGTTCAGAGAGTGAAATGGAGAATGATTGTACTCCACCAGATTTAAACCAAAATGGCGGATGGATTTGGATGTATAATATAAAGTGTTTTATTTCCCTGCATTCTTTTGAGAAAAGCACTATATATGCCTCGGCGGGAAATGGCAATTGCCTGTCTCGTATTTAGTGAAGTCCTCGCCTACGGCTCGGCCTTCAAACTCATACTCGACCTGCAATTGCCTACTTCCCTGCCTTTGCAATAATGTACTATTTCCCGTCAGATTTTTTCTCAAACATGCTTGGAAATTTGAGTATGGCCAAATACATGCGAGCAGCGGCCGGCAAACTTGTATGGAAATCCATATCTGTCGTGGTTTAGCGGCCAAATAAATCGGTAACTTATTAAACGTTTTATTTAAATTTCGAACTGACTTGCAAATAGAAAGCTGTTTATTGCAAAAAAAATGAACACTTTAACACGGGAATAATTATTATTGCTATTCGTTGTGCGTCATTGATTTTGAAAACTAAATGTACTACTTATTTAATTTCCACGCATTATTTGAGAAAAGTACTGTACGAGCCTTGGCCACAACTAGGCATTGAAGGACTTACATATTAACACGTTCGTCCATCAATGCTCTTTTGCTGGCCGCTGCTGTAATGTACTATTTCTAGTTTGGCGGATTACAGCAAAAGAATTTTCTTTTTCCTTGATTATAATTTTATTACAAAGCTCAGTTACAGTCTTAAGTGAATGCTGGTCCGTGCTCGAATGGAAACGAAGTTTAACAAGCCATGCGGTTTAAATTGCGTACGTGATACATGACGGCAATGATTGATCAAACTGAAAGTTCGGGTCCTGGTAATTAGCCCCATTTGCGATACAAGGCATCTTTGCCAGCGCAATTACCGTGCCCGATCGATTTACGACCGGCAGTGGAACATAAATCAGCTTTTAGTACAACGTTGATAGATTTAGGGCTGCAATGAGAAATGTAGGATTGTTAGCAAATACTTTTCGGCGAGGACAGTAATTGAAGTATTGGCTCGCGGAAAGACGTCGCGACGAGCTTTTAATTTGTTTGACTAGATAAACAATTCAAGGTATTATAATTATTATAAATATTTGCCACATTTAATGTTTTTTTTTAATTTACGTTTTATAATAATAGCTTTCGTCCGCACCTAACGTCATCCGCGTGGAGTTAGTTTTTAAAACCCTTTATTTTTGCGGGATAAAAAGTAGCCTATGTCACTCTCCAGGTACTATACAAAAAATCATGTCAATCCGTTGCTCCGTTGCTGCGTGATTGAAGAACAAACCAGCAGGCACACTTTCGCATTTATTAGTAAGGAAGTAAGGATTTACTTGTGAATAATATTTATTTGCCTGTTCCTTCGTGATAATGTTATGGACTCTAACAACCGAAAAACCTACCTATTTCTTATAAAACTTCTTATAACCCTTCCTTGTTTTGTAAACTTAATTCTGATGAGAATATGATTGAAATGAATAGGAAGTATTTTATTCAAATAAACTGAAGTGCTTTTGGATCTTCAAGTGGCTCTACCAAAGGTTCAGTATGATCTGAATGGTTCAGTTCAAACCAAGAAGAAGCGAGTGACTAAGTTAAGTTTGCAATGATTAAGTATTATTTTTTTTTCTTTTTTAATAAAGAATATTAGCCAAGCTGAACTTGACTTATATTCTCCTCTCCTCTCCAAATAAGCGAAAAGCTTGTGCTAGGAGTGGGTACGACAATAGTGCAACGGGTGGGGTTCGAATCTGCGACCTTTCAGTTTTCAGTCCGCACCTTTAACCGTTGGGCTATTGAGGCTTCTATTATCTTTTGGCCGTTTCCATCACCGTATCAAATTAAAATCATAAAAAATTAAATGATAATACGTATTGTAGTTTGGACGAGCCCTTATTATTTTCCTCCAATTAAATTATTGAGTAATCCCGATCGTGTGTAGAACAGTAATATATATTATGTAATCGGATTAGCGATGTATGTACCTTCGGAAAACATGTCAATATTTAATGTTAAGTTTCGATAATCGTAACGATCGTGTACTTCAGACGAAGGTTAATCCAGATGCTCAATTAATAAATGAGTGTCAGCAGTGATTGCTTAGTGGTTCAGACTTTGGCCTCCTTTTCCTTGGAGGTACGGGTTCGATGCCAGGCACGCAACGTTTTTTTTTATTCGATGACAAGATTGCCTGTGTGTCTGCGATTTCACCTGATGGTTAGTGATGATGCAGTCTAATGGTGATTGGCTAACTTGGAAGGGATATGGCAGTGTAAATTCAATCCATACCCCTAATCTGTTTCTCATCCCATCGTGCCGGAACGCCTAATCGCTTTGCGGGAACAAATGATAGATGTTGGAAGCTCCTACAATTTTTTTACGTTTTTGTAATTTTTTTCACACACAAACGCACACAGAATACAAATCTTAGGTAATCAGTAAAAATTCTAATAAACGTATCCCTAAATCAAAATAAATCAAAAAGTCACCCCCCCATTATAATTTCGACGCCATATTTGATATAATTCATCGTCATTTATCTCGTGTTGCATTGTTCGTTTATCTCGACACTCAACGGTCTACGCAATATACGAAATTACCTCACCCCCCCTCTCTTCCCTCCCCCCACCAGTTGAGTCCGCGATTCAAAGGAGTCAAATATATTGGCGTCGTAAACTAATGAATGGGCGCCTCTTGTGAAACGCAATAACATGAATATCTACATCCACGGTAGGTGCGTTTCAGAGCAATCGTCAACTCAGTGGTTTTGTAAAGTTTCTGGTTATCTAAATAGATAAAAGGCAAAGGTGACTGACTGACTGATCAATCAACGCACAGCTCTAACAGCTGAACGGATTCGGCTGAAAGGCAATTTGGCTTACAGATAGCTATTACGACATAGGCCTCCGTTAAGAAAGAATTTTTGAAAATTAAATCTCTAAGATAAATGGAAATGAAGGTATTTGAAAAATTTAACTTAACTTGAGCAAAGCCGCGGGCAAAAGCGAGTTATATAATAAATCCGGGCAAGGTCCCAGCCGAGCGGTTAGCGGTCTGGAAGCTTCGTGATGTCTTCTTTTCCAAAATTCTTCAGTGCTCGAAGACGAAGGAGTCTTCGAACTTATTTTTAGTTTTCATTGTGACAAGCGACAGTCGAGTGTACATTTATGTACTTTAGAAGATTTAATTAACCACCATTTCTGGATCTTTACCTGCAACACGCACAAATGCGTATACGTGCGTATACTTACGTACCTACTCAGTAGGCTTTCAGGGATAATACGGGTTCATCTGCATAAGACGGTACTCTAGTCCCAAGGAATTTGAAAAATAGGTATTTGAAGAAAATATCGCCGTCGCGCTGCGCCCGACCAACAGGAGTTATCCATGTGTACGAGTAGTGTAAATGTGTGCGCGAGCCCTCGCCCCTCCCATGCCCGTAACATTCACCCGCCGGCCGCCTGCGGGTGAATAAATATATTTTGAAAATTTGAATCGGATGATGCTTTACTATTGATATTGAGCCCAAAACAATTTTTTTTTTTTAATTTTTCGTCTGTCTGTATCTTGGCCGCGCATCACACTGAAACTACTGGTGGGATTTAAATGAAACGTAACATTATATAAGTTCATACTACGAGGTAAAATATAGGATACTTTTTATCCCGAAATTCAGCACGGTTCCCTTGGGAGAGGGGATGAAAGTCAAAATGTGTATTTCATTGTAATTCATTAACGTGTACTCCGATTTCATAAATTCATTTTTTATTAGAAAGAACATACTGCATGATTGTTCTGTAATTATTTCAAGGTCGTCAGTTTAGTAGTTCAGAAATTATAGACTTCACAATGCTCAGTAATAGGTCCAAATAACTTGAACCCCGTTACGTACAGGAAACTTTGAATGTACGGCTCATCTTAAGCTGGCATAACACACTATCGTAAACCATAACGGTAGCAATATTTTTAACCGACCTTCAAAAAGGAGGAGGTTATCAATTCGGTCGGTATCTTTTTTTTTCTATGTAGATATGTCCACCGATTACTCCGGGGTTTCTGGACCGATTCACGCGATTTTTTTTAATGGGCCCTTAAATTTTTTTACCTTCAACTCCTCAAACCTGATGCTGCAGGGGTACTTTCTCCCTAAAAGCTTTAGGAACTGTCGTTTACGAATTGGTATGCTTGCTACTAGATCATAGAGCTCCAGGTCATCCTCCTCAATCCTGTAGGGTACTGCGGACTGCCCACCTAAATTGTAGGGATTTAGGAGGGGAGAAAGAGAGCAAGCTGCAGGAACAAGCTACACTAAAAAACTTAAAATAAAAATTCTTTTCAAAAACCGACTTCAAGCGCCACTACAAACCATAAATAAATTAAAAGTAAAAACTTTTTTTAAAAACAAGCTTTTATTTAAATGCGCTAAAAAGAATAAAATAAACTTTTCTGTTAAAACTTTTACTATCAACTTGTTATGTCATTACACAATTTAAGTATATGATATAAACGTTTTTCGCGAGATTTAACTAGGTACTCGTATTTACTTACGCGGACGAAGTCGCGGGCATCAGCTAGTATATATATACATATACAAATAAATAATATTGTCTGTGTTGAAGTGAAGTGTTTGTTTGTAATATCAAAAGAACAGCTTTTTAGGGTTCCGTAGCCAAATAGCAAAAAACGGAACCCTTATAGATTCGTCATGTCTGTCTGTCTGTCCGTCCGTATGTCACAGTCACTTTTTTCGGAAACTATAAGAACTATACTGTTGAAACTTGGTAAGTAGATGTATTCTGTTAACCGCATTAAGATTTCCACGCAAGAATAGAAAAAAAAACAATAAATTTTGGGGTTCCCCATACTTAGAACAGAAACTCAAAAATTTTTTTTTCATCAAACCTATTCGTGTGGAGTATCTTTGGATAGGTCTTCAAAAATGATATTGAGGTTTCTGATATCATTTTTTTCTAAACTGAATAGTTTGCGCGAGAGACACTTCCAAAGTAGTAAAACGTGTGTCCCCCCCGTAACTTCTAAAATAAGAGAATGATAAAACTAAAAAAAATATAATATGATGTACATTACCATGCAAACTTCCACCGACAATTAGTTTGAACGAGCTCTAGTAAGTAGTTTTTTTTAATACGTCATAAATCGTAAACCGCAATTGCTGCTACGGAACCCTTCATGGGCGAGTCCGACTCGCACTTGGCCGCTTTTTACTAACTGCATACGAAAGTAAATACGGTACTTATACCAAGACAACAATTTTAAAGTTTTTGTCTGTCTGTCTGTTTGTTGCCACTAATCTCGGGAATGGCTGAACCGATTTTAACGGGACTTTCACTGGTAGATATTATCGGGCATCGTATAGGCTAAAAGGAGGAGGAGTTGTGTTTTTTTACCTCTGTATATCGATATCTCCGTGATTTCTTAACCGATTTGCGTGAATCTTTTTTTAATCGACACAAAAACTTTGCGAGATGGTTCCATAAAAACTTCGGGTTCCAACTCGTCAATCCTGATGCTGCAGGGGTACTGCTTCCCTAAACTGTGGGGATTTAGGAATTGTTGATTATTATGAATAGTTATTGTAGGGACCAAGTAAAGACATCGTTAAATTCCAGGATCCAACTCCTCAATCCTGATGCTGAAGGGGTTCTGCCAACCTAAACTGTGGTGATTTAGGAACGCAGACGAAGTCACGGGTGTCCGCTAGTAATAAATAAAATAATCATTGTATAGTGTAAATATCGACATCAGAGTACATCACAAGAGTATCGATAAAAATATCGACAATTGTCACTTCCCTATTAGTGTACATGTAAGCCTTACCCTCCCTCACCTCCACCCTACCCCCGTAAAGTACGAAAGGGACGACTGCAGCTCGGGCTGATTTTACCTACAAAAACCTTGGCCAAAAGACGTTTCGTATTCTGCTGTTTCCTTCTTCAAAACTGGACAAATCTCAAATATTCTTATATCAAAATTTAGAGGAAGAGTATATCTATGCTTCTATGTTTTTCTTTTTTGTTAAAAACTTATCAAATTTGTCTGATAGTCGTTTGAACATGGCGGTAAAATCGAGGGTTTTTTTCGGGTTTTTGGATTGTCATATTTTTTTTAATGATAACGTTTTGGAAAAAAGAAAAACATAGGGGCACGTATTAATTAGACCTAGATTTTTTGGAAAAAAATCATTGCTCTAGACGCATTATCCACGAAGAAAACAGCAGAATACGTTTGTATGGAGAAATGCCCACTAGAGTACCCTCATAAGGGTGGAACGGCGGCGCCGTAACTTTTTAAGGCGTAAGCACAAAACAGTGTCAAATTCCTTACTGCCCTTTGTTATAATTATAATAACCGTTAACGGGAATTTGTGAGGGCTGAGGGCCTGCTTTCAGAAGAGCCTCTTACTGCCTTTGTGGTGAATTTCAGTTATGACTCCTAAATAAGGACTGTCAAAGGACACAAAATAGCGCAATCCTACTAGTATTATAAATGATGTATGGTTGGATTATTGTTACTCGTTCACACCATCATATCAGAATCAGAATCAGAATTTATTTATTGCATTATACACATTACTTGAAAGATGGTACAATAAATTCTATATATGATATGATATGAAAGATATGATTATCATATCATGCTAGTTGATGCCCGCGACTTCGTTCGCGGTTTTTTAAGTCCCACGGGAACTCTCTTATTTTCCGGGACAAAAAGCAGCCTATGTGTTATTTCAGACTATCTATCTCTGTACCTTTCAACCAAATCGGCTCAGTCGTTGCGGCGTGCTTGAGTAAAAAACATCCATGCATCCATCCATACATCCAAACTTTCGCATTTATAATATTTATTAATAACTAGCTGATACCCGCGACTTCGTCCGCGTGGATTAAGGTTTTTTATTCCCGCGGGAACACTTATTTCCCGGGATAAAAAGTAGCCTATGTCCTATTCCAGACCATAATCTTTCTCTGTGCCAAATTTAAGCCAAATCGGTACAGTCGTTGCGACGTAACTGAGTAACAAACATACAAATTTTTGCGTTTATAATATTTTTGGATATTAAAAATAACAAAACACTGTTGGTAACGCGATTTTTGTTTGACTGATGTAATGACGTGGAAACTGATGCATTTTATCTCGCGTGCCGAAACTAATACAAAAGAAACGCGAGTTTCGGAACGCGACATTAAACTCCTCCAACTAAGTATTCTGTGCTCCAACGCACACACGCACATTGTTTTGATAGATATGATCTTTGACGTTAGGAACACACCTACATTGCTTAGACAACAGTGAGTGCTTGTAATTTAATATGAACTTTATACCATAGCAATAAAGCTCAAATTGACTACGTTTTAGTTTCAAATCATTTGTATGGGAAAAAGAAAAGGGCTATTTTTAGGGTTTTTCAAGCAATAATTCTAATTTTTCTCGCCGTAAAAACCATCCTTGAACTTCAACGAACATTTTAAAAAAAGATTTGGCCAAATTGGTCCAGGCGTTGTTGAGTTATGCGCTTACAAACACATTTTGCGATTCATTTTTATATTATAGATAATGGGATAACAGGATTAGAGGTGCGGGCCCCGGCCTTGGAACCCTACCTACTTTAATGGACTTATCTTTTCGTTACTTCGCAAAATGGGTAGATACCAGCCTTTAGATATTATCACACTAGTGCTATAATATCCTCATTGGGCACTAGCATCGAGCCGGGGTGATCATCCGGCCACTATTCACTGCAATAGTTGCCAACTTCACATATTACCCGCTAGTTTCGACTACCTTACACTTGCCGTCACCCGTATTGGTACATCTCTTAATATTGTGCTATCCTAACCGAATGTTGTCACGGTAGCCTATCTGAACGGAGACTAGCAAGCTGTGCTGGAGACATTAGTGTTATTTATGTGCAAACACAGGTGCGCTCTCTATTCCCTCACTCTCATCTCTAGCTTTAAATAACTAACTTAGATACTAATAATGTCCTCCCGACCGAGTCCGGCAACGGCGGAGATTAGCCATCTGCGCGAGAGATATTATAGTGCACAAATGGATGCGCAAACACAAGTGCACTCTCATCATCGTGGCAATATTTGTAGTATATTTTTGCATGCATGGATATTATCGAGGACCAGGGTTTATACTAGCAACGCTTACAGTAGTATTATATCATTTTATTTTTGAGATGTCATATAATGACAACCCTATAATATAGATTCATATCATCGATATCTATCTATATATTATAGAGAAATAATAGAGCTAGATGACTCCACCAGTGCACAGTGGAGTGTTGTGATGTGAGTGGTACATCTGATCCCTAAAATAAACTCCGAAGTGACCTTAACACGCTTAAGCGGTGACCCAATTACAGATAAATGACATCATCTGCTAATTCTAATAAAATTACGCCACGTTTTATTTAATCCTGTCATGTTGAGATGGGATCAAATGTTCGGTATAAGTATCGTTTTGCAAACATTGCAACATTATTTTTTGTGTAAAAAAAATATACACGTGCTAACTTTTTATGTTTATAAAGTAATTTAAAATCTTTGTAAGTACTCGCATTTTGGGTACAAAATATGTTTAAATTAATATACTTGTTCTTATAGTACATAATGTTTTTATGAGAATCTGCGATAATGTTTTTATATATTTGAATGTACAAAATTTGGCCACAGTTGAATGAAACAAATAATATCAGATCCTTCAAAGAAAAATTTACTTACCTAAGGGGCGGTAAAATGAGTGTTTTGTGTGAAGAAACATTTTTATTCCCACATCCACGAGCCCTAACAAGGTTGTGAACATATGTAAGTAAAGCGTGTTAAATGCTCTAAACCTACTAAGAAATAAAAATGCTAAAAAATGCGTATGTTTTATATATAATCTTTTCCCAATACTTTCATTAATTCCATGATTCCAATATTTTAGTGAAGAATATTACGGAAAATGAGATGGTAAATCCACCCTTTATTTGCCCTAAAGTGTACGGACGCCAAGATGCGAAGTGTCTTAATGTGGAGAGCAGTACAATCGAGTTTCTTAACTATTCCGAGCAGACTTACGTTAGTGAACAGTGTCTTCATTGTCTCAGAAATTTCACCATCCGGCTGTGGCGAGCTGATGAAATTGAAATTTATTTTATCCTATTACAATTAACATGTAAATTGTTTCAATGAATTACGTATTACTACCATTAGCTGTGATAGCCAAGTGATAAAGACTTCTGTCTCCTTTTCCAGTCCAGTTCGGGTCCAGGGTTCGAATCCAAGGCGAACCTCCAGTGATAACTACCATGCACACCATGTACACCATGCTTGCTTGCTTCCACGGTGAAGGGAAACATCGTGAAGAAGTTTGCATAGAAATAGAAATAGAAATAGAAATATTTTTTATTCAAATAAACTTTTACAAGCACTTTTGAATGGTCAATGAATCTACCATTGGTTCGGAATGCCTTTCCTGCCGAGAAAAGCCAGTAAGAAACTCGGCGGTTGCTCTTTTCAAAAAAATAAAATTTTTACAATTGTTATTGAAACTATGCTATGTATTCAGTGCTTCCACGATGAATTTTCCTGAGTACAATACAAGTAAAAATAAATACAATACAAATACAAATAAATACAATTCAATACATGTTAACACAGGCAGGCAAAAGCAGACCCATTCCCGTTGGTGGCACCCGTTCACGAGCATGACGCATGATCCAGCCATTGCTTCGCTCAACCATATTTGAGGGAATAAGAGTATACATAAGAGTTCTCCGTAATGTTCTCAGAGTTCGACTTTGTGAAGAGATATTGGTAACAGAAGTTATTGAAATTGATTGAGCGTTTTTTGAAAAAAAAAAAAGATACATACAGTTACAGATGACATTTTGATTTGTGGCTTTCGAATTCAATTTTTGGAAAAGAATTTTTTAAAATCAGATCATTGCCTACACCTATTGCTTTGGTTACATCAATCAAATAGGTATGTTAGTGAGTATGTAAAATGTATGATGAAGGAATAGTGTATAAGCTAACACCATAAAAAGATAAAAAAGGTGAGTATGATAGGTGTGTCTCGAGTTATTCAATCATGAGAAGGTAATAATTTGTGAAGCCCATCCATGACATGACGCATGAGGCTCGAGCACTAAAAATAATCAGACATTACTGCCGCCGTAATGGTTTCCAAACACGCTCTATTAACCAACGGATTATTATGTCATGCCGATGATTATAGTGATCTAGGGGAGTCATGGCGGTACAGTCAGCAGCGAAACTTACTATTTCATTAGATGATGGATCCGAGTATATAGGGGAATCAGTGTGAGCGGGCTCGCGCACTCAGGGCTCCGTGCCACCACACAGTATATAACGCAAAACCTGCTATGCGATTCTCGAAAGTAAAATAAAATTTACATCGGTTGCGCATTGTATGTTTCTTTAGGTGTAGCAAATTTGGTATTCTCTTGTTCACTTTGATTCACCGATGGCACACCAGCGCCCTATGAGCGAGCGTGTTAGATGTAGGAAACTCAATTTTGACATTTATGTATGGCAAATGGTATGAACGCTGCTACAGAATACCGACCGAATTTACAACCGTTGTAATTCGAGTAAATATGTACGATGTAACATCGCTGACCACATCGATGTTAGCAACGTTTAAAGGTTTTTAAGAGAATCGCACTGCTGGTTAGGTTTTGCGCGCGACTACTTTCACGCGGATATAGATTTCTAAAACCTATACTTACCACAGTAATCTGTTTTTTTTTGGATTAATAGTAGATTATCTCACTCTCCAGGTTCTCAACTATATGCTTAAAAAAATCACGTTCATCAGTTGCTCCGTTAGGTAATGCTGCGTACGAAAAAAGACGTGGTTTCACGGTTCAAAAAGAAAAAATGCCTACGATACAAGAAAAGACTTTGACTTTCTTGCCGGCTCTTCTCAGTAGAATCTGCATTCCGAACCGGTGGTAGAGTCATGACGCTACAAATTGGCGTACATGAAATCAATAATTTTGAATTTCAATTTTAATCGATTGAGTTCAGTTTTTAAATTCTTTTTTCGCAGAAGAGAAGAGCTGTAACTATAATAATCATCTCAAGCAAAATTCGCAATAATTGGACAACTATAAGTTCCAAAGTAATGAAAACGACCAGAAAATGATCGGCTCGCACTGAAAAAGGCAATCACGATAGCATAATTTAATTAGCGTAACGATTGTCCCCTCGCCTGTACCGTCCA
The DNA here is from genome assembly GCA_038048805.1 of Hipparchia sbordonii. Taxonomy (NCBI): domain Eukaryota; kingdom Metazoa; phylum Arthropoda; class Insecta; order Lepidoptera; family Nymphalidae; genus Hipparchia; species Hipparchia sbordonii. Next base: position 558,512 of record CM076113.1, read on the forward strand.
TATAGCGGTCATTATACCAAATTGCCCATTATTGTTTGCCTATCCCAGCTGTATGAAAATAATCGTTTACCTGCAGCATTGTGTTGGCAGAGATTGTTCTTCAGGGTCTTCTCATTTTCTCCTGTAACTTTGAGGTTATCTGACTCCCTTCCAATAAACGCAGGATTTCTAATTATCAGATTTTTGACGACATTGGTGGCGACATCCCTGGCGCATTGGTGAGCGCTGTGGTCTTATACCTGATTGGGAGGTCTCGGGTTCGGATCCCGGAAGGGGCAATTTGGGAATTTATAATTTCTAAAGTGTCTCTGATCAACCCCCTGATTCTGTAACTCATTGTCTATTAACGACGGTAAGCATTCTTTATCCATTGAAGGTTTGAAGAGAAATGCCATTTACTATTTCATAGTAAACCTTTAATGGATAAAAAATATATGTCAGTGGCTTTCATTTTTTGAATCGGGGCTCTGGTCTGGTGGGAGGCCTTGGCCGTGGCTAGATACCATTTAGCGTTCCGGCACGATGGCGTGTAGAAGCCGATTAGGGCAATTGGTTGAATGTACTACACTGCCATACCCCTTCCAAATTAGCTCGCGCTACCATCTTAGACTGCATCGTCACTTACTATCAGATGAGATCGCAGTCAAGGACTCTCTTATCTTCGAATAAAAAAATACTTATCTTGCATTGTATTCTTCAAGGGTTTTGACTCTGGCAATAAACGAAAGGTTTGTTGGATATTGGCTTTCATGTTTCAGATTAGACTAAGAAGAAAGTATATTTTGCCTTTGTAATAAGATGGTCGTGGTAAACAGATTGAGGGCCAAGTGGCGCAGTCGTGATAACGTAAAATTAAAAAATTGGGGTTTGAAAAATCGAACTTAACGTGAGGGAAGCCGCGAGCAATAGCTAGTTTTAATATAAAATTTGAATAAACGCGGATGAAGTCGCGGGCAGCAGCTTGTCTGCTGTATATAGTTTCTATACAGCGTAGAGCGGCAAGTATGTTCGTCGCTGAGTGCAGTGTTAAGGCGGGCCGCGCCGTCCGCCCGTTGATTTACGATCGCCTCGCCCCCCGGGTACGCTCGCTGCTAGTGTATCCTTCATTTTGTATTCATCTCCGTGCACCCGAAATTCAGTGGGAAAAACGAATAGAAAAACTAGTTTTCAGGATGTTTGAATGGAAATTGTAAGTATATAATTTATTATTTACTAGCTTTTGCCCCCGGGTGGGTAGGTACGGACGTGTGTAGAATATATTTTTTGTGCTTTAGGTATTAGTTTTAAAATGCAACTTTAGGATTCTTGGTTTGACGGTAAAGTACGATGTAGAAAGTAGGTATTTAGGAATTAAAATCTAGGTAAATACAGTAAAATTGGCCCATTCTTTCTGCAAATTCTACTGTTCTAGCTTTTGCCCGCGACTTCGTCCGTGTGGGGCAAGATTTTTAAAATTTCCGCGGGAACTTTTTTTCTTCCGGGATAAAGCTTAGTCTATGACACTATCAGGTTCTCAACCCATGCAAAGATCACGTCATCCGTTACTGCTTTGCTGTGTGATTGAAGGACAAACCAACAAGCAAACACACTTCCGTATTTTATAGTATTAGTAACGATTTACTTTAGCCCTTTTCCCGTTTTTACTTAACTCAACACCCAATCGTTTTAATGGGAGTTTTCTATTACGATACGTTAGAAAAATTAATCAATATGTTAACATATTTGAGCAATCAATTTGTCTAGACAAGATAAGATAGATCGATCTTTTCGTCTTCTGTTAACAATTATGTAGTACACGACATGCTACCTAAATGCAACCTCTTACCTAATGTAATTTTCATCTAAGTATACTCTAAAGGCATTTGAAAATGGGCATTAATCTTTTTAAATTAAAAAAAAAGTAAGAAATAATTTTTATTTGACCAAGAGTTAATTACAAAGAAAACTAAATCTAATTAGAATTTAAAAACGTAGATTTCACTATTATCTTGTACATCACTGATCGAACGGATTGTAAGCTTAACAACAACTTGAATTTTACAGATGGACGTAGAATACTTGTAGTCCCAGAAATCAAAGAGCAACTTGAATTTTACAGATGGATACTTGTAGCCCCAGAAATCAAAGAGGAAAAACCTTAATCTACGCGAACAAAGTAGCAGGCATAAATTGATAGTTCTATATAAAAGCAAGAAGCGAATAATTGCGAGCCCCTAAACAACAGCCAGGGCTCGGAGAGAGCGACGCAACATTTTTTCCATTTGGATTCATTAAATACGTCGCAGTGACAATTTCCGGCCGCCATGTTGGATCGGTGCCCGCCCGCTATCTCCGCCGGATATGACGACTCGATTATTTCAAAACAACCCGAGCGACCGCCAAATCGCGTGATCTATGGCTTGTCACCGTAAGCCTTATTTAGATAACGGTGTTTACTATCTAAATGGCCTAATTTTGCTTTTTTTTTTTAAATCGGATTTTTGGAAAAGTTGCCTGAAAGTTCAACACATTTTTTGTTTAATCTCCATCATCTCTAGGGCACTATTGAAGTTCTCAACTATACCATGCAAAAAATCAAGCCAATTCGTAGCTCGGTTGCGGTGTGATTGAAGGACTAAACAACAATTAAACACTTTTTCATTTATAATATTAGTAGGGATGAGTTAGGTCCAACGAAGTTACAGTAGCGCAACGATTAAGACTGAAATCCCATCTGTCAGTATCTATTCGCATTTTGTTAATATAAAAGTGTTATTTTGTATGGAGTCTTGTTTTTCTAAACAACAAATGTTGTACTTTATGAAACTCTAACTCTTTTGTCTATTTTTAGCCAACTTCCAAAAAGGAGGAGGTTATCAATTCGGCTGCTATTTTTTTACTATTCTAGTTCAATAAATACTGGTGTTACTATTCGTTTTGTTCCGTGCTGGGAGGTTTTTTGAATAGAAGAATAGCCGCTAACTCAACTCAACTCATGTCAACTCAACACATGTTAACTCAACTTATAGAAATAGAAATAGAAATATTTTTTATTCAAATAAACTTTTACAAGCACTTTTGAATGGTCAATGAATCTACCACTGGTTCGGAATGCCTTTCCTGCCGAGAAGAGCCAGTAAGAAACTCGGCGGTTGCTCTTTTCAAAAAAAAATAAAAAATTTACAATTGTTATTGAAACTATGCTATGTATTCAGTGCTTCCACGATGAATTTTCCTGAGTACAATACAAGTAAAAATAAATACAATACAAATACAAATAAATACAATTCAATACATGTTAACACAGGCAGGCAAAAGCAGACCCATTCCCGTTGGCGGCACCCGTTCACGAGCATGACGCATGATCCAGCCATTGCTTCGCTCAACCATATTTGAGGGAACGTAACAACCCGCACCACACGACACCACCACAGAAACTTTAAAGAGAGCATGAGCATGAGCATTATGTCAACTCAACACGTGTATGAGTACGTCACAGGGGAAAGGGCCCCGATGCTCTCTCTATCCAAGCGTATAATCAAAGTTCATAACATAATTCTCCAGCATTAGGGTACATCCACGTAATTTGATTAACATATTAATTGGAACATCAGAGCCATTTGGGCTGTTACAGTCACATTAATTATTTTGTACTACTAACTACACTAGCGAGTAATCTTCTCTGTCTATTAAGGGTTGAATCAATATTAGATTTTGATACAGGTTTATGACTGCCTCGGTAGTCCAGGAATAAACTTTGTATCTTACTTATTTGACTTTGTATTATTTATATTTGTATCTTACTTATTTGACTTTGTACGCGTGAATTGAGGTTTTTTGATTCTCGCGGGAACTCTCTTATTTTCTGAGATAAAAGGTTATTCCAGATTATGATCTATCTCTGTACCAAATTTCGGCTTAATCGGTTCAGTCGTTGCGGCGTGATTAAGTAACAAAGATCCATCCATCTATCCATCCATTCATGCAAACTTTTGCATCTAATATATTTTAATATCCGGGGGAACTCTAATTTTCAGGAATAAAATGTGGATTTTTTGCATGGTTAAATTGCAAACTCAGCAAAAACAGAGTGCTTGCGGTATTTTTAAAATCCTTTCTCCACGTGGACGAAGTCGCGGGCATAAGCTAGTCCTAATCCCAATAATATTATTATAAAGGCGAAAGTTAGTATGTGTATGTGTGTGTGTGTGTGTGTGTGTGTGTGTGCGTGCGTGCGTGTGTGTGTGTGTGTGTGTGTGTGTGTGTGTGTGTATGTGTGTATGTGTGTATGTTTGTTACTCTTTCACGATGCAGCTGCTCACATCCAGCATTAAAACATAGGCTACATTTTATCCCGGAAAATTAAAGAGTCCCTACGGGAATTAAAAAAAAAACTTAATCCATGCGGACGAAGTCGCGAGTAGGTATAAGCCAGTATGAGATAAAACGAGATAAGCTTTAATAATTCTTGCGAGATAATACGTATTTTCACATATCAGCGATAGTTTATGAGTGGTTGTTTCTAGACAAAAGCTTTTAAGGTAATAAATCAGCGCGATTTCCTCAAACGCGAACTAATTCGTGCACGTCTGGTGTCGGAATTTTCAGTTAAAGCTGGATTTACGGCAGTTATTGTTGTGACACGCTGAGATGATGCATCGCCTCCCCGAAATTGGATGGAATCTAACGCACACACGCGGAAAACTTCACGCAATCGGTTAAAAGTGTTTGTACCGAAGTCTTAAAGACAAAATAGCTGCTTAGATCGGTCAAAGTCGCGATACTCGCACGTAGCAGTGAGGAATTAATAACATTCGGAACTCAGCTAATTGCTACGAGCTGGTTTACAAACGCTGAGCTGTTCGCTGTTCCATTTATTGTATAGACAGTCGGCTTTTTTACACTTTCGGACTTTCAGAGTGCAGATCTATAATCCGCTGAATTATTGCCCGGATCTTGGTTAACAAGTAAATCAAATATTAAAAAAAAATCCGTTACAAATTATCAACTGAAAATTCTGATAGATTCCATTTTTTTTTTCGGTGACGCCATATTTAAATTTTAAACTCTATGCTACTTCCACAATTAAGGCGAATCCAATGGTTATTTATGTTAAAATCCGTCAAACTGTTTAGAGTACAGAGCATGCTAAAGACACCTACGTACCTACAGTACGCTAGTCAAATATAGGGTAATATTTGGCATTCTGGTAAAAACGCCTTTCCAAAGTGATTAGTGATCTGCTTTAGTTATTGTTTACCGCTTCCGTAAAAAAAAACCATATCAGGACAAGTCTGATTTTGTTCATCAGGCCTCAGTATTTCATCCAAGATTGGTCCACCTACACGCTCATTGCAGCGAAAGTTTTCGAGTTCTCTTATTCGCAGAATTCCGCTACGTTTGTCCTTACCCTTATTGACGCATTTCGATCTAAAAGTTGCTAATAACATTTTGGTAAGTTGTCACAAATGATTATTGCACTGCGAATATTACTGTAAGAATCAGTTAATGCAGACAGACACGTTAAAAGGATACCCGGTACAAAACTAGGATAACTTTTTAATCACTTATTCAAATTCAGTGTATAAATCACTCGGAGTTTGGCGTAGTTTCAGTTGCCAGTCGCTACGTAGATATAAAAAGGCGCATAAAATGTCTGAGCTAGTTTTACATTTAGTCGGAGCGGGTCGTGAAAAACGTTGCAATTTCCAAAAAGCGACACCTAAAACTTTTCGTGTGCTCCCAACATGAATAAAATAGATGAGTGTTGCGCACTGGTTTAAAGAAACGCTGCGTTTAAACCTTTGCCCTTCACGATCGATTTAAAGGTTAAAAGAATTTATTATGGTATTTATTATGTAGTGTAAATATGTATATAGGACATATCAATGTCTCGTGTTAATTCTGTCTTAAAAGTGCGCAAAATGCCAGAAAAAAAATTCCCGCGATAGATGAAATAAAACATACCCGAAACCTCGTGTGAAACGCGACAGATAAATATGTATATTATCTTTATGTTGCACCATCTACCCTCACACCTAATTTCACTCCTATCGCCAATGGTTGCCAGGTACAGCTTACTCTGTAGCAATAAGGCCGCCTTTGCATGCGTAGTTTTCAGATATATTTTTTGTTTCTTTCTTGTGTGCAATAAAGTTTTTATCTATCTATCTATCTAAATAAATTAAAGTGCTTCAGCACTTCTCAGCACATAATAATACTGAATTTTAACTTTGACTGCCTATTTGGTTTTGCTTGGGTGGCCGTATACTTAACAACTACTATACTAGCCGTCCTGGTCCACTAGCCATGCGTTCCGGTATAATAACGTGAAGAAATCGATTAGAGATGTGGGTGTAATGTGCCTACACTACCTTACATCTTCCATCTTACCATCAAAGGCTATCTTGTAAGTAATAAAAAAAGAATAATAAAAACGCGACGTTTTTCCGGGCGTGCGTGGCGCCCTCGCTGCATCATAAGCTGTCGGGATCGCGCAGCGGTTCATCATTCACACGCCGCGTTCAATTACCCGCGGCAACGTCGCGGTGCGGATTAGCCTAATTAAAAACGCTAGGTACTAGATGAAGTTGTAAATTTTGTACGACTGCCAAAACGAGATCCCGTTGATTATACCTACTGCAATTAATTTAACCGACTGTGTAGGCATATCTGAGTGATAATTTATGGATCCGAAACATGGTCGCTATGGGTATCATAAGAAGGTTCAAGGTTGCTCAGCGGGCGATGGAGAGAGCTATGCTCGGAGTATCTCTGCGAGATCAAATTAGGAATGATTGTCTGGTGGGAGGCTTTGGCCGTGGCTAGTTACCACCCTACCGTCAAAGACGTGCCGCCAAGCGATTTAGCGTTCCGGTACGATGGCGTGTAGAAACCGATTAGGGGGTATGGGTTGAAACTACACTGCTACACCCGTTCCAAGTTAGCACGCTACCACCTTAGACTACATCATCATTTCCTATCAGGTGAGATCGCAGTCAAGGGCTACCTTGTCAATGAATAAAAAAAAACGACTGAGGAGATTTATAGGAAAATAGTTGCCAATATAGGTTATCGAGTCGACAAGCTGAAGTGGTAATAGGGGCGTACAGTTCCAAGAACGGTCGTTGGGGTACCAAGGTGCTAGAGTGGCCACCTCACACCGCTGGTATTAAGGTTTAATAGCAGTTCTAAATTTTACAGGCGAGCTTTAAGATTTCCAGCCTCATAAATAATAAGATTTCGGTAGAAATATTTTCCAGCCCCACATAAGCCAATCGCATTAACATTTTCGTGGGTATGGTAGGTTCCATCCAATTTGAGGCGGGGCGATGCATCATCTCAGCGTGTCACAACAATAACTGCCGTAAATCCAGCTTTAACTGAAAATTCCGACACCAGACGTGCACGAATTAGTTTTGGCCAACGATACTGTATACGCGAAAACATTTAACTGAGGTATTCAAACCAAAATAAACGGTTAAATCCGGTCCAGTACGAGTCCAACCCGCACACGAAGGGCTCAGTACCATCGCACGCGTACAACATTTAACACCAGCAAAAACAAAGTTTATTGTATAGATACTAGAGATCCTCTTTAATTTTTAACTTTTTTATTTGTTGTTATAGCGGCAATAGAAATACACATTTTGTGACATATATATCTTCCTATGATGGTTCATGATATACAGCCCACTGACAGACGGAGTTCGGGCGAATAGCGGAGACTCTAGCAATAGGGCCCGTTGACACTCTTTGGACCCATACAAAAACTGCTACAGTGCACTAAATAAGGAAGATCTCTCACGTGATCGTTTGTGACGATGCGGTCTAAGATGGTAGCATGCTAGTTTGGTCATACCCCTTGTATAGCAGTCTCTATCCGTCCATATATATCTCTGATCCGTTTCTATGCATCATCGTACCGAAACACTTAATCACTTGGCGGTGGTAATTAGCCAAGGCCAAATCCTCAAGACCATACCAGACAAAGCCAAACACAATTAAGAAATTTTAAATTCCTGAAAAGCCGGCAATGCAGGGGTGGTGCCTTCGGTTCTATAAATGTTCATGGGCGGTGGTGGCCACTTGACATCAGATGACCCACCTGCTCATTTGCATAGCATAAAATATTTAAAAAAATTATCAAACTGTCCCAACCAGGAATCGAACCCGAGAGAACAGCGCACGGGCCCTCGTACATCACACATGGAATTCGTGAAACAAGCGATACGCACCACAATCACACTATAATGGATACCGGTATCAACATTTTCTTCAGATATTTGGTCCTCGGTAGTTTCTGAGGAGGCATTGGTAACATCTTTACTTTCTAATATCATCGGCTTTTGGGCACGAGGAAATTGTGCAGATTTATTATTTTAAAAGCTTTTATCTTCGCGAGAGATCGCAACTTTTTAAAGTTTTCGGTTTAACAAAATTGTAGCTAATACATGATACGGAGTTGACATCTCAATCACAAAACGAGTAATTTACGGTTTCGGGATGATGATATGTGTAATTAATTATGGTATAGTAAACGTTTATAGAGCGTTTAACCATAGAATACATAATAGTATAGGTAAGTAAGTACAGAAGATTCACTCAATTCATTCAAGCGGCTGCAATATGCATCCTTAGGTGAGGAAACACCAAAGCCAAAGCCAACTGCGCGAGACAAGGTCCTTTTTTCTTAACGTTATGAAAATTTATTTTCATTTATTTTCAAGCCCATAGATCACGCGATTTCGAGGTCGCTCGGGTTGTTACGAAATAATCGAGTCGTCATATCCGGCGGAGATAGCGGGCGGGCACCGATCCAACATGGCGGCCGGAAATTGTCACTGCGACGTATTTAATGAATCCGAATGGAAAAAAAGGTTGCTTGGTTCTCTTCTTGGCGGTTTAGAGGCTCGCAATTATTCGCTTTTTGCTTTTATTTTCTATTTGATGTCTATTTCAGACAATATTTAGGATGAATTATTGCAATTAAACCAGATTCATATACAATACAGTTTACAGTACAGTTTACAGAACTTATTTATAGCTTTGATAATAATAGGTCTTCAAAAACTTTGATTCAATTTGGTAACGTATGTTTATACATTTATTCAGCTAAACACGAAAATCAAGAGAGAAAATAAAATATAGAAGATGGCGGCAGGATTAAAACTAAATTTATGACCGAGCAACTAAATATAAAAATAACTATGTTTAAGCTGAAAAGGCTACCCTCAGCATAATGCTGTGCTATGTCTATTAGGAGGCCACAGCACCGATTTTCAAGTATAGCCAAGTAACGTCGCAACCCGACCGCGAGACACTAGAATCGATACATACGATTTGAAACATACAAGCAGTATGTATTTTGTGACTTGATGTAAAAAAGAAGGAACAGTGCAGCTATTAACCTTACACTGCGCGTGGCCTGACACGCAATTGGCTATTTATTAATCTTTTTGACAATGTAATGAAAACGAATGAGTTTACCAACCAATACAGCTAGCGAATGATAAACCATTTCCACCGCTTCAACCGAACTTACTGTTGCAAGTAGGTACCATACATCCATTTACATTATTAATTGGGACAATTCCCACGTGTCCCGACCGAGTAACTTGAGAAATTAAGAGCCTTTCGGTCGCTTGAGGAGGCAATTTATGTTTTCAGGATAAATTACAAGAATATATATCGCAAGAAACGAATAACCTTATTCCTTAGTTGTGGAACAGAGTAACTACTTTTTTGAAGTACAGTTTGTCGACTTTACTAGCGTAACTAAACATATAATAGGTATCAGTTATACTAATGGGAATGAGCCATAATATACAGTACTAGATTAAGTAGACATAATAGGTATACAACAATAAATCCTCCTACTAGTATTATTAATGCGAAAGTTTGGATGTATGGATTGATGGATGGATGTTTGTTACTCAATCACGCCACAAGGACTGTCCTGTTGTTTGACACAGAGATAGGTATATAGACTATAGTCTGAAATAACATATAGGCTACTTTTTATGCCGGATAATCAGAGAATTCCCGTGGGAATTAAAAACCTCAAACGAAGTCGAGGGGATCAGCTAGTTATATAATTTATGTAAAAACTTTTTGATGAAAAGATAGAGTCTTCTAAACTCCGTTTTGTGAGCTGGAGGTCTTAAATTTATTTTTCTTTATGAATAAAACTATTTTATGCCCGCAAATTCGCCTCTATGAAATTGGATATTTTTAAAATCTCGTAGGAAGTCCTTACTATTTCGGAATAAAAGTATCTTCTTCCGCGAATAGATTCCAACTAGCCTTAATGGTTGCTAATTTTGGCTAGTAGGTGGAACTAGAAGTAAAGCTCTTCCTCAGGATCCAAGCTCCATGGCAAAAGTGAAGCGATTAATTAGATTAATTATACAAATATTAGTGCGATGACACGTAAATTATAAAAATAGCGACAGAACAACAGTAATTAACGAAGAAATGCGGCCCGTGATTTTTGACCTTATATAATGTTTTAATTTTAGAAGCTTTAAGTTTTTATTGGCTTTCGAGGTTATTGTTCATTAAAAATGTTTTTTTAATCAATACTTTCATACTTTTCATATAACCACCACGGCAAGGTCTAGCCTTAGTAATTAAAACAGTTAATTTACTTGTGAAGAACATCATTAAAATATTGAAGAGTATTTACCTTAAGAGTATTTATATTTAAGTATTTACAAGATACCCAGAATTGACTTAGGAGAATCAACGTCACCGACATAGTTCAGCGAGTTGCGAAACTGAAGTGGAAATTACGGGGCACATAGTTCGAAGAGCTGATGGTCAATAGGGTCCCAAGGTGCTGGAGTGACAACCTCGGACCGGGAAGTGCAGTGTTGGCAGATCTGCCACTAGGTTTATCGACGACAGAAGCGAGTCGCAGGGAGCCGCTGGATTAGAACAAGACTTAAGAGCTTATAGTATGCCAGCTGGAATCCAAATTTTGCCCCCGCCTCACTACCCAGCGTGCAGCCGCCCGCACCGCGTAGTTGCAGCTATCTCACTCGCACGAGTTCATCACGCGGCAGGGGTCACGCGCCGTACGATAGGGTATATGATACATTTTAACGAACCTCTAGTACATAGGTATGGAAATAAAATGAAACTAATATTATTATATATTATTAATAACTAAGACTTAGAATTAGACTTAGACTAAGTATAAGTCTAACACTAAGACTAAGTTTAAGTCAAAGACTAAGTCTAAGCAAAGACTAAGACTAGGTCTAAGTCTAAGTCTTTCACTAAGACTATGACTTAGTCTTAGACTTAGTCTTAGACTTAGTCTTAGACTTAGTCTTAGACTTAGTCTTAGACTTAGTCTTAGACTTAGTCTTAGACTTAGTCTTAGACTTAGTCTTAGACTTAGTCTTAGACTGAGTCTTAGACTTAGATTTACAATTAAACTTAGACTTAGAATTAGACTTAGATTTAGACTAAGTCTAAGTTTAAATCTAAGTCTAAGTCTCACACTAAGGCTAAGTCTAAGTCTTAGTGTTAGACATAGATATATACTTAGTCTTAGACCATAGTCTTAGACTCAGTCTTAGACTCAGTCTTAGACTCAGTCTTAGACTCAGCCTTAGACTCAGCCTTAGACTCAGTCTTAGACTCAGCCTTAGACTCAGCCTTAGACTCAGCCTTAGACTCAGCCTTAGACTCAGCCTTAGACTCAGCCTTAGACTCAGCCTTAGACTCAGCCTTAGACTCAGCCTTAGACTCAGCCTTAGACTCAGCCTTAGACTCAGCCTTAGACTCAGCCTTAGACTCAGCCTTAGACAGCCTTAGACTCAGCCTTAGACTCAGCCTTAGACTCAGCCTTAGACTCAGCCTTAGACTCAGCCTTAGACTCAGCCTTAGACTCAGCCTTAGACTCAGCCTTAGACTCAGCCTTAGACTCAGCCTTAGACTCAGACTTAGACTCAGCCTTAGACTCAGCCTTAGACTCAGCCTTAGACTCAGCCTTAGACTCAGCCTTAGACTCAGCCTTAGACTCAGCCTTAGACTCAGCCTTAGACTCAGTCTTAGACTCAGCCTTAGACTCAGCCTTAGACTCAGCCTTAGACTCAGCCTTAGACTCAGCCTTAGACTCAGCCTTAGACTCAGCCTTAGACTCAGTCTTAGACTCAGTCTTAGACTCAGTCTTAGACTCAGCCTTAGACTCAGCCTTAGACTCAGTCGTAGACTCAGCCTTAGACTCAGCCTTAGACTCAGTCTTAGACTCAGTCTTAGACTCAGTCTTAGACTTAGTCTTAGACTTAGGAAGCCTAAGGAAGACCTTTAGGAAGCTATGTATTTGCATTCTGTAACAAAATAGGCTATAACTAGTCTTTTGTTTATACTACTAAAATAATGTGACCGTGGCTACTAACTGGGAAAACTACCTTAATATTTAGCGATGGTAGGTGTATGAAACTATGTACCTATTCCACAGCAAGAGCCAAAAAAGTTATTATTGTAGTAATCAATTCATGTTTTTAGCATTTTCTATTCTCCAATTCCGTCTTATTTTTCTTATTCCGCTTATTTCCCATTTCATTACACTTATAATTTCTTAGATAATATACGTATTCTGGTAGGTATGCGTGAGAACAAGCGACGCGGGTTCCCCGTTCGAACGCCGGAGCGTGAATGAATTCATGCGGTGGACACGAGTCGCCCGTCGGCCCACACGCAATATTTTTCAGAATTTCATTTCTAATAACGAAAAAATTATTTAATTTTAAATAGTACATATAGGACACTTATTGTACTAAGTTGAGTATATATTTTAAGTTTTATTAGTATAGGTAAAGTATTCATTGACTACTGCGATTTATTTGTAAAATTCAGAGGGAAATTTGTGAATTTTTTCTATCGAGAAAATTTTTAGCAATCGTGTTTTCACAACATACAAAATTCAGTCTATATCGTCAACTTTACTATATATTTCTTTCAATATTATTGATTCAATATTTTTATTGATAAGTACGATCAAACGTGGCACGCTGGCATCCTGTAGGCTCTTAACACATTTTATAAAAGAAAAAGGGTTCCCTCGGAAAATTTAAAAACACTAATTAGGTAGTAAATAATAATCTTCATAATAATTCTTTCAAATGCAATGTAACCCTTAGACAGACGGCGTTCAATAGCAAGAATTCTATTTATAATGATCTCATGAGTCACCAGCGATACTGGCGCACGGGAGAAAATGATTCACCTACATCCTCAGCGGCGTCACGTCTCCCGAACACATTCATCCTTGTACTAACAACAAGACACCGTGAATTGTGCTGCAAGAGCTGGCGGGCTCTAAAACTAATCTATCAAGTCAGCTTAGAATAATAATATTGATGACCTGGTGCAGTGGTGAGCGCTATGGTCTTATAACTGGGAGGTCTCGGTTTCGATTCTCGACACGGCAATTGGGGAATTTATTGTTTCTGAATTGTCTACTGCGTGGCTAGTTACCACTCTACCGTCAAAGACGTGCCGCGAAACGATTTAGCGTTCCGGCATGATGGCGTCTAGAAAATGTACACTGCTATACCCCTTCCAACTTAGCCAGCTACCATTTTAGACTGCATCATCACCAACCTGCAGGTAAGATCTAAAGAAAGAGAATAAAAAATATTACTATTTTAACTCACAACATGCTTAAAACTACACACTTTAGAGCCTACCTATAAATTAAGCCGCAAACTGCTTTTTGTCTCCGTATAATTATATGAAACCGGAAATACCGGAAATATGAATGAATGAATCAATGAAGATACAAAATTATATTCGTCTATTATAAATCGACAAGACGTAAAGCTGCAGTGGTAACCATGGGCGCGCAGAGCTTAAAGCACCCAAGGTGTTCGAATAGCAACCTGTCATTCTGAAAAATAAAACGTTAGAAACTCTCTCGCTAGGTGGTTCTGAAGTGATTTGCATGGAGCTACTAGATACAAGTGAATTTTAGATAGTCGAAAACATCCGCCAGGTCTTCTACTAACAAAACGCCGTAACTTTACACAATATGTTACATCACAACGTTACTAATTCCTATTTGAGGCGAAGCATTTGTGCATACCACTACTGAAACCAACTTACATTTTACCCTCATTACCATCTCTCTGTGTATCAAGTTAAAGTTCAGTTTTAAAGTTATAGAGAAGTAGTAAAGTTGTCATTTTGATGTATGGGTATGACATGGAGACAATTTTAAAAGTTTTTTGACAGGAATTAAGTGTAGTAATGGCAACATTTGGTGTAATTAATATTGACTGCGGAGTGACATAATGAGTTTTGGAATTCTGATATAATTGGACAATGGTGTCAGAGATTCTTTTTGGATGAGTAAGTTTGTTTAATAGACGAGGTAACAACTACAGTTTCTTTCTTGTAATAGCATGTAAAAGTTCAACAGAACGTAACTTATTTAATATCATATCGCAATCATAATATATTTTATTCGAATTACGAAAACAGAGACAATTTGGGAACTTATAATTTTCTAAATTGTTTCTGGTCTGGTCTGGTGGGAGGCTTTGTTAGTGGCTAGTTACCACCCTACCCACCTTTTCAGAGGAAAATCTCATGCTTAGTAATGAGTCGTTGATGGGTTGCTGATGATTATGTTTAACAAATGTTTACTAAAAATAAAAATAAACAAATAAAAATAAAAAAGCCTTTATTTCTCTTACGATTGCTATCATTTTTAAAATCATTTTTCACAATTAATTCATTATTTATAATTACTAAATATTAAAAAAAACAAATGTTTACTATAATTTGGTTAAAGACCAACGCGACCCGATTTCTATTTAAATGAGTCATCTATCGGTATAGAGCCATTGCTACAATCATTATTAGATGTTTGTTGAACGTATTTTAACACCTCTTTATGCTCTCCCGTCAGTATTACAATCACCTTTATCGGCTTTACGATAAAGTTCATTATTATCTGATGCAAAAAACTATGTTGGTGCTACACTTTTCTTTGATGTAGCAATAAATTTTAAAGTCGAACAAGCTTAGAGAGTTATCGAATTCTTGGGAACAAAGACTTGACCTGACGTCTCCTGACGTCAAAGAATTTAATTTATATTTTGTTTCGTTGGGTTATTGCTATAAATTATAACAAAATGCACTATGAATTTTTAAATGGATAATTTTGAAGATTTTTAGGTCTTTAGTGACTCAAATGTATTTTAGTGCTAACTTTGATAATATAAACTTAAAAATTATTTAAAAAAAACCGACTTCAAACTCCACTACAAAGTATATCAATTGTGCCTATAAAATTTGAAGAGTTCCTTCGATTTCTCCAGGATCCCATCATTAGATCCTGACTTGATGACAATGTTATCACCTGGGAAGTATACACTTTCAAACAAAAAAAGAATTTGCCTAATCGGTCAAGACGTCTTCGAGTAATCGGGAAACATACATAAAAAAAAGGATTCCGACGAGAACCTCCTCTTTTTTTGGAAGTCGGTTAAAAAACAAACACATAACATTAAATGGCTTCACGTGTTGACACCACATGAGATGAGATAAATTTTATTATACCGTTTAGATTCAAACTAGAATTTTATGGCGTTGTCAGAGATTTTCAATTTATATTAAACAGTCAAACATCAAAGGAATTCAAGCACGTCTATTTGAACCATTAGTCCATAATTAATGCAACAAAAGCATTTTTTGTCCGAACCAAATGCCGGTGTTTGGATGATGAATGAACGTGATCAACTTAAGGATATTTGAACGTTTTTAAAAATAACAGACAGGACAATATCATAGAAAAAATAACCGGTCAAATGCGTGTCGGGAGCCCTCCTCTAATTTTTAATTTATTTTTATTAAACAGAATACACATTCACTGAAAATTTCAACTGTCTACCTATTACGGATCATGAGATACAGCCCGCTGACAGACAGACGGACGGATGGACGGACGGGTGGACGGACGGACGGTCGGACAGCGGAGGCTTAGTATAGGGTCCCGTTGGATATCCTTTGGGTACGGAACCTTAAAAAGGAAAAGAATCGTGTCGCTAATTACAACCCTTCTGCAGTTTACTCTACCACTTATCTCACGAACAGGTTTGTGATGTAAATGCGGTAAGCAGCAAGAAATAGAGCATAGCACACAACTATCGTACTGTACGTCTGTATTTTTTGAAGTGGATCTTAATATAATAATTAAAATCTAAAATTGGACTAATCGCTATCCATTTTCACAGGGAGTACCTGTGGAGAAAAGATTACATCTGTGTATCAGACTTTGTACCATTTTTGTACATAATATTAATATATAATTTTTACCATTTCCACTCTGTGCTTTAATTAAATTTCATTGATTTGCCACGTTACTTGGGCTATTAAAATTTTACTGAGACACAAAGTGTTTAAATGTTAGGAAAAATGGTTCGTTTGATGTATTGATGCTGTAAATAGGTCGAATGCCTCTTGTCTTGCTCGTTTATCAATGACTAGTTGATGACCGCGACTTCGTTTTAAAAAAAAATATTATCCATGCTTCCTACTCCGCCCTTAAATACAATATAAGTAAAACAAGATTAAAGCGGTTTTTTTCATATTAAACTTACATTTAACATATTTTTTTAAATGTTCGCAACTTTGAAATAGAAATAGAAATAGAAATAGAAATATTTTTTATTCAAATAAACTTTTACAAGCACTTTTGAATCGTCAATGAATCTACCACTGGTTCGGAATGCCTTTCCTGCCGAGAAGAGCCAGCAAGAAACTCGGCGGTTGCTCTTTTCAAAAAAATCAAAATTTTACAATTGTTATTGAAACTATGCTATGTATTCAGTGCTTCCACGATGAATTTGATTGGTTATCGTTCATTGTTTACATTAAGCGAAATTATACTTTTGTAGTTTCTTTTTGTTGGTGTTTTGTTTGTTTTTTTTTTTCTCATTTTCCAACAGCTTTTCACAAAACAATCATTTTGGGACAAAATTGTACAGTATTGTATTTTTAAGCTAGAAACAAGACTTTTTTATTTTATTATAATAGTACATTATGGTACAAGTGTAAAAGTTGGTGATTACCGCTGAGGCGCTATTGAGACCCGAGCCGTCAGGTGAGGGTCTTAAGGTAGCCGAGGACGGTAATCATCAATATACACGTGTATCATACGACTTTTTTCAACACACTTGTGAAGAAAATAATACTAAATTAGTACATTATGGTACAAAACAGTGAAAACGAGTTGTGAAAATTTTTTCGCAATGGCGGGAAAAATAAATGTTGTTCTTTTGTTCGCCCTCTTGAGATGCTCTTGAGGGCAGGCAAAGATCGACGACCATACAGCCTATTCAGGTGTTTATTTGATTTAATTAGTTTTCCGGAATGCGAATTTTCATTAAAGGTACCCTTAATGGCCATAGACTAAAAGAATGAGGTTTCTTTTTTTTTTGGCTTTTCTCTTATAGCCACGTACAAAATGGGGAATTTCCAGTTTTCTTTATTACAGAAAAAACAAAAGTTATATTTAAGAAAGAAAGAAAGAAAGAAAAGAAAGAAAAAGCATTTATTTGAGACACACAGCACAGTTAATAACAGAAAGAGATACAAAACAAAAAATAAATAAATATGTATTTGAGTGACAGTTTTATTTATTAAACACGTACAAGTTGAAATTATCTATTTAAATACGAAGTTGTATGAAATGAGCAAGCAATAGGTATCTTGGCAATAGGTAAGATCTTTTTTGTAATAGAAACTTTTTTAAGAACAAAGCAACTCAACCAATAAAATTAAAAAAAATAATTCTATAACTCACATTGTGAATAATAGTAATCAAAAGTCACAGTTTGAGTTAAAGGTGTCATTGTGTGCCTAACTGCGGTGAACCGGGAGCCATTTTATGAGCAAGTGTGTTGAAAAATTCTTTATAGTTAAGAATTTTGATAGTCACCGTTCTACCACAGAACTTGGAGAAATCGGGGTTGGGGAAAGGGGTTGAAATTCAACCTGCTCGTACGAAACGCTTTAATTCGATGTTTCTGAGATGAACCGCTAAGGTGTGGAACACACTTTCAGCGGCTGTGTTTGCGGCCGCGTATAATTAGAGTATCTTCAGGATAAGAGTCAATAAGCATTTTCTAGGTAAGCGCGCTCCAACCTAGACCTCATCAATGCTTCCCATCATCGATTGCGTCAAACGCAAGCCTATCTCATAATAATAAAAAAAAAGTTTTTCCTTGTAAGACCGAATACATGTTATGATGTAACCACGTATAAGTCTTTGAGGAAGACCGTAAAATGTTACGCAAATGCAATTACAAATAAACATTGGCGTATTTTGTGTCCTATTAATTGGTCGACATCTGGCGTCATTAGGAGTTTGTTTACATCTTACAACATCATTATATTCTTCGCCTTCTGTTAGTGCTACTGTCCATTGCTGGTTTTGTCTGTTTCACCTTTTGGTCGTTTCATATTGACGAGGCATTGGATTGTAGTTAATTTGAATAAACCCTTTTTCTATTACTGATAAAATCAAGTGTTCTCGTTTATATTTTGAACTACAGTAGTGCGTTCTTGATCACGATGTATTTTTTCATTTATTATGCGACATAGGAACATAATAAAGATTATTTAGTATTTATATAGTAGTTATTTGTGATATAACTAGCTAACTCATATCTGCTTTTAATGTGAATATAAAAACTATAAGAAATTTGATTCATTGGAACAGTACTTTTTATGTGAAATTATTTAAAGCTTAACTTTTTTCATCTATACTGAAAAACGTTACTGCTGCAAGTCTAGTGGTTAAGATTTTGGTCTCCTTTTCAGGAAGTCCGGGTTCAAATCCTAGACACACACTCTAAGTTTTCGAAACTATGGGCGTTTTAAGTGATGTATCGTTTGTTTTAATGGTGAAGGAAACTTGAAGGAAGGAGGAATATTTAGCATCTTTGAGGAAACCTGCATGTCTTTGCATTTTTTGAGGTAAGTTTCTTTTTTTTAATTCTATGACAAGATAGCCCTTGACTGCGATCTCACCTGATGGTAAGTGACGATGCAGTCTAAGATGGTGGTGGGCTAACTTGGAAGGTATACGGCAGTGTACATTCAACCCATACCACTAGTCGGTTTCTACACGCGATCGTGCCGGAACGCTAAATCGCTTGCCGACACGTCTTTGACGGTAGGGTTGAAACTAGCCACGGCCAAAGCCTCCCACCAGACAAAAGTTAAATAACATAGAAGTCAGTGAGTTACCAAAGCCGCAATTAAATACTCATTTTATTCGTTAATAAATCTCTTTTATCTCCCACAACTCCAGTAGATTTCTTTCGCAAACTTTGTTCAGCAAAAGTTGCGGAGGACAAAAATTACCGCCATTATATCAGTTTTGGAAGTTGTCAGCAACACATCCCCGCCAGCGGCCACTGTTCCAATTATCCCCCATTGTTATCACTCCGGAGAAAATACCTAATTATTAATCTCCTCCCCATTCTATTATAAGTCTTAGGACGTTTTCATAAGGTTGGGAATCGATTTACAGTCTGGTTGGGAATAAATGACAAATCTGTTTGTCATAGTTGGAAGGTTTTTACAAAGAAAATAATTACCTAATAAAGATCTTTGATACGTAATTCGTAGGAGCAACACACTTCAGAGAAGACACAGAATATCATACGATAGTAGGTGCTAGATTAATTACTTACGATTATTTGGAATTAAGTTCATAATATGTTGAACCTTAGTAGTGAGTCTCTAGGATGAAATATTTAAACCAATAGGGCTAAGATGCACACTACGAAAATATTAATTTTGTCTCTACTAGTAATCTCTATGTGAATCTCTATAGAGATTCAAGAGTAAAGAATAGACAAATTTTTCGCTTGGCGCGCATCTCAGCCCTACAGCTGTTGTTCTCGGCTTTATCCGTGTAAAGTTAGGTTTGTAAAAATCTCGCGGGAATCCTTTGAATTCCGGAATAAACAGTCTATGTCACTGTTTAGGTCCTCAACTGCAGTCATGTAAAAATGTGTAAACTTTATCATGATCAACAATCGTCTTTATTAATCAATCAACTTAATTGCTGAATAATCTGGAAAGGGATAATTCAGCCGAATATCATATTGCTTAGAAATTCCCACAGTTACAACAGAACAATAGGTACTATATATAATAATAGAACAGAAAATAACATATTATATTTAAAGTTAATATTTTATATTTCCAGGAAATGTCGACGTGTCCCAGTCCTTTATAGTTTAAAATATCGTTTGTAATAAAAAACGCAAGTTAGGTTATGCGGTAGACGGTCAAGGTTCGAAAGATCTGGTACTTTGGCAAAAGGATGTGGTGCCTATAGTAACTCCCCTTGGACGTGAGCATTGATTTTTGGATAATACGTACAAGGAAATGCTATTATCTGGCAGGGGGCTGTCGATGGCAAGAAGTTTTGATAAAGGGCCGCTTGCGTGCCCTAATTTCTTTTGCGAGTTCGACGTTAATCACCTGTGGCCATTGATATAAACTAAATAAACTAAAGATTCACAGTTCTTTCTTAATTTCGATTCAATCATCATATCCATCATGCATTATGGTTGCCTGGCAGAGATCGCTTCTTAGCGATAAGGTCGCCATTTGGTGATATATTTTAAGTTTATTTTTTAAGATTGCTTTTTAATATGGTGTACAATAAAGTGTATTCATTTCATTTTCATTTCTTTCGAAATCTTGTGCATTGAAGTCTTTAAACGGGAGATTTCGGATCCAATTCTTTACTTCTATTTGATTTTTTTAAGCTAACTGTGTCATTTATTTTCTAATCGTCAGCAGTCAGACTTTGAATCAGCATTAAGCAACTTACCTGCACTTTTTATCGATCTGTTACAAAAACTTAACCTTGCGTAAACTAAGCGTGCGATGCTAATCTTGGGCTTTATATATCAATGGCCATTACGCCATTGTTACAAGTTAAGTCTAAACAATGTGGCTATTTATTTGTCTCGATAAGACAGGCTCCGTTCGCTACTACTTCATCACATTGATATTTGCAAGTATTTATCCTTATGGCCATTTTTAGGTTATTTTGTTATAGTTTTTAGATAGAATATACAGAGTACACTAAATCACTTATAAACTCTCCTACTTGCTTGTGAAAATCTCACCAAAATCAGTTCAGCCATTCCGAAGATAGCCCTGAACAATCTGACAGGCGCTGGTATGTAATGACCATGGATGGCCGATTGTTAGTAGCCCGTGCGAAAATCGTTCATCATCATTATCAGCATCAGCAGCAGCAGCAGCAGCAGCAGCAGCAACTCATGAAAGACTCAGTACTGAGCGCACGTCCTTTCTCAAAGAAGAGTTTTAGGCCATAGTCCCACACCGGAGTCAAGTCAGTTCAACTGGTGTCGCAAGTTTTCCTGTAACAATGTTTTCCTTCACCGCATGTAAGCCAGGGATTGAACCTGCGACTAGGCCTAGGTTATAACCACTAGGCTATCACTACTTCAACAGAGCGCAGGTCTGAGATTTATACAAAATGCTGTGACTTAGCTCGGCTTAAGATGCACGAGACACAAAATATGCTCTGACATAAATATGCTCTAACATAAATATGTCTCGTTTTAGCTCTGTCTTAAGTCTGAGCAGAGTGAGAGTGCGATCTATAGATTTCACCCAGAGAGAAAGGCTATCCTATTCATATTATACTCGTAAATGCGAAAGTTTGGATGTATGAATGGATGGGTTGATGTTTGTTACTCAATCACGCAACAACTGAACCGTTTTGGCTAAAAGGCACAGACATAGATTATAGACTGGAATAGCATATACTCTACTTATTTATCCTGGAAAATTAGAGTTCCCGCGAGAATCCAAAATAACCATACGAACGAAGTCGCGGACATCAACTAGTAGGCCATAGACCCAATGCGATTGGCGGATTTCACACACTGCAACAAACATTTAAAACTTAAAATGTTTTAAATACAAAAACCGAGACCTTTGTCTTTCTGAATCGACTAAAAGCTTACCCGAGAAAGCTGTGCGATATTTGTAGTATCTTCGCTGAGCCAACAAATTTCTCGTTATTTACGAGTGACCTCAACTCTGGGCTATTTGTCACTTTAACTCCAGGAACTTATTGTTTCTCACATTTGTTAGATCTCGGCTCCATCTTAAAATATTGTAGATCGAGAGATAACTTTGATTTATTGTTGAGGAAAAGTTTTAATTTCGTTAAAAGTTTCCATGTTTTTAGTCGTTAAGGCGTCTGATAATAATCTGTGTTTAACTTTATAGATCATTATAGTTACATGAGCTTCGTGATTTGTACGAATTTGTTTCGTCTCATTATTGTAAAAATACAAAAAATAACAATAAGTTTAAATTTACGCAAAAACTGCTGGACCGATTTGGCTGAAATTTGGAATGGAGATAGATTATACCCTGGATTGGCACATAGGCTACTTTTTATCTCCGACAATTAAACAGCTCCCTCGGGAATCAAAAACTTTAATCCACGCAGACGAAGACGCGGGCATTATCTAGTAATATACATACATATAAAAATCAAATTGGTCTTGCTAAAACTCAAAAAAAAAAGCCGTTTTTGAGTTTTAGATTGATTTGATTTTTTTTGTTTTCTTCGTTCTAACACAGGGGTGGTTTCAATAGAGCTGAAAAATCGATAAAATTAAAAGTACGTTTGTATAGGAATCAGCACTTAGGATTACTTTTAATAAATGGCGGGAGCGAAGCCGAGGTCTAAAACTAGTCCGACATAAAAACGCACATGTTATCAATACACCGATACATTTAAACATCGATATGTATTTTATATCGTAATAAACCGGACCGTTCGCACCCGCGCCTCGAACCCTAGACCGCACTACAATTAATTACGGGCATTGACAGACGGACAAAATAAATCTATTGCAAATATAATTAGAATTGGACCCTTTTATTTACGTATCGCAAATACGTGCGTATTAATTCTCGTTGGAGAATAAATTGTTTTTGTGGGCGATTTTAATATTGAGGCCGCTTCAACAGACGAATTAATATGTATGCTAAAACAAATATTTAAAGTGAAACACGACATTATTTATTGGGATTTTATTCCATTTGAGAGGATTCAAAAGCGGGTAATTCGGCTTGTGGACAATCCCAAATTAACCAGCTCGCTGGAAAGCCTGGAGCACCGCAGAGACGTAAGCTCTCTCTGCGTATTCTATCGGCTATTATACGTACCTATAACGGGAAGTGATCGAAGAGTTATTTGATCTTATCCCATCCTCTTTCTTCTATATAGAACTGCACCGCTCGCTATCGTATACAATTTCATCCTCACCACCTGGGTGCCTGAAGCACTTCGACCATCCATTGTGCCAGGTCTTTTTCTGGACGCTACCAAACTATGGAACCGACTTCCAGCGCCGGAGTTCCCAAATAACTACAGTATGGGGTTATTCAAAGGGCGGACCAACAAATTCCTGAATACGTAAAGCATTGGTGCTGCTTCTGGTGCTACAAGTGTTCATGAGCGTTAATCACTTAACAGCAGGTGACCGGGGTTATTACGTATCTCGCGACAGGTTCGCGACAGGCGTAAATCGCGCAATCGTTGCTGTCAAACGTCACTTCTGCTGTCAAACGTCACTTGTCAAACGTCAAATTTGCAGTAGTGACAGCAGTAGCAACACGACAGCAATCACTACGCGATCGGTTGCAAAATGTCACTAAAATTCGTATTACGCAAGCCAATCGCACGTCTATTGCTCGCCTATCGCAAAATGTACTTTTCTTCTTTAGAGATGCTTGATGGAGAAGAAAGGAAGTCAAATACTTCGAGAGGGTTTTACCACAGACCACAACACAAAACAAGTAAAAAATATAACAATTTAACCACTGACGACGATAAAAACTGTGTATTTTGTTTACATCTATTGCCGTCCTATCGCGAGTGGCGCTAGTATCGACACGTGAGCAATAGACGTGCAATTGGCTTCCGTAATACGATTTTTAGTGACATTTTGCGACCGCTGTCGCGTTGCTATTGCTGTTGCTGTTGCAAATTTTTACGTAATCAGGGTGCCGCCTGCTCGTTTGCTCGCTGTACGTGTAAAATAATATTTTGATAAACGTTTATTATAAAACTAGCAATGATAGCGTAGTGATGGAAGATCTCGCGATGCCATGTAGAAGTCGATTAACGATATGGGTTTAACTGAAACTGTCATACCCTCTTCCAAGTTGGCCCGTTATCATCTTAGACAGCATCGTCAAATTAATCTACTACTTTTGGTTTGGCATTCCGAATCAACGGTAGATTCGATTGACGATTCAAAAACACTTTGTAAGAGTTGGTTTGAATTAAAAGCTTTTCTATCCTATTCTTTTGTCACTTATCATCAGGTGTGATCGCATTCAGAGGTTATCTTGAAATGTCATCGCATAAAAAATTTAAAACTTCGAAAAGTCCCGCGACCTTTCGAACCCGCGACCCCTCGATTAGAAGTTCGCGGTCCTTACCACTGGGCTATCACTATTCCCAAGTAGTATCACCGATTTGTTTTTCAACAACACGGTCCAACAAGACACGTGTTAGAGCGTCGTCAGACGTGGCCGCGGGGCGCGCGCTAACGACCGCGTGGCGCGAGTGCACTCGAAGCGCCGTGACAGCGCACTTGTGCTCGTTTACACGACGCTTAAGTATATTTTTTATTGTTAAAAGAATATTAGCCAAGCTGAACTGGACTGATATTCTCCTCTCTCTTCCAAATAGGCGGAAAAATAGAGTTAGGAGTGAATACGACAATAGTGCAACGGATGGGATCGAACCGTCGACCTTTCAGCTTTCAGTCCGCACCTTTAAAAGTTTAACCGTTAGGCTTTTGAAGTATCCTCAGTAGGTTTGTATAAGATTTAATTCGATTTATCGCTATGTTTGCTAACAACGATGTTAAAAGTTTAGCTTTGCAAATAAATATTCATTGTAACGTGCTTTTATTGGTTTGACCTCTAATCACAATGCAATGAATCGATGCGCGGCTACACCTGCGCATGGTTGAGGACTTGAAATTGACAAAGGCAGCTAGAATATAGAGAAAAAAAAAATAGTTGAAGACCTGTAGAATGACATAGTCATAATTTCCGTTGGATTTAATGGGCTTAGCTACTTAAGAAATTTTTGATAGATAGATAGATAGATAATGTCTTTTATTTTCCCATGAAACAATTACAGAAATTCGCTTACCAAGTAAGTAAAACTAAAAAAGTACAAGAAAATATAAGCGGCCATGGAAAAATAAGGTAATTTTTCAAGGTTTTATGTAGGGCCATCGATTTCTACCCCAATTTCTTATTAACTGTGATAACAATATAGGTCGTATTAAGTATATGGTTACATTTAAACATTTTTATCGTAAATTATTATGTAAAAAGAAATATTTTAATCATAAAGTTTTCAAACTGCAACATTCCGGTAGGTTGCAAGAGCTCTGAAAAACTTAATTACGCATGTGAACGTTTGAAAACTTATTTTACACGAGAGGGAATTAAACTGCGGGGAAATATCTCACTGTTTGTCGTTGCGAATGCATCGGGAATGAAATAATAAAAAGGGAAACGACTCTCGGTGGTGCTTGTGCTGGTAATACGTGTTTCAGACGTGCTATTACAGCTAGGTACCTACTTAGGTATAATAAATTACATGACGTTTGCACAATCGTAAGACTTTTTGTTTGCCTTAAACCAAAAGTAACCTTGGTCAACACACTCCGCTGTATTTTTTTCAAATGAATAGACCAGCCCTTGACTGCGATCTCACCTAATGGTAAGTGAAGAAGCAGCCTAAGATGTTGCGCCCAGAAGATACCTATTCACTCTTGACTTAAAGACACCCACACACATTATAGTTAGTTGGAAAAACGAAAGCCGTAGATTTAGAATGAAATTTCTTGCAAATTGTCACAGAGATGCTATAGATAATATCCTCTGTGACAATATATCGATTATAAAAAGGAAATTAAGCACACTTAATTAAGTTTTTATTTTGTTATATTTATATTGTAATAATTAAATTTTTTACCTACTCTTACTTAATAGCTAGTAAATAAATAAGTTTTATTTAAAAAAAAAGCACACTTAAGTCAAGTTCGTATCTGTTTGCCATTTTTGTTTATCTGTTTTCTTTTGTTACTGTAGCATGTATCCTTTAGTCATGCATGTCACGTCCACATCGAGAAAACTCGATTGCATAAGATATACATTCCTAAACCTACTCTTTTAATCGAATTTAAGCAATTGTAATCAGTTTTCTGGACGAATAAAAAAATTTTAAAGAGTCATAGTTATTTATTATCGTTTGACTTATCTAGAATTTTTATTCGTGACATCAAAGGGTATTTCTGTAATTATTGATTACTTATTAAATAGAGTGTCGTGCTACTAAAGAACGCAAACAAGCACCCAACTGTGAATATGCTAGTGTGCATGACAGCTCAGTATATCTTTACACTCTCTCTGCGTCATTCTACTTGTGTTAGTGTGTGTTGGTTATTATTTATTTATTTATGTTCTATTTTGCATTAAAACTGACATGAAATTATTTTAATTACGGATAATCAATAGACTTTTTTTTATTTTAGGTCGATCTTTTTTAATTTCTGCATATTTTAACTTTAACCAGAATTTTAAATAACTCATGACTGTGTGTGGCTCATGGTTGTGTGCGTGTCATATCTGTATAAGTGTGAGCGAGAGCTTGCTCGCACCTGGCCGCTCCCACCTAGGCTTTTGACAGGCACGCACACTTACGCAATGTGCATGTACACGACGTAACCACAAGTAAAGCTCACGCGCCCTCGTGAATTGCAAGAACTATATTAGACAACGCGATTGTCATAGCGCCGGATGTAATTACATTTTTCATAGTTTTTAAACTTTTTTCTTAAGTACCTCCTTATTTCACTGTAATTCAGTCCTTCTAGCTAGACCCTAAGTCCTCACAGTCTGATCTCCACTCAAGTAATGAAGTGTCCACGTTTTATGAGAATGTTATTATAGCGCTTAACTTCAGAATTAAGTACTTTCCCCACGGCCATTTCACTTAGACCTCAGCTAACGCTGAAACCGTTCATACTAAAGTGGATTTCGTATTTTTTTTTTCTTCTGAAATTAACCTCACCGCGACTTCGTTACCGCGGAGTCGAGATTATGAAATTATACACATTTTGTTTTTATGATGAAAGAACCTCGTTACTTTTTAAAAGGTACCTTTTATACAGAGACTGTATCTACAGAGATTCATACAAAATTAAAGTAGAAAGTTAATTGGATATCATAATATGATTTTATGTTATTGTGTTTATAACTTAACCAAATAATGGATAATTGTATTATAATGTGTGATATTATCACATCACACTTCACACTAATATTATAAGGGCGAAAGTTTGTATGTATGTGTGTGTGTGTGTGTGTTTGGTACTCTTTCACGTCACAACGAATGAACCAAATTAACTGAAATTTGGAATTGAGATAGCTCATACCCAGGATTAACACATAGGCTTATCCTGAAAAATTTAAAAACCTTAATCCGCGCGGACGAAGTCGCGGGCATCATCTAGTTGTGATATAATTGCACACGCACATACGATATAATGTAATATAGTAACGGTTAATTAATTTTTGGCGTCAATTATAAAGTTAATGATATTACGGGTTTGAGCATCACGCATATTCAAAAGTTAGAACCGTAAAAACCGAGAATTAGGAGTCATAAAAGGACACATTCGGTTCGTCATTTCAACTTAATTACGATTTTACCGAAGTGCAGGTACGTAGGGGGGAGGTGGAGGGGGGAGCGGTATCGCACGTGCCTCGCCTGCGTAATTAGTTAAACAATTTTCATATTAGCTTAAATAGTACCTTGGTTGGATGGCCCGAGAAAATTTATTTATTTATTTATTTTATTAAGGTTTACAAACAACGTCACATTGTATTAATTATAACTGGCTTATAAACTAGAGTAAAGTACGAAATAAAAGTTAGTAAAGCGGAAAATATGTCACAAATTTTCAGTTAGAACTTAATTATTAGGTATGTTCAAAGTTTTGTTCACATATGAACATGTCACCCTCATAATCACACTAAACACATCACATCACACTAATATTATAAAGGCGAAAGTTTGTATGTGTGTGAGTGTATGTTTGTTACTCCTTGCGCTATAATGATAGAACTCATTTGGCTGGAGATAAAAATAGCTCATACCCAGAATTAACACATAAGCAAAATTTTATCCTGGAAAGTTGAAGAGTTGCCGCAAAAATTGAAAAACCGCGGACGTGGACGAAGTCGCGGGCATCGGCTAGTTTACAATAGGAGTGACACACCGCCAGCTTCCTAGCTCTGGGCAAGTATTAACTGAGAATTTATATATTATATTTTTAAGAGATATATAAACACATTACATTAGGTACACATAACATTTAAAATCATTTAAAGGGCTGAACATTTATTTAACAAACCAATGCAATGAAATGTTCTTTCAATTAAATCTCAAAAGAGAGAGCGTAAATTTTGAATACAATATCGCTTATAACTTGTGCCACGTTCAAAATCTAAGCGATTTCGCGTTAGTGGCGGCGTAAGTTTCCGCGCGAGCGTGTGTATGTGTGTGTGCGATGTTGCACAGTCTTGTAATAATTGTAACTACCTCCAACTTGTATAATTGAGTGAAGAAGTGAACAAAGTATGTATTAAAAAATTTAAAAATCATTAATCCCCCGACCAAATCCGGTCAATGCGACCAATCTCCACAGAGATTAGCATCTACGCGGTAGATATTATAGTAAACGAGTGTGTGCGTAAAGATAGGTTCACTCTATTCCCGCACTCTCACAGTCCGATGGTACGGAAATTCGTCACGACCTGAGAGATTTCAGGCGTAGAAGCGACGTCTTTATGCAGCACAAAGGTGGCACAGCGCAAAATTCTTAACTCCGCGCTAGAATTAACTGAGAATTTCTTTACAGAAAAACCCATAATTTTTTTTATCCGACCCGAGAATCGAACGCGGGACCTCATCATCCACAGACGCATAGTAAAAAGCACCCTCAAAAACAATGTTCAAGAGCCCCTCGCAACAGTTACGAGCCACCTTTACTTATTAACTGGCGAACAAAGAAATCGTAACTTCGACGCAAGTTGTCAAACAACTGCCGTAATTGTGTCGATTCCGAATCACTTGGGCGAAATTTGAAAACTTTTAATGGCATGCCGCGGACTTTGTCACGGAAATTCGTCAGTTCAACTCTTGGATGGCTCGAACGCCTGGGCTCAGAATGTTTCATTGAATTTTCTGTATTGTCTGACCGAGCATAAAAACGATATTCTTTTTTTTAAACAAGCTTTTATTTGTTGTTCTGGATACATCATCAGACCCTGGATATTATCTAAGAGTTTTATTCGTCTTGTCAAGACGAATAAAACTAGCCCAAATGAAAAAAAGCTTGTAAAAAGAATATTAAGCAAGCTGAAATCTAAATACATATATATATAAGAAAATAGGGACTGACTGAATTATTGACTGACTGATCTATCAACGCACAGCTCTAACCACTGGACGGATCGGGCTGGCCATATAGATAGCTATTAGAACGTAGGCATCTGCTAAAAAAGGATTTTTGAAAATTCAACTCCTAAGGGGGTAAATGTGATTGAAAAATCGAAATCAACGTGAGCGAAGCCGCGGGCAAAAGCTAGTTAACTAATATTATTCTCTCCCTTCCAAATAAACGGAAAACTTGAGTTAGAAGTGGGCAAGTACGCCAATGGTGCAACGGGTTGAGTTCGAACCGTCGACATTTCTGGTATCAGTGCTTCTGAGTTAGTAAACCTTAAGTTCGTTTACCCGTAAGTAAATCTAAACACGGGTCTGCAATCGTTTTCCAAAGATTTTGATATTATTTCACCCCAAAAACTTTTCCTCATCGCCACAAGTTACAACTTTTTGACATGAAAGTATTTACATTAGGGCCATTACAGTTTATTTTATCGAACTAAAGCCATCCATTCAAAGTCCTAGTTCTGAAAGCTACGTGCTTTTCCTGTGCGCCGTTCCTGAAAAAATATCCGGTGCGATATCTAAATGTACGATAAAGAAGTTCCATAAAAAGGGAAATTATAAAGAAACGGGAAGCATCTAGTTGTTTTTTATGTACAAAATTACCATCGGGTCCTCACATATCAGGAAGTTGCCGAGTTATTTACGAATTTTCCTGCATCTAAGGAACTTAGGTGGGGAGCTCACGCGCAATTTTTAACTTAAATGTCTCTGGATTACTGTCTTATTATGATTGCGTCCAGTGTAATCGCAATTGCCTCTGATTGGTCGAATTTATGGCGTTCTTGCTGCACCAATACATTTCAACCAATAGTAAAAAAATACCAGCCAATCAGAGGAGACTATGACCGTAGCAATAATTTTTGGATAATCTCACAACTGTCTCAAAGGTCGTGAGGACTAATCAAATAAAATTCATTTATTTCTTCACAGGGCATCGTGCAAGTCAAATTCAAAATTGTTTATTTCATGTATATTTAGTAGGCCAACCTGTGGCTTAGATGACACGTCAAGACTTTACCACCGGTTCCAAAAGCTGCTGAGAAGAGCCGGCAAGAAACACAGCAGTTGCTCTTTTCAAAAGACAATGTTACAAATTTCAATGTATACCCTAATATTACAATACTAAATGAAAAAGTAATATTTAGTTGTAATCCCCCAAACCAGGAAAATCTGTAAAATGGCGTTGCAATTGTGCATTGTGGAATCAACATTTTCTAAATATGCTCCGGTGTCGGAGAGAATTGTTCGTCGAATGTGTTTCGAAAGAGTTTGGGTGACGCTACGTGTTGGTGTTGTGTTGGTGCTCCTTGTGTTCTGGAGGAATGACGGTCTACGGCGCACGGCGATGTTTTGCCATAAAGATTTTTCTGATTTGGCGGATTACAGCAAAATATTACTTTTTCTTTTAATATTATCGCGGAATTCCGCAAAGTAACGCCTGCTTCTATCCAATATTTCATATTATAATGTAATAAGCTATTATACTATCTCGTGGGCAGTGTCCAGTACTGCTATCAGGCATCGCTATCACTTGTCCCAAAACAAAGTATCTCAAAATACACCTTTACATTCTCGCATGAGACCGCGACTTAAGCGAGCATGGCTGGGAGTCGATAAGGGAATTTTTTTGAAATTTAATGAAGGAGATGTATTATAATGGCAGCGTGTAATGACTCCCCGGGCGGTGACGTGAGTCTTTGTATGTTCTCGTGTACAGAAAGAACCACAGAATAATAATAAGCAGAAGAAAGGCCTTCGGGATTTTTTTTCAGTGAAAATTTAGTTCATATTCTTATTTGTTTGTATTTTTTCACGGTATATTCGTAAAATTTAATTTTCAAAACACTTGTTTTTATCTACTTATCTGTCTTGACCTCTATGAAATTGTTACAATAAAACTTATATAGCCTATACTAACTTAATTATCAAAGCACAGATATCTTTTCTAATTCTAAATGGTTACTTGTGCCCAATCTGGCTAGAGGGGGCTGGCGATACCTTGAGATGATGATGACGACGAATAAAAGAAATTTAAAAATACTACTTTAAAAAAAATGCGTTTTGAAACAGGAGTTTTTTGTATTTAGTTTTTGTATCAGCTTTATAATTTTATCTTTTTATTACGTAAGTTTATTCAGCACAGGCGCTTCCATAATATCGTACCTACTTAACACCGCAAAGTCTGAAATAGAGGTGGCAAAAAAGCATCTTCGTTGAGATCGGATCATTTGTCTCTGAATCAGTTCAAAGATTCGAATCGGTGAAACGAATTTGAATCACTTGGATCATCGATTCTCAACTGGAGCAGAAACCTCCTATCGCATTTTATTGACCTTTGTTAAGAATTTAATACATATGAGTTTTATCAAATAGAACAACCAAAAAAAAAGACGTGTGGCACTCGGGGACTGCCGCGGTAAAGCTATTGCATAGCATTTTTTATCAACGCCATCTAGCGGTGAGAATTCCCGTGTCAGGTTATTTTCGTTACGGAATTTCTGGATTCAGTCTCCACGCTCAAAGCCCGCGATAGAAGCTATGCAATAGCTTAAAAATACATCATACAATAATTCTGTTATATTTTGTCATTAAAGCATTAAAAATAACGATTAACTAGGGGATCAGAATCCCATAGTAATTTCCGAACCTTCGCATCTTTCGCGTCTCTCACATCATTCGTGTCAGAGAGATCGTCGACTCTCAACGACTCTCTTAGGAACGAGATTCAGTTGAGCCAAATGAGGCATTAGTAGTAGTGTTAGAGATTCGAATCAGTAGATCACTTTGAAGAAATGACTCACTGAGTCATTTCAGTAAAGAGATACACACGCTTAGCATGGAATCGCATGCGCGATCCCGCGGATACTATCACTAGGCTATCACAACTCTCGGAACTTCGTAATAGCAAGGAGACCTTTATACCTGAATATTATTTTACAAAATACTTACGCAACGAATTTAGGAGCCTCTTCCTTCAAAATCAGGTCGAGTCTTGAAGCAACATTAATGACGACATAACAGCGACTTCTCCTAACGTTACAATATGAATGCTTCGTTATTTTTATTAAGATAATATCCTTAAAAGCCGCCTCGTGACAAAGGCTCTACTAAATTGTGAATGTAGGCCTACCCTCCCTTGTGGTGTATTTCCATTGTATTGTCCCTGCGTATGAGATGTCCACTCACTCTCGCCTTGAAGGCATGAATTTTTTATTGTGAAAACACACAGTGAAACACAGTGAAAACCTCGTGGCGAAAATTTGGGCTTCCTTTCTTCTCCCAGGTTGGCAATTATTACTGTTTAGGGTTATGCGCCTTTCAAGCAATTAAATAATATATTACTTTTCTCACTATAACGGAGAAGGAAAACTTTGAGAGATAATCTGCATGTCTTAGAGTTCTCCATAATGTAGTATGAACTCCATAATGTAGGATTGCCAGGAACCCAATAAAAATGTCCCCACTATGTGGAAGAACAATCACAACCGATTTGCTAAGCGTTGCGGGATCCTTGCACCACCTATGTAAATCAGTGGGCATGTACCCATCAGTTAAACCGTAATAACGTGAGAGTATAATAGAAACGCGCGCTTAGTTGGGATCATAACATTATTTGCAAGCAAAATACGCCCGTATTTATGTACGCCGAAATAATTTGCTGTAACGATTTTGTGTGCTCGCTATTATTTTTATATACGCATATATCACGACGATGTTGCCCCGCGCCTCTTAAAACATCGAGGACTCCCTTATGACGTATAATAAGGGATAATATATTATTTCATATTTTAGAAGTATCTTATTAAAGTAATTCCTTAGAGTCATACAACCATGAATTTTGTTGAGAGGTTACCTAAGAGCATAGAGAAAAAAATATACTAATTTATCTATGCTGAGAGTCATAGACAAATTATATGTAGGCATAAAAAAAGAACTGCTTCTTCGAACATATATGATTCCCGCCGCCCATGAAGATTTATTTGATGACAAGACAGCCCTAGACTGCAATTGGCTACTATCTTAGATTACATCGTCACTTACCATCAGGTGAGAATGCAGTCAAGGGCTATCTTGTCATCGAATAAAATAATAATAAACCAGCCAAGTGCGAGTCGTCACTCGCACACGAAAGGTTCCGTACCATAGTATCAGCGATTGTTAAGGTCGAGCTAAAACGCCGAAAAAAATCACGTTTCTTGTATCCCCCCCCTTATTTTTTATTTTATTTGTTGTTATAATGACAATAGAAATATCAAATACACATTCTGTGAAAATTTCAAGTGACAACCTATTACCGGTTCATGAGATACAGCCCGATGACAGACAGACGGAAGAACGGACAGTGAAGGCTTATTAATAGGCTCCAGTTGGCAACCTTTGGGTACGGAACCCTAACAAGGAGTTTATTTCATTAATTTCATTGTATCCGGTTTCTATTCCAATTGAATATTATCTGGACGGTACAAGCCCCTCTTATATCTGTTATTTACTCGTAGGTAGCCGCGGCCGCGCTGTAACGTTTCTTTTATTTCGCTCCGCGCCCGCGCCATATCGAAATCCGTATTTGAATATATTACAGATAGTCGTAAATGGGGCGGAACAAGTCATAAGCTGACGCGATTTTTCTTTTATAAATAGGATTTATTTGTTTTTCCTTCAATCACGTAGAAGCGGAGCTACGGATAGACGTAGAGTTGAGTTGAGGACTTTTTTTAAATAAAGAAATATTAGCCAAGCTAAACTTGTATAGTATTCTCCTCTCCCCAACCAATAAAAAGCTTTTGTATGGAGTGGTTATAACAATATTCGATCGTCACCCGTTGCATTATTGTTACAAAAATGCAACGGGTGAGCATCGAATCGGCCTTTTAGTTTTCAATCCGCCTCTTGAACCATTGGGCTATTGAGGCTTTTGGTTATTTGATTTAAAATGAATCGATATTACTAATTTTGTAAATGTAAAGTATTTATTTGTTGATTTGTCCTTGAATCAGGCAGCAATGTGGCGACGGATTGACGTGATTTTTGCAAGGGTCTACCCTCAGTCTGGAGAATGATATATTCTCCTCTTTATTGCGAAAAGCTAAGAGTATCTACTGGTGTTATAAGTACCTATATCTAAACACCGCCTGGACAAAATCGCGGGCAAACTCTACTTTTAAAATGATATCACGTGACAGTGATAGGTTTTCCTTAACCTATTTTGGTTATAAAGCAACAAACAAAGAAAACAAATAAGTAACAAAAAAGAACAAAGTAAAACTTAACAAATAAAAATCGGGACGTGGTCGGTGACAGTGAGAGTTTATCAACAAACTTCTGTGCAGATAATAATGTAAAATGATATTAAATAAATCGTTAAATCCCGTAACTTGCGCCGGGCCAAAGGTCCAGTAGAATGGTCTTTCGCACAGTTTTCACCACCCGTTTGAATGGAAATGACTTTATTCAGATAACAGCCGCGATTTTATCGCACGCTCATGTTTGTTGACACCATTCAGGGGATTTTTAGAAGTAATTAAATACACGGACTTAATCCGGATGTACGTCCCGATTTTCGGGTTATTTTGTATCGTCGGGACAGACACATTAGGCTTAAATTGGATTTAGGTCTAATTTGAATTTTAATTCGGAATTAATTTGAAAATTGTTTGTTTTAATTAACGGCACTAGTCCTTTTTGAATGGATACGGGGATAGACTTTTGAACTTGAGAATTTGAAGCAAAGACAATTTCATGAATACGCTCGTCTAAAGTTTTCAGACAGTGAAAAATATTATTTTTACCTTTTAATGGTGATTTTTATTTTGAATTTGTTATGTCTGCAAGTAACGCAAGGTTGAAATATTAGTTAGTATAATATAATCAAGAAGAAAAAAGCAATTTTAGAAAAATATTGATTGAATCGTAGTTCTTATACATGGCAAAAGATGGCGTTAGTAGTTCGTAATGTCTTGCGAAAACTTTTGGTTAGCCTTTTTCTTTTTAAGAAATATCATAGAAGAAGTTATAAATTTTTCAGCAAAACTTTATTTTAATTTTGTTATTAACATTTCATAAAAAATATCAAAAAAATACCTAAAGCACGATGATTGTTTACATGTTTAGTTCTACAAAACGTTCACAGATGTCGCAAGTAGGATGAATTTGTCTATGATCAAAGCTTTTATAAAGCTCCTATTGGAAAACCGATATCTTTAAATAGAAAAATGAATTGCTATTCGTTAGTCTGGCGAAAACTAAAAAACGGCTTGGCCGATTTGAATAGTTCTTTTTTGTTTTGTTCGATTTAATACAGTATTCGGGGGTGGTTTAAAAATAAAAAAAAAATCAAAATTGGCAGGAGTTGGACTTGGGATTAATTAGAATAGATGGCGGGGGCGAAGCAGTGGGCAAAAACTAGTTATGTATATAAAAATTTACCTATTATGATTAAATACTTATTTCATGTCAGCTTTTCCTAGACGATGACTCATTGAAAAAATGACAATTTATAGTA
Source organism: Hipparchia sbordonii (assembly GCA_038048805.1). Lineage (NCBI taxonomy): Eukaryota > Metazoa > Arthropoda > Insecta > Lepidoptera > Nymphalidae > Hipparchia > Hipparchia sbordonii. The sequence goes on from CM076113.1 coordinate 594,637, forward strand.
GATTTAGGTGATTTTAATAAGAGATCGTATCGTCTTCAATCGATAAGACGTCCATGGCTGGACATAAACCTCTTATAGGGAAGTTCACATGCCGCGATCTTGTGCGGAATGTATCCAGCGGCTATTTGTGACTCATTAGATATTACAGTCAAAAAAATAATTCCAGATTTTTGGCAAAGTTCATATTGTTATACTCTGGTGACAGAAGATATGGCTTTTTCTTGCACAAAGAATTAGTCTGGCTGTAGCACGGAAATGAAGCCAGTATTCTTGGCACGTGCCACACGCCACTAGGTCATGGCCCATGGGAGCTTTATAAATAAGCGTCTTGTTAATCATGAAACGAGTCATTAAATATTAATATTATTATAAATATTTGATTTAAAAACCAATTAAGGGCACTCGTCATCGGCAATTAAAGCGGACATAAAATGGCTATTGCCGGCAGCTGACCAGAACTGTGCCTGACCGAGTATCGAACTCTGTCCTCGACAGCAGCTGTTAGGTATTGCGTTACTGATAAAATATAAATGTAAAAATTCTTTTTACAAAACCGACTTCAAACGCCATTACAAAGTATATCAATTGTACCCATAAAATTTGTAGAGGTCCCTCGATTTCTCCAGGATCCCATCATTAGATCCTGACCTAATGACTCTTTCAAACAAAAAAGAATTTTCCAAATCAGTCAAGGCGTCAGATTCAAACGAATTGAGAACCTCCTCCTTTTTTTGAAGTTGGTTAAAAATACATTACCTGTTTGTCTATGTACCTAATAACTATAAGTCAGTGTACTATTTCAGCGAACTTGAACGAGCGAGCTTGAACGATTCAGAAATGGTCGAAGTTTCAGCCAATAGTTAAGAGTTTCGATCATTACACTAATATATGTCAAACTATGGTGATTGGTGTCACTATGGTACTTGATTATTTGCCACTTGTTTCCATTTTGGTACAGCACTCTAGAAATGTCATGATAACTCAAGGCAAGCAACATTTTTGAAAAAGGGCAATAAACTGACTTCAAAGACAAAACTGGTGGAATAGTTGGTACTATGCAACAAATATTTGACCAACATCGCAAGGTCATCCGTCAGCTGTTGCGATCAGCTGTTACTGCATTTCATAGAAACGTAGCCTCTCAACGTCTTTTCACAAAGGATTTTTAACTCTATTTTCATGATGTTATGGTTTGAAATTTTGTAAGCTTTGTAATTCTGCTGCTTGAGATTAAAACCTCGTAAGCACATTTGTAACATGTCAAATAATTCGTAGAATGTGATCTTTTAATTGTTTAGCCTAAATGTATGTGTAACTGTGTTATTCAGTGCAGCAACGGTATGTGGTATTTCGCATAGCTATAGTTGAGAACTTGGAGAGTTATACAGTCTCCCTTTTATCCCTGAAAAAAAAAACAGAGTTTTACCGTGGGAGTTTAAAGACCTAACTACTTGTGGACGCTCCTTGTGGACGGAGGCGGGGACAAAATCTAGTCAGACTATAATAATTCATTCTTACACGTCACGTATTCCTTTCTGCAAGAAACTACTTGTTTACCTTTTAAGAAAGCTAAGAAAAAGTAGATTTTACAAAGTTTTCGTAAAATGTCACTTAATTAGTTTTGATCTTGAGCAGTCGAGTGGGGGTTGATAACAGTTAACTTCCGTTACTACTGGCAGGCATGAGGCATCCCATTCACAAAATTCCACTTTTGAAAGCGATCAGCTGACGGGCCGGTTCCACGCCGGCGGCACACCGGCGTGCGCACTACGCGCGCAGACGCGTGGTATAGCGAAATGAGGGGAGGTCGGGGGTGGATGGTAGTACAAAAATCTATTTTATTATTATCTGGTATTCAATTGCAAAATTGTTTTTCCTTCAATAACTGATATTCATTAAGGATCTCTAACGACCCCGCAATGGGATATGCAGTCTTGGAAGACTCCTCTGTAGATGGAATGATGATTTCAAGTAAGTCGCTCACAGCCGCTGATTACAAGCGAAACAAGATTAAGCAATCCCTACAAGAGGCATTTTCTAGCAGTGGAAGATTCAAAATGTCACTTGCTGGCAATGTTGAAGGACGCGAGAAAATCTGTATACAGTTCTGCATACAGCAATCTGCATAGAGTTCTTCACAATATTTTTAATAGGTGTGCGAAGTCTGCCAGTCATAATTGGACCAGTGTACGTGCTTAACGGCTACTGGATACAGGCAGTACATGACCGAGGCTTGTAGAAGTCAACGCAAAGAAAAATGAAAAAAAAGAACATAAAAATAATTTTTTATATTATTATTTAAAGCTTTTTAGTGTAGCTTCATAGGACCAATTCATTAGATCTCCTACATTTTTCTTCTTTTTCTTCTTCTTTACCAACTTATAGACATCCACTGCTGGACATAGGACTCTTGCATGGACCTCCACAGCCCTTAATCTTGCGCCGCCTGAATCTCGCTGCTCCCTGCGACTCGTTTGATGTCGTCGGTCCACCTCGTCGGGGGTCTGCCAATACTGCGCTTCCCGGTGTGGTTTGAACTCGGTTAAAAATAGATTATAGGTAAAGTTGTACCCCTCGTAGCTAGTCCCCGGCCTCCCCTAGCCCGCACTTGCCGCACGCACCTGGGGCAGGTGACGCGCCCGTCAGCTGGTGAGCCGGTCGCCTCCAGTGTCAGCCTAATCTCCTCGCATTGCTAATTTTAATGTATTTAGTTCGAGCCAATATTCGTAATTTATTTTAACCGATACCTATATTTTATTAATTATATTAATAAACACCTTCCTTGAAGCAGATGTTCACGATTTGGGTCCTATTTTGAAATCTTTAATTAATTAATTATCCTATGAGTAACATTTGACAGTTCTATTTAAATGTATTTAGTACTTATTTAGCGTCGACTTCTTAATGTTTCAAATCTTAGATTTTTCAATTTTCACCGTCTTCAAAATATTTCAACCACTGAATTAGTTTTGCATTTTGACAGATTGCAAATTTAAAAACTGTCGAAACTTCCACCTTATTCGTCAGTTAAACGTTACTTGAAAGTGATAACATAGGCCTTAATTCCACCAATTTCATGAAATTTCACGTGGGAATGTGATATACTATTTATTGGTTTGTCCTTCAATCTCGTAGCGACGGAGCAACGGACTGTGGTTATTTTTTTTTAATGGTTACGTAATAATAAATTTGAAAACCTGCAGAGTCACTTAGGCTACGTTTTATCACGGAAAAATTAAGAGTACCCGCGGGATTTATTAAAACTTAATTTCACGCGGACAATCAAGAGTGAATAGGCATTTTCTAGGCAAGCGCGCTCCAGCTAATAGGCTGCATTTTCACTTACCATCAGGTGTGATCGCAGTATAGTCTAGTCTAAGTATAGTCTAGTCTAAGTCTAGTATATTTAATAATATAAACGTAAAAATTCTGTTTACAAAACCGACTTCAAACGCCATTACAAAGTCATTGTGCCTATAAAATTTCAACACTTCCCTCGATTTCTCCAGAATCCCTTCATTAGATCCTGACTTGATGACAATAGAACCACCTGTGAAGTATACCCTCTCAAACAAAAAAAGAATTATTTAAATCGGTCGAGGCGTCTTCGAGTAATCGGGGAACATACATAAAAAATAATAAAAAAAAGATTCCGACGGATTGCAAACCTCCTCCTTTTTTTAAGTCGGATAAAAAAAAACGAAGGCGTCGGTCGGCAAGAGCTATACAGGATAGACGTAGTAACATAAAGCTGCATCCGCACGCTTGGCAAACCTCGGCAAACCTTCACAAACGCAAACGTGCGGATAGAGCGTTTGCCATGGTTTGCCTACGCTTGCGAGCGTTTGTGGCCGATCCATCGAGTGTCGGTCTTTTGATCGCAAACCAAAGGGAATTTGCCACAAGCGCTTGCGTCTCCGTCCACACGTTTGCGCGCACTCAGTCTCGTTTGTGCACTGGCGGCGATTAGACGTGTTATTGTATTACGATTTACGTATCGCACCTTTAGAAATCTTCATTTTGTGAGTTGGTAAAAACGTAAAATGAATGACTGGTCGACTGAAGACTTTTGAAGACGATTTGTTATATATATTTAATTAATTAATTAGTTTTATATATTAATAATAATAAGTGGCGACTCCGCACCGGAAAATGGTATATAATGGTATGGTAATAGGTGGACCGACACCATCAGGCGACCCTCAGGGAGCCACTGGGTACAGGTGGCGCAAGACCGAAGCCTGAGGAAGTCCATGCAATAAACAGTCCAGCAGTGGACGTCTATCGGTTGATAAAGAAAAAAAACAAAATATCTATTGAGTACATACTAGAATAGAGTAGAATATTTTTTTATTCAAATAAATAAACTAGGTAGGTACCAAGTCTTTTCGAACATACTACTAGCTACTACTACTAATCTATAATATTATACTAAAACTGTAACTGGACAAATTGTGCACATGAAATATGTTTTGAAAATTTTAATTAGAGGACGCTTTACTATCAACTAGATGACGTCCGCGACTTCGTCCTCGCGGATTAAGGTTTTTTAATTCCCGCGGAAAGTCCTTAATTTTCCGGGCTAAAATGTAGGTATGAGCTATCGCTATTCCACATTTCATTCAAATCGGTTCATTAGTTGTGGCTGAAAGAGTAACAAACATCCATCCATCCATCCATCTATCCATCCATATTCCATTTTAGTAGGATTATTGATCGATACTGAGCTTAAAACATTTGTAAAAATAACTTAAGCCAAATAATAAAGCCGACACAAGTTCGACGTCCGTCATGCTTGCCTGTTCAGAACATACAAACGCCCTCGCAAGCGTGCGGATGATTCCCAAATTCAAGGCAAACGTTTGTAGAGGTTTGGCGTTTGCCGTTTGCCACAAGCATGCGGACGCGGTATAACAGTTAAGACACATTCTAACTCCCCGTCAGCGATCGGCCTTAACGCACCAATAAAATCTACATTTTAACTATTTCCTAACACTGCATACGTAATTAAACATTTCCACTGTCCTGGCCAAAAACAATCAAATCAAAGTATCTCGGATAAAAAATGTACCGGTCAAGTGTGAATCGGGCTCACCTAGTCGGGGTTCCGTACTGCAAAAGTGACCTGGTTTTTTAACAGTTTATTGTTACGTGACTTTAGCACAGTTTCTAAAATACTCGTAAATGTCTGTTCTCTCGAAAATCTGAAACTACTCATTTTATAATACCTAATATTATAGTCGTTAGCTTTGTTTAGCTGAAATATAAGAAGAATAATATTATATTACATGGTTTTACATGTAATAAGTACCTAACAACTTCTACTCGTATAGGACTTATTATACTGCGTCGTATTCCTCATTGTTGAGGGTCCTAGCCCAATATTCACATAATGGCAATAGTTTTCTTGGAATAATAATACAGTTCCTACATATAACGTTACGACTCGTTTACGAAAACAAGATTTCCTCTCGATTTTCCATGATTTCGAATTCGAGATCAGTGATAAAAACTAGGACCAACGGTTTAACGTACACTCTGAAGTATGGAGGAAATAAAAGACTATCAGAGTTGGTCACCCATCCTGTTAACGACTGGAGTCAACATTGCTTGGCCAGCGTCAACGTTTTATATGTGCTGTCAAAACACGGCCACACGCCCCTCAAAAATAATAATAGAGGACATTTTTTTATTCGTTGAAAAGATAGTCCATGAGTGCGATCTCACTTCATGGTAAGTGACAATGCAGTCTAAGATGGTAGCGGATGGTGATGGGACATATATCTATTTTGCAATTCAAAATAACGCAAAGAAAAATTTTAATAGTGTAAACCACAGAGTAAATAGTTATTAAATATTTAAAACGTGTAATTGTTTACCTACATTATATTTCGTACATTTTTATACTTCAATTCAAAAACCTTAAACTTCTTCAGAAGTTCCTGAGAAAATCAGCTCTAATTAAGAGGTTTTCTTTCCGGGTATGGACCCCTAAAAGTACCAACACATGTTTACCTTTTGTAAAATCAATACCATACAATTTCAACTCTAAAGGTTATAAAAATAGAGCTCAAAATCAATTTATTGTTCCTTCCTCAAGTGAATTTTCAGGTCAAATCATTGGACACGCGCCGACAACTATAAGCACATTGTAGGGGTCAATGACCCCCAAATTGTATGACCTTTTTACAGTCTATGAATAAATTAATTACGCCTCAATCGCTTAGCGCCGAGTGGTAATTATCATCAGTAAGAGCTTTGAAAAGCTTAAATGAAGACATTTTTTGGTACAAAGTCTCTTTTTTAATCGACTTCACTATGCCAGGGAGGTCCTTACTAATACTTAGGTACCTACTATGGAATGTGAAAGTGTTTTTGTTTGTTGGTTTGTCCTATAATATTATATATAGGTAAGTATATATAATTTATATATCAAAATCAAAATTTATTGATTTGTTGAAATAGGTTAGTACAAGTTCTTATATAGGTATTGCTATGCATATGCATTTCACGCCGTAAGGCGTACAATTTTTTTTACCTTAAAACTAGAAAATACCACTCCTACATACATTAAAAATTTTTTCGTCGATGTACCTATTCTGTGATACAATCATAATTTTTTTTATTAAGGATCTTTAAAAGTTTTTGTTTTATAGATATTCAAATTCAAATACAAATTCAAAATTATTTATTTCGTGTAGGCCAACTTGTAGCTCTTATGACACGTCATAAATCTACCACCGCCTGGTTCAGAATGCATATTCTGCTGAGAAGAGCCGGCAAGAAACTCAGCAGTTGCTCTTTTCAAAAAAAAAAAAAAATTTGTACAATAGGTAACAAAACTATGCTATGTATACAGTGCTTCCACAATGAAGCTTCAAAAATGCATATGTACATATAATCCAACACATTCAAATTCAAATACTTTGTTTATTTCATATAGGCCAACTTGTAGCTCTTATGATACGTCATGAATCTACCGCCGGTTCGAAGGATTATATTAGTAAGGATAATAACATGTGAAAGAGATAATATAGCCGGCGATGTAGTGCGCTTGCTATTAACATTAAATACAGCACGGTTCGGCGCAGACACGCTTCAGCGGGCGGAGCGGACGAGGCCCGCGGGAAATATAAGCTAAATGCTACACTTTGGAAATAACCGTTTTAAACTCCGCGCCGGTATTAGTTTAACGCATTTTTTGTATAACGTTTTTTCGGTGTGAAAAATAATATGTATTAAAAAAGTAGGAGGCTTTTCTGGTGGGGGACTTTTGCCAACTAATCAAAAGAGTAACACTTTATTTGTTTATTTATTCATTCTGTACATCATAACCTTAAAAACTAAACTTAAAAATAGAAAGGACGTGTACAACTAAGGAATGTGCTTCATAAAACGTCAAAACACGGCATAGTATGGCAGCTTGTATTGAATCCTACGAATAAATACTTTATTTATTCGTAACGTGTATTTTTCATTTTCAAGAAATGATTATTTTTAACCGACTTCCAAAAAAGGAGGAAGTTCTCAAATCGTCGAAATCTTTCTTTTTTTAATGTATGTTCCCCGATTACTCGAAGACGCCTGGAACGATTTGGAAAATAATTTTTTTGTTTGGAAGGTTATACTTTTCAGGTAGTCCTAGTTTTTTCTAGTAGTAACGAAATTTTGTAGGGAGAGTGTATGGAGCTACTGAATCGTGACGTCATGTTGCAATAGCGCTCTCTTTTTCTAACTTAAAAGCTCTATATTTTCAAGACTAGTTAAGATATTAAAAAAAGAAAAATGATCATTGTATTTATAATATTAAAAACCTTTTATTTTAAGTATATAAAAAAAATTAGTCAAATATAGAATTAAAAACATGCTGTTTGATTCCGGTGTGGGCTAATGGACGAAAACTGCAATTTTATAGTATGTAATTTAATATTTTATAGCGATACCTCGGTAGTGTAAGAGCCGGTAACAAAGTAACTACACATTATAAAACTATAAAGTGGGGCAGCTCGTTTTTACGACTGGCATCTGCCAGTAACCAACAATATTCATAAAATGAGTATAAAACGATTCTCAACATTTGTCACTGAAATAAAAAATAATAGAATCATATTGCGTCATAACTCATAGCATAAACCAATTATTATACTCATTTTATACTGAGTCCGTTAAACTGTTTTTTGTTGTGACAGATTGTTTTTGTTGCGACTGAAACATTGACTACCCACAATCGATTATATTAACGAGCGTAATTTTCAATCACTTTTCAATTAAGTACCTTCTATTTGAAGGTACATAGGCAGGTACGCGTACCGTATCTTCGTCTTCGTCTTCGTTTCCTGGGAATCTTTTCCGCAAGTAGGCGTCGATTCGCCCGTTTTGCGTGGTTCCACTGGTATAGCTCCCCGCCGGATCACTCCAGCCAGCCGAGCTCCCTCCAAAATCCGAGCAGACCACCCAGGTCGGCGAGGACTTCAGGAAGGGTAGCTGGAGAGCCAATGTAATCGTGCCGTTGGTTGGATACACCACTGCATTTAAGCAGTACGTGTTCCGGTGTCTCATCGCCCTCCATGCATGCTCTGCACAGAGGACTGTCGGTAATACCTAGAATGTAAAGGTGTTTGTTTAGTGGACAGTGTCCTGTTATTGTACCTACAACTACCTTTAGTTTAACACGGGTCAGTTGTATTAGTTTTTCTGTTAGTCGTTGATTTAGGCAGGGAAAAGCCTCTTTTGTTTGTCTACAATCTGTGGTGCTGGCCCACAGATCAGCGTGTGTACTTACTGTTCTGTTGTGCAACCAAGTTTTGTATTCGCAGAAGGGTATGGGAGCGATAGGTTCCGGACCCGCCACCTTCAGCGTTGAGGCTCGCCGAGCTAGTTCATCGGCTGCGTCGTTTCCTATGTTGTCACTGTGACCTCTTACCCAGCGCAGTGTAATGTTGTTTGACTTTGTAAGTAACTGTAAGGCATTGTGACAGTCCAGTATAAGTTTTGAGGAGGTCGTATTTTTCGCCAGGGCCCTCAGTACTGCTTGACTATCCGTGTTTATGTTAATATTGAAATCTGTTACCTGTCTGTTGGCCATGGCTATGGCCGCCACCGTGATGCCGACGCACTCCGCTTGAAAAACTGTGTTGTTCTTACCGAGGGCGTGGGCAATGTTTATGTTTAGCTCGGGACAGTAGACTCCAGCTCCTGTACCCATGCTTGTTTTAGAACCGTCCGTGTAAACGTCGATTGTGTTGATGGTAGACGGAGGGGTTGTTGTGTCATCCATGTTGATCTTGTAATTCTTTTCTATTACATGTACCTTTTGTGTTTTGTCACAAATCCACCCCAATTTTGGACACTTTGCTTGTTCAAGTGTTAGTATCCGGGTGTGTGTTGTGATTGTTTCCTTCCACAGTCCATAGGTTTTTATTCTAAGGGCCGCAAGGGTGGCTTCTTCCCTTATATGTAGGTGTAGCGGGGGTATTCCAAGTATTGCTTCTAATGCACTTGTTGGTGTGGTGCTCATACAGCTTGTGATCGCTAGGCACGCTTGTCTTTGGAATTTTTGTAGCTCCTGTTGGGTTGTTGTAAGAAGCGTTCTGGGCCACCAGACTACAGCCGCATATATCAGAGAGCTTCTTACAACAGATAGATAAAGCCACTTCATTATTTGTGGCTTAAGACCCCAGGTTTTCCCAATCATGCGTTTGCATTGATTTAGGACAATTGTTGCTTTATGTATTTTTGTGTCTATGTGTTTTTTCCAGTTTAGCTTGCTGTCTAGGGTAACTCCTAGGTACGTTACCTCTCTTGTTAACGTTAGACTAGTGCTAAAAAGTGTTGGCATCTTAGATATGTCAGGTTTCCTTTTGTTTGTAAACAGAACTAACTCCGTCTTTTTAGGATTTACCGTTAGTTCGTTTTCTGTGCACCATTTCTCTATGAGTTTCAGTGCATTTTGCATTATGGCACTGAGTGTGTTCTCATATTTACCACTTATGAGGATTGTTATGTCGTCTGCGTATCCTATTGTGAGGAAACCACAATTGTTTAACTTTGTTATCAGATCATCAACTACTAGGTTCCACAGGATGGGTGATAGTACTCCACCCTGTGGGCAGCCTCTGGCTACTAATCCTCTTGTCGCGCCGTTTATGTCCAGTTGGATGACCCTTTTTTCAAGTAGGGCTCCTATCCATCTGCGTAGTGTTACAGGTGTTCTGTATGTTTTGAGAGCATTGTCTATACTCTTGAATGTTGTTTTGTCAAAGGCTCCTTCTATGTCTATAAAGGCTCCTAGAATTGACAATTTGTTGCTCAGGTCGTGTTCCACTTTGCATACTACCGAATGGAGCGCAGTCTCCGTAGATTTACCGGTACTGTATGCATGCTGGTTTTGATGTATTGGTATATGTCTTAGCGCTCCGTCTCGTAGGAAACGGTCGCCGAGTCTTTCTAGAGTTTTCAGCAAAAAGGATGTTAGGCTGATTGGTCTAAACGATTTTGGCTGTGTGTAGTCACTCTTACCTGGTTTCGGTAGGAATACTACTCTGACTTCTCTCCATATTAGGGGTATGTATCCAAAGGCTATGCAAGCTGAATATATCTTTACTAGCCTAGGTACTATTTCTGCTGCTCCCCATTGTAGGAGAGCAGGGAAGATATTGTCTGCTCCAGCTGATTTAAAGGGTTGGAAGGTGTCAATGGCCCACTGCACCCTCTCAAATGTAACTACTTTGTTAGCTGTCTCCCAGTCGACCTCAGTAGGTGTTATTTGAGGTTCATCTGTCCACGCTGATGTGTGCGTGCTTAGAATCTTACATCCTGGGAAATGTGTCTCTATGAGTGTTTCGCTGACTTCTCTGTCGTTCTTAGTGTAACTGCCATCGGCTTTCTTGAGTGAGCCGAGTGTGCGACTGTTATCCTCAGCTAGGACCTTGCGGATCCTGGTAGCTGTATCATAGGTTTCTATGTTTGAACAGAAACGTTGCCATGATTGGTTGTCTTTTTTCCGGACGAGTTTTTTGTATTGGGATTGTGCTGACTTAAAGTTATCCCAGTCTTCTTCCCGCCTGGTGTTCATAGCTCTGTTGAATAGGTGCCTTAACCTTTGTCTTTTCTTTTCTAGGTCGGGGCCCCACCAACTGTGTCGCGGTGTTTGTTTAGTTCTTCGTGTTTGCAAAGGGCATGCTTTCTCGTAGCAAGTCCTAATGCTGTTTGTCAAGTCATTGACATTGTTTTCTATGTGAGACACATTGGTGATGTTGGAGTTGTCTTTTAACCCTATGTGTGTTGTTATCAGTGATTTATACTGTTTCCTGTTTGTCTTTCTCGGGTTCCTTCGGGGTACCTCTTGTGTTTTGGTCAGGTCCAGTTCAAAACAGATCCTTCTGTGGTCTGAGAGCGACGGTTCGTTGCTTACATGCCAATTTTTTATTTGATCTGTTATGTTGTGTGATGCTAGGGTCAGATCAATGATTGTCTGGAATCTACTCGAGACAAAAGTTGGTTCTGCACCCTTGTTTAGAATGTTAAGGTTAGTGGTTAGTAGGTAGGATACTAGGTCCTCACCTCTTTTGTTGTTTGTCGCGCTTCCCCAGAGAATGTGGTGCGCGTTGCTGTCGACCGAGATGACTAGGTCCGTGTTATGTTCTTCACAGTGGTTACATAAGTCCATAACTTCTTTGGTAGGGATCTGGCCTTCAATGGGTAGATATAGTGATGCCAAGACTAATGGTCTCGGCACTAACCCATGTCCCTGTTGTATTCCGTTCTGTATTTTTACTGCCGTTAGATCTCTGGAACAGAACTGTGTTAGTAGTGTCGCTGTGATACAGCGTGGTATGTATATGCATGTTCTGGGTGGCTCCTGCGAGCTGTTGTAGTAAATCTTACCATCGCAGCTGCCGAAACCACATATTCGATTGGCCCTGACCCACGGTTCTTGAATCAGGGCGATTGTCTCAGCCTCAACCTCCAGATGCTTCCGTAATGTAACCGTAGCAAGATATTTGTGCTGAAGGTTGGTTTGTATTATTTTTATGTATTTTGTATTTTTTATATTTTTAGCCAGATTATCCATTGTAAAAAGAAAAAGTTGTTCCAAATAATATTTCAAAAAAAAAATAAAAATTTTGAATTTTGAATTCCGTCTACGTTGTCTTATTCGGTCTGAGGGACCATTTTATTCAACAGCTCTTCTATTGTGAGAGCTGTTGTGTCCGAGATGTCCGGCGAGTTTATCACTGCCGTCTCTCTCCATGCGGTGTTTGATGGAGGAGTCGGTGGTGTATCCGTCAACACTGCCTCAATGTCATCAAGTACAGTGCTGACGGATGGTGCTGGTGAACTGACGGCGAGCTCGTCTGTCTGTTTGGTCTGTCCGTCTGTGTTGGAGTCCTTTTTCATGTCCGTTGCTTTAACTGGCGCGTCAGTGTCCATGTTAGTTGGCATCTCTGGCTGGGGGGCCTCCTTGGGGGGTACATCACTCACTCCTTCTTTCGTGAAGAAGCGGATGTATATGGTACCGGTGGAGTATGCCACTTTTCTTCCCCTTGCCAGGATGTTGCAGATTTGCTCCTTGGGTATTCCCAATACAAGGAATACTCCAGGAGTTCTGCCCTGTACCCGTTGGAATGTGTATAGGATCCACGTTGAGACCTCATACCAGGGGTTTTGGAGGGCGAGGATTTGATGGAGTTTTCCTACGTCCTCCTCAAAGTTCGGCACAAAGAGTGCCGACCTTACCCGCACTGGTATTTCAGCCTGGTTTATCAGCGCGATCCTAGTTCCCTCTCGCGGCGACTTCAGTCGTGTGATGACTTCCTGAAGCCACGAGAGAGCTTGTTCGTCATGGCACCACAGCTTAAGCACGCCCTCGCTGAGGAAAGCTCTCCCCTCGAAGGCTGGTGCGTAAGGTGCGGTACCCGGCGTTGGTGGTTTGAGGCAAGCAGCAAAGATCTCAGCCTGTATTAGGCCTTGAATGCTGTTTGCCTCCTGTTGCGTCATGTTTACTCGAGGCACCAGCGTGACTGCGACATTGAGATGTGGTTTTGTCGCGCGGGCATAGGAGCCTGCTGTGTGCGTCGGTCGGTCTGTTTTTCTCCTCTTGTATTCTGCCCGGGGAGGAGTAGTGTCGTCGGGCCTATCTCGCTTATTGCCAGACTGGCTTGACGACGGGCCGGGGTTGTTAGGCCCCCCACCAGTCGCACCACCACCTCGCCCTCTCCAACTCATGCTAGGTCGGTGGGCGGCAGGGCGCGGCCGGTGTTGGGCCTTGGTGTTGTCACTATTGGTGGTCGTTGTTGCTCGGGTTTCTGCGGGCGGGCCTCGGCTGGTGTCCGGCTGCTTTGCACCCACTGTGCTTTCACTTTGGCCTGAGGCGACAGTCTCCGCGGGCGGGCAGCTGCCCTGATTGGGTGGCCGCCCACCGCCGCTTTGACCATTCGAGCCCCTTGCCTCAGTGGAAGCATTCGTGGCCGCACTGCGTCCGGGCTCCTGCCTCGGCCTGCCGCCGCTTCTTCCCGTAGGGGGGTTGTCCGTCCGTTTGTGTCGGTTCGTTTTGCGTTTTTTGTTCTTTTTACGCTTGGTCCTGGCCTCCACTTGCACCCACGGGTTTTGGGCAACATGTGTCCCTGGGATGGCATCCGCAAGGGAGGTCAGGTTTAGGGGGCTTATCGGTCCTGTCTGTCTGCTCGCTGTGGTGTACGTGAGGGGCGGGTCATTCGGAAACCGGGTAGCTAAATCAGGGGTCATGAGAGTGGGTTCGTCCGTCGGTGTCCGTGTATCTTTTGCCATGGTCGTTTGGTAGTGACTAGCACTGAGCGGTGCTTGGCCCCCCCCAGAGTACGAGGGGCTGCCTGTGGCCCTGTCTCCGTTCTTTGCCGGAGGCAGAGCCACAGGTGGGGATTCTCCGACACCAACGTGGGTGGCGGTACCCCTCTGGGGTAATAACTTTTTAACATCCGCTTGCATGGTTTCCGAGTAATGAATATGTTGTGGAGTGTTGATGGGTGTACTTGTGTGTGTGTATGTGTTTTGTAAATGATGGGCGCAGTGGGATTTTTAGGTGGAGGGATCACGGGATGGGGGGATATCAGGGAATTCCGTCCAGCGTTGGGGGTGTCGCATGGCCGGACCTCTTGTTCGGGTGTCCGCAGCCGGACAGCAGCCCGCTGGCAGGCCGCCGTCCGGCTGCCGACAGATCACGGCTATCCACAACCTGCCGACCCGCCCGGTAGCATGAGGATGCTTCGCCAGCTGGTGATTGTTGTTACGGGTCCCCGTTTCCGAGTTACCCGTACCCCCAATGCACCCACCGCGCCGGGCGCCACGCGTACCGTATATTATTATTGGTCTTGATAGAGTTATTAAATGACAGTCTGTTGGCATTAATGAAAGACTAGATAGGGCACTCAAATTTTTTTTTTCATTTTTGGAATAATATTTGATGTAGACGTCACTACGCAGCTAGATACTTGAAGTGGTAGTGGGCTGGTCTATTCCCTTACTCTCGGATTATGAGAGTGAGGGAATAGGGAGTGCAACTGTGTTTGCGCACACACTTGTGCACTATACTCCCGCGCAGATGGTAAATCTCTGTGGAGATTAACTATACGCCTCCACTCCTCCCTAACAGCTGCTTTTCTTGAGCATTCGTGCAACGGGACATCCACTGCAGCCCTCACTTGGTCCGTCCATCTCATTGGCGATCTGCCACGTCCCCTTATGCCCTCTACTTTACCTTGGACCACTAGACGTTCGATCGATTCAACCTCCCGTCTTGATACGTGACCAAAGAAAGTGAGAATGCGAGCTTGCACAATGGAGCTGTCAAAATAGAAAACAGAATAATGGACGAAGTATACCTAACTGGACCAAAAGCTGGCCATATTTACCGCACGTGTTGGAAAAGAATATTACCCTTTCAATTTAAATATCCCTATTCATACACACACGTTCTGATTGATGCGTCACATTAAAATATGTATGGCAATAAATTTATAACGCAGCAATTCTTCTCATGCAGTCGAAAGTTACCTTATATTCTAAACAATAGAGCTTAAATTTCTGTGAATCTTTAGCAAATTATAATTTCCACAGAGCATTTTACAACATTATTAAGTTGCATTTAACTTGTATCCTATTAGTTAGAACGAGAGGCGATTTTTGAACGACTGAGGTAAACGGGATAATGCGGTTTTAGAGGTGACGAGGATGGAAAATATTCGGCTAAGAACATAGATGTCGAGTGATAGAGCGTGACGATGGGGTAGGGTTGGCAACTTTTGTAAATACCGCGGTTGTGTAAATATTAGTCATAAATCTATAATTTTATATCCCACGGCTGGAAAAGGCCTCCTTTCTCTCAGAGGAGCGGAATACAGAAAGACACAGCACGCCAGTCTATACTAATATTATACAGAGGAAAGATTTGGATGTAAGTATGTCTGTAACGAATTGGCTCCAGATGTACTGGACTGAAATTTAAAATGGAGATAGACTATACCTTGAATTAAAACATAGACTACTTTTTATCCCGAAAAAAATATAGTTCCCGTGGGACTCCAAAAACACCTCAATCCACGCGTACGAAGTCGCGGATATCGGCTAATCCATTATAAACTGGAAAAACACACTACACTATACTAAAGAAACAGATATTTTGTTTCCGACACATCACGCTACTTTTTCTTTTAAATTAGATACTTATAACCATCAGTTTTAGTATCTACATAAGATTTTACACATTTTCCATCACTTAGCCGTCATGACTTTTCCTCATCGCAATTTTCCCCGTAAAACTGTAACCAGTAGCCTAAGCACGATAATTTTAACTTTCGAATAGTAAAGGTAAAGTTAACGCCAGCAAGGAATTTTGTATGAAAATGACAGGAGCGCTCCTGTCATTTTCGTTCATTGGCGTTAACTTCACTTTTACTATTCGAAAGTTAAAATGTTCTTGCTTAGGTCAATGATCTCTCCGTGTGTAGTAATTGAAGGACAACAAACAACTTCTTTTGCATTTATAATAATTATATTATTATAATTTATTTATTACCATCCTGAGATAGATAGATATTATAAATGCCAAAACGCTACTGCCGCTCTGATTTTTTGGGTGTAATTCTGGATCAGGGAGTGACTTTTATCTCGTGAAAAGAAAGGGTTCTTGCGAGATTTTTTAACCTACCTCCAAGCGTAGAAAGACAGAGAAAAGCCAGTTTAGGATCAAAGAATAAGTAGTTTTTTGACAACCCTAGTAGATTCTATCTGCATCGGGTGACGCACCCGTGAGTCATTGCGTTTTAGTTGAGTTCGAGTAAACTTGGAGTACGCTCAATGCTCATGTCGTAACACTTTGATTCCCACTGTCAATATTTACACGTTTCCGTTTCAAATCACAGCGTTGACCCCGCTCTGGGATTGTCTAAAAATTATTGCATCAACGTGATGATCGAAATTGGCTGACTTTTTGGCTGCACTAGTGGATTTAGTTTTTAAACTCCCCACAGAAGTCTATGATTTTCCGGGGTAAAAAGTAGCCGTCACTCTCTAGGTCCTGAACTATACCCACGCAGAATCACGTCGATCCGTTGCTCTGGTGCAGCGTGATTAAAGGACAAACCAACAAATAAACACTTTCGCATTTAAAATATGAGACCCTCCTCGTTTTTTTTTTAAAGTCGGTCAAAAAGGTAGCCTATGTCAGTCTTCAAGTCCGCAACTGCACTCATGCACATCACATTGATCCCTTGCTTGGTTGCTGCGTGATTAAAGGACAAACCAACAAACAAAGGCACTTTCGCATTTATAATATTTTATGTAATTAAATATTTCTCATCTCTACCGTACATGACAGCATCAACGATACAACGGTGAACAGCTAAATACAAGTAGTATAACCGATTGTCGGACACGACACGTAATTTCATAACAGTAATTACATATTATCGCTAATCGCATTGTTAATTGGCTGTCAGATACATAATCGGCATAGATCATCGAGATGTCGAGGTGACTTGAATAAAGCATTGTGCATACGTAGCTATACGTTCATACGTACCTAATATATACCTACCATCGTCATGCATCAGTAACCTAAGCACCAACATTTTAACTTTCGAATAGTAAAGGTGAACCTAACGCCCATGTATGAAAAGGAGCGTTCCTGTCATTTTCATACAAAATTTCTTGCTGGCGTTATCTTTACCTGTACTATTTGAAAGCTAAAATGTTCGTGCTTAGGCTATTGAACACATTATTATTCAGTGCATAATATGCACAAGTACTACCTCGTTGGTGCAGTGGTGGTGGTAGTTCGACTGTGATCGTTACAGCCCTGAAGTCCCGGGTTCAATTCCCGAGTCTGACCAATTTTTTTTAATAATAATAATTTAAATTAAAGTCAATCGCCGCTGCCAAGAGCTTCGTGTCTGCTCTGGATGTAAAGAAGTTTTTTTTTTTTTCCACACATTTTCACTTCAACAATTTTGTAAAAGCCAAATCCAGGCAAAGCAGTGAGCGTTACACATAGTATTCATAGAGGAGAAGATGGTCTATATCTGAAGTATTAAGTAATAGTTTACTTACTTAGCTCAAGGCAAACAAGAGTAGTGCTTTTTGGCTAGACACCAACCTTCTTACATTTTATTCCATTATCTGGAAGTTTTGAAGACAGGCCCTGTCTCGCACGGAGTACGCGAGTAGCTCAAACACTGGCGTCTACCAACTTATAATGAGTACAAGATAACAAGCTTTTAAACTAGTCGAGATGCTCTTTATAACTATAATGTACAAGTGAATAAAAGAACAAGAACGCTTCACTAAAATTACTTGGTTATACGCAAGCCACAACGAGAGCTAGGCTGACTTAGCTTAGCTCGACATCTTTTCATACTTGGTTCTCATAGCTCTCATAGCTTCGGCGGAAAACAAAATTCTTATTGTTACACCACAAAAAATCGGTAGGTATTGTACAACATGCCGCTATCGCTGTACACTGCCACCCTTCCAGTAGTGGAGACAACAAATGCAGAAACAAAGCGACACCAACACGCAACATCACGCAATTCCCCAGAAATGCACTGTACGTTTCACTTCGACACTGGAGCATCTTCAAGAGACGTTGAGCTTCGCTTAGTAGCCATAGCAAACAAATGTCTATGACGTCAGCATCTCAGGTTTATTTTAATAGAAAAATCAAGAGTCATTAATGTGCCGAGATATCCTGTAGGTATGTTTGGTTAAATGTTTCGTTTGGTTATATTGAATCGCTTGACTGATGTTACGAATACGAAAAGGAAACTTGTACGAAAAAGCAACATAAAAAACACAATTTATTATTAAGATATTCCATTAGGAACATTTCCAAATCGACATACGTACCTTTTGATGTAAGAGCTGGCGGGAAATATTGAGGAGGTTCTATGCATATTGTGATAAAGGAGGAAAAATTGCGCGGCCTGTTGTCTGAAGTCGTCAGTCCAACTAGTGGGAATGCGTCTGTGACGACCTTCTGTCCTTGAATTTTTAGAGCAGCGATAAAACTACCAGTTCCTATTCGGGGAAGGAGAAGGAGGGTCATGGATTCGATTCCGGGCACGCCAATTTGTATTGGGACGCAAATAAGTTTGCCAATTTACATTGGGACACCGTGGTGAACTATGACCTTTCACTGAGAGGAGTCCTGCGCTCAGTAGTCATGGGTTGAAGATGTTGATCACAGATACTGTCACTGAAAATTGAGTTGTTGAGGTCAGTGGATGGGGATGTGCTGGTTAGGTACCTACTTTCTTGCTAATGTATAGGAGGTAAGTATATTCCTAGTAGCTCTCAATTTTCCACTAGCTCTCGGAGTGTATCGGGCACAAATCCCGTATCGAGCCTTCAATGCGTGATTGATGAAGTGATCGCTCTTCCGAGCAATGTTTGCGTGGGGCCTAAATAGTTTTCAAATTCGGGAAGGATCGGCTTGGCGATGGATTAACTTGATCTTAGATCGCTTATTTGGGAATGGTAATTGGTTTTAGAGCGTCTGATGTATTACAACAAGCGGCACACTTTCGCATTCCATAATACCTAAGTAAGGACCTCCCTGGCGCAGTGGTGGGAGATCTCGGGTTCGATTCCCAACGGGGGCAATTTGGGAATTTATAATTTCTAAATTGTCTCTGGTCTGGTGGGAGGCTTTGTCCGTGGCTAGTTACCACCCTACCGTCAAAGACGTGCCGCCAAGCGATTTAGCGTTCCGGCACTATGGCGTGTAGACACCGATTAGCGGTATGAGTATACTGCCATACAAGTTAGCCCGCTACCAACTTAGACTGCATCGTCACTTACCATCAGGTGAGATCGCAGTCAAGGACTATCTTGTCATCGAATAAAAAAAAGAAAGCGACCGCCCGCGTCTTTCGTCACTTTTAGATTTTTTGTGCAGACACTTGTGCACTATAATATTTCTCGATGACTAATCTCCCAGGAGGTTGGCCACTGTAACCGGATTCTGACGGGAGGACATTATTATTATTATATGAGCGGTATAGAGCCAGTGTCGTCAACCGATCACTGCAGACATCAGCAGTTAGATATAGTCAATAGATAGGCTAGAATCCCCCAGGGCATATCGAACGGATATTGCTAGGCTCGGCAGTCACTGATATCCGGTTTTTGGCCAATATACCTTTGTGCGGACGTGTTTGATTTCCCATACCTTAGAGCTATTCGATAGGGTAAACCTGACTTGTAGATCTGTGGTGCGATTCTTTTAAAATGATGCTGCAGTGTGACGATAGCAATCGCCTCTGATTGGTTGATACGCAATCGGTATTCGCTACAAGTACTCGAATAAACGTAAAAATTATTTTTTCCAAAACCGACTTCAAACGCCACTACAAAGTATACCAATTGTGCCTATAAAATTTGCAGAGTTCCCTCGATTTCTCCAGGATCCCATCATCAGCTCCTGACTTGATGGCAATGGGACCACCTGGGAAGTAATACCCTTTCAAACAAAATATAATTTTTGAAATCGGTCCAGGCGTCTTCGTAAGTTTGTACGTTGTACCTACGTAAAAATTACCTTAATTATTAATACAACATTAATATGAGTATTTACTTAATCAATCATAACATAAAAAATATTTCGCAAGATGTGACCGAAAATTACCTACACCGTGGACGTTAAATTATTCCTACCTATTAACATTGCTCTGTAAGCAGGTGAGTATTAACGATTTGTTAGTACTTAAAGCTTACAAAATAATTAATTATTTATCGAATTAACCTTATATTTTGTAACCTTTGAATTGTCCTTGGTGACTATGTATTTCGAAAGTTTTAACTATTTACTTAATTTTTACATAAAAGATGCTTATAGTTAAAGCTAATAAATAATTCGTATTATATTCTCAGAATTCAAGTGCAAAGCTTGTATTATAAATATCAGAAGTGAATACTGAATATAATAACAGTGCAGCGGGAGTTTGAACCATCGATCGCACCTTGCCCTCTAAATTGAGGCTCTACAATATAATAGAAAAGTTTATAATAGAAGTATATTCAAATAAACTTTACCAAAGTGCTTTTGAATCTGCTCTATTAGATTTAGGCATCTATTTCAAGTTTGGCTGAATTTAAAAATTTCACGAACCTTGTTTGTTTTTAAAAAGTAGATTGTCACTTTCATTTTCACGTGCATTTAGGTATAAGTTGCGGAGTGATTAAAGGACAAATAAATACACTTTCGCTTTTTAACCGACTTCCAAAAAGGAGGAGGTTATCAATTCGGCCGGTATCTTTTTTTTTATAATATTAGTAAGGCTAGAAGGGATTATCCTTTCTACCCTCACTAATATTAGGACGTGAAAGTTATCCCAGGAGATATTACTGATAGAAATAATGTTCATCTTAATTAAGATATTCCGAAGAAATTGTTTTTCCATTAATTCAAACGCTTTATCCGAGCAATTAATCCTTCAGCACTAATGTCTTTGAAAAGTAATTAAAACTAAATATTGGGGATAAAGTTTTTTGTCCGCCGTAAACAGCAATAAATTACGCGTAAACTCTTGTAAATCTCCGCAGTTCAGACTTTTGTCTGCCGCGGCGCGGACCATTGTGGTGGTAAAATATGACGCAATTAAAAATGAGTTACCGCACGCACCCCCGTAAGGTATTAAAGACTATAGAGTTTATAGGCGCGCCTACTAAACGTTTTACAAAAGGTGTGATAAATTGATTAAGGAATGCGTTAATAGAAAACAGCTCTACAGTTTTATTATTTATCTACATACATATAATAACAAATTACAGATACAACACATTTATTATTCGCGCTTCCCACCTTCGTAAGTCTGTTTACAGCGAACCTAATGTAGAATTGTTTTGTGGCAATATGAATAGTTTACGTCGAACAAAGTTACGAGTTCAGACAAATGCGTCTTTTTTATAACTTTAGCAATTTTACTGCGTATTCAGGTACTTCTTCAGCTTAATATCTACCTGATATTAGCTATAAGTCACCTTAATATTTATTTTAAGTGTAGAATAACTTAGGTGTTGGTTTTCCGAAATAAATAGAATAAAATAAAAATATTATTATATACACGGTGCACGTCCTTTTTGCGCAGAGTCCGGTCCAGCTCTAACAGCGTCCTGAGAGCATTTGCTGACAGATTCGATTGTCAGTACATGAATTTCTGTAATATGGTTCATGTGCTGACAAATCGGTCCAATCTTAGGTTAAGTTTTATTTAAGTAATAAATA
Source organism: Hipparchia sbordonii (assembly GCA_038048805.1). Taxonomy (NCBI): domain Eukaryota; kingdom Metazoa; phylum Arthropoda; class Insecta; order Lepidoptera; family Nymphalidae; genus Hipparchia; species Hipparchia sbordonii. Next base: position 616,394 of record CM076113.1, read on the forward strand.
AGTTTGAGTACTTATTTGTTTTTATATACTACTAACACACTATGATACCAGGTGGTTGAAATAAAATACATATATTTTTATTTTATTTATTAATTTTCATGTATTTTTGACAGTTCTTTGGGAGGCTCGCATGAAATTCAGAGGCTTATTTAGTAGCTTGAGGCCATTACATATTTTACCATCGTCTCTCGGGGCCGAAGATTTAATCAAGGGAGAATGTTAATAACTGTTATTATAATATTATAAAAAATATATAAGCAGCATATTATTGTTAATAGTAATTGTTTATAATAATTAGGATTGACATACAGAAGAGAATGTTTTCATTAACAAAAAATTGTATTTAACTGCGTACATACAATTTTTGTTACTTAAAAATTTGAGATTGATTTAAAATAGAATTATTGGTAGATCGTCTATTTTCTAGAGTTCTAATAACACTAGCTAATGCCTGCGACTTCCTCCGCTTGGCTTTGAATGACTTGACATTCTAAGTGTCGCTGATTTTAAAAATCTCGCAAGAATTGTTTGTTTTTAAAAAGTAGGATTTTTTAAGTCTCCAGGTCAACGGATCGACGTGATGTTTTACCTAGCTAGATTATAGACCTAGAAAAAGGAGTTACTTAAAACTTTTCACTGTGGGAAAACAAAGAATCCCCGCGGGATTTTTAGAAATCTATCTCATAAACTGAATAAAACCGCGGGAAGTAGCTTGTTTGTAAATACATAAGCGATATTTAAAATTTAGTAATTTTCACCAATTTTGCAGTGGAAAATTTAAAAATCCAGATCCAACATTAATCACGCTAACATTAAATAAGCTCTATTTCGGAATAAGTAAATTTATTTGGTGCCAACTCGCGAGCTGAACAAAGCCAACACAAACGTTATTCGAAACAATTCCTCGTATACTATTTTTTGGCGAAGCCATCCAAATTTTAAAGTCATAAATTTTAGTGTGTTTCTCTATTTTGTGTGTTGGCTTCTTCCTTTCGAAGCTCAAATAGAACATAAATCAGACTGCAAATAAAACTGGTTCAACACCTTTTGTAATTTCAATTCTATCTACGGAAATGTATCGCGGAATAAAGTGGGAAAATATTATTTCACACTAGCCGATGCCAATGGCTTCGTGCGCATGGATTGAGGTTTTCTAATTCCCGCGGGAATTTTCTTATTTCCCGGGATAAAAAGTAGCATAGGCTACTTTTTATCCCGGATTTTTTTAAAGAATATTAGTCAAGCGGAAGTTGCCTAATATCCTCCTATCCCCTCCAAATAAGCGGAAATAGGAGTGAATATGACAATAGTGCAAAGGCTGGGGTTCGAACCTGCGACCTTTCAGTTTTCAGTCCGCACCTTTAACCGTTGGTCTGTTGACATTCGGAAGCGAAATTGACGAGTAACATAATACAAAAGTTACAAATTCAGTCAGTGACAAAGTTCTTTCATCTCAACCAAAACTGAACGTGACCGCATAATAACTTAACTACGAAAGCTATAAAAAACCTAATCTGGTTAACTATAAACATCTAAGGGCTTTGACCTTTCAAATCATGTATAGGGTAAATGTCGCAGTTTTCTGCTTAATTGAATTTTAAAATTCAGCTTAATTTATTATTGTCGTATTGGTCTTTGTTTGATTAGTTAATACCAATCCTATTAGCCTATAAATATTATAAATGCGAAAGTTTGGATATATGGATGGATGTATGGATGGATATTATGGATGGATGTATGGATGGATGGATGTATGGATGGATGTATTGATGGATGGATGGATGTTTGTTACTCAATCACGCCGCAACAATTGAACCGATTTGGCTGGAATTTGGTAAAGAGATAGATTATAGTCTGGAATAATACAAAGGCTACTTTTTATTCCCGAAATAAGAGAGTTCCCGCAGGAATTCAAAAAACCTCAATCCTCGCGAACGAAGTCGCGGGCATCAACTTTATAATTTGAAAAATCGATTTGATATTTGAGTAGTGAAAAGATAATTGACAATCAGATTAAAACGCTGACTGAAACATCTCTCATTTTCAATAATATTTATAGACTGGCAGTAACGATTAATGTACTTACAAATAAAGATTCGTTGTAATTATAATTAAAATAAGTAGTTATATTAAAACATGCTGAATTGGAGTAGGTAATAACAAAGTCAGGTAATAATAATGGAAATAAGTTAAAACACAGTCATAAGGGAAATTAAATGCAAGTTATTGGCAATGTATTAATTAGTTAAGCTTTTTGGAGCAAAGGCGAAAGTGTATAGAATATTAAGTCTGTGGAATATCGAAACAAGTTTCAAAGTCAGACAAACTTCAAACTAAGCTCCAGTTAAACTCAGATATTATTTCTATAATACTCCTTTATTGTGCGAAATAATTACTCAATAAGAAGGTTTTCCTTTGGAACTGTTTTTGTTCATTTTGTTAATTTAATCAACCCTACTCTTATTGGCAATTATTATTATTATTAAATTCAAAATTTATTGATCTTTTTATTTTATAATTATTTATTTATTTCTTATATTAAGAATATAAGCCACGCTGAACTTTGAATTTTTAGTATTGTTTGTCATAACTAACATTTGTACGCCTCACGGCATGAAATAGTGACACATATAGCAATACCTACAAGAACTTATTCTACCTATTTCAACAAATAAATTGATTTTGATTTTGATTTTGACTAAACTTAATCTCAATCACTTGATTAATATTTCCCTCTTTCCTCCAAATAAACGTAAAGACAAGCTTTACATTTATTTTGATATTGGCTAGCAGTGAGCAGTATATTAGTGCAACTAACCGTTGACCTTTCAGTTTTCAGTCCGACCCTTTAACCATTGGGCTATTCAGGCTTTTTATTATTATTAACAGACTGTAACGAAAATGACATGGCTAAACCGAATGTAGTTTTAATAATGAAGGAAACAGTTGACGAATAACTGGCGCCTTTACCCTACAAACATATTTGACCTATTTCCCCGCCGGTACGCCACATGTCTCGGATTACTGTGTGAATATAAAAGAAAAAAGATAATCATAGAGACAGAGAACATATTGTCGGCAGTGTTCGGAGCGCCTTGGGCGTAAACAACGGGCCGTATATTGGAGTATTCACCTTATAGTTCAAGAGATGACCGTGTCACTGTCAAGTGTCAGTGAACCCAGTTCATTATTTCATACAAGTTCATCATCATCATTCATCATCATCATCGTCATCATCATCATTAACATGAACCCATTAACAGCTCACCACTGAGCGCAGATCTCATACCCATAGTTCGAAGAACATGTTGGGGTCACAAGGTGCCATTGTGGCGATCTCTAATACTACTAATTCTACTTCCACAGATAAGGGATATGGGTTGAATCTACACAGCCATATCCCTTCCAAGCTAGCCCGCTACCATCTTAGACTGGATCATCACTTACCATCAGGTGAGATCGGAGGACTATATTGTCATCCAATAAAAACATCCTACTAATATGATAGATATGAAAGTTTGTGAGGATGGATGTATGGATACATTGTTTATTAATCCGTCACACCACAATGAATGAACCGATTTGGCTGAAATCTGGAATAGAGACAGCTCATATCCAGGATAAATTTAATTCCTGAAAGTTAAAGAGTTCCCGCGGGAAACTAAAACCTTTAATACCCGCAAACGAAGTCAGTGGTATCGTCTAGTAACAAATAAAAATTTCGAAATGTTATACCTAACATTTATGCATGCGTGGAATTCGAACCCCGGACCCTCGAATTGGAAGCAGAAGTCCAAAACTGCAAGGCTATTACCGCTGGCTTGCTTGCGTTGAACCACTTGAACCTCAGCAACTTATAGCTAGTTTACAACTACTGCAATAGCAATTAATTTATGTTATAGCATTATTACTGCAGTTGTTATTTGCAATAAATATTGCGAAACACTCTCTTCGGATTAGCGAATGTTGAACCAGCGCTGTCGTGTTAATAAGGAGCGCAGAATGCAGGTACAGATAGCAGCAATGACTTACTACATTGCGGTGCACCTCAGAGCTCTAGGGTGTACTGTTGACACAAAAAAGTGAAAATATTTTTCAGTAACCGGAAGTAATTTTTTACACATTTATTACACGTTTATTATTTATTTATTATTAAGATCTAGAAACAGACTATCGGCCTTTGATTTTGTAAAGCGTCATCTCTTTCATTAATATATTTATAGATATAGGTGTAGCCTTTATAAAAGAATAGAATACAGTAATTCTTTATTCAAATAAACTTTTACAAAGTGCTTTTGAATCTTCAAGTGAATCTATCACTGTTTCGGAATGCCTTTCTTTCCAGCCGAGAAGAACCAGCAAGAAAGTTTGTGACATTTTGTTAACGTACTTTATGTTCAAAGACTTTAGTTTCCACAAATAAAATTGATTGATTCTTGTCGAGTCTCTATATAAAAAAGTCATTACCGCAAATATAATTAGATCCTATCTTTGGTTTTACTTATTTAGGATTCTGATAAAACTGCCTTTGTTTCTAATTTTTTTGGATTTTTCATCAAATTTAGTTTAAGTTTAAGTGAAGTACTTTTAAATGGAAAATGTTTCGATCCAATTACTGTTGCAATTTGTTCACAAAGAAATTATCGTAAATTAAGTTTTGTAAAACAATTTATATTCTATCGGTACTTAAGTATTATTGGTAACTTGATAAATGGGTTACAGTTCGGCTCGATTTATCTCTATCGAGTAGTGACCCTCTTCATATATTACAATGTTATCAAATCTAGCAGATTATTGTTATTATCTATACCTACCTACCATAGAGTACACACGTCTTTATGGAATTGCCTTTAAAAATCGTGTTTTCCTTGGCATAAAAATTATGATATATCTTATTATCTACCTATCTCTAGGTTCATAATTTATTATTATAACAAAAACTATAGCACCGTTAAAATTTGGAATACTTTTCTCGTTTTCGTGTTTCCAACTAACTACCTGGTTACCGTCAAATCAAGAATGAATAGGCATTTTTTAGGCAAGAGCGCTTCATCAGGTATGATCGCAGTCAATATAAAAAAAAATATTCAAAAAATCAAGGTGATTCGTTGCTCCGTTTGTCGCTACATGATAAAAAACAAACCAAAAAATACTTCTTATTTATCATTTATCAACTGATAGATGTCCACTGCTGAACATAGGTCTCTTGCATGGACCTCCACAAGCCTCGGTCTTGCGCCGCCTGAATTCAGCAGCTCCCTGCGACTCATTTGATGTCGTCGGTCCACCTAGTGGGGGGTCTGCGAACACTGCGCTTCCCGGTGCGGGGTCCCAAGTGCTGGAGTGGCGACCCCGCACCAACAAACACACTTTCGTATAATTATTTAGAAATAATTAGTGGTTTGGTTGAATGTACACTGCCATACCCCTTTCAAGTTGACCCGCTACCATCTTAGACTGCATCGTCACTTACCATCAAGTGAGATCGCAGTCAAGGACTAACTTGTCATCGATTAAAAAAAAAGAATGATGACGTCATTGTGTTAGTAAATTAGGTTTATAATGTAATTGATACGACTAATGTTATCCGGGTCGCGTGACGCTTGAACCCGTTAAATGTTCCCGAAAAGGTAACAAAAAAACATTATTTTTAACAATAAATTCGCTTAATCTTGATACAGTTAACCCTTCAACAGTCAAGTAGTAAAAACAATTTCTCAGGGCTCACGCGACTTGCGAGCAAATAAATTAATGCCGACTGTGCGACAAAAATATATAACGCGGGTTATTATGGGCAGTGTTTGTTTTTACCAAAGACTTATTAGGTATATTTCAGGTATATTTTCATGGTTTAACAAACTAATGTCGACCGAATTTGGTTACAGGCCAGTTGCAGATATTATAATGCACAAGTGTGCGCGCAAAAACAGTTATACGTTCTATTCCCTCACTCTCATAGTCCAACGGAGAGATATCCGTAGGACCTATATGTGCTCTGGTCTAGCACTGGGAATTTTTTAACAGAAAAACCCAATTTTTTGGTCCCACCCGGGAACGGTACTCTTGACCTCGACATTCGTAGGAGAACCAGTGTTACCGACGTAGCTCATATGCGGAAAGCGTAGTGTTGGCAGAACCCCTCCAGATAGACCGACGACATGAGACGAGTCGTAGGGAGCCGTTGGGTACAGGTAGCGCAAGACCGAGGCCTGTGGAAGTTCATGCAGGAGACCTTGGTCCAGGTGTGGACATCTATCATTTTTTTAATTGGATGGCAAGATGGCAAGATAGTCCTTGACTGCGATCTCACCTGATGGTAAGTGACGATGCAGTATAAGATGGTAGCGGGCTAATTTAGAAGGGTTATGGCAGTGTACATTCAACCAGTACCCCTAATCAGTTGAAAAAGAAATGAGATTTCCATACTTACCTACGTGATATAAGGTCAAAGCGCATATTACTTCACCAGAATGTTCGTCACCTAGAATAAAATAATGACTAATATCGAAAACATTTTGCATTTATCACAAGAGGTCTTCTACGTTTTATTGGCAGTGCACAGAAACCTGCTGGATTCCATTCCATTTAGTGTTGGGTACTTAAATAGTGGAGTAATTGGATTGGAATGTTCGGATCATACGTTTCCGTACAAAAAAATATTCGTTTTAACTGACTTCAAGAGCAAAAGGTGATTTTAGAATAGTGTGCAAGAAAAGAAACTATTTTAAACTAAATGATGCCCACGTATTTCATATACGCGTGGATTGAGGTTTTTCATTTCCGCGGGATTTCTCTTATTTTCCGGGTTATTCAAAACTATAATGTATCTCTGCGCCAAAATTTCAGCCAAATCGATTCAGTCTCCTCACTATGTCTTCCTTCACCGAAGCATGTGATATTTAATTCCTTAAACGCACATAACTTCGAAAAGTCAGAGGTCCGTGTCGAACCCGCTACCCCTTGAATAGGAAATCGTAGTTCTAACCTAGTGGTTAGAACTATGATTTCCTATTAGGCTGACACTGCTTCCTCCCCTGGCAAGGCTAATAATAACTTAAATATTTATTTATTTACTTAAATGCGATTAACAACAGCGATCACGGAAAAAACTTACAATATACATAATAGGACATTTAAAAATTTTTTTATACTCACTGATGTGTATACTGTACATCATTTACAAATGTACTTAACATTCTCGGATTGTTATGCAAACAATAATGATAAATAATAATAAAAAATGAAAGTTAACGTAATTAATATATATAGAAAATATTTACACAAAAAAACTAATAGAAAATGAAAATTTTACAATTAATAAAGACAAACAAGGTATATTAAATACATAATACGAAAAAAGAAAACAGTAATAGAAACTTAATTAACCATTTGTATTTAGAGGTATGTTTTAAATGGCTACTTAAAGTTATATCTATCAATTATTCAAAGTTATATTTATATCGCAAAACTATGTCATTATATATATTTTAGGTTAATGAGTAAGTAAGGGTTGGTACAGACCGAACGAAAAATTAAGAGCTTATTTCCATGTTCGGGGCCATGATATTTCTTTGGTACACCGCTAAATATTAATTATGATTATGACGTTTTTAACTAAATTTTGTCGATCTGAGCCCTCTCCCTCAAAAATGATTTTTGGACTGATTTTTTTATTTTTTTATAATAAATGTAATAAGAAGTTTTTGATCATAGCTTTGACCGCCTGGAGTTCTTCTCTTCTTCTCTCTTATGAATGCGGCGATGCGAGTCCTGGAATCCTTGTAACACGATGACTACGATGAATTTAAAACGAATTTATATCTGTAGGATGCTTTGGCTGTGTCTAGTTACCATCGCCAAAGATGTGCTGCCAAGCGATTTAGCATTCCGGCACGATGGCGTGTAGAAACGGGTTAAGGTTGAATCTACACTGCCATACCTCTTCCAAATTAGCCCGTTGCCATCTTAGACTGCATCGTCACTTACTATCAGGTGAGATCGCTGTCAAGGACTATCTTGTCATCGAATAAAAAAAATAGAAAAAATAAAAGAAACAGTTCAAAAAACATTTTTGAGGGAGACCGCTGGCTGTCCTTAACACAGATCGACAAAATTTAACTAGGAAAGCTATTTTTAGATACTAATAATATAAGTGTTTTCCAATTATTTTTATTAGTTCTTTTAATATAATTCGTTTTTGATGATGAAACAAATAAATAATTATTGTTAAGTATTAAATTATTTTCATTTCATACTCATATCTTAAGAAAGACCTAAACTTTCATGGTTTTGAAAAAAATATTTAAAAAAATACATTAATTTTGAATTTGATTTTAGTTCTTTTGAAGTGACTAAAATAAGCACTTTTTCAATGTACCTATGTGGATCAACTTTAATACTTTACCTAAACATAAAAAAATGTTCTGCCCAGTTAAACATGCTTTGCGTAGATAATAACATTTTAATGGATGTTTAACTTCACCCGAGCCACCCATAATAAATATCATTTGGGACGTAAAAATTAAAGATGTTCATTAAAATTCCAAATTGTCCATTTAGCCCGACTTTGGCTGACTCTTTGATTTTTATGGCGGACAATGACCTTGAGATTTAAGATAACTATTATTATAACCATACATTAACATCTGCATCTTCAAAGTTTAGGTACAACAAAGTTCAACGCACACAACATCTTCATGACAGAGTTTGATCTTGATGATTTCCTATTTCCGGTCTTTTTAACACCAATTAGAGGGACATAAATAGATTAATTATATAAATTTTATTAACAGCTATTCAAAGCGCTTTAGTAAAGTTTAGTTCCACAAAAAGTTTGTTAAAATCACTAAGCCGCTCGACTTCTATGTATATTTTAGTAAATTACAGAGACAATTTAGACTTTAATATTGAAACAATTGTACTAATTAGTAGTGTATGCGACAGACACACCTATTTAAAAAGGTTTTAATTAAGCGTCTAGTCGTATTCATTGCGAAATGTTATTAGTGCGGGGCCACCACTTTGTCGGATGAGCGGTTGCTTAGTAAGGCCAGGGAATATTAATTTTTTTTATTTATTTCTACCCATCGCCTGCTCACTAATAAACACAGTCTTTTCTCGAATGAGAGGGCTTTAAGCCATAGTCTAGTTCATTGAAATTTTAATTATGTTCATTAATACGTACCAATGACAAGGAGGACAAACTTTGCAATTGTGCTTTCTAAAGTCAACATCTCCTGAAGATGCTTCGGTCTCGGAGTGAAACTACGTGGAGTGTATTTTCTGTTTTTGATTCTCAGCAGAATCTGCATTCCGAACCGGTGGTAGAGTCTCAACGTTTCATAAGAGCGATGAGTTAGCCTACATGGAATAAATAATTTTGAATTTTGCAACGCTAAACTACTAGGCTATACTGCTAGGCGTATTCCTATGACGTGACGTTAGCCACGTTTCCGCCGCGCCGCATGCGTCGCCTGTTATGATCAAAGTATAGGAGTAGGCACATGTAAATTTTAATTTAATAAGAATTTTCTTGACTCTTCCAGTAGCTCGCTTCCATTTAAGTCTGAATCTCGACTTGAACAACGACAACTTACCACCTGGTGAAATCAAAGACAAGCAATAACTTGTAGTAGAATCAATAAAACTTTCTAGGGATTGCGTGACTAAAAGGCACTGCCTTGTGAAAAGCCTTATCTGCCCGTAAGTGCACATACTTTGTAACGACTCCCTGCTGACTTCGCTCGTAATACACGCATTTTATTACTTAAACCACCGCATTAAGCGCCCGCGTATGAAAACAAAGTCGTGGCCCAACGGTTGGAGCTAATTTTCAATGTAATTTTATTCTATTCAAGGGAATTTCGTAGAATTCTTTACAAAGCCCAATCGATGCTGATTGCCCTTTTGACAGTTTCTTTTGGAAGTTAATCGAGTTTATTTCGTAATTGGTTTTTGAAAGCAGCAGCGTTTTGAGTTTAAATGCCAGTTTCTAATTTTACGACGTCAATTTTGCTACTGTTTGTAGCTTTCGCTTTTGAATTCGTCTGCTTGAATTAAGGTTTTTAAAAAATCTGCAGGTAACATTAATTCAAATTCATTTATGTAAAGTAAGATTCCATTGATATCACAAATACATATAAAGTAAAGTAGTTCTATAAATGAAAGAATAAATATTATGAGATAATGTCAAAAAGAAGTAAAGAAGTCATAAAGAAACTGATAGACTTAAAATATTCGGGATTATTGCGTTAAGTGGTCCGAAAACCGTGTTATCTCAAAATTAGTTCTCACCGTTGCTACTAGATGGCGTTAGTAGTCGCGATTATCGTAGCAAATATGGAATTGAAAGTTCATCATATCAGGGCTTCTTATTGGAAATTAGGTAACATATAATTTTGAGAGTATGTCATAATTTGATATTTTCATACTTTAATATATTTCCAAATTACGATAAATTCGGAAAGTTGTATTGGAGCCATAACGATCAAAACGGGTCGGGGTTTCTAAGAATAATAATTTTATTATGAGCGTGTTATAAGTTTGACATGTGTATTTGTGTGTAGGTGTATTTGTGTGACTGCTTGTACTCTCGTAGCTCCCTAACAAATGGACTGATTTTAAAACGTTTTTTTCTTTATGAAAGCTTAGGTAATCAAGGTGGATTTTAGCTATAATTTATATAGACCACCAGCTCAGGAGTTTAAAGATTTATCGGCTTACTTCCTACTTGATTAAAGTTTTACAAACTCTCACTGCTATGAAATAGCAAAGAAGATAGAATAATCATTTTTACGGTTTTTTGGCGCTCCTGTAAAATTGACTTTTTTCGATTACGCCTTTATCCATTTGGCCCTTGAATGTATTCTGTGCTAATGAGCAGCTATATACAAAAAAAAATGATATTCGGAACAGGTAGTTTTTCGCTTAACCTGCAGAAAGACGAACTACAATTGTGGCGTAGACTTCAAGAAAAAAAAACATCAACCGTTGAAGCTCATTGAGGTATAACCATAAGGGCACAATGGCGGTATAAAATATCCGAGCAGGTAGGTTTACTTGAAAGGAAATCTGTACGGTCGGATATGACGTTGGAAGTATTCACACAGGCTCTGAAACCAAATTGCTTGGCTTTTTTTTGCATAGATTAATTCGTGTTGTAGATCCACCAACCTTCTTTGTCAAAAAGTGTTTTGCCTACTTTAAAAAAACCTGAATTTGAATATGAAAACAATCATTAACTTCTTCTTTTTTCTTAATTTTATCAAAGGATAGATATCTATAAGTCTCATGCATGGACTTCCACAGGACTCGGTCTTGCGTTGCCTGTAACCAGTGGCTAATGGCAACTCGTCTGATGTCGTCGATCCACTTAGTGGGAGGTCTGCCATTACTACACTTTCCGGTGCGGGGTCGGCACTGTAGCACTTTGGGATCCCAATGCCCATCGGCTCTTCGAATTATATTGTATCCATTGCCACTTTGACACACACATTGCTTCACGACTGGATTGGCTATTTCTGTGACTTTGGTTCACCTACAAACCTCACCATTTTGGTAAGAATTAAGTAAAAGACAGTGGAGGTTTATAACTATAATTAGGTTTTATTTAACCTTTACTTAATTTAATTGTGCGCTATGTTGGCAACTCTAGTTTTCCTACGAGTCTCTTTATTTCCGATTTGATCTTATAGGAATACTCCGAGCAAAGCTCTCTCCATCGCCCGCTGAGCGACCCCGAGCTTTTTTAGGAGGGCTGTCTGTAACAATAAGTCCTAATCTATGACAAAATCAGATGGCGTAGCGAGCTTGTCGAACGAGTCCCCTTTTTTGCTGCTGCGGCGCGCACCCGACGCGTGTGTGCGTAACCAGTTCACTGCGCCAGTGTGCGTGATCAGCTGATGCGACAGCTGTGCGTGCGCATTAGTTGTAAGATTTTAGACTATTTTAGAGTTAGTATAACTTTGATACCCGTTTTCACCCACGTTCCCTAACCTTTACTCGCTACCTAAGTTTTTTTTATTAAAAAAGAATATTAGCCAAGCTGAACTTGATTTATATTCTCTTCTCCCTTCTAAATAAGCGAAAAGCTTGTGCTAGGAGTGGGTACGACAATAGTGGAACGGGTGGGGCTCGAACCTGCGACCTTTCAGACCTTTCAGCGTTGTGCTATTGAGGCTTATAAGGTTAAGTTAGGTGACGCTTTCTGTTAATTTCGTTTTCACGAAGCTTTAGGGAATACCTAAAGATAGAAATGTATTTAGGGACTACCTACGTAAGGAGGCTCTTAGCTAGAGGATGATTTAGAGTTTAGGTATGGTTGGTGAAAACGGGCATTGAGTTTATTTGGATGGAAGCAGATGTTAGGTGGAGTCTCTAGTGAGCATTTGATGAGTTGCTGATGAAGATGAACTGTACTAAAACTTTGAACAATCAATCAATCAATTTCTTTATTGCGAACAAGTATAAGGTTCATAGTTTCACGCTGTCTAGTAAAATTTGTAATATCTTATTTTACACTAGCTTTAACCCGCGGCTTCGTTCACGTTAGGTTCGATTTTTTAACCCCCTATTTAAATCTTGGGGTTGAAATTTTCCAAAATCCTTTCTTAGCGGATGTCTACGTCCTAACAGCTACTTGTATACCAAATTTCAGCTCGATCGGTCCAGTGGTTAGAGCTGTGCGTTGATAGATCAGTCAGTCAGTCAGTCAGTCAGTCAGTCAGTCAATCAGTCACCTTTGCCTTTTATATATTTAGATCACGACTTCCCTACCTTTATAATTGAAATCTATCGTCTCGTAGATAAAACAACTCTAGTTTCAGTAAAGTTATTTTTTTTTGCTGCAGCGGCATACTGCACATACTACTGCAGCCGTTGTCGCGCGTGTGTGCGTAGCCAGTTCGCGCGCGTGTGTGCGTGATCAGCTGATGGGCCAGCTGTAGGTAGGTACGCGTCGGCATCGCAATGAAGATTTATGAGAATTATAGTATTTTATTGCTACGGAAATATATTATGGACGGAGGTTCTTAGAAGAGCTAAATGTACTTCTAACTTTACTAATATTTTAATGCGAAAGTTTGTCAGGATGAATGTATGGATGGATAGATGGATGGGTGGATGGATGTTTGTTCCTCACGCCACAACGAATGAACTGATTGGGATGAAATTTGGAAGAGAGATAGCTCATATCCAGGATTTACACATACGCTACACTTTATGTCGGAAAATTAAATGAATGAAAATTAAATGGTATAAAAATATTCTTTATTGTACACCAAATAAGGAAACAACGTCAGAACTAAAAAAGTTAAAAAAAAGACAGAGTACAAGAGAGAGTTCCCGCTGGATTCCAAAAAACTTAATCCACATGGATGAAGTCGCGGGCATCATTTAGTACCTACCGTATTTGAAAATTACCTGTGACTTACCTATCTAGGAACGTTTTCCTAGATAGGTAAATCACCTAATATATAGATCTAACACCTTCCTTACTTGCTGTCTAATAGACAGAAAGGTGTTAGATCATTGTTAGATCTTTCAATTATTAAATTAATAATACATATTAACTTATATTGTAATTTGCAAGCCAGACTATTGAGATGATGGCCATATATAGAAGTTTTTTTTTTTAATTCAAAATTATTTTTTGTGGCTCTTGTTGAGTCTTATGACAAGTCAAAACTTGAGGTTTCTAGTTAAGTGAGTATTGGAAAGGATTCCAACTTATATCTTTAGATAGTTTTAAGCAAAGATTGGCAATATTCTCTACATAGTTTTAGCAAAGATTGGCAATATTCTCACATATATTTGAAATCTATCTTTTACAAAACTCAAACGTCACACATCAGTCAGGTCACAATTAAAAAAAGAATGCACCTTGCCTCCCATCGAGCTTTTGAAAAAGGAACGCGTCGACGGCGAAAAATAAAACAGCCCTTCGCACTCACACCTACAAAGATTAAGCACATTTGACTATACCTATTCTGTTCACACTATTCAATATAACAGTTTTATACCGAAGCGACATATAATCAATAGTGTAATACTAAAATGCAGTCTTATGTTTATAGCAATAGAGTTGATATTTCAATGGCGTTATTTTTGACTTATGTAAATGGGTCTTAGAAGGGTCAGCTCTTGTATTTTTTTCGAAACCCTCTCATTACGTAGGAACAGTCAACATCCTATACGCACGTAGGTATAGAAATTTATAGATATGCCGTGGTTTTATGAAATAGAAATTAACAATAATAAAGTTATTAATATCATTTTTTGTACTGTATTAATTATTAATTATATGAGTTCAGTTTAAAATTCACGCAAAATTACCTTAGAAAACCATGAGTCACGTTCAGTAATGTTAATATTCTTTTTTAAACAATAAAAAAATACTATCCAAGTAATTAACCATGAAAATGTTGCTTACTCTACTATAATACATAATCTCTAAATGGACAAGTTATAAAAATTATACATAGTTTCGTGCTATCCCTTTCATGAAGCTTCCTGCGGAAAAGGATACCACTAGATTTAGACCTGTCAATTTAGTTTCGATTTGAGTTGTGAAATAAAACTTAACAAATTCAAAAATGTTGCCCCAATGCCATAAAGAAAAGAAGAGGTGCTTTAGAATACCTTTTATTTCCTTCTGAAAAATGTCTAAGTAACAAGTAAATATTTTTGTGTGCAATCTAAAGATCCTATGTCTAGTACAACCCACAACATACCTAAGTCCCATATTGTTGATGTATGTACGCAAGTGTGCGTAGTCAGCTGATCGTTAACGTGTGTGCGTGTATAATATGTATGCATTATGTATGTGTGTGTGAAATAAGTTCAAGTTTGATGTATGCGAGAAACGTGGAACGATTTTAAATGGTTTTATTACTTTTTTTTTGTGTAATTCCATTTATGTTTTGGTCTGGTGTTGGCCTAGTGATTAAAACTTCAGCATCCTTTTCGGGCAGTCCGGAGTTCGATTCTCATACAGGCACCTCTGGTTTTAAGAAATTAAATCTTCTTCTTAATGTGCCGTCTTTTTTTTTTCTATTACAAGTTACAAGATAGCCCTTGACTGCGATCTCACCTGATGGTAAGTGACGATGCAGTCTAAGATGGTAGCGAGCTAACTTGGAAGGGGTTTAGCAGTGTAAATTCAACCCATACCCCTAATCGGTTTCTACACGCCATCGTGCCGGAACGCTAAATCGCTCGGCAATCATTAGGGTGATTTCAACTTTTGAGACCGCTGCTCTAAACAGTGCTCTTGTGCTCTTCCCGAACCACCGGCGCAAGTTTTTCAGCCACGTGTTCTTCTGGGGACAGCCCTCCTTCTACTTGGCTTTTTTCCCTAGATGATAAGTTGAAATTAAATATAGGTGGTTAAATATTTTAATGTTTCAGGAAACCATCGCATCGTGAGGAATCCTGCATACCTGAGAGTTCTCCATAATATTCTCAAAAGTTTTTTGGAGTCTGCCAGTCCTTATCTGGATCGCGTGGTGAACCATCTCATCCTGATGAGATGGTTCATCACGCGATCGGCGAAGACGAGACCTGTGTCTAATAGTGATGATTTGCTCTGGGTACCCTACCGTTATTGGTTAAATTTCAGAGGATTATTGGTTAATTTCAATGCCATAAATTCAGCCAATCAGAGGCCATTGCGATTGTTACACTGATGCAATCATTTTTACGGAATCGACATGTTTCTAGGGCAGTTCCTGCGGCACCCAAAAACAATAACTAACATCAATCATTAAGTCTTTGTGTTCTTCCTAATATCCTACTTCCTACTAATCCTACTAATATTATAAATGCGAATGTTAGGATGTATGGATGGATGATGGATGGATGGTTCGATGGATATTTGTTACTCAATCACGCCACAATGATTGAACCAATTTGGCTTAAATTTAGCACAGAGATAGATTATAGTCTGGAATAAAACATAAATTACTCTTTATCCCGGAAAATAAGAGAGTTCCCGCGGGAATTAAAAACCTCAATCCACGCGAGCGAGGTCGCGGGCCACTAATAAATGAATTAAAAAAGTTTTTTAAATTTCAACAAAAAATTGAGAGAAAATTTTGAACGAATCAATTAAGAAAATTACTTATACATAAAAAAGTCGAACCAACATTTGCAAGTAGGTAAGAATACGGACCAACGAACTTTCTAAAAAAGTAAGAAAAAAAACCGGCTCCAGTCCTCACGCCGTCCTTGAAGTCATATGGGCCGGGAACAGCTGATGCTACCTGACACGCACGCACACACGCACGCACACACGCACACACGTACACACGTACGCACGCACGTACGCACGTACGCACACACGCACACTTGAGACGGGACTCGGGAGGCGTTACACCAAACACTAGTGCACAGAAATACAACGATGTATTAGTTACGAAAGCCTTGCATGTCGCAAAAAAACGAGGCAAATGGCGCGACATCATCTACAAACATCCTTGGTGGAAGGGGTCACGACCCTCAGTTTAGGGGGAACACGACGCGGAGAGAGATTAGTTACGAAACCTTGGGATTTTTTCTTAATTATTTAAGTTCAAAATAACTACAGTACTTAAAAGAAGCTTAACTTTCAACTTTATTTCTAACGTCCGCGAGGAATAATGTTTTGAATCTGCCTAATCGCGAATCGGACGAAGTCCAGAATCTACCGAATAAAGATATTTTAGCTAGCTAAGCTAAAAGAGCTTATAGATGAATTTTTAAGGGAAGCTTTCAACTCTACTAATATTATAAATCCCAAAATTTAGATGTATGAATGGATGGATGTTTAATACTCAATCACGTCGCAATGAATGAACCGATTTGGCTGGGCATAGAGATAGAGATATCTAGTTCTTGTAGAAATTAAAAAACCTCAACCTACGCGAACGAAGTCGTGGGCATGATCTAGCATGTAATTATATCTATTTACATACCTACATACACCTATAAGAAATGCTAGATCCTGTGATATTACAATGATACTTCGTAAGGTCGCCTCTCACGCACACACCGGCGACGTGCGCGTGAGCACCGCGAAGTGTTGAGCTCCGGCGGTTAGCATTAGGTTATTTTTATTGTTTTACATGTGTTTTGCATTTGTCAAGAGCGCGTCGGTGATGTGCGTGATTCCTGTTATTACTTGCTACCTATTTTGATTTTTACGGCCGAGCTATGGGAGTTTTGAGTTATGACCCTATAGTAAAGGAAAACGCCCATTCGTCAAAGAGGATTTGTCCAAGAACGTCCATCTACGTTCTACAATGACATAAATTAAAGACGTTAGAATTTACAACTGACCTCATAGATTAAGAAACAAGCACTATTTGTGTTAAGAACTTGGAAGAATTATTTTAAAGCACATAATTATAATACCATATTGTAGAAGTCAGTAAGATAGAAATAAGTCCATGATTAAAATTGACATGGCATGCGGAAATGGTTTAGTGTCTTCTTAACTGACTTCCAAAAAGAAGGAGGTTCTTAATTCGGCCTGTAATTTTTTTCAAGCATTTAATCACGATTATATGGGTAACAGAAATAAATATTTTAGTTAGTTAATAAATCGTTTTAGCCCAAAAACGGGCATCTCCCATTCCTCAGTAGCGCAAAGGTTTAAAGTGAAGAATAAAAACCGAAAGGCCATTGGTTCAAACGCCACGCCTGCACTTATTGTTTTATCTACTTGTAACAAAAACTTCATCCTTAGTTCTGCATCCTCTGACTTAAGTCAAAGCAAAGTAAGATAGAATTAACATGAGACCTAGATGTGGCTTAAAAAAATAGGGTAAACCTAAAAGAGCAGCTGAAAAATCGACAAAATCAAATTTTATACATATAGGAAATCACCACTTCGGATTACAAGACGGGAGAGAAGCAGCGACTAAAAGCTCGTCACGCAATAAATATAGGACATGGCCACGACATGGCTATTTATCGTATTAAAAATGACTACAGATTTCAAAAGAAATGAGATACACCTAAAGTTAGTCCAACATTTTGTGAGTAAATATATTTTCTTCTTCATTTGTCACTATGGACATAACTCATATTGCGAAGTAAGGACGCGGCATAACTGTCCAGTCATGGCAGTTACCCAACTTTTTCTCTCCCTGACTGATTGATCATTCTCCGGGGGCATTGGAACGTATGATTTATAGTGTACTATTACCGGGAAATCTTTATTATCATCGTCTCTGACAGCTTTGTTAACTTTGTCACCATAGATGTGATGTCGTTTCAGTATTCTCTAGATACATATATCACCCTTCCATCTCAACTTGGCCGTCTTCGATCGTTACAAAATGACGTCATACCGTTGACAAAAAAATAATAATTGCATTTTTTACTGTAACCACAACTATAACGGAAGTTTTCTTCCGTCATATCTAGGGAATGCAAATCTCGCGAGATTGGGGCTCAAGCGAGATCTCGCGAGATTGTAAATAACAATACTGCGAGATCTCGCCAATTTCGAGATCTCGCGAGATTGGCAGTTTTGTGTGTGTTTTTTTGCAAATAATCACAATATTTGAATAAATTAGAAAAAAAATAATAAAAATTATAAGTATTATAAGATAACATTTATTTTCACGAATTTTTTCAATAGACTTTTATGAATCAAATTGTCTATAATTTTTTAATAAACTTCTAAGTAGTAAACTTTGACGTACGTTTCAATCAAATCACTGTGGAAGCACTGTACTGCCCTCGTAATTGAAAACAAAGTAAGTTAAATAGAAGTTACCTTTAAGTTACTGTGTTTTCAATTACGAGGGCAGTGTATACATAGCACAGTTTGGTTACCTATTGTAAAAAAAATTATTTTTTATTTTTCTAAAAGCAACTGCTGAGTTTCTTGCCGGTTCTTCTCAGCAGAATCTGCATTCCGAACCGGTGGTAGATTTATAAGAGCTACAAGTTGGCCTACATGAAATAAATAAATTTTGAATTTGAAATAAATGAAAAAAACAACCAGTCTTTTCTTCTAATATCAAACGCAAATCTTTTAGTAATTTAAAAATTAATTCGCGCACCGAACGAAACCGACAGGTCGCAACTCCGTCAGTGTCAGTCCGCGCTTCGAATAAGACTTTTTTATGCTCGAGTGCAATCTCGTTAATCTCGCGAGATCTCGCCTTTTTTTCGGCCGAGATCAATCTCGCTAAAAAAGGCCGAGATCTCGCGAAAACGAGATCTCGCGAGATCGAGATTGCATTCCCTAGTCATATCCTTTTTATGGCAATGACATCTTGAAAGTCTAAAGGCGTAGTTTTTAATTTGTTATTTTTGTCCGCTTGAAAAAGTCATTAATTAAAGTAATTAATAGTCTGCGCTATGCAAAACTTTTCCTTTTATGCTCATCGTATAAGACGATACGCTAATAATAATAACCACAAAAAATAAGTAACTAATTAATTAAAGTTAAAAAAAAGACGTGTGGCATTCGGGGACTGTCGCGGTAAAGCTATTGCATAGCATCTTTATCAACGCCATCTAGCGGCTCACCGTAGAGGAGTCCCGTGTCAGGTTATTTTCGTTACGGAATTTCTGGATTCGGTCTCCACGCTGGCCCGCGATAGAAGCTATGCAATCGCTTAAAAACATTCAAAACGTACCAATGATAAAACTTGGTAATGACAAAATTTGCAAAATTTGCGAGCGGTACCTACGTTGGTATCTGTACTTAGTGGGTCTGACTTGAGGCGCGGTGCGGGGAAGGGCGAGGCGAGGTAGCGGCCAACTTGAGATGGAAAGCTAGTACGTAGGCTCTATGAGTTATGGATCTGAGACATGGGAAGCATAAAAAGACTCAGGGTCACTCAAGCGGGTGATGGAGAGAGCTACATAGCTTTTATATAATGGCCTAAGGAGCTTGTCACGGAAAAGTGCTTTTTGACTTTTGAAAAGAAGCTACAAATGTAACCCTACCGTCAAAATCCTACTTCCAATTCCAACTAATATTATAAATGCAAAAGTTTGTGAGGATGGATGGATGGATGTTTGTTACTTCTTCACGCCTAAACGAATGAACCGAATTAGCTGTTTGGAATAGAGATAGCTCATACATAGGATTAAAACATAGGCTACATTTTATCCTGGAAAATTAAAAAACATTAACCCACGCGGACGAAGTCGCGGTCTAGTGTCAAAACACTTGTATTAGTGAATGCGGAAGTGTGCTTATCTGTTGGTTTGTCCTTTAATCACGCAGCAACGGAGCAACGGATCGACGTGATTTTTTCCAACTTGATATACCTATTCGTGTTTTTTTAAAAACTTCAAGCAGACGAAGTTGCGGGCAAAATCCAAGCAATTATATTATGCGACTTGGTGCGGACTTCCGTCGACTCAGTACCAGGCTATCACAAATCGCCAGGAGGTAAAAAAACGATACAAGGCACAAAATTAAATCGAATCGCTCGCTCGGCGCGTTCAATTAATTATTAATGTTAAGCAACTTCTTACAAGCTCAAGACAAAACGTAACAGACAGGTAGGGGTTTTTTGTTTAAAGGACTAACTGACTGTGTAATGGAAACGTTTGAAAGGAGACTCTATCGCAATGGAAATAAAGACGATATTACACACGCTTGGGAGTAGAGCTTGTTAGAAGTTTCACGAAACACATTTATATTTTAGCGTAGAAACAAAAGTTGAAGTGAATAAAACTTCTACAAAAGGAGATTACACTGTCTTTCTGAATTGTAATAAAGTTTTTGTAGATTGAGATTATGGATGTGACAGCTTTAGTGGAGGCGATGATGGAATTGTTGCGTTTTTTGTTGAAGATAAAATGGTTTTTTAATACTTCGATAACTGCTAAAACAAAACTTTCCATTTAGCTGAGCTATAGGCTGAGCTAGATTTCAGTGACGTTTTATAACGAAGACCAAATCGTAAATAATAACGCAGTAGATAAAAAGTAGGTATATATTGCAATAATAAATAATAATCTACGTCTAGTTTATAGCCGGCATATATTATGTTAAAGAAACTTAATAATATTAAAGTAAAAAAGTTAGTGTTTGTAAAAAAAGCTATTCTTCTGTTTAATAATAATATAAAATATTATAGCTAGGTAACAGCTAAAAATTTTTTTGATCATTAGTATTTATGCCAGTTGGTACTGATTTGCTAAAAATCCGACCATAATAATTATTTTAGAAACATAATAATATATTATGTATAACATCAATATTTTCTATCAGTTGTATACAACAAACTGAATTTATAAATGATGAAAGAAATATGTCACAATAAAATTCAATCATTTTTAAAAAGGTAAAGGAATTCATTACCAATTACGTATTCAATTC
Source organism: Hipparchia sbordonii (assembly GCA_038048805.1). Lineage (NCBI taxonomy): Eukaryota > Metazoa > Arthropoda > Insecta > Lepidoptera > Nymphalidae > Hipparchia > Hipparchia sbordonii. The sequence continues at coordinate 637,725 of CM076113.1, forward strand.
AATAAAGGATATAAAAAAGGAATAGAAAAGACGGTGTTATTACGGAACGTAATTCCCCAAATTCCATCCCTTATCATAATTGAATAGATGACATCGAGCGTAAAGAATGAAGATGGATCGGCATGAGATATAAGTGAACGGATCAAAACAATACCTCGACCTAAAAGAGCATTCATTTTACTATTTGTAAAGTGACCCTTTCTGTCAGACCCCAAGGACCAGAAAGAGAAACGTGATACATCCCTTTAGAGGTGAGACGCTATACACATCTTTCCCCTCTGTCGGAAGATTGGACCACTTGGACAAAAGCACGCAACTCCTGTATATATCGACTTAGTCATATTTGGTATTATTGCAGTGTTGTTTGGTATTCTAATAATAATCTAATTTTTAAGCTATTGCATAGCTTCTATCGCGGGCCTTGAGCGTGGAGACCGAATCCAGAAATTCCGTAACGAAAATAACCTGACACCCCACGGACACGGACTCCTCTCACTACTAGATGGCGTTGATAAAAAATGCTATGCAATAGCTTTACCGCGGCAGTTCCCGAGTGCCACACATCTTTTTTTTTCCATGACTTCATCCTCGTGAATTCCGGCAGTTGGTTCCAAAAGATCTTAGTTTCAATATGAGTGTTATAAGATACTAGCTTTTGCCCCTGCGACTTCGTCCGCGTGGAATTAGATTCCAATTTTTCCTGAATTTTCTTTGCTATAAACCTCACGGAGCCCGAGACCTTTCCAACGAATGCAAAACCGTGGAAATCGGTTCGTGTGTTCTGGAGTTATAGCGTCAGGAAGGAAAACCCGGTTTATTTTTATATAGTAGACTAGCGGACGCCCGCGACTTCGTCCGCGTTCTTAAATTGTTGAAATTTTTCCTGAATTTTCTTTGCTATAAACCTCACGGAGCCCGAGACCTTTCCAACGAATGCAAAACCGTGGAAATCGATTCGTGCGTTCTGGAGTTATAGCGTCAGGAAGGAAAACCCGACTTATTTTTATATAGTAGAGATATTTATTGCTACATAACAGATATACTTCTTAGCTTTGATTATCAAAATACCAATGCATTAAGCATGAAAATTAACGTTGGAAAAACCAAATGATAGATTTATAGTAAGAATAGATATAGTTCTACTTTAAACTAAAAGCTGTAAAAAAGTTGCTCCAAAGCTTCAGTTTTACTTACATTTTATGTATATTGATTTTGCATAGGAGCACCTATCACTGTGTGCCTATTGAATTGTAACTTCCATCCGATGAAATACGAAAGATTTTTGTATAGGAAAAAAGAGCTGTGTCCTCTCCTAGGCTTGATTCTTGATACGTAGGAGCAATGCACACATTCAAACATGAACGAGGAGCAAAAAAATAAACCCGAAGTAACGACTAATTGTAATCTTCATTCAGGCGATAATAATCTTAAATAATATTACGCATAAGGAGTAGAATCCTTTGATGGTGAAAGGTATGTTTGTGATAACACATCAGCTGTTTGAGTTAAGAGGGTACTCTAGTGGGCATTTCTCCATACAAACGTATTCTGCTGTTTTCTTCGTGGATAATGCCTCTAGAGTAATGATTTTTTTCCAAAAAATCTAGGTCTAATTAATACGTGCCTCTATGTTTTTCTTTTTTCCAAAACATCATCATTAAAAAAAATATGACAATCCAAAAACCCGAAAAAAACCCTCGATTTTACCGCCATGTTCAAACGACTATCAGACAAATTTGATAAGTTTTTAACAAAAAAGAAAAACATAGAAGCATAGATATACTCTTCCTCTAAATTTTGATATAAGAATATTTGAGATTTGTTCAGTTTTGAAGAAGGAAACAGCAGAATACGAAACGTCTTTTGGCCAAGGTTTTTGTAGGTAAAATCAGCCCGAGCTGCAGCTGTCCCTTTCGTACTTTACGGGGGTAGGGTGGAGGTGAGGGAGGGTAAGGCTTACATGTACACTAATAGGGAAGTGACAATTGTCGATATTTTTATCGATACTCTAGTGATGTACTCTGATGTCGATATTTACACTATACAATGATTATTTTATTTATTACTAGCGGACACCCGTGACTTCGTCCGCGTTTCTAAATCACCACAGTTTAGGTTGGCAGAACCCCTTCAGCATCAGGATTGAGGAGTTGGATCCTGGAATTTAACGATGTCTTTACTTGGTCCCTACAATAACTATTCATAATAATCAACAATTCCTAAATCCCCACAGTTTAGGGAAGCAGTACCCCTGCAGCATCAGGATTGAAGAGTTGGAACCCGAAGTTTTTATGGGACCATCTCGCAAAGTTTTTGTGTCGATTAAAAAAAGATTCACGCAAATCGGTTAAGAAATCACGGAGATATCGATATACAGAGGTAGAGAAACACAACTCCTCCTCCTTTTAGCCTATACGATATCCGATAATATCTACCAGTGAAAGTCCCGTCAAAATCGGTTCAGCCATTCCCGAGATTAGTGGCAACAAACAGACAGACAGACCAAAATTTTAAAATTGTTGTCTTGGTTTATACCAAGACAACAATTGACTTGGTTTATTTTAAAACAATAAGACTTGGTTTATTTTAAAACAACTTTTAATTTTTTACGGTACTTATGTACCGTATTTACTTTTATATGCAGTTAGTAAAAAGCGGCCAAGTGCGAGTCGGACTCGCCCATGAAGGGTTCCGTAGCAGCAAAGTACCCCTGCAGCATCAGGTTTGAGGAGTTGAAGGTAAAAATTTTTAAAGGCCCATTAAAACTAGTGGTTCGCCCCGAACTGAGACCTCGCGATATCCCATAATTGTCAAAAGTTTTAATTATATATTGTAATAATTAACTTTTAACATTAGACGCAATAAAAAAAATAATAGTTGACATAAAACTGTTTTACTGACACAGCGCCATCTATTAGCATTATAGTGAAGCTATTAGCTTCACAATAATGCTAATAGATGGCGCATTAAAATTAAATAATTTCGTTTCTTTATAACATTTATCTAATTTTAGTATTTGTTGTTCAAGTACAGGATATAACTGAATTTTCAACCAAGTTTCACGTTCTAATATTCAGTAATTCAGAAGTTATAGGGCTCTGACAGACATTTAGACGGACACACTTCTCTGTCTAGTAGGCAAGCGCCCTAGTTGACTCAGAGAACTCGCTTCGCTCGTTCAAAAAATCGCGTGAATCGGTCCAGAAACCCCGAAGTAATCGGTGGACATATCTACATAGAAAAAAAAGATACCGACCGAATTGATAACCTCCTCCTTTTTGAAGGTCGGTTAAAAATAGGGCTATCCATTATGGTTTACGATAGTGTGTTATGCCAGCCGTACATTCAAAGTTTCCTGTACGTAACGGGATTCAAGTTATTTGGACCTATTACTGAGCATTGCGAAGTCTATAATTTCTGAACTACTAAACTGACAACCTTGAAATAATTACAGAACAATCATTGCAGTATGTTCTTTCTAATAAAAAATGAATGAATGAAATCGGAGTACACGTTAATGAATTACAATGAAATACACATTTTCACTTTCATCCCCTCTCCCAAGGGAACCGTGCTGAATTTCGGGATAAAAAGTATCCTATATTTTACCTCGTAGTATGAACTTAAATCATGTTACGTTTCATTTAAATCCGTCCAGTAGTTTCAGTGTGATGCGCGGCCAAGATACAGACAGACGAAAAATTAAAAAAAAAAATTGTTTTGGGCTCAGTATCAATAGTAAAGCATCATCCGATTCAAAGTTTTAAAATATATTTATTCACCCGCAGGCGGCCGGCGGGTGAATGCTACGGGCATGGGAGGGGCGAGGGCTCGCGCACACAAATACACTACTCGTACACATGGATAACTCCTGTTGGTCGGGCGCAGCGCGACGGCGATATTTTCTTCAAATACCTATTTTTCAAATTCCTTCGGACTAGAGTACCGTCTTAAGGGCGTAGAGGAAGCGGTGATAATTTGGGGTAAACATTTGGTTTCGTCTTTGGTATTCTCGTGATCGTATACATTACAGTGAACTGAGTAAATTAAAAGGGCATGTAATTAAACGAGCTTCTATTTAATACCATTATTGGCTTCTAAATTACTAAGTCAGCTTCAACTAGTGAGCCTCTAAAAAATAGAATTTTAGCATCTATATTTATAACTTAGCTTCAAACCGTGAACTCCTAAAATACTTAAATATTAGCATCAAATAATACACCAAATCTTCAACCACATTTTTAATTTTTTTTTTTTGGTGAGAAAAATGAAATAAAAAAATGTTTCTAACTAAATAAAAAAACGTTTTTTTTTTTTGATAAAATGATATTAAAAAAATGATTGTTTTTAAATTTAACTCAAGAGAACCTACACATCACATTATAACATTTTTGAAAAAAAAAAACAAATTTTTTTTCAACTTTTTTTTTAGTTTTAGGTAGGTTTACGATCCCAACAGAACCTAAGTGCCCGGCCTTCGGCCGGGCACCTGAATATTCATGTATAACCCTAACCTAACCTAACTTTAGTTTAAAGAAAAAATTATACAAAAATAATTGCAATATTAACACACTAACAACAGAACAACAAAAAAAACAAATGCATGTTTTGAATGGCGCTCTCTGATTGGTGCAAATAGCCATAACCAACGAGATCGTGCAAATTGCCAGTCGCATCCGTCTCACTCGCACCAACGAAATCGTGCAAATGGCCAGTCGTATCCATCTCACTCGCACCAAATCGTGCAGTGGCAGTGGACAATAATAAAAATAGTGGCTCTTTATTTGATGCTTTCTTTGGAATATTTTGTGGCCATTGTGAAGAAGCCGAGTTAGTATATTAGAAGCTTCATCATTTTCCCGTTGCTGAGTTATTAAATTAGAAGCTAGGTTTTGATGCCAAAAAATAAATTTTGTTGGTCGACTTATTATATTCCAATTAAAAGTAACGTAAGACGACAAAAATTCTGCTATAATGTCCTCATCACCTCAAAAAGCAGACACCAGCAGGGCTAACATGCGCACCACGAGACAATTTTGCCTACACGTTTACTTGTAGTCTCTATGTGAATCTCTACAGAGATTCATGAGTAAAGTGTTGACAAAATTTTCTCGTGGCGCGCATGTTAGCCCTACTGATACCCGCTACTGTTCCTTTATTGTCTCTACCACGAAAGAGGTGAATAAGTATGGAAGGATAATATAGTCCATTGCCTGCTGAGTTAAGTATAGCTAAAGGATTACTCTAAAGCACAACAAGGAACCTGTAAGCTTTCTCATCAGGCTTTTAGTTTCAGTCATATTTCAGGGCTATGTGTCATAACTGGCAAGACGTAAATGATTATTTTACAAACTACATAACAAAAAGCTTGTGACGAGCTATGACTCATTTTCTATGCCTCACTAAATGACAAAAATAGACTGTGACAAAGTTCTGTAATTCATTTGAAAACTGTTTTTATAAAGTTCGAACTTCGACGCAATTTATTAAAGAGTCTTATGCTGAGATCTATAGAGGTTAAAATGAGACATAAATATTCTCTGACATAAATCTGTCTCGTTTTAACTCTGTCTTGAGTCTGAGCTGAGTGAGAGTACGGTCTATATATATTATATCTGCCTGGTAAGTTACTTGCTGGTTGATACAAGATACCAAGTCAGTCATCATCAGTATCTCTTACCAAAGTACAATCAAATTAAATTTTAACCGACCTGATGATTCAAGAAATATAGTTTTTGTAAAGGTCTAACGCAATTAAGAACATTTTTTTAAAGAAAGAACCATTATTATTAATTAGTTTTTAAATTGTTTTAATTAAATTGTGAGTCTACATTGAATACCTTTGATTATTGTATAGCGTGACTTGCGCCTATTTGAAACTTTAAAGAAGCACAAATTGTATTAAATAAATTAATCATAACTCGGCCTAGTACTTATGTTGAGTAAATTAACAATTACTTTCAAGTTGGAAACTTAGAACCACAGAGTGAGGATAGCAGTGATCTAAGGTAGATGAAATTCTCTCAAAGTTCGTAAAAGTGGAGTCAGTTGAGCAACTGTTCAATACAAAACTTTTCTCGTCTTGGAGGACAGAAATATTTACTTACCCGTGTTCTCCAAAATGAGAAAAATTAATGAAATCATGACTCCTGTGTGATCCACGACATTTTGAGTAACAATTATTTGGAATTCTAGTTGCCATCTTCTCAGTAATGTACTGCGTGTTCAAAATTCAAAATTATTTATTTCACGTAGGCCAACTTGTGGCTCTTATGACAAGTTGAGAATCTATACCACCGGTTCGGAATGCTAATTCTGCAGAGAAAAGCAGGCAAGAAGCTCAGCATTTACTCTTTTCAAAACAAAAAATGTTACAATATGTAGTTTATCTACCTTATGGACAGCTGAAGCAAAGCAGATTGGTTCCAAGCATCTTTGTCATTATAGGTATGAGAATACTTCAAATAAAATCATAATCAATACCTCATATCATTGTCGATGGCGAGGTATTAAAAGCTTTAAACTTTCTAAATATTTATTTCACTAAGCACCAATAAACAATGTCTAAATCATTATAGTCGTGCTCTCATCATGTTATTTTTGTAAACATTTTATTTACCATGTTTATTCATAATCATTATATCTACCTACATTTATAAGCCGCGGTATAGTCAACTCTACAAGCAGCCTATCAAATTGATCACTTGTTTATAATAGGTAATAGGTAAAAAAAACTGTAACGTATTCCGAAAACAATCTACAAATCACAAAAACCCTCTCTGTGTAGGATCGTACAAAATAATGAAGAAATCACTGCTTTAAAAGTTCCAAGAAATTGCATACGAATTCTTGGAACTACCTGTTGCTTCCCAAAGGATTTTTTCTTCGACCTGATCTAAAAAAAAAGGTTTTGTAAACGTTAACCCTCAAAATGAACAGTTTTACTCGAATTTGAGATCCTAAAGTTTTGACTATAAAGGTTTTTATTGAATGACTTGCGTTTTTTATCAAAAAAGCTTTTGAACATTTGGAAAGTCTTATATCAAAGTCATTATAATCATTAATTTTGTCTTTGTTGATATCTATAAAATCAAGGCAGGTAGAGTATTCGTTGTACTTAAAATTTGTAGACGCCAGAGAAGAAAGATATAACTCTAGTTATCTCATCCTTACTAATATGATAAATGCGAAAGTGTGTTTGTTTGTTGGTTTGTCCTTCAATAACGCTGCAAAAGAGCTACGGATCGACATGATTTTGCATCGGTACCTATAGTTGAGGACCTGGAGAGTGACATAGGCTACTTTTTATTCCAGAAAATTAGAAAGTTCCTGCGGGAATTAAAAAAAACTTAATCAACGCGGATGAAGTCGTGGGCACTATTTAGCAATGTATAATTTATTTTTTATTTTTTATTTATTTATTGGTTTACCAACAGGAAATCACATAACAAATTACATAAAATTATACTACATCTATAGAAACATTTCAGATGTGCACCCAATTACAGGCAAACCGACATGCGTACATGCGTATATTTATTCACAATCAAAGAGATACAGATACCTACTCGTAAAAACATTTTCCCATTTATACTATTATTGTACCTACGGACGGATAGTCAATAACTGGGCCATCAACTGATCATTCATCCCTAAGCGAAAGTTAGCCAAAGTTTGGCAAACATTCGCCATATATCATCATTGCACAATTCCATGCCAATAAATCTACAGGCATCAGTCGTCGAACGGCCACTGATACCCAAAGTTGGGAGTATTCAAAAAAGGTTCGCCATATAAATTTCATCTCACGACCAATCGGCAACTGGCAAAGCTTTTTAAGTTCGTACCATGATGTCCATAGTCAGTATATTGAAATCGGGATATTCTATTTCTCCATTGCCTTCAACATATGTACCTCAATACAAGTTCGTTAATTCTCATTCCGTGAGTTAATTCTTTTTATTGAAAAGAGCAACTGCTGAGTTTCTTACCGGCTCTTCTCAGCAGAATCTGCATTCCGAACCGGTGGTAGATTTATGACGTGTCATAAGAGCCACAAGTTGGCCTACATGAAATAAATGGATTTTGAATTTTGAATTTCCTATTTATACAGACACATAAAGACAGACGCTACTTCCTCTCGTTCTCGGGGTATATAATATTTTTTTTTTACTATATTGTTAGAGAACAAACGAGCAGGCGAGTCACCTGATGTTAAGTGATCACCACCGCCCATGAACATTTGTAGCACCTGAGGCACCACCAATGCGTTGCCGGCTTTTTAGTAATTTGTCGGTCCGTCCCTTGAATAACCCCATGTTGTAATTTAGTGGGAACAACGTCGCAGGAAGTCTTCGTTTCGTCTATTATGTATCCGTAAAACTTCAAACTCACACCGACCCTACCAGAACTTCTTCAACTAGAGTCTTCTACAAAGCGAAGGAAACATCTGTTGTATGAACAGCTTCGCAAAACTTTTTTACTACCAACTTAACTCCTAACTTCCAGACATAAGGCCTTATTTCGTTTAACCTTTTATCTGGAAACTTGTATCGGAGTTAGTTCTGTACTTTCCCGATAGACTCGCTTGCTCATGAAAATAAAAGGGTGGAGGGACCGGAGAGAATTAAATAGAAATAGAAATAGAAATAGAAATATTTTTTATTCAAATAAACTTTTACAAGCACTTTTGAATGGTCAATGAATCTACCACTGGTTCGGAATGCCTTTCCTGCCGAGAAGAGCCAGTAAGAAACTCGGCGGTTGCTCTTTTCAAAAAAATATTAAAATTTTACAATTGTTATTGAAACTATGCTATGTATTCAGTGCTTCCACGATGAATTTTCCTGAGTACAATACAAAATAAAAATAAATACAATACAAATACAAATAAATACAATTCAATACATGTTAACACAGGCAGGCAAAAGCAGACCCATTCCAAATCATCACTCAATATATCGTTCTGCAGTTTATCTCGACGGATAGATGTCGGTACTTACGCCATTAAGGGGGGGGGCTTATCGGTAACTTGTATTTGAAGAGAAAGAAAAAGTTTTTAATTTATAGGCTTGTTCCACACACAATCGTGAATGGATGTCTTTAAATCAAGAGTGAATAGGCATCTTCTAGGCAAGCACGTACCATCTTAGGCTGCATCTTCACTTACCATCAGGTGAGATCGCAGTCAAGCGCTAGTCTAGGTATATATTAAAAAAAAAAAGAATGCTACAAAGAGAGACAGTCGCCCACCCTCGGCTTCGTAGATCGTCGTTTTTGTCAGTCATGCGTGCGTTTTATTGCTTCGTGCGACAAGGACGACGTTCTACGAAGCTGAAGCTAGCCGTTGTAAAATATTTACTGCTGATTACTGTAGCATAAGCCACGGTGTTTTCACTACTTGTAACCATCAAAAGAACGTACTGGATTTCCACTTAACTCTCAACTACAACCTCTAAATACAAGTCACTAACAGAGTTATCAGAGACCGACGCGAGTCGAAAAACAAGCTCCAGAGTTTATCGCAAACAAAACGTCCAATTAAACCTCGGATGCACTTGTATGAGTTGACAATAAATTAAGGTGGTTGAGCTAATACGGTTTGAGCACTGTTCATATGGAAGGATATATAAAATTTATACTAGCGACAGATAGGACAACGCTAAGAAAATCGAGCCACTTAGCCACAAAGTACACCAATACAGGAGTCTTTAGATATAAGACATTGCTACAGATCTTTTTTCTATGTACTACCAAATTGTGGAATCATCTCCCTTCGACAGTGTTTCTACTTAATTACAATATGGGGTTATTCAAGGGGCGAACCAATAAGTTCCTGAAAAGCCGGCAACGCATTGGTAGTGCCTCTGGTACTACAAGTGTTCATGGGCGGCGGTAATCACTTTACATCAGGTGACCCGCCAGCTCGTTTGCCCGCTATTTATATTAAAAAAAAATGTATGGATATTGTGCTAGAAATATTTTCTGTCAACTTTCGCCTATCTGAACATGGTGTGGCAGAAAAACAACTTTGTATTACCATTATTGCTATCCTATTCATTGCTACCACTTTGCTATGGCAATCTACGTATAGATTGTTTTCTTGACAGCAACTAAAGTTGGCATTTGTTTTGACGTTTATTTGAGCTAAGATATAATGGACACATTTGTCGGACGACCGATGACCATTGGAATCGTAAGGTCATCGAATGGACAACTCGTCTTGGCAAACAGAGTTTAGGACTTCCCGGCTAAGTGCAGTGATGGAAATTGACAGGCATCTTTTGGATGGCCAAAAGATGCCTGTCAATTCGTTAGCGCTAACTAATTCAGGTCTATGTCCAACAGTGGATTTGTACACATTGGCTGATGATAATGAAATTGAATAGAATATTATTAAAAAAGTTTTTTAATCATATAAACTTTTACAAAATGCTTTTGCATTATCAAATAAGTCTACCACCCCTGTTCCAACCAAGAAGAAACGGTAAGAATAGTGGTGGTTGCTATTTAAAAAAAATAGTAATAATATAATATGATGAAAAATGTGTTTGTATGAAAATGCTGTCCGGTCTATGCATTGTGAATCTCTTCGAGCAGTGTTCGTACGTAAACACGTACAAACGTACAGACGCTCTGAACAAGCTCGCTCGCAGTACAGTTTTACTCGAGACATCACGAACTACGATGGATGAGAGCATTTCTTGTTTGTGAATGCGGTATTACTTTATATTTTCCAGCAGATTTTTTTTAAAATTCAAAAAAATTCAAAATTCAAAATTTATTTATTTCATATAGGCTAACTTGTAGCTCTTATGACACGTTTAAAGAATATTAGCCAAGCTGAAGTTGACTAATATCCTCCTATATCCTCCAAATAAGCGGAAAGCTTGTGCTAGGAGTGGGTACAACAATAGTGCAACTGGTGGGGTTTGAACCTGCGACCTTTCAGTTTACAGTCCGCACCTTTAACCGTTGAGCTATTGCGGCTTTTCACTTAAATGATTCGCTACTGTTGTTTTGATAAGAAGAAGTAGAACCGATAACGTAACGTGCTCTAAGAAGCAAGGGATCACCGAAAACTTCCTAACTCCGGGCTGCCATGGAAAATTTGTAGATGGAAAACTTGTTGTAGAAGCTAAACTGTACAAGCTGAAATATCCTTGAGTTAAGACCTCATACAAGCAAGCGCAGTGTGGGGCGCTCTCTAGCGTATTGGACAGATATATAAAGAGAGTGGTGGGAAGCGAATGCTCAAGAGAGTGGTAGGCTGAGGACTGGGTGTACTAAAAGGCCTATGTCCAGGAGTCTATCAGTCTATCGGTTGATAAAGAAGAAGAAGAAGAAGCCGCCTCTATTAGCAGCCGCTCCATGGCCCGGCCGCGACAGTAGTGTTGTCCCGGAAATTCCCGGCTCCCCAATTAATTACCCGGGCCGCTCCCCGTCGATTTAACTTGTAAACGAGTGCACACTTCTGCCGCGGGTTGCGCTGTGCAAGAACTCCGCATCGCGAGCCGGTTATAAGGAACACTTGATTGTACTTCGTGTGTGTACTTTGATTTGTGCTGACGCGAACGCTCGCTTGTTACGGAACCTTGTAATCCTATTATCCTATTACATATAATATTATAAATGCGAAAGTTTGGATGTATGGATGTTTGTTACTCAATCACGATCCAACGCTTGACGCTTCAATATGTTTGCGCCAAATTTCAGCCAAATCGCTATTTGGCTGGGCACAGAGTTAGAGTCTGGAATAGCACGTAGGCTCCCCCAATAATCTAAATATATAAAAGGCAAAGGTGACTGACTGACTGATTGACTGACTGACTGACTGACTGACTGACTGACTGATCTATCAACGCACAGCTCTAACCACTGGACCGATTGAGTTGAAATTTGGCATACAGGTAGCTGTTAGGACGTAGGCATCCGCTAAGAAAGGATTTTGGAAAATTTCAACCCCAAGAGGGTTAAATAGGGGGTTAAAGTTTGTATGAAAGTCCGTCATTTTTCAAGTTATATCCATGAAACTTTGTATTTAGGCTTTAGAATAAAATAAAAAAAATATGTGTTTCACAGATTTTGAAAAATCCACCCCCCAAGGGATCAAATAGGGGATGAATGTTAGTATGAAAGTTTTTCATTTTAAAGTTGTATAAACTTTGTATTTGGGCTTTCGATTAAAAATAAAGAAATACATGTTTCATCTTAATCTAAATATATAAAAGGCAAAGGTGACTGACTGACTGATTGACTGACTGACTGACTGACTGATCTTTCAACGCACAGCTCTAACCACTGGACCGATTGAGTTGAAATTTGGCATACAGGTAGCTGTTAGGACGTAGGCATCCGCTAAGAAAGGATTTTGGAAAATTTCAACCCCAAGAGGGTTAAATAGGGGGTTAAAGTTTGTATGAAAGTCCGTCATTTTTCAAGTTATATCCATGAAACTTTGTATTTAGGCTTTAGAATAAAAATAAAGAAATACGTGTTTCACAGATTTTGAAAAATCCACCCCCCAAGGGATCAAATAGGGGATGAATGTTACTATGAAAGTTTTTCATTTTTAAAGTTGTATAAACTTTGTATTTGGGCTTTCGATTAAAAATAAAGAAATACATGTTTCATCTAAATATATAAAAGGCAAAGGTGACTGACTGACTGATTGACTGACTGACTGACTGACTGAATGATCTATCAACGCACAGCTCTAACCACTGGACCGATTGAGTTGAAATTTGGCATACAGGTAGCTGTTAGGACGTAGGCATCCGCTAAGAAAGGATTTTGGAAAATTTCAACCCCAAGAGGGTTAAATAGGGGGTTAAAGTTTGTATGAAAGTCCGTCATTTTTCAAGTTATATCCATGAAACTTTGTATTTAGGCTTTAGAATAAAAATAAAGAAATACGTGTTTCACAGATTTTGAAAAATCTACCCCCCAAGGGATCAAATAGGGGATGAATGTTACTATGAAAGTTTTTCATTTTTAAAGTTGTATAAACTTTGTATTTGGGCTTTCGATTAAAAATAAAGAAATACATGTTTCATCTAAATATATAAAAGGCAAAGGTGACTGACTGACTGATTGACTGACTGACTGACTGACTGATCTATCAACGCACAGCTCTAACCACTGGACCGATTGAGTTGAAATTTGGCATACAGGTAGCTGTTAGGACGTAGGCATCCGCTAAGAAAGGATTTTGGAAAATTTCAACCCCAAGAGGGTTAAATAGGGGGTTAAAGTTTGTATGAAAGTCCGTCATTTTTCAAGTTATATCCATGAAACTTTGTATTTAGGCTTTAGAATAAAAATAAAGACATACGTGTTTCACAGATTTTGAAAAATCCACCCCCCAAGGGATCAAATAGGGGATGAATGTTAGTATGAAAGTTTTTCATTTTTAAAGTTGTATAAACTTTGTATTTGGGCTTTCGATTAAAAATAAAGAAATACATGTTTCATCTTCTAAATAAATAAAAGGCAAAGGTGACTGACTGACTGATTGACTGACTGACTGATTGACTGACTGACTGACTGACTGACTGATCTATCAACGCACAGCTCTAACCACTGGACCGATTGAGTTGAAATTTGGCATACAGGTAGCTGTTAGGACGTAGGCATCCGCTAAGAAAGGATTTTGGAAAATTTCAACCCCAAGAGGGTTAAATAGGGGGTTAAAGTTTGTATGAAAGTCCGTCATTTTTCAAGTTATATCCATGAAACTTTGTATTTAGGTTTTAGAATAAAAATAAAGAAATACGTGTTTCACAGATTTTGAAAAATTCACCCCCCCCCCCCCCCCCCGGGGGCCCAAATAGGGGATGAATGTTAGTATGAAAGTTTTTCATTTTCAAAGTTGTATAAACTTTGTATTTGGGCTTTCGATTAAAAATAAAGAAATACATGTTTCATCTTCTATCTAATCTAAATATATAAAAGGCGAAGGTGACTGACTGACTGATTGACTGACTGACTGACTGATCTATCAACGCACAGCTCTAACCACTGGACCGATTGAGTTGAAATTTGGCATACAGGTAGCTGTTAGGACGTAGGCATCCGCTAAGAAAGGATTTTGGAAAATTTCAACCCCAAGAGGGTTAAATAGGGGGTTAAAATTTGTATGAAAGTCTGTCATTTTTCAAGTTATATCCATGAAACTTTGTATTTAGGCTTTAGAATAAAAATAAAGAAATATGTGTTTCACAGATTTTGAAAAATCCACCCCCCAAGGGATCAAATAGGGGATGAATGTTAGTATGAAAGTTTTTCATTTTTAAAGTTGTATAAACTTTGTATTTGGGCTTTCGATTAAAAATAAAGAAATACATGTTTCATCTAAATATATAAAAGGCAAAGGTGACTGACTGACTGATTGACTGACTGACTGACTGACTGATCTATCAACGCACAGCTCTATCCACTGGATCGATTGAGTTGAAATTTGGCATACAGATAGCTGTTAGGACGTAGGCATCCGCTAAGAAAGGATTTTGGAAAATTTCAACCCCAAGAGGGTTAAATAGGGGGTTAAAGTTTGTATGAAAGTACGTCATTTTTCAAGTTATATCCATGAAACTTTGTATTTAGGCTTTAGAATAAAAATAAAGAAATACGTGTTTCACAGATTTTGAAAAATCCACCCCCCAAGGGATCAAATAGGGGATGAATGTTAGTATGAAAGTTTTTCATTTTTAAAGTTGTATAAACTTTGTATTTGGGCTTTCGATTAAAAATAAAGAAATACATGTTTCATCTTCTAAATAAATAAAAGGCAAAGGTGACTGACTGACTGATTGACTGACTGACTGACTGACTGACTGATCTATCAACGCACAGCTCTAACCACTGGACCGATTGAGTTGAAATTTGGCATACAGGTAGCTGTTAGGACGTAGGCATCCGCTAAGAAAGGATTTTGGAAAATTTCAACCCCAAGAGGGTTAAATAGGGGGTTAAAGTTTGTATGAAAGTCCGTCATTTTTCAAGTTATATCCATGAAACTTTGTATTTAGGTTTTAGAATAAAAATAAAGAAATATGTGTTTCACAGATTTTGAAAAATTCACCCCCCCCCCCCCCCCCCCGGGGGCCCAAATAGGGGATGAATGTTAGTATGAAAGTTTTTCATTTTCAAAGTTGTATAAACTTTGTATTTGGGCTTTCGATTAAAAATAAATAAAATACATGTGTCACAGGTTTTGAAAAATCTACCACAAAAGGCATCATCTAAATCTAAATATATAAAAGGCAAAGGTTACTGTCTGACTGACTGATTGATCTATCACCGCACAGCTTAAACCACTTTGCATACATATAGCTATGATGACGTAGTCATCCGCTACGAAAGGATTTTTCAAAATTCAACCCCGAAGGAGGTAAAATACGAGTTTAAGAAATCGAACCTAACGTGAGCGAAGCCGCGGGTAAAAGCTAGTAGGAAATAAGAGGGTTCCCGCGGTAATAAAAAACCTTAATCCACGCGAACGAAGTTGCGGGTATCATCTAGTAATAATACAAATGTAAAAGTATTTTTATTATAAAACTGACTTCAAACGCCATCTACAAAGTATATCAATTGTGCCTATAAAATTTGAAGAGTTCCCTCGATTTCTGGAGGATCCCATCATCAGATCCTGACCTGATGACAATGGGACCACTTGGGAAGTATACCCTTTCAAACAAAAATAGAATTTTCCAAATCGGTCCAGGCGTCTTCCAGTAATCGGGGAACATACCTACATAAAAAATAAAAAAAGGGTTCCGACGAATTGAGAACCTCCCCCTTTTTGAAAGTCGGTTAAAAAATAGCCTTATCATTTCCAGTAAGTTAAAAGGAAGTACCGACTACATAGCTTAGGTAGTCGTAGGTACCATTGAGCTCGAGAAAATCCACATCCGAGCAGCATTTTTAAATCTGTCTCAATGTACTTCCACTACGTCCTTAACCGACTTAAAGCGCATCTTAAATGGTATAAAGTGTACATTAATAGTGAATTAGGGAACTGCAGTACTCGGGCTATTTGTTAGTTGCCAGTGAGTAGTTTAGGAGATTTGTTGTCTTCAATTAGCCTAAACAACTGCTTGCCCATACAGTTTGTGGTAGGGTGACCAAGTTGAAAGCTTGTTCTTGTTGTGTTTCGACGGTTAACTACCAAGAGTTCCTCTCTAATGCTCTCATGCTCTCTTTAAAATTTCTGTGGTGGTGTCGTGTGGTGCGGGTTGTTACGTTCCCACAAATATTTAGGTTGAGCGAAGCAATGGCTGGATCATGTGTCATGCTCTTGAAAGGGTGTGACCAACGGGAATGGGTCTGCTTTTGCCTGCCTGTCTTAACATGCATTGGATTGTTTTGCATTTTTGAAACTTTATTGTGGAAACACTGTAGGTATACATGGCATAGTTTTGTAAAAAAATTTTTTTTTTTTGAAAAGAGCAACCGCCGAGTTTATTGCTGGCTCTTCTCGGCAGGAACGGCATTCTGAACCAGTGGTAGATTCATTGACGATTCAAAAGTACTTGTAAAAGTTTATTTGAATAAAAAATATTTCTATTTCTATAATATTTTTAGACAAACTGCTTTTACTGATTTACTGATTTTACAAAAAAAACCTTCTATTTCATATTTCAAAAAAAAACTGCTACACATTTTTAATACCTATTCTAAACATTTAAACTAACTGTATTTTTGTTTTAATCATTTCTGCACTCAAACAAAAAATATATAATTAGCAAGAAAAGGTTAGAATTATTTTGCTATAATCCGCCAACAGAAAAAATTCTGTATGGTCAAACATGCAGTTACAACCTAAGCACCGCTTACCTCCCCAAGCAAGCAAAAACCAAGTTCCCAAGCAAGACTTTTCAATGTTGTATTGTATATCACTGTAAGGGGGTAAAATAGGGGATTGAAAAATCAAACTTAACACGAGCGAAGCCGCGGGAAAATTTAGTGTAAGTATAAAAGTATCTTTGTCCAAACACTGAAATTGGTGATCTGTGGTCACCAGAGCCTATTTCAATGCTTTATAGCTACGGAACCCAAAACCAGTCTATATTCCTTCATCAGATCTGGTGACCCTAGCCAGGCTAGTCTACTAATAACCAAACAAAGCACTAATGACTTGCCCAAGTAAATGGTCGCTTTTTACTTTGTTACTTACGTTTGAACGTCATTTCGGGTCAGTTCACAGAAACATTTATAATGCGATTCAAATACGATCAAACACTCAACATCTAGTGCGTCATGCTTTCAGTCGGAAAATATAATTTAGTAAAAGCTTTGAAATACTTAAGCCTCAATAGCCCAACGGTTAAGGTGCGGACTGAAAACTGAAAGGTTGCAGGTTCAAACCCCACCCGTTGCACTATTATCGTACCCACTGATAGCACAAGCTTTCCGCTTATTTGGAGGGGATAGGAGATATTAGTCAACACCAGTTTGGCTAATACTCTTTAAAAAAAACTTTTCTAGCGCAATGGTGAGCACTGTGGTCTTATAACTGGGTGGTCTCGGGTTCGATTCCCGGTGCAATTTGGGAATTTATAATTTCTAAATTGTCTCTGGTCTGGTCTGGTGGGAGGTTTTGGCCGTGGATAGTTACTATCCTACCGTAATAGACGTGCCGCCAAACGATTTAGCGTTCCTGCACGATGGCGTGTAGAAACCTATTATGGGTATGGGTTGAATGTACACTGTCATACCCCTCCCAAGTTAGCCCGCTACCATCTTAGACTGCATCGTCACTTACCATCAGGTGAGATGGCAGTCAAGGACTATCTTGTCATCGAACAAAAAAAAAAGAAAGGAGATGGTGCAAGGTGGAAGCGAGCTCAGTTGTAGGGGTTCGCAGTTTTATAGGGGTACTCCTAATCGGTTTATACGTGACATCGTATCGATACGCGGATTCAACCGACTTTGCGGTACATCTTCGCAGATAATATGGTGTTAAATAGCTACAGCCAAAGCCTCCAAACCAGAACAGACCAGACCAGAGACAATTTAGAATTTATAAATACTCGCATTGCCTAGAAAATGCCTACTTACTCTTGTTTTGATGGTACATAGTTACTTCTTTTTATACGTGGCCGGAAAGAGACGCCGGCAGTGCGTTTCACAACTTAGCGATTCGTTTCAGAAACGTTCAACTGAATCTAGAATCAAATCGTAGATAGAAAACAGAATAATTGATTCATAACAGATAAATAGATAAATTATACAGATCCATCACTCTTAACAGCGTATCTTTTTCTATTCAGTGACAGATGTTTAGGGGTTGATGGTAAACAGACAGGGAGGGGGTGCGAGGGGGAGCCAAATGAGGAGATAATAATGACAAACGATAAAGATTAAACCCAGTCACGGTTACAGGCGAAAATATAATCCGTACGGGAAACGAGAAAATGTGTTTGTGATGTCATACCGTATGTTCTATTAGACGTTTTGAAAATAATGCATTTCGTTTCGATTTTGTGATTGAATCTATTTAGTTATTTATTTTAATTTTAATTTTTTATGTACATACAAACAGTAACAAGAAAATTTTAGAAGAAGTGGAGATAAGAGAAGCTTATCTCTAAGAAAAGAAATTTCTTCCAGCTTCCCTTGAAAGTGAGTAAGGTGGAATTTACTTAAATAAACCAAAATTTCTGATTTAAACTTTTGCTAATATTATAAATGCGAAAGTGTATTTAGGTTTATCACGCAATAAGAGAGTAACTTTTCTATTGTGATGGAGCCATGATGTGAAGGGCTCACTAAAAAGGGATTTTTCAAAATTCAACCCCTAAAATTAAATGGGAGTTGATAGTTTGTATGCAAGTCCGTAATTTTTTAAGTTATGTTAATGAAATGAAACTGAAAAACACGTTGCACAATTTTTTGGAAAGGGCGTCATTTTTTAAGTTAAATCTCTGAAATAGTTGTATTTAAATCGGGATCCATGCGGACATAGTCATTGGTAAGTATTATGTAGATTGTAGAGTATAAAATCCAATACTCAAATGCCATTAAACGTGGTCAAAAAAGTTTTTTTTTTCATGACAAGATAGTCCTTGACTGCGATCTCACCTGATGGTAAGTGACGATGCAGTCTAAAATGATAGCAGGCTAACTTCAAAGGGGTATGGTAATGCACATTCAACCCATACACCTTATCGGTTTCTACACGCCATCGTGTCGGAACGCTAAATCGCTTGGCGGCACGTCTTTGACGGTATAGGGTGGTAACTATCCAAAGCCAAGCCTTTCACCAGAAAAACATTGATACTGAAATGACTATCAAAAACTTTAAACATCACACACTGAATAATTACGTGCTAATTATTAACGTATCATCACACTGAATAGGAACTCCCCACCTCTACATTCGTCAAGGTTTATTAGCCGAAATAATACCGCGCAACCAAAGCGCCTGAATCTGACAAATAGAGAAACTAAACTCCAAGATGTGACATCCAATTTCCTCGTGACAGCGCGGAATCCATTCATTAGTATGAAGCGATCCGGCATCCGGCAAGTGCAGCAGAAAGGCACGTCAGGTGTAGTATTAAATGCCGGCATTAAATTAAACAAAGCGCCCGAAACTGCTAATAAAGCGCGATACACGCTGGTGTATTACAGGCGTCGTAGCCACACAAATTAATCAAAGGGAAATATTCATGCCGACACATGCCATGAAATGATAATGAACCCGTATCGCTGGTTGGGCCAATTCATAGGAGATCCCCGCTCCATTATAAGTACTCCCTGGTAGCATGGGCGGGAGAAATTTTATCCCCGGGAAAAGGATAAAACGTTTATACCCTCGCTCAGCTTTATTCACCCGTCGAGCATGGGCACAGCGGTGGAAATAACACTCAGTGGATATACTTCCCCAGCCCATGCTACCAGTGCTGTGGGGTTAGTAAGTATAAGGTTTAACACGATTGATCGTATTCGTATACTATGACATTAGCGTCAAAGTAAAATGACCTTAAAAGTATTGATTTAAAGTTAAAAATTCAGTACAACCGATTTTAGTTTGGAGCGTATACGTAAAAGTATAAGAATGCTTGCACGAAATTGAGCTCTAATTCCATGGAATTACGGTTCATTTTACTTTGATGCTAATGTCATAGTATACGAATACGATCAATCGAATTAAATCTTATACTAACCCTACTGATCTCTTTAATTAATCTTTCATTAACACTGTATTGTGGTTTTTGGTACGGAACGGGCTCGCATTTGACTGGTCATTTCATATTTTAACTAGTTTCGAAAGTAAAGAGCTTTTAATTTTCCTGTTAATCAAAGAGAGCGCTATTGCAACATGACGTAACGTTTTAGTACTTCATACACTCGCCATACATTTCGTTTTAGAAAGAGATGGATACAGCCGCAGTAAAATTGTTTTTTTTTTATATTTGAAAGGTAAATTAGTCGCGAGTGTTCATAGCTATGTTTGATGACAAACGATCCAAGATGGCCGCCCAAATTTCAAATCTAAGATGGCCGCCAACACAAAATGGCGAGTTACATATTTTTTTTTAATTTCACATGTCGGGGGTGTTTTAAATTTTCAATTTACCCTTATAGCCAATAGCAAATCACAGATTTTAGAGAATCACACAGCTGTTCACAGAAGCTTGCGCCACACACATGGGCTTAGATACGGGACGCGTAAAACAATACGGTTCACAGCGGAATGCCTTTGTCTTTGAACAATTAGCGTGAAGGAACTGCTTCTGACCCACTCCAAGCTAATAAATATGTTTAGCGGATCGCGTTCTATTGCTCCTTGTCAAATTAGCCGCGTTTCAATTTAGGTATTATTAATAAGCGGGCTTAATTCCTGTTTGATGTGTACGATTTGGGAGCGATGTGACACTATGTTCGATCGGCTATATCAATTAACGCTACATCGGAATTGTGTGCGTCTTAAGAATGTCTTAACCTATTTAATACCACTTGCTTTGACGGTGAAGACATAGGATCTTTACGCACACTAGAATATTATTTAAGTGTTTTTTTTTTATTATGAGATTTGCGCTTGACGATAATCAACGATGGGAGGCATTGATGAGGTCTAGGTTGGAGCGCGCTTGCCTAGAAAATGCCTATTCACTCTTGTCTTGAAGGTACTCAGATTGTACGTGGCCGGAAACACAGAAGCTGGAAGTGCGTTCCATACCTTAGCCGTTCGTTTCAGAAACGTTGAACTGAAGCGTTAAGTTAAAATAGTCTAGACGCTGTACTCCCCTTGTACCTATAGGTAGGCTTAGGGTACCCATTTTTATTATTATACTTTTAAGGCATCATCTATGGTTATCATGTGCCCAGTGATTAAGTTTTCGACCTCCTGTTTGGGAGGCCCTGAGTTCGAATCCAAGGTAATCTTCTAAATTTTCGGAAAAATATTTTTTTGTTTGAAAGGGTATACTTCCCAGGTATCTAGGTAGGATCTGATGATAGAATCCCGGAGAAATCGAGGGAACTCTTCAAATACCTAGGCCTTTCAATTCAAAATTAGACGCTTAAAAATTTTTTCGCGTAGACCGTTCGTATGTACGTCGATAATGCCCATGCTACACAACTAATGCACGGTCGACTGTGCATGTCAGTTGAACAAGATGAGTGTTCGGAACGCCGTATCTAGTACGTAGTACGTACATTTATATCGATGCTTGAGGATTGCTAAATTATCCTTTTGATTACCTTGGGATTTGGCTGTTCATTTCGCGGAGTTATTGTACAATATTACTGACTGCAAACTGACAGGTTGGTTGATGGATTATTCACTAACTTTTGATTTTGACACGAGGAGAGAAGAAGGTATTAACGCCTTTGTTTACAGTAGGTACTATAATATTGTATAGACTAGCTAATGCACGCGACTTCGTCCACGTGGATTTAGTTTTTAAAAGTCCCGCGGCTACTTTTTGATTTTCCAGAATAAAAAGTATCCTTATGTCACTTTCGGGGTGCTCCCAAGCTGCGTGATTGAAGAACAAAGTAACAAACAAACAAACACACTTTCGCATTTTTAATATTAGAAAGGATATCAAGTTATTAACCCTGTCTTTGTTAATACCGAATATTGAATCGCACCAAAAAACTGAGAGGAATTGCTCTCAGTAGAGAGCCGTAGATGATTGACAGGCGGCGCAAGACCGAGGCCTGTGGGATGCAAGAGACCTCTGTTCAACAGTGATCATCTATCGGTTGATAAAGAAGAAGTACCTAAGTTTAAGTTCTGTAAGATTCAATAAAACCTGAATAGCCCAATGGATAATGGTGCGGACTGAACACTAAAAGGTCGCATGTTCGAGCCCCTTATACTATTGTCGTACCCACTCGCTTTTCGCTTTAAATTTGGAGGAGAGAGGAGAATATAAGTCAAGTTTAGCTTGGCCAATATTCTTTAAAAAAAAATAGTCAAGGCAATAGGATTGACCTTTCAGTGAACTTTGTACAAGCTTTAACATTTTTTATTCTAAGGGAATTGCTCTTTACCTAGTTCAGTATATTTACCGAATCAGGATCAAGGGTTGAATAAACCAGAGCGCGAGTTAAGTTAAATAGGTAAGTACGTTACAGTCAATACGCATTCGACATCCTATCTTGCGAGAGATTTCGGATTTGATTCTTGGTCAGGTTGATTTAGGATTTAATTTGAGCCTACATCTTCCTTAATCAATCTGAAAGAGTAAAATTGGTTGCCATTATATTGCGTAGGTTAGGTATTCAAATTAGTATTTTGCGAAGTAAAGTCAGCAAATGTTATCTCTTAAATTACAAGTGTAGAATAAAATAGAATAGAATAATTTTTTATTCAAATAAACTTTTCCAAAGTGCTTTCGAATCGTCAAATGAATCTACCACTGTGCACTGGTTCGGAATGCCGTTCCGGGATGTTCCAATGTCCGTGCCGTAAAGTTTGTATTTTTACTGAATAACGCTACTGTTGGTCTGCAGAAGATTCTTGGAGCCCACCGCATAATTATCTCAAGATAACCTCTACCATTTGGTTTTTTTTTATTTTATCCGTTATGCACAAAATATTTACAAAAGGTAAATCACGCCAAACTGCACGCGAAGTTTGTTGCCAAGTTTGCGCGCAGAAACATTATATCTGACGTGCACTACACTAAATAACTCAATAGCCATATCCTAATTAACTATCTAATAAAAAATAAAAAACAAGATCTTATTATAACTTTTCAGTCAGTGAGAGTCCTTAATAAAAACTTCCTTTAATTTATTCTTAAGGACTACCTCACTCACTAGTTACGAGTCACGAATGAGGAAATGTATGCAGCCGGTAAAATATTATGGTATTTTACTCCTAGGTAAGTACCTGCCTCTGGCACTCATAGGCACTTGTAGGTATTACCCTTCCATCTCAAGTTGGCCGTCGTCGACTGTTAGAAAATGACGTCATAGCGTACCGTTGACAAGAAAATAATAGTTGTATTTTTACTGTAACCACAACTATGACGAAAGTTTTCTTCTCTGGCAATGCTTTTCACGGCAATGATATCTTGAAAGTCTAAAGGTGTAATTTTTAATTCCTTATTTTTTTCCGCTTGAAAAAGTCATTAATTAAAGTAATTAAAAGTCCGCGCTATGCAAAATTTTTCCTTTTTTACTGATCGTAGAAGATACTCTAACAATAGTAACCAAACAAAAATAAAATAAATAACTAAATTAAAGTTAACAAAAACATTCAAAACGTAGCAATAACAAAACTTTGAAAAAAATTTGTAGTGACAATTGCAAGCGGTACTTTGCTATCTGTACTAAGCGGGTCTGACTTGAGATGCGGTGCGGGGAAGCGCGGGGCGAGGTAGCGGCCAACTTGAGGTGGAACAGTAGTACAGTGTCTCTTGACAGCAGTTTTCAATTAGCTGCAGTCGGATTAGAGCGGCAGTGGCGCCCCTATTTGTTAAGTATGAATCACATCTGATGCCACGCGTTAGACCGCAGCGAAGTTGATTGAAGCGCAGTGGAATGTATGCCATGGCAGCCAGCCACATCCATCCTGTAGCGATAAAGATAAAAGTAGCTCCAGTAGGGCTAACATGCGCGCCACGAGAATATTTAGTCTACACGTTTACTCCTGAATCTCTATTGCGATTTACATAGAGATTACAAGTAAACGTTTAGACAAAATTTTCTCGTGGCACGCAGGTTAGCACTCCTGGTGTTGTTAGCGCATTACGATGACACCCAAACGCACACGTTAGCATTCTAGCGCATATGGCAGTAACCAACCAGCCTATATAACTGAGACAGACTCAGAGTAGCTGATCGCGTGGAGTGCGCTAGCAGCTGCTTTGAGATTCCCAGATTTATACAAGCAAATAAGACTGCATTGTCAATTTCGCTTCGCTGCGATTCAACGCGCTGCGTCAGATAAGCATTGTACTTAATGCGTTGTCAAGTGTTACGGAGAATTATTAATTCAATTCAAGACAAAACGTGAGAGTATGACAGCGATTTTACATTTTGTCTTAAGAATGGGGGGCCCTTAATTTGACAGGCGTTGATGGGTGCTCGAATGGAGATGTAGAACAAGTTTTTAGGGATATTCAGAACCACATTAACCTGATCAATTTTCTCCTCTTCCATATCTAAGGAACTATCCTCTGCAACACAGGTTTTCCTAGCGTAGAGGGTAGGGACCAATAGAAATATGTAAATCTTTATGTCAAAAAATAAATTCTCATAAATTCTTATAAATTCTTATATGTAGATTTCTTAAAATGGTTAATAGATGAAGTAACATCTATTTGATTTGATTTCTCTGTGAGCACAACTCCCCCAACGCTCAACTTTTAACTTATGAATTCTTCAACATACAATGCCAACATACAGTAGTAATAAATAAAAATAAGATATTCTGTGGTCGAGATTACTTAAAGCTCACCCGATTGTTTAGATCAGTCATGATACCTTATCTACAGTAACCTCAGTTGTTAAAAAATGTAGAAAATGAGCACCCAGCGTACCATCGCGGGAACACAGGCACAGAAACCGAAAGCGAAACCCATAATTACGCCCCTCCCACACCACTAAACAACAAATAAGAAACATAATAAAACCATGCCCTCATGTTAAAACACCATTATTCACCGTTCCCGACTGACATTACCCATAAAACTGTGATAAACTGATGGCAATGCCCAAAAACGCCGCGGCATAAAACAACCACTTCATAAAAACCAAGTCACGTGATATGGGGAAATTTTAAACGTCAAAGCTGGTTCACACGCATTGAAAAATCGCTGCGTTGCCGCTTTGTTAAAAACTAGCCAAACGTTTCGGCCAAGAAAAAAAAAAGCTTCGTTTTCTAAACCAATAGATCACCGCTGTAGATATACACGTTGTAAGGGACACCCTGACGAGAACTGAAACCAGCGATTCAGTACATGCTTCTAAGTCGTCCAGCGTTTTGGAATTTTTCTTCGAACTTTTCTTGATTTTGACAATTTTTTTTCATTTCCGTAAATAATAGCAACATGGAATTATGTATCTCAACTTTTACTGACTGTTAAGTAGAGGGTCTTCCTAATTAAGTGAAATTTAAAATTATCGATAAAACTTACTTAATTATTTTTTAATTAGATTAAAAGGACGTTAAATTTTTATGACGTCACGGTTCATTACAAAGCTCTTGCAGGTGAACATGCTTAAATCAAATATGTTAATGAATATGCTTAAATCAAAACGTGTAATGTTCTATGGTGACTGAATTCACCTATTTAAAAAAAATTATATAATAATTTGTACTTAATAGTGATATCTAGTAGCGGCCGCGCCGCGGTTGTGACGCCAGTGTGACGCGACCCTAAACAGCACCGCCATATTGATTTATTGCGCGTGTAAATTTAGGTGGGACCATTAAAAGTAAATCAAAGTGGGTTGTAAATCGTCAAAGCGCGAGAGCAACCAGCGTAAACCGACCCCTTTAGTTCCTTTGCTGAAACAGTTTTCAGTTCGAATGTTTGTAGGTTAAGTGGCAGGAGGGGTCAGGTTAAATTGGTGGCGAGAGTCGAATAACCGTCATGCGGTTTCACATACCACTAGAAAACTCAATGATTGCTGTACGTCGTTGTTACTGGGTAAAAATGGTCAAACTGTGCTTAGTAGGCTATGCGCAAAATATACTTTTAATTTTAACGTATAAATTTTATTATGTAGACGCTTTTAGTTAGTAGGCTATGCGTAAAATATACTTTTAATTTTAATATGTAGACGCGTCTACATAATAAATTTTATTATGTAGACGCTTTTAGTTAGTAGGCTATGCGTAAAATATACTTTTAATTTTAATATGTAGACGCGTCCACATAATAAATTTTATTATGTAGACGCTTTTAGTGAGTGCTGTAAAATAATAAATTGTAATTGAAAAGCGTAATTTTTGGTATCTAATTTTTGATGTGTAATAAGTTACCACATTGTAATATTATGTAGCTATACATTAATATTGTAATATTTTGTCATGAAAAGAGCAACTGCTGAGTTTCTTGCCGGCTTTTTTCAACAGAATCTGCATTCCGAACCGGTGGTAGAGTCATGACGTGTCATAAGAGCTACAAGTTGGTCTACATGAAATAAATAGGTAATTTTGAATTTGGATTTCTCTTGAATTTAATGACAAGTCAAGAATCTACCACCGGTTCAGAAAAATACTCTGTTGCGAACAGCCGGCAACAAACTCAACTACAACTGCTGTTGAACTTTTCAATACAAAATGTTACAATATTATATTATTTAGCTATTAATAAAGTAATATGTAATAATTTATTACACTATCTCATGGGGAGCTGGATGCCAAGCCGATTGTTCCCATGCAACTTTGTCATTATGAAATTCATTAACTTTGTGTTTAATAGGTTAAAGAGCTTATAAAAAGGTTTGTGAAAACAGTCGGACAGCTAGGTATTCGCATTTACCTAATACTATAGCTGTTACCCGCGACTTTGTCCGCATTTATGGTATATAACCTGTATATCCTAGAATCCTCATAAATACCTATACCTATAAATGGCATGTATGTTATTCGAGTCACTTTTTGCTATTTTTGGCGGGGAGTTATGTCCTCTGTGTCAGATAATACTTATTTAACTCACCTGATGGTACCCACTGCCTAATAAAGAAAGAATTATCAAAATCAGTTTATTGCACCCCATTCCAGTTTCATTTTTGGTGGTATAAAAGTTAACCTGTCCTTTTCCAAGGTCCGATCTATGTCTATACCAAAATTTCCCAAAATTGGTTCAACGGTATAGGGCTTAAAGCGTAACAGACAGACAGACACATAGACAGACTTAGTTACGCATTTACAATATTATTTTGGATGGATATTAATATGGACTATTCACAATCGATTTTAGTTTTCAACCGTTTTCGTCTTTTCTTATTAACACGACAATTTCCCTACAATTTCCTTGGTGGTAGTTACGAAAGCAATTATTAAGTAATTAATTGACTTTCACAAGAACAAATGGTTGGTGGATAATATTTCCCACGATGTAGCGAATATAACGCTAAACAAAAGAGTCAGTTTTTTTGGTGGGAGGCGTTAGCCGTGGCTAGTTACAAGTTACAAGTTACAACCCAACTGTCAAACACGTGCCACCAAGCGATTTTCGTTTATGAACTTTTTTTTAGATCTTGGTTGTCCTGATCTTATTGATTTTATTTTTCATGTTTAATTATTTACTAATCATCACTTCGGATTTCTTTCAATAGATGGCGGGAGCAAAGCCTTGGATAAAAGCTTGTAATATATCAAAATTAATTGCTGTTCGTTAGTCTGGCTAAAGCTCATCAACGGTAGATCGATTTGAATAATTTTTTTGAGCTAATTTAATCAATTTTTTTTTTGCCTTGGGGAAAATTAAAAAAAAACAGAAATGAAAAATTGAAAACATCAAAATTGGTAGCTTTGTTAGTAAATCACCACTTCGGATTAATTTAAAAGATGGCGGGTGCAAAGCCGCTCGTAAAAGCTTTAGTGATTCTCCTTGAAAGTGGAGTGTAGTGGACTTTATTCCGCTACACACCGCTACAGTGGACGGGCTCCCTAAAGCTGTTTACTATTAAAAACGTCGTGTAGTTATATTTTATAAGCTTTGTCCAGTGTTTATCAACTGGCGGCAAGTACGCAGTATATCTATTGGCCGGTGCGGTGTTTATGCGCGTGTTGCGGAAATACAATACCGGGGGAAATTGCGCGCGATTGATGATTGTTGTAACACCGAGCCACTACTAATGAAAATCATTTTATTTATTTACTAGTTGATGCCCGCGACTTCGCTCGCGTGGATTGAGATTTCTTGATTCCCGCGGGAACTCTCTTATTAAGTAGCCTATGTGCTATTCCAGACTATAATCTATCTCTGTGCCAAATTTCAGTTAAATCGGTTCAGTGGAGTGCGACGTGATTGAGTAACAAACATCCACACTTTCACATTTATAATTTTAGTAGGATTTATTTATTGTTTAGAATAGCATGACAAGGTGTTGAATACGGATAGTGTATTCTTGACTTAATTGTATCGTCCCGTTTAAACAAGGTTTAAACCAAAGCCAATATGCATTCTATTGTTTTGGTGACAGTTGTCTTTGCATAGATTATAGAATAGCCCTCTCCCATCAGCGTCGCCGAACGATTAACACGTACCGAACTCTGTTTACAAAATTTCCTGTATAAAATACGATCCATAATCTAAACTCTAAAGTCCAGTATACAAGGCATTACAATACAAAAAGCAAAGCAACACCAAAGAAGCAGAATAGATATAGCGCAGCAAAGTAACAGTTCCTCTAATATATCTAACTATGCAAAAAAATCATATCGATCCATAGCTCTGTTGCTGCTTGATTGAAGGATAAACCAACAAACAATTACACTCGAATTTATAAGTTTTTTAGTAAATAAAAAGGATATGACACGAAGAAGCACCCTCATCTAGCTCATTTACTTCTAGATGTTTCGACTTCAAATGGTAAGGGAATGGTAACTTTAGTTTCGTCTTATTCCCGAGTATTGATAATTCCCTAACAATAATAATCCATTGTGCGGGTTTGTTTGATTTACGTTTTTGCGTCGTAACTCGTAGCACGTAGTTTATATCACGTGGAGTGGCGCACTTTCAATTGTTTATTTTTGATAGGAAATTATATTATTACTAGCTTTTGACCCCGCGACTTCGTCCGCGTGGAATTATAGTCGGAATTTTAATTCGATTCCAGATTTGACAATTTCAGTGTTGCAACGTTATGACAAGTACTAAATAGTGACGTTGCGAAATTATTCGATACGGAAATGGAATATTTCCGGATCGATTCCTCTCGTTTATAGTAGTATATCTAAACAAGTACTACTTTTATAGAAACTAAATATATCAGGAAATTAAATATTTCTGAACGGATAATTTAGTTATGACGATTAATTTTATTAAGGATCTGAGAGTTTTCTTTAATAATTGTGTGTGAAATAAATAAAAAAATGTGATCATGAAGGAACATGAGAAATAAAAGAAATAGAATATATAATTATTATGGTTAATATTTTATTTTATAAATCGTTGCCGTCATCCCTTTTATCGCTGTCACTTTCTGTAACATCCTACTATATAATATTATAAATGTGAAAGTGTGGATGTTTGGATGTTTGTTACTCAATCACGCAAAAACGGCTGAACGGATTTGGATGAAATTTGGCATGCATGTAGCCTTTGACATGGAAAAGAACATAGGCTACCTTTTATCCCGATTCCTTAAGTAGTTCCCGAGGGAAAATTGAAAATTGTTTAAGAGCTAAGCCGCGGGCAGACAGTTTTGAAATTTGGTATACATGTCACCTATGCTTTGGAAAAGGACATGTGCTTTCTATACCGATCTCAAATAGTTCCCGTGGTAAGATTAAAAATTGTTAACGAACGAAGCTTTAGACCCAATTCTGAAGTCCGCGCAGACAAAGTCACGGGCAGAAGCTGCTACTACTACTACTAATTTTAATCCCGATCTCTCAAATTTTTTCCGTGGGAAAAGCATAAATAATTGCTGCACACCAATAATATTATGGTCTGGAATAGGACATAGGCTACTTTTTATCCCGGGAAATAAGAGTGTTCCCGCGGGAATAAAAAACCTTAATCCACGCGGACGAAGTCGCGGGTATCAGCTAGTTTATTATAAATGTATCTGTGATATTGTCAATTAACATATTATCTAGCCTACTCATTTTTTCCTATTCTTGGATAACATGGGATATATAGGCTCTTTTATTATAAGTTTTGTTTTTAATATAAAAAACAAAAATATTAACTTTTTATAAAATAAAGCAGCGGTTACTAATTAATAAATAATTATTATGAATAATTATGTATTTATTTAAATAAAAATCAATAATTTAGTCTTTAATTGGCACACCAATATTATGATTACATAAACATAAATCGCGATTGTTTATCGATTTTTGTGTTCATCACTACACTATTATATGTGGTATCATTATTTTACAAAATGACAGTAGCTAATGTCAAATGTGGAATCGAATTATAAGTCCGAGTTTAGGTATTGGGGTGGAATTTTCAAAAACTGTGACACACGTACTTCTTTATTTTTAACTGAAAGCTCTAATACCAACTTTGATGGAAACAGCTTGAAAAATAACGGAGTTTCATATAAACTTCCATCCCCTATTTAAACCCCTTAGGGGTGGAATTTCCAATAATTCTTTCTTAGTGTGCGCCTACGTCATAAAAGGAACCAACTGTAAAAATTTCAAGTTTGTAACTTCAGTAGTTTAGGCTGTGCGTTGATATCTCAGTCAGTCAATCAGTCAGTCAGGACTTTGAATTTTATATATATAGATTGAGACTAAAGAGCAACATTACACGTCTTACAGAGTGACCATTAGCGTATGCGATGCGGAGTTAGGAAGTTGGCGGTGAGTCACCCTCGTGCCGCGTAGAGCACGTAAAGGTCCTGCGCCTGATCTCTCTCCGGTTCCATCTCAGTCCCATCGGACTATGAGAGTGAGGGAATAGAGAGTGCACCTGTGTTTGCGCACACACTTGTGCACTATAATATCTCCCGAGCCGATGGCTAATCTCTGTGGAGGACACAATTATAAGCGCATCTGATATATAATCCTTCAGGTGTCAGAATAGAAGGATATTATAATACATACCGCATGATTATACTGATAAGATTGAAAGGTAAAAATTATCAGTTTTTAAATCACACTTACCGGCGTGCATTATTTATAAAAGTGTCACCGTGCCAGCGCCATTTGTCACTAAAATATTCAGCGGCCGCAATTACACGCTAGCGCACGTCGCGGGGCGTTATACAGGTTGCTCCACTTCTACATTTTTAGTTTAGTTTAGTTACCGTTATAGATAGGGAGTTGACGGAACATAAAAATTTTAAATAAAAGAAATCAAAAACCTGACTGCGTAGATAAAAACTGAAAAAAAAAAAACAAGTCCAGCAATCTAGAATTCTGTTAAATAATATTGACTCAACAGATCGAGAAGATTTAACCGATCTAAATTTTTCCAATAATGGGTCCCGTCAGGATCACTCAGCGGGCGATGGAAAGAGCTATGCTCGGAGTATCCCTGCGAGATCAAATCAGAAATGAGGAGATCCGTAGGAGAACCAAAGTCACCGACATAGCTCAGCGAGTCGCGAAACTGAAGTGGAAATAGGCGGGGCACATAGTTCGAAGAGCTGATGGTCGATGGGGTCCCAAGGTGCTGGAGTGGCGACCCCGCACCGGGTAGCGCAGTGTTGGCAGACCCCCCACTAGGTGGACCGACGACATCAAGCGAGTCGCAGGGAGCTGCTGGATTCAGGCGGCGCAAGACCGAGATCTGTGGAGGTCCATGCAAGAGACTTATGTCCAGCAGTGGACGTCTATAAGTTGAATAACAAGAAGAGAATAATGGGTCCCGACTGTTTAAATCATATTATTTAACAGTATTCTAGATAACTGGACCTGTTTTTCTCTTCCAGTGTTTATTTACGCAGTCGGGTTTTTGATTTTTTAATTTAATATTTTAGTATCTACTAGTATGTATTCAAACTGAACAAGACTCTCAATTTTGTTTATTACTCACTGTAATCTCTTTAAAGCCTTAATTAATTTCCAGATAATCCGACAAAATCCGCTCACAGATACTTAATCTATTTCACTGCGCGTCTGCCTAAAGCGTGAAAAATAAAAAAATACGTGTACCAAATCACTCGTAATCCGAACAGATAGAGATTTTACACGCAAGGGCGTGTTTTGAGAATATGGGAAAAATGGATTTATTATTGTTAATTACATTTAAAACATAATATATATTATTGACAAGAAAAATTTATTTGATACTAGACGATGCCCGCGTGGATCAAGGTTTTTCAATTCCAATTTTCAATTCTCTGTATTTTTCCGGGATAAAATGTAGCCTATGTTTTAATCCTGGGTAGGAGCTATCTCCATTCCAAATTTCAGCCAAATCGGTTCATTCGTTGTGGCGTGAAGGAGTAACAGACATACACGTACACATACAAATTTTCGCCTTTATAATATTAAGTGTGATTTGTTACTAGTTTTTTCCGTTTTTCATACGTGCGTGGAGTTAGATTTTGAAATCCCGCAAGAACCCTTTACTTTTTCCGCCATAAAATTCGTTTTGTTTTATTTAGTTATCGAATTTCTCCAGCAGTATATTCGATGGAAACCCCAATTGTTTAAAACTGTTGTCGTACCTCTCCTAAGCTTTATACTTGGGAAGGGGAGGGGGGCTGGTAAGTAATGTTAAGTAAGTAAGATAAGTAAGGTAAGTAAGGTAAGTAAGGTAAGTAAGGTAAGTAAGGTAAGTAAGGTAAGTCAAGCATGGCAAATATTCTTTTTTATATTTTAATAAAATAAAAATCTTTTCAAAAAACCGACTTCAAATGCCACTCCGAACTATTTATTTATTTGGTTTGCTAGCGATTTTTATTTTTTACACAAGATAAACTTACATACTACTTACATACTATTTTGATGGACAAAATATGCAAAATCATTTGAAAGCAAACACTTCATGCGTAAAAGAATTAACTTAATTACTTACATTTAAAAAAAAACTAAAGTTATCAACAACTTACCGAAACAAATCAATATTAAAAAAATGCGATTTAAATTTAAAATACAAAGTAAGTAACTATAAAAATAATTATGGTTTGCACACGTTTGTTGAAGTCGGGCGGGCCTTAATAGAAACGATGAAACCGATGCGCGACGTTCGCCCCCTGTTGATACGCGAGAGACCCGTTTGTTGAAGTCGGGCGGACATGAATAGAAATGGTGAAACCGATGCGCAATGCTCCTTTCCAACCGACTTCCAAAAAGGAAGGCCTTTTTGGAAGTCGGTTGATTACAGTAGTTTTCCTACTTTTTCGATAAAATAAAAGGCAAAATTGGGTTAAATAAATACATAAACAAGAAATAGATTATTTACAAGTAGTATTATTCCATTTGTCATTACAAAAAGCGGCAACATAAAGGGTCAGTGAGTCATTTGCACAGCGAATGGTGGGCCCAACGTGAAATGGCTGCTAGCTCCATTACTGCAAAGGCTTTAAGCCTAATTTTATTATTGGCTGTAAATTAACTCAGCTAGGTGCAAGTGTAAAGAGGAAGCGAATTAATTGTTATAAAATATTAGAGAGTACGTACCACGGTAATTATTTTAGTTGGGATTGTCGATATTTCGATCCAATTGCATGGACCGTGGTCACAACGGGACTTGGTTTATGACGGTAGCGTCAAAGACGTGCCGCCAAGCGATTTAGAGTTCCAGCACGATGGCGTATAGAAACCGATTAGGGGTATGGATTGAATCTACACTGCCATATCTCTTCCAAGTTACCCAGAAACCATCTTAGACTTCGTCACTTACCATCAGGAGATCGCAGTCAAGGACTCTCTTGTCATCGAATAAAAAAGAAGCATTTTGATGTATGCTTCGATGTTGATATTTAGATAAGTGCTGATACTGACGTGGCTGGTTGATTGCTTTTCTTCACACTTTAAAATCGCGGCGGTGTAAGTATATGCATGTTCAACATAGTCTGCAGTTCATACATGGCATCAGTAATGGCCGAGTACTGAAATTAGGACCAGCCCTAACATGAACGATTAATAAGTATTATTTAACAATTGTTCAAAGAACTCAAAAATCTGTTTTCTTAATTGATACGCTGTGAAGGGCAATCTCAAATACAAGTCACTTATGTCCAGCAGTGGACGTATTTCGATTGAAGGCCACAACGAACACGTGTAACGTGGACAAATACACTCATTTTTATTTTGAATTATTTTATTTCTTGCTTTATGAATACGATTTATTATCGCTACCGCTCATAGCTGGGAATATTTATTTTATTTCCACTTGCTTAATGAATACGATATATTATTTACTAGCTTTAACCCGCGGCTTCGCTCACATTAGGTTCGATTTTTTAACCCCCTATTTAACCCTCTTGGGGTTGAAATTTTCCAAAATCCTTTCTTAGCGGATGTCCTAACAGTTACCTGTATACCAAATTTCAGCTCGATCGGTTCAGTGGTTAGAGCTGTGCGTTGATAGATCAGTCAGTCAGTCAGTCAGTCAGTCACCTTTGCCTTTTATATATTTAGATTTATCGCTACCGCTTATCGCTGGGACGGGTAACGGTACGCTAAGCCATATTCGTTTATCGTCACGTATGGAAACTTTATCAGTTTCGACACGAATGTCGGTCGAGATCTGTGCTGTTCCGCACTCCAAATAATCCTAGATTTCCTGGTACAATGCTAAAGTAGAGTGCAGGTATTTTACTGACTGTGACAAGGTATTATTAGGCATGTTATTATTCTACAAATTATGTATTTTTATTATTACTACTCGGATCCACCCTTTGTATATACCTACATTGGATCACACAATGGCGCCATTTCGGTTGTATCATGTATGGTATACTTTACAGTAGTAAACAACCCAAAATCTATGTATGTATCTCTCTCAAATCTCTCTATCCTACTATATTATTAATTAATTATTGTTTGTTAATTAATACTAATAATACTTTTGGTCTGCGAGGCTTAAGCCGTGGCTGATTACCACCCTATCGTCAAAGACGTGCCGCCAAGCGATTTAGCGTTCCGGCACCATGGCGAGTAGAAATCGATTATGGGTAATAGGTTGAATGTACACTGTCATACCCCTTCCAAGTTAGTCCGCTACCATCTTAGACTGCATAGCCACTTACCATCAATTACCATCATCTCCTTGTTGACTGTTGACCGTGTACCCACCTTGCGGCCTAAAACACGGCAACATTACGGTGTTTTTTTTTTTTTTTATACGCCCTCAAGGTATACTACCTTCTTTCTTTCTTCTTTTCTCTTCTATCTCTTTTTCTTTATTACATTTTCAAGAAAGTCTGCAGCAACTTGCCAGTTTTCCTTTGAGAATAATTTCCCGAGAGGAAAGGAGGAGAGGCTTTCCAAAAATGTTAGCCTCAATGGAAAACTGGCAAGTTACCTAGGATTTACCTGGATCCAGTGCTAAGGAGAACCTTAAAGTAACGATCGTGTGACTCTGAGTGCTGCAATCAGTGTCAATGAGCATGACGCAGTGCTTGTGCAACTCGTAGACACTCGCAGTGCACGGCGCTGTATCCGATACTGGTCAATATGATTCAGAGCGGATTACGTCTCCGCCCACGTCGCCTCGCACCTGGGGATTATTCACGATAGTACATCAAAATCGAACGGTTGTAACGATTTGAATGAGTTTATCTTTTTATTAATGAATATATTTCATCATTCATTCACTCTTTTCATACAGTCATTCGAAACCTTTGGATCCACGGAAGACCAGCGCTATGCCTGTGCTTTTCCCACAGGGATAGCATATGCTGAGTGGAGTCCATTTTGGGACCACACATATTTATTTATTTTTTGTTTTGTATTTCTTTCTGTTATTAACTGTGCTGTGTGTCTCAAATAAATGCTTTTTCTTTCTTTCTTTCTTTCTTTCTTTCTTTCTTTTCAACCCATCGCCGGCCGTTGCTGGGAACAGGTCTTTTCCTGAATGAGATTGCTTTAGGTAATAGTCTATCACTAGATGATGCCCGCGACTTCGTCCGCGTGGATTCACCGCGGAAACTTTTCAATTTTCCGGAATTAAATGTATATGTTATTCCAGGCTATCTATCTCTGTACCAACTATCGGCCAAATCGGCTCAGCCGTTGCGGTGTGATTGAGTAAGAAACTTCCTGGATGGATGTTTGTACATCCAAACTTTTATAATACTAGATGATCCCGCGACTTCGTTCGCGTGGATTGAGGTTTTTATTCCCACGGGAACTCTTTGATTTTCCGGGATAAAAAGTAGACTATAAGCTATTTTCGACCATAATCTATCTTTTTGCCAAATTTCAGCCAAATCGGTTTAGTCGTTGCGGCGTGATTGAGTAACAAACATCCATACATCCAAACTTTCGCATTTATAATATTACTAGGATAGTAGGATTAGTAAGGATAGTAGAGATTTGGATGAATCAAAATATGAACTGTCCGTAATTAAATCTTTATCAATACGCGGCGGCTGACCTCGATCGGGGCCCGTGTAATTACAGACTTTTATCCCAGGGCAGTTACAAAGACACCCTATTAATAATTGAGGGCCAATTTATACAGGGCTGGGGTTAGTCCGGATAACCCCAAGTTGATTTTAATATCTTTTAGGCCATTGATACACATCATTTCCACAACATATTTTTTCTGGTGGGAGGCTTTGGCCGTGGCTAGTTACCACCCCACCGTCAAAGACGTGCCGCCAAGTGATTTATCGTTCCGGTCCGATGGCGTGTAGAGAGTCTCTACTAGAGACCAATTAGGGGTATGGGTTTAATGTACACTGCCGTACCCATCCCAAGTTAGCCCGCTACCATCATAGCGCCCTCATCTTCACTTACCATCAGATGAGATTGCAGTCAAGGACTAATTTCCCATCGAATAAAAAAAATGAGCTGAGCTGAGTGAGCTGTAGTACTTAAATAGGTACTATTATTATGTTGAAATTATTTTCTACTGGCAAACTCAATTGTAGGTTTATCTATCAATCGAGTTCCGAGTATATCAATGTTTCCGCCAGTACAAATAGTTGGGTTGGATCGTTGGAAAACCTTAATTTAAGTCTGTGTTGAATTAGTAAATTGGATATCAAGTTCTTAACATATTCGCATCAGTGACTACCTTTTGTCAGCGGCTTGTCCCGTGGTTTTCACTTTTCTATTCTTCCTGGTAACGAATTGTGGTAACATTATTTTGTTTGCGGTGTTAGATTACTTAATCCGATCTGAGCTTGTTTAGTCGATCAGTGACTCGCTGCAACTGCGGCTTTATTCAAATTCAAAATTACTTATTTCATGTAGGCCAACTTGTAGCTCTTATGACATGCCATAAATTTACCACCGGTGCGGAATGCAGATTCTGCTGAGAAGAGCCGGCAAAAAACTCAGCAGTTGCTCTTATCAAAAAAAATTTTTTACAATAGGTAACAAAACTATGCTATGTATACAGTGCTTCCACAATGAAGCTTCAAAAATGGATACGTAGGTACATATAATCCAACTCATGTTAGATGGGCAGACAAAGCAGACCCATTCCAGTTGGTGGCACCCGTTCACGAGCATGACGCATGATCCAGCCATTGCTTCGTTCAACCATACCATTCGTGTTATTTTAAGAAGTTGAATGAAAACACAAATCTAGAATGAAATATTAAATAAATAAAAATATTAAAAAATCAAAACCCCGACTGAGTAAAAATTGAATTTTAAATAAAAACCGAAACGGAAAAAACAAGTCCATCTTAATCAGTCGGGACCCATTATTGGAAAGATTTAAACCGATCTAGATTTTTAATTACACTTAATCACAACATGGGGTTATTCAAGGGGCGGACCAACAAATTCCTAAAAAGCCGGCAAATACTACAAATGTTCATGGGCGGCGGTAATCACTTAACATCAGGTGATCAGGTATATTAAAAAAATACCGATCCAGATTTTAAATGGATCCGGATCATAGTTCACCACGCTGCACTTCAGTAGTGAGCCGTTGATGGGTTGCTAATGACGACCAGAACCAGTAAATAAAATGGTCAATAACGTAAAAATTAACTAAGTTCAAATCAAACGATTGTCAACAATTTACACAGATTTGGTTTCTTCACGGATTTAATATTATCAGAATATTTTAAAGCAAAGGCGAGTCTAGTCAAATCGATCCGTGGTTATCGAGTTACGCGGCATGGACGGACAGCACAGAGTTATTAATGCGGTTAGCATTTTTGCGATCCTAAATATTCCGTCTTTAGCACTTTTCACACTGTGGCGTTTATTAACTTTCATATCTTTTTTTTATTCGATGACAAGATAGCCCGTGACTGCGATCTCACCTGATGGTAAGTGATGATGCAGTCTAGATGGTAGCGGGCTAACTTGGAAGAGGTATGGCAGCGTACATTCAACCCCTACCGGGTTATACCCCTGGTTGGTTTCTACACGCCATCGTGCCGGAACACTAAATCGCTTGGCGGCACGTGTTTGACGGTAGGGTGGTAACTAGCCACGGCCAAAACCTCGCACCAGACAAAATCTATCGCACTTGTTCTCTTTTACTCGACTTTAGTAAAGCCAAAAGAAAGGGTTATGTGTTTAGTAAAACAATCTACCAGACCAGACCAGAGACAATTTAGAAATTATGAATTCCCAAATTGCCCCCGCCGGTAGTCGACACTCTACTGTGCCAGCGAGGTAGTCGACTTCTGGGGGCTGATTCTGTAATTCAGTGCCTATCAAAAAATGAAAGCTACTGACGTATATATTTTATCCATTGCAGGTTTACTATGAAATAGTAAATGACATTTCTCTTCAAGCCTTCAATGGATCAAAAATGCCTATCGTCGTTGATAGGCACTGAATTACATAATCAGCCCCCTGATTATGTAACCGATTAGGGGTAAGGGTTGAATTTACACTGCTATACCCCTTCCAAGTTAGCCCGCTAACATCTTAGACTGCATCGTCACTTACCACCAGGTGAGACCGCAGTCAAGGGTTATCTTGTCATCGATTAAAAAAAAAACGGTCTCTAATATGAGCTTCATAATAAGATTTACTCAGTAGGTAATGGACAGAGCTTGGAAACTCAAAATCACAGATGTTAAGTACATCTATTTCTGTTTGTCTGTTTTTAAACTTATTGCGAGTCTGCTTACAGTTTTTAAACTTATTACTTATTTTTTTAATATATTTTTTCTTTTTTTGGTAGAATTAAAGCGTAACCTTGTCGCTATTAAATTGATTCTTATCAAAATTTGGTGGATTAATGAATGCACGGTAGCAATTAGCAGCGAGTATATTTAATTATGCAGC
The DNA here is from genome assembly GCA_038048805.1 of Hipparchia sbordonii. Lineage (NCBI taxonomy): Eukaryota > Metazoa > Arthropoda > Insecta > Lepidoptera > Nymphalidae > Hipparchia > Hipparchia sbordonii. The sequence continues at coordinate 677,212 of CM076113.1, forward strand.
CAAAACCAACTGCGGCGAGCGCGATACCGACGCGCCCGTCGGTTCATACTGGGAATACATTTTAATACTGACCAGAGTGGTGAGAGAATTGCGGACTAGAACTTTTTAGTAAATAAAATTAATCGAATTAATTAATTTGATGACCTCCCTAGCGCAGTGGCGAGCGCTGTGGTTTTATAACTAGGAGGTCTCGGATTTAATTCCCGGCGGGGCAATTTGGGAATTTATAATTTTGTAACTGTCTCTGGTACGGTCTGGTGCGAGGCTTTGACCGTGGCTAATTACCACCATACCTTTAAAGACGCGCCGCCAAGCGATTTAGCGTTCCGGCACGATAGCGTAAAAAAACTGATTAGGGGAATTTACACTGCAGTACCAAGTTAGCCCGCTACAATCATCGTCACTTACCATCAGGTGAGATCGCAGTGAAGGACTATCTTGTCATCGAATAAAAACAATCATCGTCACCAACAACCCATCAGCAGCTCTCTACTCTACCATAGTCAACCATTGTATTGACAAACTTCACACACCTTTGAAAAATTATGAAGAACTCTAAGCCGTATCTACCTACAGGTTTCCTCACGATGTTTTCGATCACTTAAATTGCTGAACTTGACTTATTAAATGACACTCTAAATATGTTAGACACTCCATAATAGATTTATCATATACGTATATGCTTACGTAGAAAGATATCAAAAATACATTAAACTAATAATATCCTAATCAAACGATAGATTATAATCTCCGACCCTCAAAGTCAGAGGTCACGCTCATATTATCGAGTCAAAAGTTCATTTACTCGTCGCATCTCAACCTATCCTAACAACCCCAAAGGAAATTCAACTTTGTCCGCTTACGATAAGCTTGGAAATTCAATCCATTGTGTTGCAAGATATGCTTTAGGTGTTAGAGCCAATGTCTATAATCATTTATCAATGTTACATATTACTGTTGTACTTACTTGACAAGGGCAGGGCCGGTAATAATAACTGTAAAGTTCGTTCACATAATATATGACTATGTAAATTAATATCGTGGGATCTTAAGGCTAGGCTACAACGAACAGATTATCGCAAAAATGTGAAATGTGAAACAAATAGCACAATCACAGGTTGATACTTGATAAACAAACAATAACTATGGGCTTCATAAAAGCGTTAGGGGTCACTCAGCAGGCAATGGAGAGAGTTATGCTTGGAGTATCCCTGCGAGATCAAATCAAAAATAACCAGATTCGTAGGAGAACCAGAGTTAACAAAAGTAAAGGTGGCAATGGGCGGGGCTCACAGTTCACACACCATCGTACGGGAACGCTGAATCGCTTGGCGGCACGTGTATGACGGTAAGTTGGTAACCAGCTATACCTACCCAGAAAAAAGTATTTACTGAAAAACTGATATTAAACTCGATAAACTTTTACAATGGCGCAGACATTGGGCCTTAGAAACCCTTCAAAGGTCGTTTTGATCCCTTCAAGACAGAATTTCACGAAATATGAGCTTCGCTCGAGACTCTGGGAAGCCTTTAAGTAAATGTAGCATTGTTATCTATTATCATGTCGGAAGATGGGCTCGGCACGCGTAAGATACGACAATACAGGGCTTAAGAAATTCTGCAGTAATTTGCGTTTGGATTTTTTAAGAATATATTATGTGTAGGAAGTTTATTATCCGTGTGTAAAAGGTTTGAGGCTTTAGCATTGTGTGATTTGAGCAGTGTGTGACTGGCTTCTTCTTATTTATCAACCTTTTAGACATAGGCCGCCTTTACCCAGTGGCTTCCTTGGACCTTATGATGTCGTTCTCTATCTCGTGGAGGTCTGCCAATACTGTGCTTTTGGGTGCCAGGTCACCATTCCAGCACTCTGGACCATCGGTTCTTCGAACTATGTGGGGACCTATTTCCACATCAGCTTCTTGGGTACATAACCTGCAGAGTTCTTCCATAGTATTTTTAAAACCTAACTCTGTAAAAGCTGCAGTTAATTACTAATTTAGTCTTCATATTTTAAAAGCAAAGTTAGTTAAATTTAAACTATTTTGTATTTGAGCGCGTTATTAAAACAAACAACAGCAACTTCAGTTGTTTAAAATATTTCATTAAGCGACTCAAGTTTAATATTTTCGGCGAGTGAGTGCTCAACGCCGGCCGCAGTAAAAATATGCAAATTGAGTCGACGGATGACGGACGCGCACTTAGCGGGCGCTTCACGGACACGATGCGACAGCTTTGTGGCTCTGGGGGACAGACATTACGAACGGCATTCCGAACCAGTGGTAGATTGTTTTTTTTTCGATGACAAGATAGATCTTGACTGCGATCTCACCTGATGAGACGGCGAAGTAACGGCTGGATCATGCGTCGTGCTCGTGAACGGGTGCCACCAACGGGAATGGGTCTGCTTTGTCTTCCCATGTTGACATGTGTTGGATTATATGTATTGCATTTTTGAAGCTTCACTGTGGAAGCACTGTATACATAACTTAGCTTGGTTACTTATTGTAAAATTATTTTATTTTTTTGAAAAGAACAACTGCTGAGTTTCTTGCCGGTTCTTCTCAGCAGAATCTGCATTCCGAACCGGTGGTAGATTTATGACGTGTCATAAGTGCTACAAGGTAGCCTACATGAAATAAATAAATTTTGAATTTTGATTTTTTTTTTGAGACGATGCAGTCTAATATGGTAGCAGGCTAACTTGGAAGGGGTATCGCAGTATACATTTAACTCATACCTCGAATTGGTTTCTACTCGCCATAGTGTCAGAACGCTAAACAGCTTGGCGGCATGTCTTTGACGATAGGGTGGTAAACAGCCACGGCCAAAGCCTCCCACCAGACTAGACCAGAGACACTTTAGAAATTATAAATTCCCAAATTGCCCCACCGGGAATCGAATTCGAGACTTCCCAGTAACTATTCCCGCGGGAACTGTATTTAAGGCATAATAGATGGAACATGGCAAGTGCAAACTTTCTGAGAAGAACCGCTAAGGTGTGGAACACTCTTCCAGCATCTGTGTTTCCTGCCACCTATAATTTGAGTACCTACCTTCAAGGCAAGAGTGAATAGGCATCTTCTAGGCAAGCGCGCTCCAGCCTCGACTTCATCAGTGCTATCCAGTACTGATTGTCGTCAAGCGCAAGCCTATTTCGGGTAAAAATACCCCTCATGCAGCCAATGTCGTGCCACTTTATCGCGCGCGGTAAAATCGTTTAGTCCGGGGAAGCAATTCCATTTAATTGTGCGAGCTCGCTATAATATTAAAATCACGCGATTTCGCCCATTAGTGCCGGAGTGACGTCTGCGCTATCGCTGCAATTATAGTGGCCAAGTAGCGCCATAATATTGTTACAATGGTAAAAGTAAACCTATTGGGTTTATCCGTTGAAAAATTCTCCCCTACACGGAGAGATCTCCGCTACGTGGTGGAAAAGGGTTTGAATATTTTAGAATAGAATAGAATACTTTTTTAGTCAAATTAACTTTTACAAAGTGGTTTCGAATCGTCAAATGAATCTACCACTGGTTCGGAATGCCGTTCCAACTGAGAAGAACCAGCAAGAAACTCGGCGGTTGCTCTTTTTTGGCCTACCTACCGTTCTGCAATTTTGAAACCTGTTAAAACCTGTATAAATCAATCGCTGGCATCAATGCAGTTTTTTTACATTATTAGACAAAATCTGCTAAGCTGTCAGGTTTCTGAGAAATTCTTTGTTGATTGTTATATACATGTATAAATAAGTATCTATACTTACCTATAAAAGAAATGCTAGATTTATACAATATGTTAGACAGCGCAGCATCTTCAAAAACTGTAAAACAAGAAATCGAATTCCTAAGAGATACCAAAAATTAAAACGCGTAGTTTTTTTTATTCGATAACAAGATAGCCCTTGACTGTGATCTCACCTGATAGTAAGTGACAATGCAGTCTAAGATGGTAGCGGGTTAACTTGGAAGGGTTAATTCATTTGCAGGCATCAGGTAATAGGATTTTGAACTTGAAATAAAAATATAGGAAATCTAGATGCAATGCTCAGTAAACCTAGTTAAGTTCATAATTTAATTTTGGTATTGTTATGATTTTATCTAATATTTTGCCATAAATTTCATTCACAAAATAATAATAACAGAATACATGTTATACGGCACGTAACATTTTAATTACCATAACAAAAGGGATAGAACAATTAACCAGAATAGCTTATTGTTCGGCGCTACTCTGTATTTAGTGTATTGTCGAAGGGACAGATATAGCGTGGCGTCACGCTAGTGCGCTGTCAACTTAAACTACGAACAACCTGACGAACAAATAAAATAGGACTTTCCTCTTTTAACCGACTGTCACAAAGTCAAAAGAAGGCTTATGATTGTAGCAATTTTTATAAAGGTATGTATCTAAATTTCTGTAAACTACTGACCCGTTGATGTCTAGTGGTTAGCAAGTTCGACTGCGAATAACGAGGTCCTAGGACGCTGGTTCGATTCCTGGGTCGGGCCAAAATTGTACTGGGTTTATCTGATTAGAAATTCTCAGTGTTAGCACGGAGTTATGGAGTTGGCAGTGAGTCACTCCCGTGCCTCGGTGTGCACGTAAAGCCGTCAGTCCTGCGCTTGATCTCTCTCCGGTCGAGTAGGATTTTGCGTACGCCTGTTTGCGCACTCAATTGTGCACTATAATATCTCCCGCGCAGAGGGCTAATCTCTGCCGAGATTACTTCCTACTTGAACAAAATCAATTGCCATTGGCCTGTTTTCAAATATTTGTAGACAAGTACGAAATTCATGACATTGTTCCTTACTTCACTGTGATATTAAGATTTTTTGCGTCACCTCAATTTTAATATTAAAAGAGAAACAGAGTGATAATAAAAAAGAATCATTCCCAAGTTCACACAATGCGTAGCGTTCGCAAGAAGTGACATTAAAAAGTTTAATAGTTAATTTTTGGGTCAAACAGCCATTCGCGGGGAAATTGATGCCAAAATGGTTTTCCTTTGCGAACTTTTAACTTACTTCGGCCATTAAGTAAAAGTGTATTGTAATATACTTTTTTGTGTTGGTTAATAAATTAAGTTGTGGAAAACTAGACCTTGAGTTTTCGCTTCATGAGAAGTTTGCAGACGGTGAAAGTCGTGTGAACCAAGGTAACCGAAAGTCGAATCAGTTTTCTGCAAGTTCATCGTATTAACAAAACACCACTGCATAGTCCGTCTTGAAAGGCAAAAATTCCTTATCACCGCGTCGACTACCTACAACGCTCTAAGCGTTAGGTATAGTGCAATGCATAAACCCTTGTAAGCTAGCCCGAGACTGATCACTTACCATCAGATGAGATCGCAGATGATATATTGTCAATATTATCATGAATAAAAAACTTCTTTTTTTTATGCATTATAGGCACACGCTTGACCACTATCAGACCTGATGGTAAGTGATTATGTGATCTAAGGTGTAACGCTTTTGCCTAGAAGATACCCATTCACTCTTGTTTTAAAGACACCCAAATTGTACGTGTTAGGAAACGCAGATCTTGGAAGAACGTTCCAGACCCTAGCCGTGCGGATCAGGAGTGAAGACTTAAAGCGCTTAGTGCGCGTAGATGGAATATCAACGACGTAGGGATGGAAACTCTCTCTGTGTCTTGCAGTGCGGTGGTAAAAAGGTAAAGGGGGGACAAGATTGAAGAGCTCCTGAACACACTCACCGAAATAAATCCTATAAAACACTGACAAGCCGGCAACTTTTACACACGAATGACGCAATAAAATTTTGTCAACCACCGTGCATGTTAATTCTATACATATATGTAGTAGGTACGCAAGCAAAAAACTATTCGTCGGAAATATTTAACAAGCGCATACATGGGAATATCAAAGCGCCCTCTGAGCCAACCACCAATATATCGAGACCCATTCTCAGTTGAAAAACATACAAAATTGTTCGAGCATTTCACAAGTGGCTGTATCAAATGAAATTGGACATATCTTATGTCCACAGGGCACTTTCGATGGGGTTTTTTTGTTACCAACGTCCATTCTGTACGTAAAATTGAAATGTGTATTTAATATTGTTCTATGTGTAATTGATTTTGAATGGGGCTTTATACTATTTCATTCGTTTGAATTGATATTATTTGTAGAGCAATATTTTTCAACGTACCTAATATACTTAGGCTACGTATATGTGGTATAGGATAGAAAGGTTTATAGCCTCAATAGACTGTTCCTAACACAAGTTAAGTGGTATGTCCTAACACAAGTTTTCCGCTTTGGAGGTTTAACTCAAGGTTTGTTCTTAATTTCAAGACGATTTATCAATTTAACCTCTTACGAGCAGTTAAATCTGTGTTAAACAGATAACCCGGGCTTCAGGAAGTGGCCCTTAAGACTTGTAAATGTCTTTTCTCCATACAAATGCTCTCGCCTGTTTCCTTCCTGGTTGATGACCCCTAGAAAAATGATTTTTTACAATTATATAAATATCAACGTCTTCTATGTCTCTATGTTTTCCTTTATGAAGATACATTATTTTTTTAAGGACTAGAACCCACACAAAATGTTCAAAATTGCCTATTTTAAACCGCTGTCAATAGAGGCCTAGTATACTTTGACAACTATTAACGAACAAAGAAAAACATAGGAGCACAGTATATTATATCCTTCTTATTCAGTACATGAAATATCTTTTAAATTGATCCAATATTTGACGAGGCAAATATTGGATCAATTTTAATTTTCAACAATAGTAGACAGCCAAACCTCGAATTATGCATTTTTATGTAGGCTAAACAGTCGAATCTGGTTTTTGACCCCATCGCGCCCGGACGCCCTCCGAACTTTCGTAGAGCGACGGCACTGCTTTCTTCAAATACCTATTTTTCAAAAATTCTCCGACCACATTTCCTCTTAAAAAGTTTACGCTAGCTTTAAAGTAAACTTGAAAAGCTTATTAATATCTATTTTCACCATTTTCAACATTCAGATTAGGTTTTTATGCCATCACGTAAAAACTCTCCATTACGCGGGCGCACGAACTTAAAGGTTTTATTTCGTGAATGCGTAATTCGGCTTTAATTGTTCTGACCCTCATCTGTTCACAATTAGCCCGTCCCATCCATTTGAATACATTAAAAAAAACGCTTTATTTTTGGATTATAGGTTTTTGTGGATCTCTGTATGTATGTATTATGGGCGGGAATTTGAAAATGATATCTTAAATCTTTTTATTTTTCACTAATATTACACACCTATAAACACACATATTATAAATCTTCACTAATATTACAAATGCAAAACTGAGTTTCTTTCTTGGTTTGTCCTTCAATCACGCCGTAACAGAGGAACGGAAGAACGTGATTTTTTAGGGTTCCGAAAAAAAACTTCGGAACCCTTATAGGATCACTCCGTTGTCCGTCTGTCTGTCAGTGTGTCACCACCGTTTTTCTCGAAAACGGCTTATGATACTAAGTCGAAATTTATACTGAATATAAAGTTCAATGGTCTCGTAGTGTTTTAAGAATATCAAGCTTATAGCTTAACTCAGTGAAAAGTTACAGCTTTAAAACCACGGCTTTCTCACTATTAAAACAAATTAAGGGACATCTTCCAAAAATCGTTTCTTTCCACACCTAATTCTTAGTTTCATAGTAAGTCCCGTTATATTTTACAAACACCAGTATTAAAATCTTGCAAATTACGGAGATTTTGATACCTCTAAACCATTAATAGTACCTAAAACAGTAAAAAAAACAAAAAAAAAAACGATAACTTACTATGGCTTTTAAATTAATTGCAACGCTAAGGCTAAAACAAACTATCGGATGCCGCGACTATAGCTGCGACTGATAAGTGTGCACAGTCGTTTGAGATCAGCAGGCCCATATTTCTATCGGACATCCGAACGCTCAAGGATCGCCAAAGGTTACGTTCGCGACTACGCCCGATATAGTGTCTAAAGTTCAATGGAATTTACTATCCAGCCGCGGCTTACGTGTCCGTTAGTTTGTTCAAAGCTTAACTTTTTAACGCGTCACGTCCACATGTCACTTGTCACAACTACAGATTCACAGAACACTAATAGAATTTTTTTCTACTACAGATTATTATTACAACTTTTTTACACTGACCTCTAGAATTAATCTATGATTAACAGTGGACAGGCTGCTGTCTGTGCTGTGCTGTATGTCATTTAGTAAATTCTAGTACTATTAGTACAGTAGTACATACACGCATTCCCTACCCATAAACTTTGATTTTACTTTTTATGTTACAGATTTAAGTACGTCATTCTAATAAATAAAATATTACTCACTACGTAGAGAGAGAAGACATAGAGCCAGTGACGATTTCTTTCTCACTCACACTAAAAAGAGAGCAGAAATAAAGTTATTAATGTGATAAACAGAGACGCAGCTACCCAATTTTTTGTCCCTCATCGTGTAACCAGTTTTTTTCAAGGTCGACACACTTTTGTGCGAAACAAACTGACAGTTAATAAGAAAATTTAGTATCTATGTGTGTTGCCAGCTTTAGGTACCTATACAATGTCCCGATTTTCCCTATCCTACTTATATTATAAATGTGAAAGTTTGAATGTATGTAGGGCCATCCATACATACATCCAAATTTCAGCCCGGTTTAGTGTGGCGTGATTGAGTAACAAACATATGGATGTTTGTTACTCAATACGCCACACTAAACCGATATGGCTGAAATTTGGCACGGAGATAGGTTTTTTTTAGTAATGTCCTCTGACATACCGTAACGGCGGGTTACTTTGGCTACTTTTTCAATATTTTTTTTAATTTTTGTTGAAACAAAATAAAGTCGTGATGAAAGAAATGAATATTATGAGAAAAGAAAAGAAAGATGATGGATACTAGAATATAATATATGTCGGCGATGATTAAAGTGTATTCAGTTAGATAGTGTCGGTTACTGTTCTGAATAATCCTGAAGTTTCGTTCGAATGTCCAACAACCAGTCGAGAACTGTTGGCGATCTTAAGAATTATTTTATTTACAAAGTTCTTAATTTTTAAAGCCATTTTTAAATAGCTAGAGGCAGACTTTTAATGTTTTTTTTAAATAATTATTAACTTAAACTGTGAAGAGTTGCAGTTTTATACGACTGCCTGAAAAAAGGAATATACTGTTAATTTCATTAATGATGATTTTGATGACTAAATATACAATTTTTGTTGCTTTTAATTCAATAGCATTACTCGATCGAAGGAAAATTTTAACTGTTCATTACAAATTATTTTGTGTAACATTCTTACTAGTAACGAAAAAAAATTTTCCTTTGTGTTACATACATCTTTTTTCAAAGTGACTCACATATGCTAAATTTCTATTCGGCATTTCAATATTTTTTTTAAGGAGCAAATAATTATCTAGTGAATTGGTCCTATGAAAGTACATTAAAAAACTTTAGTATAAAAAAAATATTTTTAAAAAACCGACTTACGTGTACAAACTAAAATTATTTTATACTTTTAAGTGGTGGTTGAAGTTAATATTGTGTGCAATAAAGAATAATAAATTCTTTATTGCACACAATATTAAGATATATGTAAAAAATAGAAGCTTACCCTAATAGGTATGTCTCTCCCAGACAACCTTATATGTGTAGGTATGTTATTTAAAAAATAAAACAGTTCAGCATCTGTTTTGTCGTTTTATTTAAAAATCCTGGGAAGAATTTTCCATCTAATTTGGGGTACTAGGGGAGTGCAGTTATTGTGGCAACATTAAACTCGAACTTGTCATGTGACGTCATCGTTACGTCATGTTATCTCTATTTCAGTCGCGGTTACACAGTACCTTGGTCTATTGCCTTCTCTGTCTACGACTCACTACTACTAAAATCAAAATAAAATCCTACTCAAAAATTATAAAATTTCAAGTTGAAAGTATTGATTTGTTGCTAACTTTTGTATAGGTATAACAAAGTTAGCGACACTGCATTGATAAATGCAATTACTTTTAATTTATTTCTCCACTATTACTTATTCACTATTTATATTAGTTAATAAAATTATGGCGGTCGGTGCATCATTTGCAATATTATTAGTTCCAGAGACACTCGTATGTCAAATGTGGTGCTTCAAATTGATCCATAACTATTAAGGTAGCTAATCATTGGTAGATAGGTCTAGGTAGGTAGGTACCTACAGAGACAGCCAGTCCATAGGTATTAATCATAGCATAGATTTCATAGAGGCGTAGACAGCTGTCTACGGTGTTCAAAGTTGGTTCAAAATTCAAACTTTCAAAGCCAAATTCAAACAAACAAAAGTTCAATAGTAGTTTGCACAAATAAGCATACTAAATGGTTTATATCCTCTTGGAGACAAATAACATTTGATCTCTTGTTTTATATGTGGGATAGTTATATTACATTTTACAATATTAGTACTGAATCAGTGTTTTCTTTTAACTTTGTATGGAGGTGAACTTCGTATTCGAGACAGAGACTTAATGCATATACCTAACTTTGTGAATTAAACCCATTATCAAAATGGACAATACTCCATCGCCAATGGATTATACGTCATCACCAATGTCGGTGAGTACTTATTTATTTTAATCTCTCGCAAAGAAGCATTAGAAAGGGAAACTCAAACTACAACTCCCAAATTCATGCAGTCATCTAACTATAGAAATGCCTATCTATAGAAGACAGTCTCAGACTTAAGACCGAGTTAAAACTAGCTTGTTATTGTTACTGTTTTAATTAGTAATAATGCTACCTAAATTTTGTCCCATACCATTTTAATAATTCTTTCAACAAGTTTATTTAAATAGGTATTCTTCATGTCAATATTATATAGAAGTATAGATAATTTATGTGTTGTACAACAATATATCATAATATAATCAGAGATAAGCCTAATTTATGCAAAGGCATTTGTTAAGTAACTTGCAAAACTGGCGTGCATTATAATTTTTTGGACAGGCCAGTTAAATAATAATTTGACAATAGAAAAAATAGAAGCACATTCTACTTTTGCTGCCAGCTAATTGCAAGTGCACTCCCCAAGACTTTAGTACGATGACAAGTTAACATGTCCTGACTTGTCTCGTTGAAAAGTTTGATGTAGGATTTGTTAAGAGTTTAATCTTAGCTTGCCAATTTACCAGTTATTTATATTATTTTAACAATAATTATTTTTATTTCAGGTTACCAGAATACCAGACTATTACTAGAGTTTGCACTGCATGTTGGATTGCTGCTAGAAGAGATAATATATTCAGAAGTAAATGCAGCACAATGTCAATTTTTTGTTGTTGATATTTGGTTCCTTGAGTATGGATAATATTGATTATGAAGAATCCATACATATATCTGTACCTCCACACAACCCAGAGAACCTACAACTTTTAGGATTGTGTCACAAGCTCATATACATTCTGTGTTTACCTTGAGACATTTTTAGGATAAAATGTTGAATGCCTATTGGTGCCAATTGTAGTCAAAGAAATGTTATTAAACTGATATGCTGAGGCATTATTTTCAAATCACTGTGTGGTAAGCTCAATGTCAACCTTTGCTATGTTTATATATCACCTTTAGAATTAATGTGATTTAACTCAAAATTCCTGTAACTTCTGTTGTTGTAAAATGTATTTAACATTTAATATAATATGTATTACCAATCCATATGTATAAGATGATTAAGTATTAAGATAATTAACTTTTTTAATAGTTTTATTGGCAGAGATACATTCAATTTTACTCAACACTACTTTTTTGAAGTCTTGCTCATTTCCCACAAATTGCAATTTTTGAGTTAGGTCACTTTAATTCCAAAGTTTATATCTCCTACTCACATTTTTTATAGGTAAGATAAACTTAATGAATAAATTAAATTGTTTTTATAATTTTGTATTATCAAAATACTGTGTCAACCCCAAAATAATATAGTACTAATAGGCAATTCATAGTTCAATGATACGGAAATCAGAGAGAGAGATTAGGTGTAAAGCCAACGTCTTTATATGCTCTCTGAGGTACAGATATAATGGAACCTTGTCATCTGCAGTAGAACATCCACTAGACCAACGAGACAAATAATGTGATGAAAGATGGATTGGGGACTCTGTGAGAAAACTACACAACCCCATCGAGTTTGGGCTTTTTAATTCGTCTTGACAAGTTCTCTAGTCCTAAATGATATGCAGGTTCTGATGATGAAGCCGAAAGGCGTTTATGGGAACTCTGTAATGAAACGACGTAACCCCATCGAGTTTCGACTCGTTTGATTCTTTTTGACGGTTAGAAGGTCATTAGTAGGTACCTAATTAATACATTGGTCAATAGTTTCGGAACCCTCAGTGCGCGAGTATGACTCGCACTTGACCGGTTATTTATTGGTAGTTGAGGTCCTGGGAAATGACGTAGGCTATGTTTTGTTTGGAAAACAACCTTTTCCACGGGATTTTTAAAAATCTTACTCCATGCGCAAGAAGTCGCGGGCAAAAGGTAGTTAGTTTCTAAAACAAAAAAAAAAAAAAAAAAAGATACCGGCCGAATTGATAACCTCCTCCTTTTTGGAAGTCGGTTAAAAAAATACGATGTTTTAATTAAATAATTAAGTTATTCCGATAGGTGTTTTTTGAGTGAATAAAGAGTTAAGCTCTTTAGTGTTAGTCAATATGATATTACAAGATAACCGCGTCTATTATTTTAAATGGTCACCACCCTCAGGGATGGGCCGGATGGGGTTAACGTCGCGGAGAGAATATTACAAGTCCATTGCTTATTGAAATTTTCAGGGAAAATATCATAAAAACTGTAAAAACTACTCTTAACAGATAAAGCGAATCGTTAATGAGCAGAAATGTTTTTATTTCGAAAGATTTACGAATGTTTTTTTTTAAAAAAAAAACATGGAATCGGTCAAGCGTTTGTCGGATCGCCTAGGGTTCCGTAGTTATGCATATTAAGTACTTAATGCGAATGTTATGATTAAAAGAACACTGTAAAAACTGGCGAAGTACTTACATCACCGAAAAGTTATTGGTCTTTTTAAACGATTTCCAAAAAAGGAGGAGGTTCTCAATTCGTCGGAATCTTTTTTTTTATGTATGTTCCCCGATTCAAAATTCAATTGATTTCATGTAGGCTAACTTGTAGCTCTTATGACACATCATAAATCTACCACCGGTTCGGCATACAGATTCTGCTGAGAAGAGCTGGTAAGAAACTCAGCAGTTGCTCTTTTCAAATAAAAAAAAAAAAATTTTACAATAGGTAACAAAACTATGCTATGTATTACCCGAAGACGCCTGGACCGATTTGGAAAATTATTTTTTTGTTTGAAAGGGTATACTTCCCAGGTGGCCCCATTGTCATCAGGTCATGACCTGATGATGGGATCCTGGAGAAATCGAGGGCAATCTTCAAATTTTATAGACACAATTGATATAAACTTTGTAGTGGCGTTTGAAGTCGGATTTGTAAAAAGGATTTTTACGTTTATATTATACAGGATATATTTCATTGAGTGTACTCAGGAGCTCTTCGATCTTGTCCCCCCTTCACCTTTTTCCATCACTTCCATTCTACGTCGTTGATATATCTACGTGTACGGTGAGGGTCTGGAACGCTCTTCCGAGATCTGTATTTCTTATCACGTTCAATTTGGGTATCTTTAAAATAGAGTGAATCTAGTTCTAGGCAAACACGTAACATCTTACATCCTAGGCCACATAAGACTTAACAATGTATAAAAAAATTATTTTAGTCTTATCCGTGTTTTTAAGTCTCGCTTACGTAAAAAAGCGATTTCTTCGTTTGACTACGGATCCTTAAAAAGCGCTCGCGAAATATGAAACGCACTGAATGAAATACATAAATCCCAGTTTAAGCTTGTAGATAAAATTATATGTGGAGATAACTTTATGCATATTCAAACCGTACGTGCGGCGACACGTAAAAATTTCTCCATAAGTCTTATTGCATGAGGGATTGAGTACAAAATCGCTTGCCACTATATCATTGTGTGGCCCACCATACTAAATTCAGCATGTTATTTAAATGCAAAAGTTATGAATTTCAAAGCGAGCCGTTAACGGATTTTAATGGCCATTACCCTATATTATGTCCCGTACGTTGTTTTATGATCTGATTGAAATGTTGCATTTTCTTTTTTTTGCATACTGTTGGTTTTAGTTAACTCTAGAGGAAAGCTGTTAGACAATAGACATGTCAAATGACGCTCTGTTCTATAGAAGTTAATTGCAGCTGCACTTTTGACTTTATTATTTTTCTAAAATACCTTTTTTCCAGTAGTTGATGTAGACATTAACTGCTGGAAAAAGTATTTTCTACGGATTTCCACGTGTCTCGGTCTTGTGCCGGCTGTATCCTTTCAGCAGCTCCCCTGTCGCCTTTGTGGCTTTCATACTGCCGCTCAGTTTTACGGGTCTATAAGCTATGCCTATGCCCTTGATATAATCGTTCAACTGTGGGAAGTTTTATAACGCTGGGTTTATAATATTGCTAATTTGCGACAAGGGTGACATAATTCAAAATTCACCAAGGCGTACAGTCAAAAATTTATTCTTTTTACGATAAAAACAACACTACGTTAAGCACAAAAAAATAAGAGCGAGAGATGTTGTGACTTTATGCTCTGTAACATTCTGGCCACTGCATTATCTCTGGAGAGAATTCTCTCGTCATCGAATTTGAATTATGTCACCCTTTATGATGGCGCAGAGATACTTCGAGCATTTTTATCAACCGATCCAATGCTGGACAAAGGTCCCTTTCATGGACTTCCACTGGACACGGTCTTGCGCCACCTGTATCCAGTGGCTCCCATAAATAACATCGATCTATGTTTGTTACTTCTTCACGCTACAACGAATGAACCGATTAGCTCATACCCAGGTTTAAGAAACTCATAGGCTACATTCTATCCTGAAACATTAAAGATAAATAAATAAATATAATTAAAAAAAAGTTCTTGCAGAAAAACCTAAATCTAATGGAGGAAGGTACTGGGCACCGTCTAGTGATAAATATGACACTGAAAGAGATCTTAATGCAATATACTTAATTTATTTTGCTTTGTGAATAACACAATTGGCTCTATCGGCATCATAACTTATTATTGTTTAAGTTAATTCTCTGAAGAGACAAAAAGCAATTACGTAGCAAAAAATGTTTCGCGAAGAACACTCCAGTCGTCGACGAATTTTAAATCAAGTCGCGCTAATTAAAAAGCAGGCTCTCAAAAGACATGGAAATATAAACAATTCAAAGCTACAACCCTTTATGAAGAGTCATGGTTTATTTATAGCGCACGATACTAGTACGATGCGACATTTCAGGCGCCATTAAAAATATTTGAATGAATGAATGAATCTACTTTTATTGCACACCACACACGTTAATAAAGATAACAAAACAATGAGCTTAACAAAGTAAGTATACAATTTAGCGTAATAAAATATTAATTTTTATTTATTTTTATTATTTATGCACATATAAACAGTTACAAGAAAATATTATTAGAAGAAGTGGACACAGGTGGTATAGAGTTTGTATAAAACGGCTATTCTTTTAAGAAAATAAAACACCTGTCACCTGTAAAACATCAGTTTAGGATGTACAAAAGTAGGTACATACCCACCTATACGGAAGAACCTAAGCTCATTTATCTATTTTTTTTTAAAGAAACTTAAACGTATCGATGAATGTACAAGCTTATCTTTGAATTTTATTTTACTTTGCTATATTTTCCGCGTTTATCATTTACTTGATTAAATTTTTTTCCCCACCATAAAGTACCATTATGTAATACCGTTACATAATTTTAATACTTTATTGCTTTATTTTATACTACCATCTAGCCTATAGGCCAATAATTTTTTTTTTTTAATTTAAATTTCTACTTATTAAAAATTTCTATATCTAATTAACAGTCCAATAACTGTCCTTAATTTAGTAGATTAAAATTATGAAAAAATATTATTAAATTTTTATAAAACAATACGAGTACGTACCACGGTAATTGTTTTAGTTGGGATTGTCGATATTTCGTTTTGACGTCTCGCAACACCGCAGTCTCGTCGTGACCACGGTCCATGCAATTGGCGCGAAATATCGACAATCTCAACGAAAATAATCACCGAAGTACGTACTCGTATTATTGAACGAGCGAAGCGAAGTTCTCTGAGTCAACTAGGGCGCTTGCCTACTAGACAGAGAAGTGTGTTCGTCTAAATGTCTGTCAGAGCCCTATAACTTCTGAATTACTGAACGTAATTACTTCAAATTTAAATATAATATGTAAACTGATGGCCTTCAGCCGAACATTGTATAAAAAAATATAAAAAGCTTTATTTCAGGGGGGCTCTCATAGAAGCGTATTTGAAGTAAAATCTTGTTTGTTGTCTATGTAGAGACATAGACTTGCGATATATCTTTTTAAAGACGACTTTGAACAGAGTACAAAAATATATTTTTTTTAATTTTTCCCTAAAAATTGACCAAATGGGGGGGTTTCAAAGTGGAGATTTTAATTTGAGCCATATGTCAAGAATTACTGAATATTAGAACGTGAAAATTGGTTGAAAATTCAGTTATATCCTGTACTTGAACAACAAATACTAAAATTAGATAAATGTTATAAAGAAACGAAATTATTTAATTTTAATGCGCCATCTATTAGCATTATTGTGAAGCTAATAGCTTCACTATAATGCTTCACTATAATGCTTCACTATAGATGGCGCTGTGTCAGTAAAACAGTTTTATGTCAACTATTTTTTTTTTTATTGCGTCTAATGTTAAAAGTTAATTATTACAATATATAATTAAAACTTTTGGGAATTATGGGATATCGCGAGGTCTCAGTTCGGGGCGAACCACTAGTTTTATAACAATTATGTCATTAAATCATTTGGGGCTACCGAGGGACTGTAGTGCGAGTGGGATGTTTACTAAGGCCCGGACTGATGGCTTTCATGCCATCATCCGCAAAAAATCAGCCTCACTCCTACAGCGCCTACGCGGCAGCAACAATAGCATCCTGAGAGCTATAAGTGGTAACATAGGCTGCCCAATTGTAAAACATTGGGTGGCAGTGACGACGGGCAATGTTCCCTAAATAAGTCTAAATACCTAATTACTACTAACAATACTAACATAGAATTACGAAATTTTGTTACTAACACACTAACTTAGATACTAATTAAATTTAAATTATTTTTATTGTAATGATATGGAATTTATTCTGAATTAAATGATTATTTATTTATTTATTTATTTATAAACCACGAATCAAGTCTAAAATCTTTAAAAATATTATTCCCCATCATTGCGTCAGGAAACACTCCGAAACTAAAATAATATCGTGTGACATAAGGAGGAGCGTAGTTTGGAGCGATATTAAAAAAGGAGGAAAGAGGGAGATCACCTCTGCACTCTACACAAGTAGCCTTTGGAGCGAAAAAATACGTAATCCTAGAAAATAAACACTACTTTGCATCTGGATGCGCGTTTTAATACATTTTCTTATTTTTAATTTAGAAACAAAATAGCTTTCATATGCACGCATCTGTCTACTATTATTTATTACTGGATAACAAAAATCCTACTGTGTTCAAAGTGTCTACTGAAAATTCAAAAAGATTCGATAGTGCATTTTTCCGAACGCTATATTTAAATTTTATACTCGCTTTTGCACGCAACTTTAAATTCAAATTAAAGATGGAAAGAAAAAACAAAATTAAAAAAGGCCAACTAGTGGCTCTTATGACAAGTCGAAAATCTACTACCGGTTCGGAATGCTGATTCTGCTGAGAAAAACCAGTTGCTCCTTTCAAATTTATATCGTAGTATCGCGTAGATTCCAAAAATTATTAGCTTCTTTCTTTCTTCTTTCCTTCTTCAATTTGCATTTACATTCAATGTGTTGCCTATTAAAGTACTAGTTTTAATTTTATATGAAACTAGCTTTAACCCGCGGCTTCGCTCACGTTAGGTTCGATTTTTTAACCCCCTATTTAACCCTCTTGGGGTTGAAATTTTCCAAAATCCTTTCTTAGCGGATGTCTACGTCCTAACAGCTACCTGTATACCAAATTTCAGCTCGATCGGTCCAGTGGCATCGGTCGGCATGATGGCGTGTAGAAACCGATTAGGGGTATGGGTTGAATTTACACTGCTATACCCCTTCCAAGTTAGTCCGCTACCATCTTAGACTGCAACGTCACTTACCACCAAAAAAAAAAAAAAAGAAGTGGTTAGAGCTGTGCGTTGATAGATCAGTCAGTCAGTCAGTCAGTCAGTCAGTCAGTCAGTCAGTCAGTCAGTCACCTTTGCCTTTTATATATTTAGATTAAGAAGATAAATTTCTTCATGATTTCTGTTTATTTCTTCGCAAAACACCAAAATACCCATCGCTGTACGCGTATCGACGTAAGCCGGTGCAGCGAGCCCCTCGGCGCGGTTTATCAGCACTCGTTGAACGACCCTCCACTCGTTTGCTGCAGAAATTTCATTGCTTCGATTTTAAAACCCTCTCTTCATAGTTCCTGGAGAACTATGTCTTTGTTTTATTTCTTTAACTGTTATTATCCTTACGAGGATAGGCGACGTTGGCGCTACTTAAAAGAGGCCTATGTCCAACAGTGGATGCATGTGGCCTGATGATGATCCTTACGAATATTATTTTGAATTATTTATTATTATTAATGCGAAAGTGTGTTTGTTTGTCGGTTTGTCCTTCAATCACGCAGCAACGGAGCGACGGATCGATGTGATTTTTTTGAAAAAGACAGCTAAGATAGTTGTTTAGATAGAAATGAATATTTAAAAAATATTAATCTAAATATATAAAAGGCAAAGGTGACTGATTGACTGACTGACTGACTGACTGATCTATCACTGGACGGATCGGGCTGAAATTTGGCATCCAGACAGCTATGATGACGTAGGCATCCGCTAAGAAAGGATTTATGAAAATTCAACCCCTAAGGGGGTAAAATAGGGGCTTAAAAAATCGAATTTAACGTGAGCGAAGCCGCGAGCAAAAGCTAGTTATATTATATATGCGAAAGTTTGGATGGATAGATGTATGGAAGTTTGTTACTCAATCACGATTGAATCGATTTGGATGAAATTTGGCACAGATATAGATTATAGACTGGAATAGCACATAAGCTACCTTTTATCCCGGAAAATAAGAGAGTTCCTGCGGGAAACCAAAAAAACCCTCAATCCACGCGAACGAAGTCGCTGGCATCAGCTAGTAAAATACAATTTTAATGATACAGAATCCACAGGCCACTGATAAATTACACATACCCACGCTTTTACTAACCAGTCATACATCATTTCACCGACCTCTCATTTTATTTAGTTGCTTTCAACCACATTTCAATATATCCATTCAGACAGACTAACTACCTAATAGCGAAGCCGAAGAGCAAATACCGCATTAAATGTTTAACCCTACGTGAAATCAGGTGGTTAAAATAACCCTTTTATGTACCGCGGTGGGCTTAAGAGACCCTACGGATTTTTTTAAAGTAGATACTGTCAATTTGTTTGGTTTATCCTCTATGCTGCATCGATTAAACAATAGGATTGAACTGACTAAAACATTATTGAAGACTATTTTTTGTCTGCGGCTTCACTCATGTTAAGTTCGATTTTTCAAACCCTTATTTTGTCCTCTTAGAGGTTAAGTTTTAAAAAATCCTTTCGTAGCGCATGTCTACGTCATAATAGCTATCTGTATGTCAAATTTCAGCTTGATCAGTCCAGTGATTTGAATTGTGCGTTGATAGATCAGTCAGTCAGTCAATCAATCAGTCAGTCATCTTTTCTTTTTATATATTTACTAGAAGCCCGCGCCGACTTCGTCCGGGTTGAAAATTTAAATATTTGTTTTTACGGGACTGATCGCACAGAGCTTCTTATAGGAGACGATTGTAAATAAGATCACCACAGGAACCAGAGAATCTCCCGCGCCGAAACCCGCCGCCGTGCACCGCCCCGCCCGCCGGCCGACATCATTTTATTATTTTGTCGCGCGGAAATAATAATTTTCCGATAACTCCTATGATATTTATTTAAATTGTATAGTGTAAAGGGCAAATATGTTCTAAATTAAATACTTACAATAATAAACATATTTATTTAGATATAGATTGACATCACATCGGTTAAAGAAGCTTCGAAAATAATTCATTATTTTTAATCAAAATTTGAAAGCTAGAAATGGTTACTGTAAGTTATCCTTAGAATATAGATATATGCTATCGCGGACTTTTTTTTAGAACTCTTTAAGAGGAACAATTCACCCATATATCATTTTCATCCAATAGCAGTATATAGCCCAGCGCACGCCTTGAAAACGTTTAAGAGTCAAAAAATTTTCCGACTTCCTTAACAAATTTGCACATAATATCTAGCCATAATACTTTATGTGCATAATATATAGCCTATAACCATCTGGAATAATGTACCTTTGAATTGGTAAAAGAATTTTTGAAATAGGTGCGGTGGTTCCAAAGTTTGCTCTGGACATACATACAAACTCACAAAATTCGCGCTCCCTCTTTATTATAATAGTATAGATATATAGATGTATAGAAGATTTGAAAAGAAGACTATCATGATAATGATATGATCGACATTAATATTATAGTTTTTGTGAATTATCAGTTTCTCAAAAAAAAAAATTATAACTAAACTAGCTAAATGCCCGCGACTTAATCCGCGTGGTGTTAATTTTTTTGTAAATCTCTATTTTTCTGTGTTAAAAATGTAGATGTCAATTTAGCCACACCAAAAAGTCACGTCGATCCATCGCTTTGTTCCGTTGATGTTGTATGATTGAAGGATAAACTAATGGAACAACAAATAAACATACTTTCGCTTTTATTATACTAGTGGTTCGCCCCGAACTGAGACCTCGCGATATGCCATAATTCCCAAAAGTTTTAATTACATATTGTAATAATTAACTTTTAACATTAGACGCAGTAAAAAAAATAATAGTTGACATAAAACTGTTTTACTGACACAGCGCCATCTATAGTGAAGCATTATAGTGAAGGATTATAGTGAAGCTATTAGCTTCACAATAATGCTAATAGATGGCGCATTAAAATTAAATAATTTCGGTTCTTTATAACATTTATCTAATTTTAGTATTTGTTGTTCAAGTACAGGATATAACTGAATTTTCAACCAAGTTTCACGTTCTAATATTCAGTAATTCTTGACATATGGCTCAAATTAAAATCTCCACTTTGAAACCCCCCCATTTGGTCAATTTTTAGGGAAAAATTAAAAAAAATATATTTTTGTACTCTGTTCAAAGTCGTCTTTAAAAAGATATATCGCAAGTCTATGTAGAGCAACAAACAAGATTTTACTTCAAATACGCTTCTATGACAGCCCCCCTGAAATAAAGCTTTTTATATTTTTTTATACAATGTTCGGCTGAAGGCCATCAGTTTACATATTATATTTAAATTTGAAGTAATTACGTTCAGTAATTCAGAAGTTATAGGGCTCTGACAGACATTTAGACGAACACACTTCTCTGTCTAGTAGGCAAGCGCCCTAGTTGACTCAGAGAACTTCGCTTCGCTCGTTCAATTACATATATTAAGGGTAGTGACTCAGGATAGTTAATATTTTGTTATCAACGTGTGGTTGCAAAATGTTAAATCACATAATACCGCTTAACTACTTTTAGACCAAGTTAAAAACGAGAGAGTTTGAAAGTTTAGTAGAGCAGATTAAACTCGTATTTTGAACCATAAACTAAGAAACAGAGAGTGTAGATGTAAGGTGTCAAAACGACCCGTGTAAAGAAACAACGTAGGTAAATGAACGTTTTATTAAACTGCCATAAGCCGACCTTTCATATTAAGCTCGAATCGTGTTTTTCAGTTCAGCGGCGAAGGTTAAAATTAAAAATTCCCTTTAATGAAAGACTATTCAAAGCAGCATATTCAATGCCTGTCATCGTTAGGTTAAACAATATGGATTTTTAAAGCTTCAAATGCACCTAGTTGCTGTAAATGTTTGAGTTGGTTGGTCTGTGGTATCTACTGACATTACTATATTTTATACTGCGAGTTTGTTTATTTGGTAATAATTAAATTTAAGTCAGAAAGCTAATCATTAGGATTAAATTATACTAGTGGTAATATAGTACTCTATTTTCGTAACTATGAATTGAAATTTGAGGGGTCGTTATGACCCCTACCTAGTTTAATGAAGGTTAAGCTGCCATAAGCGTACCTTTTATATTTAGCTCGAATTGCGTTTCAAAGGCCAGTGGCGATGGTCGAAATAAAAAATTCCCTTTGATGAAAAAAGCCTATTCAATGTCTGTACTCATACGGCCATTGGGTTAAGCAGTATGGGCTAATGACTTCCATTTTGCGAGGCTTCGAATGCACATGTTATATTTTTGTGTTTTTTTTTTTTCGCCCCGAGAGGTTTAATATTTTTATCAGATACTAGACGATGCCCGCGACTTCGTCCGCGTGGAGTAAGGCTTTTGGATTCCCGCGGGAACTTTTTAATTTTCCGGGATAAAAAGTAGCATTGTGTTAATCCAGGGTATAATCTATCTCCATTTCCAGCCACATCCGTGCAGTAGTTTTGCGTGAAAGAGTAACAAACATATACACAGACACACACACACACACACACATACATACACTAACACATACAATCTTTCGCCTGTATAATATTAGTGTGATGAAGATTAGGAAGTATTCGTAAGTATGAACCTTGTCTCGCACGTGAATGCGCAGTTTTTGCAGATCTCTCATCGACGACATCAGATGCCTAAGTCGCAGGGAGTCGCTGGATACAAGCGGCAAAAGACCGAAGCGTGTGGAAGTCCAAAAAAGAGCAATCTCAAGCGGTTTGAGTATAAATTCCGTTAGACTTTATTTTATTCAGCCTATTAAAGTAAATAATCGCGTTGACTTGAGAACCTTCTCCATTTTCGTTGGTTGAAAAATTACAGAATCAATGCAGCTCCTACATTTGATTTTACCGAAATTTTCCCCTGATTTACTCGGCCGTCGGCGGCTGGAGCGACAAAAGTTGTTTTACGTCCGGATGCACATTGCACATGCAATGGTTTTTGTCACATCCGTACAGGTCACGCGATGTTTTGTCGCCTTTTTGTCGCCTTTGAAAATAGTGTTGATCCAATTAAAGTACAAAAAATACATAAGTCTTAGCGTCTTAACCTAGGGACGACTGTAATCTACTATTTTGGGGGTTACGGGGTTGATTCCCGGCCTTCTGAGTTTTCGGAGTTTTTTTTTTATATGAATAGCGGGCAAACGAGCTGGCAGGTCACTTGGTGTAAAGTGATTACCGCCGCCCATGAACACTTGTAGTACCAGAGGCACCACCGATGCGTTGCCGGCATTTCAGGAACTTATTGGTGCGCCCCTTGAATAACCCCATGTTGTAGTTTAGTGGGAACACAGTCAAGAAAACTTTAACCGACGATTGACTGTTTAATATTTTTTGTATTGACGATGCAATATGACCTCACACCCACACACACCCACGCACACACACACGCACACATACATCAGTGACTAAGAAGGCTGAGTCTACAGGTTAATACATGTAAAAACAGAATAGATAAGGGACCATTATTTTATTGAACTTCAGAATTTTTGTTATAAACTTCTGCTAAACTATATTTTGTAATGAGCACTAACAGCTACCTGAAGTAGCGAGACGAGTAGTTACACTAGTTCAAGAGACATTGTACTAGCTCATAAAAACGAGTCGCCTCACACTAACTCATTATGAAAGCACATCTCGTCACTATTTGCAACAATGTATCAAGTGTGATTTAACACCTCGCACTTGTTCCACCGACGCTTTGATGTTCATGAACCTTATTTTCCGAGTGATAAAGGTCATTTTGCGACAATAGAGAGCGTGGATTGTTTTAAAAGCGTCATACATTGTGTAAAAAGCGTTCTCAGTTACTTCATTAACCGCTTCCGATTTTGTAACCGTGAATTTAATATGGATGACGATTTTGCTTTTTAGTCGCTGTAGTTTCCAAGGAATTTCCTTCGAATAACATTCTTCTTGCGCGGCTTCCTCATTATTAAGAACTGTGGTTCTAATTCGATATGGCCATCTTGATCCTTTCTGACGTGTTTCCTGCTGTGACCGTTCTTTGCTTTTGATTAGCTCTGTAAATGGAAAAGTCTATTCGATGACAAGATAGTCCTTGACTGCGATCTCGCCTGATGGTAAGTGACGATGCAATCCAAGGTGGTAGCGAACTAACTTGGAAGGGGTATGGCAGTGTACATTCAACCCATACCCCTAAAAGGACCCTTGTCTAATATTCGTGCGTGTGTGTGCGTGTGTATGTGTGTGTGTATGTGTGTGTTATTTTTGGTTATGTTTGTTACTCTTTCAAGCAAAAACTACTGGATGAATTTATGTCTGAAATTAGGAATTAAGATAGAGAGAGCGAGAGTGGGAATTAACCTTAATCCACGCGGACGAACGCGGGCATCATCTAGTCTAGTATAAAATAAAGTTTACATTTTTTTTACAGAGCTTTGGCAACAGAATTGTAAATCAAGTTCGGAATTCATGGAAATATTCAACGTCGGAGCGGTATCGGCAATGTTACTCACAATTCATGGGTGCATTTTGTTTTCCGTATTGTACAGAAAAAAGTTTTTCGTGTGTGGATTTTCTTTTTTTTTTCTTTTTTTTTTCAACGAGACCCGGTCTGTACTCGCAAACGAAATAAGTATTAGGGATGTCAGTTTAGGATTATTTGGATTTTATCTAGGGTGGCAGACCCAATTATGGGCACTTTAAGAGTTTATCTTATTTCAAATATATTTTTTAAGTATAAATTTAACCAAATTCTATAAATCACTGTGTTCATAAGGTTACTTGTTTAATAAAATATATAATTAAAGAAGGTATTGAAATTTTTTTGTTTAAATCAACTAGAATTTTAAATAAGATTGAAAAATGACCCAGTCCCCAATTATTCGCATATTTGTTACCAGTTATGGGCACAAAATTATCCAATTATCAACACTCAGATTTTAATAGAGTTTAAGGGAAATATAACGCTAGGCTACCTACGGAAGTCTTTTAGAATATAGATTTTATTACGAAATAATATACGGAAATTCTTATAGTAACTGTAGGTGACTTAATTTTTTTATATTTATTATATTTAAAACAAACACCCTTACATATTTAATAAGAAAACGTAAACATAGTCTTTATCAAACGACAGACGTCCACAGCTGGACAAAGATCTCTTATATGGACTTCCACAGGCCTCGGTCTTACGCTACCTGAATCCAGCGGCTGTCTGCGACTCGTTTGATGTCGTCGGTCCACCTAGCTTCCCGGTACGGGATCGCTACTCTAACACCATGGGATACCATCGACCATCAGCTCTTCGAACTATATGCCCGCCCATTTCCACTTCAGTTTCGCTTAGCTATGTCCGTGACTTTGATTCTCTTACAGATATCCTCATTTCTGATATGATCTCGCAGGGATACTCCGAGCATAGCTCTCTCCATCGTCCGCTGAATGATTTTTGTTTCGTGATAAATAACTGCCCATAGAACTTCTCAACCTCTCTCCATACCTCAGGTGGAAAAGAAACGTGACAGCCTTCGTCAGTTTTCAGCCGCGTCAGCTGGCTCTATCCGATAGATAGATCTCTCACGGACACTTTGGAATGGAACTTCTATTCCACTAGATGGTATCTTTAATACACTTGGTATTCAAGGCCCGCAGGTCGCGAGTTCTTTTCTTAGAGATCTGCCTATTAACCTACCAGTAGGCATCCGCTTCTGCTGACGACTGAAGTCTCAGCTCTTGTCTGTCTTCCATCAGTTTGAGAGTAAGGTCAGAGAACTTCTTGGTCCTTTTCGTGTGATGGGTCTTAAAGAATTTAGACTCCAGAGTATGGACAGTTTACACACATTTGTTAAGATCGTTTACAGACTCCCAGTCTGCTAGGGAATCGAATCGCTTCGGAGTGTTAATAAACAGGAAAATCTCCAAATTTTGTAACCAGATACTGACACCCCTTGTTTTGCAATGAAATAACGGGAAAGTTTCATTTACTTTTTGAATTAGTAACTAATAATACTTAGAAAATCAATTGAAAACAATTATATTATTAAAACTCAAATAAAACCACAGTTAAATCATTATTAAGTAAGTACTGACCCTTAACGTCGATGAGTCAAAATGGCCGAAAAACTTCGGGAACTCCAGAACGATATCTTTCAACTACGATACTGACGTCATTTTAAAACTTTCCAGATTAGAAAGGTTTCGATTGTGAAAAATATGAATTCCCCTAAATATTTTTTAATCTGAAAATTTAAAAACCACAATCAGAAACTTATATTTTAATCTTTTTTGCCAAAGTGCGAATAAACTGGTGCAGTGCTAGCTATTGGGTTGGTCACCCTATGTGTTATTTATTCGCTTTGAACATCGTCTATGGTTGGGCTTAAGGTTGTCAAAATCTTTATGACATGTTTTGTTATTTTTTTTTTTGAATCACGTTTTATTATATAGGAACGTATAAATATAATCAATAAAGGTAGGTAAACATTAGAAGATATCGTTGAGGTATAAATGAGTAAGGGTGTTTGGTAGTTGGTTTGTCCTTAAATCAGACAGCAACGGAGCAAACGGATCGACTTGATAGTTTGCATGAATTTTCTCGTAGTTAAACACATCATGGGATAATTTTTATCAAGGAAAACAAAAGGTTAATGTTGAAACAAAAAATCTAACTCGAAGCAATCGAAGTCGCGGTCGAGAACTAGTAAATAAAATGAAATTGTTAGAAACAGTAAGCTTATATTTTGTAATTATTAATTCATTGACATTACCAATCCTGGTACATCGCTATATTATATACTAAGAACAGTTATTAACTTTTCCTTGAATTGTCCACTAAATTACCAAGTCAAAGGTTAATAAGGCCAATAATTAATAATTATGTTACACCAAATTATTATAATCTTTCGATACGATATTAAATCGTAGTCGTGATTGTTAAATTGGTATCTATTGGTTACTCGGAATTGCCCAATAGAGTTTGCTAATATTATGTACGTAAAGGCAATTTTTCCTTAGCGATACTTATGTCGTATTGTGCACAATCCATAAAACCTCCTGATGATGCTCTGGTGTCGGAGCGAAAAGTACATCGAGTGTGTTTTAAAGGTGTGTGGCGCTACGTGATGGTGTTGTGTTGTTCCTGTGTTTTTTCTATTCTGCACTGGTAGCATGGGCGGGAGAAATTTTATCCCTGGGAAAAGGATAAAATGGGCTCAGCGGTGGAAGAATATACACAGTGGATAAAATGGGAGAAAATTTATCCCCGCAATTATTGCCATATAAGAAAATCATGGAAGTAGGAGGTACAAATACCACAGTACTTCAAAATTTATGTCAATTCGATCTCAAAAAGTCATTATTTGTATCTATACTCGTGATTTTGACAGTTATATAATAGGTGATTTTTGTCTGTAGTTTTTGTTTTCGTTTGACCCTTTCAAAAGTCAAAAAAGGATAAGTTTATCTCTTTCATTTGTTCCCATGCTCTAGCCGGGGGAAGTTGCTCCGTTTGTAATGTCAAATAGGGATATACTTCTCCTTTTCCCTGTCGCCATGCTTTAGCACAGGGAAAAGGCAATTGTATCCCCTGTCAGTGGATAAAATCGGGGGATAAAATGTTTATCTCCTGCCCATGCTACCAGTGCTGGAGAAACAAAGGTGTACGGCGCGGGTGGTGCGTGTAGCCATACAGATTTTTTTGGTTTAGCGGATTACACCAAAATATTACTTTTTCTTTTACTATTATCGTGTAATTGCGCAAAGTGACGCCTGCTTCTATGCAATATTTGTTTTAAAGTTGCTTGAAACAAGAAATTTAAATTAATTTTTTGTATCGAAACGTGTCGCGTAGTCTAAAAACTGCATTGCCCTGTTCAACGAAAAAACGAACATTTAGAAGTTCTCACGGGTAATATTTGAATAGTTCCACCGTTCGCCCCGGGGCTAGGGGGGGGGGAGGGTATGGGGGGGGCACAGGCGAGCGTTTTACTAGAAATATGTATTTCAAATTTCAATATACCGTCCACCCCTGCGGCGAGTATTTCGTATGAACTTTTATGGCTTTTCGAAATTGTAAAGCTTGCCGCACATTCTGTACGAATTTTTATCACACGTGTATGAGTGTAAGTACGAGTTGAGTGCACCATGTTATAAGCCTACTACTACTATAAACTTTTACAAAGTACCTATTAAATAAAGAAATTAAAATAGAAGTATATTTTTTCTTTAAAGACAGCTGTTAATCTTTTAGTGTCTATACTTATGTATTTAAAAAAAAAGTTCTCGAATACGTAAATTATTATTACTTTTTCTGCGTTATCTACTCGTAAATTCCTTGAAATTCGTGTTCTATTCGAAATTAGTTTTATGGGTTGCTATATTAAAAATTCATTATATTCACGATAGTAAAACCTCTATCTTTTTGAAGCTGAATTTTGTGACCATGTGAAAATAATCTAGAAAAACTAAAAGTGAGTACCAAGTTGTCATATAAACATATAATTCTGATTGATATCTTACTCTAACACGCTGTGCGTATGTTATGCACGTTTTTATCTTTTAAAATAATGGACAAATTGTATTTATTTCGAAGATATCGAACACACCTTCTTTATTGGTTCCATAGAATCCTCACTATCCTCTGCTACACAGGTTTTCCTAGCGCAGAGGATAGGGACTAATAGAAATTGTAAAATATTATACGTCAATAAATAAATTCTTAATTCTTAATAGTAATAAGGAGATCAAAATATTGAAAAAATTTCACGTGTATAAAAATACTACAAAAATTTTAACATGAAAAAGCGTCCAATGTGCGACCGGCTTTGCGGAAAGTTTTCATCGGGCGCGCTGACCGAATATTTTTTCTTCATTAATTACTTAATCAAGTTGGTTCGATTTTACGCTGACTGCAAGTTGCTAGGGGTCAGATGGCAATCATTGCTTTTTATGCTCCAACTAGTTTTCACTGGCAACTTCGTCTGGAGCTAGTTAGTTGGTTTTCATTTAATATTCTTTGTTATACTAACGCTGCACCTGTATCCTACATTTAGATATTATAGTTCTAGATCCCTGCCCAACTAACAAAATGGTCATAAGATTTTAAGCTTTTATGATTATTTCGTCACATAGGTGTCGTATATTAGCAAGTTTTAAAATGTGACGTTGTACAGGCATCATGTATATTGCATTTAAGTTTCAATGCAATTAGGTAATAAAAGTCGTTGTACAAACGTCTGTATGAAATAGCTATAAAGCAATTTAATCGTAGAAAATACACAGTCATACAAACGTTTTAGGCGGGACATTTTGGCTGGTATTACAACCTTAATAACGCTGTTATAAGACTATGCATGTGAACATGACATTTTAAATATATTCGCAGTAATGTAAACCAGCCAAGCCCAATAAACGCGACAGAGAGTGATGGTTCCGTACCTATTTTTTAACCGACTTCCAAAAGGGAGGAGGTTATCAATTCGGCCGGTACCTTTTTTTTCTGTTGAAAATCGATGTCAACACGAATGAACCGATTTGGCTGAAATTTGGAATGGAGATAGCTCATACCCAGGATTAGCACATAGGCTACATTTTATCCCTGATAATTAAAGAAACTTTAATCATGTCAATCAAGTCATTATGGCCATACCTCCCATGGTTAACGACACAACACAGCGGCCCCTAGTCCCCGGATAAAGTTGGGAACCGACAATTATGTCATTTTTCGACGTTGACAAAATATGTTTTTTGCCGCATTCCCAAAAAACTTATGGTCTCTAAAATGTTCTGTTAATGTAAAAAACTATTTTTTGGAATGACAAATAACGGTTTACTAAATTGTTTTAGGGAACTCTGATAGGTTCGTAATGAAAGAACGCCATGTTCTTTAAGAGTTTATAACTCTTAACACAGCAGTATTCATCGTATACAAGGAGTTTTATATCTTAACACAGCAGTATTCATGGTATATAAGTATTTCGTAAGTCATAATGGCATTATGACATATAATAATTTATTTTTTATTTAAAAAATAATAATTAAATACACAATTAATGAAGGGGGCATTTAAAATTTATTAATAAACCTAAAAAGTTGGTCCCTAAAGTAATATTCGCATTAAGTTTTCCAAACTTAAACATAAACACATCCCATTTCAAACTTGTAAATAATTTGATTACACTTATAGTATAAAAGTATAAAAATATAGTCTGCACACATGCAGAATTTATTAATAGTTAAATTCTATTACTTATAATTGAAAGCGCTTCAATACTGCATCAAATAGATTCATTGGTCCGAAAAACGTCTGCGCTATGAATGCTATGATAACTATACGACTAAATACTCATACCAATGATAATATTACAACACTACTACGTTCTCGCTTATGACTTTTCAATGACAGCTATACGACTTTATAGAAATAGTAAATGCGCCAAAATCGCGTTGTATAAGCGTTTGTAAGCCTTATTTTCATGCCATTCAGTTTTTCGAAAACGTTTACACAATTCTTATATGACTTATATTAAGACCATTTTGTTAGTTGGGATGGCGCAGTGGTGAGCGCTGTGGTCTTATAACTGGGAGGTCTCGGGTTCGATTCCCGGTTCGGGGGCAATTTGGGAATTTATTATTTCTAAATTGTCTCTGGTTTGGTCTGGTAGGAGGCTTTGGCCGTGGCTAGTTACCACCCTAAAGTCAAACACGTGCCGCCAAGCGATTCAGCGTTCCGGTACGATGGTGTAGAAACCAATTAGGGGTATGGGTTGAATTTGCACCGCTATACCCCTTCCAAGCTAGCCCGCTACCATCTTAGATTGCATCGTCACTTACCATCAGGTGAGATCGCAGTCAAGGACTATCTTGTCATCGAATAAAAAAAAATACCATACGCAATTGATGAGTATTGTTTAACAGACTAGGTCGGTGCAAGGTCGCAAGGAACCTTTTTAAAATGGGTACATTTAAATAGTTATAGGTAACAGATAAGATCTGTAGACGGCCTCAGGAATACCTAGAATACCTATGGTCACGCTTAACAAATGAACTGCATACGATTTGATATGCACGGCGTTCGACAGACAGATTTTTATTACGTAAGGCTTGCTATAATCGAACGTGTTTTTATCCATTTTATTTCTAGCAAACATAAAAAGTCTATTGAAAAAAATTAAGTTGTTTAAATCTATGTTTTGACAAATAATTAAACACATTATATTATTTAACTGATCAGTTGTCAAAGGTTCAATCGTGACCCTCCTTTTTTAGCCCCTTTTTCCTGCAAGTTTTTTTTTATTATAATGAGACATATATCCCTTACTAATTTCTCCTTATTCACTTTCAAAGAGAGGAATACTTTACATTATAGAGATAAGCTTTTCCTTTGTCCACTTTACACATTTAATGTTTTGTATAACAACAAACAAAAACCATTGAATATTTTCAATTCTGGATTCTTTGCGCCTGTTTGGCTCTCCGTGACTTTATTATTAATTATGACTTTTTCGTCTTTTTAATTAGACATTATAAATTACGGTTTATAACATTTCGAAAAGGTCCCAAATCAAAATTGAATGTAAAAGGAATGGTTAAAAATACTCGACTTAACGAGAGTTTAACTAAAATTATAATCGTCCGTCTGTAGGATGCCTTACTTATCGTAATACAGTCATAAAATGTGACTTTTGTTCAACCTTTCAAAGGTTAAAATTTTTCCGCCTGAATAAGTTCGGAATAAAAAATTTTGCCTGTTGTATACAAAATAATAACAATACGTATTAATTATCTTTAATATTTTTTATGTAAATCAATTTTAGTTATCTGGTGTATCGGTGATTTATGTCGTGTTATAACTAACATGTTTCGATTTCGGTTCCCGATTGGGTCTTTTTGATTATTATGATAACTAGCTTGAATTTGACTTTGGTTTTGCGAATTTAGCTTATTAATTAATAAATTCTTTTATGACAAGACATTTTTTAAACCCACTACCTAAAATAAATGAATGAAAAGATAAAAAGTTAAGGAGCTAAGAGAAGCCCAGAATTTAAAAAGGCTTAAAAACCTCTTCAGAATAAAATTTTTTACTTAGTCCAAAACTAAATGCATTTTATAGATAAAACGTCTCAATAACAGTACGAGGAAAATAACATTTTTTCTTATTATCAGGTAGGTAGGCTTGCACATGACGACAATCAGTGATGGGAAGCATTGATGGGTTCTAGGTTGGAGCGCGCTTGCCTAGAACATGCCTATTCACTCTTGTCTTGAAGGTACTCAAATTATACGTGGCCGGAAACACAGAAGCTGGAAGTGCGTTCCACACCTTAGCGGTTCGTTTCAGAAACGTTGAACTAAAGCCTTTCGTGCGAGTAGGTTGAATTTCAACCACGTATGGGTGCTATCGCTCACGATTTCTCGAAGTTCTGTGGTAGAACGGTGAGGGGGGCACAAGGTGTGATGTTTTTTATATATGTACCTAAATAGCGGGCAAACGAGCAGGCGGGTCACCTGATGTTAAGTGATAATCGTCGCCCATGAACACTTGTAGTACCAGAGGTACCACCGATGCGTTGCCGGCTTTTCAGGAATTTATTGGTTTGCCCCTTGAATAACCCCATATTGTAATTAAGTGGGAACACTGTCGATGGGAGATGATTTCACAATTTGGTAGTACGTGGAAAAAAAGATCTGGAGCAACGGATGGTCGGAGTGCTCCAGGCACCCAGGTGGTGAGGGTGAAATTGCGTTCGGTGGTGTGCGGTGCGGAGGGTTCCTGAGCGCACCCTCCAAAGTATATAAGGATTGAACATTTTCGTTACAAAATGTTTCATAGCCTGATTCTCTGAATAATTTTCCATGCTTCGTCATATTTTTTTTTATTAACATGAATGATTCATATCGACCCATTAACCTTTAATCCAAAACGCTAATCACTTGTAATTCGACCCATGCAGTCTGGCCAGTCAATTGTTGTGCCAGTTTCAATAGAATTGTATAGGTGAGTAATAATAATTAATTTGCCTATGTGTTTTGTTGATGAATACAGCTGTTGCCATGTGCCTATTGTGGATTGCTACTAGTTGCTACAATAACAGTAACTGGAAATTACCTAATTATCTTATAAATAAATAATTGATGCCCGCAACTTCCCGCGGAAACTCTCTTATTTTCCGGGATAAAAAGTAGCCTAT
Source organism: Hipparchia sbordonii (assembly GCA_038048805.1). Classification (NCBI taxonomy): domain Eukaryota; kingdom Metazoa; phylum Arthropoda; class Insecta; order Lepidoptera; family Nymphalidae; genus Hipparchia; species Hipparchia sbordonii. The sequence continues at coordinate 710,581 of CM076113.1, forward strand.
GTGTTATTCCACACTATAATCTATCTCTATGCCAAATTTCAGCCAAATCGGTTAAGTAGTTTTTACGTGAAAGAGTAACAAACATCCTTCCATCCATACTTACAAACTTTCGCGTTTATAATATTAAGTAGGATAATAGGTCAATCTTCCCAGAGGATATTATAATACACAAGTGTGTGCGCGAACACAGGTGTCAAAAAAAAACAAAATTATTTATTTCATGTAGGCCAACTTGTAGCTCTTATGACACGTCGATACTCAACATCGGCAAGAAACTCAAAATATTAAAATATTAATGTATAGCTATACTATGTTATAGGTATCCTCTCTATTCTCTCACTCTCGCCGTCCGATGGAACGGAAAAGGAAAACCGACACGATCGGACCGAGCGATCAGGCGCAGAACCGACGACTTTACGTGCTCTCCGAGGCACGGGGGTGACACACCGCTTACTTCGTAACTGCAGGCTAGTATTGAGAATATCTTGATAGAAACACGAGCGGTACTTTGTGCCGAATAAGAGAACGATATTTTTATTTGTTAAGTTAATGGTTATTATCAAATGTGAGTGATAATAACCGTGCTCTCTGAGGCACGGAGAGAGCGAAGAGCCAAAGATACCCAACGTCGGCCACCCATCTAGTTACCGGCCGGGGTCAACGTGGCTTAACCAGTGTGATCGTTTGATAAGCCCTGTCAAAACCAGGCCACACGTCGAGCTGTTCAATAAACTACCTATTTCCTGTGGTCGATGGACGTGACAAGCACAGCGTTTCCGATCGGCCAGGTGTTTTTATATCTCCATGCGTGCACGATTATGTTACTCATAATTAAACGCATCTACTTATTTTATACCTACAGGTATCCCTACTAATGTTATAAATGCGACAGTGCGTTTGTAGAATAGAATAGAATAGTTTTTTATTCAAATAAACTTTTACAACGTGCTTTCGAATCGGCAAATGAATCTACCACTGCACTGGTTCGGAATGCCGTTCCAACTTTGTAACTTTGTTTGTTCAACAATTACTACATGCATACATTTAATCACGTGATTGTAGGACAAACCAATAAACAAATATACTTTCCTATTTAAAACACACTAGCTTTTGTCCGTGGCTTCGCTCACGTTAAGTTCGATTTTTCAACCTTCTATTTTACCTCCTTGGAGGTTGAATTTTCAAAAATACTAGATCAATCAGTCAGTCAGTCTGTCAGTCAATCAGTCTGTCAGTAAACTTTTCCTTTTATATATTAATATTAGCAGGATAGGACAGGATGATGGGTTGCTGATGATGATATTAATATGGATAATACTTTAAGTCTCAACAGCCTAACGGTTAAAGGTGCGGACTGAAAATTGAAAGGTCGCAGGTTCGAGCCTCGCTTGTTGCAATATTGTTGTACCCATTTCTAGCACAAGCATTACCCTTATTTGGAGGGGAGAGGAGAATATAAGTCAAGTTCAGCTTGGCTAGTATTCTTAAAAAAAATACAACCAGGCATTATAACTAGTATATCAGTACAAATACACGTGTTATAGTTGACGTGACTATCGCATCCTACGCGCAACATTATCAAAAGTAAATAATAATAATAAATTCACTGCCTACGTAAAACACTTCTTATCATTGTCAATTCGTTTACACGCTCTACTAGCTGCGATAGACTAGTGGTAAGGACTTTAATCTCCTATTCTTGGGGTCGCAGGTTCAATCCGGGCACGCACCTTATAGTTCTTGCAATTCACGAGGGCGCGTGGCTTATGGTTGTGTGTGTATCGTATCTGTATAAGTGTGAGCGAGAGCTTGCTCGCGCCTGACCGCTCCCACTTAGGCTCCTGACAGGCACTCACACTTACGCAATGTGCATGTACACGACATAACCACAAGTAAACCTCATGTGCCCTCACGAATTGCACTAAATTAAATCAGACTATCAACAACACACCTTCAAAGTTCAAACCCTAAATAAAATACCGTCGTTTCTAAGTATGACAGTCATCCAATACCCATTTGTACTAAATACTAAAGCTGTTCGCTCACGATGCGTGAATAAATTGTCCAATTTACAATAACGTCGATCGTGCCACCTACTCATCTTTTAATGCTACCAGTATAACTGTCATATTTATACTCATTTCTAACCAACTTAGTGCCCTTCAAACAAACATTTAACATGCCTATTTACTACCAGTTTAAACGAAAGTGAATCTTCTGGAGAATGAAATAGGGGTGATGTTTTAAGTATTTTAAAGTTGCAGCGTTGAGGTCACGAAGAAGTTGCCGTGCTCGGCGGTACAACAAAAATAATTGTAGTTCTGTGTTGTTTGGGACACGAAATGTATGGACTTGCTATTATAACTATATCCTATTTTATATAGAAAAGTGAGCAGATGGGTATTTACGTATAGAACCTAATATGATTTAATCTAAGATCATTAATTAACCTACAGACCAAATGATCTAAGAGTGGTCTTGCAGATAATATTATCTATGAAGACAAATCAAGTCTAATTCTTTTCAAAAATCGTAAAAGGCGCGATTTGGCAGGTCAGCAGGGCGATTCAGACCTGTTCGATAACATACCGTGTCGATACGGTTAGATATCGATCTCTTTTTGTCGTGTGGATTCAGAGCGAGCGAAATATATGTTAACAAACCGAATCGTTCGACAAATAAGTTATCGGAAGGGTCTGAATCGGGGGGCAGGTTTGAATTCAGCTGGCCTCGGAATTTTTGATGTGTATTTCAAAATTTATTTGGATATTTTCTTTATATGTCGGTTTATTTAACACTCAAATAAAAAAATAGTTTTGTTAAACTAGATAAAAAGTGTTCAAGTCAAAGTATTCGCAGTCGCATTTCTATGCAAATAAATGAGTCGGCAACTTATTTGCGAGGCATTAGGTACCTACTAAGTATCTGTGGGACAATAACTTGCAGTGATTTCCAGCACCCGTAGTCTATGCGGACGGTTGATAAATCATCGCTTTTATTGCCTGTCAATACGTATTGTTATGGCGGTTATATCGCACTAGTATCATAATATTGTATTGTTAAATGTCAGGGGTTTCATTAATCACGTTGAGGTTTTGTACTTATTGCTAGATTTGCCAGTCACATTAGGTATTCCTCATTATTCTCTTTTACTCGAGCGGTCTATGTTTTGTCTATTCTCATCGACATCTCAACCTATCGTTGGCCCAGTAGGGCACAGATATTTTTTTTTAAAGAGCAACCGCCGAGTTTCTTGCTGGTTCTTCTAGGTTGGAATGGTATTCCGAACCAGTGGTAGATTCATTTGAAAATTCGATAGCACTTTGTAAAAGTTTATTTAAATAAAAAAAAATCTATTCTATTCTTCTATTCTATTCTACAGATCTCCTCCCAAATAAGTTCTATTTTTCAATGCTCCTTGCATTGAAAAATGGAATTCTCAAGAGTAAATAGGCATCTAGGCAAGCGCGCTCTTGATTATCGACGTCTGACTTTTCGTAGTTATGTGTTGAAGCAATTAAATATCAAATTCTTCAACGGTCAAGGAAAACATCGTGAGGAAACCTGCACACCTGAGAGTTCTCCATAATGTTCTCAAAAGTGTGTGAACTTCGCCAATTCGTATTGGGCTAATGTGGTGGTTAACTACAATTTAGGTACCTTCAAATAAAGAGTGAATAGGCATTTTCTACCTGGTGGGGGGTCTGCCGACACTGCGCTTCCCGGTTCGGGATCGCCACTCCAGCACCTTGGGACCCCATCGACCATTAGCTCTTCGAACTATGTGCCCCGCTCATTTCCACTTCAGTTTCGCAACTCGCAGAGCTATGTCGGTGGCTTTGGTTCTTCTACAGACTGACGACATCAAACGTGTCGCAGGGAGCCGCTGGATTCAGGCGGCGCAAGACCGAGGCCTGTGGAGGTCCATGCAAGAGACGTATGTCCAGCTGTGGACGTCTATTAGTTGATAAAGAAGAAGAAGGCATTTATTCTAGGCAAGCGCGTTCCATCTTCAATATAAAATCATCTTACATGCCAACCTGCAGCAAGAAGTATAGTATTTACGTACCAACATAAGGATCTTGTACTCTGTAATAAAGCACTGGCCCAATTTCAAGTTCAAAACAAAGACATTTTAATAACATTTTTGGAAATTACTGTAACGATATATCACGGAATCAAAGTGAAAGTGCAGCAATTTATTTATCATACAATGCCCAATTCTTCCATACGGCGACACAATTCATCAAACATAATAATATTGTTCACGGAAGAGTACTAATAAAGGTGGATGCACATCTACGCACTCGTAGTTGTTCTAAAATCGATGTTGTGAAAACTGCATACCCAATTATCGGGAGTTAACCAATACGATGCAAAAAAGGTGAAGTAAATTATCTGGTAAATTATAATGTTGTAGATTTTTTCATTATTTTCAACTAGCTGATTCGCACTACTTCGTCCGCTTGGATTTAGATTTTAAAATCCCACAGGAACACCCACAAGAAAAGTTGCGCGTGTGGCAAATGGCGCGCCTTTATACGCGTCTACAAGTGCTTCCAAAAACGAGCTTATACACGCCGAAAAAACGTTATTCTAAAACCGCGCTTTCAAGTCAATTTTTTCGTTCATCTCAATCGATAGTTGTCCACTGCTGGACATTATATCTATTGCAGTGATCGTCACAGAACGCAGTCTTTTCCAGCAACTGGCAGATTCGTTTCAGATCGTCCCTAAGTCAGTAGTCACCTTTATATTGCAACCGGGAAGCTAAGAGATGTTCCAAAAAACGGTTTTACGATTGACGTAAAAAAGATCGGTAATTCATACAAGTGCATATTGCGCATTCAGCTGTCGCTCTTTGTAGCGGCTTTACGCGTAATTTACGATTTTTTTGGCATTTATCGCTCTATGTCCACTCGGGATAAAAATTTTTGAGCTTTTATGACCGATGTGAATCATATTTCTTACCCGACTACAGAGTGATTTTAACAGACAATGTTAGAGTATTAGTTCATGTGTTCCCTTGCAACTCGCTTAAATTTCATTTCAAGTTTTTTTTTATGGAAATGTTACAAACAAAATACTCTTCTCTCTATTTGGTTTGAGATTATAACGCGGTAGTTACCTAATCAAACTCTTCTTTTTTTTTTCTTTAAAAAGGATATCAGCCAAGCTGAACTTGACTTGAGGAGAATATCATTCTCCTCTCCTCTCCAAATAAGTGAAAACTTGTGTTAGGAGTGGTTACGACAATAGTGCGACGGGTGAGATTCGAACTTGCGACCTTTCAGTTATAAGTAGGTACTCAACCGTTGGGCTATTGCAGCTGAATACTTCTTACGAGTAAACACATCAAAATGTGGATGATCTAGTTCAGTTAGGGCATATTAGCTCACCCTGGAATTAAAAAAAAATCAAAATTTAAAATAAATTCATTTCATGTAGACCAACTTGTGGCTCTCACGAGTATGACAAGTTAAGACTCTACCGCTGGTTAGGAAAGCCGATTCTGTTGAGAAAAGCAGTTTTCTTACTAAGCAAACGAATTACAAAATGTGGCTTTATTAATAACATACAATAAGTTAACTATCTTGCGGCCATCTGAATGCAAAGCTTTTAGCTTCCATGCAACTTCGTCGTTAAGAAATTCATTAGTATGTTGAATAACCTCGACTCAATAATTATGTTTTTACATATTGTTTTGTGTGTAATGGCATATCTAATAAATCATTTTTACTTGACCTAGGACCTTGTTAAAAAAAGTTGTTGTAAAAGTTATATAGGCTACTAGCTTTTGCCCCCGCGACTTCGTCCGCGTGGAATTAGATTTTGGGGTGGAATTTTCAAAAACTGTCACACGTAGGTACTTCTTTATTTTTAACTGAAAGCTCAAATACCAACTTTGACGGAAACAGCTTGAAAAATGACGGAGTTTCATATAAACTTCCATCCCCTATTTAAACCCCTTAAGGGTGGAATTTCCAATAATCCTTTCTTAGTGTGCGCCTACGTCATAAATGGAACCAACTGTAAAAATTTCAAGTTTCTAACTTCAGTAGTTTAGGCTGTGCGTTGATATCTCAGTCAGTCAGTCAGTCAGTCACGACTTTGAATTTTATATATATATAGGCTATAAGTCCCGACGTAAGTCACCCAGTGAGGTCTTTTCTGTTATTAATTTAAACAGATAAAGAACTTACATGCTACACGTAGAAGTACAGTTACGGACATAATAGAAAGCAATTTTTATTTCGACATTTTGTTTAGGAGATAATTTGAGATGACATTATGATAATATGACGTATGTATTTTTGGCTTACAACGTAATGTGCCATTTGTAAATAGGTACTTTGTGCTATGATTTTATCTGTATGTCTGTTTTGTTGTGTTTGGAAGATGTATTGCTTGTATTATTAGGTATTCCTGTTATATTTCTTATCGGATTATGGACTAGTCCATCATACATAGTCATTAGAATATTCAAAAGAATATTTTTGAATAAATAATATTGAAACTACTATTGTTATTTCGTCTCCTAATATAATTATATACGCAAAAGTTTGTTTATCTGTTGGTTTGAAAGTTTTTCCTTTAAGCAATTTATCGTGTAACATAGGTGTTATTAAGGTTGATGACCTGCAAGAGTGACGTAGGCTACTTTTATCCCAGACTTTGTTTGCGAGGAGTTAGGTTTTGTAAAAATAACGCCTAAACCCTTTAATTTTTCTGCCTATACCAATCTTCAGGTCATCGAATTCCCCCGAAAAACTTGTACCCGTACAAAAACCACGTCGATAAAGCTTTGCTTGTGATTGAAGGACAAATAAACACACATTCAGTGATTTTCTTAGAGAACCCGTTTATACAACTACAGTAACTAATACCTTAGTTAATAGTTAGATTTTCTTATTTTTCTTTTTTTTTTGTTTAACTTTCTAGACCCATTGTTTAGTGACCTCTCACACCCGAAATCTTACCCATTAATCTCTAAGCTGAATGTATCATCAAGGTTGAACTCTTTGTAATCGATACACAATCGGCTGATATCGATCGACACACGATTCGACCCGCGGTTCAATAGATTAGTTTATAAAAAATATAACCATAGTTTTATATTGTGAGTATACACTTATAACTACGCAGATAATAATAGCGGACGATGTACAAAATGTACCGAACTTTAGAAGCCTTAGATAGATAGATAAAAAGTTTATTGCACACAAGAAAGAAACAAAATTGAATACATCTTAAATTACGCATGAAAGGCGGCCGTAGTTTTAAAAACCTCATGAGCTACCTTTACCTACAATTTTAGAAGCCTCTGTAGCTCAAGGCGTCGGTTAAAAGTGCGGCTTGAAAACTGAAAGGTCAAAGGTTCGAACCCCACCCATTGCAATATTGCGCCTGTTTGGAGGGATGCAAGAAGAAAGAAAGAAAGAAAATACATTTATTCTTGTTTATGAGGAGAATATTAGTCAAGTTCGGCATGGTTAATATTTCGCTTTCTCCTCCAAACATACCTACCTACCTAGTGCTAGGAGTAGGAAATAATAACCAATATTAAAAAAAGAATTTCCTTGTTTAAGTACTTACTGTATAAATTACATAAAAAAACTACAAACAAATAATATTTACTACAGAAAATAAAGCAAGCATTAGCAAAAAAAAACATGAATCAATGGGCTTTATAATTTGAATTAAAAAAAAACCCTTAATAACCCGTTGCGTCAGATATTTCGTAGACGTCTGCAAAAATATTTCGAAAACATTTTGAAAAGTAAGAGATTTTCTACTTAGATCTTTATTCAATTCGTGAAAGAGAATTTAATATTGTTTTGATAAATTAGAACGGTCGAGTTTTCCAGAGAGCACTCAATGCTTGAGAAAATGCGGAAAGTGGAAAAGTAGAATGGTAAGTACGAGTAATACCTACTTATGCACGGTCAAAAAATCAGCAAAAATGTTCATTAAAATTCACTTTTCCCTAATAAAATCTACGAGTGTACGATTCTGGGAACTAGGTAAGTACTTATACAAAGATATCTATAGAAAATGTGGGTAGGTACAGACAAGAAGATAAAAAGTTTTTTTTAGGATTCGTTTACACGTGGCAAGTAGACTATCTCAGAATATCCTTTGTACATGTAGGCTTGTATAAGTAGATTTGTTGCTTAACGACTTAATAGTGACTAAAAAGCTATCTACATATTTTATCCTTTCAAACAACTTTCAAAACATAAAGCTAATTCTGTTTTACATAATCTCTAATAAGGTTATATTTCGTGCTATTTCTTTCATAATGCTCTCGACAGAAGAGGATAGGACTAGATTTAGAACTGTCAGTTTTGTTTAGTTTAGTGATTATGTAGTCTGTTCAATAAGTTAGTTTACTTACACGGGTAACTTTTTTTCCATTTATTTCATCTCTCCACATAAATATGTGCATAGTTTATTTTTATTACAAAAAGATTTGCAATGCATAGCCTAGTTTTTTTAACAATTGTAAAAAAAAAAATTTTTTTGAAAAGAGCAACTGTTGAGTTTCTTGCCGGCTCTTCTCAGCAGAATCTGCATTCCAAACCGGTGGTAGATTTATGACGTTTCATAAGAGCTACAAGTTGGCCTACATGAAATAAATAAATTTTGATTTTGATTTATTTTAAAACTATTAAAAATTATTATTATCAAAACTGTTATTGTATTCATCGATGCCCCTTTCACAATGTTGCTACAACCTATTTCATCCACGTAAACTGGCTTATTGGGCAGACCCTACTACACTTACTTTTAAGCTCCCGGGAAATAGATCGACTTTTTGAAAAACAAAATTGACTAAAATAATGAATTTCATTTAATCGACTATCTTATATCTCTTGTACCTTCGTTTCGTTTCGTTTACTCATTTTATGGGGAAATAATACGCACTGCCCATCCGATTAGGTGCGTTTCATGCGTACGCAACGCGTAACTTGCGCGTGACGATTAAATTGCTACCTTTATTTCCCCATACAAAGCGACCGTAAAAAAGCTTTGTTTAAAAAACTTGCTCACAAAAGTTAAGACCATGAACCTTATGAACCAACAGTTTATTAGTCTTTGGTTGTATCTCCATTAAAAATCTAGAAAAAATGAAATCTATAGGTAAGTAGAAATTAATATTATGAATTGCATCTCTTGTAAAAACTATGGTCTCTTTTACAATTTTACGAATATAATGGCAGTAATGCCGACCGAAGTATAATAACAAAGTTTTCTAATCAATTCTTCAATTAATGTTATAAATGCAAAAGATGTTTTTTTTGGGTGTGAAAGAGCATCGGATCAAATAGATTTTTTGATCTAAGGATCTTAATATTCTAAGGATCTAGTGAGTGACATAGGACACTTTTATCCCGGGAAAATGAATATCCCGGGAAATAAGTGGTTTTTACACGGTTTTGTAAAACTCAAACTCCACGCCACGCGGATGAAGTCGCGGGAAAAAGTTAGTAATTCTCTAGTTGTATGTTATAGTGAATTAAGCATGCTTAGACGTCACTATCCTAGCTTATTTATGCAGTGTTTTACAACGCACTGGAGTACTTGTCGTGTACTGGAAATTAGTTTGGAGAGTAAAGTACTAGTATACTCTTACAGTGCGGTGTGAGCCTTAAATGCGGTTTTTCTGATAATACAGCCAATGTTACTGGGCAAGGCGTCGCAAAAACTCCCATAATAAGGGGTATACCTCACGGGTAGATAAGTGCGGTCAACATTGACCAAGGTAGCGTTAGAAAAAAAAATTAAATTAGAATTTTTTAAAAAAAGGAATTTTATTCGGGGTTTTCAAATTTTCTTAGAGTAATTGGCTTTGTTTATCCCTACACCATGCCAGTATCCTTACTCTGTGCTAATACTATAAATGCGAAAGTCTGTTTTAACTTTTCACGGCTTAACCGCTGAGCCGATCTTGTCGACTGTTTGCATTCCAAATTGGCTTTAGGTTACCAACTTTCTGTCTCATTTATATCATAGATTTCTCACGGGATTTTTGTATTATAAACCATATTGAGCAGGTTTTAGTGGCTATTTTTATCATGGACCAAAAGAGTGGTCGATGGAACCCAAAAATTGTAAATTGGAAACAGCGTCAGTGCTTTCAGAACGGTAGCCAGGATTCCAAATAAATTGAAGGAAGCGTGGCTGGATTAGGAAAGCTGTGTTGTGGTTATTAGAGAAGGCCTATTCCCTGTAGTAGACGAGCAAAGGAAAATGTCTTCACCTACACATAAATAATAAGTAAGCCTAACTTAAAACAAATTCCACACAAAAAGTGGCCCTACTTCAAACCAAAACGCCGTATGATTCAAAATATGAATGACTTAGTAAAGTACGCAAAAACTTGACGTGTGCTCGCTTTTCTGACTGATGACGCGCTAGACACTACACGACTTATGTTGGGCCATTTTTTAACGCACTTACATTTCCTGACTTATTATTTATTCGAAGGACTTCACCTAAAAAAATTCAATAAAAATATTTAAAAACTCGTTATTAGAAACTTTTTTGCTAACGCTACAAAGATGTATCGGTCCCCACTGGGCACCGCCGACCGCTGAAGTTGCGATCTAAAATAAGATATCTACCGGCGACCTGCGACCGGCCCAAATAAATCGACGGAATATGGGCCCGCATTATGCGTGGCCGCTCGGCCGTGCCGTAGCCTTAAATAATGGCTAAAATATATTACGCATTACATTTCTTTGTCAACTGTACCTATATTTTGACCCCAATATAAATTCGGACAGAAATAATAAGGTTAAAATCTTAGAGCATTTTTTTTTATTCGATGACAAGATAGTCCTAGACTGCGATCTCACCTGATGGTAAGTGACGATGCAGTCTGAGATGGTAGCGGGCTAACTTGGAAGGGATGTAGCCGTTTAAATTCAACCCATACCCCTAATTGGTTTCTATACGCCATCGTGCCGGAACGCTAAAACGCTTGGCGCCACGTCTTTGACGGTAGGGTGGTAACTAGCCACGGCCAAAGGCTCCCACCAGAAAAAAACATGATAAAATCGAACTGTTCTGTATTCTTCTGTTCTGTATTCTGTTCGATATTTTTGTTTTAACGAGTTTAGTAAAACGAGTCGCATTGAGCCGTTGGACACAGGCGGCGCAAGACCGAGGCAAGTCAGATAAAGAAGAAGTTGTTTTAATGGAGTGGTAAAACTTCCATAGTGCTGCTGCACTAGTGCTAGAGAGCGCTGTGTTTTTATAAGTGGAAATATAGGTAACAGTGCCGGCTTTACCTATGGTGCAGGGTGTGCAACGCACACGGGCGCAGGGTTGTAGGAGCGCCGCGCCGAGCCGCGCTTGCTTGCTTCCCGACATCATTTAAAATTGCACCATTTTTTGCACCTGAATATCCTTTCACTAGTGAAAATATAACTGTAAGTCAAACGGTATTTTTGTATTGTAAGTATTCCATTTTGGCCGCGCGTCTATTAGAGGGCGCCAAGATATTGATTGCACACGGGCGCTACATGGGCTAGAGCCGCCTCTGCCAGGTCAATAATTGTTTCTCGGCTAGTCTGGAGAGGAGCATTGGCCATGGCTACTTACCTCTAGGTGGGAAGTGATAATGCAGCTTAAGATAGTAGCACACTCAAAACTGGGAGGATAAGTCTAAAAATTAAAAAAAACTTGATATTATAACAGTCGATTTTCCCGCGCTTTCTGCTGCGTGGAGTTAGGTTTTCAAATCACACCGGAATCCTTTTATTTAGTATCTAGCTTTTGCCTGCGGCTTCGCTCACGTTTTTTTAAACCCCTACTTTATCCCGTTAGGGGTTCAATTTTCAAAAATCCTTTCTTAGCGGATACCTACGTTATAATAACTATATGCCTAGCCTGATCCGTTCAGTAGTTTGAGCTGTGCATTGATAGATCAGTCAGTCAGTCATAAGTTATAGTTAAATCATAGGTAGTTAGTGTGGGCATGCATAACGCATTTGCACTTTTGCTTATACGCATGTCGGTTTGCCTGTAATTGGGTGCACATCTGAAATGTTTATAAAATTTTTTGTAATTCTTGTGTAATTTCCTGTTGGCAAACAAATAAATAAATAAAATACAGAGTTTGTAGTGTGCGTCTTAGAAAGGATTTTGAAATTTCCAATCGAATAAAACCAGGGTAGACTGAGCTGTCAATATAAAAAAACACCAATATTAAAATTCTTGCCTTTATTTACTCTACTTTGCGGCGAAATTCAGCTGAATGGAAAAATGAGAAAAAATAATAATATATATTTTCACCATCAAAGAAAGTGTTCAGCGAGAAAGGAGGTATTTATTTCACGAGTTCACTGTGGTGAAAGAGCCCGCGTAAATACGTCCCTACAAGGTTTATTGATATAGAAAAAATATATCGAAGAGAGAATCATGAGGAGGGGACTAGTGAGAACTGCCGGTTTGAATATCCAGTAGTCCAAAATCGAAAATTTGAATGTCCAATTTCAAAAACGCCGAAAAATACACGTTTCTAACAGTGTAATTTTTTTTTTGTTTTCTTTTTTTTACATTTTTTTTAAGAATATTAGCCAAGCTGAACTTGATTTATATTTTCTTCTCCTCTTCAAATAAGCGAAAAGCTTGTATGTACTAGGAGTGGGTACGACAATAGTGCAACGGGTGGGGCTCGAACCTGCGACCTTTCGGTTTTCATTCCGCACCTTTAACCGTTAGGCCATTGAGGCTTATAACATGCTATTACTTTATATTATAATATTTTGGCACGATTGCAAGTTTCTTTTTTTCCTATTTTACTAATTCTAAATATTGCATATTCTATCTAACATCCCACAAACTAACTTATTGTTTACATTATTATCTATTTACATAGGTCATAGTTCGCCGCTAAGTGCGGATTAACAGACTTTTGACGACCTCCCTGGCGCAGTGGTGAGCGCTGTGGTGTTATAACTGGGAGGTCTCGGGTTCGATTCCCGGCGGGGGCAATTTAGAAATTTTTAATTTCTAAATTGTCTCTGGTCTGGTCTGGTTGGAGGCTTTGGCCGTGGCTAGTTACCTACCGTCAAAAACGTGCCGCCAAGCGACTTAGCGTTCCGGCACGATGGCGTGTAGAAACCGATTAGGGGTATGGGTTGAACTTACACTGCTATACCCCTTCCAAGTTAGCCCGCTACCATCTTAGACTGCATCGTCACTTACCATCAGGTGATATCGCAGTCAAGGGCTATCTTGTCATCGAATAATAAAAAAAAAATCTCAAGCTTGCAGGTTTCCTCACGATAGGGTAAGGATGCCGAATATGAGATGGTTGCCAAATATGAGATAGTTAGGTTTTGGCGAAATTAATCGCCGCAGCTATTTGGCGATACTGTCACCAGAAGCCACGTGGCAATAGACTGAAACATGTGTTGGTGCTTCCCAGTTCGAGGCGAAGTCAGGTTGTGTACGTGCGGATTTTTACGAAACCATAAAACCCGATTTTTGACACCAAATATTAACGAGGTATGTTACAACTTTATAGTCACACTAAATGATTTAAATTTACAGTCATTGTATTAGTTATATGATTAATTTTACAATGCATTTGCAGTTTAGTTGTATTTTCTTCGTCAAGAAATAATAGGCAGCCTAGTTTTTAAATTTGGGTGTTTTCCTAATATGAGACACGTGGGGGCTCCTTAAATGAGATATCTCATATTAGGATGTATAGAAATACGACTATTTAAAAACCTCTTTTTCTAGATGCCGTCGATCAAGGAAGTCCTAGGACCACGATGCCATAATACGGGCCGTGAGTGCAGTGCGAAGCAAACAAATATGTTACCTAATAGCATCAAAACTTTCGATGTTCCTAACAGTATCCTAAAACGTTATGTCAAAAAAGATGCTAATGCAGAAGTATTTGTTGGGAAGACCTCCAGCTTTTTCTGACTATTTAGAAGAAAAAATAGAAAAATATTGTAAAGTTGGACTAACGATTTTATGGGTTACATCTACATCTGAAGAACATCAAGCACTTGGCACAAACACATGATAATATATTATTAAGTTATTACTAAAACCTTTTTATTTAGTAGTACGATGTTGTAGATTAATAAATATCGACAATAAAAAGTTTTTTTGAGTTGATTTCTTTCCTTTTTCTCTAAATCTATACTATCTCATATTAAAAACCCTTGGTATCTCATAATAGGAGACCATTTCCCTGAGACGTAATTTCTGACTTTTTTAATATTATCTGATATAACAAAAAATCTATTATACCTAGCACTAAACGGTCTTTCAAGGATAAACTTCATTAAATACTTATCGAATATAAGTGATTTTCATAGTCATTAGTGCAATAATTTATTTTTTATGGCCGAATATGTAAATGGTATCTCATATTCGGCATCTTTACCCTAATACGCATAGAAATAATAGAATTACAGCTAGAAAACCAGCATTGAGGTAGGGGTGGATGTTCGTAACAATTTCCCAGTATTATTTACTCGGCCATACAACTTTTATGGGTGGTGCGTTTAATAAAAAGTTTCTCCATTGCAAATTAAACACGGCAATAAAACGGGCGTGGAACACACTAGTGGAGTTAACCAAACTGTCCGCGAGCGCGACCCCGGCCTAACATAACGGTTCGACTTCTAACACTACCGAATAGTGGTTAGCAAGTTCAGTTTGACTGCAGATGACGAGGTCTCGCGTTCGATTCCCGGGTCGGGCGATAAAATTTTCAATCAAATTTTAAAATTTTTATTCGTTTTCCGTCAAGAAATTCTCAGTAGGTAGGCACTAGCCCGGAGTTATAAAGTTGGCGGGGAGTCACCCCCGTGCCTCGGAGAGCACGTAAAGCCGTCGGTCCTGCGCCTGATCTCTCTCCGGTCGGGTCGGATTTCCGTTCCATCGAACGGACGAGAGTGAGGGAATAGAGTTTATTCCAGTTTATTCCCTCACTCTCATAGTCATAGTAGTCTCGTAGTCATGAGAGTGAGGGAATAGAGTCTATTCCCTCACTCTCATAGTCCGATCTAGTTCTAGTTTTAGTCCGAGTTATATCTAGTCTCTATCTATTCAATAGAGAGTGCACCTGTGTTTGCGCACAAACTTGTGCACTATAATATCTCCCGCGCAGATGGCTAATCTTTGTAACGATAGTCAATATAATGTAAATACATACCCGCTAAAATCATAACCCTTCCTTTTGGTTTTGTAGTAGTCGGTTAATAATATTTCCAAAATTATCTTCAGTCGTAAGTTCCTGTGGTGCACAAGTATGAGGCGGGGCGGAGCCTGCGGACTGAGTTTTGTTTATTGTTATTGTCTACAGGAGCTTCCAGCTTCCGAGACCTGCTAGGGGACAGAACTGACTTGGAATAAGCGAACCTCTTTACATTTAGCACCATTAGCATCATTTATTTTTTGACAACCTCCCTGGCACAATGGTGAGCACTGTAGTCTTATAATTGGGAGGTCTCGGGTTCGATTCCCGGCGGGGGCAATTTGGGTATTTATAATTTCTGGTCTGGTCTGGTGAGGCTTTGGCCGTGGCTAGTTATCACCCTACTGTCATAGACGTAATGCCAAGCGATTTAGCGTTCCGGCACAATGGCCTGTAGAAACCGGTTAGAGGTATAGGTTGAATCTACACTGCCCTACCCCTTCCAAGTTAGCCCGCTACCATCTTAGACTGCTTCGTCACTTATCATCAGGTGAGATCGTAATCAAGGACTATCTTGTCATCAAATAAAAAAAAATCTGTTAGAAACTATTGCTCTAAGCATTATAATTCATGCGTTGACTCGTCGTAATTTCAACAGGCAGACAGTTTCAATTTATTATATAAAAATTCAATGAGATAGTATGAATTTAGTTTATGCAAATGTGAAAGGCTAATTTCCTCTCATACTCACTACACAAGCCTTTCAACAAAATAAAAGACTACCTGCGTCACAAAAAAGGAACCCTGAAGCTTTTGAAAACATTTCGTATATTTCATACAATACATTGTCCGTTATAAATTACATAATTCATACCCGTATTATATCCGTCGATCCGTACGAAATACCTCGCTTAAAATTCCACAAAAATTATTATGACAATACTTTTGTATTATGTACAAAAGCGTTCGAAATCCCAGCTATTGTCGGGGTCCAATTTTTCAGATAGAGTTCAATGCCCCTAAAGTTTCCTGTTGAACGTTATGACACACAAATTCTTACGGGACACAGTCCATTAAACAAACACCTTTTTATTGGATAGAATCAGGCGTTACTTTGCGAAAATTCATGATTAGCAAGAAAAGGTTAGAATAAAATTAATTTGCTATAATCCGCCAACAGAAAAAATCTGTATGGTCAAACATGTAGTTATAACCTAAGCACTGCTTACCTCCCCAACCAAGCAAGAAAGCCAAGTTCCCAAGCAAGCAATGCCACCACCACTCACATGCACCACCACACAATACTTTTATACTACACTCGACGCGCGTTTCACCCCGACACCAGAGCATCCTCAGGAGATATCGACTTTACAATGGTGTATTGTTCGGACAATACCGAATTGTAAAGTCGATATCTCCTTGCTAAACATTAGGTGCTACCGACAGTCCTCCGTGCAGGACTTGCATGGAGGCGGATGAAACACCAGCGCACGTGCACCTGGGATGCACGGGCGTGGCAGTCCAACACAAGAACCATCTGGGATCCCCAGACTCATTTCGAGATATCCTTGGCAACCTGGGCGGCCTGCTAGCGCCTAGATAGCTAATCTTTGTGAAGATTACGAGAAGTCACGAATATCTGGTAATAATAATTAATTATTCATACTTTAACTTGCTGTTAACTTCTTTATCGTCTTTTTCGTCTATATTCTAAGTTTTTGTCATTGTATTATAGAAGTAATGCATGTTTAGTTAGTGTCGTTTTACGCCTGGAAAACGACACTAACTATACCACTGATGTTTATTACTGTTATCTTTTTTTATCTTTCTTCTCTTCTTGTCATTTTTTATTTAAAGTAGTGCATGTTTAGTTGATAATTTTCTTCCTTTTACGCCTGTTACTGACAACCATACTGATATTTTATCTAATAGAATTTGTATGGAATTTGGTGATGATTTGCCGCCATGACCGAATTCGGTCGAAAGGGTATCATGTATCAGTATAAAAATCTATTCTGTATTATCAAGTTGGATCATTTTCCTGTAACACAAAAACAAACAAACAGGTGGGTCGTAATAGCCTATTGTTTAATGGCGACGTCCGTCGTCTGCTTTTATATGGCGATATCCTTTTATCGGTATTTTTATCGCCGTATTTAGTATAATCTGCACCCACCTCAGACAACCTGCATGGAGCTGAGGTTTTTATTTTATTTATTTATTTCTTAAGAATTATTCTTGTATTACAATAATCTTCCAAACTAGCTTATAATTTACAAAACTGAATATTTAGGTTGACTGTAATATGCCATTACTATAATAAAATAGCTTATTTTGATTGGTATCTATTAATTTCATAACATCTATTTTGTACAAATTCAATGTTGCAAATAAATGAATTATATGTGTGAGAGTCAAAATATATATATTATATATTTTTTTAATATTTTTAGCGAGCAAACGAGCAGGCATATATTTTGACTCACACCCGCGTACAAAATAAATACATATTATGAAGCCACCAAAGAGTTATATAATAAACCTAAATATACATATATGCAGATAAATAAACTTACATATACGTTATACAAATAAATATTTGTAGCGGGTGGAGGATTACGCCCCAGCAGGGGAAGCCAGACGGCAAGTGGTCAGGGCGATAGGCTGGTCTGGTCTGGTCTGGCTTTGGCCGTAGCTAGTTACCACCCTACCGTCAAAAACGTGCCGCCAAGCGATTTAGCGTTCCGGCACGATGGCGTATAGAAACCGATTAGGGGTTTGGGTTGAATGTACACTGCCATACCCCTTCCATGTTACCATCCCGCTACCATCTTTGCCTGCATCGTTACTTACCATCAGGTGAGATCGCAGGCAAGGACTATCTTGTTATACAATTTGCGTCTTTGCGTCTGTTGGTCACAACTTCTGGCCGTTCCCCCGGGGTGAGAATATCTCAAGATGACAACTATTATAATTTCAAACAACAAACAAGTCCTTTGACAGTTTATCTGACTATTAATGATATAACACTGAATAATAAATAGACGGAGCGTCGGAACGACCTGAAATAATAAGGCGCTGTATAAACCTAACCAGTCGTGACTCGAGGCTTATGCTAGTGATGCGAAACAGTAATATTTTATTTTTATATCGATATTGTGTAATATAATTTATATTGTGAAGCAGCTCCAATACATGAAATACAATAATTTTTCATATTATATGAGTCTATTTGTGTTTTAACTGACCTTGAAAAATATTGTACGGATACACGAGTGGCTTGCATAATTGAGACGTTATTTTTTATCATCTAACTTACCACGGGATTTTTAAGAAACAAATCAAAGAGACGAATTTATTTACCAGCAGGCAGTCAATACCGAGGTTATTATAATATTTTGTCAACAAATTTTATTTGCATCAAATAAAAATCTACAGAAAACATGACCAATTAACAAAAATATAATTAATTCAGTGGGAAATAATTAATGTGATAAAAAGGACGATGTAAAATAGATTGTAGAAAAATAAAAAGAAGAGAAAAAAATTGGCTTAAAAGAAAGCACATCTTGAGTTAAAAAAAATGGGAGTAGCTTTATACTATTTCATAAAGTGTTAAATTATAATTTTTTCATGATTTTAACTTTTTATATAGTATTCCGCACCTTTTCTCTCCTCTGCTATGTTTTTTAATTGTTCTACACACTAGGCTTGACAACTGGGTTATCGAATATCGATAAACCAAACATTTAATAAAAAGGTACACCACTAAAAGCTCGGAGCAATCAAATCGTGTCCATACATTAAGAGCATTCATAGCTCTGTCGCTTAATGCAATTCATTGTACAAGGATCCTTGCATTAACCACTGCTGGCTGACCTACCCCATCCCCCTGATCACGTACAAAATTGACCACATAAATACGTTATAGAACAAACTCGAAGATCAACATAAATTGGCCACGTACATCCCTCGAATAAACAACAGCCAGCATTACAAGATCCCCACGTCACATACATCGTCTTTGGATAAAGGGTTGTGACAAGGCCCAATTTATAATGGAAACGTCAATCAAATGAAGCCTGTGTACGATTTACAAACTCGAAAGTTATATTTGAAGAAAGGGGAAAGGATTTTTATTTAAAATCACGAGCTGCGGTGCATTTGGGGGATTAGAGGTCTTTATGACAAAATTTTAACATTGGGAGGGGATTGAGGAATAACTCCGTCCGCGTACGTATTTCAGACTGCGTAGTGCGTGAAGACATTTATAAACCAGTCAGTCAGTCAACAACTTTATAGGGTAAAATAAAAAACCAGCCAAGCGGGAGTCGGACACAGACGCGAAGGGTTCCGTTAAAATTCCGATCGAGCAAAAATAAAAGTTTATTTTATGGATAATTTTTCTTATTTTTGTTATAGCTGCAATGGAAATACACATTCTGTGAAAATTTTAAGTATCCACCTATTAGGGTTCATGAGATACAGCTCGCTAACAAACGGACAGACGGCGGAGGCTATAACTAAAATAGGGAACTAAAAACTCCTGTGACTGTTAGGCTGTATTTAAAAAAAACATTAGCCAAGCTATAATTGACTAATATCCTCCTATCCCCTCCAAATAAGCGTAAAGCTTGTGATAGGAGTGGGTACGACAATAGTGCAACGGGTAGGATACGAACCTGCGACCTGTCAGTTTTCAGTCCGCACCTTTAACCTTTGGGCTTAACGCTTATAAATAGTATTTGTGGTCGCATAGAGCGTGAAGACCTCTGTATAAAATCTGTCCGTCAGTAACTTAACAATTTTATAGGTTAAGATAAAAAAAACATAAAATCTAGTGTTGAGTAGGACATACAAGAGCCGGTACATTTGTCCCGTACATGACGTCAAAAAGAGCGGCTCAACATTTCAAAATGAACTACTTCACATTTTTCGTCGCGGTAGTCGCGTTACTAATATTTTTGAGGCTGGGGCTATTCAGTATCAACGTCTTCAATCCGACTGTAGTGACATCAAATGCATATTTGTACTCATTAATTCAAATGTAATGCCAAGCTTCAGTACGCCGCGCCTCATTTGAAGTGTGACAATGTACTGGCTCAGTACAAAAAAGAGGCTGCTCTTACAAACTCTTTTTCAAGTCATGTCCTACCCAACACTAATAAAATCGAGCTCACGCTTGACGGGTTGGCCGCGAGCGGCGCTCGGGCCGGCATTGTGTTATAACAATAGCAATGTTAAGGTCACACATTGTTTGCTCAAGAGATAGAGCGTATTTAACATACAAACACGCATGTTAGATTTGTATCGCTCCAAGAAACCCGCGATACAATACGAGGTTGGCAATGTAATGCGTTGCCATGGTTACGGAGAGATAATATCGCAATGGGTAAGTTGAAAGATATATACCTACGTAGTTGATTTTGTATGTAGGTAGTTAATTGTAACATTTTGTGTGTATCGATGGGGCTGACATAAACGTCACCTAAAAGTCCCATAAAGATAAGATAAGCCTTTAGTGAAATTTTTTTTTTACATATTTTATATTAAACTAGCCTTTTCCCGCGGCTTCACTCACCTTAAGTTCGATTTTTCCAACCCCTTAGGGGTTGAATTTTCGAAAATTCTTTCTTAGCGGATGCATACGTCATAATAGTTATCTGTATGACGAATTTTAGCCCAATCCGTCCAGTGGTTTGAGCTGTGCCTTTTATATATTTAGATATAATTAATGAGAATTTAAAAAAAAAGAATCCATGATAGCTTTGTGCTTAAGACTGTGGTCTGCTGTTCTGGGGTTCGCGGGTTCGATTTCGGACCTACATCTTGACATTTCGGAGTTTCAATGTTGTTGCGATCAAATGAGCACTGCACTCGGAACATCTTTCCACGCCGCTCTACATAATGCGGAAAATAGAACGAAGTGGAAAAACACCGTATGGGAGGTGATCCATGCCACGGATCGCGACTTCTCAGTAATGAGGATGACGATGCAGAGAGAGAGAGAGAAGCATTAAAATATCACATGTTTCAACGGTTTTAAGGAAAATGTGAACATTCTGAACCGGTGGTAGAGTCTCGACCAGTCATAAGAGCCTCTGTGGTCTCCATGAAATTAATATTTTTTTTTGAACTGCAAGCCTTCAATACACCCGATTGGCATGAAGCGACGCAGGACAGGCATGAGTGGCAGCTTCTGGTGTCGGAGGCCAAGATCCTCTTTGGGTCACTGAGCCAGCAAAGTAAGTTTTTTTTTTTGAGCAATCCTGCACGCCTTAGACATTTCCATAATAATCAGGGAAAAAGAAAATTTGAAAAATTCTGCATGGTACTGCCGCTTTTCCAGTAGTACAACAAATGTATCGTAGTTCATACATCACCACCAAACAAACTCTTCTAAATACAATCTACGTAAGTTTCACTCCGATACCGAAGAATCCTCAATTCTTTGATGTCTTTGGAATTGTGTATTGTTCAAACAACTCTCCTGAGGAATTAAGAACCCAACTCCACGCGGACGAAGTCGCGGGCACCAGCTAGTACATGCTAGTCTTCTAATATATAAAAAGTAAAGGTGACTGACTGACTGATTGACTGACTGACTGACTAAACTGACTGATCTATCAACGCACAGCTCAAATAACTGGTCAGATTAGACTTAAAGGCATAGCGATAGCTTATTGTGACGTAGGTATCCGCTAATAAAGAATTTTTGAAAATTCAACCCCAACGGGATAAAATAGGGGTTTGAAAAATCGAACTTAACGTGAGAAAAGCTGTGGGCACAAGTTAGAATTACAGTTAGTAAGTTAGTATAAATACAGCACTTGGCTGTTTGCTAAAATACTTAATAATATAAAAGCATCCTCAATTTATACGGTAAAGTACAAACGTCAGACGCTAAAAAATCGTACATTATTTAGTCAATGAGGTCTAATTGAATACGATACGTGAATGCGTAATGGATGGCCCGTTTTGGCTGGCAACATAAATCTGAATCAGCCAAGAAGCCACGGTTGTCGATAATCTGCGAAAGAGCTTACGTTTTTATCAAAAAGTGTCATTTACAAGTGACGACATTGCTTCTATAGTTACTAGTTGCTTCTATAGTTATTGTCAATCATTTTACTAAAGTTCAAAAGTCTTTACGATTTAAAATAAAAGGAAAACACGAATAGAAAAATCTGTTAAGTATAGCAGACTGAATCCATGAATCCACTGTTGGGATGATTTAATTGTACCTATTTAACTAGCGATTGCTTGTAGTTTGAAAATCAAACGTGACTGGGTGAATATTCAATTTGGACGATATTTGCGCATTTTTTTAGGAACAAGCATAATTTCATTTTTTTTAATTTTTGATAGTATTATAATGTTTGGTGCTATTTCATTAAATACACAAGTGAAAGGCACGTATATATTTCAAATATTCAAAGAGTTATTGCCACTAGAAATTTATGTCAAGCTACGGTAATGAACCCTGTATACGGTAATGAATTTTTATGTATACTTTTGGCAGAATTTCTTATGAATTCTCTATTTGAATAAACTTGTACGAATAAAAGCAAGTGCCCAGCCGTGCACAGGGAATTGGTAATTCACTCGTCGACCGAGAACCTTGTTGGGCCCGTCACTGCTTGGAGTAAGATCGTTTCAAATAACAAAATATCAAGCAGTTCTTCCATAACTTAATAGACTCCCTCTATATTGGACCTCTTCCTTACCACTCACCCTACCGGCTACCAGGTAACAGTCGATTCTCCCCTAGGAACATTTAACCCCTGCCTAGTACAGACTTCCGTGCCACTTCCATCCTCTGTTCGCACGCGTAATACCGGTAGCCTCATATCCGTGGGCACAGCTTTGTTTTTCAACAAACGACCTTAACACCTGTGCTGAAGCAGTTGCTGATGCCATACTCCAAGGTATGGACTGCTATATTCCAAACTCCCTCATACCTTTTGGGAAGCGCGCGCAGAAATGGTTCAACGGGATCTGTAATAAGGCTGCTATACTTAAACAAAACTCCTACCAGTCCTGGCTCTCTGCACATTGCACCAATGATCCCAATGGTGCAAATGTTAAGAAAATCTTTAACATTGCGTCCAGAGCCTACAAAAATGCCATTGCCAGGGCAAAATTTGAGCACATCGACAGAATTGGGCAGAGACTAGTCTCACTGCCTTCTGGTTCCCGTGCTTTCTGATTTCTGTTGAAAGCCATGTAAGGCAACTTCTGTCGTTCCTCGTTTCCACCTTTAAGCAAACCGGATGATACACTGGCCTACACTGCCAAAGAGAAAGCCGAAATTCTGGGCACTCTCTTTGCTGCCAACTCTACGCTTGATGATGGTGGGAAAACACCGCTGACCATCCCGCGGTGTCAAAACTCCTTGCGTGATATACGGGGTACATTGGGGATATATTGACAGTAAGGGGGAAGCCCTAGCGGTCAGCATCGACATCGCTAAAGCCTTTGATCGGGTTTGGCATAGGGCTTGGCTATCGAAGCTGCTATCTTACGGACTTCCTGCGAAGCTGTGCCATTGGGTCGCTAGCTTTCTTCATGGGCGCAGCATCAAGGTCGCTGTCGACGGTTTTTGCTCTCAACTTAAGCCCATCAATGCTGGCATTCCACAGGGCTCAGTGCTATCGCCTACTTTGTTCATTCTGCATATCAATGATATGTTGCATAACAGCAGCATATATTGTTATGCGGATGACAGTACTTCTGATGCCCTTTACAAAGGCCATGCACAGTTCTCTCGCGCAGTGCTGGAGGAGAATAGAGCCAAACTTGTGTCGGACATTGAGACTTCTCTCTAGAAAGTGTCCGTATGGGGTTCACAAAATCTTGTTCAATTTAACCCTTCAAAAACACAAGTTTGTGCGTTTACCGCAAAAAAGGCCCCTTTTACCACGCCTCTTCTCTTTCAGAACACTTCCCTTACTCCTACCAACAGCATTGGGATTCAAAAGAGGGCACTTCGGCTTGTGGACAATCCCAAATTAACCTACTCGCTGGAAAGCTTGGAACACCGCAGATGTAAGCTCGCTTTGTGTGCTCTATCGGCTATATAACGGGGAGCCCTCTAACTTCTACAACCGCACCGCACGCCACCGAACGCAATTTCACCCCCACCACCTGGGTGCCTGGAGCACTTCGACCATCAGGTGCTCCAGATCTTTTTTTCCACGTACTACCAAATTGTAGAATCATCTCCCTTCGAAAGTATTCCTGTATATAATGTAGTTTCAGTAAAAATCATTAAATGAACTTCAAAAAGGTTACGGTAAACGACGGTAATGAAGGACACGGTAATGACAAATATGCACTTTTAATTTATTATTAATTTTTCTATAAGCAGTATATGCTATCTAATCATTTAAAAATTAAACTAGACGAGAACTTGATGTATTGTTATCGCAATAAAATTCCAATTTTAAATATTTATCAAAATATAAGCGGACTGGTAATGAAACATAAACTGTGACAAAACATTATAATACACTTTCAGTTGTAATTTTTTGCGCGAGTTCGTGCGTACGTCTTCCTTCTGCTACGTTTTCCGGTCGACTGACGTCTGAGGTGCGGGACGTCGAGAGCTCACTATGTAGCGGCAAGATTTTGTCACATAAAAACATGTTTCCCGTGATGATTCCGGAGGGTTCCGGTAATGAACTTTGCATCGTAACAAAACTTTAAAAACATATTTGACCATATATTTCTTTGTAAAATTAATTTTAAATTATGAAGAAGTAATAAAAAATTATTTAATTATTCGGCACAGTAGCCAAATTAACATTATTTTTGTGCTAGGTTTACTAAATATTATTAAATATAAAATATCTAGTAATAAAACAGGTGCCGGTAATGAATTTTAATGTTATTTTCACTAAAAATCTGAGTGATTTACATAGAAATTTCAATAAACACACCATGTGCACGATAAAGTATGTAGGTGTGCATGATAAACGTATATTAAATGGAGTCTAAACTTAAGTTTCAATTTTTTATTCACTGAAATACGTAATTTTCATTACTTTGAATATTCACCCGACTCTACTTCCTACGATCGCGTCGCGCCATCTTATCCTAACAAATCGCGTCAGTGAGCCCTTCTTGTAGATAAACTTACGAACATGTATTTCAACCAGGGACCGGATAAACCGTTTAATTTCAAAACCCTTAAAAAAGGTAACCGTCAAATTGGGTAACCACAATCATTTGGGAAACCATTCTAAAAAGTAACCAAGTTATAAGGGAAACCCATTGGCTTAGGGAAAGTAACCGAATGGGTAAGCGCTTACAGGGTTATTATTCTGAAAGGGAAACCCATTCCTGGTTTCGCTTTCCGCTTTTTTTTCGGGTTTCTTCCGCACCTCCCCCCACACGTGACGTGCCCCATCGATTCTGTTATTTGATTGGTCTTTCATTTAATTCCAGAAATTACCTCGGAAGTGCGCAAGTATTACAAGAGGTTTATATTGAATTGTGATGTCTCACGTTGTCTGATCAAAAAAATATAGAGGTACCTACGGGCGGTTTAAAAAACTAAGCACTGAATAGCACATTATGGTACAAGTGTGTAATGTTGGTGATTACCGCTGAGAGCCATTGAGACCCGAGCCATTAGGTGAGGGTCATAAGATAGCCGAAGACGGTTATCATCACTACACACGTGCATTGTACGACATTTTTCAACACACTTGTGACGAAAATAATACTAAAAAATAATTTTTCCTTAGAGTTTTCGTTTATCGGGCGTTCCGTTATATCGGGCGACGGGCGGTATATAACATAAATCATTTTTTTCATAATTAGTACTTATAGATATTTGAATTAATAAATGACTGTAATTTCAACAGTGAAAACGAGTTGTAAAAAATTTTTCGCAATGGCGGGAAAAATTAAATAGTTTTCCTATGCACGCGCATTTTACAATGGCGATCGGCCATAGACAAAAATAATGAGGTTTTTTTTTGGGGTTCCGTACCCAAAGGGTGCCAACGGGGCCCTATTACTAAGCCTCCGCAGTCCGTTCGTCCGTCTGTCCATGCGTCTGTCAGCGGGCTGTATCTCGGTAACCGTAACAGATAGACAGTTGAAATTTTCACAGAATGTGTGTTTGTATTGCCGCTATAACATCAAATAATAAAAATTAAATTTAATTAAAAAGTAAAGGGGGCTCACACACATGGAAAAGGAGTCGAAATAAAATGTTATTTTTTACCCTGGCATTATATGAATGGAACCTTAAAAAAGCGAGGCCTGACTTACACTTAGCCGATTTTTATTTTTGGCTTTTAGCGGACAGCGTTTTAGCCACGTACAAAATGGGGAATTTCAAATTTTCTTTATTACAGAAAAACAAAAGTTATATTTGAGTGAAAGTTTTATTTATTTAACACGTGCAAGTTGAAATCATCTATTTAAATACAAAGTTGCATGAAATGAGCAAGCAATATAAATTTATTTGTACTATGGAACACGATATTTTTTGTATCGAAACTTTTTTAAGAACAAAGCAACTCGACCAATAAAATAAAAAAAACCTCTATAACTCACTTGAGAATAATAGCAATGAAAAAGTCAGTTTGATTATAGGTGTCATTATGTGCCAAATTGCGGTGAAATTAGAGCCACTTTTTGAGCAAGTGTATTGAAAAAAAGGTTTAAAGTCTCTGACGTCTGGGAACTTTCGGGTGAAATCGTAATCATATGAGTTTTGGCACACCTCAAGTGCTATCAGCAACGAATCGGTTACTAACTTACTAGCATTATGTATTCACGATAATTTAATGGTAAAAATACCTACGTACCTATTATAGGTAGGTACACAGCGTGAAGTTAATTGAAGGACCTCACAATTTATAATGGCAAATATAAAATAGTAGTCTTAGTATACCTAGGTAGCTAGATTATTGGAATAATAAAATACTCGTGCTGATTCACTGACTCATTGATCACCTCTCCTGTAAAATTTTGTATGGAAAAATTTTTTTTCACTCACGGTTTCGTATAGAGGACAAAAATTCATTCGGAACAAAAATATGGAGAGAGCTGATGATTGAGGATTTCGGAGACGGTTGAGGAGCACCGGCCAGGGTATCGAAGATAGGTGGGTCACTCGAAACCTCATTCAATTGGCAGAGAGCCGAAAAAAAACTTCAAAATGGCGGATTCAAGATGGCGGCCATACAAATTGGAAGATGGAAGAGTGGTTTCTTGGAAAAGGATGATAAGGACTCGAAGTCTACTTGATGAATAGAAAAAAAATTCAAGATGGCGGAATTAATTTTTTTCCGTACAAAATATATGCAAGACTTTATGCGGCGCCTTTTCAAAATTTCTGATGGTTTCGTATAGAGAACAAAAATTAATTTGGAGGTAAAATATGGAGAGAGCTGATGGTTGAGGATTTCGGAGACGGGTGAGGAGCACTACCCTACTTGTTAAATAATATACCTACATAATAATAAAAATTCTTTTCAAAAAACCGACTTCAAACGCCACTACAAAGTATAAAAATAATTTTATTTTGTACACGTTTGTTGAAGTCGGGCGGCTTAAATAGAAACGATAAAAACCGATACGCGATGCTCGCCCGATTTCAACTAACGTGTCGCTTACATGTCACCATAAGGTAAGCGTCGCGCATCGATATATCGTTTCTGGTTAAGCTCGCCCGAAGAAAATGGAAGAGCTAGGACCTTGAGCTCCACGATGTAGAATATGCTTGATACTAACAAAATCAATTCGCAAGCGGAAGTTCCTAAATCCTCACAGTTTAAGTGGGCAGTACCCTGCAGCATCAGTATTGAGGAGCTAGAACCTAGACCTCGATGGTGTAGTATATGCTTATTACATACAATAACAATTCATGATTAGCAGTTCCTAAATCCCTATAATTTAGGTGGGCAGTATCCTGCAGCATCAGGATTGAAGAGTAGGACCTGGAGCTCAATGATCTAGTATATGCTTAGGCCAAGCATATTAATTCGTAAACGAGGGTTCCTAAAGTCCCATAATTTAGGGGGGAAATACCCCTACAGCATCAGGCTTGAAGAGTTGAAGGTAAAAATTTTTATGGGACCATTTCGCGTGCTTCTTCTGTCGATTAAAAAAAAATCTCGTGAATCGGTTCAGAAACCCCGGAGTAATCGGTGGACATACATAGAAAAAAAAAGATACCGGCCGAATTGATAACCTTTTTGGAAGTCGGTTAAAAATACGCATATAAACTAATTAATATTTTAATTTAAATAATTCGTTTATATTCAAATGTAATGTTTAAAATTAATTAAAAGTATGTCATGCTCACTTAAACATTTCTGTGGTGGTGTCGTGTAGTGCGGGTTGTTACGTTCCCTCAAATATGGTTGAGCGAAGCAATGGCTGGATCATGCATCATGCTCGTGAACGGGTGCCACCAACGGGAATGGGTCTGCTTTGGCTGCCCGTCTTGACATGCGTTGGATTGGTGTACCTACGTATGCATTTTTGCATTTTTGAAGCTTTATTGTGGAAGCACTGTATACATAGCATAGCTTTGTAAAAAAATATTTTTTTTTTGAAAAGAGCAACTGCTGAGTTTCTTACCGTCTCTTCTCAGCAAAATCTGCATTCCGAACCGGTGGTAGATTTATGACGTGTCATAAGACCTACAAGTTAGTCTACATGACATAAATTAATTTTGAATTTGAATTTGAATTAATACGTAATAGGTAGGTGCAGACTGCAGTACCTATTTACTAATAATTACGTAATTTTATTTTCAACACACTTGCTCATAAAGTGGCTCCCGTGTCACCGCAATGAGGCACACAATGACACCTATAATCAAACTGTGACTTTTTCATCACTATTATTCACAATGCGAGTTATAGATTTTTTATTTTATTTTATTGGTTGAGTTGCTTTATTCTTAAAAAGTTTCTATTACAAAAAAGATCGTGTTCAATATTACAAATAAATTAATGTACTTATTGCTTGCTCATTTCAACAACTTATACGTGTACGATAATTTCAATTTGTACGTGTTTAATAAATAAAACTGTCACTCAAATATAACTTATGTTTTTTTCTGTAATAAAGAAAACTTGAAATTCCCCAATTTGTACGTGGCTAAAACGCTATCCGAGAAAAGCAAAAAAAAAAGAAACTTCATTCTTTTAGTCTATGGCCGATCGCCATTAAAGGTGCGCGCGCATTCCGGAAAACTGATTAATTTTTCCCGCCCTTGCGAAAAAATTTTCACAACTCGTTTTCACTGTTTTGTACCATAATGTACTATTTTACTATTATTTTCTTCACAAGTGTGTTGAAAAACGTCGTATGATATACGTGTGTATTGATGATTACCGTCCTATCTTAAGACCCGAGCCGTCAGGCGAGGGTCTTAATAGCGCCTCAGCGGTAATCACCAATGTTACACACTTGTACCATAATATACTATTATTATCCCTAAATAATAAGTGAATCTAACAGAGCAGCTTACCTCTGATTTTCTCTCTCTGATTCTTTTCACACAGCTGACACTGACTTATTCCATTGTGATAAGTAAAATATCGATGCATGGCATCTTGCCTTGGTTGGGGCATTATTATTAACACGTGCTCAACTCTTTGAGTGGTTACTATTCTATTCTAAACTTCAAGTTAAGACTACAGCTAATAACCGCGGGCGCAAGGACTATCGTATCGTAAATTGAATTTAATATGACCTTGAAGTGAATGCGTAGGCGCGCGCAGGTACGATAATCCCTTGACTGGTTAGCCCATCGGTGCTCTCATATTAGGTACATTTTTGCAAGACAATCTGAGATCGTCTTCTTTATTGCGTTCAGCGAGCAGTTAATAGAAAACTTAAAAAACTAACATTTAAAGACTCTATTAGTGAGATGCTAAACACTAAATTCGCTTGAATATAGGTTGTTTCAGTAAGCGCTTATGAAAGGGTTATCATGATTATTTTGTGGGTTACCCCTTCCGAATGGGTAACCCAATCAATCGGCTTTTTAGTTTTGCTTAACTACTATTTGACTTATTTTTTAGGAAACCTTTTTATAGGGTTTCCGTCTAATACGCTTACCCAATCGTACGGGTTACCCAATAATATAGGTTTTTAATTAAATTAAAGTAGCCAGCCTTTCAAAAAACCCATTCAAAACCCTAAAAAAGGTAAGCGCTGGAGGTCCCTGATTTCAACCTACCATTGAACGCAATATAATATTGAAGATAAAGTACGACAAAGCAGAGTATGATATGATGAGGAACTCTTGAGGCAATCTGGACAGCGTTTTGCTTCCTCGTTACTAATACGCATCGCAAAAATTTGGAATGTCCTTCCGGCTTCCGTTTCTCTAACTAACTATAATGTGTCTTAAATCAAGAGTGAATAGGCATCTTTTAGGCAAGCGCGCACCATCTTAGGCTGCATATTTACTTACCATCAGGTGAAATTGCAGTCAAGCGCTAGTCTATATATTTAAAAAAAAAAAAACAGATTACGCAACATTATAATAGTCTCCTTCAAATCTTTAAAGTCGGAAAAAAACCGTCCTTCTTTTGAAACAAAATGCCTACAGCGGAACATAGGCAAAAAAATCGTATCGTAAGTTGTCCCCAGGTCGCACCGTGTAAACAATTTATTGTATTTTATAGTCATTTTTCTTATTCAAGGAGTAATAAATCACTATTCTATTCATCGGTACATTAGTTCGATTGAGTGATTCCATTAGGGGTTTTTGCATATCGATTATTATTTTATTATCATACTTAGGGTAGGCTTACTCTAACACCCACCCCCCCGAGGCTTTTATGGAATTAAAAAGTTATTTACTTACTAAAATAAATGATTTAGAATGAACCAGCTTTTTCTGTATTTCCTCAACTTTTTCCTGGAACAGCTACGAAATGTAGAAAGTCTTTCTATGATAATTTGAAGTAAGTAGTTAGACTAATATTATAAAATATAATGAAAGTGTGTTTGTTGGCTTGTCCTTCAATCACGCAGCAACGGAGTAACGAATCGACGTGATTTTTTGTGGGTTTAATTTTTATTCTGGAAAAACTTAAATATTTTAAGTGAAGAGATACATTCGTTGCAGACTACGAGTATGTCTATGATGCGTTGTACAGCCTATTAATGCCCTCCCGACCAAATCCGGCCACGGCAGCCAATCTCCACATATTTAAGCCATCTGCGTGGGAGATATTATAGTGCACAAGTGTGTGCGCAAACACAGGTGCACTCTCTATTCCCTCACTCTCATAGCCCGATGGGACGGAAAATCCGACACGACCGGAAAGAGATTAGGCGCAGGACCGACGGCTTTACGTGCTCTCCGAGGCACGAGGGTGACTCACCACCGATTTTCTAACTCCGGGCTTAGTACCTATTGAAAATTTCTTAACAGAAAACCCAATACATTTTTGGCACGACCCGGGAATCGAACCCGGGACCTCGTCATCCGTAGTTAAATCTTTCCTCTTTAGAATATTAGTTTAGATCAAATGCCGTCATTTCTTTATAAATTGCCGCTTTTTCGATTATGTATCGAAATATGGTTTTGGTAGCTAGCCACCCTTTAGCTTTAGGACGGCAGTAAAATTATATTATTATTATTAGTGGAAATGGGCGGGGCACATAGTTCGAAGAGCTGATGGTCGTTGGGGTCCCAAGGTGCTGGAGTGGCGACCTCGCACCGGGAAGTGCAGTGTTGGCAGACCCCCACCAGGTGGACCGACGACATCAAGCGAGTCGCAGGGAGCCGCTGGATTCAGGTGGCGCAAGACCTGTGGAGGTCCACGCAGGAGACTTATGTCCAGCAGTGGACGTGTATAAGTTGACAAATAAGAAGAAAATTATCGACACAGGGTAAATCATAAACATCCACAAAGCGCATTGTGCTAAAAACTGTAATCCACAAACGCAATAAATGTAAGCAGGCGACACGCGAAATATCTTCGTACGGTTTATTGCGGCACATGAGACCCCGTATTTATACTGTGTACCATTTGTTCACTAAATCTTGTATTCTGAGTTTACGACTAACTATATTGCTCTAGAGTCTAGCTTGATGTTAGGTTATGAGTTTTGAGTCGCAGGAACTCAAATTCTATTCTTTTTAATTAAAATAGATCACGTCATTACAAAATACATTAGTCACACTATTAGACCTAATTACTTTTTACATAAAAGTGAACCAACGATAGAAGCAAAACTTAAAAGGGAAAAATAAAATATAAATCTTTTTAGTCTTACTAAACTTTTAAACTAATGTAAGTAACTAATTTTGAGTCTAACTTTGTAAAAAGTTTAACGTCGACTCTAAGTTAGTTACTTACATTAGTTTAGGAGATTAGTTAGTAAGACTAAAAAGATTTATATTTTAAATTTCCCTTTTTAGTTGTTTCTATCGTCGGTTGATTTTTTTGTAAAAAGTAGGTAATTATTTTTAAATTTTTAGTGGTTAATTTTTTTGAGCCATAACATAGTTATGTGTGAAAGCCAAAGGTGATGGCACTCTAAAGCAAGCCGCACGCGATTTCGCGCGAATATATAGCTTGGATCACATTTTTAAAAGCCCCTTTGTTTTTCCGGGATAATGTCATTCAACGACTCCTGAACTATACCTTACCTATGCAAAAAATCACGTCCATACGCTCCGTTGCTGCGTGACTGAAGGACAAATCAGCAAACCAACTACGGAGTAGTCAGACTACCTCTCCTTCGCGTCCGTCACAAACAGACAGACACAATTTGCCTTTCATGCAAACAAACAATCCAAAAAAACCAAGTATTTATCTCAGAAACAATCTTGGCACGTATTCATATTACACTTTCGTCCATTCCCCGGTTTTGCTCGAAAGCACTCGGTGCACTATTGAGAAATAATTTATAATACCACTACCATTTAGCCATCGACTATTGGTCTCTATACTCCTGGCTATTGTAATCTGAAATTGCTCACGTATCTATTTGCCTATATTTCCTTTACTATCGGCCGAATTCTAAACATCCACAATTGTAACTTCATCCACTCCATTTTTTACTTTATCTCCAGCTGTTGAAGTCGCTTTTTGTATAACAGTAGGATCGTTTTCTAGTATACCAAGATCAAACTGACGTCATGACCATGACGTAGCATGCATTGTTTGGACTGTATTGTTGCCCCTGTGGTGTTCAGAGAGTGCCTTTCGGTTGCTTTTCATGTGCATTAATTCGATATGCATTAGATTGTAAAGCTTTTGACTAACAATAACTGTTATATCTTATTGTATACCCAGGTTTGCACGTTTCGTATAACACTAAATAGTCATAATAAGCACCTAGATAAGACGCAAAATTATAGTTTTGTTATGATTATGTTGGTGCGCGTTTTACTCAAAAACTTACTTAATACATACACATATAAATTTTCCCCTATATAATATGATAGTGTGATAGAGATTGTCCTAATAAATTTTTCATGATTGTCGAATACAAGTGTTGACCTTGTTTGTACGTAATACAGGCTTCAGCAAAATTAAATTCTATATCTCTCGTGTCGATCTTATTTATTCATTCATTATTTAAATACGTCATTAAATCAAATTGTTTGTGCTCAAAAGGAATATAAGAAGCCAGGTAATTCAAAAGAATAGTTAAATAGGCAGCTTTTGAAAATCAAAAGAATACTTCAGCGCTTCGCAGCCTATAAATTTACTCATTATAGGTATGCCTATAATTTCCAACTCATTCGCTTATCATGGCGGATCCATAGTAAGTAATACTTTCTATGTAGACGGGTGGATCAAAATAGGCTTATTAGTAAACTGTGGTGGTAGTATAATCATAAAATTGTTTGAAGAATAATGACAGAGAATAAAATGCAGTGCAATTAAAAATATATTTTTAAGCTGCGATAGCCTATGGTTAGGACTACGGTCTTCTATTTACTCTCTGACTTTTTGGGGTTATGCAATTAAACATGCTTCGAAGGTGAAAGAAAATCAACCGCACCGCACGCCACTTTACGCAATTTCACCCTCACCACCTGGGTGCCTGGAGCACTTCGACCATCCAGAGCTCCAGAGCTTTTTGTCCACGTACTACCAAATTGTGGAATCATCTCCCTTCAACAGTGTTGCCACTTAATTACAATATGGGGTTATTCAAGGGGCGAACCAATAAGTTCCTGAAAAGCCGGCAACGCATTGGTGGTGACTCTGGTACTACAAGTGTTCATGGGCGGCGGTAATCACTTTACATCAGGTGACCCGCCAGCTCGTTTGCTCGCTATTCATATAAAAAAAAATATCGTGAGGAAACCTACACACCTGAGAGTTTTATTCACATCCCTTCTATTACTACGAGTATAAATATAAATATGTAGTACTAGCTGTCCCCTCGCGACTTCGTCCGCGTGGAATTAGGTTCTTTGAAAATCCCGTGCGGACTCCTGATTTTGTCCGAATAAAAGTAACCTATAACACACTGTCTGCAACCATACCCATCAAAGAATCACGTAGATCCGTTGCTCGATATTAACTTGAAAAATTATGGATTTTCATACAAACATTCAACCCCCATTCAACCCCTTTGGGAGTAGAATTTTTGAAAACCGTGAAACACGTCCTTTTTTATTTTCAATTTAAAGCCTAAGTACCGAATTTTATGGGTATAGCTTGAAAAATAACGGAGTTTCATACAAACTTTAACCTCCCTTTTTACCCCCTTCGGGGGAGAATTTTCGAAAAATGTAAAATACGTAATTCTTTATTTTTGATCAAGAGCCAAAATATCAAGTTTCATAAACATAACTTGAAAAATAACTTGAAGAACGAAGGACTATCATACAAACATTCAACCCCTATTTAACCCCTTAGGGGGTAGAAATTTTTAAAAGTGTGAAACACTTACTTTTTTGTTTTCAATTTAAAGCCTAAATACCGAATTTTATGGGTATAGCTTGAAAAATGACGGAGTTTCATACAAACTTTAACCCCCCTTTTTACCCCCTTGGGGGGAGAAATTAAAAAAAATGTAAAATACGTAATTCTTTATTTTTAATCAAGAGCCAAAATATCAAGTTTCATAAACGTAACTTGAAAAATAACTTGAAGAACGAAGGACTATTATACAAACATTCAACCCCTATTTAACCCCTTAGGGGGTAGAATTTTTAAAAACTGTGAAACACGTACTTTTTTGTTTTCAATTTAAAGCCTAAATACCGAATTTCATGAGTATAACTCGAAAAATGACGGAGTTTCATACAAACTTTAACCCCCCTTTTTACCCCCTTGGGGGGCGAATTTCGAAAAATCCTTTCTTAGTGCTCGCCTACGTCATAAAAGGAACCTACTGTCAAAATTTCAAGTTTCTAACTTCAGTGGTTTAGGCTGTGCGTTAATCGTCAGTCAGTCAGTCAGTCAGTCAGTCAGGACAAGCCTTTTTATATAATTATAGATTACGAGTATAAATGCAAAGTGTGAATGTTTGTTGGTTTGTCCTTCAATCACGAAGGAATGGAACAAGGGGTTGAAGTGTTTTCTTCCATGGGTATAGTTGAGAACCTGGAGAGTGACGTAGGGTACCTATTTTTTAACTCCAAAAAATAAAATTTATTTTGAGGACATTCTAGTTTGAAAAGGGTAGTAGACTTTCGCGAAATTAATTAATTCGACAGTTGAAAGGGGATAGAAATTATACAGCGACAGAGCTTTCCCCGAAATGTTTTCAAAACCGATAATCTGGATGCTAGTTAGATGTCTCTACGTAGATCCATTACTAAAACTAATAAAGCTAAATTCGCAGAACTCTATAGCGCCGGCACAAACTACGTCGTGATACTCGAAAGCAATAACAAACAAAACAAACAGAATAATTCACATCAACATAAACAGAGCAATTTGGTGGAGAACTTAAAACAAATCTCACTTACATAAACACCGCTAACGCTCACTTCGCTAGAGGATCCGCTCTCAGACATGCAAAATACTGCAATAAATTCGAATACACCTCAGATCTAGGGAAATATCCATACTTGCAATATGTATAATACTATAAAGTATGTCGGTCTGTCTGTTACCCTTTCACGTATCATCCGCTGAAACGACTTTTTTTTTATTCAATGACTAGCGGACGCCCGCGATTTCGTCCGCGTTCCTAAATCCCCACAGTTTAGGTGGGCAGAAACCCTGCATCAATCCTGATGGTAAGTGATGATACAGTCTAAGGTGGTAGCAGGCTAACTTGGGAGGAGATATGGCAGTTTTAATCAAAGTCATATCTTTAATCGTATGTTGTGAGCATATCATATGTTGAGAACTACTACGAATCAATAAATAATGTCCTTAAAATGCAGTTGAATTTTCTAACCACTTGACTAACGTGGTAGTACTATTATTATAGTATACTACCAGATTAAAACTATTAAAATATGTTGAAGACAGAGATAATTTTTATCGCCAAAAATTCCTTATGTCCGTTTCACTAACCGCATTTGTCATTTGCACCTTTACCCGTTCCCTAAAGGTTCGTGAAAATAAAATTCACAGAAAGCGTCACCTAACTTACTTTAGGCAGCCAATAAAAGTTAGGGAACGTTGGTGGAAACGGGCATTAGTCTTTGTTATTTAAAAAAGATAGCACTGAAAAAGCCATTTTCATGCAGACAAAGTCGCGAGCAGCCAGCCAGTGTTGCAATGAATTCGAAAATACCTCACATCTCGGAAAATATAAACCATATCTTTGAATTACACAGCACCGGAATCAGCCATGTATGGGTGTTTATGTGAACGTGATGTAATTTTGCTATCATTTGGTGTAGTTAGCCGGTATTAGAGCTGTAGCTTTCACTTGGCTTAAGGATATTACCGTTATACTTTTTAACCGACTTCCAAAAAGGAGGAGGTTCTCAATTCAACGCGTTTTTTTACAATGTTACTTCCTAAAAGAAATTAACTTTAATTGTATCTAACTGAAGTTAATTTTTGAGCTTTTGAGTTTGAGATAAGTAGGTACGTTTCCTTATCTTTGGATCTCGCATGCAGACGTGCAGTATTTTTTTTTATTCATCAAGAGATACTAGTAGACCTTGACTGCGATCACACCTTATGGTAAGTGACAATAAATGAAATGAATGAAATGAAATTGTAAGGAGTAAGGCAGTTTTTTAATTAAATCCATAATTCGTTTCTACACGCAATTGTGCCGGAACGCTAAATCTCTTGTCTTTGACGAAAGGGTGGTTTTGTACGCAGATTACATAAACCGGTATCAACTAAAACTTTCCGCGAATCAATCTTGTAATCTTAATTACCGGTATCAGTACACAGCTGGCCAAAAAAACCGAATCCCTCTTAAGCCGGAGTCCCACGGCCCGTTTTATAACAGACCAGATCGACAGGCCCTGAGAACCGTCGCACTCAATGAAGCCTGTTGTCGCCCGTCCGATCCGTCGCGCGTCGGGAGTCGGTAAGTTCGAAGGCGCGGGGCAGCACGCTTTCATATTGAATGACGAACAATTACAGGCCGTACCGGGCCGACACGCGCCGTGGGACTACTCGACACGGGCCGGGACGGGCGCCCACAGGCCTCGCTCGTCCGGCGCGACCCGTCAGTCCATCGCGCCGTGGGACCCCGGCTTTAAATTCACTCGCAAGTAGCTACTCAAGATAATAATCCCGCAAAGCACTCACTTCCTCCGCGGGACTATCAATTTAAATTCGTACAACTTTTTCATTTGTTCGGACGTGATTTAAGTCGGTTACGTTTTTATTGGCGGCCGGTGTAATTATGTCAATTTGTAAAATGTTTCTGCCTTTATGTTTGATGTGCACGCATGGTGAACCAATAAAATATTCTTAATGTACATCATTCTGCTTAATTTGTTGCAATGTTATCGTTTTTATTGTAAACTAGCTGATACCCGCGACTTCGTTCGCGTGGATTGAGGTTTTTTATTCCCGCGGGAACTCTCTTATTTCCCGGGATAAAAAGTAGCCTATGTCCTATTCTAGACTATAGTCTATTTCTGTGCCAAACAGCCAAATCGGTTCAGTCGTTGCGACGTGATTGAGTAACAAACATACAAACTTTCGCATTTATAATATTAGACTAGCTGATGCCCGCGACTTTGTCCGCGTGGATTTAGTTTTTAAATCCTGTGGGAATTTTTTGATTTTCCGGGTAGCCTATTGTGGTGTTGGTGGTGGAATGAAAGATATATTTCAGTAATATCGGAAGAGCTATCGACGTCTTGCAACTTGTTGCCACGCTCGAGGCGCCCAAGAGACTGCCAGATATGCTACATTCCTTCTTTATTTCAATTTTAAATGAATGTAACAATGTAATTCATAGAAAATATACTTCTGCTCAATAATTAATTCAATATAACATTATTCATTTTACAGAGGCCAACTTGTGGCTATTGTGACAAATCATGATGCTACCACCGGTTCGGAATGCAGATTCTACTGAGAAGAGCCGGCAAGAAACTCAGTAGTTGCTCTTTTTAACAACAAAATGTTACAAATATTATGTAGCTTTAATGTAACAAATTCTTGTAGACAGCTGAATACAAAGCTGATTGCTTCTATGCAACTTTGTCAACAACTGTATGTCAATTATCTTGATTCAGTAATCAAAATTACATAAACAATATTGTATAAACAACTTAAGTGTAACATCTTAATATGTAATTTTATCACAGGAAACAATTTTAGTGAACTAAACATATCAGAGCAGTTGTTATTACATCTTCAATTCCAGTAACGATTAAACTGTAACTAATCAATAAGCCAATCAGAGACGGACACTTCTTATTCTCGTTATCGTTCGATTATGTAAGATCAGCTACGTAAGATGGAACATTTCTATTGGAAAATTGTATGAACATCTTTTTACAAAATGTTTAACTTCCTCCATCCTCCTTCCTTCTTTTCCACTGAGCTGACTGATTTCAAGTTTTATGAAGTAGGTATACAAATCATAATATTGTTGTTAGCGATTACCATTTTTACGGGTATGATTGCCGGATAGGTGAACCCAGAAAATATCTGTAAGTGTCCGTTTCTGGAATATTCTTCATAAAAGTTAGCATTACAGTAAAAGTAGAACAGTTTTGGCTAGGTAGTTGACCCCAAAACAATCACCATTTCTACCTTTAAAAGATGTGACTACCTATGACCTCATTTGATGCGGTCAGATAAGACCTAAGGTGCTACTTAGTAGCATTAGAATTCAACTTTAAGATGCAATACTATATTGACGAGGGAACGTGGCAGATCACCAATGAGATGGACGGACCACGTGTGGGCTACGGTGGGTGTTCCGAAAACTCGATACATTTATTGGCCCGACTCGGGAATCGAACCCGAGACCTCGTCATCCGCAGTTTGAACATACTAATAAAGACCAACGAGGCAGTTATTTTCCGCTCAGCTAAACGATAGTTGAAATAACTTAATCTTTTAATATCATGCAGATATTAGGCACCCGCTCTCAACTCAGCTGTATATTTATGGGCTGTCTCAAAATTACCTGACGGAGATTTAATTTGTATTACTTCCATAATTTTGAAAGGTTATTCTGTACTTAGAACAATTAGGTGATTTTTTCTAAGTTATTGGACCCAATTAATGACTGCTTGGTGTCAATTATCCATAAAAATATTTCTAATCTAAAATTATTCCTTATAATTATTTATTTTATTCAGAACCTATATCGCAAAGTTTTTTATTCTTAACCAACTTCAAAACGGAGGAGGTTCTGAATTTGACCCAAATTCAAATACATTTATTTGCAATAATGGGCAGGTAAGGCTATGTACACTGTTCGGTGCTCCAACCTGCCATCAATTTTTTTTAAAGCGTAAGTAATATACATATATACAACATAAATGTATTTAAATAATTACAAATTAGGTATGTTACTAATACAATTATTACATTATTTTATTTTTGTTATTTAAATAACATAAATACTTAATATAATACAACACTAAATTCTAAATTAAAACTATTAAGTTAATTCCTTACGTTATTGTTTTATTGTAGCTACTTAACCAATTCATTTTTATTCATAACTGGTAAGACCCTACAGACCCATAAGCAACTCTCATGTGGACTATTTCCACTTATCTAGACCATTACAAGAAAATATGCTTTAGGAGTTGGCACTACAGATCTTTTTTAATTTATTATACATATAAGTGGTTGAATAAAATCTATGTGACATTATGCATTGTCATCTATAATCATTGGTAAAGTGAGTTTGATCTCCTACCAGCAACTCAATTAAAATAGCTTGAAACGTGCACTTTTGAGTAGGCCACAAAATTCCAAAAATCTATCTTTTTTATAAAGTAGTAATGTATTTTATCTAATCTGGAAAACTTAGTGTGAAAAATATAACTTGACGATAGCTCGTTTATAATACGGAGCGAACGGTTTTCGCTAATTATTGCCTAATTGTCTCTTGTCATGGTGAAATATATGAAACCAAATCTCTCCGCCAAATATGATTGTACAATCACAAGATCGAACTTCATTTGGCAAGTTCGTTCGATCATACAAATATAATTCATTAACGTGGGTACCTTTTTTCCTCTCCGAAGAAAAGTACTCTACTACTCTGAAGAAAATAAAAGTATTCATAGCAATAGCTAAGATGCGCTAATTCTTTGCTCGACAGGCCCTTATAGTAAATAGTTAACCCACAACCATGGTTTATACTGCCATTTCTATGAAATATCCCTATTTTAAAATAAATGCCAATTTCTTAAATCCACCCAACAGTGGGTAGGTCAAAATTCACAAAATAAACTTTCCATGCCATTAAGAAAGTTGGTTAATGTTTGGATTTACATAATGTACGTACATTATTCGGTACTTGTTGTTTCTTTCCTTTTTTTTTTTGACTGCCATTTTAATTTGACAGATTGGATTATTAAAACATCGCCCATCTCTCTGTTGTGGTAACACAACGTACATATACCTAAGTAGTTTACAATTTTATTAATATCAGGATTTACCTACTTATTTATCATAATTAAGATTCTCTACATGTAACAGCAATCTAACATATCGATTGTCATTTTAAATTACGAAGTAAGGTATTAACATATTTTTAAATTTTATTTTATCTAATTGTATATTTCGCATATTTTCATATGTAATATGGGTAGTTTGATAATATATAATTTTTTATTTATTTTGAAGTTAATCGTGTCATATAAATTATTTCTCCGTCCACATACATTGTAAAGGCTATTTCAATTTATTGAAAATAAGTTATTCTCAATTTATGATTAAAGGAGTTATTCAAAATTTCCCTTTTCCATATTAAATATGAAAGAAACGAATACAATACATTGTTATTAATAATTATTAACATATCTCTTTTGTTCTTTAAATTGAAAAATATATACCCAATGATTCTAATTATGTTAATTATAACTACGTTTTTAAATACTATTACATTTGTTTCTTCGAATTCGGGTAAAATACAACAATTTTCCATTTCTTTTAGTGATACTACAATAATACCTATGAAGAAAATATAATATGGCTTGCCTTTTCCAATTATGATGTTTCAAAACAATATATAAACTTTTCCATTGCGAAACGACAGCTAAGTCACCAAGTGCCAATTGCAATAATTATAAAAGTCTAAATAACAATCTGTGGTGTGGCTTTTCCCACAACAATATCTACTTATGGATATTTTGATTATTTTGTTTGCGTGGCTTTTTGCTTATATTCTAAGCAACAGTATTTTAAGTTCTTAACTGCATAGCCCTGAGATACGATTATTTCGTACGTCGCTTCTTTGCTTACATTTTAAGCAACAGTATCTTAACTGCATAGCGTTGAGATACGATTATTTTATGCGTGGCTCCACATTTAAGTACTAGTATTGTACTATTGTAACTGCATAGCCTTTTCGTATCAAGCATGACCCTCTCATTTACTATTATCATTAGCGTGATCATTATAGCGTGAGCATTAGCTCATTCATAGGTTGATGTGCTTACCTATTAATATATTTGCAAATGTTCTATTTGTATTTCTATTATATTTAATACTT
Organism: Hipparchia sbordonii; assembly: GCA_038048805.1. Classification (NCBI taxonomy): domain Eukaryota; kingdom Metazoa; phylum Arthropoda; class Insecta; order Lepidoptera; family Nymphalidae; genus Hipparchia; species Hipparchia sbordonii. Next base: position 752,840 of record CM076113.1, read on the forward strand.
AATATTAATATGTTATTAGAAGGTAGCTGAATAACAAAATGCAAAATCAAATACATTTTGTCGGAATAGACACTAAAACTTACAATTAATAACATATAACATTTTGTAGGAATATACACTAAAATTTACAATTAATAACATATAAAATGGTAACAACTGGTTGATTGCGGAAAAATTTAAGCAATCATTGTTTTTTATTGCATCTCATTTGTAGTGATAGATTTCAGAGTATAGATCCAACAAATCATTTTGACCGATGTCACAGCTGGTATTCATTATATAAGTTTTAAAATCTATGCATAGCAACTTTGCGAAAATATTGGAAAACTTTCAAACGCCCTAACAGCGCCATCTAGCGGGAATTTGCCCATGAGAAGATATAAACTTTTGAATTAGATATTTACTTGTGTTATAGATTCATACATTAATCAAATTAACAGTGGGTATTTGAAGTGGACAGTATTTGTACTTCCTCACTTTTTACTCACTTTGGTGAGATTCGTTAATACAAATTATCGGGTAAAATGAATGAAATCAATAAAAATAAAACCTAGAACTTACAAAGTTGTTAAAATAAATTTAAATCTCTACGATTGTATCCACTTTTGTATTTTTTTGCTTTTGTTTGTTAATGCATCAATAAATTCCGCATGGTTTTTTAATTTCTTTCAAAACTTTCTTAGACTTAATTAATTAAGCTCATTGAGATTTCCGCTATATGCATTAAATACGTATTATTATTTATTTTTTTAAATATCAGGGAATTAAATTTTTTGTTTTAAGTAATTATTATTAAGTTTATTCCCTTACTATGTAGGTAGGTACTCATATTCAACAAACTGACTTCATTAGATTTTTTTTTTTTGGATACCTCCCGTTTTATTACTAATATTTATTGAGTTATTTTAACTTGGTTACATCCGAACAGTACTTTACCCTATTATTGTTTACGCCTAAAACTTATAAAATGGGCGATAAACTATGCACACAAAATATTTGTGTCGGTAGGCACACAACAATTGTTATGCCAATCAGTACTATAAGGTGGGTAGGCATTTAAATTACTTGCGCAAGATGTTATGCTAAAGCGTATGAAATTATAATTTATAATTACTTTAATTGATTCCATCATTGAAACAACTAGTTAATTATTGTATGGGAAATGGAAATACAACTGTTCGAATAACAAGTAAATGTAAACAAGCAGTTTTTCTTTGAAAAACTGATCGGTATTTACTTTCTTATTATTATTTTTTTTTTTGTTGCAAGCAAAAGAATAATATTTTATTCTACTCACGATCCCGTTCTCGTCGCCACTTTGTGGTGTTGGTGGTGGAATGAAAGATATATTTCAGTAATATCGGAAGAGCTATCGACGTCTTGCAACTTGTTGCCACGCTCGAGGCGCCCAAGAGACTGCCAGATATGCTACACCTATGTCGCTCTCCAGGTCCTCAACTATACCCATGCAAAAAATCACGTCAATCGGTTGCTGCGTTGCTGCGTGATTGAAGAACAAACCTACTAACTAACAAACAAACAAACACACATTTTCTTATTTATAATATTAGTGAGAGGACATTATTTAGTTTATTTTAATAATAAAAACTCTCAACATATTACTTAAATAAGTTAAATAAGGCTGAAATCCCTATAAATCTATAGACCATGCGGTCTATAGATTTCGGCCTTAAACTGCAGCGTCACTTATCAACAGATGAAATAGCAGTCAAGGGCTATTTTGTCATGAATAAATATTATTTTATTGAACAAGTAATTCTTTGTAACAAGAAAAATATAAGGAGAGAAGGAAAATATTTCCAGTTTCAGTTTAATACAAGCAGAGACCGCACACTTGAAAAATAAATACTTACTACGAAATGGTTTTCCATTTTCTGAATACTCGTATTAGCTGCGCGGAGTACAATTTCAAGTATTTTCAAAAACCCGATGCATGCACGTGAAAATACTTGTAACATCTCGTCGTCGGGCAGCGCTAAGTCGAGTGAAATAAAGCTCAGTCTCTCCCGAGCGCAACGAGCTAAGCCCCGGGAAGGCTCGGACGGTGCTTGCGGTAAAGTGAGGGAATATTGTTACAAAATATCCCAAAGGTATTTTAACCTTCGATGCAAAAACAGAGAGGCATGTTAGGGCTCAAACGAATGGATTGATTTAAATGTTTTGTGTTTGAGAAAACTTATTTTTAATTTTTTTTTTTCAGTCTGTTCATTTTTTGGTAGTTTTTGCTGCATGGAGTAAAATTTAAGTATTTTTGAAAACCCGTTAAATGTACATGAAAATAGCGTACCGGTTAAAGGTGAGGACTGAAAACCGAAAAGTTCAATCTTAGGCTGCATCTTCACTTACCATCAGGTGTGATCGCAGCCAAGCGCCAGTCTAAGTATATATTTTTTTTTTAAAGTCGGCTGTTCTATCTCCACCCTTTGCACTATTGTCCTGCCCACTCTAGACACAAGCTTTCCACTTATCTGAATGGTAGGTACAGGAAAAGTTTAGTTGAGAGAGAGATAGAGTCAAGTCTAGCTTGGCTAATATTTTTTTAATAGTAAAAAAAATACTTGTAACATCTCATCGGGCAAAGCTAAGTCGAGTGAAGCTGAGTCTCTTTTGAGCTAAGCTAAGACCCGATCCCGAATGATGATCATCCAGATGATATAGTATAGATGGTTCTTAGCTTAAGTAAATGAAAATCTGCACTGCTGTTTAATTAGATGGACACGAACTTTAATTCTTACACTTTGAAACGATAAAGCTTTTTAATTTATAACTTACTAGCTTTTTCCCGCGTCTTCGCTTACGTTAAGTACAATTTTTCAAACCCCTAATTTACGCCTGTAGGGGTTTAATCTATGCCATCTATGCCAAACAGCCCGAAACTTCTGGCGATTAGAGCTGAGCATTGATAGATCAGTCAGTCAGTCAGTCGGTCAGATAGTCACTTTTGCCTTTTATATATTTAGATTAAAACCCACCTTCTGTAATTTCAATTGTAAATAACATTAAGTAAAGTAATAAGTTATTCAAGTCATTACTCATACGTTAACTGGATTATGAAAGCTTTTTAGAGCTTACAAGATTATTTTAGATTTCAAAGATGTATTTTGCCATGTAAAAATTTATGTTCATTATTCTCAATATGTAGTCTAAAATTCAAAACATTGTACATTTTTCTTATTGTCTCTAGAAATATAATATCTTCGTTTCGCCTGTACCAACCTCGCCCAAAGGCGTCCGAATACGTCTTAGAGCTGTAATTTTACTAGAGCAGCAATGTTCTGTGCTATGCAAATGTGTACATTCAGTTTTGCATATTGAATTTTTTCATTGCCACTGTAAAAAGTGAAAACAGATGCTTTTACTCTATGTGACAATAATATGAGTATATTTATCAAGATGCTACGTTTTTGATAGTAATGTAAGAGCAAACGAAAGGTATTGGTTTAAGTAATAATATTGTGTTTATCAGCTACAAAAGTTGCATCTCTTTAATCACAAGGTAGGGACGCTTTTGATCGCCTGACGGCCTTATATAAGATTGACTATGATTAAGATTGTGATAGATTATTATGAATTTCAGGTCACTAGTGAATTCCATATTTTGTAATTATATAAAAATACACAAGCAACTGTTACATATACCTTTATAAGACATGTTGTGTTTTTGTTTATAATTTTTCTGTTTTACAATTGCTGTTTGTATAATTTATTTACTATCTAGTTAGATACCTACTGTTCTGATCAGTGCTCTTAAAATAAATGATTTTAACTTTTTGCAATGTTTTGTCTATCAATAAGTCAGTAATTAAGTAAAGTTTTCTATGTAATGACTGTCTTTGCCAAAGAAAAATATCAATCGTCTCTTAAAAGGAAAACTTTAGTAATCGTTAGTTCGTGCATCTCTAAGGTGCATGAGGTGCATGCATGAGGTTTGCTGCTCCGTGGTCAAACTCAATGGCATACGGTCGATTTGCCCGGGGCATTTCGGACTATGGTTGCACCTGTTATTATAATGAACTGTTGTTATCATGTACCATATAAGTACAGCCCGTTCCACAAAATACTGTGCGATGATATTACTAAGCCAAGTTTTCAATATAGGAAAATATTGCAAATTCGTGTGAAGAAAATAGGATGAACGTTGGGACCCAAGACGCACCCGGAAGTGCAGTGTTCACAAACTTTTCACTAGGAAGAATGACGACATCAGGTGAGCTGCAGACGGCTGGTTACAGGCGGCGTAAGACCGATGTCTGTGGAAGTTCATGCAAGAAACATTTGTTCAATTGTGGACTTATTTGAAGCCACGGATAAAGGTGCGAACTGAAAACTGAAAGGTCGCAGGTTCGAACCCCACCCGTTGCACTATTGTCGTACCCACTCCTAGCGCAAGCTTTGCGCTTATTTGAAGGGGAGAAGAGGATATAAGTCAAGTTCAGCTTGGCTAATATTCTTTAAAAAAAAATCTATTAGTTGATAAAGAAATAGAAGTATAGAATGACCTAAAATGTTTTTCCTATGTTAATTTAAAACATAATGACAAGAAACATAATATAGAGCTTCATTTCTTTAAACACTGAACATGACTCTTCAATGAAAAAAAAAAACCAGAGTTTTATTTTAAAAAGACATTTTAATTATAGGTAAATAATATTATGATTGGCACCATGTTTTGTGAAATGGGTTTTAAACCTGTGTCCGACTGTACATTACCATTAACATATCTACGCACGAAATGCACCCTTATTTATCTTCACTATAAGACCCAGAATGGTGTAAAATAATTTTCTTCATGGTCATTTCAGAATCATAAACAAATGAATGACCCAACTTTTGTTTATGAAGTATGGCTGTTTAAAATTGGTTTTCTGGTAATATACGGTTAGGGATAAATTAATAAAGGATTTAAGTTTTGTGCTTGGGTTATCATTGAGTTTAATAACGATTTGGACTGAAGTAATAAAACAAGGTTCATTAAATACGAATAAAAATAAGAATATAGAAATGTTTATTTTATTTGATTTATTTTATCCTATTAATATTATGAATGCGAAAGTTTGGATGGATGAATGGATGTTTGTTAGACAATCACGCCGCAACAACTGAACCGATTTGGCTGAAATTTAACACAGAGATAGATTATAATCTGGAATAATACATAGGCTTTTATGCCGGAAAATAAGAGAGTTCCCTAGGGAATTAAAAAACCTCAGGAGATATCAGGACTTTTCTAGACAATACAGCATTGTAAAGTCGATATCTCCTGAGGATGCTCCGGTGTCGGGGCGAAACGTGCGTCGAGTGTAGTATAAAAGTCTTGTGTGGTGCATGTAAGTGGTGGTGGCATTGCTTGCTTGGGAACCAAGTTTCTAACTTCCATGGTTTAAACAGTTCGTTGATAGATCAGTCAACCAGTTCAGTCAGCCAGGACAAACCTTTTTTACAGGTATAGATAGAAGATTGCCTCCGCCGGGAATCGAACCCATGATCTCCTACTTAAAACCACCACTAGTCACTACACTACTGCACAAGGGAGGTCGTCAAAAAAAAACAGTAAGTAGGTATGCCACTTTAGCGATATGAATTCCATTAATTTTTCTAGGCTTTTATAGTGAAACTAGAATTAAAAAAGGCTTAAAAAGCGCGCCCGGTCGCGTGCCCGCGCCAGCTGTTATCAGAAAGAAGGCGCGCTTTAATTACGGCCCAGTTTTATTGCCACGAATTTGTCTAAATGTTTATTGCTTCGCTAAGACCTAGATTAATGGCGTACAACTTTTGTTTTACGTTTACGAGCATAGTTCTGTAATATTCGAGTCCTTTGGCTTAGCCGTATGAGGGTAGGTATGTAATGTTTATTTTTTATTTATTGGTTTGCCAACAGGAAAGAATTACAAAAAGTTATACTACATCTATAGAAACATTTCAGGTGTGCACCAAATTACAGGTAAACCGACATGCGTATAAACAAAAGTGCAAAAGCGGGTTTGCCAGTTAACAATTACACAAGGTTAATTTAATGTCTACAATTGAATTATGAGAAGCATATGAGGCTATGATGCGGTTACAATATATTAATAGGTACAATAATCTTTTATACTGTTGCAAAGAGAGTGAGTGTATATCGATAATAACATTAGAGTTTTTAAGAAGCTTGTTATGCTCGCGACTAATAATTCTAAGTAACACATTCTTAGCTCTCATGTTCAAAGAAAGCCGTGATAACCTAGTGGTTAAGACTTTGGTGGTTGTACACAAATTCCTATATAAAAACTAACATAACAACTTATCTAAAAAATATGATTTTAGTTTATGTTTTAAATTGTGTTCATTTCATTTTACTCTAATATTACTCTCTAAGTGTTTATTGGACGAGGGATCACATATGCACTGATGCGTGTACTACGCGTGTACTATATTTAGTTTGCGTTCTAAGCACTATAATTCGAGGCCTGCTATCTTGAAAGTATCTTCACGATCGAAATTCCTAAGTTTTTATGTTTTTCTCGAGGTATTTTACAGCTTTAGAATAAAACCGACGGCATATGCCAGTTATAATTATTTATAAAGTAAAAGTGCCGTCAAGGTCAACGGGGATATTTGCATTTGTATCGGCCGTCGGGGGCAGGTGGTTGGTGGAATTGCATCAGATAGCTATCGCGAGGGTACGCAATTCACTTTATCACATTGCGCCTTGCGTAATCTTTGGAATGCGCCTCTTTTTTAGGGTTCTGTACCCTAGGGGTGCTAAACGGGACCCTGTAACTAAACCTAGTCTTTAGTTTCACCCTTAACGATGCGCAGAATGCTAGAAAAAAATTCCCGCGATAGATTTAATAAAATATACTTACCCGAAATCTCGTGTGAAACGCGACAGATGCGAGTGTAGTAAGCGGCAAATACATCATGTATTCAAATAACTCGTAAGATATTTTTTTTAAATGGCTGTGTCTTCTCTTAATAATGTGTATAGGAATTTTATATAACAATTTTGGCTCTGTTAGCAAGACATTGAAAATAAATGCAAATTAGTTAATAACATAGATAACTTTGGTTTTCCTACGGGTTTTCATTTCTACAGTTATTCAAAGAGATGCCAAATATCAGAAAATAGGCCACACTACGTAGTAAAATAATAAATAATAAAAAAGACGTGTGGCACTCGGGGACTGCCGCAGTAAAGCTATTGCATAGCATTTTTTATCAACGCCATCTAGCGGCGAGAGGAGTCCCGTGTCAGGTTATTTTCGTTACGGAATTTCTGGATTCGGTCTCCACGCTCAAGGCCCGCGATAGGAGCTATGCAATAGCTTAAAAATTAGGATTACTCGGAGGTTGCCGAATGGTTGTTCCAGCGCTACCATTTTAGTGCCTCATTAATTGTCTTGATGTTGCTGTGCTGTTGCTTGTACAATTTATATTTCGTGGTGGTACGGAACCATATATACGCGAGTCCGAAACGCCGTTGGCGGTTTTCATTATAATATAACTTTTTCATTTTAAAAGCGGTTTAAAAAATTTTTAACAAGCATGATAACTGTGCTAATTTCGTCTATCGTGTTTCTGGACGCCATCTGCCGGTGAGAAATTGGTGAGTAGTCAACTGTTTTACACCACATAAGCGATGTGACCATAAGCGATGTGACCATAAGCGATGTGACCACTAGTAATAAAACTTACCGTCACCTTTCCCAAGTTACTTTTTATTGTATTCGAGCACTCGTCGTCTATTTCTGCAAGTAATTTATAATGCATTGGGCTAGTTACAATGTGCCCCGTGTGATAGGATTTTCCAAAACTTTGGTTTCGCGAACCACATTCGCTCTCATAATCGGTTTAAGCCAGGACAACCGTTGACGGACACGTCAAGGAGGATCATATATTTCTGCAAGTATAACTTGGGTGTCTATAAATCATTATATTAACACCGTTGATTACCAGTAAACAAATCCATACTAATATTATAAATGCGAAAGTGTTTTTGTTTGTTGGTTTGTCCTTCAATAACTCTGCAATAGAGCTACGGATCGACGTGATTATTTGCATGAATATAGTTGAGGATCTGGAGAGTGACATAGGCTACTTTTATCCCGGAAAATCAAATAGTTCCTGCGGGGATTTAAAAACTAAATCCACGCGGACGAAGTTGTGAGCATCAGCTGGTAGTCAATACATTATAGAATAAATTCAAACTTCAAATACTTACGGTGTATGTAAATAAATGAGCTGAACTGCCAATAAGCTATTCCATTGTTAATAGTTCGAACATTTGTAAGTTGTAATTAATGGTGGCAAATGTACTGCCATCAGTTTCGTCTTAATTCAGCGCGGGTTACCTAAGGGTGGATACAACTAGCAGGCTTTAATTATAATCCAATTAAATTCCCTCAAACTTAGACGTCGTAACCTTACATCATACGATTGGTAGGTAACTAAAATTATTTAGGTACTAAAGCATAACATATTGGGATACATATAATTTTACAGTTTACATTAAACATTCCGTACATAAATCTTCTTAATTTAGAATAGTGAAATTACGAAGTAATACCGTGCAATCTAAGATGGCTCTGATAGTAAAGGTTTGATATAGAAAGTAAGGTGTGCAATAATACATAATTTGATTTATAATTGATACAAATCAAATCAAAATTTATTTATTTCATGTAGGATAACTTGTAGCTCTTATGACACGTCATAAATCTACCACCAACCAATCATACCTAATACATATTTGAATTTCTTGTTGAGACTAAATGTAATTTTCAGTAAAGAGATATAATATAGAGGAATATATCTCAATGTAGTGATCAGATGATCAGATCGCAGGCTGGCAAACTTCCAGAATGTACCTAACTGTAAGCTTCCGGATAAACTAGAAAAAAGATAAACTAGAGAATAGCCTAAAAAGAGGCAATAATTTTTAGTGGATTTGCGAGATGCGAGCTTTGTTTTTAAGTGGAACTTATCAGATGATTAGTTTTCTCTTGGTTCCGTTACTTTTACGGGCTACCTTAGCTAAGCTAGATGACGTTTTCTGTAAATTTCTTTTGCACAAACCTGTCCTTCAATCACGCAGCAATAGATCTACGTGATTTTTTGCATGGGTATAGTACAGGACTTCAAGAGTGATGTAGCTAGTAAGATTTTGAAAATCCCGAACTCTCTGTTTATCTAGATCTGTAAAAGGAAAAAGTGACTGACTGACTAACTGATCTATCAACGCACAGCTTAAACTACTGGATGGATCGCGCTGACACTTAGCATACAGATAGCTATTATGACGTAGCCATCCGCTAAGAAATTATTTTTGAAAATTCTACCCCTGAGGGAGTGAAACTTCTACCCCTAAGGGCTTTGGTATAAAAATCGAACCTAACGTGAGCAAAGCCGCGGGCAAAAGCTAATCGATAGAAGTCAACCTGTCCTCTCCAAGCCCTCAACTAAAACCATGCAAAAACTTCGTCGTTCTGTCGTTCTGTTATGGCGTGATTGAAGGACAAATCAACAATCGAACGCACTTTCGCATTTATAAAATTAGTGAGAATTCTCACTTATTAAAAAAATTACAAATAACTTGACAGCGTAAAGGAGGCCTTAAAGGCAGACCAATTAAAGTAATTGTGGAGGCATTATAATACTGAGGCTAAATAGCCGAGATGATCCGCTTCATTTGGACACCTGTTTCATAATTGGCCGAGCTCGAGTGCCAGATGACAATCTGACGTGTTCTCAACTCATAATTGCTCGTACAAGGGTAAATATTATGAAAATCCTTCTTTCACCTCACTAGTTCGAAAAAGGCGCCTTTGCTGTCTAAAATCAGTGAGCAAAAGTTGTTTTTGCTTCTTCGTTCCTGATACGCACCGCTAGGATTTGGAATGCCCTTCCGGCTTCCGTTTTTCCCTCTAACTATAATCAAATCAAGAGTGAATAGGCATCTTTTAGGCAAGCGCGTTCCAGCTTAGGCATCTTCACTTACCATCAGGTGTGATCGCAGTCAAGCGCTAGTCTATATATTTAAAAAAAAAAAACTCAGTGAGAAAAAGTGGTGTGTCAAGAAAAATTCAACACTTTTTCTTACTGAGTGAGCAAAACGAGAATAAACGAGATACAAATATGCTCCGACATAAATCTGTCTCATTTTATCTTTTTTTTTTTTAAAGAATATTAGCAATGCTGACGTTGACTAATATCCTCATATCCCCTTCAAATAAGCGGAAAGCTTGTGCTAGAAGTGGGTACGACAATAGTGCAGCGGGTTGGGGTTGAACCTGCGACCTTTCAGTTTTCATTCCGCACCTTTAACCGTTGGACTATTGAGGCTTAAGTTATCTATGTCTTAAGTCTAAGCAGAGTGAGAGTGCGTTCTATAGATTGCGATATTTTGACTGGTGGGAGGCTTTGGCCGTAGCTAGTTACCACCCTATCGTCAAAGCCGTGCCGCCAAGCGATTTAGCGTTCCGGCACGATGGCGTGTAGAAACAGATGGCGTGTATAGGTTGAATTTACACTGCCATACCCCTTCCAAGTTAATCCGCTACCATCTTAGACTGCATCGTCACTTACCATCAGGTGAGATCGTAGTCAAAGACATTTATTTTGTCATTGAATAAAACAAAATAGATTTCAGCCTAAGGCCTTCACCGTTAAAGCGAGTGATATTTAATTACTATAAACGCGCATAACTCTGAAAAGTCAGTGATGCGGAATAGAACCCCGGAACCCCGTGAAGGAAGCCGATGTCGTTGGACTTATAGTTGCCTACCACTTATAAACTACATATTTCTCGTAAAGGGTCAACCAAGAGCCTACAAGTATTACAAAAAAGAATCACGTGGAGCATTATGGAGTACGAGGGACAATTACCATGATTCAGGGGCAAACATCAAGGGAACAAGTTCTCAAAAATCATTCACCATACCAACTAAATTTTACCATTCATTCCCATAACTTGAACTCAAATTCCGACGCCATAAGGTTTTGTGATGTGAAGTATGCAATATAACATAGTTTTTAATTTGACGCATTTATTTAAATATAAACTTTATTGTGTACAGTTAAGATTCGATATTAAAGGACAGATTTAATTGTTTGTTTCATAAATCCAAACTATTTCGGCGAGTTTCTGACTCGGCATTTATCTGATTCTAAGTGAGATTATAAAAAAATATTATTACTTCTATACGATGACTGAAATAAAATTCAAATATATATTAAATTGTTAGATTTAAGGCAGGTATATTCATATTTTAAATTGATTAGAAATACGAAAAAATAAAATTTACCAAAGGTATGTCCAAGTCTTTGCAATAATTTGCAAAGACTCAGAGTGTTGTTGAAAGAGAAAGAGTGTTGTTGCTCTGATGACGGAGTGAAACATACATAGAGTATATTATGTTATGGTGTGGTGTTGCGTTATTCCTGCATATTTTATTCCTCTAGTGGAATGTTGTTTCATACATTTTTTTCTCTGTTTTAGCGGATTTTAGCAAAAAACTTTGTTTTCTATTGAGTATTATGGAATGCCGCAAAGTATTTTCGGGTTATGTCACACATGACATACACGTTAACCCGGCGCTTACTTTGCTTGGAATTTTTAGCCCAAATGCTCGGGAGGTGGAAGCGCCGAGTTTCTTTCCGTTCTTTCTTTCTATCCAATATTTCAAAAAAAAAAACAGAAAAGTATGAACCAAAAAAGTACCGTGTCGGAATAAGCCCGAACGACCCCTTAAAAAACCAAGCGGTCAGATTTACAATCCCTTCCACGTGAACGAATGATAAAAAAACATAAAAAACTATGTTCAAGTGACGTCAAATAGAATAGGAATAAATTAATGCACAGATGCACGCATTGTATGTGTTTTTTTGTTATTCACACAACGTATTATTCTAATGGTGTCCTTATCTCGGAATGGGACGAAATTTGGACGGGTTTTTGTGTTTAATGGGTCACGACTAACAGTCGAGAGTTAAATTGACAAGGTAGTTTAACGAAGATGTGTATTCACATGTGAAACTTTACTGGTCTCATAAACTTCGTTGGCTCCAGTTGGCTCAATGCTTGAAAGAAGAAAGGCCAGTTGTTCTTATCGCACGAATGTGCTTTATGAATAACTGCAGAGCGACAGTGATAGTTTTTCAAAAGCCTCTGCGACCGCATTTGCTCTGAAAAAACAATATTCCTAAATCCTTATTTCACAAATCCGAAACATCAAACGAGTCGCTGGAGTCAGGTGGTGCAAGACCGAGACCTGTGGAGGTCCATGCAAGAGACTTATGTCCAGCAGTGGACGTCTATTATTTGATAAAGAAGAAGAAGAAATCCTTATTCGAAATTCTCTGAAAGCATCTCATCCGATAAAACAGCGAACGCAACAATAAAGTTAACTTGAATACTCCCCATTACGATTCTAACCTTTTATTATCCAACAATCGTAATTCAAAAATTAGTGTTATAACAAAACTTCAACACCCCGGGGTAGGGGCAGTTTGACGATGCCGTTTAATTTATATTTTGTTCTCCGGCCAGCCCCCGGCTCGTAAATACTCCGCATTTGCATAAGAAACGTCGGTAGTCACACACTTCGCAGCTGAATATATTAAATAAACTTTTATTGCGACCCATGTAGGATCTTTACTGTGTTATTAGAACGACTATTCAGAGGTGTTACAGTTTTACTACGTTTTGCATGTTTACTATCGTACCTAACTATTATTTTGAAAGTGTTTGTTGGACGGTTTATCCCTTATTCACAAAGCAACAGAATAAAGATAAAGATAAAATAATATATAGAGACTAGAACTCTGTAGTCTAGACATAGAATACTTTTATTCTGAGAAACAGTGCTTCTGGAGTTTCTTGTAGAGTTTTCAAAACTTAAAGCAACACGGAGAAAGACCCGGGCAAAAGCTAGTTTTCTATAAAATAGAAAATTGCTAACATTTTTTAAATTTACCTATCACTAGCAACCATTTTTTTAAATGGCTTAAAATAACAAAAACACCACAACCAATTAAAAACTTTTAAAATTAACTAAAAATTCTAGTGTCACTCATTGTTTATGAAGTTAATGTTAAAATGAATTTTGTCATTTAAGTTGATTAAGGTTTTTTTAAAAAAAATTGAGAGAGTTTCTGAATAATCTGGGATAAAAATTATCCCAGATGATTAAGTAACAAAAGAAAAAACGATTTAAGTATGGAATATACGTTGCCAATAAAAAGTGTTACAACTTTTTCTGGCCTTGTCAATCACAACTTTTCCCATTCTGGGCCGGAATCTCGTGCCCACTTTAACTTGTCAGCCTTTCTATAGAAGTGTGTACTACCGAACTGTAACCACTCCTTTATCTGTGGTATCTGCCGTAGAAGTCTGAGTCGCACGCACGCGATCTCATCTGTTTCTACTTTTATCTTAATTAAAAATCTGGAACGTGTCTCTCTGTGTTTTGGTTGGTCTATGTTATGAAGAGTTATGTACAGCAGGTAGGTATATGTAGAGGCAATATTCTTGCTAATGTGTGGAAAGTATATCATTTTTTTCTACGATTTTATGGAAGGACCACGGAAGGACTATGATATTCTATTAGGGATGAGTTATATGCTCACAAAACATCCGAAAAAATTGTTCCGAACGACGAAGAGTATAATAGAGTACTTCATTTTTAAATGACATGAAAAATTACGACAAATATCTGCCATTTCGCGCTTCATTTACCGCACGCTTGTAATATATCTACCTAATATTGGATAGAATCAGGCGTTAATTTGCTTAAGTTAATGATTAACAAAAAAATGTTACAATTATTTTGCTCTAATCCACCAACAGAAAAAATCTGTATGGTCAAACACGCAGCTAAAAGCTGAGCACCGCTTGCCTTCCCAACCAAGCAAAAAAGCCCAGTTCCCAAGCAAGCAATGCCACCACCACTCACATGCACCACCTCACAAGACTTTTATACTACTCTCGACGCACATTTCGCCCCGACACCGGAGCATCCTCAGGAGATATCAACTTTACAATGCTGTATTGTCATTTTTATACATATACTATAATATCATAGTGGAAGGACTGAATGTCGTTGATTATATACTCAAAGTGTATGCCCCTAATGTAAATTCGAATATTTTAACTTTTCCATCTCCTTTGGACCTTCTCATTTGGAACCTATACCTAACTGACTTATAAAAAATCGCATAACAACGCAACATGAGTCACTGGTCGCACACCGCAATTACTCACGGCGCGCGCGCATCGCTATCGCTGACTCAGCGCGACCGCTTTGTTATGGTTTGTTTGCTTTCATAGTTTTTTACTATGCGTTTGTGATTTTATTAGTTTCTGCCAGGTTTTAGTGCTTAGGTAAGGCTTTATGATACCTATACCTGAACTGCCTACCTTGTTAAAATTGCTCGTAAGCCTATGGTTGCTAGCTTATTTGGACCATTTTTTCTGATTGGAGACTTTGGTCGTGGTTTTTTAGGGTTTCGAAAAAAACAGAACCCTCATAGATTCGCTCCGTTGTCCGTCTGTCCGTTCGTGTGTCAAGACCTCATTTATAGCCTCAATAGAGCAGACTGAAAACTGAAAGTTCGCAGGTTCGAGCCCCACCCGTTGCACTATTGTCGCACCCACTCCTAATACAAGCTTTTCGCTTATTTAGAGGGGAGAGGAGAATATAAGTCAAGTTCAGCTTGGCTGATATTCTTTTTTATATAAAACAAAAAAACGGCTTGACTATAGTTAAAAATACTGAATATAAAGGTCAATGTAATGTAAAGGGTGTTACGCCCCTCAAGAATGAGGAAAACGAAAAAGAACGAGATTAATATAAATAAATACCTTCCTAACTGTCGCATTCTCATGTTGATTGCGAATTAAGGTTAGGTCAATGATTTCATTACCGTATAAATGGTCGCATTAGTTCGTTACAACTCTCACTTACAGGAAATAAGGCTCTCTATTTACACTTACAAATACGACATATACCTAGTATATTATGCATACTATATCTTATCTATGCGGATAAATAAAACAGAATAGTCTGTCAGTGACTTGAATGAATTTGCCACAAAAATAA
Source organism: Hipparchia sbordonii (assembly GCA_038048805.1). Lineage (NCBI taxonomy): Eukaryota > Metazoa > Arthropoda > Insecta > Lepidoptera > Nymphalidae > Hipparchia > Hipparchia sbordonii. The sequence continues at coordinate 767,938 of CM076113.1, forward strand.
CCACCAAGCAGTATTATCACACTAATATTATAAAGCCGAAAGTTTGTATGTGTGTGTGTGTGTGTGTGTGTGTGTGTGTATGTTTGTTACTCCTTCACGCCACAACAAATGAACCGATTTGGCTGAAATTTGGAATGGAGATAACTCACACCCAGGATTAAAACATAGGCTAGATTTTATCCCGGAAAATTAAGGAGTTCCCGCGGGAATTGAAAAACCTTAATCCACGCGGACGAAGTCGCGGGCATCGTCTAGTAGGCTAGTAAAATTTAAAAAAATTTACGTGGTGACCAAGATTCCGCATTAAAGACTAAAGTTGAAAAAAAAAATTCGAAAATAAGATTAAGTGTACAATCTTCATCTAGAAAATGATGAGTAGATTCCAAAAATATATAACACTATAGTTCAATATCCAGTGATTCACGAAAAAATACCATTCAAAAATGTGAATGAGATTCCAAAGGGCTGTGGTATTTAACTTTTTAGTTCGTTTTTGGATGGGCAGGCGTGTTTTTTTAATTGTTTTAATTATAGCTTGTTTCAATATTGTTCTGACATGTCATAAAATGTGAACCTTGAAGTAAGTACCGTAAGGACACCATTGTATGACATCTTAAAACAATATTGAAATAAGACTACTACATTGGTGGTAAGCCCCGAACATCTTCTTTGTAATCTTATATATTACTTTTGCCCTCGGCTTCGCTCACGTTACGTTCGATTTTGTAAACCTCTATTTTAACGCCTTAGGGGTTGAATTTTCCAAAATTCTTTCCTAGTGGATTCCTACGACATGATAACTATCTGTATGCCTTTCAGCCCGATCTATCCAGTGGTGTAAGTTGTGCGTTGATAGATCAGTCAGTCAGTCGTTCAGTCACCTTTTCCTGTTATACATTTAAGAGATAAGATTTATGTATGTTAACTTTAAGCATAATATGAGTATTATTTAATTTTCTTCTTCTATCGTTATCTTTATTATAACTTCTACCCTTGTTGTAAGAATCTATTTTTTTTTTCCATTGCAGCCTCTCCAACGGTCACTGACAGAAATATCTTAAAGAGATAAGTCTTTTCTTCTCGAACATTTTTTTATTCTTGATTTTGAATTAACTTTTTTTTTTAAATTTTACGCGAAGTTCTTAAGCTAGTTCTGCATAATTATTAATACCTATCACTTATACAATATCATAAAACTTTGTTGCTCATAATACATATAAAGAAATCTGACTTTAAGTGCATATTGAAGGAGATTTATGTTGTGGCCCGGTAGCTTCGAGCTTCTTATTATCGGATCTCGTGTGCTCGCATCCCACGGTGTCAGGCCGAGACGTATAGAGCGTGCTCAGACTTGGCTCTGACTTGAGGCATAGTTAAAATGAGACAGCAACATACGGAGGCTGCGTTGGCAGACCTAGTGGACCGACGAAATCAAACGAGTCGCAGAGAGCCTCTGGATTCAGGCGGCGCAAGACCGAGGCCTGTGGAAGACGGTTGACAAAGAAGAAGAAAAGACCAACATATAGTCCTGGATTTTAAAAGCCTGAGCAGAGTAATTGTGCAGTCTCAGCCACCAGATGATGATGAGATACGTAATACATATAGATAAACATATTTGTAAATAATTATATATATTTAAAGCCATACACTAAAAAAAATGCTTCTAGCTTTCTTGTATTTTAACCAATAGTAATAGTACCTACCACTGGTCTGTAATCATTTTTAGACAATCTCACAAATGAAGATTGAATTTAAGATAGTTAGTAGAGAGCATGACTCTAGCATGGTAGAGTTTAGAGTTGATCTACGTGAAATAAATCATTTTGAATTATAAATAATAAAAAACTTGTTATTTTAAAATGTCATTTTTTATAGTTTTTTAATCACTCTGTATATCAAAGATACGGGTTCAGATAAGCTATAGGTACGACCAGAGGCGGTGACTCAGCGATGTTATCGCGAACTTTCGCTTCACACCAATAAACATAATATTTCGTCTCATTATTATAAACAACTTCCTACCTCATTAAAGAGTAAAAACAATTTAAACATCTGTCCCCATTTACAGAAACGAATATCTTCCTAGAGATATTCTAAAGTTGCGCTTTTGAATCCAATCAAATATTCCTCACACATGAAATCATGTCGATCTATTACTCCATTGCATTGCTTGTGATTGGATGACAAACCAACAAACCAACAAAACCTTCTTATTTTTTAAATTAAATTATTAATGACCTCCCGAGTGAATATGCATTTTCTAGGCAAGCGCGCTTCAACATAGACCTCATCAGTACTTTTCATCATTGAATGTCTTTATGCTAGCCAAAAAATGCGTCAAACAAGTCCTCATCGCTGACCTCTGCTAACGCCATTATAATTCAACAGCGCGCCCGTTGCTGCCGACTCGCTTTCATTTTCTTTCGCCCTTTTCCGGATCTTTAGCTTCTTATAGCTCTTTTGTCTATGCAGCCGTTCAATATTATTATTTTAGCAATATTATTATGTGATCAGTTTTAATAACGAACATTTTATTTGGAATATTACAAGAATGTATGTACCTACATGTACCGAATAAATTCAAAGGTGATTACGAGAATCTAGTAGGTACTAGTCATTGAGTTGTAGACCACACAGATAATATGCAATTTAATAACAGTCATCAAAACTCCTGCCCTATAATAATTTATAACGATCTTACAAAAATATAATGAATAATTTTAGTAAATTTAATATTAATTTACGTCTTATCAGCTCTCAATACTAATATTTTCAATACCAAATGTTATTATGTTATTGCTATATATTTAAATAAGGTTAACAAGCAATATTTTTTACAGACAAAGTAAAAACAAATGCAGCACCAGCAACGACAGCATGGCTGCTCGTCATCTTGTTAACTTTTTTGTTCACGTTTCGTTTGTTTCTATTTTTTGACAAGCGCATAACTTCAAGAGTATAGTAATAGCCTAGTGGTTAGGACTGTGATCTTCTGGTCGGGGGGGTCGCGGGCTCAATTCTGGGCATGCATATTTGACATTTCAGAGTTATGTGCGTTTGAGCAATTAAAATATCACTAACTTCAATGGTGAAGGAAAACAGAAATCTGCACGCCTGTGAATTTTTCATAATGATCTCAAAGGTCTAAAATAAGGTTAATTGATTGTATTTCATTAGCGGAAGGTAAAATTTAGCATAATAGAAGCCAATTAAGCTGATAGGTACAAAAAAATCGCCATTTTTGAGTTTCGATGATAGGCCGTCGATTTGAGTATGTTCAGCAGTTCACCAACTCACAAAATGTATAAAAAAATACATTCGAAGGAAAGTTTTTTTTATTCAATTTTTACAAAGTGCTTTATAATTGTGTATATTGTTTGTATCTGTTAATAAATTGCTATTAATAAAATAGATGTAAATATGAGACTGAGGCCATTTTGCAGAACGTTATCACCTCTAGCGTACGGCACCTCTGTGGCTTGTACATGCTCGCCCATTTTAATATTGTTATATTTTAGTTTTAATATAAAGCAGAATGTTAATTTAGCTCGAGATATTTACACAAACTAAACAGATATATTATTGCGCATATAAACGGGCTGTAGTTAAGCTTCGATCGAGCAAATTGAGTGAACGTCCCTTTTCATCTTAAGACACGATATTGTAACGATAATACTATCTATATTTTTTTATCATTTATTTTCACATACATTTATTTACCTTTCTTTTTAAAAATGCTTACAAAAATACATTATATAAGTTAGTGACACGCGATCTAGTCAATAGCTACTTAAACACAAACTTAAATTACATATTTTTATACTTTTATATACTCGTATTTTTTGCCACCAATGGTTGCCTGGTAGAGATTGCTCTGTAGCAATAAGGCCGCCTTTGCATGCGTAGTTTTAAGTTTTTTAATTTTTGTTTCTTTCTTGTGTGCAATAAAGTTTTTATCGTCGGCTTAATTTTCAAACTACGTAACTCCATTTGGTCAAACTTTACAGGAGAAAGAAAAAACTTTTTTACTATATACATAACTAACAATAAAAACATAGACAAACAGCTTTATTTACATTTGAATATTATTGTGCTTATGTTTGTTGTAATTATGATTTATTATCTGTTATCATAATTCAATAATTGGACTTAGGTATTAGGTCAAAATGGCGTCGGCTTATGCCGTGGTATTTTTATTTTTTGTAAATAGCAAAAAAACTAAAAACAAGTGGGAGATACGAGTGAGTCCATCGTGTTCGTTACCGAATTTTACACTACATGGCGTCAAAATAAAAAAATCGGAAATTTTGGAGTTACGTAGTTTGAAAATTAAGCCGACGTTATGTATCTATCTATTTATCTATAATTTTTTTTTTCAAATGTATTTTAATTTATTATAACATTTATAACGTTTAGGAACTCATATAAAATTATTAAACGATCTCTTATAAATAATTGTAACTAAGTATAAAATTAATTTTAGTCATTGGATCTTTTTTTCTTTACTTTAATTTTTACCAGATTGTAATACTAAAATAGTGCATGTCGTGTTTACTTTAATATGATTTTACATACCTACTAAGTAAATATTTTAAAAATTGTATGTTATAAAAAGTAGCCTATGTGTTTTTCCACACTATAACCTATCTCTATGCCAAATTTCAGCCAAATCAATTCAGTAGTTTTTACGTGAAAGAGTAACAAACATCCATCCATTCATAGTTACAAACTTTCGCGTTTATAATATTATAGTAGGACTAGCTTTTGCCCCCGCGACTTCGTCCGCGTGGAATTAGGTTTTGGGGTAGAATTTTCAAAAACTGTGATACACGTACTTCTTTATTTTTAACTGAAAGCTCAAATACCAACTTTGATGGAAACAGCTTGAAAAATGACGGAGTTTCATATAAACTTCCATCCCCTATTTAAACCCCTTAGGGGTAAAATTTCCAATAATCCTTTCTTAGTGTGCGCCTACGTCATAAAAGGAATCAACTGTAAAAATTTCAAGTTTCTCACTTCAGTAGTTTAGGCTGTGCGTTAATATCTCAGCCAGTCAGCCAGTCAGGACTTTTATATATATAGATGTAAAAATCGCTAGGAAACCAATAAAATAAAATAAAAAATAAAACAATGCGTGCCGTCTCAAGGAGTACCACCTTCTATACCCTGCTCTTGATCAGTACTAAGCGAAAGTTACTATCCTTATTATTATTATAAATGTGATATAATGCGAGAAAATTATGCCATCCATAGATTGCGGAAGCAACGCAAAACAGAAAATACTGAATAATGACCTGCCCTGGTAGCATGGGCGGGAGAAATTTTATCCCCGGGAAAAGGATAAAACGTTTACCTCCTCGCTTAGCCTTATCCACCCGTCGACCATGGGCACAGCGGTGGAAATAACACTCAGTGGATATACTTATAGAAATATACATCACCTTCTTCTCTGTCGCCATGCTTTAGCATAGGGAAAAGATAATTTTATCCCCTGTCAGTGGATAAAATCGGGGGATAAAACTTTTATCTCCTTCCCATGCTACCAGTGCTGATTGGTCTGAGAAACAGGCCTATTTGTTGCACCTCAGTGGACAGGCGCTTTGATTTTGAACAAGGTAAGATTCCGCTAACGGCCGCCCTATCCTAACCGAAATCGCGTGGTGTAAATATCCCGTAAACCGGTTTTTATTAGCTCCCAGTGCAGGAGGGCATGCTATAACACTGCTCCATTGGACCAAGTTCGTGACTGAGGTTTCCAATTCAATTCCTGTATACCTACGGCTTTATATGTATAACACGTTCCCTCTACGTAAACACTTATGATGCCTACTAGCGATCTTTTTTTTTATTATGAGATAGGCTTGCGCTTGACGACAATCAATGATGGAAAGCATTGATGATGTCTAGTTTGGAGCGCGCTTGCCTAGAAAATGTCTATTCACTCTTGTCTTGAAGGTACTCAGATTATACGAGGCCGGAAACACAGAAGCTGGAAGTGCGTTTCCATTCGTTTCAGAAACGTTGAACTGAATCGTTCGATAATCTGGAGTACAGTAGGTATTTTACCACTGCCAAGAATAAGCTTGATATTTTTATACAAAAACTGTCAAAATGTCAACTTTATTCGTCCGTTAAAGTAAGATTGAAACCGCGTTGAGGAGGTAGTTAAGTACCTATTATAAAATCCTAATGAGGTTAATTAAACTTTTCTTGAAATAAATTACTGTTTACGAAATAATGAGCGCCAAAATGACAGTTTTACGGGAGTTAGATGTATTTTTCAAAACTCCATAACTACCAGACAACGGCAAAAATATGTTTTGTTTTTGAAAATTTCCCAACCTAAAATATTATGGTAGGTTCTTGTAATCTTGAATGTAATTTTTTAATTCGTTAATAAAATTAAATAGTTTACTAATAGCTAGTTAATTAAAACAAAAACGTTCGGTTATAGCATCAGGTTAAGTATTCATACATCAGACCAGTTTTTCGAACTATCTGCTGAAATAGTTCTAAGAGTTGGTCTTTGGGGCCCCTAGAGGCAACTGGTACGCGTAACGTTGGCAGAGCCTTCACTAGACGACAGGACGACATCAGACTCTGTCACTGGGAATCGCTGGATACAGGTCGCGCAAGACCGAACCCTGTAGAAATCCATGCAAGAGACCTTCGACCAGGGATCGACATCTATTAGTTGAAAAGGAATAAGAAAAAATTTCTTTTCTACTACAGAATTCTTAAAATATGACAGTCTTTGATTCCGCTTGAAAACATTTTCCTCACAAAAATCACGCAATAAAGGCTACAAGTAAGTAATATTTGGAAGGCTTTGAAGCCTTCGCGGTATTATTTTAGGGGCTTTCGATTCAATTTCCGGGACGTAACTCGTTTGTTGTCGGGACCCGGGACTCCAAACCGGGTTCTCACTTGTTTGTGATTTAAATCGATCTTCACCAGAGAGATTTACAGTGAAGAAGGGATATTAGGAACATTCTTGAGCTTAACTAGCCTTTAGCTAGCCATTAGTTATCACCTAAATGTCAAAGACGTGCTGCCAAGCGATTTAGTCATATAGTACGATAGGATATAGAGACCGATCATGGTCTGATTTTTAAATTCCATACCCCTTTCAACTTAGCCCACTACCATCTTAAACTGTGTCGTTTATTCCTCAAGTCAGATCGCAGTCAAAGGCTAACTCGTCATCTAAATACATAAAAGGCAAAGGTAACTGACTGACTGATCTATCAACGCACAGCTCTAACCACTGGACCGATCGAGCTGAAATTTGGCATACAGGTAGCTAGTAGGACATAGGCATCCGCTAAGAAAGAATTTTTGAAAATTTCAACCCCGGAGATAAAATAAGGGTTTAAAAAATAGAACCTAACGTGAGCGAAGCCGCGTAATTTTAATTCATAATTTTTATTACTCCACCAACCAATCTCAACTTATCGTTCACCTCACGCAATGGTCGTCAGTAGCATATTTAAAATGATCGAAAACATCGAATAGATTGATAGTCCTATCTGTGATTAATATAATGTTCAAACATCTTTGCCCTATACGAAAACCCTCTCGCTATTTGACGTTTCTTTTCTATACGAGTACTATCAAAGGGTTGATGTTTGATAATTTGAGCTAAGGGATTCTATGAATTTCTATTTTGTTGTTATCTTTTGGGTTTTCATGTGTTTTTCCCTTTGAATGATTTATAATAAAAAAGAAATTAGAAAATATATATGTACGAGAAATTTCTTTTTTCATCGATTAAAATCTGAATGTCAAATAAATGTCCAGTCCACTACCAGTCTAAAGAGACGGCATCTTCATAATATTATACTAGCGACTCACCCCGGCTCCGCACGGGTGTAATTTACTGAATAAGAAATAGAGATTTTTTACAAAAATACCATCAAAATTTTTGATTTTTTCGCTGGATTTACCAAAAATTTTCTATTATACACACAAGCCTAGACCTGAAATTAGTTTTTAATTTTCCGGGATAAAAGGTAGCCTATGATAATCCAGGATATAATCTATCGCGATTCCCAGCCAAATCGGTTCATGCGTTTTGGTGTAAAGGAGTAACAAACATACACACACAAACACACACATACAAACTTTAGCCTTTATAATATCAGTGTGATGTGATATTTAGGTACATGTCTGTTATTAAATAAAACATTTGTTCCTGCCCAATATAGTTAAATAACTGTATTTAATCACATTTTTTGAGGAAATAAATTGAATTGAATATTTAGAATTGGAGTGTCGATCTAAAGCAAACTTATTACGCGGCATAATGTTTGTTGTTTATACAGCCGCAGTCACGGGCTAAAGCTAGCACTCAAAGTTCACGGCTCAACACCAATACAAATACACTTCTAGGAACATTCTATAGGTACCCGTTACAAAAAGTAACTTTCATGCCTCTCGTCTCAAGAGGCATATGCTTTATGCATCGCCAATTTATTGGACCAGTGGGTCTGCTATACTGCTAATGAAATACTTCCGTGCCTCGAGAGCCGGGAAGCCGTCGGTTCTGCGCCTGATCTCTCTCTGTTGTGTCGGATTTTCGTCCCATTGGACTATGAGAGTGAGGGAATAGAGAGTGCACCTATGTTTGCGCACAAACTTGTGCACTATAATAGTATCTCCCGAGTAGATCTCTAAGGAGAGCTAATCTTTAAGGAGGTTGGCCGCCATCGCCGTATTACGGTCGAGAGGTCGGACATTAATAAATTGTCTAAATTTTTACTTTACTCTTCCATTTTCTATATCGTGTGAAGGGATGGATTACATTATCTTGTATGGTGATTGAATGTTGATTGAAAATCTGCATTGTTTGTCAGATTTTCATCAGTGTTGTCTATTATTTATTTTGTATATCGCCCCTGATGACACATACTTTGGGCTTCACTAAGTTATTGTGTATCGAAAATCACATGTGTCTTCTTTAAACGTTATCCCACTAGGTGGCGCATTCCAGCATAATTTTGCCCAGTTTTCCCGACCTTGTGTATCCGATTTTTTGTCTCTCATTTCAGCCTTTATGAGATCTAGCTAGTGCTTTCTTGGACGGCCGCAGCCGAAAATTACGTGTGTAAATGTCAAATAACCAATTCAATATTATACTTTTTCGTTTGGTTTCGCCATAGGGTTTAAGGTATATAACGAGATGATGGCAAAGCTTTAATACTGGATATTACTAATTTCATAAAAACTCTCGAGCACCATGTCTAATCCTAGGCGTATTGCTCGATGAATACAATGCTTTGCGTAGTTCGGTAGTGGGAAAGACGGGCTTACTAAACCAGTTACCATTTTAAAATGTAACTTGTTGCACGTTATCTCAACTTTATGACAGGTGGTTAAAGGTGGGTTTTCTTTGATTCAACTGCACGGATATTGGTAATGGATCATCTCAAAAGGGCATGAGGACGTAGATGGCCGGTTCTGTAGATTTATTTTGATGATACAAGCGCTCGATCGTGACTTTGTTCGGTCGTAGCGTGAAATGATTCGTTAAAGCTGGCTTTGGTTAGAGGTTTCAAGATAGTGTTTTAGCTTTACGCTACTAGGTATAATATACTATATGCTAGTATTAAAATATCTTACAACCAGATTATTACTTCTTCTTACTTATGGGAATTTACAAGTTCTAAATTGTCTCTGGTCTGGTCTGGTGGGAGGCTTTGGCCGTGGCTAGTTACCACGCTACCGTCAAAGACGTGCCGCCAAGCGGTTTAGCGTTCTAACACGATGGCGCATAGAAACCGATTAGGGGTATGAGTTGAATGTACACTGCTATGCCCCTTCCAAGTTAGCTCGCTACCATCTTAGACTGCATCGTCACTTACCATCAGGTGAGGTCGCAGTCAAGGACTATCTTTTCATCGAATTTTTGAATCTTCATTGTGGAAGCACTGTAATACATAGCATAGTTTTGTTACCTATTGTAATTTTTTTTTTTTTTTAAAACAGCAACTGCTGAGTTTCTTGCCGGCTCTTCTCAGCAGAATCTGCATTCCGAACCGGTGGTAGATTTATGACGTGTCATAAGAGCTACAAGTTGGCCTACATGAAATAAATAAACTTTCAATTTGAATAAAAAAACATTACTTTTCTGAGTCTAGACACAGGTAGATAGAACAAAACACATCCGGGATGCAATACCAATAGTTCCGTACCTACCATGTCTCGGATAGATTAATACGGCATAAATGGAGCTCCTGATATAGGAAATAATCTGTCATCGTCTCGACGCGCCGGAAATTGGAAGGTTCACAATATATCGATGATAGTATCTCTTCCGAGTGACTATCATGCTACTTGTCTACTAACCAGCTGTCTACCGTCAGATAGCTTAGCTTATCGTGAATTGATGGAAGAAAGTTCAATGAACTATCACGAATACCTTCCCACCTCCCTTAATTTCCCTCGCTACGTAACCTGGGGGATGGCAGATTCAATTTAAGGTTTACCTACTTACGTAAGGGGTGAAATGTGCGTCGAGAGTTGTATAAAAGTCTTGTGTGGTGGTGCATGTGAGTTGTGGTGGCATTGCTTGCTTGGGAACTTAGCTTTCTTGCTTGGTTGGAGGTAAGCGGTGCTTAGTTTGTAACTGCATTGTTTGACCAGACAGATTTTTTTCTGTTGGCGGATTATAGCAAAATATTTCTATCCTTTTCTTGTTTACCAGTAGGTACAACAAGTATGATGAAATAATTTTTTAACCGATTCAAAAAGGAGGAGATAGGCGCGTGCTCGAAGGCAATCAATGACGGAAAACACTGATGAGGTTGGACTGCGCTTGCCTAGCAGATGTCTATTCACTCTTGCCTTGAAGATACTCTAATTATGCGTGGCAGGAAACACGGATGCTGGAAGGGCGTTCCACACGGTATCAGTTCACGAGTAGGTTGGATTTCAACCACTCTTATAAAAAGTGGTTGGAATATACTTACATACGGATTTTGTCTATCAGAGACACCCATAAATCTACAGTGCTGTTTTAGGCCAAAAAACATGCCTAGAAATAATTATTATGTAAAACAGTCGAGTTATTGTAAATCGAACATTTAAATAGACCGAGGTTAACATTAGAACCATATTAAGCTGTAGGTACCTATACTGTTAATTCGCAAACCGGTTCAGCAAAGTTCAACAGTTTCTATAATAACCGGTCTATTTCCTACGCTAATAATTATGTATAGGAAGTTAGTTTTGTTACGGGTAATATGGTTGAAAAGGTTTTTATTCCAGTCCTATTATTTTTTTGAATTTTTTTTCGCCTTCTGCGCGGGAGATATTATAGTGCACAAGTGTGTGCGCAAACACAGGTGCACTCTCTATTCCCTCACTCTCATAGTCCGATGGAACGGAAAATCCAACACGACCGGAAGGAGATCAGGCGCAGGACCGACAGCTTTACGTGCTCTCCGAGGCACGGGGGTGACTCACCACTGATCTTAACTCCGGGATAGTATTTACTGAAAACTTAACAGAAAACCAAATAGGTACATTTTCGGTCCGACCCGGGAATCAAACCCGGATTTCGAATATAAATAATATTCCGGTGTAACAGCCTTTTGTGCCTTATAACCTGTGGCAGAATCTCGTCTTCATTTCATTTCATTGTATTTTTAGCCGACTTCCAAAAAGGAGGAGGTTATCAATTCGGCCGGTATCTTTTTATTGACCTCACTGGCATAGTGGTGTGCACTGTAGCCTTTTAAGTTTGATTCCCAGTCGCGTCAATCTGCTTTTCAATTTTCTCAAGCCTGAGGCATATTCAGTCATGGCAAGTTACCATGAAAGAAATTGAAAAATAATACGAGGTCTATAATTTAGAATAATAAAATCTCGGTGGAAAAATACAAGCAAGGACATTTTTTGCGAGTACGTATGTTGCAGCGATATTTTAAAAGTGGCGATATTGTAAATTAACTAGTAAAATTAAAATTACACTCAATTTCATACAATATCAATAATGTAGAATAATTTAATGAGATCATGTATTAAAATTGATTTTAGAAATAACTTGTTTCATGTGCCTAGGCAAAATTAGATTCGAATACGAGGATAGGAAAATCTGATTTAGGTCGTCAGTTGTTTAAGACAGTGACGAATCTAGACTTATCTGCGACGAATATCTGGTTAACTTCAAACTTTAATATCTGGAACATCGGCGTCAAGGTCTGTCGGTATTCTAGAAGATATAGTATAGAGAGAGTGCGTCATGCTCGTGAACGGGTGCCACCAACGGGAATGGGTCTGCTTTTGCCTGCCTGTGTTAGCATGTATTGAATTGTATTTATTTGTATTTTATTTATTTTTACTTGTATTGTACTCAGGAAAATTCATCGTGGAAGCATTGAATACATAGCATGGTTGCAATAACAATTGTAAAATTTTTATTTTTTTGAAAAGAGCAACCGCCGAGTTTCTTGCTGGCTCTTCTCGGCAGGAAATGCATTCCGAACCAGTGGTAGATTCATTGACGATTCAAAAGTGCTTGTAAAAGTTTATTTGAATAAAAAATATTTCTATTCTATTCTATTCTATTCTATAGTGTGCTCAAGAAATATTCGACTTTTTTTCCACTATCACTCTTTTAGCATCGAACCTCAAGGCATGTTTACTGCTACGTGGTCGAAATTTCACGATGTCGTGCACAGCATTTGGTTTCTTCTTTCCTAATACGCACCGCTAATACCCTTTCGGCTTCCGGTTTTTCAAGTAAACCTCTAAATCAAAAGTGAATAGGCTTTTTCTAGGCAAGCACGCGCCCATCTTAGATTGCATCTTTATTTATCATCAGGTGAAATTACAGTCAAGCGCTTATCAAAATATAAAAAAACGACAAATGACAATTTTAATGTCACTGCAGGGTGAGCATGAGTAAGGCACATATTATCCATGGGGAAAGGATAAAATGTTTAACGCCTCGCTCAGTTTTATCCACCCATGCATGGGCAAAACGGTGGAAATAATATCCACAGTGGATAAAATCGGGGATAAAATTTCCCTTGCTTACTCTGCTGAGGTAATGTTATTATCAACATTATACCCGGGAAAGGTACACGTACAAAGGTATCAAACGCAGGGTTTGGATTAATTGAATTCAGAATTCGCAAAATGTACTGTTCCAGGAATATCGAAATACATCCAATAAAAGGAGCGACCACGCTCCGGGTGTCTGTGCAGCCCTCGGCGGGTGTCAGGTACATGCGTTTCCAATTATTGATACTATCCTGAAATTGTGAGCCGATAGCTACATTACTATGGCGTACCCACCTACACGCCCATGTAAATGTACACATTTACATTTGCAAGTAGTTATAGTAGGTAGATATGAGAGTAGTGGGATCATCTAAAGCCCTTATAACGAGACGTAGGTATAGTTATGATTTTTTTCTTAATTGCAGTGTGAAATATTTTACGAGTACATATAAAGATTTTATAATTTTTGTACAAAGTATTAGCCATGCTGTACTTAACTAATACTCCCCTAACCCCAATAAGCGCAAAGCTTTCAAAATTCGATATTATTTTTTTCAGTAGGCCAACCTGTTACTTTTACGTCAAGTCAAGGCTCTACCATCGATTCGGAAAGCAGATTCTGCTGAGAGGAGCTAGCAGCAACTTAGCAGATGCTCTTTTCAAAACAAAATATTCTCTATAATATATATAGGTAAATTCTCATATCGTGTCTATGTATGTCTACGCTCATTGCTGAAATTCGTCCAATAAAAGCGCGCCCAGATCCAGCCCTCGGCATTCGGCTGCGGGTTGGTACGGACGGTATCGCCCGCCGCTCGTGTGTACACGCGTTTCCAATTATTGATGGTGCTGTGAACGTGTAAGCTGATATGCATTATTATTGCGCGGCCCGAGGCGGGCGGACAAAGGACTTGTCTGTATTTTGACGAGAGTATCTACCCTACACATAGCTGACGAGACGGTGGGATGTAAACACCTTGAAATATATAAGTGTACAAAAGTATCTGCTTTTTCTTCTGTTTGCAAAATTTTTGCAAATTATTTTATTAATACATATATTATCAGCTCTTATGACAGATTCTGATAAGGGCCTGTAAGAAACTCAAAGTTGCTCTTTTCAAAGCAAAATTATTGTCTGAGATAAAAGTAGATCAATTATGGTTGTCGTATGGATACGTTCAAAAACCTGGCATCAAAAAATATATATACAAAAACTCACACACTCGAAGATGTAGCACCATAATGACGAAAAGGACCTAGAATACAGCTGTATAGCTATAGCTATAGCTTGTATAAGCGCGATGTTTCTTGGTCGGAATATTGCTACTGAATATAACACCGGTTCGAATGAACACACCGGAATGTACGCGTGTACTCCCATTCAATTATTATTAAAGCGCAAAATGTGATGCGCGTGTTAGCGCGTAAGCCGATACAAGCTTATACGCGCAAAAATACGCTAGCTAGTCTGAAACCGCTCTAAAGCGATCTCTATCCACAAGTACGTTACGGATTTTTTCATCTTTGCAATATTTCCCACTAGCTCTTTTAGCTCGTCGCTTTTGTACGCCGTCGTTGCGTCGCCTTCGAAACCAGACATATCGCGGATTGAATTATTGTGCGGTCTCGCTGTAGCGTTATTGGATTTTATGAAATTGTGTCTATTAATAGGTTATGTTATGTTTGGGCGCTTATGTTAATGTTTTTTGTTTTACAAAAAACATAAGCATAAGATTCTCCCCTCCCCTCCAAATAAACGGAAAGCTTGTGTCAGAAGTGAGCATAACAATAATTCAACGGCTGGGGATCGAACCTGCGACCTTTCAGTTTTCAGTCTGTACCTTAAACCGTTGGGCTAATGAGGCTTTCTTTAAAATTTTGTTTTATTTTTGTTTTGTCTCAAGTTTTAGGCTGAAAACTATAGACCGCACTCTCACTCCGCTCAGACTGAAGACAGAGTTAAAACGAGACAGATTTATATCAGAGAATATTCGTATCTCGTTTTAATTTTGTCTTAAGACTGAACTAAGAGCCTATAGATCAGCGATAGATAGATAGATTACAACTATTGCATACAAGAAAGAAACAAAATTGAATACATCTTAAAACTACGCATGCAAAGGCGGCCTTATTGCTTACAGAGGAATCTCTACCAGACAACCATTTAATTTGTTTTAGAATTTTAGAGTTTTAATAGGTTTTAATAGTTTCTCAATAAAACGGCTGACACATGGCTACTTCAAATGAAACTGAAAAATAAATGCTCGTCCATATTTTTGACGTTACTGAAAAACAGCTGAATCAATAGTACCTATAAAAGTTTTTAAATGTAAAATCCAATGCAGAGTGGACAGACGGAAATACTGACATCGATATTTTCCTCGAATGCCTGTCCCGTTTTTTACTTGTAGTTATAAAATAAATTCTATACTAGCGAAATTAAAAAAAAAAATAACAAGTTTCGTTATATTGACAGCTAATAAATAAATGGTTTTTTAATTTGATGAGAAAGGTTATGTGCCATAAACAGTAAATAAAGAGGAAATTATATTTTTATTTATCATGGACAAAACATCCATTTATATTCACGAAGCTATTCATTTTTGATTGATTTTTCCCTCCGAACTATTAAGTATATATTTTGGTTGTAAATTAGAGAAGTTGTGGATTGCTTTTATTTAAATTTTTTACCAATCACGGTACTAAAGCTCTACTGGTAGCTCAAAGTAGTAGTACGACATGGTATTTAGGTACATCTGCGACTTTAAAGTTAAATACCCTTGCACCTAGAAAAACTTATAGTTGTAGGCAAGGTGGGGGAAAAGACCACGTGGCCGATCACCTAGCCGCTGGTCAGACCAGGTCAAATCACTCACTATCCTTCCACTTATAACCGCAATTAGAAAAGCCAAAGACCGGACAGAGTGGAAGGCTATAGTTCCCAACGCCACGAAGGCACTTTCATGTGGACACGACTCTCAGCAATGAAGTGTACGGCCAAGAAGAGAGATCCTTGCAGTGGAATTTAGTAGCACATCCTTCGAATATAGCGAATAGGCGCTAAAAATTACGTGCCATAAATTATTCATATATTATGTTGCTGTTTCCGCTTCCTCCAAAACGAGTTCATAGCAAACAGGAAATTAGAACCGATACTACGTGCCTATTTAAAAACACATTTAAAGTTTTAGTATCAAGCCTAGTGAGCTTGATAGTCATTAGGTCATTAGATAGTTTTATTTACTGTTTATGATGACATTCCTGGTGCAGAGTGAGTTCGTAAAAGGTGTCAGATTCGATTCTTGGTGGCGCCAATTTGGTTGAGTAATTATAATTTCAAAATTTAAGAAAAAAAACATTTCTTTTTCTGTTGCACTCTATTGCTATGTCTCTCTTAAAAATAGCTATATACGTCTGTCGTCCTAAAGCTAAAGTGTCGCTAAACGCGGAAATCCAACAAGCGGGCATTAATATAAAGAAATGACGCCATTTATTAACTAAACGACGTTTTTCATATTGCTATATCATAAACTACAGCAGTAAGAAGAATACCGATTGGATGGAGCTATAGAGAATTTTTTCTAAATGAGATAGCAGTAAAAAATCGTATTTGACCTGGTTAACATTTTATAGCTTGAGGAGAGCAGAGAGCTAGAGTAAAAAAAAACGTTTAAAATTTAAAAGTCCTACAGTTTGAATTCTCACATCACGCTTCCCAAAGATCAATAAAACAGTAGGTACAGCTGTATAGGACAAGTTCGAATTCGGAAGCAGCAGGGTACAACTTGTCCTAACTTGTTCCAGTGCCGCACGTTCGATCTTGTTCACACTACATCTTGTTGCGCCATGTTTCAAAGTTCAAACTTGTTTTTTATGTTTCAATCTAGACAATAAATCTTCCATTTTATGTGGCATGGATCCTACTGTTTAGGTTACAAAAATATAGCCAGACCGGTCATCACTTATCACTACTGTGTGTTTTGCTAAGGATTTATACGTGTCTGTTTCTGGACAAAACCGTGACTCCGTGATGTTTTAAAATATTTTTGTACTCTCAAAATACGAAATGCTTCTATTTTCGGGTTCCGTACTAGAAGAGTAACCAACGGGACCCTATTACTAAGCCTTCGCTGTCCGTCCGTCTGTCTGTCAGCGGGCTGTATCTCATAATCCGTAATAGGTAGAGAGTTGAAATTTTCAGTGAATGTGTATTTCTGTTGCCGCTATAACTACAATTAATAAAAATAAGGGGCGAACCAATAAGTTCCTGAAAAGCCGGCAACGCATTGGTGGTGCCTCTGGTACTACAAGTGTTCACGGGTGGCGGTAATCACTTTACATCAGGTGACCCGCCAGCTCGTTTGCCCGCTATTCATAGAAAAAAATACCGTCAGTATGCAAGTCCGACATACATTAAATGTGAGTTATTTTGGATTAACTTCCGAGCTTTTATTTCTATAGCAAGAGGTTCCCACTTCCCAGCCATTCATTTCTATTATGGGCTTATACCCTTCTCAAGAGTAGACCCGAGTGGGCCATGGGTGAGATGAAAAATGATGAAAATGGGTTCGAAACTGGTTGGCCGTACTTCGACGTAAACCTACGTGAGTCAAGTTTTTTAAACAAAAGCATATCAGCCAAGCTGAACTTGCCTGGATATTCTCCTCTCCCCTCCAAATAAGCGGAAAGCTTGTGTTAGGAGATGGATACGACAATATTGCAACGGGTGGAGATCGAATCTGCGACCTTTCAGCTTACAGTCCACACCTGTAACCGTTGGGCTATTGAGGCTATTGAGTTTAAAAGTTTGTATAAATTGTAGTCAATCTTCATCATCATGAGCTTTGAACAACCCTTTAGGTAATGTCTCACTTTTTTTTTTTTTTTTCACTACTGAGCGCAGGTCTTTATTATCCGAAATAGACTTGCGCTTGACGACAATCAGTACTGGATAACACTGATGAGGTCTAGGTTGGAGCGCACTTGCCTTGAAGGTACTTAAATTATAGGTGGCAGGAAACACAGATGCTGGAAGAGTGTTCCACACCTTAGCGGTTCTTATTAGAAACGTTGAATTAAAGCGCTGAATTGAAGCGGTCTCCTCTCTGTGAATAGTTATAGACCCTGGACCAGCACGCTGGACCAATGGAAATTGGTAGAGTTCACACATCTTTGAGAACATTATGAAGAACTCACAGATGTGCAGGTTTCCTCATGATGTTTTTCACTGTTGAAGCATATATACCTATTATATGATATTTAATTGCTGAAACACACATAACTCCGGAAAGTCAGAGGTGCGTGCACGGGATCGAACCTGCGACCTCCAGAAACGGACACCGCAGTCCTAATCACTAGGTGATTACTGCTCTATTACTCTCTGGTTTTCATTCAAATTCTATTAGATTCAAATAATAGCAGTACAATAATACTAAAACACAGGTCTACCGGAAACACGGTATGAAGAAGTATAGAGAATGTCATACTAATAATGCAATAAAGGTGTGATTCATTGCGTAATAAAAATCGGGGCATTCTTATTGCGTTGCCGGGACGATAAGTATCGGAGCAGTATAAAGGAGGTGGGTTGATAAGGCAACAAAATCCGCCCCTCATACACTCGAAAAAAAAAGTTCCAGATTTCGACAAATTGTAAATATATTTATATACTTGAAGATATAAACTTTATTTTAATATAAAGTTAAGGTGATAAAAAAAATAGTAAGTTACAGAAAATATTACCCAAAAAGAGAGTGTTTCTTTTACTTTTCTTACATTTTCATACATTTTAGTCGTTTTTTAAGCTTTGATTTAATATTTTAGAATGAGGCGCTCCATGAACCATGGTAAACGTAACTGATAATGATGCTCCTTTTTATAAGCTTTTATATGAGTATTAATTTATTTTGGTTCATGGAGCGCCTCATTCTAAAATATTAAATCAAAGCTTAAAAAACGACTAAAATGTATGAAAATGTAAGAAAAGTAAAAGAAACACTCTCTTTTTGGGTAATATTTTCTGTAACTTACTATTTTTTTTATCACCTAAACTTTATATTAAAATAAAGTTTATATCTTCAAGTATATAAATACATTTACAATTTGTCGGAATCTGGAACTTTTTTTTTCGAGTGTATGAGGGGCGGATTTTGGGCCTTATCAACCCACCTCCTTTATTTACCTATGTTACATCATTTTCTAGTTGGTAGATAGATATCGAAATATGTTTCCTTTTTAACCGACGTCAAAAAAAGAGGAGGTTCTCAATTCGACGTGTTTTTTTCGCGATGCTACTCCATAACTCTGTCAAATCTGAACCGATTTCAATAATTTTTTTTTATTTGAAAGTACGTATCATCAGGTTAGTCTCATTTAAATTTGGTGAAGATCTGATGAATATCTTCGGAGATGGAGGACGGAATGAATAAGAGCAAAATTCTGGAAATAAAGGGTCAATTACTGTATGACTAGAAAAGGCAAGAAACCGGGATGAAATGAAACTCATTGTAAATTTTTGTTCATAAATGACAGGTATTTAATAACCTATCCAATCCAAAACTGCAGAACTCAATTTTCGAAAATTTAATCCAGATATTATGTAGAAAAAAGTATCAATATCAATTTACACTTTACAATTTGCTAGTTTTATAGTATGTGGATTGAATTTCAATCTTCAATCAGTAGATTTTAGATTAGAATTAGATAGGCTGTTAAATACTTGTCGTTAGTGAACTAAAAATATCTAACGACATCTTATTACACTATGGTTTATTACCTTTTCTGGTCACACAACAGATGGCTCATTATTTCCGCATATAAATATTACAATTATACTGTAGATACTGGTATAATATTAAACCGAAGAGCCGTATCAGTTAAAATCTACTCAAAGGAAACACGTGTTCATTAAACCGCAATCGTAAATCATTTCTATAGTTAAAACTACTAATGTGTGGTCTACGCTACACATTATAATGTTATTACGTTACAACACTAGTATGACCATCATGCAAGTCATGCAACGCTACGAGTTTTTTTCCTTTTTATTGGAATACATACAGCGTATACAAAAATATAACATGGTTACTTAAATCATTTCCGAGCACATTACAAGATAAACTATTTACACCTGAAAACTTGAAAGAAAAAGATTTATTCAGTGCCAGTCAAAATCACTCTTTTCAGAGCATACTGCACTTCCTTTTACACGAGCAGCTTGTGGATCAATTATACGCAGAAACAGTAGCGCCCTGCGTGTGCAGTATAATAATGCGTTCAGGATGCTGTTGGGGCTGCCCCGATTCTGCAGCGCTTCAGGGATGTTCGCCGACGCGCGCGTGGACTGTTTTTATACCACTATGCGAAAGCGGTGTACATCCTTGTTGCGCAGAGTCGGGGCCAGTTCCAATAGCGTCCTGAGGGCATTTGCTGACAGGTTCGATTGTCAGTATTTGAACCACTGTAATAGGGTTCATATGCTGACAAATCGGGGCCCGATTTGTCAGCATATGAACCCTATCTCTTCGTCTTAGGTTAAGTTTTAGATTTTAGTATTCACATCTACTAACAAATAGGTTTAAGTTTTATATATTTTATTTATAATTTTACTAACACATCTATGATCCTAGTTGGTCGAAATAAATGATTTTTTTTTTTTTTTTGTTTAATATTTAAATTTATAATTGTAGTCACATAATAAACATAAAAAACAAGTTATTTATAACTTAAGTAATCATATAATATTTTTGTGATGGGTGGTGATCGATTGAGATGATGGTGATATATTTGGTACCAATTAACGTTATAAAACAAGGAAAAAAGGATAGATAGTGGACAAGGAGACACTTATCTCTTTGAGATCTCCACCAGTGACCCTAAATTGTGGAAGAGGACACAAGGAAGAAATTATATCTATAAAATATCTTTTTTATCTAAAAGAAGAAAAAGTTAAGATTTATTTAGTACTTTTTGTGCTTTTTTCACCAGCAGAGTTATTAAAATACATCGTAGTTATTGCATTGCTACATCTAGAATCTGCATGCAATATTATAATACATCTTTTTAATGTTCACACAGTCTTATGTGCGTTCTTGTGTGCGTTTGGAACCTTTGTAGCTTTAGGTTTTTGTTGATAAAATAATAATTATCACCATCACCTCAGCTGAATTGAGATGATTTTATTTTGTGCTAGACTACACCAAGTACAAGGATAAGAAGTGATCGGTATTTTCAGTAACGATACTGAATCACTAGTATAGGTCGCGATATAGTACCGATATACTGTCCCAAAAACTCAAAATTTACAGTGCCCCCACTAACATCCGAACTTTAAAATAAAGCATTAAAATGAAAATCTGAACGTTTTAAATGTCTTTGATGCTCATTTTTATTGAATAATTTTATTGCACAGTAAAAAACATGTTAAAAAAGCTCTCCACATGCGAATGCTTATTTTGAGTTTTACCGCTTATACTCGTAAATATAAACGCTTAGTTCAAGCAGAGATAAAACTGTTTGGGTTTACATAAAAAAGCAAGCTACATTATGTTTAGCACCTTCTGCAGTTAACCCATTAAACTCTTCTTTTAAACTTAGTTTTAAGTCTAATTTAGGACAGCAACTATTAATATAGGTGCCCATTCATTTAATATCATAGTACATCATCATCATATCATATCATACATATATGATAATAGTATCATAGTTAAGATAAGTACATCAAATCATCATAATCGTAATATATATTTTTTTCTTTACTTATTTTAGGGGCACTCGTAATCTATAGGTACTTATAATAAAACTGTAACGGGATGAATTCTGTACATTGAATATATTTTAAAAATTTTAATCGGAGGATGCCTTATTTTCGATACTGACCTCAAAACAAGTTTTTTTTTTAAATTTATTGTCTGTCTGTTTGTTTGTCTGTGCGCGCTTCACGCCCAAACTACTGAACGGATTTGAATGTATAGTGGTAGCTGATACTTCGGATCAATACATAGAATACTTTTTAGCCTGATAAACAATAAAGTTTATCCGGACTAGGGGATGAAAGTTTTTATAGATTTTGCTCCATAACTTCATCAAATCTAAACCGAATTTAATAATTCTTTTTTTATTATAAATTGTATACTATTAGAAATATTTTGTCTAATTTTGGTGAAGATCTACTGTATAGTATCGGAGATAGAGGACATAACTTCTCGCGGATAGTAGCAAGTCACTCCAAACGTTTCCACGCGGACGAAGTCGCGGGAATCAGCTAGTCATGCATAAAATAATACGTAAGACTAGCTTTTGCTCGCGGCTTTGCTCACGTTAAGTGAGCCCTATTTTACCCCCTTAGGGGTTGAATTTTCAAAAATCCTTCCTTAGTGTGCGCCTACGTCATAAAAGGAACCAACTGTAAAAATTTCAAGTTTCTAACTTCAGTAGTTTAGGCTGTGCGTTGATATCTCAGTCAGTCAGTCAGGACTTTGAATTTTATATATATAGATAAAACATGCCATACAGCACTCAACACCGAAGGAGCACCAAAAACATTTTTATTACAAATTTGAACTTACGACCACTTACGGATAAGTGTAATTACAGACTTATTACAACAAGTAGTGGCCGTTATGGCGCGTTGGACTAATAACTTAGATAACGAATGTCACTATTAAAATAACTCGACGAATACGAGCAGGTAGATATCTGACTACCTGAAATAATATTAAAGTCGATTTGTCTTACTAGTATACGTTTATCAAAGTTTGTTTCAAACTAGCTTTTACCCGTGGCTTCGCTCCCGCCATCTAATAAAATGGTGATTCCTATACAATTACTAATTATGATTTTTAAACTTTCCAGCAATTTTTTTGGTTTTCGCTATTTTTTTGTTTTTACACAATCCCTGTATTAAGGTGAACCAAAGAAAAAATATTTATATCAGTCAAGCCGTTTTTGAGTTTTAGCTAGACTTATTAATAACAATTGATTTTTATGATTAATATAATTTTTTTTTAAATATTAACAGGTTTCTGAAATAGCAGGTTTAGCTAAAAAAATTATTTCAAAGTGATGACGATGATGATTTGTGATTATGAACAAAAACGATAGATTAAAGAAGTCATAGACCTATCACGTGCCATAAACGTTATTCACGTCTAAAAATGTTTTATACCTACACAAACAATATACTCTCCCGACCATATTGCTCATTGCTCAACATGACGGGTAGCGGGCGCCGGTCAAATATTGGGCAATGTGAAAGACCCGTGAAAGCTTAGCGATGTAAATTATCAATTTGTCATCCAAAGCTTAGCTTCAAGCTTCTGTATAGATAAAACTGGCTATTAAACGCATTGACGTGGCTTCTTAATTTGTTTTCAAAGATTAAAAGATAGATGCGACACATTGTATATTTTAATGCTCCGAGCGAAGTGAGGTCTCCGATAGACTATACTCGTAAATACTCAAGATAAATCTATTACGTCTAAGGTAAATATTTTGCATTGAAGCTGCTTTACAACTATTGAATATATGCGTTAAGATTTCGCATCTTAATTTATACTAGCTTTTGCCCCCGCGACTTCGTCCGCGTGAAATTAGATATTGGGGTGGAATTTTCAAAAACTGTGACACACGTACTTCTTTATTTTTAACTGAAAGCTCTAATACCAACTTTGATGGAAACAGCTTGAAAAATGACGGAGTTTCATATAAACTTCCATCCCCTATTTAAACCCCTTAGGGGTGGAATTTCCAATAATCCTTCCTTAGTGTGCATCTACGTCATAAAAGGAATCAACTGTAAAAATTTCAAGTTTCTAACTTCAGTAGTTTAGGCTGTGCGTTGATATCTCAGTCTATCAACTGAGATATATATAATCTATATATATATCTCAGTTGATATATATATATAGATTACGAGTAAGTATTACTAGATTTTGCTTGAAACTTCATCTTCATGGTCATCAACTTCATAGTTGCTTCGTTACTGCGTGAACAAAAGACATATTATCATCAAAAAAAATTTTTTTAAAGAATATTACCCAACCTGAAGTTGGTTAATATTCTCCAAATAAGCGGAAAGCTTTTAGGAGTGGGTACGAAAATAGTGCAACGGGTGGGATTCGTACCTGCTACCTTACAGTTTTCAGTCCGCACCTTTAACCGTTGGGCTATTGAGGCTTAAAAAAAATTAAAATTCAGTATTACACAGAAGTATGTATTTATATCGGTATTTTGAATTAAATGTCACTTCTAATGCCATAATCTTTGCTCACGAAGGTATCAGTTTTAAACCAACTACATTTAAGACTTGAGTTTCGGCGTTAAAATGCCTATTAACCTATTTTATTTGAAAGTTAGGTACTCTGTTTACATCCCATAATTTTATCCAAGGTATTTAAACCTTTATTAAATAAAAAATAAAGCTGATTTTAGATTGCTATAAATCAAAGAGTTAATCATGTAATAACGTGACGGAAAGCGGTGAGTGATTTTTATTGAATTCACTTTGAATATGGTTCGACAAAAAAAATATTATGTGCCGGCTTAAACATTATTTAATTCGAAATTTGAAAGAAAGTAGAAGAAAAAAAAAAGTTTATTTGCTTACACGATATGTTTACTCGACACAAGTTACGAAACACAATATATCGGCTTCGAATTATTGCTGCAGGTTTTTTTTAAATAAGAATAGCGGGCAAACGAGTGGGCGGATCACCTGATGTTAAGTGATTACCGCCGCCCATGAACACTTGTAGTACCGGAGGCACCACCGATGCGTTGCCGGCTTTTCAGGAATTTATTGATCCGCCCCTTGAATAACTCCATGTTGTAATTAAGTGGGAACACCGTCGAAGGGAGAACGGGTTTTATGAAAAACTTTTAAAAACTTTAAAATTTGTAAAAAAAACCGAATGCGGGAAAAATATAAGATTAAGCACCAGCTATTATTAAGATCTAGCAAAAACAAAAGTAGGTATATTTTATGGAGACATCTTTAATTAATTTAAAGTTTATTTTTTTATTATATCAAAATCAAATCAAAATTTATTTATTTCATGTAGACCAACTTGTAGCTCTTATGACACGTCATAAATCTACCATCGGTTCAGAATGCAGATTCTGCTGCAAGAAACAAGCAGTTGCTCTTTCCAGACAAAGCAGACCCATTCCCGTCGGTGGAACCCGTTCACGAGCATGACGCATGATCCAGCCATTGCTTCGCTCAACCATATTTGAGGGAACGTAACAACCCGTTACGTTAATAGAAATATAGATTCTTCGATAATTTCAAGAACGGTTCATGAGATAGAGCCCACTAATAGATAGACGGACGGACGGACGGACGGCCAACTGAGACTTAGTAATAGGGTCCCGTTTGACGTCCTTTGGGTACGGAACCTAAGTGCGAAAATGAACACACTCTTAAGTTAAAGCGTAACATATCTAGAATGCCTTCCGTCATAATATATCTGTCCGTCGAATCATTAAGTTTTTCTAAGATACATAATAATTATACGTAATATCTTAAGAAAGTTTCGCTTAATACTTAGATCAAGAGCAGGATACAGAAGGCAGTACTCCTCGAGACGGCACGCATTGTAAGGAGGTTCCTCACTCTGGAGCCCTGACCACTGGTTGCTTGGGTTCCTATCCCGCAGCAAGTGGGACCCATTTATTTTATTGTTTTTAATGATGTTTTTATATTTATATTTGTATAATGTATATTTGTAATCATTTTTAAAAATAATAAGATAAATGTGTATAAAAATAAATGATAGATACGTATCAAATATGTAAGTAATAAATAATTTGGTAAAACCTATGTGGCATATGGGCGGAACAACGATGAAAGCGGTAGTAATTACGGTATTAATTACGATATTAATATCAAATTTTTGGTTTCTCTGTGACTCAATAGTTCGTCGGTTTTCCCCTAACGATATCTATCTAACCTTGGCAACAGTATCACCTAGGGAATAGCAATAGGGATGTTTCGACCCCAATAGAGCAACTCTATTTTCATATAACCCTTCCGTTTTAAGCCGTTAATTGGCTAGGCATAATACGGGTTGATTACGGCTTTTTAAGAGCGAACGCATATGAACGAGTGGGTTCCGCTGGTTCCGCACTTATTCTTTAATTTAATTTTACAAATGCGAAATTATGTTTGTTTGTTGGTTTGTCCTGCAAGCAGATGTACGGATATAAGTGATTTTTTATTACGAGGCTTGCGCTTGATGATAATCAATGATGGAAAGACCGATGAGGTTTAGGTTGGAGCGCGCATGCCTAGAAACTAATGCGTTTCGTAGGTGTGAGTTATTTGGTTTTGAATCACGTAAGAGTGCCTTCGCTCACGATGTCTCGCAGTTCAGTAGTACAACAGTGAGGGGGGCACAAAATTGTGAAGTTGTGAAGAAACATGAGATATTTTCATTATTTATAGTTAATTGTAGGATATTTCTTGGGACAAAATTACTAAAAACACTCTATCTAATACAATTAAACTAAAAAGTATGGGGATAGACTCATAGTTTTAATGGTTACAGCATTCTTTTAAATTATAGCGGATTAATGGCCTAAGATAAGAAAAAGTGTTTAAAATTTTATTTTATTTTTGTAGTGTCTTTAGCTTTATTTTTATACTAAAGGTATCTGTAATACCAACAAGGAACCCTAAATAAAGGTAATGTATGCGAACAAAATTTTTTTTGAATGCCGCAGGTGGTCAGGTATTATATCGATCTTGCCTAGACTAAACATCAACTCTACAAAACTAAACACGATATAATGACGCTTATGACTTATGTGTTAGAGACTTTAATTCTATGGATCATTATGTTCGTTAGTAGCAGGGTGGAATAGTGGCAGTATAATGAATTTTTCAATGTAATTAATGTGTAATGGATTTTTAACGTTCCTTTAACATAAGGGCGGTATTTCGGTTCGGTTCCCGGGTGACACATTTTTTTTGTTATTTAATGGTAGGTTCATTATTAACTAGAAGTTTCACCGTGTTTTTTTCATGCGTGTTGATTGTTGCTTTATTGGTTTGTCCTACAATCAAGCAACAAGGAAACAACGGATCGACGTGATTTTTTGCAAGGGTATAGTTGAGGACTTAGAGAGTGACATAGGCTACCTTGTATCGCGAATATAAAAACAGAGATTTCCTTTGGGATTTTGAAAAACCAAACTCGACGCGGACGAAGTCGTGGGCTTAAGCTAGTCACACTAATATAACAAAGGAGAAAGATTGAATGCGTGTGTGTGTATGTATTTTAACTTGAAACTGTGATTTGGCTGAAATTAACACATAGGCTAGGCTTTTTATCCCGAAAAATTAAAGAGCTCCCGCGGGAATTAAAAAAACATTAATCCACGCGAACGAAGTCGCGGGCATCTTCTAGCAATTGTACAAAAACCAACTTTCTCACGAAGATTCACCTTACGGTAAGCACTAAAGAGTGAAGACGTTTTACAAAGCTGTTTTAAACGGTAAAAACACACACACTTAATTAACGGATTAATATCGTGTTAATTATGTTAATTAGGTGCTCAATCTGCGGAAAATGTTTTGATATTAGGGCGACCTGTTTAATCAGAGATATAGCGTGACGGCGGGTCTGTACGCGCCTTAATTATTATACTCCGGCCATTATGGTTTATTCAATTTGACAGACAGGTTTGGTGAGCTCTTGCTCCCATAATGCGGCACAAGTTAGAGCGTCTTTTTTTTGAATTATACGAGTGTAATGGAATTAAATTAAGGTACCTAATGGAAATTTCTGGTTCACATGCTCATGATCATGAACGTGATGAAGTGTGCGTGAATTTTTTATGTGTTCTATTGTAGTGGCACAATAAGTTCTCCTATCTGAGAAGAGAGACGTGCCCAGTACATGGCTTAGATAAGTTGACGATCCTAATGATACACTGTTATTCACTATTGTTACACTCGTTTACAATAATATATTTGTTACTAAAATATACCAAGTTTATCATCAACGAGTACCGTTTAATTAAGGAACGACTTTCTAACTGTTTTATATCGAAAATCTGCCAAAATATTAAATCTATTCCTTGTTTAAACTTTAACCGGCATTAAGTCGGTTTGGTCACTATCTGTTAACTAAACTGACTGCTATCCCTTTCACCTCGAATATTGTTAAAGGGATAAAACCGGCACGTATCTTGGAGCTTCACAGCCAGCTTT
Source organism: Hipparchia sbordonii (assembly GCA_038048805.1). Lineage (NCBI taxonomy): Eukaryota > Metazoa > Arthropoda > Insecta > Lepidoptera > Nymphalidae > Hipparchia > Hipparchia sbordonii. The sequence goes on from CM076113.1 coordinate 796,163, forward strand.
ATAGCTAGTCTGCATCTGTCAAGTGTCCTCCACTTTACTGTCAAGAAGCATATAGAATAAGGCACTTGACAAGCGAAGAAATGTCAAATAGAGAACACTAGTATGACCGGAGTGTCACACTCGTAGGATTTTTACGCCGCTGCACATTTTAATACATCGTTTCGAAGGCTTATTTACAATTTAGATAACCGTCGCTCGGTTAAGTCGGCATTTTGGAATTAATTGTTTGTACCACGCGAGCGCTTAGCGCTTTTGTTTATTTTGGTTCAAGTAGCCGCTGCGAATCGATAATTTTCGTGTTAGCATTAAAGTCTTATAAAAATTAAGTTCATTAAGTTGGGTTCCTTGTTCTTGGTTGGCAAAATAGATGAAATAGTTGGCATTAATTAGGGCAATATACAGCGATATCCACTTGGAAGTTTGGAGGCTACTGCACGGTATAGGAATTCGGTACCTACTTTTTTTTGTCCAAGTGATTTTCTGCCAGCTATTCTTCTTTATGGTTCAGTAGGGCCTTAGCGTCTTAATGTGCGCCACCAAAAGATTTTTTCTACACATTTTCTTAATCTCTATAGAGATTCATGACTAAAATGTAGACAAAATTTTCTCGTGGCGTGCATCGTAGTTCTACGGGTGTCAGTAACATAGCCCCGTCTTGCGGAATAGAAATTGAAAAGAAAATGTGGAAAATAAAAAGTTAATAATTATGACGGGGCTTTAAGTGTCAACAGCTCTCGCGCTATCAATTTTTTCATGAATGAGTTACAGGAGGACGTATGTGGAGGTTATTACTTACTATGTCCGCGACTTTTTCCGCGTGGATTAAGATTTTTTAATTCCCGCGAGAACTCTTCAATTTTCCGGTATAAAATGATGTTTCATTGATTCAGCTATATTTCTAGTTTGTCACATCTCGAAGTTTGGGTCAGTCAGAGTTGATTGCGATCGTCACACAGTAGCAATAGTTTTTAGATACCTAATCCCGCGCTGGTGTATGCTCCGCGTCACCCAATGTTGAACCGTTATTCGCTGTTCCTACGCCGTGCGCGGCAACTCGCTCGTGTAATGTAATTATTCGGCTATTATTCGAATTCAGATCCGATCTCGCTTCCGTTTGTATGTGGCTCAGTTGAAATAGACAAGGAGCTGGTGGAAAATTTCGGGAAGCATAATTTCGTAGAAAATTAATCAGTGCATGGAGACCAAAGTCTACGATTCGTGCAGTGATTATAAATGACAAAATATCGGTCGCTATCTTTTCACCTTAGAATGTTCCTGGCCTTTTTTTACAGAGTTTTTTTACTTGATATATAGAATATTGAACTTTAATATGGGTAAAATATTCAGCTCTTACGGTAATGATGAGAGCTACGTTTCGGAATATCTCTACACGATCCCATGAAGAAACGGGTTCACTGGCACAATCAATTACCTGTAAAGATAAAGTGGTAATCGGGGAAAGGGATACACAGTTGGAGAAGCAATGAATTCGAGTGATTTGGGGTTCTCAGGTGCTGAATTCGAAAGAAGCATTATTGTTAGATCTTTCAATAGAATAAATCGTTTATTTTAGGGAATAGTCCATTATTTATTCATTTAAACACGTATATAACAACAAAATTATGCGAGAACAGATTAGAATGATGATCTCTTAGAAGTATAAACTGTGTTGCGGTGAGCGTACTATACACAAAACAAAACGAATGAATAAAATGAAATGAAATATGCAGTTTAAAAAGGCTTTTCTACCATTTACGCTTTATTTTGAATTCCCAGTAACTTTCAGCTTCTATCAAGCACCTCTTTAAAGTTTCCCGCCGGCTCTCGGATCACATTATGTGGCTCAGTTGAAATGTCATTGAACGACAGCCCGTTATTACCGGCGCAATATGGTTTTTAGTTCAAATTAGTTTGTATGAGGTTATAGTTTTTTTAAAGGTTAATATTACTCGGGTGAAATTGGCCCTTTTCTGGTCACGATTTTGGTATTATGTTTGATCATTTTGGACAAATTGGTTTTTAGGGTAAATTAGCGGTTTGGTACAGTAGGCGTGGTTAGTAACAAATCAAGGTAGAAAAAAATGACTTTTTCATTTCAAATTGGTACAATTGAATTTTACATTTCCAACTTACTCTTTGATTTAGTTCAGTTTCTAAAACCTAAAACGTTGCTACCAGTGTCTGAAGAAAAGAAAATATGCTAAATATTGTAACATTTTGTTTTAAAAAGGGCAACTGCTGGGTTACTTTCTGGCTTTTCTCAGCAGAATCTGCATTTCGAACCCGCGGTAGAATCTTGGCGTAGCATTAGAGCCATAGGTGGCCAAAATGAAATAAAAAAATTTGAATTTGAATTTAATAAAGTCTAGGTTGAAGTGCGCTTGCCTAGAAGATGCCTTTTCACTCCTGTCTAGATGGCAATTATTTGTATAATTTTCTTTAAATATTTATAGCGAGAACATGAGCAAGCGGGTCACTTGATATTAAGTGATTACCGTCGCCCATGAACATTTGTAGCACCTGAGGCACCACCAATGCGTTGCCGGCTTTTCAGGAATTCGTTGATCCGCCGCTTGAATAACCCCATGTTGTAATTTAGTGGGAACTCCGTCGCAGGAAGTTGGTTCCACTGTTTCATAGAGCATGGAAAAAAAACGTGGCAGGAAACATTCCTACTCACATTGGAAATAGAGCCCATCATGCATCCTTATCACTTTTTGCGAAATATGTGTGCTCTTAGCGACAATAAATGGTGGAAAACACTGATAAGGTCTTGGCTGGAACGCGCTTGCCTAGAAAATGCCTATTCCCTCTTGCCTTGAACGCATTCAAATTACCACTTCTATGTTTATTCAGAATTCTGTGCGGCGGTGCTTCGGGCATCACATAAATGTATGCACGTCCAAAGATTTGCATCAGAACATAGGAACATAGAAGACACTGATAGATAAATCTGTTTATATAATATCTTGGATGGTCGAGACATTATTCGTAAACTAATCTACATAAATATTCTGTTATAACCGCAAGAGTAGGTAGTTTGCATTTTGAATAGTGTATCTCTCGGGATAGTCATGTGTTCAATCTGGCTTTATGTGTATTGCCTATGTAAGTCATTTTATACTCTTGTAAAAGCTTTTCATAGGAAAAAAACATGTTACAGGTAGGTACTATTGAGGATTACAATTCTTATTTGAAGGATTTCGAAAAAAAAAACGGAAACTCGCTCCGTTGTCCGTCTGTCTGTCCGTGTGTCGTGCCCTTTTTCTCAGAAATCTCTTTTTAATTTATCTTCTAAATATATAAAAGGAAAAGTTGAATGACTGACCATCTATCAACGCACAGCTCAAACCACTGGACGGATCGCGCTGAAAGGCATACAGATAACTATTAGGACGTAAGCATCCGCTAAGAAAGGATTTTTGAAAATTCAACCGCTGAGGGGGTGAAATAGGGGTTCGAAAAACCGAACCCCTATTTCTGAATTTTCTGGTAAAAAAATTTCTAGTGAGTGAAGCCGCGGGCAAAAGCTAGTCTAAATATATAAAAGGCAAAGGTGACTGACTGACTGACTGACTGACTGACTGACTGACTGACTGACTGACTGACTGACTGACTGATCTATCAACGCACAGCTCTAACCACTGGACCGATCGAGCTGAAATTTGGTATACAGATAGCTGTTAGGACGTAGACAGCCGCTAAGAAAGGATTTTGGAAAATTTCAACCCCAAGAGGGTTAAATAGGAGGTTTAAAAATCGAACCTAACGTGAGCGAAGCCGCGGGTTAAAGCTAGTATTAATATAAATGTCAATGGTCTTTTGATGATGAATGATGAAAGTAAATCTAAAATTATTACAATATAAGTAGCTTCAATAAACCAACGGTTAAAGCTGCGGGCTGAAAACTGAAAGGCCGCAGCTTCGATTCCCGCCCGTTACACTATTGTCGCACCTAATTCTAACACAAGCTTTCCGCTTATTTGGAGAGGATAGCAGGAGAATATAATAAAGATGTGGGAAAATAAGGCATCAGAGAGGTGCATAAAGCCTTTTTGGCCTAATACCTGACCTGTCCCCTGATTCTGTAACTCAGTGCTATCAAAAAATGAAAGCCACTGACATATATTTTTTATCCATTGAAGGATTACTATGAAATAGTAAATGACATTTCTCTTCAAACCTTCAATGGATAAAAAATGCCTATCGTCGTTGATAGGCACTGAGTTACAGAATCAGCAGGCTGGACGTTGAGATGAGAGAGAGAGATCATTAATGATGGCGTACCTCAGAGATCTAACGCCACTCTTCAGATGAGAGAGAGAGAGAGAGATCATTCATGATGATGTACCTCAGAGATCTAACGCCACTCGGTCAATAAATCAAGCGGCATTCATCAACCTCTATCTTTAAATTGATGTTTCCACGGGGTGAAAACGGGGTGTTTTCACCCTGTTATGAATTACCAAAATCCAAAATTACTGATTCCTTTGAGACGGACCCGCGCTAATTATTTGCCCATCAAGAAATATTCGGCACGATTAAAACAATTTCCGACTTTGTTTTTGATGTATAATTACCGAAGAGCATTGCGAATACCTCTTTGAAAGAGAGGTTATATGACAATTGTCTCCAGGGCCTATACTATCAACGCTAGCAGCATTGTTTCAAAATTATTTTGACATGTCATACAATTTTGAAACAATTTTTAAAAGATAGTCCTTGACTGCAATCGCACCTGATGGTAAGCGACGATGCAGTCAACAATTACTTTAAGGTTGTCATTATATGACATCTCAAAATAAGATTGAAATAATAATGCTTTATGGCTTTGGTAGTATAGGTCCTGGTCAATTTTCAATCCTGACAGAGACTAGCCAACGTAAGATTTTTATTTTTATTTAATTTCGCGTCCCGACATGATGGCGCGGCGTAGAAGCCGATTAGGTGTATAGGTTTATGTAGACTGCCAGATAACTCTTCCAACTCAACCCTCTTATACATATTCTGTATATTATAAAAAAACATGGGCACTCATGCCCGACAGAAGTAAAAACATATTATCATACTCATAGTACTATTTTTTTATTGTTTTGTATTGTAAATTTTCCTCAAACTCTCCAAAATCCGTCGATGTGGCAGACAGAGACCTTTTTTAGTGCATTTTCTTTAATTCTCCTTTTTTTTTAATTTTTTTTATTGCATCACTACACTACTATAGTATTGCATGTGACGCGAACCAAAAAGTTTTTACTTACGAAAAATTATTTTTTTTTTGCAAAAAAAGTGAGCAAAACGCCTTCTATTCCATCTCTTCTTTTAGGCGTATAGCTGGGTGTATAATTACGAAGGCAGGCTCCAAAATGAATGAGTATTTAATCTGAAACGTTGGCTGAAACGTAAATTGTCAAATGGAAATTGCCGGAGCGATACCCGACTTAAAAAGTCTTTGAATTGTTTCCTTGTAAATTGTTTCAAATAAAAGGGTAGAGTGTTTCTGATAAATGACTGACAACCCTTTCTCACTTTTAGGTCAGAAATACTTACTAACAAATTAACTTTTGATTGCAATCTCACAATCTCGTTGGTGAAATTGGCCCTAAAACTACGATTTCTCTGGCGCAGTGGTGAGCTCTGTAGTCTGGTAAGTCTTGGGTTCGATTCGCGGCGAGCACAATTTGGGAATTTACAATTTCTTAATTGTCTCTGGTCTGGTCAGGTGGGAGGCTTTGGCCGTGGCTAGTTACCACCCTACCGTCAAAGACTTGCCGCCAAGCGATTTAGCATTCCGGCACGGAAACCGATTAGGGGTGTGGGTTTGAATCTACACTGCCATACCCCTTCCCAGTTAGCCCGCTAAGATCTTAGACTGCATCGACACTTACCATCAGGTGAGATCAGAGACAAGGACTATCTTGTCATCGAATAAAAAAAAATTACACTGTTTATATAATGATGTCAATGAAGCGGAACTTTGTCAGAAATTTCCGTTCTAAGCGTTATAGTATTTTTTTTAATATTTTTAGCGAGCAAACGAGCGAGCGGATCACCTGATGTTAAGTGATTACCGCCACCCATGAACATTTGTACCACCTGAGGTATCACCAATGCGTTGCCGGCTTTTTAGGAATTTGTTGGTCCGCCCCTTGAATAACCCCATGTTGTGGGAACACCGTCGCAGGAAGTTGGTTCCACAGTTTCAAAGTACGTGGAAAAAAAAGATCTGGCAAGATAGTTCGACGGTTGACTGCACAAAATACTAACGAACCTACCAAAACAGTCAACAATGACGACCGAAGATATAATGTAGGTGTAAGCACGGGATCCACTCGAGGCAGCCGCGTCTCCAGCATCAGCACACAGTGTCAGAAGCCTCCGGCGCATTATTGCGACTTGTATTGCTCCACAAATAAACACCGACACCTCAGTGTTTGGATACATTTCTGTGTCGGCTCCCTAAGTCTTGTGTCAATATTTAAAGAGCTCACCTCATTCCTTGGTGATAGGGATGGAAATTGTATCGATGTATTTTATACTAATATTGTAAACTAGCTTTAACCCGCGGCTTCGCTCACGTTAGGTTCGATTTTTTAACCCCCTATTTAACCCTCTTGGGGTTGAAATTTTCCAAAATCCTTTCTTAGCGGATGTCTACGTCCTAACAGCTACCTGTATGCCAAATTTCAGCTTGATCGGTCCAGTGGTTAGAGCTGTGCGTTGATAGATCAGTCCGTCAGTCAGTCAGTCAGTCAGTCAGTCAGTCAGTCACCTTTGCCTTTTATATATTTAGATGAGAAAGTTTGTATGTGTGTGTGTGTGTGTTTGTTACTCTTTCAAGCAAAAACTACTGCGCCACTACCGCGGGAACTGCTTAATTTTTCGGAATAAAAAGTAGCCTATATCCAGGGTACAATCTATCTCTATTCCAAATTTCAGCCAAATCAATTCAGTCCTTGCAGCGTGATTGAGTAACAAACACCCATCCAAACTTTCGCATTTATAATATTAAATAGGATAGGATATAATATTAATAGGATTAAAAACTGCCGGATCAAAGTATTGATAAAAACTTTTTCGGCAAAAAAATCTTACCTTTGTTTCTTTCTTTCTGCACATCTATTCGTTAATTTAGATTTAATTGTCATTTTTATATATCATCGACATTCGATATCTCTTCCTATTTCGCAACAGTCCCTGCCCTATACTTGATGCGAATTATAAAAATCTGCACCGGCGGATTTTCAACTTTAATGCAAATGGCGGTAAAGCACCTCCAGCCCGGACTTTAGCTCTGAAACGCAAAAGTAGAAAGTGCTGGACCGCTCCTGGGATTAAACAGTGTGTACAGAATCCAAGACTTTATTTGTGAATAAATATTTCTCAGTTTACGTCAACTTATTATTTGACAGCTATTCGAAATATTTGTACTGGTTCAAGAGTCTCATCTCCTCTCTCTCTGCATCGTATTTCTCATAGCTGAGGGTCGTGACCCCTTTCAATAATACATGTTATAATGGCAGAAGTTTTCTTGGGATATAATGCTGTGGGTTCTTAGATCTTTTCGCAAACTTCTAGACCGAAATTTCGACTCTATAACTCTAACGATAAAACTTCGCTAGTATGGCTCATTCAAGCAAAACTCTTCTTATTAAAATGTGTGCCATAAAAGTTAATATAATCTTCAAACCAGCCATTGTGTCATATTAAGTTAATAATATTATTAAAAATTGATATATCGACCTATACGCAGAATAGAGTTACTTCTGCAAAATCCTTACTTTACAGGAGAGCGATTTGAAGTTTGTCTTGCCTGTAACTTTTTTCGTTATTTTTCTAGAGAATTGATTCTCATAGTATACTTTTGGAACATTATTATGCATTGATTACTATCAATAAACTCAATGCAAAACCCATAATTTGGAATTTAGGTGTTTCTATATGCATATGTGACGATTTTTTGCGGATGTCTCCATGTTCTATATGTATATGTAACCTTATACTTGGGAAAAGTGTTCATACCATGTCTATATATAACTTTTTTTTATGGAAATACTAATCTTCAAACGGTCTTATTTGCTGTAAAGAAAGAAATATAAATACAAAATAAACAGTGTTTCTTATTTCATAATAACACATTTATTAGTAAAAAAAAATCAACATAATTTGACTAATTTTTTTAATTACTAAGCATGTACCTACTATAAAATTGTCTTACAAAAAAATGTAAAAATTAATAATAAAATAACTGAAAGTACTTTGTATTTTATATAGGTAATACTAGCTTTTGCCCGCAACTTTGCTCACATTAAGTTCGATTTTTCAATCCCCTATTTTACCCCCTTAGGGGTTGAATTTTCAAAAATTCTTTCTTAGCGGATGCCTACGTCATAATAGCTATCTGTATGTCTTTCAGCCCGATCTATCCAGTGTTTTGAGCAATGTGATGATGATGAGTCAGTCAGTCAATTAGTCCTTATCCTTTTATATATTTAGGAAATTAAATTTAGGAACTATTGTGTAAATATGTAAGTAGAATGTATTAATAATCCTACTATAGAAACCTCAAAATGAAACTAATAAATAAATAATATAAAACATAAACATAAATAACGTATTAGGAACTATTATTTAGCATTAATAATAATCCTATTATAGAAAACTCGAATAAAACCAACGAAATAAAATTGCTACAAGGACAATATATAAGTTCTTTCAGGAGTTTTAAAAATAGTACAACCGAATATTGGCAAACAAAAAGGTTTAAAAACATTTTCTCTATTTTCCACAATTTTTCTGTGCGATTTATTATTGGCAATCAATAAGAAATCAATCATATCTAAGTTCTTCTTCGACTGAGCGTTATCCCACTAGGTGGGGTCCGCTTTCCGGCATGCTTTTGCCCACTTTTCCCGGTCTTGTGCATCCAATTTTCTTAATTTATTGGCTCTCATATCGGCGCCTACGAGGTCCAGCCAGCGCTTTCTTGGACGGCCGCGAGATTTAGCTCCAGGGACGGCGATGTTAAGACATCTATTACCGACGTAGCTTTGTGGTTTCCGTGCTACATGACCATACCATCTTAGACGGGCTTCTTGCAGCTTATCTCCGATGTCACGGACACTGAGCCTGCCGAGGATGTGATCGTTGCGTTGCCGATCGCAACGTGTAACATATCTAAGTTATTTATGTCTATATTATTAATATTTTAATTGAATAGATATTTTAAATCACGAAGAAAATAATATTGTGGTGGCAGAGATCCACTGGGTACCGCGCAAAATGAAAATTTTAAATTAATCAAAATAATGAATTTGTAAAGAAGATGCGGCACATCATCATCTCTAGAGTCGTTAGGTGCACTGTAAGAGTTAGTTGTAGATGGTGATTGCGTCCAGTGATCATCATATGGTTAGAATAAAAGGCATCACGACAATTTATGCGTATTTCACGGAGAAAGCATGGGAGTCGGTACACATTTTGGTGATGATATTCAAGACAAATTCCCAAAGCTAACAGCAGGGGAATTTTCAAAGTTGGACCGAGTTAAAAGTGTTAGGTCTAGTTGTTGCAATTGCAGGCGACGGTAGACATTATTTATTATCTTTTATAGAATTTTCAGCAACATGGTGCAGCCTTATGGCTAGTTTTGTCAGTAGCAAAAACTGGTATTTATCATTATATGCCGGCTGCAGTATAGATAATCGACTGTCTCTTACAGTTCCATCTGATATATCAATCTTCCCATATATCAGGGACCTCTTGCCTAATTTTTTCAGCTCCCTGTGGTAGTGCTGTTATTGTAAAAGCTCCACTACTGACACTGCCATTTTCTGAAAACAAAAATTAACATCATTAAAACGTTAAAGCAATTAACTACAGAAAACAGGTCTAAATAGTTTTATGTAGTTTTTTTATAAATACTTAACATAAAAAAAATTATTAATTTTAGGCTTTTATGGTAGTTTTCAGTTGAATAAGGATATATATCGCAATGTCAAACCAAGAATAAATGAATATATACACATATACCTCATAATTTCAAAATAATTTCCCTCGAACAAAGTAACTTGTGCACATTGTCCCGATATTTTTTACATGATTTCCGAATAATAAAGTAGTATGGTAAAATAATTAATATTATTGATTACTTATTAAAATATATGAATTAATGTTTAATAGGTGTAATGAATTGATATTTCTTTTTTTGATTATTTTTTGTAGTAAAATCTAACATTCCGAGGTATAATGTTCTATATGAATGTGGAACCGTTTAACTTAATTATTTAGCTTTAAAAATATATATCTGTAAAAATTATTATATACAACTATCTAAGAGCAATCTATGTAATATAATTACAAAGCTGAAGAAAGAAAATTCCATTCACTTACCTGGAACATTCATTTTTCCATTTTTTTTATCTCCACGGCATTTGTCGTATTACTATATTCAATTTTTTTTGACTTTAACGAAGGGAAGATCATATGATTTGAGCGTGTATTTTTAAGTTTGAGCACATATAGTAAAAAATAATAACAAAATTAACACGAAAATAGCAGATAAAAGTGTGAGCGTGTGCACACTATCATTTCGGAGAACATGAATACAACTACAGATGTGACCCTCCGATCGCGCTGATCTGGACAGTGAATACTGACACTTGTGCTGTCGGGCCCTTCTTCTTTGGAGAAATAAATTAAATGTACCTTTATTCGACTGGTATCTTTGGATCTACATAACTTTTTAAAATTTTGATTTCACTAGTAAATATTAGAGATCTTTTTAGGCTTAAAAATGCAATAAAAAATTTTTGTGCCATAATCATATATAACTCTATTCTACGTATAGGTCGATATCACTAAATCGAATTTTAAGTAATCATAAAGATATCAAACGGTTAGTGCATTTAATCTTTAGAAAAGAGTACAATAGCTTTTTATTTAAATAAACTTTTGCAAAGTGCTTTCGAATAATTTGCCTATGCTTTGCCAGCTTTATAACTATACCAACAGTTCTGTAATAAACTGAAAGAAACTGCTGTTTCATAACCCTAATGGTGATAGGCTGGTAATCAATCAGTTGATTTCAACATCCCAAAAGAAAATAGTTCCACAACAAGTGAGAATTACACACCTCAATCTGGAGGAAAAACTCAACAAATTACACGGGGCTAAGTGAGTTAAAAAGAAAACAAGAAGTCGGCTAATCAAAGCGAATGGGGGCCTCGAAGATAAATTTATTATTATCAGCTTAGTTTCCTACTAGAGAATTCTGCTCCTTGCAACGGTTAGATCCCAGAAGGCATCCTATCGCCGCAATTACACCGGGCTAAGAATTTCATTGCCAAATATTTTCCTTTTATCCGTAACTATGTGGTCCAAAGTGAAATAGATATCAGACTTTTGGGTTGCTGCTTTTGAAATCTTTATGTGAATATCTTTACTATTTGTTTTTAGTTGTTCACCGAAACCATTAGTTGTTCACCGAAACCAAGTTTATATTATTTCTCGATATTTATTTGGTATCCATTTCATTAATTCATAATTTATGTCTCGTCCTGCCTGTCTATTCATCCGCGGCACAATCGTACGTTTATAGTTTTTTAAATAATTTATTAGTTAAGAGAGAACCCTTAACTAATAAATTATTTAAACTATAAACGTTTTTAATTCTTGTTATCAATATGCCTAAAATAGTTATCGTGTATAGTTTATTTCATGCAAAGGAGACTTAGTTTAGACCAACATCAGCAGAGCTAGACCATATTGAATCGAAAAAATACCTTAAAATAGTTCTGCCGTTAAATAAGCCCTTGTTCTACAGAAAGTGCGATATTTTATGGACTACATTGACACATACAGATTGAAGAAAATCGCCTGATTATATAAATTGAGTATCAAAAATATAATTTTGATATAGTGGCACTTCATTGAATGTATACTTCAAAATAGTACTTTTATACAATGTACTCTACCATCATAGGGTTGGATAAAGTTAGGTATTGTCCAATCATTCATACCCACCTAATAATATACTATAAAGGTAATCCACCGAAATAACACCACAGACGAAAGGCTGTAATTAAGGCACCGCATCAGCCTATTCCTTGCACGGATCAGCCGAACTTCCCCCAGGCTTCATTATTGAAAGGTCGCAGTATTCCCGCCCATGTCGCGTCCCCTTAATTAGTACATCTGCTCTGATATTACGCCGAAAAGGTGTGTGCGCAACGGCTGACAGCAAAGTGCCACTGTGTAAACTTGGAACTGATCTAAGTATGTCATGCTCTCTTTAAACATTTCTGTGGTGGTGTCGTGTGGTGCGGGTTGTTACGTTCCCTCAAATATGGTTGAGCGAAGCAACGGCTGGACCATGCGTCATGCTCGTGAACCGGTGCCACCAACGGGAATGGGTCTACTTTCTGTCTGCCCATTTTAACATGTATTGGATTGTATGTACCTACGTATGCATTTTTAAAACTTCATTGTGGAAACACTATATACATAGCATGGTTTTGTTACCTATTGTAAAAATTTTTTTTTGAAAAGAGCAACTGCTGAGTTTCTTACCGGCTCTTCCCAGCAGAATCTGCATTCCGAACCGGTGGAAGATTTAGGATGTGTCATAAGAGCTACAAGTTGGCCTACTTGAAATAAATAAATTTTGAATTTGAATTTGATCTCTCTTCTTTTTATAAACCGATAGACGTCCACAGCTGGACAAAGATCTCTTGCATGGACTTCCACAAGCCTTGCTATGTACTGCCTAAATCCCTCTCCAAGGAGCACGGCTGCTCCATGCGCAGCCGTGCTAAGACAATACACTGTATAGTCAGATACAGTGTTACGATAAAACACTGTATCTGAAGATAATACGCTTGCCTGTGCGAAGTCGCCTCTGTACTTCTTTGCTAAAGGTTGTTCTTGTTTTTCTACTGATCTCATAATTTCTGATTTATTCAGCTTAATTTGCTAAACATATTATAATCTGGCTCTCTCTACATTTTAACTGACCCCTTCTAATAATAGTAGGAGTTTCTTAGGATAATACTACAGTGCAATGAGAATACAGATTAGTAGCATCAGTGGTCGAACCATACCATATTGTTTCCAGACAAATGAAATATCTGTTAATTTGCGCATTTTTCCCAAAATGTTATACTCCCTTAGTACCTACAACTGTGATATTCACTCCCTTTGCTGGTAACATATTTTACTTCTCCTAGAAACTGGCTCTCGTGTATCCAGTACCAGGTTCCTAAGGATTCCAAGTTTCGCTTCCAGTGTTATATCTCGGTTGTCCATCAGGGCGAACCACGAGTGCAGGTTTTTTCACTATATTTTCGTTCACCGTTGAAGCATGTGATATTTAATTGTTTAAACACACATAACTCCGACAAAGTCAGAAGTGCGTGCCCGGGATCGAACCCACGACCCCCGAATAGGAGACCGCAGTTATAACCACTGGGCTATCGCTGGCCCAATGTTTATACTACGTACCACTATAAACATTTTTATGCTAAGATATCTGTTTAAATTCTGCAAATCTGTTTATACTCAGATGATAGAGTAAAAATACTAACAGCGTGATCTTCCCCATTTTATATGTCCAGGACAGGGAATTGCTACTATTTAATATTTTCAATGTAATTTTATTACCATGTTTATGTTTTACTTACCATGCTTGTCTTAGAGTATGTGACACAGCTTAGACCATCTTAAGCTGAGTCCACACTTGGCGAATCAAGCACGAACGAAGCAAGCAAGGAACAATATTTGTGAAGCATAGACGGGCTTAGGAGCCTCGATCGAGCACGTTTAGAGCACGTTGGGGGCTCCTAAGTCTGTCCATATCACACGAATTTTTAACCGACTTAAAAAAAAGGAGAAAGTTCTCAATTCAACGCGTATTTTTTTTTTTGGCGATGTTACTTCATAACTTCGTCAAATCTGGACCGATTTCAATTTTTTTTTTTATTTGAAAGGATGTATCGTCAGGTTGATCCCATTTAAGTTTTATGAAGATCTAATGAATATCTTCGGAGATGGAGGAGTGAACTCCTCAATGAATAAGAGCAAATTGCTCGCAGTCATGGACTAGGTATGTGGATTGATCCTATGCAGCTACATCAAAAAGCTTAAAATAAAAAATATTAAAAAAAACCGACTTCAAAGGCAAACAAAATATAAAATAATTTTAGTTTGTACACCTATGTTGAAGTGGAGCTAGCGTCGCGCATCGATTCCATCCTTTCTATTCAGGCCTGTCCGACTTCAACATACGTGTACAAACTTAAATTATTCTATACTACGTAGTGGAGTTTGAAGGCGATTTTTTTAAAGTATTTTTATTTATTTCTATATGCGATACCAATCACGAACGAAGCGGTAAGTTTATATGCCTGGTTCGCTTCAACGTAGACGCGGCTTTTGATACCGAGACTTCTCAAAAGAGTCATTAAAAAGATCACATGAAGACCAAAAGCCATTACACGCTCATAGAAATACGAGTTTTCAAATTGCAATCCAAAAGTAAAGTTATTAGTTTAATTTAATTACTGGACCCTTCGGTCCTTTTACTTCATGAAAGGCTCAAATTCCATTTTATCCGGAATAGGTTTTCCAATTAAGGTCACCGCAGTGTTTGCACTTAAAATTGATAAAACAAATTATCGCCCCAAAGTTTCAGAGTCAATTTATACAACCGCTTTAAGTTTATTGCGATTACTTTTTTGTACGAAAGTTATTAATTAATTGGACATCGTACTGGCTAGATTGTATTACATGGTTGTGTGTGTGTGAGTGTCGTATTTGTATAAGTGTGAGCGAGAGAAACCACAACGCTGTTATTCTGCTAGGGCCCGACCGAGGGAAGTTCATGATTAATTAAATATACGTACATGTATTATTATCCTAAAATACTAATAAAATGTTCTTTACTTTTTTTTTGAAGTTTGGAAGGTTTTTTTATTTTTAATATAATTTTTCTTAATTTTTTTGGTAATACTAACAATCTATTATACTACCATCTTATATAAGTGTATAATGCATTAAATAAATTCTGATTCTGATTCTTGTTGGTGAAGTGTTCCCTGAAATTTTATCTGGCATTTTCACGCTCAAAATAAAGTTTTGTTTTTTCATTCATAGGTAGGTATCATCGCATCCATAAGTTCTGTGTAAACACCGCCTTACCTCACTCCAAACTTTATAAGCGTTTACCTTTAAACAATAAAAGTGCTCTTCATAAATCCCGTCCCCCCCGAGATTCCCGGGTAATTTATGTTGGAACTTTTCGGGAATTCAATTCCCGCATAAAACACCCATTGTGATAACGGATTAGTGGAGTAAATTGTTTTTTTTTTCTTTCCTTCTCTCTTTCGTTTGTTCTTTTCTCTAAGACTAATTTATTATTATTTATCCTCTAGTTTTCATAAGCTCAATGTTTTATTATGAATCAATAATAATTTTATTAATATAACTAGCTTTAACTCGCGGCTTCGCTCACGTTAGGTTCGATTTTTTAACCCCCTATTTAACCCTCTTGGGGTTGAAATTTTCCAAAATCCTTTCGTAGCGGATGTCTACGTCCTAACAGCTACCTGTATGCCAAATTTCAGCTCGATCGGTCTAGTGGTTAGAGCTGTGCGTTGATAGATCAGTCAGTCAGTCAGTCAGTCAGTCAGTCAGTCAGTCACCTTTGCCTTTTATATATTTAGATGTTTTTTTCTATTATTAGTCCTCTTATTATAAATCTTGTTTTATTAGCCGATGCAAAAATGACTGAGGAATTTCACTGAGGAACTAAATTTTTTGGCAGATTATGAATACAAACACTGGCAGAATAATATTATAAAAAAATTCGTTTAAACGTTGCATGGTGACATTGGCACTTAATAAATTTAATTCAAATAAATATAAGATATAATGCTGACCTATAGAAAAAATATAAGTTATTACGAAAACAATAACTATATCAATTTACTGTTTAGAATTTCTCGCTAAAAATAAACTCCATCCCTATATTGTGCTTCCCTCCAGGCGCTACATTGGATAGGTTACTAGGCAAAATTCTATTAAATCTTTCCATACCAAAAATAATTTACCCTTATAAAACGTCAAACTATCAGCCTCCGAAGAAAAATGGACGTAACAAAACAAAGTTACCTTTTCCATAAAAAATATTTAAACATAAATACACCTTATGCAGTTGACCATAAAGTACAAAATGTAACAAACAGTCTCATATTTTGCAATTATGTGAGGAATAACTTTTAATATAAGTTTACAGAATCGTTATTTTTTTGCGTTCAGTGGGAACATCTACACCTAAACGCATGAATTTTGGTTCGAGCACGTATTGAAAACGTCAAGGTCGACTATTGTAGTACCCATTCCTAACATAGTATTTACTTATTTTTGGTTAAACAGTAGTGGCAGGTACTGTATTTCACAGCTAATGTATAACGTCTTCTTGTCCTTCTTCTTTATCAACCAATAGATTCCCACTGCTGACATAGATCTGTTGAATAGACTACTACGTAATTCAGCCTTGCGCTACATGTATCTAGTAATTCTGCGACTCGTCTAATATCATCAGTTAACGCTGTTGTTAGTCGTGTTGTGTTTCACAACTAACGAAAATATTAAAATTCTTAAAAGGAAACGGATAAATGTGATCAGTCCCTCGGGTAAGTTGAAATTATTTTCCATGCGATCCAGGTGGAAAATTTGCTACGTGATAATAACTCAACAAAATCATTGAAAAAAATTGGAATCATTGATATGATACTGAATAAACCACTTCTTATTTTATTTTTGTTTTAAGAATCGCGTGCCTTATTTGAGCTATGCTCGGAGTATCCCTGCGAGATCAAATCAGAAATGAGGAGATCCGTAGGAGAACCAAAGTCACCGACATAGCTCAGCGAGTCGCGAAACTGAAGTGGAAATGGGCGGGGCACATAGTTCGAAGAGCTGATGGTCGATGGGGTCCCAAGGTGCTGGAGTGGCGACCCCGCACCGGGAAGCGCAGTGTTGGCAGACCTCCCACCAGGTGGACCGACGACATCAAGCGAGTCGCAGGGAGCCGCTGGATTCAGGCGGCGCAAGACCGAGGCCTGTGGAGGTCCATGCAGGAGACTTATGTCCAGCAGTGGACGTCTATAAGTTGACAAAGAAGAATAAAGAAGAAGTGCCTTATTTGCGACAGGAGATGCGATTGTGTAGGTTAAGTAACGTTGACCTAAACTGTTAACAGGATGGTCCGAATTTGGTATTTTACCACTTCAGTTGAAGTGGTATTGAAGAAATATGAGATAGTCCTTATCACTGGTTCTCCTACGGATCACCTCATTCGACCATACACATACTCGTAGGCATATAAAAATAACAATGGTACATTATTATAAAAAAATACCTCTTAATTTCACGAAAGCTGTGTAAATTACAATTAAATATTTGTGTGTCACATTACAGAGAACTGATTTAAATATCAAATATGCAGCTCATTTCCATTTATGGTCATTCATTGTTTATGGTGATCTCATTATCTTGGTGTTGCATACAATTTGTATAATTCGTTATTATGATCTAGGTCTGGATAGGCCCTGGCAAACTTCTGAATGATGAGCATATTATTAATAAAATTTTTAACTTTTTTTAGGGTTTCGTAACCAACGGGACCCTATTACTAAGCCTTCGCTGTCCGTCCGTCCGTCCATCCGTCTATCTGTCAGCGGGCTGTATTTTTTGATCTGTAGACAGTTGAAAGTTTCAGAGAATGTGTATTTCTGTTGCCGTTATAACAACAAATAATAAAAATAAAAATTAATTAGAAATTAAAGGAGGCTTCCCTACTAGAACTCGAACCTACCAGAACTCGCATACGAAGAGTTTCGTACCACAAAACGCCGAAAAAAACACGTTTCTAGATCATGAAATACAGCCCACTGACAGACATAGGTACGGACGGACGGGCGGACAGCGGAAGCTTAGTAATAGGCTCCCGTTGGTTACCCTTCGGGTATGGAACCCTGACTTTACAGAATAGCCCAACTGGAATGGATATCTTTATGCCATTTTCCCTGCAAAACTAGCGTGTCGTTGTTCTAAAGATGATTAAGCATTGTAGTGTAACGATCGCAATGGTCTCTGATTGGCTGAATTAATGGCGTTAATTCAGCCAATCAGAGACCATTGTTGGTACCGGCTGCGTATACTGGTATACTGATAGTGATACTGTGAGTATACTGATGCAATCATTTTTAGAAAATCGACATGCAGGTGTTTTCATATTATGTCATGTTACCGTAATTCGCAGCAGCATCGCGTGATTGTAACCCAAACAATCATAGTATTTACATGCAGCATATTTCAGATAAGTTCCTAGTAATTGTTATCACTTCGGATTCCGCGCGTGCTTGGGAGACGAATCCTATAGATAGGTATGCGGGAGTCGATCGGGCTGTTATCAAGTGATGTATCGCTTCAGGCATTCGTTCAGAGTATTTGTTCAAGGTAAAGAGTCTGGTAAAGAGGCCACTTGTTCGACATAATAGTTTTCCGGTAATTCCGTAGTATTCCGGTAATTAAAAAAAAATCTGAAGTGGTATTCTCTGAAAATGATTGTATCAGTGTAACGATCGCAATGGCCTCTTATATCTGTAAACTACATAATATTATTTTAGCTCGCATAGCTAGCTTTCAAAAGTGGTTAAACTCTAAGTTGGTGAGCTGATCTAAGTAAATTAGTACGTGTTGTAGGTTGCCCTTACCAATTACAATTAAAAGATAATAAACAAGACTAGCTTTAACCCGCGGCTTCGCTCACGTTAGGTTTGATTTTTTAACCCCTTATTTAACCCTCTTGGGGTTGAAATTTTCCAAAATCCTTTCTTAGCGGATGTCTACGTCCTAATAGCTACCTGTATGCCAAATTTCAGCTCAATCGGTCCAGCGGTGGTTAGAGCTGTGCGTTGATAGATCAGTCAGTCAGTCAATCAGTCAGTCAGTCACCTTTGCCTTTTATATATTTAGATTATGCCCTTAATATTGACTGAGTTAATATTACGCTTTGATTTGTTACTCCTGATACTTTAATATTCTTTGATTTATTTTTTATTTTCTTGGTAGTTTATAATGAAAAGTAGAAAAATTGTACAGAAACGTTACAACATCCACACAAAATTCATGTCAAATATATTAATATCAGTCTAGACAGTTTCGAGGCGGATTAAGAGTTATGCAAAACGTCAGGGTGTCTAGACTCACGGAAAGTCTACAAACAGCGCCTTTTGAGCGCTGCTGCGAAAATATTTAGGTATTTTTTGGAACTTGAGTACTTTGAGAACTATATTTTTCAACAAGTTTACATTAAAATTGAATGCTAAATCCCTTTTAGGGTTCTTTAACTTTCCCAAAGGGTGCCAACGGGACCCTTTTACCAAGCCGCTGTCCGTCCGTCCGTCTTTCAACCGGCTGTACCTTCTGCTCTGTATTTCTATTGGTGCTCTAACAAAAAGTAATAAAAAAGTTAAAAATATGGTATTTGACAATTTTTTGGAACGAAGTTCCTTATCGCGTGTTGTGAAAGGGGGCTAGACGGAAAAAATTCTTACGAAAAGTTGTCACGACACTTTTTGCTATAGTAAGCTATTGTAAGCTATGCGGCGTCGCATGTTTCTCTGTCTGTCTCTCTCTCTCTTATAGAAAGCAAGCCAGATATTTTCATTTCTATTTCGCATTGAACTTCGTTCCATCCGGGTGTCCCTTGACACCTCTCAAGTTTTTTTTTATATACCTACTTAATATTATACCACAATGCCATTTTTCTTTTTTTTTAATTTTAATTAGTCTCGAAAATATACGGCTTCTTCATCTTCATGTTAGAAAAAGAGAGCGCTATTGCAACATGACGTCACGATTCAATAGCTCCATCTCTTCATACAAAATTTCGTTTTAGAAAGAGACGGATAAAGTCGTACTAAAACAGCTTATAACTTATTTGTTTTTTGACCGATTTATTTTATGGTTTACAAATGTTATTCTTACATGTTATATTTTCTATTACAATTAATGAATATCCACATTTTGACAATAGTCACCCAATTAAAGAGGATTTCCATACGATGGACTTGCTTTTGCTTGATCCTAATAAGTATAGGTGGTGTTTAATCTTATACAATGATATGGAACCCTTTGTGTGTGAGTCCAACTCACACTTGACTGTTTTTTTAAGAATCAGAAAAAGAAAGAAAGAAGATGATTTAGGTTGGGTTGGTGAAACCGACAATATGGATTCTATTAATTGACCCATTTATCCATCTTGGTGATATAATATATCCACGATGAAACGTGACCCATGTAGTTGCGAACTACCAGGACCTTATGACTATACCTAGTAAGCAAATAATAATATTTGATTCCTCCATTATCATTGCGTTATGCGTACAATATAATAATAGAACGCGCACCGATTGTCTGCTCTAATTTATGTTTGATGTAGGTGACATACGCGGACATTTAAAGGATAGAGCGTCCATTGGGTGCCTTAAATTGATATTGAAATGAAATGAATGAAATGAATACACTTTATTGTACACCACATCATCATCATCATTATTTCAAGCGATACATGTTCACTGCTGGGGGTAGGTCTCTTGAAACGATCACAGAACACGACCCAGTGTTAGGCACCGGCGCTGATACATAGACGAGAACATCAAAACACAAAACTTGTACATCGCGTTACGATGTGGTTATCGTAATTCGTTGGTGAATTACACTAAATCAACTGTACTTTTATGCTATTTAAGTAAGAATACAAGACGTAGTTTTGGCTTTTCAATTCAAAATTTGCTGCTTTAAAAAGTTTTTACCGCTTAGATAGCACCCCGTTCGTACGTCACCAATACCCACACACACTAATGCACGGTCTTCTGTGCAAGTCAGTTGAACAAGGTGAGCGTTCGGAACGCCAGATCTAGTACGTCGTAGGTACATTTATATTGACGGTGCCAGGTTATTGCGCCGCGCCTGAAATTGTCAACGTATATCATGAATGTAATCATAGTCAACAGAAGTGATGCTCTTTTGGGGTCCCAAAGTGTTGTTGTGGTGACCCCGCACTAGCGAGCGCAGTATAAGCAGACCCCCCACTATAATAGAGTTAGTTAGAGAAATGCATAAGATATTTGTCTGCTATTACTTACTTCGCGCACCTGAATTTTTTTTGTTTTGAAAGTTTGATCACACTGTGCAGTAAGATTAAAATAAGATTGAAATGGTTAAGAATAATTTAGAAAATATTGTAATCCGCTCGATTTTCCTTAATAAATAAATAAATAATGAGTCGTAGGGAGCCGCTGGACATAAGCGGCGCAAGCCCAAGCCTAGGGGAAGTCTATGCAAGAGACCTTTTTAGTATTGGACCTCTAATCGTTAACAGGAATGGGGACATCATCGATTGTCCCGTCTATCGCCAATATAAGTTTAAACGTCTTCGGCATATCAAAAGCACATATTGGCGGAGCCCAGTTAAATGTTATCTATAGCAAATAATTGTTCGTCGGTGGGTGGGAAACGAGTGTCCACTGTCCAAGTTTAACCAATCGGGGCAGATAAGTGACAACTAATAGATAAAATGTAATGAAAACTGTACTACTCATTCGACCCCACTTGAATGTGTTAAAATCGCGTGAATCGGTTCAGAAACCTCGGAGTAATCGGTGGACATACATAGAAAAAAAAAAAGATACCGGCCGAATTGATAACCTCCTCCTTTTTGGAAGTCGGTTAAAAATGAATGAAGGCTTTATGTGCACAGCCAAACTAAAAGCAAGGGTTATATGATTTATGAAGTCTATGTATGTATGTATATGGGTTGAATGTACACTGCCATACCCCTTCCAAGTTAGCCCGCTGCCATTTTATACTGCATCGTCACTTACCATCAGGTAGATCGCAGTCAAGAACTATCTTGTCATGAAATAAAAAAAATTAAATAAATCATGTTGTAATTAAGTTGGAATACCCTCGAAGGAAGTTGACTCGACAGTTTGGTAGTTCTATCATCGCTATAACTTTATTAAAATAAAAATAGTGTTCATAGCTTTGAGTTCATAGTTACTTCTACTTAATATTACTAGTGGTTCGCCCCGAACTGAGACCTCGCGATATCCCATAATTCCCAAAAGTTTTAATTATATATTGTAATAATTAACTTTTAACATTAGACGCAATAATAGTTGACATAAAACTGTTTTACTGACACAGCGCCATCTATTAGCATTAGTGAAGCTATTAGCTTCACAATAATGCTAATAGATGGCGCATTAAAATTAAATAATTTCGTTTCTTTATAACATTTATCTAATTTTAGTATTTGTTATTCAAGTACAGGATATAACTGAATTTTCAACCAAGTTTCACGTTCTAATATTCAGTAATTCAGAAGTTATAGGGCTCTGACAGACATTTGGACGTACACACTTCTCTGTCTAGTAGGCAAGCGCCCTAGTTGACTCAGAGAACTCGCTTCGCTCGTTCAATTAGATCTGGGCAAAGCACAGCGTGTGAAGATCAAATGAGTCTGAGTTCGTTTGCCTTATTGGTTTAAAGTTCGTTATTATTGGCTTACTAATGAAATTAGTTCGTTAGACAAATGTTTGCGTTGGCTTGAAGTTAACTGGAATGGGTTTAAAAATCTGTTGGCTGATTTTGAAGAGGATTTCCATACTTCCTACGTAAGTTGTTGTATCCCCAAAACGCTTACGTGACGCGTTAATTGTTGTGAAGGTCAATAAAATGGTTTAAGCCGTCGTTTTAATAACGATACAACTTTATACGTCTTCAGAGTATGTTAAAAAATACTGTTTTTAATTTTTTTTTAAACGAACACATAAAATAGGTTGGCTTGAAGTTAACTGGAATGGGTTTAAAAATCTGTAGGCTGATGCTCAATGCTTCATTCAGCTCAGCCAACGTCGGCCCACTTGTGGGCCATTCTCTTCTGGAATGAGAAGGTAAGAGGAAATTAAAGGAAATTTTTATTAAGGACTTTTTCACTGACTGAAAAGCCATTCGTATCTATATAAGATTTTGTTTTTCTGTGGATACAATTTAAGTAAGAAAAATATTAATTTATATTGCTACTAAATTATTTAGTATTAGTGCAAGTTAGTTATTATTTATTGTTCTGCACGAAAACTTGCCAACAAACTGCCTGTGCAATTTAGCGGGATAAACGTTCTTTTATTAACATACTAGCGGACCCGACAGACGTTGTCCTGTCTTAACTATGAATATTGAAACTCCCCTTTTTACCCCCTTGGGGAGAGAATTTTCAAAAAATGTAAAATACGTAATTCTTTATTTTTGATCAAGAGCCAAAATATCAAGTTTCATAAACATAACTTGAAAAATAACTTGAAGAACGAAGGACTATCATACAAACATTCAACCCCTATTTAATCCCTTAGGGGGTAGAATTTTTAAAAACTGTGAAACACCTACTTTTTTGTTTTCAATTTAAAGCCTAAGTACCGAATTTTATGGGTATAGCTTGAAAAATAACGGAGTTTCATACAAACTTTAACCCCCCTTTTTACCCCCTTGGGGGGAGAATTTTCGAAATATGTAAAATACGTAATTCTTTATTTTTGATCAAGAGCCAAAATATCAAGTTTCATAAACATAACTTGAAAAATAACTTGAAGAACGAAGGACTATCATACAAACATTCAACCCCTATTTAACCCCTTAGGGGGTAGACTTTTTTAAAAGTGTGAAACACTTACTTTTTTGTTTTCAATTTAAAGCCTAAATACCGAATTTTATGGGTATAGCTTGAAAAATGACGGAGTTTCATACAAACTTTAACCCCCCTTTTTACCCCCTTGGGGGGAGAATTTAAAAAAAATGTAAAATACGTAATTCTTTATTTTTAATCAAGAGCCAAAATATCAAGTTTCATAAACGTAACTTGAAAAATAACTTGAAGAACGAAGGACTATTATACAAACATTCAACCCCTATTTAACCCCTTAGGGGGTAGAATTTTTAAAAACTGTGAAACACGTACTTTTTTGTTTTCAATTTAAAGCCTAAATACCGAATTTCATGAGTATAACTCGAAAAATGACGGAGTTTCATACAAACTTTAACCCCCCTTTTTACCCCCTTGGGGGGCGAATTTCGAAAAATCCTTTCTTAGTGCTCGCCTACGTCATAAAAGGAACCTACTGTCAAAATTTCAAGTTTCTAACTTCAGTGGTTTAGGCTGTGCGTTGATCGTCAGTCAGTCAGTCAGTCAGTCAGTCAGTCAGGACAAGCCTTTTTATATAATTATAGATTGTGCAACAAGTGATAAAATAAATAAAAAAGTCACCCAGTCATGCCGCAACAATTGAACCGATTTAGTTGCAATTTGGCACAGAGCTAGTTTATAGTCTTGATTAGCGTATAGGCTACTTCTTATCCCGAAAAATAAGAGAGTTGCCGCGGGAATTAAAAACCTCAATCTCATAATTAAAAAAAACCTTTAGGGTTTTCCTAATCGTTCGCGAAAACGAAATTGAAAGAAGGCGTCACCTAAACATGCTTATGAAGCTCGTAAAAGGTAGGCAACTTGCTTATGAAGCTCGTAAAAGGTAGGCAACTTTGGTGAAAATAGGCATAGGTGTACGCATGTCTAAGGGCCCTCGCGCTCCAGTGTTTCAAAAGCTGTGACCTGTCAAATCCAGGTCAGGTCAGATAATGCAACTACCAGTTCGCCTCGGCGGTGCCATGTGTTTAGCTACAACCGAACAACGCCTACGCTCTATTATAAGAGCTGCGACCGCTGGTATTCTACTAGTCGAATGTAAATTCACGCTTATTTCCATATCCAATACTAATCTACTAGCTGACGCGCTGGGGTCCGCGTGGATTAAGTTTTAAAAATCCCGGGGAAACCCTTTGATTTTCAGGTATTAAAAGTAGCCTATGCCCTTTTCCAGATTCTCAACTATATTTGTGCAAAAAATCACGTCGATCCGCTGCTTTGCTGTACGGTTGAAGGACAAACCAACAAACACTTTCGCATTCATAAAATACCTACTAGCTTTTATTTTAGGGGTTGAATTTTCAAAAATTCTTTCTTAGCGGACGCCTACATCATAATAGCTATCTGCATGCCAAACAGCTCAATCCACCCAATGGTTCGGTGGTTGATAGATCAGTCAGTCAGTCACCTTTTCCTTTTATATTTTTATAGATATTAGCTGAAGCCCACGACTTCGTTCGCGTGGATTAAGTTTTTTAAAATCCCGGGGGAACTCTTTGATTTTCCGGGATTAAAAAGAGCCTATGCCACTCTCCAGATCCTCAACTATACCCATGCAAAAACAAGTCGATCCGTAGCTCTGTGCGTGAATGAAGGACAAACCATTTTTGTTTGTCACAAATCAACCATCAAATACAATTCCGCAGACCAACTCATGGTTCTTATCATCGAACTAATAAGACATTGTTTAGTTTCGGTGAGCCATCGATATCAAAAGAATATTGATACCCAGAAATATTCTTTTAAAATCGATGGCTCTTTTGAAAAATGAGATATTTTTTCACAATAAATGTTCTTTTTAAATAGTGTAGACCAGGTTCTTATCGTCCCGCCTAGGTACAATAAAATTATTATTTTATCAACATCATAAAATAAAAAATATAAGTATCATCTACCTATTATACAAAAGATATTATCAGTAGGTGCTTACGTTTTCAATTTTAGAATTTAAATTCAAACATTTAATTGAGAGCTACTGTATAGAACGATTCATTAATAAAAGAAATCGTTGTATAGTTTACGACATTGTTAATTAATAACAAATAACTCTGTAACCCGAAACTGTACCATACCACAGAATACATAATAGTACCACAACCATACGTTGTTTCACCTACTAAGTATCCAAATTGTTTTAAACAGTATTAGCCGTTATTAGAAGGGCATTAATGGTAATTTTTGTGTGGAATAATTTGTAATTTCGTGTGACTGTTAATTTTAGGGCTGTCAATTACAATTAGTTGTAGAATTATTTTTGGACCGTACTTGTATTTTCTTCTCATCTTCGTCCGATCAAATAATATTTTCTGTCATTCGCAGTAAGACTACATACACTACCAAGTGAGGTGAGTGAGTAAATTAAAAAAACCGGTCAAGTGCGAGCCAGTCCTCACAGCTCGCTGACAGACAGACGAACAAAGGAGTAATAGAGTTCCTTGGAACCGTTCGTGTAAAGAACCTTAAAATCAAGCCTCAATAACCCAATGGTTAAAGATGAATGAATGACAGTCTACATATATTCCTCGGACCATAATTACTAATCGACATTTCATTCAATAAAATCGGTTTAGTTAGGTGCTACGGTGGAACATAATAATAGATACCTACATAGAATGCTAAAATTATTTTTGGCTTAGCCATACTATTGGTAAAAAAAACGTTTTTTAGCTCCAAATAGGGGTATGACTATGAGTACACTGGCATACCTGCTATACCCCTTCCAAGTTAGCCCGCTACCATCTTAGACTGCACCATCACTTAGCATCAGGTGAGATTGCAGTCAAGGGCTATCTTGTCATAGAATAAAAATAAAAAAAAAAATAGGCAACCCTAGCCGATAAGTTACAAATTCGAGAATCTCAAGTGTTCTTAAGTAGTGTGTTGATTCAATGGAGTGATTTGTGGTTGTTATATTTCAATACACATTATAATCAACCGTTTTGTTATATACTCGTCTCGTGTTGTACCTACACATACAAATAATAATAGGTGTGTGAAATTGTATGGCACTCTGTCTTCATCGAAAGGTCGATGACCTTTATAACGTTTTTTGAAGACCTCTGGCTCAGCGCTTAGATTCTACCAGCAAGTCAAAAGTGGTGGTAACATTCCTTAAAAAGTTTCATGCTCAAGAAAATCATGTTTTAGGGGTCGGTTAAAACTTAAAAACAA
Source organism: Hipparchia sbordonii (assembly GCA_038048805.1). Taxonomy (NCBI): domain Eukaryota; kingdom Metazoa; phylum Arthropoda; class Insecta; order Lepidoptera; family Nymphalidae; genus Hipparchia; species Hipparchia sbordonii. The sequence continues at coordinate 823,155 of CM076113.1, forward strand.
GTGAACTTAATTTGGCAACGGTCGTGTGAGATCATCTGTGGCTATAATTGAAAAATTATAGGTATCGCGTTTTTTATCTCCTTGACCTATACGAAAGAACGATAAAATAGCTGCCTATTTTACGGAATTATCATTCGCGTATCATACCTACACATCACGTCATGATACTACTAATGTTATCTTAAAATAAGTATCTGCTTAGATGCATACTTTATTTAGTCTAAGAAAATCTTCAGCGAATTATAACAATATCAACAATATGTATTAGCTTTTCTTTCTGTCTGGTTTATCTGTAAGATCACAGTCAACAGATACGAATAAAAATTGTACTTACCTTATCTTTTTATTTTGTACTTTTTTCTTCAACAAAAATGTTAAAATATAAAAATTCTTTTTAAAAAACGACTTCAAACGAGTGAAATTCAATCAACGGGATTCATCCCCTAATTATCCACCCTTAGATTAATTTTAGAAGGAGAATATTTTCTTCTTTAAATCAGTCCACTTTTGAGATTCCTTTTGAATGAAAAAAAAAAGAAATTAATGGAAAAAATTGAAAATAATGAAATGCAAAAAAGAACCATTAGAATTGGTTCACAGCTGATGACGTTATTGCATAAATAAAAACTAGGGTCGAATTGAAACCATACTTCGTTTTTTGGTCGGTTAAAAACTTAAAGTTTTAATTACTACACCAATAAATAAATTAATCAATTCATGATTATAAAAATTGTAAAAGCTTTTTACAATCACGACAAGATTTCTGTTGGTAATTTGTACCAAATAGATAATGTAATTTGGTAATATACCCCTAGGTATATTAAATCTAAGAATCATGAGGGTGGTTTAACTATACGAATTACGAACGTCAAACGCTATTGTTTGAGGTACGAAAGCAGAAAAACTCAATAATGAGAAAGTTGAAACTACAGAATTGGATAGGTAAGGCAAATATCTAAAGCCTTAAGTACGAGAAAATATAAGTTTTGATCCCAACTCACTGAACCAAGTGATTCATTGATCCACGATAAAAAAGCTCGAATATAAAAAAAAAAAACAAAAAGCTCGTAGGTATACAGTACCTATAGGAAGGTTCTACAAAAAGTTAACATAAAAACGTGGTATCACCTCTAATCTTACAAGCTTCCACTTTCCTACAAACGTGCCCGAAAGGACCGGTTAGGTGTGCGAGCGAGACGACCATACCCATCCCCATATGTGTAAGGGAGACGAAAAACCAACAGGGACCGCAACACAAACACGCTTGCACGAGATAAACTATCTAATATTCCTTCTTGGATCTGCATTTATTTTTTCCAATCTATTTTATACTCCATTACTTATGGTTTAAGGTTTATTGTTCAATGTTTTCGGTCTGGATATAGGATGTAATGGTCAGGACACATAGGTGTGCTGACATGAGCTGGTCAATTCAATTCTATCAGGGGTTTCGTGCCGTGAAGTAGGTGGGTATTCTAGCTGTATGCAGTTTTTGTTTCGAAGATTTTCTATGTTCGACTGTTATAAGAAGTTTTCGGCTTTTATGAGTAGGTACGTTAAAACATTGTCACAGTTTTTTTAAATGTTTGCTTAGGGTCGTGACCCTTTTCCATTATTCATATAATGGTAGGAGTTTTCTTGTGATAATAAGGAAGTGGAATCCCAAATTATTTTGCATAACTACCTCCTTCTCCTATTTACCACAGAACTGCGAGAAGTTGTGAGCGTTGGCATCCTTATGTGGTAGAAATCCAACCTACTCGAACGAAACGCTTTAATCCAACGTTTCTGATAAGAACCGCTAAAGTGTGGAACATTCTTCCAACATCCGTGTTTGCCACCTATAATTTGAGTACCTTTAAGAGTGAATAGGCATCTTCTAGGCAAGTGCGCTCCAATCTTGACCTCATCAGTGCTATCCAGTACTGATTGTCGTCAAGCACAAGCCTACTTCGGATTTAAAAAAAATATATTTTGTCCAATAATCCGCTTCCCTGAATTTTCCGAGAACCAAAACCGGGATTTTCACCGCTCTTCTAGACACATCTATTCATAAAACTCGAAGCTTATTATAATCTGCGCGTGCCATAAGAGTATTTGAAGACACAAAAACTTAAAGTGAGCCTATTATAAGCCGTTTTAATTTGCTCAAAACCATTACACTAACTGTAATCAAGTTCCCGCGACTAAGTAACTTTATTGCACTATTACTTGGATAAATAGTTGTAGCGCTAGTTGCTAGTGGAACGGTTAAAATGGCATAAAGGTTCTTTCATACGTGCTGCGACTATCCAAAAAGTTACCAGGTACACCGTTGTGTGAAACAGCTTTATGACATGTGCCATCATTTGTTTTCGCGACAGATTCAGGCATTAATTTGGGCTAGAGGATGACGACCTCCCTGGTGCAGTGGTCTGGAGTTCAGTTCCCGGCGGGGGCAATTCGGTAATTTATAATTTCTGAATTGTCTCTGGTCTGGTCTTGTGGGAGGCTTTGGCCGTGGCTAGTTACCACCCTACCGTCAAAGACGTGCCGCAAAGCGATTTAGCGTTCCGGCACGATGGCGTGTAGAAACCGATCTAAAAATGTATGTATCTTTTTATCGTACAGTTATAACGTGTCATAAAAACCACAGACTGGTCTACTTGAAATAAATAAAATCCTTACTAATATTATAAATGCGAAAGTGTCTTTCTTTGTTGGTTTGTCCTTCAATAACGCTGCAACAGAGCTACGGACCGACGTGATTTTTTGAATTTGTATAGTTGAGGACCTGGAGAGTGACATAGGCTCTTACTTTTTATCCTAAAAAATCAAAGAGTGCCCGCGGGATTACAAAAAATAAATCCACGCAGACGAAGTCGCGGGCATCAGCTAGTCTTGAATAATTTTGAAAAATCATTTTTAGGCCCGTTAAGGTCTCCCATAGTCTGCAATACCGACTATGTGATCGGTAAATCTTAGGTGAGCGACTAGTTCAGGTTAAACTTTTTTTTATACATTATAGGCACACGCTTGACCACCATCACACCTGATGGAAAGTGATGATGTGGTCTAAGGTGTGACGCGTTTGCCTAGAAGATGCCTATTCACTCTTGTTTTAAAGATACCCAAATTGTACGTGTTAGGAAACACAGATCTTGGAAGAGCGTTCCAGACCCTAGCCGTGCGGATCAGGAATGAAGACTTAAAGCGCTCAGTGCGTGTGTGAATAGAATAGAATAGAAATATTTTTTTATTCAAATAAACTTATACAAGTGCTTTTGAATCGTCGATGAATCTACCATAGTGCATAGTTCGGTCCTCAACAGATTCGTAAGCCAGTTGTTACTCATGCTTCCTAATAGTAAAACTTCCTTTCTAATTAAAGTAACCCGATACAAAGTTTACAGAATATCGTATGTCTTATCAATACGTGCTGCTGAATCATCCGGGCATTGGGTCAAGGGTGACGTCATGTTATTCAAAGCCTTACTGATACTGAGTAAGCGAAATTTTGAAACGATCACTTTTTCCGGGGTTTACTTTAGTTATCGGTTTTACTTCATCACATTAACATCATAAGAGAAGAATCCACTTCAACACCTCGCTGCATCTTTTCTAAAGCCTCAATAGCCCAACAGTTAAAGGTGCGGACTGAAAACTGTAAGGTCGCAGGTTCGAATCCCACTCGTTGCACTACTGTCGTACCCACTCCTAACACAACCTTTCCGCTTATTTGGAGGGGACAGGAACAAGTCAACTTCAGCTTGGCTAATATTCTTTAAAAAAAAAACTACACGCGGACGAAGTTTCGGCCTTTTAAATAATTTAATAAAGGTTAGACTTCGAAATGTATACCTAATGTTAACATGCAAAAAAAATTATTCCTGTTTAATTCTTAATTAGAGATGACGATTACAATACAGTAGGTCGCCCGTCAAAGTGCAGAGTAAGATTTTAATCGATGACTCAATATTACACAGTAGGTACTTCCTTTTATATAACTTTGTTATGACGATTCGATTGACTTCCTGCTGTAGTCGAGATAATGCAGTTAATACCGTTAGTATTTTTTTCCGATTCAAATATATAAAGGAATTGGCTGAAAGGCATACAGATATCTATTATGGCATAGGCATCCGCTAAGAATGAATTTTTGAAAATTAAATCCCTAAGGGGGTAAAACAGGGGTTTGAAAAATCGAACTTAGCGTGAGCGAAGCCGTGGGTAAAACCTAGTATTATGTATATGCAAAAGTGTGTTACTTCATTTGTCCTTCAATCACGTGGCAACGGAGCGACTAATCGACGTGATTTTTTTTTAAATTTTTATTCGATGACAATATAGCCCTTGATTGCGATCTCACCTGATGGTTAGTGACGATGCAGTCTAAGATGGTAGCGGGCTAACTTGGAAGGGGTATAGCAGTATAAATTCAACCCATACCCCTAATCGGTTTCTACACGCCATCGCATTCATTTGCAGAACAGACTTGGCTTTTAGTGACATACGCTACCTACCTACCTACTACTTATCCTGGAAAAACTAAGAGTGGGGTTCTTCGAAACCTAACTCATCTTGGGCAGAGTTTGCAGAAAAAAAGCAATTGTGGGTAGTTTGTATAAGGAACAAAATCTTTTCCTCGCAAGAAAATAAAATCTAGATGATTTTACGCATACAGAATAATATATCTACCTTGCATCCTATATGCGGGCGTTTCAATATTGGAAAACGTTTGAAATATTTTTTTCCAAAAGGCGATTGCCGATTCAGTTATTCCACGGAATTTTATTTCACGTTCCAATTTATTTTCATTACATTCAACAATAAATTGGAATTCTTTATCGAACAACTCTCTTTGAATTTCGACATGGAATATTTCGCTAACCGCACTCTCAATTATTTTATCCGATTGAATACATATTTATAATATTTTTCATATCTTAGGTGAATACCTGTCACCATAAAACTTAATTTTTTTTAAATATTTCAAATGTTACAATAAAACTTATGCTTAATTATTTCATTGCTATAGAAAAGAATAGAATAGAATAGAATAGAAATATTTTTTATTCAAATAAACTATTACAAGCACTTTTGAATCGTCAATGAATCTACTACTGGTTCGGAATGCCTTTCCTGCCGAGAAGAGCCAGCAAGAAACTCGGCGGTTGCTCTTTTCAAAAAAATAAAAATTTTACAATGGTTATTGAAACTATGCTATGTATCCAGTGCTTCCACGATGAATTTTCCTGAGTACAATACAGGTAAAAATAAATACAATACAAATACAAATAAATACAATCCAATACATGTTAACACAGGCAGGCAAAAGCAGACCCATTCCCGTTGGTGGCACCCGTTCACGAGCATGACGCATGATTCAGCCATTGCTTCGCTTAACCATATTTGAGGGAACGTAACAACCCGCACCACATGACACCACCACACGCTATAATCTACTTATCAAAAAAAAAAGTAGGAGATCCCAAGAAATAAAGGACGCAGAAACAAAGTTATGACACAGCTCATCGAGACTATCGGATGACCGATGACTATCGGAATGACGTTTTCGCTGAAAGACAATTCACGTTGGATGACATAAAAGCAGGGCACTTAGCTAGCCAAAACACAATTCATCTAGATGACACAAAAGCAGGGCCCCAAGTCTACTATTTTACATGTCATTGTCATTGAACTGCAATACAATTACAATTCAATAATCATTGGTCCAAAATTTCGTAGTCTACTAAATTCACAATGTTTGTTCGATTTCTTATAATTGGATTGTAATTCAATGATGCCTCGGTATTGCCATTAGCTTAAAAAGCGTTTGCCGAAATGAGTTTCAAAAAAAACTACATATTAAAAACGTTTATTTAAGCTAGATTCAAAGCTAGATGTGTCAGTGGCAAATCATCGGAAAACAATTGTGACGCCATTGAATTAGTAGACTACCAAAATTGCTAAAAGTAGCAATTGGGATGTCATTGATAGACAATTGAACTACAATTGCAATAGCAGACTTGGGCCCCAGATTACTCAGTCAGTAGAAAGTCAACGAACACTTATTTCATATAGGCTACCCTATGGCTCGACTCTACCACCGCCGCGTCCATTCGAAATGCAGATTCTACTGAGAAGACCTACCGAAATAGAAGCTGCGTAAGAAAGTGTGTAAGAAATGTCATAGGGAAACACTAAAATCTATAGAACATTTTTCAAAAAAAAAACCCGAAAAATTTAAAATAAAATTTTCGAAACTAATATTTTCTTTATTCCGTTTAGTTTTATTAAAAGTTCATGCGAAAAATGAAAAAGGTACCTACTTGGAATCGGTCATTTGAAAACGAATATATTTTATACTACACCTGCTCGGAAAGTACGTTCTGATTTGTGCCAAATCGCAAAAGAGCGAGAAAGAAAATACGTCATTACGTGGAAACAAATCTGCGGGCTGTCAAAATATATGAAATTTCATTACTTACCTGCTTCAGCGGGCTGAAAACTGTATGAAAATCCATTACTAACGTGCTGTTTTTTTTTTAATTTTTGGTCAAGTCAGTTCAGTAATAACTTGAAAAACAATGAAATCTATTTCGACCTTTTTCGACAAATAGACTTATTATTTTCAAAGTAGTAGGTAAATATCTAATAAATAACGAACTAAAAATAGTAATAGTAACTAATTAATAACTAAATAATAATCTATTTAATAATCTATTTAAGTAAATATAATAATTTCATTTCTTTGTTTAGATCTACTTATCTATGGTCTAAGGTTATTTACACATTCAAATTGTTGTTAAAAAAACAAATTGTTGCTGGCCGCTTGCATTTTCTTTAGTGAGTACATTATTTGAAAAATTAAAAAAAAATTCGCGCGATTCGCTTTCTTTTGTTTTATCTAAATTTTCAATTTATAAAATTACTTAAAACGCAAAATGTCTAGTAGCGACAGTGAAGATATTTTGATGACGCCGCCAGAATCAAAAACTATTAGGTAATTTGCCGAACAAAAATATGACCCTAATTTTTAATAATTGTATTTTTTTTAATTCTATGACAAGATAGCCCTTGACTGCAATCTCACCTGATGGTAAGTGACGATGCAGTCTAAGATGGTAGCGGGCTAACTTGGAAGGGGTATAGCAGTGTAAATTCAACCCATACCCCTTATTGGCTTCTACACCAAACCAAAAAAAGGTATTGGTTGGTTGGTTTATGAAGTTCAATATAAATTTCAATTAAATAATGTGTCTATTATTTTCCTCGTAGGTGTAGTATAAAGCACTATGTATCACTCGGGAGAAAGTGCGATTCCTAACTCGGGTGTATCGAGGCCCTCGGCTTCGCCTCGTGCCTCAAATGACACCCTCGTATGTAATCGGCCACTTTCAGCCCTTGTAGAACAATGTACTATTACAACCTCTATATTTGGATATACTCGTATTTTTTGCTTTTAGCTAACAACTAAAATTAAAATGACATCGTGTTTCAACATATAATCCACATCTAAAAATTATGGCAAAAACCTTTATTCATTCGATAAAAATATTTTGAAATAAATATTTTTTTCAATTTACATCCGCAACGTATTAAACAGAATAAAACATGACGTAGGTTTGTAATTCGATTTTTCTTACCGATTCATTTTATGACGTCAAAGGGTAAAACGGAATTCTTTATTAAAAACTCTCCTATTTTCGATGTATACGAAAATATTTCTGTAACCAAACTCTGAATTATTAATCAGATGGAATATTTCAGTGTGTGTAGCTTGCCCGCTAACCGTAATGAAGTTTAATTAACCTGTGTTTATTTTGAGCAAATACTAACTATTATTCCAAGCAGTTACTCGGAATTTATATTTTTCCCTTGAAAAAATTCTCTAATGATATTCTTGGCGTCTTCAACTCGACACAAACAGACTATTTTGTGCAGGCCTCCTTCATTCACAGACACTAAGGATAATAATGTCTTACCGACCAAATCCGGTTACGGCGGCCAACTTCCTCAGAGATTAGCCATCTGCACAGGATATTATTTGTGCGCAAACACAGGTGCATTCTCTATTCCCTCACTCTCTTAGTACGATGGGACGGACATCCGACACGACCAGAGAGAGATAAGGTGTAGAACCGACGGCATTACATACTCTCCGAGGCACAGAGACACCACCAACTTCCTAACTCTAGCATGAGAATTTCTTGACAGAAAAGCTCCATAAAATTGGCCCGCACCGGGAATCGAGACCGGGACTTCGTCATCCACAGTCAAATATGCCTGTTAGGATTTAGTTAGATCCCTTGTACGCTCATGCGGGTGACTTTCACTAGCCAAATCATTTCTAGGATTGCCTTGCAATACAAAAAAATATTTAAAATGTCTTATGAAAAATAATATTGTGAATAATACTGATAAATGATATTGTGTACAGAGATGCGAAAACGTAAAAGACGCCCTTTTTTATCAACAGAAGAAATTATGATTTGTATGATATAAAAAATGATGTTCTACGGAAAAGATGTTACAAAACACTTGCATCTCATCTACCAATGAGATGCAAGTGTTTTGTTCCCGAGGAGTTTGACTGCTGGAATGGAATAAAGGCCATAGTCTAACACGCTGGCGAAGTGAGGATTGGCAGACTTCATACATCTTGGAGAATATGACATTTTGGAGAACATGACATCTTGGAGAATATAACATTTTGGAGAACTCTCATGCCCTCACGATATTCCTTCACCGTTAAAGCAGGTGATATTATAGTTACCTACTTACGTGCGTAAGAATTCATAAGCAATTACGTCATAGTCTTGGGCTACTATAGGACCTAAGACAGAATATGACTGAAAAGAACGGATTGACGGATGACGGGTTAGGTAATGTCAAGCTATTATCTACGATATACTCAAGCAAGTTGCAGTCATTGACTTAAAACTCTAAAATATAAACTAGGTTGAACAAAAATTTGAAAGGATGATTAATTATCTATATATGTATATAAAATTCAAAGTCCTGACTGACTGACTGAGATATCAACGCACAGCCTAAACTACTGAAGTTAGAAACTTGAAATTTTTACAGTTGGTTCCTTTTATGACGTAGGCGCATACTAAGACAGGATTATTGGAAATTCCACCCCTAAGGGATTTAAATAGGGGATGGAAGTTTAAATGAAACTCCGTCATTTTTCAAGCTGTTTCCATCAAAGTTGGTATTTGAGCTTTCAGATAAAAATAAAAAAGTACGTGTGTCACAGTTTTTGAAAATTCCACCCCAAAATCTAATTCCACGCGGACGAAGTCGCGGGGGCAAAAGCTAGTCACCTATATAAAATATAATGAACTAAATAAAACTGCAGAAAAGCATAGCGAAACCATTCACAAACATTCAATGACGGAAAACGTTTGGGATTATATTTTTATTTCAAAAGTAGATCCCCTATTTATTAATAGTACGGTATTTTATTTCGCGTTCCGATTTATTTTCATTACATTCGCGAGTGAAAAAGGAATTTTTATTTATGTAGGGGGAATTAAAAAATATCCCTCTTTGATTTTCATTTTAAAATATTTCAATAACCGCAATCTATATTAATTTGATCGAATATTTAGTTTACATGGGCGAAATATTGATGAACTTGTTTATAAATTGAAAATTTGTGGTTACATTTTGCGAGGCTTTCTGTTTATAATGGCGTTTTCGCGTAACTTCGTAAATATGAGTATTATTAACAGTAGTTTTCGGTTGTTCAATTAAAATTGACGGAAACTCTGATGTAACGGAACGAGCTTCGCTATTCGAAGTATTTGGTTTCACATTCAATTCTCGGTGGTTTTAATAATCAATTTTTAAAGCTGTTTATCTATAGAGTAACGAAAAATTATAATTTGGTCGTAGATGGGACGTGTTTGTCCCATTATCATCGTAACGGCTTGTGGACGTCCACTTTTGAAAATAAGCTTTCCATTATAGCTCCCATTAACAATGCGCAGAATGCCAGAAAACAAATCCCCGCGATAGATTAAATAAAACATACTTGTATCGGGTAACATCGAAAATGAACTGTCTAAACATCGGTCGTTCACTTTTCACAGGCGATTTTGCCTCCGCGACGAATGGTATCGTTCATCGTTCATCGCAAAAATGAACGACGAACGGTGCACCGTTTAATGTGGTGCATATAAAGCCAAATTTTTATATAAAATTTCTACTTATACATATTACTGAGAGACGATACAGCCATTTTATTTTTTAAGCTATTGCATAGCTTCTATCGCGGGCCTTGAGCGTGGAGACCGAATCCAGAAATTCCGTAACGAAAATAACCTGACACGGGACTCCTCTCACAGCTAGATGGCGTTGATAAAAAATGCTATGCAATAGCTTTATCGCGGCAGTCCCCGAGTGCCACACGTCTTTTTTTTTTAATTCATTTGTATTCTGATATACGAGTTATTAGAATACATGATGCATATGGCGCTTACTACACTCCTACTCGCTAGCATCTGTCGCGTTTCACACGAGGTTTCGGGTATGTTTTATTACATCTATCGCGGGGATTTTTTTCTGGGATCCACAGATTAGTGCTAAGATGTTGATAACGACAATCGATCACTTAGCGAAACCTTGTCGTAATTCCGTGAATATGGACCAAATAACGAGATGAGACTAAGTAATTATTGCATAGTGTGATAAAAATACCTACCTATTCTTTGTTTACGGCCAAGCACGTCCATTATCTCGTTACACGTGATCACCGAGAAAATAATCTCGCAGATTACCAAGAACCGGATGCTGCCCCAATTCGGTATCACTTCCTTGTCTTAACTAAGTTCCTGTTTACGCAAATATTCGCTCCGATTGGGATTTGGGCGCGTGTAGGCCAAATATAGGATTAGCGTTACTAAAGTTGTTTGTTAAGGTTAAGCTAGTCCCACGTTTATATATGTATATATATTTTTTTAAATATTTTTATCGAGCAAACGAGCAGGCGGGTCACCTGATGTTAGGTGATTACCGCCGCTCATGAACATTTGTAGCACCTGAGGCACCACCAATGCGTTTCCGGCTTTTTAGGATTTTGTTGGTCCGCCCCTTGAATAACCCCATGTTGTAATTCAGATTTATACAATCGTATCGCTTATAAGTCTATTTTTCAACCGACGAAAAAAAGAAGGAGGTTCTCAATTAAAAGGGACCTATTTTGTAGAAATTACTATAATTTCTGTTACACTACTTAAAATAATCTACCACTTATTGATATTTTTGCTATGTGTCTTTTAGTTGTAACTTACAACTAAAAGACACATTTACACCTTGTAAGTCTCCTTGTTGATTTTTTTTACATTTGTGAATGAATGTTGTTGGTTTGTCAAATAAAGTAAAATAAAAATAAATACGGCACGTATTTTGTTATGTATGACCACGCATAACTTTTCACAAAGTCGTCCGATTTTGATGATTTTTTTACCGTGCTTCAAAAATACAGATCCATTTTTTAGGGGCATAGTTTTTAAGATTAAAAAGGTTTATTTTATTTTTCCCGTTTTAGTTACTTCTATCGTCGGGTCAATTTTTTTTAAAGTTATGGTAAGAAGAGCTGATGGTCGATGGGGTCCTAAGGTGCTGGAGTGGCGACCCCGCACCAGGAAGCACAGTGTTGGCAGACCCCCTACTAAGTGGACCGACGTCATCAAACGAGTCGCACGGAGCCGCTGGACTCAAGTGGCGCAAGACCGAGGCCTGTAGAATCCATGCAAAGGGCCTTAGTCCAGCTGTGGACATTTATCGGTTGATAAAGAAGAAGAAGACACTGACAAGCACTACCTTTCCGTAATCAGGTAAAAAATAAAGAAGGTTGAATATTCGTATGGAGTAGAAAGTCAACCGTTATGTAGCCAACATGGCGACGCGATGTCATAATATATTCCTTAGGGAACCCTAATAATAGTTGTCAATTGACCCATATCATTTGCGAAATACGATGGATATCTGTGCACCTGACGCTTTGGTGAACGATTTTCAACCTTAAATCTATGACGATAAAGAATGTTATCGGGTGAATATTTTTATTTTATTTTTCTAGTGCTTAAGCACTTAATAAAAAGTGAGCTTATATAATGCGGGCAGTAGGCAGATGGCATTTGTTCTAAAATAAATGTTCGTATAAATTTTATTCTTGCTTCAAAAAAGCCTCAATAGCCCAGCGGTTAAAGGTGCGGACTGAAAACTGAAAGGTCGCAGCTTCGAGCCCCATCCGCTGCACTATTGTCGTACCTACCCACTCCTAGCACAAGCTTTTCGCTTATTTGGAGGGGAAAGGAGAATATAAGTCAAGTTCAGCTTGACTAATATTCTTTTTAACAAAAAAAAATATGAAATTTAACTTATGCCCATGCTCCACTTGTGCCGTAACGCGTAAATTAACGCGATAATAAAGGCACACATACATACATATAACATACACACACCTATAAAAAGTTATATTTGTTTAGAAGCCTTAAGAAGTTGGTTAAAAAGTCAAATTACCTACATAAAATAACGTCTGATAGAAGGCTTTGGGCGTCAGCTTGTTATCAATAAAAAAATATTAATTATGAAACCTACCTTTAAAAAATAAATATTTAATAAATTAATAAATAATTAAGTGACATGATTTCGGGTTTGTTTTTTTTAAGATGACTAAATCGTGATTATTCTAAAAAAAACATTTATCATTATTTTTGAACTATATTCTATACCTATTATCCAAATCATTATCGTTCATAAAACATTTCACCAGCTATACATTTAATTAACCGTAATACAAAGTGATTTATTTACTTACCTATTAAAGTATAATTAATTCGAAATACCTAGATATTTCAAACCGATATTAAAACAAATACAAATTTATTTCACGCATAATAGTTTATTTGAATATCGAATTACAGATTTTATTCCGCCAACTATAAATTAAATTGTAATAAAATTTATAAAATTTATATTTCGCAATAATTACAATGCATATCAATTCATAGAATAGGTACCTACCTACTCTGCAGCTGTAGCACAATTACTGTTATTCAGAATTAAAGTAGGTATTGTTGATTAAAGTTCAAACTATGTTATTGGAATCATTATTAGCGAGTTTTTCTTATTCTTCTTTATAATCATAATATATTACTCGTATGTAGGTGTAATATGTATATGAAAAAATGTTTAGAAATTTTTTATATATAGGTAGGTACTACTTATTTTGAACGTACAACAGATGGAAAAAATATATTTACATTCGACTTTCTTAATCCTAAGTTATACGAGTCCAAGTTACCTATTAAACAAAATCGTCGTAGGTAACAAAAATAATGGTACCTAAAAACCGGAAAATAAGACGTCTATCTGTTTATATTTAGAATTAGTTATCAATTGAACAGATAAGATATAAGTTATTTAAAAAAATCTTAAAATAATAAAACCAAAAATACACCAGAATATATCCGCAACTGTTTTATTTCAAGTTTTATATGTTCCTAATCTCTGTTATAATAGCTATTACCTATTTGTGTAGAAAGAAGGTTTGATCTTACAAGTTCTAAGACCTAGGTCCTAAAACACGTCGAGCGCACGTCATTCTCATTTTACTCATGCAATTATACATCGAGCGTATAGACACATGCACTCGCGGGCATGGCCCTCGCGAGAATGAGGCGCGGGGCGGGCGGGGCGCGTGCGCGCGGTAGGGGCGAACAGCTGAGCGGGTATATTGACAGCACTCTGCACGTTGCCGACTAGTTAGTAGGTTCTCTGACACCGCGGAGTACAGTCGTGCGGAGTGTAGCCGCTACGATCGTTATGCCACACTTTGATAACTGAGCGGTCGCGTCCCGCAGAAATTATGACTTATGGACCGCCAGCCGAGAAAGAAAGTGGCAGATTTATAATTCTAGAGCGAAAATTAAGAATAGTGTCCAGATATTGGGAGGTCTTCGGCGATACGTCCGCCGTGAGGCTCCCGCGTCCAAAGGAACTCGTCTAAACTTTTCAGACTCTCATTACTTCAGTGTTTAGTGATATAGGTGAACTGTGTTTTTTTGTGTTGAGTTTTTCGGGGTTTTTTTTTGCACGATGGTACCCCAGCAAATTTCGGATGTGCGTTCCCTGACGCCCACCTCCAGCGGCGTTCCGGTATTTGGATCGCAACTGGTGGACAAAAACTCCTCGACGCCATATACTGATGCTACACAGGTAAGCCTGATAGGATTACTGTTTAGGATTAGGTACGCTTAGAAAGAAAGTGAAAATATAAATTTACAAGAGATGAAAATGACAAAATAATTATTATTACTCAGGTGAGACAATTATAAAAAAACTGAAGCAAAATTTAAAATTTTCCTTAAAAGACACGAAGACGAATCAGTGAAATAAAATATTCATTTTCAAATGAAAAAATAATATGAAATCGATTAATTATGCTAAAAATGTACGTTGCAATACGTAGTTGGGTCGTTCTACTTTTCTACCGACAATGAAACGACGTTTTTCTGTTTTTTTTGGTTTTTGAACTATCTATAATTGTGTTTTATGTGTGGGATTTAAAAAAAACTGCATCTGTGTTTTCATTAGTACTAATTAAAGTTTCCTTCGTAGCTAATATTGATTCTTTTTTAATGTTGGTTTTTGAAAAAATAATGTGACAAAGTGGCCTTTTTCTGTAGAGACAACATTTCAGTTTACCACTCTGTCACGGCATTATACGGAAAACGAACGTATAAAATATGCTGGTTAGAGAACATGAAAAATGACATAATATTAATAGATAAGAAAAATATGGACGTAATTCGTACGTATGGAATAAAAAAACGTTTATATTAATACTCCAACGAGATGCCATAATAAGAAGAAAGACAGACTATTGTCGGTAGAAAAGTAGAACGACCCAGTTGCGATACGATACGTTACTTCAAAATTGTAGAAAATAAATGAAAATATCACTAAAAAATAAATAAAAATAAAATCAATGTATAAAGATATTTAAATTGTAGCTACCAAGTTGATTTATTTCTCCTCCTTTAGTAGTGAAATATAATAATAATAATATTTATAGTAATAGTAAATACTAAGTTAACATGATCAAAGAAAAAAAAACCAAAAGTATATTAGTAAAATCATAAGGTGAAACGTAACTCAAAAAATAATATAGAAACTGAGTTAGGTATGAAAATTAAGGCCCCAAAACACTATGTTTAAAATTTAGTTGAGGCGTTTTAAACCCTAAAATATCTAAAAGGCAAGAAAAACGTAGCGTCTTAAATAAAGCACCAGCTACGCCAAGAACTTCCGAACGTTAGCAAACTTCCGTAAACGCTACCTCCCGATTAAATTACCGTTGAAAATTCAATTCCGAACTTTCGAATAACGAAATTGAACCATTTTAATTTTCTAAAACGTCACGTTGCAGAAAAGCAGAAATAAAAAAAACAAAGCGCGTCACATTTTTATCATCCAAACGATTACATACGCCAAATGAACATATTCGTAAACATGTTTTGGAAGATAATAATACTATCGTATCATAAAAAAAAAATGCTAAAAATATGTACGCAATTGCATATTGTCCCTTTCTTTCTTCCTGCTCTGAAGTTTTTCCTAACACCCAAAAGCTGATAGAGATGCGAATGTTTATTTTTTCAAAAGTACTAATTTTTTATGATGAAAAAGGCTTCCTACTTCCAACAAACTAATTACTTCCTACTACTTAAGTAAACATTTTTGTATTTTTGCTCTTTCGCTCTATATTTTTTTGTAAAATTAAGAAGCATATAAAATTCAATTTATTCAATACATTAGGTAATATTAATAAATTGTGTCAAACGACGCAATTAAAAGACGATTACAATAATAGCTTGTTTAAACATCGTTAATAAAGCTAATGTTAGTGATAATTATCAAGTGTTTGTTTAGTTATAATAATAATTTATACGAAGCTTCCTACTTATGAATAGGTACGACCCAGATGATCATAATTTGATGCTGAAACGTTGAACATCTTACTGAAATCATTTAACAACAAGACTTTTTAATTTACACTTATACCTACCTACTTCCTAAAAATTAACATTGAAAAAAGAACATCTGTAAACAGAAACATAATTTTTTTAACATCAATTGCGGCTGTAAAGTAAATCCTTATTACTTCTAATGATTTTGAGTAACCTTTAAATATGGAAGGAACTTAAAAATCGCATAAATAAATTATGTTTACATTTATATTAACCTACTGAACTGCTGGAAATTGACCTAATTATTTGATTACCATATTTATAAAAAAAAAACAATTACATACCTACTAGCTTTTGCTACTTTAATAATAATATCAAAATGCACATGTAATAATAAATAATATGTATTAATCAAAATATATATGAAAAAAAATCAAATTAATATTATTAAGTAACATGAAAAAATCCGTCATAAAAGTCTGTTTAATTCTGATGATCATAAAAAAATACATAAAAATGATAAAATCTATAATTGCCCATACAATTGTCACTAACTTTTAAGTAAAATATTGTTCCAAAATTCGCTGTTGATTTTATTATACCAAATAAAATAAAATGAAGTAAAAAACTATTTATGAAATAAAACAATGTCAAAGTTCAGTCCATTATAAAATTATCAATCATTAATAAAACGTAAAATTTCACTATAAGTCGCGAGCAAAATAATTTTTGCAGCTTACGTGGTTATTACCCATACATAAATTAAATTTGCTAAGCGACATTCTAACGAAGAAAAATTATTTTAAAACATGCGAGCTTTGAGGGGAAATGCGGGAATCCCGCGTTGATAAATATATGAATCATTTTAATCATATTTCAAATAAGTGCCTACTCTTAAATCACTTACACGTAAGTATTACGTAAAATAACACAAAAAAGGGTTTTAGAAAATCTATTGAAAAATATTCAGCTAAATCAAAATTCACGATTTTGTCAAAAAATTTTGAATTGAAACAATACTAACATTCCGAAAGTTACCTAATTATTGTAACTTAAGAATTAAAAGGCAAAAAATTAAAATTACTTTATGTCAACCAACAACAAACCAAAATAACCAACCAAATAATATATTCAGATTTTTTTTAAAGGTAGAATAGAGCCAAAATTTTATGAATTTAAATTCTGAATATACGATTCAAAATGTAATACATATTCTCATATTATATTACATTTACATATGAGAGTTACACCATACAAATTATTATTATAGTGATTAGAAAAAAACATTAAGTATAATTGAATTTTTTGAGCATTTCAATTTTTTTATTAATTAAAAGCATGAACTTTACCAGCACAGTACCCTAAGCTCGAACATTTTAACTTACGAATAGTAAAGGTGAAGTTAACGTTATAAAAAAAATTTGTACGAAAATGACAGAAGCGCTTCTGTCATTTTCATATACTTGCTGACGTAACTTCATCTTTACTATACGAAAGTTAAAATGTTCGTGCTTAGGTTATTACTGTATAAAATTATTGATAGGTACAGAAATAAATTATAGTTACCATATTAAAACGTAAAAGATATTTTTGACGAAATTTATAGTTTTTAATTTGTAGTAGCAATGAAAGTCAGTTTATTACGTTTCAGTGTTAAATAAAAACCTAGGAATTAGTTCTAACGTCGTTAAGACCTAGGTAGAGTATTTATGAGCTGCGTGAGTGAACCTATTAAAGATATTAAATCTGAACTTTAAAAACACTCCATATCGAAGTCGTGCGTGCCAAGTTAATCAAAGTTATGTTTATTTAATTTTTAGTATAAGAAATTAAAGTTGAGCTCGGAAACGTTTTAAGTGAGAAACGAATGCTTAATTTATTTGTTTCAACTTATATCCTTTTTATAATGGTCAAGCCACAGTAACACAAGTATGAATAGATATTCATTTTGAATTAATAGAAATAACCACAAATAGGTATTAGATGGAAATAACTACGACACATTATAACCTAACAATATACACGTTAATTTATTAAATATTAATATTAAAAATAAATAATTTGTTAAGTGGTCTTTTCCATAAATATTTTCAAATTTTTAAAATCATTTATTTCAGTAATATTAAATGAGGTAAGTTTTTCGAAGTCTCATTTTAGACACGTGTTCATGAGACATAAATCTGAAATTCAAACCTAATGTGACTGACAGAACACACGATAATGATATATTTAGATGTGTATAATGTTACTTACACTTACACGTTTCTAGTCACGTACCTACACGAAACACTAATCAAAAACCCACCGATCTAAGAATATTACGACGTAAATCCAGTTTTATTATTCACCGAAATAAAAAGAGGTGTAACGAATTTAGTGCTCATAAAATAGAAGGATCAGCTTAGAGACTTAAGGTATAAAAGTGGAAGGCGGGTTTTTGTAGAGTTTACTTACCTGAACACCGTGAATGCAAGATGATGGGCCATAATAGTTTTCTTTTAAAAAAAGATCGATTCTCGGGAGCAAAAAAATTCCCGTAGTGCGACCCTGATTCAATTTAGTAATAAAGCAGAAACGCAGACCTATTGTCATCATGAAAAAAAGAATACGTACATAGCAAGCGTTACCAACGTAGATAATTGAAAACTTTATGACTATTAGGAACGGATGAAGCTCAAATTACAGAAAATAGAAAAAAAAGAGGTGAAATGAATAAATGAAGTGGACTGCAGTCGCATGACGTAGGTGTGTCTGCGTAAAACATGACGAGAGGCGACTGTACAAGTAGCATACACTATGTTACTTGTACAGTATCGCATTTAACCTTATCCATCACGCGATAACTAGGAAAGAAGCTGTAGCAGTTAAAACAATCGATAATGTAGAGAAACATGAGTTTTTAACTTTATAGCCAATCGCGATCGAAATACCCGTAAAATGCGCCGGCGAACCCGAGAGTGCATTAACATTTCAATGTCAACTCGTAATATTTTTAGTCATCCTCTCAGCGTGTGTGAGTGGCCTTTCACGTACACCAGCTGAGTTCATGCGCGTACAGCACACGCTTGTGTGTGTTATGCGTTCGCTACTAGGAAATGTTAATCTCAGGTCATTCGCGCCAGCAATTTTACCGAGAATATTAAAGGGAAATGAATTTTCGTACGCTTCTTCTTCTACGCTCAATTTTCTTGCTTGTGTTTTTTCTTTATCGGCATTATCGGGTCTGGGACATTCGCTATCGAAACTACCGTTGTACGATAGCAGTATCGGGCATTTGTCATTGTATAAAACAATTTGTACAGAGGCCTTTGACCTGAAATAATGGACGATAATTCAATGGCGTATTAAATATTTTGAAGGAGTAACAGAATCGTGATTGTAACATAAGGAAACGATTAATCAGGATTGTAACATTGTACTGTAACAGTTTGCAGCACAATGGGGTGGATAATTAATACTATTTCATTAGTCACGAGATGATATTGTGGTATGTAAAGAGCGTGATTATCATTATTTAACAAGGTGTCGTGCTTGAGAAATGGTTTATTCTCAAACGATTTATTCCTCATCAATCAAGAAGTTTTTCTACATCAAGGGGAAACATAACATCACGAATGTTAATAATTTAGTTCGTACTGGCCATTCGTTTACATTAGCTTTGAAATATTACGCTGAGAATTGTTCTTTTCACGAATTTAATACGGACTAAATTTTCGTGCTCAAATTCTCTCAGTTTGTATAGCGCAGTGGTCCAGTTTACAAAAAATACTAAAAGGGCGGAGTTTCGGACGGTTATAATCCGAACGGCGAGCCACAGACTTGTGTCGAGTCGGTTTTTGTTGTATTTTTTATTGGACATGTAGCGCAGTTGAGTATGGCAACAGATCTATTTCCAAGGTTGCAGCGCCTCGGCTTCATTTATTACTGGAATAAAATTGTGATTGTTACATTCTCCTAACTGATTGTTAGATTAAACACAGTCTGAAAAACTCGCCTTGCCCGCTTTTAATTTACTTCAAACACTTCCTTGAAATAAAAGGCGCTACGTCGCTAAGCCAACTTTTTCTTCGTGCCTGTCTACTATAATGCTGAATACAACCTCCACTCACGAAAGGCTAGGTCTTGGTATTTAGGGAATTCTCATTAGGTTTGCCTTCAGTTATTTTATTTCTACTTAACTTTTGCGATAACATCTGAGTGGCGATTTCAAAAGATTACCAATTTCCTTGCACTTTCACAAAAGAAAATATAACTGCCGTCTGGCCGCGTGGCGAAACAATAAATTAAATGTGTAAGGCTGCCCGCTTTCAGAATCAATTTCGTGTGAATCCTTTACTCGAGTTTATCGTTTAAGTAAGCAAATTTATGTACCCTAATGCGCTCTTGGTAGCGCTGGAAATCAACGTTTGATTGTAAAATACGTACCCATGTCGGCAAATGCAATTTGCTCTGCACTTGTGGGTGGTGGTTTAATGGTGCCATTATATAGGAGAATGGCGTTTGTTGCACAAGAATTACCTTCAAGTTCAGACAGGCATCACCTGGAAGTTAGTTTAGTATTGAAATTTTAATGCGTTTCGAATGTTGACATTTATGTTCTGTTTTGATAAAGCTGCTACTGTTCTGTCAATTTTTGTTTAGTCGTTCATTTCGTATTCTATTATCACTAACATTAATATGATGCCAATTTACAAAACTAATAATTTCAATTCCCAAGCGTTTAAAATGTTCAGGGTATATAATTAAGTTCATTCCATTTAATTATTACTCAATAGCGATAAACACAAAAACCGCAAGACTTACGTTGCTTTTAAAATAAAAGATTAAAGGCGGATAATTGAATGAATATTAAATAATATTGAAGTCGGAAAATCCTACTAAAACATCAGCATAGAAATTTCGACGTTTGAAAGCAGAAAGTCCAGCAAATAGCAATAAATTTAACGTCACGTTGACACCGCCTGAAATCGCACGACCAACTTCTAGGCGAAACACCAAAACTCGGCCATATATCTTTCAATTCCGCATAAGCTTCTGTTTGCTATTTGATTGTAAACACACGGGACTTTGGCAAATTAAGCTTAAAATCATCTCAAGTACCTATTTGCATTAATTTCACTGCTACAAATTCGTATTTATCGCCAATAGTATCCAAAGGACTGAATAGTAGCCAAGGTCATGATTTTGCAGTCTATAAGTAAATTATTTGCGAATTCCACAAAATACAGAAATAAAATGTTTGGATTTTAAATTTATTTAATCATGACATTATGTATAAAAATCTGCTCAGCTGGTATTTTTTAGTCGGAATAAAGTTTTTATTCTTTATCTTGTTGCCCTTTTAGTAAAATTATATTCATTGAGAAATAATTAATAGCTGTAATGTGTCCTATTATTTCTTGAGCGCCGTTCTTCATACTTAACGGGTAATAAATTGTTTCTTAATCTTTAATGATTCGTAGCACTGTATTATCGAGTACATTTAATTATGAACAGTGCCTTTACAAATACATAAAGAATCAAGTAACAGATTATGTTGTTGGACGTTGTCGAATGTAACATTATCTTTACTTTTAATCCTATTACCTTCTTAGTTACATAGTCATATTAAATTTCTGTCACTATTATAGTATTCATACTTATGAACTCTTATAATATTATAATAATTATTATATGTGTATATAAAAGTAGATATTTTTTTATTTAATTTATTATAAATGAATTTTCACGCTTCACTGTTCACGCACGAAAGAAATTATTACTTATAATCAACTTATTTTTCATTTTGATCATAATGCTTCATTTAATACGCACGTGGATTTTAGATCAAAACATTGACTTTACCTATTTCGAAATTATAATTAATAAGTAAAAAAAAAATAATAATACTTCGACAAATATCGATGCTAATAAAGTAATTAATGACTTTTGTCTTTGTATAACAAAGAGATATAAAGAAAAGGTCTTTAATTTTGAAACAATACCAATGATAAAATTGGCACACACAAATAATATAATAGAAGCTTTGTAAATTACTTACTTGTAGTTAGGTAGTTAGAAGTGAGTTAACTCAGTAGTTTCCAACAGTAGTAATGTCTTTACAACGATTGTCAGACCAATAAACGGAATGAGGGCGTCAGACATCGGAATAAGCTAAAACTTAGGAGGACTTTAGGACTATCTTCAGATTAGTTGCAAGAATCTACTGAAATATCCGAAACTGTATGATATTTTCTAATGGCTCACAAATTAACTATAGCAACTTAGTAGTCTGTAGTGACGACTTCAGCGAGAGTAGTGTATCACAACAGACTTTATAGTTTGTTTGGAAATCTGCACAGCAAGAAGAAAGAAAGGTATTCTGTAGTAGAGATTGAGTCATTACAAATTATTTGAGAAACATAGTTCAGTTTTAAGTATAACATCATTCAACGCATCGATTATTTTATCTAATTGTTGAAGAAAAGGATCATGATTGTTTGTATTTTTTTATTTTTTTTTTCAAAAAAAGACATTCCAGAATTTATCTAAATGGGATAGCGACAACGAAATCGTGCGACTTAATAACAAATCTGTTAGAGCACTAAGCAGCTAACATCCAGCGTTGTTTACTCGCGTAATCCGAACGCCTGGCACATACAATCTTTCGCCATTAACCGATTGCTATTACCGCTGACTGTGCACTACTCCAAGAAATCCCCCAGTAAGTGAGAAATATATTTTACCCAAGTCAGCGAAATTGTAGCCGTTATTAACAGTAACATTTGAAACTTTTGTTAAAACAGCAAAAAAGTATACGATTGTTGTATAAAGAAACACATGTTGTGTTTTTAAAATGTTGATAAGTGTGCTTTATGACGTATCAGCGTATATTTGTGGGAACAGTTTTTTAAGTCTGAATCAAAATAACAAACACGAAGTCATTGAAGAGACTACGTTGATATAATTATATGTTTAATATAAAAGTGCTAGAAAAGTTGATTGGAATAAAGAGTATTCTGAGTTTAAACTGCATTCCGAACCGGTGGTAGAGTTTTGAGTTGTCATAAAAACCGAAGCAGGGTGTGCATGGGCAGGGGACATTTTATTATCCGCGGTTTATCCCCTCGCTTACTTTTATCCACCCGTCGAACATGGTGGAAATAATATCCACAGTGAATATACTTATAGGGATATACTTCTCCTTTCCCCTGTCGCCATGCTTTAGCATAGGGAGAAGATATTTATTTTTATCTCTTGTCAGTGGATAAAATCAGGGATAAAATTTTGTCTCCTGCCCATGCTCACCCTGTAGGTCGGCTTTTTGAATTAACATAAAAATGTAAATCGTATTTAAAATTTTTTTGTCTCATTGACTGACATATTATTATAATACCTACTGTATTAAAAGGTTGGAAGCTCGATGTTATTAGCGTCAATAAACTCACTCTGAACTTTTCAGAATAAAATGTCATGCTCACTGTAAAACTTGATTGCTCAAATAATACGTAAAATTTTTATCTTTATGTATTTTTTAATTAGGTGTGAAAGAAATCTTTATTTTTTCTTAATCTATAAGAAATTGTAAAATGTCACATTTTGCATAGTAGTATTAGAATATTGATGGAACTATTATTATGAATGCTATGCTTATATTATGTATTGTGCGTGTTGTGTGTTTTATTTTTCAAATTAGGTTTGAACCCGTTACCTTTTTTGGCTTGACCACAAAATCTTCAAGATGTAATAATGTGGTTGAATGTTCTGATTGTCGTTCAAACGTATTTTTAAGGTTTTGAAATCACCTTTCTTGGAGAATCTTCGTCTTTCAAGAAGCAAATTGTTTGTTGATAGCGAAAATTGAAAGATAAGACATTTTTTTTTCTAAAAATTTGAGGCTCTCGGTATAAAAAGAAATTAAAATCCTTTATTCTGCTTAAGAGAAGGTTTATTTTACATTTTGCAATTAACAGGGACGGACAATCATGGGTAATTGCCCCGTTTTCATTTAATTTCGCACGACGGTACATCGAAAATCATAAAGTTTACGACTGCCGAAATTGCAGGACGCTCGTCCTCTGTACTTTCGAAAAATTTCTTTAAAACTAGATTTCTCTGGGCCTCCACTCGCCTCAGTTTTACGACCCCCTTCCTTATCAGCTGTGCCGGTTTATGGTGTAATTAATTCTCTTATGTGCCCTGCTGAGACCGCCGATTTTTTATGTCTACTAAACTTGAGTGAGCTTCTCGAAAATTTTCGTATAATCTCTCGCATACATAATGATATGTTGAATTTTAATATTATCATTAAGTCCACGTTTTCGTTCCTTAAAAAGTGTAATATGTGTTGCACAATTATACCTACCGAGGTTTTAAATATAATCTTGAAACAAGAGTGACTCATGTGTTTTTGATAATAAAATGGTTTAATCAGAGTTTTCTTTTTTGTCCAATGACGAAAATTTCCCGCTTCACTCTATTAGATATTTTTAATCAGTCTTGAAGGCGTAAATGCTGAAAAAGGGTTCGTATTTTATTTATAATCAAATATCTCCTTTTACAGTACTCTATATAGGTATTCTGTGCCTACTTATTATCATATAACTCAGTTTCAGTATTAGTTGTAAACCTCAGTCTAGTTCTGATATATTCGCTATTGGCAACCGTATAATCGGCAATGACCTTTACAACTCTTATTTCGTTCAGTTGGAACCGGTTAGCGATCTAAGCCAAGACCTGTTTTCGTGTTGCTACGAGTATACCGGAGCGATCTCATGTTTCTAAAGTAACCGTATTATTAAATTTAACCATACACTGCGTTGGAGTTAGCTAAAATTAAATTATTTTATAGATTAAGATAATTTTGAAATTAATATTATAGTTAATATTATCTATCGTTATCCTTTATTTCATAACCTTCTTCTTCATCAACTGATAGATCTCCACGGCCAGCACTTGTATAATGTATAATCCTATGTTTATTCAACTATTTTAAGCAAAGGGATTTGCTAAGATTTTGGGTAAGAGCCAATTTTGCTATCCTTAATTTTAACCTTAATCACATTAATTTAAAGTCACAAATTCAGTTCAATCGATTTTGATTTGGAGCGTATCCGTTAATACTGATACGCTAACGTATAAGCAAGAAAGAAACGTATAAGAATACATGCACGAAATTGAGCTCTAATTGCTATTATAGTTCATTATACTTTGACGCTCATGTCATCATCATGCAACCCTAGACTAGAATTCAAACGAAGACTGTTGATGCTTATACTTTCAAGCCTTACATTTGACCTAAAAACAAAAATAAAAAATTATCGCGACTTTTATCTTTGGAATCATATTTTGTAGTTGTAGACACTAATACAGATAATCTCATAAATTTTGTGTCATACTAATAAAAACTTATAAGAATTTCTATTTTTTCGCCAACATGCTGAGCCTATTCGCAACTAATTCCCCGTAAGAAAATCGTCTAAGTTTTCATGTCCAAGAAACTTTTCTGCTGATATTCACTCGGTCCGGTAATCGAGTTAGCCGTTTTACTTGTGGACAGCTCCTTTTATACAATTAACTTCTTATTGAATTGGAAAAAAAAACTTACGTTTACTCAAGTTTGTCTAGCGAAAGGTTTAGTCTGAAAGTTTTTTTCATTTTCCACAAGTAATTGGATTAAAGGATCAAGGGATTATCTTGACGTTTCTAGAACTGCTGTCCGTTGTGTTGCTGGAAATCTTATTATACTGAAATGTTTCTTTATTCGAATGTACTTTAGTATTCTCTTTAATATAAAAATCGCTCTTGGATTTGCCAAGTGTTTTAGCGCGACGTAGATGATGGATTAAACTGAATAGGATATTTGGGAATTATACGAGTACCTTTTTGTATTTTGTTTTTCTAGCTTGATTAAATTTTAAAAACTTTCATAAAAATTGAAAATAGAGCGAATTAGAATTCAAAAACAAACGCTGAAACTTCACGCGATATTAACAACCAAAAAACAAATGTAAAGAACTTTTGCTTTTTGTTAAAGCTCTAACATTAATAATTCCACGTTTGAACTGCAAAATTTCGCAAAAGAAAACGCAAGTACTTTCAGTGGCAGCAGTTAAAAGAAATAAAGTCAATACAAAATTCTTTGCACCCAGCTGCAGTGGCGTGTCGGGAACTGAGCATTCCTGCTTAACTTAAAATTTAAACGCATTGGAAGCGCAAAAAACCCGAGGAGAATCCACAGCAGACTGACCCCGTACATATTTCACTAACTTTGAAATTACTTCTCGCCATCTTCAGAGTCATTTATTTATTGCTTTGGTAGATAATTTTCAATGCCTTTTCCAGCGAAATCTAGAAGTATTTTGTACTAATGGTCGTTTGCTTGAGAAATATTTCTAATACTTATCTCTTTTGACCTTTGTAACTTGGTTGTTAAGGTTATTCATTCATTCAACAATTCGATGTATCTTTGCGACTGTTTTCCAAAAACCTTCCTTTTTACTTTTTTTTATCAAAAAGGAAAATTGTTTTATCGGTTTCCATCGAAGTTAAGCAATTGCTTTTTATTGGACGTTAGTAATAATAACAGGGTTCGACGGCTAACATGTTTCACTACACGCGTGGCACAAGTTATGGTCTAATTAGGTATCAGCATTCAGCAATCTAATCGTCCATCTGTTTTCCAACTTGAATCAATGTTGGTTAACCAACGCAAACTATTACAGGTAGGTACTAGAACAAGGTATTATTCATCGAATCTCTTTTCGTAGTCAAAGTTATGTAGATTTCCAAAAAAGGTAATAATATTATTATGCCTATGAACATAAAAGCAGACATTCGGAATAATACTTTGTATGTATAATAATTTCTCTAAAATATTCGTTTGATTTCACGATTAAAATCATATTTTTTTAATTAAAACTGTATGTATAAATATATAAAGAATATCCCCAAATGGCGCTAGGGAATTTGATGAATAAGGAAACAGTTCCTAGTGCAAGAGGAACAAAATTTAATTAAACAACAAAACGTCTTGTGGAACCCCAAAATCGGCATGAAGTACGGCATTCGGATGATTTACATCGCGAGTAGCGTGACTCCAAGAACGAGGCAAATCCCTTGGATGCCTCTGAAATTAATCACCCGCCTTGAATTTCCCCCTTCCCAGGGTTCAGGCGAAATTCCCTCTAACGAACCATTTTAATACAATAAGAAGATAAGCTCCCGGTCTATGAACTTTTTCGTATCTTTTGGATTGAGATTTGGGTCGTAAATTCAAATCTCTATCATCTTTTTTAATGTATTAAAAAATACATTTACTCTGATGTCCTAAAATAATAAAACAATAAATACCGCACCGCCTAAAAATACCAGGTGTACACAGGGAAAGTCTTAATGATACACAAGTTCTGAATTTCCTTTTACATCTGAAGTTTGCTTAATTTATAATTAATTTACAACTCAAAAGGTATTTCTAAAACGGATTCTGCGAAGCTGAGGAAGTTTGGAGTTCTTTAGATAATAATATAGGTAACTGAAAGGCTTTTGACAGGGTTAAATGTAGCTGTACAATTGTACATTTGTTGATTTGAAACATTTTCCGGATCAACAATAAACAATACACAGTTTTTGATTAAACATTTAACTAAGAAATATTTAGACGCAGTTTATAAGAATTACTGAGTGTAAGAGATACTTACTTTTTTGGTGCTTTAACCCTTTTGCGGACTTAGCTTTGTAGCTTAGCTCTACAATTTTCTTCCATTTAGTTCGTCCTTCTAAGATACTTTCTAATTTTGCGTTTTTTTGGTGTGGTATCAATTTTAGGGGTAAAAATAAGAATTCAATTCATGAGACGGTAATAACTGTAAACTGTACACAACATAATATTAAAACTAGTGATTGTAGATTCACTTGATGATTCAAAAGCACTTCGTAAAAGTTTATTTAAATAAAAACTTTTCTACCTGTTCTATTTTATATTTATTACGACCTGGCTACGTCCTTGGCACTGTATAAATACTGCCTTAATTGTAAATAAATAATTAATTCTTAGCTCCCGTTGCCGGTATCATAAAACCCGTGAGCCTTAATCTAAATTTGAATCGTAAACTTGTAATTATTACGGTCGAAGCTTAATCTTTGTTTATACAATATACGTATTTACTTCTTTAATCTAAAATAGCCTTTTTACAGGCTTAATAAATATTTCAAAACCAGCTTTTGACTACGACTTCGTTTGCGTTGAGTTAGGTTTTTAAAAATCCCGCGGCAACTAGTCTTTAAGGTATATTAGGTAAATTATGTTACTCTCCAGGTCCTTAACTATACCCATGCAAAAAATCATATCACTGGGGTCTTTGCTCTTATGCTGCATGATTGAAGGACAAACCAACAAACACGATTTCTATATTTCTGATTTGCTGTCGGTCACACAAATGATATTCACAGTATGCATTGGATAGAAGGTATAACTTTGCGTAATTCCATGATGTCAAGGAACAACAAATTCCTCTTGTTCTATCACCAAGAAAAATTTATATTGTGGTACCGCTTGAGCTGTACACTGTCATTCTTCTAGTACTAGAAATACAAGAACATCACCAAAACGCAACACCGATGTCACAATTATTTTGCAATTTGTATGTTTCTAAAGCCAACTTCCCTTAAGAATGCATTCCGAACCGGTGGTAGAGTTTTCACGAGTCATAAGAGCTACAAGTTGAAGCAAAGCCTATTGCTTCCAAGCAACTTTGTCACTAAGAAATTCACCGACTGTATAAGAGCCTCTAGCAGGCATTCTTTAGTAAATACTTTGTCTTTATCCAAGGAAAAGATAAAGTCAAAAACAACAAAAAATTTTTCATTCTTTCGTGTATTTTTGTTTAAGCATAAGGGTTTATAAAGTCATTCTTTTCAGGAACAGATGTTGGGGTCTTTTAATATAGCATTAACATGGATCAAGTACTGGTTTGAGCAGCCCTAGGGCGTGTACGGGTCTGGGGCGAGCAAGTACAACATTTTTTAAGTTCACGGCCTCTCAATTGTATTTATTGCACGTGTTGATGCTTCCTTGTACCAGTTCACAACGTCTTGATCAGAAATGTGTTTCAGTTCGTATCCTTTTTACTTGTTTGGTACTTTGAGATTTAAAATTTTTTGGAAGCTTTTTTTTTTTTTTTAAGATAGCCCTTGACTGCGATCTCACCTGATGGTAAGTGACGATGCAGTCTAAGATGGTAGCGGGCTAACTTGGAAGGAGTATAGCAGTGTAAATTCAACCCATACCCCTAATCGGTTTCTACACGCCATAGTGCCGGAACGCTAAATCGCTTGGCGGCACGTCTTTGACGGTAGGGTGGTAACTAGCCACGGCCAAAGCCTCCCACCAGACAAGCTTTTTAGAAAGTAAATTTAACAATTGATTTTATGTCCAGTCTTTGCTATCTATAATGTATTTTTTTAGCCGTCTTGTGTTGAGGTATATAGAGCGTGTTCTGAACTACTCAGGCTTAGGATAGAGTTAAAACGAGACGAATATGCTCCGAAATAAATCTGTCTCCTTTTAACTGTGTCTTGAGTGTGAGAAAAGTGAGAGTGCTTTCAGCCTTATGCTGAAATCTATCGACCGAACTCTCACTCTACTCAGAGTCAAGACAGAGTTAAAACGAGACAGATTTATGTTAGAGCATATTTGTATCTCGTTTTAACTCTGACTCAGTCTGAGCACGCTCTATAGATCTCAGCATTAGTTCCGATTAAAATGGGTTTTCTGACAGTTTTTGTATTTAAAATCTGTTAAACGTTACTCAACGTTAGCGAAATCTGCAGTAAAAAGAGAAACATGTGGTTACTCACTAAAGGCGTATAGGACGTTCCCGCTGTGATTACGAAACCGTGTTCCAAGTACAAAAAATAAACTTAAGAACGTCGTAAGCGCCTGGCTACATTCGTCGGTTACTCCTAAACGTTTTCTACGAATTGTAACATTTAAGACGCCTAAGGGAAAGTAGATTATAGTGTCTAGATGTTAAAGTCTAGTTTTCTGAATGTTCTAAGCTTGATGTAATTTGTTGAGATGCGTCATGAACTAGAAGAATCAGATTCGCAAGCTTATAGATAATATAATTATAGGTGAACTGAGTTTCTTCGAAAGTAAACAGTAAGGATAATACTTTACAAAATAACACAGCTGTGGAAATTACGGATTAAGTAGAATCTCCAAACATAGGTACCTACCTATTTGTGTAAACGAATTGAGTGGGGAATTTCCGTTACTTTATCGACAAATAGATCGTAATTTTGTTGATTATCATAAATCATAATAGAGATCAAATTAAATCAGAAATCAGTCTACATTCAGAGCTATTTTCATCGGCATGTTTAACTCGCGACGTTAAAATATCATAAATATACGAATACATAAAACGCTTTACACGTGTCTGTATTGTTTTTCACGTATTGGAGGAAACGAAATATTTTGATGAAATGTGATTCATAGCACGGATTCATCCAAATTAGGTACGCCTCGGATAATCATTAAATACGCAAATATATTTGAAAAGATATCATGTTATGGTGTTTAAATACTAAATTTTCAAGGGAAGAAAGAATCTCGTACAGAAAGTTACCTGAAAATAATTCAGTGGTGTTCAAATTTACTGCATCAGAGTAAATGACATTTTATGACAAGTCATTATTATTATTAACTACTTATTCGAGAGTTTCCTCTGTGACAAAAAATCACCCAAATCGGTCCAGAAATCTCTTACAAATCAGTACTGCATTTTATTTATTACCTATAAAAAATAAATCGAACATCCTCTTTTCTTGAAGTTGATTGAAATCTAAGTGATGATATTTGCTAGTCGACATGTCATAAACGTGCACTAAGTACTTTGCTTCCTGGTTTCTGATACACACTGCTAAAATTTATAATAATAATCTTCCGGCTTCCGTTTTACTGATTAATTATAACTTGAGTTCCTGCCTTCAAATCTATACTGAATAGGCATTTTCCCAGTAAGCAAGCTCCATCGTAGAGACTTGTTTAAGTACTGATATAGTCGTAGTCAATTGCAAATAAACTAGGGAAAGTACTGAACTAATATTTAATTATTATTATTAATAATAAATATCTAATTCTTATTACTACAGTTGTTATGTCCACTGTAGAATTACGCTATCACATCAAACTATACTAGACTCAAGGGAAAGATAGTAAAATTATTATTAAGTGTTATCGATTTAAATTAATAATTTCCTATTTTAAATTGCTCTTGTAAAACTAATTCGAGAGAGGACATCGAAAAAATTAATTGCTGCGACGATTAATCTTGTTGAAAAAACAACACCTAAATCACCAACGCATTAAAAGAATCTAATATATATTCAGTATTAATGACACTTTTAAAAGTATTATAAATCATTGTGCTAAATTTAAAATAATATGGAAAAGTGCATCACTCGTTTTTTTCTGCATCGAGTTGTTAAACTTGGTTAACCGGTTTATTTCTGTAGCATTAGTAGGTATTGATTTAATCGGTCCATCAGATTGATTAAGGTGACACTATGCATATGATATGAATATAAATGTTCTCTAAATCTTTGAGTGTACCTAATATTGTTGGAGAACAAAAATGGAGGCATAGTACTTATTTATTTTTATTTGTGTATGTAAAATCTTAAAGAAAATAATTTTTTGCATGACTATTGGCTATAATTGAGGACCGGGAGAGTGACATAGGCTACTTCTTATCCCGGATTTTAAGAACTAAATCCACGCGAGCGAAGCCGCGGCTATCAACTAGGTATAGATTAATTATAGAGGTCAGTAAGTACAGCTAATATGACATTAGTCAGGTCTTCACATGTTAACTTAGGACACGCGGTCGTTAACACTGGATGTCCATTCAGACATCATTAACATTAACCAGCCATAAAATGCAAATAAGTAGGTCGATTTGGATGAAGTGGGAGATTACTAAATCTAGCTTAGTGCTAAGTGACAGGTCTATCAAAGCCCAACAAAGGTGAAAGCTAAAAGAAACAGCTAAAAGAAAGAGCAGCAGAAAGCTGCTATAAATATAGCAGCTTTCTTTGAATCCTACTTTTTTTTTTCAAGATAGTCCTTGACTGCGATTTCACCTGATGGTAAATGACGATGCAGTCTAAGGTGGTAGCGGGCTAACTTGGAAGGGGAATGGCCGTGTACACTGTGCATCCAACCCACACCCCTAATCTGTTTCTACACTTTATCGTACCGGAACGCTAAATCGCTTGGCGGCACGACTTAGACAGTAAGGTGGTAAGCTGCGGCCCTAAGCCTCTCACCAGACAAACTACTACCTACTACTTCCTACTATGTAATATTATAAATGTGAATGCTTGGGTGTATGGATGAATGGATGGATGGATGTTTGTTACTCAATCACACACAGATTTGGCTGAAATTAGGCAAAAAGATAGCTTATAGTCTGGAATAACACATAGGCTACTTTTTATCCCGGGATATAAGAGAGTTCCCGGACGAAATCGTGAGCATCAGTTAGTTTTATAATAAATCATGAACTTCTCTACTACTTCTTCCCTTTTTTCCCAGCATTTTATCCCGGAAAATAAGAATATTCCCGCAGGAATCAAAAAACTTCAATGCTTGCGAGCGAAGTTGCGGACATCAGCTAGCTTCTAATATACCACTTTACTGCACGTGTAGACACGTGATAAAAATAAACAGCATAAGTAAACATAAGCAAAGGAATATTTTTCAAGTTAGCTTTACTTACGATAAAAGTGTTATTTACATTTCAAAAAGAAATATAGCAAACCGCGGTCTATTTGCAAATTTATCTTCCATCGAACGGGAAATGCCGTTGATATAAAAACCAAGGATACGCGGTTGCTTAAAAGTATTAAATTCATTTAAAACATAGTCTCCCATTATTATTGTGTTAACTGATGAATGGTTTTTATTGAAAAACTAGCTGTTGCTCGTAACTTCATCATGGTTTTTAAAAACTCATGGGGATTCTTTGATTTACAATGATAATAAGTATCCTATGGTTCAACTTTGCAATCTATTTCTGTGCTAAATGTCATCAAATTCCGTGTTTGAACCATAAAAAGATAACAGAACATACAGAGAAAGAACGACACTATCGCATTTAAAATATTAGTTTAGATAAAAAATCTGATAGTTCTGAATTCTGATATAGGTAAATGAGTGTTTACAATCCCTACTAATATTATAATTGAAAAAATGTTTCTGGTTTGTCCTTCAATCACGCAAAAACAGAGCTTAACGGATCGACGTAATCTTGCATGACTATGGTTTGAGTTTGGGTGCAATTTTATCCCGGAAGACCAAAAGGTTCTCGTAGGACTTTTAAAGAATCCAGTTTCACGCGGTTGAATTTGCAGACAAAAGCATACATGTATTTTATAAAAATGACAATGTTAAAGGAAAATACGTATATTTACCTACCAGAAATCACCGCACAATATTTTTTATTATTTTCGAGTCGAGACTGTAGATCTAGGGCTACTGATATCGATGTGGGGAGCGGTAAAAAAAGTTTGAATGGAACTGTCGCGACGCCGCCATATTTCGCCAGGCTTTCATCATAAATCGTCAGACCTGATCTACATATCCGTGTATGTACGCCTTTTCCAGGAATTTGGCTTTATCTTTTTTTAAGCAGCCGCGTTTAAAAGCCATTTCTCAAAGACTGGAATGAATTCCGCCAAAAGACTGCTCGTTTGCTCGCTGTTTATGTTTAAAAAAAAGTTTGAGGTTCACGAAATTATGGCCGCGGCTTGCTTACAGAAATAATTTTTAATCTATGGTTGAAATCTATAGAAGTGCGATCTGTAGATTTGTCTCTATTTATACTCAAGGCAGAGTAATGACAGGATCTATTTGTGTCTCGTATTATAGTGCCATCAACTTATCGGTTCAGGTGGACAAAATTGGAACTGAGGCCGCTATTTTAAAATATCATTCCGTTCGATTCAAAGCACTGTAAAGTATTCATGGTATTTGCTGCTGTCAGTTCTTTTTAGTGCGAGCGCCGTACAGGGTTATGAAAATACAGTACTTACCGATTTTCTCGTTTTCTTTACTTCCGTTTTAGCGTTCCGAGCTAGAAAATTTTGTCTACTCGTTTACTCGTGAATCTCTATTCACATAGAGATTACGCTAGCGAGATAAAGTAGCTCTAGTAGGGCTAACATGCGCGCTACGAGAATATTTAGTCTACACGTTTACTCCTGAAACTCTATTGAGATTTACATAGAGATTACAAGTAAACGTGTATGTTAGCCCTACTGAATAGATAAATTGGTATCACTGTAAGTCTGTCTTAAGCTTATCTTAAGTCCAAGCGCGAAGTATAGATCCCTACGCGACTATAGGTTCAAGATCTGAAGACTGTGGTAGAGCAATAGAGTGAATAAAATCAAAAAACCTTGACATGACTGTCTGTGGATGTGTCATAGTATTTAGTAGTTTACTATGAGATGGCAAAATGGACCCTTAGTTGTTGAAAGTACTCGTCTCGAGTAGTGGAACAATAAATATGTAGTAAATGAAACATAAGCGAACGGCAGTAGATAATTCAGTAGATAATTTATATTATTGCAAGCAATTTATACTGAGATCAATAGATATAAATCAAATGAACAGAATATAAAACTCTAGTGTATTCGATTTGGCAAATAAAACGCTGGAAAGTTCGTAAAGCGAGCGCAGCGTCAAGGCAAATCGAGAGAGTTTTATTGATACGATCTCTCGAGACGACTTGCTGCTTCTGTTGGCTTATTGTAGCCTTAAACATAAATAATCTCATTACTCACGAAATGGCTAGTGGGTCCTTATGTTTGAATAGAACATTGTACATTCGGATTTTCCATTTAATAAACTGTTACACTAATCGCGAGTGACTTACTCCCATTCGTTGACATATTCATCAGGGCTCTCGCCTTTAGAGGAGACCAACCTGAAGGTCTTCATAATTATCATTTATTTATTAGTTGATGTCCGCGGCTTCTCTCACGTGGATTTAGTTTTTAAAAATCCCGCGATAACTTTGATTTTCCGGGACTAAAAGTAGCCTATGTCTCTCTCCCGGTCCTCTACTAAACCCATGCAAAAAATCACGTCGATCAGTTGCTTTTTTGCGGCGTGATTGAAGGACAAACCAACAAACAAACACACTTTTGCATGTATAATATTAATAAGGATTAGCTAAGGCTAAACTGTACAGTTTGGAAATACGTCGATAAGTTTACAGCCACTTGGGTTATTATTCATCCCGACTCCACTTGTAATGTTGTGACGTAAACTGCGATCGCTACTTAGACGGTGTCGGCTATACTCTGCTGAGAATATTGACCAAATGGTCAAATTTGACTATGCTAAACATCGAATTGTTTTTTTAAACGTCACATAAAATGATTTCAAGATTACTGCCTGCATTGTCGTGATCAACAGCAAGGCTGATTTTTTATAATAACTAATGAGTCAGTCCTTCTTTTCCCAAATGAGGAAATAATTAACCGCGTTGAAATGTCACTTCGAATAATTGTAGCACCTTTGAGGGTCTCTTCAGTAAACGGAGAACGAAATTTTAACGTTTTATTACCATTTAACGTCCTGACAGATTTTATATTGAAAATCTGCCTAAACGACAAAAATCCTACGTTACTCGCCAATGATTAAATTGGAATTATTTTTCTACTAGCTGATGCCCGCGACTTCGTCCGCGTGGATTTAGTTTTTAATTCCCGCGGGAACTCTTTGATTTTCCGGGATAAAAAGTAGCCTATGTTTTAATCCAAGGTACAATCTATCACCATTTTAAATTTCAGCCAAATCGGTCCAGAAGTTTTTGCGTGAAAGAGTAACAAACACACACACACACATACAAACTTTCGGCTTTATAATATTAGTGTGAAGTGTGATAGTGTGATGTGATGTGATGTGATGTGAAGTGTGATGTGAAGTGTGATAGTGTGATGTGATCACGTAGAAATTATTCTTCGCGCGTTCATGCATCTATCGCGCAATGGCGCCTTCAGACGGGTTGATCCACAGTCGGTCTGTGGAGCCACTTGTAATATTGTTAGGTGCAACACCTACGTCTAGCACTCGCTAGCAGACAGTCGCCAGATGCCGCCAATCAATAAGTTTGTCCGAAAACCGACGCCCGTCCGACCCGGTCCGACCCAACATGAACTCACACTCTCCCGACACTTTTTTACCAATGCAACTTTTTATAAATAACCGACTTCCAAAAAGGTATAGGTTTTCAAGTCGTCAGAATCTTTTTTTATGTATGTTCCCCGATCACTCGAAGACGCCTGGACCGATTTGTAAAATTATTTTTTTGTTTGAAAGGGTATACTTCTTTGGTGTTCCCATTGTCATCAGGTCAGAATCTGATGAAGGGATCGAGGGAACTCTTCAAATTTTTAAAATGATTGAAAAGTGACTTCTTTTTGCTTTCTTATATATCTATGAAATGCTTCCTGATACGTATAATAAGAGAGAATATTTAATTAAATTAAGATAGAAATACTCATATAAGTACGTACAATCTGTTGATGCCATAGTATAATGAATGCAAAGAGGCGAACAGCAATAAAACAATAAACGCTTCAACGCCCAGATAAAAGAGATCTTTTGCAACGAGTATAATTAGCTTATTAACTATGATCGTGTAAACGCAACGTTTGAGCTCGATAGCCTCATTGAATACACGCGTAAGGCTTATTCACTTAGGAAATTCCAAAACGGAAATTCTTATTTAACAACTTATACATGTCCACTGCTGGACGTAGGTCTCTTGCAAGGACCACCACAAGTTTCGGTCTTGCGCTGCCTGAATCCAGCGGCTCCCTGCGACTCGTTTGATGTCGTCGGTCCACCTAGTGTGGGGTCTGCCAACACTACGCTTAAATGGAACTTATGAACTTCTAATTTTTGCTAGCAAAAATCTGGTGCGAGAAAAGGATACCTATATGATTGCCACTTAATCAAATCAAAATCAAAATCAAAATCAAAATTTATTTATTTCATGTAGGCTACCCTGTAGCACTTATGATATGTCACAAATCTACCACCGGTTCGGAATGCAGATTCTGCTGAGAAGAACCGGCAAGAAACTCAGCAGTTGCTCTTTTCAAAAAAATAAAATAAACTAATTTTACTAATTTTACTAATTTTACTAATTTTACTTAAAACATGGAGTTTATACTAACCTAGATTTTATAAATTACTAGCTGATGCCCGCAACTTCGTTCGCGTGGATTTAGTTTTTAAAATCCCGCGGGAACTCTTTTCCGGGATTTTCCGGGATAAAAAGTAGCCTATGTCACTCTCCAGGTCCCCAACTATACTCATGCAAAAATCACGTCGATCCGTAGCTCTGTTGCAGCGTTATTGAAGGACAAACCAACAAACCTACAAACAAACACACTTTCGCATTTATAATATTAGTAAGGATTAGTAACGATAGCCCTTTCAGGATACATGGTAGAGTTATGACGTGTCATAAGAGCTACAAGTTGGCCTACATGAAATAAATAAGTTTGAATTTGATGCGCTGGCCTTGGATTGGTATCTTAAATAACTCCCTTCAGCAACACACTCGAAACGCCTCGATAAACGAAATTTATCATCATTAAATCGATTTTTTGAAGTCGATTAGTAAAATTTGCAGTTTCTAACCGAACAAACTAAACACTGATAGGTATTATCAACGCAGTCGCTCGGCGGAACGGGCGGATTCAAAGACAGAGGGGTACTTACCGACTACTGTTTACACAAGGAATCGTTCCAACCGAACCCACAGGACTTGTAAGAGCAAACATTGGAGCAAATATTGGCGGTATATTACTAACTGTAACCGTAACTTGTGAACTGCATGCCTGCGACTGAACTCGGATTGATATTTTCAGTTAACTTCCATTTTTTTGTTCAGTCTTTGTTCTTCATGATACTTGTTCATTCGATTGAAATAATCTCTCAATTTGTGTTTGTGTATATAATCTTAAATAGGTAGGTATATAAAAGGCAAAGGTGACTGACTGACTGCCTGATCTATTAACGCACAGCTCTAACCACTGGACGGATTGGGCTGAAAGACATACAGACTTTAATAATTTTTGAAAACTATTATGAATTTTTGAAAACCAAACATCTAAGGTGGTAAAATAGGGGGTTTTTTTTAATTTTATTGCTATTAATTTCTGTTGTTATCTTGTTGTTGTTTTTACTATTTGTAAAAAAGATGTTGTATTATGAGAAAATGCCTATTCACTCTTGTCTTGAAGGTACTCAGATTATACTATAGAGCTAAGCGATCCCGACACGTCTACTTGAGCCTCCATCACCACTTACCATCAGGTGAAGTATCATTATCCCGTTGAGTTGTTATTCGGTTCTAGTTTCGAGTTCACGCTCAGAAACATATTACGTACCGTAGTTTAGCTACTGTACAGATCGGACGTGGCAGAAAATATCTGTGTGTGTATGTTTGTTACTCCTTTACGCTACAACGAATGAACCGATTTAGCTGAAATTTGTATTGGAGGCAGCTCACATTCAGGATTAAAACGTAGGCTACATTTTATCCCGGAAAATTGCAGAGTTCTCATGGGAATTGAAAAACCTTGATCCACGCGGACGAAGTCGCGGGTATCGTCTAGTTTATAATAATTCTGAATAGGGCTGTGGTTAGCTACCACGCTGTTGTCAAAGCGATTTATCATTTACGTGGCTTCCATCTTTGACTGCAATATTGTCACTAGCCGCTGGCATTGGATAGATAGGTCCTAGGATTAACTTGACATCGAAAAAATTTGACAGATCTCTTGATAATTTTTTTTATTTTTTATTATCTTAATTTTTAAGGGACTTTCGTCCGACACGGAAACGCCAGCCCCATCGTAACCTAACTTATTTGATACATCATAAAAAGCAAAACTTATTATGCAGTATATATTTAAAAAAAAAAACACTGCCTTTTTCGCTTTAAAGTTAAAAATACACACTGCCCATTCAATGAGAGGCTTTTCATTGATACTTTATTATATTAAGTTCGTTACACTTTTTCCGAAGCGTCCTTTAAAAGCTTCACTCAATAAATTACTGTTTTTCTGTAGATATGGTCGTTAAACTGTGTTATTACAGTGATCACAGCTCTGTCACGAACGACAAAACAGAGACACACGCCGTATAATTATAAACGCATTAGGGTAAGAGCCTTACTGTATAATGTATAATGTATCATGAGCACAATAATTCTTTTCGTAATGCGGCTTACGGCCCCGCTCAGGAAAAATACGTCGCTGATACCTTTTAATTCTTAAACGAATTTGGTAAGCGAAATATTAGTGCACGAACACACAAGAGACTAACATCGCACGACATAAAGTTGTTTACGACTATTTGTGAAGAATACTGTACTCTACATACTCTTGGATTCCATTTATATCATCTATTAGCCTATTTTAGTTATTTGTTTAGAAATTACTTTTTTATTATTATTTATAATCATAATCTTTGATTAGGAATAGGAAACTTGTCCTGACGTGGAATCTGTATAATAATACGACAGTTTACGATACTAAAGAGCTTTTTAAAATAATTATCAGCATTGTCTTTCGAGAGACAGGGTTAATCTAAATCTATAATATAAGTAGTAGTACTCAAATACTTTTCTGTATTCTGCTATTTAATTTAAAATTCATTTTGGTCGTGTTTCATCGTAGACGAAAAAAAGTTGTGTAACAAAAAGTCCATAGTCTGTCAAAGTTCCTTATGACACACCAATTTACTGAATAGGCCACTCGACACAGCTTTACGTTAACGCAGCGTACTGTAAATATAGAAGAAATAAAAAAGGAGGGGGAATGGAAAAGCGGGAAATCTTATGTTTCGAAATTCAATATCTCCTTATCTACAGGATACAGCGAGAAATGAGGAAATTTCGCGAAAGCTCCGCCGAGCAAAATGATAAAGGCCTGTAATAAAGAAATCATAGACGTGGCTTGCGTAAATTGTTTGACGTTATAGTAACTAAACAATATCTAAATACATATATAAAAGGAAAAGGTGACTGACTGATCTATCAACGCACAGCTCCAACTATTGAATGGATTGGTCTGACTACAAATAGCTATTATGACGTAGGCATCCACTAAGAAAGAATTTTTGAAACCCTTAAGAAGGTAAAATATCTTCATTCCAAATTTCAGTCGGTTTAGTCGTGGCGTGAAGGAGAAACAAACATCCATCCGTCTATACTCACAAACTTTCGCATTTATGCTATAAAAATGCGAATATTAGTAGAAGTAGGATATGAAGTAAGTTCATAAATTAAACAACTATAATAGAGTGGAAAAGTTTTTAGAACAGATTTTTTTTCATTACAAACTTCTTGTATCTATGGTCTGACCATAGATATCGGAACTGTTACCTATGATAGCTGGGGAGAGGCGCGAGGGGCAAGTGCAAGGCAATTACGCTAATGATGCCATTACAGAAAAGGGCATACGCATAATGATTGATGATTCATCATTACGTACGTGTTCACAATCATGTCTACAATCGCAGCGATGGAAGAAAGAGCTTTAATTAAGTACTGAATTTTAAAGGTGAGAACCTAGGTCTCATTATTTCACTATTCCACCTTAGATAACTAATACGAAGCGTTTTGTGTGATGTGATGTCTTATAACTTCTTATTGACAAGCTTTGTGAAGCAGTAAAATTTCCCAGGCATGGACCTCTTATAACTGAGTATTTGACAAAAAAAAATTATATACTTAAAATAAAGGTTTTTAATGTCATTTTTCTTTTTAATCTATTGCATAGCTACTATCACGGGCCAGTGTGGAGACCGAATCCAGAAATTCCGTAACGAAAATGACCTGACACGGGACTCCTCTACGGTGAGCCGCTAGATGGCGCATTTTTTATCAACGCCAACTAGCGCTGAGCCGCTAGATGGCGTTGATAAAAAATGCTATGCAATAGCTTTACCGCGGCAGTCCCCGAGTGCCACACGTCTTCTTTTTAATATTTTAACTAGTCTCGAAAATACAGAGCTTTTAAGTTTCCTGTTCCTGTAATCATAGAGGTCAACTCTCTTCATTCGGATGCTGAGATCTATAGAGCGTGCTCTGACTCAGCTCAGACTCAAGATAGAGGTTAAAACGAGACGCAAATATGCTCTGACATAAATCTATCTCGTCTTAACTCTGTCTTGAGTCTGAAGTAAGTGAGAGTGCGGTCTATAGATTTCAGAATGAGACCCCGTGCCTAATGGTAGACCAGCTATGAATCTGTTGTGATTTTTATGAAACTACGAACTATAATTTTTTTTGGGAAAGCATCCGCGTCCCATTATTCCCGAATAAATGTCGAAACCTCGACCTTAAAGCACAGCGGGATAGTATTACCCGTACATGTAAATGGGCGTTATGTTAGTAACTAAATCCCTAGTGGGTGTTAAACGGGCGACCATGGCTTCGTGTATAATAAACAGTCGATGAGTACACAGCCTGGCAAATGTACAGTTTGGCGTAAAATGTTCTTGCTTGACCTTAATTTTAAACCTTTATCAAAACTGCATTTTATTTTTAAAGGACCTGACTCTCTTAATTTATTTACTTAAACTTTAGCCTTTGTCACGCAGCTGATCTATACCAATGAAAAACTTAAGTCGATCCGAAGCTCCATTGCTGCGGGATAGAAAGTCAAACAAATATGAGTATGTTTGTTTGTCAAATCCAATCCAATTGGATTGTATGATCAAAGGCTAGTTACCACTCTACGATTAAGCGTTCCGGCACGATGGCGTTTAGAAACAGATTAAGGGTATGGGTTGAATTTATGCAGCCATACCTCGCCCGTCTTAGACTGCATTGTCACTTACCATCAGGTGAGATCGCATTCAAGGACTATCTTTTCATCAAATAAAATAAAAAAAGTTGTCCAACTGTATATTCACTAAACTGCGACGCTACCGCGTTCCCATGCGCTTCGGAGATGCAACACAGAGCTCCGTTAGGACAAATATAGTGCGTCGGTCTAGAATTAACTGAGCAATACACGGAAAATTACTGTTGTATTTGCGGGGCGTGCATTATTTTTTCTCATAGCAGCCTAAGACTACAGGAAAATTATAGATGGGGCTCCGTGAATTATTGTGATGTTAAAATTGAAGCCACTTCATGCGTAAATCATAAAGCACTATTCATCAGTTTTATTAAACAAGGAAATTATTAAAATAGTTTAAATAAAATTTCTTTAAAGAACATCATCTGAAAATTTCTTTTTTTTGGGCTGTCGTGGTAAAAAACTTATTAGGTAATAGGTATCTCTGTTCTTAATGTATTAGTCTCATAAAAAATATTTTAATATATGTATTAAAATTCTAATTTCTTAGAAAATACATCTATGCACTTACAAACTTTAGATGTGTAAGGTTTTTTCGTATCTGTTTTAGTAATGATTAACCCAATTTAATCCGTTTCATCAGCGTGACCAGAATAATATGTAATATAACTTTAGCCTTTAAATCAAGAGTGGATTGTTATCTTATAGGCTAGCGCGCTCCAGCTTAGGCTGCATATTCACTTACCATCAAGTGTGATCCAGTTAGGCGTTAAGACGTCGGGAATGAAAAGGAGGATAAAATTAGGAAGGTTCCAGGATGCCATTATGGCTTTTGCTGGTGCTGTTTACCGTCTATGATTTTCATGTAATCTATAATAGATACATGACTATAGTCGTTCTATGATGTCATTATATAATTATATCAGCTGTAACCAGCCGCTTCTGAGTAAGGGGTAATCGTTTATATTGTATGAGTGGTCGGTCTGTTGGATAACATTACATCAACTTTGCTATCATTAACTGACTCTTTATACATATAAGTACATATAAATGAATGCATGTACCTAATGAAAATGAATAAATGAATCAATGATTGAAATACACTTGGATTTGGTTGGACACATCTAAAAGATTATTTAGAAGGATGTAGTTTTAAAACATGTATTATTATAAGTGTAAGTAGTTAAGTCTTTTTTGTTTGCATAATTTATTGTATAATTATTTTATTTAAAGTTTAGAATATGAGAGCATAGTTCGTCAACAAACTGTCTTGCAGTTTGACGGTGGCATTAAGTTACTTAAAATTGTGAACTCTTATTATAATAAATAAATAAAATAATAAAATACAAAATAAATGTGTAAGTCTTTCATCTACGAATAAATAATATGTATAAAATAGGAACGGACATATTGACACATTTTCACTTAGAAACGATCTTAATCGGGCAACCATGTTGTACTTCCATTCAGTCTATCTGAAATCTGTCGACAAACCATAAAATTTTTGACAAATATCTAAGAAAATTTTCGACAGAATACGGATAGATTGCATAAAAACCAGCCAGTAGAGAATATTATCACAATCTATGAGAAAGATTAAGGTAAATTATTGTTAGTATTAGAACCTCTACAATTTCTTGTTTCCTAGAAAAACTAAAATAATGATATATATACTAAACTTCCGTAGAGTATACTAGCTTATCATTAGTCGAAATTAGATTACCACCCACAACGGTTGTAGATGTATACTGTAGAGTAATAATAGTTACTATACACCTACAACTAGTTATAGTTACTATTATAATAGTTTTATTTACTACGCGTGTTTGGCATGCGTACCCAGCTAAAACGTGTCTTGATTCACGTGATAGGAAGTCATTGCTTCTCAATGTTTGGTTCGAGACCCCCAAAAACGTACGTAATCTAGGGATCTACATTGTTAAAAATATAATTGCTTCCATTAAATTCAAATTAAAGATAACTGCATTTCAGTTAAAATTACGTGGTAAATATTTTGAAGCTTCTTCTCAATATCCAAGCTGGGCATAGGTCTTTTGTATAGACTTACATGCCTTGATCTTGTGCCACCTGTATCTAGCGCCACGCTGTGATTGGTCGGGTTTCGTGCACTTAATAGGGGGTTTGCCAACACTGCGGTATTATTTTCCGTTAGCATATAAATATTTTGCATAGCGCATACGTCTTATTCTTATTCTTACATTTGACTGAAATACCTACCTAAGTTCATAATACGTATTATATTTTATAAGTTTTGCTTTTGACATAAATTGTAATTGCAATTTTATAGCAATAATTTTCTCTAATTTTGTTCCAGGTAATAACTTCTCAATGTTCTAGTCTCCGAGCACTAATAATGGCCTGCGCTTCTAGCCCTCAAAAATACGTCAATGTAAGTTAGTAAATTTAAATAATTTTTTAAAAGTTATCACATGCTATCAGTTTGGTAAATAAAAATTATGGGCAGTGAGTATCATTTATCCATTTATCTCAACTTATCGCCAGCCCATTACCCAGACCTCTCTCGAATGAAAAGATCATAGTCCACCATGCTGGCAAAATGCAAGTTTGCAGACTTTACATATAATTATGGAGAAGCATCAGGCATGCAAGGTTCTTCTCCATGTTTTCCTTCACCGTTAATGCAAATGATATTCATAAAGTGCTTAAAATGCACACAAAAAGTCAGAGATACGTAAGTTGGATCGAACCCCAGCCCGCTAAAAGGTGGCTTAAACTACTAGGCTATTACCGCGTGACATTATGCAGAGTCGTTTTATACCAGTTGTGGGATTGTCTAAAATTGATTGCATCAGTGTGACGATTCGATTTCGATTGACTGGCACTCTCTCGCTATTGGTTAAAATGCATTTATGCAGCAAGACCGTCAAAACTTCAGCCAATCAGAGGTGATTGCAATCGTCACATTGACGCAATCATTTTTAGACAATCCCACCGCTGGGGTTAGGACCTCTAATAATTGGGAAACATTGGCCA
This sequence comes from Hipparchia sbordonii, assembly GCA_038048805.1. Taxonomy (NCBI): domain Eukaryota; kingdom Metazoa; phylum Arthropoda; class Insecta; order Lepidoptera; family Nymphalidae; genus Hipparchia; species Hipparchia sbordonii. The sequence goes on from CM076113.1 coordinate 868,022, forward strand.
GTTGCAATGATATTATACCTAACGATCGGTTTGCTGTAAGTCTGTCACCAGAGATACGAATTATCAAACGTGGCTATTTGACCGACGCGCGACGCAAAACCGAAGTGCGTAGTAAGTGGCGCGCCGAGAAAACACCGCGTACCTACACGTGTCGGAAACTAACAATCTATTTCTGTTGCTTGCCGCTTTGAGAACTTTCTAAAGGATACTTCTGATTATGCGTAGATATTCCGATTAAAATTGCGCGCAACACTTCTGTATCTATATTTTTTTAATAGAGAAACTGACTGAGTCAAGCTTGGATTAGGACCTTGAGATTTTGTATGTAGATAACATAATATTATTAGGGAAATAAAATTGTAAATGCGAAACTCTTTTGTTTGTTGTTTTGGCCTCCTATCACGCAGTAACGGAGTAAGAGATCTACGTATTTTTTCGTAACAAAAATGATCAGGGAAACGGTAACATCAAGAAATCTCGTAGTCTTTCAGAAAAACATTTGTATACGCGCGTATAAGAGATGATGGAAAAGTTGTATCTCTTATCACACACTTGAAGTAGGTACACGTGATCTATTCGGACAAAAAAAGTAATTTGCATAATGTTTTTCTGAAAAAATACCGAGCTTTCTATCGAATACTCCTGTAAATGATCAATATGAATATTTTTTACATTATTTCTGCTTTTTAACTTAACGCATATCAAGCTTATTTTGTTAGTCTAATTTTCAATGTTACCGGCTGTATATATAAGTGAAATTCTTAGAAAATACGAACCTTCTTCCACCTTCAAAAATCTTAATTAAATCTTCACGCGATTAATTCAGATAAAAATAACTAATTGGATTTGTACCTAGAGTAACATAGTTAAGAACGCTTCGAATACAGAACCATCTTTAAATCGGTTGAAAATAAACTTTTTTTTTAAAAATTCAATATGGGACTTTTAAAAGTGACCTATGTCAGCCCCATCGGTACACACAAAATATTACAATTAACTGTATACAAAATCAAATACATCAATATATCTATACCATTTTGAGAGAAAAGAAACTTAATCACATTTTGGCTTAACACTTAAAGATATTTTGGTCGTCGACAGCTGTATTGGCGTCTGTCCGTCTATCCTAGCGGGGTTCTGATCCGCCGCCAACAGAACTGTAAACACAAACATTAAGATAATATCTGCACTATTATCAACATACAGCGCATCCGTCAAACGTCTGTCTTCACTCTAAGGCTATGTTCACATGTAACGCGCGTTAACGCGCGTCAACGCGCGATCAAATTTGAAGAGAGTTCAGATGATGAGCGCTAATGCGCGTTGCGAGAGTACTCGTCAGTCTAGTTCGGTAGAACGTAGAAAATGGACGTGGAAGAGGCTATTATTTTGTGGTTATATTATAAAGAAAAATATAGAAAAAGAAAACGTACACATTGGGTTCATCCAATTTTGAAAAATAGACCCAGTTTGTTTGCGACACTATATCCGAATCTAAGAGACCATGAATCTAAATTCTTTAATTACTTTAGAATGTCTACAAAGTCATTCGACAATTTGCTTCAACTCATCCAAGAGGACATTACAGCAGCTCCGAACGCCATCAGATATTGTATTTCACCTTAAAATTACATGCGATCGCGATGAAAGCGCGCGCTCAACTGAACAGCAAACGGACATTACATTAATATCAAAGCGCGAGTCAACGCGCGATTGTCTGCGTCTAGAAACTTTTTCTCTGAGCGCCGCGTTGACGCTCGCTGACGCGCGTTAACGCGCGCGCATGTGAACGTTTGCTAGGTATATATTAGGATGTCTAAGCGCGCGATTTGAAAACGCGCGTCGCAATTCAGCCATCTGAACATAGCCTAAATCTAATTGCCCTCAACCTCTACCGTCACTCCCTTATGACTGATGCGAATAATCTTATGATAAATTAACCCGTGACTTCAGTGGATGTAGGTTTATAAAAATCTCATGAGACCACTGTTTTTCCGGGATAACAAATTGCCTATGTCACTAAGTACACAACTCATGCAAAAATCAAGCTCTTTTGCTGTTCCTTTGTAGCGTGATTCAAGGATAAACCAACAGACAAACGAACACTCTTTTGCATTTATTAATATAATAGGTACTTTTCCATGGCTCTCCCTCTCTCTCTGACTTTCTACCTGCATCATGTTCTTCATTGCTGCATTATTATTGTTAACTACTAATTCGCGTACAGAATTTTCGATTCCTTATGACGGGGCTTATTAACCACCTAATAAGTAAGTACGTATAGCTATTTGCCCTACATGAAGCAGTAATGTTGTAATAATAATAAATAATTAATAACTATTCAATAGCGGTAACTGTGAATGTCGATAATAATAAAAATAGTGTGAGTCATAAGCTAACGCGTTCTGGAATTATTATCCCTAACTGTTTGTTCCTTCAGGTCATTCAATGCTAATTTATGAAAAATACGGTTCCCAGTTATTTGTGGCAGTAGGTCACTGCGTCGGAAATTATTATTGATCAATTGAAAATTACCTATTTATTGTTTCATTGAATTGTTTCACTTAAATCGCCGTCATCAGCAACCCATAAACGGCTCACTTCTGAGCGCAGGTCTCCTATCAGAGAATCCACCACTACTCAAACCTAGAATCGTCTAGCTTTACGCATAATTTTTTTTCAGTCTTCCGGAAATATCTAGTTGGACTCCTAATCTTTTTAAATCGGTGAGCAAAATCTGTGAAGCATTTTATACGTGTCAAAATTTTTTTCGCAGTTTCATATTGAAAGGCAATTTGAATCCACGTAATCTATTTATTAACCACTGGACTTTAAAACCAATAATCTGTTTTTAGAACAAGAAAAACAATCATCTTTTACGAGGTCGAACAAATAGGGATTTGAAAGTGCTTCCTATAAATCAGGTTTAAGATGTAGACGTTTGATGAATGTGATGTTTTCTACGAGTAGATTAGTTTTTCAGATATCACACCACCGTAGTCCTTGGAAGTTAAGCTCGCGGTTGTCCTAAAAAGCTGCCTAGAAATCGTAAGCGCCGATAATAATATGAGAGCCAATAAACTTGATGCAGAAGACCGGGCAAAGTTGGCAAGAGTGCGAAAGTGGGCTTCAATAGTGGGATAACGCTCAGTCGAAGAAAAAGATGTGCTGGTTAATTGAGGAAAAGCTGCGTCAATTATTGCTACAATTTTTATTGTGATGATTTGTGCAGAATTGGACCAGCCTGGCCTATAATCCTTCTCTGAGAGGAGACGTGTGCTCAGTAGAGAGCCATTGATGGGTGTCTAATGACGATGATTGGCTGAATCTATGACAGATTGACAATCTTACTACAACAATACGTTTTAGCCAATAGCGGCTAATCAAATGTGATTGCAATCCTCACACTGTAGCAATCATCCTTAGACAATCCCGCTGTTTTTGAGTGATTATGGCTTAATCATCAGTATAAAGACGTTCAATAAAATGGCTCTCTAATATGTTATCTTAACTACGACGATATCAGTGACTTGGATAAATGTTAGAACATTCACGTTCACCACATCGTCTTTTGTTATGACCCCCTATTCTGATCTCATACAAAAATGCTACGGTTCAGAAATCACCGATTACCGTTACTTTTGCCTCATTAAACAGCAGTCAGAGTCGCGGAACCTTAAAATGGCCTTCTAAAATCCTCCGTCTAGCCACCCCGGTATTCTTGGTATCTCCGTAAAGAATTGGACTATACCTTAAGCCATCTATAGATTAGCCAACTTACTCAAAGGACATATGTATACACACACAAAGACACATGTCCAAAATACACATTTCTTCGATAAATGTGAAAGTGTCTATTCTTCACCCTGAACGAAAAATTGTATCAGTGATTACTTTTTCACACTTCAATCGCTGAACGTATCTTGCCTAATGGCACGGTGTAGCTGTCATCGTAGATAAAATAAACACTGATACTTATAATTCTGGCATTATATTAACAAAAATTTCAAACCATGCGAATGAAATCTGAGCTAATTATAAATAATTTAGAGACAGAATCGTCCCTAGTAACTTCAAAACAAAATCAGTTTCCAACCTATGTCCGACTAAGAAGTTGGGATGTCTGTAGATGTGAAATGAATTCGACGATACGTTAGAGAAGAATAGTAACATTCGTCGATAAGACTTGGTGGAGCGTGCCAAAACTTGAATTTATTATGTTCGGTTCGGAAATCAAAAGTTAATCTTATGGAGCTCGATTTTTGAATGTGACAACAGCGTAAAGTTGATAGTTTATGTGGGTTTTTAAAAATACTCAAGACTCAAGTAGAGGTAAATAAAATTTTCTTACTTTTTTCATAAAATTCTGTATCGACTACTAAATTAAACTTTGGTTTGAATAAATCTGTCATGCTTTATGCATCAGCTGTGAAATACATGTTCTGTTTTGTAAACAAATCGATGACACATAACAAAACGGTATTTAAATAATTATCGCTTTTTTCTATGAGAATAAGTGCAATATGCGGCATACCACAACTCTATAAACTGCAGTAAAATCCGTCATAACAATCGTATCGCCACGTTACATCATTACACGCGCTCTCCTGCGCCGGTTTATTAATAAACAAACCACGTGTGCGATATGTACGTGCGCTTGCGCTCGCGGGCCACGGATAGACAGACTAACGGTTGGCGGATTTACTGAGCAATTGTTAACTTTTATCTACAGACATAAAATTGTACGAGTACCTATTAAATATTGGAGAACTGAGACCACCCAGAAGCACCCCCAGATTTTTTTGATGTTAGTACCTAGACCAATAAATTAATAATTTATGACTCAAAACCGATATCCGTGAATAGTAGCTACCTAGTTGTTTGATACTTGACGTTTTTTATTAAATGAAATATGTATTCTGATTGTTGAACAACGATTATTATTTTAAAACTCTCGAGAGATATTAATTAAGATGTCTGTCTTAATTAATGTCTTTTACATAGGTGGAGATTAAGCAGAGTGTCGACATGACAGTTGACAGTAAGTACTCGACACAATAATAATTACTAATTGATGTAAAATGATTAAAACATTTGGGTGATCGAGTGAAAAAGATGAAGTAAGCGGACATTACTATTTTCAACTAATCGCCAGCCCACTACAGCGGGTCTCCTCTCAGAAATCCCAGAAAAAAGATTCAGGTTCATAAAATACACTGTAAATAATCAATATCCGAGCAGACGGTAAAACATTTTTGTGCGGTTCAGTAGACTTCATACAATTTTGAGAATATTATTCTTTATAAGACTCTCAGGCAAAAAGGTTATTTAACCGTTAAAGCAAGTGATATTTAATTACTAAAACGCACATAATTTGTATAGTTAGAGGCTTGGGATTTGAACCCAAAATCCCCTGAACAGAAGGCCAAAGTTTTAACCACGAGACGGTCGTAGTAATTAGTACTAATATGAGTACTTAATCATAGTAATTAACTACTAATAGTTAGTAAGACTAATATTTCTACTTAATTACTATGTAGACTCAACAAAACTTTTATAAAAACAGCCTTGCAAACTGAACGGTCGATAAAATTCTATTTTAGTGTAAGTTTTAGGTACCTAAATATACAAATTACAAATGCATCTGATCTTGCAGATGGATACAGTCGAAACTAATTATAAAAACAAAAAAATACATAAAACGGAAATGAATTGGATTGCTTTAATTAAGCAGACGCTAATTTATTTAGTTTCAGATTTCATATTTATTTTCCAAAGCAGTATAAACACCGTTGATTGCAGGCCGTAACTATTACTAAACAACATTGTTAATGAATTTAATTATTCATGCAAATTGAACCCGCTAATTGACGTCCAATCTGAACCAGCCCGTTTATCTCGCGCGCGCATGTCAGATATTATATACTTACCTACTGTAACACGATCAGTACTATTTAGCGTTTAGTCATATGTTCAGTAAATGTGTTTCCAACAGATTACAAAGTTATAATAACCCTTTATTGTTGACATTTGCGATATTTCCTTAACTAAGAATCGCCAAAGTACCTACATTCAGTAGATCCGTTTAGCGGTCAGAATTTCCTTCTAATGCATAGGCCTCTTTTAGTATCTCATTTTTGCCTGTCACGCGCTTTCTTTTTCCATGTTTTCCTCCTACTTTCCCATCTCCTAAATTGTTTCCTTCTTATCGTTTGTCCATTTCAAAAGGTTGCGGTTATTTTCTGTGTTCATTTTTTATTACGTTCCTTAGTCATAATAATATGTCTTGTCCATCGCCATTACAATTTTTTAACTGTCTGGAGTATGTCTTCTACTTAAGTTGTGTTTTTTATATCTGTCGCTCTGCTCCGGTTATTGGAAGTGACTCCAACATATTTCTGTCCATTCTTCCTTGACAGGTCCCAAGTTTGTGAAGGTTTTTCTGCGAAAGTATCCGGGTCTGTATGAGACATGGCAGTATACAAATGTTGAAAGTTACTCAATGATAAACAATTAATACGCTCATTATGGGTCTCGTTTAACGTTACTGTTAAGTTTAGTAGTTTAGTCACACAAACCGTTCTAGCATTTCATTCATGCTAGTGTTTGTTGTGATTGTGAATTAGTTTGCATTCTTTATCTTCTTATGAACATGTATAGTAATTTACATTATCCTTTACTTATTTACATCGTAATCGTAAATAATTATATACATCGTATTTTTCGTCATTATCTTAATATTTTTGCAACGTATGGTTAAATCAACCTTATTACTTATTACTTGTTCTTTAAGTTATACAAATTACACACTACAAAAATTGTAAATCTGTTTTGTTGAGCTAGAGCTTGACTTAGGTTTTCATTATTAAAAACAGTCTACAGAAATCTATCAAGTTTAGATTCATATATTTTATATTTATAACGGTGTACAGTCATAACTACAAATAAAATGAAGATTATTTGAATAATGTTGATCAAAAACAAACATGCACGCTCATATTCTTGCAAATAAATATATCATTACATTTCAATATTGATATGGGTATTGTAGAAAGGTGATCACACTATAAAATATGGTATATAATAGAATTTCTGTGTGGTCGACGTCTCTATATAGTTAGCTTATCTTCGTCAGTGTGTTGTTGTTTTATCTTTCCAGTAATAGCCCTTTACTGTCCTACAGGAGAGCAAAGGCCTGTCGGTTGATGTTATATTGCAATGAGCGATAAATTTTATTGGAAATGTCATTACTCCCGTCTCCTTGTCAGCTGATAATATCGCTTCAAGCTCTATAAGGGGACAATTAATTTGCACAACAGGAACTATAAAGCTGCTAATGGCTACTAATACTCTAGTGATCTTAGCTTCTAAGTATTAAACAATGCAGTGTTTTTCATGGCGTCTCTGACACTAAAATGCAATAGTTTTCAATTCTTGGTCAGAAGAATGAAAATTGAAAAGAAAGCTAGATACACTGAACACAGACACACCTTTATAATATAAGTGATGATGTGATGTAGATAGATAACTAACAACCTAAAATTACGAATATCATCTATCTATCTATTTATCTATCTATCTACTTATTGATTACCATGGTACAGTGAATAAAATGATCAGGCTTCCTTTCTGTTGTAGTTTCATGGCCAAAAGTCTACTTCTGGTGCAGTTAAAGTGGTATCCACACCGATTATAATTTGACCATGTCAAATCTAACTTGAAAGTTAAATATCGGAACGAATGCCCCAACGTTGGAGTTATATTAAGCTCAAAATAAATATTATGCTATAAACAAGATTCGACACGCAACTTCGTCCGCGTAGCAGCAGGTACAACTTGGGATCTTGTTGAACTTTTTAACAATATAATATTGTGGAGGAGATTATATAAATACTTAAGCTGGTTTGCGGGTTTAATCTTCAGTTAAAAAACATTTTCTAGGCAAGTGAATTTCATTTAAGGCCGCATTTTTACTCAAATAAATAAATAAAAATAAAAGTTCTGATAATAACTAGATAAATAGATATATAGACAGCTTCAATTGGAACAGCGATATCCTATTCTTTTCTTCCCTTTTTTTTTATTAATTTATTTAAGTTTTTTGCCTATAACAAACTAGAGACCCGCCCCGGTTCAAAACCATCAAAATTTCCATTTTTCCAGCGAATTTTTCAATTTTGTTTATTCTTATTAATATTAATAAAACCTTGTGCTGACAATTACGAACATAAAATCGATCTATCGGTTGTTAAGTGATAAATAATCTAATATACTTGCGGCAATGGATTTTTATTTATATACAAATACATACTTAGATAAAATAAAAATAAAATAGATTTGCGAGGGCGAAGTTACTGCCAAGAGCTAGTATGCAATAAACATGCATAATTACAAGTTTATTATCAGTAGCGGCTACGTGTACAGAATCGTATGACGCAAACCATTAATCTCAAAGAAATGAACACGTGCAAGTTTTTCGGTACGAAACACTCGACGGCTAGCTGAAGCGTAGTATGTTATCATTTTCTACGTTGCAGCCATTATACCAATACAAGAGTCGGTTCTACAATGTTGCGGGTTTATTGTACGAGCGGTCTTTTGAAATTACATGCTCTATGATTAGTGCACTGTGGCAGTCTGGTGACTCTTAGAACATATTGTTTATCACACTAATATTATGAAGGTGAAAGTTTGTATGTGTATGTGCGTGTATGTTTGTTACTCTTCCACGCAAAAACTACTGGACACATTTGTCGCGCAAAATTAAAGGGTTTCCATGGGAATCAAAAAACCTTAGTTCACGCGAAGTCGTGGGCATCATCTAGTTATACATATTACTAGACTTAATCCGTGTAGATTTGGTTTTTAAAATCCTACAGGAACTCTTTGTTTTCCGTAAACCAGCAAACCAAAAAACAAATGCGCTTCAATAAGTTATTTATTGAAGTTTAAAAGTTTCGTATTTAAAATTTATTAGATAGTAATTATGGAAGGAAGTAAGGGTAGTAAGCTTTTATTTTATATAGTAGGTATATAGCAATCAATTAATCTACATTCATTTGTATAGACACGTTCACAGTTGGCAATTTTATCTATGTAAGTGATATAGGGCTCTACTAGCTTGGTAAAGCTATCTTATTTTTACAGTTGCTATAAAACTGATTGAATAAAGACGTGTGGTTCGGCCGTGGTGTAACGGTTAACACACTCGGGCGCGATTCCCGGAGAGATGTGGGTTCGAATCCCGCCGGCCTCGGAATTTTCGATATGTGTTTATAAATCTATTAGGTTATTTCCTTTAAGTGTAGGTTAACACTTCAATAAAAAAATAAAAATATCTTATTTTTGTGTGCAAAACCATAAATCTTCTAATACCTTACCCTAAAACACGTGGAAATATAAATCAAAATCCGCAACTTATAAAAAGAAAACTGATCTATTCTTAGGTTTATTATGATTAAATGTTGAAAGATTTCTACTTAACTTCTAACTCAGCCAATTGAAAATAATATCATTCGACACAGTAGGTACAGGGAATCTAATTAATCAATCGAAACGCACGGAGTAGCGTTTCAGATTGTCAAATATACCGTGGGTAGTAGAAAGTTTTTAATTTTCAATTTTCGAGAGCGTTACTTCCAAAGCGATCATGTACCTATAATGTGATTGCTGAAATCATCCCAATCACATCACACTAATATCGACCTATACGCAGAATAGAGTTACTTCTGCAAAATCCCTACTTTACAGGAGAGCGATTTGAAGTTTGTCTTGCCTGTAACTTTTTTCGTTATTTTTCTAGAGAATTGATTCTCATAGTATACTTTTGGAACATTATTATGCATTGATTACTATCAATAAACTCAATGCAAAACCCATAATTTGGAATTTAGGTGTTTCTATATGCATATGTGACGATTTTTTGCGGATGTCTCCATGTTCTGTATGTATATGTAACCTTATACTTGGGAAAAGTGTTCGTACCATGTCTATATATAACTTTTTTTTATGGAAATACTAATCTTCAAACGGTCTTATTTGCTGTAAAGGATGAAATGTAAATACAAAATAAACAGTGTTTCTTATTTCATAATAACACATTTATTAGTAAAAAAAATTCAACATAATTTGACTAATTTTTTTAATTACTAAGCATGTACCTACTATAAAATTGTCTTACAAAAAAATGTAAAAATTAATAATAAAATAACTGAAAGTACTTTGTATTTTATATAGGTAATACTAGCTTTTGCCCGCAACTTTGCTCACATTAAGTTCGATTTTTCAATCCCCTATTTTACCCCCTTAGGGGTTGAATTTTCAAAAATTCTTTTTTAGCGGATGCCTACGTCATAATAGCTATCTGTATGTCTTTCAGCCCGATCCATCCAGTGTTTTGAGCAATGTGATGATGATGGGCCAGTCAGTCAATCAGTCACCTTATCCTTTTATATATTTAGTAAGTAGAATGTATTAATAATCCTACTATAGAAACCTCAAAATGAAACTAATAAATAACTAACATAAAACATAAACATAAATAACGTATTAGGAACTATTATTTAGCATTAATAATAATCCTATTATAGAAAACTCGAATAAAACCAACGAAATAAAATTGCTACAAGGACAATATATAAGTTCTTTCAGGAGTTTTAAAAATAGTACAACCGAATATTGGCAAACAAAAAGATTTAAAAACATTTTCTCTATTTTCCACAATTTTTCTGTGCGATTAATTATTGGCAATCAATAAGAAATCAATCATATCTAAGTTCTTCTTCGACTGAGCGTTATCCCACTAGGTGGGGTCCGCTTTCCGGCATGCTTTTGCCCACTTTGCCCGGTCTTATGCATCCAATTTTCTTAATTTATTGGCTCTCATATCGGCGCCTACGAGGTCTAGCCAGGGGTTTTTGGACGGCCGCGAGATTTAGCTCCAGGGACGGCGATGTTAAGACATCTATTACCGACGTAGCTTTGTGGTTTCCGTGCTACATGACCATACCATCTTAGACGGGCTTCTTGCAGCTTATCTCCGATGTCACGGACACTGAGCCTGCCGCGGATGTGATCGTTGCGTTGCCGATCGCAACGTGTAACATATCTAAGTTATTTATGCCTATATTATTAATATTTTAATTGAATAGATATTTTAAATCACAAAGAAAATAATATTGTGGTGGCAGAGATCCACTGGGTACCGCGCAAAATGAAAATTTTAAATCAATCAAAATAATGAATTTGTAAAGAAGATGCGGCACATCATCATCTCTAGAGTCGTTAGGCGCACTGTAAGAGTTAGTTGTAGATGGTGATTGCGTCCAGTGATCATCATAGTGGTTAGAATAAAAGGCATCACGACAATTTATGCGTATTTAACGGAGAAGGCATGGGAGTCGGTACACATTTTGGTGATGATATTCAAGACAAATTCCCAAAGCTAACAGCAGGGGAATTTTCAAAGTTGGACCGAGTTAAAAGTGTTAGGTCTAGTTGTTGCAATTGCAGGCAACGGTAGACATTATTTATTATCTTTTATAGAATTTTCAGCAACATGGTGCAGCCTTATGGCTAGTTTTGTCAGTAGCAAAAACTGGTATTTATCATTATATGCCGGCTGCAGTATAGATAATCGACTGTCTCTTACAGTTCCATCTGATATATCAATCTTCCCATATATCAGGGACCTCTTAATTTTTTCAGCTCCCTGTGGTAGTGTTGTCATTGTAAAAGCTCCACTATTGACACTGCCATTTTCTGAAAACAAAAATTAACATCAATAAAACGTTAAAGCAATTAACTACAGAAAACAGGTCTAAATCGTTTTATATAGTTTTTTTATAAATACTTAACATAAAAAAAATTATTAATTTTAGGCTTTTACGGTAGTTTTCAGTTGAAAAAGGATATATATCTCAATGTCAAACCAAGAATAAAAGAACAGTTACACATATACCTCATAATTTCAAAATAATTTCCCTCGAACAAAGTAACTTGTGCACATTGTCCCGATATTTTTTACATGATTTCCGAATAATAAAGTAGTATGGTAAAATAATTAATATTATTGATTACTTATTAAAATGTATGAATTAATGTTTAATAGGTGTAATGAATTGATATTTCTTTTTTTGATTGTTTTTTGTAGTAAAATCTAACATTCCGAGGTATAATGTTCTATATGAATGTGGAACCGTTTAACTTAATTATTTAGCTTTAAAAATATATATTTGTAAAAATAATTATATACAACTATCTAAGAGCAATCTATGTATTATAATCACAAAGCTGAAGAAAGAAAATTCCATTCACTTACCTGGAACATCCATTTTTCCATTTTTTTTATCTCCACGGCATTTGTCGTATTACTATATTCAATTTTTTTTGGCTTTAACGAAGGGAAGATCATATGTTTTGAGCGTGTATTTTTAATTTTGAGCACATATAGTAAAAAATAATAACAAAATTAACACGAAAATAGCAGATAAAAGTGCGAGCGTGTGCACACTATCATTTCGGAGAACATGAATACAACTGCAGATGTGACCCTCCGTTCGCGCTGATCAGGACAGTGAATACTGACACTTGTGCTGTCGGGCCCTTCTTCTTTGGAGAAATAAACTACATGTACCTTTATTCGACTGGTATCTTTGGATCTACATAACTTTTTAAAATTTTGATTTCACTTATATATATTAGAGATCTTTTTAGGCTTAAAAATGCAATAAAAAAATTTTGTGCCATAATCATATGTAACTCTATTCTACGTATAGGTCGATATTATAAAGCCGAAAGTTTGTATGTGTATGTGTGTGTGTGTGTATGTTTGTTACTCCTTCACGCCACAACGAATGAACCGATTTGGCTGAAATTTGAAATGGAGATAGCTCATACCCAGGATTAAAACATAGGCTAGGTACTTTTTATCCCGGAAAATTACAGAGTTCCCGCGGGAATCAAAAAACCTTTATCCACGCGTACGAAGTCGCGGGCATCGTCTAGTTTATCGTATAACTAACCCCGGCTTCACACTTTTGGAGTATATATACTACATATTAATGTGGATCACAAGTTTCCGATCTATTTCTCTACTTTTTATTTAAACGCATGCATTATAGATATAAAAATAACCTTTCGGTTAGATATAATAGTTTTGAAAAACTTATAGACAGACGCAAAAATCGACGTTGTTTTACTTTTCACAGATTTTTTTTTTTAATTTTTTAAATTTGATGACAAGATAGTTCTTGACTGCAATTTCACGTGATGGTAAGTAACGATGCAGTCCAAGATGATAGCGGGCTAACTTAGAACATTCAACCCATACCCGTAATCGGTTTCTATACGCCATCATGTCGGAACGCTAAATCGCTTGGTGGCACGTCTTTGACGGTAGGGTGGTTAACTAGCCACGGCCAAGACCTCCCACCAGACCAGACAAGAGACAATTCAGAGATTATAAATTCCCAAATTGCCCCCGCCGGGGATTGAACCCGAGACCTCCCAATTACAAGACCGCAGCGCTCACCACTGCGCCAGGGAAGTCGTCAAGAGATATTATAAAGCTGTTTTTACATCAACGGCTTAAACTTATTTCTAATTCCACGGGCACATTTCCATTTAGTCCGACTTATCTGAACATAAGTAAAATATCATGTCCTCTAACTTGGGGGAAGATTAAGAAGTTTCTGCGAATAATCCGGTGCTGATTCCGGACCTGAGCCTCGGCTATTCTTGTTGGGAAATTGGAACATTTTTCTCGCCCAATTAGAAAACTTTGTAAATTATAATAAAGTAGGTGTGTTTAGTTCATTTGTAGGCTTTGAAGCGGGATTTCGCGTTCCACAACAGGGATTACTTTGTGGACTTAGTATTATTACAATTGCGTTGCTAACATCAAAATTAGTAGTACCTTTTTGCCAAAGTTTCCTTAAGTAATTGTAATAATTCAGTTGCCTGTTATATGGACTATATTATATATTCTATTGAAATAAAAGCAATAAGTACATTTATTTAAAATCGTTTATTTCGTCTATTGATACAGCCTATTCGTTGAGAACAATAATAATAATTATTGTTAAATCAATGAGAAGTTTAGTGACCGTAACAAAAGGCCGATTTTTCAAGTAACTATTTATGTTTTTGACAGTTTCCGACCTGCCCTTTGAGTCAGTTCAGAGTTCGGACATTAAATATTCGTTTTAGTGCCAATTTCAGCATCGTCAAGTTACATTTAACTGAAGTTTTTCAGTGTCAGAAGGACACTGCACGGTTAAACTTTAAAAGGCGATGGTGAAATTACAACAACATCGTTAAGTGCGATCCAAACTGTAAATCGTTTTTAAAATTAATACCAAACCAAATCAGTAACCATTGATCTACATTCTCTTCCCGCTGTTTATTATCCGCATCAGTAATATCTCTTCCAGAGATAATCGGATCAGCTACACTTATGATTTCCACAAACTATTCCCCCGTAGTCGAGGACTTATCAATTGTTACTAACAATATCCTTGAGCCATTGTCAACAGTTCACACTGAGGCGACATTAGCTTTATACGAGATTAATTCGAGTGCCGCTTTATATCGATCGGTTGATAAAGCGTTTTGTTTATATGTCACATAATTCATAAGCGATAGGCGATATCGATTTATGACGATCTAAATCACCTCATAAGTAAGACGTACGAAGAGATTAGCTTAATAATATCTTCTCTAATACAATCGGCTAAGAAGGGAGAGTATTGGCTTCTGTTTTCCTCGCTCTATAAGGCTCTCCCGACCGAATGCAATCACGGCTGTCAATCTTCAGAGAGATTAGCCATCTACGCGATAGATAGGTATTACAGTGCACAAGTGTGTGCACAAACATAGGTGCACTCTCTATTGCCTCACTCTCATAGTCTGATAGGATGGAAATCCGACACGACCCGAGATAGATTAAGCACAGGACCGACAGCTTTACGTGCGGTGACCTACTACCTTCCTCCAGGCTAACATTGAGAATTTCTTAATTGAAAACCCGCAGTCAAACTTGCTAACTAGTAGACCAACGAGGGAGTTAAACAGAAGTTATGTTATACAGACCAGTAGGGCTAACATGCGCGCCACGAGAAAATTTTGTCTACACTTTACTCGTGAATCTCTGTAGAGATTCACATAGAGACTACGAGTAAACGTGTAGACAAAACTTTCTCGTGGCGCGCATGTTAGCCCTACAGGTGGAAGAAATACTCTATTATCTGATATGACACTACTTTCTGATGTGCTTAAAACATGGCGGAAAACTGACAGAGATATAACATTAGGATCATAGCCAGTATTGAGGGAGCCACGCAAGGAGAGATACCAAAGATATAGAAGAGATAATCTATATATTATTTACAGAATATGTAGATGATAGGAAGCAGCAACGTATAGACAGTTCTAAATATTTATTAGAGTCACAAAATAAATTAATATCCATGATAGGTAAAGTTTGTCCCTTGTACCAAATTGAGTAAAGTTCCGCGATAAAACATTAGTAAGTATAATTTATATTATCCCAAGTCCGTAACAAGTTTCATTCGCTGTGGCAAACGAACTTTGTAAAGCCAAGTTGTGAAATACAATAATAGCATTTCCTTACTGGGTTATCATAATAAAGTTAGTACATTTATCACGAGATATATCATTTGCCGCTTTTGCTCAAACTCTTGCGCCAACCGGTTTCACCACTGAGTAGTATTTGCACGGAGATAAGCTCGCAAGGCTCTAAGGCTCAACACAAATGTTTGTTCAAATAATATTTTCTTTCGAGCCCCCACTTCATGTCGACATCAAATTAAACAAGTTTTAAAACTGCGACCGCTTTCAGAGTCGTCCTGATAAAAGTTAACGGGGAATGATAAAAGAGAAAATAATCAGCTGCTTTGAGTTGCGGATAATAACGTTAATACTTTGTTAGCTCAAAGAAAATATTATGAACGAGTTGATGCCTGCAGCTTCGCTAGCGTGGATTTAGTTTTTAAAAATCCCAAGGGATTTCTTTGATTTTCCGGGATAAAAAGATTCAAAAGTATCTTCTAAAAGTAGTAAATGCAAAAAATGACGTAAACCCATTGCTTTGTTGCGGCGTGTTCCGTTACTAAGTTGCAGCGTGATCGAAGGACAAACTAACAAAGCAACAAACAAACACACTTTCGCATTTATAATATTAGTAAGGATAAGAAAAATGAAGTAGGTGAGTGATAATGCATTAAGATTTGTTTGTATAACAATTAAAACTGCTGTTGGTAAAAATATATTTGTAAAATATCATTCATTCAACCCATTGCCGGCCCACTACAGGCCACAGGTCTCAAAGGGTTAAGGCCATAGTCCACTTAGTTGACCTGGGATTGGAGAACTATCAGGCAAGCAGGTAAAATATAAACCTGGCATATTTTAAGTGCAAAGAGAACATAATGTTATATTGAACTGTTAAAACATAAATTAAACTGAATTTAGCAATATAAAAAAATCTCGAAGATTTTATAACACTATAACGGTAAATAAATACTAAATTAATAGAGGAAACCAACTTAATTGTACTAGATAGCTTGGTAATTCTACACTTCTACTCATTAGATGAGAACTAAATATAGAGATAAAATGAGGCCTCAAATATTTTTACGAAAATGGATGGAAACGCTAAATTACCTGCAAAACTTCTTGAAGTAAAAACTCAAGTAGGTACTTAAAATTTTGGCAACGAAAGACATTCTGGCTGTCGATTACGGGATGACTTCAAAGTTATTCCCTGCGGTAGAATGGAAAATAAAATTATAGGTTGCAAATCGTACCACCTATTATATAATACTTGGAAAGCATATTTTTTATACGTGAATAACAAAACAAACCATCTGTTGGTAACCGAACATGTGTTTACTTATAAGCAACTAAATAAATAATTTCCACATGTAGGCATGTGCATAGCGTCATTTATTTAGTCATAATTTTTATAGTGAAATGGAATGATAAAATTATGTAGGTATTTGTAAGCAAAGAAATAAGCAGTCCCCCTGTTAGGCAATATCTTATTTCTTCACTCAAATGAATAACTGGAACTTTTATATACCTATATCACGTACATACTAGCAAGATGTGGTTTTTTTATTATTTCACAAGGAAACGCTTAAACGCACATACCTCCGAATAGTCAGTGGTGTTTGCCCGGGATCGAACCTGTGACCCCCCGAACAGGAAACTGCAATCCTAACCACTAGGCTATCACTGCTCTACTCTTTCACTCTTCATAGATAGAGCATAAAAATCAACCTTCGTTATCCTCGATCTAGTGATTTTACTTAAAGGAAAGGTTTCGACAAAGCCCAAATTCCTACGACACATATGTATAGAAGATACACGTGTGATAGACGAGAGCCTAAATAAAACCTTCACTTTGTTGTCAGGGATATTATTTTCCTATCTAGATAGAATAAAATCTAAGATTCTGTGTCAGTAAATGGTTACACGTCAGTGATATGCTCACAAAAGAACTAACAGGGAAAGACAAAAGGTCTATTCTTTATTCAGTAACGATTCCAACTGCACGTGATTCTGTTCTTTAACCAGTAAGGAATAAAGACTCGAATACAGCAAACAGCATCCCAGACCATGAGGGCCGTGCAGTGCGGTAGCGTATAATAAAAAAAAATGATGCAACGAAAAATGGTTTTTAAACGAAAACATAGTAAAGGAGATAAGGTTGTTTTATTGTGCCACAACATGGGGGCGGACGGCGAAACGTAAAAAAGGACCGAATACAGGCTGTTCCAGTATCGGGTTACTTAAAAATCTGCAGGAACGGCGAAAAATAAGAAATAGAGTATTTTCAATTGTCTGGAACAGAGTGGTTGAAAGAAGACAGTCATTTTCAGGTGTGTTCTTGCACACAAAACCATGAAGAGAGAAAAGTACATAGATTTTACCAAAAATAAAATAAATTAGAATAACGAACTAAACTAGTGGTTCGCCCCGAACTGAGACCTCGCGATATCCCATAATTCCCAAAAGTTTTAATTATATATTGTAATAATTAACTTTTAACATTAGACGCAATAAAAAAAAAATAGTTGACATAAAACTGTTTTACTGACACAGCGCCATCTATTAGCATTATAGTGAAGCTATTAGCTTCACAATAATGCTAATAGATGGCGCATTAAAATTAAATAATTTCGTTTCTTTATAACATTTATCTAATTTTAGTATTTGTTGTTCAAGTACAGGATATAACTGAATTTTCAACCAAGTTTCACGTTCTAATATTCAGTAATTCAGATGTTATAGGGCTCTGACAGACATTTAGACGGACACACTTCTCTGTCTAGTAGGCAAGCGCCCTAGTTGACTCAGAGAACTCGCTTCGCTCGTTCAATAACTTTTCAATGTTTCCAAGATGATGCTCTTCAGCCATAGAGAAGGCAGTTGGCGTGAAATGTGCCAAATATCGTTTCTGACCTCAGAGGAATAAAAATTTTTTTATATAGGTACTTAAAATTTTTTTTCATGCAGCACATAATATACGTATTTGACGCTTGACAGAAAAAAATGAAAATATTAAATGATCTTACCACTAAAATTAAGATAAATTCATGGATTTGAATAAATCAAAACTGGTTTTATATTTTGTTTTATTTCACTACTGGTACAATACAAGACTAGTCCTACGCCCTATACAAAATCCTTTTTATCGGAAAATATTTCTGCGAAAACTTGCGGATATCCGTGGAGCTTCAGATATCAGCATAGCTAAAAACTTATTCCGTGACAACTTGTAGAGAGAAGAACAAGATATCTGAAACGCTGAACATACATTTCAATCGTTGTATTGAATTGTCGCGTAGCCATTTCATACCAATTTTCTTTTCAGAATTTATATTCGCTGCTCCATTTTATTCGCAAAACCTCGTATATGTATTGGACGTTTAAAGTGAATGTATTTGTATGTATAAATTATTTTTGGCTGCAACTTCGTTCTTGTTGATTTTACCTTTGAGAAACCATGTCTCCCGGATTTTTTAAAAAAACATCCCTTATTCGTCTCTAGGATTCAGTCTATTTCTATGCCTTTTATTCAATCGGTTTAGCTGTTTAACTAGAACAAGCAACATAGACACTCTTTCTGTCTGTTGCTTTCTTTGATTATTATAAAACAAAATTAGACGAATATAACGGAATTAGGTGATAGCAGGAAAAATTTAAATTCACTTTTTGGGAGTAATAATGAATTGACAGAAGTGAAGATAGCAATATCAAGCTAAACAACCTGGTCTAGAATAATTATGGGACCGTGGTTAAAAGCCGGGTAAACTGCTTGATTGAAGGCGAACTATTATTTATTGCCCATTACGAAGAAAAACTGTAGGAATTTACCTTTTTTTTCAATTTCTAGTAAATACCTCCTTCGGAGGCAATAAGGCGATGAATTATACAGCACATTACGATTGTCTAACGCAACTCCCGTGGCATATGAGCCATGTACGATACGTATCTAATAGAATAATACATCATAATCTGTATATAGGGTGGAGGCAACGACATAATAATACTTGAATAAAAAATATTTCTATTCTATTCTATTCTATTCTTGGACCTTGACAGTTTCGCTATATACTTGAAATCCAATTTCTCGAAATCCATTAATTAATTAGTATAAATATCGAGTAATTTTTCCAGTCGTGCAAAAACAAATCACAGATTTTTTAAGTCACTAACTATTTTTTCACTATAACAGACAATATAGTAGCAATATTTTTGATATTTCTCACAATAAAAACAATCGTCCTCACCCTGTATATAATGCATCTGATATGTACAAGGAATGGTAGAATGTTATACCTGTCTTCATCAATAATATTTTTTACAAAGTATCTCTCTAACATTGTCTAACGTTTGTCAGGTTTGATTGATGCTCTTAAAATACTCCCGGGCTTAAAGATCCTTGGAGTAAAGGACTTGTCAAGAGTTATCAATATAAGGATATTCTTACCCTTTTTAAGGCTTCCTTTATCTTTAAACATAGAGGATAAAGATGAAAAGCTCATAAACTCAGGTAGGTATGCCATTTATTAAAAAAATGCAGGGAAATTCTTAATGTTGTTGTAAAGCATAAACATTCGTAAAATATTCAAATCAAATTAATGTCATGTGACGTGACAATGATTCTACAGTTAAAGTACTAACAAATTAGAGTAATGTAAGTAATTCTAAGATTTTAACAGACTGCTCTCCTTCATTATAAAATTGAGATTTTCGTAGAAATCTTTGATTCTCTAAGACAGAAATAGACAATATTTGTTAGGCTTTATCTTAAAATCAATGAGAAAAGTAGTAATTGCTATCACATTGTAAAGAGTACTGTAAATACAAACAAAATTTTTAATTCAAAGAGACAGTGGGAACATAAAAAGAAAAAAATAAGAGATCCAAATTTTACTTTTACAAATACGAGATTTTAAAAGAATAATTTACGAACGTTTTTAATCGCAAATGATCTTTCGAAAGAGATAAAACAAAAAGTAGAAGCGCATAATCTCCGAATCGATCCTAACATTGTAAATGCGCATAAAAGTACTAATTAAAAGCCCGGACATTGGAAAATCCGTGCAGAATCGTATTCAGCAACGAAAAATAAAGAAGACCTGCTTCAAAGAGATTTAAAACGTGAAAAGTAGAGCGGCTTTTCGGAACATTTTCCTGCCAATATTTTTATACGCTTTACATAATTTGTAGTTTATTGAAATCTAACAACTTACTTTTCGCTTGACTAATTATTATAATTGAATAATTACTAATGTTATAAACGCGAAACTGTATGTATTTGTTTCTTTTTTCTTCAATCACGCTGAAATAGAGCTACGGATCGACGTGATTTGCATGGGTATAGTTGACGACCTCAAGAGTGACAGAGGCTACTTTTAGCCTGGAAAAATAAAGGGGTCCTGAGAGATTAAAGTAACCTAACTCTATGCGAACAAAGTTTCGGGCAAAAGCTAGTAAGTACTATTATATATTGCAGTCTGAGAACTCCTTATCCAGCAGTATTTGCATATCTCGACAGAGTTATAAATTTAAAAACCCTATAAGATTAAAATAAACCTAATAATCCTTGAATAAAGACTGTTAATTTAATACAACTGATTAAGTTTTCGCTCTTTTTCTGACTGTAGATGACGTATGGATAAATTAAAAAAAAAAAACAACTCGTATTGCCCTATTGATTGATATTGATTGATGGTGTCATAAAAAATTGATACCATCAAGCTAGGGTCAAGATGTTGGTGGGAAGAAGTTATCAACTATTAGACTGTCATGAATTTCCAATTGAAACTAAAAGATAAAATAATTATGTAGTTCGATTTTTAAGCGTTAATGATTTTTTTTACGCTACATATCCTGTCTACAACTAATATTATGATGTTAAAATGTCTTTGGTCTGGTCCCATCCGAGCAATCTCGATAAAATTGTATAAGAGGATTAAAAGATTTATTGTATAAACCTCTTCAAAGGATTTTTTCGGATGCTCTCTTCTATTTTATTTTGTCCGTTTGTTTCTTCGTCGCCGTTGTGCGTGCCCGTGCATAACTCAACCGAAAATGCTTAAACTCATTCATTTGTTTGACTCGTTTGTGTTAAGGGACGGAAATATCTGGATGAACCGTACATTTGCGAATTTTAAGCCTGATCATTATTAATGGCGACACGTGATGGAAGCAACTCAAACGCGAACGAACTTTTACGTAATGCAAAAATTTGGTTTTTTTTTAATCCAATGACAAGATAGTCCTTGACTGCGATCTCATCTAATGGTAAGTAACGATCTATGTCCCACGGATG
This sequence comes from Hipparchia sbordonii, assembly GCA_038048805.1. Lineage (NCBI taxonomy): Eukaryota > Metazoa > Arthropoda > Insecta > Lepidoptera > Nymphalidae > Hipparchia > Hipparchia sbordonii. Next base: position 889,887 of record CM076113.1, read on the forward strand.
GAGTTTAAACTTATTTTACCATACGGATTTTAATTCCTCACTTGTCCGTTGAACTAGTTCAATATTTATGTAGTGATATTATATCAAGGCAACATCTATAGCACTGGCATAACGGTAAGGCTTAGCTTACTTTTTTCTAATTACACTGTTGTTAAGTTCTTATAATGACTTCGATGAAAGAATCGCAGAAATCCCTCCTCCTTTGATTGTACTTTTCCTTCTTTTAATCATCGATGTACCGTTGTCTGTTCTTAATGAGCCGACATTTCCAATATTATTTCTGCAGAACATAGAACAAGAAAATATTGAATATTTTTCTTTTTTTTTCATAAAAGATGCCTTGATATGTTACTGTGACTTGTATTATGAATGATTATTAGGAAGTTACGGTTTGATTTCAAACTGTAACTTGACTTTTGATTCAAAATTATTTATCACTAGAGGCCAATTTTTGGCTCAATGACAAGTCAAGATACTATCACCGGTTTTAAAAGCAGATTCTGCTTACATGAGTCGGCAAGAAACTCAGTAGTGTCACAATATGTATTTTATCAGTATAATAATAAATATTTAATAGTATTATTATATAATAAATTATTTTAAAACATTTTGCTGATTCCTTGATGCAACTTTGTCATTAAGAAATTAACTGTGTAATAACCTGGACTTAATAAACTTTTCAACGTGTATCGAGTTTACGGATACTTTTTCGGCAGTTCCTGGTGTTGTTTTTTCCGGGCCACTAATGGATTCGGCTCGAGTAGCTCTGGAAAGAACACTAATTTCTGGCAATAGCACTCCGCCTCGTGTTTCGATTTTCATTTTGGAAGTAGCATGCGCTCGGATCACGATTTCTGCCCAGGGTGATTTTAGTTCGTGATTCCGTTTCAATTTTGTTCAACTATCGGGGAATATCTTAGGAAAATTACTAACTCTATCTTTGGAATTGAATTGACGTATTTCTGTATTACTTACCTACAAGATTAAGAACACCTTCATGGAATCACAATTTAAAGAAGCTTATTGCTTCTTATTGGTTCTTTTAAGTTATATTTAAGATATTGAGAATTATAGTGCTGAAAAGCTTGTATTCAAATTGTTTTTTTTTTATATCATAATCTTAGATAATATACTATCATAATAACACTGTCTCTATTCTGTAACAAGTACTTCTATTTTTTCATTCTATCAATGCTTAACTCTTCTTTCCCTACCCAATCTTTATTAATAGATATTATAAATGTGAAAGTGTGTTTGTTTGTTGTTTAGTCTTTCAATAACGCAGCAACTGAGATACCGATCGACGTAATTTTTTTACATGACTATAGTTGAAGACTTGAAAATTGACATAAGCTGTCCTGATCCCGAAAATACTGGGGATTCCCGCGGGGTTTATTAAATCCACGCGGTCAAAATCTGAGGTCAAAGCTATAAAAAATGAATGCTTTATTGTGTCACTTTGATTTCAAATTTCAGCATCATTTCAGAATAAACCTGCGAATTAAAACTTTTCATTGAAAGATATTGATCCGATAATCGGGCTCTAGAGACGTTGCCACAGACAATAGTCGCAACATAAACTACGAGATAGATACGCCAGACGTCTGCAATTAACACGTCTGCTCCACAGATGTAATATCTGAAGATATAGCTTTGACGGCCTCTCTGGTACAGTGCTCTGTGGCCCTCTTATTTATGCTCTAAGGTAGTCCTAATAATTACTTCTTCTTCTCTATCAACCGATAGACGTCCACTGCTGGACATAGGTCTCTTGCATGGACTTCCACAAGCCTCGGTTTTGCGCCGCCTGAATTCAGCGGCTCCATGCGGCTCGTTTGATGTCGTCAGTCCACCTAGTGAAGGGTCTGACAACACTGCGCTTCCCGGTGCGGGGTCGCCAGTCCAGCACATTGGGACCCTGTCGACTATCAGCTCTTCGAACTATGTACCCTAATAATGAATTAATTACATTTTTAAACACATCGTCATCAGCAATCTAACAACCACTCACTACTGAACGCAGATCTCCTCTCAGAGAAAGGTTATAGGTCATATTCTAACACGTTGTTTTGATTCAAAATGGCAGACTTTACGCAATTTTGAAAATATTATGGAGAACTCTCAAGCGTGCAGGTTTCCTCATGATATTTTCCTTCATTGTTGAAGCATATGATATCATTACGATTAAAAGTATATACATTTTGCATTTACGCATTGTTATTTTGAAAGATATAGATATGTATTAATTCTTACAATTATTTTTATTGTTGCAGGTACAGTGAAACAAAACTTAAAGTAACGCGCTATTTATCATGGTGAGACCAATTATTCAGATCTTCCCATGTTAACACTATTAGCGACTTAGTTTGACATTTCTATGTATTAAAAGGTCACCATCTAGTTTTTTCGGATGTTAACTTATTTCCTGTCTAGAATTATAATTAATGTTTTCATTGAGTCTAAAATTAGTAATGGCAGACTTCCTTTTGACGGCCGACCCTTGCGACCTCTTATAATATAGTCTAGTACTAGTTCACTTCCTTTAATTTGAGAACTTGAATAGAATTTAAGACGTACTAATTAAATTAATTTTAGCGGCTCCTAACTTAACTACTAAATGTTTCTAAGGAAATGCTAATTAAATCTTCTTCTTTATCAATGTCTTAGGTATCTTGAATCTTGAATTGAATATGAACGCTATTTTTGAAAAAGTATTGAAATATGAAATATATAAATAAATAATTAAATGTGAAATACTATGTTATAATTTTATTTTTAATTCTTCTTAAAATTAGTAAAGTTCTTATACTAAGTATGACTAACACAGCGTAGAAATTATTGACATTGCCAACAAAATAACTAACAGAAGCATTTTGACCGCTCTATCAGGTCAAGAAACTGTACGATAGCCAAAAGATTAATATTGCATGGATTATTTGTAAAATTCAGTTTGCTTTATGTGAGACTAATTGAAAATTGTAGTGAATAATTAGACATAGCGAATGCATTTCAACAAAACCAAAGCGCGACGGTCATTTACGTGAAGTTCCTAGCTAACCTTTATAAATTCTATTTTCTATATAACGAGAATTCGTATTAGATACATACTTTTCATTTGGATTAAGAATATTGACAAGACTCAATATATAACACATCTGTTGTAACGCTTTTTCTTTTTTTAACCACAATAACTTTCATTATTAACAGTGCCATCCATTGTAGTTATTGTAACTCAGTTTCGTAATAACCAACAATTATTCGCGAATTTTGATCAAAAAGTGATAGCAGAATAAACTGTAATATGTACTTATAATCTTAGAGCTATTTCTATGTTGTACTTTGTAAAGGGTTGCTTGTCAATATTTTGAACTGCTTTTTCCCGTAATTTGCGGTATTCCGAACTCGTGGTAAATTCACTTGACGATTCGAAAGCACTTTGTAAAAGTATATTCTTTACCTAAGTGGATATGTCTGTACTTGACAAGATTTGTGTCATAGTAATGAATTTACTCGTACCATTGTAAAGCTCAATATATTCAACCTCTTTATTTTCTAATATTACTGAGTAACTAATTGTGAGTAACCTCGTTACGATTTTATAATAGGCACAAAGTGATTACAATCTACCTAATGACTAGTGCCAATCTAGGTTTAGCGTTAAAACATTCGTTTCCTGTACAGTTTTAAGTGACATATTAATTCGTTCGTCCACTTAAGTAACTACATCCTTATTAACTGTTTTGTTATTATTTAGTCTGTCTCGACCATTTATCTCTGCCTTTAATTATAGATGTAACCTTATTGTTTTAATTATCTTTACTATGTTGGAGGTAGGTATATTATGTTGGCCAGGTAGTAAAAAGTTTTTTTTTTTTTCTAAATTTATAGTAACATTGTTCACTTTAATTTTGTTATGTTTTTAGGTATCATTGAAATAGTTAATAGTGTAAATCAATTAAATAGCTATTACGAGTGTTTCAAAGGAATTATATTAGTGGTCGAAACTATGTAAATTCTGTTTGAATTTAATTGGAAAATAGCTATTGATATTGAGTTTGGCCTCTTTGACACAGATGCTTTAATTTGTTTGAGACCCCAATTAAAGTTAAGATATCCTAACGAAGTTCCAATATCGCTATTTAATTCCTCCGCTGATGAAATATTTACTTCCAATACAAAGTTTAAATAAGTTTGTACGCGTTGTCTGCAAGAATAACATCTCAAATCCGGAGGAGCTAAATGTTTGACTGATTTAATTCGAGTTCTTACAGTGAATTAATGGATTCTTGGCCCTGTTTGAAGACTGTTACAAAAGAATTGCTTCCTTTTCCTTAACTAGAAGGCGCTATAGGCAGCGTTTCCCCCTGCTAAAGTACCAGCCCAGTCGGTCGAAAAAATTAAATGAGGTGTCATCAAAATGTGCGTGTTTATATTGTTGATTTGTTATTTTATTTTCTACGTGTTGGGTCGTAGCGATTGTTTATATTTCGTCTGAGTGCGTGTTAAGTTGTAATTTTACCTCGCGCCTACCTGAAATAAAATAAACTTACATCTTTAAGTATAAGAATACACGCAAGGCTAGGGCTTATAATATCTTACTGTGATACATCCCTGTGTGGACGAGCATCTTAAAAGCAATCGTATAATTATTACTAGCTTTAACCCGCGGCTTCGCTCACGTTAGGTTCGATTTTATAACCTTGGGGTTGAAATTTTCCAAAATCCTTTCTTAGCGGATGTCTACGTCCTACCAGCTACCTGTATGCCAAATTTCAGCTCGATCGGTCCAGTGGTTAGAGCTGTGCGTTGATAGATCAGTCAGTCAGTCAGTCAGTCAGTCAGTCAGTCAGTCAGTCAGTCAGTCAGTCAGTCACCTTTGCCTTTTATATATTTAGATTATCTCAATCCATAAAATCAATTCTATCGTGCTTTTAGTCAAACGCGTGTCTAAATTGTTTAAAAAATGCAATTTTTATCATTTTTAAGCCTACTAAAGTCTTAATACAAATGAATAGGAAAACTACCATTAATTAAGATCAAAAAATATGCCTATGGTTGCAATGCTTTACCATTATAAATTTTATTTATTCAAAAGACATGGTGGTAGGGGATGGATTTAATTTATGACATATTAGAGCGTAATGTCCTCATTTATCCGCGATGGTCAACGAGGCAGTTACGAACTTTGTAACCCAAAGTTTCCAGTTTGTTTCAATTTGTCAGGACCGATAGAAATTCAATGGGTATGACAGTAGGGGTCTTTGTGTACCAAACAAAAGATGTCCCATTTTATTCCCCCACCCAACTCGTGTCATTATCCCTTTTGTACACTTTGATCGACGTCGATTGGTAATGCCTGCTAATATTTTAGCATTTTCGATCGGTATTGTCGGTGGCGAGAATTAATTAAATTTGATGCGAGATGACAAAATACAATTTGTTGAATGAAACGTCGAATTTCTTGTTTCTTAAGTATCTATCAATCTTCTTTAATTAATAAATAATTCTATGTACATCAATATAAAATGAACATCTGTCGAAAACCGACGGTCATTTTATAAATGGAAAAATTCATTTATTAATTAATGTTGATGTATGAATGAATGAATGAAAAGCGTCGAATTTCGATGTTGCTCTTAAAAGTGAGTGATTATATGTCGGTACTACTAGTATTAGTCAGTAGTAGGAAAGACGAAATTTTGCATTCATATTCTTGTTAAAAAGCCATTGAACAAATTGTTAATCATGTCAATATTTTCATTATCCTCTTCTCTGATCTCTGCAAGTTACGGCAGACTCCCAAATGCATATTAGAAGTAGAAAGACATAAAAATCTATTAGCATTTACTACATTTTTACGTTCTGTGCAGTAAAGTGAATGAAAAAAGCTTCGAAAATTAGGATTTCATATGGCGGAGTGCTCAAAGTTAAATAAAATACAAATTCGCGAAGTTTCCCAAAGCAAATTGGCCCAAAGACTCTGTCCGTGACAGTCTATTTTCTTTATATTTGTTACCCTTGTTCGCAACTTAGCGTTATATTGGACCGAGGGAAAATAATATGCTATATTTATCCCTTAAGGGAGAAGAAATTGTTGAAACATCTACAGCTAAATGTTTAGTTTCTATTTTGGTCTAATTTCGTAGAAGGGTCTTCTCGTCCAAAATCAATCAATGTGTGATGGTCAAAACCTTCTTGAATAATTAATATGAACTAAATCAAAGTCATATTCAGTGTTAAAGTTGGACTTTTGTAAGCGGTTACGTTTTTTGATGTATGAAAAATATCTAAATATATAAAAGGCAAATGTGACTGACTGACTGACTGACTGCCTGACTGACTGACTGACTGATCTATCAACGCACAGCTCTAACCACTGGACCGATCGAGCTGTTTGGTATACAGGTAGCTGTTAGGACGTAGACATCCACTAAGAAAGGATCTTGGAAAATTTCAACCCCAAGAGGGTTAAATAGGGGGTTAAAAAATCGAACCTAACGTGAGCGAAGCCGCGGGTTAAAGCTAGTCTACCTATAAATTTCGCATAATTTAAGACGATAGCGAGTTTCTGCTGAGAATGTTCCAAATTTTAGCAGCTCCCCACATCAGAGAGTCAGCTTCTCTCATTATACCATCATCTTTCTTTCTGTTCATCGAACCAGAATGAGTTTTTCCCTGACTCGTCAATAAATTAAAATAAAAAATAAAACAACCCTTTAAGATCAAATTTTTCTCCTCTCCCCGACATTATGTAGTATAATGAACCGGCGGGAAGTAAGTTAGCATTAAGGATTCGCATTTGCGGAGCTGTCTCTGTCGAGACAGTTAAAATTTCACTTGGCTAAGCAAAATTCTCTGTCCGCTGCAAAAATTTTCCCCTTTTAAAGCGTCTGCAGACGTGCCAACCTTGAATCTTGAATTATTTTGGCAGCTTACTTGCCTAGTCGTATCATTTATGAGATCGTTATTTAGTGAATGAAAATCTTAATGGATTAGTTTGCCTGCTCAACCGATGATTCCGGTTTTGAAATGCTGATGTCATAGATTAGGTCACCGAAGAGACCATTTAATATTATAGTTTACAAATAATAATAGGTATTTTTCTATTAAATATTATTATGATTCTATTTTCTGAAGAGGCTTTCAGAGAAAACGACATTGCCCAGCAACGCGACTTAAATGTTGATACTTTAATCATTGAAACGTGTTGGTAGCCAACGCGTTGGCACGTTTGTTAAGGGCTTTAGGGTGAGGGAGTTCGTCGGGCGAATTCTTGCATAAAATTTACATCGAGTGGTCCATACAAATTACCATTTCACTTCTTGCTCTGATTAAATGTTGTAGAAAAAATATTGCTCACTAAATGGAACAGAAAATTCCTGGTTTTTCGTACTCATTAAAATTTATGTTTTGCATTGACATACCAAATATAGGATAATGTTAATGTTCAAAACGTCCGTACTTCGAGAGAGGTGCTATCTCAGATTTGCATATATATATACAGTGGATTTTATTTATTACGACCTTGGTTGTAGCGACCATTTGTCTATAGCGACGTTAAATCTCAGTCCCTTGAATTAAAGCATACTTTAGTATGTACAAACATATGGCTATAGCGACTTTGGATGTAACGTCGAGTTCGGGTGTAGCGACTGTTTTTATTGAATAGTTTGTAATAAATTCTTGGAAATCCCAAGCAGATGTTGCGACCGGAGTCGGCCGCCAAAGACACAAAAGAGCTTTCTCATCTTTTGTTTACATCCATACAGATGGTCAGCAATCTTTACTTTTTGTTTATAAATATTAGCTAGGTAATTAGGTAGGTAAGCGTGCAAATTGGTATTCAGAGTAGCAACTGTGTACTTTTTTATAAACCATGAACATGTCTGTATCTTTTTGCCTTTGCCTGTAACGACATCCGGATGTAACGACGAAATAACAGTGGTCCCTTCATCGTTGTTATAGCCGAAATCCACTGTATATGTAAGTGTATACCTACCGATGGTGAAGTGCTGTGAATTCCCAACCGGTTGAAGCGCGTCCTGCACACGGTAAATACCGGTTTTTACTGGTTTTTGGCACCCGGTTTGACTTACTTTTGGCAATCATTCACCTTCAACGCCCTGTTTGTTACACGACGTGTATTAATCATCGGTAGGTAATCATTATAAGCAGGGCAAATATGTATTGCCAAATGTTACCCTAATATATTAATTCATGATGAAATAATGAATATTGTTCGTTTGCTATACAGACGAATAATATTCTAATGATTAAGTGATTATGTTTTAGGTCTATTTCACCATCGTTTTTTGAAGCTATGGCAATCTATCACAACGTCAAAATTCGTCAGTTTTTTAATTAGTAATGGTAAAATTGGCTCTAAGGCTTGAAAGGAAATTATGACTTCACCAGAAAAGGGTAGTGTTTTTATTAGCTTGGGTTTTTAAAGAGCTGTGTATCTTGGCTTTCTATATCAATGGGTTTGGACTCATTAAAATTGATGTTTTGTTATTTTTTGTTTCCCTCGCTTCGGACGCCCACCGATTTCCTTAGTTTGCCATTTAATTTTTTCCCAAGGCTACAGAATACAGTGTTTTTCGTTTCATGTTTACGTAATTGTTAAATTCGTTACAGTGTAATTGATTTGAAAAGAAAGAAAGAAGGAACGAAAGATAAGTTCATTGGAGTCCTTTTTAATTATTATTTTTGCTCTCGACGTTATAATATTATAGAAACAAAAGAAAAATAAGAAAACGAAAAATACGTTCATGAGAGAGGATTTATGCTACAAGTACTTTAACATTTTTTTTGTTCACTGTAATAATTTTCTTTTTCTTCTTAATATCAATTCTCTTTAAGATGCCAAAATTGTGATTTTTGTTATGAGAATAATTTAAATTATGTAAAACAAAAATTGAAAAAAAAAATTGAATTCAGTTATTATCGGGTTTATAATATGACGACAAAAGTCTTAGGTTTCGTGAAACTGCTTTTTATGACTAACTAGATGGTACCCGACTTCGTTCGCGTGGATTAAGTTTTTGTTCCCGCGGGAACTCTCTTATTTCCCGGAATAAAAAGCCTATAGCCTATGTCCTATTCAAGACTATGATCTATCTCTGTGCCAAATTTCAGCCAAATCGGTTCAATCGTTGCGACGTGATTGAGTAAGAAACATACAAACTTTCGCATTTATAATATTAATAGGATTTTCACTCTTGCTTACCACGGCAGTGTAATAGAAATAATTTTAGAAAGAAACTGTAAGATTTGACGGCAAAAACAAATAATCCCTTAATGGCCCACAAAAAGTGTAAAATTCCCCCAAACTTGGCAATGTCCTTTAGGATTTCTTCCAAAAAAGGTGTGTGTTACAACGTCTTTCTCGCGTCAAGGCGAGAACACACTGGTAGTGGGGCTGAGGATATTTGGCAGGCGTCTACCAGCTAATGATCCCCTTGATTGCGGTAAAGTGTCGCTATAAAGCGTCTAGATGCTGCCAAGTTTGAAAAAACATCTGCCTCCACTAAAGTGGAGTATTTTTCCTGGCAGCCAACCGATATTATGAGACAATTGCCTTTAGTAGGCGAGAATTGAGGTTTCTCCCTTGTTCTACAGGCTAGCTAAATGGTAATTGGTTCTTTTTTTTTACTGTAACTGCATTTACTTAAAGTATTCTCCGGACTGTTCTATGATTTTTTCGCAGTTAAAAGTAGCAGGTAATCTTTATTCAAGCAAAAACTCTCGAATAAACCTAAACCTAATATACGAGTATAAGCCTCAATAGCCCAAAGGTTAAAGGTGCGGACTCAAAAGTGATAGGTCGTAGGTTCGAATCCCACCCGTTCCACTATTGTCGTACCCACTCCTAGCACAAGCTCTCCGCTTATTTGGAGGGGTTAGGAATAGAATAGAATAGAATATTTTTTTATTCGAATAAACTTTTACAAAGTGCTTTCGAAATTTCAAATGACTCTACCACTGGCCCGGAATGCCGTTCTAACCGAGAAAAACCAGCAAGGATGATATTAGTCAACTTCAGCTTGGTTAATATTCTTTAAAAAGAAAAAAATATCACCATGGAAGTGTTGTGAAAATCTTCCATAGGATTTGCTAATTTGCAGCTGTTCGTTTTATTACAAGTATTTTCGAAACAATCGAAGAATGAATAGGCATCTAGGAAACCACGCTCCAAACTAGACTTCATCAGTGTTTTTCTTTTCAGCGTTGATTGTCGTCAAGCGCAAGTCTATCTATCAATTAAAAAAAATAAGATAGTCGACTAATCTCCTACTCATCTCATTTTTGACTGATCTTACCATTAAAAAGCTTAAAACAACCAGACGGAGAGTCAAATTCGGAACTTTTAGGCAGGCATACTCGTACCCCAAAAAGGTCGTCAAAACAATTTCGGAGGCACGCTCTGCAAAATTAAATTATGATTTCAGAATTGATGAGGCATGTTGAGAGGCACTCTAATAAGACCTGACAACGCCAGAAGTAGATCTCTATTTCACGAATGGCTGCCGGCTGCGTACATATTTCGTTTTATTTATGTCACGACTTCTGTCTCTGGCATCTTGCTTTTCGAGATGACTCTCAATGTTTTACAATATTATTGTCCTTCCCGCCGAATTTTAAGCCCCTATAGCCTAGAGGTTTAAGGTGTGAACTGAAAACTGAAAGTTCGACGGTTGGATCCCCACCCGTTGCACTATTAACGTAACCACTCCTAACACAAGGTTTACGCTTATTTGGAGGGAAAAGGGGAATATTTGTCATCTTCAGTATAGAATATTAGCCTTGATCTAACTTCACAATAGACCATTGAGGTATCATAATATGATATAGTATGGAATATAAACTACGTCAAACATGTCTAAGCCTTCAGCTCGTGTTGCAGGGTTATTGAAGGACAAACCAATAAAGCAACATATGAACAAACTTTCGCATTTATAATATTAGCCCGCGAGCACTCGCGCTATGAGCATTTTGCTCACAGTAAATTTAAAACACGCGACATTTTGTCAAAATTATTCGTACGTACATGGTTCATTTGGTAGCTGAGTTTTGTTCCGTCCCCCACCCCTGTATGCAGTTCACTTCTTGCCAGTGTGCGCCAGTCACTTGGACGAGGTGTTATGTTGTGCCGTGTACCACCAGGCGGCGTTTTGCTCATCGCGCGGGTATCGACGTAAGTACTTTTTTTTACTCATGACTTAATTTTTTTTCATCTTAGCGACAGTTTTACTGCTACTTTTATGTTATATTATGATTTTACATTACTGAAATAGTAATCTATTATGTATTTCTATTATAGATGGATCGTGATCGAAGGGACGAACAAGTTTTGGCATGGTTGATGGAGGAAGATTTAGAAGACATTGAGGACCCGTCTTTTAGAGCCGATGATATTGAAAGCGATCAAATCAAATCAAAAATCAAATCAAAATTTATTTATTTCATGTAGGCCAACTTGTAGCTCTTATGACACGTCATAAATCTACCACCGGTTCGGAATGCAGATTCTGCTGAGAAGAGCCGGCAAGAAACTCAGCAGTTTCTCTTTTCAAAAAAATTTTTTTTTACAATGGGTAACAAAACTATGCTATGCACATAGTGTTTCCACAAAGAAGTTTCAAAAATGCACACCTACCACAACCTAACACATATTAAGATGAGTAGACACAAAGCAGACCCATTCCCGTTGGTGGCACCCGTTCACGAGCATGACGCATGATCCAGCCGTTGCTTCGCTCAACCATATTTGAGGGAACGTAACATTACATTACATATATACATATTCTGAGTTACCAGAAGAAGAAAAACCAAGTGGTATCTGCGCGGTTTGCCCAAGACGCAAAAAATCGCAAGACCAAAAAGAGCTGCATTTACTGTCAAAATTTTTTATGTACCGAGCATAGTCGTACACTATGTGATATGTGTAAAGCTCGCGTATATGACGAAGATTAGTTATTTATACCTACTTAGTTTAAAAGTTTTTTGAAAAGTTTTTTTTTTCATTTTTTCCGTAAGACTGCCTTACAAGACTGACAAATTAGTTCCTATGATTGTTAATTAAAATAAAAAAGATTAATATTGTTAACTTTTTGAATATATATTTTGTAGAATATATAATGTGTATTTTATTTAATAAAATATTTTTTTATTCATATTTTTTGGTAAAACTTGCATTTATTGACATTTATAAACGTGAGCAAAATGCTCTACACGCGAGTACTGATGTAATTTCTTGAGGCGCGAGTGCTGGCGGGTTAGTAAGAGGTAGTAAAAGATATTAGTAGTAGCATCCTTTCTATCGAACTAAGCGAGAAGATGTCTGATTCCTTACTAGGATGGACAGAGACGACGCTCTATGATATATAGTCTCTAGAGTTCAGTGTGTACCTAATGCCGGGTATAACCTACGTTTATAGTTGGTTCTAAACGTTTTTCCGTAGTTCGTACTTATTTTAATTTAATCATCTTTCGCTTTAAATATGATTCATGAAAAGCTTTCACGAGTGGAGGAAGGATGCGCAAAAAATCTTTTTAAAAATTTAAAGTCTCGCAATTTGGTGAAACTTTGAAATATTAATTTTTAATAATGTTTTAAGACCGCGAAACCCGCGAGCTGTCGGCACCGCGGCGTAATTTTTGGCTCGACTTTATTAAAAGTTGATACTGAGGCGCAGGGATGGAGCTAGCTACTAAATTAGTGAGGAATTCTAATTATTTCTGAAGTCTCATTAATATTAATAAAACTCTGTAATATTTAACAAAGGCCTCTTCAATAAACTATATGCATCTATTTGAAAATTGAAAGATTATACCTATACTAATTATAAGCGTTGAATTCATTTCGGTGTTGTGCTATTTAAAAGTTATAAATATTAGTTTTCTGTTATATCCGAAACTGTAAATCAATGTTTTTAAATGGCAAAATAAATATGCATTAATTAGCAATGAATTTCCCCCAGCCAAAGAACTTTAATAAAGTGTTGACATATGAATCACTTTATAATATACTCAAATTGAATCTCCTTGCAATTTTGCTAAACGATTTTTTTACAAATATACCTTAGCTTTTTGCAACTAAAACAAGTTTTAGAAAGCAATTTTCTTAGGCTCAAAGGGGTCACGACCCACATGAACCCGCCTGAACCCACTGATCCGGCCCTGCTAGGGAGGCAGCCGCCACGCCACTTCACGAAGTAATATAATACTTTTGCGTTGGTCAAATCAACGTTTCAATATTCAGAGGGTTCATTAATCACAGTAAATTGACAGAGAGGGGACTTGGGTTGCTATCAGACCCCCCCTCACTCACTTGTTAAATTCTGTGTTTTATATTGTGACTGTGCAAATATTTTTCTACAAAAACTAGCAAGCGTGAGTAGGTATCTGAGATTCATACCTGATATTCCCAAATTCGATTGTCGGTTAATATCTTGTATAGTGTAACCCTCTAGTCTGAATAAGTTTTAAATATTATGTATCAAAAATGGTGGGCTGGTGGGGATCAAACCCACATCGCGCCCTGAGTGTATTGAACATTTTACACTACATCCACGGTCCAACTGCCTGTCAATGCCCACATTATTTAACATTGTTAACTATCTAATTTCTGTTTTTCTCTGTTTGTAATATCAACAAAATAATGCATCAACAGCATCATCAGCAAAATAATTTAAAGTTCTAATCTCACAAAATATTGTATAGATTTTTATCATGATTCCAGTTAATACTTAATGTCAGTCGGAGGTCTTTTTTATAATTTTGTCTAGACTCGTGATTCGAGGGCCATTCAGCTTGTCACACTGTTATAAATGCTTTTTTATGTTTTATTTTGTATGTTTATTTTTTTTCAATCACGCAGCACAGGATCGACTGCAATTTTGGTATATTTTACTGACTTAATTTCATAATGTATTTATTATGCGTGATTCATTTGTATTTGTAAAGAAAAAAAAAACAACGCTAACTTTTAATCAATACGCATTAAAAAAGAGGGGCATAAAAGTGAACGAGATGCCATAAAAGCGCAGGACGTAAAGTTGAACGGGCAAAAGGCGCAAACTTCAGACTTCCCAAAGCCTTGAAAGTTAATAAAAATCGCTCCCGAACGACTCCAGCGAAGTTCGCAGTAAACAGACCAATGCTTTGCCGATACCGAAATAATACACGCCAAGTCGGAGACGTGAGCTCGCGTCGCGGGTTCGGTATTCATTTTTCTTTTTGTTTTTTTTTTTAGACAAACGTTCTGAATGCACTGCCTCGTTGGTATAGTGGTTAGCAAGTTCTGCTGTAGATGACGAGGTCCCGGGTCGGGTTAAAAAATGTATTGAGTTTTTCTGTCAAGAATTTTCAATATTTACCAGCCCGGAGTTAGGAAGTTGGCGATGAGTTACCGCTGCGCCTCGGAAAGCACGTAAAGCTGTCGGTTCTGCGCCTGATCTCTCTCCGGTCGTTTAGGATTTCCAATCGGACTATGAGAGTGAAGGAATTTAGAGTGCACCTCTGTTTGCGCACACACTTGTGCACTATAATATCTCCCGCGCAGATGGTTAATCCCTGTGGTGATTGGCCGTCGTGGCCGGATTCGGTCGGGAGGACATCATTAACACATACATCTTTTTTTTGTATAGGTACTTTTTATTAGAACTTTTATGTTCCCTTTAATAATTCTACGTATTCTCAATTAAAGATTCGGTACGTCATCATAGATTACGATACGGATCCCTAAAAGGTACTCCCCTCTCATAAACAAGGAAAAAGCAAAAGTAATTTGTCAAGCAAATCCTTCAGGTCCAAAGAAAGAGAGCGCTTTAGCCTAAACCCATAAACGAAAGAGACAAAAGCTCTAAGATGGTGTTCTGATTTATGATGAATGCTCCATTAATGATAAATGGCTGCTTTTACACTGAGATTAAATCGCTAAGAGGTGATAATATGCTCTTACATTGTAACTAGATGCAGACTTAACAGACACTCCATGACGTTATAATGACTTCTCACAAATAGGTGCGAAATTACAGCCGGTATTATTGCAATGCATTGTTCTTAGTGAATTTTGAATTTAATCATTACAATGACTGAGGGGAACTGGATGGCAGTTACGCCAAATGCCAGGAATGAAAAAGTTTGTGAAAGGTAACGAACGAATCCCTTATATTTTCTAGCAAATCAAGAATTTATTTTTCATGCCCTATAAACAGCTTTTTTATAATTTGTTTTACATTTAACAGAGTACTTACTTCAAGACTCTCTCTTCAAGAATCTCTGTAATCCATAATTAGACGTACAGAATCCAGGATGCCTAAAAATGGTTCTTCTCAGGTCTTGAACGTTTTGCATTAAATCACCGCCTCATTTACGAATGACCTAAGATGAACTCCACGATTACTCTACAAAATATCAGCTGTATCTATCAGCTTTACAATACAAATCTTTCCCTTCAATAACGGCAGTTTAATACCTCGATCCTAACCTTATATTGTCCTTGGTCAACGATAGGACCCTTTGTCAAATTGTGCAAATGTCACTACTAATGACCTTTAGCCTTTGGCTTCGAAATCCGTTCAAGTACAATCGATATAATAAGGACAAACTGAAAAAATAAATATGTAATAATGAAAATAGTCTAAATGTATAAAAGAAAGAGGTGATTGATTGACTGATTGACTGATTTATCAACGCACAGCTCAAATCACTAGACAGACCGGGCTGAAATATGCCATACAGATAGCTATTATGACTTTGGCGGATGCCTTCGTGGATACAAAGAACGGATTTTTGAAAATCGACTCCTAAGAGGCTAAAATAGGGGTTTGAAAATTTGAACTTAACGTGAGCGAAGACGAGGGTAAGAGCTAGTAATGTACTTACTATAAATAAATTTATCATTATCAAAAGAGTCATACATTTTTGTGATGACACGTTTTGTGATGACGTCTAAAATGGAAGCTAGCTCTCTTAGAAAATCTTTTCCCTCATCGCAAACTACGTATACTAGAATGAAACAAACTTGCCTGCACTTCTTTAGCTCACCACTGCGCAATGGAGGTCGTCGATTACGCCAAATGAACTTAATACAATTCTATCCAAAACATTGCTGCCTAAGTTAAACTTTCCTTATTTATTTATAGTGCATACTTTCCAGCCACTAGAAACGCAAGAATAACAAGCGACCAAACATAGGAATAGACACACCAACACGCACCACATAAACTTTATATACGTTTACCACACAATTGCAAATATTTTTACCGCCTTTACTTACTTTAAGTTGTATAGACGCTGTGAAATAAATAAAATAAAAATAAGTATTATTATTATTTGGTTATTCTTTCTGTATGATAAATTTCCGCTAAGTAATACGTGTTTCTACCGAGTAAATGTGATTTCTTTATTACTCTTTGGTATAACTAATCTTTGAACATCTACCAATTTGTACTTGTGTCGCTAAGTATACCCCATTCGTTGGATTCAATTAGTGACGACACGAGTTGACTAACTCAATCAGCGCGGGCAGCCGTTACAAAGACGGTAATCGTAAAATTACATCTACACTGTGGTAATAAATACAAAAACCCGCTCCACTACTGACTAGTCTAGGAGCTAGAAGACGATTTCATTTATAAATTTTTCTCTACTCCTGAACGTTTGTGTTATCAAACCTGTAATATGGTTGAGCGAAGCAATGGCTGGATCATGCGTCATGCTCGTGAACGGGTGCCACCAACGGGAATGGGTCTGCTTTGACTGCCCGCCTTGACATGCGTTGGATTGGTGTACCTACGTATGCATTTTTACATTTTTGAAGCTTTATTGTGGAAGCACTGTATACATAGCATAGCTTTGTAAAAAAAATTTTTTTTGAAAAGAGCAACTGCTGAGTTTCTTGCCGGCTCTTCTCAGCAGAATCTGCATTCCGAACCGGTGGTAGATTTATGACGTGTCATAAGAGCTACAAGTTAGCCTACATGAATTAAATAAATTTTGAATTTTGAATTTTTGTAACCCTCCCTCGAAAGGGCTAAAGTCTTAACTAAGCTATCTCTGCTTTAGATAACAAAAAGGTTATTTCTCACAAAAGGTGTAAAAGCCGCGCTACGATTATAAACGGCTCATAGCATGTTCTTACAGTGAACTATGAAACCGTGATACAATTCAAGTTTTAAAACAATAACCTGAAGAAGTTTCTAGAGATGTCGTACGAGTAAGTCACCCAATAGAAGCGAAGTTTTTTTGTAAATTGCATTGCATTTTTTCCTCTAGTAATCCTTCTTTAACTCATAAATCCGCCTTTGCCAGTATTTGGGTTCCATCACCGCGTTCGTGACGTCACGACCTCTGATTAGCTGATACTCACACTAGTGGTTAAAATGCATTGATGCAGCAAGAACACCATTAATTCAGCCAATGAGAGGTCATTGCGATCGTTACACTGATGCAATCAATTTTAGAGAATACCACAGCTAGAGTTAGGTACCCATCCCAAACGTGCGTTGAGAAGTTTAGCTCGGAATGTATTACTCTTGGCTCTAATCTTGTTCGCCAGTTCTCTGTCACATAATACATAATAATAATATAATAATAGGGCTAACGATAATCTAAGATACAGATAGGCGATTTACATTCTTATTTGTTGGGTATCAGAGCTTAAAATGGTTTGAAAGATTTTGTCGGAAACCTCGCTTGGGACTGAGTGGGTGTTGAGGTAGGTACACGAGGTTTCGAAAGCGTTTGCGCAGTTTAAGGACATAGCTTAGTGTGAGTTTGTAAAATTCGTTGATGGATTTGGAGTATATCGTAACTTCCAAGTAAAATGGTCTTGCGCTGTCCTGTTTAAAAATCGATTTAGATCTACTCTATCGCTTTATTATACATATTGAAATATTCCACTTGAGCCGCTTGTTGTAGAAGTATACTCAAACTTAAGTCTTAAAGCGAACCATTTCAAAGTCTATTTCATTAAGACATTAATATGGTATCTCGATCCTCGAAATCCATCAACGTTGTCGAAATTCGCTAACTCGTACTAAGATTACTGATAAGTTCAATTTGCGTAGCGTATTTATTAATTATTATGAATATTTTATTGATAGTTAGTAGTTACTACCCACACACTTCTGGCTTACCGTTTAGGGCCTAACTGATATCTGGAAGGTCTTAGGTTCAAATCCCGTACGTTGGACTTTTGTCATAGCTTCTTGATATACTTAATGGTATTTCGTCGTCGTTTTCTCAACCGATTGATGTCCATAATAGGTGTCTTACAAAGATCACTACAGAAGTCGATCTTGTGCCGCATGTATCTAGCTGCTATCAGTAACTCTCTTGATATCGATCTTTCGGCTAGTCAGAGGTCTTTTATCGCTGAATTTTTTTGTGCGAGGCCGCCGTTCGAACACTTTGGGACCCCAAGAGATCTTGTGTAGTTGATTTTTCTTAAGTTAAATGTTTAAAAAGATGTGAAACCCCTCCAAAACTGGAGAGAAAGTCTTAGCTAAGAATTGAATCAATTTAAAATTGGTTTTATTAACACCAATTTTTTATACGCAAAATAATGATTATAGTGATTTTTCTTTCTTTGACTGATCTCATAATAATATCGAGAAGTAGAAAGTTATACTAGGCATGATACAAATGAAAGTATATTAACCCAATTTTCATAATAAAAAAAAACCTACCGATTTATTTCAATATCAAGGGAAATACTGACCCATAAACCTTAGTATAATCCCTCAAGGAGGTACTCATATAAAAAAATTGCATAACTCGTTCTACAATTATAATAATAACATGACGTTAATATGCTGATTACATCGAACTATAACACTTAGAACGGAAGTTTCTAACAAATATTTCTGTTTCTTGTCTGGTGGCAGGCTTTGGCCGAGCCTAGTTACCACCCTACCGTCAAAGACGTGCCGCCAAGCGATTTAGAGTTCCGGCACGATGACGTGTAGAATCCGATTCGGGGTATGGGTCGAATTACACTGCCATGCTCCTTCCAAGTTAGTCTGCCACCATCTAAAACGGCATCATCACTTACCATCAGGTGAGATCGCAGTCAAGAACTATCTTGTCATCAAATAAAAAAATTAAAAAAAAGGTTTAGGTTAAGTAGGTACTACCATAGAAAAAAAAAGACGTGTGGCACTCGGGGACTGCCGCGGTAAAGCTATTGCATAGCATTTTTTATCAACGCCATCTAGCGGTGAGAGGAGTCCCGTGTCAGGTTATTTTCGTTACGGAATTTCTGGATTCGGTCTCCACGCTCAAGGCCCGCGATAGAAACTATGCAATAGCTTAATAAATAAATAAATAAGTTGAACACCAAAAGTGCCTAGGCTCAAAACAACCATTGAATGTGTGAGTGTCATGTAATTATTTTCTAGTACTGATTATTACGTCTTTGTTGGTTATTGCGATGAATTATGACACTTTTTCACAGAAAAGTTAGAAATTTTTAAATAATTTTCTGCGAGCTTGTCGTACAAATGCGTCGATACTGTATGATCGGCCTTTAAAGGCTTACTAAAAATGGCTTACTATCGCATAGACTATTACGCTTCTAAGCGTTGTATCTCGATGGCTGATTAATTTTATTTTTATGCTCGAGCCAAGGTTTCTCGATTGATTAGTAATACCTGCCCAATCGTTTAATATTCATGTTTGTAAATGAGATTCAGTGAATTATTATTATTTCTAATGCCTACTAATATTTTAAATGCGAAAGTGTGTTTGTTTGTGTGTTGGTTTGTCCATCAATCATGAGCAACAGATCTACGGATCGATGTGATTTTTTGGATGGGAAGAGTTGAGAACCTGGAGAGTTACTTATGCTAATTTTTATCCCGGAGAAACGAAAGGTTCCTGGAGTAGCTATAAAAAACTAACTGCTCGAACTTATATAATCTTCGCATTTATAGTATTCGAAGTATATAGTATTTTTTTAAAGAGTATTTTTATAAAGAGCAACCACCGAATTCCTTGGTGATTCTTCTCGGTTGGGACGACATTCGGAACCAGTAATGGGTGCACTTGATGATCCAAAAGCTTTTTTAAACGTAAAAATTCTTTTTACAAAACCGACTTCAAACGCCACTACAAAGTTTATCAATTGTGCGTATATTTGAAGAGTTCCCTCGATTTCCCCAGGATCCCATCATCAGATCATCACCTGATGACAATGGGTTATGGGACCATCTGGGAAGTATACCCTTTCAAGCAAAAAAGAATTTTCCAAATCGGTCCAGGCGTCTTCGTGTAATCGGGGAACATACATAAAAAAAAACTTTTTTTTAGAAGTCGACCTCCTCCTTTTTTGGAAGTCGGTTAAAAAGTTACAGTTATAAGAATAAAAAACTTATCTATTCTATTCTAATCTGTACACGCGAGTCAAGTCATTAGCATATGCTAGTATTGTGCAAGCCTGGCGTTGGCGCCACCTGGCCTATTACAGTGAAACTAGTTGTACCGTTTAATAAAATTTAAAGATCGTTTCGTTAACTCCGACGTTTGATCGACGATCGTAAACTTGTCTCTACTATCAATTATTTATTTATTATTCTATTCAGATAGATTCAGATACCTTCTTTATAATAATGTATGTGTCAATCCATCCAGAGGTTTAGTTTAGTTTGTTTAAGTAGGTACACAAACCTTGTATTGTAAAAACAAAATTGAACGTGAACCGACTTTTACTTACTTAGGTATATTTTACTAGATTATGCCCGCGACTTCGTCCGCGTGTGTTAAGGTTTTTTGATTCCCGCGGGAACTCTCATAATAGCTATCTGTATGCCAAATTTTAATCCGATTCGTTTAGCGATTTGAGCTGTGCGTTGAAAGATCAGTCAGTCAGTCACCTTTACTTTTTATATTTAGAATAAGATATTATAATATTTAGTAGAAGATATAGCTGCAACCTCTTAAGAATGATCACATCATATTATAATGTTTATTATCGAAGTATTTCTTTGTAAAAAAACGAGCAATAAATAAAAAAAAAACAATACAAATAGTAGTCCAGTATAAAGTAGGTATAAGGTCAAGTTTCATGACGCCTACGGCCGTGATAATGGTCGGTAGTTGGTGTTACGATGTACTCGTAATTATAATCAACACGTAATACGTTCATGCGAACGGTTTCGCAATTTTGAACCGAGGTTAGATGATAAAAAAACCGGCCAAGTGCGAGTTGGATACGGGCACTAAGTGTTCCGTACCATCGTAACAGCGATTGTTTAGGTTGAAGAAAAAATGTCGAAAATCACGTATCATTCTTATATGCGAGTCCCCCTTTATTTTTTTAATTTTTATTATTATTTGAATTTGAATGAATGACTGAATACATTCTATAGATATGCAATACATAATTATGCAATAAATGCTACAGTTTCATTGGAGACAATTGAGGTTTAAGTATTATACGTATATCTGTATTACCTTTCATTATTTACAATACTGTATGTTTCCATAAAATAAATAAATAAAAAATAAAATAAAATACACATTCTGTGAAAATTTCAAGTATCTACCTATTACTGCTCATAATATACAGCGTGCTGACAGATAGACGGACCGATGGACGGACGGACGGATGGACAGACGGACGGGCGGACGGACGGCTTAATAATAGGGTCCCGCGGCGCCTTTTCGTTACGGAACCCTAAAAACTAGCGTACAACTCTAACAATACTAGAATTGTGTGTTAAGGACAATGGATGCCTAATCGGCATGTCTTAATTTAATTTAAATCTAGAGCCGAAAATTGGGTACATCGTTGCGATTAAATGAATACATAATTATTATACTTAATAAAGTCTTAAATTTAAAGAGTTAGTATTTTATTATTCAAGAAATATTGCTTTTGTTAGTAAAATATGTGCTCAGGATTGTATACTTTAACTAGGGATGGGCGAAACTGCGACACGCTTTTCACTAATGCAGCGATATCGATACTAGCTTGTTCTGAAAAAAAAAAAAAACATTTATTTTTGCATAATATTTGTTATGATCTTAAAATACTTATATTTAATGTGTTTTCTAGTATTTCTATGTCTGTAAAATGTGATAATAAGTAGATTAAAAAATAAATTATTGTACCAAATTAGAACATACTAATATTTTTATATTTATAAAGATTTGCTATAAAGTAAATTAAAAATTTAAAACTCTCCCGACATGTGAATTTATGACTGGACATGGGCCGGACAATGTATGATATACCCAACATCCTGTCACCCAGTTTGCTGCTCCATCATCAGATCCTCCTCCTCGACCCTCTATGAGAGTGGGGGAATAGAGTGTGCACTTGTGTCTTGTGCACTATAATATCGCCCGCGCAGACGGCGCTCTGAAGAGGCGGGCCACCGTGACCGGATTTGGTCGGAAGAACATTATTGCAACTGGTGGGAGTTGAACCTACGACCTTTCTGTTTAAAGTCCGCATGTTGAACCGTTGCGCTTTTGAAGCATTAGACTGTATATTTTGTTTTGATGTTGTTTATCCTACTCCTAGTATTTTGTGTGCCAATAAAGATAATCTATTTATCTTGGATCCACTTGGCTCGTTTTTAAGTGCAGAAAAGGAATACCTAGAAAAGATTTTCGCAACTTGACATTTCTTCGATTCCGAAACTTGTTTGTCCTGTTATTTATTTTGATCCGAAGTCCTGACCTATCACAACTTTTTTTAGTTTTTTTTTTATTAAATCCTACTATCACACTAATATTATAAAGGCGAAAGTGTGTATGTAGTGTTTGTGTGTGTGTGTGTATGTTTGTTACTCCTTCACGCCACAACGAAGAGTTCCCCGAGGGAATCCAAAAACCTTAATCCACGATATTATAAGTTTGGACGGATCGATGTTTGTTACTACTTTACGCTACAGCGAATGAACCGATTTGGCTGAAATTTGCAATGAAGAGTTCCAACAGAAATCAAATAAAATCTTAACCCACGCGGACGAAGTTGCGGGGCATCATCCAGTTAATTTATAATGAAAAAAATATCCTTTACCCATCTTCTTCTTCTTCTTTATAAACTAATGGACGTCCACTGCTGGACATAAGTCTCCTGCATGGACCTCCACAAGCTTCGATCTTGCGCCGCCTGAATCCAGCGGCTCCCTGCGACTCGTTTGATGTCGTCCGTCCACCTAGTGGGGGGTCTGCCAACACTGCGCTTCCCGGTGCAGGGTCGCCACTCCAGCACCTTGGGACCCCATCGACCATCAGCTCTTCGAACTATGTGCCCCGCCCATTTCCACTTCAGTTTCGCCACTCGCAGAGCTATGTCGGTGACTTTGGTTCTCCTACGGATCTCCTCATGTCCTTTACCCATGTTAACTATAAAATAAACTCTAGGTATCAAAGCGCTAGCACCAATCCTATAAGATTGAGTTATAATTCAAATGTTATTTAAGTACAAATGTAAATCAAGACATTATTACCTAGGCGCACTCCCATATCAATGATGCTATTACAAACATTACAACAGACGGAGTTAATCCTTGAAATTTAAATATCACCGTTCCTTTCTAATTCACTGAATTTCTATTCACGAATGGAGGCAATCTCAATTTTGAGGGAACGCTCAGACAAATGAAAGGGCGTGGTGACTACCTTGTGATGCAAGCGAACAACGGTCATGATCTTAATCGCCAAGTGCCGCTTGTTTCTCCAGACGTGTGGTGCGGGTTGTTACGTTCCCTCAAATATGGTTGAGCGAAGCAATGGCAATGGCTGGATCATGCGTCATGCTCGTGAACGGGTGCCACCAACGGGAATGGGTCTGCTTTGACTGCCCGTCTTGACATGCGTTGGATTGGTGTACCTACGTATGCATTTTTGTATTTTTGAAGCTTTATTGTGGAAGCACTGTATACATAGCATAGTTTTGTAAAAAAAAAAAAATATTTTGAAAAGAGCAACTGCTGAGTTTCTTGCCGGCTCTTCTCAGCAGAATCTGCATTCCGAACCGGTGGTAGATTTATGACGTGTCATAAGAGCTACAAGTTAGCCTATATGAAATAAATAAAATTTGAATTTGAATTTGAATTCTAGCACCTAAGGCTAGCTGTGGGATTGTCCAAAAACCGGCCAAGCGCGAGTCGGACCCTTCACACGAAGGATTCCGCACTATTGTACAAGGTTTAACACTGTTCGAGCAATAACTAAACGCATCACTGATGTCCTATTAGTCCAAGTTGCGCAACCGTCATCGATTTAATTTTGTATGTCAAAATTGTAATCTTTAATCGATTCAAAACTATACGCATTGTAACGTTCACTTGTGCATTTAGGTATAGTATTAGTAAGGAAGTAAGAAATTCAAAATTATTTATTTCATATAGGGCTGTAGGCCAGCCAACCTGTGGCTCTTATGACTCGTCGAGACTCTACCACCGGTTAGGAACACAGATTCTGCTAAGATCACGTACGCAATGTGCATGTACACGACGTAACCACAAGTAAAACTCACGCGCCCTCGTGAATTGCAAGCACTATATCTATATATATAACTAGTAGGGTGCGTGGGTGCGCGGCCCGCTGCAGCGGACCGCGGTTTTTCTGCTCTTAGACTTTCAGGGCCTGATCATTTTCTACCACAAAACCACTATTCCAACTTGTACACTCTTTAAGATAGACATCGACGAAATTTGTGTGGCCGCCATCTTGAATCCGCCATTTTGGTGGTTTTTTTTTCAGCTCATTGCCAATAGGATGAGGTTTCGAGTGATTTTTGTTTGGGCACCCTCAACCTATCTTCAATACCCTGACCGTGCTCCTCACCCGTCTCCGAAATCCTCAATCATCAGCTCTCTCCATATTTCTCCTTCAAATGAATTTATGTCTTCTATACGAAACCGTCAGAAATTTTGAAAAGGAACCGTATTAAAGTCTTTCATATATTTAGTATGAAAAAAATAAATACCGCCATCTTGAATTTTTTTCTAATCATCCAGTAGACCATAGTCCTGATCATCTTTTTCCAGAAAACCACTCTTCCATCTTTCATAGTCACCGAGATAGACACTGACGAAATTTGTATGGCCGCCATCTTGAATGCGCCATTGTGAAGTTTTTTTCAGCTCCCTGCCAACTGGATGAGGTTTTGAGTGACTTTTGTTTGAACACTCCCCACCTATCTTCGATACCTTAGCCTTGCTCCTCACCCGTCTCCGAAATCCTCAATCATCAGCTCTCTCCATATTTTTCCTCCAAATTATCAGAAATTTTGCAAAGGAAACCATATGAAATTCTTGCATAGTTCCCAATTCGCCATTATTATTGTATAAAAAAAAATTCGCCATCTTGAATTTTTTTTCTATTCATCAAGTAGACCTTCAGGCCCTGATTATCTTTTTCCAAGAAACCACTCTTCCATCTTTCATAGTCTCCGAGATAGACACCGACGAAATTTGTATGGCCGCCATCTTAAATCCACCATTTTGAATTTTTTTTCAGCTCCCTGCCAATTGGATGAGGTTTCGAGTGACTTTTGTTTGAACACACCCCACCCATCTTCGATATACTGGCCGTGCTCCTTACCCGTCTCCGAAATCCTCAACCATCAGCTCTCTCCATATTTTTCCTACAAATAAATTTTTGTCCTCTATACGAAACCATCAGAAATTTTGAAAAGGCGCCGCATAAAGTCTTGCATATATATTTTGTATGGAAAAAAAATAATTCCGCCATCTTGAATTTTTTTTCTATTCATCAAGTAGACCTTCGAGTCCTGATCATCCTTTTCCAAGAAATCACTCTTCCATCTTTTATAGTTTCCGAGATAGACACCGACGAAATTTGTATGGCCGCCATCTTGAATCCGCCATTTTGGAGTTTTTTTTCGGCTCTCTGCCAATTGGATGAGGTTTCGAGTGACATTTGGTTGAACACCCCCTACCTATCTTCGATACCCTGGCCGGTGCTCCTCAGCCGTCTCCGAAATCCTCAATCATCAGCTCTCTCCATATTTTTCCTCCGAATGAATTTTTGTCCTCTATACGAAACCATGCGTGAAAAAATTTTTTTCCATACAAAATTTTACAGGAGAGGTGATCAATGAGTCAGTGAGTGAGTGAG
This sequence comes from Hipparchia sbordonii, assembly GCA_038048805.1. Lineage (NCBI taxonomy): Eukaryota > Metazoa > Arthropoda > Insecta > Lepidoptera > Nymphalidae > Hipparchia > Hipparchia sbordonii. Next base: position 915,996 of record CM076113.1, read on the forward strand.
TGAATCAGTGAATCAGCACGAGTAGCTATATATATATTAAAATTCAAAGTCCTGACTGACTGACTGACTGACTGACTGACTGACTGAGATATCAACGCACAGCCTAAACTACTGAAGTTAGAAACTTGAAATTTTTACAGTTGGTTCCTTTTATGACGTAGGCGCACACTAAGAAAGGATTATTGGAAATTCCACCCCTAAGGGGTTTAAATAGGGGATGGAAGTTTATATGAAACTCCGTCATTTTTCAAGCTGTTTCCACCAAAGTTGGTATTTGAGCTTTCAGTTAAAAATAAAGAAGTACGTGTGTCACAGTTTTTGAAAATTCCACTCCAAAATCTAATTCCACGCGGACGAAGTCGCGGGGGCAAAAGCTAGTGTACTTATAAAAATGCACAAAAGGTCATTTTTCACGAGAGAAAATTTCCACTATAGAGACTCCAAAGAGAATAACGTCTTACCGGCAGTCATGAGTCGGCATCTATGCACCGCCGCCGCCAAATTCAATAAAATGCAAAAGATGATAGAGCACAAAGGTTACAGGTGCTATAGGCACTGGGGCTTAACAATACGTTGCTATGGCGACCGAATCAAAGGCAAAGTCGCCTTCCAACGGCTTCTTCTCTTTATAGCCTGAGGATAAGTGGAAAATTTTGCGATTGTAGTCGGTTCTAATAACATATAGCTCCTTTACCACGCCCATGTCAATCTCAAGGCAGGTTCAAGACAAATCCTTGTCAATGGGAATATGTATTTGTTTGTTGTTTTATTCGTATCGACTAGCGCTTGACTGCGATCACACCAGCAAGGCGATTCAGACCTGTTCGATAACATACCGTGTCGATGCGGTTAGATATCGATCTCTTTTTGTCGTGTGGATTCAGAGCGAGCGAAATATATGTTAACAAACCGAATCGAACGACAAATAAGTTATCGGAAGGGTCTGAATCGGGGGGCTGGTGTTAAGTGGAGATGCAGCCTAAGATGGTGCGCGCTAGCCTACTAAATGCCTGTTCAGTGTTGGTTTTAAGATACCCAAATTGAAGCTACATGAAAAACGGAAGCCAGAAAGGCATTCCAACTCAGGAACGAGAAAGAAAAGCAACAAAGCGTTCAGTGCGCGACTTTGGGATTTCAACCACGTAGCGGTGCAGACTTATTCGGGACCTTGCGTTGTGATGGTGGGACCAAGTTGAAAAGTTCCTAATATTAAATACTGGTTTTATCCGGTTTTTATTAAGGCGGTCGTCAAATTGTCCCACTAGCTCTTGGGCCATCGGTGCTTCTTCCCAATATCGGTAAACGGGCAATAAAAGTCAAGAGCGTTTGCACAAATTGTACGTACGTGAGTTGTAAGTGCTTAAATTGGATTTTTAGAAGTATCTTGGCACCATGCTTCGGGATTAATGCTGATACGTGTACCAGTTTAGCTGGAAATAGGCATGCGAAACTGAGTATCGATAAAATAATTTATCGATTTTTTTAAATATTTATATAAGTAATACCTACCTGTCATTGTCGAATGCTTATATGTATAAAAACAAGAGATTAAGAAAGATCCTATTTAAAATATTTGTTGAAAAATAAATACTAAAATTGTATACCTACCGACTGGTAATACTAATTATAACATTTTATACACGACACAAAATCTTATATCGTCGAGTTTTAATGTAGATAGTAACTGTACTTGATAAAATTATTATTTTCATATATATAATAGATAATATGAGAATAGTAATTTTATCAAGAAAGAATTAGTTAAAGCATTTTAAATTCTGTGGTTGGATACATGACAGTTATTTTGATTCCGAGAGATTGTTTCCCATTTAAAAAATTCCCTATCGATATTCGATACTTCATTTCATTTTCGTCCCTATTTATAACGAGTCTGTGTACTTAGTTGTGTTCAGGCTTAATAGCTAATTATTTAACAAGATAACATAACTTCGGATTTAACTTTTGCCAAATATTTCTACGCGCTACATTTATTGTTAACTTATATCCTTATTTTTCTTTTTTCGTTTTCATAGTTAAAGGATTTCACAGAATAAATACTTTTTGGATCTAATCTAAATATATAAAAGGCAAAGGTGACTGACTGACTGACTGACTGACTGACTGACTGACTGACTGATCTATCAACGCACAGCTCTAACCACTGGACCGATTGAGCTGAAATTTGGCATACAGGTAGCTGTTAGGACGTAGACATCCGCTAAGAAAGGATTTTGGAAAATTTCAACCCCAAGAGGGTTAAATAGGGGGTTAAAAAATCGAACATAACGTGAGCGAAGCCGCGGGTTAAAGCTAGTTAAGTATAAGACAGGATTAATAGTTTGTTAAAATAAAATTATTTTTGAAAGATTTTATTGTATCAAATGTTTATGAACGCTGTTGTATTTAATATGAATGCTTCAAAACAATAAGTAAATGCTATTAAATTTACATACTTAATTCCATGTCCCGCTAAAACAACTTGTGTTGAAAAACTTCGTAATGAAAAAAATTAACGAAAGTTAAATTATCCTGAAGAGCAGCATCTTTATTTCTCAAATCTTAAGGAAGGAATCTCTTCTTAACGCGATTGTAAGTACACCCTTAATGACCATAATGAAGAGGCAATTTAAGGAGGGTAATACAAAAGTGATAATGCTTTTGTTAATTATTATGCCAGAACAAAAGGCTAAAACGATTTTGTAATTAGGGATGCATTTCAAATGAAATTACATATTGTCGATGTTTTGATTTTTTGTCACCTTAAATAAATAACATGCGCATGCATATGAATCCGTGACTGCTTTTTTTAAAGTTTAAATTTACTTATTTTTTTATTTTTGTTTCAGGTAAGCAAACATTTTTCGATGTCTTGATGATTCTATAGTAGTAAGTAAAAAAAGGAAAATTTCCAGAGAAAGGTACTTTTACTTAGTTTTTTTACTTATTTTACTTGGCTTCCATACTTAGGTACTCCGATTGCCCCTACTGAATCATTTGAATATAAACATTATGTTCCTATCAGATCTAGTTGTATGTCTCAATATAGTTTTCTATCTTTCAAAGATATGTTAAAGAGAAATAACAATACTGACTTCATTTATCAACGCCGATATCGATACATTTATGACTTCCTCGATATGATTCCCCCAACACTATAAATAATAAAGTCCGTGTTGAAACTTCAACGTCTCATTTTAACAATCTTGACGATAAATCAGTTGGACGTAGTAATTATCGTAGCCATTGTTTTAACAAATTGTAACGCTAAATCGAAGAACCGGAAGTTTCATACACACTCTGACCTTTTTGACGACCCCTATGGCGAAGTGTTGAGTGCTGTGGTTTTAAAAGTTGGAGGTCTCGGGTTCGATTCCCGGCGGGGGCGACTTCAGAATTTGAAAATTCTGAAATTTCTCTGATCCGGTCTTGTAGTCTAGGCTTTAGGTGTGGCTCGTTACCACCCTAAACGTGCCGCCAAGCAATTTAGCGTTACGGTACGCTCATTGTTGTAGAGACATTAGGGCTATTTATGGATTTAACACACACTGCCATACCAAGCTAGCCCGCTACCATGAAAGACCGCGTTGTCACTTACCATTAGGTGAGATCGCAGATAAGGGCTTTCTTGTCATGAAAAACACAACTTTATAGAATACAGGTTCTTGTATTAACTCATACATAGTCACCCTTAAAACGTGGAAGTTCTAACACGCGAGCCGTTCGAGATTTTTATCTGTCCAATGAATGGTAGGTGAGGTATAGTTAGGAAATTGGTTTGGAGCAAAAAAACATGAATCGCTGAAGGTTAGATCGGACTGATGATTGAGTGGGTGTAATCCCAACGCAACCTGAGGTTACGTTACACAAGATTGTGTCTATTATATTTACGAGTGCGAGATTGTGTTATCGAAGTGTAGAGTTACCGGAGTAATAAATAAAAGAAAAAGCGACCGCTGTGAAGTATCCGAGTTAGGATGACTTGCACGAAGCTTAGGGTCAGCTCACACCGAGACGCGACGCGACGCGACGAGGCGCGCAGATGCTTGAAGAAGCACGAGGGACCGCGCTGCGTAGAGGCGCCGCGAAGGTGCATCGCAGTGTTTTGCAACGCGGCGTAACGATCCATACTTCGACACGTATTATAACTGAACTAACTACCCTACGAAAATCTCTATCCTATAATTCCTTACTAAGAAGTACATACTAGGGTCGTTCCAGTATCTAAGTCGCTTTCGTGCTCTCACTGAAATTTATGTCTTATTGTGTAGTGAAGAGGTTCTAAATTCATCGATAGCGATTATCGACAAAATTACGAGCATCGTCGCATCGCGTCGCGTCCCGGTGTGAACTGACGCTTACTTTATTTTGTGTAGTTAAATTTTCTTACAATTTTATGTAATGTGTAATGTAATGTAATGTGTGTAAAGCCTCAATAGCCCAACGGTTACAGGTGCGGACTGAAAACTGAAAGGTTGCAGGTTCGAATCCCACCCGTTGCACTATTGTCGTAGCCACTCCTAGCACAAGCTTTCAGCTTATTTCGAGATCGGAGGATATTAGTAAACTTCAGTTTGGCTAAAGTTCTTTAAAAAAAAATGTGCCAGCGATGGGTTAAAATGAGTGAATGAATATTTTGCGGATTGAAGCAAGTAGAAATTAGAACGTGTTGTTTTTTTTTGTGTTTAATGGATCAATAAATACCAAAAATGGTAACTATAACTGGGTGACCTGTAAGAAGTTACACACCTAAAAAATTAAAATCGCAAATAAATATAAAAATAACATCTGGGCAATTTGCCGAATTCAGTCCCGTTAAGATGAGATAAAACGGGATAAAAACAGATATAAACTTGAAAAGAATAAAATTATTACAAGCTTTACACTTTAAGACAGTGTCACGAAAATAGTCTGTCAACTTGGACATTTACTGTGGCAATGAAGTAACGCCGTAATCTCTTGTGTATTAAAAAGTTACATTAAAAAAATCTGGCTCGTAAAGTGGGATTTAAATTGTGGGACATTTGAAAATTACCTCGTCTTTTGTTAACAGGTTTACATACATAAAATGTTACCGAATGGGGTGTGAAATAAATCTCAAATATATAAACAGGTGACTGACTGACTGACTGATCTATCAATGCTAATCTATTCAAACACTGGACGGATCGGACTGAGCATACAAATAACTATTACAACGTAGGCATTCATTGAGAAAGGATTTTTGAAAATTCAACCCCTAAGGGGGTAAACCTTAGTATGAACTAACCCCAACCCCTAAGATGGTCGACACTCGACCTCAATATGAACGAAGCTGCTGGCAAAAGCTAGTCATTAATAAAAATTTTATCATTTCTTACCTTATAATATGTACCTACAAGATAATATGCCCCACCAGTTGTACTAATGTCGTACCCACTTGGCATTAGCTTTTCCCTTATTTGGAGGGGAGAGGAGAATATATCAGCTTGGCTAATAGTAAAAAAATAAAAACCACTAAGTACTAATACAAAATTTTTACACATTATTTAACTTTGTGGTTGAAAGTGAGAAATACAGTTTACTATCAAAAATCCAGTTGGTTTCCCAATCGAAACTTTCGATTCTCTATTTCCCATTTCTCATTTCCCATGATTTCCGAGCGAGCCTCGCGCCGGTAAACTGTAGAATGTACTCGAACGGGCGTGGTATAGCCGCTGCGTCTATCGAGTGTCTATCGATACGTAAAATGTTCGGTGATGTGGAAGAAACAATTAGTACACGGGTCCCTGGTTCATATTTCGACGAGTATCGGTATATCAGAATATTATATGTACGGATTGTTTGTCTATGTGGATTATTCGTCTGATAAGCTGCATCTACGCTTGGCGAACCGAAAATTACGGAGTATGTACTAATCGGAATTTCGGTAGTGTAGACGAGCGGAAATCAAACCTTAGCTTGGTACATTTAAATCAAGAGCGAATAGGCATGTTCTAGGCAAGCGTGCCCCATCTTAGGCTGCATCTTCATTTACCATCAGGTGTGATCGCAGTCAAGCGCTAGTCATATTAAAAAGAACGCTGTTCTCGAACCTTCCTCGAGCTTAGTTTTACGCATTAAGTACCTACGGTCGCAATGAGCAAGGATGCATTTCCATCCATCTTATTTTCATAAATAATACATATTTTTGGGTCACATTACAAGGTATTTGATTTGGATTGATTGAACAACGACAGAAAGAGGAGTGGAGGACTTTTTTTACAACTTAAGCTGTCAATTTAAAATTCGTTTAAAGATTTATGTTTATGTTCAACAGAATTAATAGAATTATACATTGTTTGATTGTCAATTATATTTATTTATTTATTATGTACGCTCGTGCTTGGCTCGCTTGGCGTGAACCCAGCTTTACATTCGAAGTTCTGTGGTAATTAAAAAAAATCTTCACTTAATTGACCCGAGGGCCATTGCCGTCACGTCGATATAGAAAAGTCAAAGAACTATTAACACTACGTCAGGAAAATAAAACTCATAAATTGTAATCAAGAATTTTCCTATTAAGGTCAAGATTAGATTGTAATTTGTAACCTTCATTTACATTTGGACGTTCACTTGGATCGGTCGCTGTCATTGATATACAAATTGCAGTATACTACCTACACGTACTCAATATTTACTTACTCATTAGTAGTGTGAATGTAATTGCATTGGCTTAAAAGGATAAACTCACGTCTATTTCAAATTAAAAATGAGTTGTTAATTTGATGGATCATCTTGTTTTGACATTAATAACTGGATCTTCCTCTTGACCTATGCTGTAATAACTTATTCTTGAATATCTATCTGAAACTTCATATTGTTAAGTGGAACGTAGCAATGCTTTTAGTTACATCCATACAACAATACACTTCCATCTATACTCTATTAATCTATACCATATTCGCACGGAGAGACGTTATGTCTAATATCTACGATAATCACCATGACCTAACTTTCATACCCCTGTAAAATAGATTGACATCCAAAAAGTGAAATATCCTTACTAATATTATAAATGCAAAAGTTTTTTTTGTTGGTTGTTAGTTTGTTGATTTATTGGTTTGTCCTTCAACGAAGTTTCAACAAAGCAAATCGACATGATTTTTTGCATGGGTATAGTTGAGGACCGGGAGAGTGACATAGGCTACTTTTTATCCCGGGAAATTAAAGAGTTTCCGCGGGATTTTAAAACTAAATCCACGCGAGCAGGCAGGCATCAATTAGTTGGTAAATAAATCTAAAATCAAAACAAAAAGTTTCTATTAATTATCAACTATGCATCTTTGAGTTCGTAATATCAGTGGATTTATGAGTAAAATAAACGGGTACACAAACACCCACGGTGTATCCACCTTATATAGATATTGACATCTCTGAGCAAATGAGGGTCATATTACAAAAGCCATAATCATTATCGCCGGTTCGTTAAAGTTATCTTTAATCTGAGGAGACTTGAAACGTGATGGCCTAGTTACAGTGCGTGGATGTTACCAAGGGTAGTGAGTTCGATTAGTGACTAAGCACGTCGTGAATTATCTGACTTTTTATTATTTTCAAGAGAATAAAAAATCTATTTCTCTATTTCTATATCTATGAATTAAGAAAGACAACTTAAATCGAAGAGACTAACTATGATAAGGGTTAATTTAAAAGTTCTCAGGAGATTTTTAAAGAATATACACCGGAGTCGCAAGAATCAGCTAAATAATAATTCAGATATTACACAGAACGTAAAGTACACATAAAGCGATATCAAAATACAAAAGCAGTAAAAGAGACAATGGAGATTCTCCAAATAAAGAAGGCAGCTAAGCCTGTCCCTTTATCATAGCGTTCAGTCTCTCGAAACCTGCAATTGTTTCCCCTTTTCCTTATTATGTATATTTTTGAGGGAAATTGTCGTAAATTCTTTAAACGTTTCCTTTCACTGTTAAGTCATGAGGAAGGAAACATACTTTTGAAACGCGACGCGCGCTACCGTACTATATGCTGTTCGAGTTACATGGTAGTTTCACTTATACATAACGTTGATGGTATCAATTACTAAACCAATATAATCTTCAACTTAAAATGAACTTAAAGCTTAGTTAATTTCCAAAGTTCCCGCTTGGGGTATCATGGCTGTAGGTTTAATTTTATGGTGTTTCGATACTCCAAATTATCAACGTTGTCAAGACCTGTCAGCCTAACGTATTGTATATGTCTAGCACACGCCCAATGTACCTACTAGTGGGACAAAACATAGGCAGACAAGCCGAGCAGAACTTGCTAGACTTATGCTCAAATCTATAGACCGCACTCTCACTCAGCTCGGACTTAAGATAGAGTTAAAAAGAGACAAAAATATCCTCTGACACAAATCTATCTCGGTTTAACTCTGTCTTGAGTCTGAGCAAAGTAAAAGTGCAGTCTATTGATTTTAGCCTAATGGAGACTTTGTATGATTAAAAACAATTTCTTTTAAAAGCTCTACATGAGATTTTTGCCTGACGTAGACGTGTATCGATTGAGATAACGTCGTTGACATGGCACTGCTATCTGCTCCAAAATACCATGAATTCTTTATCATGACGAATGTACACCGTTCATGCGGAGATCGTCGCGTCGTGTCGTTTCAAAAGTATGATTCCAGCTTCAGCATTTCCTTTCACCGTTACGGTTGAGACATTTTTGTGAGATCGGTAAGAGAAAAATCTCTATTTATACGACTCTTTTTATTGCCCATTCCGAATACGAGCAGGAAACGTGATTTTGAGTTAGGTACGAACGAAGACTCTTTATTTGAATCGATAGTACGAGTACAACATATCTTGTCTGTGCTTGTCTTTTTCTTAACTTATACCTAATGGGTCAGTTTAAGTGGCAATTGGAGCCGAAGAGTCCTAAATATTGAAGAAACTTGACGCAGAGACAGCTTGCATCCCGGTTCCAAACCGAAAAAACGAATTCTTAATTCTTATTACATTTTAATGGACAAGGACATGATAGACAAAGTCATAATTAAAAAGGTTTATTAATTTGGTAAGGTTCACACTGTATTAAATCATCACAATTTCACCTTACTCACTTTCAAGGGAAGCTGGAAGAAATTGCTTTTTTTTTTAGAGATGAGCTTCACATATGTCTACTTCTTCTAATATATGTTGTCTTGTAAATATATTATATGTACATAAAAATAAAAATAAAAAATAAATAAAAAAATAAAATTTTCTTTCGATAACATACAAAAAAACCATATAATTCAATCTGAATGGTTAGTGAAATTACTAATATAAGTCTTGATAAAAATGTTATTTTTTTGCTTGTTATTTTACAAATAACATAAAAGGAAACGTGTTAAAGAGCAAATTTTCTTTTCTCGTTTCCCCTAAACGCTAATATATTTTTGGTATATGGGTTCTTCCCCTTTATTACCGAGGTTCAAAGTTACCCAAAGTTAAATACGATGCTGCCGTACCAGCGTATCACGGTTATTGGATGATATTGTTTTGTATATGGCACCTATAAATAAAAATTGCCTTTTACGTAAAAGAATATAAAATGTGCGTCGATTTATATGTTAAATTAAACAAAAAGCGGCGCCCAAAGGTTTACTGATGTTACACACGTTTCAATTTGGTTCTACAGTGTGATTTGTTTTTTTTTTTCACGTTTATTCAAAGTACGTACGATACCGAAATTACTTTTGTCTCGTGTAGGTACTCAAACCTATTGAGTTCTGTTACAGCCCATCTAAAAAGAGTAGAAATTAATTGAGGGCGCTAGTGTCGCTTTTATGTTTACACTTGGCAACTCAATATACTGCGACCGCAACCGGCTTCATACTTGGTATATTTTAATTATAAGTGCCTGTAAATTGTGCCTATATGAAATAAAGAACTATGAACCTTGAATCTACTTATTATTATTTTGCGTAATAAATAGCTACATCTAAAAGACAAAAGGTTATTTTGAAGAAAATCGTTTTAAATTATCATTAATTTTATTTTAGAAATGGAGGTGTATAATAAGTCTAATTAAAACATTAAAAATTACCTGCCTTTGTGGAATATGGAACTAACCTGAGAAGCATAAGTTGTACCTATACCACGTACCTATATCAAAATCTGTTGCGGCGATTAGAAGTTATGGTGGAATAATGAAACACACACCTACATAGAACTACTTTCTACAAACGTTAAAAATATTGCAGTTTAAATATTTGTTACTCCTTCACGCCACTACTGAACCGATTTGACTGAAATTTGGTGTCCCAAAGTCAAATGTATTATAAATATTATTACATCAATGACTGTCTAGGAAAAATCCCTTTTTCCTCGGTTACAGCAAGTACCATAACATGTTATAAAACATAGTTAAAAAAATGAAGTTAGCTTAAAATAAAAATAAAATCTATTTTGATAATAAATTACAAAAATAATTTTAAAAGATTTAATCAGAAAAACTATAATCTAAATATTGTACATCTAACACACTCGTAGATGCACCTTCTTCATTTCTATGTACTTCTGAATATGTCTGAATATCCATACATGCTTCAAAGTCAGAATGAGATGTATCTATTTCTGAATCATTTGTTACCTGGATAATAAACTTTTCAATATCTTCATACATTGTCCTGCCCCGCTCATAATATTCCAGTTCAATTTTTTTGACATGATTACAGCAGTTTTTCCAATCATTTTCTGTTATTTCCTGAAAAGCTTTCTCGGTCAACATCTTTATGTCACTAGCACCCACATTTCTTGAAGCTATTTTTTGTTTAGCCAGAGCCCAAATCTGCTCAATGGGGTTTAGGTCGCAGTGGTAAGGTGGGAGCCTCACCACTGTGTGTCCGTATTCTCCCAATATTTCGTCGATTTCATAAATTGGCTCTTGTTTATGCTGTTTTGCTAAAATCAAAAGCGAAGGCTTTCTTAAGAATGGGTCAAAAGAAATTTTATTTTCCTGCAACCACATTTTAATTTCATCTATTCTACTTGCAGATGTGGGCGCTTTATTTTTTACCACGGAATGGTATGGGGCATTGTCCATGACTATTATTGATGGTTCTTCCAAATTTGGCACCAGTTTCTCTAACACCCACTTTCTAAAATTGTGTTGATTCATTTCCGAATGGTAATCTTCATTTTTGTTTTTTCCGCTAAATATCAATAAAGCATTAGGAACAAATCCCTTCTCACTCCCTGCGTGCACAATAATCCATCTCTTACCTTTTGAAACGTCTGCGAGAACGCCCTTTGTTTCAATAGATTGCCAACATTTTTTTAATTTGTATGACGAGTGGATGTAGCTTTCATCTAAATATATTATATTTTTTTGCAATTGGGGGGGTAAATTGCGATTATCCATAATAAATTTTAAATATCTTTCCCTTTTATGGGCAATTAATGGTTGTTCTATAAGAACTGACCTTTGCGATTGGCATTTCTTGTACCGAAATCCTATTGATATCAACAGTTTTCGTAAGTGTTCCCGGCATCCATCATATCCGATATCTTCTTTTAAAACAGCTTGCAATTTACTTAAAGTAGGCATTTCTTTTTTAACGGAATAAAAGAAATGTACTTTTTGCCTTATGGCAGAAATATCAAAGTCATCCAATTGTTTTTTTGGACGTCCTTTGCGATTTTTGCCGGGCGTAGAAAATACTCCATTATTTTTGGATCCTTCTTCTGCTATTCTTCTAATCGTACTTTCCGATTTTCCTGAAACAAAAATAATTTCACTACATTAACTAGGTTTTTCACTCCAATAGGTAGGTAAAAAATATTCAAACTTAAAACTTTAAAATTTGTAATTAAATCATAATAATATAGTCTTTATTTAAAGTTCGTACGAGACTCGATTCTCGAACTATTTATAATATGTACCTACAAAGAACCTTCGGTGAGCGAGTCCGACTCGCTCTTGTCCGGTTTTTAATATTTATACGAATAAAAGTAGGCACGGGATGTTTGATGATGATGATGAGAAAACTTTCTGCTTAAACTATCAAATCAACCGATCGCGCTATAAATTCCGTGAAAAAGTTATAACTACGAAATAACCTCAAAATACTAAGAAATTTGCAAAAACTGGAAAATAATGAATTTGTTAAGCAACTATCACTATAATTATTTCATTTTTTATTTGTTAAAAGCAAAATACACTCAACATACCTGTCATTTCAGCAACTCTCTTGTAAACATCGGATAAGTCGGATAAAATTTTGCCAGCTTGTGCCTCGGCAAGACATCGCATATACACATTGTAAATAACTTTTCGCGTTCCGCTGCGTATTGTACGGTTCATGGTAGTGATGGTGCTTATTTCCTTTTCGTAAAAACAACAAACTTAAATAGAAAATACTGATGTTTTCTTTTAGAGTAACCGAACTAGAGACCACAGATCACTATACTAGAGACTATAGAACCCGAACTATGTAAACAAACGTAGTGTTGCCACATTAAGCTTAACTTTAGTTCCATTTTTATTAATTTCTACTCTTTTTAGATGGACTGTACAACTTGTTTGACACTCTTTGTCATGTTTTTGAAAATTATTTTGAAACCCTTGTCAGACTAATATTTTGCTTTACGAAAAAGTTTACGCATAATCTATTATTCCACTAGCTGAAAACTTCTTAACTTAGGATTTACGTTACTTATGTTAAGCCTGGTAATTTAATGGAACTTATTTAAGAAAATTAAAGAGTTTCAACGGGAATAGAAAAACCTCAATCCACGCGAACGAAGTCGCGGGTATCAGCTAGTTTCAAAATAAAGAAATCTCATCTTTTTTATTCCGGAAAATTAAAGAGTTCTAATGGGAATACGATTTCGTAATATTAAGTACGAAATGCTCATTTTGGGGTCTAAAATAACGAGGCATACGCAACTGGGGCGGTTGGGGGGTAACCACGAAACTGTGGGAGGGGTAACTGCGACCCAGTAGGGGGAGGGGAGCGACCAAGCATAGAATGGGTAATACAACCATATCGTCCTCATGCACGCTGCCAACAATTTACCATAAACTTTAATACACATTCTTTATACGGCACGGGTCGAGATAATCAAAATTTAAACTACTAGATCGGTCCTCGTAACTGGATTTCGGTTCCTAGTCAACAACTAAGGAGATATTATAGTGCATAATATGTATCTCTTCCTTAAAGATAAGCTGTACACGTACATGTCCTTCATGTGTTCATGTTTTATTATTTTTTGTTACTGGCACTGATAAATCTATACTAATATTATAAAGCCGAAGAGTTTTTTTCTTTGAACGCGCTAATCTCAGGAACTACTGGTTTGAATTGAAAAATTTTTGTGTTGGATAGTCTATTTATCGAGGAAGGCTTTAGGCTATATAACATCACGCTGATCATATTTACAGAAATTGACGCTGACGAAGTCGCAGGCAACAGCTAGTAAATTAATAAATGTATATAATGTATGTGTACGCAAACTGGCAAAAAGTAACTGAGACGATTTTGATGAAGGCAGTGTCAATTGACTTGGTGGTGCGGTTGACCATGGGCTATATTATAGAAAAAAAAAAAATTATAGCTGATGTTACATCCAATTTGCCATAGACGTGTTACAGTTTTTTCTTTGTATCCATTATTGAATTTACTGTCCAAGTATTTTTTTAATATTATAATTTAACTAGCTTTTGCACCTGCGACTTCGTCCGCGTGGAATTAGACTTTGGGGTGGAATTTTCAAAAATTCTGACACACGTACTTTTTTATTTTTAACTGAAAGCTCAAATACCAACTTTGATGGAAACAGCTTGAAAAATGACGGAGTTTCATATAAACTTCCATCCCCTATTTGAACCCCTTAGGGGTGGAATTTCCAATAATCCTTTCTTAGTGTGCGCCTACGTCATAAAAGGAACCAACTGTAAAAATTTCAAGTTTCTAACTTCAGTATTTTAGGCTGTGCGTTGATATCTCAGTCAGTCAGTCAGTCAGTCAGTCAGTCAGTCAGGACTTTGAATTTTATATATATAGATTACTCAATGTAAGAGAACCATTTTTACATTACCCGGCATTAGAACCAAGGTCCTCATAATCCGCAACCGAGTAAGCTAACCAATAGACCCATAAGGTATCCAGATCGGAAATGAACGAATACATGAATGGTTTCCAAGTGAATAATAGACGTGAAACAACCATCATATTATGGACGGTAAACTATGAATAATGCATGTCAATATCGAGTATTATTACCATTTTTTCTCCTTGAAATCTGGGTTGAAATTTGCCGGTCGTTCAACTTCTTCTCGTTTAAAGCAGATGCAAATATGTTACGTCATGATTTCATACCGTTTGCATGAGCCCTAATGAATATTATGTTAAACTAGCTGATTCCCGCGACTTCGTCCGTGTGGGAAAAGTTTAGAGTGACTTGCGCGAAATTACGTCCTCTATCTCCGATAATATTTAGTAGATCTTCCCCAAAATTAGACAAAATATTTCTAATAGTACACAATTTGTAAAAAAAAAGAATTATCAAAATCAATAAAAACTTTCATCCCCTATCCCGGATAAACTTTATTGTTTATCAGCATAAAAAGTATCCTATATATTGACCCGGACTATCAGCTACCACTGTACCATATTTCATTCAAATCCATTTATTATTTTTTGCGTGATGCGCGCACAGACAGACAGACAAAAAAATTTTAAAAAAAAATTTTGGGCTCAGTATCGATAATAAAGCATCCCTTGATTTAAATTTTCAAAATATATTTAATGTACAAAATTTGTCCCGTTACAGTTTAATAATAAGTAGATATACATAATATATTTGCGTGTAAAACGGTGTTCACAGGAACTGGTCGGTCTCGTTCTTCTAGCATCACGATACAATCGATATTCAAACTCGTACATAGCACTCTACCATCCTTATTCGTTTTATGATGAAAGTGGCCAGCCATTTTGGCGTCAGAATGGCTGGCCACTTTCTTTTTAATATTTCTCCCTCTTTAGCGAGGTACCAATTATTTCATGTCAGGTACTAAATCTTTTTTATTTTGATTGCTCAAACTTCTAAAATCTCTCATGGCTCAGTTGGAGTTGGACATAATCATCTACATTATCATTATCTCACCCGATCGACGTCTATTGCTAAACATAAGTCTCTTAAAATGATCGCCACAGAATGCGACGTTGTGCCGCTGCATCCAGCGGCTGCCCGTAATCCACTTGAGATCGCCCGTCCATCTAATGGGGGGTCTAGCAACGCTGAGCCTCCAGGGCGCCATTCCAGCAACTCCCAATGACTATCTTCTCCTGGACTGGACTGTAACTTGAAGAATTACTTCAAAATACCTTCAACACTCAATATCACCACCACAGACTATCACGCTTGATGGTCCAACTAATTTAGTCCCTACTTGTTTTTTATTTATTTACATATGTAATTTTTTATAATTTATTTTTTTAATTTATTTTCAGGTAATTACCTCTTGCAATCTTGACGTGTGTTTAGACGGAAGATGTCTGTAAGTATACCTCACCATTTTTTAGTAGCGCTTGAGACTTCAGTCTCCTTTTCAGGGATTCCGATATTCAGATTCGCACGCACTTGTAACTTCTTGGAATTATGTGCGTTTTTATTTTACTAATGTTTTAACTGTAGTTAACGATGAAGGAAGATATGGTGAGAAAATGCCATGCCTCGAAAGTCTCAATATTAAAGTCTGCCATGTCCCTTTTCATGCATTAAAACACACTTTCCCATGCATTAAATCGTGGCTATGTTCAGAGCACTCAAAAAGATTGCCGTCAAATACATAATAGGCATTAAGTGAAAAACAAGTAATTAATGTATCTACCTGATTCATCGAGTCTAGTTCAATTAACAGAGCATTTTATAAAAAAAAAACTAAAACTAGAAACCCAAACAAAACACTTTCGCTCTCACGTAATTCTCGCGTGTAAAGTAAATAACGTCAAACATAACTTACCTATTTGTCTGACACCTCTAAAAATCTTGTACGCGCCGCATACCTACTCATACATTCATTTATGTGTATGTACAACATTGAGTGTATAAATGTATAATCGCACGGTTCAATGCCCCCATTATCAGACCACTCGCGAATAATATATAGGACAATTTTCGAGCGCGCGATATTTCGTCACGTTGCGCGTTGTCGTCACGCGCATCGTTTATCGAATCAGAAATTCATACATCGACGCGGACTTTGCAGACACTTATCAACAATACAAATTGTTTTTTTTTTGACTTTAAAGCTGAAACTTAGGCATGCTTAACTAATTTTTGGTCGCAACATCGCACGCGTGAAGTCAAGTTTTTTTTGTCACTGCAACCCATTTATCCGGATAAAAAGTACCCTACGTCACTCTCCAGTTCCTACCTACAATATCTATCCATTGATTGAAAGACAAACCAACAAACTTTCGTATTTATAATATGTATTAGTAAGGATTTCAGTCTCATCATGTATTAAGCAAGAAGTAATTACTTAAATCAGTTACTAAATAAATAAAGTTAAATGTAATTAATAAAATTTCATTACACTTTTTACTTGTAACCTAGTCAAAGTTTTAAATATTTGTGTCTCCTTCTGTGCCGCCCAGCCATTGAAGGGCGCTTTAGACGTTCGTTAATTAATTATTATTTTAACTTTATGTGAGTTCAGACACCATCCCAAATGGCCGGTGATAAATAATCCTACGTGCTTATCAACGGCCTGTTACGTGTTTAACGGTCAGTTTTACGTGGCCGAATGATGACCCGTCAATAAAAGGTTAGGTGCGGGTTAATAAACTGTATAGGGACGTTCGTTCACATTTCAATCGCTCGAATCTGTATGGCGCGCGCTCAGGCAGAGATTAACGTAATTTTTGTTACTTTAACATTTATGGGAAGTGTCAACACCCTCAATTTTTTTTATTTGATTTATAGAGTGAATAGGCATTTTCTAGGCAAGCGCGCTCCAACCTAGACCTCATCAATGCTTTACACCATTGATTGTCGTCAAGCGCAAGCCTATCTGTTAATAAAAAAAAATATGAAAAGAACGTTAGCCATGCTGAAATTGGCTAATATCCTCCTATCCCCTCCAAATAGGCGGAAAGCTTGTGCTAGGAGTGGGTACGACAATAGTGCAACGGGTGGGGTTCGAACCTGCGACCTTTCAGTTTTCAGTTCGCAACTTTAACCGTTGGGCTATTGAGGCCAAAAAATGAAATGAATTACTTAATTTGAGTAATTACTTACCAAGATAGTAAACATATTAAGTATTTAATAAATAACTCCTTCATGACTGAGGAAAACGACGTGCTAGAAAGGCTCTAAACATTTCTTCATTTCTTTTTTATGGAAGGACTCTGACCCAAAGTAATGAGGAATACGGTTGGAACGACATTCCGAACCAGTGGTAGATTCATTTGACGATTCGAAAGCACTTTGTAAAAGTTTATTTGAATAAAAAAAATTCTATTCTATTCTACGACCTACAAAGAGAGATATCGAGGTTAAAACAAAAAGAACACTAATCAATCACACCTGTGTAAGTTTGTAAGACCCTTTAATTAAGTAGGAAATGAGTTGATGATCTTCACACTGAACAGATCTTTATAAGTTATAGCTAAAAACCGTCTAGATCACGTCAGCTTTCAAAAAGAAAAAAACCGCATCGAAATCGGTCCATTCGTTGGGGAGCTATGAGGGAGTAGACAGACACACAGATATACATGTGAAACTTATAACACCCTTAATTTTCATCGGTGTTTAAAACCAGCGACCTTGAGCATTCATCTTAAGGTAAATCTCCGAGTGCAGATAAATAAGCGACGAGTCTCGTCTCGAAGCGAGATTAACCTCAGACGACATTTAAGGTTTTGTTTCTCGATTTCCCTTTAACTGTCTTATTGGAGCGGGTTTGTTATTTTTAAATTTATGCCCGCGATTTTGTCCGCGTGGAGTTAGGTTTTTATCCTGCAGGAACTCTTTATTTTTCCGGGATAAAAAGTCTAAGTCTGTCGGGTTGAGAATATACATAGGTAGATAAATACTGTGTTTATAACAACATAGCAATTAAAAAACGACTCCGACCACCACGTTGGAGGAAGCCGCTTTATCCATTCGAATAATGAATATTTTAATTTAAAAAAAAACATAACATAGCACACAAGAAAGAAACAAAAATGAATGGAACTTAAAACTACGCATGCGAGAATATGATATAGTACATATATACACCTTTTTTACTATCTTATTTTTAAGGGATACGCCAGCCCCATCATACAAAGTACAAACAACCTTACATTTTCACACCACCAAAGCCCCGGTCTACATTCAATAAAAAAATCGCAGCGGCGAATCGGAACCGAGGCCCGTATTAAAAATACCCGATCAAGTTGGACGCGGGATTACGGTACGTCGATCCCGGTTTAATCTACGTTTATCGTCGCACAACAGCCGCGCACGGTCAATACTGACGGCGACGGACGGCGTAATCCTTGTGCTCTATGCTTTATATATCGGGAAATCTGGGGAAACGCCGAATTTCCAGTTTTTTCCCCGAACCCCGGCTTACGTTTGTTGATACTTGGCACCCGATGGGATTAGATGTCGCGAGGATTCCTGTGGGGGCTTTGGTTAGTGAGTAATAATGCATCGAGCTAGCTGATGTGGTAGACGTTACACGCTAACTTCGTTCAACACTAATAAATAATTGCCTAATATTTTAAATGCCTAACAAAAACTAATTGAAGCTGAAAAGCTTGTATGCTAATCGGGATTTTTTCATATCTTATTGTGTCTATTTCTGTAATATATATTTCTATTTTTTCATACTATTTATACCCAACTCTATATACCCAATATATTATGAATGTGTGTTTGTTTGTTGGGTTGTCCTCCAATCATGCAGCAATAGAGCATTGCTCTACGTCAGTCGACGTAAATTTTTGGGTGAGTACAGTTTAGGACTTGAAGAGTGACACAGGCTACCTTTTATCCCGGAAAAACATAGGGTTCCAGCGGGATACTTAAACACCTAACTCCACGCGGACAAAATTGCCCGTAAATTAATAATAGGTACAAGTATTTGTGATCGTGTGACAAGTGACATTATACAATTTAGTAAAAAGATATAATAATAAGCATACAATTTAGAAAAAAGAAGGAGAGTCAGTATTAATGAACATCTCAGTTAGATAGCTCCACTCGATGTTCGACCCAATTGCGTTTAGTGCTATTATTATTGACGCTGATAACCTAGCAGAGACCTGAATATCATAGAGATAGCACTCACTTTATATACACACACGAAATAGGTATTAGGTATTTTTATCGTATGATTTGCAATGTCTGCGGTATGAAGAAAGTCAATAGTTTTTGTATGAACAGATGTTGAAACAAGTAAAATAATTAAAAGAAAAAAAAAACGCGACTACATAAATACTAACAAAACAACGCAGGAACAAAGTAACGGATCGAGTTGATTTGTGCGAGTTGAGGACTTAGAGGGTGGCATAGGATACTTTTTATCCTGAAAAGTCAATGAGTTCCCGCGGCATTTTTAAACACTAAATGCACGCGAGCAAAGCCGCGGGCATCAACTAGTAGAGTTATAAAATTGACAGACTTTTCAAAAGGTGGAGTAAATACTTCAGGACTTATTGAACAGACAGTAAGGACACTGTGAACGGGCCAGATAAGTTTGTGGATATTTTGTTGGACTGGTAAGTAGGTACGTCAAATAAAACTTCCCATAAATACGCAGACGGTATAAATTCTGCAACAGATACTTAGCGCCTACCTACGATGAGCCATTATAAAAAAAATTATGTTAGCTGAACGATCGTCAACACACGGGTCTATTCATCGCGACACAAATAACAAGGTCGACGCACTCTTTTCGCACGTCTACGCAATACGTGTAAATTAAGGTTGTCACCTCCATTATTATTGTACAGTGCGTACTAATGTCACTTGTCACACACTCACAAATACTTAGCAATTTACTAGCTTTTATGGGTAATTTTATCCGCGTGGAGTTAGGTGTTTAACTATCCCCCTTGAACCCTGTGTTTCTCCGGGATAAAAAAACTGTAACATAATTTACAAAATAAACTTAAATCTATTAAAATTAATCTTATCAAAATAGAATTTATAATTTCCGAAATTGCCCCTACTAGGGATCAAACCGTTGACCTCCCGCTTATAAATAAAGCGCTAACCACATTTCTACGTGTACTTTATTTAATGAGAGATTACGAAACTAAAATAAATACATTTTTCAGATTCAATAGAATGTTGAACTATATCTGATACCGCGAATAAAAGCGTCCGTGTAAACCGTCTACTAGCCGGCTTTGTCTGAGAATCCATGATCGTATTTTCGTGGCATGATAATAGTCTAGCCAAGAACGTGAGCAAATAGCAATATTTGGCGACACTACCTGCTTCAATTATTAATTCCTAAACTTTGATCAATATTGAGAACCTATTTTCGGTGAAACTTCCAGCGAGAGCACTGAGCACGTCTCACGGAGCCACAATATGCTTTTATACGTTGTAAAATATTATTATCCTCTAAGCATTTTGAAGGATAATGTATTTTTACCTATTTCTTGTAGTTGTTTCACTTTTTCTATTGTATCTTGTATCGAATTGCTTGTAATGATTGATCGGTCATAAATAACGGATTGAAATAAACTCGTATTTAAAAACACAGTGTTCGATAAATTTTGGATTATACGCGTCTCTCCTTAACCTATCTATCTAAGAAAAGGTCATAAGAAGATGCATACTTATAATTAAAAGTTCTTTACGTGTCACTCTTGAACATAGGGAGGATCTACAGTTTTAAGTTGTAAATTTAATATTTGCTTAAAAAATATGTTGACACTTAAGATAACTTTAGTTTTAGGCTGAAATTTATAGACAGCACTCTCACTCAGCCCAGACTCAAGACAGAGTTAAAACGAGACAGATTAATGTCAGACCGTAATTTTCTCGTTTTAACCTCTATCTTGAGTCTGAGCTGAGTCAGAGCACGCTCTATAGATTGAGATCTATAGATCTCTATCTATGTATATGTTATGTTATACGCCAATATCTGATAAGTGCAACAAAACACTGTCAACAAAATAGCGTCAACAATCCAGCTAGGTAGTTACGTCTGAGAATTCGTGCACGTATTTTCACGTATAGGTACGTAGCCGGCTACGGGTAGCTACGGGGCCATATATGTGAGCAAATAGCAATATTTTGTCGACACCGATCTCCGGAAAGCCCATTTACGGCAGGTATCGCAGCGAGCGAAGTTTTTATGTGTGTGTTTTGTGTTATTTCTGTGAAATTGGATGCTGCACATCTGGTGCAGGCCGGCGCAGGCCCGCCCGCTTTTATTGCGATGTTATGACTGCAATTGGAATGGGCCCCGTGTACGCTTGCTTTTTTATACTTATTTCATTTATTAACGCACCATGTTCTTTTGCGGTGAATTAAATTTCATACGTGGTTTGTTTTCGGTCGCGAGTGAATCGGTTCGTGGCGCGGAGTCGTTTTATTAACTGCGATTGATTCGCTGCTAATTTCAAAGCCGAGCTATATCTAGAATACTTAGTAAGGTACAAGGTAGGGCACAATACTTGTACTGTAGCTGGTTATATATTGCTTCTAAGAAACTAAAATAAAATGAAGAATAGAGAAATAATTGTTTCATTTGTTTTACGTATATCTATTGCTTAAATTAAAAAGATTTACATATTATTAATTATAATTAGAGTTTATAAGATTTCTTTTATTAAAAAAAAATATAAAGCGAAGACGTATAGTTGTTAATTTACAAAGAATGCCTCTTTATACAAGTAGTATAAAAAATTAGGCAACTATAATTAGTTTTTATAGTTAGTATATTAGAATATTAAGTCTATTTATTAGTCTAGAAAAAATTATAAAGATAATATTTAAATTATAATTTTAATTCACATGAATGTTTAGTCTAGAAGATTAAATTACCGCACGCTTTATTTTTTCTTGAAAAATGAGAATTCAACACTTTGCGAGATAAAATCTTTAGGTGCTATTGCTCTTGACTTAAGTTCTCTGAACCCGCGCCGCACCGCAAGGAAAAACATAGTTCGTAATCACACTTCATATCTACTTATATTATATTTGTATTTTTTGGTGTTTGTATGTTTCAAGATTTGGGGATATTTCAAGGAAAATGTAGAGAAAAATACGTTTTAGGACAAGAATGCATTTTCCGATAGAATAATTAAATTTTTGTTTTTTTTTTTTTTTAATTTTTTCAATCTTCATGATAATTTTATATCTACGACTTTCAAACAAATAGATAGAGATAGAGAAACAGACCAACCGATTTGGTCGGAGTCAGTTGTCATCTGATGGATGACAACTGACTCCGACCAAAACGGTTGGTTCACACAGGTAGGTAATATAATTTTATGGCTCAACAAAAAACCTTGTTTTTGGTCTAAGGACTCTAAGGCATCCATATTTAGACGTGATTTTATGAGTAGGTGGAGGTTTCGCACAGTTGTAACTGACGGATAAATAAATAATCGACCATCTAATCTACATAACTAAAGTCAAGAACATTTATGCTCCATTACCATCAGTTATATATCAAAACTAGCTTTTGCCCGCGGCTTTGCTCACGTTAAGTTCGATTTTTCAAACCCCTATTTTACCCCCTTAGGGGTTGAATTTTCAAAAATCCTTCCTTTGTGTTCGCCTATGTCATAAAAGGAACCAACTGTAATATGTAGTTTAGGCTGCGCGTTGATATCTCAGTCTGTCAGTCAGTCAGTCAGGACTTTGAATTTTATATATATAGATGATAGACGGAGAAAGTATTGACTAATGCCTCAATATCCTAACGGTTAAAGGTTGACTGAAAAGTAAAAGATTGAGTATCCCGTCCCGCTCGTTGCAATTTTGTCATACCCACTACCTACTAACACAAGCTTTCCAGTTTCCACTTATTTGGAAGGTAGGGGAGAATATTAGTCAACTTCAGCTTGGCTAATATTCTAATAAGACATACATAAATAAGTTATCTGTCGAAGCGTCGACAGTACTGCGCTGCCCTCCTCAACCTATAACGTCGTTAACGAACATTGAACAAATACGATTTTTTAATGCTGTCTTACTTAGAAAAAAATTCTCTACCGATCCATCTAATCGGTATTTCCCTTACTGTTGTAGTTTTGATATAGCAATATGAAAAACGTCGTTTTAATAATTTTATTTATTAAATGCCGTCATTTCTTTATAAATTATCGCTTTTTGGAGCATAGCGCGAAATATGGTTTTGGTAGTTAACGACAGTTTAGCAGTTAGCTTTAGGACGGCAGTGGTAAAGCCGCGCGTACCGACACGGCTGCCGGCATGAGCAATTCGAACACAAAGGTCATTCCACTCAACCTTGGCGCTATCACGGTTTTTGCGTTAACTGTACAATTTTTATTTTTGTGTGTAGCAAAAAATTAAAACGGCGCGCGTTTGTCATAAACTCGTGAGATAATTTTTGGCGATATCTCTTAAGTCGGTTGCCAGCCAATTTTAATAAACAACAATAAAGTCATTTTGTGTATCTAGGCTTTAGGTTTTTAAGCTTTCTGACAGTAAGACTTAACTAGAACTTGTAAATCCGGTCACAGCGGCCACCCTTATCAGAGATTTGGCATCTGCATGGGAGATGTTATAGTGCACAAGTGTTTGCGCAAATACAGATGCACTCTCTATTCCCTCACTCTTATAATCCGATGGGACGTAAACCCGACACAACCGGAGTGTACCCTTTGTTAAAGGCTTATCCAATACTCTGCAATCGTTTCTAATAAGAATAACCAAACATGATTTCAAATTAATGAAGCCATCGAAAATCAATTTTACTACGATTCCATAAAGCGTGCAGAGGAGTGTTATAGGTTTTACCAACGCGAGCTTGCGAGTCAGGCACGTGCTTCCAAAGTTACTTTGAAAAATGAAATCGCCCCGACGCGGCGCGGCGTCGTCAAAAAGCCTTCCGCCCAATCATTTTAGGCGGTCCCTGGTATATTATAGACATAAGTTGGTGGCAGAATTAAAGGAGCCATTTGATAAAAGCTAAAATATTTTTGCAGCAGCTAAAGGCCGCGATATCTTCCGCCCACATTGAGGGCTATTGATTTCCGCGAAAACTCTGTAGTTTTCCGGGATAAAATATATATAGCCTACGTGTTATTCTGATGTATGATTCATATGTATGTCCTGTACAAGATTAATAAAAGAGCAAACATACAGACACTGCCTATTAATTATTTCCGTAAAAAAGTCTCAAAATGATACAAAAGAGCAATTATTGGGAATTCACATTTGACAGACAACTGTAAGCCGCATTTCAAAGAGCTACAAATTATGATATTTCCTCTACTCTATTTATTTATGAAACAGCTGTTTTCGTTTGTAATAAACTTTCATTCGCACTCTCATTATTTAAAAAATTGTTCTCACTTTTGTTGTTTATTAATTATATCGTTAAATTTCCCACTAGCTCTCATACCTTTACGCGTTCCCTGAAATATTACCGCTTTTAAACATTGAAAATAGATAGTCTGTTGTCGGGAGATGGAAAATAGCGTATTTGAAATTGGAAGATTGAAAATTGCTAGAAATATAGAGTTGGTATTAGGTGCTGGTATATTTCCTATACTAATGGATTGTCCGCCGAGGGAATTTCAAATAGATATATTCGCCCTGCCGCAATGTACAGACTATTTGTTTCGTGAAGTTATTAATTTATAAACTAGTATTGCGTCAGATATACCTAGTACCAATGAGCGGGAAGCATAAATTGTAGAACCATTAGATGGCGATATCTCACCGGAATGTGCAGAATTTACACTGCTATATCCCTTCCAAGTTAGCCCGCTACCATCTTAGACTGCATCGTCACTTACCATCAGGTGAGATCGCAGTCAAGGGCTATCTTGTCATTGAATAAAAAAAAAATTGGCAGACCCCGCTACATGGACAGACGACATCAAACAAGATGCAGGAAGCACTGGATACAAGCGAGACAAGAACATGCTGCGTCTCTAAAAGAGAGCTTATGTTTAGCTGTGAACGTCTTTCACTTGACGATGATACTAACTGGTGTGGTCAGATGGGAAATCCTAACATTCATTTTTATAAGTTCGAATATTGGCATAAGTCTCTCGAATCAGAAGGGTTTAGGGCATAATCTGCTATGCTGGTCTATAAAAAAGGATTGTAGAGTTCACAAACTTTCAGAGAGTAAAAGCCTGACTTTTGAAATCTAAATGTATAAAAAGACTGACTGACTGATCTATCAATGCACGGCTCGAACCACTAGACAGATCAGGTTGAAATTTGGCATACAGATAGGTATTGTGACGTAGGCATCCGCTAAGAAAGAATTTTTGAAAATTCAATCCCCAAGGGGATAAAATACGGATTTGAAAACTTAACGTGAGCGAAGCCGCTGGCAACAGCTATATTTTGTTTTAGGATGTATAAAAGGCGGTTTGAAATCAGATAGGTTAGGTTAGGTTAACAATTAAGGCGTTTACATAAATCCCGCGTTCGATTATATTATATTTGGTTTTTAGGATGTATAAAAGGTATAGTTTGAAATCAGATAGGTTAGGTTAGGTTAACAATTAAGGCGTTTACATAAATCCCGCATTCGATTATATATGTACATATTATATTTGGTTTTTAGGATGTAGAAAAGGCGGTTTGAAATCAGATAGGTTAGGTTAGGTTAGGTTAACAATTAAGGCGTTTCTATAAATCCCGCGTTCGGTCGGCGGTAACTCACAGCCGCGACACGAAACTGATAAATCACGGGATATGACACCGGGATGCGTTTGTACGTGTCCTATAAACCGACGCCTATATATTTCTGACTGCGGCAAAATCCACTGCGATTTGTTGAATTTTAGACTCAAATCCAAAATATGCTTTATTTGCCGCTGTGATTTGTTGAATCGCTGGCCGTCTAATAAAACAGCGGAAAATATTATAATTATCCTACTAATATTATATATGCGAATGTTTTGATGTATTTATGGATGGATGGATGGGTGGGGTGGATGGATGGATGGATGGACGGACGGATGGATGGATCTTTGTTACTCAATCACGCCGCAACGACTGAACCGATTTGGCTGTTTGTCTCAGAGATAGATTATACTTAGTCGTCGTCCTCATCGATAGGTTATATCGCATTATAAGTTGATAAAGAAGAAGAAGGACAAACCAAAATACAAACACACTTTTGTATTATAAATATAACATATTAGTGAGGATAATATTAATTGATGAAGTTCTTGATTTCTTTCATCTTTTCACGAATACTTTATTTATTTATTTATACAACTTTATTGCATGAAAAACAAGAATAGAATACATAAGTAAATAAACAGTGTAACACAAAAGGTGACCTTATCACTAATAGTGATCTCTTCCAGGCAACCTGTAGAGAACTTAATATAAGTGAGAGACGGTGATCGCAATAAATACATAGGATTATATATTATTTACTTTATATTACTTATTAATAGGTTCCTAATTAAATAAGAACAAAAGTTCAAACCAACTTGAGTACGGCGAAACCTCAACAATTTCTGAGCTCCCTATAATAAACCCGTTTACCGCAAAGTTATGATTGAATCAAAGTAATTTCTATCAGCACAATAAGTTTCGTAACAACATTGTATCATACTTTGGAGGCTTGGAGCGTAATTGATAACAACCATTATAGATACTTGTACAATTTATATCCAGATTTGAATCTTTCTTGTGTTGTGGTTGTGACCTTACAAGAGTAGGTTTAACGGCTTGATTAATACGTAAAATAGAAAAGTTATTTATTTAGACTCTTGTCTTTTCTTCCCACGAGCTATCTAATTATGACTAACGTCTATTTTCCCTCATACCCTATGCTATCGAATTAAAAAGAAAAAAAATTAAAATCTGTACCCCGACCATGCTATATATGAATGAATGAATATTGAATATTCATGAATATTGGATTTAACCGTCATTTTGTTATTTTTAAGCTATTAACTAGCTAGCTTCTATCGCGGGCCAGCGTGGAGACCGAATCCAGAAATTCCGTAACGAAAATAACCTGACACAGGACTCCTGTACGGTGAGCCGCTAGATGGCGTTGATAAAAAATGCTATGCAATAGCTTTACCCCGAGTGCCACACGTCTTTTTTTTTTAATTTTGTTCGCATAAAATGCAGTCAATGTCAACCGGACTATATGCCTAATAACGAATCATTCATCAAAATAGGCTTTTTTTCATTTTAAGAACGTTTTCTATTTATAACAAACTAGCCGATGCCTATAGATTATTATTATTAAGTAAATAAGAAGAAACTAGTCACCCGATATGACGGGCAGTGTACAGTTAGCAGATATATCGTGCCTAAAGTGATAAATTCTTCCCCGGCGATGGCAGTGGCACCCTGATCCGTGTTCATATTTCACAATTTCCCGGCCCTATCCGGCTCGTGTTTTAGCCCCAATATGTAGAGGTAGGTACGAACAGTTCAGGGTGACATGACCTAGTTGCGAATGCGTCTGTTCCTTACCAATTTCAAAAAAAAGGAAGTTATCAATTCGGCACGTTTCCATATATCACACTAATATCACACTAGTATTATAAAGGCGAAAGTTTGTATGTATGTGTGTGTATGTTTGTTACTTCTTCACGCCACAACGAATGAACTGATTTGGCTGAAAGAAATGGAGATAGCTCATAGCCAGTATTAACGCATAGATTACATTTTATTCCGGAAAATTAAAGAATTCCCACATCAAAAAACATTACAAAAAATAACTCAACTTTGGTGATAAAGAATAAAGAAAACCAACAAATCAGTCGAAATTATAATTTCT
The DNA here is from genome assembly GCA_038048805.1 of Hipparchia sbordonii. Lineage (NCBI taxonomy): Eukaryota > Metazoa > Arthropoda > Insecta > Lepidoptera > Nymphalidae > Hipparchia > Hipparchia sbordonii. Next base: position 943,932 of record CM076113.1, read on the forward strand.
ATACTTACTAAGCTGCATTTATTACCTTTAAATTCCATAAAAAAAGGACACAAATCTTTTTGGACGTACCGGAAACATTTGAATCCTTATCTTTTTTTTTTTATTTTTCTAACCTCTAAACTTAATTGCATAGCTCGATATCAATTCAAAATACAATAAGTAGTTTTTAAGTTCAAGCTTACAGGAGATTCTTAAGTTAAATTTCTTTCAGTAAATTCAGAAAATGATAGCGCAAACCGATTATTTAAATTGCGTCTAATTGGAAACAAGAGAGCAGCTGAATTCTGTTTATGAACGCCCTGACAAAACTTCCAACTGGATACAATTTTCCATTTCGAAATGCCTTAATAGTTTAAGAGCTGGTGAACATTTTGCTAGCCCTAAAGTGATTCGTCTTTATGTAACATCTTGTTATTTTTTCTTACAATTAATTTTTTTTTGCGGGGATTTATATAGAAATAACGCCATTTAATAAATAATAAACAGTGTTTTTCATATTGTTATATCAAAAACTACAGCAGTAAGGAGAATACCGATTAGATGGATCGATAGAGATTTTTTTTAAAAGTAAAATAGCATTAAAATCTCGTATTTTTTTCATGACGAGATAGTCATTGACTGCGATCTTATCTGATGGTAAGTGACGATGCAGTCTAAGATGGTAGCGAGCTAACTTCGCAGGGGTATGACAGTGTATTCATACCACTAATCGGTTTCTACAAGCCATCGTGCGGGAACGCCTAATCGTTTGGCGGTCCGTCTTTGAAGGTAGGGTGGTAACTAGCCACGTCCAAAGCCTCCCACTAGACAAAACGTTTTGTAAACGTTTTGTGTATTTGGCAAACGTTGGTTAACGACGTTATTAGTTGAGGAAGGCAGTATTGCCACCGCCTCTCAGCCTGCTACTTGGCCCACTATAATTTAATATTACACGAGCGGTACTGCAGCCGGGCTTGGATTGCGAAAGTGAATAATTTGACTATGGAGATTTAGTCAAACCATGCGCCCGCAGAGGGCTCGCAAGCAATTTATTTGCAACTAACGGATGATACCTACAATGATGCATTGCTTGGATTACGTTTTGAATCTCAATCTTTACGGGGTTTAATTAGATCTATTGAAAAAAGGATCTTGACACACTGACAGACAGACAGACAACCTAGTGAGGGTTCCATTTTTTCTTCGGAACCCTTAAAACTAATTAAACTCATATATAACAATCTATAGTCTTAAAACAAATTAAAAAATGATAGAATCATAGACATTATAAAGAGCAGATCTAGAAAAACGCGACAGAAACTACATACAAACGCATAAAAACTGAACACTAAAACTGTCGTTTGTGTAGTTTTATCTCCTAGTGTGTGTGTCTGTGAGTGATTATCTACTCTATGGCGGACAATCATATACAACATGGTCGCTACTTTTCGTATGAAAAAAGAACAGGTGGTCCCATTGTCAGCAGGATCTGATGATGGGATCCGGGAGAAAGCAAGGGAACTTTTCAAATTTTATAGGCACAATTGATATACTTTGGACTGGCGTTTGAAGTCGCGGTTTTGTAAAAAGAATTTGACGTTTATATTATAATACAATTCCAAGGTGAAAAGACAGTGACTGAAAAGTAAAACAAGAAAAACGCAACAATTTCACAGAAGGATTCAGTACGAGACAAAAGTGTCTCGATTTTTCTTAAACGTAACTTTTAAACGGCGTCGCTTTGAATACAAACTATCAAAGCTACAATGAGATGCCAACGGACGTGAAGCTTATTATCATTCCACCATCCTCGGGTAACGTCCTTTTTTATCTTTAGCGAAATACATTTAAGTGTTTTTATTACTTTGGGAGCCGGTAGAAGTAATTTTGAACGAGTTCATTTTCGAAAACTTGGGGCTCACTAACAAAATTGCATCGTTAAATCAAGGGTAGTTATTTTTGATCATACACAAAAAAATAACAGTAATGTGTTAGTTTGAGAAGGAATAACTAAAAGAAATGTCAATGTTTATTGGTAATTCTTTAAAATTTAGTTAATATTTCACAACATATTGCTGGATTTATGAAGGAGGTATTTTTTATTTAAAAAATTCTGTGGTTTTTTTTATAATCCAAACTTTGACAACAAACGCGGCTTTGCTCACGTTAAGTTTAATTTTTTAAGCCCCTGCTTTACCCCTTTAGGGGTTAAATTTTTAAAAATCCTTCCTCAGCGGATGCCTTCATTATAATAGCTATATGTAGGCCAAATTTCAGCCCGATACTTCCTGTGATTTGAGCTGTGCAGCGATTTATCAATCAGTTAGTCACCTTTTCCTATGTATGAGCTCACAATGACTAACAACTTTAAAATCCTATCTTCTGTCACTATGTCTTTTTTGCCACCAGCTCTTGACTTATCAGAAAAGCACACGCAAAAAGTCGTAGCACAAAAGCAACAATGGACCGAATCCTTACGTTTAATTTATTCCCTTTCCGCTGGCGGGTTGGACGTCATTTCATTTTTGCCTTAAAACAACACGTTTATGCTTTTATTTCTCAGCAAAACTTAAGAACTGATCGCACACTAGGATATGACCTTCCAGAGCTGCATTATCAACAAGATCCGCAACGCTTGCTAATCCCGCTAGAAAAATAAACATTATATCCGAGCGACAACTGTAAACATTAATTAATGGTGGTGAATTGGGCCCCACAAAACAGGGTTACCTATCGTGGGCCTGAATAAATATATTTTCATTTTTCATCAAAAAATGTGGATCAGAAATCGACACTAGTAAACTATCACAAAGGGAGAACTTAGACGACATAACGCAGATGACGTAGATTTCTTTACGTTGGAAATTGGTTGTGAAGCTCAGCTAACTCATGTAACTAAGTGAAAAAAGTGTTAAAGATAGAAAAGTACTGCATTTTGTATATACTTTTCATGCAACCGTGATACATGCAACACTGAGATGATGATTGCATTCACATACACCTCGTAGACAAGCCACTGTTGCTCTTGCGCGTCTTACGGATCACCTCTCAAGTAGGCGATCATCTTTATGCTTTTATTTCTCGGGCGGCATTCTTAAAATATATTTTCTCTTAAAGCAGTTAGACTGTTACTAATTTCCGGCAGCCTTTATATAAGTTGATCCGTAAATTTGTTTGGCTTTCCTTAACAGTTAGTTATTTGTTTAAAGTTTCGGCCGGTGGAGATAAGCGTTCCGAGTTGTCTCGTTAGCTTCACGAATTTAAGTGAATTACGGATTCTACTTAAGATACTTTTGAACGCTTCGTACATTTCGAAGGATCCGTTCACACCTCACGCTACGCATTTTAACAGACTTTCAATGACGAAAGCAGCTTGTATGATCAAAATCTTCATGAAATATCAACTCTGTCCAAATAATAGCTTTTGCTTGTAACTTCAGCCGCGTAGATTAAAGTTGTTCTACAATCCATTTCTTTATCAGGGTGAAAAGTACTCATTTTTTTGTTTCCAGTCCTTTTTTGTTAAGACATTTTGAGATAGCAAAATAGTATACCAGTACACCTTATTACACCAGTTTTAGACGTCTGTGTTATTGGTCCGAGTTATTGCTACATCAGACCTTTGTTGAGCACATTTCCTCATTTAAAGGTGCGGCTCTCGGGAACTGCCGATGCATGCGGCTCTTTCATAATGTGCGATTAGCATTACACAGAATCAAACTTTTTAAGGTGATACTTCGTTACGATTCCCGTCTGCGAGAATCAAACTTTGCGAGTTTAAAACTTTGAAATATAATACGAAATTGCGGCGCAGTAATAAAGGCTGTCTGTTGTTTATGTACGCCATCAAAAGATACCGCCGGGTAGAGAGTTGCCGTTGTAAGAGCAACAATACTTTGCGAAATGGACTTACTGATAAACTGGAGTTTGGCGCTACTTACGAGTACATTCCGTGTTTCAATAATTTGGCTTGTATTTATCACACTTTATGCAGAATGTATTATGTAACTATTTTACACGTACTCATGCTTTTCATTTATTTAAAACTTTTAATATTAAACGTTATTTTCAAGCTTCTACGCTATTACATCGCTACGGTGGAACACAGACACAAACACACACATAGACATAGACTGCTAAAATCATAACTCTTTTTCATGGCTTTGCCGTAATCGGCTAAATAGATAGGGACACTTTTTTGCACCAATCTTTACCTTGAATAGATTAGAATAGTTTTTCATTCAAATAAACTTTTGCAAAATGCTTGTCCTAAAGTCTGCTGCTCCATAGAGTGTAACTCCATGCCACCGGGCTACATCCCGGGCTTAAGTTAGTGTCATTGTTTTGTTACTTACAAGTCTAAGCGACATTTCACAACAACGCTCGGCTTTACCGTTCATGAATATAATTAGAGCTTCCCCGTTTTGAATATTGTGATCCTCTTTTGGAACTCACTTAAACCGAACTTTCTTTACTTTACCATCAGCATCATCATTGGTATTACAAACTTAAGTAAGGGCGAGTACGCTCGTGATTTCCACTTCAACAAAAAAAGTAGATTAATAATAATTTGTAAGTAAATATTCAGACTATCTATTCGGTCGTCGATCACTCTCCTGTTTGGTCAGGTTGCTGTCACATTGAACTTTGAGAGTTAGGGAATATAGAGCACACTTCTGTTTGCGCAGACATTAGTATATTATATTTCCTCCTGAGAAGTTAAGCCACATTTGCCATTTTCAACTCTAGTATAAACGCCATAAGCTCTTACAAGGTCCAGATCAGAATACGAATTTGTACCTCTTGTATCCAAAGGCTGCCTTGCTACTAGCTTAAGATCAATTCCAACAATATCCTTCCTAATGCGTGATCCACAATTTAAGTACTTTGTGTCCCTAACGTCTATCGGTTCTTTGAGAACACTATAACTTCACAGCTGTGTCAGTAATTCTCCTATGCATTACCTGATATCTGATTTGATCCTGCAACAATTCTCCAAGCTTAACTCCATCGCCCGCTGAGTAGCCCTGAGCCTTCAATAGCCCAACGGTTAAAGGTGGGGACTCGAAACTGAAAGGTCACAGGTTCGAATCTCATCCGTTGCACTATTGTCGTACCTAGGATACCTATTGGAGGGGATAAGAGGATAACTTCAGCTTGGCTAATATTCTTTAAAAAAAAAGATTATCGACTATTTTTCGTTACCTACGAATGAATAATATGTCATTGTTACTTTAAAAAAAAGTTAAACGGATATAAAAATACAAACAGTAAAATCTTTTCTTCCTCTACACAGTTTGCCGTATAATTATTTTCAGTTGCACGAACACATCCGACCCGATACAACAAACTGTTGCCTGCGTTTTATTTTTCAAATAGGCGTGCCCTGCCAACTGTTTCAAGTCGGGACTGTTTCGCGGTCTGCCAACTTGCTCGTATCGACAGTCGACTTTAAAAACTCCGATACGTTTAATACTGTGCCCGCTCCAGGCACAACTTAATAATGTATATGTTGCTGGCAAAATTCACATCCTATGTAACGTCCAAACTGCCCGGCCGATGTCAACTTTAATTTGGACATACACGGACTGCACGAGCAGTTAGCCTGTGATCAACATACACGGACCGCTCTTGCAGTCATAGTCAACAGCTTGAAGCATTGCTGGAGCAGTTGACACCAGTTGCAGCGGTTGGTACCAACTGCTCAACAAGTGACAATTTCAATTTCATTCAAATCAGTAGCAACATGGCGGAGGTAACTGTGCGAGAGCAGTCGACAGCTCGAGCAGTCAGTTTATGCCTCTGGCGACTGCTTGACCGCAGGATGAAATTTCACCGTGCTGCCAACCGCCCGAAGCAGTTGCAACTGCTTGAGTGGTTCGTGTATGTACGTACGTAGAAGTCTATAGTTCACTATGCAGTCGCAGCTTGAAGCAGTCCATCCTGACTGCTGCAAGCTGTCCGTGTATGGCCAGTCTTAGTATTGCAATGGCAGTAAGTAAATTGATAGATTTAATTGTATAATGTCATTATTTTCTGTAGGAAACTTTGTAAAAAGGAAAGCATCATTTTTACTATTTTTAGAACTGTCAAATTAGTTAAGTATTCTGTGTGCAACAGAGTGAGTAACATTTCCAATTTTAATGTTAAGTTTTGTGCAAAAGTTGCATGATGAAGATCTTTCTCTCTTTCACTTTTTTTTTTCAAAGTTGGTTCAAGTTTAATGCCAACTGCCAATTGCTTTAATGCCAACCTGGTTGCCTTACTACCAGCGGATATCATAGTCAGTACCTAACTAATAACTGCATTCAAAATGTATTCGGACAAAGTCAACCTTGCACGCCGTACAATCTTCGCCCGTAACATAGAAAACTTGTTTCATTCGACTTGAAGAACACCCGCTGCCAACCAACTTTCTTGTTTGCTTACATCTATTCTATTTCTTCCGTCCTTTTTAAATGCGACGCTTTGCATGTCGGTTACAATCGAGGCGGTGTGTTTTAAGAGCAAACCGTTTGGGACGTTCTCAAATAGAAGCTTATTGCCTCCGAACGTCGGATTGTTCTTTTAACTTGGCCTCGCGGGAACGGCAGCATTGTGTAGTTGCGAATATTATAATAGACTTGCGGTCTCCGAAAAATTGCCACCACAAAAGACTTCTTTTTTTGGAGGCTATTTTTACAATATTTAAGCTCTAAAAGAAATTCTGAAAGTTCGTTTGTGTCCGTCCTCCTTTCAGGAATTCTTTAAGTCTTAGGGCCATGCTATCATTCAGATAAGTAATCTCAAGCAAGTCATTGAATACAAGTGATTTGGCGTTATAGAAAAGTACTTATCCAGCAATAGACGTCATAATAGACGTTGAGGTCACAAGGTGCTCGTACTACGATAATTCTATATCGGCAAATGGAGTTTTGGAAGATCCTGCTTATAATAATGGTCGATAATACGCTACTCACTATAGTAGTCGGTAGTCGATGGATACAAACCGCACAAGATAGCGCTCTGTACTGATCTTTGTAAAATACTGACGACGAGGGTCCAGCCGTTATCGTAAGCCGTAGCGGAAGGATCTGGGAAACCATCGTCTTATTATTAAAAAATTTCTTACTATTATATGAATAATCAAAAAGAGCCGAGTCGCTCTGCGCTCAACAATGAGGAATACGATGCAGATACGATACAGCCGTATTGGTTGAAATAAAGACGTTGAAAGGTAGGTACAGTATACAGCTATGTACGTACCAGGTACCTGCCTACAAAACTGTTAAACCGGTCGCTCGAACAATTTCAAAATATCGCCGTAGGAGCATATTGAATTGAAAACTTTGTTGTTCAGAAAACTGGGGCATATTTCAAGGGTTCACAGTCGAAGGTCCTTTAAACAAATTGGCAGTTCAACTCGATATTTGCGAAATTCCCCCAACCCTTTGGGGACTATTTTGACAAATAGTTGTTGGGACTAATAAATTTCCATTGAAACCCCGATAACTTTCCGTCAGCCAAACTTCAAATTGGGACATTTTAGAGAGTTTAGCTTTAACTTAATTATGAGTTGAATTAGTCTTAATTAATATGAATATAACTTTGGATGTTATTTTGAATTATTAAATTGGTAATGAATATTGCTTTTAGATGTTTCCTCGAATTACTAATAGGCTTTGATATCATGTAATCCATCAACCAGCCTTCATCCACCGCTCGATTTTTAGTTGATATTCTTTAAAGGAGTTGGGTTTTTTATTCTATGTTATTTGTTGCTTGTATCTACATCAAATCATAGAATGTGTTGGGACACCACTCGCTTCCCGTGGCGGGAGCAATTTTGGGAGCAAAAATTTCTGAATTGTCTCTATTCTGATCTAGCGGGAGGCTTTGGCTTTGGAGAGACGTGCCGCCAAGCAATTCAGCGTTCCGATATGGTAGCGTTTAGAAACCGATTACTCTTCAATACCAAGTTAGGTCGATACCATATTTGAGTGCATCGTCACTTACCACCTGATGAGATCGCAGCCAAGGGCTATCTTGTCGAATAAATAAGAAGCGGAATACCGTATAACGATTTTACCGTCCCTAATCCACTCATGTACGAGTAAAGCGGGGTTGATTCAGCTTCTATAATACAATCAGTGCTTATTCATTCTCCTGTAGGTACGTACTTAGCACTCTTTGATATAATATTCATAAGTAACGACTTATTAATGATACATTTCCCCCAAACACACATGATAAATGACTTTAGCCACGTTCGCTCGGCATTCATGCACGTTCATGTGCAAAAAGACCCGTTCTTTGTTGATTTTATTAATCGGTTTCTCTACTAAACTATTAACCTGTGAATCAAAAATGCTTTTTCCGAAAAAAATCCATGCTGACTGAGCAACTTTTTTGACGTGCTGAAATGTATGTTTTTTCGTATATTTCTTCTGGTCTTTCGAATAGTAATACTTTTTCATTAATTTTATTAATAATAGAGTAACATTTAATGGGATCCATTAGATGATAAGTCGATTTCGTCAATCATGAGTGATAAATTTCTGAATGAAGTGTTCCCTTTGATGGCAGGTTTTACGTTAGTCACATTGGTACAACTGACAATAACCTGTTCATTTTTCTCCTTTTGAACTGATCATTGTCATATCATTCAGTGTCATTCAGAGTCAGGGTTGCCCTACATTAAAACAATCATTTTAAATTTTGAAGGCAATTGTTTTTTTTGAAGTCGTTTTCTGTTTAAAGTGTTACAATGCAAGGTACAATAAGTTCAAGGATTTATTCGAGTTTTGCATAATTATTACGGTTCACGTGTTCATATATTCCTTGCGTGTTGTTGATGTTATCATGTGGTAATTTTTTCTTACATTAAGGGGCATAGCTCACTTCTCGGTAATCACATTTGAGGATTCCGATGTTGGAGTCATTAGGTAGCATTGCATGTACATATTTGAGATTTGTTTTCGCAAGTTATTTTATCAGCATGTTTGGTATTTTATTACAATTTTAATTTTTTTTTTACTGAATACAAAAAAGCCAATCTACGTCTAATTTTTTTCTTGCATAATTATTATTTTCGTTTTAGTTATGCTTGCATTTAAGGGAATGTATTATCTAGTTAGCCCAATTTTTTAAAGTTGAAGATGTAATAGTTTCTAGGAGACAAAGAACAATAGTAAACTTATTTGACATTCTAGTAGGTATAATCTAATATATAAAAATGAATCGCTTAATGTGTTGGTAAGCGCATCACGCGTGAACGGCTGGACCGATTTCGCTAATTCTTTTTTTATTGTGTTTGTTATTGTTAGGAGAAGGTTCTTATGAAAGAAAAAATTAAGAAAATTGCGCGGAAAATTAGAAAATTTAAGAAATATTAACCACCATATTAAATTATTTCTAATGTAACCGCTTTTACAATTCAAACTTTTTTGATGTAACCTTATGGCGTTTGACATAACATTGACAGAATGCGTGCTGCCAATTTCGTCAAAGAGGATGTAAAAAAACTTAAGACAGGACAACGTCTGTCGGGTCCGCTAGTATAGTGTTAAAAATTATTATCACTGAAGGCCGGTGTAATCATTTGTAAATTTTAATCTACAGAAATGTGCGCGACGCCCTTAACTTTAAGTTATTGTAATTTACATAGGTTTCGAGTAGCGTGTTTTTTTATGCAAATTATTTCTTGTTTCATCTATTATCGCACATTTTAATAACCTTGATTTGCAATTAACACAGTTTGAAATCTGTATAATTGAATATTGCAACATTTACCTCCTTTTTAACTTTGATATCTTCGAACTTCGCACAGTTCAAAGTTCATCGTTGGGGCCCCAAGGTGCTGGAGTGATGACCCCGCACCGAAAAGCGCAGTGTTTGTTGGCAGACCCCCTACCATGTGAATTGACAACATCAGAGTCACAAGGATCCGCTGGATACAGGCAACGCAAGACTGAGGCATGTGGAAGTCCACGTACAAGACCTTCGTCCTGCAGTAGACCTGTATCGGTTGAAAAAGAAGACAAAGAAGATATAAATATTAACATTTTCGTATTTACTTTACGGTAAATAATAGAATATTTCCGGAGTGGTTCAAAGTTTCGTATTAAGGGTTTACCTGACATCGGGCGAGGTAGAACTCAGGCTGTGGTAACATTTTCCCTGTGCAAAAACTTTGCGATTCCCGACATCAAGAGGTGGAAATTTACAAGTAAAGTTGCTTTACCAATGAAGAAAGAAAGAGTCGTGGGGTTATAGAACAACCAAATCATTTAAAAATAGCATAGGTCCACGGCTTTGTCCGTATAGTTTTGGGTTGATCATAATCTCACCAATAATTTTGTGGCCTGGTGCTAAAAGGGCCAATATCTAAAGTCATTATTTTAGGTGATGAGCATTTTTAACCAATAGACCAGCAGTAATAGTAACGGTAATAGTCAGCAAGTTACATTGGCCTTTTTTACATATCGTTTATTGATAGTCTTTTGAAAGATTATCAATAAACGTACGCCCTTTCATACTTTTTCAATAATATGGCTTTAAAATCTCATTTCTTAAAAAAAACGTACTTTGGTCCTTTTAGCACCAGGTCACAGAATTTTAGAGTGGCTTTGCTTATCTTTAATCATCATCTCTGTACAAAGTTTCTTCAAGGTCGGTTCACCAGACTTATCTCAAGTGTAAGACATAATCGTGAAACAAAATATCATATACTTTATTCTTGGAATAACTGCTAATTTATTCTCGATTAAGACATAACAAGTTGATGTAACTATTTTTATGATTTAAACATTTTATTTTTAACTACGAGTATTACTATTCTATTGCTTAGCGATATCCACGTTCATTGTTCGTATATTGAAACTTTTTTAAATTAGTTATTATTTTACGGACTTTGGTCAATGGAGTTACAGCATTACTCGTTCAACCCAATGGAGATGAGCTGGGAATTTTCAGCGAAGAAAATTTAATATTTTATATGGATGATGTAAGAACGCCGGCGTGTGATAAAAGGAAAACTGATGAAGCAATGTTTTGGAAACAGATGCGAAAACTACTCGTAGTTTAGTAGTAGTAGATAGAGAAGATTGAACCAGCTTATTAAACTTTAGATTGAACGATTGCAGAGGATAACTAACATCGGTTATCCTTCTGTAGCCCAATTTCATCATCATGTAATAAGTCAAAAGGCAACGATCTATTTTAATCTGAAAGTCGTAATATAAATTAATTTTGAAGTAACTTCTAAACAATAAAAATTAAAAAAAAATCCCCTTAAATATACCAAAATACGTTTAACCAGACTATTGTCTATTTCCAAAAATGGTTTTTGTAAGATTTTATTAAGCCAAAACAACGATAACAAACTACGTAACAAATGAAAACCCAAACTCAAGACAGAAAATCTAATAAACGAAATGAAATTAGAGAGCAAATCGCAAAGAAGCAACAAATATTTTCCTGCACGCCTTAATCTCTGCGAGAGGTAATTTAGTTACCATTCAGGTAGTTAGTAACTGTATTAATGTGTGAAGTTCGCATGCGGATACAAGTTGACGAAATTGCTAACTTCGTGTTATAGCTGCGTCTATATCTATATGTTTTGTAATTTGACAATTTGTGTCTGCAACTTCACCGTAATTTGCGGAATCTTGTTAAAGATTGAAGTTTCTTTAGATGTTATGATTTCGAATTTGTTTTAGATAAAAATAATAATGATTGGATTGAATGTATATATTAATGTACATACAAGTATTATAAAGATGCCAACAAATTCAGCTATATTTTAACGGACAGCTATTATTTCAATTAATTAGTACTTGCTTGAAAAAGCTAATAAAGGTTCTATTGGTTATAAAAGTTTTCTGTAGAATAAATATAAATTAAACTGTTAAATATCCGCCTCACCCATCTAATTCCAAAAATTACTTTTTTTTTCAAGACGACATAAATGCAAGTTTTAACATCTTTTGTATTTTTTAATCCAGTGGAAAAAACAAAATGTTAGCAACGTTGCATTCTGATATAAGTAATTTTTAAAAAACATCAAGTCTATACTTTCCGTAACTTGCAAAATGGATATTTACACAGACGGCAGGATCAACAAAGTCTTACTGCTTTATGAGGCAGAAAATTTTAACTTCATTCTCATACTTTGCTCTATGATAACACAGCCATTTATTACGCATGTAAAACTCATGAAAGTGTAAGCACCGAGTTCGAGCCAAGTTTTATTCTGAATCAACTAGAAAGTAGTTCTTGAAGTGCATCTAATGACTTCGTAAATATTGTCTGTTCAACATCTTCGAACCTATAAAGTTATTCATAATATTCCGTCTGAAGTGGAGATTAAGTAAACTGCGGTGATTCCGAGCTGCTGAGAAATTCTAATGATAAAAATGGAAATTCTTTTTTTTTTAACAAAAAACTGCTTTATAACAAATTCAATGCGATAATTGATTCTTCTTCAATGGATACTGTCTATTGCTGGACAAAGGTTTGCATGGCTCTACAGGCCTCGATTACCTACCTGTTTTGGAAGTACGCGAAAGTTCGATCGTTTTTTTTGGACATCCGTTGGACACAAAACAGAGGAATAATCTAAAGCTTCCTTACGATAAGGTCTGACCAAAAATTCACAATAATCAAGCTTCATTGTGCTTCACGCTGATACGTAAGCGAAAACTCATATCGTCGCATCTTCATGTATCGTAAAATATTTTCATATACTCCCATTCTTTAGACGGTTTATATTACCTTTACAATGTTTTTCGTCACCATTGCACGATAAAACTGTGGACTAAGTGAGAAAAACACTATAAAACTACCGTTCTCCTTGCAATCTCGTTCAAACTTCGAAGGTAAATGTAAGGTCAAGATATTCTGTTCATATATTTTAATGGTTATCTTACAAATAAAGTAACTGTAGTCTGCAAGATATAGGGGTACCTTGATGTATTTTTAATGACGCGTAGGTCTTAACTGTGATAGATTTATTTTCCATTCATCGTTCTTTAGATTAGACTTATTTGTCATTGTTTTTTGCTGTGACTTCAGTTGGATTAGGTAGCTTGATGACATTTACTGTATTTTAACTTAAACATTAAGCTTTGTTTGAGAGAAAGTCACATCAGTTATCATGCTTCCTTTTGGTTTTATACTGACTTCAGTTGGATTAGGTAGTTTGATGACATGAAAGTCTTATCGTGATTCTTTTGAAAGTTTTGTGTTATATACTCGCGTATAAACTTATGAGCTCTATTTCTCTTGTTCCTAGCTTATGCAATCAGTACTGTAGTAATGTTCTTTCCTTTCTATTTAGGTTTTTTACATTATCACACAAATTATTGTTAATGAGGTGATGCGTTAAGCATGAACTTTAAATGAAGATACGACAGATAGTTCAAGTTGAATTTATTCGACGAGTTCTTTAAGCTTTTTAAAGCACGTTTGTGTATTTATTAAAAGCAACATCAAGCAAACAAGTCACCGACTTTCACTGAAGTAATATCAAGGAATATGCAATGTAACTGATATATACTTCAAAACATGATTCCGCCACGAGCTCTTATTCCCCAGAGCTTGAATTGCAGAAACTTGGAACTTGTCCCCAACATTACAGGCGTCTACGATATAATGACAATGCAAATTGCAATGCTGCACCTCGGCGTCAGGAGTCCCCTTTATGTCGAACGCGAAGAAAAGTTCAAAACTAAGTGCTAAACTACTGTATTATTTGAAATGTTGATTTGTGTACGTATTTTCTTTTAGGGAATTTTAAATCTCTTCCAGAAAGCTTGTGAAAGCTTCATATTTCTTATAAAAACTATAGAATCATTTGAACATGTTACTTACCTAATTTAACAGATTGTTGAAGGAAAGATTTTATTCAGAACTGAAAACTACTTTTTTCTATAGTTTTCTCTCTAGTTTAGATAGTTATTCTTGTTTCTTGTAACAATGATGAGTAACATATTAAATTTTTTAATTTGAATTATCTAATAATAATATACCTACCTAATATAAAAGATACACTAAATAGTATGATGATGAAATCATCTTTCTGACTTAGTCATCAACACTGTTTTAAAACTGATGTTATGAAACTTTATAATTATACACAAAATTATCATTTCCTAAGTAAGTTTTCCTTAAGTTGTGATGTTTTCTTAAGTTTCTAATTAGTATTGCAAAATATAGTGTAAATGCTTAATAAAAATGAATCGAAATTCTAAAACTGCTCCATAGTAGCCAAATTATGAGAATGTCAAAGTATAAGGAGAAAGAGCTGTGGGAATTACAGAGTTTATGAATTCAGAAATAGAGACGAAACAGAATATACTATTAAGTCTTTACAGTTGATAATGGTATAATTTGTGGGGCTGGTAGAAATAAAATTATAGACTGCGGTTACGTGGAAAAATACGATTGCTGATAAAATATTAACATTCCCCAACCAAACGAACACCGACCACATAACACTTATAGCGTAGTAAAGAAAACTTCACCCAAATCTTGTAGGATTCAAGAAAAATAAAAATATGCAAAGAGCCATGAAGACAACCTTTGTGATGATGCTAGTAAGATCCAAGTATTGTTACAACAATTGTATTGTAGTATACACACGAACATTTATACAAATAAAGAATTTAATTGGACTTTAATTTGCATGGGAGCAATCGTCTTTGTATCTAGCTGCCCATCAGACAGATGATAGTATAATAACTTATTACACTGTTATAGCTGCAAAATCATATTGTAATAATATTTTATTTTAAAAAGAGCAAATTCTTGCCAGCTCTTCTCGGCAGAGCTTGCTTTCCAAACTGGTGGTAGAGTTCACTTAACATGAGAACACAGGTTGGCCATGACGAAAAAATTAATTTTGGAATTTGATTTTTTTTGAGGAAATAAGTTTCCAGATTACTTAGGTATATAAGTATATATTAAGATCTGTTTGGATAAAAAGGACCCACAGATTTCATGCCTTTACTGCATGGACATATTTTAGCGCTAGTGTAAACCTTTTTTGCGACACTTAAAATTATAATAATAATAATGTCCTCCCGACCGAAACCACCTATGGCGGCCAATCTCCACAGAAATTAGCCATCTGCGCGGGAAATATTATAGTGCACTTGTGTGTGCGCAAACATAGGTGCATTCTGTATTCCCTCACTCTCATAGTCCAATGGGACGGAAATCCGACACGACCGGAGAGAGATCAGGCGCAGGACCGACAGCTTTACGTGCTCTCCGAGGCCAGGGGGTGACTCACCGCCAACTTCCTAACTCGGGCTAGTACTGAGAAATTCTTGACAGAAAAACCCAATACATTTTTTGACCCGCTCGGGAATCGAACCCGGGACCTCGTCATCCGCAGTCGAACTTGCTAACCACTAGACCAACGAGGCAGTTGCGACACTTAAACGTATAGTAAGTAGCCCTGTAATCAAAAATTAATAAGAGTCTCGAGTAACAGACGCGACGTCCACTTGATTTATTATCGCATTTATACATGAGCATTTCAGTATCTAGATAACAAAATGTAAACAAAATAATTTATGACTCGAAATAAAATCTGGACGGATTTAAATGACATCAGAAGGTGGACGCACCCATAAAGAACAGACGCTCTGAATTATCTTTTACATGGACATAAAATTGAAAAGACGAGTAGGTCTCGCTATACGACCAATAGCTTTTCGATTCAAATCGTCCATTGAACGAAATCTTGTCGAAATGTGGATATATTTTGTCATAACTTTGATCTTTGAGCAGGAAATGGTATTTTTGTTTATCTAATACTATGTCATATTTAGTAGATGATCTCTCTCCGGTCATATCGGATTTCCGTCGCATCCAACTATCAGAGTGAGGGAATAGAGAGTTCACCTGTGTTTGCGCACACACACTTGTGCACTATAACATCTCCCGCGCAGATGGCTAGTCCCTGTGGAGAATATTTATTATTATATAAAAAAAATTATATTATATTTGGTAGGTATTGTATTACTAATTGCTAACAATAACACTTTGCATTACTAATTGCTGATTTTATACTTATTATTTTATTTTGCAAACTTGAAATGTGGTTCTAAAGTTCAGTAGGTACCTACATGTTATAATGAACACGGATATATTGAAAGGAGGATATAACAATCACAATAAACATTACAGAAAAATTTTGTAAGCTATTTAATGTTACTTTAAACATGGAACTCACAAAATTTATCAAAAATCTTGCAGGAACCATTTGTTTTTTTGGAATAAATAGTATCGTGTGACACTCTTCAGGTAATCAAGTAAACTCATACAAAACATCACGTTGATCCGTTGCGTTGTCGCGTGATTAAAGGACTAACAAACACACTTTCGCATTTATAATAATACAGAAGCATAATTTTAGTGCCGACAGGATAGAGTTTTTTGTTTATTATATATACAGACAGGATATAGTAATTTGTTATTATTACGAGGAAACACTAGTTTTAAATTCAAACTTATCATCAACTAAACTGTTCACAACCTTACCTCTTCCATGTAAGTCAATTCAAAACAATAATAACTTTTCACTTACATTAAAGGTCATCATTTGTGCGAGTCAAGTCGCAAAGGTTTGATCTACGCAATGCGATACAGGATTCAATAAACACTGTGTGGTGAGGCATAAAAAACTGCCTATCAGTAGTCCACACACATAGACTTTGCTACGTGATGCGTGTACCGAGTAGATTACGCACAGACGCCTCATTTTGCCGTTCATATTATACCTTTATGTTATTAGACTCTCAGAGTAAAGACAAAAGTTTTATACCTATAATTTATTCATTACTATCACTGTAGAATTAAAATTACCAGTTCGATCAACCATCATTATACAGGGTGTCCCACGGCTATGCCACATGGAGGGGAAGTACCTTAAATATTGTAGATGGAACATTTTACTGAAAGAAGACTTCATTTTAATTTTAAAAACAATTTAAACTGCATTCATAGATTTTTAAATAATTGCCTGGTTGAACCGGGACTCGAACCCGCTATACGAGAAAAAAAAATTAACCTGTAACTTTATCATACCGATAGGAAGGCTTCATCGTAAGAATTATTTTTTGTTAAATAACATAGCATAAGAAATAAAAGGAAGACCATGAATTTTAGCCTTTGATGTAAAATTTTGTTCAGAAAAATGAAAAGCTGACATTGGCGTATCGACATACAACTGACATGAACTATACATAACTAAGTAACACGCCTTCCGATCGGTATGATAAAGATACAGGTTAATTTTTTTTCTCGTATAGCGGGTTCGAGTCCCGGTTCAACCAGGCAATTATTTAAAAATCTATGAATGCAGTTTAAATTGTTTTTAAAATTAAAATGAAGTCTTCTTTCAGTAAAATGTTCCATCTACAATATTTAAGGTACTTCCCCTTCATGTGGCATAGCCGTGGGACGCCCTGTATATTTTCATTAAATCTGCTTATTCAAAAAACAGCAATAACAATAGATAGTGAGTATCTTGGAGAATGTTCCACCCGTGCAAAGACTGGGTGAGTCAGCTTGTAGAATCATATAATTTGCATAATCTTCTAAGTTGTTTGTTCCCATCAGTTTTCTCATTAACAATTTTACTGTTGAAGTTTATTCTGTTTTATGTAATTCAATTACTTTATCTAATGGTAGTGAGGAAACTGTTTTATGTACGTATTTTATTAGTTACCTTGAAATAAACCTCGCAGTTACTTCTGTTAACATCAATTTCGCCTTATTTAGAAAGCTTTAACAGGATACTTCATGTCATACCTTAATTGTGTTATTTATTATACCTATGTTTAGTTATTACAACAATATGTTTTGCTCAAGTTATAATTATGTAGTTTATTTTTGTAAGTAATATGAAAAAGATATGCTACTATATTATTAATGGAATTTACTTTAACGATCTCCATAAGATTTTCAAGCTCTATTTTCGTGTTATGAATATTTTATTCCTGATATTTTACGAGCGTATCCAAACATGTTTCTCTTATTTGTCTGCTCTACATAACGTTCCATGAACTATGACAACCTTCGAGCACAGCAAGCCGACTCGACCGCTCGACTCGAATATATTATAATGCAGGAAATCACGAGCCAGTCTAGTATTCAATTTATCTTCTAAAATCATAAATTCAGTGTAATGATATTTTGCATTTGCTATATGTGGAGTAACCCCGCTTTTGACATATTATTTTGTATTTTGTTCATCGCTGGCAATATATTTTTGTTTACGCCAGAACGCTGTTATGTATATTCGATTCCACAGTATATTTGGGGTAATGCTTTAGCATTATCCTTGACTTTATGATGATTTGTGAATTTTGTATCTTTTTAAAGAGAAAATTTGGCGAAGTTTTTCGTCCAAACTCCACAAGAGCTTTATTATCTATCTTTCTCAAACTTGTGGGTTTTAAATTAAACTTGATTTTATTGAGGAAGTCTTTTGTATGTCCAAAGTTAATTTGAGAGGGTTACAGCCCTTTAGTAAGACTTAAGAGCACTCCTGTATAAACAGTCGAAGTTAGATGATCAGTGCTTGTTTCTATTATCTCAAACCAATATCCCCAATCCATTACGATTACTAAGGGTTGGATGAGGTCAAACGATGAACGATGTTTCTGAATAAACTTTATTGGTACTTACTTAAAATTTACTTTAGCTAACAAGATTCGAAGTAATTGCACATATTGGACTTAGGGAGTTGGGTTTGTTTAAAATTTCCGATCGACGTTGTTTTAATTAATTCCTTTTGACTGGTTGGTTGCTCTTGAATTCTTAATGTTCCCTGGCGGTATCCTGAAGGTATTTATACTTATTAATTTCCATTATGTTATGTTCAAGTTAAAATGAACAAACTGAATACTGAAATACATGTCATTAAATTTCATATTTCGTTAATTAATATTGTCAATTTCAATCAATTTATTTTGCTTTAGCTCAAGTAATGATTTAAGTTTCAATTTGGGTTAAATGTTTGTTCTAATTTTATTATTATTGTTAATGCTTTGTCTTCCATTAATTTTGATTTTAATAATCTATACTAATAAAATAAAGAGGAAGAGTTTGTTCGCTTTTTTCTTTTTGGTTTGTTTGTCAGTCGGAATAGAAAAATTCTTTTGTGCATTTAATAGCCCAATTCTGGAAGAAGGTTAGGCTATTTAACATGCAGACCCTTAGAAATAGAGCAAAAATAAATAAAGTAAGTAAAACGTAAGTACTGGCTCGGGCGACGAAGGCTTTTTATTCAAATAGTTCCCACGGGATTTTTAAAGACTAAATCTATGCGGACGAAATTGCAGGCAAAAGCTAGTATTATATACGTGAGGATCTCCTCCGTAAGAGAACCTAAATTACCGACGCAGCTCGAAGGACCGATGGACGTTGGGGTAGCCGCTGGATACAGGCCCGTAAGATCAAGTCTGTGGCGGTCTTTTCAAAAGACCTGTGTCTATGTAAGTAAGGATTAAGGGCAAACTAATACACATCTACGGCGACTTGACGTCTAAAATGAGTACTTTATACATAAAACCAACTTAATCTAAAGGGAAAGGCTCGATCTGGTTAGCATTAAGAAGTTTCACCTCGAACTAAGTGGTTAATAATCGATAATTGTCATGTCGGGCGTTTGATTCCTGTTCTGGGCCAGTTTCTAACTTGACCTAGTGAAACTAGATTGTGCGTTAATACTTGGTTACTACGATCACTTTATTATCTCTATCAATCTTTACTCCATTAAGGAAAATATGCAAAAACTTAAATCAGATCACGTAAATATAGACTTTAACCTAAAAATATACAAATTTCATAGAACCCCTAATTGGTTTCTACACGCCGACGTACCGGAACGCTAAATCGCTTGGCGGTACGTCTTAAACGGTAGGGTGGTAACTAGCTACGGCCAAAGCCACCTACCAGAGCAGACCAGAGACAATTTAGAAATTATAAAATCCCAAATTGCTTCCGCTGGTAATCGAACCCGAGACGTCCCAGTTACAAGACTACAGCGCTGACCGCTGCGCCATGGAGGTCGTCAAAATGTAGTGTAGTGTTGAGTAGGACATACAAGAGGCGGTACATTTGTCTCGTACATGACGTCAAAATGTAAGAGCGGCTCAACATTTCAAAATGTACTACTTCACATTTTTTGTCGCGGTAGTCGCGTTACTCATACTATTTTGGAGGCTGAGGCGATTCAGTATCAATGTCTTCAATGCGACTGTAGTGACATCAAATGTCATATTTGTACTCATTACTTCAAATGTAATGCCAAGCTTCAGTTCGTCTCGCCGCATTTGAAATGGGACAATGTACTGGCTCAGTACAAAAAAGAGGCTACTCTTACAAACTCTTTTTGAAGTCATGTCCTACCCAACACTAATGTAGTGTTATTTTACGTGTGACCCAGAAATTGTAAGCAGCGAAGGGTAATGATAATAATTGTCTAACAACAAAAAATGATTTGAATGAGATTTGTTCGGAACCTTCATTTCACCTTCTACGGGTGTAGCGTTACACTACAAACAAGCTATTATTTGTGGCTTGGAGTAAAGCAAAAAATAAGAGTGATTACCTTACAGAACGTGATTAGGTTGTATGGTCAGCAAAAAAGTATTGCGAATCAATTTTACTTTTTGTATCTCTCCACCCGACTATGACAAACCAAATTATGATTTTATGTATATTGTATATACATAGATGTATGTATGTGACTTTACTAAACTAAACTACTGAGCTAATTTTGAAGAATAAGGTGTCGATCGATTCGTTTTGATGGTTCAGGTGACATAGGCTAGATTATATACAAACAAAATCAATAAGACGGATATTACATCCAATTTTTCCTAATTTTTCGTAGTAACATTACTACCAAAGTTTTTAAAACTTTTATCCTTTTTTCAACCGACAAAAATAAAAAAGGTTCTCAATTCGTCGGGTATATTTTTTATGTTGATGATATTTATGGTAGTTGTATTATTGTATGCTCATGGAAGTTCTAAAATATGTATACCTACAATTATTAAAAATATGACATATTCTTTATATGACGAAAATAATATCTGACATACAAAATATTTGTGGAAATGACCACCTGCAACGCATTTCTTTCTTAAATTTTCCTATTCCTAAGGTTGCCTGGTAGAGATCGCTACTAAGCGATAAGGCCGCCTTTTGTGTCATACCTTTTGTCTCTTCTAATATATATTTTTTTCTTTGTTGTTGTTTTAGTGCAAATAAAGAGTTAAATAAATAAATAAATAAATATTTAAAAAAATATTTTTTTGCTGACACTATCAGAGTATCAAAATATAAAGTGGTCAAAATTTCGAGTAATATATTTTATTCCGCTCTCAAATATTGCTCGAGGCACGTGTTTGGCCTTGTCTGTAATATAACGATTGTAATTTTGAAACTGGTATATGGCTCCTCTGGTTTTATTTAGCTTAATGGTTATAGTTGTAAGTAACAACCATTTTGAAAATGCAGCCAGAAGATATCTATTACATTAATAGCGAGCACATGCAGGTGATATAGTCACTCGTACAAATGATTTTTATTAATTATACTAGATGGCGCTAGCATAAGGTTGGCAAAATCTAGATCGCGACATGAAATGACGACTTTCATCAGAAGGTGCTATAGCAAATGTTTTTCATTCCAGAAGACACTTCAATTTTATTTATTTGTATAGATTAATTTAATTTAACTAGATTGAATATTGTCTAATAACTCTAATTAAATAGACACCAACTATTAACTTAATGTTAGGTAATAATTTCGATTTGCAGTAAAATAGAAACAATACAAAAATAAGAAGTAAAAACTTGATAAAAATTAACAAAAACAAAAGGATAAACAACGTTTTACATTAATGTAGTGAAATAAAACAATACAAATATAAAAATTTAATAAAAACTAGAGGACGCCCGCGACTTCGTCCGCGTTCTTAAATTGTTGAAATTTTTCCTGAATTTTCTTTGCTATAAACCTCACGGAGCCCGAGACCTTTCCAACGAATGCAAAACCGTGGAAATCGGTTCGTGCGTTCTGGAGTTATAGCGTCAGGAAGGAAAACCCGACTTATTTTTATATAGTAGATGAACAAAATCAACGTAATTAAACAACACAAAAAAAGACGTAGTGCAGTTATAATTTTCGTAAAAATGTAGTGACTGAATTACGACTGATATACGAATAATGAACAAGAAACACTTCTATCACGAACAAACATTTGACGATCTCCCTGGCGCAGTGGTGAGAGCTGTGGTCTTATAACTGGCAGGTTTCGGATTCAATTCCCGGCGAGGTCAATTTGGAAATTCATAATTTCTGAATTGTCTCTGGTCTGGTCTGGTGGGAGGCTTTGGCCGTGGCTAGTGTGTTACCACCCTATCGTCAAAGACGTGCCGCCAAGCGTTTAGGGTTCCGGTACAATGGCGTGTAGAAACCCATAAGGAGTACCTATATGCGTAGGAGTTATGTAAATAAATAATTAATTAATATCACTCGCTTTAATAGTGAATCATTTGGGGGATACATATTTGGTCGTAAAAAGACATTAAACAATAATACTTTGAGTTTCTAAGAGGAACTAAATTAATTATTGCTAATTTTTGAAGGTTAACTGTTCCATAAATTAAGTTAATCAATAGTTAACCATTAACTTTTTGCGTCGACTTCGCTAGAAACGAGCGTTCGAATGCGGAACACATTCATGCATTATTTATTTTCAAACACCTTGCTTTAATTTGGAATGAATATCACAATTAATTGATTCTCAATAATAGTTTCAATAATTAAAATCCTAAATTCTGAATCTCAGGCTTAATTTTCATTGGTCCATAGGGAATGCATTTGGAATGCGGGAAATCTTCAAAACGTCCGCTTTGCTTAATTAATCCTATCCTATTATCCTACTAATATTATAAATGCGAAAGTTTGGGTTTATGGGTGGATGGATTGATGTTTGTTACTCAATTACGCCACAGCGACGTAACCGATTTGGCTCAAATTTGGCACAGAGATACTCTGGAATAACTCACTACTTTATATCCGTAACAACAAAAAAAAATAAAGGGGCCCTCTTTATAAGAAACGTGATTTTTTCGGCGTTTTTTGCTCTACCTTAACAATCGCTGTTACGATAAGGAACCCTTTGTGTATGAGTCCAACTCGCACTTGGCCGGTTTTTTTTATTTCACCTTGACGGTTGAAACATGTGTTATTTAATTGCATATACCTCCCAAGTCAGTCCGAGATCAAACTGGCGACCTCTGAAATAGAAGACCGCAGACTAGGCTATCATCGCTACGGAATAGCCTACGACATCGTGTTATTATAGATAATTAATCCAACATAAAGGTGAACTTGACAAGTTTTTCAATAATAATCAACATTTTTAAATTAATACAACAGCACGCCATTAAATCCCAACCGCAGACGCCGAATCACTTGTAATAAATTATTGCTCGAACAATATCCAGCTAGTAACTAGTCACAAAAACCCTAACTTATTACTCTGCGAGAGAAAAATGTACGTGCAATTTTGTACTGTAGCATGGGTGTAATAAAGCGTTAAATGGCGTATATAAAATTGATGTACGACCACGAATTTGTTTCGGTACGGTACAATGAAACAATAATAATCTTCTTCTATATATGGACACTCTGAATTTGGTAAACACAAAAATGGTTGGCGACATACATTATGGTGCACTAGTGCTTAAGGATGGCTTTGTTTTGGTCTGCGGTCTATTGTTTGTAAGCTGTTTTAAGGCCACTTAACCTCTTTTAGATAAAAAGAAATTGCTTTCACTACTTTAGTGCATTAGCATCTATATCTGTTGTCTATACTATGATAATCTCTACTGTACACGTTAGGTATATTGTTTGTATCTATAACATTCATGAAGGTTTGAAGGTGTTGGCCACTCTACTGTACGCCATTTTTTCTTTTCAAAATTGGTATATATTTGCATAAAATATATACCGGTTCCCTTAACGGTAAGTATTACTACGTATAGCTAGCTATTGTTAACATTAGTAAAACAAGTATTATGTGAGACAAAATCTTCTAAAGCATCACATTTCAGAGATATAAGCTAAACTAAGTGAAATAGAATTAAAACTTTAACGTAATGTATTGGTTCAATTACTCACTTGACTGGTTGAGGTAATAGTTAAATATTAAACAAGACATTAGCTTCTGTTTGACGTTGTAACTCTTACTAATATGCTTTTAAAATTCTCTGACAGTGCTATTCTTGGATGCTATAATTACAATTTTGCAAAAATAAGCAATAGTTATTTTAAAATTATTACAAATAACGCCGGGATTTTTTGTTATTCCGAACAAAAAATTACCCTAAGTAACTCTTTAGGTTCTCAACTATATACCCATGCAAAAATTGGACGTATGGCGTGATTGGAGGTCAAACGAACAAACATCGTTTTATCCCGGAAAAACAAAGGATTTCCGCGGTTTTTTTAAACACTGTCTATTTCGTGGACAAAAGCGTTCTTGAATAAATTGTCACTTAACGGTATTTTAGAAATCGGAAGGCAGATACGAGATATAGGTACCGCTTGCGTTATGAAAAAACGTGTACAGATAATCTACATGAAAGTATAGCTCGCCTAGTTGAGATTCGAGGCATGCTCACGTGAATAGACGATTATGGCGAAAAGGGGTCGAATTGACGTATCTTTAGAAAACGCCCGAGTTCATCGCGACTGTTGACACGTGTCGCGAAGCCGGGTCGAGATTCGTCGCTAATGCAGGCTACGGACGGGGAAAAGTGTCTCTGCAAATTGCTTTCCGAAAAAGTTACGCCTTTATAACCGACTTCAAAAATAAGCAAGTTATCAATTCGACTCGTTTGTACGTAATATTGTTGGAACTGCAAAATATTCACATATTATCATATAGGGCGTCCAAACTTTTTATAGGTGTATCCTAATCTCGAAATTAATCAGATTGTGATTTCTTCATTCTTCTTTATTTGTTTATTCATTTTTTTTCAACTTAGTGAACAGTAAAGATTTTATCAAAATTTATAAATAGCATTTTGGCTGAACCGGATTCCGTTTCAGCCAAAATGTTATTTATTTTTATATAAAAAGTTAAAATAATAGATAAATATTAAGCTTAATTGTTGATTTGAAAGTATATGATAAATGTACGATGGGGTTGTCATAAACTTATTGTATAAAAGCCCTATAAAATAAATAAAGATTAAAAAAAAGACGTGTGGCAATCGGGGACTGCCGCGGTAAAGCTATTGCATAGCATTTTTTATCAACGCCATCTAGCGGTGAGAGGAGTCCGTGTCCGTGGGGTGTCAGGTTATTTTCGTTACGGAATTTCTGGATTCGGTCTCCACGCTCAAGGCCCGCGATAGAAGCTATGCAATAGCTTAAAAAAGTATAGAGGACTCTCAAGCATTCAGGTCTCCGCTCAATGTTTTCCTTCACCGTTGAAGCATGTGATATGTATTTGCTTTAACGCACATAACTGCAAAATGTCTGAATAGAATAGAATAGAAATATTTTTTATTCAAATAAACTTTTACAAGCTCTTTTGAATCGTCAATGAATCTACCACTGGTTCGGAATGCCTTTCCTGCCGAGAAGAGCCAGCAAGAAACTCGGCGGTTGCTCTTTTCAAAAAAATAAAAATTTTACAATTGTTATTGAAACTATGCTATGTATTCAGTGCTTCCACGATGAATTTTCCTGAGTACAATACAAGTAAAAATAAATACAATACAAATACAATTCAATACATGTCAACACAGGCAGGGAAAAGCAGACCCATTCCCGTTGGTGGCACCCGTTCACGAGCATGACGCATGATCCAGCCATTGCTTCGCTCAACCATATTTGAGGGAACGTAACTGTGAGGAAACCGCAGTTCAAAACTAAGCTATCACTGCGTTAGAATTATATTTCATCTCAATATTAGAGCCAACCATCACTCCAATGCCTGCTACATGGGTTTCGATAACAATGCCTATGTATTTAACCCCAAGTCCATACGTCAACAAGACGTCAGACATTGGGTATTGAATTCGAAACCATTCGTGTTTATCGCCTCTAGGCTTACCAACTGAACCGTAATAAGCCTGTCAGTTCATTAACTTGAATAGAGCTAGCGTAATGGTATTGGACATATTCACGTTTGTGCTTAGAAACGATACGCTGGTGGATTATATAACTGTAAATACTAGTATTTTGAATTATAAAACATGAAACCTCTATGGATCTCAGCAATAATATTATATTAATGCAGCCAGCCTTCTGGGGACATTACCATCTGGCATCGATATGGCCCCTAATATATTTAGAGTTTATTTTAATGTTTTATTATAAGATTTTGTTTCTTATTTTAATTGTTTTAATTTAGAATTTAGTTTTATATTTTTGTATGTTAGTTTTAATTTAGAATTAGTATTATTTAAGTAGTAGTTTTAATTTATTTAAGTTTTATAATATTTCGGTTGTTATTTTAATGTTAATTAGCAAGGATTAAAGTAAATTTTGAATTTACTAAACTATCCTTCTTAACCTCTACTACTACATAATATATGTGTGCAACGGGTGGGATTTGAACCTGCGACCATTCAGTTTTCAGTCCTTTAACCGTTGGGCTATTGAGGCTTCAACTTTACCCAACTTCGGCAAAGCCAGTAGGAAGGGTTATGATTTTAGCAGTCTATCTAAGTATGTAATTATTTACGAATGTTCCTAGCGCCTAAACTACTGAGCCGAGTTTGTTGAGGTGTCAATCGATTTGTAGACTGCGATCTCACCTGATGGTAAGTGACGATGCAGTCGGAGATAGTAGCTGGATTATTTGGAATAAAAACCATGTCCCAAATCATTTTTACTCGACATCGTTCAGGAACGCTAATATATACATATAAACAACGCTATATGAACGCTGATAACACATATAACCTTTAAATTCCCATTGTTTTCATATATAAGGACATCTGGAAGCTTCGGGAAGAAATCTCTTCCTTAAAGATAAACTGTTCTTGTGCATTCTATATTATATTATTTAGTTTAAATTGTGGTAAAGTATAAATAAATAAACAATATCTTTTAAATTACTCACGAGTACATCAGTGTATCCCTAGTCAAAATTTGAGAGGATATTATGATTATTACCTAAAAGTTGATTTATTTATTAAAAACTCATTAATTTAACATTAAAAAAACATCGATAAAGAACAAACAGCGACCCTCCGCACGTTCCCGGATGAGAACAAGAAATTCAATCAGCATCCGTTATTGAAAATGAACCGCTCCAGAATTTCAATGTACCTACACCGAAACGGTATAAGATTTATTGCTGAGATCCATAGAGGTTTCATGTTTTAGAGCAGCAATGTCCTGTATTATGGCCACAATTTCAATGTTAAGTCGATTAAGTATAGCAGTTATTCCCGTTAGGTTGTCCTCAATAAACAATATATGAAATTTTACTATCTCTAAGATGCAACTCTTAGGAATGCCGTAAGCTCGAGTTTTCACACGAACGTAGTTTTCTTTATTTTGAAACTAAATATACTTCGGACTGATATCAACCAAAATAAGATATATACTGGATCAGACGTATCAAAGTTTGAAATTGATTTTTGTGTGAAAAAATAAAATATTAAAAATATAAAGCAAGACGTTTAAATTTTCCAGTAAGGAACTTCAAAAAAGAAAAATAACTCATTTATTTTTTCGAAACAATCACAATAACAAGATTAACTACACTGTAGAGATAGTTACAATAAGATTGTTTATTTATAGAAATGTTTATTAGCTCCACCGACATCTATGGTAATAAAGATGGGCCAATTTTTATTTTTTCCATTTTTATGCTTGTTGTTTTCGTATACCCAAGATTTGTTCTTCCATAGTCCAACTCAATGTTAAGACCGAGCAAAAAACGCCTTAGAACGAGAGTAAGTACGTGATGCCACATATTACAATGCTTGAAACCTTGGCCCGTATGATTCGCTTAGTGATTTTAAAGGTGAGCCGTTAAATTTCAATTATAATACAAGTTTGAACAATCTTTATTATGTTACAAAGGTTTGTTTTGATGAAGATAATATTACAGTTTCTGTTACTTTATTGCCGACTTTATTTATTTAAGATTCAAAGGGTGACTCGAAAATCGGAAGAAGGCTTACAAGCTTAAATTTTAGTCTGAGGGTAAAAGGAAATATTATAAGTTATGAAAGTTAGAACTTACATAAGTAGAGTTTGCAATTGATTGGTCATTTTTAGTAGATTCAAATGTTGTGCGACTCACGAATATTAATTATGGGGATTAGTTGATGTAATTATTGATAATTCATTTTTTTTTTATTCATCTCTTACTGCAGGATCTCCTCTCGATTGATTAATTCACACAATATAATCTTTAAGAAGACCATGGATATTTCTGAAGACATACAGGTTTCTTGACTATATTTTCCCTCACCCGTCAAACGCTATTTAATCGCTAACACGTCACGTAACTCCAAAAAGCCATACCAAAAAAATGGTCGAAGTCTTAACCACTAGGCTATCAGCACTACTTAATACTTATAATATAAAGGATAATCATTATGAAAATTACAAATTCGAAAACAACAAGAACGATGAATTCATTGGAGAAAACAAAAGGAAACTCCTTCTTTTCGCCGATATTCGCTTGACTTCTCTGACACGTGTCTCGAATCCCAACAATACATCTCCTGAACTTGATAGCACAAAACGGAAAACTTTTCTGCGAATTCGAGACTCTCGCGACGTGTACCGGATGTGATTGCTTTACATTAGATGACTGAAAACTGTAAAACTAACTTAACCCTTTACTTTGAAACTCGTGATTTCTAATCACTGCTTAAAAGTTAGCTTAGCTGCGTACGTTGATTGAATCTGATGAAACCTGTAGCGATATAATTAATGATTATTTGTAAACTAATTAAATATATAGAAATAAACAGGAAAACAGATTTCAGAGGGTATTATGAAAATCTGAGAAGAAGATAGATGATAACTAAATTGAGACGACAAGATCTTCGCTTTGTACGCTTAAGTGTTATACATATTATATTAAAAATAAAAGGGTTAGAAAAGATTTAAAGATCAATTCCTAACAAAATTCACACGAATATTGCAGATTTGAAGTTCCATTTAAAGCTGAATGATTGGAATGCAACAAGGGACAGTAAATGTAGTATATGTTGAGAAATAGTCAACAATAGGTCATATTGATTAGCGCCATTGAAAGTGTATATTATAACCCTGAATTACGAAATATGATGGATAGAAGTACCGCCTACAACATCGAGTGCGATAGAATTCAAATCAAATAATAATTGCATCAGTATCTATTCAATACGGCTTTAGATTCCTGTGTTGCTATTGACTAAGAATGGCCTTATGTTATTGAACCTTTTCAACAGATACATTGCTTGATAGCTTGTAAATAAGCTGGCATTTTATTATGTATTCAGTATACACTAATACAAGAAAGAGAGCAATAAATGAATTCAAAAAAATGACGTCTAGCATTATTCTGATTCATTAACTCAGTTGAAGCTTGTTATAATATCGTTGTAATAAATCTTAAGCTGTTTTGCGAAGGGCATCGTCGTTAGGAAAACTTTAATTATCGTAAGATATGCGTAATTCTATAACCCGTTGTAGAGTGTGAAACGTTTAAACTTTCATATATCTCTATAATGTGTGAGAGGACTTGTCGACTAGCAAGCGTAACGCTAATAGGCTGTTACTTTCTGCAAAATAGTGCCATCAAGATAGGAGTAAAGTTATAACATTTGTAAAACATAATTGTAAATTTAAATGCATATTTTATAGTCCGAGAAATGGGTTTGTTTACAATCCGGTTTTTATATTACCCCGCTGTTAAGTTAAAAATGGTGTAGACCGCCATAAAGAGGTAAAAATAGTCTGCTGTCGGGCACCAACATATTCATGACTTATACGCAATTTATATTCGCTTCCTAGTACAGCGATATCTCAGCATTTTCTCTAGTCCTTATTTAACATATATCGCGTCGACAATGCTCCTAAGAGTTGGTGATATTTAAATTTAAAACAATTCAAAAGAATTCTCTAGTATTTTCTTTCCTATTTAGAGGGCTTTTGTCAAGCGCTTTCTTTCTTTTTAAATCTCTCAATTTGCCTTGTTGCGAATCGTTTTAAGTATTGCAGTTTATTCTAAAGTACCTACCGACTTTTTAGTTTCTTTACGCTCTTTATTGTACTTTCTTCTAGTGCGTAGTCGATTATAGAGTAATATCGCTTTATTATAAAATTGAATAGATATTTTATGAAACATTGTTTCAGCAAATATATAAATATTTAACACTCCTCAATAATAATTTCAATGTTCCTCGAAATTTTTCTCAATAAAGCGCAAGATGTCGTCTGAAAAATTCCATTCTTTATTCTCAAACGAACCCGATCAAATTGCTTCAGTAATAAGGGTCTGCCTTAATAAAATGATCGACGAAGCGTAAATTTGATATAATATTTTGGGAGGTTCTATTTATTTCAAGCATCAAATTATTTATTAAACGTTTGATAATATTTTATGTTACCGCACAAAGTTCTCTGCACTTATTATTTTTAATCGTTTCAATGTTCTAATCAACTTTTTATTCATAAATCGTGATCTACTTTTAGCCACGCCTTGATTTCTTGATTCAAATTAGTGGGCACTAGGAAGTTATTAATCTGTGTAACTTCAATAGTACCTATTGAATAATAATATTTTAATAAAATTGCTGTTAGTGTAATATCGTATGAACTAAAATCTGCCTTTTTTATTATTTTCAAGAAGATTTTGACGTCCTTGTGACTAGCACGGACACAGCAATTTTTTTTTAATCACAAATTAGGCAAACTTTCATAATAAGATTTTTCCATATTCATTATTCATATTATATTTTTGTGTGTATTTATATTTTTCATAGACTTCCAAGTATACAAATTTTGTTTAGCTACAAAAGTTAGTTGAAATAATAATGTTACCGATTTCCTCCATCACAGAGCTACAGTCTGAAAGATCACATCAAATTACAAGGGTCTTTCAAACATCGTTTATTTCTGGTTCATAATGTTCCAGGCTTTTCAATTCAAAGGGGTCTCCAAAAAGTTTCATTTCTACTATTGTAACTCATTATCAGCGAGCACAAAAGGCCTCATCTGGTGAGGCCCAACAATGAGGCCCAGCCTAATCGCCATCCTCGAATGCTTTTGTTCGTCGTTAAGGGACTGGGGATTGTCAACATCTTCATTAATATTTTCCCGAGCCGTATTATTCGCTAAACTCTTAAGAGCTTAAGCCCTTCGACTAAAGTGTTGGATTTAGCATGCCTTAAGTTTATTGCTACCATTCTAATGCTATTTTGTGGACTTCCGAAGAGATTAACGTTTGCAATATTATCATCCAATGATTTTTTTAATACGAATGTATTTGTCTTGAAAATTTGATAGTTTTCGTTAGTGAACACTAAAGCTCGCAAAGGTCTCCTTTTGCTATAACTACTTTAATTAATGTATTAAATCTGTCTATAATACACTAAGTATATTAGATACTTTCGATTAATTCTTGGTCGAAAGCATTGAACTGTGATTCTTACTTAACTAAAAATTGAATACGGATATATACTATAATAATTGTAAAATTATAATTAATGTGTTAAATTTTTGCTCGTTAATATATTGGTACTACAAACCAGTTTTTAAATAACCGAACTCAATAGATTTGAATTTGCCTCTAAGGAAGTCGTTATAAATCATCTTTAAAAACTTTATCGGAATGACCTCCTTACTGACTCGCAAAAACCTCGGAATTGTAAAAGTGCTTAAAATGCGGAAATACAAAATGTGCTAACTTCTGGTTACGGTTTAGCCAACGTAAAGTTGTCACTAAGATCCAGAATGCATAGCAAATGATTGCTCTTGTTGACCAAAGATATTAACTAAAGTATGTGACGGAACTTTCGAGTTCGGATTTTTGCTGGTTGCTTTAACTCTACTTTAATATCTTTTCAGCACAGGTATTTAATTTAAGAGTGAATATCTACTACATCCACTTGTTTACTCCTAACTGGTTCCAGAGATCAGTTAGAAATCATTATGATGTCAATTTCTAAACCTCTTACATTATGATTCTGTATCATTTATTTATGCTTCATTATTCATCAGTGTTATATCGTTAATCCATTTTTTAAACTTGGTGTTTCATTTCGATGGTTAAACAAACAATTAGTCTTGTAAAGGTTATTAATAAAACATGAGCATTATTTCGCCGATTTAATTGTGGATTGGTGACCGAAACGCAAGCTATATACGGCTGTATTGTATCCATTGAAATATTAAAATAGTTTAACCGATATTCCATCGTCGGTAGCCTCTCTCTGTAGTTTATGTATATTGATGACTTAACATAACAATTAAGTGTCAGTGGTCTGAGGTTAAATGTAACTGATTGTTGTTGTTTATTCTTTTAGCAAAGTAGCCTTTACTTGCAACATTGTCTAGTATACAGAGATTTGTTAAAATATCCTTTTGGAACGTGAGTTGGTCTTCAAAGATCAGAAAACATTCTGTGTACCATTACAGTTTTTTCTCAGAAGAATGTACTGTCTACACATCTGCTAGAAAAACAGACACTACTGAAGTTTCAAAAAAGAAATTTTTCTTGTTTTTGCATTGCTATAAGTAAACTAATGAATAAAATAGACAAAATATCAAAGACACATTGTTAAATGTCACTCAACTCTTCAAATTATTTTCTCCAAACAAAACAGATAGTGAATGACCTCGGTACTCTTATTAGCATGTGTATAACAATAAAAATATGCGTAGAGATTAGAAGGCAAAGCCTGTAACTAATTCATTTACCACATATAATATATCATGTACAGGAAGAGAAGTGGATGCCCTTGTATTGCCGGTACAGTCAAACGACGTGCGTTGACGTTACTCTAAATAGAAGGTTGCTCGCCCGTATATAGCCGACACGAGTACTCTTGAGCCTATCGCATTAGGTTCCGTAACATATTTTTTCCTTTTTAGGGACTACGGATAATATTTTGTCCAAATTTATTCTATCGTATTTACTATTAGCTTCAGCTTATGTCAGAGTTAATATAGGAGTTAATATAATACATATAATAGAGGCGCAAAGACAAACTTTAACCTTTTTATATCATACAAACTTTTAGGAGATATAGCTTTGGTGTAAATGTTTCATATTTTAGAAGCCTCATCTTTTATCTTGGCAAGCTTTTACATACCACCTTAGCTTGTGTTTGCTTGTTGGTTTGTCCTTCAATCACACAGCAACGAAGCAGTGGATCTACGTGGTTTTATGTATGGGTATAGTTGAGGACCTGGAGAGTGGAATAAGCTTCTTTTTATCTCCATATATCACGCCTTCCTTTAATTATTGTATCTATCTTTGACATCAATTTTCCATAAAAATGGATTACATGAAATAAAAATTTGGGTAGAATATTTTTTACACATCTAGAAAGTTCTTGTTGTCATTAACCTTGTCTCTTAAAAAACCGTACAGTTTAGTTCATCATGGTATGCCGTCATTAAGAGAATAAACGAAACAAGAATTCATAACCAAAACCCGAAAGAACAAGACAAAAGTAAGCTACAAACATTACCAGTCTCTTGTTAGCAGTAAAATTTTGAAGCAGTAAAAACTTGGGAGGTTGAAAAAAATTCAATTATTTCCTCAAATCCAGTGTCAGTCACTCCCTGAATAAATTATTATAGTCTTAACAAAGTAAATCCAGAGCAGTGAGCCTCGAAATAAAACTTAGTTAATTTGATATACCGTGAAAAATTAAATTCTAACATGAAGTATCGTGCTTCGGAGTGGACAAACTCGTATTTATCCTACTTATATTATAAACGCGAAAGTTTGTAAGTATGGATGGATGGATAGATGGATGGATGTTTGTTACTCTTTCACGTAAATACTACTGAACCGATTTGGCTGAAATTTGGCATAGAGATAGATTATAGTGTGAAACAACACGTAGGCTATTTTTTATCCTGGAAAATAAGGGAGTTCCCGTGGGAATTACAAAACCTTAATCGACGCGCACGAAGTTGCGAGTATCAACTAGTTAACTATAATATCCGTTTCTATCCAACAACAGACACCTCCTGTATCTAGAAAGTAAAAACTATAATATTAGTTCGGTCAGTTGTAGAAAGCTTCACTTCACTTCTAGAAGTTAAAGCGATCTGACGCTTTTTTTAATTTCAAAGTCCAAAATAGGTAGTTTATAAAAAAAAAAACAAGTAAGAGTTTAAAATATTGCTTTTCTAATAATTATGGAAGGCATCAGGACCCTCAGTAATGGAAAACACGATGCAGAGAGAGAGAATAAATTGGACGCACATACGCAATACAGAGTTAACCCACACAACTTATCAATTGAAAAGTTAACTTTATTCCTTTTAAATTATGTATGTATTTAATTTGACAAAGGTTTGTGGGGTGAAAAGTTATGCGTATGTGCGTCCAATTATGAGTGGAAATTAATTAGTGGACTATCTTGTCTTCCAATAAAAAAAAATTATAAACTTAAAACAGTTAAAAAAAGTCCAAACGAATGGAATTTTTTTAGTAGTTTAACCACAATTACCCCGGGTGTTAATGGTTTTTAATAGCCCTTTAAATATATACATCGGTCTATATTTCTTTCATTTTCTAATGACAGGTTGTTTTCCACCTGACTGTATCAGAGCGTTCTAATTTATGGTAATTAGTACCTTTTTATGTAATGATAGAGTACTTTTGAGCTATATGGATTTAGTAATCTTTAATGGACGTAGTTAATTGACCAATGTACTGCCGTCAACTGAGAACTAATTACTCTAAGATAGATCAAAGTTATTATGAAGTTATTTCAGAGAAGAAGGTCGTATCTAACAACTACAATCTATCCTAATCTATTTAGCCTCAATAGCCCAACGGTTAAAGATGCAGACCGAAAACTAAAAAGTCGCAGGTTCGTTCCCCACCTGCATTATTGTCGTACCCACTCCTAACACAAGTTTTCACTTATTTGGAGGGGAGAGGAGAATATCAGTCAAATTCAGCTTGGCTGATAAATCATTATTATAAAATAAAAAAAAAGTTCTTTTAAACGTTAGTCGCGTTAACTAATATTGTCTTTTGCTCTCTAACTGATTCAAACTTAAATTTTCGAATTCTTTTCTTTTTTCTTTTGAATTGCAATTCACTCTAAAAAATGTTAAAATATTAAGATGTATCCCTTGATTTCTATGTTATTTTTATATTAACTACAATAATTTTATTCTAGTAGGTATTAGAACATATTATTAGTGAATTATTATTCAGTTGGATATTCTATTATCCTATTAATATTATAAATGCGAAAGTTTGCCATGGATGTTTGTTACTCAATCACGTTGCAACGACTGAACCGATTTGGCTGAAAGGCAAAGAGATAAATTATAGTATATAAATTATAGTTTTTATCCCGGAAAATAAGAGAGTTCCGCTGAAATTAACGTGAAAGAAATCACGACCAGTCTTAAATATTTATCAAAAAAATATTGGTCTATCTGTAATTCTTCATCTAAACAGTCGTGTTGGACTCATGCGATTGAGTTTGATATTTGGTACATTAGATTCCGCACTTCCTGGGTATTCTTACCAGCATAAGTTGTATATTAAATAGAATGATGTGGAAAAACAACACGTATTCGTCTCAGATATATCAAAGAATAACGAGCAAATAAATTAGGTAATGCATGCTCACGAATTGTTACAATTTCCAGCTGGTATATAATTTGTGGCAGCAAAAGTATCCTAATAATTGAACGAGCGAAGCGAAGTTCTCTGAGTCAACTAGGGCGCTTGCCTACTAGACAGAGAAGTGTGTTCGTCTAAATGTCTGTCAGAGCCCTATAACTTCTGAATTACTGAACGTAATTACTTATACTTTAAATATAATATGTAAACTGATGGCCTTCAGCCGAACATTGTATAAAAAAATATAAAAAGCTTTATTTCAGGGGGGCTCTCATAGAAGCGTATTTGAAGTAAAATCTTGTTTGTTGCTCTACATAGACTTGCGATATATCTTTTTAAAGACGACTTTGAACAGAGTACAAAAATATATTTTTTTAAATTTTTCCCTAAAATTTGACCAAATGGGGGGGTTTCAAAGTGGAGATTTTAATTTGAGCCATATGTCAAGAATTACTGAATATTAGAACGTGAAACTTGGTTGAAAATTCAGTTATATCCTGTACTTGAACAACAAATACTAAAATTAGATGAATGTTATAAAGAAACGAAATTATTTAATTTTAATGCGCCATCTATTAGCATTATTGTGAAGCTAATAGCTTCACTATAATGCTTCACTATAATGCTTCACTATAGATGGCGCTGTGTCAGTAAAACAGTTTTATGTCAATTATTATTTTTTTAATGCGTCTAATGTTAAAAGTTAATTATTACAATATATAATTAAAACTTTTGGGAATTATGGGATATCGCGAGGTCTCAGTTCGGGGCGAACCACTAGTAGTATTAGCATCGGTAACCTGAATACGTTCGAGCAAAAAACCTCCTACCTCGGTTGAGTTCACCTTGAGAGCCGAAGTGGGCGTACCAAACTTGATTTAGTCGCCATCCGACAAACCCTTTTTTTGTCCTGAATATAAATAAGACGAGCAAAAAATATAGAGTCGAGTGAGATTTTTCCCCTCGCTGTTACCAGCGGGACCGCAGCGAGCTTAGCGAAAGTAACATTTGAATAATAAAAGACATATTCGCTTATAGTGCGGCTGTTGTTATGTTTTTATATCGGTGTAAGATTGTACGCTCAAGGTTTTCGCTTATCCGCGAAAACACGCTTCCGAAACATATGTTTGACGACTCTCCTGGCGCAGTGGTTAGCGATGTTGACATATGGTCTTATGTTCGATTCCCGGAGGCGATATTTTTGAATACTTTCTTCCCAGAAATTCGTATTCGTATTTAACCGACTTTTTATTAAATAGCTTTAGCAACCTATTTTTTTTTCGTCCGCTCGGTTGGGAGGTTAGTTCCACCATACTTTCTGAAAGTGCTGCTAAGCGTTTCTAGCTTTCAGCGTAAATAAACCGAGTATTAATAAAACTGCAATACCCCTCATTTTGGTCCAGCACTATGCATGCAGTGTAATGTATCCAGGTTGGATAAGAATCAAACTACTCTCTGTTAACTACCGTCTGTTAAAAAATGTTTAGGTATTATGAGGAAAATATGAGCAAGTACGTATCGGTCGTCCTCACACTTCCTTCACGATTCGATAATGGCTTCCTGTGTGCTCGAACGTCCTTCTCAGTCAATGTTTTTAATATATCTTGTAGAGATGCGGAAGCGATGCATTCGAGCAATCGCCCGTTTCACAAATACACGCGAGATAATTTCAAATAGATTAAAATAGGTCACGCGTAACACAAACCAAACACACTGAATCCGTACTATCAGTCAATTACATATTCGGATAGCGTCGGCATTGTAAAATTTTCCTCCACCCGACGATTAGAATTGATTACATTTATTCTTGTTTGTAATAATAGTAATAATTCCTATGATAACAATATCATTAATAGTAAGGACGCAGACTTAATGGTGCAACGTCATGCATACTAATTGTATACAGGCAGCGCTTGCCAGAGCTCAGCACATCGGACATGTCTGAAATAATAATTACGTTCCCCGCATTTTAACTGATAACGCTGATTTCCTGTTTAAACTTCAATCTCGATTGTAGAGATTTTCCTCGATTAAGAATTCATCTCGTGAGATAACTAATAGGTTGTATTTCTTTGTCCGCAGACGAAAAAGAACAACCCGAACCACATCAAGAGGCCGATGAACGCTTTCATGGTATGGTCGCAGATCGAGCGCAGAAAAATATGCGAGCAGACCCCGGATATGCACAACGCGGAGATATCCAAGAACCTCGGCCGCGTGTGGAAGACGTTGAACGATGAGGAGAGGCAGCCCTTCATCGACGAGGCCGAGAGGCTTCGGCAGCTGCACATGCGCGAGTACCCGGACTACAAGTACAGGCCTCGCAAGAAGACGGCGAAGCCGGCGCAGAGGAGCGGCGCCGTGACGAAACAGAAGCGCAAGCAACGAGCCGACAGCAACAACAACAGAGGCGTGTCGAGGCGGCGAAGTCGGCCCGCGCCCACGGTGCCCAGCGTGCCCGTCGACACGCCCGCGCCTCCGCCGCTGCCCGCGTCCCCGGCGGGCTCGCCCGACTCCCCCGAGTCCGCCTGCTTCTACGACGACAACACGCGGCGCGACCAGACGGACCTCACGGACCTGTACTCGATCACGGACCTGCTGCCGCTGCCCGCGGACTGCGAGGTGGACCTGGACGCGCTGACGGACATGGAGTCGTTCGAGACGGCGTCGTCGTCGTCGGGCTCGCACTTCGAGTTCTCGTGCACGCCCGACGTGTCGGACATGCTGAGCGAGATCGGCGTGGCGGGCGACTGGGACGACCACACGTTCTCGTCGTACCTCACGTCGTCCTAGAGCGGTGCCGGGGTCGCCACGGCCGCTGGCCGCTACACTGATCTCACTTCGAGCCGACGCGGCGACCGCTCGCCGCCCCGCCTAGAGAGTGCCTACATCCAATTGACGTGTCGACATTTGGATTCAATGTACAAAGTTATTTAATAAGATTCGAGGGTGAAATTTAATTTCTAAGTACGCCGGCCGCGTGGCCGGGTTCATCTTCATTTTTCTCGGTTATTCCTTTGTGTTGAATGCGAACTATTTTGGAAACGGCTCCCCGGCTACGCCGGGTTTCAAAACGTAGGCTGTGAGTTGGTTCTCGTTAAAACGTGTTGCTTTTCGTAAAGGTTTCGTTGTAAACAAAGACATTGGGGGTGATTTCCAAACGGCACGTCTCAGACGCATCTCAGTAAACAATCCGTCTTACTCTCCGTCGCCTGATTAGCAAGCCACGGTCCGGTCAGGTCGCTCGCCGCACGCTCGCATCGCGTTGTCGCGTCCGTATTCTACACGTGTACATTACTCGACTTGGCTTCTATACTGAGTTCGCATTTCCTGTACCGCTCTTCATTTTACGTTATTAACAATTTAATGTAAGAACGGTCGTTAATTTAAATTTTAAAAGTCTTAGACGGAACATTGTATCGATCGAGTAATAGAAACATAGGACTAGGTTATAGACATGTTCTTCTTGCGTTCTATTTACTGTACGTAAGTTCACTTTATATACTTTGATGCACAATAGTTAATAGTTCGACATTATAATTTTACAATTGGAAGCTAATCGGTATGTCAGTTGAGGAATTTCGGAGTGCGGGATTTTCGAGTAGGAGTCTTTGGAGGGAGTCCCTTGCTGTGCTGTGATTTCGGTATTTATTGGAGCGAGCCACGCGTGTACTTCGGTCGGCAGGCCACCCTTTTTATTCGTGCGTGACTTCTTCCGAAATCACTGATAGTATGGCGAGGGACCAATGTAGGTGTGTAAAGTTGATACGTCTTGCTTTAGTGTACGTTAGGTCGTTTAAGGTAAGGTAATTTCCGTTCAATGGTAAGGTACGAAAAAAAAAATATTGCAAAGAAACGATGGCACCTCAGGATCGATGCGAAGGGACACTGTTCGACTTTCTTCTTTCTTTCTACATCTTCACGCTTCAATATGTATAAACGTCTATAGAAAGATACATATCAATAAAGAGGGTGTATTAATTCGCGGGACGGTGGATAAAAACTTATCGTATGAACAAAACACTAGTTCGGTTCCAAACAAATGTTTTGCTGTTTCAAACTCTGTGATTTACTTTATGGATTTTCTAAATTATAAGGACCTAGTGGAGACTGATATC
Source organism: Hipparchia sbordonii (assembly GCA_038048805.1). Taxonomy (NCBI): domain Eukaryota; kingdom Metazoa; phylum Arthropoda; class Insecta; order Lepidoptera; family Nymphalidae; genus Hipparchia; species Hipparchia sbordonii. Next base: position 983,895 of record CM076113.1, read on the forward strand.
GCATAGATTAGTTTTAGCAGCGCTAGCTTCTCTAACTTTTTTAATTTTTAGAACTGGGCATAATTTTAGTGAGGAAAGAACAATACGTACCTATTTTTGATAATTTGCCTTTCTGTGGAGATCGGGTTGCGATCTCATTACCAACTTCAACACTTGCAATATTTGTCTCTTAACCTAGGTAAAGTTTTCTACGAATTTAAACTTGCAAATGTCAGTACGGCGTTGGACCCGATGTCCACAGTAATGCAGGAGCTAAACACAATTTGTATAAAAATTCGCAGAAACTGTCAATTCATTGAAAATGGAGTCAGTTAGTTAGCGAGGTAATGTTTCTGATACGAATATTACCTCAGTCATTTTAAGATATAATTATAAATCTTCTAAAATATACTTTTTCAGATAATGAACAATATTTGTAGATAATCTGTGTCCCTAAGATATATTTCATTATAGTAAGGGATCCGTTGTGCTGATTGATAAAAAAAAGAAAATGCTTTACTTATATTATTATATTCTTATAAATATATTATGTAAAAATGACTTCGTGTAATAACTTAGTGAGTGTCTACGAAATCCAATTATTTTTAAAGAAAATGCATAAAAATACATGTTATCTATACATTATCGTGATGTGAATCTGTAAGTAATACTGTCTTGTGTGTCGTAGGGCGATATTATATTATACATTATACGGATAATAAAAAGAAAAATAAATTTGTGCCTAATGAATTAACTTGGAAATTTTCATATGTATATTTTAGTGATGCTCAAGATATCTTTATAAGCGCGTAGTGATTTATTAGATGCTGTTTAACTCTGTGTAAATTATAAAATTAAGTTTTTTTGAATGCCAGACATGCATTTTGAGTTGATTTCGCTTCTCTATAAGTTTGCTTTATTATGTCATATTTGTGAAAATAAGTATCAGCATTCACTACTGCACCTTAGTCTAAAATATTCCTAACTTTAATATAATGTACATCTTCCTTTAAGCCAGTTGCTTACAATTCATTAATTTAGATATGGGTGTGATAGTGAATGTTATCATTTTTATAAATATATGTTGATGTATATACATCAACAATCATATTGTACATCATTCTCAATAAGTGATCTTTTTCATTGGCTTAAACTCAAAACTTAGTAAACTTACTAAAAATATTTATAAAATGCCATCATAATTACATTTATGTATTTAAATATCAACCTCAACTAATTTTGAAACAGCATTATTAATATAATTTTTATACTACGCTCCATTAGCGTTTTTTATGAATTCATTAACATTGTTGATATTTAAATCTTATATCCACCAATGCATATATTATATTTTGCTATATTTCTAATTTGGCCCATGCTGAAAATATTCAGATTTTTTGGCTCGTCTTTCTTTCATTAATTTCGCTTTTGATAAAATTTTTCACTTTAAAGAACTAAAGCAATATACTGATAGTGACATAATCGCTCAAATTAGATTAATTACTCCTCAAAATATGATATTTGACATTCAACATTTTTTAATAAGGTACATTATTATTTTTATAAGTTTCTATTCTATTTACAATAACAGTTGCAATAATTAGTATGGATATCATTTTTGTAACATTGTCATCGATTATATCATCTAAAGTTTAGAATTTCTACAATTTAAATGTCACTCAAAGTTTTGATAGCGAGGAGGATATTAGATATTATTAAAACCCCAAAGTATTCGTAAAGCAACATCGAATTTATTGTTGTATTTAGCGCTTCTTTATGTGGTTCTTCAATTATTGGAATTATCAGGGTTTCGATGTTTTCTTTCATATAAGGATTGTAAAAAAACCTTTTGTAAAAATGTCTCTTTGATTCCCTGGTGTGATCTGTTCTAATGTTTCCGAATTCTTTGCTTCAACTGATGGGCATATTCCTTCGTAGCCTTTTTAAAATCTATCAAGGTATTTTAAATTGTAAATAAATAAGTATTGAAAACTGTTTATATAATAATATAAAAGTCAAAATAAAGCGATACTGTGAGAAAAATTAGAGGGTATTTGTATGCGTCTCAAATAAATTAAATATCACAGAAGACGTAGTTAGTTGTTGTAGTTTATAATGTATGTAATTAAAATAATTATGTAATTGTTGTACACTACATCTATACAAATAATTGTATCTAAACTTTCCTAATTTCATCTTTGGATATTTGATTGCATTCCTTTTTAGTTTGAAGAATTCAATCAAATGATCAGAGATGTTAGTACTTCTGTTAAGATCTTCAATTCTGTTAAATTCATAAATTTGAATACTATTTGAAATTTAATCCATTAATAAGAAAATAATGTCTATCTCTTAGTTCAGAAACGATAAACGAAATATAAGCTATAATAGACTTTAAAATCGTGGGATATAATCTCCTAGAGACACAAACAAAACGACATCAAATAAATAATAATAATAATTAATTTGTTGAAGAATAGAATTGAAGATCCCCAAAACTTTGCCTGAGTCTATGCTTAAAAATCGCTTGTCATACAAGTAGATCGGTGTTTTCTTACTGAAACAATATAAGTAGGTTAAAAATTATGTATGTTTAACATTATAATACATAAAAGTAAGTCATAAATGCGATTCGATGAAAAAAAAATGTTAGTGATTCGTTCACAGAACTGAAAACGTTAAAAATATTCTCGTTATGTTGTTTGAAAAAAAAATTGATCGTAATTATTAAAATATCTCTGTACCATATGTATGTATCACTGTTGTTGATTTATTTAATAAGCGTCTTCTATCGTAAGGTTTATTTAATTTACATTCAAATGCTTTGAGACACAACGAAAGAAATTCTGTTCCCCCTCTACGTTCTTCAATAGAACCTATTACTTATTAATTATTAATATAAGTAATAACTGATATATAATTGGTGTCTATAAGATGATTAAAATTAAACAATAATTAAACATAATATTCTATGTCAACTTCAACACGTAGTGAATGCATATTAATATGATAATATAAAATAGGTATCTGATTCGTTGTTGGCGTAGCTATGTCAGTAATTAATAACAATTATTGGTACGATGATAAAGTTAATGATAATACAAAACGAAAACTTCGCACAATCTGAGTCAAGGAATTAACATAGGTATAATAGAATAGGTATTAATCATAATATAGTAACTGATAATGTTACAGGATTAAGTGTGATAGTTATTTTTACGTTCCATACTATTTACTCAGGTTTATTACATTCTGACGATCTGTTTGGAACTTTGATTTGCTTTAATTTGTCTTCTTAATAATTTGGATAAACAACCACACCATTTTAATAGATTATGATTGTGTATATTTTTGTATATTATTATTTGACTCTTTTATAGTATTGCTTTGATTTTATTTAGAATTTTTTAGTTGTGCTAACTCTGTAGGATTTTCGATCAAATTTATAAGGAACAAAAATTATTAAAAAAAATGGTCCATTAAATTCTATCGCGTAATGTTAAGGTAATTATTACGAGTAGCAGCAAATGTATACTTAAAAGTGTGTGCTTACAATTTATATTACTGAAAGAGTACCTAACATGCCAAACGAATTCAAACTTTTGAAGCTAAAAGAAGCATGGCTTTAAACGTAAAAGTGGGACTGAAGTTTCATTGTCATTTCTATTTTTTTGTTCTTTTACCATTGGACATTGTAAATACCTTGTTAATAAACTACTTAAGGCCACATATTTTTTAGATTTTCTTTTTTTATAATTCACACAGCGACCGTGTGTTCCGAACTATTCTAGTCTTGGAAGATTTTGAGCAGGTTTCAATTCCAGATTCAGTGGAGTCCTCACTGACTTGAGTTAGGATTTTGTGCGTTGCTAACGTTACTCTCGAGGACATTCGTGGCCTTTTCGTAATTGATACCTGATTTTTTTATTATTTTTTTCAATTGATACCAAAAAATAATGAAGCTGTTAGACACCGTTACCGATGGATCTCTCTTTTTTAGCACTAAACAGTTACGGTCTTTTGGCTTACCAAATAGTGGGCACGCTTCTGTGTTACCAACTTTGTAATTGATTCTAAAATGTTGTACATATTAAGACGATCGTTGATTTTAAGTCATTAAAACGCACGGTTCTCTATTTTTTTTTTGGAACTGCCCTCTATTTATTACTGGGTTGTGTTTCATTAAAATCTTATAATCCGGCAATAATTATTAGGATTTATTTTGTAATGATAAGTTATTTTCAAGCGAGGTTGAAGTCTTGTTCAAGCTGTCCCTCGAACGTTGTATAAATTATATTGATTCGTATCTTATAAGATACATACTGTAACTGCATATATGTACGTAGTTTTTTAAACTGTTAAGTATGAAATAACATTACTGTAGTTATGGAGTTAAGGAAAACGTGTACATTTTGTATCGTACTTTGTTTCAATAATGAATATATATTATTATATGGTAAAAATAAATCATCCAGTTTTTAAAAAATAACCAGATTTTTAATTCATCCCATTTTTCCAATCCTTGCTATTAGTATCTTTTAAGATCGACTCCAAGTAACCTACTTGATGGTAACTGGGGCGAGTCTAAGTTGGAACAAAAACGAGGAACACGAATATAACTCGGTCCAAATAATAAAAAGATGACCTTCACAGTTCTTGCTAACTTCACTGATAACTTTGTAATATTAAAAAATGAGTCTTATTATTACAATTTATGAGAAGGAGCCGACAAGTTAATTCTAATAGCATTTGGATAAAGGAGCAGCATAAGAAATATGGAAATATATAGATAAAAATTAATTGATAGACCAGATAAAACTTAGTATAAATTGTAATGATAGAGAAAGTAAAACTTAAAAACGAATATAGAAAATAGTATTTAGATAATCGATTACATTTATTCGATTATAATAGGACTGATGTTAATAAAGAGCAATCAGTCGTTAAGAGTTAGTCTGACACTGCATTAATTACTTTTTAATACAAAAGAATTAAGAAAGGAAAAAAGGAAAGGAAAGGTAAATAAAAAGTAAGTTGTAAATATAACTGATCTCAGTTGTTGTAAAAATATACCCAGCTATGATACAATTTTATTATTCAATTCGTAAGAAATATAGTATTATATTTTAATATGGGGTAAGTGTTATGAGCTCTAAATTATTAGCCCTAAGTCCCGCTCGAGATGAGAGATCATTAAGAATTTTAGACGTTTGATGACGTCATCAAAAATGAATAATGAAAAGTCTAATATAAGGAAGGCATATAAAATTAAAGCAATAAATTTGAATAATAGTCGGGCCGGGACGCCCGGGGCGGTCTCGAATCTTATTTGTGAGTTTGCTTAATTAAAGCCTCTTTAGAAGGTCACAGAAGGTATAATAGCTGAAGAGCTGGCAGGAAATTTATACGAGGTACTTGGTTAAAAGCTAAAAGCACAGATTCTTCAGCAGTTAGTTCATGATTTATGAATTTAAGATTAACCTGCTCGTATTCCAAGTTGCTTTAGTGTCCGGATTCCGGAACGAGAGCAAATACACTTTTAAGCTGCTGTTTTCACACGTTATGACATTGTGGAAAATTTATTTTTTAGTCAGTGTAAAGTGTAGTTTAATACATAATAATTATGTGAAATTGTGTTTGTTTGTTGGTTCGTCGTGCAGTCGTGCCACAACACATTCAAGAAAATCACATACCTACTCGTAGATCCGCGATAGGATCTATGTGATTTTGATCAGTTGAGGGCCTAGTGATTGACAAAAGCTACTTTTATAATGGAGAAAATATCCTGCGGGAATTTTCAAGAGTGGGAATTTTGTATAATATTATTATGTTCTTTTGTAAGCTTAAATTATGTGAACTCTATTTTAAGTTATATACTTTTGACTTTGACTAAGTACCTCCTCAGTACAGTAAGAATAAGAACTTTAAAATGGAAATGGGCGGGCCATATGATTAGGGGAAAAGAAAATTGGACTAAAATGGTAACACTTTGGCAACCTAGAATAGGAAAACGAAGAAAAGGACGGCAGAGAATCAGATGGGAAGATGAGATAGTAAGGACAGCAGGTAAAATTTGGACTAGGAAGGCAAGAGACAGAGTTGTGTGGAAAGGGTTAGAGGAGGCCTTTGCCAGAGGGCAAAAAGATGCAAATCAGGCGGGATCTGATGTTGTTCTTTAAAATAAATAAATTAATTAATTTTTAAAAAAATGAATATTGTTACTTAGTATTTTATGTAAATTGTATATTGTAAACCAATTTTTAAATGTATTTTGTGTAATTTATATTGTATGTGTCTGTAATAAAAGGCTATAAATAAAAGTACCTCCTCAAAATTTCCCACTAGCTCGTGGGCAATAATGGCCTGGTTTCAAAATTTACTGGCACTAAATAGGAAATAGTTGGTGGTCAGATTACGGTGTGCTCCGAGTGAAACCAAAATCTAGTGGCGGTTTGTATGAGAGAGATAGGGGGATGTAGTTTTGGTACGATAAAATAATGCCAGTAAGTATACGTTTTGTTTTGTAACCTTGTTCGGTCTTGTGGTAGGCTTCGGTCGTGGCTAGTCAACGATGTGCCGTGCAACCAAGAGATTAGCTGCGGCACGATGGCGTGAAGGGGTATCCAGTTTTTAACCGACTTCACAAAAGGAGGTAATCAATTCGTCGGAATCTTTTTTTTTTTATGTAAGTTCCCCGATTGCTCAAAGACGTCTGGACTGATTTGGAAAATTCTTTTTTTTTTTTTTTTTGAAAGGGTATACTTCCCAGATGGTCCCATCGTCATCAGGTCAGGATCTGACGATGGGATCGTGGAGAAATCGAGGGAACTCTTCAAATTTTATAGGCACTATTGAATATTGATATAGGTACTTTGTAGTGGCGTTTGAAGTCGGTTTTTTAAGAAGAATTTTTACGTTTAAATTATAATTAAACTGCCATACTACGTAAAGAGTATGGCAATGAGTATGAGTTTTTAAGCGGAAGGCCAAGTTAGCCCACTATAGTCTTAGATAGCTAAGACTCCATGATCATTTACCATCAAGTGTAGTCGCAGGCAAGGGTAAAGTAAATTCCGCCTATCTACCCCTAATCGGCTTTTACACATCATTGTACCACTAATTCGCTTGGCGGCACGTCTTTGACGTTAGGATGGTAACTAGCCACGGCTAAAGCCAGCCAGATGGTTCGTTCTTCCATAGTTTAACTCAATGCTAAGATCGCCCACCCACCTGTATAAAAGGTATACAATTAATGACAAGAAGTCAACACTTGACATTACAATAAGATTGATTAGGTTCTCACGACACAATCACGTTAAGTATTTACTAGGTACTTCTACTACAACTGCCTAGTTAGTGTAGTGGGTAGCAGGTGACGAGGTCCCAAGTTCGGTTCCCGGGTCGGGCTATTTAACATTTTTCAATTTGATAGCTTATTAATATGTTTTCAAGCCCTTTTTTCAATATTTCTTATGTAGATCGCCCGCCCCCCAGAATAAAAGTTACAAATCTATATATATAAAAATGAATCCCTATTTCCTTGGTCATCGCATCACGCGTGAACGGCTGGACCGATTTCGCTCATTCTTTTTTTATTGTGTTTGTCAGGAGAAGGTTCTTATGAAAGAAAAAATTAAGAAAATTGCGCGGAAAATTAGAAGAAATATTAACCACCATATTAAATTATTTCTAATGTAACCGCTTTTACAATTCAAACTTTTTTGATGTAATCTTATGGCGTTTGACATAACATTGACAGAATGCGTGCTGCCAATTTCGTCAAAGAGTTTCAATATTCATAGTTAAGACAGGACAACGTCTGTCGGGTCCGCTAGTAATATATACAAATGCCAAGAAGTCAACACTGAACATCACAACAAGATTGATTAGGTCGTCAGTTGTCACGACATAATCACATTAAGTGTTTCCGCCGAGATCTCCGACGTCACAGTCAGAAGAAGCAACACCGAGCGCGGAATAGCAAGTCCGTCATTATTATTAGTATGCAGTTGCGGGAACCGCTGTTATTGGTCGTGATCAAAGAGAACGGGACCCGAGTCGTGGGGCGCTGTTATACTTTTTGTTTATTGAAATTAACAGACGGAAACCACGATTGTGTTTCTGTGACTGATTAGAATTTTGTCAGTGATTTTGCGCTGTTTCGACACGACAGACGTAGCGTAGAATAACAATGAAGTTCCCATGGAACCTCTAAGTACTTCCATTTTTTTTTATTTGATAACAAGTTAGTCCTTGACTGCGATCTCACGTGATGGTAAGTGACGATGCAGTCTAAGGTGGTAGCGGACTAACTTGGATGGGGTATGGCAGTGTACACTCAACCGAAACTCCTAATCTGTTTCTACACGACATCGTGCCGGAACGCTAAATGGCTTTGCGGCACGTCTTTGACGGTAGGGTGGTAACTAGCCACGGGCAAAGCCTCCTACCAAACCAGACCAGAGACAATTTAAAATTTATAAATTCCCAAATTGCCCCTGTCGGGAATTGAAATCGAGACCTCCCAGTTATAATACCACAACGCCCACCGCTGCGCCAGGGAGGTCGTGAAACATTATGACAAAAACTCGTATTAGTTAAGTAATGCTCGAATATGAGTGCCGAAAACACTCGCATTCGAGTAACTGAGTATTAGGCTATCACCACTTATGTTTAGAACACAACCATTAACTAGATCATAGACATAGATCTATGATAATAGACACAAAGGCATAGACATTATTAATTATTCCAGCAGTGAAAGATATCATGAAACAATGATGACGTCGAAGACGGTTCCAAATGCATTAATAAACAAAAAGACGCATTAAGAACACGATAAAAGAATACATTAACAATAATCAGATAACGATCAGCCATTTAATTTTTTTGTAAGTATAATATAAATTTAGTTTTATGATATACATCGCATGCTCCGATAATAATCGTTTTAGCATTACACCACTAAGGTATTGAGTTTTGGAGGTTTAAGGTGCGTTTTACTGTGAACTGATGGTGAAGACAGAAACAGGACACAGGACATAGTACATAGTTCGATGTCGTTGGGGTCCCAAGAAGTGGCGACCCAACCCGGAAGACGCAGTATTGGCGGACCTCCCATTAGATGTGTCCACGACATCATTCCCTTACTACACAACACATTCACACACACAACATACACACATAGAATAAAATAGAATAGAATAGTTTTTTATTTAAATAAACTTTTACAAAGTGCTTTCGAATCGTCAAAGGAATCTACCACTGGTTCGGAATGCCGCTCCAACCGAGAAGAACCAGCAAGAAACTCGGCGGTTGAAAACACATACAAACTTTCGCTCAAGCTGAACTTGACTTATATTCTCCTCTCCCCTCCAAATAAGCGATAATAGTGCAACGGGTGTGATGTTCCATCGAACTAAATTCAAAATTTATTTATTTCATGTTGGCCAACTTGTAGCTCTTATGACGATAAATCTACCATCGGTTCGGAATGCAGATTCTGCTGAGAAGAGCCGGCAAAAAACTCAGCAGTTGCTCTTTTCAAAAAAAAAAAAAATTTACAATAGGTAACAAAACTATGCTATGTATACAGTGCTTCCACAATGAAGCTTCCTAAATCCTACATACAAACCATTTTTTTTTTTATTCGATGACAAGATAGCCCTTGACTGCGATCTCACCTAATGGTAAGTGACGATGCAGTCTAAGATGGTAGCGGGCTAACTTGGAAGGGGTATAGGAGTGTAAATTCAACCCATACCCTTACCATAATCGCTTGGCGGCACGTCTTTGACATGCATTTACTATGCAAATTACCCACATATGCTACAGTTAAGACGGGCAGACAGAAAGCAGACCCATTCCCGTTGGTGGCACCCGTTCACGACCATGACGCATAATCCTGATGACTCCAAATAAGCGACAATAGTGCAACGTTTCGTGTTCCATCGAACTACTCCAGTTGTATAATCTATGTTCCGTCAAACTGGACCTTTACCGTCGCATTAGGCACAAACACGTTCCAATCGGCAATGAAGACTTTATCGGGCAGGCCTGATTAATTCAGTTGGCACGCATTAAAACAAGCACAAGGGGTCTGTTTTGGACTTAATGAATTCTAAACAGTGGAGACCAAATTAATTTGCCCGGTTCTTGTTAGAGGTTTTATAAGGGTCCACCTCCGTATTAGGGGGCTTATGTATAATACCGATTGTTAATCGACTGTTTAGATTCTCAGATTTCCTCGCGGTTAAATTAATGCTTTTCTTCTGGTGAATGTTCACATATTGTTTTTTTTTGTTAACCTAATGTTTACATGTTGTTTTTCATCTAATCTATTCAGATTATAATAATTGTATCAATAATTTTTTTTTGCTTAAGCTCAGTCCCAAACATTTAAGAAACGTTTTAGTAAAGTTGTTTTTCGGTAAAATTTATGTTTGTTAAGTATTTTATATTTTATTAATGCAATAAGTTCAAGTTCAAACGTTTATAACGCACCTTTTATAGTTAAGAAAGACCTTTCCAACGATACCCCACACAATGGGATAGACGAGTGAAAAAATATCATCCCCTCTTTATGTGTATGGGACGTATCTCCTGGAGGATAAAATTTTTATTGCAAAACCTTTCTTTTAATTATAATGCATATTCTTGCCAAATTACAGCTCTTTAATAACAATAGTCTCTGCGCAATGCTGTGGACAGAAGGACAGACGGGCAAAAAAAACAGAGGGGCAGACTTGGCGAAATTCTAAGGGTTCCCTTATAGTTTTACTACAGAACCCTAAAAAGGACATAATTACAAAAATACAGGGGTGTCCGGGTCGAACCCCTGCCTCCCCAAATAGGAGACGGCAGTCCTAACTAAAGGGCTGTTCTATAAAAAAATTCAAACAGACATGTCAATATGAAAAATATCTATAAGTACCTACGTGTATTTATAAGATGCAATCGACTCTGTTTGTTCACTGTTATCAGAGAACACTTGGCTCTTATCAACCTCATGTATGGCAGACAATCTGTCGCTATGATAAGATATCGGATGTCGTCATCGCTATTTATACCGGGTTTCTTTACAAGCTTTATCGGGACTAACCGTTTTAGACACCTACATAGGTATCTACTGCACGCATACAGGCAATGTGACAAACTCCAAAATATTTATTAGGTAGGAAGATGGTACGTAATCCTAAGGTACCTAACTATTGTTATAAATGCGAAAGTTTGGATGATGTTTAGTACTCAATCACGCCACAACGACTGAACCAATTCGCTGAAAGGCACAGAGATAGATTAAAGTCTGAAATAACACATAGGCTACATACTTATTACCCCGGAAAATAAGAAAGTTCCTGCAGGAATTAAAAACTCTATTGACGCGAACGAAGTTTCGGACATCAACTAGTAGGTATTAATTAGGACGTCTATCCTTATCACCTATTTTTAAAACCTATTTCAGAATCAACTAATAGTGTTTAACCATCGAATAAAGTTACCATTTCTTCAGTTTTTGTATCGGCAGTCTAACTAAACGCCAAAATGAAACTTCAGTTACAGTTTTTTTTTGAAGAAGGTTAGCCAAGAATAGACAAGCTGAACTTAATTTATATTTTCTTCTCCCCTCTAAATAAGTGGAAAGCTTGTTTTAGGACTGGGTACGACAAAAAAAATTACTGTCGCAAGTGATCAAGATCAATCAGTTCAATTGGCGAATTTATATGGAACTTAACAATTATTCCACTATCTTGTGGACAGTACAACAAATTTTATTTTCGAGGTGTTTCATCAGCAACCTATCTATATAAAATTCAAAGTCCTGACTGACTGACTGAGATATCAACGCACAGCCTAAACTATTGAAGTTAGAAACTTGAAATTTTTACAGTTGGTTCCTTTTATGACGTAGGCGCATACTAAGAAAGGATTATTGGAAATTCCACCCCTAAGGGGTTTAAATAGGGGATGGAAGTTTATACGAAACTCCGTCATTTTTCAAGCTGTTTCTCTCAAAGTTGGTATTTGAGCTTTCAATTAAAAATAAAGAAGTACGTGTTTCACAGATTTTGAAAAATCCACCCCCAAAGGGAATAAATAGGTGATGAATGTTTGTATGAAAGTCCGTCATTTTACAAGTTATATATATGAAAATCTGTATTTTGCCTTTCGATTAAAAATAAAGAAGGACGTGTGTCACAGTTTTTGAAAATTCCACCCCAAAACCTAATTCCACGCGGACGAAGTCGCGGGCGCCCTCTAGTCTGTCATAAACAAGGTCATGGATTGAAGTAAAACCAGAATTAACGAACCTTAAACACTAGATTACGACTCAATAATGTTCTGTAATAACTAATATACCATGAGCACGTTTATTTATAAACTACCAGTTATAATAACCACCCGATCCTGCGTAATTAAGGTTAAAATGGTAGTCATTATAACATCATTCCATACTTCAAACAGGTAATTTATCATTACACGTACTAATGAACTAATAACTAAATAGCACCTGTAGATATACTCAGAGATAACAGAGCGGACGTCCTGTGCTTTTCACGAGTACCTACCTCTTAAAGTAATCTCAATAATGAGTCAAGCTTGTTTCTTCATGTTAATATTATTTAACTAGCTTTAACCCGCGGCTTCGCTCACGTTAGGTTCGAATTTGTAACCCCCTATTTAACCCTCTTGGGGTTGAAATTTTCCAAAATCCTTTCTTAGCGGATGTCTATGTCCTAACAGCTACCTGTATGCCAAATTTCAGCTCGATCGGTCCAGTGGTTAGAGCTGTGCGTTGATAGATCAGTCAGTCAGTCAGTCAGTCAGTCAGTCACCTTTGCCTTTTATATATTTAGATTTTTCTTCTTATTTATGTAAGAGTATAACATTGAATTTTCTAAAGATCGACTAGCTGCTTACTTTGACGACCTCCCTGGCACAGTGGTGAGTGCTGTGGTCTTATAACTGGGAGATCTCGCATTCAATTCCCAGCGAGGGCAACTTGGTAATTTATAATTTCTGAATTGTCTCTAGTACTTTTTTCTTCACCGTTACAGCAAGTTCAAATGCCGATGGGTTACCTGCGTTGAAGATTTAAAAAAACTCCTTCTCTTTCCCACTTCTGGGAAGACACATGTCCAGAAGTGGGATAGCGATATGTTGTGATGAATTAAAAAATCTTTTTAAATGTAATTTAAATCAGTTTTATACAAAAAAAAAGCTTTGCCCAGTAGTTTCAGTTTGATATTTGAAACCCCTATTTTATCTCTTTAGGGGTTGAAATTTTAAAAATCCGTTATCAGTGGATGCCTGCGTCATAATAGCTAACTGTATGCCAAATTCCAGCCAATTCTATCCAGTGGTTTGAGCTGTGCGTTGATAAATCTATCAGTCAGTCAGTCATTCAAACACATTTTTCTTTTATATATTTAGACTATCAATATAATTTTAATATCATAAAGAAAGTGATCGAAAGTTGTTTTCCAAATAAAAACCCGATTACGAATTTGATAAGAGCGGATTTAGAACGTTTTATCAGTGTGACGTCACAACCTTCGTCCGTCAGTAAATGGGTTGTTGACATCGGAAAGCCAACGATTTGGTGTTTACGAAAACATTTTGCATTGGCTACGTCACAGATTATTATTTATGTACATAGATTTTAGTTTTTGGCGTGGTCTTGATGACCTGTCGGATGCAGTGGTATATGGGTAGGTATCGGGTTCGATTATTGGTAATCATGATGATCATCTTCTCATTCATCAGGTTTTTGGTATAGTTCAACATGCTGGTTAAATGCGCTTTGGCAGACTAGATATACTTTGGAGAACATTAAGGAGAACTATAAGGCAAGCAGGTTTCTTCACGACATTTCCTTCTGTGTTAAAGCAGATGATGCTTAGGATTTCCCAAGGAATCCCGGACACCCCGAAGAGGCCAAAGTCTTAGCCACTAGGCTGTTACAGCTGTCTATGGCAATTGGTAGTAACAGACAAGAGTTACAGTAGCTAATATCTGACCAGAGACCTAAAGGCAAGGTAAAGTTTTATGGTTACCGGAGATATTCTTCCTATTAAGCCGATAGACGTTCACATGGTAGAGTCTACCATGCAAGGTACCTTGATCTACCAGGTAGACCAAGGTACACTGCATGGAATTCTACAGGCGTCGCTCGGTCTTGCACCGCTGGACACTTCCAGCGGCTTCCTGAAACTCGTATGATGTCGTTGGTCCACCTAGTGCAAGGCTGCCGGTTTACCACCTTGGGACCCCAACGACCTTTAGTTCTTCGAGCTATGGACTACAGGAGACAGCCTACTGAAGACCAGTAAATACCGGACGGAGGAGGAGGTAAAGTTACCGGAGATAGGTACAATATATGTTAATGACCTCAAAAGCAATGCACTAAAGTGACTGACCCTAACGTAATTTGAAGCCTTGCCAAAAGATTCTGAAATATAGGTAACTGACTTGTATGAAAATATTTTTTATTTACCCGTCTTTTTTCAATCTAGATATTTTCGACATGTTTTTGAGGAATGTGATGCATTTTGCCAATTTTATTTATGTGGTAAGTTTAACGATCGTTGGCTGCAATTCACGATGTAGTCAGGAATGATCATTGATCATCAGATGATGTTGCTTATTTAAATAATGCTGCAATAACCCAATGGTTAAAATTGCGGACTGAAAACTGAAATTTTGACGGTTCAATTCCCACCCACCCAATACGTAGTCCACTCCTAGCACAAGTCTTACGCTTATTTGGTGGGGAGAGTAAAATAAGTCAAGTTCAACGTAAGTCTTTTTTTTATTTGTCATTATAAAGCCATCTTCTTCTTTATCAACGTTGTCCACTGCTGAACTCTCACTAAAACTCTTCCATAGAGTTCTTCTTATAAAAAAGTGGGAACCCCATACCTCCCACTTATTTATAAAACAGCGCTCATTACATAAGCGTCAATCCTTGTAGGTTTGTCCTTCAATCAGGCAGCAATGGAGCAATGTATCGACGTGTTTTTTTCATTGGTATAGATCAGGTCTTGATCCTTTTATTCCGGAAAACCATTCGTATGAAGTCGCGGGCAAAAGTTAGCTATTCCAATAAAAAATTACATTTACACAAGCGGGTCAAGTTTGTAACCATGACACTTATCGATAAGTAGGTAGGTGTAGCGTGCTCGTCTGTTTGAACATGAATATATGAAATCCTGAAGAACCTTCAAGTTCAAAACTAATACAATTATTTTATACGCGCACGCTATTGGGGCAGCACGCACGGTGTTTAAAGGCCAGTTTAGACTACAATAATCCTCCCGACTGAATCCACAGAGATTAGCCATCTGTGCCGGAGGTATTATAGTGCACAAGTGTGTGCTTAAACACAGGTGCTCTCTCTATTCCCTCACTGCCATCGTCCAATGACACGACCGGAGAGAGATCAGGACCGACGGCTTTACGTGCTTGAGAACTCGTCATTCACACTCATCACTCACAACTCGCATGGGTATAGCTAAGAACCTGGAGAGTTACATATACTTATATTTAGCGAAAACAAAGGGTTTTCGAGAGATTTTAAAAACTTAAACCCGCGCGGACGATGTTACGGGCAAAAGTTAGTATTG
Organism: Hipparchia sbordonii; assembly: GCA_038048805.1. Classification (NCBI taxonomy): domain Eukaryota; kingdom Metazoa; phylum Arthropoda; class Insecta; order Lepidoptera; family Nymphalidae; genus Hipparchia; species Hipparchia sbordonii. Next base: position 999,500 of record CM076113.1, read on the forward strand.
TTATCATTTACAAACACACACACACACAAACTTTCGCCTTCATAATATTAGTGTGATTTGTAGGTAGGTATGTACCTAGGTATATGTAAAAAAAGGGTTTCTAGGTTCACCTAACCCGGTTATCGTTGCCCTATTTAGCAGTAATTAAATATTGAACTAAAACTAGCACGATATATGTAGGTACCTACATAATATACCGAAGGGCGTCGAATTACCCAGATCTGCACGAGTAATATTGACTCATATTTAGATAAAGTACAAGGCTGCCTGCAAGCACTACAAACACTGGGAACTTAGACGTATCCTATTAATTTTTCCTATTAATATTATAAATGCGAAAATTTCGATGTATGAATGGATGGATGTTTGTTTACTCAATCAAGCCGCAACAACTGATTCGATTTGGCTGAAAGGCACAGAGATTGATAATAGTCTAAAATTATACATAGGCTACATTTAATCCCGCAAAATAAGAGAGTTAACGCGGGAATTAAAAAACCTCAATCCAGGCGAACGAAATCTCGGGCATCAGCTAGGTGGTTATAAAGCATAAAAAAAATTACAGAAACAGATTAATAAAATCAGCAACTCTTCAACTTTTAAAAATTGCATCCAATCGTCTTTGCTGTCCTGTGGAACTATAAAATTAATAGTTAGAAATGTCAAAAATAGAGAATACGGCAGCGGTTCTCACAAAAATCACTTAAAATGCTGACTCAACCTAAAAAAAATGTATATACCTAAGTGTTCATTGGAAATAATAACGATCATCGATTAAAATAAACTCATGAAGCTAGGTCGCGCGTCGCAGTGGTCGCCGCCAGTAGTGCACACGCGATGCTGATTCACACACTACTTACTTCCTACATAATTTATAATTTCATGGAGCGATCGGCGTATCTGGGCTAATTGTTCTCTGATTCACGGCCACTGCTTTGTTTTTTTTTATTTTTTTTTATTTTTTTAGTAATACATAATAAATAAACAAGATTCCGACGAATTGAGGACCTCCTCTTTTTTTTTTGAATGCGGTTAACTATTTTGTTTATTTTAGTAATCAGGGAACATACATAAAAAAAGATTCCGACGAATTGAAGACCTTCTCTTTTTTTTAAGTCTGTTAAAAATAATGTTTTTTTTTAATCGTCAACAAGATAGTCCTTGACTGCGATCTTACCTAATGGTAAGTGTAGTCTAATATAGTAGCGGGCTAACTTGGCACGGCAGTGCAGTTATAAATTACCAAATTGCCCCTCCGGAAATCGAACCCGAGACCTCCCAGTTGTAAGAACTCAGCGCTCACTACTACACCAGGGAGGTCGTCAAAAGGTGTTTCGACCAATAAATAACTTAAAATCATTTGGAAATTAAATCATTTAAATCATTATAACTTATTATTATAGTGGTGGTGGAAACAATAGTTTTATTAGATAGGCTGACCATTTTGTAACGACAACGGCCAACTTGACGTGGACAGGTAGTAAAAGTCAATATCCTCTCAATAAAAATCCATCGTATGGTATTATTCCTCAAAGTATTGGCTATCGCATTATACTATTTATGTACCCACCTGGGTCGTCGCCCCATTATCATTGTCCTCAATATCACCGATACCCATTATCAAATCTCATGAACTTCGCAACAATGATAAACAACCTGTGGAGTTCATTACTGTTGTGCTTTGACCGATTTCTAATGTCCATCATTCAAAAATAAATCGGCCGAAGTGATCAGTCTCTCGGGGATCGGCCATTGATATCGCCTTTGAGGGTTTATAAGTTTATGGCAGTGGTGGTTTAACCGCACCACATTATGTTATTTTACCTCAAAATCGGACATCCCTTTTTTATGATACTAATCGAAACTTTAAGCTTTTTTTAATGCTAGAGTAGAACACCCAGAAGTTAATTCTGTTTAGAACCGGAGTTATAAATTTTTAAATTTTTTTTTATGGTTACCAGAAAAAAACTAAGAAATGCTGTAACTTTCTATGTAACGAAAGTTTTTAAGTTTCAATTATAGCATGCTGTAAAATCAATTAAGTGCTATTTTTGGAAACATATACCTAATTAATTTCTAAGTGAACAATAAAGGAAGATATGTTTTTTTAACTAATTTTGAAATAAATTTTTTTCTCATCTTTGTATAGATATTAGCATCTAATTTTCACATATTGTATTTATTAGTGCTATGTTAACCCGCCTGTATAATATCAAATACGTAACACTTAACCAACCGATCTCTACAATAGGTCAATAGGCTGTCAAAATGTGGATTAATTAATTACAATCAAAAATGTAACATGTAAGAATAACATTTACAAAAACATTTATAAATTAGTCAAAAAACTAAAACAAATGAGTTATAAGCTATTTTACTGCGACTGTAACCGTCTCTTTCTAAAACGAAATTTTGTATGGATAATGTATGGAGCTACTGAAACGTGACGTCATGTTGCAATAGCGCTCTCTTTATCTAACAGGAAACTTAAAAGCTCTATATTTTCGAGACTAGGTAAGATATTCAAAAAAGAAAATTGACATTGTGTTGTAATATTAAAAACCTTTATGTTAACTATATAAAAAAAAATTGTGAAACACCCAATTTTGTTTCAATCCCTACTATTTTTACAACTCAACGATTAGTTTTGTTACCTATTGTAAAGTTTTTTTTTTTAAAGAGCAACCGCCGGGTTTATTGCTGGCTCTTCTCGGCAGGAAGGGCATTCCGAACCAGCGGTAGATTCATCGACGATTCAAAAGTACTTGTAAAAGTTTATTTGAATAAAAAATATTTCTATTCTATTCTATTTACTTGATACTTTATGCCAGGCTCAAACTCTCGCTCTTACTAATACACCGCGCTGTTCCATTAACACCTCAGATATATTCAAACTACGCACAGGTCATTCCGCTATCGGGCACGGAGAAAGGTCAGAGATAACAGCCGGTCGTTGACCCGCAGGATTTTCGCGTTATCGTTCACGAAATAGAACGTTATTAGGTGCTATTATCAGCTGTCTGCTGATATTGTGATAAACAATCGCTTGTTTATTGATGCTTCGAAATAAAATTATACATAATTCAAAATAGCACAATCCTGCTAATATTATAAATGCGAAAGTTTGGGTTTATGAATGGATGTATGTTTGTTACTCAATCACGCCGCAACGACTGAATCGATTTGCCTGGGCACGGAGATAGATTAAAGTCCGAAATAACACATGGGCTATTTTTATCTCGGAAAATAAGAGACACTTTATAGTGGCGTTTGAAGTCAGTTTTGTAAAAAGAATTTTTAGTGTTTCGGATTCAAAAGTCGTCGTATGGATCACATCAGTGACAACGAGCACAATACAAGAATCCTACAGAATCAAAAATATCGTAAATTCGAATAAAATCGCAGGCAAAAGCTAGTGATATAAAGGCACTTGCTGCATAATGTAAAATATTCCACGGTCTTGTTTAATACGATAGCGGCAGGCTAAGCAATCTTGAGAGAGTAAAACCTCAGCTGATGGGACATTCTAATATCCTTTTACAAGGAGATCCCGGTATGCGATGCTTAAATACTTTAGAATAGGGCTGTGCTCTCTAGAATTACGATTAATCTCTTAGTTTAGTTAGTTAGTAACTTAGGGGCGCCCTCAAGCGTAATAAATTGATATAAGATGGTGATGGAAAGTCGCTTAGTGAGGAAGTATGACGAGCGGGTGTGATCATGGTTATTTCGAAAATAACGACCATTTTGATTTTTGGACTGAACATTTTTCTTACCAATGAATCCTAAGATATATTATTATTGTCACTCTCTCTATATTATATTCTGTATAGTTTTGTTTCTAAGATAACACTTTTGTTTTGGTTTTTTTTTAAATTCTTTTTATCTTAGATTAGACTTTAGTATGTTCGTTAATGGATTAGTGTGTTTGTAAGTAAACATAACAAAATAAAATAAAAACTAACCGACTTCACAAAATGAGGAGGTTCGGTTCATAAATCAAAAAATATGATTCGTCGGAATCATATTTTTTGATTTATGTTTGTTCCCCGATTACTCGCAGACGCCTGGACCGATTTGGAAAATTCTTTTTTTGTTTGAAAGGATAAGTATACTTCCCAAGTGGTCCCATAGTCATCAGGTTAGGATCTGATGATGGGGTCCTGGAGAAATCGAGGGAACTCTTCGAATTTTATAGGCATAATTGATATACTTTGTAGTGTCGTTTGAAGTCGGTTTTGTAAAAAGAATTTTTACGTTTATGTATAAACAAAATTCGCAATATACGGTTACAATACGGTATGCGGTTGGTTTCGTCGTCCGCCCACTACAATATGTATCGGATAATATCCATACATTAATACCTCATCTTTTATTCCAAGATCGCGTGCGACAGAATGAGAAAATAACACAATAACCATCATCAAAACAATTTCTGAAACCATCAAACATGGTAAACAAATTGTTTATTCTTTAAGTTGATCGCACATCTCTTCACCTCGTTTCAGCCCGCACATTCCGTAAAGGCAAAAGTTGAAACGCAGCGCGTCTTGTGAGATAGTACTGAATAAATGCATTGAATAAGTAAAAATAATAATTAATAAATGCGAATGAAATTGTATCTATCTGTCTTTTTGGTGCATTTTTAATGCATACACCGCTGAATTGATTTCCACATGATAAAGTAAGTTCAGCTTGACTATTGAGGGCATCGGCTAATTATATAATTATAATATTAAAAAAATAAACTTTGCTCTTAAAATTACTAAAGTGCTACCATAAGACTTACTAATATAAGTTGATTTCCATGAAGTTCAGGAATCCTCGGCTTCAAAGGGCGTCGTCTCTGTCACTGTATTGTCGCTTCGTACGACATGGACAACGTTCTATGAAGCCAAAGCCTGCCGACTACCATAGAGCTCAAATTCAAATCAATTTATTGCAGATTTGGGTACATACTGGTGTTATTAAGTAACAAGGACTAAGTATGTCATGCTCTCTTTAAAGTCTCTGTGGTGGTGTCGTGTGGTGCGGGTTGTTACGTTCCCTCAAATATGGTTGAGCGAAGCAATGGCTGGATCATGCGTCATGCTCGTGAACGGGTGCCACCAACGGGAATGGATCTGCTTTTGCCTGCCTGTGTTAACATGTATTGGATTGTATTTATTTGTATTTGTATTGTATTTTTTTTTTACTTGTATTGTACTCAGGAAAATTCATCGTGGAAGCACTGAATACATAGCATAGTTTCAATAACAATTGTAAAATTTTTATTTTTTTGAAAAGAGCAACCGCCGAGTTTCTTGCTGGCTCTTCTCGGCAGGAAAGGCATTCCGAACCAGTGGTAGATTCATTGACGATTCAAAAGTGCTTGTAAAAGTTTATTTGAATAAAAAATATTTCTATTCTATTCTATTAGTTACGGTACGATTTTTAAAGCTCGTGTATTTACTGCCGGCTACAGTAAAAATGTGTTCGGTTCGTGCGACATTCTAATAATATTAGCGATGAGCTTTACCCGAGCTTCAGAAATTTAATCTCCAAGCAATGCTTTCGAAGTTTCAATAGGTATCTTCGGAGTTTGTATTAAATTTTTAAGCTCACTCAGCCCTTGTGTCCAAGGGCGGGGGACTTCGGGCCGGATTGAACCGTCCGCGCCGCCTTGTTTTCCAAATGTATTAGAGCATTTGTTCGCGCGAGACGCTCCACTCTCGATCCTGTGCGATAATATTTTAACTTTATCTCGGATGCTGTAACTGTAGATTCCCTCTGCCATATGGACGTAGCATAAAAAATGCAGCGTGACAAGAAAATTTGTTTATTTTTGTTATTTGTGTCCATTATAAACAGTTACAAGTAAATATTATTAGAAGAGTGGACACAGGCGAAGCTTATCTTTAATTAGATTCTATTAAAATTAAGCCTTTTTATGTATCTTAAGCTACAATTGAAGAAAAATTAAAGTTCAATATACCCGAAATGGCAAAAGTGTCCATATCTTGAAAACTGCTGAACCGATATTGATAAAATCTTTACTGTTCCCTATGTTAAAGTAAGTGTAAACAAAGAAAAAATATTGATCAAATCCGATTACAATTCATGTAAAAACATACATGCATGGAAACATACCTATAAATTTCGTATTTTTGCTTGGAAGCTCTAACAGATTATTATCATATGTGAATACTAGCTTTTGCTCGCGACCTTGCTCACGTTAAGTTTGATTTTTCAAACCCCTGTTTTACCCCCTTAAGGGTTGAATTTTCATAAACCCTTCCTTAGTGTACGCCTACGTCATAAAAGGAACCAACTGTAAAAATTTCAAGTTTCTAACTTCAGTAGTTTAGGCTGTGCGTTGATATCTCAGTCAGTCAGTCAGGACTTTGAATTTTATATATATATAGATTTTGCAGTTCCAATATTACATATTCGTGTCGAATTGATAACTTCCTTTTTTTAAAGTCGGTTAAAAAGTAACACAGTTGACTTACTGCGAACAAGCGGCCGTCGCTACTCTACCCGAATATCGCAGAAACGACACTCGACATGTTTATTCTGGCTGGGAGTGCACAAAAACTGCAATGTCCCCGTCTCCTCTTTAACATAATAATAGATTTCGGCTCCCGGGAATTTATATTTAACCCGGCGATAACTGAAGGGTCTACTGAATACGAATACGAGTAACTATCATAAAACTGCCATTCGTATTCAGAATGTACTAGCTCGTAAATACTTTTCATTATGCGAATTTTTCGCTTAGAATAAAAATGGTAGGAACTCACAACTTTGGTCGTAAATACGTACTTACCTAAAATACCTTACCTTTAAACTTTAGTACCCATATAGCCTTTCCTTTTGTCACTGATCACTTATAGGTACATCCAATATTTAATCCAAAGTGGAACTTTATGGAATCACTCAGAGAGCAGCTGAGGAGATCTGTAAGGGACGCTGAGCTACCGTGACCTTAGACATCTAGATTAGATGAAGATCGAGCAAACAAAAAAGTTAATTGTATCGAGACCATCTTTAATTTTAACTTTTTTCTATTATTTGTTGTTGGCAATAGAAATTACACATTCTATAAAAATTTAAAGTATCTGGCTATTACTGTTCATGAGATATAACCCGTTTCTATTTTTAAACGGTGATGCTACTGATTGTATATCAGTAGCATTACCGTTTAAAAACTACCAATAAACTACTATTTTTAAATGGTGATGCTACTGATTGTATACCAGTAGCATCTCCGTTTAAAAATAGTTTTAGACAACTTGCACCGTGTGAAACTACCTTCGAAATATTATGTGCCATATTAGTACTGGCATCAAAACCTATCGTGTATAATGGACGCCTAAGGTATCTGAAAACTGCCGCCATGATGTAAGGTCATGCTCATAAAGCATATCCTGTACCTATAACCACGAGGATGATATTTGTTAATGCCTCGACCCTACTGACAACGGTCTAGACTTTTACGTACAGACAAAGTGCCAGCTCACAAAACCGTCGCCGTTTCATTAGATAGACGTTCATGGCTGGAAGAGGTATGTTTTGGAGATTATAGTCTGTAAGAACAGAACATATTTGCCTGTGATTACTTAGCAAGTTAGCTCAAGTTATTTTGCTCAGAGGCCCGATCTAGCGCTCTTGTAAAGGCCCCGAGTCTCAATACAATACACTGTATAGTGTAGCCCGCTACAACCTAATATCGGTCATCGATCGATCCATAGATTGATATCCTCATCAAGATGGACGTAGGAGAGTGGTTAGAAAGTAGACTGTGTGCCTGAGAGTTAGTTCTACATAATGTTCTCAAAGTTTGGCGAAGAGTGAAGACTACCCTTCGAATAGGTATACCATGTACTTGTAGCTCCGCAGTAAACTGCGGAGTGCGCCGGGGCTGAAATAGATCACAGCGTTCGTTCGTGAACTACAGAACTCCGCATCGTTTGCAGTGGACTCGGGGGCTTACCTCGAGAATGCTATTTCTGTAGATATTTGGTGCAAAGCCTCCCGACGAGGTTCCTTGGAGCTTCTTTTAAATTGCTCGTAAAACGTAGCCAGGAAATTGTTTTGACGTTGTCAAATGTGATATAAGGCTTCGCGTACACTGGAGAGAATTCTTTTATTTTGCTCTCAATATATTGATTAATTTATTTTATACTAGCTGATGCCCGCGACTTCATCCGCGGGGATTTAGTTTTTAAAATCCCATAAAACGTAGAAATTGATAAAGTATAGCCTATGTCACTCTCCAGGTCCTCAAATCCTTTATCAACCGATAGAGTCCACTGGCGAACTAAGGCCTCTTGCATGAACTTTCACGTGCCTCGGTCTTGCGCCGCCTGCAACCAGAGGCTGCGTTTGATGTCGTCTGTCCACCTAGTGGGGAATCTGCCAATACTGCGCTTTATATTACTTCGTCTTCTTTATCAACCGATAGACATCCACTGCTGGACATAGTTCTCTTGCATGGACTTTCACAAGCCTCGGTTGCCACTCCAGCACCTTTGGACCCCATTGACTATCAACTCTTCGAACTATGTACCCCGCCCATTTCTACTTCAGTCTCGCGACTGGCGACTTTTTGTTTAAAAAAATATAATATGTTAATCATCATTTCGCCGAAAGTAAAAAATATATGAACATTATGTTGCACACAGCCTTAAAGTCCATCATTTCGCGTTTACGACGCATCCAAAAACTCCAGAGTTAATCAGGCGGGTCGCTGAGCACTCTAAAATGCTTTTAATTAAGCTTCATTACGCATTTCTTTGTGTTAAGGATTTTATTATCGGCGCAACCGTGCTTTAGGCGGTCATCTCTTTGAAATTGGGAGATTTGCAAATGCAAAATATTTGTAAATTTTTGCCTTTATTCATCTGCTAGGTGATTCTTGAGTCTTATCTAGGTGTAATAAGGTCTTATTACATTTTTGCAGTGATATATTTAAATTCAAAATTATTTATTTCATGTAAACCGACCTGTGGCTCTTAGTCATAAGAAGTTTTGATTTATATTTTATTCGCATATTCTTCTCTTCTTTTTCTCTCCTTCAACCTCGGAGGAAAAAAATTTTTGTGCTTCAAGCCTTCAACGGTGAAGGAAAACATGGTGAAGAAACCTACATGCCTGATAGTTTTTTTTTTTTTTTTGTTCACAAAATAACCCTTGACTGCGATCTCACCTGATGGTAAGTGACGATGCAGTCTAAGATGGTAGCGGGCTAACTTGGAAGGGGTATAGCAGTGTAAATTCAACCCATACCCCTTATCGGTTTCTACACGCCATCGTGCCGGAATGCTAAATCGCTTGGCGGCACGTCTTTGACGGTAGGGTGGTAACTAGCCACGGCCAAAGCCTCCCACCAGACCCGACCAGAGACAATTTAGAAATTATAAATTCCTAAACTGCCTCCGCCGGGAATCTAACCCGAGACCTCCCAGTTATAAGAACACAGCGCTCACCACTGCGGTAGGGAGGTCGTTTAAAGGAGGTGGAGTTCTTCGTAATGTTAACAAAGGTGTGTGAAGTCGGCTGATTTGCATTGGGCCAGCGTGGTAGACTGTTGCCAATTTTCCTTTTCTGAAAGTCATGCATTGAATTGTATGCAAGACTTAGGAAACTTCATTGTGGAAGCACTGTATACATAGCATAGTTTTATTACCTATTGTAAAATTTTATTTTATTTGAAAAGAGCAACTGCCGAGTTTATTGGTGGCTCTTCTCGGCAGGAAGGGCATTCCGAACCAGTGGTAGATTCATCGACGATTAAAGTTCAACGACGATTAGTAAAAGTTTACTTGAATAAAAAATATTTCTTTTGTATTCTATTCTATTCTGAGAGGAGACCTGCACTCAATAGCGTGAGGCTTTGATAGGTTGCTGATCATATTGATATCGTTAGAGGTTTAAAGTGGTTTAATAATCAAAAGTGCTCTTTTCTTACTTACGAAGAACTTAATACTTTTTAGTTTCAACTTTATGCATCAGTCGCTAAAGCCGAGTTTAGGTTATTACCATTAAAAGACGTTTCTTCCCCGCTACATCGAGTTGGGCCTCAATAAAATTACAAACACAGCTAAATAATATTATTCGGATAATATTTGTCCGATAACCGAAATAGATATAATTCTGACAGGGCAAGATAAAGTGTTATGAGCCAGACACACGTCTGGTTGACTGACAACGCGTACAATATTCATTCTCTTGCCCTTTAAAAGGGTTGTGTATAGGCTCACACCTCTACTATGAGCTCGCTGGACGATTCTATGAAAAATTATTGCTATATCATGCGTCATGCTCGTGAACGGGTGCCACCAACGGGAATGGGTCTGCTTTGACTGCCCGTCTTGACATACGTTGGATTGGTGTACCTACGTATGCATTTTTGAAGCTTTATTGTGGAAGCACTGTATACATAGCATAGCTTTGTAAAAAAAAAAATTTTTTTTTGAAAAGAGCAACTGCTGAGTTTCTTGCCGGCTCTTCTCAGCAGAATCTGCATTCCGAACCGGTGGTAGATTTATGACCTGTCATAAGAGCTACAAGTTAGCCTACATGAAATAAATAAATTTTGAATTTTGAATTTTTTTGAATATAGTGTGACGATATCAGTCTCCTCTAATTGGCCAATACTCAGCCAATAGCCACGATTGAGAGTGTAGCAATGATTATACAGCTTTTATATACCTGATTGGCCTGCTGATCTTCAATCAATAGTCGACTTTAACTGAATTTAATGCTGAGATCTATAGAGCGTGCTTTGACTCAGCTCAAGCTCAAGATAGAGGTTAAAACGAGACACAAATATGCTCTGAGATGAATCTGTCTCGTTTTAACTCGTCTTGAGTCTGAGCTGAGTGAGTGTGCATCTATAGATTTCAGCCTACATCTCTTAAAAGGAGGAATGGTCCAGATGAAACAAGAAAGAGTTTAAAAAATAATCCGACTAAGTACGAGAAATTGGATATAACATGCAACGTAATATGCTTTTGTAAGTAACCTATAAAGAAACTGAGAAGCTTCTTCAATTTGCTTCTTGCAAGCGTGGGGCGAGACAGCTGCCAACTTGACGTGGACAGTTAGTACATATCTACATAGACTGCTAAAAACTAGGATATTGTTTATGTAAGAAAAGAGGTGGATATATGTTACAAGCGTGCGGTAAATGAAGCGCGTAATGGCAGATATTTGTCGTAATTTGTCATGTCATTTGACAATGAAGTACTCTATTATACTCTTCGTTGTTCGGCACAATTTTTTCGCTTGTTTTGTGAGTATACAATTCATGCCTAGTAGAAATCGTTGGCTAAAAACAAAACCTTTCTTTTGCCTTTGCCATAGTGGAGTATTCTTCATTTCGATTGTCATCCTTTAGTTCACTACAAAACTTTCATTTCAAAAGGAACTTTTCGAGTTTCAGTAGGTTTCCGCTCCAGTTGCAGGTCTGTGTTACCTGTGGCCCCTTGACGCGAGTTGGGAATACATTTATAAGGCAGCAGTCACATGTTCCCGCCGGGTGTTGTAAATAATTTAGCCTTTACCTACTCCGGAATAAGTTCTAGGATTTTGTTGGGCATCTTGCGAGCGCAGTTTATTTACACGTGGCAGTCACGTGCTACGGAGTCGGTTACTTGGACTAGTGGCTGTCACTGCATCGTCAGGTCCTGGGTTCAAGTCCCGGGTAGACTAACTAGTCGAAAGTTTTTGATTTTTTCTAGAAATACCACATCGAACACTAGCTTTATCTTTAAAATAATCGGTTAAATGCGAGTTGCATAAGAAAGGTTCCGTCGTCGGACGGAAAAACGTCGAAAAAAGAAACGTCGAAAAAAAAATACATTTCTAGTAGGGGGTCTCCCTTTAAATTGTTATTTATTTTTATTTTTATTATTTGTTTTTATAGCGTCAACAGAAATGCACCTTCTCTGAAAATCTTAACTCTGCCTATTACGGATCATGAAATGCAGCCCGACGGACAGACAGACGTACGGACGGACGGACAGCTTAGTAATAGGGTCCCATTGGTTATCCTTCGGTTCCTAAAAAGATCTTTAAAGTCAGAATTGTGGAGGTTTAATTTCCTGCTCTATGGGAATTTCTAATCTCTTGACTTATGTTCTCCTTTCCCTTCAACTAAGCGAGTAGTGAAAGACCAGCTGCACAAAAATAACAATTATGACACATCTAATTCGTTGATTAAGTAATTTTGAACGTCTATAAGTAGATAATGAAAATCAATGGCTGTCCGTTAGTCTCGCTAAAACTCAAAAAGCGCTATTGACCAATTTGATTTTTTTTTTAATTTTGTTCACTCTAATACAAGGGTACTTTAGAAAAATAAGGGAAAGCCAAAAGAACAGCTGAAAAATCGAAAAATCATAATTGGTAATATTGGGGTCCTTTTAATAGATGGCGGGATCGATTCCGTGGATAAAACTAGTGGTTTATAACAATAGCATATTATATCATACAATAATCTATTACTTACTATTGCTTACCTAAAATAGGGCTATCTTTTTCACAAAGTTCTCAACGGAAAAGGATACCAATCCTGTCAATTTATTTAAGAGATCGAGTAAAAGCCAACTAGTATCGTTGTTCTGGAGTATATAAGGCAGCCGAGCAACCTTATATAATTTTATAAATTAATGTTATATTCCCGAACTAAATCGGCTCCAACAAACCGCAAATCGGCTGAGCATAAGCCTGTTTAGATTGGCCTCTCGTTCCTAAGCCTATTTGAGACGAGTCAGACAGCTGCGTGAACAGAAGGGTCCAATAGACGATAGGTTTTACGTCAGTCAATTCCGTCAATCATGTTTTATGAATGACTGATAGAGCTGAAAATGTATGTAAAATCTACCTTTATTGACATCAAACCATCAGCAATCCATCTTCGTTTCAATACTGTTTTAATTGTTTTTATTTTTACTTTCGCATCTGAAAATTACCCTAAATTAACAATCATATTGTATTATGAATTCTCTGTTGAACTTTATATATTTTCTTTAATTCAAATAATGTAATCATTTTTGGCTTTATTTAAGGACTATAATAATCTTGTAAAATTGTGTTGTAAACGCTGTTGATTACCAATAAATAAATAAATAAATAAATAAATAAATACTGGGCACAGGTCTTCTCTCAGAGAAAGACTGCGATTAATGCTTCGCATTACACCGTAACGCATTCAATAAATAAATATTTATTTGAAAATATCAATATGATAAATATTAAAAGATACACGCATATGCCGCCCATACCGACACAACTCAAATATCTTTTGAAAATTGACAAAAAAATGGAAATAAACTAGGAACCCACTTTATATAGTAATATATTTATTTTAAAATTCTAAAATTACATAATAATATATAATTTGAGCCTCAATAGCCCAACGGTTAAAGGTGTAGACCGAAAACTGATAAGTCGCAAGTTCGATCCCCACCCGTTGTACTATTGTCGTACCCACTCCTAACACAAGTTTTCACTTATTTGGAGGGGAGAGGAGAATATCAGTCAAGTTGAGCTTGGCTGATATTGTTTTAAAAAAAAAGAAAAAGGACCACAAAAGATAAAAAAAACAATAAATAAAAAAAAATAATAGCAAAGAAGAACATAATATAATGAAAAACAACAAAGAAAATACAGAAGCGTATGCTAAGTTTTCCTTTTGGTGATCATAAAATGTCATCTCCGATAGATGTCTTTGGAAAAAACGTATCAAAGAATGCTTTATTTTACAAATCTGTCACAGCTGTGACTGTTTGGAAAAACACGGGGAAACCTATCGTCTAATGGGCGCTTAAGACCTAGATACGTTTTGACAGATTATCGTATTCAATCAAATAACCAGATAGCTATGCCTTTACTATATAGGTGAAAGTAAATTCAAATAGGGTACCTATTTATCCCTATTTGATCTATATTTGAGGGACGCTTAGGGTAAGTATGGCTTAGTTGCCCTAGCGCGTACTGTTTGAATACGGTAGGTAAGCAATGTTAAAACACATCAGTAACTGGATGGAACTAACGTTTAGTTTCGAATTTGGACTTCAAGTTTCCTCCATGTCTTGAACTCTATGGAGTAGAGGGCGTCTATAAAGTGGAGAAGCGCCAAAGTGTAGTTTCTTTTAATTAAAACAAACTAATCTTAATTAACAAACTAGCTGATGTCCGCGACTTTGATCTCGTGGATTGTACTTTTAAATCTCCCTTGAACTCTGATTTTCCAGTATAAAAAGCAGCCTATGTCACTCTCCAGGTCCTCAACTATACCCATGCAATTACGCAATAATAACTATACCAATAAAATGACGTTAATCCGAAGCTCTGTTGCAGAGTGACTGAAGGACAAACCAACAAACACACATACTTTCGCATTTTTATGATAAGTAATAGCAAGGATTTTTAAATCAACAAGTTTAATTTTGTCTTTTAAATCTCTGTCAATAAATAATAATAATATATATTATATACTATTATACAATTATAATGTCAACAAATAATAAAAATAATAAAATATAACAATTAATTCATAATAATGGTAAAGTTTACAATAAAAATAACAATATAGTATTAATTAATGATCGTCACTGATAACAAATTATGTAATTAAACTCTGATTACCAATACTCAATGCTACAATTAAACTGACAATAATAGTTATTATTATTATAACGAGTATGGTAATAGCAACATTAAATGTTGCATGAAATATTTTCTTGTTGCAATTGAATTATTCTTGCATTGTGATGGAATACTTTAGGTTTTTTATGTTTGATTGCCTATTGTGTAACATCCTTACTAGTTACTATAGTAAGGAATATAAATAACTAGTGGTTCGCCCCGAACTGAGACCTCGCGATATCCCATAATTCCCAAAAGTTTTAATTATATATTGTAATAATTAACTTTTAACATTAGACGCAATAAAAAAAATAATAGTTGACATAAAACTGTTTTACTGACACAGCGCGATCTATAGTGAAGCATTATAGTGAAGCTATTAGCTTCACAATAATGCTAATAGATGGCGCATTAAAATTAAATAATTTCGTTTCTTTATAACATTTATCTAATTTTAGTATTTGTTGTTCAAGTACAGGATATAACTGAATTTTCAACCAAGTTTCACGTTCTAATATTCAGTAATTCTTGACATATGGCTCAAATTAAAATCTCCACTTTGAAACCCCCCCATTTGGTCAATTTTTAGGGAAAAATTAAAAAAAATATATTTTTGTACTCTGTTCAAAGTCGTCTTTAAAAAGATATATCGCAAGTCTATGTAGAGCAACAAACAAGATTTTACTTCAAATACGCTTCTATGAGAGCCCCCCTGAAATAAAGCTTTTTATATTTTTTTATACAATGTTCGGCTGAAGGCCATCAGTTTACATATTATATTTAAATTTGAAGTAATTACGTTCAGTAATTCAGAAGTTATAGGGCTCTGACAGACATTTAGACGAACACACTTCTCTGTCTAGTAGGCAAGCGCCCTAGTTGACTCAGAGAACTTCGCTTCGCTCGTTCAATAATACTATATATGTATGTTGATTTGACCTTCAATCTCGCAGCTAGGGTACCCTCACCACCTAAGTGCCTGGAGCACTTCGATCATCCGTAGATCTTTTTTTCTCTTTAAAGATTCGAATGTGTGCGAAGTGACGAATATTTTTCGAACATTCCCAATTTTTCTATGAACTGTAAAAATCGCTAGGAATTCTTGAACACTTTAATTCTTCAAAATGCCCGTCCACTTGATCGCAACATCAAAATGTCAAGCAAGAAGGAGAGATTTTCTGAATTGTTAGCAGAAACTTTTGCCGGGGAAAAAATTCCGACTATGGCGACGTTATTTTAGGCATTTTCAATTATGCGCTGCGCTTTTTTCTCGTATCTCGCTCTTCGTCTCGGGACAACTATGTGGTAGTTGGTTTGTTTTTACTTTTTCGACTCTGTTAATGTTTTATGTTCTAGCTTCAACATTTTTCATGATATTTTGTACGTATGCATTTCTACTCATGGTTGTTTTACTATTTTGAATACCTAAGTTAATTCCTAGACATTTAGCTGATTTCGCACGGGTGGTTCTATTTATACTACGGACTTAATATAAATATTATATCTATCTATATCTAAACATCTATACAAATAAATTAAATTGAAGTGTTTGTAATATCAAAAGAACAGCTTTTTACTAATTGCATACGAAAGTATGTTTAACTAGAAAACAATTTTTAAAATTTTAGTCTGTCTGCCTGACTGTCTGACTGTCTGTTTGTTGTCGATAATCTCGGGAACGGCTGGAACAATCTTGACGGAATTACTTTGTACCTAAAATTCGGATTGCGTCTGGCCTGGTAGTACAGTATATAAAAATAGCAAGCAAAAAACCCCACGATGAATTTTGGAATAACTTCAATCTGATGTACTTCTAGAGCATTTCTACAACATATTTTCATTGATTTTGATTGGTTAATATTCAAATAAGAATCAAACTTCGTTTGTATAGAGCGCCCTCGAGATAATCTCTTAAAACGAATGAATAATCCCGGATAAGTTAATACAAAAGCAACACGGGGTGAAAGTTCTTGATCCTCTTCGTGTTAGGAGAGGCTTCATTAAAATTCAGATCCGCTGGAACTTGCTATTAGTGGTCTGGCTGATTTTAAAGTCAACTTTAGTGTCATTGCAAGTTATAGTTCTATGGATTTCGTGTCTGCGTTGCAAGTACATCACTATTCTATTTAGAGAAAAAAAAAAATGCCTTATTGATAAAACTTGCTTTATGTTGCTCCATACTACCCTCACACCTAATTGAACTCCTATCACCAATGGTTGCCTGGTAGAGATTGCTCTGTAGCAATAAAGCCGCCTTTGCATGCGTAGTTTTAAGATGTACCTACTAGCTTTTGCCCCCGCGACTTCGTCCGCGTGGAATTAGATTTTGGGATGGAATTTTCAAAAACTGTGACACACGTACTTTTTTATTTTTAACTGAAAGCTCAAATACCAACTTTGATGGAAACAGCTTGAAAAATGACGGAGTTTCATATAAACATCCATCCCCTATTTAAACCCCTTAGGGGTGGAATTTCCAATAATCCTTTCTTAGTGTGCGCCTACGTCATAAAAGGAACCAACTGTAAAAATTTCAAGTTTCTAACTTCAGTAGTTTAGGCCGTGCGTTGATATCTCAGTCAGTCAGTCAGTCAGTCAGTCAGTCAGTCAGTCAGTCAGTCAGGACTTTGAATTTTATATATATAGATTAAATTTTGTTGCTTTCTTGTGTACAATTAAGTTCTATCTATCTATCTATCTATCTTGCTATTGTAAAAAAAAACAGAATTAAACTTTGGCGAAATACCTAGTTCCCATATTGTTGACTCAACTCAAAACTATGATTAAATTTCAGCAATGCCCCTTACATTCAAGGTGACAATAACAAAATTACAAGACAAAAGGTGAAAAACAATACCACCCTATTTAAAATGAGTGAATAATATTATGGAACATTTCGAGATAACTTAATACTCGTGCCAAAGCGATGGAAAGTGCCACGTCTAATTTTCTGATCCGCCTCCGGTTGCAAGTAGCTTTATTAAAATTCAGACCCGCTGAAACTTGTTATTAGTGGTGCGGGTAATTTTAAAGTCAACTGTTTTCTCACTGTACGCTTTTAATGTTCAAAAATAACCAACGTGGATGGAAGGGTTTTAGTAGTTTTTTTAATTCTATTTTTAGCGGGCAAACGAACAGGCGGGTCACTAGATGTTAAGTGATTACCGCCGCCCATGAATATTTGTAGCATCTGAGGCACCACCAATGCGTTGCCGGCTTTTTAGGAATTTGTTGGTCCGCCCCTGAAATTGTTAAATAAATAATTAATAATCATTGTAGTATACTCGTAGTAATTAATAATCGTTGTAGTGTTGTGTACTCGTGGTTTTGACCTCCCTGGCGCAGTGCGAGCGCTGTGGTTCTTACACCCGGAGATCTCGGATTCGATTCCCGGCGGGGGCAATTTGGGAATTTATAACTTCTGAATTGTCCCTGATCAAATGACAGATTTTGATTTTGTTTTTTTATTTGAAAGGTGAACTAGTCGGGAGTGTTCTTGCTATGTTTGATGAAAATCGGTCCAAGATGGCCGCCGCCACAAAATGGCGGATTACACATTGTTTCATAACTCCCTCATGGATATCAAATGAAAGGACTTGACTAGTAGAATACTATACCTACACTATGAATTTCAAATCCAAGATGGCCGCCACCACATAATGGCGAATTAAGTACATTTTTTTTATTTCATATGTAAGGGGTGTTTTAAATTTAACAGCTATCTGTCAGATAGTTCAGTTAATTAGTCAGTCAGTCAGTCAGTGAGTCAGTCAACTTTTACTTTTATATATGTATTTAGATATTTAGAAGACGAAGAAGAAGTAGGACAGGATAAGAAGTAGGATAGTGGGCTTGCTATTATAATAATATTAATAACTATAACGGAAGCCCTCAAATATGGATAATTTTCCCCGTTTTTGCAACATTTCTCACTGAGGCTTCTATTGGTCGTAGCGTGATGTTATAAAGCCTGCCTTCCTCGATAAATGGGCTATCCAACACAAAAAAAATTTTTCAATTCGAACCAGTAGTTCTTGAGATTAGCGCCTTCAAACAAACAAACTCTTCAGCTTTAAAATATTAAGTATAGATTTGAAGGTGCAAAAGTATAGCAGCGATATTATTTAAAACAGATTAATATCACCTCTGGTTGTGGCGGTTGTGGCGGTTATTGCGCAAGTGGCGCGGCGGTGGCGGCCAAGTTTGTTCGGAGCGCGGCTGGCTGGAGTGACTTTATTAAAATTCAGACTAACTGAAACTTTTTATTGGTGGTTTCAGTTATTTTGAAGTTTGCCGCTTTGCTACGGGCGGTTTGGGGAATTATAAAATACTTAGGTTTTTATTTTTTACTAGCTTTAACCCGCGGCTTCGCTCACGTTAGGTTCGATTTTTTACTCCTATTTTACCTCCTTCGGGGTTGAATTTTGAAAAATCCTTTCTTAGCGGATGACTACGTCATCATAGCTACCTGTATGCCAAATTTCAGCTCGATCGGTCCAGTGGTTAGAGCTGTGCGTTGATAGATCAGTCAGTCAGTCAGTCAGTCACCTTTGCCTTTTATATATTTAGATGTTTAAACTAGTATTTGCCCGCGGCTTCGCTCACGTTATGTTCGATTTTTCAAATCCCTATTTTACTTCCTTAGGGGTTGAATTTCCAAAAATCTTGTATGCTCAAAAATTACAATACTGGGAACCCATCATTTCCGAGTTGAGTGGCATGAAATCTATAGACTGCACTCTCTCTTTGCTCAGACTCAAGACAGAGTTAAAAAGAGACAGGTTTATGTCTAAACATATTTGTGTCTCGTTTTAACTCTATCTTAAATCCGAGCTAAGTTGGAGCACGTTCTATAGATCTCAGCATAAGAGTAACATATTCACATGCAAAGTTTTAAGCTATTGCATAGCTTCTATCGCGGGCCTTGAGCGTGGAGACCGAATCCAGAAATTCCGTAACGAAAATAACCTGACACGGGACTCCTCTTACCGCTAGATGGCGTTGATAAAAAATGCTATGCAATAGCTTTACCGCGGCAGTCCCCGAGTGCCACACGTCTTTTTTTGTTATGGTGTCCCTTACACCGTGTGTATTCACATTTTTGCTAAAAATCTATTCCATTGTGGCCCCTTGACATAACACGGAGTCATATTATTCCCTTACACAATGCAGGCTAAACTGTTTTGACAGCTCAAAAGTCGAACCTATTCTGCTCGATTGCCAAGTTGTCAAGCATAGCGAAACGATTTCAGACGAAGAGACTCACTTGAATAATAGAGCGGCTATCGAAAATATACATATATCCTTATCCTTACTAATATTATAAATGCGAAAGTGCGTTTGTTTGTTGGTTTGTCCTTCAATTCAATTTCAAACGCCGCAACAAAGCAGCGGATTGACGTGATTTTTTGCATGGGTGTAGCTGGGGACCGGGAGAGTGACATAGGCTACTTTTTAACCCGGAAAATTAAAGAGTTCCCGAGGGATTTTATAAAGTAAATCTACGCAAGTGAAGCCGCGGGCATCAACTAGTTTATAAAAATATTAACTACTTAGGGCCCGATGTCAATGTCATAGAAGATAGTGAAATCGCAAAGAGAGAGAGAAATGTACCTGAGTTTTGAAAATCGAAATTATAGACGATATGAACCGATAGGACACATGCATTACGATTTCTGGTGGCCAACCAAAAATCTAAACTTGCTCCTCTTTTTGAGATTATAACTTTAAACTTAAAACTTAAACTTTTGGATCTACTGTTAGAAATAGAACAATTTAGCATTTTCACAACCTTTTTATACAAGTATGAAAAGAATCCAATTGGCCCTTTTTTTCCTTTCGTCTTTTGTCCGTTCTGTTTCCTATAAAATCTGTTCGCTTTCATTGCCCCTCGGCTCCACTCGGCATGTATAGGAATCGCGTAAAGAAATTTTCCATTTTCGCATGTAAAACAAAATTTTCTCGCATTTTCGTTTGAATTCACACCGAGTCGCTGGCGGTGACGGGATTCCGTTAGGGTGGCAACGCTGCCAATTTAATGATAAGAATAATTACGTTTATGAAGAAACAAAAAACAAAATTTTCACCCGACTCTACAACGATAAGGGACAAACCATAAAGTTAGAATTCTTTTTTTATTCTGTGATTGTGTTTTTGTGTTATTATCTGTTATTTTTCTATTTTATACATAGATTAGGGCTTACATGTACCACAGAGAAAAAATTTTATCCCTACTCTCTGCATGTACCAAGGTATAAAAGCCCCTAAAATAATAAAGGAAAAAAATGTCAGCATTCGTTATTACAGTAAGGAATACTAACTTTAACGTACACAAACTGACGACCACAACCACTGCATTAAATCTATTATATCAATATACCTACTATGTATATTGTTAGTTCCTTTTGTAATGTTCTAGCGACTAAACGCATGGACCGATTTTAATTATTCTTGAACTAATGAATTTAAGTGAACTCTCGGTTCTCTCACTGATGGGAACCCCTTTGGTTTTTGGGATAAAAGGTAGCCTATAATATGAATAATCCAATTTGGCCCTATAGTCTAAATATAGAAAGGCAAAGGTGACTGACTGACTGATCTATCAACGCACAGCTCAAACCACTGGACGGATCAGGCTGAAATTTTGCATGTAGATAGCTATTATAACGTAGGTGTCCGCTAAGAAAGGATTTTTGAAAATTTAACCCCTAAAGGGATAAAATAGGCGTTTGAAAAATCGAACTTAACGTGAGCGAAGCCGCGGGAAAAAGCTAGTATTTCATGAGCGATTTATTTAGATAGCAGAAGACATGGATTCGATACTATCCGTAGCCACCAAAGACCGTGGTTACTCGAGAGTCGTCGGCGAATAGTTTCGCGGCTGTCAGGCGGCTTTGAGAGGGATTTATTATTTTTATTATTGTTTCACGAAATGCAGACTTTCGCCTGCCTTTTCCGTAGCTTAAGTTATGACGGTGCGAAAATAAGGAATTATTGGAGGAGGGTTATTAAGCTTTTGCCCCTCGCTACCCCTTGTTGGTGCTCGCTTCTCGCTCGCCTGCCTTCCTTCGCTCATTGGGGCGATAACTGACGTTTCCTCTTTTCCTCGTGTTTGGGTAAAGAAATATTGGCAGTTCATTGTCAGAAAAGTACCAAAATACTGTGTAGTTTCTATGTATGAATCGAATGAAATAATAATAATAATATTCTCAGTAGAGTCTGCTTTGTAAATCTGTGGTAGGTATAGAGTTCCGTTTTTCCAACTAACTATAATGTGAGTGTCTTCAAGTCAAGAGTGAATAGGCATCTACTAGGCAAGCGCGCACCATCTTAGGCTGCATCTTCACTTACGGTCAGGCGAGATCGCGTCAAGCGCTAGTCTATATATTTAAAAAAAAGTCTTGTCATGTCATAAAGTCTAGATAAAATAAATCATTTGAAAATTACGATTTTAAGAAAATTTACGATATTTAAAAAAAAAATATATAAATAAATAAAAGTAATTTTAACCCTTTAAAAGTCTACAACAATAGATAGGTCGGTAGCAAATAAAAAAAGTTTTTTAATAGAAGATATTATTTTTACATTCCTACCAATCTTATGCTCTAAGCTACCAACGTAACAATAAACTTACAATAATTTTATTGTATCAAAAAAATGGTCCCCAATAAAATTAGCAAAAACCACATGCATAAAGGGTCTATTTCCCTCTAACTTCCTCGCACTTCTCAAGGTAATATCTCAATTCGTGAACAATGCGGGTCCATTTGCAAGCTAATAAGAATCTTAACGACGCCGGACCGGTATTTTTAATTCCGCATAATAACATAAAATAAATTCTAATGAAATGGGCTCAAAAGCCGTCCCTTAGGGCCAGGGGGTATCTCAATGGCACTCGAGTAGGTAATTTTACTTTACGATACTGCTTCTCGTGATGTTAGGATCCTTTCAGACGTGCCACAAGTCGAATTCACCGTTGGCCAACTTTAGCCAAGATACATTTGGCAAAATTTGTATAATTTTTTTTGCATAAAATGTAATAGGATAAAAAAACAACATCGTTAAAATAAACTTTAAAATTAAAAACATGAAGCAAAAACAATACGAAAACGTCACATTCATGCACTTCACATAGACTCTGAGTTTGTCCACTGGTTGAGCCAGCGTTAATCGGTTTAGTCTATTCGTACGTTGACCGATTTTGATGAATCTTACGTCAATCGATCTGTATTAATCTTGAAAGTGTCACTAAAGACAGTAATCAAAATTCAATATGGCGACCACCAGACGCTATATTGTGAAAAAATGAAAATTGACGTGGGGTATCATTGAATATGTATTTCGAATTTTGAAAATCATTGTTAGGTTTCTTTGATCATTTTTCTTTTTTAATGACCATTTACGATCTATGTCAGTTTAAAGTTGAAAAAAGTTTTCAGTTGATTTCCTTTAAAGCAGTCGGGTTTGTATACTAATCTGTTACAGTGTCATGGTGTTGTCCGTCTCAGTTCAACCTTATAGGAAATTTAACGCTAAGTTCGAAATCGTTCATCTGGGGGCACACACGCGTTTTGGTGATTTCGCCATTTGAATTCTGATTAAAATCCCGGATATCCGGTTTTTATCGCACTTTAATGAGTGTCGTAAAAACGCTTTATTCGTTTCGTTTTGTTTTTTTCACAGATAGGCAGCTAAGTGGTGACGTAGGCGAGAGCCGCTGAATACAGGCGCCGTAAGATCAAGGCCTTTAGAAATCCGTGCAAGAGACGTTTAATTTATACGAAAACTAACTGATGCCCGCGACTTCGTTCACGTCGATTGAGATTTTATTTTCCGGGTTAAAAGTCCAGACTATAATAATTTATCTTTGTGCCAAACTGCCAAATCGGTTCAGTCATTGCATGACGTGATTTTTTGCATGCGTATAGTTGAGGATCTGGAGAGTGACATAGGCTGCTTTCTAACCCGGAAAATCAAAGAGTTCCCGCGGGATTTTAGAAACTAAATTTTTCCGCACCTCAAAGCTTTTAAAGACAAGAACGTCATGCCCCAAGACGCAAGTAAAGTACCTATGCAAGTACCTATGTATGTATGTAGTACTTATAAGTAAGTATCGATATTACTATGAATGGCAAAGTAAGCAGGTGCCAGAATATGTTTCTACCATTATATTTTTAAATATTAATATTTGAAAACGTTATCGTAAAGGACTCAAAAAGTAATAATATGTAATTATACTCAGGTGAAAAACAAGAATAGTAAAATACAATAACAACGGGTCAAAATGTAAAATTAACCTGCGTCCTTCATTTCAAAGGTCATTGGACGATACCTGCGTAAAGTAGGCCTGAGTTATGAGCGTATGTATAAAATTAAAAAACTTTTATATATACCTATTTATAGAAATAACATAACTATCTACTTTTATTTTTTATTGAAAGGTTGGTGGTTGCTCTTTTCCCGTAGCCTAAAATTAAAAAGTAAAGTACCTACCCCATTTATACCTACAAATACTTAAGAATTGAATTTTAAGTTTTTAGATCGTTGGGATTATCCAAAAAACCATAAATCCCTACTTTTCTACTTATACCATAAATGTGAAATTATGCTGATCATTTAATTTGTCCTTTACTTAAGCAAAAATGGATTTTTTGCGTGGGTATTTAGGGTCTATTTAATTTATATCGACGCGTCAGTGGTCAGGGGGGTGATTCAGACCTGTTCGATAACATACCGTGTCGATACGGTTAGATATCGATCTCGTACAAAAATTTTTTTTCGTGTGATTCAGAGCGTTTGGTTTGAGGATACGATTCGGCATCAACTACGTTATCGACATCGACAAGATACATTCGATTACAAGAGCATTTACGAATTGAAAATATATGTTATCGTACGGTAATAAACCGAATCGATCGATAAATATGTTATCGGAAGGGTCTGAATCGGGGGGCAGGTTTTGAAACTTACGAAGACAGAACCGCTTGCATAAAAGATTTTATCTAAATATACCTGATACTGATGATTGAAGGGAAAACTCAACAAACCAACAAACTATATAAGTCTAAAAAAAAATAACAAACCATCAAAGAAACACACTTTCCCCATTCATAATATTAGTAAGAAGTAATAAAAAGATTAGTAAAAAGTAAGTTTTCTTTACATAAAATCGCTCGCTCCTACATCTTAGAGCACCCACAAGTGTGAAGATAACGCGGCAGATAGCAGTATCGCGATCTACTGTCAAGGTGCGAGCTCGCAGACTTGGCGACGTCGAATGTACGATAACAACGTTTGTTTTACTCTTGCAGCGTGTGTGTCGTCTGGGCCAGGATCACTGTATACTTGAACACGGAGTACGAGAGTGTGTAAATATGCGAGTATTTTTGCTATTATTTACGTTTGAGCTTTAGTTTGTTTTTATTTTATTTGATGATAATAGTCCTTGACTGCGATCTCACCTGATGGTAAGTGGGCTAACTTGGAAGGGGTATGGCACTGACCAACCCATACCCTTATTCGGTTTCTACACGCCATTGGGCCGGAACACTAAATCGCATAGCGGGACGTCTTTGACGCTACGGTGGTAACTAGCCACGGCCAAAGCCTCCCACCAGAGACAATTCAGAAACTATAAATTCCCAAATTGCCCTTACCGGGAATCGAGACTGAGAACTCCCAGTTGACAGACCACAGAGTTCACCACTGCGCCAGGGAAGTCGTCTAAAAGTAAAAGTAAGTCGTTTGAGTATCTTCAAGCCAAAGTGAAAAGAGGTTTTCTAGGCAAGCGCGCTTTATGTAAAAGAGTTCCTGCGGAAATCAAAACATTATCGGGCATTATCTAGTAAATAATGTGAGGAATGAGAGAATGAAGGTTATCTACAAGATCCCTTGCGTATGGCAAGAGATTGTAGAATCGATACTGCGAAATGCAATGTCAGCTGTACGCAGCAGTAATGCAGATATCGCTGATCCTCAGCTTGCTAACCGTTTCACCAGCTATAGAGTACCCACTCATCATTCCCTGTCAATAATTTACAACCGTGAATAAATCCTATAAATTAATATAATTGGCTAACTTTAGCCTGGGGCTTCGCTCTCACCATCTATTGACAAGTGTAAATTAAAAAAAAAATGTATTTCGCCATTTTGTGGTGGCGGCCATCTTGGATTTGATCATAATGTAAAGTATTCTCCTTGATTCGATTTGTGAACAAAATATGTAATCCGCCATTTTTTGGCGGCGGCCATTTTGTACCGATTTTCATCAAACATAGCTAAGAACACTCCAGACTAATTCACCTTTCAAACAAAAAGAACAAAATCAAAATCGGTTCAGGAGCTACGATGCCACCGACACACAACGTTTACATGCCTTGTTTGTATCGATAGAGCAGTGTATTGAGAATATAAATTTTCAAGCAGATGCTACTACTGATAAAATATAACAAGGTACCTACTCCTAAAGCGAGAATACAAAAATTTTCAAATCCAATTTCATTTTTCATAGCAGAATAATATGAGAACAGCACTTCACACTAAAAGATCTGACGTTAATCCGCAAGATGGCGGTGCAAGCACTTTCCACGCTAGAACCGCGAATCGAATAAATTGAGCTAGAATATTCGAGAACGTCATAAATCGAGCCAGATAGAAAACCCATTAGGCAGAGATGTCGAGATAGGTAGGCTTTTAAAAATTCTATTAGTCTCACGAAAATAGGGCTTTGATAGATAACATCGAGCGAATCCAGAGGCGCCCTTAATCCCTCCATCTGACTAGGGCAATAAATATTTATTGCGAGCTTGCGATCAGCGCAACTGTTAAGCGAATAGCGATTAATTTATATCGGAAAAAGGCTCCACGCAAATGAAATCGCACGCAAAACTACTTTTAGAAAAGGTATAATATTAAAGAGAAATAATGAGGTAACCTGTATTTTTTTAATGGTACGTATACTGAATGTTAATTTTATGGATATAATCACTTTTTAACAAAATATTAAACCGACTATAGAAGCACTTAAAGGGTAAAATAAAACAAACCTTTTTAGTCGTAATAATTAAGCTCCTCACTAATTTTGAGCCTGCGACAATCTTTTCGGCGACTCGTTGTGCGATTTTTTCTTAAAAGCATCGATTTGCTAAGGAACAATAAATTGGTTATAGGAGGTTGCAAAGCTATTGCTAGCATTTACTTGTTAGAAGAACCGTGAACATTTTTGTTCGGACAGGCTCTGCTACTTACTTCAATGCTTCTAAATTACGCTTGCGCTCATAACTCGTGCCACATGCCAAGATATAAAATCTATTTGTGCTACATGTTGATCTGTCTCGGTACAGCAATTGTTCGATGCTATCTCATAATTGCGGTGGACGGGCGACGTCACGGCAATCGTTGCATTGGCTTATACAGCTATTAATTTGTTGGCTGAGACTCATTATTGGCTGTTTGTCATACGCTGTGTTTGGCTTACTGTTTGCAGTGGGGAAATGAGTGTTTTAAGGGTGAGTTTCCAGTGCAGCAGACCAACCATATCTATGAAAGATGACGTGATATAAATGTGATACCGCTTCAGTGCAAAACATACCTTAGGGCTCGCGCAAATTACATCCAGTGCCGATGTATCGAATCCATCCTTATTCGTGTCTCCGAATTAACATGGGATGGTTATTAATAAATAGAATTCCATGTCTATCCTATTATCCTATTATTACTCGTATATTAATATTATAAATGCGAAAATTTGGATGTATGTTTGTTACTCAATCACGCCGCAACGACTGAACCGATTTAGTTGAAGTTTGGCACAGAGATAGATTGTGGTCTGGAATAACACATAGACTATTTTTTATTCCGAAGAATAAGCGAGTTCCCGCGGGAATTAAAAACCTGAATCCTGAATCAAACAAAAAAAGAATTTTCCAAATAGAGTAATCGGGGAACATGTAGGGGAACATACATAAACAAAAGATTCCGACGAATTGAGATCCTCCTCCTTTTTTGAAGTCGGTTAAAAACTAAACAAAACTCTCAAACTCATAAAGATAGCATTCTTTACTGACGCTAGTGAGGAATATTATGTTTATAGTCAAACTTCAATTTTTGACAGACTGCCAAAACAACCGTCTACTTTATTCGGCAATTGTTAAATGTGGTATTTAACGGCTCACCACGCTCCGTTTGCAATTTTTTTTTATTTCTATTGTTAAAATTAAACTTGTTGCCTCGTGGATTAGTTTAAATATTTCTAATTAAGTGGAATATTATTATCTCGCTCGTCTAAAAATTCCTCAAATACCAGATTTCCATCACGAAAATATTAAAATGGTATTACGTACAGTTAGGTCAACGGTTTATTATGCGTAACGGAGTCATAGACGCGCGAAACGGACAGACGGATGCTCCTCACCTGTGCGTCATATGGAATATGCTCAGAGAAGCTGAAGTCAATCAATATCTGATTTAACTATTCAAACGCTAATTGAACGAGCGAAGCGAAGTTCTCTGAGTCAACTAGCCTACTAGACAGAGAAGTGTGTCCGTCTAAATGTCTGTCAGAGCCCTATAACTTCTGAATTACTGAATATTAGAACGTGAAACTTGGTTGAAAATTCAGTTATATCCTGTACTTGAACAACAAATACTAAAATTAGATAAATGTTATAAAGAAACGAAATTATTTAATTTTAATGCGCCATCTATTAGCATTATTGTGAAGCTTATAATGCTAATAGATGGCGCTGTGTCAGTAAAACAGTTTTATGTCAACTATTATTTTTTTTATTGCGTCTAATGTTAAAAGTTAATTATTACAATATATAATTAAAACTTTTGGGAATTATGGGATATCGCGAGGTCTCAGTTCGGGGCGAACCACTAGTAGAAATTAGAATTTTAATTGAAATTAACTTTTATATTGTAGGTTAGTTACTTTCAAAACGTCATAAATGAGTCAGTCTTTTTAGAAAAATATTCGTTATAAAATCAACTATACTTGTTACAATAAAAAAAAACAAAAATGCAATTATAATACTATTAACTTAAGTTTTTTAAATTTCCTCCACTCTTCCACTCCACTTTCGCAATTATAATATTAGAATGAACATGTATGACACTAATACGCAGAGTAGGTATTGTAAGTGGCTTAAGTTAGTCTATATTTTTCTTACATCTGTGGAAGACGTAGGTACATCAAAATTTTTTCTGCTCAATCTTTTGCATTATTTTTGCATAAAACTGATATTATTTTTTCAACCATCCTGGAGGTATAATTAGCATTAAAATAATATAATACTAACTTGTTGTGTATGTTTGCTTTTCTCGGCGGAATCTTTTCGGAAGCTTTCTGAACCAGTGGTAGAATATTGACTTATGATAAGAGCCACAGGTTGGTTTACATGAAATAAATACTTGATTTATATTTTGAAGTAGACAATTTAATTTTTAAGTATCATTGAACAGGTATTCGAAAATCAATAGGTTTCGGTTTCTCTTATAAATTTTCATTTCGAATGACGAAATGAAACAATCTTCACTTACCATCTGGTGAAAGCGCAGCCAAGCGCTAGTCTATATATATTTAAAAAAAATATCTATAACAATTCAAAGTTATTAACCGAACTCCAAAATTCGTCGGAGTCGTCTTTTTTTATTTTTTATTTATTTTCCCCGATTACTCGAAGACGCCTGGACCGATTTGGAAAATTCTTTTTTCTTTCAAAGGCTCCCAGATGGCTCCATTGTCATCAGGTCAGGATCTGATGATGGTATCCTGGAGAAATCGAGGGAACTCTTCAAATTTTATATGCACAATTGATGTGTGTAGTGGCGTTTGAAGTCGGTTTTGTAAAAAGAATTTCTATGTTTAAATTATTTTTCAGTTGATATTCCTGAAAGCAGTTGGGTTTTTATCTACTATATAAAAATAAGTCGGGTTTTCCTTCCTGACGCTATAACTCCAGAACGCACGAACCGATTTCCACGGTTTTGCATTCGTTGGAAAGGTCTTGGGCTCCGTGAGGTTTATAGCAAAGAAAATTCAGAAAATTTAGGTCCTAGCTCTTCAATCTAAGTCTGTACGCGGACGAAGTCGCGGGGGTCAGCTAGTACTATTTAAATAAAAACATATTGTTTAATAAACCTACTCGTAACTACACGGGCTTTTTCATGGCAACTTCATGTTGTGGGCATAGTATATAACAATATAGAAATCACTCATAAATCTTATCTACGTACTCGTAAAATTATTATTATCAATTTTATCGTAAGCCAAGCTGAAAATCACCTGCTCTATTATTTATGACAAGATTATTTATAATGATTTTGATAAAAATAACATACTTACTAATGTGCTAGGTAGCGCAGCTGACCACGTCGGTTCATCGAACTGTGTTTGAACCCGTGAAATTGGCTGAATGTCATCGCTTAACGTCTAGACGGATGATTATGGAAACAGGCACAGTCATTACGGATAAGTGATATATTATTATGTTTTTTTTTTAATCTTTATTTATTTTATAGGGCTTTTATACAATAAGTATATGACAGCTCCATCGTACTTTTATCATATATCGCTTTCAAATCGACAATCGAAAATCAACAATTAATATAATTAATATGCTTATTATTTATCTATTATTTAAACTTTTTATATAAAAATTAAATAACATTTTGGCTGAAACGGCGCCAAGCGATTTAGCGTTTCCGCACATTAACGCCTCAATAGCCCAACGGTTAAAGGTGCGGACTGAAAACTGTAAGGTCGCAGGTTCGAATCCCACCCGTTGCACTATTGTCGTACCCGCTCCTAACAAAAGATTTCCGCTTATTTGGAGGGAATAGGAGGATATTAGTCAACTCCAGGTTGGCTAATATTTCTTAGCAAAAAGAAAACGTTTAGCGTTTTTAATTCCCTCGGGAACTCTCTTATTTTTCATTCAAGATAAAAAGTGTTATTCCCGGCTATAATCTATCTCTGTGCCAAATTTCAGCCAAATCAGTACAGTCGTTGGGACGTGATTGAGTAACAAACATCCATCCATCCACGCATCCATACATTCAAACTTTCGCATTTATAATATAAGTAGGATTTGCATTATGTTATGCTATTATTTACAACGGAGACCACACAATACAAATAACTCATTTTTTATCCGAAATATACTTGCGCTTTACTACAATCAGTATTGAATAGCACTAATGAGGTCTAAGTTGGAGCGCGCTTGCCTAGGAGATGCCTATTCACTCTTGCCTTGAAGGTACTCAAATTATAGGTGGCAGGAAACACAGATGCTGGAAGAGTGTTCCACACCTTTCACAGTTCTTATCAGAACGTTGAATAAAAGCGTTTCGTTCGAGTAGGTTGGATTCGTTAACAAGCGTGAACATCATCAAAAATTAAACCTCTTCACATAATGTTCTAAGGCAGTTTTGCAAAAACGCTTATCGGCCAAAGGGCCGTCGACACCAAACACGTTAGCCTATCGTTTAGCAATCCATGATTACTAAACCGATATTATCGTGCGATTAATGATAGACCCTTTATCCAATGTCGAAAACCTATACCCAGCTGAAACGACTTTACTGAAACCCAAACCAATGAAAACTCAACACTATCATGTCCTAATAAAGTATACATTTCTTTACGTGGATGAAAATTGTAACAAAATAACGTTACATTTGAAATTGAACTCTATGCTCCAATTATAGAGTAGAATTTAGTTTGTAGATACGTAATGGGCTATGCATAGCCAGTTGTAATTCCCTGAGAGACAATAGGTAGTTGGCGTTTGTATCTCTAGAAATGAGACAATTTAAGGAATAACCAGAATATTAAATACATCACTATGGGACTTTATAAACACTTCGATGCGATTATGGGGTTTCTATGTACTTATCTAAAGTATAATTTCCTTTTGGAAAGTAGGTAGTAAGAAAGTCAATTCCAATATATAGAAAATACGGAAAGTCCATGTCTCTGTCTGTTTGTAACTCTTTTAGTCTAAGGCTGAAATCTATAGGCACTCAGCTCAGACTCAAGAAAGAGTTAAAACGAGGCAGATTTATGGCAGTGCATATTTCTGTCTCGTTTTAACTCTATCTTAAGTCCAAGCTAAGTCAGAGTAAGCCCTATAGATCTTACCATAAAATCGCTCAGAAAAGCTATTTTTGTGTGTTTCTTACAAATGACAAGACGTGAGAACTTAATTTGAATTTTTCAAATAGATTACACGTTAATCTTCTTCTTATCAACTGATAGACGGCCTCAGATAGACATAGGTCTTTTGCGTGGATTTCTACAGGTCTCGGTCTTGCGCCGCCTGTATCCAGCACCTCTCTGCGGCTCGTCTGAAGCTGTCGGTCCATCCTGTGTGGGGTCTACCAATTTGGGACCCCAATCACCATCAGTTATTTAACTATATGGTTATATAACTATATGATTTTATATAGGACTTGGTATGTTGTACATTATTCATCGAAACAGAAGTAAAAGTTCACCGTCGTCAACAATAAGTTTCCTTTGCTACACAAAAATAACAAGAAAATTTTATCTTTGTAAAAGCACTCATATAAAATTAACAATCCAAAGTGAGAACTAACCACTGACGATAAATAAATAATGTTACATGTTTTTGTACTTTTTAGGGCACGAGTGAAGGTATTGTGGACGCCTGTCTGTCCCTTGGTACGGACGTTCACCCTGTCGTCAAATCTATACTTATAATTATACGTATAGATTATAATCTATACTTACAATTAAACTGTACCGGGACGAATTCTTTAAATTAAATATATTTTGAAAATTTTAATCGGAGGATGCTTTATTATCGACACTGAGCCCAAAATATTGCTTTTTGACATTTTAGCGTATCACGCAAAAACTATTGAACCGATTTAACTGGAATTTAGTATAGTGGTAGCGGATACCCCGGGTCAATATATAAAATACTTTTTATTCTTATAAACAATAAGGTTTATCCGGGATAGGGGATGAAAGTTTTTGTTGATTTTGATCCATAACTTCGTCAAATCTCAACTGAATTTGATAATTCTGTTTTTTTTTTAAAGCTGTGCACTATTCAAAATATTTTGTTCAATTTTGCTGCAGATCTACTAAATATTAGAAATAGAGATAGAGGACATAACTTCCCAGATAGTG
Source organism: Hipparchia sbordonii (assembly GCA_038048805.1). Lineage (NCBI taxonomy): Eukaryota > Metazoa > Arthropoda > Insecta > Lepidoptera > Nymphalidae > Hipparchia > Hipparchia sbordonii. The sequence goes on from CM076113.1 coordinate 1,032,297, forward strand.
CCATTGTCATCAGTCAGGATCTGATGATGGGATCCTGGAGAAATCGAGGAAACTCTTCAAATTTCATAGGCACAATTGATATACTTTGTAGTGGCGTTTGAAGTCGGTTTTGTAAAAAGAATTTTTACGTTTATTTGCCATAAAGTTTTAAGAACACCATGAGAAACCGTATATCTCTTTGATCTGAGTTTCTGAGATCTTTTTCAAGGTTTCCTTTCGAATCCTTCATTGACGCTACAAAAATAAAAACCTTTTTTTACCTATTATAATTTTTTTAACATAATATTTGGAGGCGAACTCCATTGAATAAAACTTCCATCGGGGACTTAAGCCCCTTAAAAGTTCCACCGAAACTTCGCAATCAAATTTCAGTATAAGCTAATTGAACTTTGCGAGTCTGAAAAAGCTTTGAACATTTAAGCCTAGTTGATAAGTTTCACTTGCAACTATGCTTAGGGGCTTGTATGGGAAATATGGATGGTCTTTTAGGATCTCTCACATTAACTTGAATACAAGGGCCAAAATGTAATATTATAAAGATAGCTTATGTTAATTATATATTTTTTTGTGTTAACTTACACTTTAAGGATTTACAAAAAAATATCAAAAATTCCGAAGCCGGCGGAATTCGAGCCCACATATCTCGGGAATCGCGCCCTGAGAGTGTTAAGCGTTACACCACGGCCAAGTTGAACCAGACGTCAGCCGTGAAATTAGTGATATGTAGGTATCTTCTTTTTACTCAGTTTTATATCAACTGTTAGCGTCATCTAGTAGCGACACATTACAGTTATCAATCTACCTTTTCAAGACCCCCATATTAGGTACATTACAATAAAGAGATGCCACATTGCTTACAACTATTTTTTATTAAAGTGCTTGAAAGAAATATCCGAATAGATTTATAATATTACATTAAGAGTCATGAAAAAAGGTGATTACACGACCGGAAACCGAGAGATAGGAAATACATTCTGGATGTTGAATACGGGAAATCTTATGGCAAGCAAGGCAGGCAGTTACGCTGTACGATGGAAATGGGTATGTATATTGTATATACCATTTTAATTATCATGAAAGTAAGGGCCATCTTTTGTACCTAGATTTTCTAGTGCAAAGAACTACATTAACAGCAAGCGCCACAATTCAAAGGCCTTTTCATACAAGAGTCAGCCATTATTCACGGATAATACCAAAATTTTCATCACGTAAAAGCTGTAAACCCATATTTTTATTAAAAATACCTAAAAAGTGTAATCCCAAAGGGAAAAACGGACGCCGTGGCAAGCTCCAGTTTTGTTCACCTTTTAGGGTTCCGCTAAATGAATAATAATATAAAAAATATTTTTAAATAATATACCTAAACGTAAAAATTATTTTTACAAAACCTACTTCAAACGCTAATACAAAGTATATCAGTCGTGCCTATAAAATTTGAAGAGTTCCCTCGATTTCTCCACGATTCCATCATCAGATCCTGACTTGATGGCCATGGCACCACCTGGAAAGTAGTTATACCCTTTCAAACAAAAAAAGAATTTTCCAAATCGGTCCAGGGGTCTTCAAGTAATCGGAGAACATACATAAAAAACGATCCCGATGAATTAAAAAGTTAAAAAGGAATATAATGAACTAGCTGATGGTTAGAAGCTAGATGTTTATTAAACATACTTTACCATTCCTTGAGGTTCATTTAGAGGTTATTTTCCATGCCTAAAGGGGCTACCCTTTAGGCATGGAAAATAACCTCTATGATACATCCAACGAATATTTCCTCCCTAGATCCACTAGGTTATGGGTTATCTGTCAGTCAGTTTCGTCCATTTTTGTATAGGAAATAACTACTTGATAAGAACACAGACATCGCGGAAACATTGTGCTAGCTTGGCACTAAGAAAAGCCACTAACCAAAACATGAAAGAAAAATATTTATTTCTTAGATAGCCAACAATCATAAAATCGGTTTGTTAATGAACAGTATAATATGAAAAATAATAATTTAAGCAACTAAAATACGCACTTGTAGCGAATGAAATGTGCATGCCTAAGACTGCACCTGGCTAGCACGTGGACGAGGACCTAAGTCCTTCTTGTTCTGAAAGGAGACCCGTGCCCGGTTAGTGAGCCGATTATGATGTTGATAAAGAACTAACTTGCGGAACCCACATAGCTTTAGTCCGGCTTGCACTTGACCGGTTCTTCTTTAAAATACAGCGTGATCCTTTTTCACACATCCCAATAATGCGATTTCGGTGTACGAGCTAATTGCGACCGCCTCGGTTTTGGTTCCAATAACGTTTATTTTTCATATACGGGGTGATTAAATTTTTTTCTCGTACTGTGTTGCGGTTTGATTGCCGCCCTCAGTTAGATTTACGATCCGCTGAGGGGAAGGCGTGACATATTAATTTCAAATTTTTGACGGCCATAAATAACGGAAATTTATCTCGAATATTTTTTTCTCCTGTACTTTTTGTTATTTAGGTTATGTTTTATTTATCCCTAGGGCCTCAAATATTGAAGATTAGAGATGTTAATCCTCAATTGCCCTACGGTTAAATATGAGGGCTGAAAACTAAAAGGGCGCAAGTTCGAACCCCACCCGTTGCACTATTGTCGTGCCCACTCCTAGCACAAGCTTTCCACTTATTTGGAAGGGAGAGGAGGATAGTAGTCAACTTCAACTTGGGTGATGATATTCTTTATAAAAAAATTACGATTCTTAAGAGACTGTCATGGTAATGATGCAGATTTGATTTTTACAGCAGTAGATCAAGTTTTAATTATCCGAAAAAAAAAAAAACAGCCAAAAATTACATCATAATTCCAAGGGACAATACTGAGTAGAAACATAAAGTAATGGAATTTGTTCAACAAAAAAAATCGCTCTACATATAGGCTAAATTGTACATATGGGCGCCAACATTATTTTATGTTTTGATTATTTAAATAAGTTATAGATAATATAAAGAAGTGAGACATATACTAGTAGTAGAGGAATATTCTGTAAGTACAAAGTATACAACTTTTGTTACTGATGCAATTAATCCTACCAAAACGAAAATTAGTCGTAAAGCCGTAGTAGTAACTTAGTACCAGTAAACTCATATTAAACCTAATAACTATTAAAACCTCCATACATTTAATCATAGCGGGCTATATTAGTTTGGTTGCGAACATAAGCATATTAAAAGGTCGCAAGTTCCTTTTAAGCTTCTATAATTTAAGCTGAAGACGGGAAGGGAGTTATCATATTACTAGAATAGCAAAGACGGACAACATAATTTGACTTACTCGTGCATTTTATCTTTCAGTAAATGACGCTGGACATAGTAGTTCTATCTGTCAATAATAACGATATCTTTGATAAATAAGAAGAAAACTTTTATGGTAATATAAAAAGAGTAAAAGAGATAATTACTGATTATAGAAGAAAACTAAAGAAGTGAAACTCACTGGTCGCAACGTAGCAGTAAGCATAAGGCGCTGCGAATAGTAGTTACCTGTTGCTTAAATCGACAACTCTTTTTATATAATTTTGAAAACTGTGAAGACGTAACAACTCTACTTGCAAGTTTCGGTAATCGCAAGTGTTATGGAAACGTTTAAAAATATAACAGTTTCGGCAATCGAAGTTGCTCCATGTGTACAGCTCCTAAGAGTACTGCCGTACTGTGATTGGCTTAGATTGAATTATGCACACACATAAGGATACCTGTGAGATAAGAAGTGTGAGGAATCAGAGCTCATATTGTGTTCGACGAACAAGTTACATTATCAAACTTGTGTATGATATCTGCAGCTCTATGGTGTAACTAACTCATTGAACACTGCTAAAACTTTGCAGCACAAACTTCGGATATATTCTGCGTATGTAAGTTAAGTTCTTTGTGGACATTAATGGGTGGAAACTTTAGATAGTCTTTGAACCCGAAAGTCATACTCAATAATTTAAAAGTTAAACTTTAAATAACTCAGCGGCAAAAGGCCGGAAATGAAACTTAAAAGTATAACTATAGAAAAGGAAATAAGTCAAGTTTAACATAGCAAATAGATTTAACCTTTTAAAAAATAAAAAAATTGATTTTGACTAGATTTCTGTTAATGCAGAAGATTGTTGATAAATTGTAATATTACCTTTATATACTCGTAATACTAGGTGATGTCCGCGACTTCTTCCGCATGGATCTAGTTTTCAATAATCCCGTGGACTTTAGTGTTCCAAGTCTAAAGTCAAGAAAGACTAAAGTCTTCGAACAGTGCGTGTTGCCAGCTATGACTTCTGGATCCGAAACATGGTCGCTAACTATGGGCCTCAGAAGAAGGCTCAGGATAACTCAGCGGGCGATGGAGAGAGCTTGGAATATCCCTGCGAAATCAAATCAGAATTGAGGAGATCCGTAGGAGAACCAACGTAAACGATATAGCTCAACGAGTCGCGAAACTGAAGTGGGCGGGGCACATAGTTCGAAGAGCTGACGGTCGATGGGGTCCCAAGGTGCTGGAGTGAAAAAATCGAGTCGAGTGGGAGAAATGAAAAAATCGGAGGGAGACTTTTGTCTGGTGGTGGACCATAGAATTATTGCTCGACATAGTGTAAAATGTGGACATACAGTCACAGAATAGGTAGGTACATAATCGAGTCGGAAAATTACGGAAAATTAGTTTCCTCAACAACCGGTGGATGTCATTGCATTAGGAGTTAGGACACTGGACAAAGACGCAAGAACAATAACCTCATAAAAATATTACGAACTTGTTTACACCTAGCGTGACGTGGGCAATTCTTAATTAGTTTACTCACAAGGGCGGGTACATAAAAATCATACATAAATGTCATCCAAATTCAATGTATTTGATCGAGCAACCTATTTGGACTGCCGGTCTATTCTACCAACACTTGAAGCAGTATTATTTCAATTCTGTTTTGAGATGTCATTTAATGACAACCCTAAAGTATTATAAAGACACTAGCGGACGCCCGCGACTTCGTCCGCGTTCTTAAATTGTTGAAATTTTTCTGAATTTTCTTTGCTATAAACCTCACGGAGCCCGAGACCTTTTCAACGAATGCAAAACCGTGGAAATCGGTTCGTGCGTTCTGGAGTTATAGCGTCAGGAAGGAAAACCCGACTTATTTTTATATAGTAGATAGTATGACATATTCTCTATTATCCGTATAGTACGTTTCTCACGAAGTTACGGGGGCTTTACTTGTGGTTACGTCGTGTACATGCACATTGCGTAAGTGTGCGTGCCTATCAGGAGCCTAGGTGAAAGCGGCCAGGCGCGAACAAGCTCTCGCTCACATTTATACAGATACGACACATACACAACCATGAGCCACGAGCCCTCGTGAAATGAAAGAACTTATACATATTTCTATTATATCATTGTTAATGTAGTGAGAAGGGCGATGATCACCCCCCAACTCATTTCATACTTCTGCGGGATCGTCGTTCTAATCTGTTTCAGCATCATTTCTTATTTATTTAATTATTTACATTTAAAAAAATATTGATATACCTTGTTGAACGAGCGAAGCGAGTTCTCTGAGTCAACTAGGGCGCTTGCCTACTAGACAGAGAAGTGTGTCCGTCTAAATGTCTGTCAGAGCCCTATAACTTCTGAATTACTGAATATTAGAACGTGAAACTTGGTTGAAAATTCAGTTATATCCTGTACTTGAACAACAAATACTAAAATTAGATAAATGTTATAAAGAAACGAAATTATTTAATGGCACAGCGCCATCTATTAGCATTATAGTGAAGCTATTAGCTTCACAATAATGCTAATAGATGGCGCTGTGTCAGTAAAACAGTTTTACGTCAACTATTATTTTTTTTATTGTGTCTAATGTTAAAAGTTAATTATTACAATATATAATTAAAACTTTTGGCAATTATGGGATATCGCGAGGTCTCAGTTCGGGGCGAACCACTAGTTTATTTATTTACGTTTCAAAAATATTGAAATAACTTGTCTTATGCGTTGATAGTAGGTATAGGCCCAGGCCAGGCCTAGCGCTGCAACTCCAAGGCCTCATTAAAACATGTTCGGTCCAGTTCGTCGACACAAACAAGTCGTGACCTGCGCTTGCGCCGCGCTCCGAGCTGTCTGCTCGTAGTGCTCCTATTTTTATTATTTCTATAGTCCGCTCACGGCTCAAGGGCTTTTCTCTGACATTTTGAGTGAAGGCCAAGATTATAATGGGGCTATTGAAGAATATTTGCAACAGAACCTTCTAGAATGATGCTATAAATAGCTCAGCGTCTCAGTAGCTTCTAGGCTCTCTAGGTGTCGCTTTAGTCTGAATTGAATTCTCCGCACTTGCTCCATGAACTAGGTAAGTATTAGGTTTTTTTTTAATTCGATGACAAGATAGCCCTTGACTCTCCTAGATCCTCTCCTCATCTCACCTGATGGTAAGTGATGATGCAGTCTAAGATGGTAGCGGACTAACTTGGAAGGGATACAGCAGTGTAAATTCAACCCATACCTCTATACCCAATCGGTTTCTACACGCCATCGTGCTGGAACGCTAAATCGCTTGGCGGCACGTCTTTGAGGGTAGGGTGGTAACTAGCCACGGACAAAGCCTCCCACCAGACAAAGGAGGTAGGTAACTTTAAGTTGACTCTTCAATATTTTTTACTTACGCCTAAACTGAGACAAGGCATGTTTTTAACTAGGTACCTACGCTATTTAAGTAGGTATGCCATGTTGGAAAATATTAAAATAAAATAAATTTTATTTCATTAACCTAGAGGTTGTAATTGGAGTCCACTTATACATATCTACCCTTACTAAGTACTTATAATAATTGGAAATTGCTTATTGCAATTATTCGAACTAGTTAGTGCGAATAATTGTTGGTAGTCCAAAGTCATCACAGATGTCGTCATCATACTGTAATTCATTTAAATCGTAAATATTCTATGCTTCGACCTAGTTTACTTCATCCCACAAAAATCCTAAAGATTAGGGGTATGGGTTGAATGTACACTGCCATACCCCTTCCAAATTTAACCCCCTACCATCTTAGACTGCATTGTTATCTATCATCGGGTGAGATCGCAGTCAAGGAATATCTTGTCATCGAATAAAAAAAATTAGGTAAGTAAGTATTTACAAATCAACACGTCACTGTCTTCTATAAATGCTACCATATTTATTACACAAAATAATAGTGAATATATTTTACTCGTCGTAATTACAGAATATACAGATAGCTTCCCGTTGCTTATCGTTTTGATCTCAGCCAATAAAATCATTAAAACTAAAGTTCAACACTCGTTCCTTATACGCCGCGCCGGGGTAAGGTATTGACCCGATGGTCTTGATTTGCATAAAATTTGTATAATTTTATATTGCCTTTGTTTTATTGTATAATTGCATTTGTTATTAATAATTCTTAACCTTATTTTTTGTGATCGAAGTTCTTAACGGTATGCGTTTGGTCGGCATTATCTTCTCTTGTTGCCTTTCTGCCTTGTGGGCTCAACCGTCATACCTCTACTGGTAGATATAGGTGTGGGTTTATCTTAATAATGATTACTACATAGTGACGATCGCAATCGCCTTGTTTTTGGTTTTTATCAACGTTTAAGGTTTAAAGTATACCTAAGGGTTCGTACACATCTGGCGAATGCGCCTGTTCGCGAAAGAGTTGTGAGTTACACGCGTCCAATAAGTTCGCGCACCGTTCGTGCACCGCCCGCCCGCGTGCGTACAAAACGCGCGCTGTACGTGCGCATTATGCGAGCTTTGGATGTGTTGTAAATTGTAATTAAAGAGTACCACGCGTATAAGAAGCCGGGTGTTAAAAGAGGAGCAAACAGTCAAGAGTAACGAGAATAAGATAGAAAACATAAAATATTGATTAATATGTCGATACTTTGTCCAATTCGCTAACACCCGCGTGCCGCAAGCGTTTTGTGAATTCGCCAGATATGTGCGTACCCTTAGAGATACTTTTATAATATCTAGATTTAGGTACATTTCACGTTAAGAGATCGTTACTCAACGATACTGTTAAGGTATCGCTGGAGAAATAGGTAGAAGGCATACTACTTTTATAGGTAGCTATTGCATCTTAAAGTAGTACATTTATCAAGTGCCTAATCCAGCTCCATATTTCACATTAGTCCGTCCACATTTTAAAGCCGTTGCACCTTCCACCCAGGGGATATTGATACCATAAATCTTTATGAAGTGTTTTATATATCCTCTAAAAGATTTTACCTTGCCCGCTACACTTTCCTGGCGTCATGGTCTGTTTAAATAAAAATTCCCAACAGAACTTTGTTTTTTTAATCGACGACATGACAGTAATCTCACCCGATGGCAAGTGATGATGCAGTCACCAATGATATTTCTAACGTAACTTGAATAAATTTTATATTTTTACAAGCTTTTGTTTTATTTACTTGCTTTATTTAATTTAATGTATGCAAGTATGTCAAACCTGGGTTTTCACAAATATTTTACAGGATACCAAAAAAACATATTTGTGGTAGTCCTTCTGAACTCTTCAGGATCTGTTGATGAATGAATGTTTCGTAAATAAACCAACGAAAGTTTTTATTGGATATATTTATTACTTTACTAAGCTATCTACCATAAAAAATGTTTTTTGGTCTCCTGTAAAATTTTATCATTCACACTTACTAGGTTTTGAAATGGGGCAGCCGTAATGCTCTACGAAGTCTAGGATATTTGACAAAAATTAGTTTTTTTTTGTCAATTCGTCTTTTTGACGTATATACTTATCTCCCGTATGGTCTAGTGGCTAGGATACCTGGCTTTCACCCAGGAGGCTCGGGTTCGATTCCCGGTACGGGAAAACTATTTTAACATTTTATTTTTACAGTTCTTCCATATAATTACCACACCTCGTAATATTCACGATATTACTCATTAAAAATATGTAATTAAAATATATTTTTTTTAAATAAAGAATATGTTTTCCAACATTCCCTCACCCGAAATAAGCTTACAGCTCGTCTGACTAGAAGCGCGTACGATAATAGATCGTGCAAAAATGCAACGTCTGAAGATTGAATGGTTAACCTTTCAGGAGCCCTACCATTAACGTTAAAAGTAGTGTTATTACAATATTGTTTTAAAATGTCATACGCATAATGACGTTCGTATGTTTCTCTATTGAGTAGGTATTTTTTAATAATAAAATCTGTGAAAAGGTTGTATAATAATTAACATTTTATAAGGTCCGGTAGAGAGCTTACTCATTTGCGGTAAATACGACTACCTAGTTGGCATGAGTATGCAATAATTTATTTTAATTCAAAACTAGCCGTTACACGCGACTTCGTGTGAGTGGAGTTGGGTTCCTACCCGATTTTTTAAGCTATTGCATAGCTTCTCGTCGCCCCAGTTCAACAGGGTTCTAAGTGCATCAACGACAGGTTTTGGTAATGGCTAATCAAAGGTTTAAAAATTTGTATTTCTCTAATGATAAACAATTGCATTATAATTTTAGTTTTACCGTATTTAAAATATGTTAAAATTCCTTATTTCATTTTAATTATGTAATAATTTAGTTTTCTTATCATATTTTCAAAACAGTTAGAACCTTGTTACATCCAAAATTCTCTCTCCAAAATTAGCTTTTTCACATAGAACCCCAATTATTAATATTTTTTGTATGAATACGACTGAATTGTATCACTAGAAATAAAAAGTAAGGTTTAAATAAGTGGGCAAGGCCACCAAAATTGTCAATTATATCACAAAAGTAACACAACAACATTTTGTGTTGTCATTACGCAAATCTAACCCAAAAAAGCACATTTTTTGCGTAAAGTTTGTTTCAAAATGGTAATTAATAATGTCAGATATTTTATAAAATTGATTAGAATTTTGAAGAATGCGAATATAAAAAAAAAAAAAATTTAATTGAAGTTTTTGACCATATTTATTAATTATTATCTTCAGGCTTAGGCAATGGTTTATAGAATTTTGTAATTTTTTCTTGCTTGGCAGTTTTTAAAAGCTCCTTCAACACCAACCGTGGCGAAGGCAGCTTCTGTCAAAGGCCGAACCAATACAGCGACAATATCATTTAACAACATACTTTAGGCATAGTTGTAATAAAGTCTATTTTACTTTTTATTAGTACATTTGACGACGCGTTTACAGAGGATATTGGGTTAGATGACTATTGGAATCCTTTTTATTAATATGTATGTTCCGATGTATCAATTAGATCCGCGAATAAAGAAATTTTCAGCCGTGAATATAGGAAATGGGTCACATTTTTTTTATCCGCAAATAGTGAAAACGCGAATGAAGAAAGCGCGAATAAGGAGATTTTGCTGTACTTAGAATCACACATAAAAACATTATTATTTTCATCAATTCAGTTTTATTACCATTATGAATGAGGCTTTACAGATTTTATGTGATACGTAACACAAAAATATGTGTTACAATAACACAAATGTAACACATATTTTATTTTATTTTAGCTTATAACTCGGTAATTTACTATAATAAGACGCTAATGAATACTTTTAATTACACTATGAATACACTCGTTAGCAAATATGGTTTAATAGAAATAAAATATAATTCTAACCTCATTAAACCTTGATTATTGTATTTTTTCAAAACTGACGCGCACATTTAACATCTTCGTCTGGCGAAACAATATGGCCGATTTATTTTTTAATGCTTTAAGGATATTGGAGTAGCCCTATTTTAAAAGCATTTTTACTCATTGGCTCTTTAAATAGTAAGATTGGGGTAAAAATTCGTAAACAAATAAATCGTGACACAAAAATAACGAAATTTTTAATTATATTATATTAATAATTTTGTTAATATCAAGTACTTTTGCGCAGCTATTTTTCGTATAGCTTGGTCAGACATTAAATTTCAATTTTTATACATATAAATAATGTTTACTTTAAAATTTAATTAGTATGACCACTACAAGTTATTGCCCATAATTGGAAAACAAAGTTCTATCTGCCATACAATTTTCACTTAGAACCTTGTGACTCTCAAAATCAGGCAAAATGCAGATAGAACTTAGTTGTTTTGATAATATCTCATTACAGAATGAGAATTTTTGAAAGATTTTTTTACAGAAAGAAGCACAAAAAAAAATTCTACCAGCGTAACCAAAAACCTCGAAAATTGACAAAATGCTAGATAGAACCTTGTTGAACTGGGGCGACGTTCTATCGCGGGCCAGCGTGGAGACCGAATCCAGAAATTCCGTAACAAAAATAACCTGATACGGGACTCCTCTACGGTGAGCCGCTAGATGGCGTTGATAAAAAATGCTATGCAATAGCTTTACCGCGGCAGTCCCCGAGTGCCACACGTCTTTTTTTTTATATAAATAGCGGGCAAACGAGCAGGCTCGAGTCACCTGTTTAGTAATTACCGCCGCCCATGAACGCTTGTAGTACCAGAGGCACCACCAATGCGTTGCCGGCTTTTCAGGAATTTATTGGTCCGCCCCTTGAATAACCCCGTGTAGTAATTAAGTATTATGGCAAACGCAAAGGTAAGGTTTATGATTCTAACAGTCTATGTATTTACGAATATTCCTCCGTAGCACCTAAATTACCGATTTTGATGAATGAGGTGTAGATCGATTCGTTATTATGTTAGGGTGACATAAGCTATATTAATTTATCAAAATCAGTATAACGGGTGTTATAATACATCCAATTTTCCGTAGACGAGTTAAAGTTTTTAAACTTTTTCGTGCACTGGTGTCGTTTTTTTTTTGGCGATATGAAAATTCAAATTCAAAATTATTTATTTCATATAGGCCAACTTGTATCTTACGAGACGTCATGACTCTACCACCTGTTCAGAATGCAGAGAAATGTAGCCATTGTCACTCACCAGTAGGGCTAACATGCGCGCCACGAGAAAATTTTCTCTACACTTTACTCGTGAATCTCTGTAGAGATTCACATAGAGACTACGAGTAAACGTGTAGACAAAACTTTCTCGTGGCGCGCATGTTAGCCCTACAGGACAACTAGGTATACCCATGTAAGCATTTATGTCGAACCTCGATCCGTAGCCCTTTTTTTTTTTTTTTTTTTTTTATTATACAGTAGGGGAAATCCTCATGGACACCCACTCGGGTAGTGCCGGACTCTTACCGGCTAAAACCCCTACTGTCTCCTTGTTGACCGTGTACCCACCTTGCGGTCTAAAACACGGCAACATTATGGTCTTTTTTATGCCTTCAAGGTATAATATCTTCTTCCTTGCTTCTTTTTTCTTCTATTTCTTTTTCTTTTATGACTTTCTCAAAAAAGTCTGCAACAACTTGCCAGTTTTCATTTGAGGCTAACATTTTCGGTATTAGGTTTGCAATGGAAATGTCACCTATTTTGTTTTTAACTACCTGTCTGTAGCTATCCCATTTCTGGCACACAAATATGGTGTGCATTGCGTCATCGGTATCGTCGCAGTACATGCATTCGGCGGTTTGTCTTTTTCCGATGCCTGCAAGGAAGTCCATGAATACTCCATTCCCAGTCAGGCATTGCGTCAATCGATACGACAGTCGGCCATGTTTTCTGCTCGTCCATTTTTCCAGGTTTGGTATTAGTTGGTATGTCCATCGACCTTTAGTTGAACAATCCCACTCTTTTTGCCATCTATCGACTGTCTTCTTTTTGGCGGCTCTAATAGTCTCGGGCTTCTTTGTTTCATTAATGCTTCCTAATTCACACCTTTCGAGAGCTAGCAAGTGGATGGGCGTCAGATTTGCTAGCACTAGCGCTGCGTCTGTGGAGACAGTTTTGTAGGCAGAGCATACCCGGAGTGCTAGCACTCTTTGCGCTTTAAGGACCTGTCTTTTATGCGAGGCAAATTTCATCGCCGGTTCCCAGATAGGAGCCGCATATAGGATTATGGACTGATTTGCCATAGCCAGAGTCCTTCTTTTTCTGTCACTAGGTCCCTTCGTGTTGAGCAGTAACCTACACAGAGCTCCCGCGGTCCTGGATGCCTTGTCACAAGCAGATTTCAGATGCGGGCCAAAGGTGAGACCCCAGTCCAACTTGACTCCGAGATAAGTTACACTGGTTGTAGGGACTACCATCTTTCCTCCACAGTCAAATACCATACCATGAGCCTTTTGTCTTCTGTTGAAAACAACTGCTTCGGTTTTTTCCGGCGCAATTTCCAGTTTATTTTGGCGCATCCACAAGTCAACGGCATGCAGCGTCTCATTGGCTTTGACTACTGTTTCATGTGCATCCCTTGCCGTTATTGAGATTGCCAGATCATCCGCGTAACAGATAAGTTTTACCCCATCCGGAACTTGTATGTCCATAACGTCGTCGTAGAGAATGTTCCACAGGATAGGACCTAGTACTGAGCCCTGTGGAACTCCCCCACTTATTTCTTCAATAACTTTGCTTTCCAATTGTATGTAACGTTTCGTAAAATAGTCCACAATCACGTTTATTATATATTTATTGATGTTCCTATGTTTTAACTTTTGAATTATAGTAGACCATGTGGCTGCATTGAAAGCATTCCGGACATCAACAAGAATCAGGGAATTCCACAAATTTAATCTCTTAGCTTCCTTCGCTGATTGGACTACTTCATTGATGGCGTCCACAGTTGTTCTTCCTGGTCTAAAGCCATGCTGATTTTGATGTAGACCACCATTTCTATCAATCTCTTGCATTAGTCTAGTATTCACGAGTCTTTCGTATACTTTTGCGACGACATTGATAAGGCAAATAGGTCTGTACTTTGTCTGTTCATTTTGGCATTTTTTTGGCTTCTCTATAAGTACAAGTTTTGCAGTTTTCCAGCTGTCAGGGAAACTTCCTTGTTTTAAAAGTTTGTTGAAAAGACGCGCAAAGTACTCCACATTGTTGCAGATAGCTGACTTAACTACTTCTGGTGGTATCGCGTCCGGGCCGGGAGCCTTTTTTATTTTGATCATTTCTCCACATTTTTTTGTTTCGTCTAGAGTAAAAGCGATATTTTCAAAATTCTTTTCTTCTACCACTTCCCCATTTAATTTTCCTTCATATGACGAAGTTATAAATAGGCTTTTAAAAATGTCTCTTTTTTGTTCTAGGGTTAGATGTGTTTTTGGGTTTGCAATTTTCATTTGTCTTTTTACAATTTTATAAGCATCACCATATATATCAGTTTCAAGGCCCATGCAAAGGGCATCCCACGCCTGTGCCTTAGATGCAGCTATAACTTTTTTCAGGTCCTTTTTAGAAGTCTTATACTCCTCATTCAGTTTTTCTCTCTTTTCTGGCTCTTTACATTTCTGAAAAGATCTCCTTTTTTTTCTTGTTTCTTTAATCTTTTCTTGTACAGTTATGTTCCACCAGTATGGGAGTTTGTAGTCATTATCACATTTCACACGACTTGTGCTTTTCTTATATGCGCTACTGAGAGCTTTCTGACACTGTTCATAGTCAGCTTCTTCCTTATCTGTTTCTCTTCTAAAGTGAGTGTTAAAGTCCTCTAGATTTGTCTCTCCATAAATAAATTTAGGTTTACTTTCCCCTCTCCTTTTATAAACGTTCGTTAAAATAAATTTATGATCACTCATTGACTCTTCTTCTAAAACAGACCATGTAATGTTTTCATTGGAGGTGCATCCATCTACTATAGTTATGTCAATATAAGATTTCCCATTTTGTTTAATACAGGTGGGCTGCATGCCATTATTTAATATTACAAGATCTAGCCTGTGTATCCATTCCAGCAGCTCTTCACCCTTCTTATTTGTTCGCGTTCCACCCCAGCAAGGATGTTTTGCATTTAGGTCTCCTGTGATTATAATTTTTTTGTTTCTTCCTTGGGCCTCGACGATATCGCTTTGTATTACGTTTAGATGGTTTTTAAACTCCTCCAGTGTGCATTTGTTAGGGCTTAGGTAGATGCTGTATAGTGCAGTGTTTGCTGTTTCTATGCACACAAAACCCTCGGCTGCTCGGTAAGTTCTGACCTGATATTTTCTGCTAAAATTTACAATCATAGTATCTCCGCTGACATCACTGTAGCTATGCTTTCCTCTAAGCTTACATACTGTAATATTTGGTTCACTGATGACGACAAAATCACATTTTCTCTCTGCTGCAACTACGTTAGCCATATCATGTGCGCTTACACTCCTGTTTGTGTTTATTTGGAGAACTGTGAATGTTCTAATTTTTTCTACGGTCTATATTTTTCCTCGCTGTATTGAGAGCTTTTTGGAAGGCTTTACACCTGCTCCCACCAGCAGCGTGCCCCTGTTCTTCACAATGTGGACAGTATGGTTCTTCTTTACAATCTTTCGCTTTATGGTCATCTCCATTACATTTGTGGCATTTTTGACTCCTGTCTTCTCCATTGCATCGGGCAGCCCTATGATCGTAGCCCCAGCAGCGGTAGCATCTTAATATCTCTATTCTTTCCTGTATATGACATATATTTAGTCCTATTCTGAGTTTCTTTAGGTCCAAAATTTTTCTGCAATCTGTCTCTTCCATCCAAATCGTAGCTGTCTGGTTTCCATTCTTCATCGGTCGTAGTGCTTTAATTTCTATCTGGTCTTGGTGTAAAATTAAGTTTGTATTTATTATTGCTTCTCTAATATCTTCTTTCTCTGTGGTTGCGTCTAGATCTTTGATATGCATGAACTTCCTTTTCATTTTATTTTGTACCACTATATTACAGCTTTCGGTGATTCTATTTATAACCTTCTCCTTATCCACCGTGTCTGAGACTTTGACCAGTACTTTTCCTGAGTTTGTTTTCCTTACTCCTTTTATATACTCCAAGCTGTTACTATCCTTCAAACCTTCTTTGAGCTTTTTAACTGTCTCTGCGTAAGTAGCTGTCTCTTTAATTAGTATGATATTATCTTCAGAGCTGAATTTCTTCTTTTCTTTATAGTCATTATTTTTCTTTCTTGTTCTAAGGTTTACTTTGAAGTCTGTGTCTTGAAAAGTAACCTCCAATATCTTCTTCATATTATCTGGTCTTATTGCTTGTGGAGAAACTATTGTTAACTCTCGCTTCTCATAGTTTGCGCTTATATTTTTAAGTTCTCTACATAACTGAAAAACATCGTGCTGAGAACCATCATTTGGTTTTGACGGGTTATAGAAAAAAGCAGTAATGTTTTTCTCTTTCGTACATTCACCATCAGCGGTTTTATATGTAGTACTTTGCTTAACTGTCGTATAACTTCCTCCTTTGCATTCTGTTTTTTCACCCTCTGCAAGTTCAGGATGTCTGTTTAGGATTCTTTTCCCCATTCTCGTTTGTCTTTCTTCATCGCAGAAGTATACTACATTTTCAGCTATGTCTTTGAACGGGTCACCATGGTCAATTCGAACACTTTTAAAACTATCTTCAGTCCATTCTAGGTCAACAACTTTTATGAACTCTTCATATTTACTTATCTCTGTCGTGTTTAGGTTAAATTTATCTACATTATTGGAGCATTTACAGTAATTGTTTCCTTTGTTCTTTTCTATTTCTTCAAATCTTTTTTCATAAGATAATTTGAGCTCTTCTAGTTCATTCTTTAGCTTAGAATATTTATTTTCTTGTGTTTCTCTATACTCCTGCAATTCCTTCTGTAGTTCTTGAATTTTATAACTATCGTGTTTGTACCGTGTGATTGCCTGTTTAGTCAAACTCGTCATTTCCATTGCAAACTTCTTTACTTCTTTGTGTACATTTTTGTTACCCCTTATAAAATTATTTAGCTCATCTGTCCTTTTCTTTAATTTAGCAAGTTCTATCGATGGCTGGATTTCATCTATTTGTATTTCAATCGGGCTCGATACTTTCTTTCTCTTCTTTGGGCGGTCTTCTGACGTCGGAGTCTCTTTCTTGTTCTCGCTTTTTGGTTCCTCTGTGTCCATATGTTGACTATCTTCTGGTGTCTGATAATTCTGAAACTTTTCCACTACAGGTGGCGATCTTCGTATTGTGTCTCTCCTTTCAAACGGGTTTATCAATTCTTCCAGTTTTTTCTGCCTGTCAATTTCCTTGTCTAGATTTTCGTCTCCTTGTGCAAAGCGATAGTTGCCCGTAGCCCTATCGCGGCGTGATTGAAGGACCAACCAACATATAAACACACTGTCGCATTAAATAGTAGTCATATTACTGAGAGGTGGTTATTTCGGAATACAGACGGACACCTCAGTTTTATTTATTTGTATGGATTATTTTGTAATGCTTCCGTGAGTAAATACAATATGTAATCTAATAAGGTAATACAACGCATTACAACGAAGGTTATATGCTCAGCAACTCATTACCGGAGTGTTTATATGACTGTGGGTTCAATAAAAGCGATTTAGTAGCTTTTATTTTGCAAGTTTACGGCGATTATCTCTTGTTTTTATATACCAGCTACATACTTAATTATTTATTTACTTAATAACAGGTTTTTTTATACATATCTAAGTATACGTACAAGATTTTACACCCGATTTCGTTCGCATGGAGTTCGCTCCTAGAAATGGAACCCTTATTTTTCCATCCCACGCTCTAAAAACCAAGGATCTAGATCTAGGTCTAACCGTATACATGCTAATATAATTAAGTCGATCTCTTGTGCTTTTCTCTGTTGCTGCGTGATTGAGGGATAAACCAGCAAACAACCAAAATTTTGCATTTATAACAGTTAATATCTAAGTAACTTTTGCCCAATAGGCTTATATACTACTAAACTATAATGTACATTGTACATATATATTTTGATAATAAAAATAGTAAGTATATATACCGCTCTAATCAGTACAGTACTTAGTTCGCAGAGAGCGATAGTGCCTATTCTGGATTTGAACCGGCAACTACGTGGCAAGAATAATCCAGTTCGCGACAGCTATTATAAATACAGAGGCATTATCCAGTCATTAAGTTCATAAATAAACATCAGAGTGGAGTGATTGATAATTGTTAAGTGGCTTGTTTTTGCAAAATGGGTCACCTTAAAACCTTGGATCTGCTAAAAATGAGTCAGTCAAAGACTGTATACAAAATTATTAAGATAATAAGCGGATACGTACGCTTTGGTCACGATCCAATTGACAATGATCGGCCGCGCGATCTGAGTGATGTCTCTTCAATGAGTCGATTTTTTTGAACATCGATAAACCAAAAAATAACAAGGATCGTTTGGTAGCCAACATTAAAAGAGGCGAGGGTTTAGGCGAGAAGTGATCCTTCGCTATGATGTGAACGTCATAAAACACGCTCATTTTAAATAAATTGTCATACAGACGACCGTCTGAAATTACTGAACCTAATTCACGCTTTCCTTTAGTAATATTACTCGTTAGAACGCTATGGTCAAATTATATGGATATTATCTATACAATACCTATTTTCTTTTATACTACTAAAAATATTATAGGTACTTTTTTATAGCATGCTTTTTCAAAATGCTTCTTTAAGTTTCAAAATTGTGAATGTCGAAATAGAAGAAAAATAAGCGTTAAAAATGACAATGATTGGAATCTTGAAGTACAAGGTGATTCGAAATAATAAGCAACCATTATTTTGATATTTACATTTTCCTTCCAAATCAGCGTTAATTTTGGTATACTAATATTGCAAGGAGTGAAGACTGAACCGTCGACCTCTAGGATTTCTTTAATTATTAAACTGTTGTGCTATAAAAACAGATCTCCGATCTGTTGCAGGCTGTATTCTTTTAATTTATCTGACAAGATCTTTATGTGATAATTTAAAAACAGCGATAAATCCATCTAATCCCTTCACTATTGCCGACTAACCTTTACTCGGTTGTATTTTGCTTTTGCAAGTTTAATCATGCTTCGTGGCCGCTCGTGACGCAACGTTTCGCAAGCCTAATCATTATTTTATCTTACAAATTGTATTCATGTTGGTACTGTCGACTGTCGATATCTTTAGTTGCTATCAAGCGTGCCCCGTATCGATAACTGAATTTATCAAATTATTTATCATCACTAACTTTAAAAGTAATTGTGGTGTAATGCAAGGACAATTCAAATGATTTTTGGTACGAAATTAATGTTAAAAGTTGAATTTTCACTTCTTCTATTTTATGTTTGATTAATAAATTCTCTTTCTTTGCAATGAGCTTTTGCCTGCGATATCATTCATGTAATTTAGCCTTTCACTAATCCCGTATGAATACTGGTTTTCGGTATAAAAGGTAGCCTATATCAGTTCTAAGTCCTTAACTATACTCATGGAAAAATTACGTCGATGCTCCATTCCACCAACAAATAAATACACTTTCGGATTTATAATATTAGTAGCGATAGAATAACTTCTAGATAGTTCAGAGAGATGTTTCGAGATGGATCGAAAACATCTAAGGCTTAATAAATCAGCATAGTTTTAGGATAGGTATAGGCTTATTATTAAAGTTGGTTCTGATATACTCTCGTCTAGCAGGAGCTTTTGGTAGATTACTTACAAGTAAGAAGTTTGATGTTAGTTTATGTCTGCTTAGCTGCATACTGCCAATAAACAGGTTTGGTAAAGGCGATGTTGAAGTCAAAATAGGTACGACCCACGCATTTGTTGTACCTCTTTCAGCTAATCTAAAAAAATACACTCCTATAATAAAGTAAGTAGGCACTACACATTGAGCTGTCATTACCTACTGTACGTAACACACTGTAGCAGTTACAATTTCACTTTTTAATTGGTACTTAACTCTCTTTGCGTCGTATTCCTGATTACTAGGGTCAAGACCTTTTTTACTTACTTAATTACAAAGGTAATGCTTAGAAGTTTTCTTGGGATAATAATGAGATTAGTTTTCATATTTTTTACACACCTACTTCCAACTTACTTCATTTCAGTAGGTACTGCACTTCAGTAGGTATGATTTCGAACTCTAAGTTTTAAAGTTATTATATATAATGTTAGTGATAATAACGGGAAGGTGAAACAAACCAAGAAGCGAAAGTTGGTCTGCCAAATTCAGCGTTACACTTAATTAGCCTTTTATTTCAGATACAAAACACATTCATGTTTTACAAAATTCAATTAAAGAACAGTACTTACTTGCCAACAATAACAATACTTATCTGGTTTTTAAATAACAATATTAGTTCCCACATGATTTGTATCTGTTTGCCATCTGGCAGAGGCCTTCTTGATCCCTTTCCACACATCTCTTTTCCCTTGCCTTGCTGGTCTTTGCCTGCTATCTTAACTATTCTATCTTCCCATCTGATTATTTTAGGTTGTCAAAGTGTTACCATTTCGCCCTATACCTACTTACACAGTAAATAAATTATATGTAGGATCGCAATTATGTATAAAACTGCCAATATAAAATATCCTTTCACAATAAAATACATATATTGCAATCAATAAAGGGAATTACGCAACCATTACTCAGAGAACAAACGACGCGTACTATCATACGATTATTATTTTTATTTATATGCCTATTGCCAAGTAAGAATATTACAACTGCAACCCATACTTTAAAATCCGTTGAAGATTACGCTCCAGCTTGTACAAATGTAACATTAATAAAACAGGCAATGGATACAAAGCAGAAGCAAAAGACTTAAGTTCAGAAATGGAAATGATATCATAGTGGATGCCGTTCTTATACATGTCCCGACTTGTTAAAGGTGACACGCATGATGACCAATAGGTGAAGATTTATTTGCGTGAAAGGATTAAAAATATTTAATCAGGCAATTCAAAAGCTGACTAACCGCCTGTTGTTAACACTGCTGTCAAATCATGAGTTAATCATTACTTTGCAAAAAGGCTCTGGAGATGTGGTGCTGGAGGCGAAAGCTTGGAGTTTCATGGAGTTCAGAATTTTGCTGCCTTTAGTAGAAGAAAAAGGATGATTATTATTACTCAATAGGGTTACAATAGCATAAATTCTAGTCATATCAAATGATGATTGTTATGACTAGAATTTATGCTAAGTATATTATGAATTTACTAGTTGATTCCCGCGACTTCGTTCGTGTGGATTAAGGTTTTTTAATGCCGCGGGAACTCTCTTATTTTCCGGGTTAAAAAGTAGCGTATATGTTATTTCAGACTATAATCTATCTCTGTGACAAACAGCCAAATCGGTTCAGTTGTTGCGACGTGATTGAGTAACATGAGTAACAAACATCCAATCTTTCGCATTTATAATATAAATAGCATAATAGGAAATGATAGGATTTATGAATTTACGACCATATTAGGTTGTGGTAAAACTGCCAGCAGTGCATAATATCGATCAATAGACGCCTTAGCAGTAAGTAAATATGTAGATAAGCGTATTTTTCTAAACCGTTAGTTAGTTTATCCAACTAAGGAAAGATAAATGTGGTTTTAAATCGCATCCAGCCATGCACGAGACAGCAATGCTTAATTAAATGAATCTCAATTTGTTTTGATTCCCTCTAATGTATTTACTCTGCGTCAATGTGTAGAGTTCCTTGCTGATTCTTCTAATTAAAAATAACATTCTGTACATTCAATACCAACAGATTTCATTTAATGATCTGCTGTGGATTTTAAGATTTCGGGTTCGATTCCAACTTTAGACAGAATAGTTGTGTATTGGATTTTTAACCGAATTCAAAAAAAGGAGAAGGTTTTCAATTTGTTGCAATCTTTATGTATGTTCCCCGATTACTCAAAGATGTTTGGACTGATGGGGAAAAATCTTTTTTATTTGAAAAGATATACTTCCCAAGTGATCCCATGGTTATCAGGTTAGGATCTGATGATGGGATCCTCGAGAAATCGAGGGCACTCTTCAAATTTTATAGGCACACTTGATACCTATACTTCATACTGGCGTTTGAAGTCGGTTGTTTTTTAAAGAATTTTTATGTTTATTCTAACAATATTCAGAAGCACCCGGAAGTTGAGAAGTTTGCAGTGTTACTGCTCGTGTCGTGTGTCTCATCTCTCTTTAGTGGTGCCGGATGGTAGTTCTATCGGATTATGAGAGTGAGGGAATAGAATGCACCTAAGCGTGTACACTTCTATTAAAAGTTAGCCAATTAAATTCCATTGAAACCCGAGACAGGTCCCTGATCTTAGGGGCAAGTTATAATACACCATTACACATCTCTCCATTTGAATCACCTTGCCTTCTATGCTCTCTATTTATCTCCGACTTGGTGCAAATCGGGTCTTAATACCAAGAACAGTGTAGCACGTGAAAGCAGAAGACTAAGTAGCAATGCCAAAAAAAGGGAGTGGACAAAATAAAAAAGTAATATTAATTTTGTTTAAAGTAAAACTGAACCACGTGAGATTTCCGTAAAACCGATTTCCTCGTATCCGATAACATTACCTTAATAGAATTAAGGCTCAAACACACGATGCGTCACGGAATTGTATTGTAAAATTTGAAAGTTCTAAAATCCTTACTAGTATTACAAATGCGAAAGTGTGTTTGTTTGTTGGTTTGTCCTTCAATCACGCCACAACAAAGCAACGGATCGTCGTAGTTTTTTGCATGGGTATAGCTGAGGACTGGACTGGACTTTTTATCACGGAAAATCAAAGATTTCCCGCAGGATTTTAAAAACTAAATCCACGCGAACGAAGCCGACTCTTAAATCGGTTTTTACGTGGCAATTGTTGCGGAGCGCTAAATCGGTTGGCTTTTTATTTATTACTAAGTCTCCGCTGTCCGTCCGTCTGCCTATCGGCGAGCTCTATCTTCTGAATCATAATATATAGGTAGGCCTATTTCGGATTAAAAAAAAAAATAGGTAAGTACTTGAAATTTTACACAGAATGTGTATTTCCATTGCCGCCGCGCTGTAACAACAAATAAAAAACGTTGAATTTTCCGACGTTTTCTGCTCCAACTTAATAATCTCTGTTGTAATGGCACAGAGAATCCTTCGTGTGCAAGTCCGATTCGCACTTTTTTTTTTTTTTTTATTCGATGACAAGATAGCATTTGACTGCGATCTCACCTGATGGTAAGTGACGATGCAGTCTAAGATGGTAGCGGGCTAACTTGTACTTGGGCGGTTTATTGGGATAGTAACCAGCCAAAAAAAAATCACAGAGAAAACGCTGCGTCTGTTCAAGCCTAAACAACCCAAAATTTGCAGGATCACGCCATTTTTTATGCGAAAACCACCTGACCACAACCTCGACTAAAAGCCGATTCTTCACACACAGAATACCACAGGGCATCCTGTGTCAACGACCACTACTTACTGAGTCACCGATGTCCGTTACCAATGAGTAAGAATTAATTAAATGCCGAGAAAACGATAAAATTAACACTCCGCGCTCGCTACTTGGTCGATAAGACCCAGTACTGAGGTTTTCTAAATTAAACCGGCCAAGTGGGAGTTGGACTCGCACACGAAGGGTTCTGTACCATCGAAACAGCGATTGTTAAGGTCGAGCAAAAATTACCGAAAAAATCACGTTTGGACCACCTTTATTTTTTATTTTATTTTTATTTGCACCCATTGGATATGTAAATCTAAAAATGGGGTAATGATGGCTCATCACCTTAACCTGTAGCCTTGAATACCCAATAACATATATTGTAGCTGCAAAAACCTACACGGCGTTTGAAGTGTTATTAACGAAATTGCAATGCTCCGTTCAGCTTTAAGAACAGACTTGAAAATGACTTCCAAGATTAGGTTACCGTTAGGGCTCAGGACGCTTCGCCGAAAATCGACGATTTAGGATTTGTTTTAGTCATCGAGCCTTACGTCCAGAAGCAGACAAGTCAGTACTCCTAAAAAGTTCTGGCGTTATACGCGAAAGAACAAATGAACTAGCCGAATATTCTGCCACTCTCTCACCTATTCTGATGAGCATGCAGCAGA
Source organism: Hipparchia sbordonii (assembly GCA_038048805.1). NCBI lineage: Eukaryota > Metazoa > Arthropoda > Insecta > Lepidoptera > Nymphalidae > Hipparchia > Hipparchia sbordonii. The sequence continues at coordinate 1,056,128 of CM076113.1, forward strand.
ATATGCAAGATAGTCTAGCCGATTTTAAGATGTATGGAATGGATCTAGGGACAGATATAAAATCGTTAAAGCGTAGTTCCCTAGGACTTCATATATTATGTATACTGACGATGTCTAAGGGTCATAAAGAAACCACTGATCGATTATTTACCCACATATCTATTTGGATCAAAAAATGTTAAAATAATCCCACAAAAATATTGTACTTATCACTAGTTAGTAGATATTAAAATAAATTAAAATAATAGCGCTTACAAAGAACCTAATTATTTGGCCATAATATGCGTGTGTGGGTGGGTTTGTCTCTTACCTACGAACCTGATCATAGAATAAATAAATAAAATAAAAACTCTTATTCAGCAAAAAAATTCAAGAATATGTAAACTAAATTGACACAATTTTATCTTCCCAAATATTTTATTTGACCTATTGGTCCAGTTATTTGACGAAAAGGAACGGTGCATTTAAGCGCTATTTAGCATACTTGCAAAGGGTAATTATACTAGAGGTCAGGGGCCTCGTTGCTTTTTGGTTTTAGTTTATAACTGTTGTTTGGAATTATGGCAACGACGGGTCCGCAAACATGTTCATGACAGGACTCGAGATAAAAGATTTGATACGTTATTTATGAAGGTGTGCGATTGGAAATAATAGGGTTTGAATATAGCCGATACTTGAGGCGATTAACTTTGTTTTTTACCTACATAAACCTATACAGCGTGTTTTGACTGACTTTACTAAATAAGAGAAATCTTACAATAACTTTCAAATACCTATTCAATGATACCTCACTCAATATAGTTCGTCGACTTTCATTTTTTTCTTTTTCACAACATGGCGTCTGGTTATCGTCATATTGAAATTTTTTATCGGTTTTCTCGTGAGTTTGACAATTTTTTTTCCAGTTTTATTAATTATTGTACTAATCTATTCACAAAGTTATCTATATATATAAAATTCAAAGTCCTGACTGACTGACTGACTGACTGAGATATCAACGTACAGCCTAAACTACTGAAGTTAGGAACTTGAAATTTTTACAGTTGGTTCCTTTTATGACGTAGGCGCACACTAAGGAAGGATTTTTGAAAATTCAACCCCTAAGGGGGTAAAATAGGGATTTGAAAACTCGAACTTAACGTGAGCAAAGCCGCGAGCAAAAGCTAGTCGTTAACATGTCCCTTACACTCTGTATAATATACTGAAGATTAGTATAAATAAAAGTTTGTATAGAAAATAACAGATAAGCACGTATAAATTATTACTGTAAAATGTATCAAGCAAGTGAGGAATAAAGTACCTCTATATAGCGTTGCCAGGCGTCCGGATAAAGCCGGACATAGGTAGGCTTTTTGATTGCGAGTCCGGCCAAAATAAACGGTGTCCGTCTTGTCCGGCTTTTGTTAGGCTTTTCACATTTCGCTAACAAGCGAGCGCCGAGCGTGGCCTAGCGATTTTACATACAATTTTTTTGTCGTACCTATTAATACTGAGACAAAATCCTCAATAATATAGGGTGTCCGGCTTTTTTACCCAAATGTCCGGCCAAACTGGCTGGTCTGTCCGGCTATTAGGTTTGGCGACCTGGCAACCCTACCTCTATAATATTACAAACTCACGTTCTGCCATTATATGCCAAGGGCGAGCGATGCGATCTGTCTTATGTCAGCTAATAACACCGCTCAGCGCAAACCCTTTCAAAACCAGAGATTAGTGATCTTGTATAACACCGAACATAGCTACTTTGTAAATAGCCGTGAGCCTCTGTTTTCTGACTGACAGGCTGCCATTGAAAATAATTTCAAAATAACAATTTTTACTATAATTTTAATAATATTTATTATACTAGCTTTTGCCCCCGCGACTTCGTCCGCGTGGAATTAGATTTTGGGGTAGAATTTTCAAAAACTGTGACACACGTACTTCTTTATTTTTAACTGAAAGCTCAAATACCAACTTTGATGGAAACAGCTTGAAAAATGACGGACTTTCATATAAACTTCCATCCCCTATTTAAACCCCTTAGGGGTGGAATTTCCAATAATCCTTCCTTAGTGTGCGCCTACGTCATAAAAGGAACCAACTGTAAAAATTTCAAGTTTCTCACTTCAGTAGTTTAGGCTGTGCGTTGATATCTCAGTCAGTCAGTCAGTCAGTCAGGACTTTGAATTTTATATATATAGATAAACTTACTAGTGGATGCCCGCGATTAGCGCGCGTGGATTTAGTTTTTAAAAATTCCGCGGGAACTCCTTGATTTTCCGCGATAAAAAGTAGCTTGTGTCACTTTTCCGGTCCTCAAATATACCATTGTAAAAAATAACGTCGATCCGTTGCTTTGTTGCGGACAAGCCAACAAACAGAACACACTTTCTCATTTCTAATATTAGTAAGGAGTAAGAATAATCAACATTGGACTGGCTGCTTCTATACAAAATGACAGCCTAAATTATGGATTAACTAGAAGCGCCACTTTCGACATACGAGTGTCTTTTTATCCCGGAAAATCAAAGATTTCCCACGGGATTTTAAAAACTGAATCCACGTGGAAGAAGTCGCGAGCATCAGCTAGTAGATTATATATAAATTATATATTATATATTTGCCTGCCTGTCTTAACATGTATTGGATTGTATTTATTTGTATTTGTATTGTATTGTACTTAGGAAAATTCATCGTGGAAGCACTGTATACATAGCATAGTTTCATTAACTATTGTAAAATTTTTTTTTTTTTTGAAAAGAGCGACCGCCGCGTTTCTTGCTGCCTCTTCTCGGCGGGAAAGGCATTCCGAACCAGCAGTGGTATTCATTGACGATTCAAAAGTGCTTGTAAAAGTTTATTTGAATTAAAAATATTTCTATTTCTATTTCTATAAAGGTTAGTGAGGTAGTATTACAATTTATAACGCAACTAGCGGACGCCCGCGACTTCGTCCGCGTTCTTAAATTGTTGAAATTTTTCCTGAATTTTCTTTGCTATAAACCTCACCCGAGCCCGAGACCTTTCCAACGAATGCAAAACCGTGGAAATCGGTTCGTGCGTTCTGGAGTTATAGCGTCAGGAAGGAAAACCCGACTTATTTTTATATAGTAGATAATTGATGGATTGTTTTCCGTTATCAGCGTTCGCCCAGTTTCCGCGATGCAGCCGTCACCGTCACCGTCACCGTCAGCCGTCAGCCGTCACCGTCAGCCGTCAGCCGTCACCGTCAGCGCGTTATCAACAAGGTCGCCCGCATCGCCACTCGCTGTGCTGTCGCTAATCGCTCGCATTTCTTTCCTGTGACTTTGTTTTGTTGTGGAATATAAGTAGGTACCTCACTATTAAACTGCCTCGATGATCTAGTGGTTAGCAAGTTAAACCGCAGATGACGAAGCGCCGAGTTAGATTCCCAGGTCGGATCAAAATATTTTTTTTTTAATACTTTATAGGCACACGCTTGACCAGTATCACACGTGATTATGTGGTCTAAGGTGTAACGCGTTTGCCTAGAAATGCCTATTCACTCTTGTTTTAAAGATACCCAAATTGTACGTGTTAGGAAACGCAGATCTTGGAAGAGCGTTCCAGACCCTAGCCGTGCGGATCAGGAATGAAGACTTAAATCAATTTGAGTTTTTCTGTCAAGGCATTCTTGGTAGTAGTCACCTTCGTGCCTCGGAGAGTACGTAAAGCCGTCGGTTTTAAGCCTGCTATGGTCTTCTCTAATTGATTCCATCAGTGAAACGATCGCAATGACTTCTGATTGGCTGGTGCTCCCACGCTATTGGTTAAAATACATTGATGCAGCAAGAACACCATAAATTCAGCCAATCAGCAGTCAATGCAGTCGTTACTCTGATGCAATAAATACAGAGTACCACAGCAGATCTCTCTCAAGTTGCTTCGAATTTCCGGCCCGGAATATGAGACTGAGGGAATAAAGGAGTACACCTATGTTTACGCACACACTTGTGCTCTATAATACACATATAACGGGCCGATGGCTCATCTCTGTGGAGATTAGCTGCCTTGGCCAAATTCAGTCGGACAGACATCAATAAATAGTGTGTAAAAACACATTTAATAAGTAGAGGTTATTACACAATTAATGAATTCCTTAATGACAAAGTTGCTTGGAACCAATCTGCTTGGCTTCAGCTGTCCACAAGATAGATAAGCTACATACTGTAACATTTTTTTGTTTTGAAAAGAGCAACTGCTGAGTTTCTTGCCGGCTCTTCTCAGCAGAATCAGCATTCCGAACCGGTGCAGTGGTAAATTCTCGACTTGTCATAAGAGCCACAAGTTGGCCTACATGAAATAAATAAGTTTGAGTTTGAGTTTCAATATACACACTTAAATTATGATTTAAGTTAATGATGTAATCTTATGTAACCTATGGATTACATAAGATTACATCATTACTATCATTCAATTTTATTGTATTAAGGTAGGTGTTGGAACGTTTGACGTCACAAATATATACAACAATATTATTTTTATTGCTCAATATCTATGACTGTAAAAATTTGCTTATCTCAATTTTTAAGACATTTTATTATACGAGTATTTTGGCACATTTCTTCATCTCCCGTATGGTCTAGTGGCTAGGATACCTGGCTTTCACCCAGGAGGCTCGGGTTCGATTCCCGGTACGGGAAAAACTATTTTGAAATACCCGGTAATATAGTAATTATTATCATTGGTACAACTAATTGTATCTTTTTTAACTTTTTATTTATTCACTAGACGATGCCCGCGACTTCGTCTGCGTGGATCAAGGTTTTGCAATTCCCACGGGAACTCTGCAATTTTTCGGGATAAAAAGTAGCCTATGTCACTCTCCGGCCCGTAAATTACCCCTATGCAAAAAATCACAGCAAGCCGTTGCTCTGTTGCTGCGTGATTGAAGGACAAACCAACAAACCAACAAACCAACAAACCAACAAACCAACAAACCAACAAACACACTTTCGCATTTATAATATTAGTAGGGATTAGTAGGGATTAATATTCACAGATTTATGAACTTCCACGCTTAAATCTTTAAATTGCGGAAAATTTAAATGCAACTAACTTCTTAATTTTTAAATGTCTAAAATTAAAAAGACAGTTTTGTTTATTAATATTACAATATCATTGTGGTAATTAAAAATAGAATAAAAATAATTAAAACGTATATTGATTCTTTTTCCTTTTTTTTTTAATTAGAGATTTAATTAAGACTCCCACTGAAAAGTAACGATGCAATTTGCAATTATAACGCCACAAATATAACGCAACTGATGCTAATTTAGTTAGATTTAGTTTTGCTTTGTTTTCTTTTTTTGTAATTGTGTTTTTTTATTTATTTATTTCAAAACAACAAATTTTTTACAAAATATTACAGCTTGGTGTAACCATAAACTCATTCTAGTTTTTCCGTACGCCATCAAGTTAAAAAAGTCATGTTGATCAAGTTAAAAATATTTCTTCCTTTCTTCCATCTCCTTTTTTTTTATTTGATGACAAGATAGCCCTTGACTGCGATCTCACCTGATGGTAAGTGTCGATGCAGTCTAAGATGGTAGCGGGCTAACTTGGAAGGAGTATAGCAGTGTAAATTCAACCCATACCCCTTATCGGTTTCTACACGCCATCGTGCCGGAACGCTAAATCGCTTGGCGGCACGTCTTTGACGGTAGGGTGGTAACTAGCCACGGCCAAAGCCTCCCACCAGACCAGACCAGAGACAATTTAGAAATTATAAATTCCTAAACTGCCCCCGCCGGGAATCGAACCCGAGACCTCCCAGTTATAAGACCACAGCGCTCACCACTGCGCCAGGGAGATCTCGCGGGCACCTCTTGAACTACATTGGATAGCCGAGTCTAAATTTTAATGGTGTGTATAATTCACCAAAGATCGTATCGATCTTAATGTAACGGGTGTGCAATAAAACGTAATGGTTTGTATATTATCTGTGTATTATTCTCTGATGTTAGACAATTACAAGCCAATTATGCGGCCATTGTGTTCTCTAGATTATGGTTAGGCGATTCAGGGTAATAACATAAACATACAGGCCACGCCTCGTTGCTTTTATTATTGTTATGGTTACGATTATCTGTACTTAATATAATAAAGTGGAAGAGTTTGTTTGTTTGAACGCGCCAATCTCTGGAACTATTAGTCGGATTTGAAAAATTCTTTTTGTATCTGATAGCCCAATTCTTGGGGAAGGTTACAGGCTATTCAATATCTCGGTACGACTCTTGGAAGCCGAGCAAAAAGAAAAAATAACGCGGGCGAACAATGCGATGCGGTGAGTCGGTGGTCGAGGGCGATAACCGACGAGAACCGAACAAGAACCGAACCGAAGGCTATTTATTATTAATCCGGAAGATCAAACAGTTCCCACGGGCCTATTAAAAACTAAATCCATGCGGACTAAGTCGCGGGCAACAGCTAGTTTGATATAAAGCATTATTATTGTTGCCAATGTTTGAACAGTTGTTCTTTTATTACGGGCGTGTTCTTAGAGTAGAAATACGAAATAGAAATATTTGACTTACACTCTCATCTCCCGTATGGTCTAGTGGCTAGGATACCTGGCTTTCACCCAGGAGGCTCGGGTTCGATTCCCGGTACGGGAATGTTCTTTTATATTTTCAATTTTATTTTTCCAGTTAAGTAATCAACTAATCTGAATACATATCTACAACTAACAAAATTACCAGCTTTGTTTGCGATCCAAAAAAAAAATGTGCCAAAATTGTGAGCGTGGTATGGCGGAAAAAACAATTTTGTATCACCAAGTTATTTCTTCTGTTGACTTGCTCTCTCAATCTTTATAGGTATGGCGTTAGACTACATAATAGTACCTGAGGAAGTATGGCGTGGTTATGGATCTCAATTTAAATTGGTATTTTATCTTCATACATTTTAAACAAGGTATACGTATGTACGTCATTATGTATACCTATTACCTTTATACCCTTTCCAAGGGCAGCTTATCTCTGAAGAGATTTCTTCCAGAAGCCCTCGAATGTGAAAACAATTTTAATTTTATACCAAAGCCCGCCAAAGTAAACGGTAGGAAACAGTAAAGTTTGGGCGCGTCAGTGCAACACCGTCATAATTAGATCATAAACGCCGCGTGAGAGAGGCCATCTTGTAAAACACGCACGTGTAGCTTACTAGATTTGTCATCGTCTAATCAGTGAATTTCACCACTGTTTGAAATAATTTAGAGGGAATTGGGGAACTACTTGATTTCGTTATTCTGTCATTGGATTATTGTAAAACTGGCCTTGACTTCATTATCAGTCAAGTTGCATCCACGTTGGACCTACGTCCAACTACGTCTTTGGTAGAGTTTTGACTTGTCATAAGAGCCACAGGTTGGCCTACATGAAATAACACTAACATTGCGAAAGTTGCCCAATTCTGTTTATGACAATATGGTTCTTTAATAAAAAAGCAAATCTTTAGGACTATTCATTGAAGCTGTGCGGTACTGTTCTATAGGTGAAGATGGTAAAATAATCATAAGTATTTGTCTAAATATATTAAAGGAAAAGGTGACTCACTGACTGTCCTATCCGCGCAAAGCTCAAACCACTGGACGGATCGGGCTGAAATTTGGCATACAGATAGCTATTATGACGTGGGCATCCGCTAAGAAAAGATTTTTGAAAATTCAGCCCCTAAGTGCGTAAAATAGCGGTTTGAAAAATCGAACCTGACGCGAGCGAAGCCACTGGCAAAAGCTAGTTTTAGATAAATTTCATGAAGTCTGAGTCATATCCAGCGCAAACAGCCTCGACGTAACGCCATCTATTTATTTAGGAGCATCGAGCAGCGAGCGGTTCGTCGGCCGGCCGTCGCCCGGCGGTGACCTTCACCGCGCTGCAAGGTCACTGCAGCTTCCTGGAATACGTCTCAAGAAATAGAAATAGAAATAGAAATATTTTTTATTCAAATAAACTTTTACAAGCACTTTTGAATCGTCAATGAATCTACCACTGGTTCGGAATGCCTTTCCTGCCGAGAAGAGCCAGCAAGAAACTCGGCGGTTGCTCTTTTCAAAAAAAAATAAAAAATTTACAATAGTTAATGAAAGCTAAAGCTTCAAAAATGCAAAAATGCATACGTAGGTACATCAATCCAACGCATGTCAAGACGGGCAGTCAGAGCAGACCCATTCCCGTTGGTGAAAGGTGAAAGTCCCAAGAACACAAAAAGTGTCTATACAGATGGAACTAGAACCGGATAGCACAGGCGGATTGGCTACATCAGAGGACTCGTAAAGAGCCGCTGGACACAGGCAAAACTGAGGTTTGTGGTCCATACAAGATATATCCATACATTTAGGTGAGTAGTGCACAGTTCTACTAATGGCCGTCACCCAACTGTGACCTGATCCGCGCGCTGCAAGGTCACTGCAGGTGTATAAACAGATGGACCTCTAACTGGATAGCGCAGAGTTTGCAGACCCTCCCTTTATCAGAAACACAGGGAGTCGCTAGATACAGGTGGTTCAACACTGAGGCCTGTGGAAGTCTTACAAGAGCCATTTATTTAGGAGCAGTTCGCAGCGCGCAGTTCATCGTGCAGTGTTTGCAGACCCCACTTGGCGGACTAACTACATCTGTCTACTGGAGTTAGATATGGGTGGCACAAGACCTCGGCATGTGGAATTCTCATTAACGGCTTGACTGACACAAAATGCTTCCGACTTGCGTTGTCAGTTCTCTGTGACACGTTGTCGAAGTCAACGAGGTCTACGTTAGCTTTGCTGACGGACCTGATGCTGCTGACTCATTCTGCTGAGGTCGGTCGAGTTGCAACGAGGAGCTAAAATTATTATCAATCTAATTACACTCATCATCATTTTAACTGATAGACGTTCAGGGCTGGACTTATTGGTCTCTGGAAAAGATCGCCACAGTTTACGATCTAGTGTCGCTTGTAGCCAGCCTGGAACACATTAGCTGAATTAGGTAACGGTTAACAATGAATTGTTGTACAACACTTTAAAGCACTCATTCGTATTCTTATTCGTATAAATACGGATTCGTTAAAATACGAATCGAATGAGTGCACACGTACATTTTGTATGACAACCACTTCGAATCTCATTTTTCCGGATCCGTATAAATACGAATACGAAACAAGAAAGTTTGACTGCGCAAACGCCCTGAAGGGTTTGATAACTACAGAGTGTCTAGATTTAAGTGACGTCTTATGCTAAGGGATCCTTACTTAGGGGTTAAGCCTAGCCTGGTGGAAAATGCGGGCATGAGCTTTACCCATTCGTGAGTTATATGCTCTGTAGTCAATTTCGCTTTTGACTACTGCTACAAAATTCCACACTTTATCTAATGTCGGATAAGTTTTATACCAAGTAGGTCCTTTTAATCAAATGAAACTTGATCCGATATCAAAAAGTGTCAGTTCAATAAATCGATCGCCTTATCTACAAATTGGTCTTGCCACAAAAAATCTGTGAAAAACGGTTAAATATAACTCAACCATTAACACCCATTTGTAATTGAATGAGACCATTAGTTTTTGTGCTTTGACGTCAATTGTTCACGTTATTAATCTACTCATCAAATCAATTATTATAATAGGTATTACGAAGTAAGTACCTACTTTACTTTACAAGCCCATAGCAACTTGAAATTGTAAATGATCCTTTCACAGAAAAAAAATTTCTTCTCTTTATCACATGTATGCAGATGGTCTCCAAGTGAACTCGCAGTCATCTCTTGAAAACTTGCCTATTGCTATCACAACCATTAATGGTGATCTGATGGCTATCAGTGAATGTAGTACCTAATTGCTATGGGCTTAAGGTCTGGACAATCCTAAAAAGTTTCAGGCTATCATTACTGGTAGTTCTGGCTTGATTTCAAGAGTTGACTGGAATAATCTTCCCGCAGTGTCATTAAATGGTGTTGTGATACCTTACAGTACCTACCATTGTTAAAAATCTTGGTATCCACTTCTACTCTACTTTTTCGTGGTCTCATCAACTGAAGGAGGTGAGCAGAAGGACATTAGCTGCCATTGGTTCTCTGTTGGCATCTGCGTTCTTTTCTCACCATTCCTACTAAAATTATGCTAGCACAATCTCTACTCCACTCCATTCTCGATTATATGGACGCAAGCTATTTTGATTTAACTGAAGACCGACTAAATAAACTTGAGCGTATTCAAAACTTAGCTATTAAGTTCATATTTCGTTTGCGCAAATATGACCATGTCGTTGTAAGCTCAAGTGGTTACCTATACGCCTTCACCGGAATCTGCAAATTGTTTCTCTTCTGTACTGTGTATTGTTCAAGCCCATGACTCCAGGTTATTTGCAAGAACACCTCAAATTTCTTGGCCATGATAGATCGGACAAAGTTTATCAGCTGGAAGACTTATTAAACTAACTTAAAGGACTACTTACCACTGCACCACACATTGTAAAACTTACCACTAAATTTAAATTAAGATGAAGACTATCAAGGGCTTACTTGTAGATGAATTAAAAAGTTACTAGACTCGGCGACTTCTCTCGGTCAAAAACAAACCCGACTTATAAAAGCACAAGTTAAATCATAAACTTCTGCTCCGAACAGTATGAAAATCTGTACGTGTTCTAGTATTTTCAATCCAAGTATTTTTAAAACTTTTACGGAGACTCAAAGCTGGCGCTCCGTAGTAACTAGTAGTTAGTATAAAATAATACTTTAAACACACTTCAGAAAGTCGATTATTGGAAATCGGGGCAGAATTTATTTCTCAGTTTTTTTCCTTGTTTTTTCTTCTATTTGGCAAACTATGTTACTACCATTTGTAGGGTTCCGTAGTGTGATAACATATTCGAAATTGCAATCCAGTTGCATGGACGGTGGTCACATCGGGACTGCGGGATTGAAAAAAGTCAGTTTGAAGCTGTTATGGGCGGAATCTATGTATTTGTAACTGACTTTATCTTATAAATAAATTTTCATTTCATTTTTCATTTCATTTTTCATACCCCTTCCACCTATGTAACCGCCTTCTTGGTTTTTACAAGGAAATGTCACTTAGTGTTTTTTACAACAATTTTGATGCTGTACGATGTTGTCCTGAATTGTAAAATTCTACCACTGGATAACACATGCTAGCTATCTTGAAGGAGGATTGATAGATTCTGCTCATGTCAGCTTCGACCTGACGACTCGTAACCCCGCAGTCCCGTCGTGATGCAAGTGGATCGATACTCGATCTAAAACATTTGTCTTGGTATGTACTCCTATACATTAATATGAGCGAGATAGATAAAGCTTTGCTTTTTTCGGCCTTGAATCACACCTCATGACCTTTGCAAGGTTTTGTACCCGAAGGGTAACCAAGGGGACCCTATTACTGAGCCTCCGCTGTCCATCCGTCCGTCCGTCCATCTGTCAGCGGGCTGTATCTCATGATCCGTAATAGGCAGAGAGTTGAAATTTTCAGAGAATGTGTATATCTGCTGCCGCTATAACAAAAAATAATAAAAAAAAATTAAAGGGAGCTCCCCTATTAGAAACGTTATTTTTTTTGGTTTTGTTGGTACGGAACCCTTCGTATAGGAGTTCAACTCGCATTTGACCGGTTATTTTTTACCACGGAACAGTGTTTGCGCTAAGAGCAACTTGCACTTGTCCGGTATTTTTTATCTATTTGGCAAACTATATAAGTAATGTTTTTTTTGTTTAGTGTAGGTATTATTACGTTAGTTACTCTTGAGAGTGACCTTGGCAATAGAACGGTCAGTGACGTGCGAAGAAAAACTATATTTAATCGATGTTAGGTAAGAAGGTAAATGAGGGAAAAAAATTGAGACACGCATTTGTTACCTTACCTTATCATTGCCATCGTAATGTAGTGAGGTGTGGTGACTATGGATTAATTAATCAAATCTTAGAATTAAGATTGACCACCTCCCTGGCGCAGTGGTGAGCGCTGTGGTCTTATAACTGGAAGGTCTCGGGTTCGATTCCCGGCGATGGCAATTCGGGAATTTATAATTTCTAAATTGTCTCTGGTCTGGTCTGGCTTTGGCTGTGGCTAGTTACCACCCTACCGTCAAATACGTGCCGCTAAGCGATTTAGCGTTCCAGCACGATGGCGTGTAGAAACTGATTAGGGGTATTAGTATATACTGCCATACCCTTCCAAGTTAGCTAACGTGAAAATGGGGGCTCCCAAAGTTTTTTATCACACGTCCTATCCTTTCAATAAGAAAGCGTGATACAAGATACCCCTGCTGTACAGCGGCGTTAGCGATCATGGAAAGAGAATAGATACAACACGTTTTTAAAATGGCTAGGGCAGCTGAGTAGTTGTTGTTTTTATTTGGCAGAGCGTTTTCTTTTCCTTTAGTCTTCTTATTCTAGGCATCATGACGTAGGCACTTTCTGATGGGTGTGTCTGAAATAACCTTGGCTCCAATTGTGTTGAGCCACCTTCACCTTGTTAGAAAGGTCAATGCTTTCTTGACACTGCACAAACTGATGGGGTTCGATTCCTATTTGGGTCAATAGGGTCTATTTGGGTCAAATTAAAAAATTCTTGATGCAGCCATCTCAACCCACAGCTGGCCCATTATTAGGCTCAGATCTCCTCTCGAAAGAGAAGGGTTTAAGCCATAGTCCATCGCTAGCCAAGTGCAGATCGGCAGACTTCATACACCTTTTAGAATTCACCATATTATTTTCCTTCACCTTTGGGCTTTATTATTATTTATTATCACTAGTTAATATATCGCACTGTGAAAATGCTATGCAAATCCAAATGGTATATTCAAAGCACAGTGCATACCTAGATTAAATGTCCAAAAAACGATTTTTGTTAAAAAATATTTCTCAATCTTTTGTTAATAAAGTTATGAGTCCTAAATTCAGTTTCATAATTGTAATAACAAAAGATTTGAAAATATCCCAGATAATAATAAACCCAGAGGCGTTTAGACAAAAAATTTTTTCTATATCTTTCGTCAGAAATTGTCTTTGAGTTGTCTGACTTTATACTTACTTAAATGTCTTAAAACACACATAACTCCGGAAATTTAGATGTGAGTAGCTTGGGATTCGAACCTTGGTCTCCCCGAAAGAGAAGTTTTAACCATTAGTTTCACCGCAGTTATTTTGTAAATTTCACGGGTGATTGGCCAAAATTTAGCTATAGAGGTAAGTATAGTAAAATAAGAAAATTTTCCATGATCTCTGAACTTTTTCCAAAACTAGCCAAAACTAACCTAACTTATCCCATAAGACCATAAGGCAGCAAAGTTTCATAATTTTGGCAATACAGTCACTTTTGTTATCTTAGGTCAGCTTATATTAGCATGTTATTACGACTAAGTTTGCTTAGTCGCAAGTTAGACACGATAGAGTAAGTCACCTTCAGTTGCTCTGAGAGGTCAATGCCTTTTTGGGGGGTAATGTACGCTAATTGAGGTTATATAAGGGGTAACTCAGGTTCATTTCATATGAAAAATCTGTAAGTTACGTCAACTCTCAGTATTTTGACCTTATATGGCCTCATAAAAAATTATACCTTTATACTAGTTTAAAAAGGAGATTAGATTAAAAAAGTTTATATTCAAACTAGATGATGCCCACGACTTCATCCGCGTTGATTAAGATTTTTTGATTCCTGCATTCTGCAAGAACTCTGTAATTTTCCGGGATAAGAAATAGCTAATGTGTTAATCCTGGGTATAATAATAATAATCCAGTAGTTTTTGCACATATAAACTTTACTCCTTATAATATTAGTGTGATGTTTTTTTTAATGCGGAGTACAATAGTAAGTCTCTCAATAAATTATTTTTTTATAATTATTTTATTATTTTTAACTGTTTTTTTTTTAATTTCATTTCATTAACCATATATTTTTTGCTGCTCCTTTTGTTGTAAAGTTACATTATAATTAATTTGGTTATTTCAGTAAAAACAAACTTAATATAATATAAAACTAAATTCTAAATTATCTATAACTAATACAAATACATAACTATTTCTAAAATTACAACTATTAATAATAATTATTTCTAAAATTAAAACTAATATAAACCTAAAACCTCATCGTTATCACCGCAGCGCGGCATACCTACCTAGTACCCAAGATGCTGGCAGCATTGCCCCTTTGAATGGCCAAACTAATTCTTTGGCCAAGGTAGCTGCCAGCTCTTGGATCCCCGGTGGACTCGATTAATTTGGTTAGTTTGAAAAGAATACAGTAAATAAAAAAATTAAATTAAAATTAAAATTTAAAAAAATCACACAATGCAACAGATGTATTTTCTTTCTTTCTTGCTATATATATATATAGTCGTTTCATTTCCTGAAATAAATAATTTTGAATTTAAACTGAACTATCTTTAGCGGTCCTCTAGTTACTAGTTGTGGCTGCCCGCGTGTTACGGCCGCGGGGGCGTTACCCCAGCTTCGACCTCGCTCGCAGCAAGGTGAAGGTGATTCGGCATTTGGGAGCCAAGGCTGTGCCATAGAGCTAACGTGCCGGCTAGAACATCTCACGTTAAGTGTTTAAACACACCATGCCGAAAATACGCGACCGAAGTTCCGTGGCTGATTTTACGTTCCGACGCATTCGGCTGATATGACACACGATAAGAGCCGAAATTACGCGCCAGAAATTCAGTTGCGTAACTTTGTGTGGGTATTCAGTGTCCCCACCCCCGAATCTTCGTCGACAATCGAACCGAACTTCGGTCGCGTATAATGTGTTGCTATACAAAACATTGCCGCCGAATCGCTGCCGAACTTACGCCCGACCGAAGTTCGGCTGTACGCTATAACGCGACGTAATTTCGGTTTGGTGTGTCATCAGTAATATAAACTACATTGGAGGCGTAGTCACGCCGAACTTCGGTCGCATATTTTCGGTATAGTGTGTTAAAACACTAAGAGGAAATGCGTTCGGAGAGACTTGAAAAATAGTTATTTGAATAAAGTAGTGCCGTCGCTCTACGAGAGTTCGAAAGACGTCCGGGCGCGAAAGGGACAAAATCCAGATTCGGCTGTTTAGCCTACATAAAAAGGCATAATTAGAGGGCTCGCTCTCTACTGTTTCCTCCTCCAATATTGGACCAATTTAAAATATATTATATTTTGAGCAATTTGTGTGGGTTCTAGTGCTTAGAAAAATAATGGATCTTCGAATAGGATAACATAGAGACATAGAAAAATCATTTTTCTAGGGACCTTAAAGCAGTGATTTTTTACGCTTAAATAAATATCAACCTATTCTATGTTCCCAGGTTTTCCTTTTTGAATGATGCATTATCTTTATAAGCTCTAGAACCCTTACAAAATTGCCTATTTAAATCGCTGTCAACGGAGGCCTAGTGTACAAAGACAACTATTAATGGAAAAAGAAAAACACAGGGATACAGTATATACCTTCTTTATTCAGTTTATGAAATATCTTTTAAAATTGGTCCAATATTGGAGGAGGAAATAGTAGCGAGCCAAACCTCGAGTTATGAATTTTTACTTGGGCTATTCAGTCGAATTGCACGAATGTTCTTTATGAACAACTGCAGAGCGATAGCGATAGTTTTTTTTTTTTCAAATACCTACCCAATTTTCAAAAGTCTGTGCGACCGCATTTCCTTTTAAGTAATAGTGATCCTACTAATATTATAAATGTCAAATTTTGGATGTACGGATGGATGGATGGATGATTGTTACTTAATCACGCCGCCAAGCCAAACTTGACTAATGTTCTCCACATTAGTCAAATGTGGCTTGGCTCGGTATTCATTGAAAAAACAAAAATTACTTATTCTGTGGTAATTTTCATGACCGCAATAATGATAATTGCTTTCTCGGAAATTGTATCGAAGTTCCAACACGGTGCATATTTGAGTAAAAATGCAGTAAAAATAGAGTAAAACCACAAAGTGGAATGACAAATTACTGTTGACGGCCTTTGTAACGCGTCCCTTTGATGTTACAATGTGTTCTAAGGAAACCTCTTCAGCGCGCGTTAGGCTGCGACTTGCGATGCGACTTTTTTTTCCTAGAAGAATATTAGCCAAGCTCAACTTGACTTATATGTATTTATTTAACAGAATTAGACAGTAGATTACTGGAGTTCTTGTTTCCTTTTCAGATTTTATTTAAAACTAAAAGATGCCCGCGACTTCATCCGCGTGGATTAAGGTTTTCGATTCCAGAAGAAACTCTGTAACTTAGCTTATGTGTTAATTCAGGCTATAATCTATCTACATTCCAAATTTTAATCAAATCTGTCCAGTAGTTTTTGCGTGAAAGAGTAACAAACATATACATACAAACTCTCGCCTTTATAATAATAGTATGATGATAGTATGATTAAATTTTTACACAGTCGCATTTTTTGACTTTTTTATGATTATTTATTTTATATATTATATTAAATATCCTTTTTCCTTCCGACTATTTTTAGGACGTTCCCACGATGACCTTTCGCACACCCTTTTTTTTTTAAATCTTTATTAATAAGCCGGGGTTTTATCACTTGGTGATTATGTGACCCACGCACACACTTGTAAACTAAAACTTTTTAGTCAACATTTACATGATTACAAAATAAGTGTTCTACAAGTTTTTTTAAAGAAACAGTAGTGCAACAGGCGGGGATCGAACCGTTGACCTTTCAGTTTTTAGTCCGCACTTTTAACCGTTTGGCTATTGAGGCTTTAGTAGAGTCGTGACGCAAGCCAACGTGGTCTCAGCCTTTTATACAGTCCACTATTAGGTACTTTTGAAAGTGCAGCATTTTGGTCTTTATTTTCTACATTTTAAGACTCCAAATCGCTTGCAATAATTTTCGAAGTGCTTGCAAGTTTTCCGGGAATTTTCTGAATGATTTTTCTTATTTCACCTGCCAACGATACGGTTCATGCCCATTGATATACGCAATTTGAGACATGTAATCTCGAATGTAATTACATATATCCGAAGATAACGTAATAATATAAGGCCATATTTCGGCATAATTAATAACAATAAGTTAATGAAACTTATCTTATTCTAAACACTGAGACATAAAAACTAATCCACGCGCAGTTTGATCAAAACTAAATCAAATTCAGATTTATATTATTGCACATACTTTTATTTTCACTACTGCATACTATTTATTTTGAATGCCAATTTGACAAGTATGACTTCTACCGGTTTCTGGTTTTTCAGTTTTTTTTTTAAATAAAATTCGAAAGTTTCGTACTAAAACCTAGTCGGGATTGAACACAGGACCCCTCAATTGCGAATCGATAACACACCGCTGAGCTAGAGATGTCATCGATTTCTAGGAACTGTGCATCTCTGGGATTCCTATATCTTTGTTTTTCTTGATCTTTTGAAGTGGGAAGCGGTCTTTCACGATCAGGTTAACAATGATTGATTTAAGGTTAGAAAAACAAACGCTAAGGTTCAATTTCAATTAACCCGGCCCTTTGTACTAATATTGATAAGGGCTTTTGGATGATTGTGTTTTTCTAAGCTGTCAGACTTTAGTGGATTGGACTATGTTAAGTAATGAGGAGATCCGTAGGAGAACCAAAGTCACCGACATAGCTCAGCGAGTTGCGAAGCTGAAGTGGAAACGGGCGGGGCACATAGTTCGAAGAGCTGATGGTCGATGGGGTCCAAAGGTGCTGGAGTGGTGACTCCGCACCGGGAAGTGCAGTGTTGGCAGACCTCCCACGAGGTGGACCGACTTTTGCTTTTTGGCGACCTACCTGACACAGTGGTGAGCGCTGTGGTATTATGACTAGGAGGTCTCGGGTTCGATTCCCGACTTGAGCAATTTGGGAATTATAATTTCTGAATTGTCTCTGGTCTGGTCTAGTGGGATGCTTGCTTTGGCCATGGCTAGTTATCACCCTACTAAGACTAAGATCTAGACAATACAGCATTGTAAAATCGACATCTCCTGAGGATGCTCCGGTGTCGGGGCGAAATGTGCGTCGAGAGTAGTATAAAAGTCTTGTGTGGTGGTGCATGTGAGTGGTTGTGGCATTGCTTGCTTGGGAACTTGGCTTTCTTGCTTGGTTGGGGAGGTAAGCGGTGCTTAGCTTGTAACTGCATGTTTGACCGTACAGATTTTTTCTGTTGGCGGATTATAGCAAAATAACTCTAACCTTTTCTTGCTAAGACTAAGATTGATTGTGGAATTTTATTATAGAACGTCACGTCCACGAAAATTGACCTGTCCTGAAAAACGTAAAAGGTTTTGATTTTGTGTACCAACTTATTTTAACTGAGTTATTCTGAATTAATTGTACCATTCATTAATTCATCTATCGTACCGGAACGCTAGTTCGTATGGCGGCATTGGCTAGACTTACTCTTTGTTTATTTGAACCACCCAAGCATATTACCATGTCGACGCAAATTGAATAGGTATCGCAAAATCGATTGTATCGCATGTTATATCGTGATCATTAATGGCGACTCTCAAACCTAGTTACATCGATCCCACATAGAGTAAGCCTATTGGGTGATATGTGGTGTGTTACAAGTTGTGAACTCACGGAGATTTCGCTACTTTCAGATCCTATTTATTTATTTAATACTAGCGGACTCGACAGACGTTGTCCTGTCTTAACTATGAATATTGAAACTCTTTGACGAAATTGGCAGCACGCATTCTGTCGATGTTATGTCAAACGCCATAAGGTTACATCAAAAAAGTTTCAATTGTAAAAGCGGTTACATTAGAAATAATTTAATATGGTGGTTAATATTTCTTAAATTTTCTAATTTTCCGCGCAATTTTCTTAATTTTTTCTTTCATAAGAACCTTCTCCTGACAATAACAAACACAATAAAAAAAGAATTAGCGAAATCGGTCCAGCCGTTCACGCGTGATGCGCTTACCAACACATTAAGCGATTCATTTTTATATATTAGATTATAAATGAGAAAGTTTGGATATTTGTTACTCAATCACGCCGCAGCGACTGAACTGATTTGGCTAAAATTTACACATTGCACAGAGATAGATTATAGTCTGGGATAGCATATAGGCTACTTTTTTCTCGGGAAATAAGAGAGTTCCCACGGGAATAAAAAATCTTAATCCACGTGAACGAAGTCGCGGAATGTTTAATAATAAAAAAAAAATTGAACAAAGTACAAGTTTCTAGATGATTCATCTATGTGTATAAGGTTTTTTCGTTCCCTCGAGAATTCTTTCATTTTCCGGGATAAAATTGTAGCCTATATATTAATCCCGGGTATGAGCTATCTTCCAAATTTCTGGCAAACCGTCCAGGATATCGATTCTCTAAAAATGATTGCATCAGAGTAACGATCGCAATGGTCTCTGATTGGCTGGTACCCTCTTGCTATTGGTTAAATTGCATTGATGCAGCAAGACGGCGGACACACACTCACACACACACACACACATGCAAACAAACTTTCGATTATAATATTATTGTGGTAGCAAGATATAGCGAAGCGGCTTACCGGTACTCGCTTATCGGTTATAACTTGTTACCTAGCCACGAATAAAATAATAATAAGCTACTTTGGCAACCTATTACAACATTAAATTCACATTATTATAGGAAATAATTTAATGGATGCATTGGACGTTTAAGTCATAAGCTTGAGAGTTTTTAAAATACATAATGTTGGATAGAAGCAGACGTTAAAGTTGCGGAATTCCATAATAATACTGAAAGAAAAAGTAATCGCCTCATTCTAAAATATTAAATCAAAGCTTAAAAAACGACTAAAATGTATGAAAATGTAAGAAAAGTAATAGAAACACTCTCTTTTTGGGTAATATTTTCTGTAACTTACTATTTTTTTTATCACCTAAACTTTATATTAAAATAAAGTTTATATCTTCAAGTATATAAATACATTAACAATTTGTCGAAATCTGGAACTTTTTTTTTCGAGTGTATGAGGGGCGGATTTTGTTGCCTTATCAACCCACCTCCTTTGGTATAGTGGTAGTTTATACTCCGGGTCAATATATGTATAAAACACTTTTTATGCTGATAAATAATCAGGTTTATCCGGGATAGAGGATGAAATTTTTTGTTGATTTTGCTCCATAACTTCGTCAAATCTGAACTGAATTTGAGAATTCTTTTTTTATTATAAATTGTGTACCTACCATTAGAAATATTTTGTTCAAATATGGTGAAGATCTACTAAATATTGTCGAAGATAGAGGATATAACTTCTTGCGGATAGTAGCAAGTCGCTCTTAAACTTTTTCCACGCGGGCGAAGTCGCGGGAATCAGCTAGTTATGAAAATACACACATATTATATATATTGAGAAGTAGGTATAAATAAATAATTACGCCTGAACGATATAATTCGGCTGAAGCACACTCCACGCGTCTACGTTACAGGCGAGCGTGTCGTTGCAGAATTTGGCCAATTAACAAACAAACACACGCGTCCGTCACACACATCCCCCCTCTGCGCGGGTTTCGGGCTGAGTTTGTTTTAAAAATTGCGTATTTCACCTCTAATACTTCATGCTAGCCTGGTAATACGCAAGATATTAAACAGATTGAAAATTCTCCACAAACGGTAAAATTAATAATATCAATAATGTATGTGTATGTATATAAAATTAATAAAATGTATGTATATTTTCCAAGATATTTTCATAATAATAATAATTAGTATTCCTATAATTTTAAAAAATATTTGATCTTAATTTAAATAATAGTTTAATTTATAAAGACCCCCACAAGGTGGACCGACGACGTCATCAAACGAGTCGCAGGGAGCCGCTAGATTCAGGCAGCGCAAGACCGCGGCCTGTGGAGGTCCATGCAAGAGACCTATGTCCAGCATTGGACGTCTATAAGTTGATAACGAATAAGAAGATAAATTTGAAAAACCGAATCGAAATCGGCCCATTGATTGGGCAGCGACGCGGGAACAGACAGACACACAGATACACATGTCAAACTACACCCCCCCTTTTTTGCCGGGGGTTAAAAAGGAGTCGATTCTCGTGCACTTGCAGTTCAAGATGAAACCTCGAAGTGAGGTACATATCGCTGTCGGCTTACTCGCTTGCTGTACCGTTGCGCCGCCCACGGATAGAGCGTTGAACTCCGACCTTCGGCGCAGACACGGCCGGTGTTACATCGACGCTCCAACGATACCTAAGTATCTCATTTTGAAACCCAAAATTATCATCCTTTTTAGGTTTCCGTGCGCAAAGAGTGCCAACGGCAGCCTATCACTGTGCTGTTAAGTACTAAGTAGGAATACCTACCTGGGGGCTGATTCTGTAACTCAGTGACTATCAATTCAATTCACAATCAGTGGCTTTCAGGCGTGCCAACTTGGCACAGATTGCTTCGCCAGTGTCACGTTGATGGAGAAGGCACGAAGGAGATTGAGCGGTATAAGATGTTGCAAAATTTTGATCAGCTATCTATAAAGAGTTGTTTATAAAATGTGGTAGTTCTTAACCTACAACAAAACAAATGACACAAATATTAAAAAATATGATACGTATAATATATACAAAAGGAATACTTAAGATACTACAATTTAATTTTATTACATTCTATATATTTACATAAGAATCTACAATAAGGACTAAACACAAACATTAATAGACATTCAATATTTACAGGACGGGGGACTTTAGGGGGGAGGACATCATAGAGAGGATGGAGAAGTTTGGGACAATCGAAAAGGATGTGAGATACAGTGCCCTCATCCAAGCTTGGCTAGATGGACTGGAGTACAAGAATGGCCAAGATGTAAACGGGAAATAGTTGAGGTGATCCAGCGTTCAGCATGTCTATATTTAAAGAACCAAGATCGACGATAGGCATTTTTTATCCATTGAAGGTTTGAAGGAAAATGTCATTTACTATTTCATAGTAAACCTTGAATGGATAAAAAATATATGCAATGACTTTTATTTTTTTATAGACACTGAGTTACAGAATCAGGGGACTGGTCACAGAATTTCTATTTCTGTTGCCGCTATAACAAATAATCCTTACTATCCTTACTAATATCCTTACTAATATTATAAATGCGAAAGTGTGTTTGTTTGTCGGTTTGTTGGTTTGTCCATCAATAACGCTGCAACAGAGCTGCGGATCGACGTGAGTTTTTGCATGGATATTATTGAGGACCTGGAGAGCGACATAGGCTACTATTGATCCCGGAAAATCAAAGAGTTCCCGCGGGATTTTAAAAACTAAATCCACGCGGACGAACTCTCGGGCATTAGCTAGTACACTATAACACTTACAAAGAGTATAGTAACAAGTATATTTGGCCGTCGTAAACAGGCGGTGTTTATTTTATTTTGCAGTGTTTACATTACGCCTGCATGCGATTTCAAAATCACCTTGCATCGGGCGCAACACGGGTTCACGTACCCGGGAACTAGCGTTGCTATTTAGATAGGGTTTAGACAGTTTAGGGTTTAAATACCTCTCCAGCGCAATAGACAGAGGTCTTTTAATTGGCATCATCTAGTTTATCATTATCCATACATCGAAATTTTCGCATTTGTAATACTAATGTATTAAACGTGTATTCTTTATAACTGATGCCCGCGACTTCGTTCGCGTGGATTAAGGTTTTTGGTTCCCGCGGGAATGCTCTTATTTTCCGGGATAAAAAATAGCCTGTGTGTTATTCCAGACTATAATCTATCTCTGTGCAAAATTTCAGCTAAATCGGTTCAGTCGTTGCGACGTGATTGAGTAACAAACATCCATCCATCCACACATCAAAATTTTCGCATGTAGATATATGCTATTATATATACACGGAGTTATTCTCAGGGAGCTTTTCAAAAACAATGTCGCTATGTCAGGGAAACTTGCCACCTAAATCCGTGCTCTCTATTTCAGTCTAGCTTTAACAAAATCAAACACACCTTCTTTCAGATGAGACGTTTCATCTCTAATCCCTTATGGTCGGCGAGGACCGCGGCCGACGCAAATATTTACGGGGATGCCACAGCAGCTGAGGTCAATTTTCCCATACCCCATGCCAAAAGGATACAAATCACCCCACACCGCCAACCGAAATTCAACCTTCCCACTCAAAACGTTACGTACATTTTCACAAGTCCACATCGAAGCTATAAAATTGAGAAGGATATCGCGAAATCGTCGAAAAATGTGATTTATTTAGACGCATTAAGGTACATTCCAGAATATGATCACCGATACCTTCCGCACAATCAAAATGTCATTAAAACACCACTACGCTCAATCTATTCTAAACCTTGTGTATATAACTTTAGGGTGGATATTTCAGTGAAGTTTTCAATTCAAGTGCACTCTGCCGCGGTTCAGCGATGCACCTCCGAGCATGTAGACCGATTTATGGTTATAATAAATATATGGGTGTTTTATGTTCTAGATTATCCATACGTGTGTGCACTGATGACTGTTGCATGTCGGATGCCTCATGCCTCGGTTGAGTCGCGCCAGGATGAAAGAAACCTCTTTGCAAGAGCTAGACTAATTTAAATATGGCGGACGTGTGCCCTACTTTCAGTCATTAGATGGATTTCCCACGCTTGGCTTTGCTTTAAGGACTTTGTGTATACTTTGATAAAGTAGAACTTTCCTCTATGATAAGTGTTTTTTTTAATGAAGAATATTAGCCAAGCTGAATTTGATTTATATCCTCTCCTCTTCAAATAAGCGAAAAGCTTGTGCTAGGACTGAGTACGACAATAGTGCAACGGGTGGGGTTCGAACCTGCGACCTTTCAGTTTTCAGTCCGCACATTTAACCGTTGTTGGGCTATTGAGGCATTACATATACCTAGTGTATAATATAAATAAAAAAAGACGTGTGGCACTCGGGGACTGCCGCGGTAAAGCTATTACATAGCATTTTTTATCAACGCCATCTAGCGGCTCACCGTAGAGGAGTCCCGTGTCAGGTTATTTTCGTTACGGAATTTCTGGATTCGGTCTCCACCCTGGCCCGCGATAGAAGCTATGCAATAGCTTAATAACTACATAAACACGAAGATACATAAATACATATGAACGTTTCACGAGAAACAATATTGATTGGAGTTTTAAGTTTTTTTATGGCCTTTGTTAGTTGGAGCAAATTGTTTGTAGATAGATGTAGAGTACGGCGGCTACGAGCCGTATTTTTAATGCGATCATCTCTTCATAATTAAATAACCTCGTTATTTCGTGAAAGGCATCGGACGCTGGAAAAACGGAAGCCTTTGATATCCCGCCCCGACCGTCACGCTCTTTTGAGTTTTTAGGGTTCCCACAGTTCATAGATCTTTTTGTCGGTTGATTACAATGTGTGTCGATTCTCTAAAAATAATTGATTTGATTTTATAAATTCTTTATTCACTTAAACATTTATACATCATACATAGGTGAAACACTTATGTGCATTATCTAGAACTGTTGATTGACTTACAGGCTAAATTATTAAGGCGCCTATTAAAGTTTATTTACAGAAAACTGTTTCATTTTTAGCATGAATTAATGATCAATGTTGTAATTGTCTAAAAATGATTGCATTAGTCGCAATGATCTCTGATTGGTTGGTACCTTCCCGCTAATGTTTAAAATGCATTGCATTCTGAGATGGTAACTTGGAAGGGTTATGGCAGCGTACATTCAGCCTATACCCCTAATAGGTTTCTACTCGTCATCATGCCGGAAATCTAAATCGCTTCGCGGCACGTCTTTGACGGTAGGATAGTAACTAGCTACGGCCAAAGCCTCCCACCAGACCAGACCAAACAATTCAGAAATTATAAATTCCCAAATTGTGACCTCCCAGTTATAAGACCACAGCGCTCGCCACTACGCCAGGGAGGTCGTTAAAATTAGTATGCATTATTTGTATGTATTCCCATCATCATCCCCAGTATAAACCCCAGTCGGCTTACTACTGAGTTCTGCTTCTCCAGAATAGGAAGGGTTTACACCAAGTGACAGATATCACGCACCTTTGAGAACATTATTGAGAACTCTCAGGTTTTCTCACGATGTTTCCTTCACCGTTAAGTCAAGTTACATTAAAAAATACTTAAAACGCACATAAGACCGAGAACATAGAGGTGCATGCTTGGAACTCAAACCAGAAATCCTTTCTTCTCCAATTATTGCTATAAATTATGTTCGTTGTAGTCCCTTAACCAAAAGCCGTCCAAAAGTCTCGAGTCTGTATGAGCCCTAAGTTTTTTCAAAGTGTTCTGTTTAGAAATGACGTTTGTTAAAAATCTTTCTAACAGATTCAATTTATATTTTCGTTTCGTTTAACTCGTTTCAAATGTTAGAAAATATTTATGGGCGACCTAACGATCTTTTCAATTTGGTAAACGTATTTTTACTAGGTATTTCTTCGAATTGAGTAGATATGTATTTTCTGATGTCTATCTTAAATAAATATTTTCTAAGCATCTTTTGAGTCTTAAGAAAAGTCTCTGTAGACTTTCTTTTTTACGGACTGTGAATGTATTTCTTACTTTGACAGCCAGGGAAAACATTGCGAGGATGCCTAGGCATGCCTGAGGGTTTTTCATATTTTTTATTCGTTGACAGAATAGCCCTTGACTGCGATCTCATCTGATGGCAGTCTAAGACGGTGCGGACTATCTTGGAAGGGGTATGGCAGTGTAAATTCAACCCATACTCCTAATCGGTTTCTACACGCCATCATGCCGGAACGCGGCTGGCTGTCAAAGACCCTACCGTCGAAGACGTGCCGCCAAGCAATTTAGCGTTTCGGCACGATGGCGTGTAGAAACCGATTAGAGGTTTGGGTTAAATGTATACTGCCATACCTCTTTCAAGTTAGTCCGCTACCATCTTAAATTGCATCGTCACTTACCAACAGGTGAGATTGCAGTCAAGGACTATCTTGCCATCAAATAAAAAAATCAATCAATCAGAAAAAGATCTGTTATAATACCATTGATGTGGTAAATCCAGTCTGAGGTAGGCTAGGCTAGGTTTCCACGTGATCAACTTGCGGTGAAGTCAATCGATCGGAAGACAGCTGGTTAGGCGCGCGGTGCAATAGTCTATATTGGCTTTGCGGCCCGGGTTTTATTTCACTTAATGATCATTAGATTTAAGTGTATTTTAATTCGTTGATTGACGCTGAATTTGATTATTTGTGATGTCAACCCGCTCGTAACTATATCCCTGCTAGTCCCCAACAATATCATAAACGCGAGTGTGTATGTCATTGTTGTGTGTGTCATAGTTTATTCTGAATTTTATTCTGAATTAAATGATTATTTATTTATTTATTTATTTTATTAGTTGGTTGGTTCGTCAATCAAGTTGAGTTCCTGGACAATGATAAAAAATATAGGCTATTTATATTCCAATAATAATCCTATCCTAATCCTAATAATCTTATCCTAATCCTAATAATATTATAAAGGCGAAAGTTTGTATGTGTATGTGTATTTGTGTGTATGTTTGTTACTCCTTCACGCCGCAACGAATTAACCAATTAGGCTGAAATTTGGAATGGAGGCAGCTCACATCCAAGATTAAAAGAAAGGCTACATTTTATCCCGGAAAATTAAAGAGTCCCTATGGGAATTAAAAAAAATCCATTCATTTTCATTCCATCCATTCGGACGAAATCGCGGGCATCATCTAGTTTTTAATAAACCTAACTCTGCATACCTAACGCTAATCGCATTTATACGAGTAGGTAATAAATAACAAATATTATTTTAGTAGGGGTAAACTGTTAGCAGACTCATCACTAGGTAGTTCGACGATATTAGACGAGTAGCAGTAGATACAGACGGCGCAAGACCGGGGCATGTGGAAGACTATTCAAGAGGCCTATGTCCAGCTGTGGACCTCTATCGATTGATAAAGAAGTAGAGATAAATTGTGTTTTCGACGGCCTTTTTGTGATCGATTTAGTATAGACGTGTGTTATAGGCACGTTCACGTTCATTTATTTCAAAAATTGCACCCACCCGTAGTTTATTTTAAAGTTGAAACTGTTACAAACGAATATACGTATAAAATACGATTGGATCGGGTCGGTTCTATCCATGAATCACTGACAAGCGCGCCGTGAGCGTAGCTGGAAGAGATAAATGCGTTGACAGTTTTTTCTGGGAATTATTTTTCGTTGAAATGATGCCTGCCCGCCGCGATAGTGTTGCGGGAAAACTGAGTTTTATTTGGGCTTTTGACTCGTTCATCACATTAATAATAATTATTGAGTACCTACCCACAGTAATACTAGAACAGTCTCTGATTAACATGTTGGAGGAAAAAAGGGAGGAACACAATAATAACCGGTCAAATGCTGTAAGGTCGCAGGTTCGAATCTATTGTCGTACCCACTCCTAACACAAGCTTTCCGCTTATTTGGAGGGGGGAGGGGAGGGGGGGGGGCATGAGAATATTAGTTAACTTGGACCCGCACACGCAAGGCTCAGTACCTTCGTACTGTAAGAGATTTAACACCATCCTATTAAAAGCTTAATATATGAGATTCTCTTTAATTTGTAACCTTAGTTTTTTTATTTGTTTACTTTTATTTGTTTACCGATTACAGACGGACGGACAGCGGACACTTAACAGGGTCCTGTTGGCACCCTTTGGGTACGGAACCGTAAAAAATACATCTTCTTTAAATATATAAAAAAGGTGACTGACTGACTGATTGACTCATCGACTGACTGATCTATCAACGCACAGCTCAAACAGTGGTTTGAGCTGTGTGTTGACATACAGATAGCTATTATGACGTAGGCATTCACTACGAAAGATTTTTCAAGATTAAACCCCTAAGGGG
The DNA here is from genome assembly GCA_038048805.1 of Hipparchia sbordonii. Lineage (NCBI taxonomy): Eukaryota > Metazoa > Arthropoda > Insecta > Lepidoptera > Nymphalidae > Hipparchia > Hipparchia sbordonii. The sequence goes on from CM076113.1 coordinate 1,083,926, forward strand.
ATGAAAAAGAGGTTTAAAAATCGAACTGAAGGTGAGCAAAGCCGCGGGTAAAAGCTAGTATTACGATATGATTAGTAACATTATAAGTTAATCACACAGACGTGAAGGGCGAAACCAATTTATTATTCCAGTATAACGAGCAAAGTGTAAGCGTGTAATCGTTTGTCACCAAGCGGAAGCTGCTCATTAGCGGACAGATTCTTCGGCTGCTGGTCGCCAGCCAAGTTCACGGCTATCTCGAGATGGTACACAATAATATACGCATTTGGAATTTAGCTAAGGAAGTAGTCGAATCTGGAACCGTACAATGCCAGGGTTACTATATTTTTTTAGTTACCCTTGACTGCCATCTTCCATCAACCCATACCCTTAATCTGTTTCTACACGCCATCATGCCGGAACGCTAAATAGCTTGGCGGCACGTCTTTGACGGTAGGGTGATAACTAGCCACGGCCAAAGCCTCCTACCAAACCAGATCAGAAATTGTAAATTCCCAAATTGACCCCACCAGGAATCGAAACCGAGACCTCTCAGTTATAAGACCACAGCGCTCACCACTGCGCCAGGGAAATCGTAAACCGGTCAGCTTATCAGGAATTTGTTGATTGGCTCCTTGAATAACCCCATGGTGTACTTGGTTCCATAGTTTGGTAGTGCGTGGAAAAAAGATCTGGCACAATGGATGGTCGAAGTGCTCCAGGCATCTATGTGGTGGTGATGGTGGTAAAGATATTGGGGTTAACTTTGCCAAATTGTGACTCTAAACTGACGTACAATTTACATCTTGTAATGCGATATATGAATGCCTTTGTATGACCAATATTTGTTGAATATCATGCACTTAAATAAAGTCAAGCAAGCTTTAATGTATATTTACTTTATCACTAAAAAAAACAAATTCATTGTGCTATTGTGTTGTGCAAATCCGCTAAATTAGACAAAGATATAAAGTACAGTTTATATGCGTTATACAACCCCTCTCTCGCTGCTAGACATGCAGAAAAAGCAAGCAACCGAGCATAAAATGCGCTCCTCAACCACGCAGTATCACACAAAGGTCCCAAAACATACGAGTATGTTTCACTCCAACACCAGAGCATCCTCAGGAGATTGGGCACTCGTGGCTCTCATGTCAAGTCAAGACTCTACCATCGCTGGTTCGGAAAACGAATTCTACTAAGAATACATTCGACAAGAAACTCAGTAATTGCTCTTTTTAAAACAAAAATGTCACAATAAGTATCGTCGTTATCTGCTTAGCTTTTTCATATGATAGTTAAATAATGTGTTGTATCTATATATATAAAAATGAATCCCTATTTCCTTGGTAATCGCATCACGCGTGAACGGCTGGACCGATTTCGCAATTTTTTTTTTTATTGTGTTTGTTATTGTTAGGAGAAGGTTCTTATGAAAGAAAAAATTAAGAAAATTGCGCGGAAAATTAGAAAATTTAAGAAATATTAACCACCATATTAAATTATTTCTAATGTAACCGCTTTTACAATTCAAACTTTTTTGATGTAACCTTATGGCGTTTGACATAACATTGACAAAATGCGTGCTGCCAATTTCGTCAAAGAGGATGTAAAAAAACTGAATATTGTTAATTGAAATATATAGTGAACGATGGAACTGGCGGACTTTTTATCTTAGATGCTCCCGGTGGGGCTGGGAAAACGTTTTTGATATCATTAATTTTGGCAACAACAAAATTCAATATTCATAGTTAAGACAGGACAACGTCTGTCGGGTCCGCTAGTATATAATACAATTGATGATTTTTCACAGAATATGTAAATTGGCAACCCTATCTGGACTTGGCATGGCCACCAGACTTCAAGGTCCCCTTCCGAGCCAAATTGTTCATCAATTGCGATTGCAATTTCAAATTTATGTTATTATCCTAATATCTTGATAATAAACTTATGGTGAATTTGTATTGTAAAATATTAGTTTACGTAAAGGTGCTAAAACATTTGCCTAGGAACTGTCGTTCTCATAATAATTAATATCATAAATTAATAATTTTGATATAATGCCAAGTCTTGATAATTGGCTCGTTTAATTAATGTCAATATTGGGTTTAATATCATGTAGTTTTTCACAAGCAGGTGACTCGTATTTACAATCCTATTAATATAAGAAATGTTAACTTATATTATAAGTTTAAGAATATAAACCTAAGATAAACTTGACTAATATTCTCCTCTCCCCTCCAAATAAGCAGAAAGCTTGTGTTAGGAGTGGGTAAGTTTGGATGTATGGATGGATATTTGTTACTCAATCGCATTGCAACGATTGAACCGATTCGGTGATTTGGCACAGAGTGTCTGGAATAACACGTAGGCTACTTTTTATCCCATAAAAATAAGAGAATTTCCGCGGGAATAAAAAACCTCAATCCACGCAAACGTCGCGGGAATCAACTAGTATGTAATATAAATACTATACGTACCTACTCCGAGATAAGAAGGAAATAGGTATGAAACGATCCTAAAGACCTCGAAAGTTCGGTCACCTTCGGTTTACGACTTGCATAAACATTGAAAACACAATCAATTGATATTATTAACCTGTTGGAAGTACGCAGCGTCATCCTCAAGGATCATTCTTGTTTTGGATTGTGATTGGTACCTATTCGATTGAAAACCAAGAGCACTAGCTAATCTAGTCTTTTCGTGGTCCCACATTATCCAATCCAATCCAGGTCCAATTTATTGGTAATCAACAGCGTTTACAACATAATTTTACAAGATTATTTTAGTTCTTAAATAAAGCCAAAAATGATTACATTATATATCTTGGAGCCAAATGATTACTGATGCATAATTAACTGTCTAAAACAAAAACAAAAAATATATCTAGTAGGTACTAAATGATGGCCGCGACTTCGTTCGCGTGGATTGAGGTTTTTTTGGATTCCCGCGGGAACTCTCTTATTTTCCGGGATAAAAATAGCCTATGTGTCTATAATCTAACTCTGTGCCAAACAGCTAAATGGGTACAATCGTTGCGGCGTGATTGAGTAACAAACATACAAACTTTCGCATTTAAAATGTTAATAGGAAATAGGATATACAAAATAGGTTAGGATAACTAAAAATTAAACCTGCCAACAATAATTTAGAGTTTGTGTAACAAATTCCCTAGCATCGAAATATCGGTATGATGTTCAGTGTTGTAACACCGAGGTGCTCAAACAACATAAACTCTGCGCAAATCAAACAACACTATGCAGGAGTGTTCGCTCGGCCGTAAACAAAACTAATTCGGCTCAACTCTGCGCGATGCAACGCTGTATATCACACGGGACTTTTACGATGCGTGTTATTGCTATATGCCCCACTTGGGGAGAGGTTGATATTATTACCTTGTTTTTCTCTACTGTGTAATTATTCCTTACAGAATGAATTTAATGTCAGAAAACTCTGATACTTAAGGACGATTTTATCAACGCAAATAAGTCTTATCGAAGTGTAAATTTAATATTTTTTCAGATTTTTTTTTGGTAAGATAGTCCTTGACTCCGATTTCGACGATGCAGTCTAAAATGGTAGCGGGCTAACTTGGAAGTGGTATGGCCTATGGGGAGAAAGGGTTTTTACATTTAGCATGAGCAATGTATAAGGGTAAATGACCGTTAGTAAACCAAATAAATAAAAATAAAAAAATCACGCAGCAGAGGTGTTTGCGATCGTCACACAGATGCAAGCATTATTAGACATTTCCACTGGTTATTCTTAGCGACGTCACAGAATATCTAATAGTTTCTAAAGGTACAGAAGATTCACTTCGCAAAATGATTTAAATAAATAGCGACTCTTGTTACCACACAATAAAGTGCAATTCAGGTTGATAAAGCGCTACTTACCTACCGTCTTATTCACCTAGACTTTTCTCTCTTTCTATCACGTAACTCTTATCCCTTCGCACTCTCTGAATTAAGAGGTATGCCATGTAGTTGTAGGTGCGCAGTTTACTGCGGAGTGCGCCAGGCCTGGCGACGTCTAATCTCTTATTGCAATATACTCGTATCACGACGGGAGCTTGCGAATTGGGAGCAAAACGATGCGCACGATTTCATAACAGAGGTCGATGCCCCCCTCACTCGGTCAAGGTTTTATCACGCTACTAAATGATACGAGGAGCTTGGCATGGCCGGTGTTTTAGTATTCTGATCTTGTAATCTAGGCATATAAAGTATGAAAGCTTAAGGTGGTTTGATCCGGTCAGCGGTCACATCAGCGCCAATAGATGGCGTAGATTTTGTAATTAGACTTATTTTATTTTTTTTATGAATGAAAATGTGAATATTTTTTTATAATAATATGGTTCCCGGTTGTAGCGGTATATTTGTAATATATCCAACTACGTTTCAGATGTATTTTAATTTTCAAAATACTTTCATTTGTACTGATAATCACGCGGTGGTAGCAGCACTGCTGCTCAATATACTTTATTTATATCAGGACACCCTTCTAAGTACGCATTATATTGTGAAATGCAAATACGGAACCCTTCACTGCGCGTGGCCTGGCATGCGATTGGTCCTTTATCGTTGGTTTGTAATTCAACTGCACAGCAACGAAGCGACGGATTTTTAGCCGAAGCGGAACCCGAAGCTAAAGATTAAATTATCTAAAAAAAAATCCGTACAATGGCCAACATTTTGGCCCATTCTGCCGAAACCGAAGTTTTTTTTTACAATAGAATATTAAGCAACCGGAAATTGACTAATATCCTCCTATCCCCACCAACTAAGTGGAAAGCTTGTGTTAGGAGTGGATACGACAATAGTGCAATGGGTGGGATTCGAACCTGCGACCTTACAGTTTTCTGCACCTTAAAACGTTGAGCTATTGAGGCTTTTTTGGCTGAAGGTGATATGTTTAGCCGAAGATGGCCGAAGTCAAAGCCGAAGTTTCGTAGCGATTTTTTGCAAGGGTATAATTGACGACCTATCCCGGAAAATTACAGAGTTTCCATGGGAATTGAAAAACCTTGATCCACGGGGACGAAGTCGCGGGCATCGTCTAGTTGATTTTAAAATTGAGACTGAAGATTTGAAGCCGCGGGAAAAAGCTAGTAATTTCATAAATTAATCCAACTGTAATCAAACCCAAGATCTATATTCAGTAATAACGCGGTTCAAACCACTGCGCATAAAAAGACCATTAAAGCTAGGAAATCACGTATGAACAAAGTGTATTCTATAAACATTATCAGCCAGAGGTGCAATAAACACAATTGTACTAGCAATTCGAATAATAATGTTTACAATACAATACTTAACACTTTAAATACTTTATATATCCAGGTCGAGGTCACTGACCGGACTATCGGCTCCTACGCATTACTTCAAGGATTATCACTTGAAGCATCAATAGCTCAGTGGTCAAGGAGCGGATTGAACCCAAATTTCCTACGGTTCAAACAAACCCCACATGTTGCAGTAATGGAACGAATAAGTATATAATTAATTTTTGTAATAGTGACCCCGCACCGGGAAGCGTTGCGTTGGAAGACCCCCTACTAGGTGGTCGAAAGATCTCTAGAGGCTGTTGTAGTACTTAGTTAATAGCTACATAATGATATTATTCTAATACTAGCTTTTGCTCGCGGCTTCGCTCACATTAAGTTCGATTTTTCAAACACCTATTTTACCCCCTTAGGGGTTGAATTTTCAAAAAATCCTTTCTTAGCGGATGCCTACGTCATAAAAGCTGTCTGGATGCCTTTCAGCCCGATCTGTCCAGTAGTTACAGCTGTGCGTTGATAGATCAGTCAGTCAGTCAGTCAATCAGTCAGTCAACTTTGACTTTTATATATTTAGATTCAAGGACAATGTCAAGGACTATCTTGTCATCGAATAAAAAAAATCTACAAAAATATTTTACACTTGGATAAGATTTATTTGTTTTGTGATAAGATTATTTATCATCGAATAAAAAAAAAGAACTCTTTAATTTTTCAGGATAAAATGTAGGCTATCTGTTATTCCTGGGTAGGTATGCGCTACCTCCATTCTAAATTTCAGGTAAATCGGTTCATCGGAGTTCCCGTGGAATTCTTCAAAACTATATTATATTATTATTATCCATATCAAATTTTAAATTAATCTACCTATCTAATTTTTTTACATGTCTTCTACTAATGAAAATTGCGATCTGCGTGCGTGCCCATTATAAAAATATCTACTTATGCATAATACCGGCTGAATTATCTATAAGTGTAACATTTTGTGATTTGTCTCGTATTAGTGCACAATATCAACTTAAATTTCTACAGAGGCCTGCCGTAATTACATGATTATTCTTGGGCAAGAGACGGACAGGCGAAGACAAACCCCTTTTATTATTTAAATATATTCTTTTACCTTAGTGATTTTAAAAATTCTTTTTTTTTTACTAAAGTTTTAACCTACACTTAAAGGAAATATCCTAATAGATTTATAAACACATGTGAAAAATTCCGAGGCTGGCGGGATTCGAACCCACATCTCTCGGGAATCGCTCCCTGAATGTGTTAACCATTACACTACGGCCAAATTGAACCACACGTCAGCCACTAAATTAGTGATATGTACCTACTTTTTCAATCAGTTTTATAGTAACTGTTAGCGACATCTAGTAGCGACACATTACAGTTGTCGGTCTACTTTTTCCAAGAGCCCATATAATTTCGTTCTAGTGATATTTAATTGCTTATAATGCACATAACTGCGAAAAGCATGCCCTGGATTTCGAACGCCAGAACCTGAAAAAAGGAGCCCGTAGTTTCAACCACTAGGATATCACAGCTGTAGCTCACCACACTATACCAGGAAAACCATACAATATACAATCAATGGAAAAGGGTCTCAATACTCAGCATTATGAATCAGAATAAGACGCAGATATAGATAAACAGTTATCTACTTGGGAAGGCAGCACGAGCGCCGAGTCCAACTTGTTCTTCAGGGATACAACTTTTTCAATGTGACGGAACAGTGACAAAAAAACATAACTAAAGCACATTTATAATTAATATCGCTATCGCTTTAAAGTAATCTTCCATGTCTTAGGCCTTGCGTAGATGACAGATTTAAAATGGTCCAACATGTACAAGTTTATGACAAGTCAAACTTGGGTGCTATAAAAACTCCAAAATTCAAAGTTATTCCTTTCTTGTAAGCCAACTTGTGGGTTTTATGACAAGTCAAGACTGTAACACTTGTTCGGAAAGCATATTCTATATTTGAAATACTACTACTATCTTGTGGACAGCTGCAGCAAAATCAATTGCTTAGATGCAACTTGCTCATTAAGAAAATTCATTCACACATACTTATTTGGCTTGTCTTTGTTGGCCCATCTTTCCGAAATTCAGTCAGGAGAATTGGACTAAAGAGCGACCTTTGTCTAACATAAATCAGTATTTAATAAAACCGATAGTCTGGCTAAGACTTTATACAATTTTTTAGCTAGCACGAATAGTTCCTAGTACCCTTTTATGGAGACATCTTATATGGAAGAAGCTATAAAAAGCAACAACTTGTCAATTATATATTGTCAATTATTACGATAAGATTTACAAGTAACTCCGTGTTTAAACTTGAAATCGTCTCTATGCCTTGAAATTGACTTCCTGTTTCTATAGTCTATGTGTTTTTTATCCAAAAATATCGTAGCTTCCTTAGTAAGCTATTGCAATCATTTATTTAAAAAAATACTGTAATCCATTTGACCAAAATTTTGAAGTATGACGTATTCGTTACATTATTATGTCGTAATCAGTAGTGGTAAGTTGTACTTCTTCAGTCTTCTTTATGAACCGATATTCGCCCACCTCTGACCATAGGTCTGGTCTCTTCTACGGACTTCCAAATGCATTGGTCAGGTGACGCCTGTATCAGTGGCTTCCTTCAAATCGTCTGATGTCCTTGATCCACCATGCAGTGTTGACAAGGATTCTGTCTAGACTGTGCTTTTCAGTGCGAAGTTGCCAGTTCAGCACATTGGAACCTCAACGAACATTATTAAAGATTACATAAAATATGTCTATAAATAAAAACTATAAGCGTTATTTGTATTAGTTTAAGGCTCTACATCGTTTTTCTAAATTCCAGTAGCCTTCTCAGTTATAATACACTTTCTTTTTTTTTGTAATATAATATACCTAAGTTCAATAAGATTTAATATTAGCCAAATTTTGTATTTTTATTTATGTGCTAAATTAAATAAATGCTCATTTATTTATTCTTTTATTTATTTCAGTATTTCATCGCCTATTATTGTGTTGAATAAAGGTATTTTTTCACCATTACACAAAAAAGAAAAAAAATTAAATCCGATATCTAGTCACTTTTTAATTTAGGCTCGACTGTACGCGGCACAAATCGGTCGAGTACAGATAGAATAGCCACACACGTGCGTTATTTCCTAAGGTCATCATACATTAATAAATAATAATTTGTATGTTGTTTGATTTATTTTCCTTTAAACAAAAACAAATTAGGTAAGTATACAAAAGTCCGTTTTAGTCACAATCTTAAAACAATAAAGACCGTACGTAAAGTTTTGCAGTATTTGCATAGTTATCAGCATCACTTTTCATTTTCAATTCACTAGTTTTGTGTGCACAAAATATCTGGAAATGCAATACATATTATGTTTGTTTGTATATTGTAGAAACTGTAAATGCATTAAGATTATTTTCTTTTAAAGAGCATGTCAAGATTTTATCCGGTTTCAATTCACCGATTTTTTTATTACGGGTTTAAATGTCGTTCTTCAATTTGCCGGTGTATTGATTGAACAAAACGAAACCATTGTGGTTGCCGGAAAATTCGATCTCAGAAGCGATTTCACAATGTTCTAAATTTAAGCGGCTTACACTATTCAGGGCGGCATCTCACGCGCGCCATTTCTGTTGACTGATACATTAAAGATACGATGCTGATCGGCCCTTTCTTCATGCAATTGCATTCTGCGCGGAAAAAACTAAATTGAGCGAAAAATTAGTAGGTACTCTTTAATTAGTCAAACGAAACTGAATCCTTAAAATGATTCCGATCATAATGACCGACACCGGTTTAAATGTTTCTTCGGTTCTTAAGCCCTGTACATGTTCTGATAGCAAAAAAAGAAGAAAAATCATCATCATCTCAACCTACCACAAATTCAAAATTCAAAATTATTTATTTCATCTAGGCCATCCTGTGGCTCTTATGAGACGTTAAGACCACCGGCTTGTCGGAATCTTTTTTTTAATGATTTCTCGAAGAGGCCTTTTTTTTATTCGATGACAAGATAGCCCTTGACTGCGATCTCACCTAATGGTAAGTGACGATGCAGTCTAAGATGGTAGCGGGCTAACTTGGAAGGAGTATAGCAGTGTAAATTCAACCCATACCCCTAATCGGTTTCTACACGCCATCGTGCCGGAACGCTAAATCGCTTGGCGGCACGTCTTTAACGGTAGGGTGGTAACTAGCCACGGCCAAAGCCTCCCACCAGAAACCTGGACGCCTGGACCAATTTGAAAAATTCTTTGTTTGGAAGAATATACTTCCCAAGTAGTCCCATAGTTATCAGGTCAGGATCTGATGATGGGATCCTGGAGAAATCGAGGGAGCTCTTGAAATTTTATTGACAGAATTGATATACTTTGTAGTGGTTTTTGAAGTAGGTTTTGGAAAAAAGAATTTTTAAGTTTAAATTATCAAAACAAAATAATACCATTTCAATGTATAATTACATAATATTAAAATATAATTAGCACTATCTTATAGTCATCTGCTGGATGCTAAGCTGATTGTTTCCATGCAACTTTGCCATTAAAACAACTTTGTAAAAACCTCAACTTAACAAATGTGTCAGCAGAATTAGCATTCCGAACCAGTGGTAGATTCTCGGATTGTCATAAGAGCCACAAGTTGGCCTACATGAAATAAATAATTTTTGAATTTTGAATTTCGTGTTTTTACATTCGTACAAAGTGAAGGGTGGATCACGATTCACGAGGCAAAACGCCGCGTGTGAAACGCCTAGTGTGCGCAGGTTCTGTAAGTGGCTTATTTAAATGAAGTATAATGACAGTCATCAGTGTTCCACATCTCTGATTGATTTGAGAATCGGCCACAAGTGTGTACAATTTGTCAAAGTACGGGATACCTCCAACTAGCTATTTGTATAAATTGACCATTATTTTTTTTTCGGTAGCCGATGGTATTATGGTGGTTTTAACTTTTAAGGTCATTGAACAGTTTTGTAATTGATAACACAGAACGTAGCCCATTACTTTGATTTATCTTTTGTTCTTCCGTAATTAATTAACCTAGAGGTGGGCGTTAATAACTGTAACGCGGTTTTTGAGTTATACATCACTAACATTTTTTTTAAATCGTACTAATTTTATAAATGTGAAAGTATGTTGAATTGTCGGTTCACTCACGCACCTACGCAGTAATAGATCAACTTTATTTTTTACACAACTATGGCAAAGTTAAAAAGAAGAGTTTTGATTTTAGCAGGCCATGTATGTTTGTATTTACGTATGTTCCACCGTAGCGCCTAAACTACTGAGTATAAAATTTAATGGTAAACCTGCAATCACTGTAAAAGGGAATTACCGTTAGTGTGAGTTTTATTTTCCAACTAGATGATGCCCGCGAGTTCGTCCGCGTGGATTAAGGTTTTTTTGATTAAACTTTTTAATTTTCCGGGACAAAATGTAGCTTATGTGTTAATCCTGGATATGAGCTATCTCCGTTCCAAATTTTAGCCAAATCTGTTCATTCGTTGTGGCATGAAGAAGTAACAAACATACACACACAATCACACACACATACATACAAACTTTCGCCTTTATTATATTAGTGTACTCTAATTTTCAATACAAAACGTCAACTGTCAAAACATCTGTATTCCTCAGTCAAAAGTACTTTGTGATGGTAAGTGACCTTTCTTAGAGTCTTAATGAAGAACAGCAATGATCAATCAACACCCAACTAATATCTGTAATATCTCTAAAGAATCTCTGGAAATAAAATTAATCTGGCAAAGATAAAATATCTAAACATTTAAATATATTATACCTACCTATCAGATCGTATTGGACATTCACGATGACAGTCATGTCCAAATGTCCAGACTTTTATTATTTTCCATACATATGAATGTATAGATGAAGCGATAAAGTTAGTTATTATTACGGTACGCGGAGTGCATAATTCAACAGCTCATGCTGCTTACACTCGTGCTGTAAAACGACACTCGAAATAAGGGAAAAGTAAATATTTGCCAAAGAAACAATATTATTTTCGTTCGGCATCGGAGGCAGTCCGCGCAATTTGTAGTCGATATGGGTCCGTTTGTCATAGATTAACAACTTGCAGAAGCGCCGTAGTACAGTTTTGTGCCTACAGGAACAAATATAAAAAAATGCATGGCATTATTTTTAAGGTAATTGGACGCACATACGCAATAACGTTTCAACCTACAAAACTTTGTCAAATTAAATGCATACATAATGTAAAGGAATAAAGTTAACTTTACAATTGGTAAATTGTGTGGGTTGACTCTTTATTGCATATGTGCGTCCAATTAAGTGTTTTATATGCAAGCGTTTTGTACTTTTAAAAATTTACTTTTTTTTAAAAGAATATTAGCTAAGCCGAACTTGATTAATATTCTTCTCACCCCTCAAAATAGGTGGAAAACTTTAGGAGTGGGTACGACAATAGTGCCATGGGTAGGAATCTTAATTTACCTTATATAAACTTTATTGACAAAACTAAAAGCGAAGAAATTGTGGCAATGTAAGAAATTATAGGAGGTAAACATTAGAAACCTGGTCGACAGTATACGGTCTAACCAGAATCAGAATTAAAAAGAAAAATTTGGGGGAGGAGTTCTATGTTGAGAATTACGCAGAAAGAGGCTTGGTGATTAAGTTTAAAGTGATTAGTTAGAAAGAAAAACTGTAATTATTTTGCAATAAAGGTTCTCTATTGTTATAAAAATTAAAGTTTATTCCGTTATTCGAATCTCAGGCACGCACCTCTTCATTATTCGGAGTTATGTGCGTTTTAAACAATTAAATATCACTTGCTTGAAAAATGTAGTGAAGAAATCTGCGTGCTCTGGAGTTCTTCATTTTTTAATCTTTTTTTTTAACATGTCTGAAGTATGACTAACTTGAGATTTTTTGTACAAAATCAATATTTCTTGCAACTTAGTCTCCCGACATAGGTGTACCAATAGTTAATTTTGTTAGATCATGTAGCTAAATCTAAATCCTACGTAATATTATATGAGTTCATTTGTTATGAGTGTATCATTGAAATTAAAGGCTACTAAATAATCGTGATTTGGTTATCTGTAATGAATTATCGGGGCTAATTGTTTAAGTGTTATAAATTAACCTTTATGAACGGTTCGTGATGATTAATTGAATGCGATAGCGTACATTATAATGGTACGTACCTATTATAAAAAGGTTTTTGATGACCGATGTACCGGCTGGTTTCCGGGTTGAGGTTTTGTGTAAAAGTTCCTCTTTAATTTCGCTAAAAGACCGCCTTTCCAAATTATTACTAACATTATTTCTGAAACGCTAAGTTGAGGAACGCCCTTCCGGCGTCCGCGTTTCCTGCCACGTACCTATAACTTCAGTTTTTTTAAGGCAGGAGTAAATTGGCATGTGCTCGGCAAGTGCGCCTCAACCTAAACCTCAATATTGTTCTTTATCAGGATCTAAATATATTAAAAACAAGTGTAAATTGAAAATTTAAAACACTCCATGTATCACTAGCTAGACTATTTACGCTGTGCTTGTTATCCTGCTGTCCAGTTTGTTGCCCCATCGTCAGATTCTCTTTCTCAAATAAATTTCAACATTTTTGTCACGATCAGAACAAAAAATATTTTTTTAGAACATGGAATTATTGGTTTTTGATCAGACACTCCACAACTAAGAATAATATAAACGTAAAAAATTAAGAATAATATAAACGTAAAAAACATTTTACAAAACCGTCTTCAAACGCTCTTACAAAGTATATCAATTGTGCCTATAAAATTTTAAGAGTTCCCTCGATTTCTCCTGGATCCCATCAAAAGACCTTGTCCTGATGACAATAAGACCATCACCCTTTCAAACAAAAAAGAATTTTCCAAATCGGTCCAGGCGTCTTCGAGTAATCGAGGAACATAATATTTTAAAAATAAAAACAAGAGTCCGACGAATTGAGAAGCTCCTCATTTTTTGGAAGTCAGTTAAAAATGTTTCACATCTCTCGTTTCAGAAACTTTGAACTAATGCGTTTCGTGGGAGAAAATTAGATTTTAACTACATAACAAGGATGGCAAACATATAGAATTATGTAGATACTAGCTTTAACCCGCGGCTTCGCTCACGTTAGGTTCGATTTTTTAACCCCCATTTAACCCTCTTGGGGGTTGAAATTTTCCAAAATCCTTTCTTAGCGGATGTCTACGTCCTAACAGCTACCTGTATGCCAAATTTCAGCTCGACCGGTCCAGTGGTTAGAGCTGTGCGTTGATAAATCAGTCAGTCAGTCCTTTGCCTTTTATATATTTAGACTAATACGGTAGGTAATAAGACAGTCACTTCTGGTAATATTGTCACATAATCTCTGCCCGTCCGTCCGTCAGGCAAGTCACGTAGGCCCGCCGACCGACCACCGTAAGCTCGGTTAGAGCGATGCATAAAAACTTAGTTTTGCTTTGAGCTTTGAAATTCAAATGCGATATATCGATACGGCAGGCCAATATGTCTGCGTACGTCGGGAATATATTGACAGATATGAAAATATTCCTATTTGTTTAACGGATCCGTTTCCGCTTTCCGTTAAATCTACGTGGAAATGGGAGGCTCCGGGGTTTGAATTTGGAATGGTTATTGTAACTTGAGAACAGCTGTAGCTTAGTAGTTAGGATTGCAATCTCCTCTTCCGGGGGGTCGCAGATTCAAGCCTCTGATTTTTCGGAGTTATGCGCGTTTAAGCAATTAATTATCACATGTTTTAACGGTGAAGTAAAACGTCGTGAAGAGACCTGCACGCCTCAGTGTTATCTGTAATATTCTCAAAGGTGTGTGAAGTCTGCCTATTCATTGGGCCAGTGTGGTGGATTATGACCTATAACCATTTCCTGAGAGAAGTGCGTCTTTGATGGCTTCTTGATAATTGTCACTTGTGTAGTACAAACACAACGACCTCCCTGGCGCAGTGGTGAGCGCTGTGGTCTTATAACTGGGAAAGACCTCCCGAGGGTTCTATTTCTGGCGGGTGCAATTTGGGAATTTATAATTTCTCAATTGTCTCCGGTCTGGTCTGGTGAGAGGCTTTGGCTGTCGCTAGTTAACACCCTGCCGTCAAAGACGTTCCGGAACGATGGCATCTAGAAATAGATTAGGGTTATGGGTTGAATTTTCACTGTCATACTCCTTCCAAGTTAGTCCGCTACCATAATAAATGCAGACAAGGACTATCTTGTCACTGAATAAAAAAAACACTTTCAATGGTGCTTTCATTTTATCAATGGACAAATTTCCACAGCTAGACTTATGAGATCTATAAAACGTGCTCTAACTCAGCTCAGAGTTAAGACAACGAGACGAGAGACAACGACGAGAGACAAATATGCTTTGACATAAATCTGTCTCGTTTTAACTCTGTCTTGAGTCTTAGCTGAGCGACAGTGCGGTTTATAGATTTCAGCCTTAGGTTCAGACTTTCACATATCTCGGTCTGTATCCAGCGGCTCCCTGCGACTCGTCAGTCCACTGGGGAGTCTGCCAAAACTACGCTTTTCGGTGCCAGGTCGCCACTCCAGCACCTTGGGCCCCAAGTATCCGTTAGTGCAGATAGGAGTAATCAGAAAACGATTAGGTCAAATAACTACTGAACCGCTACGTGTTTGTCATCCCACGGTCGCACACTTAGAGCTTTGCTTCCTCGTTCCTGATACGCGACGCTAAAATTTCGAATGCGCTTCCGGCTTCCGTTTTCCGATTAACTACATCTTGGGAACCTTCAAATCAATGTTGAATAGGCATTTTCTAGGCTGTATCTTCATTCTTCACTTACCGTAAGGTGTGGAGGCAGACAAGCGCTTGTATTTTTTTACCGACTTCAAAAAAGTGGGAGTTTCTCAATTCGTCGGGATCTTTTTTTTTTAACAGTATACTTACTACTTTTCAGGTGGTTAGGATCTGACGATGGGATCCTAGAGAAATTGAAGGAATTCTTCAAATAGGAACACTTGTTATACTTTGTAGTGGCGTTTGAAGTCGATTTTTTTTTAAAGAATTTTTATTTAGATTAATTATTTATCCAAAAATATCTAGATCCGTCAACATTGTTAAAAAGCTCAAGTCAATGGCGGGCGAAGTCGTACGTTCAGCTAGTGGACTACAAAAGCATTTCTTTTGTAAAATAAAAAGTCTCCAAGGGGACTTGAAGAAAAAATACAAACACCTCAAAATATACAGCTTATTCTTAAACTTTTTCCCCTGCTTCATAAATTCTCATTACCTTGCAAAAGAACGCGCAAGCTTAAATGTATCATTATAAGAAGTAATTTACCTTAATCTGGGCTCAAGGTGATTTTACAGAAGAAAAAAAAAATAGTCAATCTCCACGGAGATTAGCCATCTTCGCGGGAGATATTATAGTGCACAAGTGTGTGCGCAAATACAGGTGCACTCTCTATTCCCTCACTCTCATAGTCCGATGGAAGGGAAATCCGACACGACCGGAGAGAGATCAAGCGCAGGAATGAGGCTCGTGCCACTAGAAATAGTTTGCGATTATCGTATGCGGAAAGTTCCCATACAATTTTTGCTCACAATTATACATTACATTAGGTAAATTACATTATTACCTAAATATATAAAAGGCAAAGATGACTGACTGACTGATCTATCAACGTACAGCTCAAACCACAGGACGGATCGGGCTGAACTTTGGCATACAGATAGCGATTATGACGTATGCATCCGCTAAGAAAATATTTTTGAAAATTCAACCTCTATGGGTTAAAATAGGGGTTGGAAAAATCGAACTTAACGTGACTGAAGCCGTGGGAAAAAGCTAGTACATTATGAAAAAAACTCGTAAACACTCGCATTCGAGGACTCTCCCTGTGCAACTGAGCCATTAGGTATGTCGATGTTGATAACGGGCTTGAATGTCTGTGTAAATGAAAGTTTTAGTTTGGATTGTGTAATACGTAACAATCGGAACGGGGTCGTTTAAAAATTTACACGCAAATTTGTACCTGCTATCGAATATCTATTTTATAAATATACCCTCGGACCTGCATACGAGCCATGCCTACGGGAAAGTGCGCACTTGCTGCCTTGCCGTCGCAATTATCCGTGAAATAGCCCGGTTATTTACAATTAACCACCCGGCTAAACGATTTACAACATTATATCTTACACCGTAAGAGTTATATGAGGTGAAAATGTAAGCTGGTCCTGAAATACGGTAAAGAAATGTATGTTTCAGTTGCTATGCGAAAAAGATATTTAATATGTATAAGCCTGGGACTGATTGAAAACTCCTTCATTAGCGTTGCATCGGATTTTAGTAATTACTGTGTAATTTGATTTGACGCCATTTTTGATGATCGGTTAGGTATAGCTGCGGTACTTTGCATGAGTTATGTAACTAGTCACCAGGGTTGGTGTTCACCAGGTCTAATAATTATTAACATCGCATTTGACCGGTTATAACCGGTATAACCTTTGTATTCCATTATTAACATCACATTTAACCGGTTATAACCGGTTATAACCTTTGTATGCGAGTCATACTTTGACCGGTTATAACCGGTCAAATGCGAGTCTGACTCGCATACAAAGGTTTGCGTACAAGAAAATGCCGAAAAAAACACGTTTCTAGTAGGGGATCTCCCTTTGATTTTTAATTCATTTTTATAGTTTGTTGTTATAACGGCAACAGAAATACATATTCTGTGAAACTTTCAATAACTAAAAACGAGCCATTTTCGCCCTTAAGTATTAGGGGGTATTTGATAGCACTTTGGACGATCGTGACGTTCCAGATATCCTGTATATAAAATTCAAAAATTCAAAATTTATTTATTTCATGTAGGCCAACTTGTAGCTCTTATGACACATCATAAATCCACCACCGGTTCGGAACGCAGATTCTGCTGAGAAGAGCCGGTAAGAAACTCAGCAGTTGCTCTTTTCAAAAAAAAATTTTTTTTTACAAAGCTATGCTATGCATACAGTGCTTCCACAATAAAGCTTCAAAAATGCAAAAATGCATACGTAAGTACACCAATCCAACGCATGTCAAGATGGGCAGCCAAAGCAGACCCATTCCGGTTGGTGGCACCCGTTCACGAGCATGACGCGTGATCCAGCCATTGCTTCGCTCAACCATATTTGAGCGAAGCAATATGGTAAAAAATCAATTGATACAGATTTTCCTAGTGTGAAGACGAACAGTAAAACAATTGGTTTTTTTTATTGAAAATATTACTTAACATCACACTAATGAACCGATTTGCCTGTTTCGAATGGAGATAGCTCATACCTAGGACATTAGTCCTAAAACGTCCTAAAGTGTATTAACATAGGCTACATTTTATCCCGGAAAAATTATATTATAATATTTTTCTTTTTTTTTATAATTGTGTTATTAGATCAATTATATTATTATTATTATAAAACCTGGGAATTAATAAATCTTTAATAATGTTCTGCTTACTCGTTGTACTATCGTTACGTTTGTTACTTATTAAAATTAGTTTACTTATTTTATTTTTTGAAAAAAGCAACTGCTGAGTTTCTTGCCGGTTCTTCTCAGCAGAATCTGCATTCCGAACCGGTGGTAGATTTATGACGTGTTATAAGTGCTACAAGGTAGCCTACATGAAATAAATAAATTTTGAATTTGAATTTTGACGATACTACGTAGTCGGCCTTTGTAGGCTTACTAATAAGGCTTATCACCGAGTCCACTATTACGCTTCTAAGTGTTATAGTTCGATGGTAAAACCCTAAAATTGTGAGCGCTACGGCAAAAACTGTGAGCTATTGAAAATAATTTTCTTTCATGACTACATTAAGCCTGTCACAACACACATCGCATTCTATTTTCTTTCTATTTTATGAACTCTGCGGCCGCTGAATATTTAAGTGTCCAACGTCTATTAGAGAGACGAGTATTTTTGATGAACTTAACTACTTAATGCTATCTGCTTATTGGACTCAGGGACAAAAGACAGCGTTTTTTAAAAGTATTATTATGATAGAATTCATGCCTCTCTGCTGAATTACAAAAAGACTTAGGGCCAAGTTCATGATCGTTCATAACGTTTAACTGACGAATAAATTTGACGTGTTCGAAAATGTTCAGTACAAAAACTGTCAGAATGTCAATTTTATACCTTGTTTAAACTTTACATTGGCTCGTAATCTATCATCCGTGTAGTAATTTTATTGTGGGACCTGTGTGTGTTTGAAACCCTTGTAACTATGTTATAAATTATCGTCATGACTAGTGTACCACTTGTCTGCCATAACAGTATTCTTGTAATTTTTTTTAATTATACTAATTTTAAACATATTTGTCTTAATTGAAACTTACTTTGTCTTATAAAATATCAAACTTTAAAGTACCCTTCTGCATGTACTCACTGTTCTTACATTTCTCACATTTTGACAGCTTATCTCTAAAGAAGAATCACTTCCTATGCTGTGTCTGTGCGATGTGCATATATATACATCCTCTTATAGTCCAGTCAAAAAACCTCAAAAAATGGCCCAACCTCTGGAAAATTGCGAAAGTTTTGAAACTTTGCACATCGAATTATGGGTCCCTAGGGATGAAAATACCAAAAGTCCTCATGCGTACGAGGCGGGCTCTAGCGGCAATTAGCGGAAACAGGACCCTTTTTTTGGTTTTTTGTTAATATCTCGAGAACCTTTGGTCAGAGGTAAAAGTTTACTACTACATAATTAAAGCTTATTAAATTTGCAACAATAATGATTATATACATTTTTCTTGAATTCCTAATAATTACTGAGTTTTAGGCCACTAAAAGATAGCTTTTTCGAAAAATCACGCTAGCGGCGCCCGGTACAATATGGCATTTGTAATAATATTTAACAATCATGGTTTATCATTTTTTTTTGGGTATCAAGGGTGATTTAGAAAATAAACTTCACAGTTATGTACAAAAAAAAGACATATTGTTTATTAAACAACTAGCTTTTGCCCTCGGCTTCGCTCACGTTAAGTTAAATTTTTCAAACCCCTATTTTACCCGTTGTACCCCCTTAGGGGTCGAATTTTCAAAAATCCTTTCGTAGAGGCTGCCTACGGCCTAATAGCTACCTGTATGCCAAATTTCAGCCTGATCCGTCCAGTGGTTTAAGCTGTGCGTTGATAGCAATTTTTATTGTTTCTGTATTTCATCTAAATATTTAAAACGCAAAGGTGACAGACTTACTGACTGATCTATCCACGCACAGCTTAAACCACTGAACGGATCAGGCTGAAATTTGGCATACAGGTAGCTATTAGGCCGTAGGCATCCTCTACGAAAGGATTTTTGAAAATTCGACCCCTAAGGGGGTACAACGGGTAAAATAGGGGTTTGAAAAATTTAACTTAACGTGAGCGAAGCCGAGGGCAAAAGCTAGTTGTTTAATAAACAATATGTCTTTTTTTTGTACATAACTGTGAAGTTTATTTTCTGAATCACCCTTGGTACCCAAAAAAAAAATGATAAACCATGATTGTTAAATATTATTACAAATGCCATATTGTACCGGGCGCCGCTAGCGTGCTTTTTCGAAAAAGCTATCTTTTAGTGGCCTAAAACTCAGTAATTATTAGGAATTCAAGAAAAATGTATATAATCATTATTGTTGCAAATTTAATAAGCTTTAATTATGTAGTAGTAAACTTTTACCTCTGACCAAAGGTTCTCGAGATATTAACAAAAAACCAAAAAAAGGGTCCTGTTTCCGCTAATTGCCGCTAGAGCTCGCCTCGTACGCATGAGGACTTTTGGTATTTTCATCCCTAGGGACCCATAATTCGATGTGCAAAGTTTCAAAACTTTCGCAATTTTCCAGAGGTTAAACCTTGTTTTGACTGGACTATTATGTTTTAATGTTTTTGTTTTCTGGAACAAAATAAATAAATAAAAAAGTGAAAATATAATGTATAAACTGTTTGTTTTCATAATGATTCCTGGTAATTTAAATTCCCGCTGTACTCTCATGTCTTGCACCAAGCACATAGCGTGAAGAAGTAACATTTAATTGAGGTTTGCGCTGTGCATTCATTTATTAATCAATAGTCCACATCCATTAGAGACGGGACTGATGAATAAGAAATATAAACATACGTAGTATGATTAACTTCCTAGCCTGATTGGGAGAATACTTTAGTTTATTTAGAACTTTGTGGAAATTAAGTCAGTATAAAAATCGCTGCAGACTACAGCGCCTGGATCATAAGGTGTTCAGGAACTATAAATTTTTTTTTATATAAGACCAAACTCAGGTCACATCCTTTTTATGCCACAACTCACAACTCGTACTACTAACCTACTCAGTATTTTTTACTTAGTTTTATTAACGGAGGTTTTATAATGGAAAAATATCTATTGTAGTACATTAAGCTCTTAACTTAATCCACCTTATTCGTTCTTAACATTGTTTCTACATCTTTTTCAATGCACAACGGTTTCGGCTGTGTAAGTAGCCTGGCCAGTCGGAAATATCCCATAATTTTAACATTAGTACACACTCACGTACACTAGTACACACTCGCCACACACCGCTTATAACGTATACTAATCACATAGCATGTTTGATAAAAGAATGTTCCTAGAAGTATGCAGCGAGCACATATTTGTCAATTCTCTAGTGCGATGACAGGGTTGGAAGTTGGAACTTACTGATGACGCGATATTTTTCAAAATGTTTTCCCAGCTCTCGCCTACCTCATTAGAGCTGCTGTTCTGAAATATCAATTTTAAGCTAAATTACGTTATACGTCAATAAAATAATTAACTAAGCTAGAACGCTGGTTTTTTAACCAACTTCAAAAAAAGAGGAGGTTTTCAATTGAACGGAATCTTTTTTTTTATGTGTGTTCCCCGATTATTCGAAGTCGCCTGGACCGATTTGAAAAATTGTTTTTTTTGTTTGAAAGGGTATATTTGCCAAGTGGACCCATTGTCATCAGGTCAGGATCTGATGATGGGATGCTGGAGAAATCGAGGGAACTCCTCAAATTTTATAGGCACAATTGATATACTTTGCAGTGGCGTTTGAAGTCGGTTTTGTAAAAAGATTTTTTCGTTTATTAATATTTGCGCTCATGACTTACGAAAATTGAAAAATCGCTGTCGCTGTCGCTCAGGACTTGCACCTATCACATAGCGTGTTTAATAAGAAGCATTTCCTTGTGGTATGCGCCGTGCACTTATTTATTTATCGATTGTCTAGGACGATTACAGAGCGATTGGAACTAATTGATGGATGAGGAGGCCTTAATCACCTATTCTTGAATAGGCTCAAAGGGAGATAGTATTATTGTGTTTCTATGGAGCCCACCTGCGCGGGACCCTTTGATATTTTGTACTTGGCCACTTTCAATGGATGTTTCTTTATGTTGTTCTCAAAGACTAAAATAAAACTAAATAAAAATAAGTAGTTTAGTTGGAATCGAGTATGATGACCCGTTCTCTATAGGCCTAGGGCTGAAATCTACAGACCGCACTGTGCAAGTCACATTTTGAAAAAAAAAATCAGTATCCTAGAAATGATAATTATGATAAATCAGTACTGTTTGTCTGTACGGCTGTGTAGATCTTAGCATCATATCAATGCATTATAAGCTCCGCCCATAATAACATTGAAAAAGGGTCTTTACGTCCAGAAATACGATGCAAAGAAATCCCTGACCCAGCGACTTCTTTTTGCATACCTATGATGCCAATGATATTGCGTTGTTTCATTATTTTTTTATAAGCCAACATGAAGGTTTTGTTTCACGCACATTAATCTAGACTATCCTTAAAGTGATACAAGGATGGACCTGGGTCAAGGTATGCGTAGGTATTTATTTTCATAAAATAAATAAGTATTTCATTGTAAAAAATAATGTATTTGTGCAGTAAGTTGAGATTGCATGAGAAACTCTTATTTTCGATCGGGTTTCTTTAAGAAGGTCATCTTGATGAAAATAAATACAATCGGTAGGTATTCGTCTTGATTTTATCAGATAAGTCGAAGTAGAAACCGAAAAGCTCACGTAAACCCATCAATAAGCGGGGAGATTCCATTCGCTCACTCATGCCACAGTTCAAGATCACTAGGTCTATGTGGCATTATTTGGTACGTATGTATTTGACAAGCAATATTTACGAGTTGCGATTTCCCAAAACCTGTGTTTTGTGCGATTATCGCTTTTGTTATTGGTGGATTTTATAGTACTTCAGTGTTTTCCTCTTCTTTATCCTCGCATATCGCTATTTGAAGGTTTCTAATTTGAAAAAAGTACTGATTGCTATCCGCTTCTGAAATAGGACGAGTGTCTTAGCCGTTGTAGTCTATTTTACCTACTCCGTGATTGGTAAAGTAAGTTTCCTTTCGAAGTGAGTTTGTATTTTACTGCAATTTTGTGCCAGGTCTAGAATAAATTGTATATAATTATGTAATAATAATAATATATAATCCTATATATTTATTGCGATCCCCGTCTCTTACTTACATTAAGTTTTCTCGTACAGGTTGCCTGGAAGAGATCACTATTGGTGATAAGGTCACCTTTTGTGTTTTTACTTATGTATTTTGTTCTTGTTTTTCATTCAATAAAGTTGTATAAAATAAAAAATAAAAAACGTCATGTCTTCTGTTTGGTGTGTTGCTCTATGACAATGCCTTGTCAACCACACGCATTGTGCAAACTATCACACCCAAAAAGGGAAACCGGAAGGTGTACTTTGCACAAATAAGGATATTTGTGTTAAAATGGCGATATGACACTGTGTGTATTGGCGTGTCCTCAGATAGCGGCGGAGCTGTTTGCGGGGACAATATTTAGTGACGTAATGTGACAAAACGTCGCAGATTCGATTCTCATATGTATGTATGGGTATGTAATGTACAGTAAACGTATTTATGGTAGGTCTAGGCTTCTAGTTTATTATCAACTTTGGAAATCCGTTAAGGATCCGTTGAGGATCCGTGAGAGACTCATTCTCTCTAACTCGTATGCAATAACATTGCAGGCTGCCCCGCCACTAATGGATCATATTCAAATAAGAAAAAAAAAACGAAAAAAAAACTCTCCACTGGAAAAAAATAATAATTTTTTCCGTCTAATCTGTTTTCGACTTTGATTACAAATAAAATTAATAATCTGTGTAATACATAAATTCTCAATAGGCTAACTAATTTAGGAATATTTTGGGCCATTTTGGGATATTCGGGACTCTGAAAGTTATGAAACTTTTCTAAATTTTTGGCAGAGTTTAATAATAATTTAATAAAAAATAATATTAAAAAAATATTTTTAAAAAACCGACTTCAAATGCCACTTAAAAGTTTAGAATAATTTTAGTTTGTACACGTATGTTAAAGTCAGATGAGCATAAATAGAAACGATGAAACCGATGCCAAAAAAAAAATATGCGTCGAATTGAGAACCTCCTCTTTTTTTTAAGTCGGTTAAAAAGACGATTGACAGGAGTGATCGAGAGGGTGCTGAGGTAAAAGAAGGTAAGCACAAATTTTATTCAAAGCCCTACTACTATTAGTTATTTACTTACTAACTACTCCACAGATAAGAGTCAGGCCTCTTAACGTCGCAGATATAATTCGCAAGTTTCTCATAATTATGCGCATAAATTACTTAGCAATTGTTAGTACAGTAATGCGCACTTAGCTTAGACAGCGGTTCTGCCTGCATAAAATAATAAATATCTAAACATCTCAGCAAGAATTTTAGAAATAAATGTTTACAACCCAATTACACTTTCAATAATTTATTAAGCTTAGATTTTTTTTTAATATCAACCAAGCTCAACTGATATCCTTCTATTCCCTCCAGATAAGCTTGTGCTAGGAGTAGATGCGACAATAGTGCACTGTGTGGGGTTCGAACCTGCGACCTTTCAGTTTTCAGTCCGCACCTTTAACCGTTAGGCTATTGAGGCATCTAATTGAGGATACAAACGTAAGAACTTTTTGTCCAGGTTTTAGATTTGATTGATTTATACCAGCCTAAGATGCAAGACATAACCAAAGTCGTTGTATTGGCTGGGCAATTATTATCAATTGTGCCTTAACGAAAATCGAAACGACACAAATGTCGAGTGCTATTTAACTCTTCGACGGCTTCTTCGACTTCTTCGACTTTAAAGAGCCTAGTACACATTAGGTCAAATTCGGCCAATGTCACGGTATTGCGCCATTTGATCTGCAAACATCAAAGACTTAGATATGAATTGAATTGAATAATTGTTTATTCAAATAAACTTTTACAAAGTGCTTTCGAATCGCCAAAAGAATTGGTTCGGAATGCCGTTCAAGAGGTACAAAATTCAAAAACAGCGTTTACATAATAAGCGGATAGTAGCCAACACATTGGGTTAATGTGTACTGAAGTCGTAGGAATTATATGCTAAACTAAAACAAAATAAGATGATTTAAATGAACTAAAAATTGTTTTCGATTATGTTAGTTAAAAGAAAGATACCGACCGAATTGATAACCTCCTCCTTTTTGGAAGTCGGTCTAAAATTTACATAAAAAGTTATAAATAACGCAATGCAACAACAACTAAATATTATAAACATTAAGTGTAGTGTTAATTTACACTGTCATCTAACAACCACGATTCGGGTAGACTTCCTCCTTCCCTTGAAGTTTTCTCATAATTTTATTTACATTTTACGCACAAAAAAGATGCGCGACATGTTTATTATTAGAGCTGGCATTGGCAATGCTCAAAGACATGCGGGCTGGAATTCCGCGAATGTCGGGCGACCATTACGTTCACGAAATAATGGACAAACAAATGTCTCTACTATGCGTATTCTCTCCGTCTTCAATTGTAATAATGTTTTCCTGACCGAATTTCGGTTACAGCAGAAATTCTCAAACAAGATTTTAGATAAGTGTTTGTTACTGAAATAGACCTTTATACTTTAGGAAATCTATTTAAAGTCTGCTAACGAAAACAACATATTAACATACAACATGATTATTTTTAAAAGAACAGCCTCTGAGTCTCTTGCTGTTTCTTTTTTCGTTGGAACCAGTGGTAGATTCACTAGACCATTCAAAAGCTTTTTCTAAAAGTTTATTTAAACAAAAAATTCTATTCTATTTTCAAGTTTGTGCAGTTGCACACACTAGTCTCTCACTCCACATATTTTGAATTTAATGGGACACGGCGCGGATCTTAATGAAGCCTGCTGTGGAATTATCTAAAAATGATTGTATCAGTGTGATGATAGCAATCACCTCTAATTGGCTGAATTTATGATGATCTTGCCGCATCAATGCATTTTAACCAATAGCGAGAGAGTACCACCCATTCAGAAGTGATTGCTTTCGTCACCCTTTAGCATCATTTTTTGATACTACAGAGCTGTGAAAATAGCTAATATCTCCAAACAATACAATTTAACGAAGACTACTTATAGTAATCCTTACTAATGTAATATTATTTAATGTAAAAGTGTATTTGGTTGTTGGTTTGGCCTACCATTATTCAGCAAAAGAACTACGGATCGAAGTTTTCTTTTTTATGTATGTAGTTGAAGATCTGGATATTGATATAGCTTTTTACCATGGGAAAACAAAGAGTTCCCCAGGATTATCAGCTAGGAATTTCATATATTATTATTTCTTTTAAAGGACTTATCCATTGAAGTCGGAAATTATGAAAGCCCTACTTGTGAGGCAATAATAAAAAAAATCCGGAAGACTCCCGAGTGCATGTTTTAGCATGTTTTATGTTAATTTTATAGGCATACCAGAAAGCATTTCTTTGTTTCATCCTTGTCTGGCAAATGGGTGCAAATGGCTGGAAATTGACTGCGAGTATTTAGTGTAATTGTTTTCTAGGTTTTTATTTGAGGGTCTTACTTCAGTGGATAAGAAGTGCTTTGTCGCGACAACTGTTATTTCAAACAGGTGTGATGATGTTGTCATACAGATGAGTGCAGAACTTCCTCCTTTTTTGGAAGTCGGTTAAAGATAATAATAAAAAAAAATTAATAGAATTTTAGAATTGTCTACTCTTTTCTGAAATTGTATGGTTTTGCCCAACATAGCAGCCCCCTGAAACTGTAAGATGAAACAGCAATTCTCATTATAAACAGCTCTTCCGTTGCGATGCATCCATTTGTAGAGAACCTTGGCAGCGTTTACGTTACGATCCAAAATTAATACTCACACTCTGGTTTGACGTGCAAGCGCATCGTACTTTCATATGCATTCGTTAAAACGATTTGTTTATGTACAAAATATAATCTAAACAAGCAATTAAAAGAGATTCGGACATAGATCGTAAATGGTCATTCTAAATGAAAAATGATCAAATAAACCTAACAATGATTTTCAAATACATACCTATTCAATGATACCCTAAAATCTGGGATGAGGAACCGGTGGTAGAGTCATGACGTATCCTAAGAGCCTAGAAGTTGGCCTACATGAAATAAATAATTTTGATTTTTTTTTTCTAAAGAATATTAGCCAAGCAGATGTTGACCAATATTCTCCTGTCCCCTCCAAATAAGCGGAAAGTTTGTGCTAGGAGTGGTTACGACAATAGTGCAACGAGTGGGGTTCGAACCTGCGACCTTTCAGTTTTCAGTGCGTACCTTTAACCGTTGGGCTATTGATGCTTGAGTTTGATGCGTTGATCTATTTATGTCAAAAAAAAAATTAATCAAATATGGTTGAGCGAAGCAACGGCAACGGCTGGATCATGCGTCATGCTCGTGAACGGGTGCCACCAACGGGAATGGGTCTGCTTTATTTGCCCGCCTTGACATGCATTGGATTATGTACTTACGTATCCATTTTTGAAGCTTCATTGTGGAAGCACTGTATGCATAGCATAGTTTTGTTAACTACTGTAAAAATTTTTTTTTTAAAAGAGCAACTGCTGAGTTTCTTACCGGCTCTTCTCAGCAGAATCTGCATTCCGAACCGGTGGTAGATTTATGACGTGTCATAAGAGCTACAAGTTGGCCTACATGAAATAAATAAATTTTGAATTTTTAGCTAATAATTTTCCCTGTGCGACGTCACACCCCGTTGATACCTGAGTCAGCCGCAGGTCAGCACCCTTGTCCAATATAAACGTGTGTTTGTCAGCTCGCAGCTCGTCTCGAGGCCATTTCACTTGCAACAATTTACGCGGTAACGATAATAAGTTCGAATCACTTTTTAGGGGTCCACTTAGCGTAAACTGTTGGCTTGAAAGCCCTTTTGAACTGATGACTTTAGACTTTACAAGGCATTACAAGTACAGTAACATATGTACTGAATATTACTTGACCTGATGACCTTCATATTCTGTGGAGGTTCGATTGATTGTAGTTCATAAAATAAACGTTTCTTTCTTTCTTTCTTTCTTTCTTTCTTTCTTCTTTCTAGTTAGTTGAAACTTTCGCCTTTATAATGTTAGCGTGATTAGTATGATAGTGGGATAGTGTGATTAGTGTGATAGTGTGATGTGATTTCAACTCATTTCTGGTCCACTGCTGTGCACAGATCTCTTTTCGTATGAGAAGGATTAAAGCAAGTAACATTAATTAATTATTTTAATAGCTTAAAACGCACAAAACTCCGAGTTATATTTGTAGCTTATGTCACTGGTACCCACGAAGTTATAAAATGTGCATGTCTGAGATCAAACCTTGGACCTACCATTTTGTATAAAGACACAATTTTGAGAAAGCAATGGTGGCTAACCTACCTAAAAACAATAAAAAGCAAGTAAAGTGAAAAATAATTTTCCGATACCGGGAATCGAACCCGAGCCTCCTGGGTGAGAGCCAGGTATCCTAGCCACTAGACCATATCGGATGCTGTTGTACGTGGTAAATTTTTAATTCTTACGTCAATGGTAGTCAGATGGCCTCATAGTATTGTTTTATTTTTTCCGTAAAGGAATGAAGTCGTGATTCTTTTAATTCATTTTTTTTTACAATAAGTAAGTAGGATTATATTGATGATGATCCTGCAAAACTGCTCATGCATTTTAAAGTTTTAAACAAAGTTAGTACAATATACTGCATGTACTTAAACTGCATGAGCAATTCAATACTATAAAATGTCAACAAAATGTCTACAATAAAAACTTATTACATACTCTAACAACTTATTTCATCTCTTTAAACATGCACCCCATACTACATCTTTTACCATCCACACTACTTACAACATTACACACCCTCTCTTACATCATCATTATACACACACTTCCCAGACATGCACCCATATTACTTCTTACTTAGAGAGGTTCATAAACGTAAACATTTTTTTCATTAATTGTCATCGCTATTTCAAATTTATGTAAAATCTTATCTTTATTAATTACGATAGTATGCTTTTGTTTATTTGTTTATTATCTTATTTAATTGTCATAAATCATAATAATTTTGTTCTTATCATGCTTGTCTTTATATATAAATGTTCAGGGGAGTTCGGCACTGAAGCTGAAGCACAGGGCTACCTAGTTTAGCTTCAGAAGCTATATTTATGTGTAAATTAAACATTAAATTAAAGGGATGCCCCGCCCATATAAAATTGTTAAGTATTAGTGTGTTTAATTTTACTTTTTGCTAAATAAATGATTATTATTATTATTATTATTATTACTTCTTACACAAGTGCCCAAAGTAGGGGTGTAATGTTTAGGCTACGTGTACTTATGTGAGTTTCTTTATTCCACCATAATTTTTAAATGCCTGAACAGATTTGGACATATGGGTTATCGTTAGAATCCTTGTATATATCTCCAGCGTGGGCTAAAAATTTTCAGTAACTGAAAATTTTCTTTTGTCTTTGTGGAATTGGGTAGGGCACATAGTTTGAAGAGCTGATAAATAATCGTTAGGGTGCCAAGGTGCTGGAGAGGTGAACCCGCACCGGGAAGCGCAGTGTTAGGAGACCCCCAACTAGATAGACCTGTGGAAGTTAGTTTATCAGTTGACAAAGAAGAGAAATTGTTTTTCTATTCTATTTTAATAATTTGCTTGTTTTAGTTTGTTCACAGAACTACGCTGCACGGAACCCTTCCCCACATCCGCCGGTTCCGTGCGTTTTTTTTTCCATCGTAGTAGTCTGCCGGGCTTCCTGTGCGCCATCGATCAATTTACGCTTTAATCTACATAGATAAAACAGTTGTCTGTCTGTTGCGTTTGCCTTTATGTGATCGTTTTTTTTTAAATTTCATAACCTTTTCGCCCGTAGGCAGTTTTTAGTAGGTACATGAGTCAAAAGCACTGACTTTTTTTTTATTTCACGCGAGGAAACGAGCAGGCGGTTCACCTGATGTTAAGTGATTACCGCCGCGGATGAACATTTGTAAGAGTTCTCATGGGATAATAAAAAAAATACTTACTTAAAATCACGGGCAAGCGGATATCAGCTAATTAGTATAATAATAACACACATAATATTAATATTTCAATTCAAAATTATTTATTGCGTTTATTTATTTAATCGTATGGCGTTTGATAAATAAACGTTTATAAATTAGACAACGTTTATTTGGCAGAATTTTCGTCATTGATTTAGCAACACCCGAAGGACATAATCGTGCAGGGAGATAATTTAATGTAGGCCACCCTGAAGCTGCAATGACAAGTAAAGACTCTACCACCGGTTCGGGAAGCAGATTCGTCTGAGAAGATATAATAACAGGCTTAAGTACATTTATTTACCTTCTAATCGGCCTGTGGGTATATTTTTGCACAAAACATATTATTAAAATCATGTTATGCAAAATAACATTTAACAAACATAGTCTTAAACTCAAATATTTGCGCTGTAAGCTACCGTAAAACTAAAGGAGCGTTGATATTTAAGCTTTATTTTAGCAATAGATAGGACAAATTCTTTCAAAACTTTCTGGGTCAGTTTGGCAATTTATAATATCTAAATTGTCTCTGGTCTGGTCTGGTGGGAGGCTTTGGCCGTGGCTACCACCCTACCGCCAAAATTTAGCGTTCCGGCACGATGGTGTGTAGAAACCGATTAGGGGTGTATGGGTTGAATGTACACTGCCATACCCCTTCCAAGTTAGTCCGCTACCATCTTAGACTGCATCATCACTTACCATCAAGAGAGATCGCAGTCAAGGACTATCTTGCCATCGAATTAAAAACACCTTGGGACTCTAACATTTGTCGGTTCTTCGAGCTTGTCCATTTGCCAGTTTTCACGTCTTTTTCTGCGTGAGGCCAATATGCTGCACTGATCGGATAAATAAATAATAACGCTTCAGAGCCTATCTATCCTTTAGACGAATCTCTATGTTATAGGGAGCAACGCAAACGTTGGAATATTTGCCCCGATGGAATCCAAGCCACTGCTAACGCGGCGAGTTGGTCTCACTAACGTTTTTGGCAAACTCTCAACTGTCACACGCATCGCAAACCCGACCGGCTCTCAGGCGGCTCTCTACCGACAGATGTAATATCCAAGGCCTAAGTATGTCATGCTCTCTTTAAACATTTCTGTGGTGGTGTCGTGTGGTGCGGGTTGTTACGTTCCCTCAAATATGGTTGAACGAAGCAACGGCTGGATCATGCGCCATGCTCGTGAACGGGTGCCACCAACGGGAATGGGTCTGCTTTCTGTCTGTCCATCTTGGCATGCTTTGGATTGTGTGTACATATGCATTTTAGAAACTTCATTGTGGAAACACTATATACATAGCATAGTTTTGTTACCTATTGTAAAAATTTTTTTGAACAACCGCCGAGTTTATTGCTGGCTCTTCTCGGCAGGAAGGGCATTCCGAACCAGTGCAGTGGTAGATTCATCGACGATTCAAAAGCACTTGTAAAAGTTTATTTGAATTAAAAATATTTCTATTATATTCTATATAAAAAAAGAGATCCTACTCTACAGTTCAACTGAACATCTGCGTTTCTCATACATACTAATCGTCCCAATAATTTCTGTAAGAACTTTTTATAGCTTTCGCCTTTAACTGTGTCGCGTACTTTAAGCGCGTGTTAAAGGAATTCGTTAATTCTGAGCGGCTCATATTAATCTCTTTCACATTTCGCTGCTTCGCACGTACCTACCTCCGCAGTGGATAGGCGAATCTTTAATTAATATGTCAAGATTTGACTTCATTAGTACCTTTAATAAATTGCGTTGTTTATGAACCCTAACAAATAATAATCATTTATTAAGTAGTCATTGGTACATAAAACAGGTACATAATTTAATCATTTTCTGTATTAAGTAAATAAGTTAAGAATTAGAACAAAACAAAGGAGCGCGAAACAATCACGTCTGTACAAGTTTTTGGCGCTAAAATCCAGCCGAATACTTTTGCCTAATATTCGGCTATTCGGTCAGGGGCCTCGCCGAATATTCGGTATTCGGTATACTGCCGAATATACTATTCGTTGCAAGTCTAATTCATATCTTCTAAATATATAAAATGAAAAGGTGACTGACTGATCTATCAACGCATGGCTCAATCATTAATCGAGCTTGAATTTGGTATACAGAAAGCTACGTATTATGACGCAGGCACGACGCAGGCATCCATTAAAAAAGGATTATTGAAAATTCAACCCCTAAGGAGGTCAAATCAGATATTGAAAAATCGAACCTCACGTAAGCGTAGCTACGGGCAAAAGCTAGTTAATCATATTATCTACTAGCTTCTGCCCGCGGCTTTGCTCACATAAGTTCGATTTTTCAAACCCCTATTTTAGCCCCTCAGGGGTTAAATTTTCAAAAATCCTTTCTAAGTGGAAGCCTACGTCCTAATTGATATCTGAATGCCTTTCAACCTATACCTAGATTATTTAGTTTCTGTGATATAAGGCCACTGTAGTGTCCTTGTTTTATTATGGAATCAATCGTATCTAATTTGTCATCGAACAAAAAAACCCGTTGTATGCTAATGATGAAGATAATCGGTTATATGCAAGTAAAGTCCGCAAATCATTTCAGCCCAAAACGATCTTTCAATCAAGAATCAAAACGAGAACCTTAAGGTACATTTCAATAAACCATACTTGCTTAAAACTGTGTATCGCGTATTAATAAATGCATCTTTTGAAGAGCTTCACCGTACGAATTTCTGAAGGAGAAAGCCTTAATACCGTAAAGTACGGTGTAGCTTCTTCCCCCTTTCTCGCTTGTCGTACCTTTTTTTTTATTCGATGACAAGATAATCCTTGACTGCGATCTCACCTGATGGTAAGTGACGATGCAGTCTAAGATTGTAGCGGGCTAACTTGGAAGGGGTATGGCAGTGTACATTCAGGGTTTCTACTCGCCATCGTGCTGGAACGCTAAATAGCTTAGCAGCACGTCTTTGACTGTAGGGTGGTAACTAGCCACGACCAAAGCCTCCCACCAGACACCTTACAACGGCTTTCTGAAGATGAGGGGAACTCCTACCCGATCGCAAAACAGATAATAATAATTATTTTCAGACTTTTATGTATATTTAAAAACGTAATATACCAAAGCGAAACAAGTTGCAAGCATCAAGATATAAGATCAAAAAGATACCATAGACTCTTAGAATTGTAACATTTTGCTTTGAAAAGAGCAACTGTTGAGTTTTTTCCCTGTTCTTATCAGGGGAATCTGCTCTCCAAACCGGGTGGTAGCGTCTTAAGTCTTGTCTTGATCAGAGCCATAAGTTGGTCTACACAAAATAAATAATTTAGAATTTAGATTTCTTTTTTAATTTCGTAAGCTTGTGCTAAGGATATTAAACAATTGATGAATCTCCAAATCCCACCTTAAGCTCGCGTGCTGAATTTTCTCAGAAACCCTTGTTTAAAGCGCACAGTGGGGCATTCTTTGTGTGGATCAAAAAATGACATGCAAAAAAAAAGTTCGCAATCATTTACCCATCAAGCACAATAGCCACCGTTAACTCTGTCATGATGCAGCCGCAGATTAAAGGAATAAGATAGACTGATACTCTAAAAACTTGTAGACCTTTAACTGATATAAATTTTTCTTATTTAAGCCAAAGTTTTGAAATAATATCATTCCAAAAATGACCAAACATGATTGAAAAACTCCATAATACGGGTAAACAAAGCAAGATTCACAATTTTTCAAAAATTTTTAAAATCCTCGAATTAAGTGATAATTTTTTAGAATTTCAATCTAGTTTTACCTACATAATCGTAATAAGCCGTTTTGAACCAACCTTGCCTTACTTCTTTTTCTATTGGACTTGTGTGTGTTGCACATACCACGCAATACAGTAACCAAACTGTAAATACTGAAACCAAACTGTAAATACAAAAACCAAACTGTAAATACAAAAACCAAACTGTAAAACGACTCGCGATCCTGATGAATATTTTATTTCACTAAAATCATAATCCCTTATTACTTTTACATACGAGTTTAAAAATTAAACGATTGGACCAGCATGGTCCCCAGGTATATCAGCCTGCAAATATTACCATACTTTACTGTTCTTAGCAGAATCTGCTCTTCTGCTGACTGCTTCGTCCCGGTGGTAGAGTTATGGTTGTCAATGAATCCACAAGTTGACCTAAATGAAAAAAAAAATTTTTTTAAAGAAGCCTTACAGACGGTTCTGGTGTCTTATTCACCGTCTATGTGCTCGTGTAGTCTGAGGACGCAGGATGCGAAATAATTATACATTCCCATTCAAATGTTGTACAACGGTATTGTAAACGGCACACTTTTTGATGATGGTGTGTAATTTGTAAGTACTGTACAGTCGAATGAGCGATCTGCGTACCTGGTACAATGACATCTGATCACTTTGATAATTATGCTTCAACGTGCTTTTGTCTGACTTTTCCCGTGCGGAGTTAGGTTTTGAAAACCCGCGGGGAACCTTGATTTTTCCGGGATAAAAAGATTACTACTATATCACTGACCAAGTCAACAATAAAAGAAAAAATTACAGATTTGTATGGCAACACGAACCGCCCGCGCCGTACATCGTCGTTTCTCCAGAATAGAAGAAACACAGGAACCACACCACACTAAAACCGGTTTTACACTGCGAAATTAGTGGCATGAAATTAGTTTCATGACATTAATTTCATCAACAATTTCACGTGTAAACTTTTAATTTCATGCATGAAATTAATGCATGCACCATGAAATTAGAAGTTGACACGTTTGCACACGAACTCCTTCAAAACTCACTCGACGTACGTTGCTCCAGCACTGGAGTATTCTAGAACCCGAAAAATCTTTTTTCGGAAAAACAAAGGGATGGAAGAAACCCAAGCGATTATTAAAAAACAGCTTTTTTAAATTTTCAAAACTCCACGCAAACAATATCCTGCACTGGTAGCATGGGCGGGAGATATTTTATCCCCGGGGAAAGGATAAAATGTTTATCCCCTCGCTCTCTTTTATCCACCTATCGAGCATGAGCAAACGGTGGAAATAATATCCACATTGGATATTCTTGTAGGAATATACTTTTCCTTTCCCCTGTCGCCATGCTTTAGCATAGGAAAAGATAATTTTATCCCCTGTCAGTGATAAAATCAAGGGATAAATTTTTTATCTCCTGCCCATGCTACCAGTGCTGGCATAAAGGTAGTAATGAATAATTAAAAAATGATGTACCTATTTCTATATTCAATACCAGTTTATAAAAAATTAAACATTCAAATGCCTGTTTCACTTAATTTGTGTGTAGCAGGGACATAGTGTTTAAGTACTTTTTTATAAATAACAAATGGAAACTGTTTTAAAACACAGGAAAAGTGCAATTAAATAAGTACTTTAGCCTTTTTGTCCGTCTTCCCTCTTTTACTTGGCTGCTCGTTTTTTCCTTTTTCTTTCCCGTCTCGAACACAATGCTAACTTTTAAATTTTTTTTACTTCTTGACAGAGTCGCGGTCACTTAAACACTACTACATTTTCAAAGAATAGCGTTTTATCATTTTTTGTTTGTTTTAACGAAATACATCCGGGTTATTGCAGTTGAAATGGAAAATCAAAAGCTTTATATTTATTCTATGTAATCATTTTTTACCCGGCTACAGCCGAGCCAATAGAAAGGGTTATGATTTTAGCCATCTATATATATGTGTGTCTATTTACGTTTTCCCATTTGGCGCCAAACTATTGGGTCTATTTTTAACCCCCGATCTTTATATACTAAAAACCCCCTATGCAAAAACGACAGGGTGTTATAAGTTTCACGTGTGTGTGTGTGTATGTGTGAGAAAGGTGCATTAGTCGGGAGTGTTCTTAACTATGTTTGATAAACATCGGTCCAAGATGGCCGCCGCCACAAAATGGCGGATATATTTTTTCACAGCTCCCTCAATATGGGTAAATGAAAGGGCTTGACTAGTAGAATAATATGATATGATAAATTTCAAATCCAAAATGGACGCCTCCCTCCAGAGCAGACTAGAGACAATTTAGAAATTATATCCGAATCGAACCCGAGAAATCCCAGTTATAAGACCACAGCGCACACTGCTGCGCCAGTGAGGTCGTCAAAACATAATGAAAGACGGCCTTTTAACTGTGCAAAATTAAGTTAAATCATTGCAAAGATCCGCCGGCTCATGCATTTACATGTTCTGCATGTTTGTGACATCAAAGGCCGGGCGGCGGCGGGCGGTGCTCAATTTACGTCAGCGTTTAATTTTTAATATCGAAGTGCATCGTGCTTGACGGTGTTTACTTTTATTATTTTTGTGCTTTTCAGGCTTTCAGGATGATGTCGGTGAAAATATTTTTCATATTAAATACTATTAAATAGTTTTTTTTATTTATTGAAGAACTGGATAGGCTACTTTTTATCCCGAAAAATCAAAGAGTTCCCGCGGGAAAAACTAAATCCACGCGGACGAGAACCGCTAGTCTAAATTTGTATATATAAAATTCAAAGTCCTGACTGACTGACTGACTGAGATATCAACGCACAGCCTAAACTACTGAAGTGAGAAACTTGAAATTTTTACAGTTGGTTCCTTTTATGACGTAGGCGCACACTAAGAATGGATTATTGGAAATTCTACCCCTAAGGGGTTTAAATCGGGGATGGAACTTTATATGAAACTCCGTCATTTTTCAAGTTGTTTCCATCAAAGTTGGTATTAGAGCTTTCAGTTAAAAATAAAGAAGTACGTGTGTCACAGTTTTTGAAAATTCCACCCCAATACCTAATTCCACGCGGACGAAGTCGCGGGGGCAAAAGCTAGTATCTATATACAGACAAAGCCACAGGCTACTAATAGAGTCTTCGACTCGAGTCAATTATTATATCGATCCCATGCATCGCAGAGTAGGTTGTAATGAATTTGTTGGAGTGATGTTAGCAAACTAAACATAATTTCCCTAAGTCAATAGAATTAAACATTATGTCTCCAATTACTGGTGTTTGCCCGGCCAAATACCTATGATGCTCTTCGTTCAGGGTAGATATACGTTAAAAGGGGCCGCAGACATGAGACAATATGTTTGCCGATGACTACTACTCCCGCCTCCGCCGACCGCGACCCGCGCACGCCTAGTTAGTATTACAAACTATGGGTGCACACTGCATCGATCGCGGTCTGATCGCGGTCAAATTCATGGGGGCAAAGTGGTGACAATCCTCTATCTTGCTCTCTGTATTGGAATGCTAAACTGCTTGGTATCGCTTACCAGCAAGTAGCTACTATCAAACCCTCCTACCTGAGTCAATTTGTAAATTACACATTTTACAAGTAAATCTTGCTGGCATGCAGTTGCGCTCACTTCTGCGCTAGAAATATCATCAATTACTACATATGCTGTGGTAACGATAAAATCATAAAAGTTTTTGTGATAAAATAAAATATATTTCTAAAAATTACCTTAAAATTACCCTTCCTGGTTTCGTTATTTAATTTTAAGTAAGAATTACAAGTCATGTATGCTATTTCTTATAATTATTTTCTATCGTGATTTTTTCACTGATGACAACAGAACTTGCGACAGTCTTGTCGCCCGTCTGCGATCACGCTGACTTAAGTATGCAAACTACTGTAAATTGCTATTGTCGTCAAGTTGAAACTCGTGAGAAATTCCAAACAGGTTTTCCATTATTCGTGATTCGACCAATTTTATTTCAATTACTATGTAATAGATTCATGAAACAAGAATATACTGTTAACTTGTCATAATCTAGGTTGGAATAATGGACAGTTCGGATGCAAGCCACAATCATGTCGTTTTTGAACTGTAATTTTAAACCACCTCCTCATGACCTCACTGAACTCTGTTGTCCTACAGTGAGAAGTCTTAGTTCGATTCCCGACCAGGATAATTTCGAAAAAATAATTTCTAAAATACATCTGCCCCCCGATTCAGACCCGTCCGATAACTTATTTGTCGATCGATTCGGTTTGTTAACATATATTTCGCTCGCTCTGAATCCACACGAAAAAAAGAGATAGATATCTAACCGTATCGACACGGTATGTTATCGAACAGGTCTGAATCGCCCTGCTGATCCGGGATCAACTGAAAAAGCTAGCAACTATACTATAATAATGTCCTCCCGAAAGAATCCGGCCACGGCGGCCAATCTCCACAGAGATTAGCCATCTGCGCGGGAGATATTATAGTGCACTAGTGTGTGCACTCTCTATTCCCTCACTCTCATAGCCCGATGGGACGGAAAATCCGACACGACCAGAGACAAATCAGGCGCAGGACCGATGGCTTTACGTGCTCTCCGAGGCACGGGGGTGACTCACCGTCAACTTCCTAACTCCGGGCTAGTACTGAGAACTTTTTGACAGAAAGCCCCAATGGGTACATTTCTTGACCCGACCCGGGAATCGAACCCGGGACCTCGTCATCCGCAGTTGAACTTGCTAACCACTAGACCAACGAGGCAGTCGAGCAACCATACCTACTATACAGAGAAGCATTCAATTCCAAAATGATTGTACTATCAAAGAAGATTGACTCTGACAACAAAATAACATTTGCAACGCAGACGAAAATCTCATTAGGCCCGGGGGTAGCCTGTTCGAGCCCGGCGCACGCCCAAATTAAATTCCTGCAAATCGTATAGTAACAGTGAAAAATAAACTAGAGCTGAGTGCAGTCTGTACGGTATTAATTAATTGGTTAAATCAAGCAGGGTTGGATGTTCAACGTTAAATACGAGGATTTTGCATTTGCTGAGCAAACAATGTGAAAACGGGTGGGAACTAAATCCGTGTAACAAAGACTTGTTTTGTCTGGTGGGTGGGAGGCTTTGGGCGTAGCTAGTTACCAGCTACCACACTACATACGACATAGATCTCCTGCTAGGATCCTCACAGAACACTGGCTTGTGCCACTTGTGTACAGCACAATGTGTGTGTATTTCTTTAATCGAGGTTATTAAGATGCGCCCAGGCTGATAAAAATGTTATAAAACATTTTTTTTTGAGCCTTGGATTTTTTTTATTTCATATATATACTCTATACAAATAAATAAAATTGAAGTGTCCGTTTGTAATATCAAAAGAACAGCTTTTTACTAAATGCATACGAAAGTAAATTCGGTACTTATAACAAGAAAACAGTTTTTTAAATTTTTGTCTGTCTGTCTGTCTGTCTGTCTGTCTGTTTGTTGCCGCTAATCTCGGGAACGGCTGGACCGATTTTGACGGGACTTTCACTGGTAGATAGCTGATATTATCGGGCATAGTATAGGCTACTTTTTTAACCGACTTTAGAAAAAGGAGGAGAAGGAGTTGTGTTTTTCTACCTCTGTATAGCGATATCTCCGTGATTTCTTAACCGATTTGCGTGAATCTTTTTTTAATTGAAACAAAAACTTTGCGAAATGCTCCCATAAAAATTTCGGGTTCCAACTCTTCAATCCTGATGCTGCAGGGGTACTGCCCTCCTAAACTGTGGGGATTTAGGAACTGTCGATTATGAATAGTCCTTGTAGGTACCAAGTAAAGACTACATCGTTGAATTCCAGGACTCAACTCCTCAATCCTGATGCTGCAGGGTTTCTGCCCACCTAAACTGTGGGGATTTAGAAAGGCGGACGAAGTCGCGGGCGTCCGCTAGTCCATCGTATAAATCATACTGATCTGATGATGAGACTGCATCCGCTTGGTAATAAGTTTAATTCTTTTTCCACTATATTTGTCCGGTATAAAGGAACCACTTCGTCTGCTTGGGTTTAGTCTTCCGTTTAATTTTTCCAGTAGGTACAAAGTAGCCTGTATATCATTGTCTAGGTCCTAAATTATTCCCATACTTGCTGCGTGATTGAAGGAAAAACCAACAAACAAACACATATTCGCATTTATACTTTCTCGTAATATTAACAAGGATTGTGTACGATACGCGGAAAACTATGACTAAGCCCAGACTTCTTTTTTGACAAAACTATTACCACAGCTCGGCATTTTATGACGGCTACACTGACAGACACACCTACAACTACTTAAACTCGAACAAAGACTACTAAAAATAGTAATAATAATGTAGCACGCCCGTAGGCGGACGAAACGTTAACTACGCAGTTATAATCCATACAAAACTCCAGTTAATTTACTGGACAAGTTTTCATAATAATTAAAAGCTCAAAGTCCGCCTGACTCAGCGAATGTTTTTTTTTGTTTTGCAACATTATTGCCGTTTACTGCGCAGCGAGATGCGCCGGCGCAGCGCGGGCGGCTCGTTACTCTTATTATTAGATAATTTCATTTAGTTCGGACGCAAACGTTCCGGTTGACACGCCTTTAACCGTCGTAATTTATTTATTAAAGACTCACACAAAACAGGTTGAAACTAAAAAGTGCACAAAATATAAAAACATACAGCTTATCAAGAACCAAGTAACAACCCCTAATATGTGTACACAGCATTATTGAATAAATTAACTAACGAGTCAGAAAATTATAACAAAAAATAAGTACCTGTTGAATAACAAAAAATATTGACGTGGTTCATATTGTCCAATAACTCTTTATGGACTTGAGAAAACCCCATGCACCAACCTGCCGTATACTAAAACCACATGAAGGAGACATTCTTAGGCGGCAATCAAATATATCGATAATGCAATAATAATAATTGCTCGATAATGCAATAATTGTTTCACATAATCTCTCAATGTTGCCATTGACCCGATGAACACATCTCCGCTCGCAACAGACCCCGTTAACTTAAATCTTCTGTGAAATTTGTGCAGTCATCAAATCAATGAAAATTTTGTGAATCTGTAACAAAAAAATATACTTTTGACAATCGTTAAAATTTTTGTTTTTTTATTATTTAGTGCTTTTAAATCACTAAAAATTCTTTACCGTATTTAGATAATCATATCATTAGAGAACGGTTAGTAATAATCGTAAAAATTACGTAACAGTTATTAACCAATTAATTATTTCTTGAATTGAATTAGCTATAAGAAACAGCCATTTTCTCAGAAAAACATGAACCGGACTGGATGAGGCTGAGATAGAAAACTTCGGGGAGGCTATATAAAAATTATGTGGACTATAATTTTATTATTTTATCTAATTGTATGTCTAATTTTCAAGAAATGGCCAATGGCCTTGGACAATAATTGGTTTAAATGGTCTAGAGTCTAGAGTGGCCGATCTTGCCGGTGCGTTTGCGGCCTCGCTAACATAATTCAAGTTAATCTGCACTCGCGCAATAGGTGTTGGAGGTCACTGAACTGTTTATAAATTGATTGTAGTACCGTAGTGAAGCAGCTCAAATGGGGCCTCGTTAATGTTGTTGTTACATTTGATTAGGTGCAAGGACTTAATGTATCATCGCGTGTCGTGGATACGCTCAGCTTCCTAGAACTGCTACCGGTGTTCGACCGGCTCGAGCGAGTTTTTTATTTTGTGTCTGGACATTGCAACTGATTGACGTGCGCTGCTAGAGATTGGCAAATGGCAAGCCAGAAGCGGACCCTAACAAGGATGAATAAATAATTAAATTAGGTTTAGGTTTAAAGAATTTAGTCTCAAAGAACAATTTGCTCCCTTCCAGAGAACTTAAAACTATAAAATTACTATAAAATGTACAATCAAAACAAAAAAGGTGGTTAAAATAAAACCATAATATATTTAGACCCAGAGTTATCATATTATGCCTTGGATATGATAACTCTGATATATGGATATTATCCAAGTATTTAAATGAATTTAATACGTCAGGTGCGATTGCTATGAAGAATAGAATGATACAGACCAACGTTTACAAAGTGCTTTTGAGTCGTAAATTAATCTGCAAATAAATTATTAAAAAAAAATCTAGCAGAGTGATAGTATTTTAACCGACTTCCAAAAAAGAAGAGGAGGTTATCAATTCGGCCGGTATCTTTTTTTTTTTTGTTAGACTTACTTTAAATATAATTTGCAAATGTTTTGCTTAAATTTTAAAAATGTACCTAATCAGACTTTTCCTGATTGTCAATTATTTTCGACACGTCGAAAAATTTCAAACGGTCTAAATTCTATTACAACCTTGGAAACTACTTTTCAGCCCCTGGTTGACTAAGCTCAATAAATAATTCGAATGAACAAGAAATGCAAATAACAAATCAATCAAATCATTATCGCCCAACAAGTCACTCACAAACATCTTTGAATGTAACAAAGTAACAGACGTTTAGGGAAAATTTGGCAAGTGACATAGTGTCACGCAAAAATCCCGAAAGGAGCGTTTTTCCTGACACGTGACATGTATTATGTGCTCGAGTCGAGT
The DNA here is from genome assembly GCA_038048805.1 of Hipparchia sbordonii. NCBI lineage: Eukaryota > Metazoa > Arthropoda > Insecta > Lepidoptera > Nymphalidae > Hipparchia > Hipparchia sbordonii. The sequence continues at coordinate 1,125,906 of CM076113.1, forward strand.
TTACACGCGACCTGTCAAATATATCTGTCTTGTCCTCCCTTTATTTAGTTTATAAAGTTTAGTTAACCGATAAAAATGTTTTCAGGCTCCCCGATGGGCCTTAGATACTACTACAAAAACGCTTAAAACAGTATAATTTCAATTTATTTTGAGATGTCATATGATAATTCTTACTATCCTTACTTCCTTAATAATATTATAAATGCGAAAGAATGTTTGTTTGTTGGTTTGTCCTTCAATAACGCTGCAACAGAGCTACGGATCGACGTGATTTTGCATAGGTGTAATTGATGACCTAGAGAGTGACATAGGCTACTTTTTATCCCGGAAAATCAAAGTGTTCCCGCGGGATTTTAAAAACTAAATCCACGCGGATGAAGTCGCGGGCATCAGCTAATCTTAGAATAATTACTTTAAGGTTGACATTGTACAGTGCAACCTTAATATAACGTACCTCAATATAACGACTTCCTCGATTTAACAAATTCTTCGTAATCCCCTTGAATTCTCCATAAGAGTCAATATAAAATATACCTTTACATTGCGAACATTCTTTGCGTACAACCTCTTAATAACGAATTTTCAACTATCAAGAAAAAGTATTCATACCTCTAATTAACGAATTTTGCCAACCCAAAACCTTTATATAAAGTTTCCACCAATAACACAGGTCTACAGTGAAAATGTTGCAGCCAAAACTATAACTGTTTTTTAGTATATTGGGTACCCTGATTACAACTGCATACTTATTTTTTTAATGCTACGTATAGTTTTCGAGATACGAGGTATGTCTAAAAAAGACAAAATAAGCCAATTTTAAACATTTAATTACATTATTTTACAGCTAGGAAGCTTCTTATTCAGATTTTTTTAAATGTTCATTACTATGATTGTCCCATGTGATACTCCAACAATAATCTGCCATCATATGCTCATCCCAACGATCTTGGTACCTATTTCCCGTCAGTTTTAGATCCTGATGGAAGCGCTCTCCTCGTTCTTTGTTGTAGGAGCCAAGATTTTCATGAAACTTGTCCAAGTGGCTGTGCAGGTAGTGTGCACTTGTATGCTCATGCTACAGCCAACCTTTTTAAAGTTATCTAGAAGCTCCTGAACTAATTCCACGTCATTTTTGCCTTTCATTACCTAAGAAATTTTTGAAAATTTTTTCTCTGACACGCTCACGACAAAATGAGACTTTCGTGCCTGTAGCAATTAAATTCCTTTCTTTAAGTCTCGATGCTAGTCTCAGACCTCTCTTAGCAATGGTAAATACGTAAAGTACTGAGTAAAGAATACGGGCGCCGCTGATGATTCAAGATCACTGTCTCGTTCATTTGAAGAGACCTCCATCATATCAGTCTCCGACGAATCCGATGGTGCTGCCCTCATAGTATCGTCTGAGAGTGGTAAAGAACTTCTAGCAGACGGTAGGTCTGGATATATCATTTTTTTCAATTTACCCCATACAATTTGATTAAACAAAAATAAAAATCATCAAAATAGTTTTTTGGTTCTGATCAAATCATAGGTACACCGAACCTCAATTGAGCTCGTTTACCACTCGACCACTGACTCGAATATTCAATACACAATTTGCACATGATATTTTGTACCCAGGGATGGTTAAAGCCCTTGATCTCGATCTTAAAAGAGTCAAAATACGCCCTTTTTATGAAGGCCGTTATAGGTTTTCTGAGTTTTTCCACTACATGTTCACCAAAAATGTAACAAAATGTATTCGAATTATTTAATCAACTCCTCCTATATGACGACATAATGATATTATCGGATAATCACACAAATTGGCGGAATACGAACACATTAAACATAGCAAAATGGGTATTTTTTCCCGATGAGGGTAGTTCAAAAACTACACGTAGTTTTGACCTTGAAAAACTTCTGTACGACTTATTATCAAGTCATTCATCAAATCATATTATAGAATTGCTAGCAAAAAAAGTTTTTCATTTTTTGTAGACCTGTGTAATATAACTCTTAATCTTATAATGTGATTCATGTCTCGACATGTTTCGACACGCAAATACATATACATATATATGTAGTAATTTGACAAAAATGTGTTATCATTTATTAGTAGAAGTTGTTCGCTATAACAAGATAAGTACGTAATATTGAGGTGAATAAAACTATTCTTTTACCTCTTTATAACGAATTTTAGACCAATCTAACCTCAACATAACAAACCTCAGTTCAACGAATTACTTGATATTACGAATATTTTCTTGTTCCCCTCCGATTTGTTATATCGAGATTGCACTGTATTACTTCTACAACGAAATTGAAATAATACTGCTTTAAGCTTTAAGCACGGTAGTAGAGGCCCTGACGCTTTCAGTATTTAAGCCCTGTTTAGACTTAATTATGTTGGTACCAAAATTTTACTAAAGTACAACAGGATTAGTAAAATTTAAAATGGAAGACTATTTTCAACATAATATTATACCCATCTACCTAAGTACCTACCTAAGAGATGTTCTCAACAATTTTACCAAGAAATGCGAAATTGGCAATACCGAGTCACCGCGTTTCGCTGATCGTTTAGATTATTTCGAGAGTACAAAACAAATGCTAAGCCGAAAACGACAAAACGACAACCCTCCGGCGCTCAGCGCCACGTGCGAGCGCATCGTAAATTCACACACGTTTTGCTTTTGTGTTCGATAATTTTCGCCTCGTGTGTTTTCTGGAAAACAGTTTCTGGTGCACGTAAATGAAACACATTTCGCGCTACGTTGTTATTACCCGACAGCGCAACACATGAGAGGGTAATGTATTTATCAGTCTATGTGTGTATGTATATACTTTGTTTGTGGCGCTCTGGAGACCAAACGCGCGGGCCAATTTTGACGATACTTACGTCAATCGATTTCTGTTAATAAAAGGTGGCTGATATCAAAATGCGTGATTGAAGGGCAAATCAATACCAAAAAGCTTAAAACAGTATAATTTCAATTTGTTTTGAGATGTCATAAACCTAATGATAATTCTTACTATCCTTACTTCCTTAATAATATTATAAATGCGAAAGAATGTTTGTTGGTTTGTCCTTCAATAACGCTGCAACAAAGCAACGGATCGACGTGATTTTTGCATGCGTAGGTATAATTCAAGACCGGGAGAGTGACATAGGCTATTTTTTATCCCAGAAATTTAAAGAGTTTAAAAACTATATCCACGCGAGCCAAGCTATGGGCATCAGCTAGTATTAGATAATAATTAAGGATTACGAATTAAATTACTTAAATTTTTTGATAATACCTGTCCTTCCTGCACTTAAAATTCTTATTCGTAGAGTTTGAGTGACAGAGTGTTAGCGTGACCGTCGTGTACCCTTTCGCCACGTCAAATCACGCCAACTGTGGGGTTAGTATGAGATTAGATTAGGATTAGTATGAGTTGTATTCGATGACATTACCGTCAAGGTAAAATGAACCTTAACTCTATCGGTTTACAGTCACAAATTCAGTACAACCGATTTTAATTTGGAGCGTATCTTAACGTAAACGTATAAAAATGCATGCACGAAATTGAGCTACAGTTCAATGCAGTTATGATTCATTTTACTTTAACGCTAATTCAAATTCAAAATTTATTTATTTCATATAGGCCAACTTGTAGCTCTTATGACACTCAGAATGCAGATTCTACTGAGAAGAGCCGGCAAGAAACTCAGCAGTTGATCTTTTCAAAAAAAAAAAAATAAAAATAGGTAACAAAACTATGCTATGCTATGCTTCCACAATGAAGCTTCAAAAATGCACACGTAGGTACACAATCCAACGCATGTCAACACGGGCAGACAAAGCAGACCCATTCCCGTTGGTGGCACCCGTTCACGAGCATGACGCAAGATCCAGCCGTTGCTTCGCTCAACGAGGGAACGTAAGACCACACGACACCATGTTATCGAGTACGAATACGATCAATCGAATTCAATTTTATACTAACCCTACAGCACTCGCTTCGTGTCGTCTGCGGTTGAATCCACGAAATTATCATTCGATTTGCTCGCAATGGAAAATTTGGAACATACACAGGTGCAGAAAACTGAAAGGTTCTATCCCTACCCATTGCACTAATGTCGTACCGACTCCTAACCAAAGCTTTCCCCTTAACTGGAGGGGAGAGCGGAATATTAGCCAAGTTCAGCTTGACTTATATTTTAAAAAAATATTTGGAGAAAAAATATTTTAATCCAATTTTCACCACAAACATGTTCTTTTAAAATAGCAATGTAGTGTACCAATGCGTTGGTGAAATCAACGTTGACATTTAACCGAGGAATAAATTGGGCGTTCTGACAGTTTTTGTATTGAAAATACTGTCAAAGTTTTCGGGTTTGATTCCCAGCGGGGGCAATTGGAGAATTAAGGTATAATTTCTGAATTATCTCTGGTCTGGTCTGGTGAGCGGCTTTGGCTGTGGCTAGTTACCACCCTACCGTCAAAGACGATCCACCAAGCGATTTATCTATCCGGCATGATGGCATGTACATACAGATTAGGGGTATGGGTTTAATGTACACTGCCTCACCCCTTCCAAGTTAGCCCACTACCATTTTAGACTGCATCGTGACTTACCGTCAGGTGAGATCACAATCAAGGGCTATCTTGTCATCGAATAAAAAAAATCTTGTCATTGAACAAAAAAAAGCCTAGTTACGTCACCTTGGAGTTATCTATCTGCTTTTAAATATTTTTTTTGCAAAGGTTTAACATCTATATTTATGGGACCACTATAGCGCAGTGGCGAACAATACGCTTCCCACGGTGCACGGTGCACGGTGGTTCCTTCCGTGCATGCGCGACGCACGCCGCGGAATTTCCGCTGCGGTGTCACATCCTCAGCGGGCTTTAAAAACAGGTGGGTGGACTCGATTTGCAAAAAAAAACCTTGTAAAGAATACAAAAAATAATGGCCAATTAGTCTTTGTATACCTTGAAATTATTGCTAACTAAAAATGAAATTAATGTTATCAAAAATCATGTTATCAAAATTTTGCAAGTCCAAATCGCCTAAGTTTGAGTCCTAGGAATTTTGGTGAGCAAAGTAAGTAAGTATTATTCAAAATCGTCAGTAAAATTGATTATTACCTACTTTTAATTTAATCGTTAAAAAAAAGAAAATTTTTTTCGAGAAAATTTTCCAAGAGCGTTGGCATCCGTTGGAAGATCGACAACTACCTACGTCATAATACGTCATAAAGTGTCGCGAATAAAAAAGTTCAAGTGCATGTCATACGTATATGGTAGGGTTCTGTATCTGATGATACTCTCAAAAAACTTCTTATCCTGAACTAACAGTACATGGTTTTCTGAGCAGTCACCGTATGAACTAGACATAATCTAGGTCGACTATAAGTCGTTGGATATTTCTTATATTACCGTGTATCAGTAGTCGTGATAATTTCGGTAAAAACATTGACATCATCATCATTTACGGACCAATAAATTCCTGAAAAGCCGGCAACGCCTTGGTGGTGCCTCTGGTACTACAAGTGTCCATGGGCGGCGGTAATCATTTAACATCAGATGACCCGCCTGCTCGTTTGCCCCCTATCCATGTTAAAAAAAAATTGCAACCAATCAACAGCTCACAACTCCTCTTAAAAAATGGTTACAGGCCATATACCACCACAAAATTGGCAGCAAATTAGCAGAATTCACACACCTTTGAGACCATTATTGAGAACTCCGACGTGTAGGTTTCCTCACAGTCTTCCTTCACCGTTGAAGCATGTGATTTTTATTATTTTATTCTTAAGGGCAATCACGACTCATATTTAGTTACGGAACCCTAAAAATCATAACCCTTCCGTACCCAAGTAAAAATAGAGACATAACAACAACACGTCTCTCACACAAAACTGAATTTATTGTGGCATTGGCTTGAGATAAAAATTTAAATGAGCTGTCATTTTAAACGCGCGTATCTAAATATATAAAAGGCAAAGGTGACTGACTGACTGACTGACTGACTGACTGACTGACTGACTGATCTATCAACGCACAGCTCTAACCACTGGACCGATCGAGCTGAAATTTGGTATACAGGTAGCTGTTAGGACGTAGACATCCGCTAAGAATGGATTTTGGAAAATTTCAACCCCAAGAGGGTTAAATAGGGGGTTAAAAAATCGAACCTAACGTGAGCGAAGCCGCGGGTTAAAGCTAGTTTGACAATAAAGCGCTTGACAAAGCGGCCAGCGACAGCGAGCGAAGACTGTTGTTACCGTTAAATTACGGAAAGCACGATAATTTGGGTTATTTGAACAATAAATTCGGAGACGAGGGAATTTGACGACCTCTCGGGCTAAGCGATAAAGTGTCACTATAACAAGCTCCTGGTTTTTATCTCGATTTCGGATGCAAAAGCAAAATATGGATAATTTGATGTACCACGTCCACACACCACGATGTTCGTCCGTCTGTCTGTCAATGTCGTTTTATTCAGAGACTACTATACCTGTCCTCATAAAATATGTGAAAATCACCATCCATTGCTTTTTTGCTGAGTTATTGAAGAACAAACAAACACACATTCACATTTATAATACTAGCTGACTAGCTGATGACTTCGTCTGCGTGGATTAAGGTTTTTAATTTCTACAGGAAATTTTTAATTTTATAGAATAAAAATTAGCCTATGTGGTAATCCTGGGTATGAGCTATCTCCATTCCAAATTTCAGCCAAATCCGTCTAGTAGTTTTTGCGTGAAGGAGTATCAAATATACACACAAACACATACAAATTTTCACCTTCTTAAATTAGTCTGATAAATCAGGATACAATAACAAATTCAAGCTGAAATTTATAGTTCGCACTCTCACTCTGCTCAGACTCAAGACAGAGATAAAACGAGACAGATTTATGTCGGAGCATATTTGTGTCTCGTTTTAACTCTTATCTTGAGTTCAAGCTAAGTCAGAGCACGCTCTATAGGTCTCAGCATCAGAGTAGGTACCTAGGTATATGCCGCTATTTTTTTTTAAAGAATATTAGCCAAGCTGAATTTGAATTTGCTTATATTCTTCTCTCTCTCTCTGTGTGCTAGAAGTGGGTCCGACAATTCAAATTCAAATTCAAATTCAAAATTAATTTATTTCATGTAGGCTAACTTGTAGCTCTTATGACACGTCATAAATCTACCACCGGTTCGGAATGCAGATTCTGCTGAGTTGAGCCGGTAAGAAACTCAGCACTCTTTTCAAAAAAATTTTTTTTTTACAAAGCTATGCTATCTTTACAGTGCTTCCACAATAAAGCTTCAAAAATGCAAAAATGCATACGTAGGTACACCAATCCAACGCATGTCAAGATGGGCAATAGTGCAACGGGTGGGGCACGAACCTGCGACCTATCAGTTTTCAGTCCGCACCTTCAACCGTTACGCTATTGAGGCTTCATTATTCAACAATAAGCAAAAGCGCTGGCAATGAAATGACGAGTACACCTGTTTTAAATGTAAAAATGTAGCGGCAATATGCATAATATATGCACATGCAGTTCACAAGCCATGGGAAGTATTAGTGCCGCCTGCTCGCCCGCCTCCACTTCCTACAAGCGCCGCTACATCCCATCACCTATCTGTGAATTCATTACATTATGACTGAGCGAGCAGGGTTTCCTACCTATATACCACTGTATACCTAAGTACTACATACAATGTAAAAGAAAAAACTCCTTATTTGTAGCTAGTTACAGCATCGCTAGCTATGGGCCTTATAAGAAGGCTCAGGATCACTCAACGGGCGATAGATAGAGCTATGCTCTATATGAAATGATAGAGGAATATATGGCTAACTTAAAAACTTGCTTGTTTACTTTTTTAACAGACTTCCAAAAAAGGAGGAGGTTCTCAATTCGTCGGAATCTTTTTTTTTAGAATAGAATAGAAATATCATTATTGGTAGCAATAAACACAAAAATATACAAAATAAATCAAAATTTAAAGCTATGATAGGTATTAGATATCGTTACTTTGTACAGCAGTGCAACGCTACCAAAAGGTGAGTCACTCAGCTTGTGTTGGGGCTCCTAGCCTCACAGACTTAAAACTGGCGAAACCGCCAAGTTTCAAAGCTGTGGGTGCCAGGTGTCCCAACGCTGATTTTCAGTGACCGCCTTTTTCGTGTATATCCCCCGATTACTCGAAAACCCCTAGACTGATTTGGAAAATTCTTTTTTGTTTGAAAGGGTATACTCTCCAGGTCTCTCCCATTGTCATCAGGTCAGGATCTGATGATGAGATCCTGGAGAAATCGAGCGAACACTTCAAATTTTATAGGCACAATTGATATACTTCGTAGTGGCGTTTGAAGTCGGTTTTGTAAAAAAAAATTTACTTTTAAACAATATATTATTATATTGTTATACATCGGTATTTAGTTTTATTTTTATCGATTTCAATTGAATTTTAGCAAAGCCAACAAACCTCTACAAGTCGAATATTTCCTTATAAAATCGGTCTAAGTCGAAATCCTTCATTCATCAAAAACTCTACAACTTGAATTTTTTCGTACATCCCTTGAAATTCAACTTACAGGGGTTCTACTGTATAGGAATCTCCACTTTAGATTACTTTTAATAGATGGTGGGAGCAAAACCGCGAGTAAAAGCTTGTTAACAATAAAAAATTAACTTGTTTGCATACTATGTACCTACAGTATCAGAGGAAGTTAATTATGTAAGTAATTCAGCATGATAATGCATTTTATAATAATCACAAAATTATGTACTTACACATTACATGTACACATGAGTCATCGAACTATTGGACTTCCCAAGTTTTTTTTCAGCTAAAGTTGAACAGGAAAATCTAGACGTTAACTTTCTTAGAAAAATTGATAATGGGACAATGATGGATACAATGTAAGGAAAATTGACAATGTTGCTACAATACCTACTTATACTTTCGATTTATCAATTAATTTAAGCCTCAATAGCCCAACGGTTAAAGGTTCAGACCGAAAACTGAAAGGTCGCAGGTTCGAATCCCACCCGTTGCACTATTGTCGTACCCACTCCTAACACAAGTTTTCACTTATTTGGAGGGGAGAGGAGAACATCAGTCAAGTTCAGCTTGGCTGATATTCTTTTTAAAAAAAACTAAAACTAACTAACTAACTGCCTCGTTGTTCTAGTGATTAGCAAGTTCGACTGGAGATGACGAGGTCCCGGGTTCGAGTCCAGGGTCGAGCCATAAAATATATTGGATTTTTCAGTCAAGAAATTGTCAGTACTAGCCCGGAGTTAGGAAGTTGGCGGTGAGTCACCCCTGTTCTTCGGAAAGCACGTAAAGCTGTCGGTCCTGCGCTTGATCTCTCTCCGGTCGTGTCGGATTTCCGTCCCATCGGACTATGAGAGTAAGGGAATAGAGAGTGCACCTGTGTTTGCGCACACACTTGTGCACTATAATATCTCCCGCGCAGATGGCTAATCTCTGTGGAGATTGGCCGCCGTGGCCGGATTCGGTCGAGAGGATATTATATTATTATTCTTACTTACTCTGTAGTTTTATTTATTGGATCTTTTTCCTCAAAAGTTACTCACCTACGGAATTCACTTCCTGAACATGTTAGGACAGTCAGTCAATACACACATTCAAGAGAGTTAAGCAGCATTACCTATCCTTCTTTATGTATTGTACAGATAGTCGTATTTTTATACGGAAATACAATAACTAGGTACATGAAATCAAAATACTTTTCATTATACTTATTCGAAAAACTAAATTTGGCTTTAGAAGTTTAAAGGATAGCGAAAATAAAATTCCGTTTTGTACTTATGGGAGTTTGAGCTTACTCTACTTCTGATTGGTTCGCGTTGTTGCCTTATGCCCTACTGGCTGGTTAGGTTTTGGCGGCTATGCGCGCTGAAAAATTTTTTTTTTCTCATAGGTAGTAATGAAAAATAGTCTGTGTCACAAGGGGCCAAAAAATTTTTTCTCGAGTGAATAGTTCCTTTCGCTCTGAATTCAAAATAATGCCCTCAAGGAACAAAATATCACTTTGGCCCTTTGTAACTCAAATAACTATTAAATTAGAATTTTACAAAGATACCTTATAAAATGCTTATAATTAAAATTATTGTCTGAAACTAACAGACAAAAGTATACTTCCATACAGTTTTCTTATAACAATGGATGCAATTAGAGTGCGCCTGTGCACAGTGGTGCAATTGTCATGTCTGCAACCAAACATGACAAGTTTAGGGTGAACAGTGGTGTCTTTTTGGTAATTCTTGGACAAAAATATCAAAACATTTTCGTTTATCTATTACTCAAATTTTATGCGCTCAGCGACAGCTCGTAATTAAATTTCCTTTCAGATTTTTAAATTAAAGTGTTCGATGTCCTCCTACTAATATTATAAATACGAAAGTTTGTGAGGTACATATTTTCGTATTTATGCAACAATAGGTAGGTATAGTGAGTGATTATATGTGCGCGTGTTTGAATAAGTGTATGCGTGCGTGCCTAATTCGGTTGATTAATAAGAGGTGTGTTAAAAATTAATGTTTTCACAGGGTACTTGTTGATGCCCGCGACTTCAGTCGCGTGGATTGAGGTTTTTTTTAATTCCCACGGGAATTCTCTTATTTTCCGGATAAAAAATAGCCTATGTTATTCTAAACTATAATTTCTAAATTTCAGCCAATTCGGTTTAGTTGTTGTGGTGTGATTGAGTAACAAACATTCATCCATCCATCCATACAACCAAACTGTCGCATGTGTAATGTTAGTAAAATAGTAAGATACGTATGTTTTGTCCACATTAAAGGATTCGTGCTCCACTGTGCGGTCTCAAATGGCGACTTATATTTGTAATCTGTCCCGGCATCCAGCATCCCGCGTCCCGGGCATTCTCGAGATGCGATGAAAAGACGCCGCCGAAGATTTACAGATTCTTATTGCTTTTCACATAAATCAGGTTATTGGCTAAATAAGCTGGATTATTCTCATGTCTGTGAAAATAACTAGAAAGCAAGAGACAAAAATGACGATGTAGATTTTGTTCATGAGAAAAATGGAAAGGAAAAATGTAAATCGTTTGTTTACAACTGAATCTGTAATCCGAAACCTATATTCAAGTAAGTAACATTTCTGTGGTGGTGTCGTGTGGTGCGCGTTGTTACGTTCCCTCAAATATGATTGAGCGAAGCAAGCAACGGCTGGATCATGGCTCATGCTCGTGAACTGGTGCCACCAACGGGAATGGGTCTACTTTCTGTCTGCCCGTCTTAACATGTATTGGATTGTATGTAGGTATGCATTTTTGAAACTTCATTGTAGAATCACTACATAGCATAGTTTTGTTACCTGTTGTAAAAAATTTTTTTTGAAAAGAGCAACCGCCGAGTTTATTGCTGGCTCTGCTCGGCAGGAAGGGCATTCCGAACCAGTGGTATTTATTTATTTATTTATTTACATAAATACACTTATGACATTCACAAACACATTATATACACGGTGAAATTTCATTGGTTATACTCCCTGAAAGAGGTGAATGTGCTCATGAAACTGAACAACTTTCCCCAAGGAACATAGGTCGAAATATGAAAAAAAAATTTGGACCTCCCACAGTAAATCAATCAGCTGATCGTCAAGTTTGTATATACAGGGTGTCCCACGGCTATGCCACATGGAGGGGAAGTACCTTAAATATTGTAGATGGAACATTTTACTGAAAGAAGACTTCATTTTAATTTAAAAACAATTTAAACTGCATTCATAGATTTTTAAAAAATTGCCTGCTTGAACCGGGACTCGAACCCGCTATACGAGAAAAAAAAATTAACCTGTATCTTTATCATACCGATCGGAAGGCTTCATCATAAGGATTATTTTTTGTTGAAAAACATAGCATGAGAAATAAAAGGAAGACCATGAATTTTAGCCTTTGATGTAAAATTTTGTTCAGAAAAATGAAAAGCTGACATTGGCGTATCGACATACAACTGACATGAACTATTACTAATGAGTACCCACTTGAGAAGTATGTACGCATCATTTCCCGATCCTTACCATCCTTACTAATCCTTACTTATATTACCTATAAATGCGAAAGTGTGTTTGTTTGTTGATTTATTGGTTTGTCTTTCAATCCCGCTGCAATTCGTAGCTCTGTTGCAGCGGGATTGAAGGACAAAGGCTAAAATTCATGGTCTTCCTTTTATTTCTCATGTTATGTTATTTAGCAAAAAATAATCCTTATGATGAAGCCTTCCGATCGGTATGATAAAGATACAGGTTAATTTTTTTTCTCGTATAGCGGGTTCGAGTCCCGGTTCAACCAGGCAATTATTTAAAAATCTATGAATGCAATTTAAATTGTTTTTTAAATTAAAATGAAGTCTTCTTTCAGTAAAATGTTCCATCTACAATATTTAAGGTACTTCCCCTCCATGTGGCATAGCCGTGGGACGCCCTGTATAACATTCGCCGATTGTCATGCAAACAATAATGATAATGATAGTTACTATTGATGATATGATTAATAAAAATGATAAAAAATGAATGCTAACGCGTGGTAGATTCATCGACGATTCAAAAGCACTTGTAAAAGTTTATTTGAATAAAAAATATTTCTATTCTATTCTATTCGGGTGAGATCACAATAATTATAATGCTTACTTGTAATCGAACAAAAAAGATTGCAAATTGCAGGTAAAGTTAACAATTAGATACCGAGTTCACGTAATAATACATTACGCCGAACCGCAATTAAAATAATTGCTTGTTAGAAAGGACCGCAGGAAAAAGTCTACCCAGTGACATTAAAAAATAAATAAATAATTTATTAAAATTATAGCGTCATTCTTTTAAAAAGAATTTTATTGTTAGTTTTTCAAAGATAGTTAATTGATTTGCAATTAAATTACACTGAGCAATAAATCATAAGTTTTATAAGTGAATTATAGTACATTACTGCGCGGCCAGCAAAAGAGGCATCGATGGATGAACCATTCCATTTGGTTTGTTAGTCTATCAATGCCTAGTTGTGGCCAAGGCTTGTATAGTATTTTTCTCAAATAATGCGCGGAAATTAAAGCTTTCTATTTGCAACAAGATTTGCAAGCTAGTTCGAAACTTAAATAAAACTTTTGATAAGTTACCTCCTTGGTTGCCATGGTTGCCATGCCAATTTTAAATAACACGACAAATATATTACATAGTAAACTCACTATTTGGCAGCCAACCCGGTCCGCTATGGTAATTGCCGGCGATGTAGGTACAGCAATTTCGATTTAACTCGAAGAAGGTTGTCAAAATAAAGCTCACATTTCCAAGTATGTTTGAGAAAAATAAATTTAGCGGAACTGAAAAACTTCTGTTCTAAGCGTTATAGGTCGATGGCCTTCACCCTATGCCCTTAGGACAAAAGTCTGAAACTGAAAAACACGTTTTATTTGGTCTCTGCTTTAAACACCGCCTTGTGTCTAGCTGTTTACTTGTATAAAATATTTGTACCTAATAAGCTTTGTGCTAATTACTTTAACTTGTATATACTTAAGTAAGTCTTAAAAATAATTATCCATTAATTCGCCACGTGGCGGCGTTTATAAGGCTAAACAGCTAAACAGATATAAATGCCGTGACAAAATTGCCTTAACCAGCCTCCGAGCCATAAACGCGCGGTATCCCGCCATAACTGTGTTCCGCAGTCCATTCAAAATATGTAGACATAGGAAAAATATAGACGGCCAACAAGCGACCAGCAAAACTTGTCAATGAAGCCAATGTCCAAAGCTGCAGTCCTTACGTCCTTATATAAAAGTCTGTGTAAAATACCAGAATTATTGCACTTTTCGTAAAGACGGCAGAAAGGTTCAGTATATTTTTTAAAGAATATTAGCCAAGCTTAAGTAAACTAATATTCTCCACTCCCTTCCAAATAAGCGGCAAGCTTAGCTGTGCTATTGAAGCTTATCTTAACTTGTTGCTTGATTTATATTTTGAAAAGTATAATCTCATAGTTTTAAAATATAAGTGCAAGCAAAGTAAAGGTGATGACAATTGACGAATTTAAAATCAAATCTACGAGGGTTCCAATCACGCGCCGGCCTCTGAAGAGTCTATAACAAACTCAATCGGATATTCTTTTTATTATCAACATGTTATCAACATGTACAAAGTATTAGAAAATTTTTTTTTCGTAAGAATATCACAATTTTGGACAGTAAAATTACCAAATTATTGGTGTATCGAAGATATTATATTATGCGAGTGATTGAGTGCTCCGTCCATCATTTTCTTGTAGTCTGTGCGTAAATACTTTGCTACATAGCTTCTAAATATAATTAGCTATTCTAAGATTTAGCTGCGACGACATACTTATATAGTGTCTTCGCTTATGTAGAATCTTATGTCTACTCATATAGATTGTATCACACATAGAGGCTAAATTTTAGGCTTATAAAAACTGGCTGTGGAATTTTATTTTAATAATAGGCATTTTAAATGCGAGAGTGTGTTTCTGTCAATATTTCGCTGCTTCAATTCAAAAGTACCACAAAAAAAATAAAAAATCTACAATTTTTTTTTATCAAAAACTTTTACAAAAAAACAACTCAAAATATTTAATACTGCTTAAAAATACGCTTGTAACGAGGTATAATATGCATAATTATTTGATATGACATAAGAAAGCAGTAGACAAAAAATTAGTTTTTTTTTTTATTTTATTAGCTCTTCTGTAAAAAAAAAATTAATTGATTTATGGTAATTTTGATTTGAAGCAGCGATTTCCGTTTCCCTGTATTTTAATTACATTATGCTGAGCAATAGTTGTGGTTACAAAGTATTGTAACAATACGTTCTTTTATATTATGAGTGTGCAGGTACAGATTGTACTATAGGAACATGGCAACCGCAAACTCAATAATATGAATAAAAGATATTTACGATTTGTGTATTGAATTTGTAATTAAAGTTTTGCAAGTAACTGAGAGCAAATGTAAAGGAGACCACAATAAGGATTTATTTACTAACTAGTTTTAACCCGCGGCTTCGCTCACGTTAGGTTCGATTTTTTAAACTCCTATTTTACCTCCTTCGGGGTTGAAATTTTCCAAAATCCTTTCTTAGCGGATGCCTACGTCCTAACAGCTACCTGTATGCCAAATTTCAGCTCGATCAGTCCAGTGGTTAGAGCTGTGCGTTGATAGATCAGTCAGTCAGTCAGTCAGTCAGTCAGTCAATCAGTCAGTCAGTCACCCTTGCCTTTTATATATTTAGATTGATTAGCTATATATTTTATTTCCTTGTTTTGATTGATGTAGGTATGGAGGAACCACTTTTTCTGCCAAAGAGTACCTCCGCCACAAACATGTCGAAATAATATTTCCACTCATATTTATTTATGTGTCACTACGATGGAAAATTAAAACTGTATCTGTACAGAACGTCTTTGAAAAATTCATTTATTAAAAAAAAAAGACGTGTGGCACTTGGGGACTGCCGCGGTAAAGCTATTGCATAGCATTTTTTATCAACGCCATCTAGCGGTGAGAGGAGTCCCGTGTCAGGTTATTTTCGTTACGGAATTTCTGGATTCGGTCTCTACTCTACGCTCAAGGCCCGCGATAAAAGTTATGCAATAGCTTAAAAAGATTCCGACGAATTGAGAACCTCCTCCTTTTTTGAAGTCGGCTAAAAAAACTGAAAAGTAAAAAAATATATCAAGGACCAAGTAACAACCCCTAGTATATGTACACAACATTATTGATTAAAATTAATAAGTCAAGCCAGACATAGAAGTTATAACATAAAAATGATAACTTAAAATATTAGTGTCGTCCAAAGAAAAATAACAAAGTAAGTAATAAAACTAACTAGTAATTAATTATTTGAATGGAGTTTTAATTTTCCTTTCTTTCAGGTCTGAAAATGACGTCTAGAGTCTAGACTCTACTCCACTCAGTTGGTCGGCATTGCGTGCCAGAAATAAAGGTGTTATGACTCGAATTTCAATCTGGGTAAAGCCGCTAGCAATAGCTATATTCACTAGGTACCCATTATAATTAATATCCATCCATATTTTAATGAGCAACCATTGTAAATTTGTGTAACGATCTCTTCGTTCAATGCAAATATGTATTGTAAATAGGTTTAATGTAATGATTAATGGAGCTTTGTACTATTATTGAAATTGCGCCGAACCTACGGATTAATTAGGCGCGTTATTAATTAAAATTGGATCAACGTTTAATGACTTATTAATATTATGAATAATTGTGTATTTAGTGAGAGTGCTAATGGTTTTAAGACTTTGGGCTCTTTTTCGAGAAGTGCAGAGCTCGATCCCTGGCACGCATCTCTGACTTTTCGAGAAGTCCGCGGTTCTATCGCTGGCATGTATCTCTGACTTTTCGAGAAGTCCACGGTTCTATCGCTGGCACGCATCTCTGACTTTTCGAGAAGTCCGCGGTTCTGTCGCTGGCACGCATCTCTGACTTTTCGAGAATTTCTTGACAGAAAAACATAATCCATTTTTTGGCCCGACCCGGGAATAGAACGCGGGACCTCGTCGTTCGTAATCTTTCTTGTTTCTTAATTTAATAGTTGAATTTTCTATTCTACTCTACCATTTAGATATACTCGTAGTTTAAGCTGCAGATAACACACGTCTTGGCGTCGATGGTTCCTTATTACTGAAATGAGTAATGATGCTCTGGCTCTAATAATAATAGTGTTGTTTCGAGTGTATTACTAAATAGCATAATAGGGCACAAGTGTGCATGATTAATGCGCCAGAAGGTTGGCCCTATCTTTGTAGTTTCCGAGTGCTTGCAATCGCGGGACCTTGGGCGAGTGAGCTTGCCCCGATAGGGACAACTGGCTGGTTTCTCAATTTACATGGAGCCAGTGATAACGATGCAATAGACCCAGTTGATTGCGTTCAATGTACTTGTGGGATACTAAAAAAGATTGCGCAATTACTTGCGCATTTATTTAGAAACTAGCTGATGCCCGCGACTTCGTGCCCTTCTTCAATTCACAATCGACAGTTTCTAAATCCCCACAGTTTAGGTGGGTAGAACCCCTGCAGCATCAGAATTGAGGAGTTGGGTCCTGAAATTCAACGACTCTTTGATTTTCTGGGATAAAAAGTAACCTATGTCACTCTCCAGGTCCTTAACTATATTCATAAAAAAAATCACGTTGATCCGTAGCTCTGTTGCAGCGTGATTGAAGGACAAACCAATAAACCAACAAACAAACACACTTTCGCATGTATAATATTAATAAGGATAACTCTGATGTTCGCGACTTCATCCACGTGGATTTAGATAAAATACGCGGCACTCTTTGATATTCTGGGATAAAAAGTATCCTATGTCATTTTCCAGGTCCTCGACTATACACATTTGTAAAAAATCACGTCATTCCGTTGTTCCATTGCCGCGTGATTGAAGGACAAACCAACAAACCAACGGACAAACACATTCGCATTTATAATATTAGTAAAATGTAATTTAGTACAAAAGTACTTTTCTGGTGACCTTCCTGGAGCAATGGTCTAATGAAGAGGTCCCAGGTTCGATTCCGGTCAGTTTTTGAATGTATTATTTCTAAATTGTCTCTGGTCTGGTCTGGTGGGAGGCTTTGGCCGATGCTAGTGACCAGCAAAGACTTGCCGCTAAGCGACTTAGCGATCCGGTTGATTCTGGTATTGTTGAGTTAATCCAAATGAGGATAAGTTCAGGTTAAATTAATTAAACAGCCATACCAAGCTCGTTTCCATCTTAGACTATATCGTCTTTTAGTCCGTTATCGAATAAAAAGAAAAAAAATCCGACAGTGGAAAAAGCTCAGGGTCAGGTGCTTTTTTAAATGCAAACAAATTGCTTTATTTATTTGGTAGGATTAAGTATGAGAATCCTACCAAAATAGGTAGGTACCTATGACTTTTAAACGATCCTTGGAAGTTTTCCTCTGTCCAGTTATTTACTCATTGTGCTGATTGGAACCTATCCAAAGGTACGACCTGGTCATTTCCGTTAAAGTGCATTAACAGAATAGAGTGCAATAATCATAAAACGCAGACAACACCGGGGCACAGTCACTAGCACGGATATAGTGCGCAGGAGTTGAACACTCGCGAATATTTTATTATCTGTAAACATTGCCTTTGTATGTGTGAGTAATCGTGCACGTCCAATTTTATTAAAATAGTGAGTCTTGTTGAGTTTTGATACTTGGTGATGCATTTTATAAAAGCCACATTATCATACCAATATCACTAGCCTTACTCTGTGCTAATATTATAAATGTGAAATAGTTGCATTTCAAATCACAGCAACGGAGCATAGGTCGACTTTATTTTTTGTTTGGGTATAACTGTTTATTAAAGTTCTTAAAAGAGCGGCGGTGATACTGGATTAATTGCATGATTTCTTGATAAATACACAACGATGAAGACAATAATTATGAAAATATTATTTTGGTTAAAATAAAATAAAAACTTTAAACTCAAGAGGAAGAATATACGAAAACAAGACAGAACCTGTCTACAAAAAAAAAAAGATATAACATGTCTTATTTATTTTGTTCTTATAACATTCTAAAATCTGAAATTCTTTCTACTCTTCTTTTTACCCAACTACGGCGAAGTCAAAAGTAAGTTTTATGATTGTAGCCTGCAATCTATGCGTGTATTTGTCGATTTAAATAATTTAGTTCCACCATAGCGCCTAAACTATTGAACTTGAGTTAGATGAATGAGGTATCAATCGATTCGTTATTATCGTCCAGATAATATAGGCTACATCTCATACGAAAAAAATCATCCAATTTTTCGTAGTTGGGTTACAGCTTTTTAACTTTTTCCTCGTTTATTCAGATATTGAGTAATCTAAATATATAAAAGGCAAAGGTGACTGACTGACTGACGGACTGACTGACTGACTGACTGATCTATCAACGCACAGCTCTAACCACTGGACCGATCGAGCTGAAATTTGGCATACAGGTAGCTGTTAGGACGTAGACATCCGCTAAGAAAGGATTTAGGAAAATTTCAACCCCAAGAGGGTTAAATAGGGGGTTAAAAAATCGAACTTCACGTGAGCGAAGCCGCGGGTTAAAGCTAGTTTCTTAATAAACGAGATGTCTCTACGGCCTGGTATACCTACAATCAAAATGGCAACACGCGCGACGCGACGTACATCATCGTTTCTCCAGAACAGAAGAAACACAGCAACAATACAATGCCAACACGCAGCGCCACACAAACTCCTTCCAAAAACACTTGATGTACGTATTAGTATTTTCATGAAATTCCGCAATGTAACGCTTGCTTGAATCCAATAACTTGCGGACGGCCGCGACTTCGTCCACTTCTTCAATTCACAATTGACAGTTCCTAAATCCCCACAGTTAAGGAGGGCAATACCCCGATTGAGGAGTTGGAACCCGAAGTATTTATGGGGCATCTCGCAAAATCTTTATATCGATTATATTTTGTACTAGCTTTAACCCGCGGCTTCGCTCACGTTAGGTTCGATTTTTTAACCCCCTATTTAACCCTCTTGGGGTTGAAATTTTCCAAAATTCTTTCTTAGCGGATGTCTACGTCCTAACAGCTACCTGTATGCCAAATTTCAGCTCGATCGGTCCAGTGGTTAGAGCTGTGCGTTGATAGATCAGTCAGTCAGTCAGTCACCTTTGCCTTTTATATATTTAGATCAACGCCGCTCAGTCGAGCTACACGTTTGTTGGTGTGGATGTAAACAAGCTCTGCATGTGTGCACACAAACAGAGTGTTGTTCGCATCGTAGCATTGAGCGAGGTCATGGCACCCGGCGCGTGCGGCGACGTACTTTATACTTGTATTGTATAGATTATTGCAGTACATCGCAGCGATACTGCTCTGCTATACTCGCCCGGATGATAAAAATGATTTTTACTTCAATTTTTTTTTTTCAAAGAATATTAGCCAAGCTGAAGTTGACTAATACCCTCTTGTCTTGTGCTAGGAGTGGGTACGACAAAAGTGTAACGGGTGGGATTCGAACCTGCGACCTTATGTTTTCAGTCCGCACCTTTAACCGTTGGGCTATTGAGGCTTAAAATTGTCTTTTTTATGAGTAACTAAATGATGCCCGCGACTTCGCTCGCGTGGAATTAGTTTTTAAAATCCCGCTGGAACCCTTTGATTTTCCGGGATAAAAAGTGGATAGGATAATAGGGTTAAAATGCCTTCTTTAAACCCGATTGTGACAACGCTAAATGAAATCAAAACCTGCTTATAGACATTTTCTAGGCAAGCGCGCTCCATCTTATGCTACACATTCACCTTAAGGTTGAGCAAAAACAAGTTTATTTTATGGAGACCCTCTTTAAAAAGTTAAATTAATTTTAATTTTTTTAATTCATTATTTTTTTTTTTTCTTTATTAATTATTATATCATAATATACTATTATAACAAAACTATTTCTAAACTTAAAACTATTAATAACTAGCAAACCGGAAAACTCCGTTTCACCACCAGATGGCTTCGATGCTATGTATCAGAGATGGCGCTGTATGTGAAAAAAGATTTTTCATTACTCATACACGGAAAGTAGGTCTGAAGTTGCCTGAGAAGCGGGTTGAAAGTAATACTTTTCAGCCCTAG
This sequence comes from Hipparchia sbordonii, assembly GCA_038048805.1. Taxonomy (NCBI): domain Eukaryota; kingdom Metazoa; phylum Arthropoda; class Insecta; order Lepidoptera; family Nymphalidae; genus Hipparchia; species Hipparchia sbordonii. The sequence continues at coordinate 1,146,552 of CM076113.1, forward strand.
GGAGAATCGTTTTCAACTGACAGCTGTCAAATAATTAAAAAAAACTAGTTGTCACATTTTTATTGGAATTCAAATGAAACACGACATACCCGAGTGCATCCATAGACAAGAAGAAAAAGTTGTTGATTTATGTAAAATAAAGTTCACTCAATTTTCTTTAGCTAATTTCTATTTTTATTTTGACTTTCCTTATATTCGTAATGAAAAGCACAGTGTTTACCTCGGGATAAAGACTTATTTAGTCCCTCGAACTATAGGCCCCCTCGCTACGCTCGGGCGCCAAACCCCGTCTCGGGACTAAATAAGTTACTTTCATCCCTAAGGTAACAATGTACTATTCCCGCTTTTCTGTTGAAATTTTTCCTGAATTTTCTTTGCTATAAACCTCACGGAGCCCGAGACCTTTCCAACGAATGCAAAACCGTGGAAATCAGTTCGTGCGTTCTGGAGTTATAGCGTCAGGAAGGAAAACCCGACTTATTTTTATATAGTAGATTATTATTTTAAAATTAATTCATTATGTTAATTTTCATAATTTGATGTTATAGCGGCAATAGAAATACTACAGAATATAGATTCTGTGAAAATTTCAAGTATCTACCTATTACGGTTCATAAAATACAGCCCGCTGACAGACAGACGAACGGACGGACGGACGGACAGCGTAGGCTTAATAATAGGGTCCCATTGACCCCCTTTGGGTACAGAACCTTTTAGGGTTAGTACGGCATTTCTAAAATGTATTGAAATGTTAACAATACATCACAAAACTAGGGTTCTTTTCGAAGTAAGTCCCTACACGACATTGGCAAAGAAAGCGAAATTGTTTGAATATATCCTTTAAAATGAAAATTAAACAGAATGAATGGGTATTTACATAACAAAAAGGCATATTCTGGCGTATTCATAGCCCTTTGTGATTATTTATTGTCCGTAAGCAAATGAAAATAAGCATCTACATACCTACGGACTAGCAGGTTGGCTGGCAATTCGCTCCAACCTGAAAAACTGAATGCACCCCTTCACTATTGTCGTACCCACTCCTAGCACAAGCTTTGCGTTTATTTAGAAGACATTAGAGGATATTAGTCTTGGTTGATATTCTTAAAAAAAATTGCTTAGTTAAGCCAACTTCCTTAACAGTTTCCAAATGACCAGCTAGAATTTAGTAAACTAAGTCGGCTTTGACTGGTGGAACTATTAGGGGGCAAGTTTGCTCGACTCAACGCACAACTTGGTTGATAAATATATACTTTATCAGTTACAATTTTTTTTGTTCTCTTTATTTTCCTGGGGGTTTCGTCAATACTAACTATGTCACCCCCGTAAGTCCAATAACACATAAATCAATATAAGTAATATATCCTATTCTTAAATATATTTTGATGAGTGACCGCGCCTCCTTTGAAAGTGGAGCTGCTGAAATGCTGACCACAACCCTACACTGCAATTGTCCTTAAAAAGGCGCGGTCGCTTTTTTCATTTCAGCGACAATTGCATCATTGTATGCACCAAGTCAACTTCTTCACCATGTTCAGTCACTCCGAAAGCCTAGCTAACAACGTGGTTATTTTATACTTCTAGGAAATAGACACTGCTTAGAGGACAGTCAATAACAACTTTAGGTATAACAAATGGGCTTTGTTATATTGTTAATTCTGCCTCTTTGGGTTATTAGCATGTTCAACTCAGGACGAGGAGGTTCCGGGTTTTGAGCGGAACTTCCGAAGCTTTTGGTTTTTCATCATCGCCTTAATCGTTGTGTTATTCAGGATTTTTTTAAAATTCATATTCAAATTCAAAATTTATTTATTTCATGTAGGCCAACTTGTAGCTCTTATGACACGTCATAAATCTACCACCAGTTCGGAATGCAGATTCTGCTGACAAGAGCCGGCAAGTAACTCAGCAGTTGATCTTTAAAAAAAAAAAAATTAAAATAGGTAACAAAACTATGCTATGCTATGCTTCCACAATGAAGCTTCTAAAATGCATACATAGTTACACAATACAACGCATGTCAACACGGGCAGACAAAGCAAACCCATTCCCGTTGGTGGCACCCGTTCACGAGCATGACGCAAGATCCAGCCGTTGCTTCGCTCAACCATATTTGAGGGAACGTAACAACCCGCACCACACGACACCATTTTTAAAGCAAGATATTTGTCCCTAGCGCTAATGAGTTGGCCTGTCTAAAGAGGCTTTACGTTGGAGGCCTTGAAAGACAGTGTCGCGTTAATTTGCATAAGCGCTGATGAGTACACGGAAGGCCGTTGGAAGTACGAATTTTGCACATAAGGAAACGAACCACTGAGGTCGCATGACAGGCGCTTCAACAATTTAATCTTATACGTAGTAATACTGTATGTGTGACATGACAATTGTTTATGCTCTGGGTATTAGTATTGAGTAGTGTGTTGACGGTTTAAGGTTTATTAACCGACTGCCAGATAAGGAAGTTCTCAATTCATCGGAATCTTTTTTTTTTAATGTATGTTCGCCGATTACTCGAAGACGCCTGGACCGATTTGGAAAATCCTTTTTTTGTTTCATCAGGTTGGGATCTGATGATGGGATCATGGAGAAATCGAGGAAACTCTTCAAATTTTATAGGCACAATTGATATACATACATACTTTGGAGTGGCGTTTGAAGTCGGTTTTGTAAATACATAAAAGGGTCCGAAGTTACAAGATACTTTAGAAGTATATACATGTGGCAAAGGGTATCCGCAGAATTTTGAAAAACTCCCTTGTGCAGCGGTTAGTACTGTGGTCTTATAACTGGAAGACCTCGGGTTCGATTCTCGGCGGGGGCAATTTTTATAATTGGTCTGGTCCAGTGAAAAGAAGGCTGAAGACTAAACCAGTAGGCGATCACCACAACTGTATGTACCTAACTATAATTTTTTGAACATAAACGCTGTAATTTTCCAGTTTACCTAATCACAGAAACGATCTGCCCATCAGCATGACACGGATAAAGCGATGTGCCAATTACTCTTCAATTCCAACTACAGCTATTACTTGCGAAAACATTTTCAGATAAATCTGATAGAACTACATGATACATACTAAAATGTACCTACAAGTATTTACTAGGCTAACAATATTACTGGGAAACAAATGATTAAATAGTTAATTCGGGAAAACAATTTTATTAACAAGGCAAATGTCGACTTATCCATTAACAATATAATTAGGAAAAGTATATTTTACGAGTACCTAGTAGTAATGAAATATAACACTAAACATACTTTACAATAACGGCCACCGTTATTGCAACCATTTACAATAACAAGAAGGTTGAATTTTCTTTATCATGAAAAAGTAGCTCTTAACTCGCCCTTAGAAGAAGAGTGGTAACAAGCCAGACCAGAAACCAGAAATTATCAAAATTGTCTCCACCGGCATTGAACCTGAGACATTCCATGTTACGACCACACCACTGCGCCAGGGAGAACAGTAGAGAGAGGACGTTGTTAGGCTGAAGGTTAAATCCTTGCTGAGCTTAGATCTCCTATAGGAACTTCCACACATCTCAGTCATGTACCTAAAACCTGACGCCACGGGAATGAAGACGCGAGCAAAAGCTAGTTGGTAGTAAAAATTCGATTAAATGAAGAGTAGGAGTAGGTAGGACAATATTTATTTATTAAGCTATTGCATAGCTTCTATCGCGGGCCTTGAGCGTGGAGACCGAATCCAGAAATTCCGTAACGAAAATAACCTGACACGGGACTCCTCTCACCGCTAGATGGCGTTGATAAAAAATGCTATACAATAGCTTTACCGCGGCAGTCCCCGAGTGCCACACGTCTTTTTTATTCTTTGTTGCACCACAAACAGAAAAAAGTAAACTTAACAAATTACATATGTACCTATTACGTCAGTACAAGAACTCGGCTAAAAGTGAAAAGGCGTATTATTAAAAGTAAAAAGTAAAGTATAAAGTCGGTAAAAAGGCGGTCTTATCGCTAAAACGCGATCTCTTCCAGACAACCTTATTGGCTAAGAAAAACAAAAAATATGAGAATAACAGGAGGTGTTGCAATAGCAAAAAGTTAAACTTACATGCTAATATTTAAAACAATTGTTGGTGCAGCAGTTGGGAATAGAATCGTCTACCTTTCAGTCCGAGCCCTGAACCGTTGAGTTATCGAGGTTTTTACATTGTTTAATCTTACGCAATGATACTTTTTAAGTCGGTAATTAATAACATCTTCGCGTGGAACAAGAAATCACATTCTGATAACGCTGCGTCGGAGTGCAATTAGCGATTATTCTCAGAGTAATTGCACATTTTATCGCCTTATTATTGTTTGCGGCCCCGATCGCGTCGTGATAGGAATCCCCATCGATTTCTTTTAAATTGTCAACCCATAATTATAGCATGTGTAAAAGTGGCGATAAAACTATGGCAAATATGATGTTTTGTGGAGAACTCTCAGGTGTGCAGGTTTCCTCCAAGCCGCCAAGCGATTTAGCGTTCCGGCACGATGGCGTGTAGAAGCAGGTTAGGAGTAGGTATGGTATAGGTAGAATGTACACTGCCCCTTCCAAGTTAGCCCGCTACCATCTTAAACTGTACCATCAGATGAGATCGCAGTCAAGAACTTCTCATTATTTAAAAATCTATCTAATCTAATTTATTTAAGAATCTTGTCATTATTTAACTTGCTCGTTATATTTCAACCCATCGACACAATGAAATTAATTTTCTGGTGGGAGGTTTTGGCCGTGGTTAGTTACCACCCTACTGCCAAAGATGTGCCGCCAAGCGATTTAGCGTTCCGGCACGACGGCGTGTAAAAATCGATTAGGGGTATGAGTTGAATGTACACTGCCATACCCCTTCCAATTTAGCCATCCAATTTACCATCAGGTGAGATCGCAGTCAAGGACTATCTTGTCATGAAATAAAAAAAAAATCCATAATAATTTTATTATAACCTCTTGAGACTACAATCTCTATATTATGTGTAATCGGTTCGATAAAAATTGGCATTCAAACCATAATATGCAGAAATGTCATCGATGAGCGTCGTCACAAAAAATTATCTTTATGACTCGAGCAAAACGAAACGAGTTTCCAAAAACCAGTCCTGCCAACCTTGGCACCATGGACTACTATTCTATCGTACTAATTAATTTTACGGCCCAATTTGAGATACGCTGGCAATGTCAAGCGCAAGGTTTTGTCAGTTTTCATTCTGTGAAGTTGTCCTTTGAAAACTGCCACGATTGATAAGTAGGCATGTTTTTTCAGTTATTTTTGTGTTTCCTGTAAAATTCATTGCATCTAAAATTGCTAGAATATTCTATATTAAAATACTAGTTGATGCCCGTGGCTTCGCTCTTGTGGATTTAGTTTTTAAAATCCCGCGGGAACTCTTTGATTTTCCGGGATAAATATATATGTCACTCTCCCGGTGCTCAACTCCAACCCATCAAAAAACCACGTCAATCCGTTGCTTTGTTGCGGCGTGATTGAAGGACAAACCAACAAACAAACACAACTATCACCAAATTCAGTACAACCGATTTTAATTTGGAGCATATCCATATTCCATAAACGTAAACATATACGAATGCATACACGAAATTGAGCTCTAATTCAATATAGTTTTGGTTCAATTTAATTTGACACTAAAGTCATCGAATACGAATACGATCAATCGAACTAAATCTTATACCTACTGACCCTACAGATGTACTGGTTAAAAAGCATCAAATTCAAATTCAAATTCAAAATTAATTTATTTCATGTAGGCTAACTTGTAGCTCTTATGACACGTCATAAATCTACCACCGGTTCGGAATGCAGATTCTGCTGAGAAGAGCCGGTAAGAAACTCAGCAGTTGCTCTTTTCAAAAAATTTTTTTTTTTTTTACAAAGCTATGCTATGTATACAGTGCTTCCACAATAAAGCTTCAAAAATGCAAAAGTGCAAAAATGCATACGTAGGTACACCAATCCGACGCATGTCAAGATGGGCAGTCAAAGCATACCCATTCACGAGCATGTCGCATGATGCAGCCATTGCTTCGCTCAACCATATTTCAGGGAACGTAACAACCCGCACCACACAACACCACCACAGAAATGTTTAAATCGACAAAGCGCAAGTAAAGAGATCATTTATTTCTGATTTTCGTATATACCGCCCGTACATATGTGGCGTTCTTTTCCATTGTTTACGTTCATTCGGAAGGAGGCAAGTTTTTCCGGTACAGCAGGTTACTCATAATTATCGGTAAAGCCATCCATTAGCGGTAATAAGACCTTGTGTTTTCTCGCGAGACAATCACGTTTTAATGTACCCACCTACTGTTCTACTTTAAAATTAAAATTTCAATTACCTGTTATTTATTTAAAAAAAAATGTATTGGATTTTTCTGTCAAAGAAATTCTCAATACTAGCCCGGAGTTTAGGAAGTTGGCTGTGAGTCGACCCCGTGCCTCCGAGAGCACGTAACGTTATAGTTTGATGACGTGACATTTTTTTTTCAATTTTGTTTTTCCAAATATTGACAGACATGATTTTGACATTTTTCTTAAGTTAAATTAAATTAAGCGCGCTTTCTCGCCGTCTGCTTATAATAATTTTATAATTTTTCATCATTCATTAATTGGGATATGTATTGAAAAATTGCTTATTACTACGCAACCTCAATTTTGTATAAAAACTAATATCACATTGTGCTAAATTGCTATTATCAATAATCACTCTTTTATATTAGGTAAAATACGAATTCATCTTTTCTTAATTGAATGCACTTTTGCTAATTTAAAAGTTCGTAGTAAAAATTATCAAATCAATTTCTATGTCAAAATAAATGTTACGATGATGATGTAGGTAATCATTAAATAAATGTCAATAATTAAATAATTCAAAGTAGATATAGGTTTTTCTAAAGTCTAAACCTAATTACCTATTTAGCATTTGTCCGTACTCTACGTGACAAGTAAGGTCAAATCTAACAAATCGATATTAGTACAAGTTTCGCGGGAATTCCTAAATATAGGTATCGTGGGTGGCACTAATAAGAGTGTAAATAAATGTCGAATATTATTAATCATGAGGTATCTAATGTAACATATATAGTATACTAGCTGTTGCGCGCGACTTCGTCCGCGTCAATTTCTCAAGTCAAGTTTTAAAAGAATATATTTTAAATATGGATAATTTTCCCCGTTTTTGCAACATTTTTCACTGATGCTTCGCTCGTATTGGTCGCAGCGAGATGTTATATAGCCTAAAGACTTCCTCGATACATTTATCGACACAAAAACTAACTATCCGACACAAAAAGAATTTTTCAATTCGAATTAGTAGTTCCTGAGATTAGCGCGTTCAAACAAAAAACTCTTCAGCTTTACATATTAGTATAGATACATAGGCTACATTCTTTACAAACAAATTGCTGATTTAATTTGTTCGTACAAAAATTTCGTAACAGTTCTTAAGCTTTTTTGCGATTTTTAAAAAGTTATTAAATCCCAGTAAGATATTTATTTGCATGAATTAATTATCAACTATAAACATTAACGAATTCATAGCAAGTTGTTCGTATTAAAGTAGGTTTTTTGCTTCCAATCTCCAGACAATTTCGGCACTTTTGATCTTCCACGGGTCAGGCGAATGATATCCTACATCTAAGGAATACCTACCTTATTTTCGAATATCAGATGTCCTTTATTTATACGGTTCAATAACCTTTATACCTAATGAGCTTCCTTTATTTTACAGAGTTCAATACCAGCTTACCTTAGATAATAAATGTATAGATGGCACGATTTTTGTTTTTAATTCTAAATATATATATACTTTCAGAGAAACATACATAATTCGAATTAGACGTAACTATTTATTTTTTAAAGAATATTAGCCAAGCTATGGTGGGATTCAAAGCTGCAACCTTTCAGTTTTGAGTCCGCACCTTTAACCGTTGGGTTATTGAGGCTTTATTAATTACTTAAGAGTCTACAAATATTAATGCTAAGCTTTCGTTCACTCACTTTAAAAAATAATATGAATAAAGAGCTCCACTTGAAAAATTGTAGGTTTATCTCTTAATAATTTACATTGCGCCTCGAGCGTTTAATAAATATGTGCGAACAAACAAACACACACTCTTAGTCACCGATAGCCGCAATCTTAAGGACACGTAGGTATAACCTTTTTATAGGCATTTATCTTAACAGCATTAAAATTTCAAAAGACCTTGGGCCATCGAACTTTGCACAAATCTCTTACACCACAGTGTAATAAACATCGTTGCACTGTTTGATGATGCTGTGGATTTAGGGATCGCTTTGTTTGACAAAAAATTACCCTGCATCAAATTGCAATGACATAGGTTCGGTGTAAAAAGTCGTTACAACCATTTTAATTTATTGAAAATTTTAATGCTTACTATTAAATTTAAGTTGATTAAAGTTCAATTTGGTGTTTATTTATTATTTAAAAATTACTTTTGGGTTTTTTTATAATACGAAATAGGTATATGTACCTACTGCTACAGTCAAGTAAATATTGGTTTTATGGCTTAAGATTAATTACACACTAAGCTTTATTTGTATTCAACGCTTTATGTGTTTAATGGTTAGTCATATTTGCAGATTTAATTACTTGCCTAACTTAATTTTTCATGTACTTAGGTATCTAGTATCTGCCAATTATCTGAAAATATAAAAGGTAAAGATGACTGACTGACTGACTCAAAGCATAGCTCAAACCACTGGATGGATCGGGTTGTTTGACGTACAGATACAGATAGCTATTAGAACGTAGGCCTTCGCTACGTATGAATTTTTGAAAATTGAATCGCTAAGAGGATAAAATAAGGATTTTAAAAATTTGTGAAGAAAGAGTTTTCATTGTAGTTTTGAGTTTTTGAGAATATAAATCGACTAGCTTTTCCCCGCGGCTTCGCTCACGTTAAGTTCGATTTTTCAAACCCCTATTTTATCCCTTTAGGGGTTGAATTTTCAAAAATCCTTTCTTAGCGGACACCTAGTTATAATAGCTATCAACATGCAAAATTTCAGCCTGATCCGTCCAGTGGTTTGAGCTGTGCGTTGATAGATCAGTCAGTCAATCAGTCAATCAGTCAGTCAGTCAGTCATCTTTGCCTTTTATACATTTAGCTTAGATGAGGTTTTAGATTTATAATTTTTATAAGAATTTTATATTAATTATTGTTCATTAAAAAATAATCCAAATTTATTTAAATAAAAATGAATTAAACATTACAATGGCGTTAGTCTGCCTAAAACTCAAAAACGACTGGACCGATTTGAATTTTTTTTTTCATAGGAATCACAACTTCTGATTACTTTTAATAGATGGCGGGAGCGAAGCCGTGGCAGGCCTGGCGCACTCCGCAGTAAACTGCGGAGATACAAGTACATGGCGTACCTCTTCCAAGGACCTAAATCCAGAGAGTACGAAGGGATAAGAGTTACGTTATAGAAAGAGAGAAAAGTCTAGGTGAATAAGATGGTAAGTAGCGCTGTGTCAAACTGAATTGCACTTTATTGTGTGGTAAAAAGAGTCGCTATTTATTTAAATCATTTTGCGCAGTGAATCTTCTGTACCTTTAGGTATTATTAGGTAATTTGTGGCCGTGAATCAAAACTAACAACTAGTTACAAATAATAAAATCGAATCGATCGATTTGATGACCGAATAACACCTACAACGTTTCGGACATTGAATGTATTTGTAACGATAGGTTACAGTTAACGTTAAACACATGAATATACTCGTACCGGCGGGTATTCGAAGAAATGATAGTGATCTTTGATCTAATGATCATTTAATGTGATGATTCAGTCATCGTCTGGTGTGAGGTCCTTGAAAACTAAATTAACATACAAAACGAATTTCTAAGAACACTTAAAATCATTGTAACGTGTAATTTCTTGAAAGAATAATTTGCTTATGATTGAAGCCTCAATAAGCCAACGGTTAAAGCACTGAAAGGTCGCAGGTTCGAGCCCCATCTGTTGCACTATTGTCGTACCCACTTCTAGCACAAGCTTTTCTCTTATTTGGAGGGGAGAGGAGAATATAAGTCAAGTTCAGCTTGGCTATATTTAAAAAAAAAATTGTAGCCTTTGAACCGTGGTATCCTAGTGGTGGAGACTGCGGACTCCGATATAGCGGGTCGCAGGTTCGATTTCGGGTACCCACTTCTCGGACTTTTCGAAGTTATTTACATTTATGCTACATTTTATCCCGGAAAATTGAAAATTGATTGAAGCTTAGGCCACGCGGTCGCGGGCATCATTTAGCTTATAATATTTATTAGTCAAAAGATCTACTGTTATGTTATGTGGATTTGCATTATGTGTGTAATAAGTTAGGAAACATGGGTAATTAATTTAATAAATATTAATCTAGCGCTGGGCGGGGCTCGCGACGCGCGCACGCGAGCCCCCGGCTTTGAAAAATTGGCGTTATACGAGCTTTATATATCATAATATTTAATGGTTGGCACTAACCACTTATTACTTTACTAGCTGATGCCCGCGACTTCGTTCCAGTGGATTTAATTTTAAAATCCCGCAGGAATTGTTTGATTTTCCGGGATAAAAGTAGTCCATGTCAATCTCTAGGTCCTTACTATACCCAATAAACCCATGAAAAAATCACGCCATGCAAAAAATCATGTTGGTATATAGATATATTGCAATTTGCAGCGTGATTGAAGGACAAGCCAACAATCAAAAACTTTCGCACTTATAATAGTAGATGAAAGTATGGTACTTAAGTAAAATGCAAAGATGAATTCAATAACTGACTAATTTTGATATTTTCACAGGTTTTTCCGGTGGTAGACCGGTGGTGACTTGTCTTGTCAACCTATGGCTCATAAAGCCAAATAAATAATTTATTTGATTTCAATTTTGAAAAAAAGGAGAAACCTCCCGACGACCTTCCTGGCGCAGTGGTGAGCGCTGTGGTCTTATAACTCGGAAGTCTCGAGTTCGATTCCCGGCGGGGCAATTCGGGAATTCATAATTTCTAAATTGTCTCTGGTCTGTTAGGAAGATTTGGCCATGGCTAGTTACCACCCTACCGTCAAAGATTTGCCGCCAAGCGATTTAGCGTTCCAGCACCATGGCGAATAGAAACCTATGGGTATGGGTTGAATGTTATCTGGCATCTTAGACTGCATCGTCACTTACCATGTAAAATTTCTGTCAAGGACGATCTTGTCATAGAAAAAAAAATAAAGTAACAAGAAACGTAAGTTACTTGTCTATCTAAATATATAAAAGGCAAAGGTGACTGACTGACTGACTGACTGACTGATCTATCAACGCACAGCTCTAACCACTGGACCGATCGAGCTGAAATTTGGTATACAGGGAGCTGTTAGGACGTAGACATCCGTTAAGAAAGGATTTTGGAAAATTTCAACCCCAAGAGGGTTAAATAGGGGGTTAAAAAATCGAACCTAACGTGAGCGAAGCCGCGGGTTAAAGCTAGTTAGTAAATAAAGGATATTTCAAGTCTGAACCACCGAGAAAACAATGTAAAATATCACATCTAGCCCCAACAACACAATCCCTCACGCGTCCGCTACATTTTTTAGGTGCGAAGGCACCTATCACTCAGGGTCCCGGGAGAAATCTGCAGAGAGCTGCATCGCCGGCCCACGCGCTCCCAGCATCACCATAAGAATTCCAAACACTGATTCATCTTCCTTGAGGCTTGGCAATTTTTTTCTTTGTTTTCAACATCAACTTATGCTTATGATTTTGACGACCTCCCTGGCGCAGTGGTGAACACTTGTCGGGACAATTTAGGAATTTATTATTTCTAAATTGTCTCTGGTCTGGTCTGGTGGGAGGCTTTGGACGTGGCTAGTTACCAAATACCACCCTACAGTCAAAGACGTGCCGCCAAGCGATTTAGCGTTCCGGCACGATGGCGTGTAGAAACCGATTAGGGGTATGGGTTGAATTTACACTGCTATACCCCTTCCAAGTTAGCCCGCTACCATCTTAGATTGCATCGTCACTTACTATCAGGTGAGATCGCAGTCAAGGGCTATCTTGTCATCGAATACAAAAAAAGACGTGTGGCACTCGGGGACTGCGGCGGTAAAGCTATTGCATAGCATTTTTTATCAACGCCATCTAGCGGTGAGAGGAGTCCCGTGTCAGGTTATTTTCGTTACGGAATTTCTGGATTCGGTCTCTTGAGCGTCAAGGCCCGCGATAGAAGCTATGCAATAGCTTAAAAATAGAGTTAAAACGAGACACAAATATGCTCTGACATAAATCTGTCTCGTTTTAAATCTATCTTGACATTTTTTTAAACTGCAGCAATTTGACCGTAACAAGAAAAGTGAATAACACATTAAAAGCCAATGAAAAATAAAAGTCACTTATTTCCCTGAGAAAAGTGCTGGTGCATAGCAAAAGACTTGAGAGCCTTTGATCTGTGCTTTCTCAAAAGGGCTCCAAGCGAAGTGGCTGCTTTAACTTTCGACGAAAGAAAGTCTATTCTTAAGTGGTTAGGAGCAAAACAAGTGATATTGGAAAGTCTGGAATAAGGACTTATTCGTACACGTGTCATAATGGATGCTTAGGTACTTTATTGAAACTGTGTAGACTGTGACAAGTACCAAGTTATTGACATAGAAATTTAGGTACCTATACAAGTAGGTATACCTATTGGGTATTTAAGTCCTCGCTAGATTTTTTTTAAAATTAGGTTTTAACTAATACTCACTTTACTTTTTATAAATCGCTCGGGAAAATTTGGGTTCTCCAGATCAAAAAGCGCCAGTTTTTATACATTAGTCCTTCAATCAGCCCGCAACAGAAATAAGGGTCTACGTGTTTTTTTTAACTATTAATAACTTTTTTTAATGTAATATTCCATAAATAAACTAACCATAGCGTCAAAAAATTGTAAAAAAATATTCTTCCCTCGAGCCACGCACGCGTAGCCACGGGCAATAGTTAGTAGAACCATAAATACGCCATTAATTTTAATTGTTTAGTTAATAGTGTTTAATAAAACTATTAAAACATAGGTACAAGGTTATGTTTTGTGTAAAGCAATCTTGATTATCCGCATAAATTATTATCAGACACATAAAATGCATAGCACTATATACGCTGACACGGTGCGACAATGACATGACATAATAATCGTAATTATCTATGCATTCGATTAATATCGATTTTAACGGGCGTCTCTCTGTCTGCAGTCACGTACACGAGTGGCAAAGCTGGCTTTTCAATATGCGATTATTTTAAATACACTCATAATAACATGTCCGTTGTACCTAATATTATAAATGCGGAAGTCTGCCGGTCTGTCTCTCAGTCTGCCTGTCTGTCTCTCAGTCTGCCTGTCTGACTCTCAGTCTGCCTGTCTGTCTCTCAGTCTGCCTGTCTGTCTCTCAGTCTGCCTGTCTGACTCTCAGTCTGCCTGTCTGTCTCTCAGTCTGCCTGTCTGTCTCTCAGTCTGCCTGTCCGTCTTCCTTTTCGTTATTATGTTGATAATAGAAATTATTTTTATTTATGAGTAAAGTACTGGTACATATAAACTCACTAAAAATAAGAATCTAGCCTAATAATTTGGCTAATCAGTAATAATTTGGCTAGTCAGAACGCTAAATCGCTTGGCGGCACGTCGTTGATTCTAAGGTGGTAACTAGCCACGGCCAAAGCCTTTCACCAGACCAGATCAGCAACAATTCAGAAATTATAAATACATTGGTCAAGGGATTATAATGATTGTATTTAGGAGTTACCTACATAAAGAGACTCCTACTTATGAATAATATAATAAGCTTTAACCCGCGGCTTCGCTCACGTTAGGTTCGATTTTTTAACCCCCTATTTAACCCTCTTGGGGTTGAAATTTTCCAAAATCCTTTCTTAGCGGATGTCTACGTCCTAATAGCTACCTGTATACCAAATTTCAGCTCGATCGGTCCAGTGGTTAGAGCTGTGCGTTGATAGATCAGTCAGTCAGTCAGTCAGTCAGTCAGTCACCTTTGCCTTTTATATATTTAGATATAGGTATGGTTGATGAAATCGTGCATTAAATCTTTATTGGAAACCAAACATAATATACGTGACTAGTGTAAATTTCTGCAAACACATTAAAGTCTTACTTATAAAAGTCTCGCAAATAATAATGTAATAAGTGCACCGAATAGTCGTCCTTAAAAAATAATGATATACAATTTTTCTCAGAACGTTAATAAATTACGAAAGATTATCCGTTGCCCGTACGAGGTGACGAGGAAAACCTGATAACGTGTTATTGTAAACTTTAACCCACAAAAACTATCAATCATCACATTATATTCTCAGCGAAATCACGTACACCGCAGTTGTAGGATGAATAATAAATTGATAATGATTTATCGAAATGACGGACCTGTGGTGGGACACGTCGCACGTTTCTTTATACTTGGAATAATATTATTTTTTAATCGCCAACTTAGAGCCAGAGTGCATAAGTACTAAAACGTACAGGTAACGTTAGATCACTTAGAGTTCTAACTCTAGCTGGAAACACTGTGTGCATATAGTTTTGTTAACCATTGTAAAAAAATTTTTTGAAAAGAGCAACTGCTGAGTTTCTTGCCGGTTCTTCTCAGCAGAATCTGCATTCCGAACCGGTGGTAAATTTATAACGTGTCATAAGAGCTACAAGTTGGCCTACATGAAATAAATAAATTTTGATTTTGATTTTTTTTTAAGCTATTGCATAGCTTCTATCGCGGGCTAGCGTGGAGACCGAATCCAGAAATTCCGTAACGAAAATAACCTGACACGGGACTCCTCTACGGTGAGCCGCTAGATGGCGCATGCCATTGCAAAAATGCTATGCAATAGCTTTACCGCGGCAGTCCCCGAGTGCCACACGTCTTTTTTTTTTTTTGATTTTATTTCAATAGTTTTGAGATATAATAGTCATAAGATAATGTACAAATGTTATGTTGTTCAATTCACAATCGACAGTACCTAAATCCTCATAGTTTAGGTGGGCAGAACCCATGCAGCATCGGGATTGAGAAGTTGGGTCCTGGAATTCAACGTTGTAGTCTTTACTTGGTTCCTACAATAACTATTCATTATAGACAGTTCCTAAATCCCCACAGTTTAGGTGGGCAGTACCTATGCAATATCAGGATTGAGGAGTTGGGTCCTGGAATTCAACGATGTAGTCTTTACTTGGTATCTGCAGTAACTATTCATAATTTACAGTTCCTAAATCCCCACAGTTTAGGTGGGCAGTACCTATGCAACATCAGGATTGTAGAGTTGGGTCCTGGAATTCAACGATGTAGTCTTTCCTTCAATATATAGCCGTATATATTGTAAAGAACTTATGGAAAAGTTTTGCTTTTTAATTGAAGCTCAGAGATAAATAAGCAAAGGGTTTTCTTTACCATCGTTGTATAGACCTTTTAGCTGCGATCTCAGTCAGATAAGATCTTCAGCGGGCGCATAATAAAAAATATAAAGTGAATCTTTTAGCGGTTACCACGCTAATTGCCGAATCAACTGCGATCCTACTGATTACGAGTATATTTTTAATTGTAGAGGTTATAACATAATATTGAATGCGTCAAATACGTTTCAAAAGTTTTTGAATGAAACTTCTTTTTGGCGATTTGTTTGTTTTGCTCGCATACTTATATCTTACTTCATTAACTAACGATAAGGAACGAAGCAACGACCAATCATAAATCTATGTTTCGAATTATAATATAAACGTAAAAATTATTTTTACTAAACCGACTTCAAGCGCCACTACAAAGTATATCAATTGTGCCTATAAAATTCGAAGAGTTCCTTCGTTTTCTCCAGGATCCCATCATCAGATCCATATTGCACCGATTACGAACTTTTATAGGACTCACCAGGGACTCGATAGTCAATACGCAAACCTCAGGAACCTAAACTGAATAAGATAGCCATCAGAAAAATGGGGCGGCAGATAGATGTGTATAACCACTTTATATAGCACGTAGTAAGTATTGCAATCTGAACCATATCAAGTCTTTGTCTTTGCATGTATGTAGCAATCAAGGATTATTAATGGACTTTTGTTAAAACAACTTTATGCCAGGCAATACACGTCAGGTTTTTTCATCCGATTGTCTGATCCGGTAGCCTGATCAGGCTACCGGAAGGCGTTGAAGCCATTACTTTGTATGAACAGTCAATACACGTCCGATCCGGTGGCCGGATCGGACGTCCGAGTCGGAAACGGGCGCGAGGCGTTTCCGATTTTATTGTCGGTCCGATTGTCTGAAGGCGCGGTCTACATACTTCTAGTATGAGACAAAATAGACATCCGGTTACTCCTTCCGATTTTGCCAGTCAGGGTTCCCAACTTAGGGCTTTTAGCCCCAAATTTTGCTTATTGGGATTTTTTAGGGCCCAAAAAATCTAGCGCTGACACTGTGTGGACGCATCGTTGTGGTTCGAATAATGGGCGAAAATTATGAAAAAAAAAAATCATAATAATAAAATTATTATTATTATGAATTATTTTGGATGTTTTAAATAGAAATGACTCTCAGTAAGTCTTGTCAAATTGATTGGATGAATCCAATAGCGACGTTTTTTCTTCTTTCTCTTTCCTCTCTTTAAAATTTCTGTGGTGGTGTCGTGTGGTGCGGGTTGTTACGTTCCCTCAAATATGGTTGAGCGAAGCAATGGCTGGATCCTGCGTCATGCTCGTGAACGGGTGCCACCAACGGGAATGGGTCTGCTTTTGCCTGCCTGTCTTAACATGTTTTGCATTTTTGAAACTTTATTGTGGAAACACTGTATACATAGCATAGCATTGTTACCTATTGTAAAAAAATTTTTTTTTGAAAAGAGCGACGGCCGAGTTTATTGCTGGCTCTTCTCAGCAGAAACGGCATTCCGAACCAGTGGTAGATTCATTGACGATTCAAAAGTACTTGTAAAAGTTTATTTGAATAAAAAATATTTCTATTTCTATTAACTCGTCATCCATCTTCTTTTCTTCTGCTTTGCTCCAAGCGCAAGCACTCGGGATGATAGCTCGGGAACGACTGAGTTCAGAAAAAGCCTGACGAAAAAATCGGATGTGTATCGAGTAAATACGATCCGGTAGCCTGATCAGACAATCGGAAACAAAATCGGACGTGTATTGCCAGGCTAAGGGAATTAGTTTTTAATTCTTTGCCGGAAATCCATTTTGCAGCTGACACAGATTGTCTGATTGTCAGAGAAAACGTCAGGCCCTTGTTATTATTGAAACTAATAAAATTTTATTCCACTTTGTTGAAGGCCCACTTTCACCAATAAAGAATAAGTCGTACTCGAGAGTAAATTAGCAGTATGAGATCGGGGGCCTCGTCTTCGCTGGCGAAGAAGCTGTGCAGGGGTTGACGATGTGTGTTGCCCTACCTGATAGGGTGCGTTGTCAGCCGTTATCGGATCGTCGGGGTCGTTAAGGACTTGCTTAGGGCGCCTTTTATCTGGTGGGTCGATGCGATCGGTTAATTAGTTTGAGGCCTCATCCACTAGCTAGTGTATTGGGGTGTTTGGCAGCTTTCTTAAAATAGAATTTTGAGAGCTGCCTAAAATTTTGAGCTGTCGTGGGAAGTTCAAGGTCTCTATGGAGGTCGACATTACGCACGAGCAGCGAATGGTTTATTATACATCGATGCGCACGAGCCACGGGGTTAAAAGACATAAGATTACAATTCCATGTAGCCTATTTATATTAATGTCAACCCCACTTTACGGATTGTGAACCGGTTCAACGTTTAAAAACATAATTAGCATGTTTATTACTCTGTGGCAAAGATGACGTCTCTTTTTCCAGACAAAGCTACTCTGGCCTGGTGTTTCTTTTGTGCCTAATTTATGCGCGGCGTAATGACTGGGATGTGTTGCAGTCGTTCAAATTGCATTGCAAATGCAATGGAAAAACAATTTAGCTCTTTATCATTAGTAGGTACGAGTACATAATTACGGACTTCGAGCGTCTTCGGCACCTGTGTTTATCTATAATGGATATACAATGCGAATAAATAATTAGTAAGTATAGTATAATAAGTAAGGAAGTCTAACTGCGTTAAAAAAATGACCCCAACAAAAATTGTGCCAAAGTGGGCGGAGATTAAAATTGAGCCGTAGGAGGCGAGGATTAAAAACAAAAATAGCACGTCTATAGTTGGACATTTTTCTTGCACGTCAAATTTTCATAACATCGTCCAATGACTTAGCTGTCATAGTAGGTAAACATGACGTGCTCTCGCACATGCGCGAGATCACGTAAAGCTGTCGCTCCTGCGCCTGATCTCTCTCCGGTCGTATCGGATTTCCGTCCCATCGGGCTATGAGAGTGAGGGAATAGAGAGTGTACCTGTTTGCGCACACACTTGTGCACTATAATATCTCCCGCGCAGATAGCTAATCTCTGTGGAGATTGGCCGCCGTGGCCGGATTCGGTCGGGAAGATATTATGTATATCTAGTTTTGTCCTTTTACAAGACCGGTTATTTGGAATACATCGCGTTGTCATGTTGCATATTTCTTAAAATGAAAGCATTTCATGTCGATGTGTTAATTATTTAAGAAATGCTTAATTGCGGTTATTATCCTTAAAGACGATGCTAAAGAGGGATGGACTTGTATGATTAAAACTTGTACGAATTCTTCTTTTTTATATTTTTAGCGAGCAAACAAGCAGGCGTGTCGCCTGATGTTAAGTGATTACCGCCGCGCATGAACATTTGTAGCACCAGAGGCATCACCAATGCGTTGCCGGCTTTTTAGGAATTTGTTGGTCCGCCCCTTGAATAACCCCATGTTGTAATTCAGTGGGAACACCGTCGCAGGAAGTTGGTTCCACAGTTTCCAAAGTACGTGGGAAGAAAGATCTGGCACATCGGATGGTCGAAGTGCTCCAGGCACCCAGGTGGTCTTCTTTATTATAAGATTGTGATGTATGTGACATTAATTTGGTGGTGTTTTAGACTAATTTTACTTCATGAACCTAATCATACTTACCTACGAACAATATATGCTTACCCTAAAATAATTTGTTATACTTATTACTTATACTAAAAATATAAAGCCCCTGTTGGAGCAGTCGGCATGAAAATAAGCCCTCAAGAAATAACCGGACCATTCGTAAATATATCCTAACTTTTTCACCCCAAGTTGGAGTGAAGTGAAGTCAAAGGCACTCTGTATTACTTAAACCGGGGTTAAGTCGACTCAGATATTTCTTATTAGCATAAAGTTAGGAAACTTCTCCGTAACTCCTGAAGTTTCGCTGAAATTGATAACATACTGGCTACTGTAGGGTTGCCACTTTTGAAACCGCAAGAGGAAATAATATTAACTCTATCTCTCTAGGTCATGTTCCACTGTTAAGAGCGCGTGTAATGGTAAATCTTCAGATGAAGATTTGATTTGATAATTTTAATTAATATAGGAAATGTATAGGAAGTTTATATAAAATTGAAAAATTTTATATAACAGACATAACTGTGTTCGAGAGGCTATATAACGGGGAGTATTCTGAAAAGCTATTTGACCGTATCCCATCCTTTTTCTTCTACAAAGGTACCGCAGTGGAAATGGGCGGGGCACATATAGTTTGAAGAGCTGATAATAATCGTTAGGGTCCTAAAGTACCGTTCAAACGAGTTGCAGGGAACCGCTAGATTCAGGCGGCGCAAGACCCAGGCCAATGGGAGTCCATGCAAGAGACCTTTGTTCAACAGTTGGGGATATCGGTTGTTAAGTAGAAGGAGGTAAACGGTAGCAACTAGACGTGTGCGCCGCGCCGACCCGCCGCCGCCGCCGACATTCTTTTGACGCCGCCGCCGCCCGATCGCCCGTCGGCGTAAAATCGGCGCGACTTATTATTATTATCGAATATTATACTACGTAAACTACGTACCTATGTATCTATGTTCAGTTCCGAAGGAGACCGAGCGGGGAACTCCCTCACATAGATACGCTGCGCAGACACCGCGCTACTTTGATACGAGTACCGCACCGCGCCTTTGATTCATGCCGCCTTTTGAGATCGCACTCGCCGCACACCCCGCCCGTTCCACCCGCTTCGTTCATTTACTTGCTCTTTGTGTTACGTAATAGACGCGTTTTTAAGTACGTTACAATTGCTTATCAGTTATGGAAGAAAATAGCGATAAAATTGATATAAACAAAGTAAAAATAAAACATTTTACTGTAAATCCACTATTTTCTAAATCAAAAAACAGTTTTTCGTGGAAATACTTCGGACAATTAATACTTGAAAACGAAGGCAAAAGAAAATATGTGTTTACTGAACAAGTTTTTTGCTCGAGCTGTCTAGAAAATGCGAAAAATCAGGTCCCTGACAGTCCGTTTGGATGGTGAGTAAAAATATCGAATTATTTTCGAATTTCAATATTTTCAATAATATTAAGTACGTACTACATATAAGTTGTTGTTCTATTTTTTTTTTCAGTGTCAAAATTAAGTCCTACAGTTCTAAAGCGAGTACAGGAAATTTGATACGCCATTTGAAAGACGACCATTCATTATTGGAAGAAAAAAACCCTGCTGCTGCGACATCCAAAAGTTTAACAACATTTTTCAAAGTATCACGTCCGACGACATCTGCTCCATCATCTTCAAAAAGCCAAAATAAGTGGATGCTTGCAAGGGATTTATGTTTGTGGCTCTGTCGATCCCTCACAGCATTCGATACTGTTAGTAATGAGGGGTTCAAAGACTTCCTGATGAAATATAATGTCATATACAAAATAGAAGATTTACCTTCTCGAACCACCGTTTCTAGAGAGGCGTTAAGTGATATATACGACTGCATGCTAGCACACATGAAGCAAGATATCCTGGCAAAAATTGGAACCCATGCAGCTCTTACAACAGATCTTTGGCAAGATCTTTACCGACGTTGCAGCTACATAACGTATACTCTGCAATATATAGCAGATGATGCCAATGAAATGCAAAATTATACTTTGGCTACAAGATTATTTGAAGGCAAAAAGACTGGAGAAGCTTTAAGTGCATTCACTCAAGGTATTATATCTTCCTTTGGCCTCGAAGGAAAGTCTTTGTATCTTGTTACTGATTCTGGAGCAAATGTAAAGCGCATATCTCAAAATTTGCAAGGAATTCAAAGCCACTTATGTCTGGGACACGGTTTGCATAATCTTGTAACAGTAGACGGTATCAAAAAAACTCCCCAAGTACAAAATCTCGTGGTAAAATGCAAGAAAGTTGTCAAAACACTGAGATATAGATTGCCTGAAATTGAAGAAGAAGCTGACAAGGAACAGCGCCGAATTTTGACAGAAATTGATGATGTTCATGACCACCTTGAAGATGACGAGAACTTTCCATTTGATCCTGTACCAGAGTCAGACGTACCGTCAGACGAGGGGACTGAGGTTTATTTCTCTAGAGCCACTACATCATCAGCATCATTATCTGTGCCATCGATTAAATCAGCAACACCCACTCGTTGGCACAGTACTTTAGCGATGCTACAAAGTTTAAGTAGTAAGTGCAACCGAAAACCAGTGAACGCCATGCTTGCAAAATATAACATGTCGGAACTTAAATTTGATGATAAGGAATGGGAACTCATTGAAGATCTGACTAAGTTTTTGACAAAATTTAAACCAATTACGGAAGTTTTATGTACACAGACAAATTGCTCAATCAATTTCGCCTTAGTGTTCAGATCAGAAATAAAAGATGCATGTGAAGCTTTGAATGACGATGAAAAGTTAGTAATGTTGCATATGAAAAGAAATATGGCGGAAATGCTCAATCACAGATTCCCAATCACCAAAATTATTGTAGCAGCTGCTTTGCTAGATTGCAGATTTACAAAATTACAAGAAATAGATAATTTTATGGAAAGTAACAATACGACAAGAGTGGACTTTTTGGTCAACTGCATCAAAGAAGTAGTGCCAGCGTGTGAACTTGAGGCGCAATTCAGCCGCTCTAGTACGTCAAATAAAGGTGACCAAGACAATTTTCTGGTCAAACTTGTTGAAAAACATGCAGTTACGTTTAATGATGATGGACAAGATTTTATTGAGAAAGAATGCCTGAAGTATTTGGTATCTTGTGATGCCAGTGATTTGAAAGACGGCAATGTTATTAAATATTGGCAAGAAAGACAAGCAGCATTTCCGTTACTGTACAAATTAGCGAAGGCTATTTTATCAGTGCCTGCTACAAGCACGCCCAGCGAGAGAGTGTTTTCTATTGCCGGTTTGACAGTAACGGCAAAAAGGTCTCGTTTAAGTCCATCACGAGTGGACAAAATTATATTTGTGCATGATAATTACAGCCGTTGCAAGGCAGCCGTTAATTAATTTTATTTTTATTATGCTGATCTTGGTTTACTGTTAATTTTGGTGCCAAACTTATATTTTTCAATGATAATTACTGCTGTTGTAAAACAGCCATTACCTACTTATAATTACTTTTATTTTTCTGATTGTGGAAATTTTAACAAAAATTTTATATTTGTTGATCATAATTACCACCGTTTATTTTTGTTTGTTTTTATTTTTGGCGTTAGTAACAATTACTTACTTACTGCTATTTTGCTGATATTTGTTGATTGTGCAATTTTATACCAATGTTTATGCTAGAGATATTGGTAAAAACAAGACTGTTTCTCTAATAGAAATAAATCTCAAATCAAATTATGCAGTTTTATTTCAATTCTTCACGCCGAAGTCACGCCGAAATCACGCCGCCGCCGCCGATTTTTGACCGGCGCCCGCCGCCGACGATTGAAGCTTCGGCGCACACCCCTACTAGCAACCCTAATTTAAAGTCGGCTTTTCCAGTATTCGCTGGATTTTTTCTCATATTTTATGGCTTCGTTTGGCGGGATTTAGTAAACGATTTATCGTGCATTACACTCAAGTTTAAAAGGTTTTAAATGTATAGCATAATCACCATTTTAATGGAGTTTTTCAAACGAAAGTAAATAGGAAACGAAATGGACCGAGGTTTTTTGTAATAAAATAAATGCTCCGATTTAAGCGACGTAGTTGTGTGAGTGAGAATATATCATGGAGTAGTGATCTATTTAACTTTGACGTCTCTGGAAATATAAGTCAATTACATTACCTAATTATTACAATACACAAAAAATCTCTTTCCTATTAAAACTAGAAGAAAAGCAAGATTTTAGAGCAATGTTTGGAAAACTTTGTATCGAATATTTGTTTGTAGTCATTTTTATATTTCATAGCTAATTTGGACTAAAAGACTTAAAAACCAGCCAAGTGCGAGTTGCACCCACACACAAAGGGTTCCGTAACTTCATCAAGATTTGACACCAGCTAAGAGCCACTTCTGTGCAAAAAAGTATCTATTCAATTAGGTATCTTCATAATAAACGCGCAATCTACTCTGAAAAGTTATATATATATATATATATACCAATATACAGGGAATGATTACCAGAATAATGTTTAACTTAGCAAAGAGGGAAAAATTCCCTCTCATAAACACCAACGTTCCCCAATTACAAAGGAGTACAATAAAAATAACAAACGCAAAAAACCGGACGCCGTCTCGGAAGCTACTATTGTTGTTGTAACGACGTCGAGCATCATATTCAAGAAAATATGACCCCACTTCCTGTGTCCATAAGGCTTTGTATATTAAACTTACACTTGGAATAAGTTCTACATACATTCTCATTGTAAAGGGGCATGTGAATAAAATTTACAGGGCTTAAGCATGCCTTAGACCTACAATTACATTGTGTATACAATGTAAATAATGTTTAATATTTTCAATGATTAATTAATAACGCGCAATAATTTAAAGCTTATAAGCGTCATGAACTAGTTTTTGGCTGCACCTATCGTGTTGATTCTGTCGCCTATTTGTTGTCTTGGAAAAAATTATACAATTTTTTGATCAAGAAAGCGTGACATTTTCTTGCTTCGACAAATGACAATTGTACATAATGCCGTGAAAAACACGGCGCACTACTTAGCGAAACTATAAGGGTCCCTTGTTGTTTTACTATGGAACCCTAAAAACAAAAATGCTATCGGATACTATGGCTAATGACTCTATCAACTGTAATGTGTAAGTTGATATAATTTTATGCTACTATATTAACAAAAAGGCCAAAACTGATTTCTATGTAATCACACCTATTTATTCCAAACATTTTTCATACAAACGAGCATGTTTTTGTGGTAGTATTTTGCAACAATCTGTTGTTACATTGTACACTGTTGAAATGGCAGACATATGCTAGTATGTAAATAATTTAAAAGCCTTTCACTTTATCAGTTGCAATCTCGCCAACAAAAACATAAAGTTTGAGAGCCAGTGGAAATAGAGCGGCCAAACTTGGATGAACTGCTGTTCAATACTAAAACCTAATTTTGAGTTGCGAGCAAAAAACGTGAGAGTTTAGGTATGTATTAAGTATTGAAAAATTAAGAATTGATTTACTGAGCCGTGTATTAAATTAGGTCAGCATCTGATGAGAGGATCCTGAAGAAAGAAGGGGACTCTTTTATAGTAGAATTTATAGTAGAACTAACTTTTGCCCCCGCGACTTCGTCCGCGTGGAATTAGATTTTGGGGTGGAATTTTCAAAAACTGTGACACACGTACTTCTTTATTTTTAACTGAAAGCTCAAATACCAACTTTGATGGAAACAGCTTGATAAATGACGGAGTTTCATATAAACTTCCATCCCCTATTTAAACACCTTAGGGGTGGAATTTCCAATAATCCTTTCTTAGTGTGCGCCTACGTCATAAAAGGAACCAACTGTAAAAATTTCAAGTTTCTAACTTCAGTAGTTTAGGCTGTGCGTTGATATCTCAGTCAGTCAGTCAGTCAGTCAGTCAGGACTTTGAATTTTATATATATAGATAGATTGTAGTGTATTGACAGAGAAACAGAATATCATCTTTTGAGTAGTAAATAAGGACGCACATATGCAATAACGTTTCAACCCACAAAACTTTGTCAAATTAAATTCATACATACTTAATGTAAAGGAATAAAGTAAACTTTTCAATTGATATGTTGCGTGGGTTGACACTTTTTTGCATATGCGTGTCCATATAACACTTTGACCAATTGTCACTTTACAGTCTTTCTGAAATCGGTCGGTGAAATTATCACTTATACTTTCTTCGTCTTCCTGAAAATCATTTCCGCAAGCAGGCAACGTCATTTAATTTTGCGTGCAGGTTGCTCCAGCCAGCCGAGTTCACTCCAGAATTTTGGTCTTCAGGATGTGTTGCCGAAAAACCAATGTACCTACAATTGGCGTTGGTCGGATATATGCCTGCATTAAAACAGTATGTTTCCTGATGTCTCGTAGCCCTTTATGAATGGTCTTTTTAGAAATAGGGTTATCATAGTACCCAGAATGCAAGGCTGTTTTCTTGACGAACAGTGGCCTATGATCATTTCTGCATCTGTTCTGAGATGGGTTTAGCTCTAGTAGTTTCACTATTAGGCATTGAGTGAGGCTGGGAATAGCTTGCTTTGTTTGTCTGCAGTCTGTTGTGTTCGCCCATATTCGACATGTATACAATACTCTGTTCTGTTTGTGTAACATATTGTTTTGTATTCACTCAAGGGGAGTGATTGTATATATTTTCAAGAGTGAATTCCATCTACCTACGGCCTACGTTGGCTTAAAGTCTATCAATGATGTAGAATCTAACTCATACATGCATGAGGCAGAATAGCTTATTTGACTAAAAGTTATTTATATACCTACTTAAAGTAAAGATTTTTAACACAATGAAATTTTTTTTAATATCTTGATGAGTCTCGAAAATATAGAGGGTTAAAGTTTCCTGTTAGACAAAGAGAGTGCTACTAAACCATGACGTCACAAGCGAGTAGCTCTATTAACTCTCCATTAAATTTTCGGTTTATAAAGAGACAAATACAGTCGCAGTAAAACAGCTTATATATAACTAATTTGTCTTTTGACTGATTTATGTTCTGTTTTTACATTATGTTATTCTTAGCATCGATTATTAGATCTTAAATTTTTTATTGTAATTAATGAATTTTGACAACAGCACAATACTCAATTGAAGTAATATTCAATTGTATGAAGTATTTTCCCCTTTTCCCCAAATTACTAGTGGTACCAGTACTTGTACAATATTTCCACCATCTCTTGTACAAGCGTAAATTGCATAAAATACATTTATATTCGTTGTTTTGTTTACGAGGTGCTAGATTGGGGTGTTGATTAATTTTGGTGTTGCGTGCCGCCCGTCCATTATACAAGTGCACCTCGCATGATGCCTGGCTGGCCGGTGCTACCTGGCTATACCGGGGGTAATGTATGCAGTTAGTGTGTTTGTTTCTTTCATCAACTATGTTAAGTATCAGAGGCAATGTCCTCTCGATTTTCGTTTACGCATTTGGAGCTTGCCAACTACTGTCTTTGTCTCCATTGAGATATTTTGCACCTCACATGATGCCTGGCTCGCCGGTGCTACCTGGCTATACCAGGGTAATATATGCAGTTAGTGTGTTTGTTTCTTTCATCAAACATGTTAAGTATCAAAGGCAATATCCTCCCGAATTTCGTTTACGCATTCGGAGCTAGTCAACTACTTACTGTCTTTGCCTCCGTTGAGATATTTTGCATCTCGTATGATGCCTGACTCGCCGGTGCTACCTGGCTATACCAGGGCTAATATAATATGCAGTTAGTGTGTTTGTTTCTTTCATCAACTACGTAAAGTACCAGAGGCAATATCCTCCCGAATTTCGTTAATGGAGTCTGAGCTAGCCAACTACTGTCTTTGCCTCCGTTGAATTTTTTTTTATTCGATGACAAGGTAGTCCTTGACTGGGATCTCACCTGATGGTAAGTGATACAGTTGCAGGTGGTAGCGGGCTAACTTGGAAGGGCCTCGGAGAGCACGTAAAGCTGTCGGTCCTGCGCCTGATCTCTCTCCGGTCGTGTCGGATTTCCGTCCCACCGGACTATGAGAGTGAAGGAATAAAGTGTGCGCCTGTATTTGCGCACACTATTGTACTATCTTCGTGCCCACTCATAACACAAGCTTTCCGCTTATTTGGAGGGTAGAAGAGAATATTAATCAAGTTCAGCTTTGCTAATATTCTTTATAAAAAAAAAGAAAAACGTTGGGTAGTTGGATAAACTTTTTCGTAATATTAGAATACGGTTGAAAGTTCGCATCGCCTTTACCCAATCCCATTTTGCATATCATTTTGTCTCCGAAAATGACTTTGTAACTTTTCACAGCACATCAACTTAATAAGTCATTCTACCAACAATATAATAGAGTGGTACTAAAATATACATCGCATCCAAAGTACCGAAATCAAGGAACAAATCACTATAAAACCCAGAGACTCCATGATGGAACTCTTTGAGATAACAGGGCAGAGAGTTGTCACATACTAGAGTAACAATTTTCAGTTTAAAAATACTTTAATCTAATTATCGTCTGTCAAATTCATTAATGGTACAATTCAAGATATACAGTTCCGAGTATTTTTGTACTCATAGTTAGTAAGTAAAACTACCTTTATTTTTATCACTTGCATAGTCTGATAGGAAGGTAATCCCACACGTCTGGAAACATAATTATTTTCGTACACATATAGTAATTTTTTTTAAAGTTTTGTAATAAAACTAAGAAATCATGATTTTTAACATTTGCTTTTTTTTTGTCTGGTAGGAGGCTTTGGCCTTGGCTAGTTACCACCCTACCGTCAAAGACGTGCCGCCAAGCGATTTAGCGTTCCGGTGCGATGGTGTGTAGAAACCGATTGGGGGTATGAGTACACTGCCATACCCATTCCAAGTTAGCCCGCTACTATCTTAGACTTCATCGTCGCTTACCATCAGGTGAGATTGCAGTCAAGTTTTCCTGGTTTTTTTTTTAACGAATCTCACGAATCATTTTCTTCACAGTTGTTAAGATAGGTACACCTTATCGAAAATCGCATTTTAAAGATGTATAAGATTTGCTACTCTAACGTCTAACTCAGTGCAATAAGGACGTTGAATG
Organism: Hipparchia sbordonii; assembly: GCA_038048805.1. Lineage (NCBI taxonomy): Eukaryota > Metazoa > Arthropoda > Insecta > Lepidoptera > Nymphalidae > Hipparchia > Hipparchia sbordonii. The sequence goes on from CM076113.1 coordinate 1,174,650, forward strand.
AAGGAGAAAAGTAAGTAAGTTACATCACTCGTAAAATCTAAACCCTCGAATTTACATTAGAAGATCTCATGCGAAATTGACCTTTCAAACATAGAAGTAAATGTTAAAATCGCATGCACTTGTACTGATGTATTGAAGAGTTTCATGGAGGGTGCAGTTGTGATGCTAAACTATGCTTTGGACTAAAAACCTAATAGAATTAGCATAGGAATTGATTCACTTCACTCAGTTCCTTAGAATGCCGCTTGATCCATTTGCTCTGGGCAAATGGGCGCGTGTTTAAAGGGAACTATAGCATAGTATAGGATACTAGTATATCCACATTAAATCCTAATTTATTAATACGAAAGTGTGTTGGATTGTCCTTCAATCACGCAGCAACGGAGCATTGAATTTTAAGACCTAACTCCACGCAGACGAAATCCTATTTTTATTCGATGACAAGATAATCCTTGATTGCGATCTCACCTGATGGTAAGTGATGATGCAGTCTAAGATGGTAGCGGGCTAACTTGGAAGGTTATGGCAGTGTGCATTCAACATGTACCCCTAATCGGTTTCTACTCTTGGCGGCACTTTTTTGACGGTAGGGTGGTAACCACGGCCAAAGCCTAGTTTATTTCAAGTAACTAAGATTCATGTACATTTACACCAATCAAATCTATATATATAAAATTCAAAGTCCTGACTGACTGACTGACTGACTGAGATATCAACGTACAGCCTAAACTACTGAAGTTAGAAACTTGAAATTTTTACAGTTGGTTCCTTTTATGGCGTAGGCGCACACTAAGGAAGGATTTTTGAAAATTCAACCCCTAAGGGGGTAAAATAGGGATTTGAAAACTCGAACTTAACGTGAGCAAAGCCGCGGGCAAAAGCTAGTTACTAATAAAAATAAAATTATTCATAGAACTAAAGTAAATCAATAAATAAATAAATCTAGTTACGTTAGTATAAGACCACAGCGCTCACCACTACGCCACTACGCCAGGGGAAGTCGTGGGCAAAAGCTAATTCCGAAACATCTCTGAGATAAAAAATTCCAGCATGAGTATTTTACTCATGCTGGATTTTTTTCCCACAATGATATCGTTAAAAAGCAGTAGGTATTTACGTCGCGTCACACCGAGCACCGCACATTTACCGGCGCACGGAGTGTGTTTAGAGATACTTTTTAAAAGGGTCTGAGAGGAGAAATACGTAAATAAGCAAAACAAAAAAAAAACAAACAGAGATGTAAACGGTCGCTGCATTACCATACAAATGAACCCCGCTCGCGACGACTGACGGAGGATGAAATAAAACCTAACAAGAGCAAGTTGTACGTCCACAGCAAGTGTTCCGTATGAATTCGTCAAACGAACAAGAAAAAATTTTGTGTTACACTGTTTATTTACCTATATTTTTTTTTTCTTTTTTTCGTGCAATAAAGTTGTATAAATAAATAAAAAAGTTTAAAAACTTATATCCCGACTACCGATGAATCCGTCAAAACGAAAAAGAGGTAGCCTAAGTTAGCGCTGGGTTATTAATTGACAGCAAGCTGGCGGCTCTACGAACTCTATGGTCAAACAGAAAGTGTTCAAAATGCAACCCGACTACGAAAAATTAAAAAAAAAACACCTAAAGGTGATGACATTGGATAGGGACTATCTACATAAAGAGACTCCAGAGAGAGAGAGAAAAAGATGCCAAGGGGATGATTTAGGTATGGTTGGACTTTAAGACCGTTTAGGGGTTTTAGTTCGGACTAATTGATTTAGTATACTCGGAATTAGAACAAACCCTACCATCATGACTATAATTATAATTTATCGAACAAATTACTACGCGAATCGAGAACGCCCTCGTAAAGTCCTCGTAAAGCTTTAGAGTAATAAATCAAACCGTTTTCTAATCTCGCCGCAGAACCGCAAAACCTATGCTTCTTTTTCACAGGCCATTTGGCTGGCGCGGTCACTGCGATGTTTTTATTTCGGTACGGTACCTACTCCGTTTTATTGGTACGAATCGAATCCAGAAACTGATGTGAACAATATTAAATTTAACTGCACTCCACTCGGCGATAGTGTAATAGCAAACTAACGACACTTCGAACGACATTAAAGACATAAAGTTGCATCTAGTTGCAGATATAAATTACATCATATTATTGACACAACAGAGAATAATTACTATGAAGTAGGCAGCGAAGAATTGACAAAAAAAATCCTTTTTGTGTCAACATCACGGTTCGAAGATAGAAACATTGGGTTAAGTAAGAATTAAGGCGAATAGCTCTCGAGCGCACTTGAGTTGAGGTTTCAAGGTGCTGGAGCGATGATTTCACATTAGAAAACAAGGCATTGGCAGAACCTCCCTGATTTGATGGCAATTAAACAGATAAATTCAAGCGAGATGCAGCAGGGCGATCGGCTAAAAATATATCAATCCTTAAAGGAAAGCATCAATGTCAAAATATGGTTTTTGGGCAATATGGGATTGGCCATATTGGCCAAAAGCCATATTTTGACATTGATGCTGTCCTTTAAGGATTGATATATTTTTAACCGATCGCCCTGCAGGGTGCCACTAGATACAAATGGCCTCTGAAAGTCCTTACTGGAGATATATTATTATGTCCAGCCATAAATATAGAAGTAAATGATTGCAGCACTCAATGCTCTAAAATAAGTATAAAGTAGTTGAAGCGCGCGACTTTGATCGCGTGGATTAAGGTTTTTTTTATTCCCGCATTGACTCTCTTATTTTCCGGGATAAAAAGTAGCCTATGTGTTATTACAGACTATACTCCATCTCTGTGGCAAATCTCAGCCAAATCGTTTCAGTCTTTGTGATGTAGTTGAGTAACAAACATCCATCCATCCATCCAAACTTTCGCATTTATATCAATAGGATGTAGTGCCACTGATAAGACAAAAAGTCTTGAGTGTGTTCGCATGCTAAGGTAAGGCATTGTTTTAAAATCCCACCATGTTTGGATAGGCCGTTTGGAATTTAAATGGCGACCTATTTTTCGGGCGCTGTTAGGTAAAGTTAGTTTTGTTTTTTTTTTAGTTAAAATAGTTTTTTTTACTAACGACAGGTTAATGATAATAAAGCGAAAAAAAGCTGATGGAAATACGATGTAGCCTAAGACGAAACGCGTTGTATTTGATGGGTCGCAGAGACCACCGGCTAGGTCTTTATATGGCGCCTCTACCATGTCAGCAAGGCTTTAGCAAGTGCAAGTCGCTCTGCAATTGTTCATATGGCACATTGCTGTATGTAGCAATGTGCCATATGAACAATTGCAGAGCGACAGTGATAGTTTTTCAAATACCTATATAATAATAGCCTTCTCTAGGAGAAGACCTAGGTTCAGTATTGAGTCGTTAATAATATACTTACCTAATTCTCGCGTCAACGTATTCCAGTATCAGCCGAAAATACAAAAATGGGACCAAAAGTAAATTTAAATTAAGCGATGGTGATAAAAAATTTCACTCCACCCTATTTTTGTAAAGCTCACGGTTCAACCCTTTTTGGGCGTAATGACCAATTAATTAAATTTACCCTTTTAAGAGGGTATTAATGTATGAACGGAAAAACGATCAAAGGTTTTGATAAATTTGTCTTTTACCCCAATGTTTAGTAAGGTTCACCACAGTTAATTGGTTCTTGAGATAGGTGCTAAGTTTGATTCCTGAATCGATAACAAAAAAAAATTGTATTTGACTCGCTCAAAAACTTAATACTTATTACAATACTCTTAAAATATTAGTCACATTTACAAGCATGACAAAATAAAAAAGATTAACCCTTTAAAAGATCCCAAGTTGTAACATTCGAAAATCAAAATAAATTACTTCCTCAGTTAATGATACGGAGTCAATCTTAACCCTGATGAAGGATTTCCTGTTGATTCATCGCGAAATTATACCTGGGATGAAACTGTTATATTTATTAGCGTTTTTGGGTCGAAGGCTTTCAAAATGTGTATAGGTCTACCTACCTATAACGCTGCTCTGGCGAAGTCATGTGAATATATCAAGATGTTTTTTTTCTTCGATGACAAGATAGCCCTTGACTGCGACCTCACCTGATGGTAAGTGACGATGCAGTCTAAGATGGTAGCGCGTTAACTCAGAATGAGTATGTCAGTGTAAATTCAACCCATACCCCTAAACGGTTCTACATACCATCGTGCCGGAACGCTAAATCGCTTGGCGGCACGTCTTTGACGGTAGGACGGTAACTAGCCACGACCAAAGCCTCCCACCAGACCAGACCAAAGACAATTCAGAAATTATAAATTACCAAATTAGCCCCCGCCGGGAATCGAACCCGAGACCTCCCAGTTATAACACCACACCGCTCACCACTGCGCCAGGTAGGTCGTCAAAATAAATCAAGGATTTGATTTTCCTTTAGCTTAATGATTTTTGTGTTGAAAAAATCAGGTCCGGGCATAGTGAGATTTTGACGTAATTTTTCGCCCAGAGGAAGGTTAAATACACCTTCCACATACACCATGTACAACATCATCCCACATACATGGGATACATCCCAACCCGACAGGGTGATCTGTTGTTCTTATCATACGAATGTGTTTTATGAACAACTGCGGAGCGACAACGATAGTTTATTTCAAATACCGCAACCACAAAAGTCTCTCCGTTCGCTTTTCCTCATAAACACTGGCTGATTAAACGTTCGACCAGTCTGATTCCAAAAAAAAAAAAAAAATTAGAGCTTACCATTACCGAAACTGAGGTTCAGGACATCGTAAAAAATAATGGCTCGATTTTAACTGCATTAGATTGTCAACAACGGGGTGTATCAACTTTCAATGCCGATTAGGGGCAGGGCAGACACGATGTTTTTTAGCAGCGGCGATCAGCATTTTTGCGTTCGGTCGCGGCATCGAGCTTCCGAAAAGCGACTAAAGTCGCCAATACACCATTCGCCATAGAGGCCAATTTGAAATCTACTAGACACACTAGTCTTATAAAGGCGAAAGTTTGTAAGTGTGTGTGTGTGCATGCGTGTGCGTGTGTGGTGTTTGTTTGTTACTTCTTCACGTTCACAACAAATGAACCGATTTGCCCGTAATTTGAAAGAAAGAAAGAAAGAAAGAAACGTTTATTTTATGAATTGTGCCACACATCACCCAATAGGTATACCTAGATTAGGTTGTCCCGGCGCCTCCACCAAACAATAAAGACAAAAGTCAATTTGGAATGCAGATAGCTTATAGGTACCCAGGATTAACACATAGGCACATTTTCATCCCGGAAAATTAGAGATCCCGCGGGAATTAAAAACCTTTTATCCACGCGAACAATGTCGCAGGCATCATCTAGTAAAACATAAGTTCAGTAAGTGCTCTTCCATCTCCGGTAAAATCGTCAAAAGAATTTGATAGAAATCAAGATATCAAATGAAAACATAACAAAAGTGTCCTATCCCAAAAAAGAGCAAAAATTTGCCTCTTATTCCAAAAAAATCTGTTTTCGAATACAATTTAGGGGTTGCGATTGCCAAATCCGAGGTGGCGGGACGTCGTAAAAAATAATGGCTCGATTTTAACTGCATTTGATGGTAAGCGACGGATCCAGCTTTACGTTCGTGCCGGGTTTTTCGATGAAAAATTTCAATGCATTCGGAGTCAGCGATAATCTTGTTTGTTTATGTGCAATGGAAATGCAAAGTTGAAAAATATAGGGTTGCCATGCTTGCATTGTAAAGTTTTGGATTTTTTTCGTTACTGCAAAATGTATTTTTATTGTATTTTTTCTATGAAAAAAAAAATCAACAAACTGTAACCAGACCGACGTATTCAAAGAACTCGCAGAGAGCCGTTGGATTCAGGCGGCACAAAACCGAGGGCTGTGGATGCCCATGCAAGAGATCTTTGTCCAGCGTAGACGGATATCGATTGATAAAGAAGAAGGAGAAACAAAGGTAAAAACAAACTAAAGTGTCGTTAACTACCAAAACCATATTTCAAGCTATGATCCAAAAAGCGGGAATAAAGAAATGACGCCATTTGATTTGACTTTTTTTTCATATAAGTACCGTTTAGATGTATCGATAGAATTTTTTTTTCTAAGTAAAATAGCATTAAAAAACGTATTTGAAGTTGGTTGACCAAAAGCACAGTCCTATAATAAATCAAAACCTGGAAACAGAATGAGTGTAGCCGTCTTATAAAGGGTGTTGCAAAGTGGGCAAGTCCTCAAAAGTTATAAAAGAACATAATTACACACGTTAGGTGTAACGGCGTAAGTTTCAGTCTGAAGGTGAATGCAGTTGGGGTAATGCGTTAAGTTTGAGAGCTGCTGGTTACAAATGCTTAGTGATGTACCCGTTCTTAGCTAATTATTTCTAAATATCGATAAATATTTTTTGAACACTAAACAAAATACTATAGTCCTTTCATTTCACGAGGGCTTGTGTGAGTGTCTTATCTGTATAAATGTGAACGAGAGCAAGCTAACGTCTGACCACCCCTTGCTCGAGCCTAACCGCTCCCACCTAGGCTCCTGACAGGCACGTACACTTACGCAATGTGCATGTACACGACGTAACCACAAGTAAAGCGCCCGTAACTTGGTCAAATAAACGTACTACAATAGCTTTACTTTTTGGCTTCGCGCAAAACTTACAGAAACCAGTAGGTAATTGAAAACATTTATTTTACTTTATTAATTGGGCCTCTTGATCAGTTAACTTAAATATTACATGATTTGGACGTTTTTTTACATTTTGGGCTTGTATAGCAATTATATCTTTGATGATAAGTGTTGACGCAGCCTAAAGAAGGAGAAGGAGGTATAAAAAACGAGAAAAAAGATTATTCACGTGTCCTACACAGACACGTGAATAATATTTTTCATGTTGATAAAGTAAAAGTTGTTATTTTATTTATTCAGCAGTATCGATATAAAATAAAATATATACTTATGTGCCCAGCACTAGTAATTAATAGTAACGTGTCGCCAGTCCCCGCTCTCTTAAGACAATTTTCTTAAGTACAGACTTTTAAATTCACTAAAGAATATTTTCAAGAGATATCTAATTATATACTTTATAATTTATATATTATTTTCTTTTTATTTATTTGCATTGTTTTCTGTTTATAATCATTTTTAAAGACGAGAAATCAATTTTGATCCTATATCACTTTATATTTTCACCTTAATTACTTTCAAGCTTTGGTTAAATTAGTATTAAGTGTAGTGTATTGATGGGGTTGACGTGTCAGGTGATAAAAATCCCCCCAAAAATTGATTAAAAAAGGCAGCTTCCCTCGAAATTTTTATTTTAGAGATACTTATCTCTAAAATAAAAATTTCGAGGAAATATAGTAGATAATATATACTTACCTTACATACAACAGAATAATAAAAATAAAAATAACTAAACTTACGATCTAAAAGGGTAATAAACAATTCATTGTTCATTGCTCGAGACGGTTAAAGTTACGGAAAGGTCCGAGGTTCGATTTTACGTTAAAATTATCATAATAACTCACAAAGAGTCATAAAAACTTAGATCGCTCCATCGTTAGCGCTCGCGGAGATGCTTATCTGCCTTCACGGGCCTGTAGCGAGCTGCAGCGCGATCATTTCGCAGCGTACGCCAAAATGGCCTAAGTTTGGAAATTACAATTTGGTGACAAAATATTTTTATAGTATAATTGTTATAAAATATTACGAGTACGTACCAGGGTAATGGATATTTCGATCCAATTGCATGGACCGTAATATTTTATAACAATTATGTCAGTAAACCACGAATCAAGTCTAAAATCTTTATTTTTATAGTATACTTAAAATAAATAATTTTGTATACATAAAAAAATATTCACGTATAATTTGAGTACCTTCAAGACAAAAGTGAATAGGCATTTTCTTGGCAAGCGCTCTCCACCTTAGACCTCATCAATGCGCTCCATCATTGATTTTCGTCAAACGCAAGTCTATTTTTTATAAAAAAAATAAAGACGAACTCCTTAACGCAGTGGTGAGCGCTTTGGTCTTATAACTGGGAGGTCTCTGGTTCGATTCCCGGGGGCATTTTGGGAATTTATAATTTCTGAATTGTCTCTGGGCTGGTCTGGTGGGAGGCTTTGGCCGTAGCTAGCTACCACCCTACCGTCAAAGACGTGCCGCCAAGCGATTTAGCGTTCCGGCACGAATGGCGCGTAGAAACCGATTAGGGGTATAGGTTGAATTTAAACTGCTATACCCCTTCCAAGTCAGCCCGCTACCATCTTAGACTGCATCGTCACTTACCAACGGATGAGATCGCAGTCAAGGGCTATCTTGTCATCGAATAAAAAATAATAAAAAAAATTGACTAAATTTTTTTACATCATCATCATTTCAGCCTGCCGACGTCCACTGCTGAACATAGGCCTTTCCCAAACAGCGCCACCGCACCCGGTCCTCAGCCCTTCTCATCCAGCCACTTCCCACCACTCTCTTTATGTCATCAGTTTTTTTATATATATGTACTTAAAATAAAGGTTTTTAATATTATAACACAATGTCAATTTTCTTTTATTAATATCTTTACTAGTCTTGAAAATATAGAGCTTTTAAGTTTCCTGTTAGAAAAAGAGAGCACTATTGCAATTTGCAACTTAAGGTCATGATTCAATAGCTCCATACATACTCCATACAAAATTTCGTTTTAGAAAGAGGCGGATACATATTGAGTACCTTCAGGGAGGTCTCAGGTTCGATTCCCGGGGGCATTTTGGGAATTTATAATTTCTGAATTTTTTCTGGTCTGGTCTAGTGGGAGGCTTTGGCCGTGGCTAGTTACCACCCTACTGTCAAAGACGTGCCGCCAAGCGATTTAGCGTTCCAGCACCATGGCGTACAGAAACCTATTAGGGGTATGGGTTGAATGTTAGCTGACATCTTAGACTGATCGTCACTTACCATGATCGTAGTCAAGGACTATCTTGTCATCGAATAAAGAAAAGTACCTAACCAGTGACTTATGCCATTTTGCTCTAAGCTAGCGATCGCGCAAGTACGCCCGACACTTGTCCCGTACATAATGCGATATTAATTGTGCTACATGAAACCATGACTAAACACCGCTTTTTGCTCGCCCGCCCGGACTTTAATACCCACATGTACCGGTATTATTAATACTCGTAATGATTTAACGGAAAAGTTATTATAGTAATTCGATATTATTAACTACCTACGACGTAATAACTTCAGTGTGATATAATAGCTTCAATAACTGCAGTGGTATTTAAACTGTCGTTCATAGGGTTCCATACCCGAAGGGATCCTATTACTAAGCCTCCGCTGTCCGTCCGTCCGTCCGTCCGTCCGTCCGTCCGTCCGTCCGTCTGTCTGTCAGCGAGCCGCTATAACAAAAATAATAAAATACATACAAATGAAAAATTAAAGGGGAGCCCCTCCTTTAATTTTTAATTTATTAGCCTACTAGGTGATGCCCACGACTTCGTCCGCGTGAATTTAGTTTTTAAAATCCCGCGGGAACTCTTTAATTTTCCGGGATAAAAAGTAGCCTATGTTTTAATCCAAGGTATAATCTATCTCTATTTTAAATTTCAGCCAAATCGGTCCAGTAGTTTTTGCGTGAAAGAGTAACAAACATACACACACACACACATACACATACAAACTTTCTGCTTTATAATATTATTAGTGTGATAGTGTGATGTGATTAGTGTGACTATAAACGATTTTTTTTACTTTTTGCTCGATCTTAAAAATCGATGATACGGAACCCTCCGTGTGCTAGTCCGAGCTCGTACTTAACCGTTTTTTTTTTCATTTATCTATCATAAATATTATTAAGTTAAGTATTTGAAATTTTAATTAAAAAGTACATTTTTAAACATAAGTTCTCAAGACGCATGAATAACGCACATGGGTGGGTTTAGGCATTCTCTTTTTTGTTTTTCCAAAAAAAAAAGTTAGCCCACAATTGCCAAATGCTTGCTGGTTCTTCTCGGTTGGAACCTGTGGTTGGAACATTCTAAATCTATGGTTGGAACGGCATTCTGAACCAATGATAGATTTACTTGACCATACAAAAGCATTTCATAAAAGCTTATTTTAATAAGTAACTATTCTATTCTATTATATTCTATTCCTAAGTCGATCTCTCGATCTTCGACTAACCATAGAAAAAATCACGTCGATCCGACAAGCAGGTGCACACTTTCATATTTGTAATATACTAACTTTAATTCGCGGCTTTGCTCACGTTAAGTTCGATTATTTAAACCCCTATTAGAGGTTGAATTTTCAAAAATCCTTTCTTAGATGCCTATGTTATAATGCTGCATGTATGCTCAGCTCGATCCGTCCAGTTGTTTGATCTGAGCGTTGATAGATCGGTAAGTCAGTCAGTCAGTCATTTTTCCTTTTATATATTCAGATGTACTATTACAGATGTATATTCTATTTATATTTAGTAAGGATTTTAAAACACAAAATTGGATATCTCTATTACATTACTTTGCAATACAAACGTGATGCAACTGTTAGCTGTAGAGTAGAGATAACATAATGGATCGATCTGACGCCCGTCTGCGCTATACTTGTCTCTACACGTCTCTGTCACAGACTAACGGAAGAAGCTAGAAAGCCGTATTGTTATATTAATTAAGACGAATAAGTTCTTGTCCACAACTCGACGTTAAAAGTTCTTATGTATAGAGCGTGCTCTGACTTAGCTCGGACTTAAGATAGAATTAAAACGAGCACAAATATGCTCTGATATAAATCTGTCTCATTTTAACACTATCTTGAGTTTAAGAAGAGTGAGAGATAGATTTTAGAGAGAGCCTAAGAGCGCACATACATATTGTCCTCCGTCTACTTCATCCATCTAGCCATCAAATCGTCAGTTAAGCAGGCTATGAACCTTGCCAACAAGTGGCTCCAAAGTCGATCATCTTTCCCAAACTAAGATGTCTAATACTGGACATCGATCTATTGTATGGGCTTCCACTTGGATCTTACGTTTTTTTCCAAGTAGCAAAATTACGGTTTATTTTATAGTTTTGAGTTTTGACTGCCGTAGCAAATTAAAAGGGTGTTGACACCTTACTGACTGTTACCTGAGGGCTGGCTGTTGACTTTTATGGCAGTCAAAGCTATAAAATAAGCTATACTCAGCGCCAAATTATTACTCGCGTCGTATTCAGCGTCTTTCTGCGAATCGTTTGATGTCATCTGTCTACGTCTGCTATACTTCAGATCATTCAATTTTATGAACCATGCACCCCACTCATTGTCACTTTAGCGTTGAAACCATTTGCGATATGTCAGTGATATTAGTTTATCTATGAATTTCCTGATTTCTAATAATGCACGCAATAGTAAATAATGGGATAACTAATAATGTACACGCTTTACGGTAGAAAAAAGATTATACAGAAAGCTAAAATTATCTTCGAGGACATTCTGATGCATGCTGCACATCTGCAATGAAGCATGATAGAACTAAGCACAATGAATATCTTACAAATCTCTATATCTCTGCTTTTAGACTGAAATTAAATGGGCCAGTAGGAAACAAGAAGTTTTATGACAACTCCATCACCTAAAATGCTTTCAAGAGACAAGTCAAGTTGATGCACATTTAACAGTTAAGTTGCTTCACTTTTACAAACATATTTTATGAAAGTCCCGTCTGTATTTCCTTGTAGTCTGAGTACCAGTATAATGCTCTAAATACGCCAATGTTCCATTAGTCGCTCCCAACAGATGATGTTTCATATCGGCAGCATATTTGCATCTGTCAATGCATGCAGCTCATCTTCACAGTTAATACGTCAAGTCTTCATGCCAAGTGAAATAGAGATGGGTTTAGTTTGATATCGCAATTTAGAAGGAATATTGAATTTACGAGTTTTCTCCATTTCTGAAATACATGCTCGTGTTATGCAACCCATATAGCTATCTGTAAGTTACATTTGTAAAATTCAGAGATAAATAATTCATCTGTATTATTTATCTCTGAATTTTTATATGAATTGATCTGTTGCAAAGATCGCCACAAAAATCGATCTTGTGCCGCTTGTATCCAGGTACCACCAGCACCTCACTAGGACCCTCACTCATCCAACGCTGCGTGCGCTGCTTAGCTCGCAGCGTTACAGCTTAAAAATTCCCTTTATTTTTCCAGGATAAAAGCAACCGTTGCTCTGTTGAAGCGTGATTGAAGGATAAACCAATAAATTAACAAACAAACACACTCGCATTTATGGCTCAAAGGAGGTAGGAGATGAAAAGTATCGAGATAAAAAGATCCATGGCTTTGTTGGATCGTGATTTAAGGACAAACCAACAAACAAACAGACTAGCATTTATGACCTTCACTCATCCAACGCACGCAGCGTTGGATGACCTCGCAGCGGTCCAGCTTACAAATTCCTTTATTTTTTCAGATCCGTTGCTCTGTTGAAGCGTGATTGAAGGATAAACCAATAAATTAACAAACAAACACACTCGCATTTATGGCTCAAAGGAGGTAGGGGATGAAAAGTATCGGAATAAAAAGATCCGTTGCTTTGTTGGATCGTGATCTAAGGACAAACCAACAAACAAACACACTAGCATTTATGGCTCAAAGGAGGTAGAAGATGAAAAGTATCGGGATAAAAAGATCCGTTGCTTGTCCTTCAATCCGTTCCGTTGGAGCGTGATTGAAGGACATACAAATAAATCAACAAACAAACACGCTTTCAACTTTATAGCTCAAAGGAGGTAGGACTTGGAAAGTGTTGCAATTATTAATACACCTGTACAAAAGTATGTGGTAACAATGGTACAAAATTTGAAATATTTTGCACAGCGACAACATTTATGGCAATAATTATAAAAATGTCAACTCTAAGCACTACAAATGATAATACACGACCAAAATGGCTACAGCTTTTTATGGTAAGACAACTCACCCATAATAATTATATTTTCCATATCAGAATTAATAGCTGAATCGCCGATTCACATAATTCCAGTAGGTTTGTCGCATTCCAAATTCAAATTCAAAATTTATTTATTTCATGTAGGCTACCTTGTAGCACTTATGACACGTCATAAATCTACCACCGGTTCGGAATGCAGATTCTGCTGAGAAGAACCGGCAAGAAACTCAGCAGTTGCTCTTTAAAAAAAAAAAAAATTTACAATAAGTAACCAAGCTAAGCTATGTATACAGTGCTTGCACAATGAAGCTTCAAAAATGCAATACATATAATCCAACACATGTCAACATGGGAAGACAAAGCAGACCCATTCCCGTTGGTGGCACCCGTTCACGAGCACGACGCATGATCCAGCCGTTGCTTCGCTCAACCATATTTGAGGAAACGTAACAACCCGCACCATTCAGTGATCTTATTTTTTTACTCACGAAAGACATTTTATTTTATTATTTTTAATTTATAGGCTAGCGCTTGACTGCGATCTCATCTGCTGGTAAGTGAAGATGCTAAAGATAGTGCGCGCTTACCTAGAAAATACCTCTTCACTCTTGATTTAAAAAATACGCAAGTTGTAGTTAGTTGGAAAAATGGAAGCCGGAAGGGCATTCCTTTTACATAATTATTAAAAATTAAGCTTTCTCTATCTGAATGGTAAAGATTTAAAGCTAAAAGTAAACTTACTTACTTGATCTCAACTGGAGAAATGTGAACCAGCTTTAAGAATAATTTTATTGAGTCATATATACTTTTTGCTATTTTCTTGTTATAGAGATGATCAGCATAGCTTTTTGTGCAGATAACTTCATAATTAATCACAATAATATATTATTACAAGAAACATAAGATTGAGTGAGATTGGTTTGATATGATATTAAAAGTTCCATATTTGATATGAGAACCATTTTAGATCAACATAAGTAATTACTTACTGCTATTTTTTATTCCTTAACAAGAAGCCCATGCTTGGGATCTCACCTGATGGTAGGTGACGAGGCCGGCTAAGATGGTAGCGGGCTAACTTGGAAGGGGGTATGGCAGTTTACCTTCGAAATGTCAGTGTGAACTCTCTATGTGTAGTAGTCTATGTATGTGTGTATGTACTCGTATGTGACTAGTATGTTCCACCATACAACCTAAACTGCTGAGCCGATTTTGACGAGGTGTTAATCAATTTATTATTATGGTCCGGGTGACATAGACTTCATTTTATATTATGAACAAAATCAATATAACGGGTGCTATTTTTTTTTTATCTGAAATAGGCTTGCGCTTGACGACAATCAATACTGGATAGCATTGATAAGGTCTAGGTTGGAGCGCGCTTGCCTAGAAGATGCCTATTCAATCTTGCCTTGAAGGTAGGTACTCAAATTATTATAGGTGGCAGGAAACACGGATGCTGGAAGGGTCACCACACCTTAGCGCCTGAAAGGTCGCAGTTTCAAGCCCCACCCGTAACACTATTGTCGTACCCACTGCTAGCACCAGCTTTCCGCTTATTTGGAGGGGAGAGGAGAATATAAGTCAAGTTCAGCTTGACTAATACTCTTTAAAAAAAAGAGTTTTTAAACTTTTTTCTTGTTATTTAAAAACTCCTATACATTGCGTTTTACTTGACAGCAACTCTATTAAAATGGAATTACGGAACTATCCGACGCGTGGCTTTTTTTTGCACATACATCACCCGTAAAAGGGTAAAGACTCCATAGACAACGCGGCGACCGTGAGACGCGGCGTGTATGCCTTTAAATAAAGCAATAGGAAAATAATTGTGTGAGAAAACATCGGACTGGTGACGCTATAAAAACAGTAGGTATGTCTGTTAATTGACATTTATTTATTGAGAATGAGCTATGACTTCATAGTTCATAATAGGTAGGTACTTATTATGTTAAGTTTGAAATTATTACTATGAAACATTTGCCCTTTTGTCGTTTGTTTTGCGTATTTTGTTCATATTCTACTTCCAACTAATTAAATAAATGTGAAAATGTTTGTTTGTTTGTATTTTTTTGTTGTTTAGTCCTTCAATCACGAGCTGTATATATCCTTCAAGATCCCAAGCAACGGATTGACGTGATTTTTACATGGGTATATTTGAAGACCTGGCGAATGGCATAAGCTACTTTCAGCTTTATGGGTTACTTCTATTTTTCAAAATAGAATATATAATTTTATTTCAGTATTTTCTTTGCGGTAGGCAGCTAAGTAAGACATAAATCTACGTGCCATGTTTGAGATCTAGAAAAGAAAAAATAAACTTAGTGCATACTTAAAACCTGCCAAGACTGAAATACAAATTTATTTAATATTAATAAAACTAAGAAAAAACCATTCATTTACTTACCTAAAAAAAATTGTGGTAAATAAACTGCATTGCACAATATTCATCTACGCGCACTAAGAGCTTTAAGTCTTCATTCCTGATCCGCACGGCTAGGGTCTGGAACGCTCTTCCAAGATCTGTGTTTCCTCCACGTACAATTTGGGTACTTTGAAAACAAGAGTGAATAGGTATCTTCTAGGCAAATAACACCTTAGACCATATCATCACTTTCTATCAGGTGTGATAGTGGTCAAAGGTGTGCCTATAATGTATAAAAAAAAAATATTAAAATTCATTATTATTGTAGTATTTTAATTCCTACAGTAATAAATAATAATCGTGTTGGAGCTCTATTGATAAACTTTTGATCCGAGTTGTAGAGTAATAGTTATTATGAGGTATGCGATATGCGAATGAGGTAACGCTAACGTTCCCGCTCACTTTACTTCAGGACTTGACACTATTGCTGAGATCTATAGAGCGTGCTCTAACTCAGCTCAGACTCAAGATACAGGTTAAAACAAGACACAAATATGATCTGACATAAATCTGTCTCGTTTTAACTCTGTCTTGAGTTTGAGGTGATTTTGAGGTCTACAGGTTTCAGCCTAATTATCACGATAACCTTCTTCACATCTAGATGCCTACTTTGAAATATCAACTAACTTATTACTCCTTCACGCCATAACGAATGAACCGATTTGGCTGAAATTTGGCATGGAGATTGCTTACACCTAAGATTAACATTAGATTTATCCCGGAAAATTAAAGAGTTCCCTCGCGAATCAAAAAATCATCTGGTAATGTAAATATTTGCCTCTTAATATTAGGTAAAACATCTTGTTCTAACCAATTATTTGCTAACACCTGTATATAATCAACTTGTCATGTTTTGAGCAAATAAATTGATTTGATTTAATTGAATAATAGTTCTGAACGACGCATAATACATGAACGTCAAGGCAAGGCAAGGCAAGGCAAGGCAAGGCAAGGCAAGGAAGGATATAGTGAGTGTATACCTTCGGTTTGATGGAAACGATCGAATTGAAACGGGTATTTTTATAATAACATTAGCATAAATGGGTTAAGGCGTCTTATCGCAACTACGCAGCACATTTATCGTCTACGCGGACAGATAGTGCGGACGGCTGTATGCAGAATGACCAACGGCTCGAGGGAAATTAATAATAGCCTCAATATAATTACTAGTATACCGATTACCGATTACTTCATTGCCGATTTCAGCAACAGCGACTGATTCTCTGTTAGTTATTCAGTAGGGGCTTCGTTCGTGTGCCCTGATATGGCTGATGTACCCTATTTTCGCATTAATTTTACTAGTATAATAATAAGTTCGAATTACTAATATAGTTCCTGAAAAGCCGACAACGCATTGGTGGTGCCTCTGGTACCAGTGAGTTGTAGTACTACTACTTGTAGTACTTGTAGTCTATGTTCATGGGCGGCGGTAATAACTTTACATCAGGTGACCCGCCAGCTCGTTTGCTATTCATATATATAAAAAAAAAATACCCTCAATAGCTTAACGGTTATTAAAGATGCGGACTGAAAATTGAAAGTTCGCAGGTTCGAACCCCACCCGTTGCACTATTGTCGTACTCACTCCTAGCACAAGCTTTCCGCTTATTTAGAAGGGAGAGGCGAATATAAGTCAAGTTCAGGTTGGCTAATATTATTATTTAATTAAAAAAAAGTGTTATTTGGGTATAACATTACATGCATGCATCTTTGATATATAAGTGCAATACAATAGAAAGAGCTCGGTCTTTTGATATAGGTATTTGTATAAGAAGATATTTTTTAAAAGAAGATCTCAGCCGGAAAAAGTGTACAACTTCTTTAGAAATAAATTTTCATTTCATCTCATTCTTGATAATGTTCCAATTTAATCATCGATGAGAAACGTTCAACTGAGGAATAATTTTGATATTTTGACAGATTAAAAAAACCTGCCAGAACATCCAATTTATTCCTCGGTTTTTATGTAATTTGGTGTTGGCGAATTCGCACTCATAATAAAAACTGGAGATCCGTAGAAGAACGTAAGCCGTAAGCTACATCCTACTAATATTAAAAATGCAAAAATTTTTGACGATGGATGTAAAGACTATACCGATGCAAAAAATTACATCCACCTGTAGCTCTGTTACAGCGTGATTGAAGGACAAACCAACAAACAAACACACTTTCCCATTAGTAATAATAAAATAAAGGGTTCAATGGAATAACCCGATTGCTCTCTTTCGCAGGACACCGTTTCGCGACGCGCAGCACGCACGTTTTATCTTCGTTTCACTTTTAATTACTATTTAAACCTATATAATTAATTACATTGTTCCATTTTGTAGTAAATATTTAATTTACAAAGATTAAGATTGTAATTTATGTACCCGCCTTACTAGCGAGATGTCGTCGAGAAATGATTTTGCTGGCTTATAAGCATAGTTTTGGAAATAACTGCTTTGCTTCCTCGTTCCTAATACGCACCGCAAAAATTTGGAATGCCCTTCCGGCTTCCGTTTTTCCAACTAACTATAATGTGGGTGTCTTTAAGTCAAAAGTGAATAGGCATCTTCTAGGCAAGCGCGCACCATCTTAGGCTGCATCTGCACTTACCATCAGGTGAGATCGCAGTCAAGCGCTAGTCCATATATTTAAAGAAAAGGAGAGAGACTCTATGTCTTCGCATAACTGCCCAGTTATACTTTGACTGTGTATTTCGTTTCTGCCTCATTGGTCTAGTGCTTAGTAAGTTCGACTACAGATGACGAGGTCCCGGGTTCGATTCTTGGGTCGGGCCAAAAATGTATAGGGTTTTCCGTTAAGAAATTTTCAGTACTAGCCCGGAGTTAGGAAGTCGGTGGTGTGTCACCCCGTGCCTCGGAGAGCACGTAAAGCCGTCGGTCCTGCGCCTGATCTCTTTCCGGTCGTGTCGGATTTTCCGTCCCATCGGGTTACGAGAGTGAGGGAATAGAGAGTGCACCTGTGTTTGCGCACACACTTGTGCACTATAATATCTCCCGCGCAGTTGGCTAATCTCTGTGGAGATTGGCCGCCGTGGCCGGATTCGGTCGGGAGGACATTATTATTTCGTTTCGTAGTTGTTGCGTTGTTTATGCAACTATATTTTGATTAAATATCTAACCATTTAGTTTCGCTGATAAGTTGCAACGGCGGAGATGTGCGTACAGCGTTAATAAAATTAAAACTACATCGTGCGCGGCTCGGGTCAACGCAAATGTCAACAGCAAACGAGATTAGTGCGTTGTACAAGTGCGAGTATTGAATAATGTAAATATATTAAACAGCATTACAGCTGCACACCGACGCGGGTCGCGGGTCGCGGGTCGCGATAAACGGGAATCAATCCATCACGCGATAACCCGGTGTCAATGTCTAACACGAGGTACTAATGAGGGGGTGTGCAAACAACTCGACTCATTTTACAAAACTTCGGCAACGCCAAAAGAAACAAGGCTGTGAGCATCGAATTGTAACGCTCAGAACAGAAGTTGGTCACCCGAATCTGGGTTCAGGCTGAAAATCAGCGCTGTCTTACTTTCTTACTTATTATAGGTGAAAGTATATTTGTTTGTTGGTTTATTGGTTTGTTGGTTTGTCCTTCAATCACGCAGCAACGGTGCAACGGATTGACGTTTTTGTTTGCATGGGTATAGTTGAGGACATGGAGAGTGACATAGGCTACTTTTTATCCTGGTAAATCACGGAAATCCCACGGGATCTTAAAAAATTAAACGCACGCGTAAGTAATTGCGGGCATCAGGTAGTCCGCTAGTCGGCTAAATGCGAAAGTTTGGATGTATGTATGGATGGATGGATGAATGGATAGATGGATTGTATTTAATACTCATTTACGACGCAACAACTAAACCGATTTGGCTAAAAGGCACAGAGATAGGTTATAGTCTGGAATAACACATAGACTACTTTTTATCCCAGAAAATATGAGAGTTGACGCAGGAATGGAAAAACCTCAATCCACGCGAACGAAGTCGCGGACATTACCTAGTAGGATATAGGATAGACGCTGCTTGATGCCGAGTTCTATGAAAATGGGCTCAGCAATCAATTAGTAGGTATACTCAATATATACCTACCGACAGAAGAAGGAAAAATACGAGTACCTACTTTTAATTTACGTTTTTTTTTCTATAACAGAATAGGCCGTGACTCACCTGATGGTAAGTGAGGATGCAGTCTAAGATGGTAGCGGGCAAACTTGGAAGGGGTATAGCAGCGTAAATTCAACCCTTACCTCTAATCGGTTTCTACACGCTATTGTGCTATCGCTTGGCGGTACGTCATTGACGGTAGGGTGGTAACTAGCCACGGCCAAAGCCTCCCACCAGACCAGACCAGAGACACTTCAGAAATTATAAATGTTTTTATGTTTTTCAAGACCCTATTAATCGTATCTGATTATAATAATACGAGTATCCTGCGTGGACATCTGTGATAATATCTAATTAGCGATTTTAATTGCAATACATTGCAACACGCAGCTGCGTTTCATATCAACTTAGTGTCAGCTCACAGATGTACTAGTTATATCATAATTTGTTCTTATCTAATTTATTGGACATAATTAACGTTTTTCTAGCTATCAGTTTATGGACTTGTTATACTACTTTTACAGTAAGTTGATCGATCTCATATTCAAATTTTAAATTCCAAATTCTTCTTCTTCATCAACAGATAGACGTCCACTGCTGGGCATAAGTCGCCTGCTTGGACCTCCACAGGACTCGGTCTTGCGCCGCCTGAATCCAGCGGCTCCCTGCGACTCGTTTGATATCTTCGATCCACCTAGTGGGGGGTCTGCCAACACTGCGCTTCCTTTCTGAAAATTCAAAATTATTTATTTCATGCAGGCCAACTCGTGGCTCTTATGACACGTCGATACTCTACCAGAGAGAGACGATAAGACTTCATTATAACAGGGACCCAAGTCTGCTATTGCTATTGTAGTTCAATTGTCCCTCAATGACATCCCAATTGCTACTTTTAGCAATTTTGGTAGTCTACTAATTCAATGGCGTCACAATTGTTTCCGATGTTTTGCCACTGACACTTTTAAGTCGGTTAAAAACATAAATTGATAGCGTATAACGTTTTTGATAACGATAAACTCGTTTCGGCGAACGCTTTTTTAGCTAATGGCAATACCGAGGATCATTGAATTACAATCCAATTACAAGAACATCGAACGACCATTGTGAATTTAGTAGACTACGAAATTTTGGACCAATGATAATTGAATTGTAATGGCATTGCGGATCAGTGACAATGACATGTAAAATAGCAGACTCGGGGCCCGGGGCATAAAAATATCTCGACACCATGGCATACAAGAGAGCGTTAGATTCAAACCATTCAGGCATTCGCTAAAACCGATTTGGCTTCCCCTAAAACGAGGCGAAGTTTATATTCGCCTGTTGATCCTCAAACTGTTCTTTATAGCCCATTAGCTCGGGAATACATCATATTATTTGAACATCTCATTCGAATGTGGGCGCTCTTTAATTTAACAGACATTTGTCAATTTTATGGCGCGGCCATAATACGATTTGGAATCGCGTGCGAAAAATATTATGGGCTATCATTTTGCACCTACACGTCTTTCTAATAAATGCATTATTATAGGTTCCAACATTTTTATAAATACGAGAGTAATTATGTTTATTTGTTGGTTTATCTTTCAATCACGCAGCAACAGAGCATATCCACTCTTATTTGAATTTTTGTTATTAGCCGGCAAACAAATTCGCGGGATATTCAAAAATCAAACTATGCTGTAGTATTCGACCATTCAGCCAGGACTTGGCAAGCGCACGCATTCCCCTCTGCCGAAGTACATGTACAAACGTACGGTTGAGCTTGTAAGTGTGACAGCTTTTGAGTTAGTGTGCGTTCATAGAGACATTAAGTTTTTTACAAAAGTGTGCGGAAGTGAGTAAATGTGTGTTTTACGTAGGCAATACGTGATTACCTCACCTCCCGCAAAAAGTGGCAGAATATGTTCAGTACTAAATCTGCCTAAAGGCTCGTCCCGGCTAAATGGTCGAAGGCTGTAGTAGTGAATTTTTATGATTAAAATGAACGATGCCACTTATACTAGATGCAACTTCTTGTAAAATGTAGCCTATATGTTAATCCTGGGTGTGAGAAATAACACACATTCAAACTTTCGTCTTTATAAAAAAAACGTGGATCATGTCTTGCCTCAAGATCCAGCTAGCCTGTTTAGTGTGGAAAAATCCAAGGTTTTATACCTGGCCAACAGGGCAGGTCGGGGCAGGCCTGACCAATATAGATTTCTTAGATATTATAATATAGTATTGACATTGTTAGGTAAATTAAATCAAAAATAATTAGTTAGTTGCATAATTTTGTAAATCGTGAGAGAATAAAACAAAACAAGAAAAACTTCCCGAAAACCATTTGAAACAATAATAAAATCATTCGTAGAAACGCTTCTACAATTTATATTAATTAATTTTACACCCGTAACTAAAGATACAATTTAATTTGACGTTTACAACTACTAAAAACGCCGCCTCTGATCAGTGAAGCCAAGCTTCAATTTAATTACAGTTAGTTATCACATTGGCACACTAAATTAAATTTACATCTCGATATTTAGAAACGTCAGTATAAATTATAATAACTAGTGGTTCGCCCCGAACTGAGACCTCGCGATATCCCATAATTCCCAAAAGTTTTAATTATATATTGTAATAATTAACTTTTAACATTAGATGCAATAAAAAAAAAATAGTTGACATAAAACTGTTTTACTGACACAACGCCATCTATTAGCATTATAGTGAAGCTATTAGCTTCACAATAATGCTAATAGATGGCGCATTAAAATTAAATAATTTCGTTTCTTTATAACATTTATCTAATTTTAGTATTTGTTGTTCAAGTACAGGATATAACTGAATTTTCAACCAAGTTTCACGTTCTAATATTCAGTAATTCAGAAGTTATAGGGCTCTGACAGACATTTAGACGGACACACTTCTCTGTCTAGTAGGCAAGCGCCCTAGTTGACTCAGAGAACTTCGCTTCGCTCGTTCAATTATAATTATCTCCGTTAATTAGAGTGTCTTTACAATGCATTTATTGACTGCCTGGTTGTTCTAGTGGTGAGAATGTTCGAGTGCGGATGACAAAGTCCCGGGTTCGGTTCCTGGGTCGGGCCAATAAATTTTGTGGTTTTTCTATCAAGAAATCCCGAAATTAGGAAGTTGGTGGTGTGTTACCCCCATGTTTCGGAGCTGTCGGTCCTGCGCCTGATCTCTCTCCGGTCGTGTCGGATTTCCGTCCCACCGGACTATGAGAGTGAAGGAATAAAGAGCGCACCTGTGTTTGTGCACACACTTGTGTATAATATCTCCCACGCAGATGACTAATGTCTGAAGGGGTTGGCCGCTGCGACGTCCCACTGTTGAGCAAATCTTACATGGACTTCCACAGGCCTCGGTCTTATGCGATATGCATCCAGCGGCTAAAAAAAATAGAATAACAATACTAAAGTTATAGCTACTAATGCTGTAACTGCTGTAAGTCATCGAGGAAATAACAAAGTTAGAAAAACTTCCATTAGATATTACACATTATTAGATAAACAGATGTACACACGTACAACATTATATCAAACGTTTTTGTCGTCACGTCACACACGGACGGACAAAAAATATGATTTATAGCAACAAATAATAATGGCTGAAATGTATGTCCGACATAGTACGTACTTGTGAAAATAAATTACACTGTGGTTCTATTCAATAAAACAGAACGCGGTGATAAGAAGTGATATAATAGCTGCTATGATTTATGTAAAGTGCATAATATATTATAATAGAATAGACAAGTTTTTATTGAAATAAATTTTGAGTGATAACTTTTCAATTATTAAGTGAATCTTGAATTGGTTCGGAATGCTAACCTAAAAACCCTTTAATTAAGTAGAGAATGAGCTTCTTCTTTATTTATTTTTTTATTTATTTATTCGGGTTCACAAACAACGTCATAGTCTTAATTGTAACAGGCTTATACACAAAATATTATTAACTGTGACGTCAACCACGTAAACCCTAAAGCTTTGGTCTGGTGATCATGACGCACAACGGTGCGGTATGCGGTATGCGTTGTCGGACACTCAATCATATGAAAAACGTCGACAATGTTCTCTTGTACCGTCGCAGTATGCGTTAGCGGCGAGGGGCAAGCGCGGTGAAGTGGGGAGGTGTACTCCCGCACAGCGCGGCGTCATTCTCGGTTCAACGCTGCGGTGTGCGGTGTGCGTCACGGGTCAAAATTGTTCATGTTCACGTCTACCTTGGTAGCTGCGGCAAAATCAACTGACCACCACCACCGCAGGGACGCTAAATGCTGCGTCGTGACGCTGCGTTGCGGCGCATACCGCAGCGTTGTGCGTCATGATCACCAGACCAAAGCTTTACCTTAGATATAAGTAGACAGTATGTTTTAAATTAATTGCTAGTTTCAATTTAACTTAAAAAAAATCGCAAAATTAGGGGACTTCAAACGTCTAAGCAGAACTTCATAAAATATGCTAAGACCCATCTTGATCACGTTAGCTTTCAAACAGAAAAAAATTATTAAATCGGTCCATTCATTAGGAAGCTACGAGGGAACAGACAGACACACAGATAAACACGTCAAACTTCCAACACCCCCTTTTGTCCGTAAGGGGTGAAAAAGAAGTGTTTTCGACATTGCATCCACACATTCGGAATTCGAAGTTAATTAGACCCATCGACATTACGCACACATCTAGCATTATTACTCGTATTTTTGTTTGCATTTGAGCGAATAGATTTCCAGGTAGAGTTTCAATAAACCCCAGCATTCGGATTCAAAATGAAATTGCAACCGGATGCCGGGGGCAAATGAAATATTTCCTAAAACGGTATTAAAATTTAAATGAAAGCGCATCAGTAAAGTTACAAAGCATTGTTTAGTACCTGCGTATTTAATTCGAATTCCAGCCTTTATACCGTTTTTAGTTGAACGATTGTTTTTATACCTTACGATGATCGTGTCGTATCGGAACGTTCTACTTAAGTTCTGAATAAGTGCGGTAGTTCTTAAAACAAAAAGATTTTTAAACCATTTTTCAATTTGTATACAGAAATCGGCGAATCACAAACGTTGCTGATCGCTGATAATGTTGCATTGTTACAGGACAAAGTCCTGCCTGAGGACATAGGTCCAATATAGATGGTTACAACAACCAGATTTTGTCTTGCAGTATATCCATAAAATGCACTATTAATAATCCCCGATGCGATAAAGGATTTACACAAAAATAATAATGGGCTTTTAAATAGAGTGTTGTGGACTTGATTAAATATATTTTTGTTATAGGGCTTGTAATTTTTTGTAAAATTTGCTGCTAACTTCTTACTATTAATAACGCTCAATAAAAGTCTCCTTAAATACAGGAATATTGT
The DNA here is from genome assembly GCA_038048805.1 of Hipparchia sbordonii. Classification (NCBI taxonomy): domain Eukaryota; kingdom Metazoa; phylum Arthropoda; class Insecta; order Lepidoptera; family Nymphalidae; genus Hipparchia; species Hipparchia sbordonii. The sequence continues at coordinate 1,199,485 of CM076113.1, forward strand.
AAGCCCTCGACTCTAAGCACAAAATACATCACTCTGTTTCTCCGTTGCTAGTAGCAACGGAGCAACAGAGTGACGTATCCTCCAATCACGTAGCAGCTTACTACATAATTGGAGGATTAACCCACAAACAAATGAATAAACACACTTGCACAGTTAAAATAATATTATTAAGGAAATTAGTAAGAATTAGGTATGGAGCTTCCATATCTTCAGACATTGTATCAATACCGATCAATATAATTTTCCTCTCAATGTCGTATCGCAGTCGTGGAGTGAAAAGTAGCCCTTTCAGTCATTTTACACAATGGATAGTATTTCGTGGAATGCCAATGAAACATTTAATTAAAAAGGGACGCTGTATCGAGTGCTAATTTGAAACGCAAATCGAGAGAGCTCTGTTTTTCAAAAAGAGTAAGTACCACTACAATAAATTAAAACTTTTTCATTTGAAACACTAATGTTAAGCAAAATATACATATAGTAAATTCTTTTAGAATATAATTAATTAAGATTTCATTCCTATAATTATTATTTTCTGAGGAGAAAAAGTGTTCAAATTAATCCCGCTGTGGGATTGTCTAAAAATGTTCAAATTAAACCCGCTGTGGGATTGTCTAAAAATGTTCAAATTAAACCCGCTGTGGGATTGTCTAAAAATGTTCAAATTAAACCCGCTGTGGGATTGTCTAAAAATGTTCAAATGAAACCCGCTGTGGGATTGTCTAAAAATGTTCAAATTAAACCCGCTGTGGGATTGTCTAAAAATGTTCAAATTAAACCCGCTGTGGGATTGTCTAAAAATGTTCAAATTAAACCCGCTGTGGGATTGTCTAAAAATGTTCAAATTAAACCCGCTGTGGGATTGTCTAAAAATGTTCAAATGAAACCCGCTGTGGGATTGTCTAAAAATGTTCAAATTAAACCCGCTGTGGGATTGTCTAAAAATGTTCAAATTAAACCCGCTGTGGGATTGTCTAAAAATGTTCAAATTAAACCCGCTGTGGGATTGTCTAAAAATGTTCAAATTAAACCCGCTGTGGGATTGTCTAAAAATGTTCAAATGAAACCCGCTGTGGGATTGTCTAAAAATGTTCAAATTAAACCCACTGTGGGATTATCTAAAAATGTTCAAATTAAACCCGTTGTAGGATTGTCTAAAAATGTTCAAATTAAACCCGCTTGCATCAGTCTGACGATCGCCATCACTTCTGAGTGGCTGGAAATTTGAAAAGAGAACTCTTGCTATGTTAAATGCACTGATCAGCAAGAATAGAACCAATTTTTATTCAAATACGCAGACGAAGTCGCAGTTATCGGCTAGGGGTAGTAGTTAAATAACATTAATACGTTATGCTGATAATTCCACCGCAAAAACCGCGTAACAGTTAATTTTCATACAAAATCCGCTCCGTTAATAATATTTCACTGCGAATTAATTTGCAAATTAACTAGATGCGCCACTCGCGGAGCTACCGTGCGTTTTTACCCATCCCATAAAATATAATTTTCTATAGGCATAACGTTATGAAAAGAGCACTAAATATATCTCATTTTAAATTTTTATCTGCGGAAAATACTTGGAATAATTAAACTGCTGCATTTACGCGAACTTTTGCTGAGCTTCAAGATGGGAAAAGTCGCTTATCTGGGGCACGTGTTCAGAGAGATACGAGCTTCAAGATGGGAAAAGTGGGTGGAATATGAGGCGTTGGTCGCAGGAAAGAATTGTGACTTTGTAATATCCTGAAGGTGTTGTTGAATGTGGAGAATTGTAAGTGCGGATAGTAATGCTAGAGCTTCTAAGCGTTATAGATCTATGGTAAATACTAAATGTACATGTCCTGAAAAGACTAAAAATAACAACCTGCACTGGGAGCATGGGCAGGATATAAAAGCTTTATCCCCCGATTTTATCCACTGACAGGGGATAAACCTATCTTTTCCCTATGCTAGAGCATGGCAACAGGGGAAAGGAGAAGTTTATCTCTATTTGACATTACAAGTGGAGCAACTTCCCCCGGATAGAGCATGGGGACAAGTGAAAGGGATAAACTTTTCCTTTTTTTACTTTTGAAAGGGTCAAACGAAAACAAAAACCACAGACAAAAACCACCTACGAATCACCTATTAACTGTCAAAATCACGAGTATAGATAAAAATAATGACTTTTTGAGATCGAATTGACATAAAATTTGAAGTATTGTGGTATTTGTACCTCCTACTTCCATGATTTTCTTATAATGGCAATAATTGCGGGGATAAATTTTCTCCCATTTTATCCACTGTCAATATTCTTCCACCGCTGAGCCCACGCTCGACGGGTGGATAAGGGGATAAACATTTTTCCTTTTCCCGGGGATAAAACTTCTCCCGTCCATGCTCGCCCTGCTGGCTGTCAAGCGTGTCAAAGATCACGACCCTCAGTGATGAGGATGACGATGCAAAGAGAGATAATTACATGTTAATTACCAACGGCTTAGGTATTTATAAAGCTTAATTTTGGTAGAAATAGTTTCAAATAGTCGCTCTATGTTTGAGGTAATCTCACCGCAAAACCATAGATATACGAGTACATAGACTCGAAGGACGGACGGATTGACAAGCTCCCGGTGCGGCGGTCGGGTTGCGGTCAGCAAATGACTGTTTTAATGTATTTAACGGATGGGGACTTTGTATTAATCCGCTTTATAATCCTTTTCCTCTCGTTATAATAATTGTTAAGTTTGTGATGCATTGAAATAATAATTAATAATAGTAAGGTTAGCATTGTGTGCCACGAACTATTTTATGCCAGCCCATAGCTTATTTTTATACTGTTTTTGCCCATCTGTAGCTAACCATTTTCTAATTTCGTAAGTAAAATAAATAAGCTAATTAATAAGAATAGATAATAGATATATAAATAGATAGAAAGATAAAAAATTTTTTGCACACAAGAAAGAAACAAAATTGAATACCTCTTAAAACTACGCATGCAAAGACGGCCTTATTGCTACATAGCAATCTCTACCAGGCAAAGAATGTTGGTATAACAGCTGTAAAAATCCGTTTACATACTGCCATATAATTTGGCGTGTGAATAATAATTCTTATCAATTTTGTATGTAAATATTTTTCGCTGCTACCAACTTTGAGATGCCACATGCTCTTGTTTTGGTCTCACAAACCCCTGATAGTTCTTTTAGTTCACGCTAGCGCGTGAGGTTTACTTGTGGTTGCGTCGTGTTCATGCACATTTCATAAGTGTGTGTCCCGTATTTTAAACATAGTTTAAAATGTCCCGGCGGGACTGACTCTGTCCCTTATTTGAACCGTACTTTGTTTTTCATTATGAAATCGATCCAAGTAAAGCAACGTTCATAAAAAAATGAGTTGATGACCGTTTTTAATTACGATTATAATTGTATTGATTTTTACAGATATTATGTAAAATGAATAAAAATACGTTGACTCGATCCTCGGAAAAAAAATGACACTAAATAATTTTGTTTTTTATTTGCCCCGGGTAAAAAACTGAAGTTCCGTCTTTTTTTGTCCCTTATAGGCTGAAAAAAATCTGGCAACCCTAGTCAGGAGCCTAGATGGGAGGCGAGTGCGAGCAAGCTCTCGCTCCCCCTTATATATGTAGGACACATACAACCATGAGCCACGCGCCCTTGTGAATTGTAAGAACTATTTTAAATGCAAAAATGTATTTTTTTTGCTGGTTTTTCATTCAATTTGCACGATTTTTTGCACGGGACATTTGAGGACTTGAACCGTGACGTAGGTTAGGAAAGGGTTTTTGTGGGATTTATAGAAAACCTAACTCCGCACGGATGATGCGAAATGCTAGTAATAATATAAATTCATAACAGATTATAATATGAATGCAAATGAAACTGAAGTTACGTTTAAAGCGAGCCAGGGTAAAGGCGCCAGTTTCGGGCCCGTCAAAGCGTTCGAGAGATCCGTATGCAAATTTGTACGGAACTCGTAACTCCGTCCGAAAAGTTGTGCTTCAACTTAAAGCGGCTCATTTAAGGACAATTTGCTTCTCAAAAGGCCTAGTTAATATTTATAAAGAAATTTTGGGGAACATTTCGTGTACGTACGACGTAAAAGACTAATTTTAGACTAAATATTGGCACAAGTTTCCTTGAATAAGAAACTTTAACTGAACTCAGTTTAGGATCACTTAAAATTGAGCTATGCTTCTCTAAAGATATTTTTAGTGGATACTGGCTGTTTTTGGTTATATCAATTGCTTATAATAAATGGTTTTATTAATATGTAACTCTCTTGGCACTATTATACTAATTGCAGGGGGGCTTTTGGAAAAAAATCAAGATATTTGAGATAAAACAGTATTACAAATGAGCAAATTCCGTTCTAAATAGACTGTATTCTGTGTGCATAAATACTCTCAACCAATATCTATCAATTGCTATCTATTTCTCAACGTTGACACCGTATAACATTACCATAACAATATCTAAGGATAAAAGTGATAGAATATTATATTTGCCGCGGCACTCACAAAATGAGCATTAAGGCGCCAAATCCCAAACTTGATATTCCGTCAATATCCGAGAAGAATAGAAAAAATATAATACATCCAATGCTATTGAAAATACAAGATTTACAATTTCGGCGAATAATATAAACGTAAAAATCCTTTTTATAAAACCGACTTCAAACGCCACAAAAAAGTGTATCAATTGTGCCAATAAAATTTGCAGAGATCCCTTGATTTCTCTGGTATCCCATCATCAAATCTTGACCTGATGACGATGGGGCCACCTGGGAAGTATAACCTTATAGTGTCTTCATTGTTTTTCTTTTTTCAAAAAGAAGCATCAAAACTAAGAAAATGTGTGTCTTGGTTTTGATATCAATGTTATATAGGAGAAACAATCTTATTAGCATTGGAGTCACTAAAATATTTATAAGAACAAGATTTATTATATTAGAAATGGCTTTTTTGCCGTATTTTATCTAAATTATTGTCTGTGACTTGGACTGTGGAGTTCGTTATGGCTACCGAAATTGACGTATTTAGACAAAAACCTTACATCGTCAGTACTCGTGCAACCTACGAATTTCTGGGATATGTTAAAAAATACATAAGTATCAGTCCAGTCATTTAAGCTTAAATTAGGTAAGAATCTCGGAATTCGAGAAACCCAGCTGTAAGTCTGTAAATACTTGTATATTGACACCCTAAAAGTTGTCTCAAAACCTACATATGGTAGGGTTTAAGCAACTATTAAATTTCAAGGTCAAAGGTCACAAAAATCGGGTTTTTGCGTTTTTTTGTGAATATCTCATTTCCTATGGGTTTTTTGCTATTTGTATATATTATCAATATTGTAGATTACAAAATTCTTTACAAATTTTGTTTAAAAAAGTTTTTTATACGGTGAACCGTTTTCGAGATAGAGGGCGGAGAGCGCGCGGATGGAGTCGTGGGCATCAGCTAGTTATCACTATAAATATTATATTAAATATTAAAATAACTACACCTTGAAGTAAAACTTGTAATTCGATACAAGATGTTATCTAGGAAATTATCTGCGCATGCACTTCACTGGCCTCGGTGTTAACGAGGGAAAGTTTTGCTGTCGCTAGTGGCTAGCACATTCGAGGGCAGCGTTGCGAGGCAGCGTATTGAGCGGAACAGCACTGTGGGTAGTATAAGATTTAACAAGATTCGTATTCGTATACTATGACATTAGCGTCAAAGTAAAATGAACCTTAAAAGTATTGGATTAAAGTCACAAAAGTACAACTGATTTTAGTTTTGAGCGTATCTTATCGTAAACGTATAAGAATGCATGCACGAAATTGAACTCTAATTCTATGTACTTATGGTTCATTTCACTTCGACGCTAATGTCATAGTATACGAATACGATCGATCGTGTTAAATCTTATACTAACCCCACTGCTTATTAAAGCTGAAATCTATAGACAGCACTCTTACTCAGCTCAGACTCAAGACAAAGTTAAAACGAGACAGATTTATGTCAGAGCATATTTGTGTCTCGTTTTAACTCTATCTTAAGTTTTTGCTGAGTCAAAGCACGCTCTATAGATCCCAGCATAAGGTATCCCCAACTGTGGGATAGTTTAAAATAAGCGGAAAGCTTGTGCTAGGTGTGGGTACGACGATAGTGCAACGGGTGGGACTCGAACCTGCGACCTTTCAGATTTCAGTCCGCATCTTAACCGTTGGACTATTGAGGCTTAATTGTACAAACGGTCCTTAATCAATCATTAACTTTTATTTTAATTAAATTAAAACGGAAACATATTAATTGATTTGAGTCGGCTATCAAAAGGTTCTTAACCTTTGTTTAATTAGTGATACATAATATATAATTGTTTTGTTTGGTACGCTAAAAAAAATGGAATATTTTTTACTCAATTTAATAATACGCTTATCTTTATTAACATCAAAAAATGTGCTTTCAACAAATTATTAAGAGTTTAAGAACATTAATTAATAAGTTAAGAACATTAATTAGTCATTTTTAGGGGAGAGGAGAACATTTTAGTCAAGTTCAGCTTGGCTGATATTCTTTTACAAAAAAAAACAATAAAGTAAAAACTAAGTAAAAATATACAGTTAATAATGAAATGGTATTGTAGTTCAATTATATTATTAGTTATCTTCTTCTCATTTAAATATATAAAAGGAAAAGGTGACTGACTGACTAACTGACTAACTGATCCATCATCATACTCCGGGTCAATATATAGAATACTTTTTACCCTGATAAACAATAAGGTTTATCCGGGATAGGGGATGAAAGTTTTTGTTGATTTTGCTCCATAACTTCGTCAAATCTAAACCGAATTTGACAATTCTTTTTTAATTATAAATTGTGTACTATTAGAAATATTTTGTCTAATTTTGGTGAAGATCTACTGAATATTATCGGAGATAGAGGACATAACTTCTCCCGCATAGTAGCAAGTCAGTCTAAACTTTTTCCACGCGTGCGAAGTCGCGGGAATCAGCTAGCCTACTGTAACCGGGTTACATAATATCTGATACATATACACTACAGTATGTGTAAATTCCGCTTCAAAATGCTAACACAAGTTCAAACCACAATTTGTTGTATTGAATGAGAGTTTACCCGGATGATCTATTTCTGTTGGAAGAGGGATTTAAATAAATAAGCACTGTATTTATTCAGCACTTATTTTTGCCTGCGGCTTCGCCCGCATTGCTAAATGTGGTTTTCATAAATGCGATGTATTTTAGAATCTCTACTATTATGAAATTGTAATATTAACTGATGCACTCATTAAATTATATTTAATTTTCTTTTACCCGAGGTTTCGTCTGCGTAGATTTTTTTTTTATTCGATGACAAGTTAGTCCTTGACTGAGATCTCTCCTGATGATAAGTGACGATGCAGTCTAAGATAGTAACGGCCGGCCTAACTTGGAAGGGATATGGTAACCGATGGTAGTTTACATTCAACCCAAACCCCTAATCTGTTTCTACGAGTGAGTACGACAAAGTGCAACGGGTATAGGGTTCGAACCTGCGACCTTTCAGTTTTCAGGCTGCACCTTAACCGTTGGGCTATTGAAGCTTTGAATTCTAAGCGATGGCTGTCATTTCAAATTGATTGTTAGTTTCATCAAGAAAATTCTTCTATACGTTTATTTAGTTCAACGTTTCTGAAACGAACGGCTAAGGTATGGAACGCACTTCCAGCTTCTGTGTTTCCGGCCACGTATAATCTGAGTACCTTCAAGACTAGGGTGAATAGGCATTTTCTAGGCAAGCGCGCTCCAACCGAGACCTCATCAATGCTTTGCATCATTGATTGTCGTCAAGCGCAAGCCTATCTCGTAATTAAAAAAATGCTCTAAATACTTTCACTGGACCGTAGACGTTTTCAGACCACGTAAAGCTTAATCGGTTCACGGTGGGTTCACGTTAACTTTTTTACCCTCTCATTCGTATGCAGATGCGTTTCACGTTCCACAAATAACTAATTGCGAATACATACCTACGTGCAAACTACGAATTACGTCAACGAAAACCGGCAGCGCAAAATGAGTTACTTTCAACGTTTTTCTTGTATTTTCCCAGCAATTATACAGTTTGTTATTTTATACCAGTATCGCTAAATAACCTGTTTTTACACGAGTTGTTAAAAACTTATGTTTTTTTTATTATTGGTTGTAAATCGGTTAAACCTCCTTAACGGACATACCGTTAACGAGGTTTAACCGATTTATTTTATATAGAAGAAAAATTTTGGATAATTTGTAGATTTACCATTACTTTTCACAATTTTTATTTTAGTTTTTAGTTAGCAAGGTAGTTGGTTTTTTTACTCAATGATAAGATACCCCTTGACTGCGATCTCACCTAATGGTTAGTGACCGTGCAGTCAGTCTGATAAGATGGTACCGGGCTAACTTGGAAGAAGTATGGCAGTGTCTTTGATAGTACGATGGTAACTAGCCATAGCCAAAAATCTCCCACCAAAAAAATTGCAAATTCCACAAATTGAACTTTAACCTTATGAAATTGAGAGCATAAATAACAACTGTGCCAATAAAATTTGAAGAGTTCCCTCGATTTCTCCAGGATCCCATCGTGACCCTGATCTGATGTCCAAGGGATCCCCTGGGAAGTATACCTACCCTTTTAAACAAAAGAAAAATTCTCCAAATCGGTCCAAGCGTCTTTGAGTAGGGAACATACATATAAAAGATTCGGACGAATTGAGAACCTCCTCCTTTTTTGAAGTAGGTTGAAATTGAAAAGATGGCGTTGCGTGAGCAAAGAATTATGTAGAAAACTCATCATATTATCATAGGTATTACAATTACGCAAACGGAAAACTTGCGAGCATTACAATAAATTACAACAAGTGGACATATTTTAAAACTACTTCATAATCTTGGCACATCTCTTCCTTATTATAGCAGTGGCATAGTTTATCGTTACAAATTATTCCCTGCCTCAGATACGTGGGAATTTAGGTCTTATGACCTGAGCGATAAAGGTGGCAATGTATGGGGTAACATTGCTACTGTTTAAAGGATTCGTAAGGGACGTGACGTAGAAGATGCCAGTTTATGCGGGGAAACATATTTTATTAAAATTTTCCATCTCCCCGGTTATGTTCCAACAGTGGCAAAGAATATTTGAATATCAGAGGGTTACTTATACGCTTTTAAAGAAAATAAAAAAAAGTTATAATAAAACTGTAACTGGACGATTTCTTTACTTTAAATATATTTTGCTTTTAATTGGAGGACGTTTTATTATCGATACTAAACCCAAAACAATGTTTTTTGAATTTTTTGGCTGTCTGTCTGTGCGCGCTTTACGTGAAAACTACTGAACGGATTTAAATTCAATTTGATTTAGTGGTAGCTGATGTTTCGGGTCAATATATAGGATAGTTTTTATCCTTAGAAACAATAAGGGTCCTACGGGATATGGGATAAAAGTTTTTGTACATTTTACTCCATGAGTAAAACCCATCTGTAATGTAACTATTGCTTGTAAGATAGCCGACAGTAGCCCAGGAGTCCGCTTTGTTACCGTCGCTGGTAATAAAATTGATACGATCGTGTGAGTGCGTTAATTGTAAGTGCACTATAATTTCACTCAAAAAAGGTTTTAAATAAAAATAGAGATGAAATGATGGTCCAATAGATGCTATGTAATTTTTCTCCTCTTTGTTGGGTTATGTAGGTACAAAATCGTTAAAATCGCCGTGTTTAAAGATAGTACCCATCTGTGAAGTAACTATTGCTTGTAAGCGAGTCGACTTCAGCACAGGAGTTAATGAGCCCGCTTTGTTACCGTCGCTGGTATTGATACGTTCGTGTGAGTGCGTCAATTGTTGGTGCACTATAATTTCACTCAAGAAAAGGTTTTAAGTAAAAACAGAGACGAAATGATGCTCCAATAGATGCTATGTAATTTTTCTCCTCTTTGTTGGGTTATGTAGGTACAAAACCATTAAAATCGCCGTGTTTAAAGATAGTACCCATCTGTGAAGTAACTATTGCTTGTAAGCGAGTCGACTTCAGCACAGGAGTTAATGAGCCCGCTTTGTTACCGTCGCTGGTATTGATACGTTCGTGTGAGTGCGTCAATTGTTGGTGCACTAAAATTTCACTCAAGAAAAGGTTTTAAGTAAAAACAGAGACGAAATGATGCTGCAATAGATGCTATGTAATTTTTCTTCTCTTTGTTGGCTTTAGGTAGATACTACAGCGTTAAAATCGCCGTGTTTAAAGATAGTACTCATCTGTGAAGTAACTATTGCTTGTAACACAGTCGACTTCAGCACAGGAGTTAATGAGCCCGCTTTGTTACCGTCGCTGGTATTGATACGTTCGTGTGAGTGCGTCAATTGTTGGTGCACTAAAATTTCACTCAAGAAAAGGTTTTAAGTAAAAATAGAGACGAAATGATGCTCCAATAGATACTATGTAATGTTTCTTCTCTTTGTTGAGTTTAAGTAGGTACAAAACCGTTAAAATCGTTGCGTTTAAAGATAGTACCCATCTGTGAAGTAACTATTGCTTGTAAGCGAGTCGACTTCAGCACAGGAGTTAATGAGCCCGCTTTGTTACCGTCGCTGGCTCAAACATTCGTGCCAGAGCGTTTGGTGGCGCGCCATAATTTTACTTAAGCTTATTACAGGAATTCCTAATTTGAATAGTAATACGACTTTAAATTATTTTAGTTTTAAAAATGAACTCAATTCTCAGAGCATGAAAATATTTTCTTGTTATATCTATGTTTAGGAGTCATATTACACCATCACACTAATCACACGAATCACACTGATATTATAAAGCCGAAAAATTGTATGTGTGTGTGTTACTCCTTCACTCCACAACGAATGAACCGATTTGGCTGAAATTTGAAATGGAGATATTTCATACCCAGGATTAACACATAGGCTACATTTTATCTCGGAAAATTAAAGAGCTCCCGCGGGAATTAAAAAATCTTAATCCACGCGGAAGAAGTTGAGAAACTCTTTGATTTTCCGGGATGAAAAGTAGCTAATGTCACTAACCAGGTCCTCAACTATACCCACGCAAAAAATCACACCAATCAGTAGCTCTGTTGCAGCGTTATTGAAGGACAAACCAACAAACAAACACGCTTTTGCATTTATAATATTAGTTAGGATTTGCGACATCGAAGACCAAAATTATTCAATTGATCTGTCTTCAGAGCTTCAGACCATCTATCTTAATTATTGTAAAAAATGTCAAAACCGTCAATTTTCATTTCTATCTTGCGAGCTTAGCTTTAAGAAAATAATTCGAAAAATCCTAATTGATACTGACGTTCATTTTGCCAGCTCAATGAAGATTATTTTTTAAAAAGCAAAGTGAAACGTTAAATTGAGATTGATAGGTAGTACGAAAATGATTTTACGTCATTATGTATGGTCGCGGACTGAAAATGTTTATCAGTTTTCAAAGTAGATTCTATATCACATTGCGTGCAGTAAGGTCTATAACGCCATAGAATATTGAAAGCATATCGACTGTCAGGCATAGACGTGCGCATGTAATTATGAATCTTAAGGTGGTAAACATTTTCTGTCCGCGATCGTACTTATAGATTTTAAACTGATTTTTGAGATCGTCATTTTTTAGGGTTCCATACCCAAAGGATGCCAATGGGACTCTATTACTGGGCCTCCCCTGTCCGTCTGTCCGTCTGTCTGTCAGCGGGCTATATGTCATGAGCCTTAATAGGTAGGTACTTGAAATTTTCCCAGAAAGTGTACCTATATCTAATGCCTCTGTAACAAGAAATAATAAAAATAAAGGGGGTATACAAAAAATGGGATTTTTTCGGCGTTTTTTGCTCGACCTTAACAATCGCTGTTACGATGGTACGGAATCCTTCGTGTGCCAATTCGCGCTTGGCCGGCTTTTTATTTTTCTATTGTAACTAGAAAAGGTACCTTTACTTAACCAGGTAAGGTTTTGCGACTTAGGACTTGCGATTTGGGACTGGAGTTAGGATTTTAAAAATGCTGCGGGAACCCTCTGTTTTTCTGGATAAAAAGTAGCCTATGTCGCTAAGTTGCCACCGCAATATTTTTTATAAAGAATATTAGCCAAGTGGAACTTGACTTATATTCTCCTCTCCCCTCCAAATAAGCGGAAAGCTTGTGCTAAGAGTGGGTACGACAACAATGCAACGGGTGGGCTCGAACCTGCGATCTTTCAGTTTTCAGTCCACACCTTTAACCGTTGGGCTATTGAGGCTATTGTTTATATTATTAATATAATTTGCAGATGCTAAAAAGCGGCGCGTGTGCTCTAAAAGCAATACAGCATCAAAAAGATTTTCTAAAGGAAATGTATTCACTTTGTACCTAGTACATAACATGTACTTATTCACTGTATTTAATACATTAGCTGTACAGAGTACAGGCAACCATAAACTTTATTAGGTATACCAAGTTTCTGTGGGTAGTTCTAAGTTTGCTGTCTAAATGGAAACTTGAAAACTAAAAGCGACTGAATTGAATAGAACCGAATATATCCATTAGCTAATTAAATTGCAGTCATACTAATTGAGTAATGGTGTACTACTGTATCTTTGTTAGGGCACATCCATACTACAAGCTGATATATTACTTAAATATTTTAAACGGATCACAATATTTTTTTTAAAAATGGCTGACGGCCGTGACTACCGCGTAGATTAACGTATTTCAGTGAAAACTCTTTGATTAGTCAAGATAAAGTAGCCATTTACTAATTAATTATTATTAAAATGTAATTAAAATGATCTGTCATCTAAATCTAAATATAAAAAAGGAAAAGGTGACTGACTGACTGATTGATCTATCAACTGGACAAACCACTGGACAGATCAGGCTAAAAGGCATCCTGATAGCTATTATAACGTAGACGTCCGCTAAGAAAGGATTTTGAAAAATTCAACCCCTAAGAGTTTAATTTTTCAAATAAGTACAACAAAAAAAAACATAGGGGTTTGAAAAATCGAACTTAATGTGAGTGAAGTTGCGGGGAAATGCTAGTCTAAATATATAAAAAGAAAGGATGACTGATTGACTGACTGACTGTCTGACAGATCTATCAACGCACAGCTCAAACCACTTGACGGATCGAGCTGAAAGGCATACAGATAGCTATTATGACGTAAGCATCCGCTAAGAAAGGATTTTTTTAAATATTTTTGAGGCACCACCAATTCTGTGCCGGCTTTATAGGAATTTTTTGGTCCGCCCCTTGAATAACCCCATGTTGTAGTTTAGTGGGAAGAGCGTCGCAGGATTTTGAAAAATTCAACCCCAAAAGGAATAAAATAGGGGTTTGAAAAATCGAACTTAACATGAGCGAAGCCGCGGGAAAAGGTCTTTAATCTATACTAATGTAATAAAGTGCAAGAGTTTGTTTGTTTGAACGCGCTAATCTCTGGAACTATCAATTAGATTTGAAAAATTCTATTTGTGTCTGATAGCCCAATTCTTGAGGAAGGTTATAGGCTATTCAACATCTCGTTACGGCTCTTAGAAGCAGAGCAAAAAGAAATAATAGCGCGGGCGAACAATGCGATGCGGTGTGTCGGTGGTCGAGGGCGGTCACCCGACGAGAACCGAACGTGAACCGAACCGAAGACTATTTATTAATCCGGGAGATCAAATTCAAATTCAAAATTTATTTATTTTCATGTAGGCTAACTTGTGGCTCTTATGACACGTCATAAATCTACCATCGGTTCGGAATGCAGATTCTGCTGAGAAGAGCCGGCAAGAAACTCAGCAGTTGCTCTTTTAAAAAAAAAAATTTTTTTTTCTTTTTTTTTTTTTAAAGTAAATCCACGCGGTCGCGAGCAACAGCTAGTAAATGGTATAAATGTAAAGTAGTTTGCAATATACCTGCCATGTCACAAAGTTGTCAACATCGAGAGGGTCTGAGCACACTGCAAGTCGGGCCCGTTATCCGCTAATGTACCAAGTTGGAGCCCCTCGTGATTAATGAGTGTCAGAACTAGTGGGTAACTGAAGCTGAGATAGCGTAGGTGACGCGAGGAAACGTTTACAAGTTTCGTTTTACTACGATGTTAATGTTAACTATGTCATGGTTAACTTTGTCATACACAATCCCGAACTCTAGCACGCATAATCGCTTAATCATTGAATTATAATCTTAATATAATAAAATTCTGACTGAATGACTGATTGATTTATTTATATTGAATACACACACATGAATATTGTTTTCTGTCTACTCGTCTTAACATGCATTGGATTGTATTTATTTGTATTTATATTGTATTGGACTTAGGAAACTTCATCGTGGAAGCACTGTATACATAGCATAGTTTCATTAACTATTGTAAAAATTATTTTTTTTTGAAAAGAGCAACCGCCGAGTTTCTTGCTGGCTCTTCTCGGCAGGAAAGGCATTCCGAACCAGTGGTAGATTCATTGACGATTCAAAAGTGCTTGTAAAAGTTTATTTATTTAATATATGATATTATTCAATGTAAAGTTTTTGCTTAGTTACTATCTAATATAGTTCTTGCAACTCTCGAGGGCGCGTGCCTTATGGTTGTGTGCGTTTCGTATCTGTATAAGTGTGAGCGAAAGCTTGCTCGCGCCTGAACGCTCCCACCTAGGCTCCTGACAAGCACGCACACTTACGCAAAATGCTGGCAGAATAACATATTATTTTATTTGTTTTGTATATTATCATGAAATTAGTTTTATCGCTTAAATAAAATAAGTGCTCAACAGCTCAGTAAATACTTTAATTAGTCATGGATTTGATATATAATTAATACTGAGTGTGTATGCTTAGATATGTTGAGAAGATTACGCCGAATTTTTCTGTACAGTTAAAAACACAAGTGAAAACTAATAAATAAAATTACTGTCGGCCTGTTAGTTATTATACCTATATTAATAAATATATAGCTCGGAGAACGTCACGAGGTCTCGAGGTACTCAAATGGCAACCCTTAAAGGTATACGATAGTGATGACTCTCTACGAAGTGGACGGAAGTGCTATTGCAACATGACGTCACGATTCAGTAGCTCCATACACTCTCCATACAAAATTTCGTTTAGAAAGAGACGGATATACATAGTTGCAGCAAAACAGCTTATAGTTTATTTGTTTTTTGACCGAATTATTTTCTATTTTGAACCGACTTCCAAAAAGGAGGAGGTTATCAATTCGGCCGGTATCTTTTTTTACAAATGTTTTTCTTACATTTTCGATTATATTAATGAATATACACATTTTGACAACATTCACATACAATTTTTTTTTATACATTATAGGCACATGCTTGACCCCTATCACACCTGATGGAAAGTGATGTCTATGGTGTAACGCGTTTGCCTAGAAAATGCCTATTCACTCTTATTTTAAAAAGAGCGTTCCAGACCCTAACTGTGCGGATCAGGAGTGAAGAATTAAAGCGCTTAGTGCGCTGAGATGGAATATCAACGACGTAGAGATGGAAGCTCTCCCCTACGTCTTGCACTGCGGTGGTAAAAAGGTGAAGGGGGGACAAGATCGAAGAGCTTCTGAGACACTCACCGTAATATATGCTATACTAGCTTTTGCCCCGCGACTTCGTCCGCGTGGAATTAGATTATGGGGTGGAATTTTCAAAAACTGTGACACACGTACTTTTTTTTTTAACTGAAAGCTCTAATACCAAGTTTGATGGAAACAGCTTGAAAAATGACGGACTTTCATATAAACTTCCAACCCCTATTTAAACCCCTTAGGGGTGGAATTTCCAATTATCCTTTCTTAGTGTGCGTCTACGTCATAAAAGGAACCAACTGTAAAAATTTCAAGTTTCTCACTTCAGTAGTTTAGGCTGTGCATTGATGTCTTAGTCAGTCAGTCAGTCAGTCAGTCAGGACTTTGAATTTTATATATATAGAAAACACCGACAAGCTTATGTAAGTTTTGTGTTTGATTGTATATATAACATGTACAATTTCATCAAAGATGCGTTTAAAGCGGCCGTCACACGCGATAAGCACGCGACGAAGCGTGCAGATTTTTGTACATCTTCAATTTGGGTAGACCCGCGGTCACTATGGTGCCGATTTCAATACATTTTGTAACCTTCTTCTTATTTATTTTCTCCTTTTTTCTCATTCGTTTATCTCAATCCAACGCCGACCCAATCCTAGGCACAGCTCACGGCATGTATGTGAGCTCAATCCATACCCCTAATCTGTTTCAGATTAGGGGTATGGATTGAAACACTGCCATATACCTTCCAAGTTAGCCCGCTACCGTCTTAAACTGCATCGTCGCTTACCATCAGGTAAAATCCGTTTTTCCAACTAACTATAATGTGGGTGTCTTTAATAATAATAATAATAATAAATTTATTTGCAAAATTGTGGGTAATAATAATAGATGATACATTGATTAAAATCCCTACACACACATTGATTTAAATCAAGAGTGAATAGGCATCTTCTAGGCAAGCGCGTATCATCTTAGGCTGCATCTTCACTTACCATCAGGTGAGATCGCAGTAAAGCGCTAGTCTATATATTTAAAAAAAAAAAATCTCAGTCAAGGACTATCTTGTCATCGAATAAAAAAAATGAAATAAATAATATCTTACTCTTTGTATTTCAGTTACTTAGTGAAACTTTATAATGGCATAATAGACTCAATAGCTCAATGGTTAAAGGTGCGGACTGAAAACTGAAAGGTCGCAGGTTCGAGCCCGATCCGTTGCACTATTGTCGTACCCATTCCCAGAGGGGAGAGGAGAATATAAGTCAAGCTCAGCTTGGCTAGCTGTTATAGCTGTAATATTCTTTGCTAGCTGTTGCCTGCGACTTCGTCCGCGTCAATTTCTGTTATTAAGAAGTTTTTAAAAGAATATATTTTAAATATGGATAATTTTCCCCGTTTTTGCAACATTTTTCACTGATGCTTCGCTCCTATTGGTCGCAGCGTGATGTTATATAGCCTAAAGCCTTCCTCGATAAATGGACTATCCTGCTCAAGAACAATTTTTCACTTCGAACCAGTAGTTCCTAAGTCCAAATAAACAAACTCTTCAGCTTTATAATATTAAGTATACATAAAAATAAAAATAAAATAAATATGCTGCCGAAAAGTAAATCGGAAAGGTTTTGACGAGGAGTCATTATGAGCGCACCTTTACCCGAGTCACACAGAACAATGCGATTCAAAAAATAAAAAGCACTGCAATCTGTGTTCCGGACCGTAACACGCGGCCCTTGATGTAAATTACACAGGCGATGGCGGGTTCCGAAAACTGCATAATAACGCGGAATTAGGGTTCCGTAGCGCAAGTGCCTTTGTCAGTGCGGTAAAAACGCCCGTTAAACAACTTGTGTACCATTTAAGACATTTTTAAAGAAAAATAGCTCATACCTACTCACCTATATCAGGCCAGACGCTCCCCGGCCTTTGGGTACAAAGCTACAGGTAGGTCCTGGATGTAATCGCGTCCCGAATAATTTAATAGATATTTTTTTAAATGTCTAGTCATCGAATTAAAAAAAAAAATGTACGGAACATTCATTTTAATATATTTTTAATATGATTAATTACTTATTTTAAATACATGCAAATTAGGCAAACGCGATAACAGCTATAAAAACATACCTAAAAAACATTATGATTTTCAAGGAACTACATCATTTCTTTGAAATTATAAAATTTATACGAGTATATTTATCTAGATTAATTACATCACAGTTATTTTTTATGCGTTTTCAAATTCCAATTAGGTATAATTAGCGATTAAACAAATGGTGAGTTGATACCGTTTATAAGCATTTCATTTATTTAATCTTTATATTTAACAATTTTTTCTTTTCTTTTTATAAATAAACCTACACGATGAATTATAACAAAAACGAATTATGTTAAACTTAACAAAAAATATAACAAATATTATGCCATAGGAGGTTCTCAATTCGTCGGAATCTTTTTTTTTAATGTATGTTCCCCGATTACTCGTAGACTCCTGGACCGATTTCAAAAATTATTTTTTGTTTGAAAGGGTATACCTACTTCCCAGGTAGTCCCATTATCATCAGGTCAGGTTCCCTCTATTTCTCCAGGATCCCATCATCAGATCTTGACCTGATAACAATGGGACCACCTGAGAAGTATACCCTTTAAAAAAAAAAAGAATTTTCCAAATCCGTTCAGGCGTCTTCGAGTAATCGGGGAACATACATAAAAAAAAATTAAAAAAGACGTGTGTCACTCGGGGACTGCCGCGCTAAAGCTATTGCATAGCATTTTTTATCAACGCCATCTAGCGGTGAGAGGAGTCCGTGTCCGTGGGGTGTCAGGTTATTTTCGTTACGGAATTTCTGGATTCGGTCTCCACGATCAAGACCCGCGATAGAAGCTATGCAATAGCTTAAAAAAAAGATTCCGACGAATTGAGAAACTCCTCCTTTTTTTGGAAGTCGGGTAAAAATGGTTTATTACCGCGTCAATCCTAAGCTCCTAAGCGTTCTAGTACGATGTTCAGAGCAAAGTTCGCATTTAAAAGGTCCCTGACACCATGTTAGAGGATAACTGAGTGCGAAACATTAAAATACTATTAAGCTTCCAAATGTGGAATACAAAAATGATCACACTCCTACGTTTATACACATTACAAAGGCACGAAACATTATATTACACAGGTCTGAAAAAAAGAGTATTTAGTATTACAAAACGTGTAAAGTAATTTTTGTAGTGAAATATTGCAGTCGCGTGACGGACCGGCTCTAAATAATAGATTAGCGAGCGCAGAAAACGGTTCAGGTCAAAGAGTAAAGTATGGGTTTAAACACATGGGTAAAAGCGTTTTTTTTTTTCGATGACAATATAGCCCTTGATTGCCATCTCACCTGATGGTAAGTGACGATGTAGTCTTAAATAATAATTTAATGCACTTTTATACTTACCCAAAAATGGGAATATTTTAAGATGGTATTTTTTTAATTAGCCAAGCCGAAGTTGACTAATATTCTGTTATCCCTTCCAAATAAGCGGAAAGCTTGTGTTAGGAGTAGGTACGACAATAGTGCAACGGGTGGGATTCGAACCTGCGACCTTTCAGTTTTCAGTTCGCACCTTTAACCGTTGGGCTATTGAGACTTTATTAGGTATTAGTCTTGAGTTACACTCGATTTTTCAACCCCCTATTTTATCGCCTTAGAAGTTGAATTTTCAAAAATCCTTTCTTAGCGGATGCCTACGTCATTATAGCTGTCTGTATACCCAGCCCGATCCGTCCAATGTTTTGAACTTTGAGTTGAGAAATTAGTCAGTCAGTTAGTTGTCTTTTTTGTATATTTAGATAAATAGATAGATAGATACAAATAAATGACGTCAGTACTGTCTGTGATTTTAATAGTAATATTAATATAATCTAGTAATATTATAAATGCGAAAGTTTGGATGGATGCATGGATGTTTGTTACTCAATCACGCTGCAACGACTGAACCCTTACTTTTTATCCCGGAAAATAAGAGAGTTCCCGCGGGACTTCAAAAAACCTCAATCCACGCGTACGAAGTCGCGGGTATATCAGCTAGTGACGTTAAATATCAAAGATGTGAAAACATTTTTACCTACAATGTGCATCTGCTGAAATAATCTATGCGTCGTGCTCAATACCACCGTTTCTATGCAAACATACAAAAGCCTGTGCATTTGTAAGAAAAAAAGCGCTATTTGAACTTTATGCATATGCGGGTGCACGCTCGAATATTATAATTCTCCCTTACATGTCAAGCGGATGTGCGCAGCGCGGGGGGGGGTTTAGCCTCGTTGAAGGTTCAGCTTAAGCCGGATTCACACTGCGAAATTAGTCGCATGAAATTAGTTTCAACAATTTCACGTGTAATCATCTAATTTAATCATGAGGGTTCCGTACCATCGTAACAGCGATTGTTAAGGCCGAGCGAAAACACCGAAAAAATCACGTTTCTTGTACGGGGACTCCCCTTTATTTTTTATTTTATTGTTATTATTTGTTGTTATAGCGACAACAGTATTCTGTCAAAATTTCAAATGTCTACGTATTATGGTTCATGAGATACAGCCTGTTGACAGACAGACGGACGGACAGCGGAGGTTTAGTAACAGGGTTCCGTTGGTACTTTATGGGTACGGAACCCTAAAAAACTAATTAATAAAAAACTTAAATAAATGCTTTTTTTTCTTTCTTTCTAATTCCACGCGGGCAAAAGCTACTTCCTACTTATCCTACTAATAATATTATAAATGTGAAAGTGTGGATGTTTGGATGTTTGGATGTTTGTTACTCAATCACGCCGCAACGACTGAACCGATTTGGTTGAAATTTGGCACAGAGTTCGATTATAGACTGGAATAGCACAAAGGCTACTTTTTATCCCGGAAAATAAGAGAGTTCCCGCGGGAATCCAAAGAAACCTCAATCCACGCGAACGAAGTCGCGGGCACCAACTAGTATGCAATAAATGACATCACTCACAGAGATGTCAAGCTTTCGTTATTGTAATTTGCTAATTGAAACAAATATTAATTGCGGCGTACTTATTCGCGCACTTCCACGTTGCGATGTCCGACGAACTCAAGTCCCTGTGGGAAAATAAATTGCACTTGCTGGGCGTGGCGCTGCATTATCATCCTTCATATTATACTAATTTTATTGCTCGAGATTAGGATTTATGATGCTTCAGCGATGGCGTGTTGGCTGGCGAATTAATGTGAAGTCGCTTTTACATTTTTATACTCATACATTAGAATAGAGGAAGGACAGTTATTGGACTGTAAATAAGATAAAGAAATTAATCGTAAGTTGAAGTTTAAGTTAAAATTATATTACTTTTTAGCTCACAGGCTAGATGGCTCCTTACTTCCTTACTTTAATATTATAAATGCGAAAGTGTGTTTGTCTGTTGGTTTGTCCTTCAATCACGCCGCAAAAAAGTAGCGGATCGACGTGATCTTTTACATGGGTAGAGTTTTGGACCGGGAGAGTGACATAGGCTACTGTTTATCCCGAAAAATTAAACAGTTCTCGGGGAAATCAAAAACCTTAATCCGAGCGGACGAAGTCGCGGGCGTGATCTAGTGTACAATATAATTTTGTCTTGAAACAACCTCATATCAAGTAGTTGATTGATATCGAGCCTGCATTTTCTGGTAGGTACTTATCTCTTTTTTCCCCTCATCTATCTGTAAAAGTAACTAATAAACCTCGAGAAAAAAGAGAGAAAAGAGCTTCGTCATAAGTTTTTTATAATAACTGTATCCCAAGTAAAAGTCATGCTTTTTTAAATAATACTAGCATCTTAAATTCCACCAGAGGAAATCACACCGCGCTGGTTTCTAGAAGGAAATGCAGCGATAATCTTAAAAAACGCTCAAAGAATGCCTTAACGCTATACTTAGAAAATAACCTCATCAAAAATATATAAAAAAAAGCGTAATTATCGCTTAAAAGTAACGACTTCATTTCCCAACGCAACGTTGTCCGCCATTTTTTTGTTGAAGGCGCTTAAAAAAGCGCGACATTATACTCCGTGTCACTGCACTGTTTTCTATTTGACGGCACGCTTAAAGTTTCGTATTGTTGAAGCTGTCAAAGATGACATTAGAAATGACATCTGAAGTTGATCCTGAAATTCTTGAGCCACTTCTTCAGAAATGAAGAGTTCGCTCGAAGGGGAGCTACATAGGTATTGTAACATTTTTTCTTTTGAAAAGAGCAACTACTGAGTTTCTTGCGCTAGGGAAAGCAGTGTGACGATTCTCTAAAAGTGAGTTTCTTGTCGGCTCTTCTCAACAGAATCAGCATTCCGAACCGGTGGTAGATTCTCGACTCGAGAAATAATTTTGAGTTTGAGTTGGATTAGCATTTGGTGATACATTGTCAGGTGAACAGCAACTAGAGGTCGTTCACCCAAATGATGGAAAGATTCTTAGTTAAAGCGTTGACCCAGACAATTACTGTGATGGAATGCCCCGATTAGGCTGGGCGAATTTAACACGAATTTGTTAAGAATATTTGACAAACTTCACCTAACTGTTCACTAATTCTACAAGAATAATATTTGTCAAACAAGAAACTGTATACTGGCCGGAGTATAGCCTGTATAGCGTCAAGGAAATGTCGTTTTCACATGAATGGATCAAATGAGGTGGTAACTGCAACGAAACGGGCGCGGAACGGGACGCCGGCGTGAAACAATAGAGCTTTATGTGCCCAATTAAACTTAACGGCTAGGAAATTAAGTCGGTATCGCGGGACGAGCGTCCGCCATTTTCTTTTTGCAGCGTCCGTTCGCGCGCTTTTCAACGTCAATTGACTTTTTACGCTCCCGGAGTTTATTAAAACTAGTCCCTCTAGCGGTCTCATCGTTCTATTTAAAATCGCCGCTTTGTATTATTCGATTTCATTATGAGGCTTTTTTTCAATTCAATTTCTTTATTGCGAATTTGGGTAATATACAGGTGTTACAAGTAAAAATAAATGGACACCCAAACTCCGCTTAAATACAGCATGCATTAAATTTTTAAAAAGTTTGACCGCGGTATTTACTTGATTGGAATATTCAAACGAAATAGTAGATTAACTAAAGCTTGTCCAGAAAAGGGTAGCTGCGTATTTGCACTATCTGTCGCTGAAAGTCATTGTAAATCATCCTGCTAGTACAGGGTAGTACAACCTTAAATTTAAACCAAACCATTTTCGGTCAATAATGCTGAAATCTATAGACATCACTCTCACTCTGCTCAGACTCAAGACAGAGTTAAAACGAGACAGATTTATGTCAGAGCATATTTGTGTCTCGTTTTAACTCTATCTTAAGTCTAAGCTAAGTCGGCTCTATAGATCTCAACATAAGTTTGGCATCGGAGTCTGACTGATTTCTGTTAGTTTTTCATTCATTCATTCAAAGTTCCGGTTCCGTATGCTTTAAAACCGGTTTAAAGAGTAAAACCTCTTTTCATTATTTACGATAAAATATAAATAGAGTAGGTATCGATTTTATAATATGAGAATGCTATTATGGTTTCGAATAATCAAACTATTGGTTATGCAGAAATAAATTGTTTGACTCTCTTTGTATAATTGTAGACATAAGCTTCAGTTTACATTCAGACATTTCCAGATCTTGCTTGTAATTTCAATCGTAAATCCGAACACAAACACAAAACACACCACTAATTTGCCCACCAGACCTTGAGTGTACGTAAATAATGTACACGTGTCCGCGGCTTAGTAATCATACAGTTCAGAAAGAACCAGCCATTCACCAGTCTAATGAGAAGCAGTAGGTAAAGCAACCTATACTGGATACTGATATAATCTCAATATCAAACAAATTATCATAAAAATGACTTAGAGCTCAGACCCATTACGTCAATTAAGTGAGTTTTGATTAATGGGTTAACACCAACAATCTCTACAGAGTCATGCATATCCTTTCACAATTTTTCCTCCATAAAATAGGCATGATATGATAGTCGCATGAAATATACCATTGTTTTTTTTTCTTGACAAATAAGCGCTTTCACTTAACGAGTGCTTAGTAGATTCCTGTAGATTCAGTCAAATCGAAGCGCAACTGTGTCAGTCTAAAATTGTGAATTCCGTACTCCGCTTTGCCAGAGAGACCATGTTATCAGTAACCTATAGTTCGTTTTTTTTTATTTAATGTATGCTTTGATGAAATAAAATTAACTGCGGAAAATGACGTCTGTTTAGGTTTAGTACTTTAGGTTAACTCGATGTATGTTCATTGTTCACACTTGACTTGACGAATAGTAACACTCCGCTAATGTTTCCGCTAAATAGCGGACACAATGCCACTGTCTAGCATAAATTGTATATTAATTTTTAGTAGGCTACCCACAACATAGTCTTCTTTTTTGAGAACGCCCTGGTCTTGCTCTGCGCAATTAACTTTGTTACCCAACTGTACGGTACTTACGCTGTGACGTATCTGTATGTGCAGTCAAGGTCGAGCCTTGCACTTTTAGTGATAATGCGTGTTAATTGTGCTATAACGATCCACTCTTCATCGTGCACTTCACGCTTTTAATTTTTTTTTAAATATATTTTCTACTAAATGCCTTTCGTAGTAGAGCATTATATTTTAGTACTAAACGATGCCAGCGACTTCTCGAGGTTTTTTAATTCCCACGGGAACTTTTCAATTTTCAGGGATAAAATGTAGCCTATGTGTTACATACACATACAAACTTTCGCCTTTAAAATATTAGTGGGATTTTAATTTTCTGAAAGTATTTCAGCCCTCCCAAAGTAGTATCCTTACTTGGTTGCTCCTCACTTGGTTGCTCTTTACTCGGTTGCTCCTTACTTGTTTGGTTGGTAGATTAGCTTGTCAAAAGAAAGATACCGGCCTAATTCATAACCTCCTCCTTTTTGGAAGTCGGTTAAAAAGTGCCACAAGTTGGCCTATATGAAATAAATAATTTTGAATTTGAGTTTGAAAACCAAATTAATCCTACTAATATTATACTAAATGAGTTTTTATTTATTGGTTTGTCCTTCAACCAACATAGAGCGACATAGTATAGTTTTTAAAAATCCTATTTATTTTTCTGTGATAAAGAGTAGGTAGCCTATGTTACTCCCTACATCCTCAACTAT
This sequence comes from Hipparchia sbordonii, assembly GCA_038048805.1. Taxonomy (NCBI): domain Eukaryota; kingdom Metazoa; phylum Arthropoda; class Insecta; order Lepidoptera; family Nymphalidae; genus Hipparchia; species Hipparchia sbordonii. The sequence continues at coordinate 1,224,166 of CM076113.1, forward strand.
ACCCATACAAGAATCACGTTAATTCCTTTGTGGCGGGATGATTGAAGGACTAACCAGCGAACAAACATACTTTCGTATGTATAAGCCTCAATAGCCCAACGGTTAAAGGTACGGACTGAAAACTGAAAGGTCGCAGATTCGAGCCCCGCTCGTTGCACTATTGTCGTGCCCACTCCTAGCATAAGCTTTCCGATTATTTGGAGAGGGGAATATAAGTCAAGTTCAGTTTAGCTAATATTCTTTAAAAAAAAAAGTACGAACATTGAACAGCTATTTAATGAGGATCAGCCCTTAAGTACAGTTGAGTTGTGGGCATGACTGTTGTAGGTGTGAAAGATTGATCTTTTCGCAGATTTTATGACAAAGCGTCTGGGCTAAGGCGACTGGCCTTAGCCGAGTCAGGGCCGTGATACTTCAGTGTGTTGCACTCTACGCTGCTCCAAGGCAAAAGCGACAGCGTTTTTTAAATATTTTCAGCGAGCAAATGAGCAGGCGGGTCACCTGATATTAAGTGATTACCACCACCCATGAACATTTGTAGCACCAATGCTTTGCCGGCTTTTCAGGAATTTGTTGGTCTGCCCCTTGAATAACCCCATGTTGTAATTATTTACGAAAATTATTAAAATTGTTTTGTTAGTTTTAAGGGTTCCGTATCCAAACACGAACATCAGAACACAAAACTTGTACGTACATAGCGCTACGATTAGGGTTGCCAGATTATTTTTTAGCCTATAAGGGACAAATGGTTAAATAGGCAAAAAATACGGGATTTTAGTTTTTTACCCGGGACTAAAACAAACAAAAACAAAATTATTCAGTGTCTTTTTTTTTGACATTTTTGCGAGGATCGAGTCAGTTTAAACATATTTTTATTCGTTTTAACATATCTGCAAAAAACAATACAATTATAAACGGTCATCAACTCGCTTTTTTTACGAATGTTGCGTGTGTGAATACTTGGATCGATTTCATAATGTAAAACGAAGTACGTTCAAATACGGGACAGAGTCAGTCCCGCCGGGACATTTTGAACTATGCCTAAAATACGGGATGTCCCGGGAAATACGGGACGTCTGGCAACGCTAGCTACGATGTCGTTATCGAATTATTCACTAAATCGAATCAACAAACGAGTAACAAAAAAGTATAGTTATACTTATTTGTTACCTACTCACTTGAATACAGGCTTTCAAATTAAAAATTAATTACTTAAAAAGTTTTATCGAGTAGATAGCGTTCCGATCGTAGGCACAATTTCTATAGATTTTACTCATAGTTTTTTGAGAAATACAAATTTTAGGTTTTACAAAAAAAATCTGCCAAACTTCGCAAGCTTTTTAATTGACAGAGGAATCTGCCGATAAAAAAATCACGTGATTCGTTCCAGAAATCCCGGAGAAATCGGTAGACATGCCTACTTAGAAACAAAAAGGATATCGGCCGAATTGACAACCTCCTCGTTTTTGAAAGTCGGTTAACTCGCTACCTCTTATAACATGGCTCGCACACACCAACGTGATAATTTTGGACAACAACCGAAGGTGAGAGTGGCATATTTATAAACACGCCGCGTCGCACGCCTTGCTGCACTTCCTGCAGTGTATGTCGCCCGTAACTGCTAAATATAATATGAGAGCTGCTTGCACTGGCACGGGGAACCTTGAACTTGCCTATCACATTTTACTAAATGTAAGTCAAAGAAAAAAGACGTGTGGCACTCGGGGACCGCCGCGGTAAAACTATTGCATAGCATTTTTTATCAACGCCATCTAGCGGCTCACCGTAGAGGAGTCCTGTGTCAGGTTATTTTCGTTACGGAATTTCTGGATTCGGTCTCCACGCTGGCCCGCGATAGAAACTATGCAATAGCTTAAAAATCATTCTTCTTCCTCTTGTATTTCAACTATCAATGTTCGCGACTTCATCCGCGTGGATTTAGTTTCCAAAATCCCGCGGGAAGAAATCACGTCAATCCGTAGCTCTGTTTCAGCGTTATTGAAGGTCAAACCAACAAACAAACACACATTCAACTTTCAAGTGTGATCATTTTTATGTAAATTATCATCAAACTGTTTGATACATCGAAAACTATTTCACAATGTTCTACAACAAATTTTTCCATTCACTTATACAATTAGGTATGTCAACTGACTTAATCAACAGACTTTACCTCCATAGCACCGGGAGACATCTAGCGGAAAATCGTGGGCGTAATCTTGCGTCTATATGCTAACCTATATGGTGAGGCTCGGTTAGGTATAATATAATATAATTGCTAAAAATAATATGAGAGCTGCTTGCACTAACACTGGGGACCTTGAACTTGCCTATCACAATATTTTACAAGTCAAAGAAAAATTCTTTTCCTCTTCTACTTCAATAACTAGCTGATGCTCGCGATTTATCCGCGTTTATTTAATTTTTAAAAATCCCGTAGGAACTTTTCGATTCGATGACAAGATAGTCCTTGAATGCGATCTCGCCCGATGGTAAGTGTCGATGCAGTCTAAGCTGGTAGCGGGCTAACTTCGAAGGGGTATATGTTAGTGTAGATTCAACCCATACCTCTAATCGATTTCTACACGCCATTGTGCCGGAATGCTAAATCGCTTGGCGACTCGTTTTTGACGGTGTGGGGAGAAGAGTCGGCAAGAAACACAACAGTTGCTCTTTTCAAAACAAAAATGCTTATCTATCTTGTGGACAGCTGAAGCAAAGCAGATTGATTTTTATTATGAACCTAAAATGATTTTATTTGATTCTCAATTTTCTCGAACTCAATACGCAATAGAAATAATAGCTTCACCATCGTCTGGAAATCCATAATTTCTATTCGCACGAAACCCTTTGAATGCGTTTTAGCAATCTAGACTATATGTCTTTGAAACCTGAGAACCTTTGAGCCGTTGTCGGATCGGCAACGGCCATCAGTAAAGCCTTTGTCAAACACACGGCGAACCGAACACGAACCGAATACCTATACGTGGCGAAAGCGAACCAAGGCGAAGATATCAAACTAGGCGCGAACACAAGGCGAACCGAACGCGTGGCGAGGAAAAGGCGAGGCGGAGGCGTCACGCAATACTAAGACGCCATATTTCCATATTTCTGCCTGTTTCAATGCATTATGACGTATACATATTATACAGTATAGTCCGTTTATTAATACATTCAATAAACTCGGTGTCCATCTCGTCTATGTGTCGAATAATTTGTAAATAAACACAACTGGCACGCTTCGCTTTCGCGTCGCGACTCGCATTCGCTTTTGGTCAGACGTGGTTCGCTTCGCCTTTTCGCCTGTGGTTTATATGCGCGTGGTTTGCCGCGGAAAACTCCGCTTCGCTTTCGTATTTCTATGTGACTAGATTCAAACAACAGCGTACATTACAAAATATCCTCCTCGCCACGCGTTCAGTTCGCCGTGTGTTTGACAAAGGCTTTAGCGAAGTCCGTCTCATTTTCCAATCCCCTAACGCTCGTAACATCTTTATCTAGCGTGTGGGGAGGATGTGCTATTTCTACGCCAAGTTCAGTTCAGGTCAATTAGATCAACGACAAGCGCAGGTGTGTGTGTGTGTGTGTGTGTGTGTGTGTGTGTGTGTGTGTGTGTGTGTGTGTGTGTGTGTGTGTGTGTGTGTGTGTGTGTGTGTGTGTGTGTGTGTGTGTGTGTGTGTGTGTGTGTGTGTGTGTGTGATCTCACATGTGGTGGCCTGAGAGAAGACCTGCACTCAATAGAGAACCATTTATGGGTTGATGACAAATATGATACAGGGTAAGGCCGTAAAATTGGCCTCATGTGACATAAAAGTAACTTAAAAGTGTGTGGCTGGATAACTTAAAAGTAACATAAAAGTTTTGTAAAGGGACGTCTCCAATATAAGAAAAAACTCCTTTTTGCACAATCATTTATTTATAGCTGTTTAGAAAAGAAATAATAGTTACTTATTTTGAATTTACGAAATCACTTACACATTATATTATATACGATAACTAATTTACAGTTCAAAATAAGTTTCATTAAAATCATCTTTTAATAGGTATTCGTTTTTTTATTATCTTCTTCGTTCAATTCTATAGTTTTCACAATTGACAAAGAAGGAACAGTATCCGTGTCCATTTTCTTCGGGGTAGTGAATCTCAGTGAGGGTTTTTTTATAGTTTTAAGATCAAAAAGAAAAACAGGATCAAAAGGATCAATGGGATCAAAAGGATCAACGGGATAAAATTTTAATATGTACTCGGACAAAGTCGGGCGGGCCGCTAGTAGTATTCATAATTATTAAAGATTTTTTAAATTAACTTCATTCAATGCACGTAACTTTTTATTTACCTAATTGATAATTATAAGTTTAATTATTTTTTAAAGTTTCTATATGAATAAGGCCTTACATCACTTTTATGTTACGTTACTTAAAAATGTGATATAAATGTCACATAAAAGCTAACCTCTCGTCAAAACATTTTCACTTTAACGGTTAAACGACAAGAATAAAAGCACGTACACAGCCTCTAGCTATTCCTCAAACATTAGATTCATCAAAATAATAAGTCTCCTATAATAAATGAATACAGTTTTACCTTTATTCAGATGGAATCAATTTATAACTAACAAAAATGACTCAATTCCACTCGAAAACAAAAGCTCACTGCTATAAACATGGCCGATGAGTGAAAAAACGTAGCATAGACAAGTAGACTATGGTGTTGCCATATTAAACAAATGAATTCTGCTGCTCAAATGCTAAGTTTTAGTAAAAAATATCGTAACATAAAATACGTGACTTAAAAGTATCAGTATCCGTGGACACGATGTTAATGTACCAGAATTTTATGATTTGATTATTATCTAATCCTGCCTGATACTGTAATTTGTAGAATAGGTATTAATTTATTCATAAGAACTTTAAAATGGTCAAATACAAATACAGCAAAAATTCAAAATTGATACATATGGCCCCAGGGCGAGTGTGGGACATTTTATTTTGTATTGAAAATATTGTGATCACATATTATTTTTATGAAAAATAATTAATTATAATATGTTTTGAGAATGTTTGTATAAATAACCTATTAGAAAAACTATTATACAAAGCTAAGAAAAAAGAATTTTATAGGTAATATATAAGATTTTATTTTATTACTTACCGGACGCTGGAGCTAATATAAAATAATCCATTTTTATCGGCCTTACCCTACAATGTATCTAATAATACTAATATTTTCTATCCATATACCTACGTAATAATATTGGTCAGTACTCGTATTGTCAACTTTTGGCAGGTCTTACCTAAAGTTCTGCTAACTAACATCCCAAACACAACATTAATGTAACGTTAATTCCTCGAATGGCGCGAGTGTCGTATTTATAAACATGTCACGCCATGTTCGTCTTATTGCACTTCCTTCTACATCTCTTGCGCTTGCTCATAACGTCTAAATATACGATGCGATGATTTGGCTTGCCTTGAACTGTACTATTAAGCTCCGAAACAGACTTCCCGCGACGACAGTTTGATCGTGTGTAGGCTTTTTATTAAGTAGCTGTAGATTAATAAGTAAACAATCCTTACTAATGTTATAGATGTGTAAATATGAGAAAGGAAAACATCGTGTAGCCACAGCCTCAAGTTAATGGGGATTTTTAAATGAAATTAACTCCACTAGTTAATCACACCTCGTATATTTTACATTCTTAAAATTATAATTGTTGCACACCGTGAACAACCCGCCCGTTCGCCATCTTCTTACGCAGTCCATGCCCACAATCATGGATGTATCTTATAATTACATTATATATTTTTAAATAATTAATTTACGTTATTATAAATTCTATAATTATTGACAGATTATTTATAAGGAATACTTAAACTCACAAGGTGAAAAATAGTAATCATACAATAATAAAGATCTATAATTGACCTCTTATAATAAGTGGGCTTACAATCGTGAACAAACCTGCTCGCCTGATGGTTCTATGGATGGTGTGTGCAATCTGCCAATTTGTATGGGGTGGTGGTGGACTAACTTTTCTCTAAGAGGAAACCTGCGCTTTGTGCGCTACGGATCGACGTTAGTTTTTTGCATGATAATTTTTTTAAGAGGGTGACATACGTTTTTTATCAAACCCAAGATTAAAAAAAACCCAAGTCCACGTTGCGAGCAAAAACTAAAATTTGTTTTATAAAGGCCAACCTGTGCCTCTTATAACAAGTCATGACTCTACCACCGGTTCGGAAAGCAGATTCTGCTGAGAAAATCCAACAAGAAACTCATTTTTAGAGAAACTTCACGCTGCTTTCCCTAGCGTAGAAATCAACAAGAAGGAAAGAAAGAAAGAAAGTAAACTATTTTATTTGATCAATACAATTCTTAAAGAACTAGAATAAAAACGACGTGTGGCACTCGGGGACTGCCACGGTAAAGCTATTGCATAGCATTTTTTATCAACGCCATTTAGCGGTGAGAGGAGTCCCGTGTCAGGTTATTTTCGTTACGGAATTTCTGGATTCGGTCTCCACGCTCAAGGCCCGTAATAGAAGCTATGCAATAGCTTAAAAATAGATAATCGCATTTGATCAAATAAGGTCCCCACTCAGCATCATGCAGCATGCTGCAGCAAACTGCAGCGCTGGTTTTCAATGGGAACCTTATGCGAGTTCAGCAACGGTAAAACAAATGTATTATTTTATTCTCTTTGTTAAAAAAACTGTTATTTTTATTCATTATTTTATTTATTTGTATTCATCCTTTTAAAACCGCTCTGTCTATAGGAGAAATTATTACTTGTGCGTACGTGATCACTGATCACTGCCACAGCGAATTGCTTGTTCTTTCAATTTGGCCGCTTGCCATACTATTTGATGATTAGTTTACAATACCTCATATAGACAAGTAATAAATATTTATGAACATTGATTTATAAAACTTACAGCATTTGTAATATAGGTACATTTGAAATAGAAAATAATTTATGATGACATGAATTAAGAAAACAATCATTTATTATATTTTGTACCTTCCTTCCTACATGTGAACTAATGAATATCTATTCTATTTTTTATATAACTTTTTTCTACGATATCCACCAAGTTGGATTTTTCATGACATGATTTTGGCAGGACATGAACATTGAGCCAAAGACGGCTCTAGCCCATGTAGCGCCCGTGTGTAATCAATATCTTGGCGCCCTCTAGTAGACGCGCGGCCAAAATGGAATACTTACAATACAAGAATACCATTTGATTTACATTTATATTTTCACCAGTGAAAGAAAATTCAGGTGCAAAATGTGCTATTTTAAATGATGTCAGGAAGCAAGCAAGCGCGGCTCGGCGCGGCGCCCCTACAACCCTGCGCCCGTGTGCATTGCATACCCTGCACCACAGGTAAAGCCGGCACTGCATTGAGCAGTTCCTGCGAAATGCCGCCTCCGCGTATTATGAGGTAACTGTAGATCCGTGTTGGGATGCGAGACATGTATGCCGTATGCAAAAACACTGGTTTCCCCGCCGACCGCCGCGCGCCGCCGCCGCCAGACCGCAAGCTTCCCTTATCGCCCATTGTCCGCGGCCCAAGGCCTGGCGCTGTGCGGTCTGGTCGACTGCGGAGAACGTGAACGTAAGTTTCCGTAACCGAAGATTATACTATTATGAGCGGAGACCAATATTTTTATTAAAAATGACATTGATTACACAAAGTATAGAAATCCAACATCTAACACAAATAATTAAGCAGATGGCCATTATTCAACAATTTAATATTTAAAACAAACACAAGTAGGTATATGAATGGCGTGACGACTCGAAGCAGAATGAAAATAACAACACTATCACGAATCACTATTGTCGAATATCGAATCACGAATGAAGAATGACGACTGAACTAATTCACAGCTGTGCTTCTCCTTTTTATTAGGTACCGAACGAGGGGGAAAGGAACCGCCCAACGAACAATGTTACCAACGTTATAAGACTACCGTCACTAAAAGTTATAAGGATACAGATGACGCTTTAAATAATAACCACTTCAATCTTAACATCATGACATCAATTTCTTAAAATTCTACTTTCCTCTTACACTATAATAATATTATTGAGGACTTGGAGAGTGACATGGGCTAGGTCTACCTAATAACTCGAAAAAAAAACAGAATTTCAAATTTTTGGTATTATGTGCCAGCACTACGCCAGTAAAACAAAGTTCTATTTTCAAATTTTATTTTGTCTGGTGGGAGGCTTTGGCCGTGGCTAGTTACCACCCTACCGTCAAAGACGTGCCGCCAAGTGATTTAGCGTTCCGGCACGATAGCGTGTAGAAACTGATTAGGGGTACATATGGGTTGAATGTCAATTCAACTGCTATACCCCTTCCAAGTTAGCCCGCTACGTAAAGTTGTTAGACTTTTTGCAAGTAAAAAGTCTAACAACTTTACTCTTAATGCATTAAGAATAAATTTATTACAATGCCATAATATTATCAAGATAGACAAGTTGCCAAATTCCGCGCGCGTTTTCCACTCTGCCAATTCTGTAACAGTAGAATTAGTAGAACAGTAGTACATAATATAGAAATACGTATATTATTTTACCTACCATAATATTTGTACGCCGCTACGGGTAATGTGTTGAACTTTTAATAGGAATTATCATCTTTTATAACACACATCATGCAAATAAAGAATTTCTAGTTCTACTAGGTAAAGAACATCTGCTCGGATAAAACGACACGGAATTCCACACTATTTCCCATATTTTTTTTATTTTTTTTTTTATTGAAGTGTTAACCTACACTTAAAGAAATAACCTAATAGATTTATAAATACATACAAAAATTCCGAGGCCGGCGGGATTCGAACCCACGTCTCTCTGGGAATCGCGCCCGAGTGTGTTAACCGCTACACCACGGCCGAACCATACGTCAGCCACGAAATTAGTGATATGTATCTACTTTTTCAATCAGTTTTATAGCAACTGTTAGTGACATCTAGTAGCGACACATTACAGTTGTCGATCTACTTTCGATATGTATTTATAAATTTTTGATATGTATTTATAAATCCATTAGGCTATTTCCCATAATTTTTCCTTGGTCTCAACCAAGCAAAATTGCTTACTTAGTGCCATAAAATTAAGGGACTTTTAGATAATTAAAAAAATTAAGGGACTTTTCAGAATCATAAATTAACAATAAAATACTTATAACATTTTCTTTGAATCTAACTTAATTTATTTTTCATTATGAACTTTGTTAAACGCGCGAGTTTCTAGGAGTCATAAAAATATTACTATGAATATTTATTGAGAATTTTATATTTTATACACAATAAGGTCTCTTACACACGAACGTCCGCGTCATTTCTAGGGTCTGTAAATATCTGAAATAAATCTTACTATTCTTTGACATAATGTAAATCATTTGATTTAACTACCCATCAAGCATCATACTTACTAGTTGCTTTTTACTTAACTTGTAAATTTGTATAGCTACTAACATTTCAACATTTTGTTGTCGGCCGGAGTTGCCAAGATCTGGCTATTATATCTTTTGGTAATATGAATCAGAATTTAAAAAGATAGGTTTGAAGATATGTAATTTTCTCTTAACGCAGAATACATCCTAGTACAAATAAATTATCCAATAAATACAACAGCAGTTTTCAGCATCCCGCTTCGGTAGAGTTAGTATAAGATTTAACTCGATTGATCGTATTCGTATTCGATGACATTAGCGTCGAAGTAAATTGAACCATAAATACATTACTGTAGAGCACAATTTCATGTATGCATTGTTATACGATTACATATTTACGGATACGCTCCAAATTAAAATCGCTTGTACTATATACTAAGTGATATATGACTTTAATAAATAATTAAAAAATTTGAGAAAGATAATATATTAAATATAGTTCTGATTTATTTTACTTTGGCGTTAATGTAATCGTAGACGAATACGATCAATCGAATTAAATCTTATACTAACCCTACTGACGTATATTCTAGTAACGAACGCTAGTGAGTGCAATGCTTTAAGTGAAATTAAGTTCTAAATGACGCGGCTGTAGCGATTTCTCATTACAAATTGATTACGGGTTCACCTTTGAGCAACCTTCTGAACTAATTTACTTTTGTAGGCAAATGCCTTCAAATTCATAAAAATAATTTACGTTTTTCATATTATAAAAACTAATTTTCGCTTTGCACGAGAAAAATTGAAAATAATGATTACATTAAATCTTACAAAATTTACAATTATTTATTTCGTGCTGCCGACAACTGTAAATTGCATACCTATTGACATTTTTTCTACCTCCATGATTTCTTAACCAATTTGCGTGAATCTTTTTACAATATAATTGAATTAATTTACCTCTCGATTTTGGATTAAATAGGTTATTAATAGATAGATAAAAACTTGATTGCATACAAGAAAGAAACAAAATTTAATACATCTTAAAACTATGCATGCAAAGGCGGCCTTATTGCTACAGAGCTATCTCTATCAGGCAACCATTGGTGATAGGAGTGAAATGAGGTGTGCGGGTAGTATGGTATTAATATTTATGGCGTCATTTGTTTGTTACCAATTAATAATAATTAATATTTAATATTATGTTTCGCTTTTCAAAAAGAGAAACACAGTATGAAAGAAGCTTTCAAGCACTTTAAATGTTGGTCCGTAAGTAACTAGCTCTTAATAAACCCAATCAGCACTAAATCTTCCAACTCTTTGGCAAAGGCCGTGGCAGTTTAAAGCCGAAAAACGTATAAAAAATCAAGAACACGCCAGCCAACCCGTGATAAATCGGCCGGGCTTATTATTTTTGCCCATTTAAATTACGAATAGCCCCCATTTTTTTGTGCAGTCGAGATTTTTGGCAGCCTGCCGATTTCTGTGGTGTACAGGGTGACTTTTCGGAAGCGGTCAGTGAGAGTAAAATTGAAACTAGAGATACAGGAATTCGGTTTAAGGAACCATCGCAGGATTTAAGGCAAAATTAAAAAAAAAACAGATTTCTTAAAACCACTAATTTCATTCATTTAGCTTCTTTCAACTTACCTCCAATTAATTATTTTATTTATTTGTATAAGCTGACAAGATAGCCTATGATTAGAACTTCACCCGATGTTAAGTGACGACGCGATCTAAGATGGTAGCGAGTTATTTTGGAAAGGATACGGAAGTGCAAATGAACTCTATAATCTTAATCGGTTTTGTCACTTATTATCATTACATTAATCAGATTAAATAATTACTAACAATAATAAGCAGTTAAACTTTATCAAGTTGGAGCTTAGAAAGATTTTGAAGCTTGAATTCTTTAAATAATTTTATAATTAGATAATTTGCTTATTTTTCGCATGAATATGCTTAATATCCTCGTAAAATTGACTTTCAGTCTCTATTTATTTTTGAAAAAATTTAAAAAAGAGCTTTTACTTTTTGAGATAAGTAAGTTTTAACAGACAGGAGATTAGTTTGGACTGGCCTTTCCCAAAATGTCACCCCGAATATATGATTTTATTTCGGCCAGCCCACCGCACATTGGGGCCGTAAATCAATTTTTGCATTAAGTAATTGAATTTATGATCTGTTTATTGCAATGGGATATTGTTAAGCGACTATTCGCCCGTTTTATTTGTATTTTTCATAATATCTAGGAGTTTAATTCAATGCAATGCGAGAATGATTTGTGCTTTAATGTATAATGGGCTTAATGCGCTTAAACTGTTTCCGTTTAAACAAAAATTATTTATTATCATTTTATTTATTCATCGTTTATTCAATAACCAATCGGTAATCGTATTTGCTGCTAGCGTAGGATTTCTTTGCGGTTTTCTGTACTGTCGAATAAAATTGTTTTCGTTATTTATTTTTATATATATAAAATTCAAAGTACTGACTGACTGACTGACTGACTGAGATATCAACGCACAGCCTAAAGTACTGAAGTTAGAAACTTGAAATTTTAACAATTGGTTCCTTTTATGACGTAGGCGCACACTAAGAAAGGATTATTGGAAATTCCACCCCTAAGGGGTTTAAATAGCGGATGGAAGTTTATATGAAAGTCCGTCATTTTTCAAGCTGTTTCCATCAAAGTTGGTATTAGAGCTTTCAGTTAAAAATAAAGAAGTACGTGTGTCACAGTTTTTGAAAATTCCACCCCAAAATCTAATTCCACGCGGACGAAGTCGCGGGAGCAAAAGCTAGTTTATTTTATTTTTAGCTTCGCTTACGCTAAGTTAAATTTTTCATACCCCTATTTTACCCCTTTAGGGGCTAAATTTTCAAAAATCCCCCCCCCCCAGGTGGACCCAAACCCAAAACCCAAAAATTGCTATACCACCTTCCAAGTGAGCTCACTATCAATAGGCATTTGCTAAGAAAGAATTTCTGAAAGCTCCTTACGGGTAAAAATAGGGGTTCGAAAAATCCAAGTTAACGTGAGCGAAGCCGCGGGCAAAAACTAGTGCTCAAATATTATAATTGTTTCGTAATCCATCCTTATTAAAAGAATGAAAAGCCGTCCGCGCCGAGCACGCGACCCCGCGTCAACGTGTCCGGCCTTATCGCGTCATAAACTAGAACACACAGCGAAAAGGTTTAAAACTTTACACATTAAATACCGTTCTTTGAAAGTACTAGTTGACCCGCCCCGGCTTCGCACGGGTAAGCTACAAAACAAGCCCAATGGTATATACAGCTTGAGCCTGGAGTTCTTATTTTTTATATTTTTAATATGGTTCAAATATGGTTGAGCGAAGCAATGGCTGGATCATGCGTCATGCTCGTGAACGGGTGCCACCAACGGGAATGGGTCTGCTTTGACTGTCCGTCTTGACATGCGTTGGATTGATGTACCTACGTATGCATTTTTGAAGCTTTATTGTGGAAGCACTGTATACATAGCATAGCTTTGTAAAAAAAAAAAATTTTTTTTTTTTGAAAAGAGCAACTGCTGAGTTTCTTGCCGGCTCTTCTCAGCAGAATCTGCATTCCGAACCGGTGTTAGATTTGTGACTTGTCATAGGAGCTGCAATTTGGCCTATATGAAATAAATAAATTTTGAATTTGAATTTGAATTTGAAACAGTTTGGTCGTGGAGTTCATGATAAATTTGGCAATATCAATGACATTTTATACATAAGATCATTGTGCAATATCAATTAATAAATAATCGAGAGTCTCTAAATCCCATCAGTTTAGGTGGTTAGTACCCAGCAGCATCAGAATTAAAAGCCAGGACTTTTGTAGTCCATACTTGGTACCTATAATAAAAAGTAAGTATAAAAAGTATTCTATATATTTACCCGGAGTATCAGCTACCACTAAACCAAATTTCATTCAAATCTGTCCTGTATTTTTTACGTGATTTGCACACAGATAGACAGACAGACAGACATATAAAAAAATCCAAAAAATATTGGTTTGGACTCAGTAATGAAGCATACTCTGATTAAAATTTTCACACACACACACACACAGAAACAAACATTCACCTTTATAACATTAGTGTGAGGTGATGACTGTGATTTATCTTTTCCCTTACCCTTCCTTTTCAGTTTTCAATACATCCCCCAATGAAACAGGTAGGTATGTCCAGTGTATCATTATCCGTCGTTTCCACGTCGCCAGCGATGTGCGCTTGCCTGTATAAACAATCATAAACAAGTGAGCTGTGTAACAGGTCGTCTGGCCGCCGCGCCGCGCCGGGGTGAACGGCTAGTGCAGAATAGGCCCCGCCGGGTCAATCACACCCGTCTGACGCGACACACGGACTCGCAGGCCGTGCAACAACAAGCACAACTGTATAAACAATCAAAATAAAGTAAACAGGTAACAAGTCTTCTGGCCGCCGCGCTGGGGTGGTAGGATGGCCCCGCCGGGCCAATCACACCCGTCTGACGCGACACACGCTCATGTGGTCCTTGCAACAACAATCATAAACAAGTGAGCTGTGTAACAGGTCTTCTGGCCGCCGCGCCTCGCCGGGTCAATCACACCCGTCTGACGCGACACACGGACTCGCAGGCCATGCAACAACAATCATAAATAAGAGAACTGTGTAACAGGTCTTCTGGCCGCCACGCCGGGCTGAACGGGTAAATCACACCCGTCTGATCCGACACTCGCAAGCAATGCAACAACGATCATATACAAGTGAGCTGTGTAACACCTGCCAAAGTCACAAGTGAAGGAAAATCGTGGCCCGACTTTGACCCATCATCCGACGGACGTCACATCGTCCCAGCAGCCACGACCACTCTGTCAAGTGTGACCAATTGAGAAGAATTTCTCCTACAAGAAAAAAGTTAAAATTCTGTAAACCAGATTGCAGAAATATGAAATCCGTCATATTTTTTTGTTATTATAAAATGTAATACCTATGTCACCCGGCCAATAATGAAGAATCGATTGACATTATTCATCAAAATTGGCTGAGTAGTTAGGAGGACCTATCTATAAGGTGCTACATAATTATGTAGGCTGCAAAAATCATAACCCTTCCTTTATTACTTCCCGTAGTCGAGTAAAAATAGCTCTTTAAACTGAGCGTCAGTATATCCCTTAAATTAGATACATACCTATCCGAAACTCCAGACAGACAAATGAATTCGCAAGTTCTTGAAACTTGAACTCGAGCTTTAGACAGGTTCTGGTGATCGAGCCGCTTTTTGGACATCTTGATATTGTATTTGAGCTAATATAGTTTGTCGCTTCGGTTAGGTTAATTACTTAAAGTTACTCGACTACCTCGTTGGTCTAGTGGTTGGCACGTTCGACTGTGGATGATAAGGTCTCGGGTTCGATTCCCGAGTCAAAAAATGTATTGAATTTTTCTCTCAAGAAATTCTCAGTAAGCATCACCCTCGTACCTCGGAGAGCACGTAAAGTCGTCCGTTGATCTCTCTCCGGTCGTGTCGAATCTCCATCCCATCGGACTATGGGAGTGAGGGTATAAAGCGTGAACCTGTGTTTGCGCAAACACCTGTGCACTAAAATATCTCCCGCGCATATGGCTAATGTCCGTGGAGATTGGACGCCGTAGCCGGATCTAGAGGACTATTTTTTTTTTAATAAAGTACGTATGTTAAAAAGCTGGATAGTAAAATTTTCTCCTTCTTTTAATAGACGTCTACTTGCTGAACAAAGGTCTTCTGCATGGACTTCCACACCCCTCAATCTTGCGTCACCTGTATCTAGCAGTTTTCTACGACTCAATCTTCGTCGTGATTATGTAACAATAAAATTAATACTTATTAAGAATTATTACGCACAAAACCACATGACCGTTTTTAATGTATGCAAATAAACGCATCACTGCAATGATGTTATCAAATAAAACACTGTTATGAGGCTAATAATAATATAATAAAATGAAATTACCACTATTAAGAACGACCCGGCTACAAATAGGACTGGAATGGCCTTCCTAGATTAAACTGGACTGAATCTTAACTGGAGTTGTATAATGATATATTATGCTACCTAAGGAAATGATAACATCTATTAAATAAATAAAAATAAATAACATAAAAAAGCCTTTATTCTAATACGTAGCAAATAATCAACATATACATAACATTTCATTTCATACATCTTCTAGCGTCAAATAATAATAGTTACAAATAAAAAGTTAATACAATTAATAATACATTGATATTGCTAATTCCAAGTTATTTAGATTATAATTATGTCAAAAATAATACATTAATATTGCTAACTACAAGTTATTTAGATTATGTTCATGTCAAAAATAATATAATTATGTCAAATCAGTGTTCTCTTAAAAATTACAATTTAATGTCAATCAGCAATAATAAAATTATAAACCTAGGATATTTAAAATTACGTATTAGTCGCCTTAACGGCGTAGGCCTCCCCCAAATCTTTCCAGCGTTTCCTGTCCCTAGCTTGCCGCATTGGATAACATCTATTATGTGGACCTTAATAACCTTATAAGACCCTAGAAAAGGAAACGGTAATATATTGTGTTTTAAACAAACTTCATCCATACTATTGTTGTTTATAGAAATAGAATAGAATAGAATATTTTTTTATACGAGGGTCATTCAATAAGTAGAGAGGCAAATTCTATAATTTTTCATTACTCATACACGGAAAGTAGGTCTGAAGTTGCCTGAGAAGCGGGTTGAAAGTAATACTTTTCAGCCCTAGGGAGAATCGTTTTCAACTGTCAGCTGTCAAATAATTAAAAAAAACTAGTTGTCACATTTTTATTGGAATTCAAATGAAACACGACATACCCGAGTGCATCCATAGACAAGAAGAAAGATAGACTTTATTCATAAAGTAAAGACAACTGTTCACTCAATTTTCTTTAGCTAATTTCTATTTTTATTTTGACTTTCCTTATATTCGTAATGAAAAGCACAGTGTTTACCTCGGGATAAAGACTTATTTAGTCCCTCGAACTATAGGCCCCCTCGCTACGCTCGGGCGCCAAACCCCGTCTCGGGACTAAATAAGTTACTTTCATCCCTAAGGTAACAATGTACTATTAAAACTATTCAATGAATGTGTACAATCTTTTCAGGGGTGTTAGTTGGCAACCTTAGGATATGCTCTGATCAGCTGTTTCATCATTTTATGTCAACATAATTTCAAAATTTTCAATTCACTATGGCAAGTCCACTAGAAGATTGCACCTGAGCAACGCTCAGTCATTAGATTTTTATTCGCAGAAGGGGTAAAACCAAGTGAAATTTTTCTTACTTCATCCTGCCTACAGTCTCGACCTCGCCCCATCTGAGTTTTACCTGTTTGCACCACTCAAAGACGCCCTACGTGGAAAAAGATTTGCTAACAATGAGGAAGTTAACTTCCTCATTGTTAGCAAAAAAGAAATTCTAGTAATAAATTTTAATCACAATATCATGTTGTGTACAATTAAACATACAATATGGTTGTTATAAAAATTGGTAAAATTCCTCTTAAAATTCTAAAATGCAAAATAGCCTCTCACTAAAAAGTCAAATTTTTATGCCAAGCTTAGGAATCTAGGAATTGCAGCGTTCGCATAACGTGGGGGGCTTAATTTTTGCTTACGGGGCAACCGAAAAACTCCAGATTTCGCTAAATCAAACCCCTAAAGGGGTGAATTTAAATCAAGGGGCGGTAATAAACCTGTTTTAAACAACATTTTCAAGGGCAAGGTGGATAAAATGTAATGGTGCCTATCTGAAAACATAGTCTAAATTTTTTTTTTTAATTTTTTCATTAAATTAGTAGCTAATTTTTTTTAAAATAAAATTATAATTTTATATATCTAAACTAATCTATCTAAGTATTATGCAAATCATGCCCGCGTGGAATGGTGCCAAGAATACTGGCTGCATTTCTGCGTTGGACAGCCAGGCTGATCCTTTGCGCAAAAAATGAGCCTCTTCTGTCACCAGACGGCAGACACATTCCTATTTAATTAGATTATTTGAAAACGTGTTTAGACATCGTCATAAAATTTGTTGTGGTGTTCATAAAACCTTAAGCTCAGATTTTTTTCAACAATATTAGTCAAGCTGGACTTGACTAATATCCTCCTATCCCCTCCAAATAAGCGGAAAGCTTGTGTTAAGTGTGTGATCGAACCGACGACTTCGATCACAGAAGTTTCTGTGATCGAAGACCGACGACCTTTCAGTTTTCATTCCACACCTTTAACCATTATTGAGGATTGAATTAAAACCTTAATCCAGCGACAGTGGAAAAACACCTAAGATTGTGAACCTTTAACCAAGGAACCCTAAAAGTGGAAGTTCAGTTCACACGAACAAAGCCCTCAAAATACGCCAATTTGTAATAACACTAATTAACTTTCGAAGTAACAATCCTTTATCCGTCATCGGCGTGTCATTCGACCTGATTCCAGCACCTGAAAGTCATTAAACGATTTTAACAAAGCGAAACCAAATTATTGTCATGTGTGGGTCGTGCTACCATGCGATCAGATTTTGTTGGACCTGTCCTGGTTCTTGATTCATTTTAACTCATCGCCGTCCCACTACAGTGGAAACAGGTCTCCTTGACTTGACTTGACTTGAGGACCTTGATTTTGGCAATCATAGATTAATTAAAGAGATCAGCTGACTAAGATCGGATTGGCAGACTTCACACACCTTTGAAAATACAGGAAAACTCTCAAGTATGCAGGTTTCCTCACGCTATTTTTCTTCAGTGTTAAATCAAGTGATATATAATTGCTTAAAGCCCATTCTATGTTATGTTGTATTAGTTCTTACTACCTATTTATTACTTCTTTTTTTCTCAGTCAGCTACTGCGAGAGAGTAATCGCGGCTGCTGGGATAATGTGACGTCAGTCATCGTCGGTCTTCTTTATTTTGGTTCGCTCCGCCTAAGATTTAAATCCTATCCTATTAGTATCTAGTAATATTATAAATGCGAAAGTTTGGATGTTTGTTACTCAATCACGTCGCAGTGACTGAACCGATTTGGCTGAAAACCTCAATCCACGCGAACGATGTCGCGGGAATCATCTAGTGATTCTATAAATTCGTATTTTTGAAGATCACATGCTAGTTTTTATCTCGGAAAAATAAAGGGTTTGTGCGGGATTTTTAAAAACCTCACTCCATGGTCTACGTCTGGGTATATCTCCATTAACTACGAAGATTTGTCGGCATTGCTTTGTTTGGAAACATTTCAACATGGCCACCCTATGCATGATTAACAGCCTAAACGAACAGTGTACTCTCTCTATTGTAATTGTTTTGTTCATAATAAAATTAGTCTTTCATTTCACACCTCGATACTCACAGAGCTGGTTTACAACCCTTTGTGAGACTTAACAAACTATTTTGAACTTTAAAACTTGCACGTTTTAGTTGAAATTCGATTTTACGATATGATGGTAGGTATGTAGGAGCTAATTTGAATGTACTATTATATATTATACAGAGGTCTGATTGGCATCTGACCGTGTCCCGCGAATGATAGGCTGATCTAATTTAGGGTAATAATTATTAATATTGCGTGTATATTATTAATAATAACTGTTAATTAGTGGTCATTTCAGTACTATCTGATTTATTGTTCTGATTTAGGTAAGTATACAATTTAGTAGGCTAGTACTGTACAATTGCGTCTTTTAGAAATGGGACTTTTTAAAATACATCACACATAATATAAGAATAGACACAATGAATATATATTTTATTAAACAAGTAACCTTATGAACAGAGTGATTTATAGGATTTTGTTAAATTTATATTTAAAAAACATATTTGAAATTAGATAAACTCTTAAAGTGCCCATAATTGGGTCTGCCACCCTAATATTAAAAAGACGAAAGTTTGTACGTGTGTGTGCGTGTGTATGTTTGTTACATTGTTGCTCCTTCACGCCACAACGAATTAACCAATTTGTCTGAAATTTGGAATGGAGGCAGCTCACATCCAGGGAAATTAGAGAGTCCCTACGGGAATTAAAAAAAACCTTAATTCAAGCGGACGAAGTCGCGGGCATCATCTAGTTAAATATAAAAAAATGTATTCAGAGCGCTGGCTGCATCACCCCGCAGAATGGCCAAACTTATATCTTGGCCAGGGTAATTTTTCCTTCTGGTCACCAGTGGACTCTATGTCTATGAGACGAGATGATAGGTCCTGAAAAAAAGATTTAGTATCTATTTTCGCCCCATGACCCTAAGCGAAAAAAACCGTTTGTGTAAAAAAGTTTTAAAAACATATAGAGTCGTTATATTATTTATCTAGGAGCGAAGGAAACGAATGAATGATTGAATGTCTAAGGGTTCTGTTTACGAAGTCCGATAAACGAAACGGGGATAAATAAAACATCCGCCTATTACGGTGCGACAAGGCGGTCGCATGAATAATTCAAGGGATAATCGCCGTGAAAAGATCAAAGGCTTGCGAATGCGTAATTCGGTATTGAACGACTGAATGGTTTCGCTCTAACCGTCGTACTCTTGGTCACGTTGGCGACTTATCATTCCTTACCATAGACACCTGCTCCATGTTTCATTTTTTTTATCTATTTATCTAAATATATAAAAGGCAAAGGTGACTGACTGACTGACTGACTGACTGACTGATCTATCAACGCACAGCTCTAACCACTGGACCGATTGAGCTGAAATTTGGCATACAGGTAGCTGTTAGGACGTAGACATCCGCTAAGAAAGGATTTTGGAAAATTTCAACCCCAAGAGGGTTAAATAGGGGGTTAAAAAATCGAACCTAACGTGAACGAAGCCGCGGGTTAAAGCTAGTTTAAGTATACGAGCTTTGCCGGCGACTTCGCCCGTGTTCAATTAGGTTTTGAAATGCACTTCGCCCGCGTGGAGTTAGTTTTTTAAATCAACAGTAAATCCGCCGAACCGGTGCAGTGGTAGATTCTCGACTTATCATAAGAGCTAAAATTTGGCCTACATAAAATAAATAATTTTGAATTTTGATTCAAAATTCAAAATTTTTGAATTTTAAAAATCTCGGGGGTACTTTTCATTTTCCGAAATAAAAAGCCCATGTCTCTCACTCATGTTACATGAACTCCAGTTCTTAAACTGTAGATATCCATGCAAAAAATCACGTCGCTAGTGATTAAAGAACAAACCAAAAAACGAACGAAACGAAACGAAGTATTGATTGTCGTCAAGCGCAAGCCTATTTCGGATTAAAAAAAAAAGAACACGCTTTCGCATTTATAATATTAATACGGATAGATTGATATTTTGAAATATGACTAAAATATTATGATTTAAAATCTAAATATATAAAAGGCAAAGGTGACTGACTGACTGACTGATCTATCAACGCACAGCTGTAACCACTGGACCGATCGAGCTGAAATTTTGTATACAGGTAGCTGTTAGGACGTAAACATCCGCTAAGAAACGATTTTGGAAAATTTCAACCCCAAGAGGGTTAAATAGGGGGTTAAAAAATCGAACCTAACGTGAGCGAAGCCGCGGGTTAAAGCTAGTTTTAAAATATGACTAAAATATTATGATTTAAAATTAATTATAAACTGTCAAAAGAAAGTTATGTACGAACTGACAAAGGTGACGTTCATTGTTGCAAAGTAATTTAATATTGAGTATGCGTCGTCCGATTGCTGGATGTATGTCAAAATTATTCATTGTCTTAGAAGACATTACAATTATCTTGATAACCGTAAGCATGTTACGCTATTCGACGAAACGTTTTAGGCTGGATGTCCACTGGATATAAACGCCCGTGTGAACTTTTGATTTCAGCAACTGTGATATCCTACACTGTTAATTGTTATTATCATCACTCGACAGACTGATGTCCACTACTGGACATGGATGTCTTGAAAAGATCGCCACAGTACACAGTCTTGTCCCACCCTTATCGAGCGGCTGCCAGCGACTCGGGACTCCCGCGTTTTGTACGTGTACATTTTTTGAATCCTGTAGGGGACCCTTTGGTTTTCCGAGATACAAATTCTATGTCATTCTAGTCTAGCTTCTCAACTATATCCATGCAAAATCACTTCGACGTGCGATATTGAAGGACGAACAAAGAAACGAACATACATTTCCACTTATAATATTATGAAAAAAGGATGGCTGGTAAAATTACCACCAAGTTTGTAATATTCTTATCTCAGTAGTCCTACGGTTAAAAGTGTGGACTGAAAACTGAAAGGGTCGGCGGTTTGATCCCCACCTGTAACACTATTCTGCTTCTGCTTTCTGCTTATTAGAAGGGAGAGGAGAATATTAGTCAAGTTTAGCTTGGCTAGTATTTTTTGTAAAAATAAAATATTAGAGGTTAGTTCTGCTCGTGGTATCACATTCAGTGAGAAATCACCTTAAGATTCAGCGAAACGTGTTAACGAACACTTTGTCAGTCAGTAGCTTTTCCATCATAAATTAAATACTTGGAAGCGAGCACTTCATAAAAATATTAATAACGCTTCTGAAGGAAAACATTTCCGTAGTCGGACGTGAGCACTCAATTAAAATTTTATGATGCAACTAGCGAACCGCCCCGACTTAGCCCGTTTAAGAAAGAAAAGAAAGAAAGAAAGCAAAATTATGATTTTAAACGCCTTTAAACGCCTTTGCGCACCCATGTTCATTATTTAACTCTAAGATATTATTGTAAACTTCGTATAGCGATGTAGTTATTTGTGTTATATGGGGCCAAAGAAAATTTTTGTTCCCCGAGGGCGCTATTTTGAATTCAGAGCGAAGTGAAGGATTCTAAAGTAGAATCCTGATCGTAGCGAGGAATACAATTCACGCCGCTCGAGAACAAAAAATTTGGCCCCGAGTGACACACACTATTTTTCATCATTACCTATGAGAAAAAGCTAGGAGTATCAACCTTCTATGATCACGTGACTTATCGAAGACGACAGCTGCTCAAACATTTTTGAATTTCGAGTTTTTTGAATTTCTGCAACGATCGCAGTAGTAATAAACACATACTAAAGCACGAACGCGGATCAATCAGAAGAGAGAAATGAAAACTCCCATGGGACTAAAAATTAAATTTTGCTCCCGCTATCCCCTGAAGCCAATATTCGTTTTTCGAATAAGTATGATGAAAAAGAATTTTCTATTCTACTCTTTTCTATTATATAGTATCCAATCCAATCGAAATACAATCTCTATTCCCTCACTTTCATAATCTGATGGGACGGAAATCTGACACGACTGAAAAAAGATCAGGCACAGAACTCACAGATTTACGTGCTCTTCAAGGTACGGAGGTGACCCACTGCCAACTTTTTAGCTCCGACTAGTGATGAGAATTTATTGACAAAAAATCCCGGGAATCGAATCGAGAACCTTGTCCACTACACTAGTGGTGGTGTCGTGTGGTGCGGGTTGTTACGTTCCCTCAGATATGGTTGAGCAAAGCAATGGCCGGATCATGCGTCATGCTCGTGAACGGGTGCCACCAACGGAAATGGGTCTGCTTTGTGTCTACCCATCTTAACATGTGTTAGGTTATGGTACGTGTGCATTTTTGAAACTTCTTTGTAGAAACACTGTGTGCATAGCATAGTTTTGTTAACCATTGTAAAAAAATTTTTTTTTTGAAAAGAGCAACTGCTGAGTTTCTTGCCGGCTCTTCTCAGCAGAATCTGCATTCCGAACCGGTGGTAGATTTATGACGTGTCATAAGAGCTACAAGTTGGCCTACTTGAAATAAATAAATTTTGATTTTGATTTGATTAATTTTTTTTATTTAGTGAGGCAGTTAACCGAGGTACAAATAACTAACAGTTAGCCAAGCGCAGTTCTGAAGTGCAACGGCCAAGCGACCGCTGCAGCCACGCAAGGGTACCATTCTAGGTCATTAGTCAACCGAAGTAACAAACACCTACAAATTGTCTGTATCATATGTGGGACATTATGAAAGTGCTAATATAAAATGAATATCGAGTCACATCCAAGTCGTGATGTACGGCTGTGTGTTTATGAAAATTAAGTTCTGTTAAAGACATTTAGGATATTGCTTAAGATTCCTTTGATTCCGGGTTAACTAAAACGGAATCAATAAAATAATGAGAATAATTCCGTTTTCCAAGTAACCACAATTAGGATACTGTTAAATCAAAAGTGAATAGGCATCTTCTAGGCAAGCGCGCTCCATCTTAGACTGCATTTTCACTTGCCATCAGGTTAGATTGCAGTCAAGCGCGTATATATATTAAAAAATTGAATTTGCTGTAGCATCCATAAGTAGGTATGCTTGTTTCATGACCAAAACCTTAGCCATACTGAAGATGATTAAAATTGACGTGTTAGCACCAACGTCTCTAATGACGATGTAGTCTTTAGTTGGTACCTACAATAATCCGGAAAAATCCAAGGGTTTTTGAAAACCTTACTCTATTCGGATGAATTTGCAGGCAAAAGTTAATAGACATACAATAACTTGTTCTACTTAACTTCAAACAATAAAAAGGTAAGTATGTAATTAGTACCTTAATGTAGGTCACACGATGTTCTATTTTACAATTATACTATTATATTATTACGTTTGTATCGTATTGCGCATCAACAATGCAATATCAGTATACCACTTATTGATTCTAAGCCATAGAGAGTGGGAAAATAGAGCGGCTTTAAAATTCTTCTTATAGCGCCATCTATTAGCGGAGATTGGCAACTATTTGAAGATTAGTTGAACTGTGATAAATGCAGCTTTAACAGGGTTCTGGAGCTCGTTTAACACACACGTTTAAGCCTCAATAGCTCAACGGTTAAAGGTGCGGACTGAAAACTGAAAGGTCACAGGTTCGAACCCCACCCGTTGCACTATTGTATCTCTTCTTTCCTAAAGAATCTTACTATGTTACTTATATTATAAATGCGGAAGTGTGTTTGTTGGTTGGTTTGTCCTTCAATAACGCTGCAACAGAGCAACTGGTTGAAGTGATTTTTTGCATGGGTATAGTTGAGGACCTGGAAAATGACACAGATCGTAACCAATAATAGAATAGAATAGAATAATTTATTCAAATAAACATTTACAAAGTGCTTTCGAATCGATTGAACGTCCTTGTTATCGGTAAATAAAAGCATACAACCAAAAATATAACTTAAGGTTTAGGACATAAAAATGAAAATAAAATGAAATTTCTTTTTCATCGAGTACCGTACTAATTAAAATAATTCAAGGATGTTACCGTGACCCCTCTACCTTTAAACGGGTTATTTCATACAAAATATGATTATGTTTTACTTTTATATTAGCATACAATTTACCGTATTTATTCAAAGGATACTGCGCATTTACCGTCATGTATAGACTTCCCATTTTTTCTTTATTCCACCACAAACAGAAAAAAGCAAACTTAACAGAATACATTTTTTTTTTTTTATAAAGAATATTAGCCAAGCTGAAGTTGACTAATATCCTCCTATCCCCTCCAAATAAAATAAAGGAAAGAAACAATAGGGCAACGGGTGGGATTCGAACCTGCGACCATTCAGTTTTCAGCCCGCACCTTTAACCGTTGGGCTATTGACGCTTATATATAGGTTAAGTAACACAGTTTTAAATCATACATAGGATGGATAACCTCAATAGCCCAACGGTTAAACTGAAAACTGAAAGGTCGCCGGTTCGAGCCCCACCCGTTGCACTATTATCGTACCCACTCCTAACACAAGCTTTTCGTTTCTATGGAGGAGAGAGGAGAATATATGATTGACGACCTCCCTGGCGCAGTGGTGAGCGCTATGGTCTATAACTAGGAGGTCTCGGGTTCAATTCCTAGCGGGGGTAATTTAGGAATTTATAATTTCTGAATTGCCTCTGGTCTGGTCTGGTGGAAGGCGTGGCTAGTTACCACCCTACCGTCAAAGACGTGCTACCAAGCGATTTAGCAATGTCGTGTAGAAACAGATTAAGGGTTGAAACTGCCATAGCCGTTCCAAGTTATTCCGCTACCATCTTAGACTCCATCGTCACTTACCATCAAGTGAGATCGCAATCAAGGGCTATCTTGTCATCGAATCATAAAAAACTAGCTTTAACCCGCGGCTTCGCTCACGTTAGGTTCGATTTTTTAAACTCCATTTTACCTCCTTCGGGGTTGAATTTTGAAAAATCCTTTTTTAGCGGTTGACTACGTCATCAGAGTTACCTGTATGCCAAATTTCAGCTTGATCGGTCCAGTGGTTAGAGCTGTGCGTTGATAGATCAGTCAGTCAGTCAGTCAGTCAGTCACCTTTGCCTTTTATATATTTAGATAACTTGTCAGTGATACATCACAAGCAAACATGTGTAAGTGACAAAAACCCCGTTCCGCGCCACTTCGCCCCCGGCGCGATGCGGCGAGGACCTTGCCGCAGGGCTTTGACACAATTCCGTTTTGTTCAAACTGCATTTTTCCGCGAAACAAATGACAAAGGCGAAATGACCGTGCCTAATTAGAGTGGAAACACACGGGGTGATAATTCAGACTGTCGCTCGACGGTTCGAAATGTAGTTTTTAGTATATAAAAATGATACATAAATTGTTTTGGTATTTCATCAAAGAACCGATGGATTTGAAAGAAAAATATTTTTCTTTTAAACTAATTTAAAGTTTTCTTCTATTAAAATGTCGTCTTGGAAAAAAGCCAAAGCGATTCACAATTTGAATAAAATAATTCTTATTCAACAAAAATGGATACTATTGTTATGTATAATTATTATTATCTATCTACGTTGCATGAATGAGGAATTTCATTTTGCATTATGTTAATGCTTTAAGTACTTTGAATAATACAGTGGGCTCCCAAATTCTCCACCAAATTACTTGATTAAGGTGTTTTTTAAGCTCAGGTTTCACGATTATTATTGACGGGATCGAGTTTCTGAGGCGTTTGAATTTTAATTATTGCGTCTTAATAAGGCTGCTTGCAAAAATATACTATTCTGTCAAAATCTCTTAGCTGTTATATTTATTACGTACTAGCTGATGCCCGCGACTTCGTACGCGTGGATTTAGTTTTTAAAATTCCACGGAAATGATTCTCTTTGATTTTCCGGGATAAAAAGCACCTGGAGAGTGACATAGGTATGTCACTCTATACAACACAACTATACCCATGTAAAAAATCACGTTGATCCGTAATTTTGTTTTAGCGTTATTGAAGGATAAACCAACAAACAAATACACTTTCATATTTATAATAAAGTAAAAATTAATATTAGTAAAGAGTAAGGATAAGGAAAACTCATAGAAAACGCCGCGTTTTATACAAATTCGTTTTTCCTGTGTGTGTTATCATAACAAAAGTGATGCGATATTTGGAATATGACAATGTACTTTCGAGAATCGTGAGATGCGTTTGATGGAAGTGTGCTGTGAAATTGACGACGAGTACAAAAGGGGGTGTTGTCATCATAACTAATAAGTATTTTTATTTTATTGACTTCTCGAATTTGTATCGTACAGCTTTTACTTGCAACTTTTATATTTTTAACCCTCCACGCAAAAACGACGGCGTGTTATATTGTGTGTTAGGATGTTGTAACATGTCGGGGATGTTTTAAATTTTTTAATTTACTTGTTTATATTTCCGGGATAAAATGAAACCAATCTCACTCTCCACCTCAATAACTATGTCCAAGCAAAATCACGTCGATCCGTTGCTAGTTGCTACATTATTGCATAATTAAAGGATAAACCAACCAATACATCTTCTTAGCAGTTTGAAAAAAAAAGCATTATTATACCTACCAAAAAGGTATTCAAATTAAAAAATTGGAATGCCAAATGCTTGACTGCAAATACATAACGGTTGATAATAACACAAATTTGCCAACCTTAATAAATTCGTCTCGCCAAACTACGTATTGGTATAATGAAACATAAGGGCTTGGAACCACAAAAACGTGGCAGATATCACTAAGCAGGGCGCTACACTAAATGCGCGTGTACGGGTGGACAATTTACGATCCAAGAAACTTAAGAAGAATTTACGCCCCTTAAGACTAAAGAGGTTCCACGCGCGTAGGTCTTATTTAGTAAGTTTTATTAACAGCTCTAGTCTGCTGAAAGGCTTTTTTCGTGGCTAGTGCTACCCTACCATCATAGATACCAAGCAGCATATATAGCATTCCGGCACGACAGCGTCTAGAAAATGCGTAGTGAGCCCGCTATTATTTAAGACTTAATCATCACATCACATGAGATCACAGTCAAGGCTTTTCATCATGAATAAACCTGCCAATTCTCACACGAAGGGTTACCAATGGTAACCCTTCGTGTGGAAATTCGATGGTACCATGGTACGGAGCAATTGTTAAGATCGAGGAAAAAACGCCAAGACGTCATCATGTTTCTTGTATGGGGGCTTGCTTTATTTTTAATTTAATTTTATTTTTATTTTTCTTTTAACGGCAACAGATTCTATGAAAAATTCAAATATCTACCTATTACAGTTCATGAGATATAGCCCGTTGACAGACTGATGGTGGAGGCCGAGGCTAGGGCCCCGTTGGCTCCACGAGGATTTGGAACCCTAAAAAATCCACAGCTTGTTGTCGTCCCGTTGTTCGCGCATCGTGTGTGTACAAGCCTTAATTCAGTCTGCAACGCGTCGTTTTTCAAATCAGTGCACGCGTCATGCAAACGTAATGATCGCTCGTAATTGGCAAAGGGTAGAACGGTATTAATGGCGGCAATGATTTTAAAACCTTTGATGTAGTCATTAGCGGTACCGGCTCTTAATATACATATTTTGAACTCGTCCTCGTCAACCGATATGTCCACTGTTGGGCATAGTTTCTACCTTGTTCGTCCTTCACCGTTCTTCCTCAGAACTGCCCGAAGTCGTGAGTTTTGGCATCCTTATGTGGTTGAAATCCTACCTACTTGCACGGGCTAACTTGGAAGGTGTATGGTAGTGTACTCATACCCCTTACTTCAGCGAACCGGCGCTGTGGGACGCTCTTTCATCATCCATGTTTACTCTTCTAGTCTTAATAGTCAAGGCAAGAGTGAATAGAGATCTTCTAAACAAGCGCCCTTTAACCAAGACCACATCATTTCTTTCCATCAAACATTGGAGGAAACCTGCACGCCGGAGGATTATGCCTTAATGTTTTCAAAGGTGTTTTTTTTTAAAGAATTTTAGCCAAGCTAAAGTTGGCTAATATCCTCCTATCCCTTCCAAATAAGCGGAAAGCTTGTGCTAGGAGTGGGTACGACAACGGGTGGGGCTCGAACCTGCGCCCATTCAATTTTCAGTCCGCAGCTTTAACCGTTGGGCTGCCAATCCTTGGTGGACAACAGCCTATACCCAAATCAAAAAAACCTCGAAGAAAAATGTACGTAGGCACTACGTAGGTAATTTATTTTATTAACTACCCAACAGGAATCTATTACTCATACTACAGACCACATAAATATTACCGTTATTTCCACCTATTTATTATATTTTATTTACCTACAATGTACCTGCGAAGGGCCCTTGTTTATATAGTAATATAAAGAATTTATTGTGCTAAAGAAATCGAAAAAGAACTAATGTTATTATTGTGATTTCAAAAGGCCGCTATTTCTCGGACGCTGACAAAACACGTCTCAATAAGAGCGCCCTACACCGCTCTGCCGTCTGCTCTCGCAGGGTTGCCACTTTAATCCTACCCGTGCATCCACACCGCAGTTACTTTTTGTTGATCAACGTTTCCAAGTGTTACTCAGCAACATTCCACAACAAAAAGTTATTAATTGTTAATAAATGTTGCCGTGTTAGTATATGTTAATAAATGTTGCCGTGTTAGTATTTGTTGCCCAAAACCTACTTGATTGTTACTACTACTTTGATTGTGCTACTTGATTGTTGCCGAAAGTTATTCTGTTATATTTTGTTAATTTATGTTTGTGGTGATATGGACGCGATGAGTAACAATCAAAACTAGTAACAAATAATAACAAATAGCCACAAAAGTTACAGATTGTTACCTAATGTTACCATGTTGCACAATGTTGCTCCACAAAAAATAACCGCGGTGTGGATGCACGGTACTATTAATATTATAAATGTGAAAGTGTGGATGTTTGGATGTTTGTTACTCAATCACGTCGCAACGACTGAACCAATTTGGCTGAAAGGCACAGATATAGATTATAGTTTGGAATAGCACAGAGGGTAGCTAGAGTTCCCGCGGAAATTAAAAACCTCAATCCACGCGAACGAAGTCGCGGGTATCAACTAGCTATCTATAACGGAATACTAGATAACATAAAA
Organism: Hipparchia sbordonii; assembly: GCA_038048805.1. Lineage (NCBI taxonomy): Eukaryota > Metazoa > Arthropoda > Insecta > Lepidoptera > Nymphalidae > Hipparchia > Hipparchia sbordonii. The sequence goes on from CM076113.1 coordinate 1,253,910, forward strand.
GCTTTAACAACGCTTTTTTCAATCTTCATTTGATTATTAAATAGATGATGCCCGCGACTTCGCGTGGATTAAGGTTTAATTCTTTGATTTCCCGGGATAAAATGTAGCCTATGTTTTAATCCAGGGTATGAACTATCTTCATTCCAAATTTCAACCAAATCCGTCCAGTAGTTTTTGCGTGAAACAGTAGCAAACATACACATACAGAAACACACACACACACAAACTTTCGTCTTTATAATATTATATATATAGTGTGATAACTAGCTTTTGCCCACGACTTCTCGACTCGCGTTGAGTTCGATTTTTCAAAGACCCATTTTACCCCCTTTTCGAATAGGTGGTAGAGTCTCGACGTGTCAAGAATCACAGGTTAGCCTACGTGAAATTAATAATTTTGAATTTGAATTTGAATTTAGACGATAGGGTAAAGCCTCCCACCAAACTAAATGAGACGGGTAACAAAATGAATAAACGCCAACCCTAGCGCGTAGTGTTAGCAGTCCACACTTTTAATATCTCTTTATTTTCCGTCCGTACAAGAGTGTTGTGTGTTTGTCTTTTGTTCCGCGATCGCCGACTGCCAACACGGAATCTTTTGCCCCAGCGACGTTTGAGAAAAAGATTTTTTATTGCAAGACACTTCTTTCTTCTTATAAAAGTGTAATTCTATCATTTAACTTTTTACCCAAAGACGACGAAGCAAACGCAAGGTTTTTTTTATTCGATGACAAGGTAGTCCTTAACTGCGATGTCACCTGATGGTAGGTGACGATGCAGTCTAAGATGGTAGCGGTATACATTCAACCCATACCCCTTATCGGTTTCTACACGCCATCGTGCCGGAACACTAAATCGCTTGGCGGCACGTTTTTGACTGTAGAGTGGTAACTAGCCACGGCCAAAGCCTCCTTAGCTTAGTAAAATAACACAAACAAAATTGGTCAAGTGAAAGTTACAGCGAGTTATGGTTAAACAAAACTGTAAGCTCTGACTTCTGCAACAAGAAACCTCGCCAAAACTAAAGCTATTTCTCAGCAATTTGTTTCTAATACAAAGTAAAGCGAGCGTACCTGAGATCAAGATTTGATTTAACTAAAGTTCGACTAAGCTACCTGTGTTTACTCGGCTACGTTTGATGCAGCTTTGTGGCCACAGTCTTCACATTAGGAATCTATTAGGAAATCGAGTAATAAGTTTGTGGAACTTGGAAGGTAAGGGGAGTTAGAAATTTGCCTAATGTCTAGTGCAATTTAGTTCGGCATCCGCTTAGTTTATTTCCTTTGCTACCCAGTTACCTACAATGCAATAGTTCTAGCTTCTAAGACTATAAGCTTTGTTGGTGCATTCAGAATGTTAAGGATTGTTACCTGTCTTCTAGAATATAGTCTAAGACTGTTTCAAATCAACAAGGCTATTTGAACCTAAATACCCAATGGTTAAAGGTGTGGACTGATTTGTTTGTTTTGTTTTTTTTTTTCATATTTAAAATACGGACTGTCAGAACGCCCAATTTATTGCTCAGTTAAACGAAACGTTTTAAAGAAAGTTATTTATTTATTTATTGGTCATCAACAGCGTTTACAACACAATTTTACAAGATTATTTTAGTTCTTAATTAAAGCCAAGAATTATTACATGAATTAAAAAAAATACAAAGTTTAACAGAGAATTCAAAATACAGTGTGATTGTTAATTTAGGTTAGTTTTCAGAAGTGAAAATAAAAATAAAAACAATTAAGATATGCACAACGTGTGTTCGCGTGGATGCGTCTACATGTGTATGTGTGTGTGTCTGTGGGTACGTGTGTTAGTGAGTGTGTGTGTGTGTGAAGGTGTGTGTTTGTTTCTGTTATCATTAGATATTTTATTATTTCAATATCATTTGTTCCAGGCACAAAATCCTATCCGAGCTACATATCCATTATAGATTCGTCGTACACATAGTCAGTAGTCACTCCATCCATACTGGCATAGCTTTTAATAGTCAAAACTTTTGAATATGCACCCCTACACTGCACCCCTGCATCCCTGCATCAGTTGAAAGCCGGTTGAAAAATTCAAAAATTCATTTCCACCGCTGCCCATTGAGGCTCAATATTTTGCGTATCGACAATATGAAACCGTTGCTTGCTTTTCAATCCAAAGTCAACAATATCGAATTTAATTACTACCACAGACAGGGTGGCCAATTATTTTAACAATTTTAGGATAAGGACCTTTACGAATAGTGTACTATTAATTATACTAAAGCCTGACTATGGCGTACAAGGTACTTTGGCTTCTTTCTTTCTTCTTGCTGGGCTGATTTCCACACGTTAACCAGTCATGGTCTGTTGTGTGTGATCCTTCCGATGTTGATCACTCCAACCATCAGTTCTCTCCAGAAGCCTAAATATAAAATAATGGGGTTTAGTTAATTTTTAATTGAATGACAAGTCCTTGACTGCGATCTCACCTGTGACGTGAGACGTCGAAGTGACGATGCAGTCTAAGATGGTAGCGGGCTAACTTGGTAGGGGTATGGCAGTGTACAATGTACATCCAACTCATCTGATTCTACACGTCGCCTTTGACGGTAGGGTAACTAGCTACGGCCACGGCATCCAACCAGACCAAACCAGTGACAATTTAGAAAATATAAATTCCCAAATTACCACAAAAAAGAAGAATACAGCAGGTGTTGCGATAATAAAATATAAACTTACATGCTAATATTTAAATAAACTAAACCAATATATTATGTATTACAATATTATACCAAAATATTACACTAATTATATCCAGTTTAAATACGTTTATCGTTGAAATACGAATAACATGGTCACCTTGAAAAGCTCGTGTACTCTCGATGCGTGCAGACTGCAGACACAGTGTATAATTACTGCGGGGGATGAAGATACTCGATAGAGGGTTGTTAGCTGCGCGTTTTGTTTATTGTTCATATGACGAGCCCACAATGGGGATTATGACCCAGTTTTTTAGACATGCCTCTCATTCTGTGCACGGAAAATGGAACTTTGATGAAAGCCTTGTTTTGACTAATACCTTTTGTTATTTCTGATGTGTGTTTTGTTTTATTCGATAATAAGATGCCTACGATCTCACGTGATGGTGAGTGATTATGCTGTTTATGTGGTAGTGGGTTATTATGCTGTTTATGTGGGTGGGTGGATGTGGTACCATCGAACTCTAACGCTTAGAAGCGCAATAATGAACGTGGGGATCTGTGACGGTAGTAACTAGCCGTAGCCGCAGCCAGAGCTTCCCACCAAATCAGGGGGCGATTCAGACCTGGTCGATAACATACCGTGTCGATACGGTTAGATATCGATCTCGTATAAAAATTTTTTGGCGTGTGATTCAGAGCGTTTGGTTTGTGGATACGATTCGGTATCGACTACGTTATCGACATCGACAAGATACATTCGATTACAAGAGCATTTACGAATTGAAAATATATTATGTTATCGTACGGTAACAAACCGAATCGATCGATAAATAAGTTATCGGAAGGGTCTGAATCGGGGGGCTGACCAGAGATGAATAGTTTAGACGCAGGAAAATCATAGAATTTCCAGGAGATTTTTTAAAAACAAATCCACGCATCAGTTAGTTCATTAATGAAAGAAGAAAACGCAAAAAAAAAAAAGTAACAAGGTAGATAATTCTGATTATATATCTACAGTCATGAAAATACCACATAACTCTTAGGTATAACGTACACATGTTCCTTAAAATATGACTCTTTTGTTTAACATTTACGTATATCGCGTCTACCCTCATAAATTAAAAAGTGTTGCCACAAAGGGACAAAGACTAGACGTGAGTCATCTTCGTATTAATTATGCATTGCAATTACGCCGTTATTGTACTTTCAGACATGCAGACAGACAAATTAGGGTTCCGCGGCGGTGATGAAAAACCTTCGAGCTAAAAATAGTGATATGAGCAATATTACCAGTTGATATGATTATCTGTAGGTTACAAGTTATCTCTGTGGCAAAACGTGTATTTGTTCTTAAAGTTCTGCAAGATCAAATCAGCAATTAGGCCTTAAGTTATCCCCATATTATACAAGCTTTCACCTAACTACACTCGTAAACTTAGGGTTTTTAATCCCGCAGGAACCCACTGTTTTTTTCAAGATAAAAGGTAGCCTATTTCACTCTCCAAATCCTTAACTATAACTGTAATTAATGAGTTTCTTGCCGCTTCTTTTCATAAGAGTCTAGACGTGTCATAAGAGTCACAGGCCTGGCCTTGGCTTACATGAAATAAGTAACTTTAATTTGTTTTTTTCAAAAAAAAAAAGACGTGTGGCACTCGGGAACTGCCGCGGTAAAGCTATTGCATAGCATTTTTTATCAACGCCATCTAGCGGTGAGAGGAGTCCCGTGTCAGGTTATTTTCGTTACGGAATTTCTGGATTCGGTCTCCACGCTCAAGGCCCGCAATAGAAGCTATGCAATAGCTTAAAAATACGTCGATCACCTGCTGCTTGATTTAAGAACTAGCCAGCAATACTCATTGCATCAGTATATCAAAAAGCTCTCTTCTAAGTTTACTTTGTCTGATAAAAAGTACAACCAAGCTGTTTGAAAATGGTTCGCTATTTTCAGCCGCTTGGTCGTACTTTTTGGTTCGCTTATAACTTATAAGCCACCGGACCCGCATTAGGAGCTATAAAAATAAATAATTGCACGCGGAACCCTCCAACCCCGTCCTAATTGCATATGTAACGCATGGCCTCGTTTCGCCGACGCTGCGTAAAACGTTAATTTTTCCATTAGACAGCCGCACTGAGTCATAGGTGCCGTATCACTTTTGTAATTACGAGGGATCCATTTCTTCGCGCTGGGGATTTTATTGTTTGCTTTGTCCATCCTTACTATATTACTAATCCTATTATCCTACTTATAATATTACTAGCTTTTGCCCCCGCGACTTCGTCCGCGTGGAATTAGATTTTGGGGTGGAATTTTAAAAAACTGTGACACACGTACTTCTTTAACTGAAACTGAAAGCTCTAATACCAACATTGATGGAAATAGCTTGAAAAATGACGGAGTTTCATATAAACGTCCATCCCCTATTTAAACCCCTTAGGGGTGGAATTTCCAATAATCCTTTCTTAGTGTGCGCCTACGTTATAAAAGGAACCAACTGTAAAAATTTCAAGTTTCTAACTTCAGTAGTTTAGACTGTGCGTTGATATCTCAGTCAGTCAGTCAGTCAGTCAGTCAGTCAGGACTTTGAATTTTATATTATATAGATAAATGTGAAAGTGTGGATGTTTGTTATTCAATCACGTTGCAACGACTGAACTGATTTGGCTGAAATTTGGCACAGAGATAGATTATAGTCTGGAATAGCACATAGGCTTTTTATCCCGAAAAATAAGAGAGTTCCCGCGGGAATACAAAAAACCTCAATCCACGCAAACGAAGTCGCGGGCATCAACCAGTATTATAAATGCGAATGTGTGTTTATTTGTTGGTTAGTTTGTCCTTCAATCATGCAGCAACGGAACAACGATCGCCTGCAATCGTCGTGATTTTTTGCATGGATATAGTTGAGAACTTGGACAACTAAAATTAGAAGGTTAGCAGCTAGAATCCCTTTCTAGCTAGAATCTTTGCTATTCTCACTAGGTAATATCGTTAGTATCCTTACTAATATTGTAAATGCGAAAGTCTGTTTGTTCGTTGGTTTGTTGGTTTATCCTCCAATCATGCTGCAACAGAGCTATGAATCCCAGCTTTTTGCATGGGTAATGTGGGGTAATAGTTGAGAACCTGGAGAGTGACATGCATAAAATATTTGACATGATAGATTATTAAAGTGTCCCTAAATATATCTGCTCTTATATCAGTGTAATTAAATCGCATAGTACATATATTACAGCGACGGATTAATGCTTCAAAGTGGTGCACGCATCAATGATATTTGATTCGCACTACGCTTTGATGTAGCTACCTACCCTCACGATGAGCTAGACCTGTCATTCAATATTTACTAACTACCCCCATTTTTGATTCACAATTCTAGTGTTTATAGTTAAACAAATAGAGTTGTAATCGCTATTAGTGTTTTTAACAATAATAAATGTGTGGTATTTAGTGGTAAAAGCAGGTGTTTGGCCGCTATTTCAAATCTGTTCAGTTTATAATACTATTCCAAATCTGTCATAACGTCAATTTTGTCATAATCCGTATTGGTTATTTGTTAATATCATGAAATTTCAGGGGCTCATTATTATTATACATTATATCATATTTACCACATAAAGTGGTTAAAATTATCATTGGGTTATCATAAACCACTTTTCAAAGCTATAATCTTCTTCTTCGTGACACTCTTGCTCTATAATAATTATCTATACATATAATAAAATTGTAGAAAAGTGGTGTCTGTACAATGGAAATATATAAAAAAAAAGTAGCAGGGGTTGTTATTATATCGATACCGAACCCGAAATTGTAATTAATTTTTTTTTGTCTGTTTGTCTGTTTGCCTGTGTGTTTGTGCACGCTAATATCAGAAACGGCTTATTCGATTTAGATACGGTTTTCACTAATATATTGTAGTAAGCTTCACTTAACATTTAGTGTTTATTTCATGTCAATCGGTTCATAAATAAAAAAGTTATGTCAATTTAAAGAATCACGGCGAACATTTTTAACGTACAGAGTACGTACTACACGCCTCGCGCCTGAGCATCCGTATATAAAGCGCGCTGAGAGTCGCGCCCCGAAAAGTCACTATTCCACGCGAACGAAGTCGCGGGCACAGCTAGTTGTTAATAATTATTTACAATTAAATATTACGTGTTTTAAGTTTTAACGCTGAAAGAAAACATCGTGAGGAAACTTGAATGTCTGATAATTCTCAATAATGTTCTCAAACACACTGTAAGTTACTGATGTAAGTTGTAATAAAGTAACATAAAAATATGTCTAATTTTTTTTTTATTTCATGACAAGATAGTCCTTGACTGCGATCTCACCTAATGGTAAGTGACGATACAGTGTAAGATGGTAGCGGGCTAACTTGGAAGGGGTATGGCAGTGTATATTCAACCCATACCCCTTATCGGTTTCTACGCGCCATTGTGTCTACACTAAACCGCTTAGCAGCACGTCTTTGACGGTAGGGTGGTACCTAGCCATGGCCAAAGCCTCCCACCAGGCAAGACCACCTCCTACTGTAGGTACTGTAAGTTGTAACTAACATAAAAATATGTCTAATTAACATTAAACAGCCCTCCACTGAATTAGCCATTTCAGCTCATTTCAAAAACCACCGCCAGCATCGTTAGAAAACAATATTCCCTTAATTATACCGCGTGACAACGTAAAAACTTCTATACGGGCCATCAAATATTTTGCACCTCCGAAAACGAGGGCGTGACCATAAAAAAGTACCCCTAATGTACTCTTATGGAACTGTGTGAAACGGTTCCATTGATGCGTGAGTTAGTGTTGGCATTTCGTGTGCGGTAGTGAAAACTCAATGTATGTTACATAAATGATCAGTGATGTATGCATGCGGCTAAAGGGGCCCATTTTATTACGGCTCTGTTTTATAGTTCCGGCAATGGCCTGTGGGAGCGCTAGTTGTAAGTTTTAGGGGCGCGGCCATAAGATGTGCGGGATACTGCGGGATAGTATAATGTGAAAATCAGATTCTGGATATGTTTACAATCACGTTTAATAATTAACTTGTCCAGTTATTAATTGACATCACTTAGAGTTACAACGCAACACAACTACATATTTAGGTTAGTTTCAGATTTCCAACTTTACATCCACACGCGCAGACAGACGCCATGATTGTTCGAGCCTCGCTGGCGCCATATATCCGCTCCCTGCGCCCGCGTGACGTCACGCGACATCTCAGCCCTTCCTTCAGCGCGCGTAACAATAAATTGAAGCAAAATTGACAACCATATGCCGCAATTACACTTAATAGTTAGCCTATATTCGGGTTTTGCATGACTTTAATCTAATTCGGGCACTAGATGCATTTGTTAAAATGGTAATGAAACTAGAACATGGGAAATGAAGCTGGCTGGACGAGATTGACAGAAGACGAGCGACTAGATCCTAGACTAGTTACTTGACTAGTTACTACTAATACTTGATAGTTGTTTACCCGAACTCCATAAGCAATCGGAGCCAGGCAAAGGGCCAGACTGGAACCAGAAAGGTCGACGTTTTAAGCCTCACCTGTAGCATTATTGTCATACCTACTCTAACTTACTAACTTAGGTCGTTATGCTTAATTTGGAGGGTTTTTGGGTTTAAAGTATTCTTATTTATTTATTTTAATATGGACAACCAACAGGTTACAATAAACTAAAATTAAAAACAAAAAAATACATGTTAAGTAAGTTAATATGCAGTAATGTAGACCTACTTACTGGTTGCCACAACATAGTTAAAGTTTAAGGGCCTATTTCACCACCTTCAAGTAAACTTTAATTGACGAATAAATTTGATGTTTTGACACATTGGCCATACTAAAACTCTCAAAACGTCAACTTTATTCGCCGGTTAGAGTTTACTTGGACGTGGTGAAAGAGTAATTATTTACTAGTTATTGTGGACTTTTAGTTTGCAAACACAAAACACCGCTATGTTAGTGGCCGCGTGGCTACAAAAGTGTGTCCACCCTCTAATCCCACTGTTTTACGACTCTCCTCTGCCGCTCAGCAGTGAGTTCTTCCCCATTCTCATTTATAGCGACCGATGAAAACGGTGAATGTTATTCCTCGAATAGAGAATATATCGGACATTTTGTTATACTCTTTTGATTTTTATTTTTATTACGAGCACTTTATGTACGGCGGCTTTTAGTGCGGAAGCGATTGCGTAACGTTGTTCCTTAATTCCTTCGCTTTTTTTCTTTTCCTTGTATACTTTCTACAAGAATATTATTATTAAAGCTATGATATAATATATATGTATAAAAAGAGGTGGATATGTTACATGCGTGCGGTAAATAAAGGTTGTAATGCCAGATATTTGTTGTAATTTGTCATGTCATTCAATAATGATGTACTCTATTATACTCTTCGTCGTTCGGAACAATTTTTTCGCTTGTTTTGAGTAGGTTTTAAGGTAGACTTTTTTTTTCGGTAACATAACTTTCACTAGATTTTTGCGAAGGAATTTTTTGCACAGGTGAAAAAAGCTGCTAATGTTATAGAGTTTGTTAATATACTGTTTTAATTTCAATGCGAATGTTTAGAATATGAGGAGGATTATTATGAGGTCATGAGACCATGAGAATTTAGGTTTTTTTTATTCACGCATGAAGCCGCTGGATTCAGGCAAGACCGAGGCCCGAGAAAGTCCATGCAAGAGACCTTTGTTTAGCAATAAACGTCTGTCTATTAAGAAAAGTGACTGAAGCTTTCAGTTCAGAGCGAGGGTCATACGTAGTCGAATTGAATGATGAAAACAAAGCAGTAGATAATAAACAAACTCCGAATAAACCCTAACGTGGCGTCGTGCGTCGACCGAATGACACAATCAATCATCACCGCAAAGCGATAATGGATTTCTGCCCGAAGTTGACTTCTGTCCAACTTTATTTAGCAATTTGCGGCACCGCACAAAAGACTTACCTTGTCTCCTCAGAATTCCATTATAACTTATCTAACCACTGGGATTTACCCTTAAGAAATTATCCGCCAGCCCAAATTTCTCCTTTCTCCGGGTTTCCGGTCCATTCCATTTTCTTCTGACAATCAAAACGTTTGAGCCGAGGCGTAAGTTGAAAACATTTCTTCCAAATCTCTGACCCTGCCATCAACTAATACGATTGTGGCCCAAGACAACAGCGATAAGCGTTACTGCAGCTCTAATTCTTTAGTATTTATAATATGTGTTAATAACAAACTTATTTTATTATGATTCGCAAAACAGACATAACATCTCATTTCATTTCATTTATTTGCTGGATACGTGAACAATAAAGGTCTTATAGCTAAAAAACAGCTAAAAAATGAGCTTTTACAGTTTGACAATATTTAGCGTGCAACATTCTTAATATTATTTAAATTATTATTATTAGTAGATTTAGATAAGTACTTATTTAAAGAGGAGAGGGGAATAATGAGCATGATTGCATGCATGGGTAATCCTACTAATATTATAAATGTCAAAGTTTGAATGTATGGATGGATAGATGGATGGATGGCCACGCAGCAACGACTGAACCGATTTGGCTGTTTGGTACAGAGATAGATTATAGACTGGAATATAATAGAGTTCCCGAAGGAATTAGAAAACCTCGCGCACCAAGTCGCGAGCAAGCTAGTATTTGAATAGAATAGAATAGAATCATTTTTTTATTCAAATAAACTTTTACAAAGTGGTTTCGAATCGTCAAATAAATCTACCACTGGTTCAGAATGCCATTCTAACCGAGAAGAACCAGTATGAAACTCGAAAATAAAAACATACCTACTTATGTTTACTTTCTTTATTATCGACGACCTCCTGGCGCAGTGGTGAACGCTGTGATCTTATAACTGGGAGGTCTCGGGTTCGATTCCCGGCGGGGGCAATTAAGAAATTTATAATTTCTAAATAGTCTCTGGTCTGGTCTGGTGGGAGGCTGTGGCCGTGGCTAGTTACCACCCTACCGTCAAAGACGTGTCGCCAAGTGATTTAGCGTTCCGGCACGATGGCGTGTAGAAACCGATTAGGGATATGGGTTGAATTTACACTGCTATACCCCTTCCAAGTTAGCCCGCTACCATCTTAGACTGCATCGTCACTTACCATCAGGTGAGATCGCAGTCAAGGGCTATCTTGTCATCGAATAAAAAAAAAAAAAACTTTCTTTAATTCTTTGATTCTGTACCTCTTAACTTGCACCATCGGCAGCAGGGAATCCCTCGCACTAATGGCGCGCGGTAAAGCACTGGTGTTTACTTTTATTGTCAAAATAAATCTGTCTTAACTGTCTCGATAATCGCTACTAACTGCCGCCATAATACATCCCCGCGTTGGTGTCGAATGAGATTAATAAAAATGTCCTTCGCAGATCTGTTTTAAAGAACGGATAGATATCCTATTACTTTGATATTATGATTTAGTAAAACCAAATACCCTAGTGAGTTTATTGTAGGCTCTTCTCAAACCAGGACGCATTTTGAACCTTATGGGGCTTTCTTTAAAGTTTTTTATCAGATCATATTTGTGTCTCGTTTTAACTCTAACAAGAGTGAATAGGCATTTTCTAGGCAAGCGCGCTTCAACCTAGACCTCATCAATGAATTAATGCTTTATATCAAGCTGAACCGTATGTTTGTATATGTACTTCGGCAGAGGGGAATGCGTGCACTTGCCAAGTCCCGGCTAAATGGTCGAAGTTCTAAGCGTTGGAGTGCGATGCTCAAAAATGTTATTTGCACACCCCAAAACAGGAGCTCGCCCCACAAAAATGCCAGTAAAAATATTTGAGTAACTTCTGTCAACTAGTTACCTACTGCTCGCAGTTTACTATTCCCAACTGCACGATGGCCGTAGTTTTACGGTGTCGTATATTACAGCGCGCAACTTTACTTGATGGTTAAATTTTAACTGTCCAAGTTTGGCTTACGGCTTTCGGTGTTTGGGTGTGAGTGGTGTTACGAAATAAGGGGAGCTACACACTTATACATACATTTATAACAACAGAAAGGTTGGTTTTATTGTTTACTTATACCCGACTGCAGCGAAGCCAAAGTAAGGGACTATGATCTTAGCAGTCTGATGTTTCTCTTGTTGCATGTTCCACCGTAGCGGAGTCGACTGTCGTAAACTACTGAGTCGATTTTGATGAATGAGTCCATTCTTCCATTGCTTTTTATAAAAAAACTAGCAAATCCGGCGAACTCCGTTTCGCCACCAGATTACATGCTATGTATCAGAGATGACGCTGTATGTGAAAAAAGATTTTCCCGCTTTTCTGTTGAAATTTTTCCTGAATTTTCTTTGCTATAAACCTCACGGAGCCCGAGACCTTTCCAACGAATGCAAAACCGTGGAAATCGGTTCGTGCGTTCTGGAGTTATAGCGTCAGGAAGGAAAACCCGACTTATTTTTATATAGTAGATTTATAAAAAATTTACTCCAAGTGGTCGAAATCACAGGTCACAAAGCTGGTAATATACTTACTATGTATGGAATATTATTGTGGGAAAGAGATCAAATACCCCACGAATCCCACTAATATAATAAATGCGAAAGTTTGGATGGATGTATGGATGTTTGTTACTCAATCACGCTGCGACTACTTAACCAATTTGGCTGAAAGGCACAGAGATTTAATATCTACATGATTCTCTGATTCACCAGCTATTCATCTCTCATGATAAATGAAATTGCACAACCTGCAGTAGGAACCTGTGCAGGCAGCCTTATGTATACTGTATCCCATTTCCCCATTTTACGCGCAATTCCAACGTTACAGCTGAATAGCTTAGTGGGCTTTATTATCCTGACAATATGCTGTTACATTCTATCTAAGTATCTAGCTATCGAACTAACTATTAGAATAGAATAGAATAGTTTTTTATTCAAATAAACTTTTACAAAGTGCTTTCGAATCGTCAAATGAATCTACCACTGGTTCGGAATGCCGTTCCAACCGAGAAGAATCATAAAAGAAACCAGAAACCAAGAGTAAATAATATTACAATATTACCAGAAATATGAGAGTAAATAATATCACAATATTACAAAGCCTCAATAGCTCCATGGTTAAAGGTTCGAGCCCCACCCGTTACACTATAGTCGTATCCACTCCTAGCACAAGCTTTCCGGTTATTTCAATAGGAAAGGAGAATATAAGTCAAGTTCAGCTTGGCTAATATTCTTTAAAAGAAAAAATCTAAGGATGTTCGGAATGCATATTTAAAGATGTGTGAAGACTACAGATCCACACTTTAGCTTGAATTTTCTCATTTAAGAGGAGACCTGTGCCTCGTACCAAATACCGGCGATGTATCGAAATGAAAGAGCGAATCTCCTTTCGTCTTCAAATAAATACCTAATTGGGATTTTGAAGTTTATTTTTTGTACACATTGCATATAATATCTACCTACCAATACACACAATAGCAGGAATCTACAGCCGGTTGGCTCAGGTCCTCAGAACCAAGTCAGGACGTCTGTTAATACCCAAATCGGCTTGTCTCTGCCGTAAGCCACGACGGAGTAAATAAGCGAGCCACGTCTGTATTTGCTTTTAATTAGTTGCTTGCTACATTCCCCCACACGCCTAATGGACGCTCTAGTGGACTGCGTTTCCATTGACATACGGATTTCTGACCTAATAATTTCCTCTGCCATAAGTTTAATTGTTATTTTAATACTAAGCAATCAATATTAGATTTTTTATCATCGAAAAAAAAGAAAGATATATCAAGAAGCACAAATCTTTTGAGGAAACCTGCTTTAGAGTTCTCCATATTTCAGAGGTGGGTGAAATCTGCCGGGCACGCTTGGAAGTCTATAACGCTTACACACTACACATTCGCATTCTCTGAGAGGTGACCTGCGCTCAGTTAGCTGAAAATTTTCGAAAATTCAACTCCTAAAGGACAGGGGGTTGAAAGCTAGTGAAGAATTAAAATTTAAACTTCGCTTATATGGGGTGCACTACAAATGTTGTCTTCTGAAATAGGTATTATGGTTCAGTATTTTAAATATTATTCAAGCTCTAATAAACAATAATTATTTCCAAACATTTCTGTCCAACAAAATTTTAAAAATATAAAAAGAAAAACAAACAAAACAGTCTTAGCAAAACGAACTGTTTAAACATCTCTTTTATCCTGTCTCAAGTAATTTGGTGCGAACAAATATTTAAGAGTGACAATTTGATTTAGGGATCGTCGCAAAAGTCGGATCGGGGCACAATGCAAACAAACTCAAAATGTTCTTTTACTCAACTTGCAAAACCTTTTTTTATGTTTTAAGTGTGTTCCAACGGTAATCTGTTATTTGCGCTGAAATGAAGAAGCATTTTTCAAAGTGAATTTATTTGGTCACGACAAATATTTTTTTTAACTTAAGGCGTTTGTGCATAATATTACATGATAATATGTCACCGGGAATGTGTGATATCTAAGAGCTGTATAGATTTCCTAAGAAAAGCATACGAGCCTATTTATGAAATACCCGCGACTTCATTCGCGTGGATTGAGGTTTTTATTCCCGCGGGAACTCTCTCATTTCCCGGGATAAAAAGTAGCTTTTGTAGCACAAAAACTACTTTTTATCCCGGGAAATGAGACTATGTTCTATTCCTGTGCCAAATTTCAGCCAAATTGGTTCAGTCGTTGCGACGTGATTGAGTAACAAACATACAAACTTTCACATTTATAATATTAGTAGGATAGTATAATAATAGGATAATAGGAAATAGGATAGAATAATAGGCATAGGATAATAGGATTATGAAATATTATGTTGAATAACTTGTCGAACGTTATTTAAATAATACAAACATTTTTCACAGATTATAGGGTATGCTGAAACGTAAATAAATATATTATAGTTTATTCTTGGAATAAGTGCTAATTTGTTCTCGAGTAAGACCTATTCCATGTTTGTGAAATTGAGCATGGGAAGTTAGGGTTACACATGTATACCAATCAAAGTTCACTAAACCGATTACAAAGCTTCCATTAGATTATCGAGGGTTAAGTTGAATGTACGTACGTAGATATCTCTTCTAATAATATTATTATTAGATTGCCAACATTCCAACCACAAAGGGGCTTGGTGAATTATTGGCCCAAGCTAAAATAGTATTGGAACAAATTAACAGTAACCAGACGAAATTAAATTGCACACTGAAACTTGGGGAAGTAAGGTCGGCTGGAAACCACTGACTTTGGTCCAATTTATCGGTTACTATTAATATTATTGTATTGGTAACACAATTTTGCTTGTGTAGAGTGAACTGTTATTCTGGGTAATCAAACTTATACTAGGTATACAATTTTTGAGTATCTATCATTTATTTTCACACACATTTACATTATATTATTTAAAAAAAATGTTTACAAAAATACAATATATCTATATGACATCCTCGAAAATAATTCAACGAAGTTGGTCTCACTTGCTGCGGGGTAAGGCTCAAGCAGCCAGTGGTCAGGGCTCCAGAGTGAGGAACTTCCTCACAATGCGTGCCGTCTCAAGGAGTACCGCCTGCTCTTGATCCAAGTACTAAGCGCTTAAAGGGTTGATAATACATAAAATTAATATATAAAAGTAAAACTTTGTACCTCTCTTTAAGCGGTTTAAGTTAAAAGTGCAAACTGAAACTCTACGGTCGAAGGTTACATTATTATCGTACCCACTCGTAATCCATACTTTCCGCTTATTAGGACTGAAGAAGATAATATTAAGTCAAGTTAACTGGTCAATGTTTGCTAAAAAAATTATAAATTGTAATGTTTATACTCAAAAAGGTATAAAATAAAAAGGTGACTGATTGACTGATCTATTAACACGTCAACACACAGCTCAAACAACTGCATGAATCAACAGATTCATGCAGTTGTTTGCAGATAGCTACTATAACATAGGCATCCGCTAAGGAATTTCGAAAATTCAATAGGGGGTTGAAAAATCAAATTAGACGTGAATGAAGCCGCGTGGAATAAAACCGCTAGTTTAAAAATAAAATTCTACGTAAAAATCCCTCCAGCCCTCCAGCTTTTTTTCTCTCTTTCCAACTCTTTTTATCCTGAGCTTGTTGCATCCATTCTGGTACATATCTCATTTAAAAAAATTCTCCACCTCTTTCTCTGACGATCTCTGTTTCTTTCATATCGACCTGAAACCCCTGGTGGATCCCAGTAACTAATAATTTATAACGCATTTCTGTAGGTCAGAGGTATATCAATTTGTTCAGGTGAATGTACGTACATAATTAAACAGACACAGTAACATACCATCTTCCCTTTTCACAGACCGCTCTCCATTCATGTGTATCGGTGTGAATACAGATATCCAGCCAATAAGACACACAAACTCACCCCAAACCATAATCCCGAGTTTATTATATCGAATTTGGATAACAGCCCGAGGCATGCCAGCCTCGAATACAGGTTCGTTCCGCTTAGAACTGAGATCAATAGTCGTCAAATATTGTGAACTGTGATTAAGGTTTTTTTTTTTTTTTGGTGACATTAAGTAAAATTTCTTTAAAGTGCCCACGGTCTACCTGTCGGCATCTAAAACTATTTTATATTGCACCATGCAAGACAAAGTATGCTACTAATACATTTATTAGAAGAAGTTGCAACCAATTTAACGCGCTATTTTCGGAAAATGACATCTTTCATCTCTTTCTCTCCAAATTTAAATTAGCTATTAAGGATACCTTGTCGAAAATCGACTAGCTAAAAGTTGGTCGGTTTTCGGCAAGTTTCTGTTTAAAAAATTAATTTATAACTTTTGTTCTCCCTTTTTGCTGCACCTGATTGTTGCGTTGTCAGATTAATGTAATCTATAAGTGTTATATAGTCTTTGGAAACTATTTAGGTTTAAGAATTATAAATCTGTTTTTAGATTTAAGACAATTAACACTGTATGTTTCCATAAAATAAATAAATAAATAAATAAATAAATAGACATGACAGTCCATAACTGTAATCTGCAATGATGGTATAAGTGATCGTACAGTCTAAGATGGTAGCGGGCCAACTAGGAAGGGATATGGCAGTGTAATTTGATTCCACATATCCCTGATCGGTTTCTGCAAACTATCGTGCCGTAACATTTAACCGCTTAGCGACACGTCTGTCTAAATCTAAGTTGGTAACTAGGCCAAAAAATCAAATTAAAGTCAAAATTATTTATGTATTTCATTGTGGTACTTCTTGCAACTCAAGACTCTAGTATCGGTTCGGAAAGCAGAAGAGTCGGCAAGGAACTCGGCAGTTATTTAATTTTTTCAAAAGAAAAATATTTCAATGATGTAGTTTAGTAATAAAATATATTATAAGATAATTATTTTTCTTCTATAGTAGATAATTTATTTTGTTATTAAGAAATTCATTCAGATTAAACGTTTTCTTCAGCGTGAAGCTATATGATTGTGTGCTCAAGCAATTAATTTCAAAAAATAGAATTTGAGGCACGTCAGGTACATTTTAATTTGCTCTTGCCTTGTCTTCAATGTTTCTTAATGTCATCTCTAAATCCTTTTCATGATCTTGCAATTCACGTGGGCGCGTGGTTCATAGTTGTGTACGTGTCGTATCTGTATAAGTGTGAGCAAGAGCTTGCTCGCGCCTGACCGCTCCCACCGAGGCTCCTGATAGGCACGCACACTTACGCATGTGCATATACACGACGTAACCACAAGTAAAACTCACGCGCCCTCGTGAATTGTAAAAACTATACAATAATTTAGCTACCTTCCGATAGTTCAACTATAGGTTACCGATATATTAATTAGAAAACTTCCTGTGCCAAAGTGGAATATACCAACCTCATCATGGATCAAGCGATTGAATAGGCAACTAATTTCACAGTTGCGTAGCCTTATGAACGCTTTGAATTTAATATTGAAGCCTCGCTTGTCAAGTGCATCATACCGTGTGTACTGTATGGTGTTATGAAATACATAAAATTATTTTTAATAAAGCCTTGGTGGCTTATAATCTTACCATAGCTCTGAAGTAAAATCTATTTGTATTTTTCCTTAGCTGTCCTAAAAGGTAAACAAGCGGTTTCGCGCAGAAAGGCGTAACAGACGAACGAGAACGTCGTAAGCGCCCAGATACGTCCGATATTATACGTTTCTCTGAAACTATGGAAAAATTGAAGAATTTAGTTTAAAGAACCTTATTAAAATTGGCTTAGTGGTTTTTCAGATAAATGCTTCTTTTACTATGCGTACGTGCCATGCGCGTGGTAAAAAATTCAAATCCTCTTGCAACATCCTTTTGTGGCCACAAATATAAAACATAAACATTGAAGAACCCGAAGTTATTTTAATACATACATATGTAATTCAAATACCTAATAAAAATACTACGATAGTACGATATGACAGTACTAAGCATTATAATGTTTTACCTTACTATTACAGTTATATCAAGTAATATTAATTGCATAAAACGCACATAATTCAAAAAATTGCTTACATTAGGAGTACCTATGGTATTCGAATCCTGAAACACCGAAAAAGAGGTCGAGGTCTTAACCATTAAACTATCGCCGCTATTTTAATAAAAATAATATAATAAATAAATTCTTTATTGAGGCAATCACAGACCCATTTTGTTAGTAATACAAAAGAAACTTAAAAACTATGATAGTAACAGGATTTTCTATTTGTTTAAATAAAACTAGCTGATGCCCGCGACTTCGTCCGCGTGGATTTAGTTTTTTAATTCCCGCGGGAACTCTTTGATTTTTCGGGATAAAAAGTAGCCTATGTCACTCTCCGGCCCGTAAATTACCCCTATGCAAAAAATCACAGCAAGCCGTTGCTCTGTTGCTGCGTGATTGAAGGACAAACCAACAAACCAACAAACCAACAAACCAACAAACACACTTTCGCATTTATAATATTAGTAGGGATTTCATTCAGCATTATCATAAAAATAGGTACAATATAATATAACAGGGAAGATTTATTTTCACCAAATGAGCACTTTTAATCTTTAGCTATCATTTTCTTCTGTTTTCATCTGTGCTGATATTGTTGTCTGTGTATTTTATTTTTAAGTAACTTTTTGCTAACAAACGTAAAGTCAAAGGCTATATTCGATGTTTTATGGTGTTTAGCGAAATGACAAGGGCGCTCATTAGGCACGACGGAAGGACAACTGTATTTTATGCAAAATACACCTACTCGCGTAGTACTTTAGGTTGCAATTGCCTTGCAAATCAATAATAAACTGCTGGCATTATAAATTCCCACTAATTCGGGTTGCAGCTATAAAACAAACTTGGCTATTATACGGTTCTAATGATTTTCGTTGATATTACGCCTGAGGGGGTTATTTATTGGTTACGGAGCTATTAAGCCGTAAATGTCAACAGACATACACCATCTACCTACTACATTAGTAGAACTTTTATCCTTGTACAAAGTTAAATAATATTTTTAACTAAAAACTCACTTTAGTGACTACACATTTGGGAAATTAATAATATTATATTAATTTTCATATTTTTCAATTTAGGCAGATGACACACACTAATTACTATATGAAAAAAAACAAAGATAAGCTCATACACAGAATTAACATTGTATCCCCGAAAATTAAAAAGTTCCCGCGGGCAAATCATTAATTTTTTTATTTTATTTTATTGATTTGGGCCCAGACAGTTCATATATCACGTAGAATTAAACATAATATTATATATATAACAAAAAAACATACAGCAGGAAAGGAGCTTCTGAAAAAATTAAAAAAAAATACTTGAATGTCACAAACACGTATTTTAGCTCTGTACTGAAAGCTACATTTACATATATTAATACATTTTAAATTAATATTTAAGCTACATTTATATATATTAATGCAAATTGCACGATGAAAACAAATTAAAAAAAATACTAACATTTTAAATCTCTTTAAACATCGTAATCAGAAAGAAATCGCCTTCGCGTCTTCACAACTGCAATCGGCGCCGGACTGGCATGAAGAATTCTCATTTCTATTACACAGAAGATGAAATAAAAAACGGCCAAGTGCAAGTTGGACTCGCACACGAAGGGTTCCGCACTATTGTAACAGTGACTGTTAAGGTCGAGCAAAAGACGCCAAGAAAATCACGTTTCTTATATTATATGGGGGACCCCCTTTTAATTTTTAATTAATTTTTATTTTTTGTTGTTATAGCGGCAATAGATATACACATTCTGTGAAAATTTCAAGAGTCTCCCATTACAGTTCATGAGATTAGCGGAGGCTAAGTAATAGGGTCCCGTTTGCATCCGTGGGAACCCTAAATAGAGTAACTTATATATATACATATATATTTAATATCTCACAACTAAAAGCCTTTACTTAGAACTTAATATAAAACGTTTGCGTTTCGCTCCACTTAATTTAGTAAATGAAAGAGAAAATGAGAGAAAAATACTCAAAAGCAAAAAGCAGAAAGCGAGCGGTGGGTGCTTTTTTTGTGTTTGTTAATCCTTTTTCAGCTCCTTTGCAGGGCATGTCGAGGAAAAGGAAAAATGGAATATATATCAAATTAGCCTTCAGGCGGAGCACAGTCCGTTTCTAGGAATGTGCTTGGTTATTTTTCTTGGAAATTGAAGTTGATTAGTGCCCCAAGGTTTTAATAATCTCTCTGACGTAGCGATACCAAGCGAACGCAGGCGGCGCACTCCGTAGTTTAGCTAAAGCCACCTTCGACCATTTAGCCAGAACTTGACAAGCGCACGCATTCCCCTCTGCCGAAGTACATGTACAAACGTACGGTTCAGCTGATAAGTGTGACAGATTGTGAGTTAGTGTGCGTTCATAAAGACATTAAGTATTTACAAGAGTGTGCGGAAGTGAGTAAATGTGTGCTGTACGTGATTACCTCACCTCCCGCAGAAAGTGGCAGAATATATTCAGTACTAAATCTGCGTAAAGGCTCGTCCCGGCTAAATGGTCGAATAAAGCCACAAATACCCACCGTTACCCCGTCCCGATGGGCCAACTCAATAGGCTAACGTATAGCGATGGCATAAGAGTTACGCGATGGAAAGAGAGGCAACTTCGTATAGGTGATTAACGTTATACGACTTGAATTACATTTTATTGTGCGATAGCAAGAGTCGCTATTATTAATTACTAGACGATGCCTGCGACTTCCTCCTACTACCAGTTCCTGGAAAAATAGGAGTTTCATCGTTCAAAAGGTTTTTTTAACTGACTTCCAAAAAAGAAGGAGGTTCTCAATTCGTCGGAATCTTTTTTTTTATGTATGTTCCCCGATTTTTCGAAGACGCCTGGACCGATTTGGAAAATTCTTTTTTGTTTGAAAGGGTATACTTCCCAGGTGGTCCCATAGTTATCAGGTTAGGATCTGTTGATGAGATCCTGGAGAAATCGAGGGAACTCTTCAAATTTTATAGGCACAATTGATATATTTTATAGTGGCGTTTGAAGTCGGTGTTGTAAAAAGAATTTTTGCGTTTAAATTATCAAATTAAACCTCTCAAGCGTCAAGTTGTTTGAGCACAACACAACCTCAGTCGATAATATGAATAACATTAAAAAAACAATTATTATTTTGTAATACCCGAACATGTTATTGTTTGGTGTCCCAAATAAAAAGATATCATCGACCGCACAAAGTGTTTTTAAATTGATCCTCAAATAAACACCCCATTATAACACCCAAGGAACTGCTTATACTGAAATAAGGAAAATTGCGGAACTATTTTGGTCATGAATTATGTATTTTCTCCGACGCGTCGCGTTTCAACGCAAAGTTTGCTTTATGGGCCTAATGAGAACATATGTGCGCGCTGACGGGTTAATCTCTTTCATTGTTTCATGAATTTACCTATATTTTGTTTATGTTAGTGAATTTCTTTGTGAAAACGTTGCTTGGGAGAAATCGGCTCTGCTCCAGTGACTGAAAACATTTATTTATTAGGTATACTAGTGGTATACTAACAATATACATATTATCCATTCAAAAACAAACATACAGAAACATTGCAACATCGTCCGATATGCATATCAATAACAAGCTTACACAACATTCAAACAAAAAAGCATCAGGTAAACTAAATCTTAAAAACAAAATCTAAGTTGACTGACTGACTGATCTATCAACGCATATGAAATGTGGCATGCAGATAGCTATTATGACGTAGGCATCCGCTAAGAAAGAACTTTTGAAAATTAAACCCCTAAGGAGGTAAAATAGGGGTTTGAAAAATCGAACTTAACGTGAGCGAAGTCGCGGGCAAAAGCTAGTTTCTTAATAAAAGAGCAAATAGGCAATTTTATAAAATTGATAGCAAATGATAAGTACCTATTGAAACATATTTTATATGTGTAAATCTAAGTAACAGAAAAAATATTATTTGTTTTTAGAAGATGAACTCAAAATGACTGATCATTAAATGATCAGTGAGTTTCTTTACTCATTAATTTTACACATTAATTGTCTCAAAGGAAGTCTGGAATAAAGAATATCGGGTGATAGAAATTATGAATGTGAATGCAAATGGGAATTCATGAGTAAATTAATTGAATTTTCTAATTATAAGAATTGGCTTTGATAATAACCGAAATTCGGAGAGCATTATCGTAGCAAAAAATAATGGTAATGTCGGATCGCACACGGCGGCTACATCCGCGTCGTGCTGGTACGCTAAATAGCTGTACAGTGCACGATGCAAAAGCGATTATCGAATACAATCGAAACAATTTATATCGATACGGTAGAAAAACGCCGCGGGCGTCTCTGAACGGCTGGTAATGAAGGTGTAAACATGAATTATCCAATCAAAGGGTCCGTTAGACCGCTAGATGGCGCCACAGATCATTACCGCGTCTGCGCCTGTGGCGATCGCGACTTTCACCGGGATAACTTGAACGTAAAATACAGTTTCCTATACATTGCGTCGTATAGTTTAATTATTATAAACCTCACGACATTTTGGGGACACCTTGGAGCCGTGGGGCCCGGGGCTCGAGCTCTTTTTGAAGAGCTATCTAAAAAGGTCATCGAATCCACCGGGGGTCCAAGAGCTGGCAGCTACCTTGGCCAAAGAATTAGTTTGGCCATTCAAGGGGGAGTGCTGAGAGCATCTTGGGTGCTATGCCGCGCTGCGGTGGTAAATTAGTTTTAATTTTAGAAATAGTTTTGTTATAATTATAAACTATATCAATATAGAAAGTTATTTACAAAGTTTTTTTGCTTTTGTAAATTGTCTCTGGTCTGTTCTGCTGATTCGCAAGGATACAAGCGACATAAGACCGAGATATGCGAATATTTTTAAAAGTTATAAAAATTTGGTCCTTTTATGCCTCACGTCCACCACTATTCGTAAAACTCTGGCCCACGAATTCTTTTACGCTTATACTTTAGTTAAGTAAGTCGTTGGTCAGCTTCCGAATTTCGCTCTTTTTTTCCTCTCATTGTTCATTTTCTTAACTACTTTTTCCCTGTATTCGTTATTTTTTTTAAGGTGAGTGTTTTTTGT
Source organism: Hipparchia sbordonii (assembly GCA_038048805.1). Lineage (NCBI taxonomy): Eukaryota > Metazoa > Arthropoda > Insecta > Lepidoptera > Nymphalidae > Hipparchia > Hipparchia sbordonii. The sequence continues at coordinate 1,277,112 of CM076113.1, forward strand.
TTTTCTTTTGTAAATTCTCTCTGTGAAAAAATCTTGTCATTAGCTTCAATTTTCTTTTGTTCATATTGATTTACTTTATTTAATGAGCTGTATGTTTATCTTCTAAATAAAATAAAATAAAGTCCCTACAAGACGCCACTATATCACCTCGGGACCTTAATGAGTATCAATTCTTCGAACTATGTCTCCCCCACTTGTTGAGCTATGTCAGTAACTTTAGTTTTTATACGGATCTCTTCATTTCTGATTTCATCTCTCAGGGATACTCCGTGCATAGCTCTCTCTATCGCCCACCGAATGATCCTGAACCTTTGAGGCTTTGAGGCTATGAGGCTCATAGCTAGTTAGCAACCAATTTTCAGATCCATAAATCATCACACCATGAGCAAAAGTAGCGATGTACATCAAACAACGCTAAAATTTCAAAAGCTCAGTGCACCTGAACGTCCACAGTTAACTTGTCATCTCTGCGTATGTAACTCAAGCGGGTCACCCCTTTTTGTGATGATAATAATGACTCATTTGAACTAACCGTCCATATGAAAGCTATCTGAATCCAAATGCTATGACAGCTCGTCATAACGTGTTTGTGTAACTTCATTTAATGCCCGTTTCTAACAGTACATTTACCAACCAGTTTGGGAACTTCACATATTAATGACTTTATTGATCTTGTAGTTTATTATTTTATTTTGTTACCACGCATACACAATAATATTGAGTACATCTGTCCTATGCAACTGTACTGACTATAGTCTATACTATTCTCTTTCTGATGTATAGCGTTGTCTCGCTCGATAGAGTGGTACAGCTTTCTGGAGCTTTTCTAGGTATCGAACCAAAAGTATTGGTACTTCTCAGGTATCGATTCTTTTTTCGATTCCCTAAGCAGCATGCAAACTTGATGGCAAACTGAATCGTATGTGGCCTCCCTTAAGCTTAATAGATTCATAAGATTGGTCTCAAGTTTGTACGTTGCGCATCAAAAACGCAACGTTTGATCGCACGATTGTTGCCCAATAAGGACGAGGCCTCAAGGTTAAATAAAGCTAAAATTACATTTTAGTCACTTGCTATTGATAAATGAGCAGCAAGATAAAGGATAAAAGGTTTGAAAATCAAAAATTTTTCATCCAAATCCAGATCATCTGCAGAATTATTCGATCCGTTAGGCCGCGTCACGCCCGGCCTCTCCAAATAATCAAGTCTACTCCGTTATTTACGTGCTTTATCTTGACTTGAACTTTTGAAAACGTAAAATCATTTTCCATCACACTTGTCCCAACCCTTACCCCCTCTTCCTCATTACCGTTTCAAAGTAGGTACCTACTAAAGGAACCAACCATGTTGTTTAAGAAAATCGTATCCCAACGACCATACAAAAAAAACTCGACCAAGTCGGCCAACCGGTTCCGTATCTTCTTCTTCTTTATCAACTTATAGATATCCACTGCTGGACGTAGGTCTCTTGCAAGCCTCGGTCTTGCGCCGCCTGAATCCAGTGGCTCCCTGCGACTCGTTCGGTTCCGTATCATCGGACTAAATTTAAAACCAGCTAATATTAAAATCTAACAAAAATAAAAGTTTATTATATCGAGACCCCCTTTCATTTTTAATAAATTTTTTTACTAGTTGATACCCGCGACTTCGTACGTGTGGAATGAGGTTTTAATTCCCGCGGAAATTCTCTAATTTCCGGGATAAAAAGTAGCCTATGTGTTAATCCAGACTCTACTCTGTGCCACAGCCAAATCAGTACCGTCGTTGCGGCCTGATTGAGTAACAAACATCCATCCATCCATCCATACATCCAGACTTTCGCATTTATAATATTAATAGGATAATAGAAATAATAGGATTATTTGCTGCAATAGAAATACACATTCTGTAAAAATTTCAAGTATGTATCTACCTATGAGAGTTGATGGCGGACGGAGGGCCATCCTTTGGGTACAGGACCCTAAAATCAGTTGAATCGAGAACTTCTTCCTTTTTGAAGTCGGTTAATAATGTAGTCAGCTAAGCACTTCAATGTAATTCAATGTAATAAGTTATTAAACTAGTGGTAAATACTGCTTGGCCATACCTTAAGTTCGTCGGAATGAATACGGAAATCACTAACTTCTTAGAATCCTGTTAGAATAACACAAAATGCCTTAGGTTATGCTCATTAAGTTAAGTGCTTCATTTATATTTTATCACTAAGTTCTGTTGTAAAGGTAAACGGGTAATGAGAAATCTAGATGTTCTAGAATAAAGGATTTAATAAATTACTGGAAATAATAAATTGGATTCGAGCGCATGGCAAGTTACCTTTGTTTTCCCAAATGTCCTTTCTCTGGTGAGTTACATTAGTTTTTTTATCGGATAGCTGACTGACTGACAAACAGACAGACGTGAGGCTCAAGGGCCTTTGAAATTGTAAGAGGACCTCCCTTTAAGGACTTCCTAATGATGAGCTCTCTGGTCTTATTACTGTAAGGTCCTGAACTCTAAAGAATATTAGCCAAGCTGAAGTTAACTAATATCCTCCTATCCCCTCCAAATAAGCGGAAAGCTTGTGCTAGGAGTGGGTACGACAATAGTGCAACGGGTGGGATTCAAAACTGTGAGCATTCACATTTTAGTCCGCACCTTTAACCGTTGGGCTATTGAAGATTCTTGGCAAGGCAGTTTGGATAATTCCTCAATTTTCTCTGTCTGGTTTGGTTGGCAGCTTCAGCCGTTGCCCAAGTTTACTACTCTACCGTCCTCGTCCGTACTCGTCCATCTAAAGTCTCAATTTTTGCCACAGATTATGATAAAGCAATTATTTATTAAATCCTTACCCCTAACCATTTCTACGAAGCATGGTACCGGAACGCTAAATCACTTGGCGGACCGCCTTTTCCGGTAGGTACCCCAGATGAGTTAGGCACGCCCAAAGCCTCTCACCAGGCAAAAGAATATAATATTACTAGCTGATACCCGCGACTTCGTTCGCGTGGATTGAGGTTTTTTATTCCCGCGGGAACTCTCTTATTTCCCGGGATAAAAAGTAGCCTATGTGTTATTCCAGACTATAATCTATCTCTGTGCTAAATTTCAACCAAATCGGTTCAGTCGTTGCGGCGTGATTGAGTAACAAACATACATCCAAACTTTCTCTATAGTAGGATACATTTCCAAATCACCAGACCTCCCAGAGTCATAAGACCACAGCGACCTCTTATTTAAAACAAACTTGTGTTTACTTAAATTAGTTTCAATACACAGTGGACCCTAAGAATTACGCAGAAAACTAGTTCGCTAAGTACCTATGAATAATTTCAACAAATTCCGAATAAATTTAATAAAGAAGCAAGACTTCATTTGCAATTTTGCATATAGATGGGCGACGCTTCGTCCACGTACCCAGCTAACTTTTGAATTAATATAACAAGTTGCAGTAGCGGTTAGTTCTTCATTCTTTTGGTTTGGAAGGTATTCATTCATTCATTCTTTCATCGTAACCCTTCGCCGGGCACGGGTCTTACCTATCTCCAATATGAAGGGTTTAGGCCATAGTCCACCAAGTGTGGGTTGGCAGACTTCACACATTTTTGCGAACATTACGGAGAACTCATACTTTTTCTGTTTGTGGTGCAATAATTTTTTCCACGTACCACCAAATTGTGGAATCTTCTCCCTTCGACAGTGTTCTCACTTAATTACAATATGGGGTTATTCAAGGGGCGCACCAATAAGTTCCTGAAATGCCGGCAACGCATCGGTGGTGCCTCTGGTGTACTCTACTTGTAGTAACAAGTGTTCATGGGCGGCGGTAATCACTTTACATCAGGTGACCCGCCAGCTCGTTTGCCCGCTATTCCTATATAAAAAAAAAGAATAAATACTTTGCTAGTTGGGACCCCAAGCTATGTCAATTACATATCCCTGGAAAACATCTTGAGAAAACCTGCATGTCTCAGACTTCTACTCTACTGTCCTACTATAATATTATAAATGCGAAAGTTTGTGAAGATGGATCTTTGGATGGATGTTTGTTCCTCCTTAACGAAACAACAAATGAATTTATTTGGCTGAAATCGAGATAACATGTACCCAGGATTAACACATAGGCTTCATTTTATCCCGGAAAATTACAGAGTTCTCGCGGAAATTAAAAAACCTTGATCTACGCGAATGAAGTCGCAGGCATCAGCCAGTTTCTGGTATTTTGTTTGATTGCCTAATTTCTTGAACAAATGCATCGTATCAGCCAGGAGATAAGATCTGAGTCGGTAAGCATCGCCTCACCTCTACTCTTGAAGTGCGCCTCATATATCAACTGTACTTCACCTCTGAGCTGTGCTAACTTGTGCGGCCTTTACACCTCACGATACGATGTTAATACAATGCACTTACTAACTTAACTTAACTTGTTAATATTATGGTGGGAGGCTTTGGCTGTAGCCAGTTACCACCTCACAGTCAAAGATTTGCTGCCAAGCGTTTTAGCGTTGCGGCACGGTGTGTAGAAACAGAATGGGGTATGGGTTGAATTTACACAGCCATACCGCGTCCAAGTTAGTCCTCTACCATCGTAGACTGCATCGTCACTTACCATCAGGTGAGATCGCAGTCAAGGACTATCTTGGCATTGAATAAAAAAAAACTTTTTTTTGATAACGAACAAATTGATTTTATAGGATTAAGACCACCACCATGCCATACCATCATAATCATCTGCTTTGGGATTGTCTAATTAATATTTATGTAAAAGCTGATGCCTGAATTTTTTTGCGCGTAGATATAGTTTCTAAAAATCCTGTGGGAAACACTTTCCAGTTAGTCAACAAAAAATCTTCCTTACAAAACATAAATATAAAAGAGTGTAATTTTAAACATGGTAAGTAACTAATGAAAATCTGGAAATTTCTTGGAGTTGGTAAAACATCGCACAGTTCTCCCCATCAAATTATAGCACAATTAAAGAGCGTGTGTGTTTAAGCGTGTGTGTGTGAGCAATTAAAGTGAGAAATCTTTGATCGATGCCAACTCCTGACTTTTCACGCCATTCACTGATTGTGATGTTAAAACTCTCGCTCACACTTTACAGATGCGACACACACAACCATGAGCCACGAGCCCTCGTGAAATGAAAGAACTATCTATACCAATGTGTCACATTTCATAATAAGAGAGACAATCGTAAACACTAAACGACTCTAGCTTTGTGGTGAACCACGTACCTTTGCCAGCTCCGCCCATCAATCTATGCTCTCCACAATGAATGGACAGCCTCTGTGCTTTGCCAAATTTTTTGTCACCAACCGCCTACAATTTAAACCTTATACCACAAGTATTAAGAAACAAGTGGGGTGCAAGTGTAACTTTGTCAAGGCGGATCGCAAGTCGAAATTGATAGTGAAACTCTTATTGTGCTTAATGAGGGAATTGAAACAGATAGAAAAGCGAGTGGACTTCAAATAGCGCCAATGGATGGGTCTCGATTTTATATCGAGAGTTGGTGAACTGTTTTCTACACCTACACAAAACAGTACCATGAATGACTGGATAGCAGATTATATTATTGGACCTAGAGATTCGAAAGTAGGAAATGTTCAGTGAATGCACAACTAAGGACGTTTTTTGTTATTATTTTTTTTTAGTTAATTACAAGATACGCCTTGACTGCGATCTCTCTTGATGATAAGTGATGATGCAGTCTAAGATGGTAGCGGGCTAACTTGGTTGGGTATGGCAGTGTAAATTAACCTGTTTCTAAATGCCATTGTACCGAAACGCTAGATCGCTTGGCGGCACATCTTTGAAGGTAGAGTGGGAACTAGGGTCGAACAAGTCTCAAACCAGACACCATTTCAACCCTAAAGAAGTTAAAAAGGCGTGGTCAAGTTTCTACGAAGAATAATTTTTATTAAACTTAATCCACGCGGACGAAGTCAGGAGTATCAACTAGTAAAATATATTTAAAAAAGTAATTAGTAGAAAAAATAAAGCACTAATTAAGGTAGGTAATTAGCATGAAATAAGAAATTATGTAGCGCCTACTTTTAATTAACTAGTTTATGCATTGCTTGGCAAAGCTAATTCTAAGCATTCTGAAGGTATAAGATTTCATGGAAGCTGGTGGACAAAAAGAAATAGGTACCTACTTTAGAGCTCCATAAAGCCACAAGTGTAATATGAAGAGAAGATGTAAGCGCAACGTAACCCTCATCCAAAATACCAGACCAATGAAATATATTATGGAGTTTCAATGATTATTGTTCTTAGCTATAACGGTGATTTGTATATTTTATTTATTTATTTTTGGTTTAAGAACACTTGTTTTTTGATCTGACAAATCAAAACCTAATGCGATATAAAAGACTATAACGAGATTTCTTGGAACACTCGATAGAAGTGAAGCATTTTCTCTTTATCTGTCTCGCTCATTGATATGGACATAGACATGAGTGAGGACTATGGATACGAGATTTGACAATTCACTTTTCATCATCATACGCCTGTACCTAATCTAAAGGAAGCTAATGCAAATTACAAAGTTGTAATGGATTCTTCTTGATTGTATTAAATATTCCATGACATGACGTACCCTTATGAAGTATTAGACCATTATTAGACAAAGATTATATTCATTATTTTGATGTTGAATATCAAAAATATCAAAAAGTTTTAAGTCTGCTTCTAGACGTATTCCTTGATGCCTATATTCAGACGGAGATGTGATCTTTACATAGAAATAGCGCAAAAAACTTTATAAAAGGGTCTTTGATATAAATTAACCAAAGACATAGTCGTCGTCAACTGAAAAACTCCCACTGATGGACGTTACATGGATAATATTATTTAGACCTCTTATAATCTTATAATGATCGCCACAAACCGGAATAATTTTGAGCCGTTACATTTAAGTCGTTCCGAATTTGTTTCGAGCGAACTCGTGGTGAGTTTAAATCATGAAATTCAAATTCAAATTATTTATTTATTTCAACCAATCTATGGCTCGGACAGGTCATGACTCTACCACCGGTTCGGTGGAAATCGAATCGGAAAGCAGATTTTGCTGAGATAGTGTCTGCATCTGCTCAAATAGTTTAGGATCTCCCAAAGCAGTGCTATTTGCTGGTGAGACCGCAATGTTTTTCGATTCTTTAAACAATAAATACATTCTAGAACTAAAGAAGTACAGATTCTTAAGAAAATCCCAACAATTATCCCAAGGTATCTGTGAGAGTTCAGAGGTGCAATTTGATTCGTCTGGTTGCCTGCTAATCATGGTTTAAAGTTCGGATTCCAACGCAAGTACCAAGTACGGTTTGCCGTACCATTAGACTATGAGAGAGAGGTAATAGAGAAAGCACCTGTTGTGAGGGTGACTATGAGAGTGAGGGTTTCAAAATATCAAGTACCTACAAAAGTAGTAGTAGTTAGTAGGTAACTACTTTGTAACTACACACATAATCTAAGGTTTTGCATATCAATGTGAACGAGGGTAGAAATGGAAATCCGCAATCTCTTAGCGCGTTTTCAACCCTTCAATGGAATTAAAAACAGTAATTAGTGGATTTAGAAGAGTCGAGGTCGTTCTGGGGACATTTTTCGCTATCTCTTTAAAGTGGGAACGGTAATGAGAAAGGGGAGGCTAAGGAGTTATGGAGGTGACGGGAATGATACTACGCTATCAACCAACTAGCTACCCGCCCTGGCTTTGCACGGGTGCAATGTACTAATGTGATGTCATAAGTTTCCGTGCGATTTAGACTTAAAAATGATGTGATTATATTTTTTTTATTAGTAGGTGTAGTGCAATGCTGTATTGTCTAAAGTCGATATCTTCTGAGGATGATCCGGTGTCGGGGCGAAACGCGCGTCGAGAGTAGTAAAAAAGTCTTGTGTGGTGGTGGCATTGCTTGTTTGGCTTTTTTGCTTGGTCAGGAAGGTAAGCGGTGCTTAGCTTTTAATTGCATGTTTGACCATACAGATTTTTTCTGTAGGCGGATTATAGCAAAATAACCTTTTCTTGCTAATATTTTTTTATTTATATTATTATTAGAGAATGGACCCGCTTCGCTCAGTAGTGAGCCGTTGAGGGGTTGGTAATGACGATGAAACTTTATTGACAAGCAGCAAAAGCAGTGGGCAAAAGCTAGTTACTCTTAACATGACAGAAAATGGACAGCACACGTTAGCTCCGTCCGAGTTTAAAATAGAACGGGGACAGTTAAACCGCGTGAGTCACCGAGTTGACTCATGAGTGTGAAATTAATCCCCGAACTGCTCAATCTGCGACATGTTATTATACACGCGGCCATCACATGTTCCCATTTGCTTTGTGTGACACTGCCCATTTATTTAGAAATTAACAAAGGAAGTTTTTATTGAGGATTCTTTCACTAATTGACAATTAATTATTATTATTGACTAGATGACTAGACAATACAGCATTGTAAAGTCGATATCTCCTGAGGATGCTCCGATGTCGGGGCGAAACGTGCGTCGAGAGTAGTATAAAAGTCTTGTGTGGTGGTGCATGTGAGTGGTTGTGGCATTGCTTGCTTGGGAACTTGTCTTTCTTGCTTGGTTGGAAAGGTAAGCGATGCTTAGCTTTTAACTGCATGTTTGACCGAACAGATTTTTTCTGTTGGCGGATTATAGCAAAATAATTCTAACCTTTTCTTGCTAATCATGAACTTCCGCAAAGTAACGCCTGATTCTATCCAATATTGATTATTGTTAATTGTTAGTTAAGTTTAGTTTATTTTTGTACACACTTTTTTCCGTTTTTCTTGTTCTTTTTCCAAAATTCTATATAACTATGTTTATGTTTTGTTTCAAGTTTTGCTATAAAATAAATAAATAAAACTTGAGTCACCAGTTCCTGTCTGCCACTTGTTGATCTAAATTCCAGACAATGACTCCACAAACTGTACAAAATATATTCATTATGTGGAAATATTATAAATCTTTCACCTTCAGGTCTGTAGCAGACCTCTGCCTATTAAATATAGCGAAACCGCTACAACTCCGGTCAATTTCCCGTCAATGTTTTCTGTCGAACACTAAAGCTGTTTGGTTTGATTTCGCATGGCAAAAACAACTTGTTATCCAGCAGCCAAATAGAATTTTATTTGACAGTTAGACTATAAGTTGTCGCCAGTAATTTTTGCATGACATGATTGCAAGAATTTACCTAACCTCTCTAAACTCTCTTTTTTTAAATAAAGAGAAAGGAAACGCGGTATTTAAAGGCAAAAATACCAGCTAGTACCTACCTACCTTATTATAAACCCTTATCAATTAGGTATGTAGCTTCTCGTGCTATGAAGCAGAAGTGGAAATGGGCGAGGCGCATAGTTCAAAGAACTGATTGTTGTTGGGGTCCCAAGGTGCTAAAGTGGTGAGGTCACCACGTCACGGTGCAAGACCGAGGCCTGTGGAGGTCCTTGCAAGAGGCCTATGTCCAGCAGTGGATGTCTATCGGTTGATGAAGAAGAAGAAGAAAAAGATTTAAATACTTAAAAGATTATTTCGCTTTTTTGATGTAGTCAGGGGTGTGCTACGAGTACAAACGTTAATAATATTACCTATAATAATATTCACGTATATATTTTAATTTTTCACGTCGCAAATTGCATTACAACGCACCAGCAAACAACTGAGCAAATATTGATGCAACAATTGCTTTGTTCGCTGCACCACATTTCACTAGTTTGCGAAGGGCTTTTTGATAACGAAGCGTTTTCTGACTCATGGATTTTCATGTGTGGTCCAAGCCATACGCTCCTGCTGGTCAATGGCGGAAACATTGCATAAATCATTGCTACAGTCTCGATAGATGCAGTTATTGGTTGAATTTAAGGCTTTCTTGTTATAGTTCTTGCAATTCACGAGGGCGCGTGAGCTTTACTTGTGGTTACGTCGTATACATGCACATGCGTAAGTGTGCGTGCCTGTCAGGAGCCTAGGTGGGACTTGGGAGCACCGGTCAAGCGCGAGCAAGCTCTCGCTCACACTTATACAGATACGACACACACACAACCATGAGCCACGCGCCTTCGTGAATTGAAAGAACTATACAATAATAATACATTTTAACCAATAGTGAGAAAGAATTGGCCATTCTGTAATTGCGGTCACCTATGATTGGATTTGGGTCATTCCCACTAGTTAGATCAACCAAACTAGTGGGAAAAAATAGTTCAACTCAGGTGCTACTAAGTAGTGAGGGGTATTCAAGAATGCTCATTAAATTATTTCAAAGATGTAATCGTATATTTATTTATAACAGCAGCACTTAGGACAAAGGGAGATGGCCCGATGGGTTTGATCACACTGTAGCAATATAATTTTTAGAAAATCGCTCTTGACTTCAATTATATTATAAAACGGTAAATATTTGTAAGAAGTAAGTAATTTTTAGTTTCCTGACCCATTATTAACCCCAGAAGACATCTACCATTATTTGATTTAGGGAATAGGTTAGTTAAATGCTCTAAGGTTACAGCTAACAGCAATGAGAATTAAAAGACAATAGAGTAATAAGCTGTAAACCGCTTTAGCTTATCACTTAATGCAGAGTGCATTAGTGTTTTAGTAATTAATGCTACCTAATAATATTATGCGGTCAGCAGAATAAGCGGAATATTATTATTGCACATTTGATGTTATTACATTTGTTTATCATTTTCGTTGATGTATGTAATTTCAATAACTAACATACCAATTTGATAATATTAAAAGGTTAGTTTTGTACCCGTGAAATTGACTTTTAGGTATTACATTATTAACACAGTAATTATTTTGTACTTACTTAGTTTTTGCTCGCGATTTCATCTCTAAAGGAATTAGATTTTTTAAAAATAGCACAGAATAGAATAGAATAGAATATTTTTTTATTCAAATAAACTATTACAAAGTGCTCTCGAATCGAATCCGTGGGAATCTTTGGTTTTTCCGAGAAAGTAACTCTCCAATTCCCAATATAGCCTCAATAGTGCAACGGTTCCAGCGGTCTGAAAACCGGAAGGTCGCCCCCAAGTTCAGCCGTCACACTATTGTCGTACCCACTCCTAGGACTCGGTTTACCCTTAGTTGGAGGGAAGGGGAAAATATTAGTTATTAGGGAACAAAATTCTTTAAAAAAAAATTGTTTAAAAACTATTGTCATAAGAGTTGTTTTTTTTTTTTTTTTTGATGAATTATTGCCAGAAGAGAAAACTTGAAATAAATTATTTTGTTTTTTTTTTTGTAAGAATTATTTACATGTTTACTTTTTTTGCTATCTGTACCAGAGACTTTGCATAAAGAATGATTGATGGCATTAAGTTAGTAAGTCAGGTGGATGTGAGCTGACTCATTAAAGTAGTGAGAGACGCATCACCTGTGCTGTTACATATTTATGACAAAGGGTCTTTATGAAAATTTCACTTTTTATATCTCATACAAACCGATGTAATATATATATTTATTTTTGTCCCCTTTTCAATAACATAATCTAAATATATAAAAGGCAAAGGTGACTGACTGACTGACTGACTGACTGACTGATCTATCAACGCACAGCTCTAACCACTAGACCGATCGAGCTGAAATTTGGTATACAGGTAGCAGTTAGGACGTAGACATCCGCTAAGAAAGGATTTTGGAAAATTTCAACCCCAAGAGAGTTAAATAGGGGGTTAAAAAATCGAACCTAACGTGAGCGAAGCCGCGGGTTAAAGCTAGTTATTATAATATAAATATAAAACATATCTTTGTCAATGTGTTTTCTGTTCGAAAGCCGGTTGTATCGGGATGGTTTTTAGCTGCGTTTGTTAAAAATTTGTTCAGCCGTTCAGTGAGTATCAGCTGTTTTTTCAGCCCGTTTTAGCTTTTTTCAGCAATTGAAAATATTGCTTACATTTATCTAATTTGCTTGGGTAGTACGCTGATACCCGTTACACCAACCGTACCTAAATAAAAAAATGTGAATATTATGAAAATACCAATGAAAAATTCTAACGCTGAGCAAATCAGAATTATGTTATAGTTCTTTCATTTCACGATGGCGCGTGGCTCATGCTTGTGTGTGTGTGTCGTATCTATTTAAGTGGGAGCGAGAGTTTGCTCGCGCCTAACCGCTCCCACCTAGGCTCCTGACAGGTACGCACACTTACGCAATGTGCATGTACACGACGTAACCTATAAGCTCACGCACCCTCGTTGCAAGAACTATACTGAATCCCTGGTATCAGTTTTCAATAGGGTGTCCCTTACGCCCTGTACACTGTACAGTGGTAGTACAATAGGCAGACACGTTATCTACTACAAATAAGATATTTATTACTAATACATAAACAAAGTTCTGTCAGGCAGTGAAGTTGGGAACTAACGAGCTAACTTGCAGACTTGCCGACTGGGAGTTCCACAAAGAAAAGTTTGTGTCTAAACGAAACCGTCACAGCCAGGTACAGGATGTGCGCAGTCCGCTTCACAAACTGAGGCGCAATATTTACATAGATTTTTTTATTTATTGTTCGTTAGTCTGGCAGAAACTCAAAAATACAGTGTTTTGTGTGGCACAGTAGTGCCACTCCAACTCCTACAACACGTGTTGGCGTCTTCTTATTACGGTGTTTCTTCTTTTCTGGAGAAACTTCTTCTTTTTTGTCTGATGGGAAGCTTTGGCTGTAGCTAGTTACCACCATACCGCCAAGTAATTTAGCGTTCTGGCACGATGGGGTGTAGAAACCGATTAGGGGTATGTGTTGAATGTACACTGCCGTACCCCTTCCAAGTTAGCCCGTTACCATCTTCGACTCCATCGTCACTTATCATCAGGTGAGATTGCAGTCAAGGACTATCTTGTCATCCAATAAAAAAAAGAAGAAACGACGGTGTACAGCACGGGCGGCGCGTATTGCCATACAGATTTTTTTGTTTGGCGGATTCCAAGCAAAATATTTATTTTTCTTTCAGTGTTATCATGGAATTCCGCAAAGTAACACCTGCTTCTTCTTCTTTCCAATACCCGAAAAATGAACTGTTTAAGGCCGACACGAACTCGTTTGAACCTCATAGCTAGGAGTCCACAAGCCGCCGCGCCGGTTTGTTACGGCCTCATGGAGGTGTGAGACAAAATAAATTGTTTTTCTACTAATAAAAAGTTCGCCGGTGATGTACACAGTTAAAGGAATACGATTTCTTCGAATCCGGAGAGAATTATCGCTTTTACTCACCGGAAAGAAGTTATATAACTAATTATAACTCCTAAGAGAGGCTTTGAGATACCTATAAAGCTAATGATAATAATTTACTACAAGTATGTTTTTAGGTATTCTAATACAGTTTGTGTTGTTATTTTACAAATAAGTATTAGGTACTTATATGTTATCAGCGATAACATAACACTGTATATCACGTACACAGATGTCATAGCAGTCGTGCTTGTATGAGAATTTATTTAGTGGTGCTGTGTACAAATATAAAAATTGTAGAAATGTTATTATTGCAAACATACTTTAGATTTTTATATTTAAAAAAGACATCCATTGATAAATACGCTTCTAACGATGTGCATATATTTGATAGGTCGACACTGCTATAGCACTTCTAAATATTTCATACAAATTGTTAGTGTCCAACATGACATTCTGTCCATGAACGTCTTAAGTAGGAAGTAGGATTTTTGACAAAAATACACAGACGCTCAGAATATGTACGTCGTGTTTCAGGATTTCTATTAACAAAACCTAAATATACAATATGTACGTTTGTACGTGTAGTGTTACCTCCACAATCTTCGCTGGATACTTTTAAATCCGGCGTCGCTAAGTAGCGCAGCTCGCACCCAACCGCTAAGCTCCTTCCGCCGCTTCGCTTTTATAAAACTGATTCGGTTCCACGACTCAGGCTAGCTTATGGATATGGCACTTTATTATGGGTTTATCATTTTATTACTAGTTGATGCCCGCAGCTTCGTTCGCGTGGATTAAGGTTTATAATTCCTGCGGGAACTCTCTTATTTTCCGAGATAAAAAGTAGCCTATGTGTTATTGCACACTATAATCTATCTCTATGCATCATATACATCCATTCATCCATCCATCTATCCATCCAGACTTATAATCTTTCGCGTTTATAATATTAGTAGGATTGTTTTTTTTATTACATTTCATTAACCATATTGACGGCCTCCCTGGTGCAATGATGAGCGCTGCGGTCTTATAACTGGGAGGTCTCGGGTTTGATTCCCGACGGGGGCAATTTGGGAATTTGTAATTACTAAATTGTCTCTGGTCTGGTTTGGTGGGAACTTTTAATCGATCATCGCCAAGCGATTTAGCGTTCCGGCACGATGGCGTGTAGAAACCGATTATGGGGTATGGGTTGAATATACACTGCCATACCCGTGCCAAGTTAGCCCACTACCATCTTAGACTGCATCGTTACTTACCATCAGGTGAGATCGCAGTCAAGGGCTATCTTGACATCGAATAAAAAAAACATATATTTTTTGCTGCTTTTATTACTTTTATAATTGTCACAATGTGTTATATTTCTTTGCTGTAAAGTCACTCGGGTGACAATTTAGGGAACAATAAAGATTTCATCAAAATCGCTTAAGTAGTTTTCAAGATTGGGACACTTTTCCTTTTTCAATTAGTCTTTATTTCGGTATAATGAAGTCGGTTTAATTTTTTTTAAATTACTTGTAGCTCATATAGTTTTCAGGATAGAGACACTTTTCCTTTTTCAGTTATTCTTTATTTCATTATAACGGAGTCAGTTTAATTTTAATTACATTACCTATAATTTGTTCGTAATCCATATTCCTCGTCGTATGAAGTAAATCCTAATGGACCCTTTCCCTTTCCTTCTTTCTTAAAAAGAAAAGTGGGTGCAAAATTCTTATCCAATTCTTTTCTCACATCAACCGCACCGCCTTCGGAGTCCGCAAGCTGAATGAAATTCCAGTAATTTGGTAAAGCGAATGCAAGGTACGGGTCCTGAGTGGGATTTTCTTACAATCCGCGCTTTGTTTTGGAGTCTAAGAGCATGCCCAAATTTTAAAGACCTCTGTGACCCTTAGAAATGTTCCAAAACGAAGGTCGCACTAAGCTTCAGGGCACAGAAACGCAGTGGTCGGTGGAGTGGTGCTGGTAGTCTTTTAATGATTGCAAACTGAACTGGATTTTATCTACTTTGTAATACGGTTGAAAACAAATCAAGTGGAATGAGGTTTTTAAGAATCCCGCAGGGACACAAAACACACTTCAACATTTATAGATTACTAGCTTTTTCCCGCGGCTTCGCTCACGTTAAGTTCGATTTTTCAAACCCCTATTTTATCCCTTTAGGGGTTGAATTTTCAAAAATCCTTTCTTAGCGGACACCTACGTTATAATAGCTATCTACATGCAAAATTTCAGCCTGATCCGTCTAGTGGTTTGAGCTGTGCGTTGATAGATCAGTCAGTCAGTCAGTCAGTCAGTCAGTCAGTCACCTTTGCCTTTTATATATGTATATTTAGAATAGCATTGGAATATTATAGGAGCTTTTTGTTTTTTTTTAAACCGTTTTCCGAGAGTAGAGCGCTCCTAGCGGCTACGAGAGGAACTACAATATAACAGTGTAATTTCTGTTTCAAGTACATATATTACACAGACGCTTATGTGAAAAAACCTAAACTATTAATAGCATTTTAATATTATAGAAGTTTTTTTTAAAAACCGTTTTTCGATTCCGTAAGAATTAATCGAAAGTAGGGGCTCCTAGCGGGTATGATTATGAATATTGCATAGTATACTGTAATTTCTGTTTCAAGTACGTATTTTACATGAATGGTTATGTAAAAAAAACACTAAGAAACTGGAAAACAATGAAAGTGTAGTGCTTTTTGTATTAAGTGAAATGTATAAAGTTTTCGTCTCGTGACGATAGATGGCGCTGTAGTACATTGCGCCGCGGTTGTGTCAGGGCTATCAGAGAATTATACATTGGTCGTGACAAGTAACCATAGTTGCTATCTTGGAAGTGCCAAATTTCAGAAAAAGATCGAATTTTTTGATGCGCATGTGTACTCTCGATTACCGAAGTATATCAGCGTTGTTTAACTAAAGTAAAGTAATAAAGTAAATAACTTAAAATTTAAGAAGGTACTAATTTACTAACTGATGATGCCCGCGAGCCGCGACTTCACGTGATTTTTATTTTTTTTAGTTTATAAAATCCTTCGCGATTCGCGAACTCTTTAATTTTCCGGGATAAAAAGTAGCCTATGTCACTCTCTACTCCAGGTTCTCAACTATACCCATGCAAAAAATTAGGGCGATCCGTAGTCCTGTTGCAGCGTAATCAAAGGAAACAAACAAACACACTTTCGCATTTATAATACTAGATGATTCCCGCGACTTCGTTCGCGTGGAATAAGGATTTTTACTCCCGCGAGAACTCTCTTATTTCCTGGGATAAAAAGCCTATGTGCTATTCCAGACTATAATCTATCTCTGTGCCACATTTCAGCCAAATCGGTGCAGTCATTGCGACGTGATTGAGTCGCAAACATACAAACTTTCTCATTTATAATATTAATAGGATATAAATATAAATATGTAGGTTTTACTATCAATACTAATATTAGTGTTTGTTTGTTGGTTAATTTGGTTAAAGGGTCCCCTGTGGGAGTTGTCTTTTTTCGGCGTTTTTTGGTACGGAACCCTTCGTATGCGAGCCCGACTGGCATTTGATCGATTATTTTGTAAAAAATTTACTGCGAGCTCGTCGTACTAACGCAACGATACTGCGTATTAAAAGTTGCGTCGTGATCTGTAAAGGCTTACTAAAAATGGCTTTTCATTAAATATTGCGCTTCTAAGCATTGTAATTCGATGCCTCCTACCTATCTGGGCAGTATAATGAAACTGCGTCCGAAGCGTTTTTGTGTTGTTCTCTAGTACCTATATTATGCGGTGGCCAATATTAATTCATTCATTCATTTTCAGCGACCATAATATTCGTCTATTCTATCGCTAGACATAATAACGAAGCTAATACAAAAGATAATATTAGAATGGGAGAAATGTTCGGTAATTTAAAAACGTAGCTTCTACCAATAGATTGCCGACGAAGTAGCGTCAGCAAATACGTCTTGCTATTGGCTACTCGGCGTGGATTTGTCAGTGTACGGCGAGTGCATTACGGTAGATGTACAGTTAGAAGAAAAAACTAACGTTTCATATCATATTCACTGTCATTCACTGATACACTGATTATTTTGTACACAATCTCTAAACTGGATTATTTAAAAAAAAATATAGAGAAAAATAGAGCCATCCTTTTCACAATGTTATATTATGTGGTATAGGATGGATACAATTTTTTTTACAAGAATATCAGCCGTACTGAAGTTGACTAATATCTTCCTATCCCCTCCAAATAAGCGGAAAGCTTGTGCTAGGAGTGGGTACGACAATAGTGCAACGGGTGGGATTCAAACCTGCGACCTTTCAGTCTTTAGTCCACCTTTAACTGAATCTATAAAGACTTTTTGACAATAATAACAAGCACAAGTAGATAATAATAATATCTTCCCAACCGAATTTAGGCCACAGCGACGGCCAATACCTAAAAACAGAGATGAAGATCAACAGGAGATATTATAGTGTAGGAGATATTGTAACACAAGTAAAGGTAAAGAAAAGTGTGTACTTCTATAAACACTTCCATTTAATCTTTATCATGAAGACAAAATGTTGTTTTTATTTTGTTCACTCTGTCAAAAATAAATTGTTAAGTTATATTTTACTAGTTGATGACCGCGTGGATTTAGTTTTTAAAAATTTCGTGGAAACTCTTTGATTTCCCTGGATAAAAAGGAGTCTATGTCGCTCTCCCGATTTTTAACCTTGCAAAAAATCGGGAGAGCGACAATGGGATCGACGCATTGTTGCGGCGTGATTGACGGACAAACCAACAAACAAACACACTTTCGTATTTATAATATTAGTATAGTAAGGCAGTAAGGATGCAAGATTGAGATCGAAAATTAATATTATTATACTACTCTTGCATCGTAATTTCCACAGTGTCGGATGCTTTGCACGTAACCTTTATTTTAGACACAATTAAAACAACTTTACAAAGACAAAAATGTCCAATTTTTTTGCTGTCTCTACTGAAAACTCTACAGAGGCCAGATCCCCTTTCGAGCAGGAAATTGAGTGAATGTTTTCCAATTTAATCGCATCTGCGCTGATACTTCACGGGTTGTGCGCCGCGCGGCTGGGACGTGGCCGAAATACGACCTAACCTTGCTGTGCCAGGCTTCTCCTTCTTCGTAGCGTTTATCCCGGCTTACGCCAGGTAGACCAGGGTAGATAATTTTTAAAACCAAAAAAAAATAGTAGTAGGATGAAACCCATTAGAAAAGGAGGGGAATATTATAAAGATGAAAGGAAAAATAATTTACGGGCGATCTGAGGTCGGGAAGGGGTGGGGGTGAGTTTTTAAGGGGAAAAAACGGTTTTTCTCGATTTCCGGCAAAACTTGATTGATACAGATAAAAATTTTTGTTTTATTTTTCCCTTCCCCTCCTTTTCTAATGGGTTTCATCCTACTACTATTTTTTTTCACTTTTTATTATTTTTAAAGGCTTCTACCCTGGTCTAAGGGACCGCTTTCCTTTTTCAAAAAGGTGAAAAAGATGAACGCGGGGGAAGAGCGTGATTTGGACCGCGGCAGTATTGGTTTGCTAGAGACAGGTATAATACTGCTTTTTTTTTATTCGATGACAAGATAGCCCGTGACTGCGATCTCACCTGATGGTAAGTGACGATGCAGTCTAAGACGGTAGAGCGGCACAACTTGGAAGGGATATAGCAGTGTAAATTCAAACCATACCCCTAATCGGTTTCTACACGCCATCGTGCCGGAACGCTAAATCGCTTGGCGGCACGCCTTTGACGGTAGGGTGGTAACTAGCCACGGCCAAAGCCTCCCACCAGACCAGACCAGAGACAATTTAGAAATTATAAATTTGCCCCCGCCGGGAATCGAACCCGAGACCTCCCAGTTATAAGACCACAGCGCTCACCACTGCGCCAGGGAGGTCGTCAAAGCTTGGAGGTAGGAGGGGTTTTAGTCGGTAGGAGTCCATGATGTCCATGAGGATTTCCCCTCCTACAGAAAAAAAAAGGGCCCGCGTTCCTACTGAGCTTCTTCCACTTTGCACAATCTAAAGCGTCCTCCCGTAGAACCTCGTGAACGGGTGCCACCAACGGAAATGGGTCTACTTTGTCTGCCCGTCTTAACATGTATTGGATTGTATGTACCTACGTATGCATATTTGAAAGCAGCTGGATTCAGGCGGCGCAAGACCGAGCCCCGTGAAAGCCCATGCAAGAGACGTTGTTCAGCATTGAACGTCTTTTTTTTTTAAATCTAAAATAGGCTTGCGCTTGAGAACAATCAGTACTGGATAGCGCTGATGAGGTCTAGGTTGGCGCGCGTTTGCCTAGAAAATGCCTATTCACTCTTGCCATGAAGGTACTCAAATTATAGCTGGCAGGAAACGCAGATGCTGGAAGAGTGTTCCACACCTTAGCGGTTCTTATCAGAAACGTTGAATTAAAGCGTTTCGTTCGAGTAGGTTGGATTTTTACTACATAAGGATGCCAACGCTCACGATTTCTCGCAGTTCTGTCTTTTAAGAAGAAGATAATGAATATTTCAAGTGACTGAAGCTTTCAAACATCAAAACCGATCCGTTCGATTAATAACGCTAAATAAAATCAAAAATCCCGGGAGCCAACAAAAATCAATTGCAATCGCGTGCAGTGGTAACTGCGTTCGCGACATATGCCACTAATGTTAAACTTAGGAAGCCTTTTCACTTGCCTCCCACCTGCCTTTAGTACCTTTTTATAAATCGCTGCTTCAATTCAATAATACCACAGATAAAACAATTTGTAGAAATTTTTTTATTGCAAAAATGCACTCGTAATCCTTTATATTTTTATATTTAAAAAAGACACCCATTGATAAATACGCTACTAACAATGTATAATATTCATGTATTTGATATAAAATAAGAAAGCAATAGACAAAAAATAGTTTATTTCTACTCTTCTGTAAAAATTATCTGTGAAATTTTTATTTATGGTCGTTTTGAATTTAAGCAAAAAAACTGAAAAAGAAATTTTAATCCTTACGGTTTTTCCACTGGATTTAAACCCGGTGTTATTCTCGGGGCGTATCAACAAATTCCTGAATAACTGGCAACGTTGGTTATATAATCAAAGCCGGCAAATGCCTCTGGTAGTCCAAATGGTTAGGGGCGGCGGTAATCACTTAACGTCACGTGACTCGCCTGCTCGATTGCTCGCTATCCTCTAATATTATAAATGCACCGAGTAAATGTCTGTTCACCGAGTAAAAGATCGACGCGATTTTCTGCATGGATATAGTTCAAGATGTGGAGAGTGACAGGCTCTTTTTTATCCCGCAAAAACAAACGGATTTTAGAAACCTTACTCCACGCGGACTAAGTCGCAGCCAAAAGCCTATATACCTTGATGCCAGTGACTTCGTTCGCGTGGATCAAGGTTTTTGTTTCTCGCGCGAACTCTTTAATTTTACAACAAAAATTGTACCTTATGTTAAAGCTTATGTTGTGAGCTATGTTTTTTGGTTTGTTTATTCACTGTGGCGTAGCAAGCACACACACACACACATACACACACACACACATACACACACACACAAATAAACTATCACCTTTATAATATTAAAATGTGATATTTAAAAAAAATCCGTGCGGGAATTGGTGCATTATGCTCGGTCCCTTACGTCGGTCGAATGTGCCACGTACACCATTACTCATGTGGAAGTAGCGTGGCGTGGTGTGGTGTTACCTTTTTAATTTTTCCATTGCGAGCACTGCCCCGACTAAACGCGAAATGTTTCCACAATGTACATGCTGTATTATTCAGCTGTGAGATTAGTTAAAAAAAACCGGCCAGGGTTTCGTACCATCGTAACAGCCATTGTTATAAGATAGAGCAGGAAACTCCGAAAAATCACTTTTCTTGCGTGGGGACCACCATTTATTTTAAACTAGCTTTTCCCGCGGCTTCGCTCACGTTAAGTTCGATTTTTCAAACCCCTATTTTATCCCTTTAGGGGTTGAATTTTGAAAAATCCTTTCTTAGCAGACACCTACGTTATAATAGCTATCTACATGCCAAATTTCAGCCTGATCCGTCCAGTGGTTTGAGCTGTGCGTTGATAGATCAGTCAGTCAGTCAGTCAGTCAGTCAGTCAGTCAGTCAGTCAGTCAGTCAGTCACGCTTGCCTTTTATATATTTAGATTATTATTTTTTGTTATAGCGGCAACAGACATATATATGTATATATTCTGTGAAAATTTCAAGGCTGCATTTCAGGAACCTATGTATGTATGTTCATGAAATACAGCCCGCTGACAGTCAGACGGACGGACGGAGAGCGGAAGCTTAGCAAATAGGGTAGCCTATCTGTTAATCCTGGGTATGAGCTATCTTCAGCCAAATTGGTTCATTCGTAATGGCGTGAAAGACACATACACTCACCACACACATACAAACTTTCGCCTTTATAATAATTAGTATGACTAGCTTTTGCCTAGACTTGTCTAACTAGACTAAACTTTGTCCGCATGGAGCTATGTTTTAAATTCCCGTGGGAACTCTCAGTTTTCCGGGATAGATAAAAGGTAGTCTATTCTTGGATAAAAGGTAGGCTATGTCACTCATGAAGTCTTCAACTATACATACTCTTGGGAAAAATCACGGCTGTTGCTCCTTTGCTGCGTGATTGAAGGATAAACCATCAACCAGGCTAACACTTTTTTTTATTCATTGACAAGATCCTTCACTGCGATCTCCCCTGATGGTAAGTAACGATGCAGTATAAGATTGCAAGTTAATTAAGATTGCAATTAAGGCAGTGTTCAATAGAGGTGAGCGTTGAATGAACGAACTGTTTTATTAGACTGCTTTTTTAGCGTGAACGGATAAACCGTTTACCGTTCACTGATAAACTAGTTCAATGATGAACGACATTGTAATGCATTCAGTCGAATCAGTCGACGCCCATCGACCCATCGACGATGACAAAGAGTTGAGGGGTACTCTTAAATAACGCCGAAAGCTTTAAAATAGCTGCCAGATATACTTTATGCATTGTGATTAGAAAGGAGTACAGCTACTCCAATTTACAACTCAGGGTGTTTAATGATTTTCTTATAAATGTAACGGCATTTTTAGAGATTACAAATCCACTTTTAATCAGCCATTAACAAGCTCCTTGAAGTAGAATTAGAATTGAATTAGTGTACACCAATTTAAAACCAGCGAATACCTCAATGCAGCCCGCAGCATTACAAGAGAGGTAAATTTTTCGTATTAACCAGTCGTTAACAAGCTTTGGACTTCTAAATCAACTAGTAGTATCACATGCAGCCAATAGCTGGACAAGACCTTTTTAAAATTCTACTTAAATGCTTTAAGTATAATTTTTCGCCTTTATAAAGTCATTAGTCAGCTATGCTGTTTAATAGTGTATAATCTTTCCTCAGTATAGCCTTTATGATTCAGTAGAACAAAAATGAAATGAACTTTTAAATACGCCAAGATTTTATCAATTTTTATGGCACATTGTTTTGCCAGTCCCAAGCCTGGAAGAGGTATGAAGAGTTCATTTCCTTTGTTTAAAGCACCGTTCGACAGTCAACTTGTTCAATGAACGCACGTAAAGTAAACGAAGACCATAGCTATACATTCTGTTCATGACGTAAACTAGTTGAAAATTGAACCGTTTCATAAACTAGTTTATCGTCGATGGTAAACGGTCTCGTTGCGTCGACGATCAAACCGTCGACGACCCACCTCTAGTGTTCAACCCATACCCCTAATCTGTTTCTACACGCCATCGTGCCGGAACGCTTAATCGCTTAGCGGCACGTCTGTGGCGGTAGGGTGGTAACTAGCCACGGCTAAAGCCTCCCACCAGACCAG
Organism: Hipparchia sbordonii; assembly: GCA_038048805.1. Taxonomy (NCBI): domain Eukaryota; kingdom Metazoa; phylum Arthropoda; class Insecta; order Lepidoptera; family Nymphalidae; genus Hipparchia; species Hipparchia sbordonii. The sequence continues at coordinate 1,300,133 of CM076113.1, forward strand.
ACCAGAGACAATTCAGAAATTATAAATTCCAAGCTGCCCCTGCCGGGAATCGAACCCAAGACCTCACAGTTATAAAGCCACAGCGCTCACCACTGCTTATAAATAAAATAAAATAAAAAACTTAAATAAACAGCTGCCCTCCCGCACACTATAAACGGGGACTGTAATCTCCTTTAGTGATTACAGGGTAACATTGAAAGCTTCGCCCGCGTCTCTACAGTTACCCGTTGAAACACAAACTGTTTGTGGTGTATGAAATAGTTTGCGAAATAATCTCTTGTATAATATTACATCCTATTTAATTAAAACCGTCACACACAGAATTCTTGATACGATTATAGGAAACTAGCTTTTGCCCGCTGTATCCGCACTGTATCCTGTAGTATACTCAAACACCCACGTACATATATAGTAGTCAAGTATATAGTCCGTATATACCAATGCACACTCCAGGCACACATAATGTGTGTTACACAACCGACGTGCTGTCCGACCCGTGGTCCTAGCACGACTGCTTAATGACTCAATGGCGCCTGTATTTATAACATGTTTCCTCCAATATTCACAGACTACCCTCTGTATGCTACATCTCCGCAACTGTATCCGCATGGAGTTATGTTCTTAAAATACCACGGGAGTGCCTTATTTTTTCGGGATAAAAAGGGATACGTTAGTGAAATCGGCCCTTTGAAACAAATGACAAATTGCTTTTTTTATACATTATAGACGCACGCTTGACCACTATCACACACACCTGACACATCTTATGGAAAGTGATGATGTGGTCTGAGGTGTACTAGTATGCTCCTCGCCGTTCGGAACAATTTTTTCTCTTGTTTTGTGAGTATACAACGTGTAACAAAAGTGTCAAATAAACCTGAAGGAGGTGAATGTGCTCGTGAAACTGAACAACTTTCCCCAAGGTACATAGGTCGAAATGTGAAAAAAAAATGTGGACCTCCCCTACACACAAAATTGACGATCAGCTGATTGATTTACTATGGGAGGTAAAAATTTTTTTTCATATTTCGACCTATGTTCCTTGGGGAAAGTTGTTCAGTTTCATGAGCACATTCACCCCCTTCAGGGTCATTTCACACTTTTGTTACACGTTGTATAACTCGTCCCTAGTAGAATATCATAGATCGTATGTAAAACGTTGTAAACACAATGCAGGCTTAAGTTCGCAAGTCGGCGATCACAGATTACGGCCGGGGATGTTTATTAAACAATTTTGCATTAGCCCGGCGTCGGCCGGAGCGCGCTCAATATTATAATCCTCTTACGTCTGCCTTGCATGAGGTGCCGCGCACTCTATGTGCTAAGGCCTCAGTTGCAACGTAGGCTATGTAATATGTTAATAAATTTAGTTGAAATTAGTTGATATATCAATCAGTCAGTCACCTTTTCCTTGTATATATTTAAATTTATTTATTTAGTCCCAGTCAACATAAATAAATAAATCATTAACTTAATATAAAGGACGTGCACAAGGGCAGCTTATAGAGATTTCTTCCAAAAGCATGTGAGAACAGCTTGGAGGATAAGGAGAACAGTGAAAAGTGGTCACTTAGGTATGTTCCACCGTAATGCCTAAATTACTAAACCGGTTTTGGCGAATATAATGTCAATAATAATTGATTTCCTATGATCCGAATGACGAAAGCTACATTCTGTACAAACAAAATCAATACAGCAGATGTTAAATCCAATTTTCTATCGTTGGACTACAGTTTTTAAACTTTTATTTCGGTTTTTCTACATATTATTTGTCTTATACCTCGAAGGTTCAGTGATGAGCGTTTTGGTCTTATAACTATGAGGTCTCCTAGAAGGCCTTCAATATTACCACACCTTGACTTATCGGATTTCTTTTTCAGTAAGTTTCCATACAGAAACTGATAACACACCACCGTATTAGAACGCTTGGCGGCACGATTTTGACGGTAGAATTTCAACGAACAGACAATAACGTTACCACTATGGTCCTTGAAATTATATTTTTGAGTAAGAGTTTTAAAAAATATCTCACGGTCGAACCACAGCCTAAGCCTCCTCGCAACGTATAGGTGGTTGTTAACGAAAGTTTCAGCTGCACAATAATAATCCCACTTACAAAGGCTAAAAGGTGCTTATTTCTATCCTTTGCTTCCCTCTAACTCAAATACATCGACTACACGGCAATATTCACTAATATTTCTAGACTCCTTTAGATTCTAGAACTAGCTTAGTGTATAAGCCTCAAGAGGTCAGGGAGGTGGACTGAAAATCGAATGGTCCATGGTTCAAAGCCCACACGTTTCAATATTGTCGTACCTTCTTCTTCTTTATATCAACCGATAGATGACCACTGCTGGACAAAGATCTCATGGATTTCAATGGGCATGGTCTTGCGCCCAGCGGCTCCCTGCGGCTCGTTTGATGTCGTCGGTCCACTTAGTGAGGGGTCTGCCAACACTGCGTTTCTCGGTGCGGAATTGCCACCCCAGTATCTTGGGACCCCAACGGCCATCAGCTCTTCGAACTGTGTGCCCCACCCATTTCCACTCCAGTTTCACGACTCGCTGAGTGATGGCTTTACTACTTATACTTACTAAGATTCTAGCTTTATCTCTTAAATAATATTTTAATCGTTCAAAAATCTGCCTAAATTGTCCATCTGCGTCTCTTATATTAGAAGCTACAGTATCGTAAACTAAAAACTCTAAATTGAGTTCCTTGATTTTCAATCAATTAATTAAATCACCAACGCAATACACCAGAAATGTAATAACTTGATATAGCTACATAATAAACTAGCTTTTTCCCGCGGCTTCGCTCACGTTAAGTTCGATTTTTCAAACCCCTATTTTATCCCTTTAGGGGTTGAATTTTCAAAAATCCTTTCTTAGCGGACACCTACGTTATAATAGCTATCTACATGCAAAATTTCAGCCTGATCCGTCCAGTGGTTTGAGCTGTGCGTTGATAGATCAGTCAGTCAGTCAGTCAGTCAGTCAGTCAGTCAGTCACCTTTGCCTTTTATATATTTAGATTAACAACTCTATTTTGCAAAGAGCTGTTTAAGTTTCTTGACGGATCTTCTCAGCAGAATCTGATTTCCGAGTCGGTGTAGCGTCTTGACTTGACATAAGAGCCACAAGTTGACCTACATTAAAATCTTCTTCTTCTTCTTGTAGCGCCGTCTCCTATCGGAGCTTGGCAACCATTAGAGCTATCAGCACCTTCGACGCTGCTGCACGGAACAAGGATCGGGTACTTTTCCCATACCACTGGCGCAGGTTCTTAATCCACGATATTCTCCTCCGACCAAGTGGTCTTCGGCCATCTTTTTTTCCCTATATGATGAGCTACAGGAGGGTTTTTTTTTATTCGATGATAAGATAACCCTTGACTACGATCTTACCGGATAGTAAGTGACGATGCAGTCTAAGATGGTAGTGGGCTAACTTGGAAGGAGTATAGCAGTGTAAATTCAACCCATACCCCTAATCGGTTTCTGCACGCCATTGTGCCGGAACGCTTAATCGCTTGGCGGCACGTCTTTGACGGTAGAGTAGTAACTAGCCATGGCCAAAGCCCCACCAGACTTTTATCTATCGTCGTATTTATTGTTCCTAAGAATTCGTTAAGCATCTTTTGGTAGGTAGGGTAGGTATATCAGCTTTTAACAGCGCGATAGTAAAGCTATTTTAAACCACAATTATTATTATCATCGTGTGCCATATTGTACGACAAAATTAATGTATTTGACGCGTCCGCTGCCACACACATAAATTAGTAGTTTCACAAAAATGACTTTTATGCAAAAAATACACTGCCTTGCAGCAAAATTGAGAAAATCAAACAAAATAATTATTATCAATTTGAAATGAATTAATCAAAAGTTTATTTTAATTAAAAATTGGGTAAGTTTATTTTAGTTTACTTTTAATACATATATATATTTTTAGAACCGCAGTTTTTCCACTGTATCCACAGGCCTATTATATTAGTTACAATACGAGTTACGAGTATGTGTACATTAAACAGCAACTAATGATCTAATTTAATAAGTTCATTTTTGTAAATTATGAAAATAAACGACTAACCAGAAGCGTTTGTTCTCAAGTGATGATTATTTCTAAACAGGTTAAAAAATAAAATCGCGGCGGTCAAATGCCAATAAAAAGAATTATAATGTAAGTTAGGATTTTTTATAAGAAAACTAGCCATAACCATAGTCATTTTGTGAAGTTAGAAGTTTTTAAAAATCCTCATTTGTTCTCGAGATAAAAAGAGCCGATACTACTTTCTAGATCCTCAAACCATGCAAAAACATTCGATCCATTGCTCCGTTGTTGCATTGTTGATGGATAACTCAACAAATCGACAAATTCATTTATAAACATTAGTAGGGTTAGTATTATACTATAAATACTAATAATAATCTGGTTAAATTACGGTAATATTTTGCCATTACCAAAAGAAAGTGTCTGAAAAACAAAATAACTAAAAGTTTCCACTTATTCTGTCCGCAAGTGCATCGTTCAAGTTTCCGTGCGACCGTGTGAATGATTAATACACTTATTTCATGTTTCACATTCCATACAACCCGCTAACTACATAATATATCTACGAAAAAATACGTTCCTTGCAGTTTACATGAAGTACATTTTCATGATAAATTTTCATGATGAAACTTTCATTTACTTTTTATATTTTCAAAAATTGAACATAACCCCGCTGAATTTAACTAACGTGGTGGCTGGCGACAATGAAATATAAATAATTTTAGTTTGTACACGTTTGTTGAAGTCAGGCGGGCTTAAAAAGAAACGATGAAACCGACACGCGATGCTCACCCGACTTTAATAAACATGTCTCTCGTGTTACATCAGGAAGCCGTCATAGCAGTAGATTTTTAAAATGTTAGGAAGTAAGATTCACAAACCTTTTAATTTAGGTATCTAAATTATATTTCTTGCCAGCTCTACTGAGCAGGATCGTTTTCCAAATCGGTGATAAAGCCTTGTCGTAAGAGCCGCAAATTGATCTACTTACATAAAATAAAAAAAAAGACGTGTGGCACTCGGGGACTGCCGCGGTAAAGCTATAGTCTGATTTTTAATTCGGTGGAATTCTGACAGATGTCATTTTATAAATAGAGCGAGTTATTTGTATGAAAAACAGTATTACCACCTGTAGTTCGATTTTACCCCAAACTATCTGTCAGGCATTTGTCATATATCTATGTGCGGCCATTGATTTTTATTTGTATAAGTTTCAATTTATTATCTTTTTTGTGGGATTTTTTAAATCTCTGGTAACATTAAGATACGTCAGAATTCCACGGAATTAAAAATCAGACTATATTGCATAGCATTTTTTATCAACGCCATTTTTAAAAAATGCGCCATCTAGCGGCTCACCGTAGAGGAGTCCCGTGTCAGGTTATTTTCGTTACGGAATTTCTGGATTCGGTCTCCACGCTGGCCCTCGATAGAAGCTATGCAATAGCTTAATAATAATTTTGAATTTATAAAATCTTGCCAATAAACAATTTTGCATGCATAATCCAGCATTTCGAGAATGTCATTGTATCGAATAAAATGTAATAAGTGCATGTTTGCGTTAATCGGTCAACCGCAGAAATGAAAGAACCGAAACTCACGACCTATTTTGTAACATAAAAGAATTAACACGTACATTGAATATCTTACACGACACGCAGATTTCCTTACAGAATAACAAATGGTTTGACGTCAGTACTAAATCAAAGGCGGCAAAAATTCACTAATAATAATAATTAGAATCAAAATGTATGTATGTCATTTTTAAAGCTTCAGAAATGAGCGGGTTCGAGATGCGTCTGTCAACTGCTGACTAAAACTAGAGAAAGAGATCTATAGAGCGTGCTCTGGTAAGTTCAAACTTAAGACAGAGTTAAAACGAGACAGCTTTATATCAGACATAAAACTGTCTCATTTTAACTCTGTCTTGAGTCTGAGCAGATTGTGAGTGCGGTCTATAAATTTCAGCCTAAGGCGAGGTTGTTAGCCACATAGTACATAGATTATTTATAGTCTGAAATAACACATAGGTTACTTTTTATCCCGGAAAATAAGAGAGTTGGGGCATCAGCTTGTACTATCTAAGAATTAGAGCTGTTAGATATTAGATCTAATCATTCCCAAGGTTTATATTAATTGAGAAAATCTTTTACATTGATTAAATTGTTTATTATAAATAGATCTCACAGTGAGCTCGCTTAGAAAGCTAAAACGCTTGGCGCTACGGCTTTCCTGGTATGGCGGTGACAAGCCTCGGCCGAACACCCCTAACATACAACAAAACAGAGAGCAGACAAAGTAACGGGTCAAACATTGAGAATGCAATAAAATGTTTCTTTGATCCCGATATAGCCAGCTTGATAAATCGTCAGACGACATTCTTTATGAAATGCTAAATTTGTATTCAAAATTTTCAAGAAAATGTAAACTGACAGAATAATATTTTAAGTAAATTAAAGATTTGTTTCTTTGAGATGAAAGTGCTCGATTGAGTAACAATAGCCTCAATAGTGCAATGGTTAAGACGCGGAATGAATATTTGAAGGGTCGAAGTTCAATCCTCAATCCCTTGCACTATAATTGCCCCGTATCTACTTATTCATAGAAAAGTTAGACTTGGAGTGTGACAATGACTAATAGAAATAGAAATAGAAATATTTTTTATTCAAATAAACTTTTACAAGCACTTTTGAATCGTCAATATTATTCCAAAATCTGACCAATTTGGACCAATCGCTAACTGGACTAACAGCTTGGTCTTGGAGCCTCAAATAGCCCAATTAGCCCGGGATTTTAAAAAACCTAACTTCACGCAGACGAAGTCACCGATATCAGCTAGTTCACTCATAAAGCTATACCAACCTACAACTACTAATATAAACAAAGGAACTACAAAAAAAGTTAAATTCGGCGCTATGAACAACAAACTTTTATCTGAAGTTAACCGAATCAACTAACCGTGAAATTAAAGCCCGATTTTCGAAGAAACAATTTCGACCCGGCGACTCCATTTTCTTGTTCATGCAAACCTTTTTTTTAGTTCAACTCACGTAATTACCAGTATTTTCTTAGTATGGGTAATTTCAGACGTTAATTTAATAAGATTAGATACCTATTACAGATCAACAATCTTCTCCACTGTTATTATCTAAATATATAAAAGGAAAAGGTGACTGACTGACTGATGTATCAACGCACAGCTCACACCATTGGATGGATCGGGTTCGGCATAGCTCTTATGACGTAGGCATCCGCTAAGAAAGGTTTTTTGAAAATTCAACCCCTAAAATGCGGCTTTGAAAAATCGAACTTAACATGAGCAAAAGCTAGTTAACTATAACTATAACTTTTGCTCGCGACTACGTGAGCGTGGAGTTAGGTTTTTAAAAAATCTCTCGGGAACCCTATGTTTTTTTAGAAGTAAAAGTTCCTATGTATTGTTAAGGGAACAAGTTGATCTTTTTATAATTTTGTAAACCTTGTTCCCGCTTAATTACAATATGGGGTTATTCAAGGGGAGCACCAATAAGTTCCTGAAATGCCGGCAACGCATCGATGGTGCCTCTGGTACTACAAATTTTTATGGGCGGCGGTAACCACTTGACATCAGGTGACCGCCAGCTCGTTTGCCTGCTATTCATATAAAAAAAACCTAAACTTTAAACGCACATAACTCAGAAATGCCAGCGATGCGTAGGTACCTGGGATCGACTCCACGGACCTACGAAAAGTTTTAACCACTACGCTATCCCCGCTTGTATGTAAACGTACTAACCCGCACTTAACGTACTCGGTACAGTCAGAGCCACTAGAACACAAAGTCGGGCAATTTATCACAGTGGCCAGCTGTTTCGGCTAAGTTCTGATAGCCGCTGCATATCAAATGCATCCGTACATGATTGCCGGAGAGCTGGTGGGCAGTTTCACGATTAACTTCACTTATATCATGAATGAGTGATGAATGAATGAATATAATGTACTTTTGCCTTCGTTAACTATTTTTAAACCCCTTTTTGAAAATCCTTTCTTATTCTTAGCGGATGCTTACGTCATAATAGCTATGCCGAACCCGATCCACCCAATGGTGTGAGCTGTGCGTTGATACATTAGTCAGTTATTCAGTCACCTTTTCCTTTTATGTTTTAAGATATTCATTTATTTTACACACTATAACATAGAGATTATATTATGTATAATGTAAATGATTAAGGATAAATAAAAGGCTTTTTTATTTTTATTTTTATTTATTTATTTTAACGTAGGGAAGAATAGGTACAAAAATATAAACCATAGATACAAATTAGACCATTTATTTTTCCGGGATAAGAAGTAGACTATGTCACTTTCAAAGTCCAAATAAAACTATGCTGAAACTCTGTTGATTCGTTGCTCCGTTATCGTGTAATTGAATGACAAATAAACACATTTTTGCATTTACAATAAATTATAGATATTATCTTCGAATGAATCGACTCCTAAAAGGACTCATATAATAATTCGTTTGATCAAAATATACTTTATTAGTACGGACTGGTAGGTTTTTGCCTTACCCGCTGCTGGCAAAATAGCAACCTCAACTATTGTATATCCAGTATTAAGAACCTTCTCAAAACCTCCACCAGCTCTCAGCCAAGGATAGCCACGTCCAATCCCACTAATAACTCTATTATTTAGTTTCTGTACACCGGGACTGCTAATAGAGGAATGCTTTGTGTTTGTATTACGGCAGGAATATGTTATTTCTGGCTAATTTTACTAAATAAACCGAAGCACGGTACCCTTGTCGACAATCCGAAAGTGGTTTGTGGGAATAAGCTATAATAAAATTCCACAATCGATCTTAGACTTGCCTTTACACAAGTTTGATGACGAGATCTATAGAGCGTGCTCTGACTCAGCTTAGGCTCAAGATAGAGGTTAGAACGAGATACTGCTCTGACATAAATCTATCTCGTTTTAACTCTGTCTTGACTCTTGAGTCTGAGCTGAGTGGATGTGCGGTCTATAGATTTCAGCCTACGAAATCTATTAAAACTATTCTCATGAAAAAAGGATACCTATTATAGAGATAGAAATAGAATAGAAATAGAAATATTTTTTATTCAAATAAGCTTTTACAAGCACTTTTGAATTGTCAATGAATCTACCACACTGGTTCGGAATGCCTTTCCTGCCGAGAAGAGCCAGCAAGAAACTCGGCGGTTGCTCTTTTCAAAAAAAATATTTTTTTTACAATCGTGAATGAAACTATACTATGTACAATACAGTGCTTCCACGATGAAGTTTCCTAAGTCCAATACAATACAAATACAAATAAATACAATCCAATGCATGTTAAGACGAGTAGACAGAAAGCAGACCCATTCCCGTTGGTGGCACCCGTTCACGAGCATGACGTATGATCCAGCCGTTGCTTCGCTTAACCATATTTTATACAATTGAAGATTATAAAAATGATAAAAAAGCGTGGATATAACTAGCTCCAGTAATATAAGAGAACATTTACAATATCATATTTTACACATGTTACAGTAATACATGTTACTTTAACATTTATTTTAGTAAGCGCTAAGGATTGGCTTAAAATCCTTAAAATAATATCATATTGCGAAAATGTGTTTATTTTTGATTTGTCAGAAAAAATTAGTAGATTTACTATAACACAAATTTTAACCGTATGTAAAGACACAATTAATAAAGAATTTAATAAACGGTGAGTGCTTTTTAACCGACTTCTTTAATGACAAAGTTGCATGGAAACAATCGGCTTTGCTTCAGCTGCCCACAGGATAGACAAGCTACATAATTGGGAATTTACACTACATTTGTTTTTAAAAGAGCAAAATGTGAAAAGAGTCGACTAAAAATGAGCATTCAATACCTACTGATTTTCAGCTGAATCGTTTCAGCAGACGTGTTTAGGTAATTTGAAAGCAGTGATATCTGAGTTGGTTAGTACTGCCGGTCTCCTATTCGGGGGACGCAGGTTCAATCCCGGGCAGGCCCTATTCCCACCCACCTCAAAGGTGTGTAAAGTGTACCAATTGGTAATGGGCATGCTTTTTTGAGAGAGGAGACCTGCACTCAGTAGTGAACGGATGAGCCGTTGATGGGATTTGTTTTTTTAAATTTATTGATCAAGATCTATACACAATACATTTTTAATTATTTTATATGCCATCCTCCAGGAAACTTTGCGTTTATGTTGAAGATGGCGAGTTCGCATTAATACACATCATCAACAATCATACACATTATACTAAAATTAAAAAAAAAATTAAATATAAGAACAACATAAGGAAAAGAGGAAAATAAGAAAAAACAAAAAAGAACAAAAATCTATCCAACGGCGGTTGATTGCAAACCCTTTTTCAATAAATATCCTTTACAATTTTTTTATAAACTTACGCCTTTCTGATTCTGATGACGATCGCGATTCTGATGACGATTTTAATATTTAGGCTATAACCTTGGTAGGTATACAAAAATTACAAACTCACCTATTACAAACCTGTCGCTATAGGCACCTTACCATCCACTGCCGGAAATATAATCACGTTCAATCTCTGTATTTGGTATATTTGGAATATAATTAGGTTGTCTCACGCTCCATCCATTTGTATGATCCAAAACCGAAAAAAATGGGCCACACTGTAAGCGGATTTTCACAAAAAACTGCATTACATTACATTATTACTTACAGTCACATCATACAAATTTTACATTCAAAAAATAGAATTTCTACGTTAGAGCAAAATATAAATAATATGCACTATAAAAGTTTATTCAATATAAAATTAAACTCTAAATTATAATAATATTATACTACAACTATTTCTAAAATTAAAACTATTAATAATAATAATTATTTCTAAAATTAAAACTAATATAAACCTAAAACCTCATCGATGTCACCGCAGCGCGGCATAGTACCCAAGATGCTGGCAGCATTGCCCCTTTGAATGGCCAAACTAATTCTTTGGCCAAGGTAGCTGCCAGCTCTTGGATCCCCGGTGGACTCGATGATCTTTTTACATAGCTCTCCAAAAAGAGCTCGAGCCCCCGGGCCCCACGGCCCCAAGGTCTCCACCCCAAAAGGCGCAAATACGAAACTACCATCAAGATTTTCATATTTGCGCCTCTTGGCCTGTTCGGCGCTAGTAGCCGCCGCACCCGCCACAGAGGAGGTCGCTTGTAAATGGGATGCAGCTAAAGTGTCTGCACACGTGGCATCCCAAACAAGCGACCTTCCCTTACTCCAAGGCACCAACGTCATACCATCCGGCCTCTTGCCATCGCTACGCGCCAAGCCAATAGGCTCTAATACAGCTGGCACGTGAGCAGTAGCAAGAGATCTACGGATGATATCGTTGAGAGAGCTATGGCGGGAGAAGCGGCCAGCGCTCCTCGAACAGGAGAGTCCATGGTGACCGTAGGCGTCAACATCGTCCCCGCAGTGGCATCGGTGAGGCTGAGTTATTTTGGCGCCAAGCCTAAGACCGACTACCACCGAAAGAGTGGTGTGGTCTAACATTGTTCCCAGGTTGGCAGAAGGGAGAGCGTGGAGCCAGTGGCCGGACTCTTTTGCAGAGACAGCGAGAAGACGAGCACGTTCTTTTTTTGAAGTTGTTTGGTCTAAAAGGGATTCGAATGATTTTTTACACAAAATGTCGTCCCACTGTCTCTGGGAACAAAGAGAAACAGGCAACCGGCTCGGGCTAAGCACTGACCATTCTTTTCTTGCCTCTGCCAGAAACGATACCTCTATGGAACCCAGTGACGGGGAGATTAATTTACCATAGAGATTATGCGTACTATGGACAGAGGAAAGAAAAGCTGGCAGCGCAACACTGGAGATTTTACGGATACCCAGACCGCCATATCTGATCGGCAGAGACGCCTGGGACCATGCCTGATTACCCATGGGACAATTTAGAATATTTGTTAATGCATTTTTAATAAAACAGTCCAAATTTAGCAAAAAAGTGTTAAATTTCCAAAGTGGTGAACATCTGAGAAAATAAGTAAATTTTGGTACAAATAAACAAAACCGAAAGATTGTAAGATTGATTGTAATGTGAGGGTTAATTTCGAAAAGGTGATGGGAGGAGTTATTAAATTTAGAAATTATGTCATTAAAAAACTGAGGTACTGAAGCCTCTAAAACAGGTGCTCCTAAGAGGCGAAGTGACTCATCGTTTAAAATTTTAATACCAGGAGCTATGTCATTAAATTTATTTAGTACATGCAGTTTTGATTCAGCCGAAAAAGAATTTGGAATATAAATTTCACATTTATCGAAGTTAAGTTCTAAGCCAATAGTTTTAAATTTTGATATAATACTTTCTAGATCGTCTAAAACAGAATTCACTTCACCACCTAAAGTCCCATCATCCAAATACCAAACATTAAATTTGGAATTTAGAGCCGAAATTATAGGATGTATGGCCAAACTGAAAATAGCAGGGCCAAGTGGATCTCCCTGCTGGCAACCGACAGCGGAGCTCAGAACATTCTTTTTATACATAAGTTTGGAATGTTCTCGGTAGCACTGCGTTAAATATGGAAAAAGTTGTGGTAATTTGTTTTTAATTTCCGAGAGGAGGACTCCCCGATCTACTGAATTGAACGCATTTTTTACGTCAATTTTGAGGAGTACTTCCTCTCGAGAGTTAAGGAGGAACGTACGAGCAGCATGAACAGCCGCTTCACATCCCCCCTTAACTCCAAAGCCTAATTGAATCGGAATAAATGTAGATGAAATCAAAGGTAGAATTTTTTTACAACAAATTTTAGAAACGACGCGCCGGATCGTTGAACCTACTGCTATGGGACGAATACCGCCATCCTTTTTTCTCAAGGCACATAAATTTGCTCCGTATAGAGTATTTACGATTTCCTGGGGTACTCGTCCAGACAGCATCAGGTTCACCAGATCTGTGATGGATTTCAGAAGGGCACCACCCGCATCAACGTTTGCACCACAAACTAAATCTTTATAGTGTTGTGGTGACAAACCGTCGAGCCCAGCAGCGGAACCACTTCTGAAAGACATCAAAGCTGCCAGCACGTCATTTGTAGTGGCCTGAAAAGCAGAATCGATGTTTATCTGTGAGTCTGGAAAAGATGAATCAGGCGATGGGGATGGGTGTTTGGAACGCAGTGCTTCCAGAGTCTCCGCTGTGTCAGGGGCAATTGTGTCACTAGAGAACAAGAGCCGGGCCGCTCCCTTGAGGTCCCCATCACTTATTTTATTTTCAATGTTTTTTTTTTATTGTAGTTCAGCTTTAAAAATGGCTGGAAAAGTGGATTTAACTGTACAAAACTATTGCAAATATCATTGTCATTTTTAATGCAGTTATTTTTTATTTTTTGTGTAAGGGAGAGGCTTTGTCCCTTGTCTGCGTGTAGCGTGCGGTACGCGAAGGTAAGCAAGAGCTCCCAGCTACGGCAGGAGTTGTGAGAGATAACATTATCTATAGTTTTTTTTAAAGAAGATGAAACAGAATGGCGTGAACCTCGAGGAATGCGTCTGATTAAAGGAATGGAATTCTTCAAAGTGCTTAATGATTCCCAAAGGGGGACACTACAATCATTAAACGGGAGGGAGGTAAATGAAATGGGAGGTATCGATGACGCAACTGCTGTTTTGTGAACTCTACCTACATGAATTTTAAACCTTTATAATTTTTAAAAAACCGAGGCTGGGAGCACTGTTCACAACGCACGCTATCCTGTGACATATATCAACCCTGACTCTTTCAAAGTAGAACAGCTAAATAAAAATGTACCCAAATACATAGTACCCAAAATGCTGCCAGCATCTTGGGTACTATGCCGCGCTGCGGTGACATCGATGAGGTTTTAGGTTTATATTAGTTTTAATTTTAGAAATATAAATTATGTATGATATACATATGTACAAAGGGTACCTACAAAAACAGAAATAGTAAATTAGTAAAAATATTAATTATTGTTATTTTGACGATGAGCTCGCGGATAGGAGGTATTGAGTTGATTTTTGAAGAAAAAAAAATACGAGTTGAATTGAGAACGTCCTCTTTTTTTGCAGTCGGTTAAAAATACCTTTTTTTAATTCGATGACAAGATAGCCCTTGATTGCGATCTCACCTGATAGTAAGTGACAATGAAGTCTAAAATGGTTGCGGGCTGACTTGGAAGGGGTATAGCAGTGTAAATTCAACCAATACCCCTAATCGGTTTCTACACGCCATCGTGCCGGAACCGGAACGTTAAATCGCTTGGCGGCACGTCTTTGACTGTAGGGTGGTAACTAGCCACGGCCAAAGCCACCAGACCAGACCAGACACAATTTAGAAACCTACTAAATGAGGCATGGTATATATGCCAATGCCACTGTTGTAAGTACATCCACGCTATAACAGAGACCGCGCCTCAAACACTCCCAAGTAGCACAGATAGCTGCGTAAGTATTCACTTTTAGACCTATTTGAACCTCTAAGCGTATTAAGACTCTTTTAAGAGTACACTGGTGATCCTACAGCTGCATAATAGCTGTCAGTGATATTTAAACAGCTTAGGCTGATTAAGGGCTGTTTAGTGGATAAAATTACGCCAAATGCTGCATAAGAAGGTATTTGTGAACTCCTATTACACTGACTTATTAAGGGGGCACGTGTGAACTATTAGACAGCCTTTGGCAGAATATCAGAGTTTTAACTATTCACGTAGCTGTTTAATAGTTAGGGAGCTGGCGAGCAAAATTTCTATATGATCAGCACACATGGCAGACGTTATTAATAGTGATAATTATACCCTAAGAAACATCAAGAACCTCGTCTACCACCATGATAGATTACGAACTGTTATTGTATGTATCAAGCATAGACTACATCAAGGAGAACTAGGTCCTGGCTTCTCAATCCTGATGCTACTGGGTAGTGCCTACCTAAACTGTCAGTTTCGAATTGATATTGTATGTATCAAGCATAGACTACATCATGGAGCTCTAGGTTCAAGCTCCTGAACCCTGATATTGCTCACATAAATTGCGGGGATTTTGGAATTGTGGATTGTTAATAAGTAGGTACCACAGGTACCAAGTATAGACTACATTAGTAGCGTTTTGGAGGGAAGAGAGAAAGAGAGCAGGGACAAGTTAAGAAGTAGGTTTTTTCAAAAAATTTTTTATGAAGTTAAGTAAAATGATCATAAAAAGCCAAAAAGATACCTTTTTTTAATCTTTATTATCCAAACATAAAGGAGAAATTGTTACAAGGTTCTTGTGAAAGCCTCCACATAAACCATGCAGGGTTTTTGCGCAGACATAGTAAGTATACTTTTACATTTTAATTACATTAAAAAAACACAAATAAATTAATTCTAGCAAATAATATCTTTAAATATATAATATTATGTTCTAATTATGTAATATAATATGTATATATAAATTATTTTCAAAATCACCCTTATTTAATCATAAAGTTTGTGATAGTTCTTTTTATTTTGTATCTTATTGTATAAATAAATAATAAATCAGCTGGCAGTTCATTGAGCAGTAAAGGAAGCATGTATTCCCAAGTCATTTTTCCAGAGGTACTGCTGTAATTGGCAAGTTTTTAAGTTGTCTTAAGTATTCCGATCTACTGTATTTTGTTAGTGAGCTCACATGCTCCCACTCTTCATACATGACTGACAGTTTAATTTTATTATCTACACTGGCTGAATCGCAACCAACTCATAATTAACTTAGACAAAACGAACTTAATGACTTTTAAGCTCAGAGAAAATGCATCATTTGCTTTAGATGTAAATTATGAATGGAAAACTATCAATGAAGTCAATGTAACAAAATTCTTAGGTCTGAATATTAATTCTACTCTAAATTGGAAAGAACACTTGAGTCATATTTGCACAAAGTTAAATCAATTCTCCTACACACTTTATATGTTGGGGAAAACAGTAAATGTGTCAGCGTTACTGACTGTTTCCCATGGCTATGTTGACTCGCTGTTGAGATATTGTATTTTATTCTGGGGTAATTCCACTTAAAAAGAGGCTGTATTAAAGGTACAAAAAAAATGCTTAAGGGCAATATTTAAATTAAAATCAACTGATAGTTGTAAACCCTATTTTAAACAATATAATATTCTTACAATGCCATGTCTGTATGTATATGAAACTGTCATATTTGTCAAAAGTAACTTGAATTTATTTCAAAATCGTCACAGCAAAAGGCATGTAGGTACCTAATTGAACTGCGTCCACCACCCAGTTGTTGTGCACATTTTTCTAAGAGTTTCTTCTGCACTGGGCCCCTTTTATATAACCATTTGCCTAGACATATTATAGAAACACAAGAAATACCACTTTTTAAAAAAAGGCTTAAATTTTTGACAGGACATACTATAAAACCAGTGATTACCTCATGGAAAAATTTTAATTATGAACTTTTGACATTTTAATAAGAAATTTTATATTAGACATTTAAATAATATTGCAATGTAAACACAAAGCTTCTAACTTAAATGAATTAATAATAATGTATTGTAATAAATTAATAGTAATGTAATGAAATAGATTTTAAGCTAATTTTTAATGTTGCATGCTGTATTTAAGCAGAGTTTGGTTGTCCATTTATTTTACTTGTAAACACCTGTATATTACCCAAATTCGCAATAAAGAAATTGATTGATTCCATATTTTAAATAGTTTATCTCTCCTAATACACATTTTAAAGGCTTTATTGTTTATCCATAAACATGCCTACCTTCTCCCTGTATTTATTTTAGCCACATATTGACATTTGCTTAGTAAATAATTATATTTATTGGAAATAAACTTCATGACATCATTATTTTCATACAATATAACCCCTGTCCCCAGTCAACATTACCTACTTATATAATTCTTCTAGCAATTTTTTATGATTTATTTTAGTACAATACTTACTTACTTATACAGGTTTGTAACAAGTTGTGGATAAACTAGTAAAATAGTGGTTTGCTATAGGATTGTTTATAACTGCTGTTTGTATACATAAGCTATGTTGGCTGGGATTGTCCACACATCGTATGAATATGTGATCAATACAACTTTTAGTTATCCTATCCCCTTTAGGTTCTATCCGTGTATACTGCCTTATACTACAGTCAATACCTATTTCACTCATAGAATTTAAGTATAAATTTACACTGGGATCGTTTAACATTATGTTTATATTCATATCACCACTAATTACAAGATTACTTTTACCTGAAAATTGAGAGATTATTTGTTTAAGTTCCTGTATGAAACATACTTGGTTAGTATTCAGAGGTCAGTACAATGCACAAACACTTAATTTATACTTAATTGAAACTTGTGACAATTTCACCAATAACTGATTCAGAGTAGCTTGTATTCACTGTTAACCTGTAGAACAATACACTTTTATGCACATAGAGGATTACAATGGGATTACACCATTACTTCATCGGTGATTCAGTAGCTGCGAAAACATCTTGTAGTTATCTTTGAAACAATTTTGAGTTTGTGACCCTTATGTTAGCTTCAGTAACAACGACAATATGAATTTGGTTCGAGCTGTTCTTTATTATGTATTCAGGCCCAAGTCTGCTATTGCAATTAAAGTTCTTGAGACTTATGTTTACATCCAGAGTACACAAGTTGTTTGTTACTTCTCCGAAGGGTTTGTTACTTCCCCGTTGTCCACGAAATCATTTCATTTAGTGCATTATGAGGGTTGTCGATTGTTAGTAAATATAACCTAACTTCATTTAGTGGTGGCTAGATTCACCAATCTCTCTATATCCTTGCTAGATCGTATATGATGTATTTTGTCGGTTTCATCTTTACGTACTAATATTACGCAGTTCTTACACCAGACAAACTTATAAAGATCCGTTTTTATTTACTTTTTTTCGGACGAACACTCTTTTTTTATATAGGCCTTTATTCTAAGCTATAGGCTTTTAAAATCATATCACCAGCTCTCTAACTATAACATGAATCCACCATTTTATTGTATAACCTCACATAAATATACTGATTCATTTTTCAACTTTTATGTTTTGTGTATGAATTAGGAATGGATTGCATTAGTTTTTACTTCCGTATATCATAATAATAACTTTTTATCTTATAATTCTTTTCAAAGCACTAAAAATTGTTTATTCAAGTTTTCATCACGGCTTATTTATATCACGAAACTAATTAAAAACCGAATATTTTCGTGGCGCACTTAAATTTTCTTAGGTAATATATATGTATAATGTCAGTAAAATTACATTCCCAACCATTTTTCTTACTAATCAGGGAACTTTGAATATATATAGCCACGTATTCATTTCACTCCACGAAATTGTGTTTAAGCTACAAGGTTATAATTTGCTAGATTAAAGTTTGCTACTTCACTTTTACGTCATGTGTCACATGACGTAATTTTAACTGAATAAAGAGTAACTTGTTATCTTTTACTCAGTCGTTATTCAGCGCATAGTACTGTCGTTACCCTTTATAACACTGTTATTTTGCTGCTATACAGCTCTTAAGCAGCTATTTGAACTTAAGGCTGTATAATTTGTGCCCATTTAAGAGGTATAAGAGCTGTATACGGCCGTATACAGCCCTTATGCAGCTTTTTTATACAGCTTTAAGCGTGACGGGAATTCGTTATTCAGCTGCTAAGCAGCCTCCGTGTGCTACTTGGGCTTCCAACAGTTGTTAATAAGGAATTGGAATTCAGGCGGCGATCACTTTCCAGCTTACTGGGTATCGTTTCCAAACACATTAGAGCACTTAATGCTTCTACAAAATTATTAATACTGCCGCTCTTACAGCGTACGTAGCTACCTACCGCCAGTGAAATTGTTGTTACGTGAACTGTGAACTTAATTAAGCTTAACTGTAATGGCGGTGGAATGTTCGAAAGTCTTGGCATATTGCATATTATCATCAGCCATCATCAACATCTCGTCCCGGCCATTCAAAAATAAGCTACATCATCAGTCATCAATTCATCACTACAAGTTTTTTTTTTATTCGATGACAAGATAGTTGAGTGCGATCTCACCTGATGGTAAGTGACGATGCAATCTAAGATTGTAGCGGACTAACTTGGAAGGGGTATGGCAGTGTAGATTCAAGTTTCAACCCATACCCCTAATCGGTTTCTACACGCCATCTTACCGGAAAGCTGAATCGCTTGGCGGCACGTCTTTGATGGTAGCGTGGTAACCAGCCACGGCCAAAGCCTCCCACCAGACTAGACCAGAGACAATTTAGTAATTGTAAATTCCAAACTGCCGGGAATCGAACCCGAGACCTCTCAGTTATAATACCACAGCGCTCACCACTAAGTGTGGAGTTCGTCAAACATCAACATAGATGAACACATCTAAATTGTTCAATGTTCACCTATTTTGTCCAAATTTTGATAGCCGTTGCATATCACATAGGTTATATATAATATTATGATATTCAAACTAAGTATAACTACTTACATAATTGCGCCTCCTATTCCCACTAATAACTGTATGATTTAGTTTACTCTAGCTACATCGGCGCGGTGGCTCTAATTGTGGGCCAATTTAAAGTTCATGTTACAATATGAGTTGGTATGCCTATGGAGCACAGGAATTATTGTCTGCTTTTGCAGGCAAAATTACTAACCGATGATAGATACAGAACCATCAATGTTTATGGATAGGCCTCTAGAGGGAAAAAACCGCGCTTCAAAAGACAACAGAATTTGCAAAATTCAAATCTTAAAATAAGTTAAGCGGTTCGTTTCAGAAACATTGAACTAAATTGTATATTGTTATAATTTTTTTAGGATGAATAAATTTATTGTAGCAAAACTATCTTCCTCTTTTATTCAAGAGTTTTTATTCCAATAACATAGAAACTTGTATATTTTTGGCTCCTACGCTACGTTAAACGCTGCGCCTGCAGAAATTCGTTAGCAATTGTTATTAATTGACTGTTGCTAAAAAATATTGCTTCACTTGCTTGCTCAATAGCCTTGTTAGAATGAATAGAACTTTTAATAAAACCGTAAAGCTGGTATTTTGGTTTTATACGTCTGTGTTCAGTAACGAAAACTAATGCCGTATACGATCATTGACTAACATCATGAACTAACATAGATCAAACACATATTTTTATTTTCATGTCTGTGTGAATCCAACCGGGCTTCCAGGGACTAATGTAAAAATTACAAAAAGAGAAATCTAACTAACATTTATCCCGGAAAATCAAAGAATTCCAGCAGGAAAAACTTAGGCCTATACGTTAATCCTGGGTATGAGCTGTCTCCGTTTCAAATTTCAGTCAAATCAGTACATTCGTTGTGATATGAAGGAGTAACAAACATACACACACATACACATACAATATTTTTTTTCGCCTTTATAATATTAGTGTGATGATGTGATGTGATATATTTACACAATACAGTTCATAGTGTGTACATTAAACATAGATCACATATTTCAATCCCGAAAAATTAAAGAGAAGTTCTTAGGGGATTGAAAAAGCTCTTTAAATATTAAATTGAATCATAATAATACTTAAAAATTTACCTACATTACTACGGAGAGATAGGTATGGTTAAGAACTTTACCCAAAATTACCGAAAAGGAAATAAGCCTCAAGTTAACTCGCGATCTCATTTGTAAATCCGAAGTGCTCAGAGTCTTCGTCGATTCCGGCGAGCTCTCATGATCGAGAGCGATCCAATTTCCGCCCGCCTATTATTTATTTAAGCATTGATGCTACGCGGATAGGATGTGCTCGAATATTGTGGATGGATTGCTAATACTTATTTAAGCATCCGTAAAAATAATGTCGGATGCGATGCACAGGGTTGCCGACTCTTCTTCGGCATACCATCTTGCATCTTAGTCTACAGGGTAGACAGATGATATAAAATGGAAAAAATCTCCAGTACGAGTTATAAAAAACTTAAGGGTAGGCATTGTACAAATTATAAAAAGCCTACCCATAAGTTTTTATAACTCGTACTATAGATTTGATAGATAGATAGATTTTCGCCATTAATTTATATCATCTGCCCGCTTAATGGCTTCCCTGCACGCCACTGATCTTAATTTACCATCAGGTCAGATTGCAGTCAAGCGGTAACTTAATATATTTAAAAAAAAAAAGATTTTTGATATGGAGTCAGCTATAAAAAATATGAACTTCAAATAATAAAGTATTTACATTCATTCATAGTTAGGAGGTTATTCACACATTAACCTCCTCTGCGTGCTACAGTTGGCTACAAAAGACTATCCGAGACTATACCTACTAGAATTCGTAGACTATCCTATTAAGGTGGTGTTACTCAAGACAATTACACGTATCCCGGTCTGGGGCGCGTATTGATTTCCCCGAACACAAACACGTATCGGGGCACAGATATCAATTATCGCGGGCAGCATTTACCTAAATTATGAGCCATTACGTCGGTAATTGGGCCCCGGTCGACTCCGGATTATGTTACGTTGAATGTCCGTAATATTGCTGATGGGATATACTCCTAATATGTAATGTTAGAAGCGGTTTATTTGTGTTATGTTTACAGGCACTGAATGAATGATGTCTTGATCTAAGTATATAAAAGGAAAAGATGACTGACTGACTGATCTATCAACGCACAGCTCAAATCACTCGACAGATCGGGCTGGCAAACAAATAGTTATTAATATGACGTAGGTATTCGCTAAGAAAGGTTTTTGAAAATTCAACCACTAAGGGGTAAAATAGAGGTTTGAAAAATCTAACTCAACGTTAGCGAAACCGTGGGAAAAAGCTAGTTTCGATATAAAAATACAGGGTGTAAACTAAAGAAGTTACACATAATGAATAGAACAATTAAATATGAAATTACACAACATCATTTATCTTAAAAATGAAGATTACCCATAAAGCAAATCTTTAAACGCGCAATGTTGTATCGCGAACAATAACTAATAATTGTTCGTGGGGCCATTAGGTACTATTTATTTATTTATTTATTTATTTACAGAACCTTGCTATGCTAACTATTAGGTATTCTGTGGCGGGGCTCTAATTCAGTACTGGTATTCTTTAAAAATGATTGCATCAGTGTTACGGTCGCAATGACATCTGATTGTCTGAATTTATGGCGTTCTTGCTGCATCAATGCATTTTAACCAATAGTGGGAGGGTACCAGCCAATCGGAGACCATTGCGATCTTTACACTGATGCAATCAATATTAGAGCATACCACGATAGGACGTCATAATCCTTAGCCTAAAATCATGCGTCATGCTCGTGAACGGGTGCCACCAACGGGAATGGGTCTACTTTCTGTCTGCCCGTCTTAACATGTATTGGATTTGTATGTATGTAGGTATGCATTTTTGAAACTTCATTGTGGAAACACTGTATACATAGCATAGTTTTGTTACCTATTGTAATTTTTTTTTTTAAAGAGCAATCGCCGAGTTTATTGCTGGCTCATCTCGGCAGGAAGGGCATTCCGAAGCAGTGGTAAATTCATCGACGATTCAAAAGCACTTGTAAAAGTTTATTTGAATAAAAAATATTTCTATGCTATTCTATTCTACCTATAGACCAATGAGGCAACCTCAATTGTTTCTACGCGAGTCGGTCAAAAGCGTCCGCGGCGTAAATCACCCGAGAGCGCGCGACCAGCGGCCCCGTTGGAGTGTGTTATCAATTCCCAACTAATGACTCAATTTGGATTCTGCGCGGAACGCCGCTGATAATAAAATTCATCACAAAACGCTTCCAAAGGCAAAAATTAATATTCCAATGATGTAACACTAAGCTCGATTTGCCGCAGCGCAAACGTTAGACTTACAGCGGACACGGTCTCGTTGACTTCATTAATTTATTTATTTTATTTTACTAGCTTTTGCCCGCGGCTTCGCTCACGTTAAGTTCGATTTTTCAAACTCCTATTTTACCCTCTTAGGGGTGGAATTTTCATAAATTCTTTCTTAGCGGATCCCTACGTCATAATATCTATCTGTATACCAAATTTCACCCCGAACCATCCAGTGGTTTCAGCTGTGCATTGATAAATCAGTCAGTCAGTCAATCACCTTTTCCTTTTATATATTTAAATTTTTAATTTCAACAAATTGGGTATTTATAATATAATTTTTAATATTATATATAGGTACAATGCCGTTTTTCTTTTTTTAATACCTTAACTAGTCTCGAAAATGTAGAGCTTAAGTTTCCTGTTAGACAAAGAGAGCGCTACACGCTTATGACGTCACAAGCGAGTAAAGAATAGAAACTTTCGTTTTAGAAAGAGACAGACAGTCACGATAAAACAGCTTACAACTTATTTGTTTTTTGACCGATTTAATTTCTGTTTTTTCAAATTTTTGATTATAATTAATGAAAATCCACACATTTTGACATCAGTCAAATACCAATAAAGTAAAAATATGAATAAGGTATAAAGTTACCGCGACCTCTTGCTCCTTGCCCGCACTTGGGGGCGTGGCCTGAAAGGGAACGATGAATTACTGCAAATTAAAATTGTTTAATGAATCAACTTTATTGCTTTGAAGATTTGTTTTCGGCCCATTACGACGTCTCTCTTAATTCTGCGTGACGTCACATTAATTAATATAGAAAATTAGATGGCAGAAAACAACCATAATTTTTGGCCTAAATACTTACGAGTAATGTTAGTGTCTAAGTTAGTAACATAATCTACGCTTAATAAAAAAATAATTATTATTTTTCAAAAGGAGGTGGGTTGATAAGGCCCAAAATCCGCCCCTCATACACTCGAAAAAAAAAGTTCCAGATTCCGACAAATTGTAAATGTATTTATATACTTGAAGATATAAACTTTACTTTAATATAAAGTTTAGGTGATAAAAAAAATAGTAAGTTACAGAAAATATTACCCAAAAAGAGAGTGTTTCTTTTACTTTTCTTACATTTTCATACATTTTAGTCGTTTTTTAAGCTTTGATTTAATATTTTAGAATGAGGCGCTCCATGAACCAAAATAAATTAATACTCATATAAAAGCTTATAAAAAGGAGCATCATTATCAGTTACGTTTACCATGGTTCATGGAGCGCCTCATTCTAAAATATTAAATTAAAGCTTAAAAAACGACTAAAATGTATGAAAATGTAAGAAAATTAAAAGAAACACTCTCTTTTTGGGTAATATTTTCTGTAACTTACTATTTTTTTTAATCACCTAAACTTTATATTAAAATAAAGTTTATATCTTCAAGTATATAAATACATTTACAATTTGTCGAAATCTGGAACTTTTTTTTTCGAGTGTATGAGGGGCGGATTTTGTTGCCTTATCAACCCACCTCCTTTCTACAAAAAAAGTTCAATCGATGTAGAAAAACACTTCAAAAAAATGGAACTTTTCAATTCGATACGATTTTTTGGGGAATCATTTTTATTTCACCAAGCAAAGTTGAGTTACAACGTCGACTGACGTTTAACCGAAAAATAAGTTGGACGTTCTGACAGTTTTTGTTTTGAAACTCTACCAAAATATCTTTACACTCGGATAAGTCTTTAAAAGCTTTAACTCGATGAAATCGGCCCTTGAAAAGGTAGATGTACCGTCGCGACTCACGTTAATTCCCACGCTGAAGATCTGATGAATATCTTCCGAGATGAAGGGCTCTTCAGTAGATAAGATTACACCACTTGCAGACTTAGAAAAACATTCTGTAAAAGTTTATTGGAATAAAAACCTGTTCTATTCTAACAAATGAATCCGATTTATTTTTATTTATTTAATTTGACTAATTTTATTAGTTTGAGTGTCTACCAAAATGTCCGATATCTAAATATACAGGACTAGCTTTTACCCGCGGCTTCGCTCACGTTAAATTCGATTTTAAAACCCCTATTTTACCCGCATAAGGGTCGAATTTTCAATAATCTTTTTTAGCAAATGCCTACGTCATAATAGTTTTCTGTATTATGAAAAAGAGGCCGATCTGTCCAGTGGTTGGTGCTGTGCGTTGATAGATTAGTCAGTCAGTCAGTCAGTCAGTCAGTCAGTCATGAAAGGTCAGTCACCCTTTAGTCAGTCCTTTAAGATATTTAGGTAAACTTTTTTACCAACCCAAATCACTAATAATTTCAAAATAATTAAAAAAGAAACAAATAACACTCAAGTGGAAAATCTTTTAAAAGCAAGAGGGACGAGGAACTAAAATTAAAGCAAAGTTCAACTAAACTGGACGTAAAGTAACTTTTATGAAGTGCTTACAAACAAAAACAGCGGTGAACGTAAATCAAGCTCCCGCTAGGAGTGGAGTAGATACCGAATTTTCTTCTTGCAAGTTATTCAGATTTGATCTTAGATTATGGCTTGGACAGCGTTAGTTATCGTTATATTATACGCCCAGGGACCGTAATGTATGTCCGAGAGCGCACCGCGAAATATGGCAAATATATGCGCGTACTGCTCAAGGCAAAAGTGCTACTTTCTTTCTTTTTTAATAGATTTAGCCACATTGACCACATTAACCACTTTTACCCCAAAAAATCAAACAGTTCCCGTGGGATGTTTAATGACCTTTAATAAAAAAATTACTGTCTTAAATTATTAAATTGTTAATATTGTTTGATCCCTAGTTTAAACAAAAATTAGGTAGATAAGTACACCGAGTATATTACATAAAAAAAAATATACGTGACGGATTGAGAACCTCCTTTTTTCGTCGGTTAAAAAAGGGATCATGACGGTGGCATGTCGTTTGTCGTCACGGCATACGAGTCGCGCCGACAAATACAAGTAGTACGAGGCGCGCCAATAAATATAGTAAATATCAAAATAAAACTAATTTAGACTAGATGATGCTCGCGACTTCGTCCGCGTGGATTAAGGTTTTTCGATTGCCTCTCGGGAACTCTTTAATTTTCCGGGATAAAATGTAGCCTATGTATTAATACTAAGTGTGGCTTATCTCCATTTCAAATTTCAGCAAAATTGGTTCATTTGTTGTCGCGTGAAGGAGTAACAAACACACACACACACACACACACACACACACACACACACACACACACACACACACACACACACACACACACACACACACACACACACACACACACACACACACACACACACACACACACACACACACACACACACACACACACACACACGTACAAACTTTCGCCTTTATAATATTAGTGTGATATCAAACGTTGCACACGACAGTACAGCACTCTAGATCTAATGTGCGAAGAAATAAAAATGTTAGATCGAGGTGCTAACACTGTTTAAATCATGCACGGACACAATTTATGCCCCTCTTTCCCCCCTACTCCTTACACGACTAAATATGATTGTTTTCCTGAATCTGTAATAGCTTCCTCGTATCGGTAGTTACATTGAATCCATAATCTGCTTATAAATCACGTTTGATTAACTTAAGTCTATACTATTATGTATTCTATGTTTAGGCTGAGATTAACTTTCATATTTTAGCATGACTTCCGAAGGTGAATCTATAATAACTTATTACTTTTTTTTTGCCATGCTGAACATGACTAATGCTTAGCATCTATAGGGCGTGCTCCTGACTCAGTTTAGGCTCAAGACTTTAAAATCGCCTTGTTTTTCCGGGATAAAAGGGATACGTTGGTGAAATCGGCCCTTAGAAAACAAGTGAAAAATTGCTTTTTTATACATTATAGGCGCACGCTTGACCACTAGCACAAACACCTGACACACCTGATGGAAAGTGATGATGTGGTCTAAGGTGTAACGCGTTTGCATAGAAGCCTTTGCCTTTTCACTCTTGTTTTAAAGATACATAGAAATTGTACGTGGCAGGAAACACAGATCCCGATAGAGCGTTCCATATCCTAGCCGTGAGGATCAGGAATGAAGACTAATGTTGAGATCTACAGAGCATGCTCTGACTTAGCTCAGACTCAAGAAAAAGGTTAAAACGAGACACAAATATGCTCTGACATAAATCTGTCCCGTTTTAACGCGGTCTATAAATTTCAGCCGGATATTCCCCAGTCTCTTCTATGTATATAATATGTAGGTATGTATGTGGCTATTTAAGATTGTTCCACTGTGGCTAAACTACTGAGCCGATTTTCATGAATGACGTACCATACGACGTATACGAATAAGATCAATATGCCGGATGCTACATTCTATTTTCCGTTGCAGTTTTTAAACTTTTATTTTTGTCTCACTTGTGATTTGATCTCGTACGATAAACTTCGAGCATAATTTATCTTCTAACGGCTAAATATGATTGTTTTCCTGAATACGTAATAACTTACTTGTTGTAAAGGTAGTTAGTTTAAAATAAGGCAGCTTAATGAAGGCATAAATCACTGGAACGGTCTAGTTAATCTAAATTTAGCGAGATATAGCGCAGCTAGGCGGTCTAATTTTAATATCTTTTAAAATATAACGGAAGTTTGTAACAAGAAATTAGACCGTTTTGTCTAGGTTTTTCTCGGGCTACAGCTTGAAATAAATCAAAATTAATTCGGCAAGTAGGTACTTAAATATAAAATGGCTTAGGGAAGATTTGCAAAGTTTAAGCACCTAAGTTTAGGTCTTCAGGGTAGGTAAGAAGGTGCACTTACCGTACTTAATGTTAAAAGCTACAAGAATAAAACGCGTCATAGATTCATTGATACCTATACCAAACTTATCTACTTTTCTCCCAATATTAATACTAGTTGATGCTCGCGACTTCGTCCGCGTGGATTTAGCTTTTAAAATACCGGAATAAAAAGTAGCCTACGTCACTCTTCCTGTCCTCAACTATACCCTTCGACCATTTAGCCGGGACGAGCCTTTACGCAGATTTAGTTCTGAATATATTCTGCCACTTTCTGCGGGAAGTGAGGTAATCACGTACAGCACACATTTACTCACTTCCGCACACTCTTGTAAATACTTAATGTCTCTATGAACGCACACTAACTCACAAGCTGTCACACTTACAAGCTGAACCGTACGTTTGTACATGTACTTCGGCAGAGGGGAAGGCGTGCGCTTGCCAAGTCCTGGCTAAATGGTCGAAGACTATACCCATGCAAAAAATCACGTCGATCCGTAGGTCTATTAATTGCAGCGTGATTGAATTGAATTTGACGAACCAACAAATAAACACACTTTCGAATTTAATATTAGTAAGGATTTTAACTATATAGTACATTGTTACCTTAGGGATGAAAGTAACTTATTTTTCATTACTCATACACGGAAAGTAGGTCTGAAGTTGCCTGAGAAGCGGGTTGAAAGTAATACTTTTCAGCCCTAGGGAGAATCGTTTTCAACTGACAGCTGTCAAATAATTTAAAAAAAACTAGTTGTCACATTTTTATTGGAATTCAAATGAAACACGACATACCCGAGTGCATCCATAGACAAGAAGAAAGATAGACTTTTGTTCTAATTTTAACATAAACTTTAAATAAATATCTCACCAAAGTTGTTGATTTATGTAAAATAAAGTTCACTCAATTTTCTTTAGCTAATTTCTATTTTTATTTTGACTTTCCTTATATTCGTAATGAAAAGCACAGTGTTAACCTCGGGATAAAGACTTATTTAGTCCCTCGAACTATAGGCCCCCTCGCTACGCTCGGGCACCAAACCCCGTCTCGGGACTAAATAAGTTACTTTCATCCCTAAGGTAACAATGTACTATAGTCCCGAGACGGGGTTTGGCGCCCGAGCGTAGCGAGGGGGCCTATAGTTCGAGGGACTAAATAAGTCTTTATCCCGAGGTAAACACTGTGCTTTTCATTACGAATATAAGGAAAGTCAAAATAAAAATAGAAATTAGCTAAAGAAAAATCAGTTGTCTTTACTTTATGAATAAAGTCTATCTTTCTTCTTGTCTATGGATGCACTCGGGTATGGGGTGTTTCATTTGAATTCCAATAAAAATGTGACAACTAGTTTTTTTTAATTATTTGACAGCTGTCAGTTGAAAACGATTCTCCCTAGGGCTGAAAAGTATTACTTTCAACCCGCTTCTCAGGTAACTTCAGACCTACTTTCCGTGTATGAGTAATGAAAAAATAATTGTATTGTTCTTATTGTTACGACTATTTCCCTTGCAACTTATATTTTCTCGCTAGTAAGGAAAAAGTTGTGTGTCACACGAGTGTATGTCTTTTGCCTTTCAAGATCCCAACTTAGAATGTCATTGTAGAATACTTCGCCTGCTCCCGTTTCAATCTCGTCACTCGCAACAAAAACGAATTTTGCTCTCTTGTTGCGCAAATAACTTTTCAACTTTCACAAGTCCCTTTAGTTCTTCATCTTGTAGAAGGACGTTTCTTTCTCCCCGGCATTCATAACTAGAACTAGATGTCGGAACATCGCGTTTCATGAAACACAAAAACTGTTCTCTTGAAATAAATACAGTTGCAAGTGCGCCTGCTTTCCTTGTACCTACGTACTTTCATTAATATATTTCTTTGAAAATCATACGGAGCTGATACCGCCTTCTGACGTAAAACTTATATGTATGACTCTTTTGTAATTTGCTAAGAACAATAAAATTATGCTTTATGGTTATTTTAAAACAACAGTGGAAAATGTAGAAGAAAAGAAATAGAAAAATTGCGCAAAGAAGAAATAGAAATAAAATAATACTTACCTTAAAAAAACTTGTACGCTGCACTAAAGCTCAGACATTATAAAGCGAAGTAAAAACAGATCATGTTAAATAAATAAAAAAATTAGATAAAAAACGACGTTAACATATTATTTCAATATGAAGTAATAATTCAGTTTACTTTCTTCTAACCAAGCGAAAACATCATGTTTTAGGTGTTAATTCATTTTTATATTTTCTTTTTATGAGAAATTATAGTGCAGAAGTGTGTGCGTAAACAATGGTGCATTCTTTATTCTCTCACTCTCATAGTCCGATGGGACAGAAATCCGACATGACCAGAGAGAGATCAGGCAAATCAGAGGCACGTAAAGCTGTCGGTTCTTGTCAAAACAAAATTAAAAGTTAAAAGGTCAAAGGTTAAGATTTCTTGATTATATCTAATCGTATGCATGCATGCATACTCTGCATTCGGAACCGGCGGTAGAGTCATGACGTGTCATAATAGCTACAAGTAGGCCTACATGAAATAAATAATTTTGATTTTTTTTCTGAATTTTTCTATTATTTTGCCATCTCTATCTCGGCGCTATTAACAGCTCTGTATAGATATCATATTTTCCCGTGCTTTAGTTCAAATTAGCTCTGTACGTGACTTTGCAATTTCTCCTAAATTATTCATATGAATCTACTTATTTCGTGTACACAGTGTACTGTGCAGAGACGGTACGCTTTGATCCGGCACACGCTACTAATGTTGTTTCGGCTACTGTGTTCAGAACTTGTGTCTTGATACATGTTCGCTACACTGAACCAGACTTGAGTAAAGGGCACCGTACATGTAATCATTAAAATAATAATGTCCTCCCGACCGAATCCGGCCACGGCGGCCAATCTCCACAGAGATTAGCCATCTGCGCGGGAGATCTTATAGTGCACAAGTATGTGCGCAAACACAGATGCACTCTCTGTTCGCTTAATGTCATAGTCCGATGGGACGGAAATCCGACTCGACCGGAGAGAGATCAGGCGCAGGACCGACGGCTTTACGTGCTCTCCGAGGCACGGGGGTGACTCACCGCCAACTTCCTAACTCCGGGTTAGTACTGAGAAATTCTTGACAACCCCAGTACATTTTTTGACTCGACCCGGGAACTGAAGTAGAAGTTCTAGGTGCAGGAATACACATGCATTAGGAAATGTGAAAATTAACTAAGATTAGAGTCTGCAAATCCAGTGATAATCATTGATTCACTAAAGAGATCATTGTTGTCAACCAATCGAAAACATGTAACTGTCACAGCGTAGCACGTCTAAGCTTCAATACAGCGCCAGCGCTTTGAATGGATACAGGACTCAGCTGTAATGACAGCTACGCTGCAGCTTTTCCACCGTACTAAAATAGGGGTCTTATGAGGCCCATGATTAGCGACCTCATAAGAAGACTCAGGATCACTCAGCGGGCGATGGAGAGAGCTATGCTCGGAGTATCCCTGCGAGATCAAATCAGAAATGTCACCGACATAGCTCAGCGATTCGCGAAATTGAAGTGGAAATGAGCGGGGCACATAGTTCGAAGAGCTGATGGTCGATGAAGTCCCAAGGTGCTGGAGTGGCGATCCCGCACCGGGAAGCGCAGTGTTGGCAGACCTACCACTAGGTGGACCGACGACATCAAACGAGTCGCAGGAAGTCGCTGGATTCAGGCGGCGCAAGACCGAGGTTTGTGGAGGTCCATGCAAGAGACTTATGTCCAGCAGTGGACGTCTATAAGTTGAATAAAATTGTCAGTGTAATATGTGGTTTCAATATACACAATAATAAAAGGCTACGATTCTGATCTGGTGTTGAGATGATATATATGCGAGAACCTTTACATAAACTAACTTCATGGCTAGTAACGTTTCAACATAGTTTGGCTTAGGCTAGTTTATGTGAAGTTACAAACTAGGTATCTGCAGTAAATAGTAGCTTTTCAAATTCATGCGATATGGTATAACCTATATATATGCCTGCATGTATTACTGCCTGGCTGTAATACCTATTGCTAGCGAAGTACTAGCAGGAGGTAGGTGTATCTAGCGTTGCCAGGCGTCCGGATAAAGCCGGACACAGTCAGGCTTTTTGGTTGAGTGTCCGGCCAAATTAGACGGTGTCCGGCCTATCCGACTTTTGCTAAGCTTTTTAAGTTTAACCATTTTTTTACATATTTGTCATGTGTTGGTTTCCGCTCCGCTCGCCTTATCTTGTATCGCTACGCTTGCGCAAACGAGCTTTTAAAAAAATTGCCATTTTGCGCTAGGTCTAAAAAATAAGGGTGTCCGGCCTTTGTACCCAAATGTCCGGCTAAACTGGCTGGCCTGTCCGACTTTTCGGTTTGAAGACCTGGCAACCCTAGGTGTATCAAAAGCCAGGCAGTAATTGTTTAGCGTATAAAAATAAATGGATGCACAAAACAAAAGGCGTCATTTCGCGAGTACCCACCTACCTCTACTCGTCTGCCAAAAATAATCCCCGGTTTGTTTTGAATGAAAATCGAAAAAGAATCTCGCGTTCATTAGCGAAGGGTGTAACTTACATGGGGGACTCCCGCTAGCGAATATTTCGCAAGTCGAGCGATATTTCAGTTGCGAATGAAACACTTCGTTTCGACTCTCAGAATTGCACTAAGGTTGAAATCTATAGACCGCACTCTCACTCAGCTCAGACTCAAGACAGATTTATGACAGAACATATTTGTGTCTCCTTCGTGGAGACAAGTGGAAAAGGGACATGGATTAGGACCACGGTCTCTAATTTCCGGGTAAAAAACCTCTGACTTTTCGGAGTTAGGTGCGTTTTAAGTAATTAAATTATCACATATATCAAAGGTGAAGGAAAATATCGTGAGGAAATCTGTACACCTGAGCGTTCCCCGTAATGTTTTCGACGGTGTGTGTAGTCCGCCAATTCGCATTGGACCAGCGTCGTTGACTATGGCCTGTAGCCCTTCTCTGAGAGGATATTGGGGTGTTGATAATGATGATGAAGGAATAATATTAGTAAGGTTAAATCAAATCAAATCAAAATTTATTTATTTCATGTAGGGCAACTTGTCGCTCTTATGACACGTCATAAATCTACCACCGGTTCGGAATGCAGAGTCTGCTGAGAAGAGCCGGCAAGAAACTCAGCAGTTGCTCTTTAAAAAAAAAAATTTACAATAGGTAACAAAACTATGCTACAATGAAGCTTCAAAAATGCATACGTAGGTACACACAATTGAACGCATGTCAAGACGGGCAGTCAAAGTAGACCAATTCCTGTTGGTGGCACCCGTTCACGAGCATGATGCAAGATCCAGCCGTTGCTTCTCTCAACCATATTTGAGGGAATGTAACAACCCGCACCACACGACACCACCACAGAAATGTTTAAACTGAATTAAAGAGAGCATGACATACTTAATGAATAATGATATTAGTAAGGTTATTTTATCGAACGCTTACGTAGTCGTCACCCGAGCTGTTTTTAATTTGTACTTGAAGTAAAAACCTGAGGGCACACGAGATGGAGGTTTCGCGCGAAAAGAGAGAAAAAAGCCATTTGTTTTGACAGAACGAGGGTCGAACTGCCAAGGGAAATATTATGTGCCAAAAATATTCGCTGTTAGCTAATGGAAAGTAGCTTTTTAAACGTTCTAATGCGGGGAAAGACACTTTCTAGAATCACGGAGTATCTGGTTTGACGGCTTTGTTAGAGTCGAGTAGCTCTTTTTTTGCACACTGCAGTTTGTCTGGTAATAGTTTATTTAAAGGGATACTCGTCGTCATCATGAGCAACCCATTAACATCACACTACTGTGTGCATGTCTCCACTTAAGGTCACAGGCCATAATCCACTACGCTGGCCTAATGCGGATTGGTAGACTTCACATACCTTTGACATCATCATCGATGATCAACCTCACGATATTTTCCTTCACCGTTGAAGCATGTGATATTTAATTGCTTTAACGCACATAATTCTGAAATTAATTACTTTTCTCATGGCTTATTTTTTTAGTTTCTCATGGCTTATTTTTTTTGTTCACCATTGTAAAGTTATTTTCTCACCACCACGCTGGCCCAATGCGAATTGGTAGACTTCACATACCTTTGACAACATCATGGAGAATTCTCGGACGCGCAAGTTTCCTCGCAATATTTTCCGTTGAAGCAAGTGATAATATTTAATTACTTAAAACGCACTTAACTCCGAAAAGTCAGAGCTTCGTGCCCGGGTTCGAACCTGCGAACCCCCCAAATAAGAGAACGTAGTCCATCCATCCCCCTTTCCACTGACCCTTGAAGCAGTAATGGCAGTTAGGCCAATAAATAATTAACCTTATTCAAGGGTTCTTAAATAAGGTTAGTTATTGCAATTTAATTAAAATGACCTAGTGACTGACTTATGAGAGAGTTTTTCGAATCGAATGCTTCCAATAAACCTCTGTGTCATGAAGACAGTCTTAGCTTTGCTTCTATTCAACAATAACACAGTGGGATAAAGTCTCAGTTTCTAGAATTAGGTAAATAATATGAACTGAACTAATATATTTCCTCACATCGCCCTGGATCCAATTACAAGGAACTGCGTCATCACAGCGGGACGTCCTTGGCCTTGCACTTGCAAGGTCTACACGTGTTCTTTCATGTTACCACATTCTCCAATCTAACTTACCACATTCACTGGCGTTTCAGCTTCTCAAAGAATAAGTTGGTGTAACAGATAGTGTTGCTTTTACGTTCGATTACATAATTATTATTTTAAAAGTCAAAGGGGGCATATTGAAGACTAGTTTTTCCTTTGTTTTACAGGATAAAAGGTAGCCTATGTCACTCCAAGTCCTCTTAAAAGTTAGTCTTATCTTAACCACTAATTTATAACAGCTTTTTTTGGGAAAGTTTTAGTACTCGCCATTCTCATTGACTTTCTATA
The DNA here is from genome assembly GCA_038048805.1 of Hipparchia sbordonii. Lineage (NCBI taxonomy): Eukaryota > Metazoa > Arthropoda > Insecta > Lepidoptera > Nymphalidae > Hipparchia > Hipparchia sbordonii. The sequence goes on from CM076113.1 coordinate 1,334,748, forward strand.
TTCGATTATGTATCCATTGGATACCTTGGTGAACATGTGATCTAAGTGACGTTTTGGATAAAATCAACCTCTGTGCATTTTCATCTTCTTGGGATCATTAAATAGATTTTTGTAGAACATCCCATCATTCTGACTGCATCGAAATGTAGTGAAAACTTTAATGACCTACTTATGTTAGCATGTTTTTTAGAGAGATTATTAGCCAAGCTGAACTTCACTAATAGTCCCTCTAAATAAAAGAAAAACTTATGTTAGGAGTGGGTGGAAAGCGCATTGACGTCAATATCTCCAAACTTATATAATATTACTTGTATTACTGGTGCACCAAGGTATCCAATTGTGCCTACATGCCTCCTCTACAAAAACGTCTACTCTTTGTACGTTTTCATAGCGGGAGGATATAATACAACCGGAGGGAGCGAACCTTGTTCCTCTCCAAGGCTGAGTCCTTGCATACAAGTAGTCGACATTCACTTTAAAGTGTTTCTACTTCTACTTATTTAAAATAGAAAACTATAATGTTACGCTTTTATATTTCTGCACAATACCTACTTTGTGATTATATTTTCTTTTTAACCGACTTCCAAAAAAGGAGGAGGTTCTCAATTCGTCGGAATCTTTTTTTTTATGTATGTTCCACGATTAAGCGAAGACGTCTAGACCGATTGGGAAAATTCTTTTTTTGTTTGAAAGGTATACTTCCCAGGTGGTCCCATTGCCATCAGATCAGGAACTGATGATGACAGTGTACAAGTGTGCGCGCAAACTCAGGGCACTCTATATTCCCTCACTCTCATAGTCCGATGAGAGTGACAGAGTGTATCTCATATAGTCACATACTTTCAACCTAAATCATTCTATTAAAAAAATCACGCGATTCAGTCCAGAAATCTCCTGGAAGTCGGCCCAATAAAAACCCTCCTTTTTTCCAAGTCGATATAAAAAACTTTGTTTGACAATTTGGCATCGCTCAGCTATTGAGCAAAGATACTCATAAGAAGACTATATTATTATACTAGTAGATATAGAACAAAAGTTTTTTTTATTATTTTTTATTTAGGAAATAATTCCTGCTACTATTTCTTTTGCAGCAACTTTTAGCGTTGACAAATATTACTATAAGTACTAGTTGATGCCCGCGAATTCGTTCGCGTGGATTAAGGTTTTTTTAATTCCCGCGGAGAAGCTCTTATTTTCCGGGATAAAAAGTCTATGTGTTATTCCAGACTATAAACTATCTCTGTGCCAAATTTCAGCCAAATCGGTTCAGTTATTGAGTAACAAACATCCAAACATCCACACTTTCACATTTATAATATTAGTAGGATAAGTAGGAAGTAGGATAGTAGGATAGGAAGTAGGATAATTATTATTTTTTTTTTTTATTCGATGACAAGATAGCCCTTGACTGCGACCTCACCTGATGGTAAGTGACGATGCAGTCTAAGATGGTAGCGGGCTAACTTGGAAGGGGTATAGCAGTGTAAATTCAACCCATACCGCCAGTCGGTTTCTACGCGCCATCGTGCCGGAACGCTAAATCGCTTGGCGGCACGTTTTTGACGGTAGGGTGGTAACTAGCCACGGCCAAAGCCTCCCACCAGACTAGACCAGAGACAATTTAGAAATAATAAATTCCTAAATTGCCCCCGCCGGGAATCGAACCCGAGACCTCCCAGTTATAAGACCACAGCGCTCACCACTGCGCAAGGGAGGTCGTCAAAATTATAATAATTATTTTTATTAATTTTGAACAAAAGTTTAAGAATATCGTTCTCATAATCATAAAAAGACGTGACATATCGGCCGCATCAATTCACGTATCGATTTTCCATTTTTCCAACCTTTATTCGAGTTATCTTAACGTCAACACGGGGGCATAAAACGTAGCTGTTTAGGGTTTAACAGTTCGCGATGGCGGCGTGACATGCCATACCGCGATAAAGTTACCTTCCCTCATTACCGACCGATACTTTCGCAATTACCGACGATTATGGGACGATTTTTTTACGTAAATAGGCCTATTAATTAAATTGCTGAAAATACGATACCGAATCCATCGGATCCATAGTATTATCTATATTTTTTATGTTACTAACGCATTATATCTTAGTTATCTATATCTATGACGTTTTCGTATGACCTTTTCAGATAAGCATTATTTTGTAGATAGATAGACAGATAGATATCAGATATTTAGTTTAAATGCAACAACTAGAAAGAAGCTTTGCTTAAACAAATAAAAATAAGTACTTACTGCACTTATTTTATTTTATTTATTTATTTTATTTATTTATTTATTGGTTTGCCAACAGGAAATCACATTAACAAATTACATAAAATCATACTACATCTATAGAAACATTTCAGATGTGCACCCAATTACAGGCAAACCGACATGCGTATAGCATAAGCATGTCGGTTTGTCTGTAAATTGTTGTTTGTAATTGGTGTTATATGGGTAGTTCTACGATAAGAGGTAACTTGTGCGGCAATCAGTTTAAAATAAAAATTTTACTTTATATGTTGTTATTTTTTGCAATGAAACACATCACCTAAATGTACTTTATTAAATAACATCACGATTCAATGCCTAATTAAAGTATATTTTTCTGAAATTCCTTATAAAGCCTAAAAAAGTCTCTAACCTGGCCTGTCCCTCTGTCGTTTTCAGTTTAATTTGAAACGATACATATTTTTTTTGTATCAGTTATTAAACTAAAGTATGTTAAACACAAATTTCAATAAATGTATTTAAGTATTGTTAAGGAAAAATAGAAAAATATTTATTTATTTGCAATATATTTTACACTTTACTTTTGTCCCACTGTTTTTGGGTATCTACTCTAGAAAATTTCATTCCGCTACTACAAACACTAATATAAAACGGCCATATTCCAAAAATTGCTCAAAGTCATCTACGGACGTGAAGTTAGTAATGCAAAACACGTGAGCCGTTAAGAGCGCCGTCATTTGTTAGTTGTTGCGACCGTTGATTCGAAGTAGTCGTTTCGCGAGGTCATTGTGTCTCTCACCTGGCAAGTCATAAAAGTTATATTATTCATTCAATTTATTTGCATTTACTGGTCTAATTTAATAATGATGGACTAGTGAAAGTGTGATACATAATGTACCGAAAAACTTCTTATGTCAATTAAAACAATACAATTTACGATGAAAACGTCTCTCACCTGCCATATTTCACCTGGCAAGATAAATGTCAGGAGAGAAACTTGTTGACCAGGGGAGATAAGGTTAGTGCAAACAAACAAAGTCAATAAAGTCAACAAAGTCAACAAAGACAAAAAAGTCAAAAAAGTCAAAAAAGTCAAAAAAAAGTCAAAAAAAGTCAAAAAGTCAAAAACCGTCAAAAATGTCAAAAAAGTCTTTTGTGACTTTTTTTGAATTTTTTGAATTTTTGAATTTTTTGACTTTTTTGATTTTTTTGATTTTTTAATAAAATATGCATAAAGTGACTTGCCCTTACGTGAAAAGATAAATAAATAGGACAAAAATCGTAATATAAGTGTTTAATGAAAAAACAGCTACTTTTCTCCGTAGCCGTATTCTCTATGGACTTAGAACCTCTTATCGTAGAATCACCCATATAACATAACAAACGAAAAGGTTCTTTACGTCTTACGAAATTAGTTGAATAACTCAAATAAAGCTTATTGTAAGAACCATCCAAATGAATACCTGCGTATAATAACACCATTTAGCCAATTTCTGTTAAACAATAATGCTTAACTCGAGCACTTAGCTCTAACTTTCTGTACACGTGCTCGGAAACTTAAAGTACTTAATACGGAGCTTAGCTTTAACTTATAATGTAATGCAAGTTTGACATGCAAATGTTTTAAAGTTACACGTTTCCAAGCTAAAATATGGCCATCAAAAGTTTGCCCGTTGTAAAAACATGTTATATTTTGCTCTATTTTTTATTCTTGACAACTAATACTTAACTACTGCTGTTTTAAGAAAGTTTTAAGGGCGTTTAGCTAGGGTTGCCAACATTTCTTCGGCTGTTTATACATCAGCTGTAGTATTTTTTCAAAATAAGCTATAGAGAAACGTAATATTTTATAAAACTATAGTATTGTATCATTATTCTTTGGAAAGAGGAAAAAATAGATAAATATTATATAGGTAACACTATTTCGAAACTCTTAATTCCGTATTTAAGTAAGGAAATGCATTAATCTCGTGAAAGGTGGACTGCAAATCCGGCGAGATCACGCCTAGATAACGCAGAATTAATATATACACGCTGTCACGAACAAACAACTGAACAACTTTCCCCAAAGAACATAGGTCAGAATATGAAAAAAAACATTTGGACCTCCCTTACAAAATTGACGACAGCTGATTGATTTACTATGGGAGGTCCAATTTTTTTTTTTCATATTTCGACCTATGTTTTCTGGGGAAAGTTGTTCAATTTCATAAGCACATTCACCTCCTTCAGGGTTGATACCCCCTTCCGTTACACGCTGTATAGGTAACTCTATTCCCGAATCTCTCTTCTCTGAACTCTCATTGCCGTATTTAAGTAAGGAAATGCATTAATCTCGTAGAAGGTGGGGCGCAAATCCGGCGAGATCTCGCCTAGACGTAGCATATCGCTTACAGCCACCGGTTAATTAACCAGATTGCATTTATATGGATTCCACATAAATCAAGGCAGTGTCGTGTCGGGGGAGAGTTCTCACAGTGTAAGCCTCTTAAACAGGCGACTTTAAGTTATAGCTCAGTTATTCAAAATTCAATTTTTTTTTTATTTCGTGTAGGCCAACTTATAGTTCTTATGACACGTCATAAATCTACCACCGGTTCGGAATGCAGATTCTGCTGAGAAAAGCCGGCAAGAAACTCAGCAGTTGCTCTTTTCAAAAACATTTTTTTTTACAATAGGTAACAAAACTATGCTATGTATATACATGCTATGTATACAGTGCTTCCACAATGAAGCTTCAAAAATGCATACGTAGGTAGGTACACAATCCAACGTTACACAAGCGAATTCATTGCAAATTCTAGAATGCGAGTGAAATTTTCAGCTCTCATATTCGAGCATTGCTCTGATACGAGTTTTGTCATAGTGTAATGTAACGTACAACTACAAAAATTAACTTTTTTTGAAATTATTTTACGATTACATTATAATTAAGATTAGATTTGGGATATATTATGCCTTCTCCAAAGCTTTTCAATCTCCTCTTTGCATGAAGCTATAGCCACAAAATTTTTTTGATTCCTTCTTGCCTCTTTGTAATGTTTATCTTTAAAATAAGTTTTTATTATGATATTATTATGGGATACGCTAACTAAACAGCACTTTAACATAATTTATCGTTAACATTAATATAATTTATCGTTTAATATACTTACCTAAAAAATTCATAGTTGAATTTAATATTTCACTATTTTAATTAACTAATATCTATGTTTTGTTCATGCTAGAATTGATATTTAGGTATTCTGTCGCCGAGCTATAAGTATTCTTAAATATTATATTATATTCATAGTTACGTATTTTATGCTTGTATTGTAGGGTTGTGAAATAAAAATAAATAAAACCAAAACGCAGTTTCAATGGCCGAACTAGCATTCGGTGACATGTCCTTTACGTGATTTAGTTCTATAGTTATGTAATTAACGCATTCTCATTCTTACATTGTAGGGTATCAGGAAAATATATTATTCTTATCCTCTTCCTTATTCCGAAGTAAAAAGGGAAAGAAACATCTTATCACACGATGTCACATAACTTAAAAAACTACATTACAATGTTTGGATTCTGTAAAGCAATGAGATTCCTTAATATATATTTGCTCTTATTCATTGAAGAGTTTCATCCACCATCAAAGAAGGCATTCATCAGATCTTCCCCAAATTTAAATGGAACTAACCTAACGGTATTTCTTTCTAAATAAAGTAAAATATTGATTGCAGTCTATAATCTATCTCTGTGTCAAATTTCAGCCAAATCGGTTCAGTCGTATCCATCCATACATCCAAACTTTCGCATTTGTAATATTAAGTAGATCGTAGGATATTTATTCGATGATCGATGATAACCGAGATTATTCTATGAGCGAAACTTTATGTACCGCTGTAAGGCCGCTGTCGCTCGTTGTTTGTCCACGCCTTTTTATATTAGAAATTCGAAAGCCGAGCCATTGCAAAAATTTATTTTGTAGGGCGAAGGGAAAGCTCGGCTCGGAAAAATGGAAAATAAATAAAAAATGGCGTCGACTCAATCCCTAATTGGTGACACTTGAAGCGTGGCTATTATTGGTTCAAGCACAGTTTCCTATTTCTACAGCATTCGACGAGAAAAGTTTTATAGAAATGGGGCTATATAATAGGTCCGGGGTGCCGGAATACCCTAGGTATTGGGACTAATGATGTTATATTGCTAGGTGAAAATATTAATAATATTTTACTAATCCCTTCTTACTTTCCCTGCAGTTAATAATTATCCCTTGTTGTCCCTATTGGTTAATACTATAGTACTATAAAAGCAAAAATGTATTTTCTTTTGTTCGATGACAAGATAGTCCTTGACTGCGATCTCACCTGATCGTAAGTGACGATGCAGTCTAAGAGCGTAGCAGGCTATTTTGGATGGGATATGGCAGTGTACATTCAACCCATACCTAATCTGTTTCTACACACCAACGTGCCGGAACGCTAAATCGCTTAGCGGCACGTTTTTGACGGTAGGGTGCTAACTAGCCACGGCGACAGCCTCACACCAGAGACAATTAAAAAATTATAATTCCCAAATCAGTAAGACCACAACGCTCATCACTGAGCCAAAAAGGTCGTCATAAATGAAGACCTCATAATCTACCGATATCGGAATATTCAGTAGGTAACTAGTAGTAGTAAGCAGTGATAGTAGTAGGTAGTTGTTAGGCTGTACGATGATGATGAAAGAGGGTTGAAGGTACATGGCGGAAAATAGGAAAACATTTCCCAATTAGGATAATATAATTAATGCGCGAAATTGTAAGCGTAAATATAATATATCAAAGTGACTGAGAGTGCCGCATGTGGTTTTCAAAATAATAAGCTAATTTGCGATAGCAAGTGAGAATTTATTTCAGCTTAGAAAATAGGGCAATTAAGTCGGCGTACGGTCTTTAAGGGCATAATTAAGGGCCTCATGGAAGGGCGGATGAAAGAGACGGGCATATATATATTACATACGCAAGAGCGAGACAAAAAATATAATTGAGTTACTTTTAATACAAATACCAATGATACACTGTTATTTAGAAATGTACAAGCCAAGTGTTCTAATTTTTTCTTGTACTTATGACAAAATCATTTTAAAATAAAATATGGAGCTACTTATGACTAAAATAAAAGTAAATTGCTTATCCGAGCGTAAATTTAATATTTTGACAGTTTTTGTTTTATAAATCTGCAAAAATATTATAAAGCTCGGATAAGACTTATTTGAAATGAAATGAAATTTATTTGCTCAATATGAGTACACAGTAAGGTGTTAAACAATATTAAATATTTTAGTTTCTTCATATTCTAGTAAATAACATGCAAATATTTAAAATACATAGAAACATCTCAATGATGAGCTCAATTAATTAAGAACTAATTAAAAAAATGTCAATAAGGTTTTGATTTTACGTTGTTGAAATCGACTGTGTAAATTATTCGTATACGTGCTACCTTTTTCTTCTTCGTCCTAGTGGAGTTAAGTTCTAAAAATATTGGATCTCCTTAATTTTTTTAACAAATTTTGCCACATAAATATTTAATGGAGTTAGGTAGGTTTATAATTTTGGATTTCGTATATCAATGGTAAATAATAGAAATTGTATTTTTAACGAACAGCGACTTAATTAAGTAAACAGTTCAAAGATTTTTCGCCATCGATGTAATATTATATAACAAATTATAATTATTAAGTACCCACTTGAAAAGATTTATAAATTTTGTTGTTAGGTATGTAAAATGATAAATGCAACTCCCATTCTTTACTATAATTTTCTGTATCTTTATCAACCAGTTGATAGTAGATACAGCTAGATAAAGTATATTGTTTAGGATCCTCCTGATGACTACCTTGGCGCAGTGGTGAGCGCTGTGGTCTTATAACTGGGAGGTCTCGGGTTCGATTCCCGGCGGGGGCAATTTGGGTATTTATAATTTCTGAATTTTCTCTGATCTGCCCCCCGATTCAGACCCTTCCGATAACTTATTTGTCGATCGATTCGGTTTGTTACCGTACGATAACATATATTTCGCTCGCTCTGAATCCACACGACAAAAAGAGATTGATATCTAACCGTATCGACACGGTATGTTATCGAACAGGTCTGAATCGCCCTGCTGGTCTGGTGGGAGGCTTTGGCCGTGGCTAGTTACCGCCCTACCGTCAAAGACGTGCCGCCAAGCAATTTAGTGTGTAGAAACCGATTAGGGTTATGGTTTGAATCTACACTGCCATACCCCTTCCTAACTCCTTCTACCAAAACAATTTACCTACCACCTAGGGGTTGCATTTGGAAGCTACAACGCTAAAAATTGTACTTCGAATATTATTTAGGTATGGCTGGTGAAAACAGGGAAAATTCCCAAAAACACAATGCATACTCCAAATTCAAAAAAAAACAACGAGGACCATAATAACTCGCTCATTATATTAACAAGGCACTGCCTACCAACTGGCATGGAACAAAGTTGTACTTATAATAAGGAACATTGGTCAAAAGCGTATCAGGACGCGCACAATGGGGTTCCGTAGTCAGCAAATAAAGATTAGAATAGAATAGAATAGATTTTTTTATTCAAATAAACTTTTACAAAGTGCTTCCGAATCGTCTAATGAATCTACCTGGAAAATTAATAAATCCTGCAGAAATCAAAAAACCTCATACCACGCGGGCGAAGTCGCGGGCATCATATAGTATTGTATGAAAAATTGTATTGACGTGCACGTGGCTACCGCACCACAGTAGCGCCACAGCAGCACTTCCTTACCGCGCCCTAATAGAGACTTGTGATCGATGCAGCTATTACAGAATCGGTCTGCCGAGCCTATCGACAATGAGCCAATGTGCCGATTCGACTGCGGAACTCTAAAAACTGCACTCCGCATTCCCACGTATGAGTATGCAACAGTTAGAGCACAAGATGCAGGGCACTTGCCCGCGGCTCAACCCGCCAGTCCTTACTGTGAGAGCGCGCTTTCAAAGATATAGCTTAGGGCACCCGCGAGATACCTGCGCGCACTCGCGACTGTCGTGGCTAAGGACTATATGAAATGCCTCAATAACGCAACGGCTCATGGGGCGCTGAAAACCGATACTGTGTGTGTGTGCGTGCGTGCGTGCATGCGTCCGTGAGTCCGTGCGTGCATGCGTCCGTGAGTCCGTGAGTGTGTGTGTGTGTGTGGGTGTGTAGGCCGTATAGAAAGCCCCAATAACGGCCTCAAACGCGATGCAAGCAACGGTTCATGACATAAACTGTAAACCAAAATGTCGACTCTACAAACAACACCCACTGCACTAGCTAGTACCTTCCCCTAGCACAACCATACTCGTTGACAACACACATTTAGTAGAATGGAGAAAATAATTCATTAAATATAGAATGGAAAAGTTTTTTTTAATAAACTTTGAGTAGGTTGGTATTATTTTGAGCAATAAAGGGAATAAAAAAATAAATTATCAGTTTATTAGTTAGCCCGGAAAAATTAGAGAACTAAGTTGGGTGACGCTCTCTGTCAATTTCGTTTTGACAAACTTTTATGGAACACCTAAAGGTGAAAATGACATTGGGTAAGGGATTGTATTAGGGGCTACCTATAGGGGATGGGATGATTTAGGTATGGTTGGTGAAAACGTGCGTCTTGTGCGTCTGTCGCTGTGTATGCGTGTCGCTGGCGTGCGCAGGCTCCTAGCGTAAGGGTTATTACGCAACTTGTAACGGGCACGAGTGTTTTATACGGAGCGGGCGACCCCGCGCCTGCGGGTATCGTTTTTATAATTACGACGTTTGTAGCTGCAGATACGCCTTCCGTGTTCTGTTGCATGATTTGATCCTGCAATTACGCCGTATTCCTATTGCTGACTTTGAATTTATCGTGGTACTCGTACTATAATCGGATACCTTGGTACACAAGTGATCCAAGTGACAATGTACTAGTTTTAACTGCCTTGTTGGTCTAGTGATTAGCAAGTTCAATGATAACAATGTCCCGAGTTCTACTCTCGAGTTGGGCCAAAAAATTTATGAATGAATGAATGAATAAATTTTTGTTGTACACCATACATATGAAAATAGTTAACACAGTGAGCTTAAAAAATTGTATAGGTACAATTTGGCGACCTTATCGCTACATAGCGATCTCGTCCAGGCAACCAATGATGTTAAAGGACATACCTACAGATACTAGAGCTACAAATACTTGCCCCTCTTAGCCTGTTTGGCCGTAGAGGAATTTGTAAGTGTCCGCACAGGTGGCATCCCAAACGAGAGACCTTATTTTTCCATTCTTCTAGATACAAGCGTCATACCCTTACATCTCTTGCTCTCTCTCTCTCTCTGCTGGCACGTGATAGATACCAAGTGATACTTTAGCTTAGATTAAGTTATATTACATTTTCAAGTTGAAAATTAAAACTACAATATCAGATAATTCAGTAGAAATCATGGGTCAGGCAATCCATCTTGTTGTTGTGAGAAGAAACTGATCTTCGTAGCTAACAAAGATGCGCTCACTGGATACGTGGCCTTAATCGAATATTGTGTAAGGACAAGCCAGCATTAGGGTTCCTATTCACTATACGACAGTTATTTTCAAAGGTTTTGACATATTATTTTGAAAAGAGCAACCGCCGAGTTTCTTGCTGGTTCTTCTCGGTTGGAACAACATTCCGAAGCAGTGGTAGGTTCATTTGACGATTCAGAAGCACTTTGTAAAAGTTTATTTGAATAAAAAAATATTATACTTATTCTATTCTTTCTTCTCTTTTCCCGACTGCGGCAAAGCGAAAAGGAAGGGTGCCTGTGTGTCTTTTTACGTTTTTCCACCGTAATTCCTAACTTACTGAGCCGATTTTGATGAATAAGTTGTCAGTCGATTCGTTAATATGGTTTGGCTGACATACTCGTAGGCTACTTTTTATTTATTTTATTTATTTATTTTATGGAAAAATACAGTATTGTAAAAAATTACAGGTAATTCAGATATATAATACTTAAACCTTAATTATTGTCTCTAATGAAACTTTAGCTCTTATTGCATAATTTTATTCCGACAATAGAACTTAAAACAAGACCGATAAGTAGGTTAAATAACTTTTTAGTAACCACTAAGCTATCACTGCTGGGTTAAATAAATAAATAAACAACACTTTATACTGTCCTGTGATGATCCTTGCGAAAGACCCAATATGTCCAGCAACAGACGTCTATCAACAAATGTAGAGTGTAGAGTCCCCACTAAATATACAGGCTGATTAATCGAGCAGACGGAGCTGTATCTACAGTGTGTTTCGTTTTGCACTCAACAATGATGGATGCTCGCACACAGTCCACTAGTTAACTCGAATGCATAAGTCGTTTGTCACGGTACGCCCGTGAGCGGACTAGGCCAAGAGCCGGAGACCGCAATCTTGTCACAGTTTTTTTTTTTTTCAAAGAACATTAGCCAAGCTGAAGTTGACTAATATCCTCCTATCCCCTCCAAATAAGCGAAAAGCTTGTGCTGGGGGTGGGTACGACAATAGTGCAACGGGTGGGATTCGAACCTGCGACCTTTCAGTTTTCAGTTGGGCTATTGAGGCTTAATTGGTTTATACAAACATTTTACATTATGTTATGCCATTTATTGCTGTTGATTGAACTGACAAGCTGATGAATCAAAGAAATTAAGCTGTAGCTACAGTGCCTTTCATTTTATACTCAACAGTGCTGGATAAAAATATTTATAAATACTCTAAGGTGAACCCAAACCTCTATACTTAAGTGGAATGTATTCGTTTGTTACCTGTCAGTGGAGAATACCAAGAGAAGTAAGTACGTAATAGCCTATGTCACTCTTCCGATCCTCAACTATACCCATGCAAAAAATCAGGTCGATCCGTTGCTTTGTTGCCGCGAAATTGAAGGTCAAACCAACAAACAATCACACTTTCGAATTTATAATATTAGTAAGGACAAAGTAAATCTAGATATTATTTCCTAAAGCTTAATGGTGAAATAATAATGTTCGGTACTCTAATGTTTTGCATGTTATTTTCTCTGAGATTTATTTCTCTTCTTTACCACGGCGATTCAACCGCCAGCTCTTATCCCAAATAGGGCACTGTCATTAAGTTTTGGTAAATTATTGCCGGATCGTACGGAAAGTCGAGTCTGACACGAAAAATCACTTTTGTTTGTTACTGTCACGATAAATGAATTTATTTTTGCGATTTGGCGAAAATGCGAATAAAAGTAGGGACAAATCTAGCGGAAATCCGCGTATCGAATTCCGCTACAATGTATCATATTGTATCTATCTATCTTCACGTTCAAGATGTCGAAGGGAAATTCCGCGTCTTTTCCCCAAGTCGCTAGAGAAATTGGGACGCAATTTTGGAAAGTTTCATTATTTATAAACAATTAAACCATTAAACATAATTTAATATTTTTGATGTGGCTGCTCTGAGAACCTAGGTCCTTGTATTTTACCCATTGTGCTTTAAGAAATCATTACAAGAACATATTATTTTATACCAAAAAGCTTAGCTTCTATACTGTCCACGAGTAGGTACCTACGCTAATAGATGGTATAGGTAAAATATTACATAATTTGTCATTTAATTAATGGATAGCGAATATATTCCCTTGTATTATTATACTTAGCCTAGATTTTCAAAAATGACGATGGATGGGCATTTTAGGGTTCCGTACCCAAAGGATGCCAACGGGATCCAATCACTAAGCCTCGTCGTCCGGCCGTCCAACGGTCAGCGGGCTGTATCTCATGAATGTAATATATTTCGCCGCTATAACAAAAAATAATACTAGTGGTTCGCCCCGAACTGAGACCTCGCGGTATCCCATAATTCCCAAAAGATAGTTTTAATTATATATTGTAATAATTAACTTTTAACATTAGACGCAATAAAAAATAATAATAGTTGACGCAAAAGTGTTTTACTGATACAGCGCCATCTATTAGCATTCGTCTTTAAAAAGATATATCGCAAGTCTATGTAACGCAACAAACAAAATTTTACTTCAAACACGCTTCTATGAGAGCCCCTCTGAAATAAAGCTTTTTATATTTTTTTATACAATGTTCGGCTGAAGGCCATCAGTTTACATATTATATTTAAATTTGAAGTAATTACGTTCAGTAATTCAGAAGTTATAGGGCTCTGACAGACATTTGGACGTACACACTTCTCTGTCCAGTACAGCCAGTACAGACAAGCGCCCTAGTTGACTCAGAGAACTCGCTTCGCTCGTTCAAATAAATAGTGAAAATTTAAAGAGAGTCTCTATAAATTTTTGTTTTCGTAAGATCTTAATAATAGCTAGTATTAAATCTTGCAAGATTCGAATCCTTCGTATGCAGGTCCGACTCGCACTTCCCGGTTTTTATGTTATTTTTTTTTATGTATCAATAGCTTTCCACCGCCCTAACCCCAAGTCACTGGAAGAAAAGAAAATAACCTCACGCCAGTGCCTGACTTACCCCGTATTTTCACCCCGCATTTTCAACCGCAGCGGCAAAGGGTGAGCCGCATAAATCACGGCATGATTTAAGCATGTTCACACCATCCCTATTTTTATACCCTATATCTTGCCGACCCATCTACTACATATTTGGTTCATTTTTTGATAACACACACGAGTGTTAGAGTGCGTTTGTTTTGGAGAAGGCATGTCATCTCTAAGATTTTTTTTTTAAAGAATATATTAGCCAACTATATTTTATACTAGCTGTGCCCGCGACTTCGTTCGCGTGGAATAGTGACTTTTCGGGCAGCATATTTTGAATTACATATACCGTCGACGTTCAGGCGCGAGGCGTGTAGTACGTACTCTGTACGTTAAAAATGTTCGCCGTGATTCTTTAAATTGACATAACTTTTTTATTTATGAACCGATTGACATGAAATAAACACTAAATGTTAAGTGAAGTTTAATACAATATATTAGTGAAAACCGTATCTAAATCGAATAAGCCGTTTCTGATATTAGCGTGCACAAACACAAAGACAAACAGACAAACAGACAAACAGATACACAGACAAACAGATAAACAGACAAACAGACAAAAAAAATTAATTACAATTTCGGGTTCGGCATCGATATAATAACAACCCCTGCTACTTTTTTTTATATATTTCCATTGTACAGACACCACTTTTGTACAAATTTATTATATGTATAGAAAAAGGTCTAAATAAGCGTAAAGCTTGTGTTAGTGTGATTACAGGCTTTCCTTGTTTTCTTTTAAATGTTTATTTTATTTTATTTTTATTGATGGTAAATGACGATGCAGTCTAAGATGGTAGCGGACTAACTTGGAAGGGTTATAGCAGTTTAAATTCAACCCATACCTACCCCTAGTCGGTTTCTACACGCCATCGTGCCGAACGCTAAATCGCTTTGCAGCACGTCTTTGACGATAGGGTGGTAACTAGCCACGGTCAAAGCCTCCCACCAGAAGATATGTGAAAATAAATGTTTTGATAGCCAAGTGAAAATAAAAATGCCGTGTTTCTTTTGTTTATAACTCCACGTGTTTCTGTATTTCTCTTGAAATATAATACAGTGTCTCGGCAGAATAATTTGGCTATAACTTACTGGTGATGTCAACTGGCTCTGTTGTAATACGGCCCGGAGGCGTACATCAGTTCAGAGGTACATGTATGTTAAACCACACAACTGTCTCTATCATTTTATTTATTTATTCACAAGCGGATGCCCGCGACTTCGTCCGCGTGGATTTAGAGCTAGAGCGCACTGCGAAAAAAATCCGCGTGTTTTTTTTCGCAATTTTATAAAACGACATCCGCACTGGCGATTTACGCACCGCGCGTTACCAAACTACTTACAGATTTTTACCGCAGGAAAAAAAGTCGCACAATTTTTTTGTCGCAGTGCAGGCTCTTAGTTTTAAAAATCTCGTGGGAGCTCTTTGATTTTCCAGGATAAAAAGTAGCCTATGTCACTCTCCAGGTCCTCAACTATACCCATGCAAAAAGTTACGTCGATTCATTGCTCCGTTGCGGCGTGATTGAAGGACAAACCAACAAACAAACACACTTTGCATTTATAATATTAGTAAGGATTTTTACCCGACTTTAGTAAAGCCAAAGGAAGGGTTATGATTTTAGTCAATTATTATTATCACACAGAAAAAGACATTTTTCTAGCGAAAACTTGCTCTATGCCAAAAGTTTTATATATAACATGTACAATTCGGGTACTTACAAACTTAAAGGACGATAGTCTCAGTTTGGGGTGAACCTCTAGTAGTAAGTTAGGGTGGGCACAAGCCAAGGATGCCTCACTGCGATACCTCGCGGTCGCGGTTTAGCTCGCTACCTCGATGCCACCTTCATTTAAAACAAATGTATGCAAACAGACGAGCGCGAACATGCCGAGAAACATTGATGTGAACCACGATGTATCGCAGTGAGGTATCCTTCGGCATATTCGCGCTCATCTGTTTGCATACATTTGTTTTACTTGGAGGTGGCATCGAGGTAGCGAGCTAAACCGCGACCGCGAGGTATCGCAGTGAGGCATCCTTGGCTTGTTCCCACCCTAAATCTAGCTGAAAAGTTTGTATAATCTACTAAATAAATAAACAAACATATTTTTTAAACATAACTCAAACGGTAGTAAACATTTCATGTAAAGTTTTTTACTAAAGAGGAACTGACTCGCAAAGCAAACATGCAGCTCAAAAGATACATATTTGTTTTTATTCGTATACAAAGTCACTGGTATGTGCAGGGAGATATTGTCTCCTAGAGGCAGTGATATTCAATGAAATGGTCTCAACTCGACTTAATATAGTCAAAATAAACGCAGACAGAATGACCAACATATTTTGTGCGCTTCACGAAAATTATGTCTGATAGTGACCTAATTAAGTGACCTATGTCCAGCACACGTGGACATTTATTGGTTAAGATTTTTACTTTCTGAACCGGTGGTAGAGCCTTGACTTGTCATAAGAGCCACAAGTTGGCTTGGCCTAAATCAAATAAATAATTTTTGATTTTTTTTAATTTGAATACAAGATAGTCTTTCACTTGATGGTACTTGTTATTTAGACGTGACGCAGTCTAAAATGAAAAAAATTAAAATATATTTATTCTAAAAATAACTGTAAGTTATTGTAATATACATAATATTAATGTTACAGGTCACTCTTAATTGTTGATTCGCTATCAACCGCATTAAGTGTAGCTTGTGTTTGTAGTTGATAGCTTACCCTCAAGTCACTAAATATTTTTTAACTAACGGTCTAACTTAATACTGATAAATGGTAGTGGTCTAACTTGGAAGGGGGTATGGTAGTTTTAATTCGGTAAACCGATAACTCGGTTTCTACACACCATCGTGCTAGCTGATAATAATTGGATTAAGAAGATGACTATTTATTTATTTATTCGATGACAAGGTAGCCCTTGACTGCGATCTCACCTGATGGTAAGTGACGATGCAATCTAAGATAGTAGCGGGCTAACTTGGAAGGGGTACGACAGTGTACATTCAACCCATACCCCTAATCGGTTTCTACACGCCACCGTGCCGCAACGCTAATAGCTTGGCGGCACGTCTTTGACGGTAGGGTGGTAACTAGCCATGGCCAAAGCCTCCCACTAGACCAAACCAGAGACAATTTAGAAATTATAAATTCCTTAATTACCCCCGCCGGGAATCGAACCCGAGACCTCCCAGTTATTAAGACCACAGCGCTCACCATTGCGCCAGGGAGGTCGTCAAAAACGACGCTTTTAATAAACGCTTAATGCATGGGGTCTGCATCTCTACAGCTCATAACCCAATGGGCTTGAACGTGAATATCACTGCATCAAAGAACTGCAGATACGCCGCGCCAATTAATCGAGGGTTTTGTATCAAAGGCCAACGATAAAATCCAAATAAATATAAAATGCTGCGCGGATTTTAATACGGCGAGAGGACACGGATACATCCCGTACGAGTACACTTTGTAGCTTTGTAGACGAACGAGTGCGCTACATTGCACTCTGTATGAAAGCAAATATGTAACAGGAATATCTCTCTTTATATCGATAAAAGATAAAAGATTTCCCTCATGCGGACGTGTTGTTGCATGTTTTCGATGAAACTAAGATATAGATCTACGAGTATACTTAAGAAAAGTTATCCTTACGTCCTTTTTTATCTATGTTTTGTTTCTTTATGTTTGTACTAATAAAAATTAAAAAATTCCATTCATTGCTGCGTGATATCTTTATCGCAAACCAAAAAATAATAAACAAACACACTTTCGCATCGTTAGTATAATATTATGATTGTGAAAGTGTGTTTGTTTGTCCTTCAATCATGTAGCGACGGAGCAACGGTGGTTTTTCTTATAGTTGTAGAAATAGAGAGTCACAAAGGCTACTTGTTATCCCGGGAAAACAAACACCTACGCGGATGAAGTCGGAATATTAGTAAGGATAGTGCCTTCCTACTTTAGACTTGGGAAAGGATATGGTAGAAATTATATATTAACTAGCTCTTGCCCTCACGTTAAGTTCTATTTTTCAAACCCCTATTTTACACCCTTAAGGTTGGAGTTTTTAAAAATCCTTTAATGCTTACGTCATAATACATTAGCCCGATCCGTCCAGTGGTTTGAGCTGTGCGTTGATAGATCAGTCAGTCAGTCAATAAGTCAGTCACCTTTTATATATTTAGATGAGAAAGAGCTTGCAAATACTGTCTTTCACACACGGGAAGCGGAAATTAAATCGCTGTACCTACCCGAGTCTCTTGAAAATCAGCGCTGAATTTATTTATGCAATCTTCGCATCTGCGAGATCTGAGGCGATGGTTAATTACAAGAGGTAATTAAGTCACAAATACACGTTGGGACGTTGAACTCAGGGCGGCGAGGGAATCTTGAGTGCCTACCGAGTGGAGGGGAATTATAATAGTGTGTGATGCAGTTGTTGTGGAGAAACTTGTCATATTACTTGCAATTTCCTCGCAAGGGCGACCTGCTAGATGCAGTGGTAATGCTTTTTTTTTTAAATATTAGCCAAGCTGAAGTTGACTAATATTCTCCTGTCCCCTCCAAATAAGCGGAAAGCTTGTGTTAGGAGTGGATACGACAATAGCGCAATGGGATTTGAACCTGCGACCTCACAGTTTTCAATTCACATCTTTAACCGTTGGGCTATTGAGGCTTTGGTTTTACAAGTGGTAGGTCCCGTAGGGGAATTGGTGAGTACTATAGTCTTACAAATGGGTTATGCTGGGTTCAATTCCCGGTCGTGTTTTTGGGATGTCTTGCACCTTACCTGTATCAAAACTGTAAGTTTCATTATAAGTTAACCAAGTCTTTTATTTCGTACGCCCAAATTAGAAGGCTATTGAATCGCTACATTCTATATATGTTATTCCAGACTATAATCTATCTCTGTGCCCAGCCAAATCGGTTCAGTCGTTGCATGTATTGAGTAACAAAAATCCATCCATCCATATATCCAAACTTTCGCATTTATAATATTAATAGGATAATAGGATTTATCATTGGATGCTAGTGCTACTAAGTAAAACTTATAGTTTAGTCTTTGAGACGTAAGCAAACAGCCAAAAGGACCTAAAACTTGCCTAAAACATTAATGGATTATTATTACACAGACATTTTGAATAAATAAATTATTATCTGTAATAGACAGTTCGACAATTTCAATTTATTCACAGTCCGTGATGAATTTACTCTCTAATTAGAGGTCCCAGAGGTCGTTAGGTCCAAATTCAAAGGAACCTTCAGACTTCGCTCAAGAATACGTCAGTAATTTCTGCCAAGACTTTTAGAATTTGTGAATAGGGAAAATTATCTACCAACCTTCTAAATATTTAATTGTGTAGCGATAAAAGCGAATAGATTGAAATGAAAAATATATTTCTCAATAAAATATTATGTTTTATTTCCAACCAAGCGCCATTATGTAAGGCGCGCTACACACTTTCAGGCCGGCAGATTCGGTACGGCAGTATTTTTTGAATAACAAAGCCGAGCGATCAATTTCAGTTCATTCGATCAAATCGTGGGCAAACCCTGCAGCAGCAGACTATACTCTATCTCTGTGCCTTTCAGCCAAATCGATTCAGACGGTGCAGACTGATTGAGTAACAAATCCATCCGCCCATTATTCCATCCATACATGCAAAGTTTCGCATTTATAATACTAATCGGATAGATTTTGCGGAGTTTTTATCTATGATACAATCTATGACACTAGGGATGAGTTATATATACTCACAAAACAAGCAAAAAAATTGTTCCGAACGACGAAGAGTATATTAGAGTACTTCATTGACATGACAAATTACGACAAATATCTGCCATTAAGCACTTCATTTACCGCACGCTTGTAACATATTATGTCCATCTCTTTTCATACATCTATATATATAAAATTCAAAGTCCTGACTGACTGACTGACTGAGATATCAACGCACAGCCTAAACTACTGAAGTTAGAAACTTGAAATTTTTACAGTTGGTTCCTTTTATGACGTAGGCGCACACTAAGAAAGGATTATTGGAAATTCCACCCCTAAGGGGTTTAAATAGGGGATGGAAGTTTATATGAAACTCCGTCATTTTTCAAGCTGTTTCCATCAAAGTTGGTATTTGAGCTTTCAGTTAAAAATTAAAAAGTACGTGTGTCACAGTTTTTGGAAATTCCACCCCAAAATCTAATTCCACGCGGACGAAGTCGCGGGAGCAAAAGCTAGTATACTATATCATAGGATACAACGCATAGACCAAGTGTGAGTCAAGAATATGCGGGTTACAATAATGTTCCGAACTAAAAACACGGCCTCTAATTAACGAGCTCACGGTCCGCGAACAAAGAATAAAGAGCTACGGCTATTAATTACCAAGCTCCCTCGCGGGCAGCATGGCTGCGGTATTAATGAAGCATTATTTTAATATTTGGGAAAGGTTTTTGCTTTTACTTCCAACTCTTCTGACTGCAAGGTTACTTTGCTCAACAATCTATTCACCAAATAGTTATAACGTAAATATGGCCGATGTTATATGAGAGTAGGTACAAAGTAACATAAACCTTGTAATAAAATATTTATGTGTGTTGTAGTAATGATATGTGTTTTTAATAGAGTTTTTTACCAATAAATTAAATTGAAAAAATTAAACCGCAGATATAATACCATATTTTTTCAAAGTATATTAAGCATGCTGAATTGCTGATATTTACCAATATTCTCTTTTCCCTTCCAAAAAGCTTATGCTAGACGTGGGTAGTGGGTACGATAATCTTTAAAAAAAAATTAAAAATTATTTATTCATAACAATTTTCTACTTCATCACTCAAGAATAACAGAATTTTCCTTTGTCTTAAATTATTAATTGTATGGACTTCTAAAATTAGAAAGGAGCAGAAGAAAAGGGCTGATACTTCGCGTGTGTGTGTATTTTTATGTGCGTGTGTGTGTACGCTCTTGGTCCTACATATAGATCCAGTGCAAAAACATAAAGGGTTATAGTATAAGATCGGGCGAATAAAAGCCGAGTTTTAAAATGTCACCTCAGAACGCGTGTTGAATGGAAAAAGAGTCGGAGCGATGATTTCGACGCGCTTAAAATATTACTCCCCGCGTCCGTCTGCATGCGGTCTAAGTTATAAACTTACGACTTTTGACTTAGGCAGCCCTACAAGACCTGTCCCTCTGATTCTGCAACTCAGTGCCTTTCAACGACGATAGGCATTTTTTATCCATTGAAGGTTTGAAGAGAAATGTCATCTACTTTTTCATAGTAAACCTTCAATGGATAAAAAATATATGTCAGTGGCTTTCATTTTTTGATAGGCACTGAGTTACAAAATCAGGGGGCTGGGCTAGGCTCCTAAATCTAGAATGAAGCCTTAGGTCTCTAATGTAATATAACCGAACTGATGCCTGAAACTCAATTGCTTGGTTTTGGTTAAAAATCTGATGGGAAATCTCAGCGTTTTTGCGATAAGATTTAGGTATTTCTTATATGTCCATCTCTGACAAGACTCTAAACTAAGACTCCACCACCGGTTTTGAAAGTAAACTTCAGTTTTCATAACAAAATATCACAATATCTTTTGACAATATGTCAGAGATCAGTAGCCTAAGCACAAATATTTTGACTTTCGAATTTAACGTCAGCAAGAAATTTTGTATGAAAATGACAGGAGCGCTCCTGCCATTTTCATACTGTTTTATTGCGAATTTTGCTCTGGATAAAAGTGTCAACTTGTAGTCGTAGAGTACAATAGAGTAGATCGTCTGCGATCTCACCATCGACACGAACTATCTTGTCATCGAATAAAAATAAGTGAAATTCGCGAACAGTACCTACGTTGTTATCTGTCGGGACGCGAGGTAGCGGCCAACTTGCAGTGAACGTTTAGTAGTAGTATTTATCTAATTTTTTTTTTTAAAGTAAGTTTTTTTTAAGTATTTATCTAAGTAAAGTTCCTGTGGCTTGCGCCCGATCGGCGGGTCGGCTCGCAGGCCCGGGGGAAATCTTTTCAACGGGAACGAGGGTGGATTAACTCACTCTAATACGTCAATTCGATGCCCCGGCCATGCATTTTGTATAATCAGTTGCGTGAGCAGCACTTTATTTGTGCAGCAACCTGTGCTCGCTTCTTTCGATTAATACAAGACTAGCTGATGCCTGCGATGCGACTCTCACTCTACGGATTTAAGTTTTGAAAAGCACCAAACCGAAATATTGTACTATGTCTGTGTCTCCGGATACTATCTATCTATAATTATATAAAAATCAATTGTTGTTTGTTAGTCTGGCTAAAACTCAAAGACAGCTTGGCCGATTTGTATATATTTTTTTTGTTTTGTTTGCCATAATACAGGGGTGGCTTAAAAAAAAAATTGGGAAAACCCAAAGCAAAAGCTGCCAAATCGAAAAATATCAAAGTTTTGTGTCGAATTACTTTTAAAATAGATAACGGGAAAGAAGCCGCGGGTAAAAACTAGTTTTATTTATATATAAAAATATAAAATACGTCTGGTAGTTTGAGCTGAGCGTTAATAGATCAGTCATTCAGTCAGTCACCTTTATCTTTTATATATTCAGACTAGCTTTAACCCGCGGCTTCGCTCACGTTAGGTTCGATTTTTCAACCCCCTATTTAACCCTCTTGGGGTTGAAATTTTCCAAAATCCTTTCTTAGCGGATGTCTACGTCCTAACAGCTACCTGTATACCAAATTTCAGCTCGATCGGTCCAGTGGTTAGAGCTGTGCGTTGATAGATCAGTCAGTCAGTCAGTCAGTCAGTCAGTCAGTCAGTCACCTTTGCCTTTTATATATTTAGATTAGTACCTACTAATATATAACTTTATATTAGTAAGGCACTAATTCAGTTGTATATACTCAACCTAGACTAGACCTTTGTAAAACCAATATCTTTTTAACTTTAAGTCTAGGGGTGCTATATGAACGTTAATATTAACCGTAAAATCACGCTAAAACGCGTTTCAAAATAATGAAAAAGATCAAGGAAATGTACAAAGAGCATTCATATTAACTAATTAACACCCCGCATGCCCTAGGGGTCGAGGGGTCGAGGGGTCGGGGTTCAATTCCTGCAATGAGCAAATGCACGTCTGTCTGTCGTGCGCATTGTTTTGACCCCACAAAGGGTCTCGACGAGGAAGGGTGAGTTTTCACCTGACTTTGTGAAGGGTTAAACTTTGTGACTACAACGTTTACTGACGTTGGTATACTTATTACTCATATTTCAATACCCTGATAGTTCAAGCGAAAACTCCACGCGGCCGTTTACGGGTTGATCTTTGATAGTAGGCACTAACTCCTAACGGGTGCCACCAACTGGAATGGGTCTGCTTTCTGTCTGCCCGTCTTAACATGCATTGTAATCGTATGTAGGACTTAGGAAACTTCATTGTGGAAGCACCGTCATACATAGCATTGTTTTATTACCTATTGTCAATTTTTTTTTTTTTTTAAAAGAGCAACCGCCGATTTTATTGCTGGCTCTTCTCGGCAGGGCATTCCGAACCAGTGGTAAATTCATCGACGATTCAAAAGTTTACTTGAATAAAAAATATTTCTATTCTATTCTAACTCAAGTTTGGTGAGGTACGAGTATGCTATCATCTTTTACTTTTGAGTTTTATTTTGCTTATTTTTTCATTTAAATCCTCAAAAACCAACCAAGGAGATTTCTTTAAGAATTAAATATAAAATGATTTCACAAATCTTTCTTCTTCTTCTTTTTTAATAATTATCAACCGATAGACGTCCAATGCTGTACAAAGGTCTCTTGCATGGACTTCCAATTATATCTCGATCTTGCGCCGCCTGAATCCAGCAACTCCCTGCGACTTGTTTGATGTCGTCGGTCCACCTGGGGGGGGGGGGGGGAAGGGGGGGACGCTGTGCAAACTAAAAGCTGGCTTGTAATCCAACAAAAAAATGATATACATTTTTTTAATATACATAATATGCTAGTATATGACATGATTTTGATGGAGCGCGCTTGCTTAAAAGATGCCTATTTACTTTCGATCCTCATACATAACTGGGGATAAAAGTCCCACTAATTCAACGCTTGAACTAATCAGTTGTACTAGTGGAAATGAGCGCGATAACAGGGCTCTCCCAGTGAAAAATGCTACGCGACAATGCATTCCCAATTACAGAGCTTCGTAACAATAGCGCTAAATCGCCTGCTTTCAGCCGCTCTGTATAATGCCTGCCTTAAATACCATCGCATTGTCTTGTCCCTTTCTAAGTTGTAGTGTTGGCAGCGCTAATGCAACCTACAGATGTACAATAACACAACAATGTCTTGAAAGTTGTAAAAGGGTGAAAGATAATGGCATTTTGGCAAGGATTTTCTGTTCGATTTCGCAAAATTATATTGCGATACTATTGCCGAGCCACATTTTGTTTTTTGTGAGTGAGGTTTATTAATAAATAAAAATACATATTACCATTATGTATCCATATCCATTCTTAATACATTTTTTTAGGTTTAGTTTCTGGTCAAGTCAACCCCATCGTGCATCGATGCAAACACGAGTTCCCAGGAACCAATGAATCTATTTAACTAGTAATATAATATGTATCTGTTTTGCTTTTTCTTTTTTTTAAATTTATCACAGAGATGTAGTGACATAGTGACAGGATAGTTTTATCGTACCATCATATACAGGATACTTATTTTATCCCGGTAAATCAAATTCAGAAACCTCAATCACTACGAACGAAGCATCAGTTAGTCACTAAAAAATATATAAATACCTAAAGTCTGATTTTTAATTGCGTGGAATTCTGACGTATCTTAATGTTACCAGAGATTAAAAAATCCCACAAAAAAGATAATTTCAAACTTATAAAAATAAAAATCAATTGCCGCATATAGATATTTATGACAAATGCCTGACAGATAGTTTGGGGTAAAATCGAACTACAGGTGGTAATACTGTTTTTCTTTTCATACAAATAACTCGTAGTATAGGATCCCGCTATACAACGACCTTCACCGAGATGCTTATTTAATGAGACGTATTTTTTATGTTATTAAATATGCCAATAAATATATCCTATATGGGTTGCCTAACAAATTTCAGTCCAGAGTATTTTTAATTAATAATTTAAAAAAAAAATTTTTTTAAACATTGCACCGGTGTGATTATTAAATAAATTTGATACCAATCGAAAGTTTGAAGCGCATAGAATATGCAAACGTTAGGTTGCCTATTTTTTTCCGGTCACAACCACGGGTTGCCAGGTGTAAACAGGTAAATCTATACCTACTAGCATTTTGCAACGGTCTGATTATTGAATCAAACTAAGATAAAATGAAAGATTATTTCATAAGGAACACGGTGGTATAGGGTTGCCTGCGAAAAATCAGTCCCGAATTACGGTTGTCGAATTTTAAATAATAAAATATCGCTGCGAGTGAATGTGTGTGAGAGAGAGGTCCCAGACCAACCATCCCATGCGGTAGAAAAGGACCTTGTTCAATTTTCAACTACCGTTTTTTAAGTAAATTACAAAAAAAATATGTGTGTCGAAAATTAACAAAACCATAAGTGAGTTTTACTAGCAATTACTTCAACATGACAAAAATATAGAAGATGTATTAGCTTAGATAATTTTAAAAATTCAATTATTATGTACTTACTGTATATTCAGCGATAAATTTAAGAAATTCTTCGTTATATTTTTTATTCAAAACAGTCACTTTTTTGTAGCACGTGGTATGATAACCTACAAATTGGAGTGACGCACTGGGTAGCTCAACAAAATTGTATTAAAATTTTTTTTTTTTTACGAAAAGCTAACTTTAATGCACAGTTTTTAAAAGTTTCATCATCAAAATCAATTATTCCGTCATCCGAATCACACAAAAAACACTTTTTGGCCATTTTTTCCAACAATAAATAGCAGCACGTTTTTTCACTTGTATCTATAGCGACAATCTACTCCAAAATAATGCACAGCATATACGAGTCTATCGCTATCCTTTTCATTTCCAAGCACAAATAGCATGCGCACTCTCCTTCTTTAAATGGGCGGACTTTAAACAGCTGCTACGCTGCGTCCTTTTCTACCGCATGGGATGGTTGGTCTGGGACCTCTCTCTCACACACATTCACTCGCAGCGATATTTTATTATTTAAAATTCGACAACCGTAATTCGGGACTGATTTTTCGCAGGCAACCCTATACCACCGTGTTCCTTATGAAATAATCTTTCATTTTATCTTAGTTTGATTCAATAATCAGACCGTTGCAAAATGCTAGTAGGTATAGATTTACCTGTTTACACCTGGCAACCCGTGGTTGTGACCGGAAAAAAATAGGCAACCTAACGTTTGCATATTCTATGCGCTTCAAACTTTCGATTGGTATCAAATTTATTTAATAATCACACCGGTGCAATGTTTAAAAAAATTTTTTTTTTAAATTATTAATTAAAAATACTCTGGACTGAAATTTGTTAGGCAACCCATATAGGATATATTTATTGGCATATTTAATAACATAAAAAATACGTCTCATTAAATAAGCATCTCGGTGAAGGTCGTTGTATAGCGGGATCTTAGACTATCGCTCTATTTATAAAATGACAAGTGTCAGAATAGTAGTATAGAAAGCCGGTTTCAGCTCACTCCCAGCCTAGGCCAAAAAAAAAAGTGCGGCCAGGCCAAAAAAATAAAAAAAGTGTGCCCACCCCCCAAAAAAAGTGCGCCTAGGTAAAAAAAAAGTGTGCCTAGGCCAAAAAATAGTGCAGCCAGGGCAAAAAAAAGGGTCAGGGCGATCCGAAAAAAAAGAGGCCCGCCGCAGGCGAAAAAATTTTGGCTAAAATTCCAATAAGACAAATTCCAATTGGAATTCCAATCATTGGAATTCCAATTGAAGAGTTTAGTATTTCCACTTCCTAATAGATGGCGCTGCTTGTCAAGGCATAAAATGGTACGCTACTGTAAGATAGATGGTGTAATGGGGCGACTTAAAATGACACGCTACTACAAGGTAGATGGCGTTGAGTGTTTTAAGTGTGATATATTTTCCGTCCTATTTCGTGTTGGATTTTCCGTTCCCATTGGTTATGAGAGTGAGAGAATGTAGAGTGCACCAGTGTTTGTGTACACACTTGTGCACTATAATACCTCCTGTGGTTAAACTTGTATCACTACCAGACAACACTTATTGATATCGCATAGAACCTAAAAGCCCGGCCTACGGCCGGGCAGCGGAACTTTTATGTTTTAACCTAACCTAACCTAGCTAGTAAATTAGGTTAGCCTAATTGCTCGAAGTGCTCCAGGCACCCGCTAATGTTTGTTACACAAGAAATTCATTCCAAAGAATCGAACCTGTCAGTTAAACAGAGCGAGCGCACTAACCACTGTACCAAGGAGGTCACATACCTGCTTGCTTTGAACAAAAGTGAAAAGACCCTTTTCCTTTCGTCGCATTCCTACGTTTTTTTTTTAACCGAATTCAAAATAAAAAAGGTTATGCACTTTATGTTTGCAAAATACGAATTAAAAGTCAATTAAACGTTTAAAAAAATCGAATAATAACTTCTCTCTCATTATTGATGTTCTTTTGAATGAGAAAATATAATTCTATATTGATTAATCATTTATAGATTTAAATATGATTATGCACTAATTAATGTTTGTTACACAAGAAATGCATTTCAAAAAATTGAACCTAGGACTTCTCAGTTAATATAAAACCATAACACTCACCACTGCGCCCTTAGAGGTCTTCATGCGCTTTCTACCTGGTAGGACAATAGACCCTTGCATTCCAACGTTTTTGCGCTTTTAACCGAATTCAAAATAAAGATTATTCTGTATTTATGTAACTCGTACGTTAAGTCGTATGTAAGTACAAATTCAAAGTCAAATTAAGAGTTTCAAAAAATCGAATAACAACTTCTGAATTAATAAATGAGTGAATATGAAAAACGGTAAACTTGAAAATACTTTGAGTAACTAGCTATTGAAAACGATTAGTATAATATGTAATTCTTAAGCGATGTCTCAGCTCTCACGAGGTTCTCATCATAGGAATTAGGGTATAGTGATTCTCTGTTATTATTATTGATGTTTTTTTAACTTAAAAAAAAAGGTATATTAACCTAATTAACCTGAATCTGTTGATGGTGTATTTAGATAACATCTTCGACACGTACGAACTTGGTTGATTTTTTGTACTCTTTTTTTTAATTCCCATTATCTTTGGGTAGGATATAGATACAAAAAATGATTGCCTGCAGATTGCCGTATATTACACAAAAAATAGATGGCATCTTCGACACGTACGAACTTGGTTGATTTTTTGTACTCTTTTTCATCTTTGTTAGGATATGGATACAAAAAAATTATATTGCCTACAGATGCAAGGGATCAAGACATGTTAATTCATGTCTAAAACATGTGTGTATAAAAAGGGTCCATTCTAATTTTCTATCATAAGTTTACCTTGTGTCAGCTCGTGAGTATCTCAGTTTTAAATATAAAGTCTTAAATATTATCTACTAATTACCAGTCTAGGAATATTGTGTTGTGAATCTACATATTTCCGTTCATTATGGTGGTAAGTGCGTAATTATACTTGTTATTATTTAAATTATATTTGTAGCTAACATATCGATTCGTTATTATTGGGCTACTTTTTGAAATTTTATAAATATAATTAGTTTATTACAGTAATTACATTACAGTATAATATTATAAAGGCTAAAGTTTGTATGTGTATGTTTGTTACTCCTTCACGCCACAAGAAATGAGCCGAATTGGCTGAAATTTGGAATGGATCCAGGATTTAAACATAGGCTACATTTTATCATGGAAAATTAAAGATTCCCTACGAGAATTAAAAAAACCTTAATATACGCGGACATCATCTAGTGTAATTCTATAAATTGAATAATCTCCTTTTTATTTCAGGACTCGGAAAATGAAATCAGTTATAAGAATTATTATTATCCACTCAATGTGTCAGATGATCAAGATGCAAGTGATTGTATGACAAATAATAAAAAGACTGCTTCAAAAAGGATCAAAACAATGGAACAAAATAATATAGATGTGTTTTTTGAACATCCAAAGAAAAAGAAGAGGGCAACTACTTCTTCATCTGTGGCTCAGGCGATTGATGGAGGTCTGTCGTATATCTCATCGAATGATGCTGACAGTACAAACGCAAGTCATCTCATCAAAATAGATGTCTATGACATGAAGAATCTGAAAGGGGTTTCACCTCTTGAATACTGGAAATATGCAGATTTACGATTAAAGTACTATGTGAATTCAGACGCTGATAAATTTTATCTCAGCACTCGAGATATTATTTACAACATAACAAAGCAGATCGCAGGAAGACATGATTGTAAAAAATATTTTGTCGAGAGAGATAACAAGCAATAACAATAGCTATAAATTATTCCATCCCAAAAAATAAAACTATTTAAAAGATAGCATCGTTACCTGCAAATCAAGACCCATGTCACTTAACGTAAATAAATTTTTAAAATAATGTGCAGTCTCCCTACTATTTGTCTGTGAATACAGACGAAACAAATTATAAAAGAGTGCTGTTCTAACACAATCAAGTCATATTCCATCTCGCTATCCACAACAATGTTGTGTCAACTGTGTGCTTTTAACGACTCTGTTTACAATGAAGAATTGGTTGAAAATTGTGAAGAAGCAGAATTGAACGCCGAGTTAGTTAACATATGCATGGAAGCCGACCGAAATCAAGTTTATTCGTGAGTATTTTTTATTCATCATTTTTTCCATGAACAGTATTTATTTTAATCTATTATATTTCAAACGATTCATCGAGGCTTGGGTGCACGACTATAAATTTTTACTAATCTAACAGCTACCATCAACCTGATCAGTTCAAACTTGTTCAAACATAACGCTGATGGGGAGGGGCTATTTACGTATAAATACTCGGTTAAGACGTTAGCTACACTCATTCAGAGAGAAGTTGTGATAGAAAAATATTAATAATGGAAGCTTTTTCCAATGATGAAATAAGTGTATTTTCTAAATCATTTGTGTTAAATAAGATGCATAGATACATACGGTTGTGGTATATCTCTGATAGACTCCCTAGATGGATGTTAGATGACCCAGAGATTAAACCGTTTTATACACCATGTAGTGGTCATCGTACTTCAATTTTTCCTCATTCTGATGAAATTGACGGTGTATTTCCTATGAAAGCATATTGTAATATGTGTGTTACAAATGGTAAATTATATTTAAATAAAAGATTAGTGTAACATTTATTTTATAGAAAATATGTTTTATTATATCAATTTTTATTTTTCAGTTCAAAGCAAACTGGAGCCGGAGTGAAAAGAAAAGCTACTACAGTCACAAACTCTACGAGTAAGCAACCATGTTCTCAAGAACCTTCTACATCTACGGAGCCATTGACTACAGCAAGACTAACGGGGGAAGAATCGTCCTTACCTGTAAGTTCTACAAAATATCATAGTATCGAGTGTTCTTACTGTAAAATAAATGTGAATCAAAAGTACTATTCTAACCACCTTAGAAGCAAAAAACATATAAATAACGTACTTCTTAATAGTTCGGTTCAAAACTTAACCAATGTGCAATTAATAGAAAATGCCTTCGGTCGACGAATAGCAACATACAGGATTTCCAATAATAATTCACAATTTCAGACACCTGAAGCTTTTCTTGATTCAATTAAAAATTCTGTTCATGACTTGCTTCATACGCTTTTAAAAGAGCATACTTTAATTAAAGTTAACTTCATTTTAAACGGAGATTTTATTCAGGCAACAAAAAACTTAGAAACTTCCTTTGACTTTCAAACGTGTAACTATACATTCTGTTTAGGTGATGAAATTAACATCATTTACTCGGATTTATTAACTGAAACTTCGAGTAAAGTTTGTAATTTTGAAAAGAAAGATAGTGGTTGGAGTCTTAAAAAAATTAATTATGTGGATTTAAATATAAATAAATTAAACCCTTTAAAAGGGAACTCTTATATAGATTTACCCATAGATATTAAACATAAACTTGCTATTATTAATGTTAAAAATAATGACAATAAATGTTTTCAATGGGCTATACTTTCCGCTTTGTATCCTGTTCAAAAAAATGCCGACAGAGTGACTTCATATATATCGAAACAAAACTCTTTAGATTTTTCAAATATTCCATTTCCAGTACAATTAAAAGATATCAACAAATTTGAAACCTTAAATAATATTAGTATAAATGTTTTTGGAATTGAACATGACACAAAAAGCAATTCTACGAAGATTATTGGTCCTCTCTATTTCACAAAATGTCGAAAACAGAAACACATAAATTTATTATACGTAAATAATGGTTCGAATGGTCATTATTGTTATATAAAGAATCTTTCTAGGCTAGTTGGTCGACAATTAACCAAACATATCCATGCTGTATTTATTTGTGATGGTTGCTTACTATATTTTCAATCAGATATTAAATTGAAATCCCATCAAGAGTTTGATTGTAATCATATTAGAACTGATTTGCCCGATATCACACAAGCTAAACTAACATTTAATAAATATGAAAGAAAGCTCAAATTGCCTTTTGTTGTTTACGCAGATTTTGAAGCATTTTTAAGTCCTATACAAGGTTGTGATAATGATCCAACTACCTCATACACAGCAAATTTTCAAAAACATGAAGTATATAGCTTTGGATACTATATCAAATGTACATTTAATAATAGTCTATCAGTATATAAAACTTATACAGGTACCGACTGTGCCAAAGTGTTTATGGAGACTTTAAATGATGATATAAAACGAATTTATGATGAGCATTTAATTGAAGTTTATCCACTACCTCTGACAACAAATGATAACAAAAAATTATCTAGGACATCCACATGTCATATATGTGAAAAAGAACTGAAATCGGATTACGAAATAGCATATAATAAATACACTGGAGGTTTAGTAGGTGTCTGTCACAAAAGCTGTAGTAAAAAGTTAGAAATTCCTCAATTTATACCGATAATTTTACATAACCTTAGTAACTATGATGCTCATTTCATTGTGCACGCATTGAATTTCTCAGAAGGTGGGATAAATGTCATACCCCAAAATAAAGAACGATATATTTCATTTTCAAAAAAGATAAAAATCATGGACAAACAAATTGAATTGAGGTTTATTGATTCTTTTAAATTTTTATCTAGTAGTCTAGAATCCTTAACAAATAATTTAAATGATAAAGACTTCATCGAATTGCGAAGAAATTTTCAAAGTGAAAAAGATATTTATTATTTAAAACGTAAGGGTGTATACCCATACGAATGTATGACATCTTTTGACTCCTTAAAGTTAACGTCACTCCCAACACAGGATCAATTTTTCAGTACACTTACAAACAGTACTGTTTCAAATGAGGATTATAAACATGCTAGAGATGTTTGGAATCATTTTAAATGTCGTAATATGAGTGATTACTCTGATTTATATCTCAAAACGGATGTGTTACTTTTAGCAGATATATTTGAAAATTTTAGAAATGTATGTATTAAAACTTATGATTTAGATCCTGCGCAATATTATACTGCACCAGGTCTTAGTTGGGATGCAATGTTAAAGTACACACAAATAACGTTAGATTTACTAACAGATTTTGAAAAAATTGCATTTGTGAAATCAGGTATACGCGGCGGTGTTTCACAGTGCAGTAACCGTTATGCGCAAGCTAATAATAAGCACATGGCAAATTTTAATCAGAAAATCCAATCATCTTATCTCACATACTTAGATGCTAATAATTTATATGGTTGGGCTATGTCTCAATACCTTCCAACGGGGGCTTTTGAATGGGTAAGTTGTGAAACTAATTTCAACATACCAATTGATTCTGATGTGGGTTATATTCTAGAAGTAGATTTAGAATACCCTGAAACTTTACATGACTTACATACCGATTTTCCTCTTTGTCCAGAGAATATACTTGCTGGAGGGAGTAAAACTATAAAATTAGTTCCAAATCTATTTGATAAAACTAAGTATGTTATTCATTATAGAAATCTTGTACAGTGTCTAGAAATGGGCTTAAAACTAAAAAAAATTCATAGGATTTTAAAATTTAATCAAAGTCCTTGGTTACAAAAATATATTGATTTAAATACACAGTTGCGTACATCTGCACAATCTGATTTTGAAAAGGATTTCTATAAGTTAATGAATAATTCAATATTCGGAAAAACAATGGAGAACATTGAAAAACGTGTTGATGTTAAACTATGTACACATTGGGAAGATAAGGGAAAATCTGTTGGTGTTCAAAAACTTATTGCGAGACCTGAATTTCATAGTGTCTCAATATTTTCGGAAAATTTGGTTGCTATACAATTGAAAAAAACGAAATTACTTTACAATAAACCTATTTACTTAGGATTTTGTATTTTAGATATTTCTAAAACGCTTATGTATGATTTCCATTATAAGTATATGAAAAAGAAATATGGCTCAAATTGTAAAATGTTATATACTGACACTGACAGCTTCATATATCAGATTTTTACTGATAACTTTTATGATGACATTAAACCTGACTTAAATAAATACTTCGATACTTCGGATTATCCCCCTAATAATAGTTTTGATATTCCCTTGATGAATAAAAAAAAATTGGCTATTTTAAGGATGAAAATAATGGTAACATTATGACTGAATTTGTTGGTTTGAGATCAAAAGTGTATGCTTTTAATGCACAAAATAAATTCATTGCTAAGGCAAAAGGTGTAAACAAATCGGTTACCAAAAATTTCAAAATGCAGAATTATAAAACAGTTTTATTTGAACAAAAAAATGAACTATGTGAGATGTATAGATTCAGATCGATAAAGCATATAATATTTACTCAAAAAACGAATAAAATATCATTATCACATTCAGATACAAAACGGTTTTTAGTTAATAACTCTACCAACACCTTAGCTTGGGGTCATTACAAAATAAAGTCGTTTAATAATGATTAGCAGTAAGAATCATTGATGATATTTTTTAAGTAATTATAAGAATGGATAGATGTAGCCTTAAGTTATAAATTGTATAGAAAAATAAATTGTATAATTATAAATAAATGTATTACTTAAATCGATGTTGTGTCACTTTATTCCCCATTTCTTTATCTAATTTAACTAAAGCAACACGTATTTTGAACATGTATCATTTTCTCCATCCATTTACTGCTATAGTTGCTGGACCGAGTGGATGTGGTAAATCACATTTTGTGACAAATTTCTTGAAACACTGTAATTATATATGTAATACACGATTTGATCAAGTTTTATGGTGCTACGATGAAATGCAGCCTCTATATAATCTAGAAAATGTAACTTACATTCAAGGAATTCCTGAAATGAATATGTTTGATGGAAAACATCCTCAATTAATTATACTTGACGATCTCATGAGGGAGTCAGATGGTCGTGTTGTTGATATTTTTACTAAAGGTAGTCACCACAGAAATTTAAGTGTTTTTTATATCACACAAAATCTTTTTCATCAAGGGAAAGGCCAACGAGATATTTCTCTGAATACAAGTTACATAATTTACTTTAAAAATCCCAGAGATCGAACACAAATTCGTCATTTAGCACGTCAAGTATTTCCAGAGAATTCAAAGTTTGTTGAAGAGGCTTATAAAGATGCCACTACTGAGCCTCATGGCTATTTAATGATTGATTTAAAGCAAAATACAAATGATTCATGTCGTTTTAAAACTAAGATAGATAGTACCTCTAATGATTGTGTGGTATACATCCCTAAAAAGGGGTTTAAATATGGTTTACATCACTCAGTTCTTGTCAGTAACAAATAATGGTTGAAGGAAGCAGCACGCTAGATTCAAAAAAGTTAAGGTGTGCATTACAAACATTTAAACCAAAATATCGTAAAATTTTACTTCGCTCTCTTAAGAAAGAAGAAATTAATCGTGTTTGTGAGTATATCAAAGAAATATTTAAAGAAAATACCCCCAATAAAGAGACAAGAGAATCTTCTGTAAAACTGAATTGTTTCTTTTCTACAAAGTTAATATAAATATGTATTCAGATTCATTCTAAAATAATGTCTGCACGAGTAAAAACACACAAAAATTTACTAAAGGCTTTACACACACTTCAACCGAAATTCCGCACAGCCTTATTGAAAGCTTGTAAGGACGAGGAAATCAATTGTATTTGTGAGTGTATTTTCAATATACTAAATGGTAAACTACCTTTGAAGGATTGTGAGAAGGCCAAGTTAAAAAAACACAAAACTATTCTGAGAAAATTAATAAAGAAAGGGAGAAATAAATCACGAAAACGTATTATAATTCAGAAAGGGGGAGCATTTCTACCTATTATTTTGGGAGCTGTTTTAAGTGGACTGTTTAATTTAATATAAAAAATGGAACACGCAAAAAAAATGGTTCTTATTGAACCAGAGGTTATTGAAAGGTTAAAATCAAAAAATATTGCATCTGACGATTCTTTATCAAGATTAGATAAAGAAATGCAAAAAATACTGAAAAGTAAACTTGATGATCGTGAAAAATGGTCACTGTACACACAAATTTTACAGAGATATCTCCATATAACTGAAGGAGAGAGAAAGCCAATTAAATTACCAGTGACTGTGGAGGACGATCGAAGCTATGACAATAACAGTATCTTTAAAAAGGAAATGAAAGACAATGATTCAACAGTTTATGAGGAATCAGAGGATGATAAGCACGTACAGGGGCTACCAATTGATTTTTTATATTCCCCTACTTATATAAACAAATTAATACCGAAAACGTATAGGAAAAAAGGTGATATATTATTAAATGCTCTGCTAAATAATAAAGAAAAAATTTGCTGGAAAAAGGATGGATCAATAGTCGTAGATAATGAAGTTGTAGATGGTAGTAATATAGTGGATCTAGTGAATTATACCCTAAGACCATTAAAACGCTCCAAACCTAATGGATGGGAAATATTTATCCAAACTATAAAAGATATAGGGGTTCCCTTAATATGTATTGGTAATCCTCAAGCTTCTGAAAATATTAGTAACATATCTCCAAAATTCAGAGAACATAGTTCTCCATCTGATGATAAAAGTCCAAAAACTTCATCATACAGACTAAGGAAAAAACAAGACATTTGGGAAAGATGGAATCCATATTAGACATAAAAGATATTTATTATGATGTATCCAATCCCGCTGGTTACGGAAGTGCAGAGAAATTAAAAAGAGCATTAAAAGGTAAAATGAATAGAAAGCAAGTGAAAGAATGGTTGCAAGCTCAGGAAACTTATACTTTACATAAGCCTGTGCATCGAAAATTCCCCCGGAATAAATATATTCTATCTAATCTTAATGAACTTTGGCAAGCAGATTTAAGTGATATGCGTACTTATTCTCAATATAATGAAGGTTTCAATTATATTCTTTGTGTTATTGATGTTTTTAGTAAATACGCTTTCGCTAGAGCACTAAAGAAGAAAAATTCTGAAAGCATAAAACAAGCATTTGAAAGCATATTTACTGAAGCTAATACTACTCCTACCCACTTGCAATCAGATAAAGGTACTGAATTTGTATCAAAAGATGTTAGACAGTACTTTAAAAGTAAAAATGTAAATTATTACACAACCAACAACCCAGATATTAAAGCAAGTATAGTTGAGAGATTTCAAAGGACATTAAAAACTAAAATGTGGCGTTATTTTACACATAAAAATACCTATACTTATATTAACATTTTACAAGATTTACTCTATTCTTATAATCATAGTTTTCATTCAAGCATAAAAATGTGTCCGTTTGAAGTTAATTTTAATAACATCATGACAGTTTGGAATAATTTATATGGAAATATATACAATAAAATCAGTGCTAAACAACAGTCTAAGTTTTCAATTGGAGATCATGTAAGGATAACAAAATATAAGCACATTTTTCAAAAAGGATATGAGACAAATTGGAGTGATGAAATATTTATTATAACTGGTATAAAAAATAGCATGTCTAGAGTAGTCTACACACTTAAAGATCTACAAAGTGAACCTATTGTTGGTACTTTTTATGAGAATGAACTACAAAAAGTTACATATAACCCCACCACTCAATATAAAATTGATAAAATACTACGGTCTCGCTACTCAGGTAACAGAAAAGAAGTACTTGTCAAGTGGAAAGGTTATCCTGACAAATTTAACAGTTGGATTTTAGAATCCAGTCTTAAACAGATAGGATGATGGAAGACAATTTTTATTTAACTTTACTTAGTAATAGTTCAATGGAATACTTCCCGGAAAACACGACGACCACGTTCTCAACAAAATTACCAAAATCGCTTATTTTGGAAGGTGAATGGCACGTTGGAGTTGTAGAATTTCAATATCCTTGCACTATGTATACGGTTAGAGACTATGAAAATGTTATTTATACATCAAAGTGGATTACAATACCCGATGAAGATATAAACTCTTTAGTGCACTATAGAAACCGTATTCCTGCCATGAACTATGATAGCATTGAACATATTGTAGCTGAATTAAATAAAAATACAGATGCTGGAATAATGTTTAACTATGATGAAATAAAGAAGCAAGTATCAGTATTATGTGCGAATAACGCAATTGATGTACTTAAGTTGTCAACCAAATTATATTTACAACTTGGTTTTGAACCAAATACAAATCTAATTCAAAATAATATCGGAACATATCCTTATAATTTAAAATTAGGATTACCATCTCAATTGTTCATTTATTGTGATATAATAGAACCACAGATTGTTGGTGATGTTATGGCCCCTCTTCTCAGAATAGCACCACTAGATCCTACAGTCTATGTATACGGGGCAAATAAAATGCATATTTTTTCACCGCCTCATTACGTACCTGTCATGCGTAGAGAGTTCGATGTGATAGAAATAGATATAAGAACGAGTACAGGTCGAAAAGTACCATTCCAGTTTGGGACAACGTGTATTAAAGTACATTTTAAGAGAATCAAGTGAATACACATATTTCAAATGCCGTGCCCGTATTTACATTATTATTCTCATCAAGCTGGTACAGGTGTAGGTGCAATTTATAAAGGTGCACCTTATCAGCGAGGTCACGGTATTGGTAGTTTTTTGGGCGGACTATTCAGATCTGTTCTTCCACTTTTGAAAAGTGGTGCAAAAGTTGTGGGTAAAGAAGCTTTGAATGCTGGTGTGGGTCTACTGTCTGATATGTTAAATGTGCAACCAATGGATGAATCTATCAGGTCACGTTTAAAAACAGCAACTTCGAATTTAAAAGAAAAAGCTGACAAAAAAATTGATTCAATAATGAGAGGATCAGGATATAAAATTAGACGACAAAAACGGAAACGTATCACTCCTAAAAACACTCTCAAACGGAGCGGTACTAAGAAAATTAAACAAAGTAATATTCAGGATATTTTTCATAAAAGTTAAAATTAAAAAATGTCATTTTTACATCATCACTCCTGTGAATGCGTAAAATCTGAGTTGGATTTGTTTGCTCTACCATCGACTCAAACTAGTATTGAAGGAGGTCAGTGGATCCATTACAACCCCATTTCATCATTGACCGATGATGGACCCATTGAGTTTTTAGTACCAGGAAATGGAGATGATTATATTGATTTATCTCATACCCTACTTCACATAAAAGCTAAAATTCAGAATACTGATGCAACTAACATTGCGGCGACGTCAAATGTTGCTCCAGTTAATAATTGGCTGCACTCGCTTTTTAGTCAGGTTGATATATATTTAAATCAAAAACTCGTATCACCACCAAACAACACTTATGGGTATCGTGCTTACATCGAGACTTTGCTTAACTATGGTACAGCTGCTAAGAAATCTCATCTTACTTGTGGGCTTTGGTATAAAGATACAGCCTCAAAAATGGATTCATGTGATGCTTCAAATCAGGGATATGCAAAAAGAGAAGAATTAGCAAAGGAAAGTCAAATTATTGAAATGATTGGACACATACACGCTGATATTTTTAATCAAGATAAGTTTTTAATCAACGGTGTTGAAATGCGTCTTAAACTAGTACGTTCGAAAGATACTTTTAATCTTATGTGTTCAATGGCAGATAGTAAATTCAAAGTGCATATATCTAGTGCTAGCCTTATAATGCGCAAAGTTCGGATCAATCCGAGTGTATTAATTGCACATGAGAAAGTATTAGCTACTACAACTGCAAAATATCCTATCACTCGTGCTGAAGTTAAAGTCTTAACGATCCCATCGGGCATCCAAGGAAAAATGCTTGATAATGTATTTTTAGGACAAATTCCCAAAAGATGTATTATTGGTTTCGTAGGAAACTCAGCTTTCAATGGAACTTTAAATACTAATCCTTTTAATTTTGGTAATCACGGTCTTAATCTGTTCGGTTTATATGTTGATGGTCAATCTATACCATCAAAAACATTAACACCCTCTTTTGATGATAATATGTTCACAAGTGCATATCATACTTTATTCTCTGGAACAGGAATTCATTTTTTGAATGAAGGGAATGATGTCTCTAAGGAGGAGTATAATAATGGATATTGTCTGCTTGCCTTTGATTTAACTCCTGATTTATCTGCTAATTCAAACTCCCACTGGAATCTCATAAAACGAGGTAGTGTAAGATTTGAAGTTCGATTTGAAAGAGCTCTAACTACAACTCTTAATTGTATTGTATACGCAGAGTTTGATAACGTAATTGAAATTAATAAAAATCGAGATGTTAATTTAGACTACAATAGTTAAAAATTTAATATAAAAATGGAGATATTCAATTTTTAAGTCATTTGTTAATCACTCATTGTATCAAGAAGATTATCTTATTTGTAAGTCTTATTTGCTCTAAATTTATTTCAATTTTAGTTTCAATGAATACCGCAGAGATTGGAAAATATTTAAAAATAATCGATCCCAATATTCAATTCAATGTTTTTGCAGCAAATAAGATACCGATATATTTAACACCACCAGCTTATTTAATTTCCAATTTAGATCCAGATACAAAACCTGGATCTCATTGGGTAGCAATATATGTGGATACTAATGGTGTCGGTGAATATTTTGATTCGTTTGGTCGAAAACCAACGGATTATCATGAAATGTTCCTAAAAACCAACTGTAAGAAGTGGACCCATAATAACAAAGTACTTCAGAACTATTTAAGTTCATTTTGTGGAATGTATTGTTTAGTTTATATATATTTTAAATATAACAACATCTCAATGTCACAATTCCTTAATATATTTACTGATAATACTTTGTATAATGATCAACTTTTACAATGTATGTTTACAACTTTATTTATAAGGAGATGAAATAAAAAATATTGTTTTGAATAATTATAGTTTTATTTATATACAAATCTTAAATAACATTTTTTTACTAAAAATAAACATAAGACTACCTAAATACTAACTAACTATAACTTAAGGGTACGCTGTGATGAAAACGAATGATCTTGCTCAGAGTCTTCATCATCAGTTGTTGGTCCTCCTCGTATTCCGAATAATGCATCTTCGATTGGAATGAAGTCAACTGGACTGTAAAGGCTCGGACTAGGGCTTAGGCAGGCAAAATGATCCCCATCTTGTGAATCCTCACACAACTCCATATCTTCAAAATTCAGTTCCGCTTCTGCTTCTTCACATAGCGAAACCATTTCTGTATCGTAAATGGTCTCGCTCAGTTCACACAGTTGAGAAGGTTGAGACGACATCGTATACTCGTAGTTGAACGTAGTGAGATGGAATATGAAGTTCACCTCTCAAGGCAAAACACTTTTATACTTTGTTCTGTTGTCGAAGAGTGGGGGACTCGGTTAACTAATTCAACAAAAACTCCAGGTATAGGGAGACTGCACATTATTTTAAAAATTTATTTACGTTAAGTGACATGGGTCTTGATTTGCAGGTAACAATGCTATCTTTTAAATAGTTTTATTTTTTGGGATGGAATAATTTATAGCTATTGTTATTGCTTGTTATCTCTCTCGACAAAATATTTTTTACAATCATGTCTTCCTGCGATCTGCTTTGTTATGTTGTAAATAATATCTCGAGTGCTGAGATAAAATTTATCAGCGTCTGAATTCACATAGTACTTTAATCGTAAATCTGCATATTTCCAGTATTCAAGAGGTGAAACCCCTTTCAGATTCTTCATGTCATAGACATCTATTTTGATGAGATGACTTGCGTTTGTACTGTCAGCATCATTCGATGAGATATACGACAGACCTCCATCAATCGCCTGAGCCACAGATGAAGAAGTAGTTGCCCTCTTCTTTTTCTTTGGATGTTCAAAAAACACATCTATATTATTTTGTTCCATTGTTTTGATCCTTTTTGAAGCAGTCTTTTTATTATTTGTCATACAATCACTTGCATCTTGATCATCTGACACATTGAGTGGATAATAATAATTCTTATAACTGATTTCATTTTCCGAGTCCTGAAATAAAAAGGAGATTATTCAATTTATAGAATTACACTAGATGATGTCCGCGTATATTAAGGTTTTTTTAATTCTCGTAGGGAATCTTTAATTTTCCATGATAAAATGTAGCCTATGTTTAAATCCTGGATCCATTCCAAATTTCAGCCAATTCGGCTCATTTCTTGTGGCGTGAAGGAGTAACAAACATACACATACAAACTTTAGCCTTTATAATATTATACTGTAATGTAATTACTGTAATAAACTAATTATATTTATAAAATTTCAAAAAGTAGCCCAATAATAACGAATCGATATGTTAGCTACAAATATAATTTAAATAATAACAAGTATAATTACGCACTTACCACCATAATGAACGGAAATATGTAGATTCACAACACAATATTCCTAGACTGGTAATTAGTAGATAATATTTAAGACTTTATATTTAAAACTGAGATACTCACGAGCTGACACAAGGTAAACTTATGATAGAAAATTAGAATGGACCCTTTTTATACACACATGTTTTAGACATGAATTAACATGT
This sequence comes from Hipparchia sbordonii, assembly GCA_038048805.1. NCBI lineage: Eukaryota > Metazoa > Arthropoda > Insecta > Lepidoptera > Nymphalidae > Hipparchia > Hipparchia sbordonii. The sequence goes on from CM076113.1 coordinate 1,376,596, forward strand.
CTTGATCCCTTGCATCTGTAGGCAATATAATTTTTTTGTATCCATATCCTAACAAAGATGAAAAAGAGTACAAAAAATCAACCAAGTTCGTACGTGTCGAAGATGCCATCTATTTTTTGTGTAATATACGGCAATCTGCAGGCAATCATTTTTTGTATCTATATCCTACCCAAAGATAATGGGAATTAAAAAAAAGAGTACAAAAAATCAACCAAGTTCGTACGTGTCGAAGATGTTATCTAAATACACCATCAACAGATTCAGGTTAATTAGGTTAATATACCTTTTTTTTTAAGTTAAAAAAACATCAATAATAATAACAGAGAATCACTATACCCTAATTCCTATGATGAGAACCTCGTGAGAGCTGAGACATCGCTTAAGAATTACATATTATACTAATCGTTTTCAATAGCTAGTTACTCAAAGTATTTTCAAGTTTACCGTTTTTCATATTCACTCATTTATTAATTCAGAAGTTGTTATTCGATTTTTTGAAACTCTTAATTTGACTTTGAATTTGTACTTACATACGACTTAACGTACGAGTTACATAAATACAGAATAATCTTTATTTTGAATTCGGTTAAAAGCGCAAAAACGTTGGAATGCAAGGGTCTATTGTCCTACCAGGTAGAAAGCGCATGAAGACCTCTAAGGGCGCAGTGGTGAGTGTTATGGTTTTATATTAACTGAGAAGTCCTAGGTTCAATTTTTTGAAATGCATTTCTTGTGTAACAAACATTAATTAGTGCATAATCATATTTAAATCTATAAATGATTAATCAATATAGAATTATATTTTCTCATTCAAAAGAACATCAATAATGAGAGAGAAGTTATTATTCGATTTTTTTAAACGTTTAATTGACTTTTAATTCGTATTTTGCAAACATAAAGTGCATAACCTTTTTTATTTTGAATTCGGTTAAAAAAAAAACGTAGGAATGCGACGAAAGGAAAAGGGTCTTTTCACTTTTGTTCAAAGCAAGCAGGTATGTGACCTCCTTGGTACAGTGGTTAGTGCGCTCGCTCTGTTTAACTGACAGGTTCGATTCTTTGGAATGAATTTCTTGTGTAACAAACATTAGCGGGTGCCTGGAGCACTTCGAGCAATTAGGCTAACCTAATTTACTAGCTAGGTTAGGTTAGGTTAAAACATAAAAGTTCCGCTGCCCGGCCGTAGGCCGGGCTTTTAGGTTCTATGCGATATCAATAAGTGTTGTCTGGTAGTGATACAAGTTTAACCACAGGAGGTATTATAGTGCACAAGTGTGTACACAAACACTGGTGCACTCTACATTCTCTCACTCTCATAACCAATGGGAACGGAAAATCCAACACGAAATAGGACGGAAAATATATCACACTTAAAACACTCAACGCCATCTACCTTGTAGTAGCGTGTCATTTTAAGTCGCCCCATTACACCATCTATCTTACAGTAGCGTACCATTTTATGCCTTGACAAGCAGCGCCATCTATTAGGAAGTGGAAATACTAAACTCTTCAATTGGAATTCCAATGATTGGAATTCCAATTGGAATTTGTCTTATTGGAATTTTAGCCAAAATTTTTTCGCCTGCGGCGGGCCTCTTTTTTTTCGGATCGCCCTGACCCTTTTTTTTGCCCTGGCTGCACTATTTTTTGGCCTAGGCACACTTTTTTTTTACCTAGGCGCACTTTTTTTGGGGGGTGGGCACACTTTTTTTATTTTTTTGGCCTGGCCGCACTTTTTTTTTTGGCCTAGGCTGGGAGTGAGCTGAAACCGGCTTTCTATACTACTCAGAATTCCACCGAATTAAAAATCAGACTATAAGTATATCGTTAAAAAAACCCTGAACAAAATAGAGTTAAAGTCACTTAATACATCTAAAGGTACGGTTGCCTAAGTTTAAAATAGCACAATACAAAGCACGTCGAGACAAGTCGGCCACATTGACAAATGGCGGCTGTGGGATATATACGAAACGAAGTACGAACTCCGAGGGAACCCTTATTCTGTATACCCATCGAAATGTAACCAAGCGTAAAATACAACATTTCCCCAAGTTACCAAACTTAGAAGCGATATACATAAGTCAGAACTAATATATTGTGTACTACCCATGTTAGGATTGATTACAATAAAAAACAGTAATGGATCCGAACATGATCGCCAATTATTCAGAACATTCGCAAAAGCGGGTAAACGCCGTATAAACGGTAGTTTATATATTAAATTACGTGAGAAAAAGTGTCACTCTAGGTACAACTTGCCGTATAGGTACTGCCGCGAGTAATGTTACAAATTCGTTCTTGATTATCGAAAACCGCAAAGTAACGCTGCTTCTATTCAATATTAAGGCATTTACTACGAAATTTTTACTTTTAAAAGTTAGTCGACTATTACTCAAGCTCCTTGCACACAATTCTCGTGATAAAGATTTTTCTGGCTATTACATAATAAATTACATCTATAGCAATAATATGATTACCTAAAAAATATTCGAAAGTGACGCGTTCTTTCTTATTTTACCTTTTCAAGACTTTGATAGCTTACAACCTGAGGAAGTACAAATACTACATTTGTCTTATAAATTCTGATTACCTCCCTCGCGCAGAATGAGAATTGTGCTGGAATTCAGAAACTTATAATTTCTGAAATGTCTCCAGTCTGGTCTGGCTTTGGCCGTGGCTAGTTACCACTATCTTAACATTACATTTGAACATTACGTAAGAACGCAGTCAAAAGCTAACTTGTCATCGCATCGTGTTCGCGTAGAACACACTTCCCCGGAAAACAGTTCCCCGGGAGCGAAGTCACAGGCATCCACTAGTAATAACATACATATTAGAGATTTTTCCCACTAAAAACTTCGCACAGAAAAATTGTACTTTATAAATAAAATAAAAAAAGATAAAAAAGTATTCGCGTGAAATGGTGCACAGAGTAAGGCTGTAGCTTTTTACTCGCCCCACCTTTCTTTGCGGACGGTACTCGTAACACGGGTGGTTTTTGCACCTGAATCGGGGAAGATTGATTCTACCGAGTTAAGCTTTTAAGTCAACTTTTTCAACTTTTGTTATTCGGTCAATCTTTGCTAGGACTTTTAAAAGCATCGGGTGGAAACTATCGGGGCGAAAGTATCATGGAAAATCGGGGAAATTCGAAACCTTTTGGATTGAAAGTAAGTTTCTTACAGTACTTTTTTGGTCCAAATAAAAAGTCAGGTTTCCTTAAAACAAACTTTGCTTGTTTAAGCTTTTAATACTTGGTGGTGGTTGTATGAGGGGTAACAGCCTAATGATTAGGACTTCGGGGGTCGCCGGTTCGATACCGGCCTCGGACTTTTCGGAGTGAAAAGTGCCACCAACTCCTTAGCTATGAAATCAATATTCAATTTCGAATAAACAGTAAACAACCTCCAATACGAAATCGATATTTCTAATACTGAAAACTCGATGTGACGAGTATCACATTACAAGTTTTGTCTTAACCGAAGACAACCTACGTACAAAGCAGCTTTACAAGTACTCCAAACTCAAACAAAAATATACCCTATAACTTTAAAATTAAGGTTGTTTTGAACTCACACCTGTATCCAAATTTATTTCAGGAGTTGTTTATAGAAAAATAAACTTTAATGTGTTGAAAATAAAACGGTTTTTATAAGCAAATGCAAGTTGGTTGAAGCATCAATTCGCATGGGAAATTATGGTAATAGACGGTTGCTACGGTTGGCAGCTATTTGATAGATAAAAGGATATTTGGATATTGGTATTAACTGATCGAATTGGAGAAATAGGTTCAGTGTCTAGCCGATAACTCAAAGCTGTATTCCCGGCCCAGTGGATACAAGGCTTCAGTTAAATTATTGTCAACAGATTTTAGAAAACTTTTGAGGTGTAACGATATGATTATCTACTATATAAAAATAAGTCGGGTTTTCCTTCCTGACGCTATAACTCCAGAACGCACGAACCGATTTCCACGGTTTTGCATTCGTTGGAAAGGTCTTCGGCTCCGTGAGGTTTATAGCAAAGAAAATTCAGGAAAAATTTCAACAGAAAAGCGGGAAAATCTTTTTTCACATATAGCACCATCTCTGATACATAGCATGGTATGAAGCCATCTGGTGGCGAAACGGAGTTCGCCGGGTTTGCTAGTAAGTTATAACTTAGAGCATTTAATGCTCGAAGGACTATAATAACCACGATCATAACATTGTTGGCTCGAACATTAAATTTTGTTCGAATAAAAAAAACCACGATTCAAGCAACTGGGCAAGATGTCGACAAGTACAAAAACAATATAATTAACAGGGTGTTATCTTTATTATTGGATTTAGTATTAGCTCTTGTCTGCGACTTCGTACGCGTGGACAGGCTTTTGAATTGCCACGGGATATAATTTTCCGGGATAAAATGTAGCCTATGTATTATTCCAGACTATAGTCTGTATCTGTGCCAAATTACAGCCAAATCGGTTCATTCGTTGTGACGTGAAGGAGTAACAAATATTGGATCGATCCACGGATGGATGGATGGATGGATGGATGTTACATCCATCCTCACAAACTTTCGCATTTATAACATTAGTAGGAAGTAGGATTATCATCCGCATAGAATTTCTAATTTTCTATGAGATTATAAATAATGAGATGAATCTCGCTGCAAGAGGCCTATCGACAGAAGTGCTACCGATATCGTATTTTTTTTATTTTTGAAAATTTTATTTTTGTGTAGCCTCGTGTACAAAGGGCCTAAGCAGATGAAGTGAAGTCACCAGCAACAACTAATACAAAATTTGTACACTGTAATAATAATATGTCAGTTTGTAACGAGCGCGTAAATTGCATTTCAGAATCAATATAATTTCAATTTAATACGATGATAGCCAAAAGCAATCATTGGAGGATTAATTTGAGGTCGATTTAGTCAACATGTCGGTAACATATTATGTGCCTACTAGTTACTATATTATTATGTCAACATAATAGCTAAAGCTTATACGTATAAGATGTGGATTAAGGATTGGTATAGTACGTTTATCTTACGAAGTTACGGGCGCTTTACTTGGGTTACGTCGCGTCGTAAGTGTGCACATAGCGTAAGTGTGCGTGCCTGTCAGGAGCCTAGGTGGGAGCGGTCAGGCGCTGTTTATATATACTCCTACTATCTATACTTAATATAATAAAGTGCAAAAGTTTGTTTGTTTGAACGCGTTAATCTCTGGAATCAGTCGGATTTGAAAAAATATTTTTGTTTCTGATAGCCCAATTTGTGAGGAAGGTTATAAGGCTATTCAACATCTCGGTACGGCTCTTAGAAGCCGAGCAAAAGGAAATAATAGCGCGGGCGAACAATGCGATGCGGTGTGTCGGTGGTCGAGGGCGGTCACCCGACGAGAACCGAACAAGAACCGAACCGAAGACTATTTATAAATCCGGAAGATCAAAGCGTTACACGGGATTATTAAAAAGTAAATCCACGCGGACTAAGTCGCGGGCAACAGCTAGTAATATTATAAATGCGAAAGTTTGGTTGTATGGATGTATGGATGGATGGATGGATGTTTGTTACTCAATCACGTCACAACGAATGAACCGATTTGACTGTAATTTGGCACAGATTTAGATTATAGTGTGGAATAACACTCAGGCTACATTTCATGCCGGAAAATTAAACACTTCCCGCAGGAATCAAAACCCTTAATCAACGCGTACTAACTCGCCGGCATCAGCTATTATAGCCTATAGGTATACTATAAAATACGAAAAAAAATCAATTGTTGTTCTTTAGTTTGGAAGTCGTTAATAGTGGTACCATTATCACAAAATAATTTTATAATAATATTCTACCCAGTTTAATTACTGGTAAGTAAAAATGCATGTGTCCCAGAAACTTTGTTTTTTGCTTTGCTTTGTTTATCTGTGTATTGTTTCTTACATCCTATAATAAATAGTTTTTTTGTTATGCTCATTTTTGTCCTTCATTTCGGTGGATTCGAACGCCTTAAACAGCCACCGAAACGCGTAAAATATCACTAAAATGATAAAAATTGTAGCTTTGGTGGCTTAATTTCATTTCGGTGGACTATAGTTTGTTTCCATGGCCAATAATTTCATTTCGGTGAACTGTTTAGCTTAAATTTGAAAAAACTTAACGCCCACCGAAATGGCCGAAAGAAAACGCCTTTGTTGAAATTGACCCCCCTAAGTCGGTAAAATAAGGTTTTGAACTGTTTTGAAAAACGTGAGCGACCGACACCGCGGGCAGAAGCATTTTGTAAAAAAACGTCAAAAGTCTGTTAACAAAACGCTTTTAAACTGAAAAACGTGTGGAAATCCACACTTTTCAGTTTCAGTAGTTGCTTTATAAAAGCGTGTACCTATTCCAAAGTCCCGGCTTGTCAAAATCACGGTGAGCCGGCACAGGCGAAGAGCCGGCGGCCAGTTAATTATTAAATACTACCACGCGAAAATATTATGTTGCATATTTCATAAAAACAACAGAACGTGTGTATGTTGTAAGACCACCACCCACTTGAGATGCAACGCGTTACAATGCTATACAGGCATTGACATAATAATACTTGGACCTTGGGTGTAATGCAAAATTCACGAAAAAAGTGTCCCGAGAAAACCTATATATACGAGTGTACATGTGTATTTTCATAAACAAATTAATACATTGTAATTTATGTTTTAGACCATTATTTTACAGCCTAATTTTGCTTGCATAATTTGCTTCAACTGATGGTCGATGGGAAATCTTTTTCGCGTTTTGGATTCCTTTCGGTTCGAACAATTTTTAGCGCTGACCCGAAGTCCAGTATTATTATGTCAATGTATACAGGTCTCATTGTATTGTATTGTTAACTTCCTACGCAAAAACGACTGGGTGTTATAAGTTTGACGTGTCTGTGTGTGTATATGTATATGTCTGGCTGTGGCATCCTAGCTCCCGAACGGATGAACCGATTTTGATTTTGTTTTTTTTGTTTGAAAGGTGAATTAGTCAGGAGTGATCTTAGCCATGTTTGATGAAAATCGGTCCAAGATGGCCGCCGCCACAAAATGGCCGATTACATATTATTTTTATTTCAACGATTACTGACTAGTAATTAGGATGTTGTAACATGTCGGGGGTGTTTTAAATTTTTAATTTACACTTGTCGTAACAGCGATAAATGAGTTCCTCGCACATGTTTACATAACATAACGTCATTTAAATATTTGAATGAAGTCTTAAAAATACTAATAGTAAGAGTATTTTTAAGACTTAAGGCAGAGACACACACATACACCCCGTCGTTTTTACGTAATAAAACACTGCACCTGACGTTACAATGTATTGTCTTAGCACGTAAACGTTGCGCTATTAGGCTATAGCACTTCATAGCTTCCCTGCTGGTGGCGAACAGCCCCTGCCCCGGTCCCGCCGCCCCGGGGCTCTCATTATAATTTCAGCGTTTCCGTTTACACCCCGTTTTGCGCCTGACGCGAGTCGCTGCGTTATTAACGAATACGAGTAATTACCGATTTTGTGCGTTACTGCTCAAATATTACATTAACTAGTTATATTTACACAGGTTACATCTATGATATTCACAAAACAAGCGAAAAAATTTTTCCGAACGAAGATAGAGCATAATAGAGTACTTCATTGTTAGACATGACAAATTACGACACATATCGACCACTAGCTGTTGCTCGCGACTTCGTCCGCGTCAATTTCTGTTATTATGATCGCAATTAAGAAGTTTTTAAAAGAATATATTTTAAATATGGATAATTTTCCCCGTTTTTACAACATTTTTCTCTGATACTTCGCTCCTATTGGTCGCAGCGTGATGTTATATAGCTTAAAGCCTTCCTCGACAAATGGACTATCCAACACAAAAAGAATTTTTCAATTCGAACCAGTAGTTCCTGAGATTAGCCCGTTCAAACAAACAAACTCTTCAGCTTTATCATATTAAGTATAGATTATCTTATAAAGAAGGTATATTATACAATTGAAGATTACATAAATGATAAAAAAGCGTGGACATAACTCGCTCCAGCAAGGATTATTAACCCGTAAATTGTACACAACATAATATTGTTATTACAGAATATTATTTTATTTTTAAAAGAGCAATCGCCGAGTTTCTTGCCGGTTCTTCTCGGTTGGAACGGCATTCCGAACCAGTGGTAGATTCATTTGACGATTCGAATGATTGTAAAAGTTTATTTGAATAAAAAATTATTCTATTCTATATTCTATTGGTCCAAACATACCCAGACTTACATTCTATTTATAATTTTACAAGCCTCACAGCATAATAAACACCTTAAGAAACTTTCGCTTAGTACTTGGATCAAGGACAGGATACAGAAGGCGGTACTTCTTGAGACGGATTGTGAGGATTTGACGACCTCCCTGGCGCAGTGGTGAGCGCTGTGGTCTTATAACTGGGAGGTCTCGGGTTCGATTCCCGGCGGGGGCAATTTAGGAATTTATAATTTCTAAATTGTCTCTGGTCTGGTCTGGTGGGAGGCTTCGGCCGTGGCTAGTTACCACCCTACCGCCAAAGACGTGCCGTCAAGCGATTTAGCGTTCCGGCACGATGGCGTGTAGAAACCGATTACGGGTGTGGGTTGAATTTACACTGCTATACCTCTTCCAAGTTATCCCGCTACCATCTTAGACTGCATCGTCACTTACCATCAGGTGAGATCGCAGTTAAGGGTTATCTTGTCATCGAATAAAACAAAAAAAGGAGGTTCCTCACTCTGGAGCCCTGACCACTGGCTGCTAGGGTCCTACCCACTACATTGTATTATTTTTTGATGAGTATATTGTATTTTTGTAAACATTTTTTAAAAATAATATAATGTAAATTGTGTGCGAGAATAAATGATAGAAATAATAAACAATTTTTAATGTAGTGGTTCATTAAACCCGACTCTCGAATCTCTATGGCCACAATTATTTGCTGTCGATATTGCGGACGGAATGAAAACATTTTCATTACCAGCCCCGTTTTAATTGATATTTCCATTTTAATAAGCTTTTCAATATGTAGTATTCAGAATTAAGGTGAACGCACATTTGTTAGCACCGTACGTCCCGTACCTACATTAAAACATGATGTATAATTCTTACAATTCACGACGGTGCATCGTTCATGGTTTTGTGTGTGTCGTATCTGTATAAGCGTGAGCGAGAGCTTGCTCGTGCTTGACCGCTCCCACCTAGGCTCCTGACTGGCACGCACACTTACACAATGTGCATGTGCACGACCTAACAACAAGTAAAGCTCACGCGCCCTCGTGAATTGAAAGAACTATACCTAGATACGTGACAAAAATTTTATTCTTGTAAAAATCTTAAGCGACAGCATTCAATAGAATGCAGACATACTCAGTTAGAATCATGTTCGTTGTTTTAAATGTACGAGAATAACTTTTTATTGGGTGAAGCTTTTTCAATAGGTATGTATTTTTGTACTTTAACTTTTATTCGTAAATTCTGTTTTATATTTTTTATCCCACAAGTACTCCCTGAACTTTCTCAGAGTAAAAAGTACCCTATATCTTTTTTAGTCTTTAATTATATCAATACGTATGATAAAGGATATTCTGAGAGGAGACCCGTGTCTAAAGGTGGGCCGGCAATGAACAGTTACATTAACAATGCGAAAATTCAAGTTGATCAATATTAATGTTCTTTCAAACCAACAAACAAACACATTCTTGGATTTATAATGTAAATAATATAATTAGGGTTGTGGTTTTGGCGAATATAGGTTGTAGATCTTGGAAGTCTATAAAAGTAGGTACTCATACTGATTTCAAATTACAATAAGGAGAAGATCTAGTAGGATTCTGAGAAAGGCTGAAAGTGTACTTACAAGTATTTACCACATGGCAAGACAACTTACTCATAAATTCGTACGGATCGAAATAATGTGTGATCACCTTTAATAAGCCTTTCAATATGAAATATTCAGAATTACAGCTCAAAATATAAACAATTTTGCTCTCTATTTCTAGAGCAATAAAGACCACAGTTGACTTGTGATTATTATTTACTTTGTAGTGATGAAAAATTTAAATATGAATGGGTAAAATGTAAAAGTAATATAAAAATGATCATTTGCATGTAAATGTAAGAGTGCTTACTCTCTTTGTGGCTATGATTTACTTTATTTTATTTGTATCTTTTAAAACATATTTTCAAATTAAATAAAGAGTTCTCTATAATGTTCTATGTATGTGAAGTCTTTTTTTTATTCGATGACAAGCAGTCCTTGACTGCGATCTCACCTGATGGTAAGTGACGATGCAGTCTAAGATGGTAGCGGGCTAGCTTGGCAAGGGTATGGCAGTGTACATTCAACCCTATAAGGTTAATTATCCGTTACCACCCTACCGTCAAAGACGTTCCGCCAAGCGAGTTATCGTTTCGGCACGATGTCTTGTAGAAACAGATTGGGGGTATGAGTTGAATTTCAAATTAACCCGCTACCATCTTAGACTGCATCGTTACTTACTGATGGTGAGATCGCAGTCAAGGACTGTCATCGAATAAAAAAAAATTACTCAATTACTTATTTACTTGTCTCTGTAATAATAAAACGTGAACACTTATGCCTCCAACCACCATTTCAGTGACAACGTGACACCGGCCACCTGGGGCGTGAAAAATGCGTGTCATATCCAAACAAGTCCCGACCATACACTGCCGCCGAACTATGGGGGGTCGAGTTGCGCAGGGGTAGCTTTTATGGGTCAAGGGGTCTATTTTAACTCGAATACTGGAGGTTGTAGTGTTTGACAACTATTAATATGCGTAGTTGTTTGTCGGTTTACCGCTAACCTCGTTACTCGCAAACTACCTACACATAAGACCAAGACATAAGGTGTGGTGGTGCATGTGATTGGTGATGGGAATTGCTTTGCTTGCTTGGGAACTTTGCTTTCTTGCTTGAATGGGATAGCTTGTAACTGCATGTTTGACCATACAGATTTTTTCTGTTGGCGGATTATAGCAAAATAATTCTAACCTTTTCTTGCTAATCATGAACTTCCGCAAATTAACGCCTGATTCTATCCTTGAAATAAATAAATAAAAATACCATGTAACTCCTAAAAAATGCATGAGAGATAACTGCTACGCCATAAAAGTGTAGGAGCCTAGCTTCGAGCAAGTTTATACAATACGGTTATCGAGTTAATGGGGTGCTACTTTATGGCGTGTTATGGCGAAAATGGCGTCTTAACGTGTTAAGGATTCTGTGCTTCACTTATCTCCCCGAAACACGGGAAGTATTATTTGTATCGTATTTTTATGATTGTTCAAAACATGCATACGCCATTAGTGAAAAAACGTTGGTTATTTATTAGTACGGTCTTCGGGAATAACCCAACTAGCAAAGTAGTCCTACAAAAGAGACTTAAAGTCTATCAATACTAATAAAGCTCCTATAAAGGCATTGTATTACACTCTTTTCATAAGACGATTATAAGATCGTTATAGCAATAAATGCTCCTGTAACTACGGCCAAATCCTTATAGTACCTATGCTACAAAACGTATTTTTTAAGTGTAAAAAAAGAACATTTTGCTAGTCGGGAAGGGCACAAATTGCAAACATGTTGTTAGGCTCAGAAACGAATATGGCATACGGCAGTGAAATGCACTTCAAATTCAAAATTATTTATTTCATGTCGGCCATCTTGTAGCTCTTATGACACGTCGAGATTCTACCACCGGTTCGGAAAAATGAATGATGATGAATGGAAAGATGCATGAAGGTTAGGGATTTCCTGTCTATTAAAAAAATAAGGTGCCAAAACATGAATTTGGAGTTAGGTATGGCTGTTTTAGATGCCATTCTACTTTGTGAGCAGATTTTTTGCTCAATAAGTGAATTCGGTCTCTCAGCCTAAACACAACAAATAACGAAGTGTCGGCAAACGAGGGAAAAGCCAAAATCATTCAGTACACAATAATTCAATCCGCAAATCAGGAAAAAGCTCAATTTTCCTTTAACGCGCCATCGCTTTCAATCGACCCTAGTTGGTTACAGTCCGCTGCAAAAACTGTGGCTAAATTATACCAGTAGACACGACTTTTTTAATTTTTCGGCTTATAAAAAAGAGTCTTTGATTGCTTTGACTCCGAAAAATGTTTTCGTTTAAAATATGTGTTAAAGTAGAGTAAAAATGTATTCACATTTTACATTACACTCAGAACAGTTGAACATACAAAACTTACCTACCAAACTACATATTATGTGCAGGTTATATATATTCTTCTACTTCTAGTTTGCACATTCTGTAGATCGCAATTTTTTTGTGTATTTGGAGAGTAACGCAGGTTACCTTAAAGGGTTCTTGTGGGATTTTTGAAAACCTGAATCCCAGTACAGTTTCAAACGCAAGGTAAGGCTACTTAATAAAAACCTATTCGCACAAATGGAAATTGTCTTTTTTTAATATTGTTATTATGTACTTCGCCCGTAAACGGGGTATACGATGTAAGATAATATAAATACTAATTAATGTGTAAAATTTACCATAAGGCAACGCATTGTAAACAAGAAGGCTTACTACTAAATAAATAAATAAGTAAAATATTCTAGCATTCCCAATGCCCTACTAGAATAAAAGCTCCTCAAATACACGTGTCAAAAATGATCCACGACCGTAATTCGTGGCCGGACTGTACCCACAATAGGAAAAACCACAATAGCTCTTTTATCGCGGCCGTCACATTTTCATGCGAACGGTCCACAATGAATAAAAGTTATTCAGTACGCTGGATTCGTCAATCTGTTTGCAAGTTAGCCTATTCACGTCCACGAACACTCGAATAACCCAATTCTGTACAATTCTGGTTTATTCCGTTACTATATTGCTTTGAGTATATAACCAACTTGTATTATGATATTATGGACTTTTTCCCGCGGCTTCACTCACGCATAGTTCGATTTTTCAGACCCCTATTTAGGGTGATAATAATACATTATGGTACAAGTGTGCAATATTGGTGATTACCGCCGAGGCGCTATTGAGACCTGAGCCGTTAGGTGAGGGTCTTAAGATAGCCGAGGACGGTAATCATCAATACACATGTGTATCATACGACGTTTTTCAACACACTTGTGAAGAAAATAATACTAAAATATTACAAAACAGTGAAAATGAGTAGTGAAAAATTTTTCGCAATGACGGGAAAAATTAATCAGTATCCTATGCGCGCGCATCGTGCTTTTTTTTTAATTTACGGCCTGGATTCTAGTCCTTTGAGGTTGAGAAAATTGAACTTAACGTGAGCAAAGCCGCGGGCAAAAGCTACTCTAAATATATATAAAAGGGAAAGGTGACTGACCGACTGACTGACTGACTGACTGACTGATCTATCAACGCACAGCTCTAACCACTGGACCGATCGAGCTGAAATTTGGTATACAGGTAGCTGTTAGGACGTAGACATCCACTAAGAAAGGATTTTGGGAAATTTCAACCCCAAAGAGGGTTAAATAGGGGGTTAAAAAATCGAACCTAACGTGAGCGAAGCCGCGGGCAAAAGCTAGTTTAAGTTATAAATGGCATACTTACATACATTGCAGAGATTTGTGGGTTGTGAGGTTTTATGTGATAAGTATCCCAAAGTACAGAAGTTGAATGGTCGAAGTTTGAGTTATTTGAATTGCTTTTAACCCTTTGACAAATCTAAGTTTGTAGCACAAAGATGTTTTGGTCACAATTTCGTCATAGAACTGGGAATTTCATTACACATAGTGATACGCACTAGTGTGGCGGATTCGAAGGTTTCGCCTGGTCGGTCGTAATCCGGAGCGGTAGACCGAATCTCACGATCCAGTTTTCGTATAGAGCTCTTCTCTCTCGTTTCTGCTGTCATGTCTTGCACTGGTACTGCTTCTGGCCACTTGGCACATCGGCCGATCATGGTGACGCAATATCGGTAGTCGTTCGATAGTCGTAGCGGAGCAAAGTCCTTTTGGCCTACGATGAACCAAGAAGTTGGAACATGGGCCAAAGCATGCAGCGACACACCGCAACGAGAGCGACAGCTACACTTCATAAGTCAATTCTGTACAACCATTAAGTACTAAGAGGAATAGAAAACTGTTTCTGTTTCGTCGACGACATACTCCTATTTTCTGAGGATGAAGCTTTTGAAAAATGCCGAAAAAGCATCACAGAAGCTACAACACTCAACTACCCAGTACCTGGCTGCGAACTTGCTATTATGACGGACGCTTCGGACCACAGCGTAGGTGCAGTTCTCCAGCAGAGAGTAGACAACATGTGGAAACCTTTGGCTTTCTTCTCAAAAACACTCAGCCCTACGCAGCGCCGCTACTCTGTCTACGATCGCGAGCTGCAAGCAATGTACGCCGCAGTGAAGCACTTCTGAAGGCTTATTGAAGGCTGTGACACCACACTAGATATTATTAATTATTGTTAACCGACTTCCAAAAAGGAGGTTTTTCCATTCAGCCGTTGCATCTGATGGCATCAGACGATTCGCAAGGAGCTCATGGATATAAGCGGGACAAAACCGAGACATGTGGAAGTCGATCTGACACCGACAAAACCGGAGTAAGTTAAGTAAGCCGTTAAATAAGTTACTTATAAGTATTAATTAAGTATACCTATTAGATTATAATAGATAGTTCAAATTCTAAAATATAAATTATTATAAAACGCGCATAACTTCGTACGCATTGATTATGACTTATTGATTCCCATGGGAACTCTTTAATTTTCCAGGATAAAATGAAGCCTATTTGTTAATCCTGGATACCTATGAGCTATTTTTTCTATTCCTTTCAGCCAAATCGGTTTATTCGTTGTGGCGCAAGGGAGTAACAAACATCCATCTATCCATCCATCCATACATCCATACTAATTAACTTTTGCATTTATTAACTAGCTTTTGCCCCCGCGACTTCGTCCGCGTGGAATTAGGTATTGGGGTGGAATTTTCAAAAACTGTGACACATGTACTTCTTTATTTTTAACTACCAACTTTGATGGAAACAGCTTGAAAAATGACGGAGTTTCATATAAACTTCCATCCCCTATTTAAACCCCTTAGGGGTGGAATTTCCAGTAATCCTTTCTTAGTGTGCGCCTACGTCATAAAAGGAACCAACTGTAAAAATTTCAAGTTTCTAACTTCAGTAGTTTAGGCTGTGCGTTGATATCTCAGTCAATCAGTCAGTCAGTCAGTCAGGACTTTGAATTTTATATATATAGATTGATTTTAGTAGGATGAATTTGATCATGTATGGAAAATTGTAATTTAATTAAAACGGATATTTTTTACCAGTAAGCGAGTTTGAAGCGTCAAAGCTTAATTAAAGCGCCCATCAAACGAAGCGAAGTCTCAAAACTTAACCAACACCAATATTTGGTTACTGTGCATGTTAACAAAGGTGGCATATTATATTAACCCAAACTTAACTGGGAAATTTATTACAAAAGCTCTAAGAAAACTTTTACCACGCAACCCAAAACATAAATCTATCATTGGATTCGCAATCCATTGCTAGTTTTGTCCTCGCAATTTTATCTAATGCTCTAACAAAGTCAGCAATGTACGCTGAATAATTTGAAACGTAGGGTGACAATGAGTTCGCAAGACGTTTCCAGTACAAGCTAAGTATGAAGGGAACCAAGTTTGGACAGCTACGTCTGCGCCAAGACATGCACGTAAATGCAGGGAGCCGTGATGACACGCTGTATGAGACAAAAGATTGAGTTATGCTTCGTCTATGCATTATTAAATATCTAACTTGGTTAACACTTAGATTTATACCCCCTTTCTGCATCGCAAATGCTTGCTACTGGGTTGATTAGACCCACGACTAGGGTTGCCAGATTTTTTCCAGCCTATAAGGGACAAATGGATAAATGGGCAAAAATACGGGATTTCAGTTTTTTACCCGGGACAACAAAAAACCAAAATTATTTAGTGTCATTTTTTTTGTGATATTTTTCCGAGGACCGAGTCAGTTTTGACATATTTTTATTCGTTTTAACATATCTGTAAAAATCAATACAAGTTTAATCGTAATTAAAAACGGTCATCAACTCGCTTTTTTACGAACGTTGCGTGTGTGAATACTTGGATCGATATCGTAACGAAAAACGAAGTACGGTTCAAATACGGGACAGAGTCAGTCCCGCCGGGACATTTTAAAGTATGCCTAAAATACGGGACGTCTGGCAACGCTACCCACGACTTATTTTCAAGCTTCTTACAGAGATAGGCTCGAAAACAAGTTATAGAGAAGTGAAGAGAAAGAAAGATTTTGAACAAGCTTATCTGGATTTCTCAAATTTTAACTAGATGATTTTCTGTTTAATAAACAGAATCATATATTACCAATTTCTAACTTAACTCTTCTTCTTTTTAATTATAATTATTTATTATTAAACAGAATCATGTCTAACTGACTGACACACAACACATAGCCTGTTGGACCTATAGATTCAAGAGTTGGAGATATGAATAGATAGAGAGTCATAAAAGGAGTAGATAGAGAGACCCCAAAGATAAAGTGAGGTACTATTTGAAACCCTAAAGCATAGGTATAAGACGTAAGCTGGAAGGTTATCAGGGATGAAAAATTATAACACATCTTAACACATTAACGTGTTAACTCTTTGTCAGTAATTTATTAAATTATTCTAAAAAAAAAGAGTCTAGGTCTTTTCGACCCAGTAGCGAGTATTTTAGTGTTAAACTGGAGTCTTGTCTGTAAGGAAGTATTCCTTGTCTAATATTAGTAGTTCCAAGTTATGATTTATGGTTTCAAGGAAACTAATATATAAGTTACGGTGTGAAGTTTTGTTTAAGTTAACCACAGTCTAGATTTTTGAAGGTACCTAAGTATATATAGTATATAAGTAAAGCCTATGGCATTATGCCAAGCTTCAAAAGTTCCCCAACGTAACCAGTACGGACGCTATAGATAAAGTACCAGATCTACCTAAGAATCCCTATTAATCTTCGATCACAGAAAAAAAATATTAATATATCCCCATACGAGTGCGAAAGTGTGCTTATTTTTTGGGTTATCCTTCAATCACGCAGCACCGGAATAACTAGTCGACGTGATTTTTTTCGTATCGTCCAGGATTTGGAGACCGACACAGCTACTTTTTCCCCGGATAAACAGCGGATTTCCGTGAAATTTTTCAAACCTAACTTCACGCCAATAAAGTCGATTTTGTCATAACCATGTCATACCAAATCGTGGAATCATCTCTCTTCGACAGTGTTCCCACTTAATCACAACACGAGGTTATTCAAGGGGCGGACCAACAAATTCCTGCAAAGCCGGCAACGTATTGGTGGTGCCTCTGGTGCTGCAAATGTTCATGGGCGGCGGCAATCACTTAACATCAGGCGACCTGCCTGCTCGTTTGCTCGCTATTTAAAAAAGAAAAAAAAATACAAAGGTTACAACACAACTACGTTACGTAGTTCACTGTAAGCAGCCTCTATAAACAACGCTAGTTTATTCGTGTCACCATCCAATCTGACGGCAAAGAAAAACGCTGCACTATTTTATTTTGCCGCCTTTCGCTTTAAGACCCGCCGTAATTATTACAACTTACATTAAAATTACTGCACTGCAATGCAGGTGAAATGCTTACATTTTCCAACTAATGAGGTTTTTGAGAGTAAACGAGGAAGGTGGAAGCAATAAAATTATTTCTACCCTCGTCGCGATGACAATTTTAAGCGGGAAAAACGATTCTGCTGTAAGCTTTTATCATTTTAATTATTTATTTCTGTAATACTCGCAACGAAGTATTTAAAACTATTCACTTCTCGTAATTACTCAGGGACGGTGGTTCATTTAATAATAATAAATTATAATGTCCTCCCGACCAATTCCGGTCACGGCGTCCATATGCGCAAGAAATATTATAGTGCACAGTTGCGTGCACAAGCCCAGGTGCACTCTCTATTCCCTCACTTTCATAGTACGATGAGAAGGAAAATCAGACACGACCGGACAGAGGCCAGGATTCTGGGCTAGTACCATACTGAGAATTTCTTCACAAATGGGTTTTTATTTTTTTTATTTTTAGCGAGCAAACGAGCAGGCGGGTCACCTGATGTTAAGTGATTACCGCAGCCCATGAACACTTGTAGCACCTGAGGCACCACCAATGCATTTCGGGCTTTTTAAGAATTTGTTGGTCCGCCCCTTGAATAACCCCATCTAAACATTCAAAAATTCATTATAATAAGTCTAACTTTTCGTTTCGCTTTCAAAAAAACCATCTAATTTCACCATTAAAATATATATTATCTGTCTATACTTGGACTTTCTAAGTACGTGGTGTTTAAAAATGCAGAACTTTTAAACTAACTCCAGAGATTTCGCAAAACATAAGAAAAATCCCGCTTTGTTTCCGCGCTCGGCGGGCCGACTGTTTACTAATTAATGTTGCCCGCATGTTCACGTGTACTGCCACCATCGTTTCAAAGTTTTGTAGTATACGAGTAATTTTATGTATTTCCACAGTGTGACTGCCTCGTTGGTCTAGTGGTTAGCAAGTTCGATTGCTGATGACAAGGTCCCGGGTTCGATTCCCGGATCAGACCGAAAAATGTATTGGGTTTTTTGATAAAAAATTCTCAGTACTAGCCCGTTAGTCCACGTAGTTTGGAGTCTGCTAATACTACGACTTGAGTGCGAGCTCACTAATTCAACACCTTCGGACCCCAGGGATAAATAATATCCTATATGTCCATGTTTAGAACCAAAGTTACCGACATAGCTCAGCGAGTCGCGAAACTGAAGTGGAAATGGGCGGGGCACATAGTTCGAAGAGCTGATGGTCGATGGGGTCCCAAGGTGCTGGAGTGGCGACCCCGCACCGGGAAGCGCAGTGTTGGCAGACCCCCCACCAGGTGGACCGACGACATCAAGCGAGTCGCAGGGAGCCGCTGGATTCAGGCGGCGCAAGACCGAGGCCTGTGGAGGTCCATGCAGGAGACTTATGTCCAGCAGTGGACGTCTATAAGTTGACAAAGAAGAAGCAGAAGAAGATGTCTATGTTTATGTCGTCTGTATCCAGCGACTCACTATGACTCGTCTGATGTCGACGGTTTGGGGACTACCAACACTACGCTTTGATACTGAGATCTATAGAGCGTGCTCTGCCTGAATTCAGATAGAAAATAGAGTTAAAACGAGACACAAATATGCTCTAACATAAATCTGTCTCGTTTTAACTCTGTCTTGAGTCTAATTGGAGTGAAAGTGTGGTCTATTGATTTCCGCCTGAGTGTGAGGTCGCTAAACCAGTACCTTTGGAACCCAGGGATCAATTATGTACCAACAATCTACATATTATCTCGATACCTCCTACGTAAGTTGTGGTATCCCACAAAATTTTAGGTTTTGTGCACTTTGTTTTTATCTATTTTGTGTTCTTTAAAAAAAAAGCAGCATTTTTTAACGTACTTTCAAGACATGTAAAGTTGTATCGTTATTAAAACGACGGCTTGAACCATCGTATTGACCTTCGCAACAATTAACGCGTCACTTAAGCGTTTTGGAGATACAACAACTTACGTAGGAAGTATCGATCTATGAAAATAGACATTCAGTCTATGTTTAGTATTCGTAGCAATGGTCACCCTTCAGTTTTCCCGCACACTCGTCGCCTGCTGTTGCCACTTTTTATTTGTAATTACTTGATGTGTTTCAGATTGGAATTAAATCTCGTCGCCGTGCTCCGTTCGCAACGCCGCAACGCATTAGGGGCGAGAACCGGCTAAGCTGTTTTAGAAAATAAGTTGATGGACATTTCTTCTTTGGTACCTACTACATGCGCGTCACATTTTCTTAGGAACATAATTGGACGCACATATCGCTGGTTTGCGAGAACAGTGAATGGCGTTTTGAAATTTCTTGATTAATGTTTTTTATTAATGTTTTTGTGCATACTTCAAAAAGTATACTCGTATTATTAGGATTTGACTTTACTGATGTCGGTGTTGTAATTCCTATTCACTACAAAATATCAAAGATTTATGAGCGTTTGACATACTTAGTTCAGTTTGATGGAATTTTGAGTGACGATTGCGATATTCTCGCAAACCCGCGATATGCAATAACGTTTCAACCCACAAAACTTTGTCAAATTAAATACATAGGTACCATAATGTAAAGGAATAAAGTTAACGTTTCAATTGATAAGTTGAGTGGGTTGCCACTTCATTGCATATGTGCGTCCAAATATCATTCTGTTTTGTGGCTACAACTTGCTATTTCATACAATTGGTAGTTTTGGCAACGATATAGACTTTATTTTTATGTTACTACTAGCTTTTAATCGAAGTTTCGCTCCCGCCATCTACAAAGTAATCAATATTGATTTTTCGATTTTTCAGCTGTTCTTTTTATTTTTTTAAACCAGCTCTGTATTAAGACTGGACTGCTAATCCCACAGACCACGTCATCCTTCTAAATTAAATAATAATAATAATTTACGGCCAACATTGCCAATCTTCATATTCGTTTTCTCAGAAATCAATTTTATAGTTGCACACATGCGATATTGTCTTTATGTCACCGAAAATGTACAAGAATTACATAAGCCTGAATAGCCCAACGGTTAAAGGTGCGGTACTGAAAGGTCGCAGGTTCGAACCCCACCCGTTGCACTATTGTCATTCCCACTCCTAGCACAAGCTTTTCGCTTATTTGGAGGGGAGAGGAGAATATAAGTCAAATTCAGCTTGGCTAATATTCTTTAAAAAAAAAATAGAAATCCTTAGATACATGTATTGTACAATCGGTCTTAAGGGTTTCATACGGCGCGAGGCGTTGTCGGTTTTAGGTATATTTGCGCCAGCACAGACCGATCGGCGCGCTCGCTCGCACACCTATATGCTGCACGGTGGGCAGTGAACTCGTACAAAACTTTCGCTTGACTATCATTTTTCGAAGTTATATCCTTACTTATATTATAAATGCGAAAAAATGCGAAAGTGTTTGTTTGTTTGTTGGTTAGTCCTTCAAATACGCCACATCAGAGCAACGGATTGACGTGATTTTTTGCATGGGTATAGCTGTTGAGGACCGGGAGAGTTACACAGGCACCTTTTTATCCCGGAAAATCAGAGATAACTAAATCCACGCGAGCAAAGCAATGGCATCAAATAGTAGGTAGGTAAGTTATAATACTATAGTAATGAAATAAGTATACTAGCTAATACAGCCATGTTTAGGACTGCTGTCTCCTAGGTATTCGGGGGGTCGCGGGTTCGATCCCGGTCACGCATTTCTGACTTGTCGGAGTAATCAAACATCCCTGAGAGGAGAGCTGCGCTCTGCACTGAGCTTTTGATGGGTGCTGATGGTTTCTATGGGATGATAATGAATAAAGCAAAACGCTGAAATAATAAGTACCTAATTAATTTTTAGAAATTTGTCTTTTTGTCTGTAATATACCTACCTACCAAAGGTTAATGCAAAAATGACTGTTTTGAATTCATTATACAGTGGATATTTTAAGATTCTGATTAGACTTAGATCCTGCAACATCCGAGTATTATTGTGACAATGTTATGATAATGATAAGTATAAAATAAATCGCGGACGAAATCACGGGAATTTACAAAACACAAAAGTGAGAGTAGGTAGGTAGTTACGATGATACAAGCTTGTTTGTTCAAATGATGGGCGCCCTATTTATCCGTTTTTACTCATGTCCAGGTAGGCTCGGTAAATGAAACAAGCACCTAATAAATTAAAGCCATTTATTGTAGATTTGTACATACATTTTTAAAATTAAATGACATACCTACTTATACAAATAATAATTTAAAGTATTTTATTGTAGGTACCTACTGCTAATTTTCAAATGTTTGCTACATTGACGCCCGTTACATATTAGTACTGAAAGAGCAAAATCAGAACTACTCACAACAAGAATCATTTCATTTGCATTTTGATTATCGTCGGGGATAGTACAAATCCGCGTAACTAGCATTGGTTTATTCCGCGTATCTGACAAATATACCCAATTTAAGATTTCACGGGTATTGTACGCAGGATCCTGATCGGCAGCTACGTCTTAGACACCTGTTTCATTCGGTCAATAGAAAGCAAGGAATTGCCCAATAACAATACTGCGTATCTACTCCCGGCAAGTATCGAAGGCGCGTATGTGATCGGCGGTGACATTTTCTTATCGAATTGAATATCGTTATTGAATACAGTTTTAATTTATTTTGAGTTTTTTTTTCATTTCTAACCTTGCTAATAACTACACTTTTTTACAAAAAATAACTAAATATTATAAAGCGAGCATGTGCAAATTACCCAGTTCAAATAAATACGTTTAATGAAACGGATACACGATGCTCGCCTGACTTTAACAAACGTGCCATCAGAAGGCGAGTGCCGCGCATCGGTTTCATCGTTTATATTTAAGCCCGTCCGACTTCAACAAACGTGTACAAACTAAAATTATTTTTATTCTTTGTAGTGACGTAAGAAGTCGGTTTTTTAACCAACTTCCAAAAAGGAGGAGGTTATCAATTCGGCTGGTATCTTTTTTTTGAAAAGAATTTTTATTTTAAGTTTTTTTATTGTAGTTTGTGCCTGCTGTTTTTCTCCCTTCCCTCCAACGCTACGCCACTAATGTAGTCTATACCCAAGTATAGACTAGGAATTGTAGATTGTTAATAAGTACCGTAGGTATTGGTACCTACGGTACGGTAATCCACAATTCCTACATCCCCGCAATTTAGGTGGGTAGTCTCAGGATTGAGGATCTTGAGCCTAGAGTTCCATGATGTAGTCTATGCTTGGAGCAGTTGGAGCCAACAATATCAATTCGAAACTGACAGTTTCTAAATTCTCACACTTTAGGTAGGCACTACCCTGCAGCATTAAAGAGCTAAGACCTAAAGTACCTCTAAATTACCCTGCAGCATCAGGCTTAAGGAGTTGAAGGTAAAAAAATATGGGACAACCTCGAAAACTTCTTCTGTCGATTAAAAAAGAAATCAGGTGAATCTGTCCAGAAATCCCGGAGTGATTGGTGGACATACATAGAACAAAAAGATACCAGCCGAATTGATAACCTCCTCCTTCTTAGAAGGCGGTTAACTATAAACTGGGATCATGTTTATTCCTCAAAAATATTTAATAAGTTTTTTTGAGCAGGGGGAAATGCTTTTACTTTATATAGATTTTTATTAATTTAAATATTTACGAGTAATACTATTCTAATAAGGCAATTGAAATGACTGATACAGGCTGAATAGAATGTAAGAGTTAATTAAACTACGATTGATATTATCGTATTATCAGTGTTTATATTTCTAAAAGACATTAGAGAAAGGTTGCTTTTTGATTTTGTTTTATTTATCTAATTATGCTCTTGGAGATACATTCTTTTGAGTAGATTTGGAATGTCATGTTTTGTTTTGATTATTAAATTTTATTTTGTAACATTATTATTTGTTTGATTACAAAACCGCGGAACTTAGAACGCGGAATTAGACTCCATTTTCATATGTTTGTGGTTAAATCAGAACCGCGTAAGTGCCGTAGCGATTAAACTAATCACTTTAAAAGATATCTACTTTTATTAATACATAGAATACATGAATGAACACACTCTCTGTGTAAAAATTAGCCCATTAGCCGTAGAAATAAGAAACTTATAAAGTTTTAACCTTCCCCTGTTAAACTTGGTCTAGTGTAGATACGCGCCTTTTACCTATGGCACATTCGCGGTTTTGCACTATTCCGGACGTTATACTGTTAACGTTCAAGGATTTGCTACATACTGACGCCCGTTACATATTCTTATTGAAAGAGCAAAATCAGCACTTTATTACTAACTTACTCACAATAACACTCATTTCATTTTCTATGTACGTCCACCGATTACTCCAGGATTTCTGGACCAATTCGCGTGATTTTTTTAATCGATAGAGGAAGCTTTTGAGGTGGTCCCATAATTTTTTTACCTTCAACTCTTTAAGCCTGATGCTGCAGGGGTACTTTCCACCCAAATTGTGGGGATATAGAAACTATCGATTACGAATTGATATGCTTATCACAAAGCATAAACTACATCATGGAGTTTTGGGTTGTCCTAGCTCCTTAATTCTGATACTGCAGGGTAGTGTACTAAGTATAGAGTATAGACTACATTAGTAGCCTAGCGTTGGAGGGAAGGAAGAAAGACAGCAGGGACAAGCTACACTAAAAACCTTAAATAAAAATTCTTTTAAAAAAATCAACTTCTTACGCCACTACAAATTATATAAAAATAATTTTAGTTTGTACACGTTTGTTGAAGTCGGGTGTGCTTAAATAAAAACCATGAAAGCGATGCGTGACGCTTGCCTTCTGATGGAACATGAGAGTTAAAGTTGAGCAAGCATCGTGTATCGGTTCCATTAAACGTATTTATTTGAAATGGGTAACTTACACATGCTTGCTTTATAATATTCAGTTATTTTTTGGAAAAAAGTGTAGTCATTAGCAAGGTTAGGATGAAAAGAAACCTCAAAATAAATTAAAATTGTATTCAATAATGATATTCAATTAAGAAAATGTCACCGCCGATCACATACACGGTATCGGCACTTGCCGGCAGTAGATACGCAGTATTGTTTTTGAAACAGGCGTGAAAGAGGTCGCTGCCAATCGGGATCCTGCGTACCATGCCCGTGAAATCTTAAATTGGCTACATTTGTCAGATACGCGGAATTAACCAATGCTAGTTACGCGGATTTGCACTATACCCGACGATATGTTCCATATATAAAGTGATGATTTACATGAGTAAATCTATAAGAATTTCGATTTTCCGTTGTTTAATTTAGTACAAAAATTAAAACAAATGAAGTAAGTACAAAATGCTTATTTATTTTTACACAAAATATACTGTAGCTGTATTCTAAACTATTTGAGCGGACGAACGAACTGACGAATTATACATTCATATGTACATACATACATAAAAACATGCACACACACAAATAGACACATACTCGCACACACATAAGCGCGCGCGCGCACACACACACACACACACACACACACACACACACACACACACACACACACACACACACACACACACACACACACACACACACACACACACACACACATATATATATAGATATAATTCGCTAATCCCTGGAACTACCAGTCGGTTATGAAAAATGCTACATTTGATAGCCACTTTCTTGAGAAAGGTTATTAGTATAGGATCCCGCTATACAACGACCTTCACCGAGATGCTTATTTAATAAGACGTATTTTTTATGTTATTAAATATGCCAATAAATATATCCTATATGGGTTGCCTAACAAATTTCAGTCCAGAGTATTTTTAATTAATAATTAAAAATAAAATTTTTTTTAAACATTGCACCGGTGTGATTATTAAATAAATTTGATACCAATCGAAAGTTTGAAGCGCATAGAATATGCAAACGTTAGGTTGCCTATTTTTTTCCGGTCACAACCACGGGTTGCCAGGTGTAAACAGGTAAATCTATAGGTACTAGCATTTTGCAACGGTCTGATTATTGAATCAAACTAAGATAAAATGAAAGATTATTTCATAAGGAACGCGGTGGTATAGGGTTGCCTGCGAAAAATCAGTCCCGAATTACGGTTGTCGAATTTTAAATAATAAAATATCGCTGCGAGTGAATGTGTGTGAGAGAGAGGTCCCAGACCAACCATCCCATGCGGTAGAAAAGGACGCAGCGTAGCAGCTGTTTAAAGTCCGCCCATTTAAAGAAGGAGAGTGCGCATGCTATTTGTGCTTGAAAATGAAAAGGATAGCGATAGACTCGTATATGCTGTGCATTATTTTGGAGTAGTTAATTATTAATATACAGAAATAGTTATTTAATTTTTTATTTTTTAATCAATTAATTATTTATCTATGTTTATTGTTTATGTGTAAAACATATATATTACTTATCTGGCAAATTTTATCTTTATTATTGGGAGCCGAAATAAAAAACAACAATTAAAAGAATACTTCTGTTTATTGAAAAAAATTTAAAATACAAAAATTTTTAAAATTATTCAGGTTCCGAGTCATCGGACATATAACTGTGATCTCCAACTTCTGAATCTTCTTCGTCATCACTCTCCGTTTCAGTTTTTTCGACTTTAAACAGCTGCTACGCTGCGTCCTTTTCTACCGCATGGGATGGTTGGTCTGGGACCTCTCTCTCACACACATTCACTCGCAGTGATATTTTATTATTTAAAATTCGACAACCGTAATTCGGGACTGATTTTTCGCAGGCAACCCTATACCACCGCGTTCCTTATGAAATAATCTTTCATTTTATCTTAGTTTGATTCAATAATCAGACCGTTGCAAAATGCTAGTACCTATAGATTTACCTGTTTACACCTGGCAACCCGTGGTTGTGACCGGAAAAAAATAGGCAACCTAACGTTTGCATATTCTATGCGCTTCAAACTTTCGATTGGTATCAAATTTATTTAATAATCACACCGGTGCAATGTTTAAAAAAAAATTTTTTTTTAATTATTAATTAAAAATACTCTGGACTGAAATTTGTTAGGCAACCCATATAGGATATATTTATTGGCATATTTAATAACATAAAAAATACGTCTCATTAAATAAGCATCTCGGTGAAGGTCGTTGTATAGCGGGATCTTAGACTATATAGGCTACTATCAACATCACGGTATGACTCTTATGAAAGCCGAGAAAAAAGAAATGCTAAGTGGAAACGAAGTACCTAGGTACCTAATAGGGCGGGCGGGGAATTGATGCGGCGAGTCGGTAGCCGAGTCAATCGACGAACCCCCAATGATAGCCCAACCGATGGCTACTTTGTATTCCAAAAAATCAAAGACTTCCCATGCGGACGAAGACGCAGGCATCAGCTAGTATAGTACACCTACATATTCTATGACATTAGCGTCAAAGTAAAATGAACCCTAATTTCATTGAATTAAAGCTCAATCATGTATGCATTCTTATACATCAAATTAAAATCAGTTGTACTGAAATGTGACTTTATGTCTATACAAATTAGGTTCATTTTACTATAACACTAATGTCATCAAATTCTTATACGATAAAATTTAGATACCTACTACATTTTGACGACCTCCCTGGCGCAGTGGTGAGCGCTGTGGTCTTATAACTGGGAGATCTCGGGTTCGATTGCCAGCGGGTGCAATTTAGGAACTTATAATTTCTGAATTGTCTCTGGTCTGGTCTGGTGGGAGGCTTTGACCGTGGCTAGTTACCACCCTACCGTCAAAGACGTGCCGCCAAGCGATTTAGCGTTCCGGCACGATGGCGTGTAGAAACCGATAAGGGGTACGGGTTGAATTTATACTACTATACCCCTTCCAAGTTAGTCCGCTACCATCTTAGACTGCATCGTCACTTACCATCAGGTAAGATCGCAGTCAAGGGCTATCTTGTCATCGAATAAAAAAATTTCATGTATGCATTCTTATACGTCAAAGGCTCGGAGGAAAAAAAAATTTGTCAAGGTCAAAGGAGTTACGATACACTCCAACTTAAAATCAGTTGTACTGAAATGTGACTTTATGTCTATACAAATTAGGTTCATTTTACTATAACACTAATGTCATCAAATTCTTATACGATAAATTTAGAATTTAAAAAAATTATAAAGGTACCTACTACATTTTGACGACCTCCCAGGCGCAGTGGTGAGCGCTGTGGTCTTATAACTGGGAGGTCTCGGGTTCGATTGCCAGCGGGACCAATTTAAGAATTTATAATTTCTGAATTGTCTCTGATCTAGTCTGGTGGGAGGCTTTGACCGTGGCTAGTTACCACCCTACCGTCAAAGACGTGCCGCCAAGCGATTTAGCGTTCCGGCACGATGGCGTGTAGAAGCCGATTAGGGGTATGGGATAAATTTACACTCCTATACCCCTTCCAAGTTAGCCCGCTACCATCTTAGACTGCATCGTCACTTACCATCGGGTGAGATCGCAGTCAAGGACTACCTATCTTGTCATGGATTAAAAAAATTTCATGTACCTATGCATTCTTATACGTCATACGAGTTACGACTCGACGCATTCCAAATTAAAACCAGTTGTACTGAATATGCGACTTTATGAATATCAAATTAAGTTCATTTTACTTTGACATTAATGTCATCAGATTCTTACACGATCAATCAAATTAATTAAAATTTAGGTAGATACTAGTCACACTACCATCAAATAAAAGTATGAAATTGATGGTATAAAGTTAACACATTTGAGCAAATTATAAAACCTACTTATCTCTATTCCCTCACTCTCATAGCCCGATGGGACGGAAATCTGATACGACCAGAGAACTCCGGGCTTATAGTTAGGTACCTACTGCGAATTTCTTGACAGAAAAATCCAATAAGTATAAGTACTAGGCTGATAGGTAGATACCTACCTACTGCGAATTTCTTGACAAAAAATCCAATAGGTAGGTACATTTTGTGACCCGACCCGAAAATCGAACCTGGGACCTCGTCTACATTACAAGTGCTGCGCTATAGGTAGGTACTACATTATATAAGTATAATAGTATATATAAAAACCTAAGAAAAAAACAAATTCAAAATTACATAAAAATACAAACCTTCTTCCTCGATTTTTATAACTCCGTACGGATTCCACTATCGACATACAAATTCGCGCGTAAATAAACTGAGCTGCGGCGCGTGCGCCGAGAAGCGTCCTTCCACCTCGAAAGCCCGAAAGCGATTGACTTGCGGCCGCTTGCGTCGCCGAATATACCGCTCCCCATACTAATTTGTAAGAGACTTTTATGATTATATTTTTCATTAAATAATGAAAAGATGTAAGTCTAAAATAAAAATTGCTGAATATACTTTGATTCCTTTACTTTTGAAAAATAAATTATTTTTCTGGTTTATATTAGTAGAACATTTCACGCTCATGGAAATTCCAGAAGCAGTTTTTCTAGTAAAAGTGAGTTCTTAGTGATATTTGAAATTTTTTTTCTCAATAAGTATTATACTTGTATCATATATAAATTTGTTGAATAAACTTCAACTATCGAAATAGCTACACAAATTTTTTTTTGTTGAAAATATATCTGTTTAATGGGTTAAACTATGGGAAGCAGAGAGCGTGTTTGGCGTAAAGCCCCGTTAACGTGCAAAGTATATCTGATAGAAAACCGACAACACGGACGACATTGCATCTGACGCAACGTCATAAAACCCGACACAAAAACCATAAAAATCTTAAGACGCCAAAAATAAAATAAAATAAAAAATAACTTAAATGCTTGAACACTAAAAAATTATGAAGGTCATACGTAGTTAGTGAGTCCATTAAAACGATGAGCATAATACTAGTTCAGTGAGGAAATTGTCTAGATTATTAAGAGCTTTAATGTTACGGAACCCGAAAAGCTTGCTCAGCAAATTGCGGTTTTCAATATTGTGAAACTGTTATTATTATTGCGCATGCCATCTCTGTTAAGGGGAGATATACTTATATTGAGACAAATTATACAAATATAACTAAATTACGGTTGGTGGTTATCATAGTTATCTATCTCTCTGAATCATTCTCATTTAATGAGGGTCGTGATCCTAAGCATGGATCACCTTCTCAAGTAGGATGTTCTTCCTCTTAGCTCTATCATCGGCATTAAGTAGAACAGCGTGTAATAAGCTATGATATAGTATTTATTTTTTATTCGATGACAAGATAGTCCTTGACTGCGATCTCACCTGATGATAAGTGACGATGCAGTCTAAGATGGTAGCGGGCTAACTT
This sequence comes from Hipparchia sbordonii, assembly GCA_038048805.1. Classification (NCBI taxonomy): domain Eukaryota; kingdom Metazoa; phylum Arthropoda; class Insecta; order Lepidoptera; family Nymphalidae; genus Hipparchia; species Hipparchia sbordonii. Next base: position 1,406,455 of record CM076113.1, read on the forward strand.
GGAAGGGGTATTACAGTATAAATTCAACCCATATCCCTAATCGGTTTCTACACGCCATCGTGCCGGAACGTTAAATAGCTTGGCGGCACGTTTTTGACGGTAGGGTGTTAACTAGCTACGGCCAAAGCCTCCCACCAGACCAGACCAGAGACAATTGAGAAATTATAAATTCCTAAATTGCCCCCGCCGGGAATCGAACCCGAGACCACCCAGTTATAACACCACAGCGCTCACCACTGCGCCATGGAGATCGTCAGAGGGAGGGAGTATATCACATCACACTTCACATCACATCACACTTCACACTATCACATCACACTAATATTATAAAGGCGAAAGTTTGTATGTGTATGTGTGTGTGTGTATGTTTGTTACTCCTTCACGCCACAACGAATGAACCGATTTGGCTGTTTGGAATGAAGATAGCTCATACCCAGGATTAAAACATAGGCTACATTTTATCCCGGAAAATTAAAGAGTTCCTACGGGAATTAAAAAACCTTAATCCACGCGGACGAAGTCGCGGGCATCATCTAGTTTTGTATAAAAGTGCAGTGCTGATCTGGTCGGATCAATGCATAGGGACATAGCCTCTTGGCCTTCTCCCTTCCACCTTACCCGTGATTTTCTGGATTTTCAGGGCCACGCTAAGAAAGGATTTTTGAAAATTCAGCCCCTTTTTTTGCTTTTTTTTAAGAATATTAGCCAAGCTGAAGTTGACTAATATCCTCCTATCCCCTCCAAATAAGCGGGAAGCTTGTGCTAAGGTTTGGGTACGACAATAGTGCAACGGGTGGGGTTTGAACCTGCGACCTTTCAGTTTTCAGTCCGCAACCCCAACCGTTGGGCTATTGAAACTTAAAGCTCCTAATAGGGGTTGAAAAAATCGAAGTTAACGTGAGCGAAGCCGCGGCAAAAAGCTAGTTTAAAATATTCGGTCGATTTAATATCAAAAATGTCTTACCCTTAACAACTCCAAAGTTTCATGCGACGAGACTTGGCAGTACCCAGTGCTCGGGGTTAATTCGACAATTTGTCGAATATACGGCCTTTTAGCTGAGCGCTGTCCACGATTCTCTTCTGGCATGTCATTTGGAAACTAGATTGAACCTTGACAATAGTTTTTTGACTATATTAAAGTTTTTTTGTTTCCCGCGGGAACTCTTTAATTTTCCGGGGTAACACGTAGCCTACGTTTTAATACTAGGTACGAGCTATCTCCATTCCGAATTTCAGCCAAGTCAATTTATTCGTTTCAAGTAACAAACATCCATCTATCCTCACAAAATTTCGATCGAATTCTAGATCTCCCAAGAAAAGACGTCGATGTCTTATGATGTACTAGCTGATGCCCGCGGTTTCGTTCGTGTGGATTGAGATTTTGTGATTCCCGCGGGAACTCTCTTATTTTCCGGGATAAAAAGTAGCCTATGTGTTATTCCAGACTATTATCTATCTCTGTGCCAAATTTCAGCCAAATCGGTTTAGTCGTTGCGACGTGATTGAGTAACAAACGTCCAAACATCCAAACATCCACACTTTCACATCTTCTACTATATAAAAATAAGTCGGGTTTTCCTTCCTGACGCTATAACTCCAGAACGCACGAACCGATTTCCACGGTTTTGCATTCGTTGGAAAAGTCTCGGGCTCCGTGAGGTTTATAGCAAAGAAAATTCAGGAAAAATTTCAACAATTTAAGAACGCGGACGAAGTCGCGGGCGTCCGCTAGTTTATAATGTTAAGTAGGATAAGTAGGATAGAGCGTGCTCTGACTCAGCTCAGACTCAAGATAGAGGTTAAAACGAGACACAAATATGCTCTGACATAACTCTATCTTGAGTCGGAGCTGAGTGAGAGTGCGGTCCATAGATTTCTGCATTAATCACCGCAGTGAGGATAAAATTACCAAAAAAATATATATTTCCACTTTAATTAGGTAGAAGCGGAAAACTTCAGACAGCGTGTTGACCCAGTTTATTCATTTATTTATTTATTTAATCATAAATTTCAATCTTGTTTTTCTGAGAGCGAATTTTAAATTTACGTTTATGGCCGCGACTATCGGCTCTAATAAATCAACATCGTCCATTCAGAGCGATTCCGCTCGATTTCCCGCAGAAATTTATCGATATTACAATCTTTTCAGTTATCTGGTACAAAAAATATGAAGGTACGGAAAAATTTTTGGGCGGAAAAAAGTTTTTGCATAATTGTGTACAAAGTCAATTACGATAGCGGCTGTAGATTAACAACGAACGGGTTGCGAAACGAGTTTTATGTTTTGTTATCTGGGCTTTGTTTTTTAATAAGGGAGCATTATTTTTTGAATTCTCCTTTAGGAATTTAGTACATCTGCGCCAGGATACGAAAGAAACCTTATTTGGATTCAGAGACAATAGAATTAGTATAATATAGAGCACAGGCTTTCGCTTCTGCCATACAATGGATGAGACGTCATTCAGCGGTTTCTCTATAGTATTTATAGAGTACAATAGGTATAGATCGGCGGCGGTCATCGTGATACAGAGGCTCTAGGACTTGTGCATAGTGACACACACACATATACACGATATGTTGGGGACTGAATTCACAGAATGTGACTGTTCTTCATTTGAACTTGAATATTATTCTAGAGGATGAGTTACTCAATCACGCAGCAACGACTGAACCGATTCTGCTGAAATTTGGCACTGAAATAGATTATACATAGTCTGGAATAGGCTACTTTTTATCCCGGAAAATCAAAAAGTTCCCGCGGAATTTCACGAACTAAATCCACGAAGACGAAGTCGCCGGCATCCGCTAGTAATACGTATTATACTTACAAACGATTGCGATTATATTATATTATTTATTTATTTTAACGACTTTATTAATTAGAGAATCAATTTGGTACATGAATTGACATTCAAATTCAAATTCAAAATTTATTTATTTCATGTAGGCTAACTTGTAGCTCTTATGACACGTCATAAATCTACCACCGGTTCGGAATGCAGATTCTACTGAGAAGAGCCGGCAAGAAACTCAGCAGGTGCTCTTTTCAAAAAAAATTTTTTTTTTTACAAAGCTATGCTATGTATACAGTGCTTCCACAATAAAGCAAAAATGCATACGTAGGTACACCAATCCAACGCATGTCAAGACGGGCAGTCAAAGCAGACCCATTCCCGTTGGTGACACCCATTAATTGAGTAAGACAAAAGGCAGGTAACCTATACAGAAGAACTTGATAATCAAGAGATTATCAAATTCTTCTGTATAGGATATTTAGAGAACAGATAACAGTCGTAATTCGAGGATAGGTACTGTATGATAACTGGTAATGGAACCGTAATTTTTGAATGCATCCATTTTCAGATTAGAAGCCAGTCCTTTGAGAGATCCAATTTATATGCAATTTGGGACCCTCTCCGCTCATGGGGGGTAGATTATGGGCAAATCGAGTTAGACTCTCGTTATAACTGACGAATGAGACGGAATGCCGTTTCATATATGGGACCGCCCGCCGCTTTATTTGAAATATGATTTTAGTTACTGTACGGCACATTTAGGATTAATTTAGCTTTAATGTTAACTCCCTTTGAGGTATTACAAACAAATTAATCTGGCTTTGACAAAACAATTTATTCAAATAGATAGGTATTAAGCTTCGATCACAGCGCTGAGTTAAGTTTAACCGAGGACTGACTGAATTTGTATTGAAAATCGGTCAAAACGTTAAATTTATTCGTTGGTTAAGGATAGGGTTAAAGTTTACAAGTCAATGGCGAAATAGGCGAATTACATTAAGAAATTCTTTTGAATTTATCATTTCGCGGAAAATTCAAAATTATTTATTTCATGCAGGCCAATTTGTAGCTCTTATGACACGTCATGACTCTCTACCGCTGACTCTACCATAGTTAATATTATATTATAAACAGTTAAACAGCTGCAGTTTGCTGCTGCGATTTTCAGTCATTTTGAACAAAATCTATGACGAATGTTTTAATTATACTCGTACAATTTTCCGTGGTTTAAAAACTCGATCTTAAAAGGAGCGAAGCCACGGGCAAAAGCTAGTTGTAATATAAAAATCTGGAAAATAATATAAATGTAACTATAGGTAGGTAAGTAGGTATACAACTGATGTTATAGGTAGGTTTGTTTTTAAAATCCTACACTTTTAAACTTATTTAATGACTAGCTTTAACCCGCGGCTTCGCTCACGTTAGGTTCGATTTTTTAACCCCCTATTTAACCCTCTTGGGGTTGAAATTTTCCAAAATCCTTTCTTAGCGGATGTCTACGTCCTATAACAGCTAGCTGTATACCAAATTTCAGCTCGATCGGTCCAGTGGTTAGAGCTGTGCGTTGATAGATCAGTCAGTCAGTCAGTCAGTCAGTCAGTCAGTCAGTCAGTCACCTTTGCCTTTTATATATTTAGATAATTTGTGGAAATCTACTGGCAGTTTATTATAACTTGACAGCCATACCGTAAGGACTTTTCATATACGTAATGGTACAACATCCGCTTGAAGTATTTCGATACATCAAGCGGAATTCCCGAAAGAAAAAGCTAGTTGTAACATAAAAATCCGGAAAATGATGTAAATGGAGGTAGGTAAGTAGGTGTATAACTGATTTTATAGGTAGACTAGCTTTACCCCGCGGCTTCGCTCACGTTAGGTTCGATTATTCCAACCCCTATTTTATCCCTTTAGGGGTTGAATTTTCAAAAATCCTTTCTTAACGGACACCTACGTTATATTAGCTATCTACATGCAAAATTTCAGCCTGATCCATCCAGTGGTTTCAGCTGTGCGTTGATAGATCAGTCAGTCAGTCAGTCAGTCACCTTAGCCTTTTATATATTTAGATTTATTTTTAAAATCCTAACGGAATAATCCTTTTAAAGCCGAACTGAAATGCCGAATGATTTATTTACCATTCATAGTTCCAATTAATTAACGCGCGCCATGAAACCAGTAATGAATTCGCATCGAAGGGTCCGCACTACGCAAAACGCTGATTTGATTGCACTTGCGCGCACATTGCTCCCGAAGGGACGTATGTGGGTCACCTGAATACAGCAGCCCTGCGTAGGGTGGGACTACATAATGCGCACGCTTTAATAATGCAGCAGCTAGTACCAAAGTGGTCTAAGGGATGATTCACGCTACGCCATGACGGACCGAGCTTTACATCCTTACTTGTTAAAAATAATTAAAATTTGAAAGTTTGTTTGTTTGTCGGTTTGTTCTTCAATCACAGAGCAACAAGAGCTCTTTTCAAAAAAATTTTTCTTTAAAAAGAGTAACTGCTGAGTTTCTTGCTGGCTCTTCTCAGCAGAATCTGCATTCCGAACCTGTGGTAGATTTATGACGTGTCATAAGAGCTACAAGTTGGCCTACATGAAATAAATAAATTTTGATTTTGATTTTGAAAAAACAGAGTAACGGATTGAGGTGATTTTTTGCATGGGTATATTTGCGAATTAGAGAGTGACATAGGCCTTTATCCTAGAAATACAGAGGGTTCGGATTACGCAAAACGCTGATTTGATGGCACTTGCATACACATTAGACCCTAAGGGTCGTTTGTGGGTCACCTGAATACAGCAGCCCTGCGTAGGGTGAGACTACATAATGCGCACGCTTTAATAATGCAGCAGCTAGTACCAGAGTGGTCTAAGGGATGATTCACGCTACGCCATGACAGACCGAGCTTTACTCGTACATCCTTACTTGTTAAAAATAATTAAAATTTGAAAGTTTGTTTGTCGGTTTGTTCTTCAATCACAGAGCAACAGAGTAACGGATTGAGGTAATTTTTTGCATGAGTATAGTTGCGAATTAGGGAGTGAAATAGGCCTTTATCCCAGAAATTCTGTATTACTGTGCCTATGCAGCAGCTAGTACCAAAGTGGTCTAAAGGATGATTCACGCTACGCCATGACAGACCGAGCTTTACATCCTTATTAATATTATAAGTGAGAGAGTTTGTTTGTTTGTTGGTTTCTCCTTCAATCACATAGCAACGAAGCAACGGATTGCCGTGTTTTTTTGCATGGATAGAGCTGGAAACTTAGATAAACACATAGGCTTTTTATCCCGGAAAAACAGGGTCCGCACTACGCAAAGCGCTGATTATAGGTAGCAATTGCATACATATTAGGTCCTAAGGCACGTATGTGGGTCACCTGAATGCAGCAGCCCTGCGTAGGGTGAGACTACATAATGCGCACGCTTTAATACTCGTAATGCAGCAGCTAGTACTAAAGTGGTCTAAGGGATGATTCACGCTACGCCATGACGGACCGAGCTTTACATCCTTACTTGTTAAAAATACTTAAAATGTGAAAGTTTGTTTGTTTGTCGGTTTGTTCTTCAATCACTGAGCAACAGAGTAACGGATTGAGGTAATTTTTTGCATGAGTATAGTTGCAAATTAGAGAGTGACATAGGCCTTTATCCCAGAAATTCTGTATTTCTGTGCCTATGCAGCAGCTAAAGGATGTTTCACGCTACGCCATGACAGACCGAGCTTTACATCCTTATTAATATTATAAGTAAGAGAGTTTGTTTGTTTGTTGGTTTCTCCTTCAATCACATAGCAACGTAGCAACGGATTGCCGTGATTTTTTGCATGGATAGAGCTGGGAACTTAGATAAACACCTTTAATAATGCAGCAGCTAGTACCAAAACGGTCTAAGGGATGATTCATGCTACGCCGTTGACGGACTGAGCTTTACATCCTTTTCAATATTATAAAAGAGCAGATAAAAGCTAGTACATATTTGAACAAAGCCATTTAAGTCTTTAATATTTCATTACATTAACAATAATACTTAATATAATATAAAACTAAATACTAAATTAAAACTAAAACGTAAATATCAAAAATAAAAGCTAAATATAAAAAATATCATCTAAACCACTGGAACGAGGAAAAGTGCCCAGAACGCTGGCTGCGTTACCCCGCTGAATGGCCAAACTTATATGCTGGCCGAGGTAACTTCCAGCCTTCCGGTCACCAGTGGACTCTATGAGACGGGATGACAGATCCTTAAAAAAGGATCTAGCATCCTCGCCCCATGACCCCAGGGTTTCAACACCAAATGGCACAAATATGAAATTGTTTTCTATGTTTTCATATTTGCGCCGCTTAGCCCTTTCTGCTTTAGTAGCCGCCGCTCCCGCCGCCGTGGAGGTCACCTGTACGTGAGACGCTGCCAGTGTGTCAACACATGTGGCACTAGCGATCTTCCTTGCTTCCACGGAACAAGTGTCATACCATCAGGTCTCTTGCCATCGCTTCGTGCCAAACCAACAGGTTCTAATACTGCAGGCACTTTAACGGTGACAAGAGATCTACGAATGACATCGTTCAGGGAAGCATGACGTGAGAAGCGACCGGCACTTTTGGCACAGGAAAGCCCGTGATGTCCAAACTCGTCCACTGTCTCGCCACAGTGGCATAGATGCGGATAGTTGATCTTGGCACCAAGTCGAAGACCAACCGCAATGGAAAGAGTGAGGTGGTCTAGTAGAGTGCCTATATGATGGGAAGGGAGAGCTTGAAGCCAGTAACTTGATTCACTCGTAGACACAGCAAGAAGACGCGCGCGGTCCTTTGCAGAAGTTGATGATTTTATTAAATCTTGCAAAACATCCGCACATAGCGCATCATCCCACTGCCGTTGAGATAACAAAGATACTGGCTCCTTGCTAGGACATGCCAATTTGAAAGCATCTCTAGCTTCTGTCAAGTACGATAAGCTAATGGAACCCAATGAAGGGTTAATGATGTTTCCAAAGAGCTTAAACGTACTGTAGGCAGAAGATAGAAACGCTGGTAATGAAAAACTGCTAATTTTGCGAATACCTAAACCGCCAAAACGTACAGGGAGTGAAGCTTGTGTCCAAGCTCCGCTATCTAAAGGACAATTTAGGATTTTTGTGAGCGTGTTTAGAACTATGTCATCCAAATCATTTAATAAAGGTAAAAAATTCCAAAGAGGGGCACAACGTAGAAAGTAAGTAAATTTAGGAAGAAAAAGGCAATACTTTAAAATAAATAGGGCCATATGAGTATTAATCTGAAAAAGGCGATCCGAAACTTGGTTAAATTTTGTAGTTTGATCCTTAATAAAAATTGGAATAGAATCAAGGAGAACGGGTGCCCCTAAAAGACGAAGTGAATTTTCACTTAAAATTTTGATACCGGGAGCCAAATCGTTAAACTGATGCTTAATTAAATCCCTTTTTTGAATACCCTTGTTTGGAATGAAAATTTCACATTTTTCAAAATTTAATTCCAACCCAATAGATTTAAGTTTTTCAATCAACACTGTAAGATCCCCTAAAACCGAAGAAACTTCGCCTCCTAATGTACCATCATCCAGATACCAAATATTAAATTTAGAATTTAATGCCGAAATAATTGGATGAATGGCCAAACTGAAAATGGCAGGTCCTAGCGGATCTCCCTGTTGGCAGCCGACAGCAGAGCTTAGGGCATGGGATTTGTAATATAATTTTGAAGGTTCTGCATAACACTGCCAAAGGTAGGGAAAAATTTGGGGAAAATGAATTTAATTTGAATATTTTTAATCCAAGTTCTATTAAGTATTTTAATTTGGTTCCCATTTATCTGTCATCAACACTGTCAAAATAATCAGCACCATTTTCCGCAGAGAAAACTTAAAGAATCGCTCTTTTGGTTCTAGCGTACAACATTCGTTTCGTGAAGATTGCACTTTCGTGCATATTGCTCCCCGAAGGGCCGTATGTAGGTCACCTAAATACGCGAGCCCTTTGTAGGGTAAAAGATCTTGCTTACGACCAAAGATATTAGACTTGGTTTAATGACATAATTGTTATAAAATAATACGAGTACGCATCACGATAGTTATTTTAGTTGCGATTGTCGATATTTCGATCCACTTGCATGGACATGGAGTCTCGTCATGACCACAGTCCATGCAATTGGATGGAAATATTATTTCTGTTTGATTTCCAACAAATAATCTGAACATTGTCTCTAATTTTCAGTAGAAAAATTGGTTTTAAAATATCTATATTTTCACAGATTAATCACGTACGCCGCAAACGTGGAGGTAATTCCACTTTAAAAGAAATCTCCGATCATTTTTATATAGAAGTTTAATTATAATGGACTTGCGTCAATGCATATCAATTGCCTTAATTTTTTCAAAGTGCCAATAAATTCCTTTGTTGGAATTTTATTTAATTAATCACTTCATCCTACTAAATTATTCGTGTTCATCAACAAGTCAATTAAAATTACAATGAAAAATGCAAAATGAGCATTTTTTGATTTTTAAGAAGAAATATAGTACTCATTTTGTTGATAAAAAAAAATTATACCCATCTTGACTCCCCTCTCTCCTCCAAATAAATGTACAGCTATGTTAGATGAGTAGAGATTGAAAGGATGTCCTTTCAATTTTCATATTTTTCTTCTATAGTCTAAGGCATCTATAACCATTTGGCTATAGAAACCCAAGTCCAGCAGTGCGCAGTTATAGGCTAATAGAATGAAATTAATTAAAGTTCTTTTTTATTACGGAACACTGCACTGATTCTGCAATAATAACTTGTACTTGTCCGGTTTTCACTACGTTTCACTACGTTTCACTTCAATTATGTGTTCAGATACTCGTTATTCGCGTTCAATGGACACGGAACGATGTTGGAGCATTCTTATTATTTCAGAAATATCAATTAATATCTTTTAATTGGAATCATCTGCATTCTTTTTGAAAGTTGATAAAATATTTTTAATATGACCTAGATTGTTAATAAAAGAAGTTCTGTCATACTTTTTATTTATTTCTTCTATCTTTTTATTTATTTATATTCAGCAACGTGCCATGATGTCTTTTAAGTTAACAAAGTAAATTCAAAAAAGATTGATAGAGCTTCATTAATATCTACCGCGACTTCATCCGTGTGGATTTTGTTATTAAAATCTCACAGGAACTCTTTGATTTTCCATGATAAAAAGCAGCCAAAAAATAGCCTATGTCTCTCTCTGGGTCCTCAACTATAATTTTGCAAAAGTCACATCAATGCGTAGCTCTGTTTCAACGTAATACTTAGATCTATTACAGCGTAATACTTAGCTGTTTCAGCGTGATTGATGAACAAAACAAACACACTTTCGCATCTATTCTTCTAAAATATATAAAAAAGAAAAAGGTGACTGACTGACTGTTCTATCAATGCACAGTTCAAATCACTGGATAGATCGAGATGAAAATTGGCATACAGACAGCTATCATGATGTAGGCATCAGCTAAGAAAGAATTTTAAGAAAGAAAGAGCAGCGGTTAAAAGCTAGTTTAAAATATAAATAAGGATTTTAATTTATTATGGACGGTACCGGAGTTCTTTACCCTACATTATACACAGATATGAGTCATAAGCCACTGCAGGGGTCTTCGGAACTGCGCATTTACAAACTCCACGTGTAACGGTTCATTCCCCCTCTTTGGCCCGAGGTATCTTCTCTCTGTCAAGTCTCGTTCTTGCGCTACGTAATAACGTAATAACGTAATAGGTATTATTTTGATAACGAGTGAGCACCCACTGCTATGAATTTCTACGAATACTACATATTTATATGTTTGGATAATTAAATTGGTATACTTACTTTGGTTGATTTCACAGTATATTTACAGTATATTTATAATAACGTAATCTTTGTGAAAGAAAATATTTGTGAAAGAAATCTAGTTAATATATCACAATGATGTATTAACTAGACCCCGCCATAAACTACTAACACCATACTATGATATTGTATAGACACCATACTATCGTTTGCGAAAAGTGCAAAAGTCCTTTGTGGGGTCGAGTATACGCTTTTGTAACTTGATTTCGAAAGAATTAGCCGATTTACCACTACAAACATTTTAAACAGTACATCATTACTTGTGTCTAGAAATTAGTCTTTTTAATTATTAGGAGTCACCATTATTGTTTTTTCATATGATTGTACCTTTTATATTAATGTTATAGTCTTAAGTTCTTTGTAAGTGGGCAAATAGTTCTTTGCCCACTTACAAAGAACTTAAGATTCATTCTTATCTTTAACGAGCTTTTGCCCGCAGCTTCGCTCACGTTAAGTTCGATTTTCAAACCCCTATTTTACCCCTTTAGGGGTGGAATTTTCAAAAATCCTTTCTTAGCGGATGCCTACGTCTTAATAGCTACCTGTATGCCAAATTTCAGTCAGATCTGTCCAGTGGTTTGAGCTGTGTGTTGATAGATCAGTCAGTCATCTTTTCCTTTTATATATTTAGATTAATCTTTTATCTTTAATCAATCTTTCATTTATATCGATGCTTACACGGCGTTACACCCTGTATACAGGTACCTACGAGCAAACTCCACTATAAAGGAGCACTTAGTTGTTGGCATGAGGCATCGCTAACTAAAGAAGCATCCCACATATTGACTCAGGCTGCCGTGAGCTGTTTGTTATTACAGATTGGAACGCTCTGTGATATGTTGTGCAAATATTTGTTTATTTGACAAATTCTTATTTCGATGTTGTCGCTTCCAAGGGGCTTGCTTGCAGTAATAGTGATGTGATGTGGTGAACAAACAAAATTAGCGTCCTTTGATTCGTGGTTCCGTTCCACTTTAACATTACGTTTGTTTTAGCTGTTCTAAATTGGAATGAGTTTATTATTATTCTAGCGACTCTATTTGTTTGTTCAACGTCGCTATGTTGATACTTCTACCCTTCATAAAGATGATATAAGGGCATTTCAGACTGTGCTACAATCTTAATATAATAAAAGATTTAAGTATGATAAATAAATAAAAAAGGAAAAAATGACTGACTGATTAACTGACTGGCTGACTGACTGATCTATCAACGCACAACTCAATCACTGGACAGATCGGGCTGGGCATACAGATAGCTAGTAAAACAAGGCATCCGCTAAGAAAGGATTTTTAAAAATTCAATCCCTAAGAGAGTAAAAATAAATATTATAAAGAAGAAAGTTTGTATGTGTATGTGTGTGTGTGTGTGTGTGGGTGTGTGCATGTTTGTTGCTACTTCACGCCACAACGAATGAACCGATTCGGCTGAAATTTGGAATGGATATTATAAATGGGGAAGTGTATTTGTATGTTGGTTTGTGCTTTAATCACGAAGCAACGGGGGGATGCGACGGAGCGAAGTAATTTTTGCGTAGGAATAGTGGTATACATAGATTACCAAAAGGTTCCCGCAAGATTTAAAAAACCTAACTCTGCAGAAGCTTCCTTTCCAGTTCAAGAAGGAGTTCAAAAGACAGAATTTTTCTCGCGCGTCCATAAGTCTAGAATTTAGTCTTTATACAAAAAAGCAGTTGAAACTTCTCGTTTTATTTAGCCATTTAACCGGAAACTTTAAAAGCTATCTTTTATCACTTAGCAAAATGCTTAGCAACAACCAACTGAATAAGTATTTCATAGCTAGGCACGGAAACAATGCTTACCTAGTAATTCACACAAATTGAAAATACTGCAAAAGTGAAACGGGCACGCGAAAATGTGTTTGTTTTTTTTTTTGTTCGGATATTATCTTCAAAGTGTACGGATATCGGCATCCTGGAAACTTGGAAGGTCTTATCGTGGAAAGAATAAAGTCTATTGTGGAATGTTTATTTAGGAATGATAGTTGTAGGGTATCCATACATACCTAGAAAGAAAGCCGTCCACATAAAACGAATTCTACATAAAGCCTGGTTTTATTCTAATTTAGGTAACAAAGCGCGTTAACATAGCATTCAGTGGACCGATGATATCAAACGAATTGCAGAGAGTCATTGGATACAGACGGCTCAAGACCGAGTTCTGTGAAAGTTTATGCAAGAAATCTTTGTCCAGCAGTAGATATCGGTTAATAAAGAAGAAAAAGGAGGGCATAGCATGTACATAAAACATTACTTTCATAAAAACAGTTTTTTGTTTCATTCAAAAACAAGTTAATCTTTGACGCCAACTTACCTAGTGATAAGTGACGATATATTCTATAACGGAAAAATGCTAACTTGAAAGGAGTATAGCACTTTAACCAATTTTAACCAAACCCATAAACTCACAGTTAGTCTACACATGAACCCTGATCGGAAATCGAACCTGAGACCTCTCACCTACTTCCCCTCATAAAAAAAAATTTATTTATTTATATTATGTAGTATTTTAGAATGTAGTGACTGATGTACATTTTGGACCACCACTACCACTTTGTGATTCCACCTTACTCACATTGGAGTGAAGCTGGAAGTTTCTATCTTATCTAAGCTTCACCTTTGTCCACTTAACTGATAGGTATTATTTGTAATACTGTTTTATGTGTACGTAATAATAAAAAAATAAAATTAAAAAAAAATCTTTACAAAAAATCGACTTCTTCAGTGCAAAGTATAAAATAATTTTAGTATGTACACGTTTGTTTAAGTCGGGCGGGATTAAATAGAAACGATGAAACCGTTGTAGTTGAAGATGAAAACGATGAAGCTCTTCTCAGCAGATTCTGCATTTCGAACCGGTGGTAGATTTATGACGTGTCATTAGAGCTACAAGTTGGCCTACATGAAATAAATACATTTTGAGTTTGAATTTTGTATTTGAATTTTCCTTCAGTATGGTCACATTATTCAAGACATTTTCTAACAATGTTCTGCACTGTGGCAACTCGGGCTTAATTTTATTGTAACACCGAAAATTATTTATGTCGACTTCGCACGCAGGGGCTGCGACAAATTCGCCGCTCGTCGACGACACGCCATGCTCTAAACTACAAGCAGTGAGCAGCGGCTGCCGAGCCCGACTTGCAAAACGAACGAACGCTCTTTAAATTGATTGCATCTACTTTTTGTCAACTAAAAAACTATTACTAACTAGCTTCGCTCACGTTAAGTTCGATTTTTCTAACCCCTATTTTATCACCTCGGCATAGCTAGCATGGGCGGGAGATATTTTATCCCCGGGGAAGGGATAAAATGTTTATCCCTCGCTCAGTTTTTTCCACCTGTCGAGCATGAGCAAAAAATGGAAATAATATCCACTGTGGATATTCTTATAGGAATATACTTTTCCTTTCCCCTGTCGCCATGCTTTAGCATAGGGAGAAGATAATTTTATCCCTTGTCAGTGGATAAAATCGGGGGATAGAATTTTTATCTTCTCCCCATGCCAACCGTTCAGAGGTTGAATTTACAAAATCCCTATTCCTTTTTTTTTTAAAGAATATTAGCCAAGCTGCAGATGACTAATATTCTCCTATCCCCTCCAAATAAGCGGAAAGCTTGTGCTAGGAGTGGGTACGACTAGTGCAACGGGTGGAGTTCGAACCTGTGACCTTTCAGTTTTCAGTCCACACCTTTAACCGTTGGGCTATTGAGGCTTTAAACGGAACGGCCTTGCTTAACGGATGCCTGCCTACATGTAATAGCTATCTGTCATCTGTATGCCAAACAGCCCGATCCGTTCAGTGGTTTGAGTTGAGGTGTACCTTGATCAGTCAGTCAGTAACCTTTTCTTTTTATATGTGTATTTAGACTACCAATTTTAATTTTTTCGACTTTCAGGCGTCCTTTTGAATTTTCCTGGTTTATAAACGAAACCAATATGAAAGCGAATAAATAAACTCCTCCTTATCTTGAAGTCGCTTGAAAATACGTCATACTTTAATCTAAAAGTGATTCTAAATAATATTAGGTTCAGATATATCTGTAATTGAAGTGAGGCCCCAGTGTACGCGAAGGGGAGCGTGGAATGGCGTCGCGTTGAATGGCGGGCCCCACAAAAGGCCCCTCCAAGACGTCGCTGACGGCTTCCGTCCCGAGGAACATCCTTTATATAACTTTACACCACTATAACTACTCGCGGAACACCTTTTATATAAGTTTCCACCGCTATCACTCCAGCTTCCCCACTGAAATTCAGTGCTTAGAAATATTATGGTTTGCTTTTGCCTATATAGGTACCTATCTACATCTATGTGTTCTCACAAATTCAAATTCAAAATTATATATTTCATGCAGACCAACTTGTGGCTTTTAGGACAAGTTTTTACACAACTGCGCGATGCAAAGGAGGGTAATGTGTTTATCAGTTTATGTATGTATGTATGTCTGTGACGCTCTGGAAAGTACTGGAGACCAAACGCGTGGGCTGATTTTAATGATCCTTACGTCAATCGATTTTTGTTAATCTTGGGAGTGTCACTAAAGATATAACAGTAATCAAAATTCAACATGGCGACCACCAGACGCCATATTGGGAAAAAGAAAAAATTAAAGTCAGTGAACTATGTTAAATACCTCATTTAACATAGTTCACTGTCTTTAATTTTTTTAAACGTTGACGTTGAATAAGTATTTGAAAATCATTTTTTAATAAATAATACATCGGCTACTTCTTATCCCGGATAATAAGAGAGTTCCCACGGAAATTAAAAAACCTCAATCCACGCGAACGAAGTCGCGGGCATCAGCTAGTGTGAAATAAACAGTATTACTTCCCGCATGGTATATGCCTGCTCATTGTTCCCTCTACGCCATCCGAACACTGAAATTTCGGAGGCACCCGAAACCGCGGCGCGATATACAGCTCGTACATATATCTCCGGTTAGTTTCAGAGCGCCAATAAATCTGTCGGGACGTCCCGCTCCCAACGCTACTCGTTAACATATTTATATCTTCGTTATAAACGTAAATTAACCCAATTTCCGCTATGTACACGCGACATTTTGTATAACCACTTTTGTAATCAAAAAATTCACATAATTAGAAGGAAAGAAAGAAACGTTTATTTTATGAATTGTGCCACACATCACCCAATAGACCCACTTAGATTAGGTTGTCCCTATCCTATCCTCCTGATACTCCTAATTACTATCCTTTTTAGTTTTTATTAATATGGTGAGTTTAATAACCAATTTTCCGTAGTCGGGTTACAGATTTCAAAGTATTTTCTTATTACTTACTAATGTATTGAAAAACTTACTCGGACGCTTTGAAAATTGAAGACTTGGTGGTATTTTAAGTCCTAAACTGCACTCGTTTAATACTATGAATGGATGGAGACGAATGTCTTGGAGATATCCGTAGACCTTCTACGGCGTAGAGCCGTATAACGTAGAGTCTACGGCACATCGTAGTACCTGCTATATGAACCAAAGAAAATCTTTTTAACCCCCGACAAAAAAATATTACAAGTTTAACATGTGTACTCTTCTCTATGTATCTGTGTATCTGAGTGTGCGTGTATATGTGCGTCTGTCTGTTCCTTCGTAGCTCCTTAGGTTCCTACTTCAAAAGAAAACTGTCAAGGTAATTTTAGAATGTTTATTATTTGCAATATTTTAATCACATGTGGAGTCTAGCGGTCTCCACGGAGAGCTTACTGTTGCTGGCTGGTTATGAGCTGGCCACTATCTATCACTTTTATTTTCATATTCGAAGGCATTCAAACTTGGAATGCAATTTGAATGTTGTTTGGAATGTAAGTTTGAACAGGCGTCGTAAGGCATTATTCTATTTGCCACCGACCGAGCCGGAGGCCTAGAAAAGTAATATTCTCGACTTCCGTCCACGCCGGACGACACAACGCCTGTTCATCCAAGTTTAAGTTTATCTTGTTACATTATTTTATTGTTGGATAAATACAAATGTACAATAAGCAGTGTGATACGGTTTTCATTTAGATAGGGCTTCATTTCCCCTATATTGGTGACCCCGACCCGTACAATTTTATGGGTTGCCCGGACAAGATGTGTGCATAATTGATGGACAGCCGTAAGAAATATTATTTATTATTGGAAAATGTGAAACGTAACGTCATCGTATCGTAGAAGTGGAAATACGCAGCGAAACCTCATTCGAACGATTAGAAAATCATATTTAAAAACAATTTGACAAACGTCGACGTCGTCGCCCGTCATTCGTGAAAGTGAAGTTTTAAAGAAAATTTTGGGACACTAAAATTTAATTTTAATATTTTTCTTTTTCAGTGTATTAATTTTAGATTTATTTTAGTGATTTTAGGTATATAACTAATACGATTTTTGTGTAATTTTTATTTAATATGGAGGCGAAATTAAGAGATTTAGCAAAAGAAAATGAAGATCTTAAGAGTAAACTGAAGGAGTTGGCTGGTTCAGCTATTCCTTTACTAGAGGAGAACAAGTCACTAAGGGATAAAATTGCCAGTTTTCCGGCGCATCAATCGGAAGCCCCCATGGAAGACACGAGGGTATTTAAAGTGTCCGCGAAACTTCCTCCGTTTTGGTCCGATCGGCCAAGCATATGGTTTGCCCAGGTCGAGGCCCAATTCTCAATTTCAGGGGTAACAGCGGATCAGACTAAGTACGATTACGTTGTAGCTCAATTGGATTCACGTGTGATTGGCGAGGTGGAGGATATTATTACTCAGCCGCCGGTCACAAACCGTTGCTCCTTTTTGAAAGGTGAGCTTATTCGTCGTTTATCCACCTCTGAGGAACAGCGGGTCAGACAATTAGTGAGTGATAAGGTACTAGGAGATCGCAAACCGTCTCAATTTTTACGCCATTTGCGTTCTTTAGCGGGGCACGTACTCTCAGATCAAAACATTTTACGTCAGTTGTGGATGCGCCGGTTACCACAACATTTACAAGCAATTTTGGCCGCGCAAAGTGAATTAACATTAGATAAAATAGCTGAATTAGCTGACAAAATTTTAGAAGTTTCCCCAGGCATTGTAGCCACTTCGGCGCTTAATAATGCGGTTTGCTCATCCGAAGCGAGTTTCGCTTCGGTTATGAGTCGTTTAGATGAATTAACTAGGGAAGTATCCGAAATTAGAAATCAAAAAAATTTTTCGCGTCATAGAAATAGATCGAGAGGTAGGTTTAGGAATAGGCGTTTCGCATCACCATCCCCTAGGAGAAACAGTCCTAGCAATGGTGATGATTTATGCTGGTATCATAGGAATTTTGCGTCGCGTGCTGTGAAGTGCGTCAAGCCATGTTCATTTAAAGGACAGGGAAACGCGAGCGACAATCAGTAGAGGCGGTTCCTGATTGGTCGGCCCGTAGCCGCCGTCTATTTATTACCGATGTCAAGTCGAAAAAAAGATTTTTGATTGACACCGGCTCAGACGTTTCATGTTTTCCGGTTTCTTGGATGGAAAGTCGACCGAAAGTAGCCGATTATTCGATGCGCGCTGCAAACGGAAGCGATATCAAAACATTTGGAACTATTTTACTATCGTTAGATTTTAGATTAAGGCGTGATTTTAAGTGGCATTTCATAATTTGTGATGTGACAACTGCAATTATTGGCGCTGATTTTCTCGCGCATTTCTGCTTATTACCCGACTGTAGGTCAGGTCGAGTTCTTGATGGTTCGACTGGCCTGTCGTGTGTTGCATCGGTTGCCCATCACGAGCAGGTTAGCATTAAAACTGTAGCTTCAGAATACAATATTTTATCTGAATTTCCCGCGATCGTTCGCCCGCCGGGTCCGGTTCGTTTAATCAAACATAGTACCGTGCATTACATCCGAACAACGGATGGTCCGCCGGTTTGTTGCCGTCCGCGCCGCCTAGGTCCATCAAAGTTAGCTGTTGCTAAGAAAGAATTCGATAGCATGTTAGCTTGTGGCACCGCAAGGCCTTCAGATAGTGCGTGGTCATCGGCACTTCATTTAGCCCCGAAGGGGGAGTCTGATTGGCGTCCGTGCGGTGATTATCGTGCTTTAAACGCTCGCACGATTCCAGATAGATATCCAGTGCGTCATATCGGCGATTTTAACCAAAATTTGGTTGGTTCGACGATTTTTAGCACAATCGATTTGGTTAAAGCGTATCATCAAATTCCAGTAGCGAAGGAAGATATCTGTAAGACTGCTATCATTACTCCATTTGGTCTTTTTGAGTTTCCTTATATGACCTTTGGACTTAGGAACGCAGGGCAAACATTTCAAAGGTTTATCGATGAAGTTGTCCGCGGTTTAGATTTTTGTTTCGCTTATGTTGACGATATTTTGGTCTTTTCCAAAGATCAACAACAACATTTAGAACATTTACGTATCCTTTTTAAAAGATTAGAGGAATACGGGATTGTTATTAATGAGAAAAAATCTCATTTTAATCTTACAGAGGTTCGTTTCCTGGGATACACCATAAGCGCTGCTGGGATTAGTCCTCCTACGGACAGGATTAGGAACCTTCAAGAGTTTCCTTTGCCTAAAACAGTGCAAGGTGTACGTCGTTTTCTCGGTATGGTGAATTTTTATCGTAAATTTCTCCCTAGTATTGCGCGCTATCAAGCTCCGCTCATTGATGCTCTATCAGCGATTCAAGGTAAGGGTGCAAAGCCATTTACTTGGACTCCTGACTTAGAGCGTAGTTTTATTATTTGTAAAGAAAGTTTAGCTAACGCGACTCTGTTAGCACACCCAGTCGCTGGTGCTCGGCTAGGTTTATTTACAGATGCATCGAGCTCTCATGTTGGTGCATGTCTGCAGCAAGAGGTCAGACAGGGTTGGCAGCCTATTGCATTTTTTAGTAAGAAACTTAATTCTAAGCAATCAACGTGGCCTGCCTACTATCGTGAATTATTAGCTATTTACGAAAGTGTGCAACATTTTAAGCACATTCTTGAAGCACAAGCGGCAACAATATATACAGATCATAAGCCGTTGCTTTACGTGTTTACACAAAGACGGGAAAAACTTCCGCCCGTTCAATTAAATCAATTAATTTTTATTTCTCAGTATACCACGGACATTCAACACGTTAAGGGAGCTGAGAACGTTGTGGCTGATGCATTCTCGCGCGTCGAGAGCGTCGCTGCCCAAGATATCCTGGTTGAGCTTGCGAAGTCGCAAGCAGCTGATGAGGAATTAAAGGCGCTGAGTGACTCAACGTCGATGACGTTGGCTCGGGTCACAATTCCAGACACCAGGTTAAAAATTACATGCGATGTGTCAACAGGTAAACCACGTCCTTATGTAACTCCGCAGTTTAGGAAGAGTATTTTTGAAAGTTTTCACAATCTCTCTCATCCCGGGGTCCGTGCGACTAATAAATTAATTTCGGAACGTTTTGTTTGGCCATCTATGAAAAGAGACTGTCGTGCATGGACACAGGCTTGTCAGGGGTGTCAGTTGTCAAAAGTAACGCGGCACACTAGTGCACCTTTCTCTAAGTTTGCTCTCCCATCGGAGAGATTTGCATATATCCACATGGATATTATAGGCCCATTACCTTATTCTTCGGGAATGAGGTATTGCTTAACTATCGTGGATAGATTTACTCGTTGGCCAGAGGTATTGCCCATGCCAGATATTACAGCGGAAACTTGCGTGGCAACTTTCGTTTCTGGCTGGCTATCAAGATTCGGTTCAGCACGGGTTATTTTAACAGATCGAGGATCTCAATTTGGCTCGCATTTGTTTCAGAAGATAGCTGCGGTTGTAGGTGCTCAACACCAGACGACAACCGCGTATCATCCTCAAGCAAACGGGATGGTCGAAAGATTTCACCGGCAGCTCAAGGCAGCGATCATGTGCCATGCGAATCCAAGGTGGACTGAGGTTCTCCCGTTGGTACTTCTAGGGATCAGGAGTGCCTGGAAGGAAGACCTCGGCACTTCCTGCGCAGAGCTAGTCTACGGGGAGCCGCTACGTCTACCAGGTGAATTTTTCGACCCTAAAAATTATATTAAGGACCCAACATATTTAGTGGACAGACTCAGGTCTCATTTCGCAAATTTATCTCCATCCCCCGCTTCTGACCACAATAGTAGGAAGATATTTCATATCCCAAAGGATTTAGCTTCGTCGGAATATGTTTTCGTTCGTAGAGGTCCTTTTCAAAAAGCCTTAGAGCAACCCTACGTAGGCCCTTTCAAGGTTCTAAGTAGGGAAGGGAAACATTATAAAATAGAAATGAAAGGCAAAGAGGAAAATATTTCAATCGACAGGTTGAAACCAGCCTATGTTTTAGGTCCGGAGGAATTGGACGAGCTGGGCAAACCTGTTGTTAGGACGCGTTCAGGGCGTAGAGTTCATTTTAATCTGACTTAGTTAATTAATCATTGTTTGTTTTTTCCTTACTTTTCATGTCTTCCTGGGGGAGTGATGTGGAGTCTAGCGGTCTCCACGGAGAGCTTACTGTTGCTGGCTGGTTATGAGCTGGCCACTATCTATCACTTTTATTTTCATATTCGAAGGCATTCAAACTTGGAATGCAATTTGAATGTTGTTTGGAATGTAAGTTTGAACAGGCGTCGTAAGGCATTATTCTATTTGCCACCGACCGAGCCGGAGGCCTAGAAAAGTAATATTCTCGACTTCCGTCCACGCCGGACGACACAACGCCTGTTCATCCAAGTTTAAGTTTATCTTGTTACATTATTTTATTGTTGGATAAATACAAATGTACAATAAGCAGTGTGATACGGTTTTCATTTAGATAGGGCTTCATTTCCCCTATACACACACACATAAAAGTCTGGAAAGTAACTGAAACATTTTTTCATGGTTCTTTACACACTTTAAAAGCCTCCTTAGCTCATATAGCGTGAGTAAGGAGTCGCGAAAGCCTTATAAAAAGCTAAATGATTTCTGAAAACCGCGAGTGTTAGTGAAATTAATTCTGTATTATTCGAATGGAGTGAAGTTTTTTTTTTTTTTATTCTCATTTTTTAATAAGGGACTTTTGAAGGTGATGGGAGTGAAGTTGGTAGTAATATTTTTTTTACAATTGCTTGGCCTTTCTTAAGAATGGTTCTTTTGTCTATTATATATATGAGATTTTAAGAATTTTCTAGAATTGTTTAAAAAGAAATATGGTTAAAGTTAATTCTCTATTTTTCAAATGACGTGTTGACTGGTATGGTATTGGTATATGTTTTTGCCTGTAGAGATTGTGTTTGTTTATTCGTGAATTGTTTTGTTACCATTTTTCCGATAAACTGCTGGGCGCATTTGAATACGATTTAAATTAAATTGACTTTGATTGGTAGTTTAGTTATTTCTCGTATTATTACTTAACCTATCTTAAACCCGCTCTCAGATCAATGACTTTTAGACATATTATGTGTATTTAACCGAATAGCAATTTAATTTCAAATCCCTTTCATTATAGTTTTATAGCTCTTCCTCCGCCACCACACTCCATAAACTTATTACCATTACACAATTATGGCCTTTAAATCTTGTGTTATTGGGTATAATTTTGTGTGCAATGTAAATTTAACCGTGGAAACCTTATTCCGTAGTCGCTACGCGCTTCTGGCTGTCTCCAAGCGAGTTCATAAAATATTTTATGACAGCAATAAAACTAAATACTACCTTACATTATGTAGTATATAACAATATAGGTGAGGACGTGTCGTTTATGGGGAAGCTATGAGGAGAAATTTTGAGGTATACCTACTATAATTCTACTTCTAGGTAAAGGCCTCTTCTCTCTGACCTCTATGATACTAGTACGCCGGTATAATACAGTCAGTGTGACAACTCTTTCCTGGTCCAATAAAAAGCACTACATGAAGGTACAGAGAAATGAGAACCAAAGGCTTGACCCAATACAATTTATCTGCTGCAGCATTATGCTGAAATGTTACACTACATTTATGTGCTTTGCGGTTTAATTTAAATTTTATATTTAACTAGCTTTTGCTCGCGGCTTCGCTCACGTAAAATTCGATTTTTAAACACCTATTTTATCACCTTATAGGTTGAATTTTCAATCCTTTCTTAGCTGATGCCTACGTCATAATAGCTGTCTGGATGCCAAACAGCCCGAACCGTCCAGTGGTTAGGGCTGTGCGTTGATAGATCAGTCAGTCAGTCAATCAGTCACCTTTGCCTTTTATATATTTAGTCAAGCTAGTCGGCGACTTCCTTCATTTGGATTTAGTTTTTAAAAATCTCGTGGGAACTCTTTGACCTTTCTCTGGAATAAAAATCGAATCAAATCAATCATATCAGTTTATTGGAAATAAAACAACTGTCTGCTGAACTCAATCCATTCAGTCTGGAACATCCGCCACCTTGAGCCGATGTTCCAGACTTTCCACCAAAGCAGCGATTGAGGCAAAGGTTACTTAGGTACGAACGTTCGTTCGTTCCCGCGAACGAAGTCGTGAGAATCAACTAGTATGTACTAAAATGGCTTGTAGGATTTGTAGGACTGATTATTTCGACTTTTAGAGGATTGAGATTACAAATAATCGAGGTTTTGGGGCTTGAAGGAAACAAAACCTTTTTTCGAGGTTTAGAGTTTTTCGACTTATCAAGTTTTGACTTGCCGAGGATCTACTGTATATGTATTGTAGTAGCTACAAAACAGATTCAACACACGTTTGTACGGTTGGAGTCGATCGTTGGCATTCCGCGCCGGCGAGCGAGTCGGCAAGTGATTTATTGCACCTCGCAGTGATGCACCTACCACTGGGCTTTAACTTTACTTGAGTTCGCCAGTGGTTAGGACTGTGGTCTGATATTCTGGATGTCGCAGGTTTGATCCCGGACACGCACCTCCGATTTTTCTAAGTTATGTGCGTTTAGGCAATTACATTATATCACATTATTTTTTATTTTTTTTTTTATGTACATACAACGAATTACAAGACAAAAAATACATTAGAAGAACACATACATACATAGGTGAATTCTTCAACAGTGAGATTCACACCTGAGATTTCTCCGGAACATTCTCGAAGGTGTGTGAAGTTTGCCAATCCTGAGAGGAGACCTGCGCTGTCCTTTTTTTTTATTCAATGACAATTTAGTCCTTGACTGCGATCTCACCTGATGGTAAGTGACGATGCAGTCTAAGATGGTAGCGGGCTAACTTGGAAGGGGTATGGCAGTGTACATTCAACCCATACCCCTAATGTGTTTCTACACGTCATTTCGCCATATCGCTTGGCGGCACATCTTTGGCGGTAGGGTGGTAACTAGCGACGGCCAAAGCCTCCCACCAGACCACGCCTTCGTACCGGAACCTGATAAATCAACAAACCATAAACCAACAAACAAACACACTTTCGTATTTATAATCTTAAAGGATATTCACGTATAATTCACTTAGGCGCCTATAAAATATAAAATATATCTAACACAACGAAAAAATAGTCATCTAAGACTTTTCCAATTGCGATATTGAAATGATACCCATAATACATTTATTATGTTACGTAACGTATTATTGTCTTAGGTGAGTACAAGTTTGTTGAAATTACTCAGGTAAAATATATATTACTTACGACTTTGGATTGATTAAGTAAGTTTTTATTGCTTTATAACTTTTTTATATTTTTATCTCGTATTGCGACTGATTGTTAGAATGGATTACGATGGATAAAATAACGAAAACACCTTTATTACAATCGCTGACTATTTTTTTTTTTTTAATATGAACATTAGCCAAGCTGAAGTTGACTAATATTCTCCAAATAAACGGAAAGCTTGTGCTAGGAGTGGAAACGACAATAGTGCAACGGGTGGGATTCGAACCTGCGACCATTAAATTTTCAGTCAACCTGTAACCGTTGGGATATTGAGGTTTTTTTAACCTCTTTACTTAATGCATAAAACTCAGCCATGAGGGTTTCTTCTTCTTCTTCTTTGTTAACCGACAGACGTCCAGTGCAGGACAATCGTCGCTTGCGTGGACTTCCACAGAACTCCGTCTTGCGCCGCCTGAATCCAGCGGCTCCCTGCGACTCCTTTGATGTCTATTTTAAATAGATAAACGAACGAACGGACGGACAGAGGAAGCATAGGTTTTAAAAGAGCAACCGCCGAGTTTCTTGCTGGTTCTTCTCGGTTGGAACGGCATTCTGAACCAGTAGATTCATTTGACGATCCGAAAGCACTTTGTAAAAGTCTATTTGAATAAAAAATTATTCTATTCTATTCATAGTAATAGGCACCCTAAAAAACATGGAAAAATTGAAAAAATCACCCTGGAATCACCACTTCGAATTTCTTTTTATAGATGGCGGCAGCGAAGAAGCGGGTAAAAGCTAGTAGGTAAGTATATTATATTTTTAATTAACTCTGTAGGTCTCATGTTATTTCGAGTTATTTCGAAATCGGTGTTTAACTCGCATATTTACAGATTCGTATTTTGATTGATATTGAACCGGAAACACGGACATGTTTGCACTGAGCTGCGCCGGAAACAATGTATCTCGTACGCTTCCATTTAATGTTTGATGAAAAAAAATCTTTAATAGTGTATATGCAACTGAAACTATTTTTGTTTGGATAATATTATCGTTTTCAGTAGGTACTTTTTTTTAATTCGTTGATAAGATAGTCCTTGACTGGGATCTCACCTGATGGTAAGTGACGATGTAATCTAAGACGGTAGTGGGCTAACTTGGAACGGGTATGGCAGTACCACGCCATAGTCACGCCTTGGTCACGCCGGAACGCTAAATTACTTAGCGTCACGTTTGGTTGACGGTAGGGTGGTAACTAGCCACGGCCAAAGTCTCTCACCAGACCAGAAACAATTCAAAAATCATAATTTCCCAAATTGCCCCCGCCGGGAATCGAACCCTAGACCTCCCAGTTATAAGACCACAGCGCTCACCACTGCGTTAGGTGCAGAAATGGCGACTCTGATTTATTGCTGATGATGATGAAGAATAGAATATTTTTTTATTGAAATAAACTTTTACAAAGTGCTTTCGAATCGTCAAGTGAATCTACCTGGATTAGCGGATAAAGTCACGTGCATAAGCTAGTGTGACACGGGACTCCCTTCACCGTTAATAAAAGTTTTTGTCATCCGTATAGTTCTCTGTAACGTTATACTTTTCGCAGTAATCAACATAATCGCAACTCGCACGCAGCATTAGTTTTTATTTGCGGTTCATAATATTTTTTTATGTTTCCTTGCAGAATTGTGTTTTAGTTTCGCTACACACTTTTTGTCTCTTTCTAGTAGGCCGACATATAATGCGTTTCAAATGACAATAGAAATGAGAAGCCGCCATTTTCTGTTTCTATCTCACTCAATGTAAACCTCATGTGAGCAGGACAGAAATATAAAATGACTATTTGACAGTCCTATTCTCATATAAAACGCACTATACTTTGTCTTGTCCCAATAAAGCCTGTGATCGTTTTGTGAATTTGTAAAACGTGTTAGAAAATGGTAAAGTAAATAAATAATAGGATAGGAAATAAATGTTTTTTTATTAAAATAAACTTTTAATAAAATATTAAATTTAAAAATTCAAAACCCGACTGCGTAAATAAAAAACAAATAACCCGACTGCGTAAACAAAAAACTTAAAATTGTCGTAAATCGTAAAGGATCATTCGAACTGAAAAATGATAAGAGAAACCTAACAATGATTTTCAAATACCTATTCAATGATACCCCAGTTCATCGACTTTAATTTTTTCTTCTTCAGGTTATGGCATCTGATGGTCGCCATATTGAATTTTAATTACTGTCATGTCTTTATTGACACTCCCAAAATTAACACAAATCGATTGACGTAAGAATCATCATACAATCATCATCATTCATACATAAAAATAAACGATTTTTTCCATAGTGTGCAAGAACTCAAGCTCAGTTATTTCCCCTCTATTTAAGAAGTCCCAATTGTTCGGGAATGTGATGACACTAACGAATGTAGCGCGCAAACGATAGTAATGATCCCGCTTACTGTGGTCACGCTTCGGTGACTTTCCGTGCTGTTATGTTACCCTGGTAGATATAGGTACATTTTATACATCTTACTTATATTGTAACTGCGAAAGTGTGTTTGTTTCTTGATTTGTCCTTCAATCACGCTGCAACAGAGCTACGGATCGACGTTGTTGGAGACTTCAGGGACATCTAGGGGATTTCGGGGTCTTTTTAGCTGACCCAATAGGGTACTTCGGGGACATTTGGGGTAGGTACTTCGGAGACTCGAGAACACTTGCGGTACGTGGCGAACTTTCAGTGGCCCAGTTTTACCTTGCTGTGATTTTGTGATGGCTTTTCTTTGCACACAGATCGAACCAGTAAGATGTAGCAACTAGCAACCCATTACGTAAAGTAAGTTTTGAAAAGTAGAAATAAACGAAAATTGAGGAATTTTATAAAAAAAAAAAAAAAACGAAAGAACTAACGAGTGTACTCTCAGCAACTCCTTTCGCATCGTCTACCTATAGGTATCATTTTTGTGGTTGCATCTGTAAAAACAAGTACGAGTAAAAGGCTTAAAATGCGTCTAGTATTGAATTTCGATTAAAACCTCATCACCTCCATTCGATTTAAGCGCTTTCCTCGCTGAGAGAATATTTTCACTCAGTTTACTTTGACGGCTACGGGTTTAACTGCTAAGCTCTTCAACTACTGGAAGAGTCATCAATTTACTTTTTATTTTAACTCCTTATCATGTCCTTATCATTGTTCGGATCATCCTTCGGATGTTCTTAATCGTAAGAACAACTTGCACTAAATAATGGTCTATAGATGACCATTTGTGTTAGTAATATGAACTAACGCATTGGTGTTAGTATAAACTAACGCATTGGTGTTAGTATGAACTAACGCAAATGTGTTTGTTCATACTAACACCAATGCGTTAGTGGTTAACGCAAATGGTTTGACAGTGGTGAGTGAGATTATTCTCCTTCATCAAACTTTGTCTTCTATGCTGAGTTAAAAAAGTTAATTTAATTTATGAGCGACAAGTGGAGGAATAATTTCTCTGCTCTTTCCCTGCTTAATAGAAAGGTAATTTTCCAAGATTTTTATATCACACATCTATAGAACCACATCATGATCAAAAAATCCACTAATACGTCTCCTAATCTTGGCTTGTACACAGTACATACACAAACAAGTTTTGTCTATCAGCTGTTCGTCAGTTCGCATTCGCGCTGTCATGTTGCCTGTGTACACTTCGCTGACGCAAGCATCTGCGTAAGTGTTAGCACATAAATGTCATTGAATGCATAATCGCTCACGCTAACGCATGCATTACTTCGACTGCGTATGTGACGCAAACATCTACGCAAAAAAGCTCATCTGTATCGGTTCCAAAAGTTGAGGAACATCGCGCGGGAGGCGGTGCGACCGAAAGGAGACCGACGACGACTAATGTCGCATCATCTTAGCGGCCACAACCACTCTGTCAAGAGTGACACATTGAGAAGAAGAGTCGGTTCCAGGCAAGCGACATCGGTGCCAGTGTAAGCTGTAGTAAGCAAGCTCGCAAGTTGGAACCGCGTTTGGCTTAAGGGCCGCATTGTTAATGCTTTATTGGCTCCCACTCGCTCCGGCGAGGCGTGTCGATGTTGTTTCATGTTCGCGGTTCAAACAACGTACCAACTGAGTAGTTGGTGAATAATGCTAATAAAATTGGACGTGTCTATGGTGTTAAACTCTACCTTTTACGCGACTGCTCAAAAAAAGAGTGTAAAGTTTTCAGGGTACTTTCCTAACAGTGAATTAATTTTAGCTATAAGTTCTTGCAATTCACGAGGGTGCGTGGTTCATGGTTTTGTATATGTCGTATCTGTATAAGTGTGAGCGAGAGCTTGCTCGCGCCTGACCGCTCTCACCTAGGCTCCTGATACGCAACCACACTTACGCTACGCATGTACATGACGTAACCACGAGTAAAGTTTACGCGCCCTCGTGAATTGCAAGAACTTAGTTATATATATTTTAGTGTTGAATAATATAAAATTTAAGTATTTTAGTGTTGAATAGTTGAAAAGCTTAGCTATCAAAATTATGAATAGCATATTACCTAGCTCAGAAGTTTCGCTGAAATTTTCTATGAAAGTAAGTAAACAGTGCCTTATTGCATGTATGGACCGGGCCATACATGCAATAAGGCACTGTTTACTCTCGCGAAAATTAGTTTAGCAAACACAAGTTTTTTCTACATTTGCGGTAATTTATTACTATTTTCATTACAATACTTGCAATTAGCAAATTAATCGAGCAGTAACCTACCCCTCTATAATAACGACCAGATGTACGGACCAAAGTCTTTACGACTACCCACAGTAATTCACCCAATTTTCACAATCATCACTCTTAAGTTCGGGGCATTAGGACGAAAATACTTACACTAAAATATTTCTGACTGCATTATTAAGTTTGTTATAACAGTATAGGACATAGATATTGATGCATTTAGTTTGGTCGAAAATGAACCTTAGTGGGTGGTAATAAGGTGGGTGTGAAGTGTAAATGGATATGTAAGAATGGTTTATGGGCCTGTTACAGGAGTACAGTGGACACAATGTTTAGGGGCAGTTTGAGTGGTCGTTACACGCGTCTGTAGGTTTTATTGTCAAAAGTCAATTATGGTTTTGTTTAGTTATATTGTGTGTGTCTACCTTTACACTTACAGAGCCTATATTACCACACTTAAAGCACTTAAAGCCTCAATAGCCCAACGGTTAAAGGTGCGGACTGTAAACTGAAAGGTCGCAGGGTCGAGCCTCACCCGTTGCACTATTGTCGTACCCACTTCTAACTCACTTCTTCACTCGATACGATTACTTCACTCGAAATTACTACCATCTTAGACTGTATCGTCACTTACCATCAGAACAATTACAGTCAAGGTCTATCTTGTCATCGAGTACCTAAACCTCATCAGTGCTATCCAGTATTGATTTTCGGCAAGCGCAAGCCTATTTCGAATTAAAAAAAAAAGTAAAAAAAAAATACAGAGTTCCCGCCTTTAGTTTTTCAACTTAATTGTGTTAATTTAATCTTCTCTGAGGCGTTTTGAAACACCATTATGTGGCAGACGTCCATTCGCAGCCAAAAATAAACAGGCTAAAGTCATAAAGGAGCGCCATAAAGGTGGGATAAATAGAGAACGCTAACGAGCTTGGCAGTGAGTGCATCGGATCTTCTACTCAAAGGCTTCCGATGGCAGAGAAATTGCTTCTACTATCGAGTTTTAAGCGAGTATCATTTTTACTTTTCCCTACTTACATCCTACTAATTTTCTTTTATCCGATATAGGCTTGCGCTTGACGACAATCAATACTGAATAGCACTGACGAGGTCTAGGTTGGAACGCGCTTGCCTAGAAAATGATTGTACCTCAATCACGCCGCAACGGCTGAACCGACTGTGCTAAAATAGATAGATTATAGTCTGGAATGACACATAGGCTACTTTTTATCCCAGAATATTCGTTGACAAGATTGCCCTTGCCTGCGATCTCATCTAATGGTAAGTGACGATGCAGTCTAAGATGGTAGAGGGCTAACTTGGAAGGGGTATGGCAGTGTATATTCAGCCCATATCCCTAATCGGTTTGTACACGCCATCGTGTCGGAACGCTAAATCGCATGGCGGCACGTCTTTTACGGTAGAGTGGTAACTAGCTGCGGCCAAAGCCTCCCAGAACAGACCAGAGACAATTTAGAAACTATTATAAATTCCCAAATTGCCCCCGCCGGGAATCGAACCCGAGACCTACCCTCCCAGTTATAAGACCACAGCGCTCACCACTGCGCCAGGGAGATCGTCAGATCTGAAGAAGAATATTGCAATATCTTGTAATAATAATATTTAAGTAAGTGTTACTGTTGGTAGGGGCTGCTGGCTTAAAGACTCCTTTTGGAGCTAGCTCGCCGGTCTCAAGTTCGGTCGAAGCTCAGCGATAATCTCTCCTACCGCAGGGCTGGCGAAACTCATTTTTTTTAATAATATATCGCTCATTTGCTACAAGGGTGACAATTATGTCAAAATTCACCAATTTTAGTGTCGAAAAACACTTTTTGCTTTAAAAACAACATTAAGCTAAGCACAAAAAAATAAGAGCGAGAGAGATTGTGACTTAATGCTCTGTCGCTTTGTTGGCCGTTGTGTTGTTTCGAGACCGCAGCATCCACAAAACATTTCTCTCTAACAAGAGACTTCTCTAATCGTCAATTTTGAATTATGTCACTCTTCTCGCAAATGAGCTATAGACTAGCGCTTGGCTGCGATCACACCTGATAGCAAGTGAAGATGCAACCTAAGATGGAACGCGCTTGCCTAGAAGATGCCTATTCACTCTTGATTCGATGTTACCCAAATTGTAGTTAGAGGGAAAAACGGAAGACGGAAGGATTTCTTCCTGTCAGCTACTTTTTTTATTCAATGACAAGATAGTCCTTGACTGCGATCTCACTTGATGATAAGTGACGATGCAGTTAATATTTAATTCGATGCCTTAACATGGGTAGCCTAAGTATGTCATGCTCACTTAAACATTTCTGTGGTGGTGTCGTGTGGTGCGGGTTGTTACGTTCCCTCAAATATGGTTGAGCGAGGCAATGGCTGGATCATGCGTCATGCTCGTGAACGGGTGCCGCCAACGGGAATGGGTCTGCTTTGTGTCTACCCATGTTAACATGTCTTTGGTTGCGGTAGGCGTACATTTTTGAAGCTTCTGTGTGGAAACATTGTGTGCATAGCCTAGTTCTTTTTAACAATTGTAAAAAAAAAAAATTTTATTGAAAAGAGCAACTGCTGAGTTTCTTGCCGGCTCTTCTCAGCAGAATCTGCATTCCGAACCGGTGGTAGATTTTTGACGTTTCATAAGAGCTACAAGTTGGCCTACATGAAATAAATAAATTTTGATTTTGATTTTTGATTTTGATTTTGATTTTGCAGTCTAAGATGGTAGCGGATAAACTTGGAAGGCGTATGGCAGTGTATTGATACCCCTAATTGGTTTCTACACGCCATCGTGCCGCAGCGCTAAGTCGCTTGGCGGCACGCACGTCTTTGACGGTAGGGTGGTAGCTAGCCACGGCCAAAGCCTCCCACCAGACCAGACCCTGAGACTATTTGAAAATTATAAATTCCCAAGTTTCACTCGCCGAGAATCGAACCCGAGACCTCCCAGTTATCACAGACCACAGAGTTACCACTGCGCCAAGGAGGTCGTCAAAACTTGTACTTGACTAAAATTACAAAGATGAATAATAAAATTCAAAAAAATTTAAATTATTTATTTTGTGTAGGCCTGTAGCTCTTATGACACGTCGAGACCCTACCACCGGTTCGGAAAGCTGATTCTACTGAGATTATGATGCAGATTAAGGTTTGTTTATTGGGAAATAATTTTTTATTATTACTAAGTAGCAACCCTAGGGTTAGCACATTAAAAAGGCGTGTTGACTCAACAAGTCTGGTGGAGTGCGCCGATCGTCGGCTGCACGCCCTGACACTACGATATTCCTTCCTATAATGATCCCATATTAAAATCCCTGCCTCTACCCATACAGCCTTCATATAACCATACAAGAAGTTTGATCCTTTTTTTTATTCGATGACAAGATTCACTTGACTGCAATCTCAACTGATAGTAAGTGACTATGCATTCTAAGATGGAAGGGGTATGGCAGTGTACATTCAACCCATATCCTTAATCTGTTTCTACACGCCATCGTGCCGGAACGCTAAATTACTTAGCGTCACGTTTGGTTGACGGTAGGGTGGTAACTAGCCACGGCCAAAGCCTCCCACCAGACCAGACCAGAGACAATTCAGAAATTATAAATTCCCAAATTGCCCCCCCACTGGGAATCGAACCCGAGACCTCTCGGCTATAAGACCACAGTGCTCACTTGCGCTTAAGAGGTTGTCAACTATTACCCAGTGAGGTAAGTATTATATTCGTACCATGCACGGTTCAGAGTTGGGCTGCTAGTTAGCGACCACAGTTCATATCCATAAGTCATCACTGGCAACAAATTGTACATATTTAAACATTATTCTAAGTCAAAGTCAACATTCAGAAGCCTAAACAGAGAACATTACTTTGAAATATGGCGAGAGGAGCATTCCGCTCAAACTCCCGGTCTCAAATTTATAACCTCGTAAATCAGGCTTATTCATAGGTGTTTTGTACATCTGAAACTCATATTGGAAGCCGCGTCTGGCAATTGTGAACTAACACGATAAAACCTATATGTACACTACCTAATTCAGATCAATCATGTCTATTTTGGAACGAAGTTCCTTATCGCGCGTTGTGAAAGGGGGCTAGACGGAAAAAATTCTTACGAAAAGTTGTCACGACACTTTTTGCTATAGTAAGCTATAGTAAGCTGTGCGGCGTCGCATGTTTCTGTGTCTGTCTCTCTCTATCTCTCTTATAGAAAGCAAGCCAGATATTTTCATTTCTATTTCGCATTGAACTTCGTTCCATCTGGGTGTCCCTTGACACCTCTCAAGTTTTTTTTTTTTTACAGGTGGAGTTAGTATTTAAAAAAGCCGCAAGCTGTCGACATAGAAAACACGAGTCTTCTTGTAATGTACAAGATTCTCGTCGATACATAAAAAAACGCTAAAATCATAATCTTCATGCTACCCAAAAACATGACGTCATTAATAAAATATCTCATCCACGAAACCTATCAGCTGTGTTCTAACAACAAAAAAAAAATGGGACTTTTTTATAACACCCACTAAAACTTTTTTATGGCTGGCAACACCCGTAAATGGTATAAATAAAATATAACGCGGCAGCACCGTCGCGCGGGCGGAGTGCGCAATAATTTCCACGTTTTTGGCGATCCGAGAGGTTGCCTCTTTTCGATTATAATTTATAGCTTTGGACGAGGCCCCGTCTGCTATCGCGAGTGAGCATCAATCACACTACAGACAGTTTCGAGCCATGACCGTCGACTTATTGTTAGCTATATTTTTACTTAATAGATTTATAAATACATATCAAAAATTAAAAAAGAGGCCGGCAGAATTTGAACCCACATCTCTATAGGAATCACGCCCAAGTGTGTAAACCGTTACACTACAGCCAAATTGAACCACACGTCCAACCATTTGAACCAAACTTGGCATACAGATAGCTATTATGACATAGGCATCCGCTAAGAAAGGATTTTTGAAAAGTCAACTTCTAAGGGGGTACAATAGGAGTTTAAAATCGAACCTAACGTGAGCGTAGCCTAGCAAAAGCTAGTTGTTAATAAAAAAAATAAAATGTGTAGCACAAAAAAAAATGTGTGTTTGTTTAAAAGTGGGTACTACAATAGAGCAACGGGTGGGGAACGAGCTTTCAGTTTTCAGTCCTCATCTATTGAGACTTTATTATACGCACTAGATGATGCCCGCGACTTCGTCTGCGTGGATAAAGGTTTTTTGATTCCCGCGGGAACTCTTTAATTTTCCGGGATAAAAAGTAGCCTATGTTTTAATCCTGGGAATGAGCTATCTCCATTCCAAATTTCAGCCAAATCAGTTCATGTGTTGTGGCGTAAAGGAGTAACAAACATATACACACACACACACATACAAACTTTCGCCTTTATAATATTATTAGGGTGATAGTGTGATGTGATGTGATATTACGTGCATATCGCATGTCGCACAAAATGTTCAACGAATTTTGCGACGGTCGCTAGTGCGGTCTCACAGTAGGGCTGAGAGTATAAAAAGTCATAAATGCTGTCGTAAAATTGTTTGCCCGAACCCAAGCCGCCGTAATCAGATCACGTCCTGTACTGATAAAACAGTACACTCGTAACTGCTACTGATAAAGAACCCATTGGAAAAATAGGATTTATTTAATTGGCGGCAGTAAAACTGGGCGTTAAATGGGGTCATTCCTTGCTACAAACAATGCCCAGGGGACCTGTTTGGGGACGCACTTGTCACACCACTGTCTATCAAACATAGTCTTCTTAAATATATAAAGGGAAAAGGTGACTGACTAACTCATCTATCAACGCACAGTTCGAACCGCTCGACGGATCGGGCTGAAAGGCATACAGATAGCTACTACGACGTAGGCATCTGCTACGAAAGGATTTTCGAAAATTCAACTCCTACGAGCGTAATGTAGCGGTTTGAAAAATCGAACCTAACGTGAGCGAAGCCTCTGGCAAAAGCTAGTTTAAAATACAGATACTAGAGAGATACGGATACTGTGTATCTATCACTCATTCATATTGAACACTTTACGTTTCAAAGCTGACTTAATTCTTTCTTTAACTATTTGTATCTTCTCTTCTTTTTCTTATTTTCCTTCTCCTTTCTTCTTCTTTGATCTTTCTTCCTCCATTGTTGGACAATTGGCCTTTCCGTGTACACGCCGTTCTTTTCGATGTTGTGAGTCTCACCCAAGTTTGGCCCACCAGCTTTATGATGGTGTCGAACCAATGGGATGGTTATCTACCCTCTATACCGATATACCTACATATAGATTGATTAGACTTTATACGCAATAATTGGAAAGTAATAAATTACATAAAGTACCATAATATAAATGGCGCAAAGGCAGCCCTTTTGCTTGAAACGATCTAATCCAAACAATTTTTTTAAAAGAGAATTAAGATAGGCTTCAAAGTATTTAATAACATTTTGTCCAAAATATTCACACTTTTTTTCTATCGTAATAAAACTGTTTTTAAGACGACTGGTTTCCGATTTTCCTGAGATATTTTGGTTGGTTATACTTTGTAAGTGTCCATAATAATATATTCTAGTAGAAACATTTCTGGAACGCTTCAGTGTTTTTGAAAAATCGACTTTTCTCCACCGTTTACGAGGGTTGAAGGGCCGAAACTACTCAGGGCTTTTAGCGTAAAGGGCACCGACGATCATTATGACAGAATACAGTCCACTTTAGACGTTTTCTCTACGTACGGTTTTTGTAACTTGTTGGTATCGATAACTTGACCTAACGCGATAACTTGACCTAACATAATTATTAATTGTCTAAACGCCAACGATTCGGAAATAAGATTCTATGAGTCCAAACAGCATCTTTAGCGAAGACCCCTTTGAAAAATATTGGAATTTTGCCAACGATTTTTCCCGCGTGGGGAAAGGTTTTTAAAAATACCACAGGAACCCCCTGTTTACCCGAAATAAAAAGTGGCCTATGTCACTCTCCAAGTCTGAACTAATTCCATGCAAAAAATCACATCGAACATTTCTTTGTAGAGATTTTCATACAAAAATACAGGAATTAAAAACCGAGAAATGTTTATATTTCCCAAAGATTTCCCTTGAATCCCACAATAAATATTATATTTTGATAGGAATTTCATTTTTTTGCAGCGCCATCTAGTATAAAGTTGGGGAATTGCAACAAAAAAAGGGTTTTGCCTCGCTTCCACCTGAAATATGTAAATGCCCGAACCAAACTCAGTTTTCGCTGACTAGTTCCATTAATATATTTGGGCGATATTTATATATCCAGCGCCCTTATCGAAGCTTTTTATATGTTTTTATACGACTGCCTGAAAAAAGGAGTATATTGTTTTCAGGATTCACTTATGTATGTATGTTACTTTCTATATTCCACCATAACTTCTATACGCCTGAACCGATTTTGATGAGTGAGGTAAAGTCTCAATAGCAGCAGCCTCGTAGCCCTATTGTAGTACCCACTTTTAACACAAATAGACAATTTTTTTTGTGCTATACATTTTTATTTCTTTATTAACAATTAGCTTTTGCCAGCGGTTACACTCGCGTTAAGTTCGATTTTTCAACTCCTATTTACCCCCTTAGAAGTTGAATTTTCTTGACTTCTTCCAAGGTAATGAAAAGTAATTAGCAAATGTGTAATACTTATTTGAATGAATGTGACCACATTATGTTCAGTTATATATTGTTTTAAATGTATATACTCATTTTAAATGCTATGTTGCAGAGTGGCATCGAGGACAACGTGTATAACTTTGAAAATGCTGATTAAATAAAATAAATAAATAAAAGTCTGTGATCTGCGGGGACTCTGTGTCAAAAATACAGTACACATGTCAAGGGTGGTTTAATAATATAATTTACAATTTTAATTTAGTTTACAATTAATTAAATCGTTCACCAGGAGCACTGCTGCGGAATATCCTCGTCATCGTCGCACACGATCAGCTGCGCCCGGAAGAAGTTGGCGGCGATGCAATCTCCCAGCCCATACTCCTTCGCGAACACTTGCACGGAGAACTTGGTGAGGTTTAAGTTTAAGCTGCGATACGAACGAGAAATTAAACGACTGTTCCGTACATTGACATAATAACACTTGGACGTCGGGTGTAATGCAAGTCACGAAAAAAGTGTCCCGAGAAAACCTATACAATATGTAACAAAAACCCTGTCGTTCCTGGGAGCTACGAAATGTGCTCATGAAACTGAACAACTTTCCTCAAAAACATAGGTCAAAATATGAAAAAAATGTGGACCTCTCATACAAAATTGACGATCCGATGATTGATTTACTATGGGAGGTCCACATTTTTTTTTTTTCATGGCAATGACATCTTGAAAATCAAAAGGCGTAATTTTTAATTTCTTATTTTTTCACGCACGTACGCAAGCACGCATGCACGCACGCAAGCACGCATGCACGCACGCACGCACGCACGCACGCACGCACGCACGCACGCACGCACGCACGCACGTGCGCTCACGCACATTTCGTAGCTCACAGGAACGACAGGGTTTTTGTTACATATTGTATATACGAGTGTACATGTGTATTTTACACGCTGTACACGCTGCAACGATTAAACCAATTTGGCTAAAAGGCACAGAGATAAATAAGAAAGTTTCCGCGGGAATTAAAAAAACTTCAATCCAAGCGAACGAAGTCGGGAGCACCAGCTAGTAAAACAAATAAGTAAAAAAAATAACCGAGGACGGCGAAACCGGTTCTAAGAGGTTAGAAGCTTACCTTTGTAAATATGGACACTGGATATCGATTTTCTCAGGTTGCTTAAAGAGATAGAACACATATCTGTGGTATCCGGACCCCACATATGGATTGGGGGGGATGTAGGGGGTCATGTAGTCGGCCTTGGCGAGGTCGTTGCCTGGTATGTTGAGAATCAGGGCGTTAAGGTATTGAGCGCCGATCGGTGCACCGGCGTATGGCCCATCAGCATCTAGAAATATATGTAGAAACAAGTTTTTTTATCACACTCATATCATACATCACACTATTATAAAGGAGAAAGTTTGTGCGAGTGAGTGTGTGTGTGTGCGTGCGTGCGTGTGCGTGTGTGTGTGCGTGTGCGCGCGTGCGTTAATGCTTGTGCGTGTGCGAGTTCGTGTGCGTGTTCGTATGCGTGAGCGTGTGCGTGAGCGCACTTGCGTGCGTGCGAGCGTGCGTGCGTGCGTGCGTGCATGCGTGCGTGCTTGCGTACGTGCGTGAAAAAATAAGAAATTAAAAATTACGCCTTTTGACTTTCAAGATGTCATTGCCATGAAAATAATTATTCTGACAATTGTCAGAGAAGAAAACTTCCATCACAGTTGTGGTTACAGTAAAAAGTAAAAGTACAGTAAAACTATTATTTTCTTGTCAACGGTACGGTATGACGTCATTTTGTAACGGTCGACGACGACCGACTTGAGATGGAAGGGTAATAGATACAACCTCGCCGAGTGTGTTGGTTCAATGTGTATAAGGCTCTTTACTCACCTATCATTATAATAGCGTAAAATACATTAGGCTCTGCGTCATAAGTTATGTAAGGTGGGATGCAGGCGGAGTACGCAGGTATCTTATTACCTAAATACACTTTATTGTCTAAATCATATTGTACCTGAAACAGATGATACGTTCATTTTATGAGTATCCCTAGTATCCCTTAAACTCTAGGTTCCACACAAGTTTTGCTACTTGTGAGTAAAGTTTTTTAGCGTGTAATTTGCAAAGTTTGATCTTTTTTGATATAGTAGTATAATAATTATTAATTGTGATTGTTCTTTCACGCAAAAACTACTGGACGGATTTTGATGAAACTTTACAATGTAATAGCATATCAGAATAGTACAAATAGGCTATATTTTATTACCGAAAATTAAAAAGTTCCGACCGGAATCAAAATATCCCAATCCGCGCAAACGAAATCGCGAGCATCAGTAGGTATATTAATAAGTAACTAGCTTTTGCCCGCGGCTTCACTCTCGTTAATCGTTTCATCTCCTTAGGGGTTGAATTTTCAAAAATCCTTTCTTAGCGGATGCCTACGTCATAATAGCTGTGTGTATGTCAAATTTCAGGCTGATCCTTCCAGTGGTTTGCCTGTGTAATTGATTGGTCAGTCAGTCAGTCACCTTTTCCTTTTATACAATATATTTAGACAAGATAGTCCTTGCCTGCGGTCTCACCTGATGGTAAGTGGCGATGCAGTCTAAGACGGTAGCGGGCTAACTTGGAAGTGGTATGACAGTATACTTATACAATCAACCCGTACCCCTAATCTGTTTTTACACGCCGTCGTACCGGAACGCTAAATCGTTTTTCGGCACGTGTTTAACGGTAGGGTGGTAACGAGCCACGACCAAAGCCTCCCACCAGACCAGACAAAAAATTATAAATTCCCAAATTGACCCTGCCGGGAATTGAACTCAAGACCTACTTATTATAGGACCACAGCGCTCACCACCGCGCCAACATGTCGTCAAATAAATAAAATTAAATAAACTGTTATAAATTGGTACTCACAGAAAGTGTAACTGTCGGAGCATTTTCTGTTATATATGGTGTTAGAAAAGAGATCCTAAACGCCTCTTCAGTTTCAGACATAGCGTATCCGGTGGAGCAGCTCGCGATCAGTACAAGCACTGTTCCCGTCAACCGCATTGTCAATAAAGATGGCCTCATCCGATCTGAAAAGGAGTTAGTTACTTATTCGATTCACTAGTCAACAAGAAAAAAAACTTAATTTAACCCGTCTGCGGAAAATTACACGTAGGGATCGTATTGATTTTATAATTGTTGATGTAATTAATATTTATTAATTACGCCGGAATGCATATGCAATATGCACATCCTTGCCAAATTATAGCTCTATATATATACTGAGGACAGACGGAGAGACGGACGGATTTGGCAAAACTATAAGGGTTCCTTGTAGTTTTACTACGGAACCCTCATAATTATTATCTATACTAATATTATAAAGCTGAAGAGTTTGTTTGTTTGAACGCGCTAATCTCAGGAACTACTGGTTCGAATTGAAAAATTATTTTTGTGTTGGATAGTCCATTTATCGAGGAAGGCTTTAGGCTAGATTATCACATCACGCTGAGACCAATAGGAGCGAAGCATCAGTGAAAAATGTTGCAAAAACGGGGAAAATTATCCATATTTAAAATATATTCTTTTAAAAACTTCTTAATCGCGATCATAATAGCAGAAATTGATGCGGACGTAGTCGCGGGCAACAGCTAGTCAAATATAAGTGTAAGTGTAAGATTAATACTAAAGTTTTTTTTTTCGACTTACATAAATATAATAAGAATTTTTTCCGCACACAAGTTCTCTACTCTTCAAGTAGCTCAATAAAGAGAAAGATCAACATTATATATATATTTTATTTTTCAAAACACCTGATAACATTCCTTATTAGTGGTCCTAATCAACCAATTAAGGTTAACATATTGTGATAATTAAAGAGGTTAATTACTTGAAGTAACCAATTTCTTTTTAATTAATAGTATAAAGTACATAAAAAATAATACTTGGGACCTGTTTCACCTCTAAGTAATCTTTAAGTTTAAGAGAAACAAGGACACCATCATATTTATAAAATTAGTATGTTTCCGAAAGTGTGTCTGTTTGTTAATGCGTTCTTCAATATCGATGTACTTCATCGGAATCACTTAGCGGAGCAATAGATCCAATAGGTCGCTACATTTATCGACCAGCACTGGTAGCATGGGCGGGAGAAATTTTATCCCCGGGAAAAGGATAAAATGTTTATCCCCTTATCCACCCGTCGAGCATGGGCTCAGCGGTGGAAGAATATTGACAGTGGATAAAATGGGAGAAAATTTATCCCCGCAATTATTGCCATTATAAGAAAATCATGGAAGTAGGAGGTACAAATACCATAATACTTCAAAATTTATGTCAATTCGATCTCAAAAAGTCATTATTTTTATCTATACTCGTGATTTTGACAGTTAATAGGTGATTCGTAGGTGGTTTTTGTCTGTGGTTTTTGTTTTCGTTTGACCCTTTCAAAAGTGAAAAAAGGATAAATTTATCTCTTTCATTTGTTCCCATGCTCTAGCCGGGGGAAGTTGCTCCACTTGTAATGTCAAATAGGGATATACTTCTCCTTTCCCCTGACGCCATGCTTTAGCATAGGGAAAAGGCAATTGTATCCCCTGTCAGTGGATAAAATCGGGGGATAAAATGTTTATCTCCTGCCCATGCTACCAGTGCAGAAGAGTGATATAGACCACTTTTTATCCCCGGAAAAACTGTTTTGCTAATAAATTGTGAATTGTTGTCTTTCACAATTTATTAGCAAACCCAAATTCTGTCGAACCGTGCAGTTTGTTTAGTCTATTAACGTGCAAATAGAATTTTAGTTTAATACTTTGTAAATAGTTTTTTGGATACGATAAGGCTGGCATACGTAAAGTAAAAGCCTTCTAATGAAAGATTAAAAAAAACCTATGTTTTGTGCTAAATATCTAATAGCTTGTGTCAACCAATTAAAATAATGGGAACGATCAAATATATGTGTTTATTTTATCAACGAACATACGCTTAACATTGCTCTAGATAGAGTCTGTATATAAAGTCACTTGTGGTTAAATAAATAATTTAATGTACATATAGGTTTCGAAAAGTGAAGATTAGACACTTGTAAGTCGGTGGGGACAAGTAAGTTGATCTGTACTTTAATGAGCCTGTTTAATGTGCATTAAAAAGGTAATTAAAAAGGCAATTTTTATATCAAGTGACAATAAATTTTATTTATTAACCAAGAAAAAAATAAGCTTACGAAAAGCTAGAGTCAACCTGAGTTTTTAACTGACTTCAAAAAAAGAAGATGTTCTCAGTTCGACGCGTATTTTTTTTGAACTCCTCAAATCGGATTTGAAAGAACCTATCGTCAGGTTGGTCCCATTTAAATCTGGTGAAGATCTAAGTGAACATCTTCGGAGATGGAGAACGGAACTGCTTAATGAATAAGAGCAAATCACTCGTGATCAGAGTGTGTGTAGGATTTTAACCATGCATACTTCATAGCATACATACATATGCATTAATTGTTATTAGACAAGCAAATCCGAAAGAAATTTTTGCTAGACTAACTAATTACTCAAACTTTTATAGTAAAAAAAAAACAATGCTAATTAATTAAATGACGTATTTACCTATTTAAAATTTGTAATACAACATATAAATTATTGATATATTAATATATAACACGTATATTATATTGCTAAAGAAATAAAATTTTAGTTTTGCTTTTGTCAGTTTTTAAAATTAGAAATGGTTATTCTCAGCGTTGTACCCATACATAGTACCTAAGGAATACTATGTTATGTTTATGGTTGTACCCATGGTTGTTCCTACCGTAATTCAAAACAGATTTCTAAAACCAGTGAAAATAACTGGTTAAGTAGGTAACTGGTTACGCAACAAAGGCGCGCTTTTCGAGGGGGTGAGATGATTAATTAATGAAATAATTATTTTCTAGTCTTCTCTTC
Source organism: Hipparchia sbordonii (assembly GCA_038048805.1). Taxonomy (NCBI): domain Eukaryota; kingdom Metazoa; phylum Arthropoda; class Insecta; order Lepidoptera; family Nymphalidae; genus Hipparchia; species Hipparchia sbordonii. The sequence goes on from CM076113.1 coordinate 1,448,954, forward strand.
AAGCTGATTGATTCCTCGACAAAATGAGATTACTACTTCTTTGTATCACTATTATACCACTGGTTTCGGCGACTGGAAGAAAGCAGAATCCTAAAGTCGTGAAGGCGTTTAAAGCTTACAACTACTTACCTGAGCTTATTCCTGACGATATTTTAAAGGTAAGTACTATAACGTATGCGGTTTGATACCGTAGACTTATTTTTTCATAAAGTACCTATCTATATATATAAAATTCAAAGTCCTGACTGACTGACTGAGATATCAACGCACAGCCTAAACTACTGAAGTTAGAAACTTGAAATTTTTACAGTTGGTTCCTTTTATGACGTAGGCGCACACTAAGAAAGGATTTTTGAAAATTCAACCCCTAAGGGGGTAAAATAGAGGTTTGAAAAATCGAACTTAACGTGAGCAAAGCCACGAGCAAAAGCTAGTTTATTACATTTCTAGCTTAGCTGGTTTTTTAATTCCTGCGGGAACTCTCTTATTTTCTGGGATAAAAATCCTATATGTTATTCCAGACTATTATCTATCTCTGTGCCAAATTTCAGCCAAATCGGTTCAGGCGTTGAGGCGTGATAAGGTAACAAACATACATCCAAACTTTCACATTTATAATATTCTAATCTAATAGGATATTAGGATTTGTTATTCACGAAACCCTTGACTGCAATCTCACCTGATGGTAACTGACGGTCCAGACTAAGATGGTAGCGGGCTAGCTCGAAAGGGGGCATGGTGTTTTAGTTAAACCCACGTCAATGACGATAGGGTGGTCGGCAGCCACGACCGAAACCTCCCACTGGAAGAATCCTATTCTATATTTACTGTTTTCTTTGGCAGCTCTATTTCCCAACGGCGGAAGCATGTTTAGGCGAAGTGATCTCACAAACTAGAACGTTGGTGCCACCAATCCTCGGCTATAATTTCAAACCTGGTTGTAACTACACTTTTGTGATGTTCGGTAAGCATGTTATTTTCATTTTGTTTTTTGTTTTAAGAATATCTTCCATTCTTAAAATGACTCCTTCCTTTTCCCCTACAACTAAACGTTAGGGTTCAGTCAAATTGGAGGCGTAAGGAAGCTCTTCAGTGGCGCCACTGTGATGCGGTTTTAATTTTGAGAAGTGGCGAATACTCGTGAATTGAATCATATGTATGCTAAAGACGTCACATGACTCTATCAAGAGTGTTACGGAGAAGATGTCTTCTTCTCCGAATCCTTACTAAAGCATCAAATAAAGAGCCACAATTTTTATAACTTGGCCAACAGATTAATACATCGCCATCTAATTTACTAACTCAGCCACGGATACAAGTTAGGTTAGGTTGGGGATGTACATAAATAGTCAGGTGCCCGGCCACAGGCCGGACACTTAGGATCTATTGGGATCGTAAACCTACCTAAGTCAAAAAATTATCATTTTTAAATTTTATTTTTCTCAAAAAAATTTTTTTTTCATTTTTTTCTTTAGTTAAGTATATTAGAAACATTTTTTTTATTCCATTTATGTCAAAAAAAAAACTTTTTTTTTAAATTTAGTTAGGTACGTTAATTTAGATACAAGTACCTATAATTTGCTGTTGTTGTGCTATGATGCTGAGTTGTATTTATAGAAGCTTATATTTACAATATATTGTGGCTAAAAGAGTATTTTTAGAGGCACATTGATTGTGACTGACTTAGTAATTTAGAGGCCAATGAATATTTTTAGAGGCTAATAATGCTATTAAATAGAAGCCTGTTTAATTACATGCCTAAAAAAACTTTAGTCGAATACCCAATTACATGGTTCTCATTGCAGACCCTGACGTGCCATCAGCACGAGCTCCCGTGCTTCGCAGCTCCCTGCTCTATTTGGTAGTGGATATTGTCACCGACGGAAAATCTGGCTGCGAACTGGGCCAGATTATTGCGGGGTACATCCCGCCTACCCCTTACCCGGGCTCGGGTAACCACCGGTACACTGGGATGCTTTTCGAACAGACCAAGCCACTCAATCTTACGGCATTGCTGTCTTTACGGTAAGTTGAACTAACCATTTTAGAGACGCTTGCCGCGAGGTTGAAAATAATAAGTCACTTATTACCCTGCTGTAGGGATATTCGATATACTCGTACGTCGATGCATCGAATCGATCCGATGTTTTGAAAAATTGTTGATTTACTCGATGTATCGATGTATTTTCATAAAACATCGAATCAATGGTAATTTAATGAACCTATTTGAACGAGCGAAGCGAGTTCTCCGTCCGTCCAAATGTCTGTCAGAGCCTTACTGTCTGAATTACTGGACGTAATTACTTCAAATTTAATTACTAAAAATTAAAGGGGGCTCCACTACCAGAAACGTGTTTTTTTGGCGTTTTTTGGTACGGAACCCTTCGTATGCGAGTCGGAGTTGCATTTGGCCGGTTATTTGAGAAGCTTGCAACCCATGCTGCATTCCAGAACGTTACGGCCGGTGTAATAAAGGTGTTTCTTTTTTTTCAGTTTGGGTATAAGGCGCTATAAATTTGATGTGATCAAGTTTGCAGCAGAGTTTGGCCTGGAAGGGCCCGTCGCTGGCAACTTCTTCCTTGTTAGGACGCCCGCTATTTACGATGAATATTATTGTTGCGAGGATAATTCGTGTCAAGCGATATCGGTTTGAGCGTTGTCTAGCGATAACAAAGTAAATAAACTATGATGTATACGAGTGCGTACCACGATAAAGGTTTAGTTGGAACTGTCCATATTTAATACTAGCTTTTTCCCGCGGCTTCGCTCATGTTAAGTTCGATTTTTCAAACCCCTATTTTATCCCTTTAGGGGTTGAACTTTCAAAAATTCTTTCTTAGCGGATACCTACGTTATAATAGCTGTCTACATATAAAATTTCAGCCTGATCCGCCCAGTGGTTTGAGCTGTGCGTTGTCGATCAGTCAGTCAATCAGTCAGTCAACTTTGCCTTTTAAATATTTAGAAGATTAAAATAAATTATTTAAAGAAAGCCCTTCTAAAAGACCAAGAATAGTAGATAGATTAATAGATAGCTTCAATTTGACGTCTCCCAACACCGCAGTCCATGCGACCACACATCATCGTGGTAAGTACTCGTACAAATCATAATTAAGACATCAAACCACGAAATCAGCCTATAAAATCTTAAGTAAATAAACGTAATAATTTTGAGCTCATGTTTTATTTTACCCATAGTCTTCTTCTTCAACTGGTTCAACATAATATTATTAAAGTATTTTGCATGGGTATAGTTGAATACTTGGAGAGTGGCTACATTGATCCCGGAAAAATATAGTATTTTCGCAGGATTTTAAAAACTTAACGCCACGGGCATGAAGTATACATTGTTTAAGTAAAGGATAAGTAAGATTATAAACTAGCTTCTATCCCCGACTTCGTCCGCGTGAAGGGAGGTTTTAAAATTCCTGCGGGAACCATTTCATTGTCAGGGATAAGAGGTATGTTATGTTTCTTTCCAAATCCTCAAATATACTCATGATGATCCAATGCTTTGCTGCGTGATTGAAGGTCCAACCAGTAAACTGACGAACAAACAAACAGTTTAAAATTTTAGCAGCTGTCCAAGAGGTTCATACAACATTTCCGAGAACATCAGTTCTCGCAAATGTTATAGTACATTATGGTACAAGTGTGAAACATTGGTGATTGCCGCTGAGGCGCTATTGAGACCCGAGCCGTTAGGTGAGGGCCTTAAGGTAGCCGAGGACGGTAATCATCAATACACACGTGTATCATACGACGTTTTTCAACACACTTGTGAAGAAAATAATACTAAAATAGTACATTATGGTACAAAACAGTGAAAACGAGTTATAAAAATGTTTTCGCAATGGCGGGAAAAAATAATCAGTTTTCCGGAATGCGCGCGCATTTACTGGCCATAGACTAAAAGAATGAGGTTTCTTTTTTTTTTTTGCTTTTCTCCAGGATAGCCACGTACAAAATGGGGAATTTTAAGTTTTCTTTATTTAAGAATTTTACTTTTAGTTTTATACAGAAAAAAAAAGTTATATTTGAGTGACAGTTTTATTTATTAAACATCTATTTAAATACGAAGTTGTATGAAATGAGCAAGCAATAGGTATCTTAGCAATAGGTAGGATTTTTTTAATAGAAACTTTTTTAAGAACAAAGCAACTCAACCAATAAAATTAAAAAAAAGAATTCTATATAACTCACATTGTGAATAATAGTAATAAAAAGACACAGTTTGAGTTATAGGTGTCATTGTGTGCCTAGTTGCGGTGAACCGGGAGCCACTTTATGAGCAAGTTGAAAGTGTTGAAAAAATAGTTGTTAAGTTTTCTGAAATTATATAATTTATTGAGCAATTTTCTTAACTTTTCTTTCCGTAAGAACCTTCTCCTTACAATAACAAACACAGCAAAAAAAGAATCAGCGAAATAATTGGTCTAGCCGTTCATTTGTAATGCCGTGACCAAGGGAAATAGGGACTCATATTTATATACTAGCTTTTGCCCCCGCGACTTCGTCCGCGTGGAATTAGATTTTGGGGTGGAATTTTCAAAAACTGTGACATACGTACTCCTTTATTTTTAAGTGAAAGCTCAAATACCAACTTTGATGGAAACAGTTTGAAAAATGACGGAGTTTCATATAAACTTCCATCCCCTATTTAAACCCCTTAGGGATGGAATTTCCAATAATCCTTTCTTAGTGTGCGCCTACGTCATAAAAGGAACCAACTGTAAATTTCAAGTTTCTAACTTCAGTAGTTTAGGCTGTGCGTTGATATCTCAGTCAGTCAGTCAGTCAGGACTTTGAATTTTATACATATAAATAAAGATTGCGAAAGTTTGGATGTATGGATAACTTTCACCACCATGCAAAGCAAACAGAAGCTTATAACTTACGGTGTCCCTCAAGGCTCCATTCTTGGACCCATACTCTTTCTTATATATATAAACAACATAAGTAAACTTGGGCTTAAAGGAGAACTGTCGCTATATGCAGATGATACCACTCTGTTCTATTATGGAAATAAAATTGAAAGCATAATTCATGACGCCCAAAATGATCTTAACTTACTTAATGTCTGGTTTCAGTGTAATTTACTTACCCTTAATGTAAACAAAACCCATGATGTAAGATTTGCAGCTAAAAGTAAAAAAATTAACGACTTTGTACCACTTACAATAAATAATATTACCATTACTAGGTCAGACTGTGAAAAATATCTGGGTTTAGCTTTAGACAATAAGCTCACATAGGAACCACACATTAAACACATTAAAACTAAATTAGTTTCTATAACTGGAGCCCTTCGCAGTATTGTACGGTGCCTACCCCATAAAGTCCGTTACCTAATCTATAATTCCCTTGTAAAAGCCACACTTAGATTACTTAGTTGAATTTTCAAAAATCCATTCTTAACGGATGCCTACGTCATAATCTATCTATACGCCAAACAGCATCTGTCCAGTGGTTTGAGTTGTGCATGTGCGTTGACAGATCTGTCATTCATTCAGTCAGTCAGTCAGTTTTTCCCTTTTTGTATTCTTCTTCTTCTTCTCAATATGTCACTCTTGACAGAGTGGTCGTGGCCGCAAAGGTGATGCGACATTAGTCGTCGTCGGTCTCCTTGTTCTTGTGTCGCACCGCCTCCCGCGCGATGTTCTTCCACTTTTGGCGGTTTGTGGCATTGTGGCCTTTTTGTATGCATTGATAAAAAATTAACTCGTCCTATTTTATATGCATTTTATTTTTTACATCAAATTATAATTTTATAACGTTCGTAAATACATTATCAATATCACCCGTGTTAACATACCCAGCCCATAATAATAATATTTGCATTGATATCAATTGCACACGTAGGGAAGTAGGTACTTTTTAAACTAAAACGAGGTTTGTATGAAAATTTGAATTTACTCGAGTTTACGGAAATTTTCCGTCGATCCAAACACATATAGAACACCTAGATCAGTCAGACACTCAAAAAAGTCTCTGTTCCCTTGACGAAGAAAGGCTTTCTGAATCTTTTATTTTTTTCACCCCGAACCAAAATCTGGCGTTTTGGAAAGGTCATAGCTCAATTACACGACACCGCATAGCTACCTCACGGCTTCGCCTTAAATCTCCATCCTTAAATCGCAGATGAATATACTATATCATAGCCTTTTAAATCGATCGATCGCTCGCTGTGACTGACAAGTGACAACTAGCAGAAACTTGTGTTCCACTCGGCGGTGCCGACTATGCATCCGAACTTGAAAAGCAAAAGTTATTTATTTGTTTTCATGAGAATTTCTAAAAACGCAAACTAATATTCTTTTAAAAAAGAAATTAAAGAATTAGTATAAGATATTTATGAAGAATATTGTTATTTTTATCACAATAATCCTATTATTCTATCTATATATATAAAATTCAAAGTCCTGACTGACTGACTGACTGACTGACTGACTGAGATGTCAACGCACAGCCTAAACTACTGAAGTTAGAAACTTGAAATTTTTACAGTTGGTTCCTTTTATGACGTAGGCACACACTAAGAAAGGATTATTGGAAATTCCACCCCTAAGGGGTTTAAATAGGGGATGGAAGTTTGTATGAAAGTCCGTCATTTTTCAAGTTATATCCATGAAATTTTGTATTTAGGCTTTCAAATAAAAATAAAGAAACACGTGTTTCACACATTTTGAAAAATCCACCCCCAAACGGAATAAATAGAGGATGAATGTTTGTATGAAAGTCCGTCATTTTACAAGTTATATTATCTATGAAAATCTGTATTTTGCCTTTCGATTAAAAATAAAGATCAACGTGTATCACAGTTTTTGAAAATTCCACCCCAAAACCTAATTCCACGCGGACGAAGTCGCGGGCGCCCTCTAGTTAATATTATAAATGCGAAAGTTTATATGTTTGTTACTCAAACACGCCGCAACGACTGAACCGATTTGGCTGAAATTTGGCACAGAGATAGATTATACCTAATCTGAAATAACATATCATATTTTATTCCGTGAAATGAGAGAGTTTCCGCGAGAATTAAAAACCTCAAACCACGCGGACGAAGTCGCGGGTATCAGCTAGTTATTTATAAATGTAAGTTACCTATTTAAAAGCATGCAAATACTTGGCAGATTGGTATGCCGACATAATATTATGTTATCTACCAATTTACAGCATCTAGCATCTATCAATTAAACTAATTAAATTGAATTAAATGAATAGAATTTAAAATTCGAAATTACTTTTTTCATGTAGACACACTTATTGCTCTTAATTATTTGACAAATCAAGACTACCTACAGAAAAAGTTTGGAAAGCAGATTCTGCTAAGAAGAAAGCAAGAAACTCATTTCAATACAACTCTCTGACGTGCAGGTTTCCTCACGATGTTTCTTTCGCTTGTAATATACATGTATTTAATTGCTTAAACGCATAGTACCTACTCCGAAAAGTAAGAAGGCCTGGGATCGAACCCGCGACACCCTAGATAGGTCGCCGCCTGTCCTAACCACTTACCTGCCACTGCTCAAGCTATATAATGAATTCATGCCAACTATCATACATTCAACAAGTTTCCCTGATAGAAAAAATTTGCATAAACTAATTTTCATAGCCGTCGTTTGTATAAATAATAACAATAAATTACAACAAAATTATTAGATTACAGATGGTATAAAAATGGATGAATTCAATTGAATTGGCATTAACAGAGAAGTGTTTCTGGTAAGTGTTTGTTGATTGAGTCATTTATTCATTATTATATACAAAAAACTGCCTCGTTGGTTAGCATGATCGATTGCTGATGACGAGGTCCCGGGTTGATTCTCGGGTCGGGCCAGAAATGGAATGGGTTTTTTCTGTCAAGATATTCTCAGTAGCCTCCTAACCCGGAGTAAGGAAGTTTGGAAGTCACCCCCGTGCCTCGAAGAGTACGTAAAGCCGTCGTCGGTCCTGCGGGTGATTACTCTTCGTTCGTGTTGAATTTGAACTCGCTATTCCTCACATAAACGCTTAAGTTTCATGAGGATGGCTTAAATTATTTGGTACTAGCTGATGCCCGCGACTTCGTTCGCGTGGATTGAGAGTTTTTATTCCTGCGGGAACTCTTTAATTTTCCGGGATAAAAAGTAGCCTATGTACTATTCCAGACTATAATCTATCTCTGTGCCAAATTTCAGCCAAATCAGTTCAGTCGTTGCGACGTGATTGAGTTTAACATCCACACTTTCACATTTATAATAAGTATAAGTAGGATTTTTTGTTTTTGTATGTCTTGAAGAATAAATGAAAAAAAAAATTCTCAAAGCCCGCCCGACTTCAACATACGTCTACAAACTAAACTAATTTTTTACATTATTATTTGTTAGTTTGTTTGTCGTTGGACCAATTGCTGTGACCATGATGAAACTGTTGGTCGCTTGTGTGACTGTAGCTGTGCTAGCGCAAGAGGTTGAGCTAGTGAGATATAGGCGCAGAAAGGAATCAATCAACGATATCTTAATATTGGCCAACATAACATTTACTGGCTTCACACCACAAAATCAACTTGACGTAAGTTATTTTATGCTACTGCTCCATCTGCATCAATGTTAGTGTTAACGGCTGCGCTCAAATGGATTAGCGCTTAGCGTCATAACATACATTTAACGCAGTAAAATATTGGCCTGCGTAATCTGCGTAATGCCTTTATTATCGTGTTAATTTACGCGTTACGGCGCAGGTGGAGCCCGGACATTACACAAAAATTACTAATACTTACCTCGTATGCTCACAAAACGAGTTAGAAGAAATTAAATGAAACTTTATTTGCTGAATATTTGTATATATTTAGAAGTCATATTTCAATACCTACACATAATATTCATCGATAACATGCATGTGAACACTTCTGCACGCACATTACTGATGGAAAATTCCAGAAGCTGGCACAAGTTTATGACGTCAGAAGCGGGTCGTAAAGACGACCCGACGTTCTGACGTTCTGACGTCATAAACTTGATAAAGATCCGACCGTGGATAGGGATGTGAATTATCCATTGAGTCGTGGACATTTCACTACTTAATTTACTTATTTTCAAAGGAATTAATTAAAATACACACTAATATTTTTTCGATTGAGACCGTCAAATTGTAGCTGTAATTTTGTTTCACTCAAATAAATAGAAAGTTGAGCTTATGCCTCGCGGACTGTAAGGACGGATGTAATTAAAATATGAACGGTGTATGTTTAAAAATGTATTCATCACTTTCACAGGTTTACTATGATCAAACTTCGATTTCACCAGGTATGACCTTGGACTACCAAGACATATGCTACCAGCCCAGTATTGAATATGACGAATATGAACCCGGTCGCTACTATACGTTGTGCATGATTGGTAAGTGTTTATTTTGTATAACTAGCTGTTGGCCCCGTGACTTCGTCTAATTAGATTTGGGGTGGAGTTTTCAAAAACTGACCGCGCGTAACGTTCTTTATTTTTAATCGAGAGCCAAAATACCCAGTTTCATGGTTATAACTTATAATTTGTAAAATGACTGTCTTGCATACAAACGTTCATCCCCTATTTATTTCCGTTGGGGGTGAATTTTAATTACTGAATAGAAACACGTAAGTTTTTTATTTTATTTCTAATCAAAAGCCAACATACCAAGTTTCATGAATTTAACTTGAAAAATAAAGTATTTTCATCCCCTATTAAACAGAAACAACATTTGTAATTGAAAGCACTGAAAAAAAAATAATGGGGTGACCATGCTCCCGCATTAAAGACTAAAGTTGAAAAAAATATTCGAAAAAAATGTTAAATATATAATCATCATCTAGAAAATGATGAGTAGATTCCAAAATATATAACACTATAGTTTAATATCCAGCAATTCACTGGCATTTGACTGGGCAGTCGTGTTTTTTAAAAATGTGAATGAAATTCCAAATGTAATGACTGTGGTATTTAACTTTTTAGTTCGTTTTTTGACTGGGCAGTCGTGCTTTTTTAATTTTTTTAATTAAAACTTATTAATTATGTACCTACAAGAGCTACATAGTTTCTTCAGTGACTCGACTCTTTTAATGAGAATAAAAAAAAAAACAAGTTTTTTTAATTTTGCTTTCTTTTACAGATATGGATTATCCATATACAGGACAGTCTAGTGGGAGGCCCTATCTTCTGTCACTGGTCGTCAACATAGATAACATACAAAATTGTTATGAGTCCGGTGTGGTACTAGCGCCATACAATGCTCCTCTATTAATGCCTGGCACTGACTACAAACGCATTGTTATCGCTCTATTTGTACAAACTTGCCAAATAGATTCTGCTAGTTGCATAGAGTAAGTATTAAGTTACATACTAACTATTTTTGATACGTTTTAACGGAAAACTTATTTATATTTATTACGAGTCGATGCCCGCGACTTCATTCGCGTGGATTGAGGTTTTTTCGGATTGCCGTGGGAACTCTACTCTGGGATAAAAATATGCTATGCCTATGTGCTATTCCAGTCTATAATCTATCTCTGTGCCAAATTTCAGCCAAATTGGTTCCGTCGCTCAACAACTCGCTGAACTATCTCAGTAACTTTTAATATATTGGTAATTGCCTTATTTTCAGAAACAGCTACGATTGCAACCGTTCCAACTTCGACATGGTTGAATTCGCATCAAATAATAACCTGTGCGAACTCGATGCGGCCAACTACTTCAAGGTGGGGCTCTCTGATATGTATTAATTGTCTTGAGAGTTGAGGCACCAAAGAGAACCGTTTTAAGCTGAACGACAAACCTGCCGAAGTTACCGAATGAATCTGACTAAGGACCGACTTCACCAATGTAAAATAAGCCTTATCCGAGTGTAGATTTGATATTTTGGCAGATTTTCAATACAAAAACTGTCAGAACGCCCGATTAACTTCTAGGACAAAAGTCACTCGACGGTGAAATCGGCACTTAGTGCCAATTTCACCAAGGCCAAGTAACGTTTAACCGACGAATAAATTTCTTGTTTTGACAGATTTTCAGTACAAAAACTGTCAGAACATCGACTTTACTTGGTGTTGATGAAATTAGCACTTGAGCCTATTTTACCATCGCTTCATACACACTAACCGACACATGTTCTGACAGATTACCAATACATAAACTGTCAAAACGTCAAATTTATTCGATGATGCTTAATGGTGATGGTTTAATAGATACATAAAAATATGGTTAAATAGATCGCGCGTTTGTTGTATATCTGCCTTACGAGTTAACTTGACCTATAGAGAATTAAAAAAACAAAATCTGTGTTTATGTTGCTTAAAATTATTGTTTCATTGTTGATTGTTCAAATTAAATATATTAGTTGCATTTATTTCTGCAATTTTATTTTGAATAATACCTTTTAACTGTTTCTTTATTTACCTAGCTGATGCCTGCGACTTCGCCCGTAGAGGTTTAGGTTTCTAAAAACCCATTGGGAATCCTCTTTGGTTTATTCTACGTACGTCTCTAGGATGTAAGCTATTTCTGTGTCAAATTTCGTCAAGATCGACTCAGTTTAAACCAATGGGATCTGTAGCCTAAGCACGAACAATTTAATTTTCGAATAGTAAAGATAAAGTTAACGCCAGCAAGGAATTTTGTATGAAAATGACAGCAGCGCTCCTGTCATTTTCTTACATTGGCGTTAACTTCACTTTTACTATTCGAAAGTTAAAGTGTTCGTGCTTAGGCTAATGTTATCAGCAGTTCTTTTTAAGAAGGAACTCATAATATTTTTGGAATAAAATGAAGCCAAAAAATTTAAAAACTTGTTTTGCTATCACTCAAATAATAAAATGAGCTTCACAAATAGACAACTTTATTTATTTGTATAGTTATACATTTAATTGATTCAGAGCGATCGGTGGGGTAAGAATTAAACCTATGCTAGTGTTCTTCTTTTAGTAGTTACACTGTTGACAGAGCGGTCGTGGTCATCCCTTGGTGTTGTGGCAACCTCGCGTGGTCCGTCCACGTCGCGTCACGTCGCGTGGTCGCGTGGCGGGAGATCTGCCACGTAATCTTGAGCGCTTTAAAGGCCGCTGCATACATAACGTGCACGGGACGGGACGGGACGTGGACGGGACGGGACGTGGAGTTTTGGAAACATCGTTTCATAGAAAATGTAAGCGAGTGTGCATACGTCACGGAGCACGGACGGGACGGGAACGTGCCACGCGCGGAACGGGAAAAATATCGTCGGCGACGATGTTTAGCACGTCCCGTCCCGCACGTGCCCCGTCCCGTGCGTGATTCCGCTGCGTATGCACAGTCGCCCCGTTCGCTCCGGAGAGCTAAGTAGTGATGTTTGTGTATTTACCTACGAAGCAAAAATGGACGAATGGAAAAACTAATTGAGTGTGTACGATCATTGAAAGTATTTAGACACCAAATATAAAAATTATCTGTGGCGTAAAATTGCAGTCGAACTATCACTCACTGAAAACGGTCAGATTTATTTTATTAATTTATTGCATTGGTATCTCTACTTATATTTTAATATGTAATAATAATTACAGTTGAACTTTTTATGCTCAAATCAATAGGTATATAGTATCAACCTTTGACGACCTCCCTGGCGCAGTGGTGAGCGCTGTGGTCTTATAACTGGGAGGTCTCGGGTTCGATTCCCGGCGGGGGCAATTTAGGAATTTCTAATTTCTAAATTGTCTCTGGTCTGGCCTGGTGGGAGGCTTTGGCCGTGGCTAGTTACCACCCTACCGTCAAAGACGTGCCGCCAAGCGATTTAACGTTTCGACACGATGGCGTGTAAAAACCGATTAGGGGTATGGGTTGTATTTACACTGCTATACCCCTTCCAAGTTAGCTCGCTACAATCTTAGAAAAATCCATCTTTCCTTGTTCACATCACTAGCACGTTAGTTCTGAGTTATTGCCACGTTGCGTATGCATTAAAAATTCCCGTCCGTGTTTACTAACCACGTCCGGGCCACGTCCCGTCCACGTCCCGTGCACGTTACGTATGCAGCGAGCTTAAGGCCGCTGCATACATAACGTGCACGGCACGGGACGGGACGTGGACGGGACGGGACGTGGAGTTTTGGAAACATCGTTTCATAGAAAATGTAAGCGACTGTGCATACGTCACGGAGCACGGACGGGACGGGAACGTGCCACGCGCGGAACGGGAAAAATATCGTCGGCGACGATGTTTAGCACGTCCCGTCCCGCACGTGCCCCGTCCCGTGCGTGATTCCGCTGCGTATGCACAGTCGCCCCGTTCGCTCCGGAGAGCTAAGTAGTGATGTTTGTGTATTTACCTACGAAGCAAAAATGGACGAATGGAAAAACTAATTGAGTGTGTACGATCATTGAAAGTATTTAGACACCAAATATAAAAATTATCTGTGGCGTAAAATTGCAGTCGAACTATCACTCACTGAAAACGGTCAGATTTATTTTATTAATTTATTGCATTGGTATCTCTACTTATATTTTAATATGTAATAATAATTACAGTTGAACTTTTTATGCTCAAATTAATAGGTATATAGTATCAACCTTTGACGACCTCCCTGGCGTAGTGGTGAGCACTGTGGTCTTATAACTGAGAGGTCTCGGGTTCGATTCCCGGCGGGGGCAATTTAGGAATTTATAATTTCTAAATTGTCTCTGGTCTGGCCTGGTGGGAGGCTTTGGCCGTGGCTAGTTACCACCCTACCGTCAAAGACGTGCCGCCAAGCGATTTAACGTTTCGACACGATGGCGTGTAGAAACTGATTAGGGGTATGGGTTGTATTTACACTGCTATACCCCTTCCAAGTTAGCTCGCTACAATCTTAGAAAAATCCATCTTTCCTTGTTTACATCACTAGCACGTTAGTTCTGAGTTATTCCCACGTTGCGTATGCATTAAAAATTCCCGTCCGTGTTTACTAACCACGTCCGGGCCACGTCCCGTCCACGTCCCGTGCACGTTACGTATGCAGCGAGCTTTACTCCTCCTATACTGTCTCTCATTTATTTCACATATTAGTCACATATTATTAACACATTAACATTTCATTATTTCTGAAAATGTTTACAAAAAAACATAAGTAACGGTAAGTATACAACGTGTATTGAAACTCCGAAATAATACTGAAGGAGGTGAATGTGCTCATGAAGCTGAACAACTTTCCCCAAGGAATATAGGTCGAAATGTGAAAAAAAAATTTGTACCTTCCATACAAAATTGACGATCAGCTGATTTACTATGGGAGGTAAAAAAAATTTTTTTATATTTCAACCTAGGTTCCTTGGGGAAAGTTGTTCAGTTTCATGAGCACATTCACCTCCTTCAGTATTATTTCGGAGTTTCAATACACGGTGTATACAGGTTGTCCCACGGCTATGCCACATGGAGGGGAAGTACCTTAAATATTGTAGATGGAACATTTTACTGAAAGAAGACTTCATTTTAATTTAAAAAACAATTTAAACTGCATTCATAGATTTTTACATAATTGCCTGGTTGAACCGGGACTCGAACCCGCTATACGAGAAAAAAAATTAACCTGTATCTTTATCATATCGATCGGAAGGCTTCATCATAAGAATTATTTTTTGTTAAATAACATAGTATGAGAAATAAAAGGAAGACCATGAATTTTAGCCTTTGATGTAAAATTTTGTTCAGAAAAATGAAAAGCTGACATTGGCGTATCGACATACAACTGACATGAACTATTACTAATGAGTACCCACTTGAGAAGTACGCATCATTTCCCGATCCTTACTATCCTTACTAATCCTTACTTATATTACCTATAAATGCGAAAGTGTGTTTGTTTGTTGATTTATTGGTTTGTCCTTCAATCCCGCTGCAATTCGTAGCTCTGTTGCAGCGGGATTGAAGGACAATTCTAATATAACAGACTATCATAAAATTAGCATAGTTTCAATAACAATTGTAAAATTTTTATTTTTTTGAAAAGAGCAACCGCCGAGTTTCTTACTGGCTCTTCTCGGCAGGAAAGGCATTCCGAACCAGTGGTAGATTCATTGACCATTCAAAAGTGCTTGTAAAAGTTTATTTGAATAAAAAATATTTCTATTTCTATTTCTATTTCTAACACTAAACATTAATTTGTGATTAGTGTTAACATCCCTATTATTGCTCGGCGCGCTGATCGGTCAACTGGCACTATGTCAGGTCTATTGGCTGCAATATAGCTATCAGTGATAATTGACCGATCCCAGTAGAGCAGGGCACTACTATTCTTGAGAACTGACACTGGGTCATACCTATAGTATGGTACCCGGTGATCGTATTGAAAAGCAAGTTGTTCATCCTGGCTACGTGATTACGTCAGTTCAAGTACTCGCCGACTAGATAAGGACAACTGGTTACATTATGCCTGAGGGACTCCCCTGGACGATGGCACGCTCGACATAATATCGCCCATTTGCGGCAAGGGTGACATTACTCAAAATTCACCGATTTTAGTGTCGAACATTTATACTTTTTGCTATAAAAACAACATTACACTAAGCACAAAAAAATAAGAGCGAGAGAGATCTGACGCTTTGTTGGCCGCTGTTTTGTTTCGAGACCGCAGCATCCACAAAACACTACTTTCTAACGAGAGAATTCTCTCATCGTCGATTTTGAATTATGTCACTCTTGTCGCAAATGAGCGATATGTCAACGGTACTATCTTTCATTCGTCGATAAGTGCAAATAGGTCACAGTCCAGGACACTGAGGCATTTGGATCTATTATGTTATATGTAGGTACTAGCTGATTGCCGCGACTTCGTCCGCGTGGAATAAGTTTAGAGTGACTTGCTACTATCCGCTAGAAGTTATGTCGTCTATCTCCGATAATATTTAGTAGATCTTCACCAAAATTGTATAAAATATTTCTAATAAAAACTTGTTTTTAACCGACTTCAAAAAAAAGAGGAGGTTCTCAATTCGACGCGTATGTTTTTTTTTTTTTTTTTTTTTTATTTTTTTTTTTTTATTATTATTTTTTGGCGATGTTACTCCATAACTCCATCAAATCTGAACCGATTTTAATAATTTTTTTTTTATATGAAAGGGCGTATCGTCAGGTTAGTCCCATTTAAATTTGGTGAAGATCTGATGAATATCTTCGGAGATGGAGGACGGAACTCCTCAATGAATAAGAGCAAATCGCTCGTGATCAGAGTGTGTGTCAGATTTTAACCATGCATTCTTCATAGCATACATACATAATGCTTTCTTTAAAATATTTTTTTATATTATTATTTAAAAAAGTTTTTTTACTTTTAATTTATTTTTCACTTTTTAGTCATATATCGTCGTTTTATCATAATCGAGGACTAAAAACCCTAGTACACCAAAATTTAACTAGCCATGGCCAAAGCCTCCCACCAAACCAGACCAGAGACAAGAAAAATAAATTATAAACCAAGTTGCCCCACCGGGAATCGAACTCGAAACCTCCCAGTTACAACATCACAGCGCTCACCAATGCGCCCGGGAGGTTGTCAAAAAGTTTAAGGTTTAGACTTCTGAAACTTCATTGTAGAAACACTGTATACATATAGATTGTCCAATTCTTTATTTTCTTTTTGGCAGATCACGCCTATAAATTACCGTTTTTTTGTTTTCGGAATAATGTACTAAAATAATGTCGTACTAAAGTACTGACGTTTAGTGAAGTGCCCTGTGCATAACAAACAACCACAGACTAAAACATAGTTCTTGAAAGACGATAAATCATTCACAATTATGATAAAAATAATTTGACTTCGTGTAATAAAAACTTCTTCTTCTTCGTGTAATAAAGACTTCGTATAGTAAAAAAAAGGAAATAAAAATAGTAGCTATGACTCCAATATTGAATATTTGCAAGGAATTAAGTTGAAATCTTGGAATTTAAGTTCAAACCAAGAGTAAAGAAATTTTTCTCTTAATTTTTTTTTTTAACGGCTGCCTTAAAATGTAACTATGCACGCGTTAGTGAAGTGAATTAACTTCAAAACGCGTGGTTAAAACGTCTAAACCAAGTTTAAATCAAGAGTTATGAGCAAATATACTTGGAAAATCACATACCTACCTACTTATTTATTTAACAAACTAGCCACGTAATTGGGTATACAATTATTAAATACTAGCGGCTCGTCCTGGCTTCGCACGGCTGGACATTTATTTTTTAAACATTTTGGCATAAACGTACAGTAAATGCAGGACAAGTGACATCAACGCGTAATTTTTAAAAACATTTCACTGAGCAATTTTATTAAACTCGTAATATGTTTCGAATGGAATGTCCGATTTTAATAAACTAAAAAGTAATTTACAGGTATTTAAACTGCCTTGCTTGAGAAATCATTTATTTAGGTAAGGATTAAGGCAAAGGTATAAATAACTTGATCTGTTTTATATACACTATACAATTTAAATTAATATCGGAGTTATCAGAAAATGAATATTTCCGCGTGATAAAATAATAAAATGGTGCCAGCCGGTGCGGCGGGGTAAGGTGGCAGGTATCGGCGCGGAAGATTCCTGTGGTTCCTGTGGTGATCTTATTAACAATCGTTTCCTATAAGAAGCTCTGTGCGATCAGCCCCGTAAAAACAAATATTTAATATTTCAACCCAGACGAAGTCGGGGCAGGTCGCTAGTTAAACATATTTTGTAAGAAAACCTTAATTATTATTATTATCGATAAAGAACCCAAATCAACTTATTATTTTTTTCTGTTTGTCTGTTACCGCAAACATATGACAAATTAATTTATCTAAGTGATTAAAAATATACAAGGTGTTAGTTAATGTCCCTATCCTACCGAAACCTATAAGTTGGGGTCGGTGTATAGATACATGAAAAAATATCATGAGACGTGTAGCTCATATCCTGGCCAAGTTATGAGGACTTCAAAAATTCACCATAAATGTATAGGTGGCAGCCCTTTAAAACAGCTGATTCAATGGCAATGAACTGCCAACGATAAAACTATGAATGAATGTGTGTAGGCCTACAACGTACTACTTGTTATGCTATAACGTTGCGATAAAATATTCCAGATGCGATACCTAACCATTAATCGGCATGTAATTAAACCTGTAACCTGTAGTTTTGTTCAGTAGAGTGAAAACCGGTTAGAAATCTCGTATTTTTGCAAGAATATTCCCGACTACTTTCGGACTCCATAAGTTAAAGTCCGTACCTACGTAATCCATAAAGTGACTGCCGCCTCTTTATTTGCAGGTAATTAATATCTCGCGTTGTGGTTTTGATTAACAATGACTGTATGTGAATGAACAATGTGTGTGAAATTTTCAATAATAAATCAATTGCAAAACGATACAATAATTATTATTATCGCTTGTAGTACAGTGCAAGCATAGTACCTACTAGCATTGAAGTTGAAAGCGAGCGGTATTCGGCGTAGTGATTTGCACCGGAGAAGTGATTTTTCACCGGAGAATCACCGGTGAGTCTCCGGTGAAAGTAATCGGTGTTTAACCGATTATTATTGAATCATAACTCAAGTAATTTTATTATTTAAATAAAAAGAAGTTTGTTGATCAACATTGTTAATTATTTAATAACATTTATTCAAATACAATTACTTTATCATTATTTCCTACCTCCTTAAATAATAATTATCATAATAAAGTAAAATATTTTTTTCTTAATATTTTTTTTATTTAAAACCTTTACAATACATCTAATATCATTTTGAGTTCACACAATATCGATGCGCTTAAAATTCCATTGCATTGTACTAGAACATTAACAGTTAAAAACATTTTAATTGATGCTATATCTGTATTCGAATTCACCGGAGATCTCCGGTGAATCTCCGGAGAATGGCAAATCACCGGTGATTTTCACCGGTGCTCGAAATAGCTAGCGGCGGGCGGTGTCTCTTTGGCGGCGTTCTTTGGCGGCGGCGCCCGCCGGTAAGGCCGAGCACACATTGGGGTGCGAAGTCGCAGTATTATAAAAATCATAGACGTCGCACAACGCACCGTGGAAATGTCCGCTGTGCACCGTAAAAATCTGTACCATTCTATCGGTATCCACACTTCCCAGCGTGTGCATGTCAAGATGATTAATTACGATAACGATTATCTGATTTTCTTGATTCAGGAACGTCCTGTCCTTTGGGAGAAACCAATAGAAGAATACAAAGATAAATTTCTACTAAAGTACTTAGTGTGGTCCATGTCTCATTAGAAACTAAACTAATGGACAGAGTTTTCTCGTACGATGTCCTATGCGATGAAATTTTTCGTTGCGTAAACGCAACCGCAAGTCTTGTTTGTAGCCTCGCCTTTACTTGCACGGCGCGTCAAAGTAATATTGGTGTATCGTAAAATTACGTGGAATACTAGGGCACTATGAAAATAAGGAGACTTAGAAAATAATATTTTTTGATAGTGTTTGTCTTTAGAAATTTTGCCTTTACCTCGGGAAAAACAACACAAAATACTTGTATTATGCAAGATTTTTGCTTAACTATTTTTAAAGGAATTGGTGATAATTGCGAGTGCATTTAATAATTTTGGAATCTAACAGTAAATACCAAATGTTAGGTACGTTCCTGAGATGAAAATGTGGCTTTTCAAATGTAACACTTTTGTTAATAAGTAATTTTTAAATTGCTACCTAAAAAAGTATTCAGTTTTTCATTTTACAAGTTATTTGCCAAAAGAAAGTCAAAATATTGTTTTAGGACTAGGGATTCGATGACCTCCTTGGCGCAGTGGTGACCGCTGTGGTCTTATAACTGGGAGGTCTCGGGTTCGATTCCCGGCGGGGGCAATTTAGGAATTTATAATTTCTAAATTGTCTCTGGTCTGGTCTGGTGGGAAGCTTTGGCCGTGGCTAGTTACCACCCTACTGTCAAAGACGTGCCGCCAAGCGATTTAGCGTTCCGGCACGATGGCGTGTAGAAACCGATTAGGGGTATGGGTTGAATTTACACTGCTAAACCCCTTCCAAGTTAGCCCGCTACCATCTTAGACTGCATCGTCACTTACCATCAGGTGAGATCGCAGTCAAGGGCTATCTTGTCATTGAATAAAAAAAAGGGATTTTTTTTAAGAAAAACGGGTAAAATTAAAATCATGACTGGCAACACTCGTCTTGCGGCTTTAATTTTTTGGAATTACAATTTACAACGCAGTTGCACGTGAACGGTTGCGGTATAATCAACTATCGATTGCGTCTCTGTTAAGTGAACTGTGGAATGGAGTATTTATGACATAATCATGTGTGTCAGTTTGTGAGTGTTGTGGAATGTGTGGTTTACATGTTCGGTTGCAAATCTGCTGCGGTCTGAGTTCGAATCCTGCGTAGTCGGTCATAACATTTTTAGAGTTGAGTTTCTGCCAAGAAACCCCCAGTACCGGCCTAGAGTTAGGAAACTAGGGGCGGCTCTGTTTGAGCTTCTTGAGTCTAAACTAAATCAATCTGGAAGGGAGACCTGTGCCACTCGCAAGTTATTTAGAGATGAACCTAATTAGACCCTCCAATCCAAGTACATCCATACCTCCAAGCAGCTGCAGCTGCGGTTGGTGGGCTTTAATTAATCTTAAAATTTATCATTGATAACATGTTCTCCGAGGAACGGGAGTGACACAACGCCAACTTTGTTATTTAACTCCAGGCCGATACTTACTGATAATTTCTTGTCAGAAACCCAATAAGGCAAGGCATGTGTAATTTTGAACCGACCCGGGAATCGAACCTAGACCTCGTTATCCGGTCATCACCACTACTGACGTAGTGTACGTAGTAACGAGGCAAAGTGGTCGACTTGTCAGTCGTCAGCAAAGGTCGTCAGTGATTTCGCGCTTACCTACCTATTCCGAAAAGACATCACGTGACATCAAGTGCGCGGCACTCGGTAAGAATTTACGACTTTTTCTAAACATCGACCTTTTTTGTACTAGGGAATCAGGAATTGAAAGGGATTTATGTGGCGTGTTGTTATTATGTCTAGTTAGGGTTTCCAAAATGTTTTTTTCTTAATTAATTAATTATTTTTGTATGAAAGTTTTTGATAATTAATTTTTACTTTTTACCACCGCCATTGTGTTTATAGGGTCAAAGTGCATGGGTGGTTGCTGGTAAGTTATACACATTAACAAACACCTTGTATAATAAAATATAAGTACGTTAAATCAAAATTAAAAAATATTTCATTAAATCGATTGAAAGTTCTTCTTAAATAAAATCGATTATTACTTCAAATCGAATCGGTAACGAAGCGTCGCTAAAGTCAAAATTTCTTGATCTGCCAAAAAGAAAATAAAGAATTGGACAATCTATAGTTATATTTACCTATTGTAATTTTTTTTTTTTGAAAATAGCAACCGCCGAGTTTATTGGTGGCTCTGCTCATCGACGATTCAAAAGCACTTGTAAAAGTTTATTTGAATAAAAAATACTTTCTATTTCTATTTCAATAAAACAATTTTAGAGTTTGAGAGACTGTAATATTTATTGTGATGATTGACATAAAATTTTCACATATTTTATTTTTCGACTTAAAACAAAATAATGTTATCATTATACATAAGCTGGTGACCAATTACTTTTCGGTTAGAATGTTTTCTAGTGGTTATGAAATTTCAAAATATATTTATGTTTGATATTAATAGTTTTGTACATTACTGAGATAGGCACATGTTGTCGTTATTTAACAATGAATAAAGGCTCTGGTCCATGTTCAGCCGATAAGGTTTGTTTCTGTCGCACACGTTGCAGTAGTCGTCGGGGACGCACGACGTCCAGAAGTTACCTCCGACAAGGTTCAACGAGAAGTTTCTTCGGAAACACGGCAGATCATACCGAATTCGAATGGCACTCACTCTGAAAAAAATAATACAAACTGTTACAGCGCGGCGGTGAAATATTGTATACATCACTACTCCGGTGCAAACATAAATGTCACATCACTATTTTACACTTCCTGCTCTGTGGTCTTTGGCGGAATAAAGAGGACTAATGGCTGTTGATGAACCGCAGTTTTATTAAAAACCAATTACAAAATGTGAAGCAAATAACAAATATTACTAAGAAACTCTCATATGTTCGTGCGTGAACATAAACATAAAAACTACTTTTCCCAATCATGCTTGGAAATTTGATTATTTTGACAACCTTCTTCGAAATAAATCGAAATTGCTGAACTGGCCGAGCAGCGGCCGGCAAAAGTTGTATTAAAATCCATTGCTGGCGTGGTTTAGCGGCCAGATAAATTACATAGTAAACTCATATCTGTCGTGTGATTCAAAAATGGAACGATCTTTTACTCCGAAACATGGCAACCAAGGAGGTAACTTACCAAAGGTTTTATTTAAATTTCGAATGAGCTTGCAAATAGAATGCTGTTTATTGAAAAAAAAAACAAATGAATACTTCAATTTGGGGAGAAATTATTATTGTTGTTCATTGTTCGTCATTGATTTTGAAAAGTAAATTGTATTTGACAAAATGAGTTCAAGTGAAGACAATGAGTGTGTGAGTAAGTGAAATTCAAAAGGCGACAAGAACCTACTACTATAGAAACTTGTCACCGCTAAAATCGAAAGAAAAATATTTGAAAATATATGAAAATTTTGTTCAATTCTGCCTAGATACTACTTCGTTTTAATTTCCGCGCATTATTTGAGAAAAATACTATACAAGCCTTGGCCACAACTAGGCATTGATGGACTTACGTATGTGTACCTCGACTTCACCTCGGCCCACATTTACACGTTCATCCATTAATGCCTCTTTTGCTGGCCGCGGCAGTAATGTACTATTTAAGAAACCGTCTTCGGACGCCACTACAAAATTAACTAATGTGCCTATCATATTTGCAGGGTTCCCTCGATTTCTCCAGAAGCCCATCATCAGATCCTGACCTGAAGACCATGGCCCTACCTGGGAAGTATACCCTTTCAGACAAAAACATAATTGTCCAAATCGGTCCAGGCGTCTTCGAGGAATCGGTGAACATACATAAAAAAAGATTCCGATGCATTGAGAACCTCCTCCTTTTTAAGTCGGTAAAAAAAACAAAATTATTTACGAGTAGGTATTTCATGTTCTCAGGCTCTCACAAGACAAGTCAAGAATCTACCACCGGTTTGTAAAGCAGATTAAACTTTCCTGTGGTATTACAGAATTGACTGGTCCTCCCAACCGAAACTCTCCACAGAGATTAGCCATCTGCGCGGGAGATATTATAGTGCACAAGTGTGCACGCAAACACAGGTTAGGTTAGATTCCAATGGAACTGAAAATCCGGCACGACCGGAGAGAGATCAGGCGCAGGAACGAAGCATTTCCGACAGACAGACTGACTTATCTATCAATGCACAGCTCAAACCACTGAACGGATCGGGCCGTTTGGGTAAAATAGGGGTTTGAAAAATCGAACGTAACGTGAGCCAAGCCGCGGGCAAAAGAACTAGCTTTTATACATACTTATACACGGTGCTATTTTATTCCCCGTAAACCCTGAAGGAGGTGAATGTGCTCATGAAACTGAACAACTTTCCCCAAGGAACATAGCTCGAAATATGAAAAAAAAAAAAATTGGACCCTCCAGACAAAATTGACGATTAGCTGATTGATTTACTATGGGAGGTCCAAAATTTTTTTTCATATTTCGACCTATGTTCCTTGGGGAAAGTTGTTCAGTTTCATGAGCACATTCACCTCCTTCAGGGTTTACGGGGAATAAAATAACACCGTATATAGTTGTGGCGTGCACAGAGGGTAATAACGCGGCAAAATGATATAAAATGGAGAAAATCGCCAGTACGAGTTATAAAAACTTAAGGGTAGGCTTTTTATAATTTGTACAATGCCTACCCTTAAGTTTTTTATAATTCGCACTGAAGATTTTTTTCATTTTGTATTATCTGCCTACCCTGTAGTACATCCTGTGCACGCCACTGGTGAGCCAAACCGCGGGCAAAAGAACTAGCTTTTATACATACTATAGTTGCGTCTCGTACTTACTCTGCTATAATGCGGTCACAGGGATCGATCTCGCAGGTTTGTTCGAAGATAAGGCCAAGGATCCGATGCGGCCCGGAGCCGGGAGCTGGCCCGGGCCCGATCCACGGCGCGACGTCGTCTCCGTCTGTCGTCAGCGTCCCTTTCGCTAGCGCCGAGCCTGGGATATTGATGGTCAGGCCGATCAGGAAGGCTATTTGCACGGGTGATGTTGGGGACGGCACATCCATATCTGTAAAAGAAGAATCATACTAAGATTTTTAGCGTTCCGGCACGATGGCGTGTAGAAACCGATTAGGGGTATGGGTTGAATTTACACTGCTATACCCCTTCCAAGTTATCCCGCTACCATCTTAGACTGCATCGTCACTTACTATCAGGTGAGATCGCAGTCAAGGGCTATCTTGTCATCGAATAAAAAAAAAATAAAAAAAAAAAAAGATTATAGAGACGTAAGTGAGTATGTGTGTGTACTGTAAGACCTTGCTTTTAACCCAAATTGACAAGTCTAGGTCATCCGGAAGTACTTACCACATAGGTTTCGGGTCGAAAACCTATATAGTAGTTCCCGTTGACCTATCTATAATCACGAAAGGCAAAAAGCATGGTCTTACAACACAAATAAAGGAGAAATTCCAAAAAATAAAAAAGTTGAAAATGTACTATTGGAAATTGTCCAATTTTGGTAAAGATCTACTAAATATTATCGGAGATAGAGAACATATTAACTTATCTAGCTGATAGTAGCAGACTTGCTACTACTCGAAACTTTTTACATGCGGACGAAACCGCGGGAATTAGCTAGTCGCATATAAATCTTTTAATGATGAATAAATATTATTATAATTATTAACACATTGGCTACTTTTTATCCCGGAAAATGAAAGAGTTCCTGCGGCAATCAAAAAACCTTATTTCACGCGGATGAAGTCGCGGGCTAAAGCTAGTCTAAATACATAAAAGATAAAAGGTGGCTGGCTGACAAACTGATCTATGAAGTCTATGAACGTTGAACGTACAGCCTAAACCACTGTACACAACCACGGATGTCATACAGAGCTATTATGACGTGACATTCGCTAAGAAAGGATTTTTGAAAATTCAACCCCTAAGGCGTTAAATAAGGGGTTGAGTAAGCGAATTTAACGTAAGCGAAGTCTCGAGCAAAAGCTAGTTATTTTTATGATAAGAATTAATGAAATGGACAAGATTTTTAATTTTTTATTGAAGTGTTAACCTACACTTAAAGGAAATAACCTAATAGCCTAAATAAATTCCGAGCCCGGCGGGATTCGAACCCACATCTCTCTGGGAATCGCGCCCGAGTGTGTTAACCGTTACACCACGGCCGAACCACACGTCAGCCACGAAATTAGTGATATGTATCTACTTTTTTCAATCAGTTTTATAGCAACTGTTAGCGACATCTAGTAGCGACACATTACAGTTGTCGATCTACTTTTTTTTCCAAGACACCATATTACAATGGAGTTCTTAAGAAATTATAGATGCCACATTGCTTGTTACAATTTTTAATTTTTAATTCGAATCCCGCCGGCCTTGGAATTTTTGATATGTATTTATAAATCTACTAGCTTTTGTCCCCGCGACTTCGTCCGCGTGGCATTAGATTTTGGGGTGGAATTTTCAAAAACTGTGACACACGTACTTTTTTATTTTTAACTGAAAGCTCAAATACCAACTTTGATGGAAACAGTTTGAAAAATGACGGAGTTTCATATAAACTTCCATCCCCTATTTATACCCCTTAGGGGTGGAATTTCCAATAATCCTTTCTTAGTATGCGCCTACGTCATAAAACGAACCAACTTTAAAAATTTCAAGTTTCTAACTTCAGTAGTTTAGGCTGTGCGTTGATATCTCAGTCAGTCAGTCAGTCAGTCAGTCAGGACTTTGAATTTTTTTTTTTTTTTTTTAAAAGAATATTAGCCAAGCTGAAGTTGACTAATATCCTCCTATCCCCCCCAAATAAGCGGAAAGCTTGTGCTAGGAGTGGGTACGACAATAGTGCAATTTTATATATATAGATTAGGACTAGATTTTCAACAAAACTTACCGATTCCCATGAATGTGTAATTAAGCTTCGGGTTAGCTGTGTCCATTCTCAATGAAGGATAATAAGTTGTTCGCGCTGGTGAAACACGGTTGCCGAGGTTAGGTAGAGGAGTCGTTGGAAACTTGATCTGAAGAATGGAGAATAGTATAAAAATCATAAAATCTTAGAATAGAATAGAATATCGTTAATTCATTGACATGTAAAATTAAATACAAATGAAATAGGTACACTTAAGACTTACACATTACAATTTCTTAAAATATAACTCAACTAGTAGTATATATAATAGTAATATCTACTATGTATCATGCCAATGAAAGGGTCCTAGCTCAGCTCAATGCTGTGGATACAAATATGTAACCACAACGCTGTTATTCTGCTAGGGCCCGACCGAGGGAAGTTCATGATTAATTAAATAAATATACGTACATAAACAGCGAAAGTGTATTATTATTCTAAAACACTATTAAAATGTGCTTTAGCATTAAGGGAGCGCACCTTCATCTAGCGCTCCAACTGTCAACCTCACCTGCCCGCGGTGTCCCCTGCTGGTTTACTAACGAGGCTCTGACGACCGACAAATGGCGGTATAACCATTTCGTACTGGCTAGACTGAACAAATGACACAGGCCGGTGTCGGGCAGCAGCGACACCCGTGCGATCAGCCTAGCCCTGCGATGACCAACTCACCTGCCCAGCGCGGTCATTATGGGAAAACCTTGCATGGTACTAGTCACAAGAAAATTTCACTGGTTTCAAGAAACTCTCCTTGTGTGAGGGCCATTATAGCTTCATGCAACTCAACAACTCGCTGGAAAGCCTGGAGCACCGCATATATGTAGGCTTTGATCTTATCCCACCCTCTATCTTCTACAACTACCCCTCGCCACCACCCAGGTGCCTGGAGCACTTTGACCAAATCGTGACAGATCTTTTTCCACGCACTAACAAACTACGGAACTAACTTCCTGCGACGGTGTTCCCACTTAACTACAACTGAGGTTCATCAAGAGAACCAACGAATACACCTGAAAAGCTGGCAAGCCATTGGCGGTACCTCTGGTGCTACAAATGTTCATGGGCGGCAGTCATCACTTACCATCAGTTAACCCGCCAGGTGATCAGGTTCGTTTGTTCGTTTCGTATACACATAAAAAAACTTGCACTTACTCTTAAATAGTTTTTCGGAGGTTTGGGTAAGAAGTAATCCGATGTAATATCAAATCGATTGAACTCTAATTCAGTTCGTTGGTCATCATTCAGCAGAGTCAGATCATACTCGTCAAAACCATTGCAATTCTGTCCCCCAAAATTCTGTGCCCCGCAATTCTGTGCCCCGCCACACTGTGACCCGCAATTCTGACCGCAACCCTGTCCCGGATTGGCCAGAGCCCAGTTGTTTGCTAATATCGTGGCGATACATAATATAAATAAGTTCATCTTGTTCACTTTCGACGCTGATGATTAAACTGAAACAAGAATACTTCATGATATAAGGTATCATGATGATCATAAACCTAAGATCAATAGTGATTGGGCGCGGGTCTATTCTTTGAATGTGATTTTATTTATTTATACAACTTTATTGCATGTACAATGTACATGATAAAGAAATAATCACACTATTAAAATAGATATAATATAAGTGTGATTAATTATTTTTATTTTCATCCCTAGGTTGGATCAATGTGCAAAGTTTCAAAACTTTCGCAATTTTTCAGAGGTTGGGTCATTTTTTGAGGTTTTTTGACTAGACTATAGGTAATAATTATAATGAAAACCATAAAGTAACTAACTTATTTAAGGTTGTCATTATATTATGACATCTCAAAACAATGTTGAAATAATAGGTACTGCTTAAGTATTCGTGGTGGACTCCGTGGCCTGGTCAAGTAGTAGCTAAAGAATCCACAACCTCCTGGGTCAACGAATATACTTTGAATTTCAGCAATGGCTTATTATTGGACTTTTTTGGACGATAATACTTACCTACTTGAGGTGCCAAAATAGCTTGTATACTGGAAGGCACCAGTCACTTATATGATGTCTTTCATTTATACTAGAACTTAAAT
This sequence comes from Hipparchia sbordonii, assembly GCA_038048805.1. NCBI lineage: Eukaryota > Metazoa > Arthropoda > Insecta > Lepidoptera > Nymphalidae > Hipparchia > Hipparchia sbordonii. Next base: position 1,477,099 of record CM076113.1, read on the forward strand.
ATAGGGTTCCACGTGTATATACGTGGTTTATAGATTGTTATACTGGTTTTAGAAATCGAAATAGCCAATTTATCTGCCATAAAGCTATCGTTAATACTCCTAATTATAAAATGAAATTGCTTATGGTAATTCGGTTACCTATCGGTTAATTTTAAAATATAACCGAATTTATTTACCTAATGTTAAAACCATTTGGTTTATCTTTTAAATAAATAAAATTAATTAGTTTTTTTGCATTTTTGTTCAACAAATAATGCTTTCTCTACATACTGATAAAGAGCAACTCATAATATTAGCTGCTGCACTTTGTATATAAAAGTAAGCCATTTTTATCATAAGTGAATTGCTTTAGGATCTTCAGTTTTAATCAATAAAAAATATAAGGTGAATCACAAATGATTTTTAATTTTTATGAGTTATATATTTATTTAGCAATAAAAATGAACCATTTTATTAACTAGCTTTTTAGCGTTTATTGTTACAGAGCAATCTCTACCAGGCAAACATTGGAATTAAGTCTCTTGCATGGACCTCCATAGGCCTCGGTCTTGCGTCCAGTGGCTCCTTGCGACTCATTTGATGTCGTCGGTCCACCTAGTGGGGGTCTGCCAGCACTGCGCTTCCCGGTGCGGGGTCGCCACTCCAGCACCTTGGGACCCCATCGACCATCAGCTCTTCGAACTATGTGTCCCGCCAATTTCCACTTTAGTTTCGCAACTCGCTGAGCTGTGTCTGTGACTAGGGTCGCTGAACCCTATCCTGCCAATCATCAATTTATACGCAATAATAATAAAAAATATAAGACTGCCAATTTATTAAATTTATTTTAATTATGCTAAGTAATGTTCCAATATTGTAAATACTCGTATAATTAGGAGATTATTATTTGCTATTTAAAAGTCGTCTGGCAAACGTTATAATAAATAAAGAGATTAAACTCTAATAATTAATAATTGCTAATTAACTGCTCTCTAAAATAATTATTTAAATTATGTAATGGCAATTGTGACATGCTGCACAACTTGATATTGTAATTTGCATTCTTATTACCATTTTAATAGTTCTAATACAAAATATAAAAATTGAAATTTTAAAAATTAGCTTCAGTCGATTTATATTTTTGGTATATTTTATTCGCGACAATTTACCAAATTTGGTGAGTTTTTTTTTCTGAGAGATAAAGTTGAGGTAGAGGGTATAATCCTCGGGAAATCATATACTAGCCCGTGACTTCGTCCGCGTGAGGGTAGGTTTTTAAAAATCCTGCGGGAACCCTCTACTTTTCAGGGATAAGAGGTGTCTTATGTTTCTTTTCAAGTCCTCAACGAAACATGAGCTGATCCAAGCTTTGCTGCGTGATTAAGGGTTCAACAATAAACTAACGAAACAACGAACGAACACTTTGGGTATGGAACCACAAAAAATCATAAATGTAAACCCGTTAATGTTTCTGTTTATTTGGAACGAAGAGGAGAATATTAGGCAAGCTCATCTTGACTAATATTCTTAAAAAAAAAAAAGAGAAGAAGAAGAGAAGCTGTATTTAGAATTCAGAAGGTGTTCAGAAGCTGTATTCCTACTTATAGCCTTGCTATAACAGTTGTCGAAACCACTCGCCTTTTCAGTATTTACTTCTGCGTGTCAATCTCTAAAAATGATTGCATCAGTGCAACGATCGCAATGGCCTCTGATTGGAATTTATGGCGTTCTTGCTGCATCAATGCATATTAACCAATAGCGGGAGGGTACCAGCCAATCAGAGGTCATTGCGATCGTTACACTGATGCAATAAATAGAGAATTGACACACTGGAACACCTGGAAGAATTAAGCTGCTACGGTTCTAAACGCTGACCATTGAATAGGGATACTCGATATACATCGATGCATCGAATTCACTCGATGTTCATAGTACGATGCATCGAACCAATCCGATGTTTTGAAAAATTGTTCATTTACTCGATGTATCGATGTATTTTCATAAAACATCGAATAAATGGTAATTTATTATACTTATTTAATACTGTTTCGGTTGATCTTGAACAATTAAAAAGTTATAAAATTAAAAACCTTCATCTGTGACCCTTTATTTTCGCTAGTAACCACGAGACTGATGTATCATCAGATGCAGTATTAAAAAAGTACTCGATGTTGAGATAACATCGATGTTTTTAACCGATGCATCGGAAAATATCGCCTCGATACATTGCATCGAAAAAAAACATCAGTGTATTTTCTAAGTGGACACCCCTACCATTGAGAATCTTGTATCTGTTATAGATCACCATATTGCTATTTCGCGATGCGTGTGCAGTTATGTTGCTTGGCTTTAGCGCTCGTGTCGGCCAGCGCCACGAGTAGAGACGAAAAGTCTATAGCCTATCAAATAAAGCAAGCCTTCGAAGACTACGCTCTGTCCACTATTGTGCCGCCACCCCAACTACTTGAGGTAAATTCGAGCTTCGAAGGTTCACCAGTTAGCTCACGGAAATATATTTCGTTCTATCTTTTTATGCCTGAAAAAAGGAGTATATTGTTTTCAGGGTTCACGTAGGTATATATGTTTGTGAGTTTCTATATTCCACCATAACTTCTATACGCCTGAACCGATTTTGATGAATGAGGTATCGTTAGAATCCTTAGCTTATTCTATCAATTCAAAGTCACAAATTCAGTACAGATTTAAAGAAGCGTATCGTATACGTGAACGTGTAAGAATGCATACACGAAATTAGGCTCTAATTCAATGCCGTTACTCATTACATTACGTTACGTTAGTCATTTTACTTTGACGCTAACGTCATCGAATTCCTATACGATCGGTCCAATTATTATTAAAACTTAGACTAACCCCACTATCTAGAATCTTTTTTTATTTTCAGATGAGATATGGCCGTCAAAAAGTGCGGTTAGGGACTCAGCTGTGCGCATTTGAGACTGTGTACTATCCCTTTGTTAGCTTTGAAGCGAACCCCAAGTCTTTGAACACGCTGTACTGTTTCAGTAAGTATACCTGCTGTAGTTTAATATTTCTGTACTTACAGAGGAGCAGGTGGATCTGCTGATGTCAAACAACAAATTTGATTCCTCCATGGCTGATGTGCGCAGAATGCCAGAAAAAAATCCCCGCGATAGATGAAATACCCCGAAATCTTGAGTGAAACGCGACAGATGCTAGCGTGTAGGAGTGTAGTAAGCGCGAAATACATCATGTATTGTAATAACTCATAAGTTATTCATTTAAAAAAAAATGGCTGTATAGTCTCTTTTTCGAACAAACGGATACTGAGTGAATTTTTTTTTTTATTTTTTCACTCAACTCATATTTCCAAAAATATGATGTAATTTTTGTGTTTCTTTTCTTTTCGGATAGTTAAAACTTGATTTTCTGCTGTAAAAATCAAATCTGCTTCTAAAGATTTACCATTACACGCGCTCTTAAATGATTACCACCGCCCATGAACATTTAGAGCACCAGATGCACCGCCGCATTTGCCGGTTGTCCAGAAATTGGTCGATTCTCCCCTTGAACAACCCCACCATGAAATCCTGCAGGAACACCTCCGAAGGGGGTCGGTTTTACCACTGTAGAACATGCATGCATTTCGTGGACTTACATAAATTACAGGTAGATATCACACACACACATCTTTCTTCTACAATGAACTATGAGATTGATTGTCTAGTGTGTAAATGATTAATTCGGCACCTAGTAAGTGTGATTGACAAAATTTTACAGGAGACCATAAAACATGTTTTATGGTAGACGGCTTAGCGAAGTAATAAATATATCAAATAAAAGCTTTCAAAGTAGTTTATTTACGAAACATTACGAAACAAATTCATCAAAAGATACTGAAGAGGCAGTTTAGAAGGGCTACCACAAATATGTTTTTTAGTATCCTGTATAATTTTGTGAATCACACTTGCTATTGAAATGGGGTAGCCGAATACAATGTGACGCAGTTTATTCAAGTCATCCAGCATTTGGCTAATTTAGACAATTGCATCTATTATTTATTTATCCCTTGTGCCTTCAAATCTTTCACAGATCCTGATGTCGGATACTACTCTAAAGGGACATTCGATTTATCGTACTTGATTACCTTAGTGGTGAACATACCCGGTAACGATTTTAATAGCGGTGAAGTATTGATTGATTACAAATGCGCCCCGTCTCCCATTGGTGCTGGAGCAACCCGGAACGTCTGTCTCGTGCACAAGCAGCCTAAGGAGATCAATATCAGCACAGATTTAATGTCTAGGTAAGACATCGCCTCACTAATATGTAAGTATCGATTCGGAGTCAATGCGTTGCTTCTGCGACAACTACTTAGAAAAGATCGTGGTATGTACCTAAGAGGTTGTGCTAGCTAATAAAACTTCATTATCTCAACCTATCAGACCTCCCAGACCTAGAAGACCGGACTTCTCCCAGTATAAGAAGAATTCAGACCACAGTCCACTACGCGGACTAAGTGGGAATTTGCAATTTTGCAGACATCTCACACTTTTGAGAACTTTATGTAAATTATCAAACTTCATCGAAGACTTTTCCACAGTGTTGCTAAAACCAATTCTATCATTCACCCATATCAACTGACTTATTGAACAAACTCCGTGGGAATTAACATGGCACCTGGTTCAAGTGAATGACCTTTAAAGTACTGAGTGCAAAAAATATATATATATATATATATTATTTGGATGGATGGATGTTTGTTACTCAATCACACCACAAAACGGCTGAACGGATCTGGATGAAATTAGGCACAAAGATAGAGAAATAAAAAAAAGATGTGTGGCACTCGGGGACTGCCGCGGTAAAGCTATTGCGTAGCATTTTTTATCAACGCCATCTAACTGTGAGAGGAGTCCCGTGTCAGGTTATTTTCGTTACGGAATTTCTGGATTCGGTCTCCACGCTCAAGGCCCGCGATAGAAGCTATGCAATAGCTTAAAAATAGGTTGTTTCCTAGCCAGGTGCCATGTTAATGCGCACGAGATATAGGTCAGTCTATCTATCTAAAGCTTTCGTTGTTCCACAGCTTATCAAGGAATCTACTCCAGTTCAACAGGACCGACTTCGTACAGGAGTATCGACTGGGTGACCCCTTCGCCGGGAACTTCTACCTCTTTGCGTTGACTTTGTGTGAGAGTGACGGAAATGGAAATCAACTTCAGTGCGGGAGCTGCGGCGCCGGCTACTTCGCTTGTTAGACCAATGGACAAGATGAAGTAAACACTACCCTAAAGTGACAGAAGATGGCTTGTCATAAGTTGAAACACCAACTTTCACTAACTTGAATTTTCAATTTCAATTCAATTCAATTTATTTACACAAAACATGTGAAATACAGGCGGTTAACAATAAAGGTAGGAACAAATGTTTTGCCTAATATAATCGGCATTCAAATATTACCTTATTCCTCTAATATACAAAAGTCCACGGACACTAACGCGTTCGTCAATAATATCTACGGCAACTATAACAACAATTAGTCCATTTTTATTTTTATTCAATATTCAACTTTCTTAGCGCCTATTGGTAATTAATGGAATCAGGATATACCTATTTCTTAGGTACTATAATTGCCAAATAACGTTTAAAATCGGGTATCCATGGGTAGAAATATTTCAATTAAAGTCCAGTTGTAGTGGTAGTTTTCACTAACGATGTCTAACTCATATCCCAAGTGGGAGTCTCTTTATAAATACAATCCCCTACCCAATCTGCCATCGCTTTCTGTCAACTTTGTTTTCATGATCCTTTAGGTATTCCCTATACTTAAAGAATCGTGAAAACGAAGTTGAATAGGCGTTAGCGTAAAAATTAGGAAACTTTGGTGAAAACCGGCATTTGAATATTTCATGTTAAAATCTAAGGAATCCTGGAGGTGTCAAATCATGACATTTCCTTAAAAGCTCATTAATTTGAAAATTAATACAAAGCATCACTAATTTTATGGCATGACTTAAAATAAAATAAATTTTTTCATCATAAATAAAAAGTTTAAGTACGATTGTTTTTTTTATTCTACTTGCTCTACCTTAGCCCTTGAATACCCTAACCTCTGAGTTCTCCATACTGTTCTCAAAGGTGTTTGAAGTCTACCAATTCACATTGGGCCAGTGTGGTGGACTCGGTCTATAACTCTTCTCTGCGCTCAGTAGTGAGACGTTATAATGGGTTGCTCTTGATGATGATGAACATTATTAGGGTAAAAACATGCCAAAGATGCCTTACTACGATATCTCGCGGTCGCGGTTTAGCTCGCTACCTCGATGTCACCTCCATGTAAAACAAATGTATGATAACGCTGATGCAAACAGATAAGCGCGAACATATCGAAGGATACCTCACTGCGATACATCGCGGTACAGTGAGGCATCTTCGACATGTTTGTGCTCGTCTATTTGCATACATTTGTTTTAAATGGAGGTGACATCAAGGTAGCGAGCTAAACCGCGACCGCGAGGTATTGCAGTGAGGCATCTTTAGCATGTTTTAACCTACCCTAGTAGGTGATTTTTTCTGCCAATCTTGCTTTCAAAAACCTTTAGGGAATACTTAAAGGTGGAAATGAAATTGAGTAAGGGATTGTATTTTGCTACCTACGTAAAGAGACTCCAACTAAGGGGATGATTTTGGCATGGTTGGTTGCATAAGCTTATGGCATTCTTAATTGCACTTTCAGGTTACTAAATGTATATTAATGATACTAAGTAATGTTCTAATACCTTTCTAATACCTAGTGGCAGGTGTTTTTCATGCGCTATTTAAAAATTGGCTGACTATTTATCGTTCTAACAGACAGTTAAAGATAAAATTTCTATCATCAATAATTTTGCCAATAAAGTAGGTACAGTTTAAAATAATTAAGTTACTCGCAATCGGCAGTAGATAACCGCCTTTTTGCAAAACTAGATATTTTTATTTACATGCCTATCACTTAAATAGTTCTAAAACTAAATATAAAATAGATTTTTTTTAATTGGCCCCAGTCGATCTATATACCTAATTGAAATACGATTAGGTATTTTATTCGCGTTCAGTTTGCCAATAGTTTGGTAAGTAAGTTTTCTACAAAAACATAGTAGGTATTATCTATATATATAAAATTCAAAGTCCTGACTGACTGACTGACTGACTGACTGACTGACTGACTGACTGAGATATCAACGTACAGCCTAAACTACTGAAGTTAGAAACTTGAAATTTTTACAGTTGGTTCCTTTTATAACGTAGGCGCACATAAGAAAGGATTATTGGAAATTCCACCCCTAAGGGGTTTAAATAGGGGATGGAAGTTTATATGAAACACCGTCATTTTTCAAGCTGTTTCCATCAAAGTTGGTATTAGAGCTTTCAGTTAAAAATAAAGAAGTACGTGTGTCACAGTTTTTGAAAATTCCACCCCAGTCCCCAATACCTAATTACACGCGGACGAAGTCGCGGGGGCAAAAGCTAGTTATTTATAATATTAGAACAAAGTCGCGGGTGTCCGTTAGTAATATTATTATATTAGTAGGATTTCAGTATTAAGAAGATAAAGATTCTTCTATTCTAAGTTTCTTTAGAATTCCTACTAATAATTTAAATAAACGCGAAGGTATTTCTTAGTTGGTTTGTCCTTCAATCACGCAACGAATCACAACGGATCGACGTGATTTTTGCCTGGGTGCAGTAGAGGACTTGCTGGTCCATTGCGGAAACGCTGCAACAATTATTGCTACCGTCTCAAATGTGGTGATTGGCTGAATTTATGGTGCTCCTGCTGTAACAAAGCATTTCGCAGTGTAACAGTCAGATTAACGAATCTACATTTTCTCAATTATCAAAAGCCTCAATAGCCCAATGACTTCAATTTTATTTATTTATATAGATGTATAGATTGTCATCTGTCACTGTGATAGGTACTTGAACTACCTACTCAGTGTGTTTACTGTCGAGATGACGTCATCCAGCTTTTTCGTCAATTTACGCGCAAAAATTTAAAATGGAAAATTCAAATGGATTGTTTTAGTACTTATCGATTGAGTAAAATTTTAATAAATTTTCTAGTTGTAAATGATTACCTTAGGATTAAATTGAGACACTTTTCAAAAAAGAGTAAAATACCCTTTTATTGTATCTTGTTATAGAGAAACAGCCGAGCTACCTACTTCGTTATGAGTGTGTTTCTGTGCTGGCTGGCGCTGGCGCTAGTGGCTGCCCCGGGGAGCGGCACGGTCCCCGGCTACCAGGACACAGCTTATTACATAAAACAAGCCTTCGACAAATTCTCTCTGAGCTATGTTGTACAGGATCCGCCATCTGAACTACTTTCTGTAAGTTCCAAGGTCAAGATAAAACCGAAAAGTATAAAATAGAATAGAATAATTTTTTAAAAGCTTTTATTTAACTTGCCATGTATGTATTCGGGTGTAGATTTATGCCCAGTAGGGCCTAAGTATGTCGTGCTCTCTTTAAACATTTCTGTGGTGATGTCGTGTGGTGCGGGTTGTTACGTTCCCTCAAATATGGTCGAGCGAAGCAACGACTGGATCATGCGTCATGCTCGTGAACGGGTACCACCAACGGGAATGGGTTTGCTTTGTCTGCCCGTTTTGACATGCATTGAATTGTGTGTATCTACGTATGCATTTTTGAAGCTTCATTGTGGAAGCACTGTATACATAGCATAGCTTTGTAAAAAAAAAAATTTTTTTTGAAAAGAGCAACTGCTAAGTTTCTTACCGGCTCTTCTCAGCAGAATCTGCATTCCGAACCGGTGGTAGATTTATGACGTGTCATAAGAGCAACAAGTTGGCCTACATGAAATAAATGGATTTTGAATTTGAATTTCGAATTTGAATAGTAGGCCGACAATGGAATTTGAGATGAATTAACTTTAGCTGTATGGAACTATTCTGTTCAATTGTTATTTTCAGATAAGATTTGGCGTTCAAGAAGCCCTGTTAGGGAATCAGCTGTGCACAGCTGTCACCCTGTACTACCCCTTCCTTAGATATGAAGCGAGCCCCAATTCTCTGAACACTCTAATCTGTATCAGTAAGTATGCTCTTAGATCTATTATTATTGCTATGCCTACAATTCTTTTAATCCTACTAATGTTATAAACTAGCTGATGCCCGCGACTTCGTCCGCGTGGATTTAGTTTTTAAAATCCTTCGGAATTTCTTTGTTTTTCCGGCATAAAAAGTAGCCTCCAGGTCACCAAGTCCTCAACTATACCCATAGAAAGAAAAAAGCACGTCGCTCCGTAGCTCAATTGTAACGTGATTGAAGGACAAACCAACAAACAAACACACTTACGCATTTATAGTATTAGTAAGGGTCAGGATGCGCATTGCGCAAGTTTGCGAGGATGGAAATATGGATTATTACTCTTTCTACTAGTATCATTCAAACTAGAGGCTTAACAACTTTTTTTGCCAGCTCTAGGCTGACTTAGGCTGACCTTGACACCTGCGTCTATAGTCTATAGGTAGACTCTCTATAGTAATTGAAAATGTTAACCATACCTAAAAATCTTTCACAGACCCTGATTTTGGTTTCTTCAACTACAACACGTACGACTTGTCATACATAATCCTCTGGGTGGTGAACATTCCTGGTGGAAATACTTATAAAGGTGATACAGTCATCGATTACAAAGCCACACCGCCGCCCGCGGGCGCCGGACCGACCCGCAACGTCTGTCTCGTATACCAGCAACCAAACGAGACCGACTATAGTCCACAATTACTGATAAAGTAAGACTTCTTCTTACTAGTAATAATGTCCTCCCGACCAATTCCGGTTACAGAGACCGCGTATATATTATAGTGCAAGTGTGCGCAAACAATACAGGTGCCTGGTGCATTCTCTATTCCCTCAGCCTCATAGTCGATGGGACGGAAATCCGACCGGAGAGAGATGGTGCAGGACCGACGGCTTTAGGTTCTCTCTGAGGCACACAGGTGACACACCTCTACTTCCTAACTCCAGGCTAGCATTGAGAATTTCTTGACAAAAAAACCCAAAATATTTCTTGGAATCGAACCCAGGACCTCGTCATCGGTAGACGAACTTGCTAACTAGACCAATGCAACGGGGCAGTTACTTCTCACTAGTAAGTGCGATGCCACATGGTGCCATTCGGCGTCGCTGGATTTCTTCTGTGCTGTCAGTGCGGCGTCATACTCAGAAAAAAAAATTATTTATTTCATGTAGGCCAACTTGTAGCTCACGTCAAGATACCGCCGATTCAGAAAGCAGATTCTGCTTTTTTATCATTTATAAAAAAACTTCAATTTTTGTACTTAGGTATATTAAACATATCTTCTCTTTAGCTTTTTTAAAGGACGGACTTATAGAGCGTCACGACTCACGCCCATTCCCACAAACAACTTTTGGACTTTAAGCTGGGCCAGTTAAACGAGGCCATTGTATGTATCTAAAAGTTTTTGGTGTTTACAGCGCAGCGAGGACAATATTACAGTTCAACATCACCAACTTCGTAAGGCGGTATCGACTGGGCAAGCCCTTCGCTGGGAACTTCTATCTCACTCAGTTGACTTTATGTGACAGTGACGGAAATGGAAATCAGAATCAGTGCGGAAGCTGCGGCGCCGGCTACTTCGCTTGTTAGACCAATGAACAAGATGTAATAAACACTACCCTACTGACAGAAGATGGCTTGTAATAAGTTGAAACACAATTAAACCACCTTTCACTAACTTAAATTTTCAATTTCAATTCAGTTCAATTAATTTACACAAAACACGTGAAATACAGGCGGTTAACAATAAAGGTGGGAACAAATGTTTTGCCTAATGTTAGGAAGGAAGGCAGGAAATATTACCTTATTCATTTCCTCAAAAGCTCATTAATTTGAAAATTAATACAAAGCATCACTAATTTTATGGCACGACTTAAAATAAAATAAATTTTTTCATCATAAATAAAAAGTTTAAGTACGATTGTTTTTTTTATTCTACTTGCTCTACCTTAGCCCTTGAATACCCTAACCTCTGAGTTCTCCATACTGTTCTCAAAGGTGTTTGAAGTCTACCAATTCGCATTGGGCCAGTGTGGTGGACTCGGTCTATAACTCTTCTCTGCGTCAGTAGTGAGACGTTATAATGGGTTGCTCTTGATGATGATGAACATTATTAGGGTAAAAACATGCCAAAGATGCCTCACTGCGATATCTCGCGGTCGCGGTTTAGCTCGCTACCTCGATGTCACCTCCATGTAAAACAAATGTATGAAAACGCTGATACAAACAGATAAGCGCGAACGTATCGAAGGATACCTCACTGCGATACATCGCGGTACAGTGAGGCATCTTCGGCATGTTCGTGCTCGTCTGTTTGCATACATTTGTTTTAAATGGAGGTGACATCAAGGTAGCGAGCTAAACTGCGACCGCGAGGTATTGCAGTGAGGCATCTTTGGCATGTTTTTTACGCTTAGGGTTAGCTACCTAAGAAAATCTTCAGTTGACTGAAGACTGTTGGTTGGCCTAAACAGTAAAGGTCACCTACTTATTACCAACACGGCACTTCACCGACACGGCATCGCCTAGTGCGGCTAAGATTTATATGGACTTCCACATTACAATGCATTATTGAGTCAGCAATTGTGTGGCACTCTATTATTGCAACTTTTTAGGGACTACTATTTAGGAAGTATCTTAAGCTCAGCAGGAAAGCGGACCCTGGCTTAAGCCGGGACAAACGCTAGAAGGAAGAAGACGTAGGAAGTACCTTAAACTAGGTTAAACATCGTTACATGCCCTTTACGTGCCACATAATGTATTTGGTTTATGGCTTGTTTATGGACTTCGTTAATGTAATCTATACTTATAATAAAACTGTAACGGGACGAATTCTATGAAGGTTTAATAAAAAGTATCGGAGATAGAGGATGGAACTCCTCACGGATAGCAGCAATTCATTCGCATTATTCATCTGTGAAAACTTGTAATTAGCTTTAATTCTTCTTCTGTATTTATTGACTAATTTTTCTAATAAGCTGTACGCTTTCTTTTAAAATAAAATAAATTAGAGTTAATAATTATAATATATGCATACCACACATAATATGAGGGTCATGGTCATAACCAATAATTACAAATAGACCATTGAACTCCAGTTCCTCAATCCTGATGCTGTGAATTCATATTATTAGTACCAAGTATGGTATTCCATACCTACTTGGTACTAAGTAATGTCGCAGTGTTCCCATAAAAAAGTCCCGGCTTTTAATCCTGATGCTGATTAGGAGACTGACGATTATTTATTAATTGATGTTGCCAAATATATCATGAACGCCAGGCTCCAGCTGTTGTACCGTTGGGTTTTTTTTGTAGCTTACCCGTGCGAAGTCGGGGCGGATCAACTAGTGTTATAATAATATCAACACAATCAGGTTTTCTTTTTATTTATTTTTAAATGAAGATTTTCAAAAAAAAATCAAAATTGTTTATTTCATGTAGGCCAACTTGTGGGTCTTATGACAAGTCAAGAATCTACAAGATTAAAAGGTCTAAGGTAACATTATATTATTATAATGATCCCTTAGACTATTTAATCCAGTTAAATGTTCTAATGCCCGTTTTCACCAATGTTCCCAAAATTTTACGAGATACCTAAGGTAGGTGAAATTTTCTGCCAATCTAGCTTTCAAAAACCTTTAGGGAATACTTAAAGGTGGAAATGAAATTGAGTAAGGGATTGTATTTTGCTACCTACGTAAAGAGACTTCAACTAAGGGGATGATTTTGGCATGGTTGGTTGCATAAGTTTATGGCATTCTTAATTGCACTGTCAGGTTACTAAATGTATATTAATGATACTAAGTAATGTTCTAATACCTAGTGTCAACATAATTAAGTAGGTGCTTTTTATGCGCTATTTAAAATTCGGCTAACTATCTATCGTTCCAACAGGCAGTTAAAGATAAAATTCCAATCATCAATAATTGCCAATAAAGTACAGTTTAAAATAATTAAGTTACTTGCAATCTGCCTTTTTGCAAAACTAGATAGGTATTTTAATTTACATGCCTATCACTTTAATAGTTCTAAAACAAAATATAAAATAGAATTTTTCTAAATTGGCCTCAGTCGATCTATATAATTGGAATACGAGTATTTTATTCGCGTTCAGTTTGCCAAAAGTTTGGTAAGTTTTCTACATAAACAAACTAAGTGCTGTATACTTACGGGTTGTCAGTGAAAACCGGTAGTAAGTATTATTATGAAAACTTTTCACCCTTCGTGTGTACCCGCCTTAACACTACGTCATAAGTCTGCAAATATTCTTTCATTTAGCACCTCGTCAGTTAATGTTATTAGCTATTGTCATCTGTCACTGTGATAGGAACTTAAAATACCTACTCAGTGTGGTTACTGTCGAGACGAAGTCATCTAGCGTTTTCGTCAATTTACGCGCAAAAATTTAAAATGAAAAATTCAAATGGATTGTTTTAGTACTTATCGATTGAGTAAAATTTTAATAAATTTTCTAATTATTATCAGCTTAGGATTAAATTGAGACACTTTTAAAAAAAAAATACCCTTTTATTGTATCTTGTTATAGAGAAACAGCCGAGCTACTTCGTTATGAGTGTGTTTCTGTGCTGGTTGGCGCTGGCGCTAGTGGTTGCCCCGGGGAGCGGCAGCATGAACCCCAGCTCCCAGAACGTAGACTATAACATGCAGCGAGCCTTCGACAAGTTCTCTCTGAGCTATCTTATACAGGGTGCGCCATCTGAACAACTTACTGTAAGTTCGAAGGTCAAAGTATAAAATAGAATAGAATAATTTTAAAACTTTTATTTAACTTGCAATGTATGTATGTTTATTCGGGTGGGATCTTGCAACTCAATTTTGAAGCAGATATCTTCAACCGATTGAGCTGAAATTTTGTATACACGTTTACAGTGACAATGCATGGTTAGCTATGTGACGGTATTCTAAATCCAATATGGCGAAACACCCAAGATGGCGGACTAGTTATTTTTAATGCACTCCTACAATATGGGTATCAAATGAAAGGGCTTGCTGAGAATAACTCGCGTATTAAGCGCATTTAAATAAAAACTTGTTTTTAAAAAAGTTTTTTACTTTTAATTTATTTTATTCAAATAAACTTTTACAAAGGACTTTCGAATCTACCAATGCTGGTTCGGAATGCCGTTCCAACCGAGAAGAACCAGCAAGAAACTCGGCGGTTGCTCTTTTTAAAATATCATGTTGTACACAGGTTAGTTATTAAACTGTCTCATGAATTGTTGGAATTATAGCCACACTTTTTTATCATTTATATAATCTTCAAAAATTGGACGAGGCCCGCGTGCCAATAATGGGCAACATAGTGCGAGTTTTAAAGTAACATTAAACACGTGAAAATTATATTATTATAAGTATTACAGCTTTGAGTATATAACCAACTATATACTCAAAGTATTAAAGTAAGTAATAGAAAAATACTTGGAAATTAATCTGAACATAAAGGAAAATAATATTAAAAAAAAAAAAAACATTTTTAAAAAACCGATTTCAAACGCCACTTAGTTTGTAGTTTGTACAGTGTACACGACTGTTGATGTCGGGCCAGCGTCGCGCATCGGTAGGCCGGCAATGGAATTTGAGATGAATTAACATTAACTATTATATATATAGAACAATTCCGTTCAATTGTTTATTTTCAGATAAGATTTGGCTTTGAAGAAGCCCAATTAGGGAATCAGTTGTGCACATCTGTCACCCTGTACTACCCCTTTTTTAGCTTTGAAGCGAGCCCCAATTCTCTGAACACTCTAGTCTGTTTCAGTAAGTATAGCTCTTAGATCTATTATTTCTATACCTACAATTCTTCTAATACTACTAATCCTACTAATATTATAAACTAGCTGATGCCCGCGACTTCGTCCGCGTGGATTTAGTTTTTAAAATCCCTCGGGAATTCTTCGTATTTCCGGCATAAAAACTAGCCTCCAGGTCTCCAAGTCCTCAACTAGGTATACTCGTGGAAAAAATCACGTAGCTCAATTGCAACGTGATTGAAGGACAAACCAACAAACAAACACACTTTCGCATTTATAGTATTAGTAAGGACGATGCGCATTGCGCTTTATGTGGATGGAAGGATGGATTTTGTTACTCTTTCGCACTAAAACTCCTGAACGGACTTAATGAAACTTCACAATGTAATAGCTTCTAAATCAGAATAGCACACAGGCTACAATTTATCCCGGAAAATTAAAAAGTTCCTGCGGAAATCCTTAAGGGCACGATCTTCGGCCGCAGTAACTTGCAAGCAATTGAAGTGAGGTGCACGAGCCACTTTGTTATAAAAAAGTAAAAGAGTCATGATAAAAAAAAAAAAACTTTTTAGAGAAAAATTAACGGTAAAATATTCTTCTAAAAGCTTTTGCCTATTTTTTGACATTTTTTTTTGGTTTAACTTTGATATACTATAAATACACCCTGAAAAACAATTAAAAACTACACTGTTTTCGGAATATTATTTGATCGAGTGAAGTTCAAAATATGGACTTTTGAATAGTAAAATAATTTAGAACGTGTATTAAACTACAACATATATTTTTAACCTATCAAAACAAAGAATATTTGATTGTTTACTATTGAATGAAAAACTGGCTGTTTTCGAAGATCCTGCCGTTAATCCACGCGAACGAAGACGCGGGCATCATCTAATAGTCTGTAGGACTCTCTAGTAGCACTAGTGATTAAGAATATTAATCATACGTGTAAATCTTTCACAGACCCTGATTTTGGTTTCTTCTACTTCAACTCGTACGACTTGTCATTTTTAATCACATTAGTGGTGAACATACCTGGTGGAGATATTTACAGCGGTGACTTAGTCATCGATTACAAAACCGCGCTGCCGCCCGTGGGCGCCGGACCAACCCGGAACGTCTGTGTCGTATCCAAGCAACAAAAGGAGATCGACATCAGTACAGAATTACTGCTATAGTAAGACTTCTTCTCACTAGTAATAATGTCCTCCCGACCAATTCCAGTCACAGCACGTATATATTATAGTTTTTTTTTTAAATTTGATGACAAGATTGTCCTTGACTGTGATGTCACCTGATGGTAAGTGACGATGCAGTCTAAGATGGTAGCGGGCTAACTTGGAAGGGGCATGGCAGTGTACTCATACCCTAATCGGTTTCTACACGCCATGCATCGTGCCGAAACGCTAAATCGTTTGGCGGCAAGTGTTTGACGCTAGGGTGGTAACTAGCCACGTCCAAAGCCTTCCACCAGACAATTATAGTGCACGAAAGTGAGCGCAAACAATACAGGTGCCTTCTCTATTCCCTCACCCTCATAGTCGATGGGACGGAAATCTGACCGGAGAGAGATCAGGCGCAGGAACGATGGCTTTAGGTTCCCTCTGAGGCAAAGAGGTGACACACCTCTACTTCCTAACTCCGGTCTAGCATTGAGAATTTCTTGCCAAAAAACTGAAACATTTTTTGGCCCGACCCGGGAATCGAGACCGGGACCTAGTCATCCGTAAACGAACTTGTTAACTATTAGACCAACGAGGCAGTTACTTGTCACTAGTAAGAGCGATGCGAGCGAGCGTATACTAACCCCACTGGTTTTGAGTTAAATTGACTGTTGAACTTTATTATAGATCGTAACGACTCACGCCCATTCCCACAAACGACTTTCGGACTTTAAGCTGGGCCAGTTAAACGAGGCCAGTGTATGTATCTAAAAGTTTTTGGTGTTTACAGCACATCGAGGAATATATTACAGTTCAACTACACCGAATTCGCAAAGGAGTATCGACTGGGCAGGCCCATCGCTGGGAACTTCTACCTCACTCAGTTGACTTTGTGTGAGAGTGACGGAAATGGAAATCAACTTCTGTGCGGAAGCTGCGGCGCCGGCTACTTCGCTTGTTAGACCAATGAACAAGATGAAGTAAACACTACCCTAAAGTGACAGAGGATAGCTTGTAATAAGTTGAAACACAATTAAACCACCTTTCACTAACTTAAATTTTCAATTTCAATTCAGTTCAATTAATTTACACAAAACACGTGAAATTCAGGCGGTTAACAATAAAGGTGGGAACAAATGTTTTGCCTAATATTAGGGGGAAGTCCTGTAACGCCGGACGGCACCTAGTACCGGACACTCGTACTATCTCGGCGACTAAGCAAGGGAGCGATTCAAAAACGAGTTAGAGAGGTGCAGGGGGATGTAGCAAAACTGAGTCACGGGACCCGGTTTACCCGTGATGCGCGCGACAACAGTGGGAGTAGTTGGTTGCTGTTTTTGGCGGGATGACACTGAGTTACGTAAGATTCAGGTGAGTGTTACAGGTAAGCACCAGGTAAGTATCTGTTATTAGTTGTTTACTATATTTGTTTTTAATAAAGTAGTGTTTATTGTTGTTAGTAATCAATAAAAGTTTTTGAGAATTTTGATAATGGGTTTGATATGGAATATATATTGTGACCATTCTCTGTCCCTTAGTACCGGACACAAAGTAGTCCCTTAGCGCCGGACAGTGAATGAGTTATTATTTCTTCTCAGTATGTAGACTTTTCTTAATAAATGTTATTCGATTTTCAGATGATAGAAGTACAGAATAACATTGAAATGGATCAGAAGAAAAAGAAAGGAAAATGGGCCCAATTCTCGTCCCTTAGTACCAGACACAAAGTAGTCCCTTAGCGCCGGACAGTGAATGCGCTATTATTTCTTGTCAGTAAGTATGTATACTTTTCTTAATAAATGTTATTCGATTTTCGAGGATAGAAGTACAGAATAACATTGAAATGGAAGAGAAGAAAAAGAAAGGAAAATGGGACCAAACAAGTTTACAGGGGTTTGCTAGGGGTTCCAAGTGAAGTCTGTCCGATACTAGGGGCCAATTCCAGACACTGCGATTTTTTCACCAAAGTTTAATTTATGTTTTTGAATATATTTATGCAGAAGTTGCATTTTTGATAATTGATATTGATTTTATGTTTTGTTGACTAATATAAGACGTAAATAAAGTAATATTTTTCTAAACAGATTTTTTATTTTTCATAAAAACCTTAAGTGTCCGCCACTAGGGGACTTCCCCCTAGGAAGGAAGGCAGGAAATATTACCTTATTCCTCTAATATACAAAAGTCGACGGACACTAATGGGGTCGTCAATAATATCTACGACAACTATAACAACAATTAGTCCATTTTTATTTTTATTCAATATTCAACTTGCTTAGCGCCTGTTGGTCATTAATGGAATCAGGATATACCTATTTCTTAGGTATTCATTCATTGCCATTAGTTGGTCATTAATGGAATCAGGATATACCTATTTCTTAGGTATTCTTTCATTGCCAAATAACGTTTAACCGGGTATCCATGGGTAGAAATATTTCAGTTAAAGTCTTATGGTAGTTTTCACTAACCGTATCTAACTCATATCCCAAGTGGGAGTCTCTTTATAAACACAATCCCCTACCCAATCTGCCTTCGCTTTCTGTCTTTAATAGGCGTTAGCTTGGGTAGCCCTTAAAAGTTAGGAAACTTTGGCGAAAACGGGCATTTGAACATTTCATGTTCAAATCTAGAACCTCTAGGAATCCTGGAGGTGTCAAATCATGACATTTCCTCGGAAGCTCAATAATTTGAAAATTAATACAAAGCGTCACTAATTTTATGGCATGACTTAAAATAAAATAAATTTTTTCACCACAAATAAAAAGTTTAAGTACGATTGTTTTTTTTATTCTACTTGCTCTACCTTAGCCCTTTAATACCCTAACCTCTGAGTTCTCCATACTGTTCTCAAAGGTGTTTGAAGTCTACCAATTCGCATTGGGCCAGTGTGGTGGACTCGGTCTATAACGCTTCCCTGTGGTCAGTAGTGAGACGTTATAATGGGTTGGTCTTGATGATGATGAACATTATTAGGGTAAAAACATGCCAAAGATGCCTCACTGCGATATATCGCGGTCGCGGTTTAGCTCGCTACCTCGATGTCACCTCCATGTAAAACAAATGTATGAAAACGCTGATGCAAACAGATAAGCGCGAACATATCGAAGGATACCTCACTGCGATACATCGTACAGTGAGGCATCTTCGGCATGTTCGTGCTCGTCTGTTTGCATACATTTGTTTTAAATGGAGGTGACATCAAGGTAGCGAGCTAAACCGCGACCGCGAGGTGTTGCAGTGAGGCATCTTTGGCATGTTTTTTACGCTTAGGGTTAGATACCTAAGAAAATCTTCAGTTGACTGAAGACTGTTGGTTGGTCTAAACAGTAAAGGTCACCTACTTATTATCAACACGGCACTTCACCGACACGGCATCGCCTAGTGCGGCTAAAATTTATATGGACTTCCACATTACAATGCATTATTGAGTCAGCAATTGTGTGGCACTCTATTATTGCAACTTTTTAGGGACTACTATTTAGGAAGTATCTTAAGCTCGGCAGGAAAGCGGACCCTGGCTTAAGCCGTGACAAACGGTAGGAGGAAGAAGATGTAGGAAGTACCTTAAACTAAGTTAAACATCGTTACGTGCCCTTTACGTGCCACATAATGTATTTGGTTTATGGCTTGTTTATTGTAATCTATACTTATAATAAAACTGTAACGGGACGAATTCTGTGAAGGTTTGATAAAAAGTATCGGAGATAGAGGATGGAACTCCTCACGGATAGCAGCAATTCATTCGCATTATTCATGTGTGAAAACTTGTAATTAGCTTTAATTCTTCTTCTGTATTTATTGACTAATTTTTCTAATAAGCTGTAAGCTTTCTTTTAAAGTAAAATAAATTAGAGTTAATAATTTTAATATATGCATACCACACATAATATGAGGGTCATGGTCATAACCAATAATTACAAATAGACCATTGAACTCCAGTTCCTCAATCCTGATGCTGTTGGGTAGGTACTGCCCACCTAAAACAGTGGACATTGAGGAATTGTCGATTGTGAATTCATATTATTAGTATCAAGTATGGTATTCCACACCTACTTGGTACAAAGTAATGTCGCAGTGTTCCCATAAAAAAGTCCCGGCTTTTAATCCTGATGCTGATTAGGAGACTGACGATTATTTATTAATTGATGTTGCCAAATATATCATGAACGCCAGGCTCCAGCTGTTGTACCGTTGGGTTTTTTTTGTAGCTTACCCGTGCGAAGTCGGGGCGGGTCAACTAGTGTTATAATAATATCAACACAATCAGGTTTTCTTTTTATTTATTTTTAAATGAAGATTTTCAAAAAAAAATTCAAAATTGTTTATTTCATGTAGGCCAACTTGTGGGTCTTATGACAAGTCAAGAATCTACAAGATTAATAGGTCTAAGGTAACATTATATTATTATAATGATCCCTTAGACTATTTAATCCAGTTAAATGTTCTAGGGTAAATTTTCAGAGCGGCCTTTTTTCCGTCATTTAGGTGGCTAATTTTTTTTCTCACATTTCACCCAAACCAAATGCGTTAGATTATAGATTAAGATGCTGTGAATCTAATAATCTGTGAGGCGCCCTTTAAAACACAGTACTTTCGGAGAAATATTTTTTGCGCCACCGAAATGATTATAAAAGCCATAGAAATGGCTCTAATGAATTAAGTAAGCAAATTTTCTTAAATATAAATACAAAATATGTTTAGACTAGACACTGTATACATTGTTCTCTAGCTCCAAACTAAATCACATATCCATAATTGTGTCTTAGGAGACAATAAATATTAAATATTGAAACTGAACTCTCTGAGTCCTACATAGGCCTAATTACCTACGTACTTACTTATAAAAATAAAACTTATTAAGTTATTATTGAAAATAATAATGTATTTTAAGTATATATCGTATTGATTATACAGGCATTCATCATTTCGGTGGCCCACTGTGCCACCGCAATGACGCCACCATGATGACGACAAAAGGGTTTTTTCATGATAATTACTCAACTACCTAATTAATTTAGTAGATATTTACAGGTCGTAATATCAAGGCAATTATCTATAACATCCTAACTTGACGATACAATAAATCACTCTGTTCATTAGCTAAAACTTGCCACCGAACTGACCGCTCACGGTGACCAAAACATATTTTATGAAAAACTTACCTCGGGAACATTATAAAACCTGCGTATTGGACATCCTCTCTACAAACAAATTGGGGCCAGACTAATGCTCAGGTGGACCGATATAAAAATTTGGCGTGAAATCGCTTGACTAATAAGAAACAAGTAGTCAATTGCGAGCATCGAAAGTGCAGTTTTACGCGGGACAAAGACATATTGGCGTCTCAGATTTTTAATTTAATAGTTAGTAAAGTTTTTGTGTGTTAAAATGTGAAATGGAGTAAATACCTTTAAAATGAGATATTTTGATAAGAGATAAGTTAAAATTTCGTGTAATAGTGAGTAGTTTTGTGAGCGCAATTTGAAGTGGGACAAGCCTCCCAGCAGTAGACCGCCCATACAAGTCGGATATTAAACGTGGAATTTCTTGTATGTTTTTAATATTAATTCTAATCTGGTTTTATATACAGTTAAGCTATGAGGTATATTTTCAAAATAACATGTGTTTAGTCTATTTTAAATGATAGTTTTTATGAAAAGGTCATAGGACGCCTAAAAAAGTACGCTCGAAAATTTACCCTCTAATGCCCGTTTTCACCAATGTTCCCTAAATTTTACGAGATACCTAAGGTAGGTGAAATTTTCTGCCAATCTAGCTTTCAAAAACCTTTAGGGAATACTTAAAGGTGGAAATGAAATTGAGTAAGGGATTGTATTTTGCTATCTACGTAAAGAGACTTCAACTAAGGGGATGATTTTGGCATGGTTGGTTGCATAAGTTTATGGCATTCTTAATTGCACTGTCAGGTTACTAAATGTATATTAATGATACTAAGTAATGTTCTAATACCTAGTGTCAACATAATTAAGTAGGTGCTTTTTATGCGCTATTTAAAATTCGGCTAACTATCTATCGTTCCAACAGGCAGTTAAAGATATAATTCCAATCATCAATAATTGCCAATAAAGTACAGTTTAAAATAATTAAGTTACTTGCAATCTGCCTTTTTGCAAAACTAGATAGGTATTTTAATTTACATGCCTATCACTTTAATAGTTCTAAAACAAAATATAAAATAGAATTTTTCTAAATTGGCCTCAGTCGATCTATATAATTGGAATACGAGTATTTTATTCGCGTTCAGTTTGCCAAAAGTTTGGTAAGTTTTCTACATAAACAAACTAAGTATACAGTACTTACGGGTTGTCAGTGAAAACCGGTAGTAAGTATTATTATGAAAACTTTTCACCCTTCGTATGTACCCGCCTTAACACTACGTCATAAGTCTGCAAATAATCTTTCATTTAACACCTCGTCAGTTAATGTTACTAGCTATCACTGTGATAGGAACTTAAAATACCTACTCAGTGTGGTTACTGTCGAGATGACATCATCTAGCGTTTTCGTCAATATACGCACGAAAATTTAAAATGAAATATTTAAATGCATTGTTTTCGTACTTATAGATTGAGTAAAATTTTAATAAATTTTCTAATTATCAGCTTAGGATTAAATTGAGACACTTTTCAAAAAAAAGGAAAATACCCTTCTATTGTATCTTGTTATAGAGAAACAGCCGAGCTACTTCGTTATGAGCGTGCTACTGTGCTGGTTGGCGCTGGCGCTAGTGGTCGCCCCGGGGAGCGGCACGGGCCCCGGCTACCAGAACATAGACTATAACCTGCAGCGGGCCTTCGACAACTACTCTCTGAGCTATCTTATACAGGGTGCGCCATCTGAACTACTTTCTGTAAGTTCGAAGGTCAAAGTATAAAATAGAATAGAATAATTTTAAAACTTTTATTTAACTTGCAATGTATGTATGTTTATTCAGGTGGAATCTTGCAACTCAATTTTGAAGCAGATATCTTCAAGCGATTGAGCTGAAATTTTGTATACACGTTTAGTCTTGGTAACAATGCATGGTTAGCTATGTGACGTTATTCCAAATCCAATATGGCGAAACACACAAGATAGCGGACTAGTTATTTTTAATGCACTCCTACAATATGCGTATCAAATGAAAGGGCTTGCTGAGAATAACTCGCGCATTTAGCGCATTTAAATAAAAGTTTTTTTAATTTTAATTTATTTTATACAAATAAACTTTTACAAAGGACTTTCGAATGTATCAATGCTGGTTAGGAATGCCGTTCCAAGCGAGAAGAACCAGCAAGAAACTCGGCGGTTGCTCTTTTTAAAATATCATGTTGTACACAGGTTAGTTATTAAACTGTCTCATGAAATGCTGGAGTTTATAGCCACACTTTTTTATCATTAATTATTTATGTAATCTTCAAAAATTGCGCAAGGCCCGCGTGCCAACAATGGGCAACATAGTGCAAGTTTTAAAATAACATTAAACACGTGAAAATTATATTATATTACAGCTTTGAGTATATAACCAACTACATACTCAAAGTATTCAAGTAATAGAAAAATACTTGGAAATTAATCTCAACATAAAGGAAAATAATATTTAAAAAAAAAATATTTAAAAAAAACCGACGCCACTTAAAGGTATAAAATAATTTTAGTTTGTACAGTGTACACGTACATACATATTATGTTGATGTCGGGCCAGCGTCGCGCATTGGTAGGCCGGCAATGGAATTTGAGATGAGATGAATTAACATTAACTAGCTATTATATATGGAACAATTCCGTTCAATTGTTTATTTTCAGATAATATTTGGCTTTCAACCAGCCCTATTAGGGAATCAGTTGTGCACATCTGTCACCCTGTACGACCCCTTTTTTAACTTTGAAGCGAGCCCCAATTCTCTGAACACTCTAGTCTGTTTCAGTAAGTATAGCTCTTAAATCTATTATTTCTATGCCTACAATTCTTCTAATACTACTAATCCTACTAATATTATAAACTAGCTGATGCCCGCGACTTCGTCTGCGTGGATTTAGTTTTTAAAACCCCTCGGAAATTCTTCGTATTTCCGGCATAAAAAGTAGCCTCCAGGTCTCCAAGTCCTCAACTAGGTATACTGGTGGAAAAAATCACGTAGCTCAATTGCAACGTGATTGAAGGACAAACCAACAAACAAACACACTTTCGCATTTATAGTATTAGTAAGGATGATGCGCATTGCGCATGTTTATGAGGATGGAAGGTTGTTTTTTTTACTCTTTCGCGCAAAAACTCCCAAACGGTTTTAATGAAACTTCACAATGTAAATAACTTCTAAATCAGAATAGCACACAGGCTACAATTTATCCCGGAAAATTAAAGAGTTCCCGCGGAAATCAAAAAACCTTAATTCACGCGGACGAAGACGCGGGCATCATCTAATAGTCTATAGGACTCTCTAGTAGCACTAGTAATTAAGAATATTAATCATACGTGTAAATCTTTCACAGACCCTGATTTTGGTTTCTTCTACTTCAACTCGTACGAATTGTCATTTTTAATCACATTAGTGGTGAACATACCTGGTGGAGATATTTATAACGGTGACTTAGTCATCGATTACAAAACCGCGCTGCCGCCCGTGGGCGCCGGACCGACCCGGAACGTCTGTGTCGTATCCAAGCAGCAAAAGGAGATCGACATCAGTACAGAATTACTGCTATAGTAAGACTTCTTCTCACTAGTAATAATGTCCTCCCGACCAATTCCGGTCACAGCACGTATATATTATAGTTTTTTTTTATTTGATGCAGGATTTGACTGTGATGTCACCTGATGGTAAGTGACGATGCAGTCTAAGATGGTAGCGGGCTTGGAAGGGGTATGGCAGTGTACTCATACCCTAATCGGTTTCTACACGCCATCGTGCCGAAACGCTAAATCGTTTGGCGGCACGTCATTAACGGTAGGGTGGTAACTAGCCACGTCCAAAGCCTTCCACCAGACAATTATAGTGCACGAAAAAGTGCGCAAACAATACAGGTGCCTTCTCTATTCCCTCACCCTCATAGTCGATGGGACGGAAATCCGACCGGAGAGATCAGGCGCAGGACCGATGGCTTTAGGTTCCCTCTGAGGCAAAGAGGTGACACACCTCTACTTCCTAACTCCGGTCTAGCATTGAGAATTTCTTGCCAAAAAAACTGAAACATTTTTTGGCCCGACCCGGGAATCGAGACCGGGACCTAGTCATCCGTAAACGAACTTGTTAACTATTAGACCAACGAGGCAGTTACTTGTCACTAGTAAGAGCGATGCGAGCGAGCGTATACTAACCCCACTGGTTTTGAGTTAAATTGACTGTTGAACTTTATTATAGATCGTAACGACTCACGCCCATTCCCACAAACGACTTTCGGACTTTAAGCTGGGCCAGTTAAACGAGGCCAGTGTATGTATCTAAAAGTTTTTGGTGTTTACAGCACATCGAGGAATATATTACAGTTCAACTACACCGAATTCGCAAAGGAGTATCGACTGGGCAGGCCCATCGCTGGGAACTTCTACCTCACTCAGTTGACTTTGTGTGAGAGTGACGGAAATGGAAATCAACTTCTGTGCGGAAGCTGCGGCGCCGGCTACTTCGCTTGTTAGACCAATGAACAAGATGAAGTAAACACTACCCTAAAGTGACAGAGGATAGCTTGTAATAAGTTGAAACACAATTAAACCACCTTTCACTAACTTAAATTTTCAATTTCAATTCAGTTCAATTAATTTACACAAAACACGTGAAATACAGGCGGTTAACAATAAAGGTGGGAACAAATGTTTTGCCTAATATTAGGGGGAAGTCCCGTAACGCCGGACGGCACCTAGTACCGGACACTCGTACTATCTTGGCGACTAAGCAAAGGAGCGATTCAAAAACGAGTTAGAGGGGTGCAGGGGGATGTAGCAAAACTGAGTCACGGGACCCGGTTTGCCCGTGACGCGCGCTACAACAGTGGGAGTAGTTGGTTGCTGTTTTTGGCGGGATGACACTGAGTTACGTAAGATTCAGGTGAGTGTTACAGGTAAGCACCAGGTAAGTATCTGTTATTAGTTGTTTACTATATTTGTTTTTAATAAAGTAGTGTTTATTGTTGTTAGTAATCAATAAAAGTTTTTGAGAATTTTGATAATGGGTTTGATATGGAATATATATTGTGACCATTCTCTGTCCCTTAGTACCGGACACAAAGTAGTCCCTTAGCGCCGGACAGTGAATGAGTTATTATTTCTTCTCAGTATGTAGACTTTTCTTAATAAATGTTATTCGATTTTCGAGGATAGAAGTACAGAATAACATTGAAATGGAAGACAAGAAAAAGAAAGGAAAATGGGACCAAACAAGTTAACAGGGGTTTGCTAGGGGTTCCAAGTGAAGTCTGTCCGATACTAGGGGCCAATTCCAGACACTGCGTTTTTTTCACCAAAGTTTAATTTATGTTTTTGAATATATTTATGCAGAAGTTGCATTTTTGATAATTGATATTGATTTTATGTTTTGTTGACTAATATAAGACGTAAATAAAGTAATATTTTTCTAAACAGATTTTTTATTTTTCATAAAAACCTTAAGTGTCCGCCACTAGGGGACTTCCCCCTAGGAAGGAAGGCAGGAAATATTACCTTATTCCTCTAATATACAAAAGTCGACGGACACTAATGGGGTCGTCAATAATATCTACGACAACTATAACAACAATTAGTCCATTTTTATTTTTATTCAATATTCAACTTGCTTAGCGCCTGTTGGTCATTAATGGAATCAGGATATACCTATTTCTTAGGTATTCTTTCATTGCCAAATAACGTTTAACCGCGTATCCATGGGTAGAAATATTTCAGTTAAAGTCTTATGGTAGTTTTCACTAACCGTATCTAACTCATATCCCAAGTGGGAGTCTCTTTATAAACACAATCCCCTACCCAATCTGCCTTCGCTTTCTGTCTTTAATAGGCGTTAGCTTGGGTAGCCCTTAAAAGTTAGGAAACTTTGGCGAAAACGGGCATTTGAACATTTCATGTTCAAATCTAGAACCTCTAGGAATCCTGGAGGTGTCAAATCATGACATTTCCTCGGAAGCTCAATAATTTGAAAATTAATACAAAGCATCACTAATTTTATGGCATGACTTAAAATAAAATAAATTTTTTCACCACAAATAAAAAGTTTAAGTACGATTGTTTTTTTTATTCTACTTGCTCTACCTTAGCCCTTTAATACCCTAACCTCTGTGTTCTCCATACTGTTCTCAAAGGTGTTTGAAGTCTATCAATTCGCATTGGGCCAGTGTGGTGGACTCGGTCTATAACGCTTCCCTGTGGTCAGTAGTGAGACGTTATAATGGGTTGCTCTTGATGATGATGAACATTATTAGGGTAAAAACATGCCAAAGATGCCTCACTGCGATATCTCGCGGTCGCGGTTTAGCTCGCTACCTCGATGTCACCTCCATGTAAAACAAATGTATGAAAACGCTGATGCAAACAGATAAGCGCGAACATATCGAAGGATACCTCACTGCGATACATCGTACAGTGAGGCATCTTCGGCATGTTCGTGCTCGTCTGTTTGCATACATTTGTTTTAAATGGAGGTGACATCAAGGTAGCGAGCTAAACCGCGACCGCGAGGTGTTGCAGTGAGGCATCTTTGGCATGTTTTTTACGCTTAGGGTTAGCTACCTAAGAAAATCTTCAGTTGACTGAAGACTGTTGGTTGGCCTAAACAGTAAAGGTCACCTACTTATTACCAACACGGCACTTCACCGACACGGCATCGCCTAGTGCGGCTAAGATTTATATGGACTTCCACATTACAATGCATTATTGAGTCAGCAATTGTGTGGCACTCTATTATTGCAACTTTTTAGGGACTACTATTTAGGAAGTATCTTAAGCTCAGCAGGAAAGCGGACCCTGGCTTAAGCCGTGACAAACTCTAGGAGGAAGAAGATGTAGGAAGTACCTTAAACTAAGTTAAACATCGTTACGTGCCCTTTACGTGCCACATAATGTATTTGGTTTATGGCTTGTTTATGGACTTCGTTAATGTAATCTATACTTATAATAAAACTGTAACGGGACGAATTCTGTGAAGGTTTGATAAAAAGTATCGGAGATAGAGGATGGAACTCCTCACGGATAGCAGCAATTCATTCGCATTATTCATGTGTGAAAACTTGTAATTAGCTTTAATTCTTCTTCTGTATTTATTGACTAATTTTTCTAATAAGCTGTAAGCTTTCTTTTAAAATAAAATAAAATAAATTAGAGTTAATAATTTTAATATATGCATACCACACATAATATGAGGGTCATGGCCATAACCAATAATTACAAATAGACCATTGAACTCCAGTTCCTCAATCCTGATGCTGTTGGGTAGGTACTGCCCACCTAAAACAGTGGACATTGAGGAATTGTCGATTGTGAATTCATATTATTAGTACGAAGTATGGTATTCCATACCTACTTGGTACTAAGTAATGTCGCAGTGTTCCCATAAAAAAAGTCCCGGCTTTTAATCCTGATGCTGATTAGGAGACTGACGATTATTTATTAATTGATGTTGCCAAATATATCATGAACGCCAGGCTCCAGCTGTTGTACGTTGGGTTTTTTTTTGTAGCTTACCCGTGCGAAGTCGGGGCGGGTCAACTAGTGTTATAATATCCACACAATCAGGTTTTCTTTTTATTTATTTTTAAATGAAGATTTTCAAAAAAAAAACAAAATTGTTTATTTCATGTAGGCCAACTTGTGGGTCTTATGACAAGTCAAGAATCTACAAGATTAAAAGGTCTAAGGTAACATTATATTATTATAATGATCCCTTAAACTATTTAATCCAGTTAAATGTTCTAATGCCCGTTTTCACCAATGTTCCCAAAATTTTACGAGATACCTAAGGTAGGTGAAATTTTCTGCCAATCTAGCTTTCAAAAACCTTTAGGGAATACTTAAAGGTGGAAATGAAATTGAGTAAGGGATTGTATTTTGCTACCTACGTAAAGAGACTTCAACTAAGGGGATGATTTTGGCATGGTTGGTTGCATAAGTTTATGGCATTCTTAATTGCACTGTCAGGTTACTAAATGTATATTAATGATACTAAGTAATGTTCTAATACCTAGTGTCAACATAATTAAGTAGGTGCTTTTTATGCGCTATTTAAAATTCGGCTAACTATCTATCGTTCCAACAGGCAGTTAAAGATAAAATTCCAATCATCAATAATTGCCAATAAAGTACAGTTTAAAATAATTAAGTTACTTGCAATCTGCCTTTTTGCAAAACTAGATAGGTATTTTAATTTACATGCCTATCACTTTAATAGTTCTAAAACAAAATATAAAATAGAATTTTTCTAAATTGGCCTCAGTCGATCTATATAATTGGAATACGAGTATTTCATTCGCGTTCAGTTTGCCAAAAGTTTGGTAAGTTTTCTACATAAACAAACTAAGTGCTGTATACTTACGGGTTGTCAGTGAAAACCGGTAGTAAGTATTATTATGAAAACTTTTCACCCTTCCTGTGTACCCGCCTTAACACTACGTCATAAGTCTGCAAATATTCTTTCATTTAGCACCTCGTCAGTTAATGTTATTAGCTATTGTCATCTGTCACTGTGATAGGAACTTAAAATACCTACTCAGTGTGGTTACTGTCGAGATGAAGTCATCTAGCGTTTTCGTCAATTTACGCGCGAAAATTTAAAATGAAAAATTCAAATGGATTGTTTTAGTACTTATCGATTGAGTAAAATTTTAATAAATTTTCTAATTATTATCAGCTTAGGATTAAATTGAAAAACTTTTAAAAAAAAAAATACCCTTTTATTGTATCTTGTTATAGAGAAACAGCCGAGCTACTTCGTTATGAGTGTGTTTCTGTGCTGGTTGGCGCTGGCGCTAGTGGTTACCCCGGGGAGCGGCAGCATGAACCCCAGCTCCCAGAACATAGACTATAACATGCAGCGAGCCTTCGACAAGTTCTCTCTGAGCTATCTTATACAGGGTGCGCCATCTGAACAACTTACTGTAAGTTCGAAGGTCAAAGTATAAAATAGAATAGAATAATTTTAAAACTTTTATTTAACTTGCAATGTATGTATGTTTATTCGGGTGGGATCTTGCAACTCAATTTTGAAGCAGATATCTTCAACCGATTGAGCTGAAATTTTGTATACACGTTTACAGTGACAATGCATGGTTAGCTATGTGACGGTATTCTAAATCCAATATGGCGAAACACCCAAGATGGCGGACTAGTTATTTTTAATGCACTCCTACAATATGGGTATCAAATGAAAGGGCTTGCTGAGAATAACTCGCGTATTAAGCGCATTTAAATAAAAACTTGTTTTTAAAAAAGTTTTTTACTTTTAATTTATTTTATTCAAATAAACTTTTACAAAGGACTTTCGAATCTACCAATGCTGGTTCGGAATGCCGTTCCAACCGAGAAGAACCAGCAAGAAACTCGGCGGTTGCTCTTTTTAAAATATCATGTTGTACACAGGTTAGTTATTAAACTGTCTCATGAATTGTTGGAATTATAGCCACACTTTTTTATCATTTATATAATCTTCAAAAATTGGACGAGGCCCGCGTGCCAATAATGGGCAACATAGTGCGAGTTTTAAAGTAACATTAAACACGTGAAAATTATATTATTATAAGTATTACAGCTTTGAGTATATAACCAACTATATACTCAAAGTATTAAAGTAAGTAATAGAAAAATACTTGGAAATTAATCTGAACATAAAGGAAAATAATATTAAAAAAAAAAAAAACATTTTTAAAAAACCGATTTCAAACGCCACTTAGTTTGTAGTTTGTACAGTGTACACGACTGTTGATGTCGGGCCAGCGTCGCGCATCGGTAGGCCGGCAATGGAATTTGAGATGAATTAACATTAACTATTATATATATAGAACAATTCCGTTCAATTGTTTATTTTCAGATAAGATTTGGCTTTGAAGAAGCCCAATTAGGGAATCAGTTGTGCACATCTGTCACCCTGTACTACCCCTTTTTTAGCTTTGAAGCGAGCCCCAATTCTCTGAACACTCTAGTCTGTTTCAGTAAGTATAGCTCTTAGATCTATTATTTCTATACCTACAATTCTTCTAATACTACTAATCCTACTAATATTATAAACTAGCTGATGCCCGCGACTTCGTCCGCGTGGATTTAGTTTTTAAAATCCCTCGGGAATTCTTCGTATTTCCGGCATAAAAACTAGCCTCCAGGTCTCCAAGTCCTCAACTAGGTATACTCGTGGAAAAAATCACGTAGCTCAATTGCAACGTGATTGAAGGACAAACCAATAAACAAACACACTTTCGCATTTATAGTATTAGTAAAAGTTTATGAGGATGGAAGGATGGATTTTGTTACTCTTTCGCGCAAAAACTCCTGAACGGTTTTAATGAAACTTCACAATGTAATAGCTTCTGAATCAGAATAGCACACAGGCTACAATTTATCCCGGAAAATTAAAGAGTTCCCGCGGAAATCAAAAAACCTCAATTCACGCGGACGAAGACGCGGTCATCATCTAATAGTCTACAGGACTCTCTGGTAATTAAGAATATTAATCATACGTGTAAATCTTTCACAGACCCTGATTTTGGTATATACTACTCCAACTCGTACGACTTGTCATATATAATCCACATAGTGGTGAACATACCTGGTGGAGATATTTATAACGGTGACTTAGTCATCGATTACAAAACCGCGCTGCCTCCAGTGGGCGCCGGACCGACCCGGAACGTTTGTGTCGTATCCAAGCAACAAAAGGAGATCGACATCAGTACAGAATTACTGCTATAGTAAGACTTCTTCTCACTAGTAATAATGTCCTCCCGACCAATTCCCGGTCACAGCACGTATAATATTATAGTTTTTTTTTAATTTGATGCAGGATAGCCCTTGACTGTGATGTCACCTGATGGTAAGTGACGATGCAGTCTAAGATGGTAGCGGGCTAACTTGGAAGGGGTATGGCAGTGTACTCATACCCTAATCGGTTTCTACACGCCATCGTGCCGAAACGCTAAATCGTTTGGCGGCACGTCTTTGACGGTAGGGTGGTAACTAGCCACGTCCAAAGCCTCCCACCAGACAATTATAGTGCACGAAAGAGTGCGCAAACAATACAACAAAACAAGACCGACTATAGTCCACAATTACTGATAAAGTAAGACTTCTTCTTACTAGTAATAATGTCCTCCCGACCAAACAGAGGCCGCGAATATATTATAGTGCAAGTGTGCGCAAACAATACAGATGCCTGGTGCATTCTCTATTCCCTCACCCTCATAGTTGATGGGACGGAAATCTGACCGGAGAGAGATCAGGCGCAGGACCGATGGCTTTAGGTTCTCTCTGAGGCACACAGGTGACACACCTCTACTTCCTAACTCCGGGCTAGCATTGAGAATTTCTTGTCAAAAAAACTAAAACATTTTTTGGCCCGACCCGGGAATCGAGACCGGGACCTAGTCATCCGTAAACGAACTTGTTAACTACTAGACCAACGAGACAGTTACTTGTCACTAGTAAGAGCGTACACTAACCCCACTGGTTTTGAGTTAAATTGACTGTTGAACTTTATTATAGAGCATAACGACTCACGCCCATTCCCACAAACGACTTTCGGTCTTTAATCTAGGCCATTAAACGAGGCTAGTGTATTTATCTAAAAGTTTTTGGTGTTTACAGCACATCGAGGAATATATTACAGTTCAACTACACCGAATTCGCAAAGGAGTATCGACTGGGCAGGCCCTTCGCTGGAAACTTCTACCTCACTCAGTTGACTTTGTGTGAGAGTGACGGAAATGGAAATCAACTTCTGTGCGGAAGCTGCGGCGCCGGCTACTTCGCTTGTTAGACCAATGGACAAGATGAAGTAAACACTACCCTAAAGTGACAGGAGATGGCTTGTAATAAGTTGAAACACAATTAAACAAACTTTCACAAACTTAAATTTTATTTCAACTCAATATTCATCATTTTTTAGCGCCTATTGCTAATTCATGTAATTAGGATGCCTACTTCTTAGGTAGGTACTGTCATTGCCAAATAATGTTTAACGAACTCAGGGGAGTAGGTTCTTAAGAATGTTTTAAGACCACCAAGGGGCGAAGCAGTTATTCGTGGGCTTCTTGAAATTTTTAATTTTACATCTTGTTTCCGACATTTCACGTTATCTTTTCACTTGTTAGTGAGAAATACTATCAAGAAACCCACCTGCCTTCAGTTTGTACTGTTTGCTAGCTTCGGTACAAGTTACAAGATACTTACGACTCCATAGAAACAACTCAAACTCAAAATTATTTATTTAATATAGGCCAACTTATGGCTCCTATAACAAGTCGAGACTCTACCACCGGTTCGGAAAGCTGATTCTGCTGAGAAGAGCCGGCAAGAAATTCAGCAGTTGCTGTTTTCAAAACAAAAAATGTTAGGTACAATATGTAGCTTATCTATCTTGTGAACGGCTGAAGCAAAGCAATTTGGTTCCAAGCAACTTTATGTCATTAAGGAATTATTTATTAATTGTGTAGGTACTGTAGTGTACTGGGTGTGTCGTGTAGGTAAGCTAATATATTATAGAGAGGCAATAATAAGGCTAACAGTCATTCTTCTTTATCAACTGATAGACGTTCACTAGGACATAGGTCTCTTGCATGGACCTCCACAGGTCTCGGTCTTGCGCCGCCTGAATCCAGCGGCTCTCTGCAAGCAACAGCCATTGAGAGACGTAAATAAAGTTCATCGTGGCTATAATAGAACACATTAGACTAGTTGATGCACGCGGCTTCGCCCGCGTGGTTTTAGTTTTTAAAATTCTTATGAAAATTATTTTTGTAAATACTTGTTCCGTATTTACTTATTTACTACCTTGCTGATGCCTGGGAACTGGGAACTTACGTTTTTTTTGTAATGAGAGCTTTTTGGTTTTCTGGAATAAGAAGTAGCTTGTGTCGAAAGCAGCGACTGATCAAGAGTTCTGACCGCCCTAGCCTAATTATGAGGATGCGCCCCCGCCAGGTGTGTTACGGACGGCCTAAAAAGTAGTAAGTGAGTAGAGTAGTAGTGTGAAAATTTTAACATGGTTCATACTACCTATAGAAGTTTTCAGATCGATCTGCAATGATGCTAGATTAGTGCATGCGAAGACAAGATTTCAGCGATTTATTTATACCTATAGGAAAGGAAAGGAAAATCGCTTTCACTTATAACTGGCGCTAAGTTTTTGAGCCGTGGAAACAGCGGATCATATCCGCTGTTTCCACGGCTCAAAAACTAGGAACGGATATTGCAAGTAGCAGGTAGGCTTGAACGGGATAGTGCAAACTACCCGCGTTTTGTTAAGAAAGAGTAGACAATGCGGCCATATTGTTTCCTGACTTGGAAGGGCTACAACTAGTAGTTCGCCCCTGCCTACGAACTGTTCAAAGGTGCAGGTTTTGTTGTAGGGAAATTACTGCTAGAAAAATGTATTAATTTTATACCACTTACCAGTAAAGTGTTTACTTACGGTTTATTATAGCATAAAAAATAAAGAACGACTGAATCGATTAGGCTGAAATTTGGTACAGAGATAGATTATAGTCTGGAATAGCACATAGCCTACTTTTTATTCCGGAAACTAAGACAGTTCCCGCAGGACTCCAAAAAAAAAACCTTAATCCACCCGTGCGAAGTTGCGGGTATCAACAAGTAATTTCTAAATTAAAGTATACTATATTTGCGATTTCCGCACTCGGGAGACATTTTTGGCCCGCGGAAAAAAGCGTTTACTTAATACACAAGCCCGCCATTTGTAGCAGTTAAAAAGTTCAAAAATAGGTGTTTTGTGAGGTCTAGATATTCTCTTCCCTAATTTCCCAAGAGGCGGCTCACCGCGAACCGCAACTGCGTCTATAAACAACCCAGCGGTACACAGAGCAAATACAACTTGCGAGTTTCTTTGTGGGGTTCCGTAATAAAACAAGGAATCCTCCGGCCGACCATGAACATTTGGAATCACAAATCACAATAAATTCCAATTTTTTGATGTGAAATCTTCTTTGCTATTATAGAATAGCCTCACCTATGATTTTGTATATGTATAAAAAGCCTCACCCATCGATATAATATAGCCTCACCCTATATCTCAGTAGCTATCGAAAGTTGCTCTAAGAAGTTAAGAACTATCAAACGCGCATTTTAAGTATATGACTTTTCTTCAACTTCCCATTATCTTCCATATTCATTTCCATTACCTTTCAAACATGAAAGTGAAATAAAAAAAAAAACGTACCCCCCTCACGTATCAGTGTAATTGTCGATGTTTTTGCGAAAACTCCCGCAACACTGTTCGTATCACAGAAATAGTATATCAAGTCGTTTTTGCTCACTCAGTGAGAAAAAGTGTTGAACTTTTCTTAAGACAACACTTTTTCTCACTGAGTAAGCAAAAACGACTTTTGCTCACTGGCTTTAGACAGCAAAGGCACCCTTTTTGAGCTAGTGAGGTGAAAAGAAAATTTACAGTGAAATCGATAAAACATAAATCACTTTCATCTTTTCAAGCCATGAGGATAATAGTGCCTCGATAATCGCCCCCCGAGGCCGAATGAAGCTGACCAACCTATAAATTAATCAGAATGGCAATAATAAAAACGGTAATAAAAAGCGATCTTAACGCGTTTACTAATATACCTAAGTACTTATCATCTTCTACTTCTTTATCAACCGATATACGTCCACTGCTGGACAAAAGTCTCTTGCATGGACTTCCAAAGACCTGTCTTGCGCCGCCAGAGTCCAGCGACTCCCCGCGATTCGTTTGATGTTGTCGGTTCAGTAAGTGGGGGGTCACTGCACTTCCTTGTGCGGGGTCGCCACTCCAGCACTTCAGTACCCCATCGACCATCAGCTCTTCAAACTATATGCCCCGCCCTCTTCCAATTCAGTTTCGCGACTGGCTGAGCTAAGTACTTCTACCTACTCGTTATTAATGAGTGGGAAATTTTCTTTTTAATGCTTAAACTAATAAAAAAGACGAATATGGTGTAACTTAATTTATTACTTTAACATCTTAGTAATTATACACTTAACAGAAATTACATATTATTTGAATTCCATATTGAGTCGATTTCACTGCAAAATCTGAAATACAAAATTCAATAAATAAAAATATGTAATTTGTATTAATCTTTACATCAAGTTACCTTAGTATATGTTTAAATATAAAATATATTTAATGTAAAATAATTGCAGATCCTCAATACAAGACAGACTCAGACAAAGGTGTCCGCTAGTCACACTATCACACTAATATTATTACACAGCGAAAATTTGTATATGTGCGAGTGTATGTGTGTGTATGAAGTACTTAACCACAATGAATAAAATAATTTGGCTGAACTTGGAATAGAGATAGCTCATCCAGAATTAACACACTACATTTTATCCGGGAAAATTAGATTACCCCAGGGAATCAAAAACCTTAATCCACACAGACAAAGTCCCGGGTATCATCTAGTATTCAATAAATTTAATGTGGTCTATTCTGCTACTAACACTGTCTAATTTCTAAATACGAAAGAATAATCTTTGGAATGGCTAGACCAATTTAGATGGAATTTTACAGGCAGGTAGAAAATTATACTAGTATGATTTAAGTATAAAACTTAAATAAGCTTTGCACGAATTCTCAGAGGATTACTGATGAGCTTTTTTTTATAATTTGCAAACAAAAGCAGTACATCTTACCTATTTATTTAGAACTGTTGGCGCTTATATAGTGATAAAGGATGACCAACAGGAAGATCGATACGCCTAAAATGTTTGAGAACACAGCCAGCTGGATATCCGTAATCATTATGATATCTTTTATCACACTTTTCTTATTCAAATCCTGAAAAAACGTAAAAATATGTAGGTAAACCGGCGTCCGTGTTTACGTTTTTATTAACCTGCAAATACCTGTCATGGATGTTTATTATATCATTTTAAGCTCATTTTCATTTCAAGTCATTTTTAGCTTAAACAGAAACTTAAATAATTGTTCATATTTATTAAATTTACTTACTTAGAAATTTTAATTGTTAATCACAACTCCTCGAAATACTATCACCAAAGAGAATGTAATCACTACGTTTTAAGAGGCGGAACTTCAAAGAAAAAAATTTCGAGACTTTGTTTTTATTTTAGCCAACTTCATAAAAGAAAAACAATACTACCAACCCATGTAATGAAGAAAGAATTGTCAAAGCTAAGGATGTAATGTATCGATAGATATGTCTTATCGATAATTAGATTTTATCGATATCGACAAAAAACAGGGATGTGCTACCAAATCTATTGTTCTAAGATCAAGTTCAAAAGTTGCGTAAATAAAACAAGGATCAATATGAGTCTAGTATTTATTCATTTTTATTCACAATATTACAACTAGTTGAAACAAAATTAGTTACTTTAAACTGAATTCTTTCTTTCTTTCTAGAAGTTTTTCAATGCAATAGCATCTTTTTATCTGCTAAGCAAAGCAAAGTATCACTGCAGTCTTCTTTTTATCCCATTCGATAAAATAGCAGATAAAAATTAAAATAATCGTAGGTAGGCATTCTACCGGTTTGATACCATTGGGAAAAGCAAGAACTTCTCAGAACTTTTATCATTCATGCTGCAAACTTCACATTTTCTATTATCCTCCAAGATTGTTCACAAAAATTAACAAATAAACAATTCCTGCTAGTAATTAATTATTTATTTATAGAATTAATAGTTATTTAAAATGTTTGACAAATATTTTTCTCTTATTTATTATACACGGAGTGATTACATTCTCTTTGTATTATACTGACAACTGACTGAGAAGTGACAACGATTTTCTTCTTTTGATGACTTTTCATAATGCGCAGCCAGTCGAACCAAGAATCAACTCTTTTTAAATAACTCCTTTTTGACACTATTATGTTGGCAATATGACGTCACCCGTTAGTTTCGGCATGTTGCTTAACCCAAAGAAATAAAATGTTCATGTTAGAGAGTTTCTAGAGGCTGACTATCACGTCACAGAATACACGTCATCTGACACAGAAATAAAACGACCCACAGAGCACAGATTACTACATATTATATGAAACTTGGTGAAAAGTGCGTGATACACATGCGAGTTACTCGCGTCTCGCACAAAAGCATGCCAGCAACAAGCAAAAACGAGCTCCTCGCATGTGTATCGAGGTTCTGCCAGTAACTCACGTTCCAGTACAAAGCATACGAGTAGATCGCAAGCCGTTTGATTTTTTCCCCTTGAGGGGAAGTGGGACGGGAGATTTGTATTGCCTGTTACAAGTACGTGAAACAGATCGTAACGTATTGCTATTAAATCGCAACTCTCAACTATCTGCCAAGATCTTTTTAATTTTTGTGCTTGTTTTTGTTGTTTTTTGCCTAATTTAATTGCGAACTGTATTGTAACACTATTTATTTTTTCATAAATATTCATTTTGTGAATTTTTAGAAACGTTATGTACGTAGAACATAGAAGTGTTTTAACTGGCATACCATTCACTAGCATGTATATCACGCACTGACATTCTGCCAGTACCTGGCGCGCCAGCTTACCAGCACTTAGCATGCCATCTACTAGCATGTGTATCACGCGCTTTAAGTGCAAAAAAGAAATGACAGCAGCTAGTCCAGTGTAAATCATAGATTAATTATAGAGGCCAGCGTACTGTTTGCACTACACTGGCACTCTGCTGTGATATTTTAGTCTGTGATTTCAAAAATCAAAATTTATTTGAGTTGACGGGTGGTTGACGGTTAGGTTTAGGTAGGTATGGTTAGGTACCTACCCACCTATAATATAGGTATTTTATAAATTAAACGGAGTGATTACATTCTCTTGGAAATTAAATACCTATTCGAAAGAATAAAAAAAAATTTAAGATTTTGCACTTGAAAGCAGTTAAATTACAAATTATTTAAGATGTATTTATCGTCTGTTAGTTCACGTTTGTTACTTCACGATACAAGCAGCTGGGATTTGAAGATTAGTAACGCATATAATGATGGTATTATGAGAGATTTAACTTGGAGCGACGATAGTAAATACATTTTACAGGTAAATCTTTTTGAACATTTTCTAATACTAAAGAGTATTGTAAAGAGTGCTGTCCACTACACTTTCTCAAGCCTGTAAATAGCCCAGTCATATTAGGGCTTTCACCTCGGAATGAAAGATAATAAGATGCAAATTGGTATGAACCTTTGTTTTGCCATTCTAAATGTTGTCTCAAAAGTCACAATCGTTATCGTGTCCGCGTCTCAAGATATTCAAGGTCAAAGGTCACAAAAATCGGTTTTTCGCGAATATCTGGCTTCCTATCGGTTAAATGAGATTTGCATTTATTATAAAAGTTGTAGGCTATAAAATTCCCTACAACTTTTGTTTAAACTTTTTTTTCATACGACCAACCGTTTTGAAGGTAGAGCGCGAAGAGTGCACATCGTACAGTCATATACGGCCTAATGCAAGGTCAAGCGTGAGTTATGGTTATCAGTACGTTATAAAGTCAATTATTTACTTGGAAATTATAATTATTAAACAATGCCTATTATTTATGTACTAACTATTAATTATTTATATTTAATTAAAGTAAGTAACTTGATTATTTATATATAATTATTCATATTTAACTATTTAAGTATAAAATATTATTAATTCTGGATTATATATTTTAGTTTTATTTTAAGTTAAAATGATAGTAAGAGTATATATTTTACACATATTTTTATTTATTATTAAATACGGCATAATATACATTTATCAAAATGTGAGTTCAAATATCAAAATTATCTTTGTTGATTTTAATTGTAATGAAATTGGAAATGGAAGCTAATTATCTTCTTCTTGTTCGTCGTCTTCTTCTTCTTGTCGCTCAAAAATGTTCGATTCATTGTCATCATCCTCATTATCTGTCATGTTCATCTCCAAACCTTCCAGAATATCGGGATCATATGTATTTTCTTCATCGGGATTACTTGGATACAGTGAAGCGTTGAGGCAAGCTTGTCCGTTGCACTGGCCGCAAGCTAAAGAACATTGTAGCCCTGATTTTCTGCATCCACAGCGGGAACCACAACCATTTTTGCAATTGCAAAATATTACGTTTAGTAGTTCGGCTGGTGCTGGAGGTAATAACGTTCGTATGGGCTCCAGGATTTCATTTTCAAGCATCCAGCCCCATTCTTGAGGTTCTAAGTCCTTCCCTAGCCACGTTTGAATCTGGTAGTAGACACGTTTTATGTGTTGATGAGCTGCTACACTTGTTGGTGGAAGTGTTGACAGTTGTACAGGTTTATTTAGTTTTGTAAATTTGATGAATTGCGTGTAGCGGAAATGATCAATGTTGTCCTCAGATTTTGGAGCATTATATAATGCCAACAAGATGCGCACTCCATTTTCTAATAATGTTTGTTTTGGGCAGTTTTCTTGTTGAAATACTTCCACCAGTTTATCTAAATCAGGAATTTATTATATATAAATAATCAAGTTACTTACTTTAATTAAATATAAATAATTAATAGTTAGTACATAAATAATAGGCATTGTTTAATAATTATAATTTCCAAGTAAATAATTGACTTTATAACGTACTGATAACCATAACTCACGCTTGACCTTGCATTAGGCCGTATATGACTGTACGATGTGCACTCTTCGCGCTCTACCTTCAAAACGGTTGGTCGTATGAAAAAAAAGTTTAAACAAAAGTTGTAGGGAATTTTATAGCCTACAACTTTTATAATAAATGCAAATCTCATTTAACCGATAGGAAGCCAGATATTCGCGAAAAACCGATTTTTGTGACCTTTGACCTTGAATATCTTGAGACGCGGACACGATAACGATTGTGACTTTTGAGACAACATTTAGAATGACAAAACAAAGGTTCATACCAATTTGCAGCTTATTATCTTTCATTCCGAGGTTGACCCCTTTTTTTACCTAATATGACTGGGCTAAAAGTATACATTGATTTTTTAAAGAACCCTTTGCTCCAACAAAGGCTTCATCATTGATGCCTAACGTATTATACAGAAAACACTGCAATAACATTATCTTAAAAAAATTTACCGTGTAGGTACAATTATTTTTGTGTTAGAGCTTCTATGCTTCACAAAACCTAAAAAAGTAAAAAAATAACTTAGAAACATTCCTATAATGGATAAAATCTAGATTTA
Source organism: Hipparchia sbordonii (assembly GCA_038048805.1). Classification (NCBI taxonomy): domain Eukaryota; kingdom Metazoa; phylum Arthropoda; class Insecta; order Lepidoptera; family Nymphalidae; genus Hipparchia; species Hipparchia sbordonii. Next base: position 1,518,382 of record CM076113.1, read on the forward strand.
TATCTAAATCTAAAGTCAATGGTTCTACAGCTTCAGTATCGTAATAAAAAATGTTTAGGAGGATTAGTTTTAACAAAATACAGCACATTTTATTCTTGGCCGGCACTTTCACTTTTAGACCAAAAATGTTTGAATTGTGGATGATGCCCTTTGTTAATTGAAATATGTTCCTTTAAATTACAGGTTAACTCAGCAGGACTAGTTGAAATTTTAAGTCCTACAGATCGTGAAGTCCGAAGTTTACAGCACATTCCAATGAAGGACACCTGGTCAGCGAGCTTTCACAGAGAAGGCCACCGTAACATTGCAGTTGGCACAAAGAGTGGCTGTGTAAAAATATGGGATACCAAGACTAAGACAATTTCTAAATCATTTCCTACACCATGCCATTCATCATGTGTACAGATCCTAAGTTACAATGCCAAAAACACAAGTCTAGCTGCAACTATGTCAAATGGAGACACAATTATCTATGGGCTGGTTTCAAACATCCCAGTTCTTACTTTTAAACTAACATGCTCAAAAAGCATTTCTGCTATGAAGTTCCATCATGAATTGAGATCATTAATTGGATTAGCTACTGAAGAAGGTCACATTATACTCAGAGACATAACCACTAATAAGGATAAGGTATTCTTTGAAAATATACACGCCTCACCTGTCAGCGACTTCACCTTCTCACTTATTAACAAAGATGTGATGTTGTCAAGTGGCTATGACAAAATAATGCAAGTTTATGATATAAGACTACAAAATATTGCCTCTACTGTAAAAACTACACATATTTTGACATCTATAGCCATTAACACAGATAATCTAGTTGCCCTTGGAAGTAAAAAAGGTGATGTTCTTATTTACGACCTCAGAGATTTATGCGGACCTATCAAAATTCTAAAAGCACATAATGAACTAGTTAGTAAAGTAGCTTTTCAGCCTCCAAGAAAGAAGTTGTTAACGGATATAAGCCTTAAAGAAGAAGTTGAAACAGTATCTCTTCAAAAGACTAAAACACCTGAAGCAAACAGATCATCAGACATATTTTTCATGAACGACACACCGCCCAATCTAAATGCACAACTCTCTAACTCTGGTGCTGATAACAAAGCTGATTTGAGCTCATTTCTTTTAACGGTGGGGTTAGATCAATCCAATTTTGATAATAACCTGAATTTAGATTTAGACAGGAACAGTGAAAAGCTTGAAATTAGAGGCAATACAGAAAGAAATATGAGTAAAGTTTCAACACCAGTAAATAAGAGTGCAGGTGAAATTCCTGTCCCTCCATCACCACTATTTATTCCTACTAGTACTCAAGATGATAATAAAGGTCTAAAGGTCTTGACAGGTATAAAATCGTCAGGTGCTGTTCAATCAGCACATAATATGGACTCAACAGTTTTTGATGAAATGAAAAATTTCATTTCAGATGTTTCTAATCATCACACGGACTATTTCCTTCATATTACCTTGGCTTTAGGTAAGCAAAAGGTATTTTTAGAAAAACAGTTCAGCAGTTTAAATCAGAAGGTAGAAAACTTGGAACAAAAGCAAAACACATTAATTGAATCTAACAGAATGCTTATACTACAAATGGAACAATTGAAAATGCAACAAAATAATACTTATAATAATAATAATAAGTGAAATATTTAAAAAAAATGAAATCAGTTTTGCCTAAGCTTTAAAATGTTATTGAAAAATTTATACTTGTAGTCCTCCATAAATGTTGTTATGCAATATAATTATTTTATATTTTGGATTTTATATTGGTAGTATCTCGTAATAATATTCATAAATACCTACTTACTTGAAATATTTTTATCTAATGTAAATTATAACCACCACAATGCAATAATTTAATGGTTCATAATATTCGAAGTCTTACATTTGAATTGAACCCAGTGGAAAATAGTAGTGGAAAGTGGTCACCCATACACTTACATTTTTGTTTTTTATTTTATGATTAAGTTATCTGTTATCTAGTTTTTGCACAGAGCTGTAATAGATAATAGGTATTATAGTTAAATACAAAAAAGTCTGAAACTATTGTCAAAAGGATACAGAGTTATAGCCTATAGAGAGTACTATGTTCTGTGGTTAATGGTTATAGCGATTTTCCCAGGATAAGATATTTGCACACAGTGAGGAACATTCGTACACAATAGGGTACATTCATACAGTTAAACTTGTTAACTTTTATTTTAACTATCACCAAAAAAATAGGTATGTAAAAATCTTAAAACTAACTTAATTTTATTCAACTTGACTCATAACTTCTTAAATTGTTCCTGTAGAAAATAACAAAAATTAAAAATCTATAACTTATTATCCTTATTGTTGATTTCAACCTTTACAATTTAGTATATATAAATGAGATTTAATATTTTATTTCACCGAACCGGTGGTAGAATCATGACGTGTCATAAGAGCAACAAGTTGGCCTACATGGAATAAATATTTTTGAATTTTTTGAAGAACATCGTTTATTAGTTCTGTTATTAAAGACGTCATTTATATTTAAAAATTGCCGCTTTGGCAGGACGTGGGCAGGACTTATTTTTTCCTACGTAGGTAGGTACCCACAGTACGTAGGTACCTTAGCACTGAGAGTATACTGACATATTTTGCTCATTTGTCGTCTGTGCATTCTGTACCTACCTGGCGTGCTAGCTTGTTATGACGCGTTTTAAGTACGTGATACACATGCTAGTTTCTCGCACAAAAGCATGCCAGGTACAAGCAAAACCGAGCTACTCGCACGTGTATCGAAGTTCTGCCAGTACAAAGCAAACGAGTTGATCGCAAGCCGTTTAATTTTTTCACCTTGAGGTGAAAGTACGTGAAACAGATCGTAACGCTTTTAACTCTCAACTATCTGCTAAGATCTTTTTAATTTTTGTGCTTGTTTTTGTTGTTTTTTGCCTAATATAATTGCTAGTTGTGTTGTAACCCTATTTATTTATTCATAAATATTCATTTTGTCAACTTCTAAAAACGTTACGTACGTAGAACGTAGAAGTTTAGAAACTAGTATACCATCCACTAGCTTGTATATCACGCGCTAACATTCTGCCAGTACCTGGCATGCCAGCTTGCCAGCACCTAGCATGCCATCTACAACACAACTGACATATTTTGCTCATTTGTCGTCTGTGCATTTATCTCACTGATTTCTATAATTGCTGACCTTACCACTAGCATGTCATATCACGCGCCGACATTCTGCCAGTAGGTACCTGGCATGCTAGCTTACCAGCACCTAGCATGCCATCTACTAGTATGTGTATCACGCGCTTTATCTATAATCTGGGCCCCAAGTCTGCTATTTTACATGTCATTGTCATTGATCCGCAATACAATTACAATACAATTATCATGGTCCAAAATTTCGTAGTCTACTAAATTCACAATGGTCGTTTGATTTTTTATAATTGGATTGTAATTCAATCATACCTCGGTATTGCTATTAGCTTAAAAAGCGTTTGCCGAAATGAGTTTCAAAAAAAACTACATATTAAAAACGTTTATTTAAGCTAGATTCAAAGCTAAATGTGTCAGTGGCAAACCATCGGGAAACAATTGTGACGCCATTGAATTAGTAGACTACCAAAATTGCTAAAAGTAGCAATTGGGATGTCATTGATAGGCAATGTACATAACTACAATTGTAATAGCAGACTTGGGCCCCTGACGGCTGATTCTGTAACTCAGTACCTATCAAAAAATGAAAGCCACTGACATATATTTTTAGTATGAAATAGTAAATGATATTTTTCTTCAAATCTTCAAGGGATAAAAAATCCCTATCGTCGTTGATAGGTACTGAGTTACAGAATCACCTCCCTGTGTGTTTGGTGTTTGACAAGTATCATAGTAATCTGTGGTGTTTGACAAAAATTCGTTGAACTGTGAAGGGAACATTTGCAAGTTGTCTTTGTTGTTGTTAAAAAAAATAAGTATAAATCGAAAAATGAGTGAATTATCAACAACCAATTTATTTGAATCGCAAACAATCATCGCAGATCATAAAGATCTCATCCACGACGTGGCGTATGATTTCTACGGGGAAAGAATGGCCACTTGTTCAAGCGATCAGTACGTTAAGGTAGGTTATGTTACTGCTTTATGTTTCAATTTCAAGCCAATATTGGCTCTTATCTCTAGCTGGGCAGAAGGTCAGTATTTTGCTTAGGTAGGATTGTACAGCAAGATACCTGCGCGACCCTTAACATTCACAATTGAGCTCGCAACTCTAGTACGAAAGTGTTGGAGATTATGCGAAGGTTCGAGGTTCGCGCGCTTAGATGTACCTACGTCTAAAAACGACAAAGCGAAATATCGCGAATGCAAAGAATTCCATAGAAGTAGTATCGCAAACAAGCAGTGCGCGGTAAAACGGCCTCAACTATTTTCAATGTGTGCGTGACGCCGTGAGCGGGGCGTGTACGATACAACCTCAAACTCTCAAATGTGTGCGCCTAGGGATACCAGGAATATAAAAAGTATTTGCACAATTTTTATAAATAAAACAATCCGAAATAATTGTTTTTATTAATATATTTAATCTATATCTGTGTAAATTGTTTCTTTAATGTAAATCGATAGTTTTCAAGGAAAACATTTTAATTAGTAATTATTTGATTATAGAATATTCATTATCTATCTCATTATCTAAATATGGGCTGGACCTATTCTGATGAAATTTTTTGTATGTTAGTGTGGATTCCAAAATAAGTTTTTATCTACAATTGGACCCAGTAGGTGGTGCTGCAGTCAGGTTCTAGATTTTTTTTTAGTACGGATTTTCAAATTTTTTTTGTGTTTTTTGTCCCTGGTAGGTTTAGATTCATAATAATTGGATCTGCGCAGGTGGCACTGTAATCGGATTTTAGGTTCTGAGCAGGACAATGCCCGCATGGCCCTCTTATTAAATATTATTATTAACTAGATGATGCCCGCGACTTCGTCCGCGTGGATTAAGGTGTTTGATTCCCGCGGGATTCCTTTAATTTTGTGTTAATCCAGGAAATAATCTATCTCCATTCCAAATTTCAGCCATATCCATCTAGTAGTTTTTGCTTTTGTTTTTTCCATATAGTGAACTCTTAACTTATTAAAATAAAACTCAAAATATTCTTTACACACAATTTATTTTAGGAAACAAATTAATCTTAGGAATCTTTATTTTTGAAACTTTAATGTAATATTAACTATATTCCGGGACATCCCTATATTTGTGGCAAATTACCACACTACTGGCAACAAATTGATTTTATTAATTATGATTAATGTTCAAGCACATGTATCATACAACAAAATATTTTTGCACAATAATGTGAAAAATACCACAATACTCAGCCGGTATCACCGGCCATTTTTAACCGACTTCAAAAAAAAGAGGAGGTTCTCAATTCGACGCGTATGTTTTTTTTTTTTATTTTTATTTTTATTATTTTTTGGCGATGTTACTCCATAACTCCGTCAAATCTGAACCGATTTTAATAATTTTTTTTTTATTTGAAAGAACGTATCGTCAGGTTGGTCCCATTTAAATTTGGTGAAGATCTGATGAATATCTTCGGAGATGGAGGACGGAACTCCTCAAAGAATAAGAGCAAATCGCTCGTGATCAGAGTGTGTGTCGGATTTTAACCATGCATTCTTCATAGCATACATACATAATGCTTTTCTATTCGGCATTTCAATATAATTTTTTTTTAACCGAATTTTTGACGATGTTACTCTATAACTCTGTCAAATCTGAACCGATTTCTATAATTTTTTTTTTATTTAAAAGGGCTTATCGTCTGGTTGATCCCATTTAAGTTTGGTGAAGATCTGATGAATATCTTCGGAGATATAGGATGGAACTCCTCATTGAATAAGAGCAAATCGCTCGTGATCAGAGTGTGTGTAGGATTTTAACCATTCAAACTTCATAGCATACATACATATGCTAAATTTCTATTTGGAATAATATATTTCAATACTTTTTTTAAGGAGCAAAACAAATGGTCTAGTGAATTGGTCCCATGAAGCTACACTAAAAACCTTAAAATAATAATATAAAAAAATATTTTAAAACAACCGACTTCAAATGCCACTTAAAAGTATAAAATAATTTTAGTTTGTACACGTATGTTGAAGTCGGGCCAGCGTTGCGCAGTGGTATCATCGTTTCTATATTTTAAGCCCGTCTGACTTCAATATACGTGTACAAACTAAAATTATTAAATCGTAAATACTATTAGGCCGGTATACTTGTTGAATTAGCCCGTGAGACGGACGGGCCTAAATAGAAACGATGAAACCGATGCGCGACGCTGGCCCGACTTCAACATACGTGTACAAACTAAAATTATTTTATACTTTTAAGTGGCATTTGAAGTCGGTTGTTTTAAAATATTTTTTTATATTATTATTACGTACCTAAAAAACATCGAAATTAAAAATCGTGTTTTCTTAAAAAATCTTACGCAAATGTAAAAACTTACTGATGATATGAGATCTTCGACTTCCTATTTTGCTTTTCCGTATGATTATGACATAATTTGACCGCACAAATCGGCATATTTATTTATTTTGCGGGAGCGGTTTATTCTGTAGTGACTCAAGTGACACTGAAGTAGGTGAGAGAGATTTCGGCGATATATGTCGAAAACTTTTGAGGACGTTTTCGTGCGTTACATACTCAATCTTGTCATGTATATAATCAAAGCGCGAATGCTATCAACAATAAAGTAGAAAAAATAGAATTGGAGCAGGAATAGCACTAATCTTTGTCTGGTGGGAGGCTTTGGCCGTGGCTAGTTACCACCCTACCGTCAAAGACGTACCGCCAAGCGATTTAGCGTTCCGGCACGATGGCGTGTAGAAACCGATTAGGGGTATGGGTTGAATTTATACTGCTATACCCCTTCCAAGTTAGCCCACTACCATCTTAGACTGCATTGTCACTTACCATCCAGTGAGATAGCAATCATGGGCAATCTTGTCATTGAATAAAAAAAAAATCTAAGAGCACTAAACACTTTGCTAAATAAATCTCACAATAATGAGAATAACGAGGACCTCTATCCAGAGTGTGGTGATCAGTAGACTAGCTTCCACTTCATTGATAAGTGCCCTATGTACTCATTAATGAATTTGATGATGTGTCTCTATTTATACAGGTGTGGGATGCCTATGGTCAAGGTGGCTGGAGGCTTACAGCCAGCTGGAAAGCACACCATGGCTCGGTTTGGAAGGTGACATGGGCACATCCTGAGTTTGGTCAGGTACTGGCCACTTGCTCCTTTGACAGAACTGTCGCTATATGGGAGGAAGTTGGTGAGTTTGCATCTTCATTGTACCTTTTTGACCTCAAACATTAAGTATAGATACAATTGTACAATAAGGGCCTTTTCAATTTTTATTTAAAATTCCATTTTAACACAGTCGGGTTTTTGATTTTTTAAATTTAATATTTTATTTATATTTAGGCATTAGATGAAACTGAGCGAATCCCTCTCCTATACAAAAGGAGACATTATTAACCTATAAAATTATTATTCAGGGGACACAACATCATCAGGGTCAGAGAAAGGTCTCCGCACATGGGTCAAGAGATCCAACCTCGTAGACTCCAGGACCTCGGTCACAGATGTCAAGTTTGGGCCCAAACACTTAGGACTCCTTCTTGTCACATGCTCTGCTGATGGCATTATAAGGTAATTTCATAAATTATGTAAGCTTATTAGGGGAAAATTGGCTAAGTGCAAGTCATACTGAGTGTTCCATACCTTGGAAGAAAATGTAAAAGAATACTGCAAACCCCCTTTTGAAAATAGTTAAAAATGGATGAATTATAAATCTGCTGCCCTAAAGCTAAAGTGTTAGCTACCAAAACTACATTTAGAGCTATGATCCAAAAAGTGGCAATTTATAAAGAAATGATGCCATTTCATAACTAATAAACAACGTTTTCACATTGCTATCAAAAACTACAGCAGTAAAGAGAATACCAATTAAATGGATTCATAGAGAATTTTTTCTAAGTATGCATTAAAAAGTCATATTTGGCCAATGTTTGTGAACCATGTTATAGCTTGAGGAGGGCTTGCATCATAGTTTTAGATGGTTTTCATTGAAACACTCTTGATATTCACGTGTTTCATTATCAAATAATTTGATTGTACTTTCATATTTTTACAGGATTTACGAAGCTCCGGATGTAATGAATCTAGCACAGTGGACCCTGCAACATGAGATACCCACAAAAGTCTCAATCAGCTGTTTATCATGGAACCCTTCCTTGTCAAGGTATGTCTACTTCTTCTAATATATGTTGTCTTGTAATTCCTTATAATGTACATAAAAAAATAAAATATATAACAGTACCTACTACATTTCGTTTTTTGTAAAACATGCAAAAAAATTTAAAACTATGGAAAATTGGATATAACATCAGTCATATTGATTTGTTTGTATGAAATGTAGCTGATATTACGCCATGGAAGTAAGACTAAGACATGGAATTAGAACTTCCTGTTTGATAAACATCAACGTACCTACTTTAACTTCCACTAGCTGATGCCCGCGACTTCGTCTGCGTGAATTTAGTTTTTAAAATCCCGCGGGAACTCTCTGATTTTCCGGGATAAAAAGTAGCCTATGTTTTAATCCAAGGTATAATCTATCTCCATTTTAAATTTCTGCCAAATCGGTCCAGTAGTTTTTGCGTGAAAGAGTAACAAACACACACACACACACAAACACAAACTTTCGGCTTTATAATATTAGTGTGATGTGATTATTATGACATGCTCCTGTTATATTATTGTTATATTATTTCATTCATGCCATTATATTATTTCAGAAGTAATTCCAACCCGCCTATGCTAGCGGTGGGCAGCGACGAGCCCAACATCGCGAGCGCGACGGGAACTCAGAGCGACAAGGTGGCAAACAATGAAAAGGTCTTTATTTATGAGTAAGTTCATTTCACAGAACAGATAGGCTTTTTTTACCTCTGCTTTGTCCTTCAGTCATTGAAGGCAGAAGTGGATCAAGGCGATATTTTTTATATATAGGCTAACGCTTAACTGCTATCTCACCTGATGCTAAGTGAAGATACCGCCTAATATGGTGCGGTGATTGTTTTGATGGGTATACTTAAAACTTATAATCATGCGTCATGCTCGTGAACGGGTCCCACCAACGGGAATGGGTCTGCTTTTGCCTGCCTGTTTTAACATGTATTGGATTGTATTTATTTGTATTTGTATTGTATTTATTTTTACTTGTATTGTACTCAGGAAAATTCATCGTGGAAGCACTGTATACATAGCATAGTTTCATTAACTATTGTAAATTTTTTTTTTTTTTTAAAAGAGCAACCGCCGAGTTTCTTGCTGGCTCTTCTCGGTAGGAAAGGCATTCCGAACCAGTGGTAGATTCATTGACGATTCCAAAGTGCTTGTAAAAAGTTTATTTGAATAAAAAATATTTCTATTCTATTCTATTCTTAGTTCCACAAGACACTCAGGCTAAAGCTAGTTTCTATAGATATAACACTGACAAGCTGCCCCGCCACAGGTACAGCGAGGCGTCGCGGCGCTGGACGCGCACGGAGTGCGTGTCGTCCGTGGTGGAGCCCGTCAACGACCTGGCCTTCGCGCCCAACCTGGGCCGCGCCTTCCACCTGCTCGCCGTCGCCACCAAGGACGTGAGGATCATCAAGATTGAACCGCTACCGTGAGTTGCTCTACTTCCCTTTCCACCAACAAGCAGCAATTTATAGAGTTTGAAAACTTTAAGCCGATTATGAAAAATTGGATGTGAATTCCGTTAAGGCCCAAGACACGGAGCTGCCCGCGAAATTCAAATTTAATTTGGTTTTTCGCCATTTATAAACGAATACGACAAAGTAGGCTTATGGTATTCAAATTGCGCCAATGGCAGTATCATCTTCACAGGTTTATATACTAATCTTTACGTAAAAGTATCCAGTTTGAGAAATTAATAAAAAAAATGACTAATTTGTGAGTAGCTCACGTCAAACTCATTATTTTGACTAATTTCTTAAACTGGATACTTTCACGTTAAGATTAGTATATAAACCTGAGAAGATGATACTGCCATTGACGCAGTTTGAATACCATAAGTCTACTTCGTCGTATTAGTTTACAAATTGCGAAAAACCAAATTAAATTTGAATTTCGCGGGCAGACCCGTCTCTTGGGCCTTAAGCGTTCTACTCACGACCCTGCGGTAGGGCCGATTTTGGAGGTAGCTAGATTGGTGCAATCTAAGGTGACCCCTACACATGGGGCAATGCGTGCGCGGATGTGTGAAGGAAAACTCGTGTAGGAGACATTGGATGCATATCTGCTCCTACCCGCCGATCTAGGATCTGACCTAGAATGACTGATGATGAAACATATGTGATGTTTAGGACGCAACCTAGGATCCTCCCCACTTTTTCACTCTAAATTGGCCCTGCCACAAGCATTCAGATGATTTTTTCACACAGACTCTTAAACCAAATTGCTTTTTAATTTAAACCGCACTCGTATTCCCTATAATTAAAATCATTACAGTGAGTCATCCAGCACAGCCAACGGTGGTAACGTGCGGTTCAAAACGGAAGTAATGGCCGCCTTCGAGGATCACTGCTCGTGCGTGTGGCGCGTGTCGTGGAACATCACCGGCACGCTGCTCGCCTCCTCGGGCGACGACTGCTGCGTGCGACTGTGGAAGAGTGGGTGTTGTCTTTTCCATCTCACTCTCTCCCCCCCTTTCTCCCCCCCTCTCTCCCCCTCTCCTCCCCCCCCTCTCCCCCTTTCCCCCCTCTCTCCTCTCTCTCTCTCTCTCTCTCCTCTCTCTCTCTCTCTCCCCTCTCTCTCTCTCTCTCAGCTCTACTTGTATGCCTCTTCCACTTCTCTATATTCTTCTTCCTCCTTTCTCCGTGTTTTTCTACATCACTTTCCCCTCTACATAACCGCCTTCTTATAATCACTTATTATCTCCTTCCATCCTTGTCTCCATCCATTTCTATCTCATACACGGTACACCATTCCCTCTATGTTTTAAGACTACTCCGTATCACGGTTACTATTTCGTTTAAGCCTAAGTCTCTCTTGATTTGTTTCTCGAGTTTTTTGTAATATGGATGCGATCATCTAATGGAAAATTCAAGAAAACGTTTCGTTTCGTTTGCACTATTATAACATAACAAGATATATACCGATTTGTATTATTACAGGTTGGAATTAAATAATGGCGACTTTTCATTTATATATTTTCAACTTGCTTTTCAGTGCAATACATGAACCAGTGGAAGTGTGTGGCGGTTTTCAAGAGCGACTCGACAGGCGGCGAGTCGACCGCGCCGCAACGAGCGCACACCACCTACACCAGGCTGGCGGCCATGGCCAACCCCGCGCACATGCCTTACCACTGACACCGGTGAGAGAACACCCCCCTGGCGCCACACCAGACACACCTCATCTGACGCCACACCAGACACACCTCATCTGCCGCCACACCAGGCACGCCTCACCCGACGCCACACCATACACATCTCATCTGACGCTACACCAGACTCGCCTCACCCGACACCACACCAGACACGCCTCATCTTACGCCATACCAGGCACGCCTCATCTCTCGCCATACCAGACACGCCTCACCCGACGCCACACCACACACGTCTCATCTGGTGCCACGCCTCACCTGATACCACACCAGACACGCCTCATCTTACGCCATACCAGGCACGCCTCATCTCACGCCATACCAGACGCCTTACCCGACGCCACACCAGACACGCCTCATCTTGTGCCACGCCTCACCTGACACCACACCAGACACGCCTTATCTGACACTAAACCATACATCTCACCTGACGTCACACCAGATACGCCTCACCTGGACACTACACCAGCGTAATTCAAATGATGCTATAACAGACGCAACTCAACTGATGCCATACCGCGTCTGACCCTACACAGATACACCCGAGTTTCTTAATTTACATTTCTATCCTCAGTAAGAATAAAATACTTTCGTAAACGTCGAATCTCGCTCTTATTATTTTGTATAAGTTGTATTTACTTCGGTAATAAAAAAATAAATCTGAAAAAAAAAAATGAGAGCCAAGCGCTAAACTAGATGCCATAGCAGTGGAATAAATTTATTCGCTTAAAATTAACAATTGGGCTCAAAGAATTTAATCATGTAAAACACTTAAAAAAATAAGCTCTTCGAAAATGTTTGCTCTGTTGTGTGGCGTGTGTTGTGTCATTTCAAGGGCGTGGCGCGGCGCGCGCGCTGCACGTGCGCGTCGCGGCCGATCGCCCGGCTCGTGTACCAGCCCACCTGGACACATCATCATCATCATCATCATCATCATCATCATTATTATCAGCGACCCGTCAACGGCTCATTACTGAGGCTGAAATCTATAGACCGCACTCTCACTCTGCACTGGCAGCATGGGCAGGAGATAAACATTTTATCCCCCGATTTTATCCACTGACAGATACAATTGCCTTCTCCCTATGCTAGAGCATGGCGACAGGGGAAAGGAGAAGTATATCCCTATTTGACATTACAAGTGGAGCAACTTCCCCCGGCTAGAGCATGGGAACAAATGAAAGAGATAAACTTGTCCTTTTTTGCCTTTTGAAAGGGTCAAACGAAAACAAAAACCACAGACAAAAACCACCTACGAATCACCTATTAACTGTCAAAATCACGAGTATAGATAAAAATAATGACTTTTTGAGACCGAATTGACATAAATTTTGAAGTATTGTGATATTTGTACCTCCTACTTCCATGATTTTTTATCATTTATAATGGCAATAATTGCGGGGATAAATTTTCTCTCATTTTATCCACTGTCAATATTCTTCCACCGCTGTGCCCATGCTCGATGGGTGGATAAGACTAAGCGAGGGGATAAACATTTTATCGTTTTCCCGGGGATACAATTTCTCCCGCCCATGCTACCAGTGCAGCTCTTTTTTTTTTTTAATTCATGTATTGACAAGATTGGTTTCATCTCTGTCTTGAGTCTCTGTTTTCGTTTGGTGGGCGGCTTTAGCCGTGGCTAGTAAGGCGTGCCGCCAAGCAATTTAGTGTTCCGGCACGTTGGCGTGTAGAAAGCGATAAGGGGTATGGGTTGAATGTACACTGCCATACCACTTCCGAGTTAGCCCGCTACCATTTTAGACTGCATCGTCACTTACCATCAGGTGAGATCGCAGTCAAGGACTGTCTTGTCATGAAATAAAAAAATAAAAAAAGACGCAGCTACAGGTCTTCCTTAAAAAATATCGTCGTCAAAGTACTGACCGGCACAGTTCTGTCGCTCTTGCAGTGGCTGTTCGATGAGGAATGCGGGCTCACGATGTTTCTGCAACAGCATTAAGATTTTTTACGAATCCCGCGATATTTATTGAGTTTACAGTATAAATAAAACCCTATATACAAACTATTTCTGTGCCAAATTTCGCCAAGGTGTTTTCAATGAAAAAAGTATTATGCAAAGTTATTTTCACATCACTACATAGTATAAAACAAAGTCGATTTCTCTGTCCCTATGTATGCTTAAATCTTTAAAACTACGCAACGAATTTTGATGCGGTTTTTTTAATAGATAGTGATTGAAGAGGAAGGTTTATATGTATAATAACATCCATTAACAGTGAATGACATAGGCTATATATTTTATACCCGTGCGAAGCCGGAGTGGGCCGCTAGTTTATAATATTATAGTATTCCTATCCATAGTAATATTAAAAAATGCAACAACACTGTTTTAACACTGTCTTGAGTCTAATACCGCGTCCGCATGCTTGTGGCAAACGGCAAACGCCAAACCTCTACAAACGTTTGCCTTGAATTTGGGAATCATCCGCACGCTTGCGAGGGCGTTTGTATGTTCTGAACAGGCAAGCATGACGGACGTCGAACTTGTGTCGGCTTTATTATTTTTTACAAATGTTTTAAGCTCAGCTCCTACTAAAATGGAATATGGATGGATGGATGGATGGATGGATGGATGGATGTTTGTTACTCTTTCAGCCACAACTAATGAACCGATTTGAATGAAATGTGGAATAGCGATAGCTCATACCTACATTTTAGCCCGGAAAATTAAGGACTTTCCGCGGGAATTAAAAAACCTTAATCTGCGAGGACGAAGTCGCGGACGTCATCTAGTTGATAGTAAAGCGTCCTCTAATTAAAATTTTCAAAACATATTTCATGTGCACAATTTGTCCAGTTACAGTTTTAGTATAATATTATAGATTAGTAGTAGTAGCTAGTAGTATGTTCGAAAACACTTGGTACCTACCTAGTTTATTTATTTGAATAAAAAAATATTCTACTCTATTCTAGTATGTACCTACTCAATAGATATTTTGTTTTTTTTTCTTTATCAACCGATAGACGTCTACTGCTGGACTGTTTATTGCATGGACTTCCTCAGGCTTCGGTCTTGCGCCACCTGTACCCAGTGGCTCCCTGAGGGTCGCCTGATGGTGTCGGTCCACCTATTACCATACCATTATATACCATTTTCCGGTGCGGAGTCGCCACTTATTATTATTAATATATAAAACTAATTAATTAATTAAATTATATAAACAAATCGTCTTCAAAAGTCTTCAGTCGACCAGTCATTCATTTTACGTTTTTACCCACTCACAAAATGAAGATTTCTAAAGGTGCGATACGTAAATCGTAATACAATAACACGTCTAATCGCCGCCAGTGCACAAACGAGACTGAGTGCGCGCAAACGTGTGGACGGAGACGCAAGCGCTTGTGGCAAATTCCCTTTGGTTTGCGATCAAAAGACCGACACTCGATGGATCGGCCACAAACGCTCGCAAGCGTAGGCAAACCATGGCAAACGCTCTATCCGCACGTTTGCGTTTGTGAAGGTTTGCCGAGGTTTGCCAAGCGTGCGGATGCAGCTTAAGCGGAGTGAGTTCGCCAGAGCTCTTTTTACCACGCATATTAAGAGCCAGTTTACCTTTTGCATCCCTTTCTCTCGCACTTTCTAATATTTTCGATGATTGTAAAAGTCTTAAAATATGTTCGACCAAAGTGGTCCATTACTATACTTGACAATAAAATTACAGATATTTTATACATATTTCTAATATGTTATGCCTAGTTCATATTAAAAAAAAAAATTGCGAAAGCAACTAGTTTTGTCGCCATTTTTCACTATCAAAACCTAGGTATATGATTAAAAAAAATAGTGTAAAATATCCGCAATTTTACTGTCAAGTATAGTATAGAACCACTCGGGTCAAAAGTATACTGAGATATTTATAATAATTGAAAATATTAGAATGTGCGATAGAGATGGAATGATAAACGTAAACTGGCTGTTAAAATTACCCTAAAGAAGCCCGTTTAATAGTAGTCGCGTTGCTCTGCAGCAGAATACGCGCCGATGTGGTCGTCGACACTCCATTCCTCCAACTGAAAAGAAATATGTTATCTAAGCTAATATTATAAAGAGGAAAGATTTTGTATGTTTGTAATGGATAAACTCAAATATAGCAGCTGTTATACCTAGATTTTTAACGTTGATGTTATATCCAATTATCCGTAGTAAGTTTACAGTTTTTTAAACTTTTTTCTTGTTAATGTAATGACCTCGCTGTGGTTTGAGAGGTCCCAGATTGAATTTGGGAATATAAATTTCTGAATTGTCTCTGGTCTGGTCTAGTGGGAGACTTCAGTCGTAGCTAGTTACCACCCTACCGTCAAAGACGTGCCACCAAGTGATTTAGCTTTCCGGAACAATGGCGTGTAGAAACAGATTAGAGAGAACAGGTTACGGGTCGCAGTCAAGGACTATCTTGAACACAATTTCACCCTCACCACCTGCGTGCCTGGAGCACTTCGACCATCCGTTGTGCCAGATCTTTTTTCCACGTACTTTGAAACTGTGGAACCAACGGACGGTGTTTCCACTAAATTACAACAAGGGGTTATTCAAGGGGCGGACCAACAAATTCCTGAAAAGCCGGCAACGCATTGGTGGTGCCAGGTGACTCGCCTACTCGTTTCCTCGCTAAAAATATATAAAAAAAAAAAATCTTGTAACCGAATAAAAAAAACCTCGGTAGTCCATCCGGCGCTTTCCTGTAGACCTCTCCCTCTGGGTTGGGGCAGCTGTTGAGGCGGGCGGGCTCGTCCAGGCTCACTCTTCTCACTTGCTTGCTGCGCCTCGTCTTGACCTCGACCCCTTCAGTGTTGGAATGTTCGTCGATGCTGGGCAGCCGAGGGTCGAGGCAATCCCCGTTGTCGTACACCTGAAAAAAATCAAGATCATTTAGGTGTTTCATATATCTTTTTGAGCCAAAAACCAAATTAACCACAGAACACAATTTCACCCTCACCACCTGGGTGCCTGGAGCACTTCGACCATCCGATGTGCCAGATCTTTTTTCCACGTACATACTTTGAAACTGTGGAACCAACTTCCTGCGACGGAAGTTGGTTCCCACTGAATTACAACATGGGGTTATTCAAGGAGCGGACCAACAAATTCCTAAAAAGCCGGAAATGCATTGGTGGTTCCTCAGGTCACTTTACATCTGGTGACCCGCCTGCTCGTTTGCTCGCTAAAAATATTTTAAAAAAACTTTTTTTTTTTGATGACAAGATAGTCCTGGACCGTTAAAAAATTAAGGAGCCATAATAACCTTAAAGATTGGTTTGGTGAAACCGTACAGGCTCAAGGGTCTGCTCGGAACCCTTGGACTCTTGGAGGGTGTTTCATTCAGCGCTGTCTTCCCTTCAGTCTTCTGCGGTGTGATGTACCTCTGTTGGATCGCCGTCGAGTCTGGCTTTTGTGTTATTATCTAATGGACAAGGAATTACTTGAGACTGATCTAAAACGAAGAAATCCTTAATCTTTGTGACGACGAAAACGGACTACGTCGAATTCAAAATATACGAGTATTTTATATTCAAATATGGTCCCTCGTGGATTGGCAAAATTCATACACCTTTAACAATTTTATGGACTACTATCAGGCATGGAGTGTTCTTCACACTTCACCAATGTTTTCCTTCAGAGTTAAAGCAAGTGATATTTAATTGCTTAAAACGCACATAACTCCCGAAAAATCAGAGATGCCTGCGATTGAATTACCAAATCCACGAAATGGAAGCCGAAGTCAAAAAAGTTTTTTTTAATGTCTAACCATTGTGGGTGTCGTCGGTTTGGTGGGCTCTGGCTTCACTTCGCTGGGTCTTATTCGCGCGGAGGTGCAGCTGTGGCTTGCGCGCGGAAAGCTCGCTCGACTGGTGCAGGGGTCCTGCTCACACTTGGCGAGGTAGGCCGGCGGAGTGAGGGGTCTCGGTTCCTGCGCGTTCGCCGACCACAGCAGCTCCGCTCCGGTCGACGCTTGCAGCTGATGCAAGTGGCTCTTGATGTTGTACATGCCCGCGACGGAGCCGAACGGGTCGGCCTTTATGTGAGCCACCACGTCCATTATCGGCTGACCGCTCAGCTCCGATAGTTCTCTGTATATCTGAAATTTTCATGTCCCTGTAGTACCTATTTACTTGGAGAAAATTAATTAATTATGCCATGCCAGATTTCACACGTTTTGTCCCGGCCGGCCCTCAAACTCAAATATTCGAAACTTCACTTTAGGTCGAAGTAACTGATGAATGTCTCGCATTCTCGGGAACATTCTAGAAAGGCAAGCAAATACGTCTGAAAACTCTCTCTGAAAACTTGGCACAAAAATTCTGGTAAATGTCTCGCTTTCTGGGGAACATTCTAGAAAGTGACGGAGATACCTTTCTGTTGGTCTTGGGCTCCAAAGCGAGCAACGGTGCGTCTTCCTCTCCATGTCATGTCACTTGATCCAAGGGTGATACCGGTTACCAGGATCTTGGTCTGGAGGTCCACTTTGTGTCGCATTCTAGGGAAGAGTCTAGAAAATTATGGAGCTACCATTCTGTTGATCTTGGTGTCTAGAACAGTGGGTGCGCCTTCCTCTCTGTACCAGGCCACTTGATACAATATGAAGCTCCAGTTTGTCTCGCATGCTAGGGAACATTCTAGAACGGTCAGGAGATACCTCTCTGTTGGTCTTGGGCTCCAGCGCGAGCAGCGGGTGCGTCTTCATCCTCATGCCGGGCCGCTTGATCCAGCGATGCCGCGCCGCCTCCTCGATCTTCATCCGAAGCTCCACTTTGGGCTCAAGCAGCTGCTGGATGAATGTCTTGCATTCTGGAATCATTAACATATTCTGTTGCAAATTTTGGGTTTTGGGAGGAAACGCCGCGTCAAACCACGGAAAGATTCCCATAAAGATATGGTTTACTGTGTAGAATTGTCACGTTATATGTCAAGAACCTTCTGTCGCTAATCTTGAGCTGTCATTGAAAAACCCACGGACACCTTACAGTTGTATCAGATTGTTACGCTTACCAGAGCCCAAGAAATTTTGCGACAGTTGCAGTCGCGAATAATAATGTCAAGACACTTATTATATAAATTACGCTCCTGCCTCTAGCACTGTAACTTGCTAGCTTTGATTTTAAAACTAAAACATTATACTCAAATTCCAAACTATTAACTCGCTACTACGGTGTACACTTTAAATGCCAACCCAAAGGAAAGTCAACGGGACCCTATTACTAAGCCTCTGCTGTCAGTATGTCCGTCTGTCTGTCAGCGGGCTGTATCTCATGAACCGTAATAAAAAGACACTTGAAATTTTCACAAAATGTGTATATCTATTGCCGCTATAACAGCAAATAATAAGAATAAAATAAAAAATAGAGGGGTCCCCAAAGTGATTTTTTCGGCGCTTTTGCTCGACCTTTCAATTCAATTCAATTCAATTCAAATTCATTTATTTCAGATATGATCATCCATAGTAATAATAACATCCACAGTGATAATAACAACAGTAATCAATAATCAAAAAATAAATATAAAAATGTCAGTAAAGAGAAATATAAATAAATAAATATACAGTCAAGTCAAACGTTAAAAATATATATATAATACCAAAATTTTGTCTTTGGTCTAATGCTTTGGTCTATGAATTATGGCGTAAATTGTGTCACTTTTTTTTTTGTCTGTAAATAAATAAATAAATAAATAAAATGTCAGACCTTGATAATGACCTTTAACAATCGCTGTTACGATGGTACGGAACCCTTTGTGTGCGAGTCCAACTCGAACTTAGCCGGTTTTTTATCTAATAAGAATATTTATATTGTTACAGGCCTCACGGGGTGGACGGTCCAGCTCGCAAGGGAAGTGTCAAAATGTTTATCAGAATAGACTGAGTGGCATGAAAACGAACAGTGATTTCCTAATAAACTGTGGCAGTGATTTTCGTTTAATTAAGTGTAAATTAACCAGTTTGTAACGTGTTAATTTAAATAAGGTACACGCCATTTTGTAAACAACTCTCAACTCTGATTCTCAATTCGAATGAAATTGCAAATAAGACAAATTAAACCTCAATAGTCCAACGGTTAAAGGTGCAGACTGAACACTGAAAGGTCGCAAGTTCGATCCCCACCCGTTGCACTATTGTCGTACCCCCTCCTAACACAAGCTTTCCGGTTATTTGGAGGGGAGAGGAGAATATTAGTCGAGTTCAGCTTGGCTAATAATCTTTAAAAAAAAGTACTGCCGGTTTATCAGCCAGAACAGAAATATGGACTATTTTAACTATGCACGTATTTAACTCGCTCCAAAGAATTACATTGTCTTCAAAAGATTAAATTGAATAATATCGTCGTCTAAGTGCTAAGTTAATCAGGCGGTTTAAGTTATGTAATTGTTATGGTTTAACTTCCCAACAAAAACGAGCAAGTGGGGTCAGTATTACCGCCATGATTCAGGTTAGGGTTTTTTTGTAAAAAATGTTTAAGAACTCAAAAAAGCAATTTACTGTGTTAAATTTTAACTTCAACCGTAATATTTAACCGCCTGATATGCAACCCGTCTAATTTAAAAATATATTCCATAATTTGTTTTAATAAAGAGCATTTTCATAAAGTTTTTATGTTTTTATTTTTCTATGAAAGGAATAGTAGCTGCTGCCGAACTACCCAACGATAGGTACATCAAAATGGCCAAACTCATACCTATCTGCTATCTATGGATAAGTTACCTAGCAACGATCCATTTAATAATAAGTCCATACAGTTTAAGAGATTTCTGGTGCGGTTAAACGGCGCGCTATAACACGAGCCGCGCCGCGCCGCACCATCCGTGTAGGCGCGGCTCGGCTTAATGCGGACGCAAGCCTGCTCGTTTATCGTGCAAAGTTTGCCGAGCCGCACCGAGCGTAGTTGTTTACACGGCGCGTGGTGCGCCGAGCCACGCGCCGAGCTAGGCTCGGCTCGTGTTATAGCGCGCCGTTTAATCGCGTCTTAAGTAACTTTACGTATCACCAGATCACAGATAGATTTAATATTAAAAAAGTTGACTTAGGGTCAATTCATACTAGCACAGAATCGAAGCGTCAAATTCTTCACAATTAAAGCGAAGTTGCACGAATACGCGCTTATTCGCGTGAATTCGCGCGCCTTCGCAGGCTTTTACATTAACTACGACAGTCGGACAATGCCGACTGACGAGTGATTTTGCGTTGTTTCCCGTAATAGCCGCTTGGCACCGATCAGCATTGGTCTTGCTCAAACGCACGAATTCCGTTGAATGCGCGGGAATTCGCACGTCTTCTTTTTATCTCAAAAGGAACATGTGCATTACGTTGTGCGCTTCGACTCTGCGCCAGTATGAGTTGACCCTTAGTGTATTATTTTTTCTTAGCTGTCTTAAAAAGTAAATAGATCGCAGAAATGTCTGCGTAATGATATCGTAACCGACGACCATTGCCAGGCTCTTATGTCTTTTTGGGTTTAATTTTGAACTTATATTGCACGTTTATATTGAAAGTTCGCGGTAAGAACGCCCTATGTCGCAATAAGTAAAAAGGTGAATATGAAAAACCTGAGCGCTGGTATTCTGCTGGTTCCAGTTCGAGTAAAACACGCACGAGTTCACTCACGGTACTCACAGTTACCGTTTAAGACAGCTAAGGAAAAATAGATTGTACCTGCGGAAACGCAGGCGAGTGCGGCCCGTTGTTTGCGCGTGAAACCGCGCGTGATGGCGGCGCGCAGCTGCGGCCGCGACGCGCCCTCGCCCGCGCCCGCGCCGCCCGCCGCGCCGCTCGCCGCGCCGCTGCCCGCGAACGGCAGCCCGCCCGTCACCATGCCGTACACGATCACGCCTCTGCACACACACACACTACGTTACAACTACATCTGTTCTATACAGTATACTTACATGCACATGAGTAAATAACCGATCACATGCAATTTTTACTCTTCTACCTCAAAGCCAAGAAAGGGTATAATTTTAGTCTGTACGTATGTGATTGACTGAATTATCGCATTCTTTCTGCAACAATGCATTTCAGCCAATACCGAGTGAGTATCGGCCAATCAGAGGCGATTGCAATCATCATACTGATGCATCCATCAGTACATCTACCGTCTGTCTGTCAGCGGACTGTATCTCGTGATTCGCTATTGCGAACCTACCTATTGTGTATCTTTTGGTAGAGTTGAAATTTTCAGAAAATCTCCCAACCCAAAAGTCCGGCTAAACTGTCTGGTCTGTCCGGCTTTTCGGTTTTAACACCTGCATTGATATACATGGGCAGGAGATAAAAATTTCATCCACTGAGAGGTGATAAAATTATCTAAAGCATGGCGACAGAGGAGAAGGCGATGTATATTCCTATAAGATAAGTATATCCACTGAGTGTTATTTCCACCGCTGTGCCCATGCTCAAAGGGTGGATAAAACTAAGCGAGGGGATAAACATTTTATCCTTTTCCCGGGGATAAAATTTTTCCCGCCTATGCTAGCCCTGCTGGCAACCTTAAGTACAACTAGCGGCGCAATAGCACTAACATGCTCCACAGGTCCACCTCGGGCCCGTAGCGGCGGCCGTCCACGAACAGCTCGGGCGCCGCGTACTCCAGCGAGCCGCACGGCGTGCGCAGCGCCCCGCCCGCGCTCCACACGTTCGACAGCCCGAAATCTGCGGAACGGACACATCCATGTACAAGTTACATCATGCTTTGATAGTATAAGCGATGATAGCTTCTGATTTTTGGTCTCCTATTCGAGGGGTCGCAGGTTCGATCGCACCTCTGATTTTTCGGAGTCATGTGCGTTTAAGCGGAAATGGGCCGCGCACATAGTTCGTCGATTGAAAGATCAACAAACACACAATTGTATTTATAGTATTAGTAAGTATAGTCAGGTATGGCTATACCAGCGAATTAAAGTGGAAAGGGGTGGGGTATAAAGTTAGAAGAACTGATGGTCGTTGGGGTCCCAAGGCGCTGGAGTGGCGACCCCGCACCGAGAAGCGCAGTATTAGCAGACCTCTCACTAGGTGGACCGACGACATCAAACGAGTCGCAGGAAGCCGCTGGATTCAGCCGGCGCAAGACCGAGGCCTGTGGAGGTCCATGCAAGAGACCTATGTCTAGCTGTGGACGTCTATTGGTTGATAAAGAAGAAGCGAAAGTATATTTGGTTGTTGGTTTGTATTTCAATCACAGAAACGGAGTGACGAATGTTTAAGTAGTAACAAACAAACAAACCTACTTTGGCATCTACGAGTATAATATTAATAAGTACCTAAGGACTTCTAAGTTTGTCAAGCGAGGTTGGTACTACGATAGTAGTAACTCAATAAATTCCTAAAAAGCCGGCAACGCATTGGTGGTGCCAAATATTCATAAGCGGCGGTAATCACTTAACATCAGGTGACCCGCCTGCTCGTTTTCTCGCTTAAAATATATTTTAAAAAAAACTACTAAGTATATAACTATCACACCATTTCGTTTACTTTGCAAGTTTACAAACACATTTCACAACAACACGAGTAATCGAGTATGAAAAATGACACCTCGACCGCATTCTCAGTTTTGAATAAACATGCATTTCTTTTGCATTAAAAACTGCTCTTTGGACTTTTGATTTCTCAATGTTAGTAACTGGCAACTAAAGCAGGCCCTAACGAATAAATAAGTAGGTGATCTATCTATATTTATAATAAAACTGTAACGGGACGAATTCTGTACAATAAATATATTTTGAAAATTTTAATCGGAGGATCGGAGGAGATATTTAAACAAAAGACCACACGTTCAGGACGCATATCTCGCCCTACCGCCCGCTTTATGCCAGTAGGTATAAATAAACCGACGAGGAAATGGATACTGCAGTACAACCAACAACGCAGTTTCGAGCAATATAACCTAGTCACAAACTTGATTATGGGTTCAGCAGCCACCATCGGGAAGAAGAGAAGCAGGTCAACATGGTCCAAAATAACGGCGAGAACGGAAGACTCAAGCAGATGCTATTTTGGACGAGTTCAAAGGACTGCAGTACCTGATCGAGCCGATGCTCCTCATATTGCTGGCAGGCATCGTTGTATTTGTGATGGTGAAATTGTGCCGCAATATGGAGCAAAGAATGCTGAAAGGTCTGCAGAAGACGATAAACGTATAGTGTAAACTCAAAAGTTCACATATTTTTTTCTCAAGGGGGGAATATCTATGGCAAAACGTGACCAGTACAATATTAATTTATAATTAATAACAATTTCAACTCTTATTATTAGATCAGCGATTTTTGCACGTAGGATTTAGTCAACAGCAGCTATTCCCACTACCTTATCATTTAATTTTATTAGTAGATATATAAGCTCTATGTAAATTGTAAATATATTGCCATTTATTTTATCAATAAGTCTGTGTTTCTATACTCTACCCTAAACGTCCTCCAACAAGATCACGCATGTTAGGCTATTAGAAATATTTAGTCTAATTTTGGTGAAGATCTTCTAAACATTATCAGAGATAGAGGACATAACTTCTCACGGGCAAGTCATTCTAAACTTTTTCCACGCGAACGAAGTCGCAGGCATCAGCTAGTATTTAAATATACCTATAGGTATTAATAAAGCTGATATTCAATAACTTCCACTAACTTATAACTTACCAACAATTTTGATGAATTGTTTTGTACTATCCAGCATGATATTTTCCATTTTCAGATCCCTGAGAAATAAGAAAATTTTCGATGAGGTCAGATAATATTATCTATATTAAATGATGATAATGATAAATAATAAATAATACATAATTAGTTATCTGATAAATGATCAAAGTTCTCCAGAATTAAATAGAACGGTAGAATTTTACCGCTTTTGCAAAATATCTAAATTAAATAAGAGACTAAGCAACTGAGTAGGCAATAATCCAGAATATTCTAGAACATTTTTGATTGTTCAATTAACTACTTTACTTTCACAGTTGAAACCTAGGTATATATTATAGGTAATCTAATACATTAACGATTCTGTATAAGGTCATTTATTAGCTTTTGCCCACGACTTTAAAAACCCCGTGGCACTCTCTTTTCAGAACAAATAGTAGCATGTAGAGAGACCTCTACGGGTCCGCAACTTATAGTCACACAAACATCACATCGATTGAAGGATTAACAAACACACATTCGCATTTGTAGAATTAGTAAGTATAGGTATGGCTATAACAGTGAACATCGTTCAGTGAACTAAAGTGAAATTGGGCGGGGCATAAAGTTAGAAGAACTGATGAACGTTGGGGTCCCAAGGTGCTGGAGTGGCGAGCCCACGCGTGGAAAGCCAACACTAAATGGACCGACGACATCAGACAAGTGTAGCGAGCCGCTGGATACAGGCTGCGCAAGACCTGTGGAAATCCATGTAAGAAACCTTTGTTCAGCAAATAGACGTCTATCGGTTTTTAAAGGAAAAGAAGTCACTCTTCCGGTCCTCAACTATAGCCACGCAGACATCGCGTACCTAGATAGAACCGTAGACAGCTCTGTTACGGGGTTAATAACATAAAGGACAAACAAACACACTTTCGCATATTTTATAACATGGGCACAGCCGATGACGGGTACCTACTAATAATATTAGAAAGTTATTAGAGAGGATTGGTTATGACGGTATTATTAAATTAAAAAGCAGACGCAGCCGCTGTCGCACCGGTGCACGACGCCGCGCGCGTGCATGTGCCGCACGGCCGACACGAGCTGCGCGGCGAGCGCGCGCGCGCGCGGCTCGGGCAGCCCGCGCGCCGCGCCGCGCGCGGCCAGCACGTGCGCGCACAGGTCGCCGCCGCACGCCGCCTCCATCACCACGTACAGCCGCGGCCCGTGCTGTCCAACACACGCCCATGTATGCAAGTGTATACTCATATAGTTTTATATGAGTAGGTATAGGTATACGCTATAGTTTTGTTACCTATTGTAAAAATTTTTTTGAAAAGAGCAACCGCCGAGTTTATTGCTGGCTCTTCTCGGCAGGAAGGGCATTCCGAACCAGCGGTAGATTCATCGACGATTCAAAAGCACTTGTGAAAGTTTATTTCTATTCTATTCAAACGCAGCGCACACAGCACAACGCATATTAGATTTTACAAGACAGGGCAGTCAAGACCGACATAGGCAACGAACGTATGCTGCGATGCAGCTAAATGACACAGATACATTCACGTCCTACAACAAAGAATTGTCATTTTTATGTAAATCGAGTTCAGGGTTAGAGTTTAATTATTATGAAAATAAGACTAAAATCTAGCTAAAACCGTGCACGCGTCGAGAAATATGTGCTGGCTCTACAACGAGGCGCAGAGCAGGATGACGCTGGCATGTCTGCGTCCACATACCTGCGCGGCAGCGTACGCAGCTCTCAGCATATTCATTACTAAATCTGCCGTACGTTTTTATACAGATGTGAGTCACGACAGAGCTGCCCCTGTGACGTCAGCCGGTAGTCTCCACCTACCATCATGGTCTCGTACAGCGCGGCGATGCAGGGGTGCCGCAGCTTGGCCATGACGCGCGGCTCGCGGTGCAGGTTGCGGCGCGCGTACTCCTCCTTGATGCATGTTAGATCTATTATTTTGATGGCAACCTGAATTACAAAAATTATTATTTATTGAGCGAAAGTTCGTGATGTTGCGTCCTTGAGACCTGCGATATATACCTACTGTCCTCCCTCGCAACCTTGTATTTTTCTGGGTTGAAAGTACCTCTCTACGTCCAGGACTGCCTATACCATCGATGATCTACATGCACGCAAAAAATCACGTGGATCGGTATTCCTCATTGCTATGTAATTGAAGGATTATAAACAGCTCTGCGGTGCCGCTATACTCCGTGCCTCACGACCTGTAGTGTCACAAACCCCGCGGATTTTCGTAGGCTGAGATCTAATAGACCGAACTCTGTCTCTGCTCAAACTTAAGAGAAAGTTAAAACAGGACAGGGACATAATTGTGCCTTATTTTATGTCTATCTTAAGTCTGCCTCGTTGGTCTAGTGGTTAGCAAGTTCGACTGCAGATGACGAAGTCCCGGGTTCAATTCCCTGTTCGGGCGATAAAATGTATTGGATTTTTCTGTCAAGAAATTCTCAGTACTAGCCCGAACTTAAGAAGTTGACGGTGAGACACCCCCCTGCTTCGGAGAGCACGTAAAGCTGTCGTTCCTGCGCCTGATCTCTCTCTCTCTGATCGTGTCGGATTTCCATCCCATGAGAGTAAGGGAATAGAGAGTGCACCTGTGTTTACGCACACACATGTGCACTATAATATCTCCCGCGCAGATAGCTAATCTCTGTGGAGATTGGCCGCCGTGGCCGGATTCAGTCGGGAGGACTATTATTAATTATTATCTTAAGTCTGTGCTAAATCAGAACACACTTTAGAGATCTCAGTCGTAACTAAAATAGGTTGATAACGAAGTAAATACGGGACCTTCTTTCCTATAATCCTGTGCGTCGCCTCCTCCACCCTCGCGAAGTGCCCCTTACCCAGCACCTTGCCGGTCATCAAGTAGTTGCCAACACTGTACACTTGGCCCTTGCTGCGGTTTATGCTGCCCATTTTTATATTATTTTTTCAAGAGCTAGCTGGATTTTTGAGGTACCTAACCATTAATTTAGTTCCTCTACATCACAAAGTCCCCCAAGTTTCGTAAATAGATAAGGTAAGGGTAGATGGTCTAAGTTATGTATTGTTGTGACACGTTAGGTAACACGTCACATATTGGTCACGTCATACAAACGAGACACGAAGATTTCCTCGGTAGGTACCTTCGTATTCTTTTACGTAATTTCACGATTATTAAAACAAACCTACATTGAACCTACATAAGAGATATAATTTGACCATCAAACGCAGAAAGGCCAATTATTTCGAAGATGTATCCAAACATGGCCGATGTCTCCTACAACAGAAAGTATGCTCAACAACAACGTATGCTAAAGTAGCCCAAACAGACTTTGTGAGATAGAAGAACTAGGGAATAATATAGAAAGCAGATGTCTACTGGATAAAGGTAGAGTTTATCACAGTTTATATAATGCCTCAATCTTAACTTAGCCGAGACATTTTCTATCTCGGCTAAGTTAGACCAGACCAGACCGGCCATTAGATCAGTGGTGCATTTGAAGATAGTTTTTTTTTTTTTTTTCAATTTATAGTTCTTGAAATTCGCGAAAGCGGGTGAGCTTTGTGGTTACTTCGTGTACATGCCCATTGTGTAAGTGTGCATGCCTGTCAGGAGCCTAGGTGGAAGCGGTCAGGCGTGAGCAAGCTCTCGCTCCCACTTATACAGATACGACACCACACAACCATGGGCCACACGCCCTCGTGAAATGAAAGAACTATACCAATAAATAATAGTGATTTAGCTTGGAGATGTGTCAGGTCAGTCTTCGAACAGAACTAAAGTTACATTTTTCGGTGACTCGTGAAGCTAAACTGTGAATAGGTAGGGCGCTTAGTTCAAAAGAACTGATGGTTGTTGTGATCCCATGGTTCTGGAGTGACACCCCCCCGACCCCATCAGACGAATCGCAGGGAGACACTGGATACAGGCGGCGCAAAACCGAGACTTATGGAAGTCCATACAAGAGACCTTTTTTTTTTTTTTATTCTATGACAAGATAGCCCTTGACTGCGATCTCACCTGATGGTAAGTGACGATGCAGTCTAAGATGGTAGCGGGCTAACTTGGAAGGGGTACAGCAGTGTAAATTCAACCCATACCCCTAATCGGTTTCTACACGCCATCGTGCCGGAACGCTAAATCGCTTGGCGGCACGTTTTTGACGGTAGGGTGGTAACTAGCCACGGCCAAAGCCTCCCACCAGACCAGACCAGAGACAATTTAGAAATAATAAATTACTAAATTGCCCCCGCCGGGAATCGAACCCGAGACCTCCCAGTTATAAGACCACAGCGCTCACCACTGCGCCAGGGAGGTTGTCACCTTTATCCAGCAGCGGACGTTTATTGGTTGGTGAAGAGTAAGAGGTAGTTTATGGTGCACCTAGCTGTAATATACGAGTAGGTATTGAGTAGTGTACATAATTCCATCAGTCCATGGGGTTGTCATCCAAAAATACCTGCTAGTCCACCTTAAATTCACGAATCCAAATCCACCACTGACCGGCTGACAGGTCTAGATTTAGAAAACTGATGTACGGGTAAATAGTTCGAATTTCCCGCTTTTATCGAGTAGGCACCTCTCCAAAATTCCCCACCAGCGCTCTAGCTACTTCACCGCTAATTTCAAAGCATTTTGCACTTCCAATTCACGCGGCGCGAAAGAAAGGTTAATATAATTCACAATAATACAAAATTGATGTTTTGCGAACGACATGAATACTATCGTTTGTTTGCCGTTCGTAATTGGAACGTTTTGTGACATTGTGACATTTAGTGACACTATTTTTAATCGCCGGCATGTATTGTATAGGCGCCGTTTAATTAAAAGGAGATCACGCACAACTGCGTTACCCGCGGAAAGCGCAAGAGGTGCATGTTCCAATCACAAACATATAAGAGTAACTAGGAGGATTAAGCTCTGGAGTGGCCATAGGATGCGTACCCCTCTGTAAGTTTTTATTTGACGGGTATGCCCAGCGGTCATACCCGTTATATAAAACTGTTTGACTCGCGTCACGCGCCTGTCAACAACGTATGGTTAGCGGAGGATGAGCTCCGGTATAATATGCCGACTATGAGTGATTTTCCTTCTAAAAAAAATACCAAAAATATCCAGTTTATGAAAGGATAACATTACTTTTCTCCTGATATATTCTTTTATCCAATTAATGCACTATTTAAGGAGAAAACTTAAAAATACTGTTGATCCGAAAATGTTGCTACGGAATCGTACAAGAAATAATTTCGGGAAATTTTAAAAAATTAACCAATCTACTTATTACTCGATTGGAGCCCTTTATCATGAACTGCATAATGATTTGATTACATACAATTAAAATTACGATCGAATAGGAAAGGTTGGGGGTTTATGTTTATATTAATTTATAAACTTTAGGCAAACAATTTAATCGGTTATTTTGAAAAGGACGAGTCACACATTTCGTCAAAACTGAGTTAAGTAGAATATTCGTTAACATTTTATAATATTTTCTTGTCGTGTGACTGAGATTTTGTTGGTCTTGCATAGTAAAAATATATCATTATCTGTAGTAAACTCTTACTAGTAAACTGAGCTACTATTGTAGCTATGTCACTATAACTACTTTTTAACATTTTAAAATTTAATAGAAATCCGACCAAAATCAGACCAAGTTATTTATACCTTTGCCTTAATCCTTACCAAAATAAATGTTTTTTCAAGCAAGGCTGTTTAAATACCTGCAAATTACTTTTTAGTTTATTAAAATCGGACATTCCATTCGAAAGATATTACGAGTTCATTGATGTAATTTATTCTGTTATCATTTTGTTTTCAATCATCAAGTCCCATACCCAAAGGGAGCCAGCGATACACTATTGCTAAATATATTATTATTTAGGTAAGTATGTCCTGCATTTACTGTGCGTTTATGCCAAAATGTTTAAAAAATAAATATCCACCCTTGCGAAGACGGGACGGGCCGCTAGTATAATATAAGTAACCGATATAATTGCATGCGCAAAAATCATTACAAACATACACAGATTTGTGATTAAAAAGCCTTATTAATATTCAATCGCCACAATTAAATGCCCTCGTGCCACCTCGGTTTATGAAAAATTAAATTGTAATAGGTATTGTACCCATTCATAAAGTTGGATAAGCTTATCATTAACAGTATTTTTAAGGTAGTTTTTTGTTCAAAAATGAGGATTTTATTTTAAAGAAGTTGGTCACACTGCAAGAAAATTAGGGCTGGAAGCAGAAATTATATCGATATTGATATTTTCGGTGTGTATGGTATAGGTACATCATGTATTTTTTAATTTTCTTATAGAACCAGTTAGTGTTCCAACAAATGTCTACTATCCATTGATAAAACATGTATAAAAGTTTAAAAACTATAAACTCGACTACAAAATTGTATGTGGCATTTCTTAAATTTATTTATTTACTAGCTGATTTCCGTGACTTCGTCCGCGTGGTGTAGTTTAGAGTAACTTGCTACTATCCGCGAGAAGGTATGTCCTCTATCTCCGATAATATTTATTAGATCTTCACCAAAATTGAATAAAATAGTATTTTTCAAAAACTTTCATCCCCTATCGCGGATGAACCTTATTGTTTATTAGGATAAAAAGTATCCTATATATTAGATTCAGAACATTCGATTTAGATTTATATTCTCATTTTATACAATTCATTAAAAACTTTTTAAGTCTTAGCCAGACCAACGAACAGTAATTGATTGCTAAATTGATTTAACAATATTTTAATTTATACTATTAGTTGAACTTCATTCATTCATTAATTCATTTAGAACTTATCGAAAGTCGATAATCGATAGTGTCGCAGCCCAAAATTGCTTACATAAATGACATGATTGTTTCGTGTAAGGATAGAACGTCCCTGTGTGTGAATTTGGTTGTGTGCGTATACTTTAAGGTTGTGTTTGGTAGTTTTGTCGTGTGCGTGCATAGCGACGTGATTGAAAAATGCATCTGTAGTAAGAAATTGTTTATGTGTGCTACCTCGCCCCGCACCGTAATTGACAGATTTTTTTGCAAAGAAATTAGACGTCAAGGCGTCTCCATCTAAAACACAAAATTTTTTTTCCTCCGAGAAGAGTAATGATATTCATTCGCTGGAGTAATGTTACTCTTATATGTTTGTGGTTCCAATACTGAAAATTAGTGACGTCATCAGCATCAGGGACACCCCCGTAATTTTACGCGAGTGCAGGTCACGTTAGAACCAACGGCTGAAAAAGGGAACATCGAAAGCGTTTTGGCTTTTGCTATTCGAACGTCGAGATTTAGGATCGATGATGTTACGATTGATTTTAGAAATATTGAGATTTCACATGAAAATAGGAGGTTCCTAGCTACATGATCGGCAAATAAGTGTCCTATGTAATTCACTCCTTTTTAATGATGAATTATTAATTGATTATGTGGTACACTGGGTACCTACTACCTACTCTTGGACCTCGCAGTCCTTAGACTTTGACGTCTAGATGAACCTTTACAGTAAGTTGCTACGACATGATTGAATACTATGTTTACGGCAGTACCTTTGGTTGCACCCAGTGTATTTTTTTATTTACTAGGTAGGGACAACCATCGAAGTAGGTACGAGTATATTATACCTACTTCCTTTCCTCACAAAAAAAAAATGACTTTTTGTCTTTCTATACAAACACTGTCAAACAAAACAGAAAAATTGCTCAGTTACACAGGAGTTGTAACTGAGCAATTTTTGTGTCAAATTCGGGAACTCATTCTCATGACTCATGAGTAAAAAACTTATAAAGACTTGCAGGCAGGTAAACATACAAAAAACAAAAGTAAATTATGAAATCCTCTTTATTCGATGGACGGATAAATATAAATAATGCAATCGTTAATTTATTATAATTCATAGAACTAATATTTAATACAAATACATTACGCTAAAAACAATTAAATAAATAATAATTATCACGATCAACTTAGTACGATTCTATTGTCTTCTTGATTGATTCAATCAGCCACTTGTATACTACCTCGGGGGCTTTCTTAGAGAACTGGAAGTCCAGATGACTGAAATGTTTTTCCGAGACCTTGTAGGCTCCTTTGACGTCGGGGAGCTCCTTGTGTAACCGTTCCACGTCCTTCGGGTGCACCAGCCAGTCCTCTTCACTGTAGTAGAGAGTCACCGGTACCTTGACGTCGGTCATGTTGTACTTAGGCGGTTGACGGTGGCCGTATATCTTCGTGTTGATGTCGACGCCGTAGTCGTACTTTCTGAACTCGTGGGACGCCACCGCCTGCCCGAAGTGCTTGATCTGCCTCACGGAAGCTCCGCCGGGCAAGTGGCTGACGATCACGGGGATCAGCTCGGGGACCATACCGGCGGTATCGACGCCGGCCGTCACGAAGTTCTCGTTGGAGCACATGTGCGGGCACCCGATCTCCTTCTCGCACATGTTTCCGCCGACTGTGTGTATGAGCTCCTTGCTGGGCTTGAACTCGGCGTGTCCGAGCTCCTCGGTGATGCGCTCGTAGAAGTGGCTGCTCGGCGCGATCATTCGCATCAGAGGGCTGCGCACGTGGGTCATGTAGACCATCGGGGCGAGAGCGTGCATCGATACGATTTTGTCTACGCTCTCAGGCCGAGACGCAGCCCAAGCGAAGAATACCGTAGTGCCCTGAGAGTAACCGATGTAGTGGAGCTTCTTCTGACCCGACGTTTTGAGTGTGTAGTCGATCATAGCGGGCAAGTCGTGGAAGGCGATTTCGTCGATGCTGAAACGCCAGAAGTCGGGGTGCCATTCGTGCTTGCTGGCGTGATGGCGGGAGTACGTGGTTCCGCGAACGTTGCCGAGCCATACGTCGTAGCCGGCATCCGAGAGCAAGTAGGCGAGTGACTTCTCGGGGCCCATCAATAGCCACTCGTCAGCGCTGCCCAAGAACCCGTGCATAAGGAACACGACGGGACGTGGTTTCCAGTCGAGGGATGCTTGTTTGGGCAGAACGCGAAACAGGGTGAGGAAGTAGCCGTCGTCAGTCTTCACGACGTGTTCTTCGACGCCGTATCCGTGTTTCTTGATCAGCTGCGTCGCGTTCAAGTGGACATCCTCATTGGCAGTGAGGGCGGTCGTCTCGAAGGCGTCGTGAATCTTCTTCTTGTCTTCCTCGCTGACGTGTTGCATCACTTTGTATGCGTCGGAGAAGATTCGTTCGATGTCCTTTTCGTCGTTGACGGGTGACTTGGGGCCGGTCGCTAGTTCGACGCCGTGCCAGGAGATGACATCGCCGTAGGGGATCGCTTCGCCCGGCGCGATGACGGGGGAGACCCAGTTTCTGTCGATAGATCGGAGTGGTGACGGGTAGTCGCTCCACTCGTCGTAGCTGATGCGTTCCTTGGCCTCTTCGGAGGAGAAGGCGGGTGTTCGGAGGCGCATCATTTCCTTGGCACGGTGCTCGTACTGGTCCACGTAGTCGAGCGGCTGCACGATCAGGCCGTCCGTGTGAGGGCGTAGCTGGTGGCGGAAGATGCTGGCGGCGGCATGATGAGCCAGGGCGAGGCAGAGGAAGACGTAGACAGCCCTCATGGTGTGAGTATGCGGCGACTGTGCCCTGCATCGCTCGGACGCACTTTTTATACGATACTTTTGCAAATTCAGCACTCTCTTGTTCGGCTGTGGAAAAATATGTATTGAATTAAAGATTAAACTGCATAAACTAGGTCGGTTCGTTGGTTTTGGTTTTACGTACGAGTATTTTTTTACTAGTTGATAGCTTAGTAGTTACCTCCATGCTATACTTACAAGGTACCTATACTTATTTATTTACAAGTGTCTGTTCGTATACAAATACCTACTATTTAAGTGTGTCTATCTATTACCTTGTCACGACTCAACCACTGGCAGTCTGGCACTGAATTAATGTCGACGAAATTCGACACTGTGATAGTCCTGGAGACGGACGTAGTCTAGTACGTAGGTTCTTAGTCCTTGCCTATTTTTTTGTGCTCTTCATATTTTAGGGTACCTAAATATCATATTTTTTTATTCATACAGAATGTACCTACCTACGAACATACCAACGATCTTTCAAACCAACATTGTACTATAGTAAAAACGTTGCAAGTCATGTTGTTAAGGTCGTTACACACTGTACTCTACATTACAAAATCCCAGTACAGTACAATATTATCAATGCAAAAATGAGTTTGTTGAGATGTCCTTCAATCATAATAGGTAACGGAACAATGAATCAACCTTATTTTTTGCACGGGCACCTTAACCTTGTACTATCTACCTAAATAATAATTATTATGGATTCGGGCGGGAGGACATTATAATGTCCTCCCGCCCGAATCCAGTCACGGCGGTCAATAAGGGGGGAGATATTATAGTGCACAATTGTGCGCAAACGCACATAACAACACATTCTCTGTTCCCTCATTCTCGTATTTCGGTGGGATGAAAATCCGATACAACCGGAGAGATATTAGGCAGGACAGACAGACGGCTTTACGCGTTCTCCGAGGTACGGGGGTAACACTCACCGCAAAATTCCTAAGACCGGTCTAGTAGGCAATTTTTATATATGACTACTATCTCACTTGATGGTAAGTGACGATGCAGACTAAGATGGTAGCGGACTAACTTGGAACGGGTATGGCAGTGTACTTCAACCCGTACCCCTAAATGGTTTCTACACGCCAGCGCCACGTCTTTGACAGTAGGGTGGTAACAAGCCACGGCCAAAGCCTCCCACCAGAAGAACTGAAAAACTTACTGAGAATTGCTTGACAGAAAAATCCAGAAATTTTTTGGTCTGACACTGGAATCGAACCCGGGAGCGGGATCTCGTCAATTGCAGTCGAACATGCAACCACTAGACCAACGAGGCAGTTGTCAGGTGAAATGAATGAAATGAATACACTTACAGGTTCCTTATGCTGAGATCTATAGGGCGTGCTTTGACTTAGCTCAGACTTGAAATAGATTTAAAACAGGACACTGATATGCTTTGATATAAATCTGTCTCGTTTTATCTCTGTCTTGAGTCCGAAAAGAGTGAGAGTGTGGTCTATAGATTTCAGCCTAAGTACCTACTTCTTAAGCGACTCACGCCACGAACTCGGGACGTTATGATACCACTAGCTTTTGCCCCCACGACTTCGTCCGCGTGGAATTAGATTTTGGGGTGGAATTTTCAAAAACTGTGACACACGTACTTCTTTATTTTTGACTGAAAGCTCAAATACTAACTTTGATGGAAACAGCTTGAAAAATGACGGAGTTTCATATAAACTTCCATCCCCTATTTAAACCCCTTAGGGGTGGAATTTCCAATAATCCTTCCTTAGTGTGCGCCTACGTCATAAAAGGAACCAACTGTAAAAATTTCAAGTTTCTAACTTCAGTAGTTTAGGCTGTGCGTTGATATCTCAGTCAGTCAGTCAGTCAGTCAGGACTTTGAATTTTATATATATAGATACCATGACGGATAACCTAGCCACTGATCCATCGAAACAACGAAGCATCGTATGTGTAAACACCTTAATGCTTTTAAAATGACACAATCAGGTAATTTTATTTTGTACTGCGTCAGTAGAAAAATACTAAACATAGATACTTAGCTATTAAAATTTCATCGATGCAAAATAATAATTTATTTAAATCTTTATAGGTACCTAAGTAGGTATTAGGTAACTATCTTTTGCGCACTGGTTTGCCTGCGTTTAATTATGGTAATGTAACAAGGATGTCAGAACCCACCGCGTTGTTGTCCTAACAGAACTCCTACTACCATTTTGTGAATAATGAATGAGGTCACGACCCTCAACTGGAACGAGATTCAGAGAATAAAATAGAATAGAAATATTTTTTATTCAAATATACTTTTACAGTGCTTTTGAATCGTCGATGAATCTACCACTGCACTGGTAGCATGGGCAGGAGATAAAAGTTTTATCCCTTTTTTCGATTTTATCAACTGACAGGGGATAAAATTATCTTTTCCCTATGCTAAAGCATGGCGACAGAGGAGAAGGCGATGTATATTTCTATAAGTATATCCACTGAGTGTTATTTCCACCGCTGTGCCCATGCTCGACGGGTGGATAAAGCTAAGCGAAGGGATAAACGTTTTATCCTTTTCGCGGGGATAAAATTTCTCCCGCCCATGCTACCAGTGCTGGTTCGGAATGCCCTTCCTGCTGAGAAGAGTCAGCAATAAACTCAGCGGTTGTTCTTTACAAAAAAAAAATTTTACAATAGGTAACAAAACTATCCTATGTATACCTACAGTGTTTTCACAATAGAATAGAATAGAATAATTTTTTATTCAAATAAACTTTTACAAAGTGCTTTCGAATCGAATAGACGTCCATTGTTGGACAAAGGTCCCTTGCATGAACTTCCACGGGTATCGGTCTTGCGCCGTATGTATCCAACGGCTCCCGTTTAGCATCAGTTCTTTACTGTGTGTGTACTTCATAATGGGTTGGACCATTACCGTCAACTTAGCAACTCGCTGAACTATGTCGGTAACTTTGACTCTCCCAAGGATCTCCTCATTTCCGATTTGGTCTCGCAGGTAATAATTATAATGCCCTCCCGGAGATATTATAGTGCACGAGTGAGTGCGCAAATACAGATGAACTCTCTCATATTCCCTATTCCCTCACTCTCATAGTCCAATGGGAAACAAAATCCGACACGACCAGAGAGATCAGACGAAGGACCGATGGCTTAACGTGCTCTCCGAGGCACGGGGTGACACACCGCCAACTTCCTAACTGCGGGTTAATACTGAGTATTTAGCTAGTATTGAGTCAGAAAAACCCAATACATTTTTGGCCCGACCCAGGAATGGAACCCGGGACCTTGTCATCCGCAGTCTAACTTGCTAATGCTAACCACTAGAGCAACGAGCAAGCATCAACCGTTGAGTGACCCTGAGTCTTATTATAAGTCCACAGTAAGCGACCATGTTTCCGGTACATAAGTTATCACTAACTACACGCACTGTTTGAAAAGTTTGGTGTTTGGTTTGTACTTTATTTTTTTATTTTTAGCGAGCAAACGAGCAGGTGGGTCACCTGATGTTAAGTGATTACCGCCGCCCATGAACACTTGTAGTACCTGAGGCACCACCAATGCGTTGCCGGTTTTTCAGGAATTTGATGGTCCGCCCCTTGAATAACTCCATGTTGTAATTTAGTGGGAACACCGTCGCAGGAAGTAAGTAGGTACTTTGGATTGGATTAATTGACTTCTCTTCACTTCCCTTCACAATAAAGTACGTAACTAAGTAGTTAAAAAGTATTTACCTAGCTTTGACGATTTATTACATGACGATCTCGCTGGCGCAGTGATTAGCGCTGTAGTCTTATAGCTGAGTGGTTTTAGGGTTCGATTCCCGGCGGGAGCAATTTGGGAATTTATAATTCTTAAATTGTCTCTGGTCTGGTCTGGAGGGAGGCTTTGGGCGTGGCTAGTTACCACCCTACCATTAAAGACGGCTCGTCGAAACAATTTAGGGGTATGGTATATACTTCAAGTACACTGCCATACATCTTCCAAGTTAGCCCGCTACCAACTTACCATCAGGTGAGATCGCAGTCAATCACTGTCTTGTCATCCAATAAAAAAAAATGTCTATTGTACCTACGACCTACGTATACCTACTTTTTTCTAGTAGAGATTTCTAGTAGAATGCGGATTTTCTACATAAAGAGATCTTTTTTATCTAATATAATTATTATAAAAATATTAACAATACCTGGTCCATTAATCAAAGCGTCAATAAATAATTTTATTATTCCAATAGTTAGAAATTAAAATGTCTGGCAAGTAGGTACAAATAAAACTCATTTACTATAGGTATTTTATTTGATAAACCCCGCGCATTAAACCTATGTGTATATGTATATATAGGTAGGTTTAATACGCAGGGGTTATCAAGGTATATGCTATAAAGTATAAAGCTAACTACCTGTTTAAATGGTATACCTAGTAAAATTTTCAGCTATTAAAATAACGACAGCAATTTCCGTAATCTGCTGTAAATCAATCTTTTAAAGTCTATCGCGTACAAAAAATCTAAATGGTTGAAGTGTTCGTACGGGACCTTGTGGATGTCCGCGGCGTTTGGCAACTCGTTGTACAACCGATCCACGTCAGCGGGTTGCGCCAGCCAGTCCGCCTCGCTGTAGAACAGCGAAACTGGGACGCGGATACGTTCCAGCGCATACCTCGGCGGCGTCTCGGATCCATACCTCTCCATGTTCCCCGAAGTACCCAAATCGAACTGCCGAAATTCACCCGACACGACACCCTGGCCGTAATGCACCAACTGTTTCACCGAAGCACCGGCCGGTGTGTGACCCATCATAACGGCCAGAGTAGTCATATTCAGCTGCTGCAAGTCGAAGCCGACGATTAAAAACATGAAATTACTGCACACAATATCTGCCAGCGGCCCGACACCGCACATCAGCAGTTTTAGTGGCTTCAACAGCGCAATGTCCGGCAGAAACTCGTACACGCCTAAACTCTTCAGCACGCCGTAAATAACAAGCGTTCCCGGTGCCAGCAGGCGCACCAAGGGCGACTTCACGTGTGTCATGAACGCCACCGGAGACAACGCCACCATGAGGGTAACTCTGTCGTTGTATTCAGGTCGCTCCGAGGCCATTACGAAGAAAGCCGTGGTACCCTGAGAATGACCGATGTATTTCAGTGTATCGGAATTACTTATCTGGAGCGCATGATCTATCATAGCCGGCAGATCGTAGTATCCGATTTCGTGCCACGAAAAGTCCCAAAATTTTGCGTCGGAAGGAGTGAAGAGCTTGTGATGCCGTGAATGTTTGTTTCCCCGGGCGTTTCCCATCCAGACGTCGTAACCTTCATCGGCTAGGAGATAGGCGAGCCCAGTTTCCGGGCCGTTCAAGACGAAGTCGTCAGCGCTTCCTTCCAAACCGTGCATGAGGAACACCACGGAGCCGTTGCTCGGTATCCTGAACATGTGGAGCTTGTAGCCGTCCTCGGTGCGAACGACGTGCTTTTCCACTCGATATCCATATTTCGTGATAAGATCGGCGATACTCAGGATGACGTCCTCGTTGTTTGCATTGGATTGATATTCAAAGACTAGTTTATCCACCAAATTTTCGGGGCTCCCTTGAAATGGGAAGGTGTAGTCGAGTGAGCCCGCAACCCGGGCGATGGCGATGGGAAGTTCGGCGATAGCACCCGCGGCGCTGGCTAGCAGTTCTCCCGATGTTTGCGTCGCCAGCTGCAGTACTGGGTTGTTCGCGAGGGTATTAGCTAGCGTCCTTGCGAAGGGAACCGTCTCTTGCCCGTGGCATGATAACAATAATCCTACAAATGTGACCCTGACGGCAATCATTGCATGAACACTCGACACACGATCAAACGACAAACTGAGCTCATCTCGCGAGTTTAACCTTGTTGTATTAGGTACTTACTTATTAAGTTTTTTACACTCCGGCTCTAATACATGTGATTGCCTTGTATCTTGTGTCAAAGTCGATTAAAACACTATGAAATAAATTCAAACTCAAAATTCTTTATTTCATTTAGGCAACTTGTTGCTCTTATGACACGTCAAGACTCTACCACCGGTTCGGAGAAGAGCCGACAAAAAACCCAGCAGTTGCTCATTTCAAAACAAAAATATTACAATACTAATGTATAGGTACATAATCATACAATGTAATAACTTATTACACTATCTTGTGGGTAGCTGGATGCCAAGCCGATTGATTCCATGCAACTTTGTCATTAAAAAACAGCAAAAAGAAACACCTAACTATTAAGTAAAATATGGAAATTGGTAGATATTCTTCGGTATTTCATCGAATAGGATAATTTTTTATTCAAATAAACTTTTACAAAGTGCTTTCGAATATAGGTATAACTGTACCTGTCCAGAAGAGTCCAGCTGCGTCTATTGTCTGAAACAGAGAATAGACGCAGCACTAACTACCTTTTTATTTTTTAATCTAACTAGCTTTTGCCCCCGCGACTTCGTCCGCGTGGAATTAGATTTTGGGGTGGAATTTTCAAAAACTGTGACACACGTACTTCTTTATTTTTAACTGAAAGCTTTAATACCAACTTTGATGGAAACAGCTTGAAAAATGACGTAGTTTCATATAAACTTCCATCCCCTATTTAAACCCCTTTGGGGTGGAATTTCCAATAATCCTTTCTTAGTGTGCGCCTACGTCATAAAAGGAACCAACTGTAAAAATTTCAAGTTTCTAACTTCAGTAGTTTAGGCTGTGCGTTGATATCTCAGTCAGTCAGTCAGGACTTTGAATTTTATATATGTATATAGATTTATTTACAGCATGTCACCCCTCAGGGCCGACTACTTAACATGCTCTCTGAAGCACGGGGGTACTTCCTAACTCCAGGCTAATAAGGACCTTGCCTTGAAAATTCGTGTAAGTTTATTTTTGGCTCTATTACATTTTTTTTTGTATGCAAGTTGAATATTAAATTCCCAAATTGCCTCCGCCGTGAATCAAACCCGAGACTTCCGAGTTATACGACCACAGCGCTTATCACTGCGCCAAGGAGGTCGGTATTTGTTTTTAGCATAAACATAGTATTCCTTACTACTTACCGTAAAGTTTTTAGGCAGGCTTATAATTACCTACCAATAACTACATATAATATCTATATGTATAACGTGTCTCTGAAGGTTCTTGGATCTAAACAAATCACGTAATTTATTTAAAAACTAGTTTTTCTTTTAATATTACAAATCAAGCAGTTTTTATCATTATAGGTAAGTACTTAAGGCAATTGCATTTAAGCATTATTATTTTTATTTGAATGCAGTATCAGCAAATTTGAATTAGGTAAATCTTTTTGCGCCATTTTTTAATATTTGCAATTAAGTATATTTGGTAAACATGTGTAGTGAATATGACATATATTACTTAGTTATGAAAATAATTTAGAAAATTTCCAAACGAACGCATAGGTAGTTCCGTACACATACCTACTTAGTTAACTATAAATGCTCTCAAAAACTCCACGCGGACGAAATCGCAGGCAAAAGCTGGTTATCCTTAGAACTAATATTATAAATGCGAAAGTGTTTGTTTGTTGGTTTGTCCTTCAATCACGCCGCAACAGAACTACGGATCGATGTGATTTTTCGCATGTGTATAGTTGATAACTTGGACAATGACATACCTAGGCTACTTTTTATCCCGGAAAAAGATTTCCCGCGGGATTTTAAAAACTAAACCACGCGGACGAAGTCGCGGGCATGTCACTATTGGAATCATGAACCTATAAAGATGATTGGAATATGTAAATAAACTAAAAGATATGACCAACTGATAGACGTTAGGGACGCATTCTATCAGGAATAGACACGTTTACTTACGTGTTCACGGGACCATAAAAATTTGTCACCTATGTACAGTCGCGGACAGAAAATGTTTACCACCTTAAGATTCATAATTGCATGCACACATCTGTGTCAGAAGGTCGATATATGATTTGATTAGCCATAGATCATAGACTTTTTAACATGTAGCGGTGCTTAGACAGTTCTTTAGCGGCTAGGAGGATTAAAATTTTTTTTTCCTCCGAGTTTAGCGGTCTCTTTAGTAGGTGACTGCTAAATAGGTTAGATGTAGAAAACCTTTTTTGGAACAAAAAATCCTTACTAATGTTATAAAATAATGTAAGTGTTTGTTTGTTCGTTGTTGGTTTGTCCTTCCATCACACAGCTACGGAGCAATAGATCCACATGATTTTTTGCATGGATATAGTTGAGGATTTGGATAGCGACATTTATCCCGGAAAAATAGAGGGTTCCCATGGAAATTTTAGAATCCTAACTTCACGCGGACGAAGTCACGGGCAAAAGCTAGTAATTTTAATAAATAGATATCATCTCATATAGACACGAGCACAGGACACGAGTTACCAAAATGAGAAAACGGAAGTAATAATCTAATGAAATTTCAAAGAATCTTTATTTCTTAATTTTATTATTGAGGAACTAAACAATATTAGTATAAATAAATAATTAGCTTAATTAGCTTCCATTCGCTGCAATGACATAGACTCTCTCGCATAGACGCGACAAGGCGATAAGTCAGTTCATATTATCCCATACCCCAGTGCAATGTGATCCTAAGACTTTGAGGATTTCTTTGATTCTGACAGTCCCACCTTTGAATCACTAAGCCCCATAAATTTTCAGTTTCAAATCAGCAGATCGAGCGGGCTATTGAACGAGATGACACGGTGCAGATTGAACCATGGAATAGTAGCTCAGCGCATTATCTTGAACTTAGGTTGTCGGAATTTTGCTGCAGAACATCAATGTAAAATGCTGCAGAAACACCACGCATCACCATAGCTCATCCACCTCCTTTTGACTATTTTTGACTGTGGATGCTACCCGCATCATTATGATTCAATGCACAATATGAACTTCACCATTAGAATTATGATTAAGCTTCCATTTTGTATTTATTTTGTATATTTAAATTTCAAATAACAAATCTAATATTTTTGATAATTAATTGACACTTTTACAAGTGCAATGATCTAATGTGTCAAACTTGAATTTACGAAATGAGTTTTATTACTAATATTTGTATAGAAAAGTCATTATAAACTTTTTTTGATAAAACGATGCATGAAATTTTTATAACGTAACAAATGCCTTGATATAGCATTATAGACCTTACTGGACGCAGGGTTACGAAGAATCTAATTTGAAAAGTGGTAAACATATTTAGTCCCCGACCGTATGTACCTACCTAACTACCTAAGCATTATCATATCAACAATGG
This sequence comes from Hipparchia sbordonii, assembly GCA_038048805.1. Classification (NCBI taxonomy): domain Eukaryota; kingdom Metazoa; phylum Arthropoda; class Insecta; order Lepidoptera; family Nymphalidae; genus Hipparchia; species Hipparchia sbordonii. The sequence continues at coordinate 1,561,321 of CM076113.1, forward strand.
AAATTATTATAGATTATTATCTACACTAATATTACAAAGCTGAAAAGTTTGTTTGTTTGAATGCGCTAATCTCAGGAACTACTGGTTCGAATTGAAAAATTCTTTTTGTGTTGGATAGTCCATTTATCGAGGAAGGCTTTAGGCTATACTTATAACATCATGCTGCGACCAATAGGAGCGAAGAATCAGTGAAAAATGTTGTAAAAACGGGAAAAATTATCCATATTTACAAAATATTCTTTTAAAAACTTCTTAATTGAGATCATAATAACAGAAATTGACGCGGATGAAGTCGCGGGCAACAGCTAGTTTATTATAATAATGCTGACATCATAACTTGGGTACCTATAAACTCCAATAACCTCCCTGGCCCAGTGATGAAGAAGTAAAGATGACATGCCGAGTTCCACTGAACATTGGGACGATCACGGGTTCATAAGAATATTTTTGACCGACTTCGAAAAAAGGCGATCTTCGGCGTTTTTATTCTGTTTATGTCCACCGTTGTCTCCTAGATTTCTACATAGGATATTTGATAGGATATTCCCACTTCTAGAACATTACGCTGCAGGTATTGTCGACCTAAATTGTGGAGATTTAGGAACTGTCGACTGTAAATTGATAGGTACCCCTTGTAGGACAATGATCAGGTCCAAGAGAATGTAATCACTCCGTTTTAGATCAGGTAATAATGATTTAGGCTGATGATTGAGCAATTAAATATCATTTGCTTCAACAGTGAAGGCAAACATCGTGAGGAAGTTTGTGTACAGCTGTTCTCCATAATGTTCTCAAAGGTGTGTGAAGTCTGCCAACCTGCACTTGGCCAGTGGTGCACTTGGACCTAAATCAATTTCGTTTGATAGGAAATCTGTGCCCAGTTGTGGCCTAGATGGGTTGAGAATTTGGAGATGGTGGAAGGTCATTAAAAATACATTAAATAAACAAAATACACTTTTAATTACGTACATTTATGTACCTACTTATTTACATATCATTTACATAAAATACAACATTTAAATGTATAATATAATTCTCACAAAATAGATATAAATTGGTTCTGATCGTGGAATAGTAGATAATTTAAGGCTCGCTGCGCTCACGACAGTGCTTCCGCTGTCTTATGCTAATTTGCAAATATTGTACCAAAATTCATCCATATCGTTTTTACCTTGTACATCGGTGTACGTTTATGAGTTTCTAAATTGGTATTTTCGACCGGAACACCTGCATTTGTTAGTGATTGGATAATAGATTGAAGCTGAGCGTTTCTTTCAAAGCCGATTTGTACGAGCACCGCACCGCCTTCGATGAGGTAGTTCAGGAATCGTGGGATGGAATGTTCAACGTCGGCCAGCGTCATGACCGCGCACTCCACGGGCGTCCGCGTCACGATACAGAGTCCGTCGTCGACGGAGACGGTGCCGGCGCTGCTCAGGCCGGTGCCGGTCGACGAACGGTGGCAGACTGTGCGGATCGCTTCGCGTAATTTATCTAGGCGTGAGATCGGCGTCAGTTCCTGCCACGCCCGTATCCGCTGACGTAACTCTTCCGATAGCCAGGAGTGTGGGTGGGGAGTGAACCTGCAGTACAGCGCCGCGGCGGCCGCGGGCGGCCCGCGGAAGCGGCCGTGGCCGTTGAGCCACACGAGGGCGGCGGGCGCGCGCAGGGCGAGCTCGTGCGCCTCGGCCGCGTCGCTCGCCCACACGGCCACGGCGAGTGGCGCCGGCTCCTAGGAATACAGAAAAAGGAAGGATGACGATCTTCCTGACGCGCAGTGGTGAATGCTGTGGTACCCGGCGGGGGCAATTTGGGAGTTTATAATTTCTGAATTGTCTTCGGCCTGGGGCCTGATTCTGTAACTCAGCGCCTATCGAAAAATTAAAGCCACTGACATATATTTTTTTCTCCATTCAAGGTTTGAAGGGAAATGTCGTTTACTATTTCATAGTAAACCTTCAATGGATAAGAAATTTATGTCAGTGGCTTTCATTTTTAATAGGCACTGAGTTACAGAATCAGACGTGCAGCCAAGCCAATTTAGCGTTCCGGCACAATTTTGAGACTTTTACTGTTGTTTTTCTGCGGCCTACCATCCCCGCCAGCAGCGCCAGCGCCTCGCGCGCGCTGCGGAACCCCTCGACGGGCACGGCGCTTGGGCCGGCCGCGGGCGCCAGCTCCAGCGTGTTGGCGGGCGCCGCACGCTGCTTCCACTCCAGCGCGCGCGTGAAGCGCTCCATCGCAGCATCCTGCACCAGCACGCGGCTCAGCTTCCACGGGTACTGCGGTTGGAAACAAAGAAAACGCATTTTGGAACGAAGTTCCTTATCGCGCGTTGTGAAAGGGGGCTAGACGGAAAAAAATCTTACGAAAAGTTGTCACGACACTTTTTGCTATGTTCGTCGCATGTTTCTCTGTCTGTCTCTCTCTCTTATAGAAAGCAAGCCAGATATTTTCATTTCTATTTCGCATTGAACTTCGTTCCATCCAGGTATCCCTTGACACCTCTCAAGTTTTTTTTTTTTTTATTATTTGATGACAAGGTAGCCCTTGACCGCTATATCACCCGATGGTGACGATGCAGTGTAAGATGGAAGCGGGCTACCTTGGAAGGGGTGTGACAATGCACATTCAACCCATACCCCTAATCGGCTTCTACAGGCCATCGTGCCGGCACGCTAAATCGCTTGCCGACACGTCTCTTTGGCCGTAGGGTGGTAACTAGCCACGGCCAAAGCCTCCCACCAGACACACATTATTATTATATAGCATTTCATGCACGAAATTTCGACAGTTCTATCTCTGCCTGTTGCACTGTTGTTGAACCCAATCCTTGATTGTGAATGAAGTTCTAGCTCGCGCCAAAAATTAGCTCCCTTTTTCCGATGACTAGTGTGCGTTCGCGAGCATGCATGTGCGCGTGTACGTGTGTGCATGTGTGCGTGTACGTGCGTACATGTGTGCGTGCGTATGCGCGTGTACGTGCGTGCGTGTGGCCGTGCGTGCGTCTGTGCATGTACGTCTGTGCGTGTGCGGTGTGGGCGACACTCACCCTTGTGGTTGCGGCGAGCAAGGCGTCCACGGCAGAGTCAACGTCGCAGCGCGCCGTCACCAAGCCCACGCAGCCGCCGCGCAGCGCCTCATCAGATGCACGCCCTGCGGAGTACATCACAGTACATACCATAGTGCCAGATCGCTCTTTTCTCAGAATGAGAATCGCTTAGACCATCACACATCTTTGAAAACAGTGGGGTTAGTATAAGATTTAATTCGATTGATCGTATTCGTATACTATGACGTTAGCGTCAAAGTAAAATGAACCTTAAAAGTATTGATTTAAAGTCACAAATTCAGTAGAACCGATTTTAGTTTGGAGCGTATATATACGTAAAAATATAAAAATGCATTCACGAAATTAAGCTCTAATTCAACATGGTTATGGTTCATTTTACTTTGACGCTAATGTCATAGTATACGGATACGATCAATCGAATTAAATTTATACTAACCCCACAGTATGCAGGTTTCCTACCTGTGCACAGGAAACAATTATTTTTTAATACCAAAGTATTAAACTAACAAAGTAAGGAGTAACTACAAATTGTAGTATTTGAAGTCGGTTTTTAAAAGGATGTTTGTGTCCGTTTCGCTTACTTTTGAAATCTTCTCCGCTTACAACTGCTAACGCCACATCATCTCCCAGACTGGAAGTTAATTAAACAAATTACTGATTACTGTTTTCACAATATATACCTATAATCCTAGGTACCTAGGTACTACATTCTCATGCCCGTTTTCACTAACATTCCATAACTTTAAAGAGTTAACAACGAAGAAAAAAAGAGGAAGTTCCCAATTCGCCGCGTATTATCTATACTAATATTATATAGAGGAAAGATTAGTATGTAAGAATGTTTGTAACGAATTGACTCAAAAAGTACTGGACCGATTTGGCTGAAATTTAAAATGGAGATAGACTTGAATTAAAACATACGCTACTGTTTATCCCGAAAAAAATTATAGTTCCCGTGGGACTCCAAAAAAACCTCAATCCACGCGTACGAAGTCGCGGATATCAGCTAGTATTTTCTTATTTTATTTTATGTATGACGGGAGGGTGCGTGGGGCGGGTGCGTGGGACTCGACTATCATTAACGTTATCTGGTCATCAAATAAAATAAAAATAAATTAATGGTGTAGAATAATGTATGTATTCTTGCCGCAGAACGATTTTCCCTCAATGTTCTCACCCCACATCTTGACAGAGCTCCAGAAACAGGGTGGCCACTGCAACCGTCTCCTTCGAACAAACTATGGTGAAGCATGTCCCAGGGTATTTGTAAGCGAAGAGACCCAGATGAAAAAGAGGTGTATCCTTTCCAAAGCATACATAATGACGAACTGAAATTCAATGAAAAAGGTTTATATTTTTTAACTGACTTTTAAAAAAGGAAGTTATCAATTTGACAAATATTCACATTATGATGATGTGTATTATGTACATATTATATGTGTATAATATGTATGTATGTTTGTCCACAAACACTGGAACTATTAATCTATATCTATTCTTTTTTACTTCCTTACATTTACTTCACTTCTTACTTTTACTTTCTTTTACTTAGGCAACAGTAAATATTTCATCATAATCGATTCAGTAGTTAGTAGTACAAGAAAAAAGGTAATATACTTACGTCTTATCGTATTTGCATCACAATATGAACTTTCATAGACAAGGCTTTGGCTAATCAGTTTCAAATCAACATCTTTTGTGTCATTTATTGGTATTTTCCTCAATAAAAATTCAAGTTGACTAAAAAGTTGTGCATTTTGCTCGATTTTGTGCACTAAAGCCAAATACTTCTCAGAAACATCAGTTATTTCACTTTTGTCCGTAAGCTCAGCGCGATCATAATCAAAATCAACATAATATATTTTGTTGTTATATTCATCTACTTCATACCGATCTTTGTTCTGGTCGTTCTTCAGGCCTATTGAAGAGAACTCTGTTCTACTGTTCAGATATTCCTAAAACCAAACAGCAATAGTGATGACTTGATCCATTTATTTATTGTTAAGCTATTGCATAGCTTCTATCGCGGGCCTTGAGCGTGGAGACCGAATCCAGAAATTTCGTAACAAAAATAACTTGACACGGGACTCCTCACACCGCTAGATGGCATTGATAAAATATGCTATGCAATAGCTTTACCGCGGCAGTCCCCGAGTGCCACACGTCTTTTTATTAATTTATTTTTTATCAAAAGGTCTATTAATTATTAATATTATTCTATTATGGGTATTATTCTATGTCTAAAATAGAAGATCTATTGATTTTTATTACAATATATAGGTAGTTGGTAAGCGTGATAATGTTGATTTTGAAACAACTTATTCAAGAAGGTAGGTTGTATTTTTTTCATTTTGACTTACTTCAGCAAGTTTAGTGCAAACTTTTTGTTCGTCAAATTTTAGTTCTTTCTCTGCCATTGTTCTTTTTTGTAAATTTTTGTCTATGTTGTTCCTCGTTTTTCAGTGTACTTCGATTTAAATTCAATATTGTTTTCTTAGAAACCACCTGAAAATAATAATGATTTAAATTAGCACCTAAATATTTTTGAGTCATTTAAACATTATAGATTCTTACAGGCTCATAAATGCTATTATATGAATTTTATATGTTTACTATTTAAATGGTAATTGGCTAAGCCACATAGTTCATAGAACTAAAGTTACCACACTTTCCCATGCTTTAAATTATGAAAATAAATGAAAAGAATAACTAAAGGGACAAAAATTAAAAAATGGGCTTTTAATAAAATTGCAAAATTTAAATTTAATTTTAAGTTGATAAAAATTAAAAACAAAACATAATCCCTTTCTATGAAAGAGGCTTGAAAGGGGACACTCTGTTAAAAAAAAGAACTAAAGTTATTTGGGGGTCTCAAGGTCCTGAAATGGCAACCTGGCAAGCTCGTAGTTGGCAGCAAAAAGTGTCCAACAAAATTATAAAAGTAGCAGAGAGCTGCTAGATAAAGTCGGCACAAGAACGAGGAGCGTGATTAAACAGTTGACTGCATTTTAAGTAATAATAATCCTGCTATTTTAAAAACAACAAAATAATACTTTTAACACTATAAATTTCCATTTGAATTCATTACCTATTGAAAGTGGTGTGTCTTGTACAATAACTAAAAATACATGAATAAAAAAACTTAACTGATAAGTAGGTAACCGAGTGATAACATGAGTGATAACTGACATATTATATCAGCTGTTAAGTGACCCAAACCAAACATACTATATAACTTTATAAAATTAATTAATTGTAACCATTGATTGTAATTTAGTGTACCTTACTTCTACGATATAATTGTATTGCCTTACTTGAAACTTCAATGTTTTACCATGTTTTAGGTACTTTGATTTTTATATTTTGTAATTCAAAATTCAAAATTTCAAACGAAATCGAAAACAAAACAAAAGTCAAAACATAACTATTTGTATTTGTTATAGGCATGTCGATCTGAAACCTATTAATCGAAAAATCGATTACTTAGAGCAAAATAATCGATTTTGCAGAACGATTTGGAACACTACATCGATTCGATTTGGGATACTATTGAAATTCAATGATATTTCTATCCAATTTCTAATATTTACGGTAAATCATCGATAATGTTCTTTGTTTAATTATGCATGCTTGAAAATGTCGTGATTGATCGAAAATTGATATTTTGATGCTCGATTTAATCAAGAATCGATTCTAATATGTTCGATTTTAATCGAATCAGAGATCGATTTTTTTAAGTGAATCGACAATCGACATGCCTACTATTTGCCCACGCTTTGATAGGTACCTATAATAGTAGTTTGTTTTGGTGGTTTTGACAGCACTAACCATGTCCATTCTGTCATTGGAGCGTCGCGCGGAAGTAAGGGATGGGAATATTTATTTCAAATAAGGTAGAAAAAGACAACTGCGCGACGGCGCTGTAGCGATATTCCCGCCTTCCCCCCAAACAGCCGTCAGTCGCGTTTAAGTTTGGTTTGCCGTGCGTAGTTAGCTTGCTTTTTAGAACTTTTGTTTATGTTACTCATGATAATATCGGAAATCGTGTTTTATTTGTAAATATCTTCAGTGAGACGGTGAATTCACCTTTTTCACATGGATTGAGTGACGATGTTACCACCTACGGCCGGCATAGTACATGAACAACGTGACCGGACCGAAATGGAGTACCAGCAACGTCACGACGTGAGGGAAATCACTCGAGAAATCATTAGAGAAGCTCGTGTATCACATAGAGATTCCGTGTCCCCTGGAGGTAAGTTAAGCCGGCACAAAACGACGCCACGTTTCCGCCATACATGATGCATGTCAGACATTGACGTATACGTCAAGGTGACATTGGTACCAAAACAATTAATTCCATCCAAAATAATAGGAAAATCTAAGTTTAATAATGCCCAATAATGTTTTGGGATACTTTAGGGATAAAAACTAGGTCTGTTACGTCACCTAGGAACTCGATCACGCAAAAGTAAAATGGCGCCAATGCGCCACTTGGGGCGGTTTCATCTTGTCTTGGCGTCTTGTATTTTACCGTTGTGGTCAAAAATCGTTACCTAACTCGTCTAAAAAGATGCCCCGTTACGTCTTATTACAAGGTATGATATTTGTTATATTAGAAAATCATTTTTCGGCACGTGCTTGAGTTATTTTTAGAAAACTCGTACCCAATACGCATAACGCAATACCGTCGCCGACATTTGCTCTAGTTTGATGTTATCGCAAATTTCACTTTAGCGTTCTTTCTGTAATTATTGATTCCAACTACTTGCACATTTACAATTTTCAGATTATGCTTTGAGCAGTTGAGTTTGTAACAATGTTTATTTTTGTGGAAATTTGACTTTTTACGTCGTATTGACAGTAAAATGACAGCCATCGAGTAGAACAAGATGGCGGCGGTTGAATGCAATCGTGATGCTTTTTAAAAGCACGCGATTTGAGTAGATAATATTCATTGGCAGCTGTCCAATTGCCTTGTAGATATTTACTGATAAACATTGATGCATTTCTGTACCCTGAAACCCAAACATAACATGCCATATACCAGAGTAAACATAATTACAACAGCTCTGACAATATGTCATAATTTAAATGTCATGGCCATGAGTGAGAAGTGATTGAATAACTGGTCAAATATGAGTCGGACTCGCATACAAAGGGTTCCGTACCAAAAAACGCCGAAAAAAACACATTTCTAGTAGATGTACATATTCTGTGAAAATTTCAAGTATCTACCTGTTATGGTTCATGAGATACAGACGGATGGACAAATGGACGGACAGCGGAGTCTTAGTAATAGGGTCCTGTTGGAACCCTTTGGGTACAGAACCCTGAAAATGTTAAATCAATTAACTTAAATGACTGATAAAAAGTTCTTATTACATTTCAAAAGTAGGATACTGATAGGAGTGCCTCTGGCTTTTTGAGCATATTCACTTGTTCAAGGGTTATCCTAAGTTGATGGTTAAACCTTAATAATTCATTATTTCAGCAGGTGGACCGAAAATCAAAGGTCATAGATTCTTATCCCACCCATTGCTGGTACGCTTTCACTGTTAGTAGAAGATTCCAAAAATATTGACTTTCCAAACCATATAAACCAAAAGAATAGTATTATTTATTACAAGATGATGCCAGTGACTTCGTCCACATGGATTTTTGATTCCTGCGGGAACTACTTAATTATCCTGGATAAAAATTAGCCTGTGTTAATCCAGGGTATAATCTATCTCCATTACCTGTCAAATCTGTCCAGTAATTTTTGTTTGTAAGAAGTAACAAGCATACTCACACACACACACACACCTTTATTCGCCTTTATAATGTTAGTGATTTATAAATTATTATAATGCAGTAATGAACGTATTATATCACCTTACAAAATTAGCTGAAATTGCTACCATCTCAAATGTGGTGATAAGATGAATTTATAATATTCTCAGTAGTGCAATCGCAAAATCTGATCGCAATAATTTTTACTTTTTAGACAGTCTTATAGTAGCAGTAAGGTTAGTATAAGGTTTAATTCGATTGATCGTATTCGATGACTTTAGCGTCAAACTAAATAACCTTAAACACATGGAATTGGAGCTCAATTTTGTGCATGCATGCAACTTTTTTTTTTCTTTTTTTTTTTTAAAAAAAGTATATTAGCCAAGCTCAAGTTGCCTAATATCCTCCTATCCCTTCCAAATAAGCGGTAAGCTTGTGCTAGGTGTGGGTACAACAATAGTGCAACGGGTGGGATTCGAACCTGCAACCTTTCAGTTTTCAGTCCGCACCTTTAACTGTTGGGCTATTGAGACTTAATCTTACGCTACAAACTAAAATCGGTTGTACTGAATTTGTGACTTTAAATCAATACTATTAAGGTTCATTTTACTTTGACGCTAATGTCGTCGTATACAAATACGATCAATCGAATTAAAACTTATACTAACTACTACTGGTAAACAACGCGCGGAACACGCGGGTTGCAGGTCAAAATCGATCTGGTTGAACGGCCGCGCGTTACACCATTTCGCGCCTTCAAGGACATCCTTATTAGGCCCTACCATATTCATTCGCTGGCCCTACCACCCTAGTATCTCTGCCTCTGCATTGTATTCCTCATTATCGTTATCTCTTTAAGTTTTTCATTTTGTTATATTAAACCAATAATTCATTTTATTATTGATTTGTAACAAAATAGTGCGTAAATAGTTTTTTTACCTCACTAGCTCAAAAAAGGGCGCCTTTGCTTCCTAAAACCAGTGAGCAAAAGCCGTTTTTGCTCACTCAGTGAGAAAAAGTGTTGTCTCAAGAAACGTTCAACACTTTTCTTTCTTTTTCTTAACTTTGCCCATGCAAAAAAATTACGTCGATCCGTTGCTTTATTGCTGCGTGTTTAAAGAACAAACCCAGAAACTAACAACCGAACTTTCCCATTTATAATACATACTAGCTGTTGCCCGCGACTTCGTCCGCGTCAATTTCTGTGATAGTGATTAAGAAGTTTTAAAATAATATATTTTAAATATGGATAGTTTTCCCCGTTTTTGCAACATTTTTCACTGATGCTTCGCTCCTATTGGTCGCAGCGTGATGTTATATAACCTAAATCCTTCCTCGATAAATGGACTATCCAAAGCAAAAAGAATTTTTCAATTCGAACCAGTAGTTCCTGAGATTAGCGCGTTCAAACAAACAAACTCTTCAGCTTTATAATATTAGTATAGATCAGCAAGGGTAATAATAAATATTAGCATACTAACTATAAATTTTGTATTCCAGCTCGCGACCGGTTCCCGTCAACGTCGTCAACAGACGAAAATGAGTCTGGCACGGACGGCGAGCTCGACAGGTCCCGGAGGTCCGGCCTGTCGCATGTACACGTTGGACCGCCGCCGGTAAAGTATATATGTTTAATAAAAACCCTTCTGGCGTCCTTCTAGGCATATATTCCATCGTAGACTTCGTCAGTGCTTTCCATTATTAATAGATGTCAAACATCTATCTCGCAATAAAAAAACGCAAAACAATTTGCAGGTTTGCGAGAATATCGACGTAACTTAAAATTCTATCAAACTGAACTAAGTATGCCAAACGCTCATAAATCTTTGATATTTTGTAGTGAATTGAAATTACAACAACAACATCAGTAAAGTCAAACCCTAATAGTATACTTTTTGAAGTATGCACAAAGACATTAGTATAAAACAAACATCAAGAAATTTCAAAACGCCATTTTCTAAAATCATTAATTTTTTAGTTCCAACACTGTTATCGCAAACCAGCAAATTAATAAAAAATATAATTATATTCACTGTCTAAGTGTTAAGGGTTTTCATATCAACGTGTTTGTCAACAGGGCGGTATGATAGTGCGCAAGCGCCGCGGTAACCTGCCGAAGCACTCGGTGAAGATCCTGAAGCGCTGGCTGTACGAGCACCGCTACAATGCTTACCCCAGCGACGCGGAGAAGCTCACGCTCAGCCAGGAGGCCAACTTGACAGTGTTGCAGGTAACTGTGTCATCTATATTTCGTTGGCCTAGTTGGTAGTAGTTTAAGGCCTCACAATAGCTCAATTGTTAAGGATGCAGACCTGAAAACTGAAAGGTTGCAGGTTTGGACACCACCTGTTAAACTTTTGTCGTACCCTCTCCTAGCACAAGCTTTCCGCTTATTTGGAAGTGGAAGTGGAATATTAGTGAAGTTCGGCTTGGCTGATCTTTAAAAAAAAAAAATTGGTACTGCAGATTTGTTTGAAATATTGTATAATAGTGTGTAGGTACCACTATCTGTTGCACTATTGTTGTACCCGCTCCTAGCGCGAGCTTTGCGCTTATTTGGAGGGGGTAGGAGGATATTATTCAACTTCAACTAGACTATATTTTTTTTATTTTTTTATTCGATGACAAGATAGTCCTTGACTGCGATCTCACCTGATGGTAAGTGACGATGCAGTCTAAGATGGTAGCGAGCTAACTTGGAAGGGGTATAGCAGTGTAAATTCAACCCATACCCCTAATCGGTTTCTACACGCCATCGTGCCGGAACGCTAAATCGCTTGGCGGCACGTCTTTGACGGTAGGGTGGTAACTAGCCACGGCCAAAGCCTCCCACCAGACCAGACCAGAGACAATTTAGAAATTATAAATTCCTATATTGCCCCCGCCGGGAATCGAACCCGAGACCTCCCAATTATAAGACCACAGCGCTCACCACTGCGCCAGGGAGGTCGTCGAAAATAACTCGAAAAAACTATATGCTTTAAAAAAAGACCATTAAATAGTTATGTAAATTCTGTAGGTGTGCAACTGGTTCATCAACGCGCGGCGCCGCATCCTGCCCGAGATGATCCGGCGCGAGGGCCACGACCCGCTGCACTACACCATCTCGCGCCGCGGCCGCAAGCAGCTGGGCGCGGGCGGCGCCGCCTCCAGCGCGGACGTCGTCGTCGCCGAGTGGGACGCCGAGGGCGAGGGCGAGGTGAGTGCGCGGACCGCGTGGTGCGGGTTGTTACGTTCCCTCAAATATGGTTGAGCGAAGTAATGGCTGGATCATGCGTCATGCTCGTGAACGGGTGCCACCAACGGGAATGGGTCTGCTTTGACTGCCCGTCTTGACATGCGTTGGATTGGTGTACCTACGTATGCATTTTTGCATTTTTGAAGCTTTATTGTGGAAGCACTGTATACATAGCATAGCTTTGTAAAAAAATTTTTTTTTGAAAAGAGCAACTGCTGAGTTTCTTGCTGGCTCTTCTCAGCAGAATCTGCATTCCGAACCGGTGGCCGGCCGGTAACCGGCCTATATGAAATAAATAAATTTTGAATTTTGTAGTACGCCCCGGGGCTATTCTCTATCTCAGTGGCTATCGAAAGTTGCTAAGAACTGTCAAACCAACATTTTGTATGAAGAAATGCAGATTAGACAAATCTCTTTCTTGATTTCCACATACATTACACAGCAGCTTTGGGATTGTCTAAATAAACTTATAAACAAATAAACTCTTGCTTTCAAATCGTCAAATGAATTTACCATTGGAATAACGATTGCAATCACTTCTAAAGCTGTATGTCTTACTGCATCAATGCATTTTAACCAGTAGCGAGAGAGTCCCAGCCAATCAGAGGTGATTTTGATCGTCCCGCCGCTGCACTATCAAGGACTCTGTGTCGCTCAAGCGCGTGGTCTCGGTGCGCAGGTGGAGGGCGAGCAGGGCGGCGACCACGACTACGGCGACGGGCTGCTGGTGTACCGCAGCGACGGCGACGAGCTGGGCGACGCGGAGGAGGGCTACTCGTCCAGCGCCGTCAGCGAGGAGGAGGTCAAGTACGACCCGTCCGTGTGGCAGTCCGTCATCCGCTACGGGCCCGAGGACCGCGACCTGCACCCGGCCGCGCGCGGGTCAGTACACCTCACACGACTATACAAAATATACATGCATGAGTAGGGTTGCCAGGTCTTCAAACCGCAAAGTCGGACAGGCCAGCCAGTTTGGCCGGACATTTGGGTACAAAGGCCGGACACCCTTATTTTTTAGACCTAGCACAAAATGGCAATTTTTTTAAAAGCTCGTTTGCGCAAGCGTAGCGATACAAGATGAGGCGAGCGGAGCGGAAACCAACACATGACAAATATGTAAAAAAAAATGGTTAAACTTAAAAAGCTTAGCAAAAGTCGGATAGGCCGGACACCGTCTAATTTGGCCGGACACTCAACCAAAAAGCCTGACTGTGTCTGGCTTTATTCGGACGCCTGGCAACGCTATGCATGGGAATCTAGGGCTAACATGTGCGCCATGACTAAATTTTGTCTACACGTTTACTCATAACCTTTATGTCATTTTTATAAATATAGAGAATCTTTACAGTGGACAGTAGTATAAAACTGTGCACGCCACTGAGTGACATAGGCTACTATTTGTCCCGGAAAAACAAACGAGTTCCCGGGGGACTTAAAAACCTTCATCATCTAGTAATCTATTATATAAAAATAAGTCGGGTTTTCCTTCCTGACGCTATAACTCCAGAACGCACGAACCGATTTCCACGGTTTTGCATTCGTTGGAAAGGTCTCGGGCTCCGTGAGGTTTATAGCAAAGAAAATTCAGGAAAAATTGGAATCTAATTCCACGCGGACGAAGTCGCGGGGGCAAAAGCTAGTTCTCTATATATAAGTGAGTAGTAAGAGTATATTACTGTAAGTTAGTAGTGAATAATGTTTCTCATCAGGATGTATGACAACGTGTATCCTAATTAGGTAGCGGACTACTAGTAATGTATATATAAAAAAACTAAAACGTGCTCTAATACATACTATGCTTGGGTTCTAACGCCGCAGTGCCCGCAGGTCGGCGGCGCTGGTGACGGTGCGCACGGCGGACGGCGAGGTCGAGGGCGAGGGCGAGGACGGCGCGGGCGGCTGGCACCCGCAGCTCGCGCACCTGCCGCAGCTGCCGCACCCGCTGCGCCGCAAGCTGCAGGTACCCGTAACCCTTCCGATCAGGATGCTAGCGCTCCATCTGCATTAATGTTAGTGTCAAATGGCCTTAATTGGGGCATTAAAAAGTAACGCGTTAAGGTCGTAGCCCACTTACACGACACCGCTCCCACCCAACCAAAGTATGAGCATTCAAATATGGACTTAATATCGTGCTGTGGAGGTGCACTTTACAGTAACAACACAAAATAGAATACAGCGCGCGGTACCGGTACCGCGCGTAAACTATACCACTGTAAAGTGCACCGCCAGAGCACGATATTAAGTCCATATTTGAATGCTCATACTTTGGTTGGATGGGAGCGGTGTCGTGTAAATCGGCTACGACCTTTAAACAGGTGGCTACGTTAAAAGTAATTTTTCATGAATTAGTGCGTTAACTGGAGTAATAGTGTTCTGCTCTATCGTCCACATTCAAAATCACATTCAATCGTCCTCACAGCGCATTCGCTGCTCAGAATGAGACAGCTCTAATGTAGTCAACAGAATTTGGTGCGTTTTTCAACGCGTTAAAATCTTTGATGTGTCAAAAAAACCGCCATCCAAGTTAACGCTTAGTGTCTAACATCATTAGTAATGCTACAACACATTTGACGCATAAAAATATTGGCCCCATCTGCCAGCCATCTGCGTAATGCCTTTATTATCGCGCTAATTTACGCGTTAAGGTGCAGGTGGAGCAGTAGCATGAGAGAGATTGCTTTAAATCGGGCAACTTTTACTCATAACTCTTTTCAGACCATCATAATATTATCCTCTGCGACGTGGTTGCCTGAGAGGAATTGGTTGTAATTGGGCAACTTTGTAGTACTTGTACTTTGTAAACTTGTAGATACATTAGATGTACACATGTGGATATATTGTTGTCTCTTTCAGGTGGTGGGCGCGCACGGCGAGGGTGAGCGGGACAAGTTCAAGTGCCTGTACCTGCTGGTAGAGACAGCGGTCGCCGTGCGCCAGCGCGAGAAGGAGCAGGAGGAAGTGCCCGTCTAGTGCGACACACGTAAGTGCGAGAGAGACCACTAAAAAAACTTTTGAATAGATGTACAAGCAAAAAAAATCATCAATGCTGCTTGAAGCCAATGAGCAAAAGTCAGTTTCTCACTCAGTGAGAAAAAGTATTTTGAATTTAGAACCAGTTTGACTTTTTGCTCACTCAGTGATCTAGCTATACCTATATAGCATAGAAGTTCTTTGCTAAATGAGATGAAATGAGCACCAAAGAAGCCCTTTTTAAGTTAGTGAGATGAAATTAATATTTTTCGTACTTTTTGTATTTTTCTCTATTGAGGAGAAAAGATGATGTATCACACAAAAACAAAGTTTTTTGTTGTCTTTGAATTCCTCACTACATCCAGAATTCTAACTTAGAAGCACTCGTTATCTTGTTGAACAAATAACTATCTTTTTTAATGCATAGTATGAAGAGAAATGTGGGGAATACTTCTGGCTCGGTTTTGATCCCTTCATTCATCCATGTGACGTAATAAAGGGTTTATTAAATTATCACATTGTTTTTTTTATTTTCATTAAGTACTATTATTAACTTATGTCAATATTGTAGGTATTTTCGCTTCTGTATTTTGTAATTAGCTTTAGTTTTTCTGTATTGTATGCTGTGGTCATTTCCAGAAGGTTGCAAGTATAGTACGTATTTTGTGTAACTTGTTATATTAATACATCGCTCATTTGCGACAAGGGTGACACAATTCAAAATTCACCAATTTTAGTGTCGAAAATTTATACTTTTTGCTATAAAAACAACATTACGCTAAGCACAAAAAAATAAGAGCGAGAGAGATTGTGACTTAATGCTCTGTCGCTTTGTTGGCCGCTGTGTTGTTTCGAGACCGCAGCATCCACAAAACATTACTCTTTAACGAGAGAATTCACTCATCGTCGATTTTGAATTATGTCACCCTTGTCGCAAATGAGCGACATGAACCAATTTAATGATCCAAATAAAAAAAAAATAATGATAAATTTTATTCATGTTGTCCACAGAGTATCAACACGAAGGTGACTTCACCTCGCGGCTAGGAATCGTACGGTATGCTTACATTACGTCCGTAAAGGCTCGACATCAAGTAGAGTTAGTCAGTTGTAACTGACTCATTGTTCAGAATATTCTCTTGAAACTATCTCCAGGTTTCTTTTTGAATTGTCGAAGGAGTTCGAGTGTAATACTCCATACGTACACTGTGTACACTTTTAGTCATTTAATTACGATTCATATGTTTCCTTGTTTATGGATGGGACTTTAATGATTAAAACATTTAGGTTTGTCTATGGTTTAATCTTCACAGTAGCTACTCTATATCATAATCGAATTAATATTTAAAGCCGCCGCCATTTTACCGCGCATTCGTGACGTTACGTGCCAGATACTAACGATTGTGATTGGCCGCCATCTGTTATTTTTTGACGTCATAACTCATTTTAACCAATAGTGTGCGTTTTGTGATTTCTAATGCTGAGATCTATAGACCGTGCTCGGATTTAGCTCGGACTTAATTAAAACGAGACATAAATATGCTCTGATATATCAGATTTATGAATCTGTCTCGTTTTAGGTCTATCTTGACGATTCTAAAGCACTTTGTAAAAGTTTATTTGAATAAATAATTTATTCGGTTCTATTCTAATCTTGAGTCAGAGCAGAGTTAGAGTGCGGTCTATAGGTTTTTTTTTTTTTTTTTCAAAAAAGAATATTAGCCAAGCTGAAGTTGACTAATATCCTCCTATCCCCTCCAAATAAGCGGAAAGCTTGTGCTAGGAGTGGGTACGACAATAGTGCAACGGGTGGGATTCGAACCTGCGACCATTCAGTTTTCAGTCCGCACCTTTAACCGTTGGGCTATTGAGGCTTAAATTAAATTACAGCCTTAGATCCCTCACGCAATTTGGGCTTTACTTTAATTAATTATGGATGCTTTAGATTTGTTAAGATATCGCTAAAGATTACAGAAAATAATATTCCATCCCAAGTGAAACCGTAAGCATATTCCCTATTTGGCGGTCTTATCGCTACTCGGCGATATCTTTCATATATAATTATGTAAAAGTAGCCACAGTGACGATTCACTATATAATGCTGAGATCTATAGAGCGTGCTCTGACTCAGCTCAGACTCAAGATAGAGGTTAAAACGAGACACAAATATGCTTTGACATAAATCTGTCTCGTTTTAACTCTATCTCGAGCTGAGCTGAGTGAGTGTGAGGTCTATAAATTTCAGCCTAAAACGCTTGTGTATAAAAGTATGTTGGGTAGGATTTGTTTTATGTTATAATAAAATAATTTTATTTTTTAGTATAATTATAGTAGTACTATTATTATTAGTTTACAATGATAAGATTATTTTTAAAGAAGTAAGGTTTTCTTTTTTTGTTTGTATTGATTAAACTATCGAGCTCAGGGTCTGAGTTAATTATTTATATCAATACGCACGTAGCATCTACTTATTATAGGATAACATACATAATTATCATACTATAATAATACTGACTAATTGTATAGAAGCAAATATATATTGTTGTATACTTAAGAAAAACTAAGTTTTTCATTTCTTTATTTGACACGATTCTGACTATGAACAAATAAACTTTAAAATCGATATATTATAATCAGTAACGATACTTTCTTTATATCGGTATCAAGATTTTATATGTCGATTTTTTTTAATTTTAAGGATTTTTGTTCATTTCTCAAATGGTCAATGGGCAACTTTATATGGTCCAATGTTGTAGCACTTTCATACGCCATCCTTGAAATGAAGATCCAAATAATCTTTTATTATAACGCAGCATAGATATACTGAATCAAATAAAAAATTTACAGCATTTCCAAAAGTGAAGTAATAAATATTTATGTATAAACAAGTACTAGCAATACAAGATCGCAACATTCGTATAATTTTATTTGACTTTTAACTATTGTTTTAACTTTTTTATGTGATACATTAGTTATGCCACTTTACAATAAATTGTTGATATTATTCGGATCTACATTTTATGGAAGCTTGCTTCAAGACTGGGCCCATTTTGCCCATTATTCATTAAATAGTCTTTCTGAAGCTAATATACGTTTTTTGTATAACACAAGAATACTGCCCTGTATATTATACAGCAAACTACTGTAGTTTCTTAGCTATATTATATACTCTTGAAATGTATTATGTAATGTATGGTTAGCCTCTAAAGAACATACTGATGTAGAATGATTAGGATTAAAATTAAAATGGCTTCCATCACCATTCAACTTCCATAAATCACTATTATTACTAAGGGAGGCCACATACGATCAAGTGTGCATGATGGTTAAGGATTCGAAAAAAGGATCGATACCTGAGTAGTATCCAATACTCTTGGTTCGATACCTAGGAAAGCTCCAGAAAGCTGTATAGTCTAAATATACTATTCTCTTTCTGATGTATAGCGTTATCTCTCTCGATGGAGTGGTACGGCTTTCGGGAGCTTTCCTAAGTATGCGAACTTGACAATTTGATCGTATGTGGCCGGCTTAAGGTAGTAAACCTTACTTATATACCAAATATAAAGAAATAAAACTTCACAACTATCGGACACTATTTAATATGGATTTAATTTTTTAGCCTTAAGTCTACGGCTCACATCTACGGCTTTACGAATCTGCAAAAGATGCATTTTACAAGGAAGTTTTTTTTTGTAACGAATTTTAACATTAACGCGATTAGGTTTTCAAAATGTACACTTAAAAAACCGTAATTGAATAAATCCGTAGATGTTACGAAGCAGAATTCATTTTAAAATTCCAAAAACCTTCAACAGGCAATTTGTGTGCATAATCCCTAAACAACTTTTGTTGTTTTAAAAAACGTATTAAGTCGCTAAATCGCTTGTAGAAGATATTTGGTACTTTAAAAATTGACCACCTTTTATATTATGATTCGTATTTCCCGACATAGAAGCGTACTAATTATTTCTTAAGAAAGACCACTCGATCACTTAACTTTTATAGCAACTTTTAAGTATTTGAACAGAGGCTTTTATAAAAAAAAAAAAACAATAAATCTATGAAATTGTCTAAAAATGATTGCTCCAATGTCACGATCACAATCACCTCTGATTGGCCGACACTCTCTCACTTAGTTGGACGCAAATACGCAATAATGATTCAACCCACAAACCTTTGTCAAATTAAATACGTATATAATGTAAACGAATAAAGTTAACTTTTCAATTGTTAGTAGTGTGGGTTGAATCATTATTGCGTAACTGCGTCCAGTTAAAATCAATTCAGCCAGTCATCACAATTGACTAGCAAATGATAATTGCAGCGTTTCCGTAGTTAATAAATCCAAGATGGCAGGCGAGGCGCACTCCGCATTTTAAGTATAATAGCTACAAGTATCAATTCAATGGGCTAATGTTAGCCCAAAGAGATAAGAGTTACGCGATAGAAAGAGAGGCATCCTCTAGCGTTGTATGACCTGAATTGAATATGTACGAAGAGTCGCTATTTATTTCTAAGATTTTGCGGAGTGCATCTTCTGCACTCCGCAAAATCATGCGTAGTGTAGCTGGTCCAAAAATCATGCTGTCCTTTTCCGTTGGAAACATAACGAGAAGGACGGCATTAATTAAAATTCTAAGTATCTATTTAGTTTGTACAAGCTAATTAGCAGCAATATAATATTATTATTATCTTAAATGATATTTATATACAACCAAATTATAACAAATAGCTTTAAATGTCGCAATAAATTTTCGTATACATATATGTATATTATATTGAGTAATTAAGGCTTATAAACTTACATATTTCGATATGTACAAATACATATACCGCATGTATAGAAAGTCCTTAAAAATACTAATGAGTATGTATGTATATGCATCTGATAAAATCATCTGTAAAAATATTGAATAGAGAGAGCCATAGTTTTTTCACACAAACTTACTCGATTAATATAGCTAAAAAAATATCAAGATAGTTTTATTTGCTCCGACATCGGTACAAAATATATAAAATGTATGATGTCAGCTCTAACATACCTATTCTATGCCAATGCGTACCTTGATTGTCAAAGCGAGCGTAGTGGATACGTTACTATACGCTGAGTAAACTACTCCGTTCACGCGCCATTTTGGCCATCAATTTGATAAATACTAATTTATTTTACCATATTTGCTTGTGATGGCTACAGAAAAAATGTATAGCACCATATTGTAAACTAAAGTCTGAAAAAATATTGTCTATTACTCCTCGCGGTACTCTCACATATTAGAGGTCTCATACCTAAAGAAGTATGAGGTTTATCTAAATAAATGACATTTTGAGGATTTGTTCTGCAGTCTTTGTTAAAATCTTCTATAATTAACGTCCAGGATTATAATTGTTATTGTTATGGTGTATCGCGGTATCTTTACATTCTATTGCACTGTTTTTTTTTGGTGATCTATTGGCACTTTGGTGATCCACCTTGGTGATCTATATACGACAGTCAAGCGGACATCGAATATTTGAAACTGTATGCGCTGACAATGCCCCTTGGCAGGGCCAGAGCTATCTAGGCAATAGCTGTCACAGGACCCGTCACTCAATGTCTTTAAGATTTAGCTTTAAATAGCCGATAGGTCCCCAGCCTGGATTTGCATTCATGACATCTGGACCGTTTATTCTGCACACCATTTCGAAATCTGTAAAATCAAAATCATTACAACATCCCTGGTTGGCCCTAGTCACGAATGCCTGTAATTTTGTCAAATTGTATCCAAATACGTAAAGGCTCTCTTGTTTTCTTGTGTTTGCCGTATTCAATTGCCTTCAATATACCGGTCGTACCATTTACAAGCCCATCCGAGGTTTCAATATTTATAGTTATCGTGCACCAACTCGTTAAAACAATATCTTGGTAAGGCCGTAGGTTTGCATAGTCGGCAGTGCACTAACGGATTGTGAAGTAAACAGAAACCAAGTCACCGGCTTTAACCGAGTACCTTCATCACCTTCGGTATCCATTTATGACAAGATTACATTATTGTATCTGTACTTCTCTGTTGCTTGCAAACAAATGTATTGCTCCATATGCTTCACTAGGGAGAGTATTTGGCTTAAAGCACCTAGAGTTTAATCAGTTGCAGCCATTCGTCCAACAGCTAAATTATTTAAAGAAGTTGCGGAAGCCAAGTCATCCCTTTGTCACATTGTTTTTGCCATGACAAAAAGGCGTAACGGTTCCCACAATGGGGCTCCAGCTAAAGGCGCCTTGTATTTTGTTGTATACGTCAATGAAACACGGCGGTTGGTGGCTAACTGATTTATTGTTCACCCTACATTTCATACCTTACATATTTCTACTTGTGTTGGGCTGAAATACCCAGTTATCTCCCACCGTTGGTCAACTGATTGAAATCACCGACACATATGATTGATGTGCCAGCAAATGGTGTATTTGTGTAAAATACTTGCTGCAATCTTCTACTAACATGGTTGATAGTTCTACTACCTTTTTATTTTATTTTTTTGGTAACGGGGGGGAAATCTTCTTAAGATACCCGACCTCCAGGAGAAGTCGGTTTTATGTAGGATTTTTACCTACTAAAACCCTCTCGGCTGCCGCCCTCAGCGTATATTGGAAGGGCTCCGAGATTTCCTAAAAACACGTACCGGTGCCTTCCTTGCACGACGCAAGACATTGGAATTTAAGGCAGCTTGTGCCACATCAAGCTACCATCTTCCCAGAGTCATTATGGAGATGGAAAATAGAATGCCCGGACCGCTAGCGACCCTGAGGTCCCCAGGAACTATTGAACTGACTGATTGGGGCGGTGATCATCGCTGCCCCGACGTCTACGAGAGTTCCACTACCTAGCATAGATATTTCATGCAAAATAATTAATTTAACTTTTGCAAGTTTACATGCCAAGGTATTAGCGTAACTTGCTGAGAGTTCAGACATTGTTTGGCCACACTGAGACAGGGAGTCCAAATGTACTATGTATGGTCTGTCCACCAATTCCAAAAGCAGCTTTTCCTGTATAAGCGCACAGTAAAATTCTGACGTCGTCAGGATTTGCACCAGACTCGCGATTAAATATTGATATAAACCCTTAATAAATGAACTCTTTCCTACTCCTCCACCACTAACAAAATAATAAAATGGAGGTGGTGAATGATGCGTAAAAATGTGCCCTACATGTAAAACAAATTGCCTCTGGTCACAATTGAATCTTCTTCGCGCTCTGAGGGTTCCGTACCTTGTGAGTATTATATAAATTAGGTACGTAGCTACTAGATGACCAGCTTAAGAGTTCCTATAGCCGTTTCTATATCAGATATATGTACCCTTCAGTATTTTTAAGGACTTTCTTTACACACTATATCTACTCACACATTGAATGTTAACCTTCTTATATCATGGGGATAATACGACAGTGCTACATACATACATAATTTAGATTTAATCAAATCGAACTGTGAAAACATTGTTTTATATAACTTTTGTACAATCAAAAATTATTCCAAACATATACGGAAATTAATAAATTATTAAAATAAAAACTTAGGATGCAATCTCACGCTCTCACTCTGCTCAGAGTCATGACAAAGTTAAAAAAGACAGATTTATTTCAGTACATAGTATTATACCTCGCTTTAACTCTGTCAAGTCATGGCCAATTCAGAACATGTTCTATTTTTAACATAAGATCCGACTGGCCATAAAACTTGGCGCGATATTATGCAAGATTTTGCAAAAAAAAAATCAATATAGAGTTTTACAATCATATTTTAAGTCTGCATTAAATATTTTATTGTTTAAATTCACGAGGGCACGTGGCTCATGGTTGTGTGTGTGTCGTATCTGCATAAGTGTGAGCGAGAGCTTGCTCGCGCCTGACCACTCCCACCAGGCATGCACACTTACGCTATGTGCATATACACGACGTAACCACAAGTAAAGCTCACGCGCCTTCGTGAATTACAAGAACTATACGAGTGCTGAGCAAGGAAGGTAATTGTATTGTATCAAAATGGAAGACCATTCAATAATTTTTTGTTCCTATATTATGGTTCCAATCATTTTACTATTTAACAATCTATGTTAAATCTTAATGATTACCTAAATAACCTACCTATTCTCGACTTGGTTAAATAAATCAGTCTATTTAGTTTTTTCACTGCGGTTTAGTTATATGTTTATTTATTCCTTAAAGTACACCGCGTAGTGCGCGAGGACCCTTAAAAATGGAAAGTCTCACGCTGTAATAAAGTGTCTTTACTAGATAAAATTGTGTTAATTTATAGCTTGTAAGTGCATAAAGTTATTTTCTGTTCATTTGAAGTCGCAAGCAGATTGTGTTGTGGTGTGTTGATCGTGATGCAATAGAAAGCGAATCAAAGTCATGTTTTATAGACTTGTTAATCTATCATGGCAAGTCTCCTATTGATCGATTGATGCGCTAGATTGACATACCACAACCCAGTAATGTGTTTGCGCCTTCAGTCCTACAGTTGACACTTTAATCACGACCAAAATAGGACACAGATGGACTCGTTTTTTGAAATCTATTGAAAGTGAAAATAATGCTGAAAGCAGGCTGAAAGATTTTTGCAAAGCAATCCATTGTGCAACCTGCTCTAAGTTCGGGCCGTTCAATCTATACAGTTCTAATTTGATTGAAAATACCAACCTCCTACAGAGCTATAATGTCTTCTATCTTGGTCGTGAAGTTAATAAAGCCAAATTAAGATGATTATTTCTTTTATTTCGTGTCTGAGTACAACACCCTGAGGTTTAGAAGTTATTAAGCGTGCCCCTGTATATATTTGTGTAAGTTCGTAACTTGTTAGTAATTTTAATTAAATATGATTTCGCAAAAGCTGTTTTATTCACATAATTATAGTTAAAGTAAGGCAGCAAAGTAGTCACAGTAGCAAAGGCAGCAGTCTATTTGTTGCACCCCAAAACAAATTATTACATAATATTCAGACTTGTTATTGGCTGGAACATGAGGTTGCTAGCCAATCACAGACCAGAACAGCACATTTGTTTTTGACGTTTGTGGCGTCTTTTCTGCATTCTACACTCAGGGTCGATTTACACCGGAATGGCAGCGGCGTGACGAGCACTTTCAGTGTGAAATAATTTTAAACTTTATCTACATAATTGCTAAAGATTAGTATCGCTTGACGCTCGTGGCCACGCGCCATCGCGGGCGATCGCGTGACCTTTTTGAGCTTTTCAAACGATACTGGTCTTTAGTGATTAGGTAGATAAAGTTTAAAATTATTTCACTGAAAGTGCTACTATTCCGGTGTAGATAGGCCCTTATGCACAATTTAAAATTAGGCTTAAATACCGATCGTAGATCGTATAAAAAGTCCAGTTTAGATAGTTAATTCATCTCAACGATATCCAACTTGTTAATGACTCCGTCGCTTGGCGGCGCCGTCGTCGACAGCAGGCGACTTCCTCTTCCCGCCGCCCGCCAGCGCAGTGTTGCCAGTCTCGATCACAATGTCCTGGCTCGGTATTGCCATCAACAACGTGTCGAGAGTGCTGTTTTTGTTCACCTCGAGGTTTTCATCTGAAGTGGAAATTAACAAAGGTAATTTTGTAACCGCCAGGGCGCAGAAACTCGGGGGAAATTTTATAATGTGCTCTTTTCATTAAGTCCAATTGGTGCTTAGTTCGTCGTATAACTAAAATCTCTAAACGATTAAAAAGATTGTGAAGGTAGAGCACTATTTTTAGTTATGTGTCAAATAAGTCTAGGTTAGATATTGGGTTTAGCAGAATTATTAATCGGTGAATTACCAATGACATTTTATTGACCAAAAAACATACAAATCAAATCTTATATTTAATAATAATAACACAGCCAAAGTGATAATGTAAAATTAAGTATATAGGTTTAGTTAAAGTCACAAAAATTAAAAAAACTTAAAGAAATTTACTTTGCACTTGACAAAAGATAATTATGAATCTCATTTCGACCAATAGGATTATTGGTTCATTTTCATTTTTTTTCTTTCACCCTTCTCTTGTTTTATGGCACTTCGTAAAGCAAACCAGCAATATTTTCAACTAAGAAAATATATTTAAAAATTAACCAATCCTATTGGTGGATTTACACAAATCCCTAATAGCTACGTGACTTGACGAAAAGGCAGCCTTATACCCTACACTTATTATATTATCTACAGCCTACATGAACTAATAAACTAAGTATTTGAGAATTGAAATTAACGCTCATTTTCCAAATGGTAACTCTATCAATATGATAAAGAAGAACATGACACTTATAAAATTTTCCAAAGCATATCAAAATTCCGGTAAATGACATAACAACAGGAGATATACGCGGTATTTTTTCTAATGTATGAGTAATCTATACTCTCTAAATGACGATGCCCAGTCTAGGTACAGGCTCGGCACGCGACGCCCTTAGTATTTGTCAGAGCACGACAGGCAAGGGGTGACGGCGCGAGTTATGCTAACCCATGTCCTTCTGCTTCAAGAGCTGCTTGAGTCTGAACTCCTCCTGCGCCTGCCGCTGGCGCCGCTTGCGTTCCGCGCGCGCCTCTTCCTCGCTCATGTCCTCCAGCCGCGGCTCCTACGGACATAGCAAAGCTTTTTTACCTAAATAGATGCAGCAGCTTATCCGTTCAGTTTGCTTAGAGAATTGAATGAAGCGTCAAAGTAAAATGAACCATAATGTTATAGATTTAAAGTCACAAATTAAGTACAGCCGATTTTAATTTGGAGTGTACGTAAACGTATAATAATGCATACACGAAATTGAGCTCTAACTAAATGTTGTTATTGTTCATTTTACTTTGACGCTAATGTCATCGAATTCTTAAGTCCCAAGGTTTTTTATCACGCTTCCCTACTGAAAGAATAGGACGTATGATAAAAAAACTTTGGGAACCCCTGTTTTAGTCTATGGTTAACGTTTTTAAACATCATCCATGGCTGCTCAGGGGCTTAAAGCAGGGGCTCTCAAAGTTTTTTATCACACGTCCTATCCTTTCAGTAGAAAAGCGTGAAAAACAAATCTTTAGGAATCCCTGCTCTAGAGCGTTAGCAATCGTGGAAAGAGAATATAAACGACACGTTTGTATTATGGCTAGGGCTAGAAAGTTTGTGACACTCGCGCTGCAAAGATCAGTTTGTGACACTCGCACAGCAAAGACCACCAACATTTGGATTGCGGCATGACATTTTAAAATAGCGGCCTTAGTTCAAATTTTTTCCACCTGAACAGATAAGTTAGTGGCACTGGCACTATAGATGCATCGCGTCGCCTCCGAATTGCATCATAATTCATAACAGGACGGTACCGAGGATCATAACCACTATCTCGCTGTCTGATCTGAATCTGATACTTTGTTCGTGCCGATATGGCGCGTCCAGAGTTCAGATAACAAGACGTGTAAATTGAAAATTTAAAACACCCCCGATATCTGAAATTAAAAAATAAATGTAATTCGCCATTTTCTGATGGCGGCCATCTTAGATTTGAAATTTATCACAGTGTATTTTACTAGTCAAGCCCTGTCATTTGAAACCCATACTGAGGGAGTTGTGAAAAAATATGTAATCCGCCATTTTGTGGTGGCAGCGGCCATCTTGGACCGGTTTCCATCAAACATAGCTAACTCAGACCAATTTAGGACCATACAAGCAACATAAAACCAAAATCAAACTTAACAATCAAACATTAGAAATTTTCAAACAGTTTTATTGTAATAAAAACATGTACACCCAAAGTCTTCTTATGGCTCAGTTAAACGAGAAGAGTTTTTCGAATACGAGCGAAATTTTCGGCACTCACATTCATGCATTGCTTAACTGATACGAGTTTTTGTCATATTGTACAATAATGTAATGTATTGTAAGGTATAGTGTGAAAAAATTGTATGGAAAATTTTCGCATAGGATCACAAACCATTTCTTGCCGCTCGCATTTGAGAAACTGTTCTGTAACTCTTCTGTTCGAGTAACTAACGCCTAAAGGCTGACACGAAATTGAGTAACGGAAAGGGTTATCAAATCCTCACATAATAATAACCCCAAAGTCAGTTCACACCGAGACGCGACGCGATACGACGATGCCCTTACTTTTGTCGAAAGCTATATCAATGTAGAACCTCTTAACTCTTCTTTGCTACACAATATAGTACCAGTGAGGGCGGCGTGACGAGCCATACTTCGACACGTATTTAGGTCGCTTTCGCGCTCTCACTGAAATTTGTACCTTATTGCATAGTACAGAGGTTCTATATTGATATCCCTATCAACAAAACTACGAGCATCGTCGCCTCTCGGTGTGAACTGACCTTTAGTGTGTTTACGCACTTATTCGTATTCGTAAAAATAAGATTCAAAATGGCCGTCATACAAAAAGTGCGTACTCTTCACCCATTCAATTACGTTACTGGATAGGTAATTTTTTGTTCGAATCTAAGTACCCTTTCCATCGCGCGCTGAATGTGTCCAAGCCTTTTTTAAATCTATAAACTAAAAAAACGCAATTCCATTGAACTGTGACAAAAACATCACATAAAAATGACAAAAGGCTCCCCTAAACGGCTGCGAAATTCCGAATAAAAACCGTCCATACTGTAACACTCTATTCCTAGTTATATATTCAATCTATTTGTAATCTTTCGATAAATTCTAGCAACATGGTTAGTTTTCAAAAACGTCCATAAAATTTTTGACCATAAGGGTTGCTAGAAAACTTATCGTCAGATTAAAGAGTCTGAATGTAAGAACCGGGCGTTAAACTTTAAAACAAGGAACGTTAGGTTCATTTTGCTCTGATTTTACTGTTCAAAATCTATCATAGAGATGGTACCCACTGATGTAACAAACTCAGGTCAGAATTTCGCATTGGATATAGCTGTGTTGGGAGGAATCTTAATAGTACAAATAAAGTGAGAAAACATAACTCGCAAGAAAATGCAATAAACATTTCTTTACCACTAACCGCTACACCATTTACTTAAATCCTACATTTTGATTAGGTAAGTACTGTTATACAAAACACTAAACTAAGTAAGATAGGCTTGTGCTTGACGACAATCATGCCTGCTGGAAAGCAACAGATTGGAGCGCGCTTGCCTAGAAGGTACTCGAGTTATACGTGGAAACAGAGACGCCGGAAGAGCATACCACACCTTAGCAGAGTAGGGAGGTACATATACTCATCAATGGATAGAAAGAAATAATAAAAATATAGAAGCGACAATTCAAATGAAAAAATTGCACTTTAATTTTTATATTGAGAGAAAAAGAAAACCTAAAAGGTTTAATTTCAGTTTTGTATTTTGTATAACAGATTTTGTACTAGTGTACTCATAAAGCTATTTCACACTAGTACGTGCATGAATGTACATTTATAATAATTAGGTATAAAAAAAGATCTAAATCTTGGCATACTATTATTATAAATTCTGTTGTACACAATCACCAAACTAAATCGATATTGTTATCCTTGTCATGATGTTCTCTGCAGAAAAGGATAGCAATAATAATTTAGAGCTGTCAAGTTTGACATTTCTTAAAAACCGTGGTGCGTTACTCTAAAAATCATTGCTATTGTAACGATTGCAATCGCCTCTGATTGGCCAATACTCAATCACTATTGGCTAAAATGATTGTTGCAGAAAGAACGCGATAAATTCAGCCAATCACCACAATAGTGTATTCTACTACAAGTGAGAAAAATCTAAAAATATATAAATGAGATAGTTTAGACAATAAGAAACTGGAAAGTGAAAGTTTCAGTTCACAAAAAGATAAAATAAATTTTATATTTTATTTCAAAGTTCCCACTTTTTTATCTATGCTTTGTAGCATCTGATTGGCTGCTACTTTGTCACTATTGGTTAAAATGTTAAAACGTCATAAGTTCAGCCAATCACAGGTCGTCACATTGCAATCGTCAAAATGTAGCAATCCACTTAAGACAATCCCACAGGAATTGGCATCAATATATTTTTTAACATGGCAGAAACCCTATACTTATAAGACTTTCAATAAAAAAGTCACTAGGTATCCCTTAACAGAGACAGATTTTATAATATAGAGATTAGTTATATCTCTCCAGGTATATATCACGCTTAACTAAGACTCAGTGCACATTGCGAAAGCGACGTGAAACGTCTTTCTAAACTACCAAAAGAAACTTAATTAGATAGAAATATAGAAATACAGATTCTGTGTACTTCTGAAAATTTCAAGTATCTATCTATTACAGTACATGAGATACAGTCCGCCGACAGACAAGACGGTCGGATAGCGGAGACTTAGTAATAGGTTCTCGTTGGCAACCTTTGGAACCGTAATAAAGAGGCGCAATAGAATCGGCGCCCGCATCTGATAAATAATATGAATAGTCGGAAAGTTTGTCTCCAAATGTTATATTATTTAAAAGAAAAAAAATTACATATTTTGTCAAATGAATGACAAAAGTCAAGTCTTGATTGTATATCTGACTTTTGATTCAATATATCAAAATTTATATCTCGTAGTACTGCTAAATGTAGTTTGCTTATGAGAGTTAAAAGTTTTGTTTACTTTTTAAAAGATGCGTCGTCGCACTATCACGCTGCCGCAATGTGCTTTGATACTGAGAAACTAGCTTATGTACTACACATAAAGTAACTAGAATGTAGTATGGTAAATTATGCAAAGGGAAACATTAAGTCTCCCCCGCAACCAAATACAGACGTAACAAAGGTCCTGTTGCCTATCTATTGTGGGCCCTCACTATCCCCCTAGATGATAATTATTAAGAACTAAGCTACACAATAATTAGGAGTGCGGCGGGTCGGGCGGAGGCTGCCTGGCGGCGGGGTCGTCGGGAAACTGCTTCTCCACCTGCTCGGCCACCCACTTCTTCACCTTCTGCTCCGTCCAGAACCCATCGTAGAAGATGGTGGGCTTGATCCAGCAGCCCTGCCCGTAGTGCTCCTCGCGGCCCTTGCACTCCACCGACCCGGCGCGACTGTTCACCACCAAGTTCTTGGGCGGCACGTTGAAGTTCAGGTTCACGTTACCGTGGTGACGGTCGAACGGCTCGTACGCGATGTGCCACGGGCCGGAGTACTCGTAGAAGTTGGGGAACATCGGCGGCGGTGGGGGGGCTAGACGAGGGGGGTTCGCGTACATGGGAGGCACGACCCCTCCCATGACGGGCTGGAGGACGAAACTTACGTTTGAGTTGGGGCGGAGGATTGGAGCGGGTTGAGGTGCGGGCGCGGGCAGGGGGTGTCGCGGCGCGTTGGCCGCGGGCGGCGGGCGGTTGGCCACGCCGGGCGGCGCGTTGGCCGGCATGGGGAGCGCCGCGGCCACGGGCGGCTGCGCCATGTTCTTCAGTGGACCCACCGGCAGCTTGGCCCCGCCCGGCACCTCATCCTTTTTCACTTTCAGCACATTCTTCTCCACGAGTTTGTTTGTATTGGCGACATTCTGGTTGTTTTCGTGGATCGCCTCTGCTGGTGCGTGGTTTTGAACTGGGTTCTGGTGCTGCACAGTGGGAATGTCGTTTCTGTGCACTTCAAGCAATTCCATGAGTTCTGTGGCAACATTGCCGCCGAAGCTTAGCAACGTTTCGCGGAGAGCATTCGTTACTGCACACTGAAACAAATACATAGGTTTAATGCCAATCTATATATTTCATTAATTGTTTCAGTTATGGATAGGGATACATTTGAAATGATGTATTAAGAGACAAAATTATCTTCTCCTTATGCTAAAGCATGGTGATAGGGGAAAGGAGAAGTATATTGCTATAAGTATATCCACTGTGGATATTATTTCCATGTTGCCCTTGCTCAACGGGTGGATAAAACTGAGTGACGGGATAAAAATTTCGTCCTTTCCCTGTGCAAATATGTCCCCTGCCCATGCTCACCTTGTAGGTAAAATTGCAGTCAAGCCCTAGTCTCGGTCATTGGAAGAGTGCTAACCTCTTTTTTTTTTAAAACAATTAAAAAAAAGGTTAGCACTCTCCCAGAGTCAGAATTTCTTACACATCATCAGCGCTTTTCACCATTGATTGTCACCAAGCGCATGCCTACCTTGCAATAAAAAAACTGTATTTCTTACTACGTATGTGAACTTGCAAAAAAAAAAAAAAACTATGTATAGTTGCTCAGAATATTATTACCTTCCTAGAGTTGTGTATGGCGGCTCCCTTGTAGGGCGCGACAGAAGTTGCATAGCCGATGTTCTCGCGCCGGATGTCGAGACTCTTGACGTGTACCGATACGAACGCGACCACCCCAGCTGTGTACTTGCCATTCGATATCTCCACAAAATCTGAAACAACACAACATAAGTTTTTGTAATAGAATATTGGCTAAGTTGAACTTATATTCTTCTCTCCCCACCAAATAAAGGGCAAGCTGTTACGAGTAAATACAACAACAGTGTGACTGGTGGGGATCGAATCTCAGAATGGAAATCGAGCCGTAAAACCAAATTATTGCTACAGAAAAACAAGTCTTAATTTTCTTCCGTTGCACACACTCCTAGCAGTTATTAAGTGGGCCAAGAGGAATAATATTCCCATTTAATATTAATCTGGCTAATATTCCCTTTTAGCTATATATAAAAATACACATATTAAATGAAACATTCTATAAATTAAACTCTATTAATTTATTACAAGGGATCAACCAACACCATAGTTGTGTTAATTTGCATTTGAGAGGAGACTTGGGGCTCAGTAGTGTGCTAGTGATGATTGAAAAATTAATGAATCAAAAGCTTTCAGACCCAAGTCCTGCTTGGTGACAGCCCAGTTCCAGTTGTTAAAACCCCACTGGGAATGCCCGAAGTTGATAAGTTGCTGGCGCCGCTGCGGACCCTCCTCCTCCTCCACACCACCCTCTGCAGCAGGCATGCTGTCGGGCTGCACAGACAATTTGAAAGTTGAAAATTATATAGGCAGCTGCTGATAATATAACTAATGAAACAAATTAGATTTGTGTATCACTCGCAAAATGCCTGTTACTTACTATTCTTATGTTACAATTAGCAACCGGAAATCCCGGCTTCCTTTGCATATTAAACACCTTTTTAATAGATATTCTACCCGAAACTTGCAGTAACCCTCCTAGGGTACGAATACCAGTACCATCAAACAAAGCTAAGTATATTACTATCTACACTTTCCATTCCCAAAGTATCTATAGCTTTACTGGAGTTTCCAATTTCCACTATTTATGAATTTAATTAATTTCAGTTCAAGAGAAAACTGTAAAATGTGAAATGAAAATAACAACAAGTATTGCATCTTTCTTCTTGTCTATAGTCTGTGGTGCACTCCGTTAGGAGTATTAAGTGTTCTGTGGTGGTATATAGTGTATTATCTATGGTGGTGGTGCCGACTGCCGACTACTGGCTAATCTGTGGCTGTGTCTCAATACGCTGAACGCTCAAATGTCTCTGCGGTGTCCCTGCCCTGAGGCTTCACAAACGCTTCACACTTCACAATAAGCGCGTGATACACATGCTAGTAGATGGCATGCTAGGTGCCGGTAAGTTGGCGTGCGAGGTACCTACTGGCACTACTAGTATCGATAGTATCGATACTATCGATAGTGTCGTACTATCGATACTACCTTAAATATGACGTTGCAACTATCCATAGTTTAGTACCTATATGTTTGTGGTTTAGCGATAGTCGACTATCGTAGACAGAGAAGGCAATAGACCAAGGTACTGTGTAACCGCGACTGAAATAGAGATAACATGACGTAACGATGACGTCACATGACAAGTTCGAGTTTAATGTTGCCACAATAACTGCACTCCCCTAGTACCCCAAATTAGATGGAAAATTCTTCCCAGGATTTTTAAATAAAACGACAAAACAGATGCTGAACTGTTTTATTTTTTAAATAACATACCTACACATATAAGGTTGTCTGGGAGAGACATACCTATTAGGGTAAGCTTCTATTTTTTACATATATCTTAATATTGTGTGCAATAAAGAATTTATTATTCTTTATTGCACACAATATTAACTTCAACCACCACTTAAAAGTATAAAATAATTTTAGTTTGTACACGTAAGTCGGTTTTTTAAAAATATTTTTTTTTATACTAAAGTTTTTTAATGTACTTTCATAGGACCAATTCACTAGATAATTATTTGCTCCTTAAAAAAAATATTGAAATGCCGAATAGAAATTTAGCATATGTGAGTCACTTTGAAAAAAGATGTATGTAACACAAAGGAAAATTTTTTTTCGTTACTAGTAAGAATGTTACACAAAATAATTTGTAATGAACAGTTAAAATTTTCCTTCGATCGAGTAATGCTATTGAATTAAAAGCAACAAAAATTGTATATTTAGTCATCAAAATCATCATTAATGAAATTAACAGTATATTCCTTTTTTCAGGCAGTCGTATAAAACTGCAACTCTTCATAGTTTAAGTTAATAATTATTTAAAAAAAACATTAAAAGTCTGCCTCTAGCTATTTAAAAATGGCTTTAAAAATTAAGAACTTTGTAAATAAAATAATTCTTAAGATCGCCAACAGTTCTCGACTGGTTGTTGGACATTCGAACGAAACTTCAGGATGATTCAGAACAGTAACCGACACTATCTAACTGAATACACTTTAATCATCGCCGACATATATTATATTCTAGTATCCATCATCTTTCTTTTCTTTTCTCATAATATTCATTTCTTCCATCACGACTTTATTTTGTTTCAACAAAAATTAAAAAAAAAATTGAAAAAGTAGCCAAAGTAACCCGCCGTTACGGTATGTCAGAGGACATTACTAAAAAAAACCTATCTCCGTGCCAAATTTCAGCCATATCGGTTTAGTGTGGCGTATTGAGTAACAAACATCCATATGTTTGTTACTCAATCACGCCACACTAAACCGATATGGCTGAAATTTGGATGTATGTATGGATGGCCCTACATACATTCAAACTTTCACATTTATAATATAAGTAGGATAGGGAAAATCGGGACATTGTATAGGTACCTAAAGCTGGCAACACACATAGATACTAAATTTTCTTATTAACTGTCAGTTTGTTGGGCACAAAAGTGTGTCGACCTTGAAAAAAACTGGTTACACGATGAGGGACAAAAAATTGGGTAGCTGCGTCTCTGTTTATCACATTAATAACTTTATCTCTGCTCTCTTTTTAGTGTGAGTGAGAAAGAAATCGTCACTGACTCTATGTCTTCTCTCTCTACGTCGACTATCGATAGGCAACACTAGTGGAAACATTGGGCTTCCCCCGTAGACAGAGAAGTCTGTCTACGGCCCCTAAACTTCTGTGACAACTGACCACGGAGTGATTACATTCTCTTTGCAACTGACAACTGACATGTGAACAAGGAACATAATACTCTACGAGCATGTGAATTTAATTAAAATCCAAGAAGAAAACCATTCTTGATTAGAATTTTAGAGATTTCGAGAGATTTTAAATTATTTAAATAATAAAACTAAAAATAATATACCTATTATAAAAAGAGAGTGAATTCAAGTATTGTAAAAATGTCTCAAATATTAGAAATAGATGGAAGCGTTTTAGAAGGCGTGAGTAAAGGATATGACTTACGATTTATGAATATATTGTGCTAAAAATAAAGCAAGCATTTAAAAATTAATAATACAAACAATCTTCTAATTATAGGGGGGTCAAATTCTTCGCATTTCAATCTCACTCAGTGCTATACTCGGTGTACCAGTGCGGGTTATTAACATACGCGCCGGGCGCAGCAAGCCGGGCTTAGCTGCTCAACATTTGAAAGGTAAACAAGGAGTAGGTAAATTAAAAATAAACAGCCGCCTTGCTAGTTGCAACGGCATTCAGAACCAGTGATAGAATCACTTGATGATTCAAAAGCACTTTGTAAAAGTTTATTTGAATATAGACTTCTATTCTAAGGCTCTACATTTGATGAACAATAGTCCAACATTTCCTGCTTCTCTAAGATTGGCAGACTTCACACACCATCGAGAAAATCATGGAGACATGAGGTAATCTCACAATGTTTTCCTTTACCATTAAAACAAGTGATATTAATTAATTGATGAAAAACTGAAAAGTCAGAAGCATGCCTTGGATCAAATACCAGACCTTTTCAAAAGAAGGCCTCTTAACTCACGTCACATATACTGATACCTTTAACCATGCTGTCACGTAACATAACTAATATTGTATGTTTACTTTTACTCATATTATAAATGTGAAAGTGAGCTTGTTTCACATCACAATCACGCTGCAACAGAGCTATGGATGAATGTATTTTTTTGTACAGGTATAGTTGAGGATCTGGAGAGTGACATAGGCTTTTTATACCAGAACATCAAAGAGTTCCTCTGAGATTTATAAAACTAAATCATATTAATACTGTCTATTATTATCTGATTTACAGGAATCGAGCTTATAGCAGATATGTGCCAAGCTAAGCTGAGAGGTGCCAGTATAGGCTCCACCGAAGTTGAGTTCATACCAGGCAAGATAAAGGGAGGGCACTATGTCGCTGATACTAAAACAGCTGGGTTAGTATTGTACAAAACAATAAAATTGTGTACACACATATTCATTCATTTCATACAGTTGGAAGAACTGATGGTCATTGGGGGTCACAAGATTTAAAAAAAAAGATTGTGAAAGATTTAAAAAAAAAGGTTGTGGAGTGGCAACCTCACCAGAAAGGTTCCACAACTACAGATGTGTCACAGAGAGGTGGCGCAACACTGGCATATAGTTTAAACAAGAGACTTGTGTTCAGTTGTCAAAGAATAAGATGGCAGTAGAAGGCTGAAGAATGACAGGCATCCCCTAAGGATTTTTGAAAATTCAACTTCTAAGGGGGTAAAATAGGGGTTGAAAAATCGAACTTTACATGAGTGTAGCTGAGGCAAAAGCCAGTTTATGATATTAGGCAGGGTATTTCAGCTCAATAAGCCTGTTGCTGCAAGTGGCGCTCCCATGTGCGCTGTTTGCGGACGCGCCCGTCACGCTGGACCTTATGGGCGGCACCAACGCTGAGATGGCGCCGCAGATCGACTACATGGACCAAGTGTTCAGGCGGGCTCTCCAGCACTTCGGCGCTGACTTCAACATGAATATACTGAGGAGGGGGTGAGTTGCTCATGAACCTCTAATATTTGCCCTGATTTCCACCAAAGCGGACATGGTGCTGCAGATTGACTACTGCGTGACTGTTCAGGTGTGTTCTCAGGCACTTCAGCATTGACATGAATATTCTGAGTAGGGGGTGAGTCTCATGAGCCTCTACTGTTAGTTCCTCAGTCCCTCTTAATTTGCTCTGCTATTTGAGCTGGTCTATGTGAAAAGACTGACATGCTCTAAAAGGTATTTGTTATATCCAGGTTTTCAAAGTCAGAAACAGACAGATAGGAACACCTACATTTATGATATATTTTGGATGGTGCTAAAATAAAAAAATCTTTTTCATATTGCAGCTACTTTCCAAAAGGCGGAGGACATGTGTGTGTGGAAGTGAGTCCAGTGCGAAGGCTGAAGGGTGTCGATCTCACTGAGCGAGGCACTGTTCAAGAGATCACCGGCACCAGCTTTGTAGCTGGTGTCTTGTCAATAAAGGTACAACATTATATTCCACTCAACATAAAAGGTGGTGAAGCTTCATAGCTGAAATCTTTTTCAATTCAATTCAATTTATTTGCATAAAACATTTGAGATACAGGTGTTAACAATTGGTTATAAGTGGGAACAATGTTTTGCCTAATAATCGGCATGCAAATATTTACTTATTCCTCTAAATCTTACCAATAATGGTATTACATTATACACTACTGCCGCCCTAGCCATATTACAAACATTTCATCTCTTTCTATGATCACTCACGCTAAAGCAAGGGCTCCCAAAGGTTTTTTATCGCACATCCTATCCTTTCAGAAGGGAAGCGTAATAAAAAACTGGGAGCCGCCTGCTTTAGCGTGAGCGATCTTAGAAAGAGATGACACATTTGTAATATGGCTAGGGCGGCTAATCATCAAAGGTGGTTAAGCGTTATAGTGGGGAGAAGGAGATTATAGAGTAAGAGAAGAGATCTTAGTGCTTACAGCGACCTATAATCAAGTCCAAAATGAGTTAGGACAGCAACCTCACCAGTGTTAATCATAGATTGATTAAATTATAGAGCTCAGTGATCTATAGGGCTAACATACGCGCCACGAGAAAATTTTGTCTGCCCATTTAAATCGTCAAATCTCATACAAATTCACGAGTAAATGGGTAGAAATAAATTTCTCGTGGGTGTTAGCCCTACTGGACAGATAAGTAGGCAGCACTGCACCTTGCCGTATTGTTACAGATGGCCCACATGATGGCGGAGGGCGCGCGGCACGTGCTGGGTCCCGACGCGCGCGTACACAGCTACAAGGAGGAGCGGTTCATGGCGCCCGACAACTGCAACGGGATCATGTTAGTGTAATAACGTCCTCCCGACCGAATCCGGCCACGGCGGCCAATCTCCACAGCGATAAGCCATCTGCGCGGGAGATATTATTGTGCACAAGTGTGTGTGCAAACGCAAATGGAGGGCGACGAGACACCGGAACACGTACTGCTTAAATGCAGGGGTGTATCCAACCAACGGCACGATTACATAGGCTCTCCAGCTACCCTTCCTGAAGTCCTCGCCGACCTGGGTGGCCTGCTCGGATTTTGGAGGGAGCTCGGCTGGCTGGAGTGATCCGGCGGGGAGCTGTACCAGTGGAACCACGCAAAACGGGTGAATCAACGCCTACTTGCGGAGAAGATTCCCAGGAAACGAAGACGAAGACGTGTGCAAACGCAGGTGCACTCTCGTAGTCCGATGGGACCAACCTCATATAGTGCACGAGTGTGCGCAAACTCAGGTGCACTTTCTATTCCCTTATTCTCATAGTCCGATGAGACGGTGATCCGACACAACCGGAGAGATCAGGCGCAGGACCAACGGCTTTTTTTTTTTTTATTCGATGACAAGATAGCCCTTGACTGCGATCTCACCTGATGGTAAGTGACGATGCAGTCTAAGATGGTAGCGGGCTAACTTGGAAGGGGTATAGCAGTGTAAATTCAACCCATACCCCTTATCGGTTTCTACACGCCATTGTGCCGGAACGCTAAATCGCTTGGCGGCACGTCTTTGACGCTAGGGTGGTAACTAGCCATGGCCAAAGCCTCCCACCAGACCAGACCAGAGACAATTTAGAAATTATAAATTCCTAATCTGCCCCCGCCGGGAATCGAACCCGAGACCTCCCAGTTATAAGACCACAGCGCTCACCACTGCGCCAGGGAAGTCGTCAAAAAAGTCGGCTTTACGTGTTCTCCGAGGCACGGGGGTGACTCACCGCCAACTTCCTAAATCCGGGCTAGTATTGAGAATATCTTGACAGAAAACCCCAATCCATTTTATGGCCCAACCTGGGAATCGAACCCGTGGCACCTCAGGTGGCAGGAAACACCGACGCATGAAGGGCGTTCCACATCTTAGAGGATTGTTTCGGAAATGTTGAAATTACGAATCTCTCGATGTAAACAGCCTATAACGACTGATTGAATTTTGCCTTTTTTCCAGATTGACCTCCTCACTCTCGTCAGGTTGCGTGTTGGGTAGCGACGCGTTGGGCAAGCGCGGCGTCGACCCGATTGACGTTGGACGTAAGGCGGGCGAGGAACTGAGGCGGGCGTTGGACAGTGGTGCGTGCGTTGACCCTCACACACAGGTAATACTACCAATAATTTCTTATCTATGAGACTAAGTAGACTTTAACTGACGAATAAATTTGACATTTTGACAGATTGCCCATACAAAAAAAAACTGTCAAAATGTCAACTTTATTCATTGAAGGTGATGAACAGGCTATTTGAATAAGCTTGTTAATTTTTTTTACATTAGCCAATCTGAACTTGACTAATATTCTCCTCTCCCCTCCAAATAAACGAAAAGCTTGTGTGTACAAGAAGAGTAGGAGCGGGTACGACAATAGTGCAACGAGTGAGGATCAAACCTGTGACCTTTCAGTTTTCAGTCTGCACCGTTAAGGGCCAGGACACGGAGCTGCCCGCGAAATTCAAATTTAATTTGGTTTTTCGCCATTTATAAACGAATACGACAAGACACAGGTTTATATACTAATCTTTACGTAAAAGTATCCAGTTTAAGAAATTAATAAAATAATGACTAATTTGTGAGTACCTCACGTCAAACTCATTATTTTGACTAATTTCTTAAACTGGATACTTTCACGTAAAGATTAGTATATAAACCTGTGAAGATGATACTGCCATTGGCGCAATTTGAATACCATAAGCCTACTTCGTCGTATTAGTTTACAAATTGCGAAAAACCAAATTAAATTTGAATTTCGCGGGCAGACCCGTCTCTTGGGCCTTAACCATTGGACTTTTTGGCTTAACATTTAGTAATTAGTAATCATAATCCTTATTATTATTGTAAATGTGAACATGTTTAGTTTTTACGTGGATATAGCATAATATCCTCAACATATTCCTGAAAAGTCAGCAACGCATTGGTGGTGCATCTGGTGCTACAATGTTCACGAGCGACAGTAATCACTTAACGTCAGGTGAGCCGCCTGCTCGCTATTCATATAAAAAAAAAGGTTGACTGTAACTGTTTCAGGATCAAATTATACTGTACATGGCGCTGGCGGAGGGCAGGTCGCTCGTGCGCGCGGGTGACGTCACGCTACACACTGAGACGGCTATACATATTGCGCAACTTATTGCTAAGGTATGAAGTGTATGGAAGCAGTTGTTGGCACTGTAGTCTCCTATTCGGGGGGTCACAGGTCACACCTCTGACTGTTCTGAGTTATGTGCGTTTAAGAAATTAAAAATCACATGTTTCAGCGGTGAAGGAAAACTTCGTAAGCAAACCAGTACTTCTCTTTCTCTTTTTTTTTTTGTTTAAAAAATATAAGTCAAGCTGAACTTGACTTATATACTCCTCTCCCACCAAATAAGCGAAAAGCTTGTGCTAGGAGTGGGTACTATTGTGCAACGGCTGGGGCTCGAACCTGCGCCCATTAGTATTTACTTAGAAGCGATTATCCTTACTTATATTATAATTAAGAAAGTGTGTTGGCTTGTCCTTCAATCACGCAGTATTAAAGCAATTCATCGACGTGATTTTTTGCATGGGAGTTGAAGGAGAGAAGAAGAGTGACATAGGCTACTTTTTCACCCGGAAAATCGAAAAATTCCCGCAGGATTTTAAAAACTAAGTCCACGCGGACGAATTCGCGAGCATCAGCCAGTAAAGTGAATAATGGCACAGTCACAGCCCTCAGCAATGAGGTAAGGAAGCAACGATGTGAATAAGAAAATTAAAAGAACCTGTTTTCTCTTTACAGGTTCAATTCAGTATTCAAGTGGAGGGAGACCAGACCTTCATCGAATGTACAGGTTTAGGACTTGTTAACAAAAATATACCTGAGGAATAGTGCTTCATACAATATTGTACGGTCCTAAACAATCTTTTTGAATTCTCTGAGTATATTGTCTCGTGGGAGGCTTGACGCCAAGCGATATAGCGTTCCGGCACGATGGCGTGTAGAAACATTAAGGATATGGGTTGAATGTTACTTTCACATCCCTTCCAAGTTAGCCTGCTGCCATCATAGACTGCATCGTCACTTACCATCAGGTGAGATGTAGTCAAGGTCTTGTAATTTAATTTAAAAAAAATATGCGCGTTTTGATGCGCAAAATATTCAGCCGCCCTAGCCATATTATAAACGTCTCAGTTGCGCCTCTTTCTACAATCGCCCACGCTGAAGCAGGGACTCCCAAAGTTTTTTTATATCACGTCACGTCCTAGCCTTTCAGAAGGGAAGCGCGATAATAAAAAACTGGAAACTACTGCTTTAGCGTGAGCGATCGTAGAAAGATTCGACACTTTTGTAATATGGCTAGGGCGGCAGGTGTCAGGGACTAAGCCACTTATTTTGCCGGATACTTCAGAGCGTTCAAAAAGTTTGGCGAAAGCTATATCAGTGAACATATTACATATATAATATATTGTACTTATTGTTGTAATTTGTAAATATATTATTAGCGCTTATCTTTAACAAATGTTGTGACGAGCTACTTGCATTTATAATATACGTTTATAAAATAGCAGTTTAAAGTTATATTATAAAGTTATGGCAACTGCCATATAAAAGTGTTCCTCGGAATGTGTTTGTTTTATACTGTTTACATATAAATGTAAAAGAATTCTATAATCTCTTAAAACTGCTTAACTATGAGACTGTTTTGATATATTGTGATTTGTGATATAGAAAAAAAATAAACAAATAATCAGTTAACACTTAAACATAGAAGTACTTTAACACTTTTTTAACTTTTTTTTTTTTTAACTTTATAAGAACTTTAACATAGAAGTAGTACTAAAGCTTGGAACCCTGACTAAAATGCAAACAGAGTGTGAGTAGATACACCTATATTTTATCATTTTTTTTATTGCCATCACGTAAATGTGTTTCAAACAAAACATCGCCAATTTGTGTTTATTAGATTATCACTTGTGTTTATTCAATTAAACGTACTTTTAATCCCTTGTACTCATACGATTCGAGTTGTAAGCGATCTATTTTGATGAGCTAAAAAGTACCTGAAGACTCGAAGATTTAATGCTTCGTCTTTGCAAGCTAATGCTTTAATTAATAATTGCAATTTATTTTAATTTTAACTAATACTAGCTTTAACCCGCGGCTTCGCTCACGTTAGGTTCGATTTTTTAACCCCCTATTTAACCCTCTGGGGTTGAAATTTTCCAAAATCCTTTCTTAGCGGATGTCTACGTCCTAACAGCTACCTGTATGCCAAATTTCAGCTCGATCGGTCCAGT
Organism: Hipparchia sbordonii; assembly: GCA_038048805.1. Classification (NCBI taxonomy): domain Eukaryota; kingdom Metazoa; phylum Arthropoda; class Insecta; order Lepidoptera; family Nymphalidae; genus Hipparchia; species Hipparchia sbordonii. The sequence continues at coordinate 1,603,297 of CM076113.1, forward strand.
GGTTAGAGCTGTACGTTGATAGATCAGTCAGTCAGTCAGTCACCTTTGCCTTTTATATATTTAGATTAAAATTATAATAAATTGCAAGCGCTTCTGGAGGAAATTCTATAGCCCTACCTACCTAAACAATGTAAAAATGTGGACGTTTTAAATAAAATACACAATAATTTTGATATTTTTATTTAAAATATTTTATATACCACCTGTATGTACTAACTAGCGTCCGTATATGTGACGTGTTTTAAATTCGATTTAAATTTACAATTCACATATTTTACCGTCAGACAACACCAACGCCCTAAGAGATTGTGTTATTACATTTCCGTATTTTATAAAAACAAATGCCTCAAAGGTAGCTATTTATTGATAAGTACATACTATACAAAATAAATAACAGATTTTTTTATTATACAAAAAAAAAATGAGCAATCTGAATCGCAAAAAGGGCTTTGCGCAAATTACAATGTTCAATAAAATTTACATATTTTCGATTCAAACACGCTCTTTCAAAGCCTACAGTATTAAACGTCCACGTCAAGTTGGCCGCCGTCGACCGTTAAAAAATGACGTCATAACGTACCGTTGACAAGAAAAAAATAATTGTATTTTTTACTGTCACCACAACTAAGACGGAAATTTTCTTCTCTGGCAATGCTTTTCACATCTTGAAAGTCTATAGGCGTAATTAATAGTCTGCGCCATGTAAAAACTTTTCCTTTTTTACTCATCATAGAAGACGATTATAACCAAACTATTGTAACCAAACAAAAATAAATGACTAATATAAAGCTAAAAAAACATTCCAAACGTAACAATAACAAAACTTTGAAAAAATTTTGTAGTGACAATCGCGAGTGGTATGTTGCTAGCTGTACTAAGCGGGTCTAACTAGAGGTGCGGTGCGGGGAAGCGCGGCGCGAGGTAGCGGTCAACTTGACGTTAGGGATGTAAAGCGGTAATATTACTTTCGTAAAATTCGGTAATTTACCATATTTTACGTAAAATATAAATAAATTACGTAAATTACGGTAAAATTGGGTAAAATACGATTTAACTCTTCCTAACAAAACTATTGTGACCCACACTTTTGCTTGATTTCGTGGCATAATTTACTAAATGCACGTATAGTGAAGTCAGTCAAAACAATTCAACTGATCGCCGATTGGCTTGCCGAATGCTCACTGTTCAGTCGGAATGGCAACAGCGCAAAACATAAAGGCAAACTGCACTAAACGGCAACGCCGCATCGTGCGAGTCGCGCCGCGCGACTCGCAATACGTAAGTATGTTTCAACTACACGCTCGTCTCACCCCCCGCTATACTTTTTAGCATACATACGTAGCCGGTAATTTTACCGTAATATATATAAATTACCGTAAAATATCCGTATTTTACTAGCTTTTTCGGTAAAATTACGTAATTTTGCAACCGTACTTGACGTGGTAGTAAAATTACTACTGATTTTTTTCAACTTAATCTAAGACTTGGCGGCATAAACTTGTAACAAAAACATGGTTAAGGATGACGACAGAACTATTTATTAATTTTTATTCAGCCCTAGCCCTTAACCTAGGGTTTAATACATGAAAATAAAAGTAAAGTAACTTCTTAGAAATATTTTTTTTTGATTTCTTTTCAATTTTGACAACCCAAGTAGCACAGATAGCTGTATAAATACTCACTTTTAGACCTATTTGAACCTCTAAGCGTATTAAGACTCTTTTAAGAGTACACTGGTGATCCTACAGCTGCATAATAGCTGTCAGTGATATTTAAACAGCTTAGGCTGAATAAGGGCTGTTTAGTGGATAAAATTACGCCAAATGCTGTATAAGAAGGTATTTGTGAACTCTTATTACACTGACTTATTAAGGGGGCACGTGTGAACTATTATGAAGCTTGTTGCTGAATATCAGAGTTTTAACTATACACGTCGCTGTTTAACATGAATCCACCATTTTGTTGTATAACCTCATAACCTATATAAATATACTGATTCATTTTTCAACTTTTATGATGTTTTGTGTATGAATTAGGAATGGATTGCATTAGTTTTTACTTCTCGATATCATAATAGCAACTTTTTATCTTATAATTCTTTTCTAAGCACTAAAAATTGTTTATTTAAGTTTTCATCACGGCTTATTTATATCACAAAACTAATTAAAAACCGAATATTTTCGTGGCGCACTAAAATTTTCTTAGGTAATATATATGTATAATGTCAGTAAAATTACATTCCCAATCATTTTTCTTTTATAAATATGAAAACAATGCACTTAACTTTGAATTTATAACCACACGTATTCAATCAAATTCAATTCACTCCACGAAGTATATTAATTTGCTAGATTTGTATTATCTATGGTTTGCTACTTCACTTTTACGTCACGTGACATATTTGCTGAATAAAGAGTAACTTGTAATCTTTTACTCAACTTAAGGCTGTATAATTTGTGCCCATTTAAGAGGTATAAGAGCTGTATACGGCCGTATACAGCCCTTATGCAGCTTTTTTATACAGCTTTAAGCGTGACGGGAATTCGTTATTCAGCTGCTAAGCAGCCTTCGTGTGCTACTTGGGAATATTGTTAAACTGGTAACATTGCATAAAAATAAACGAAAATCGAAAACAATTCACTATTATCATTGTAACAAAAATAAACTTAATTTTCTAATGCTTGTATTCTGTTAAAAAAACATATATAAGTTATATTTATATAAAAATAGGAAATTATAATATTTTACTGCAAGAAATAAAAAAATACTTAAGTAGGATTAGGCGCTCACTCATATAGGTTCCATAAGTTTAGTAAAAGCTTTAAAAATATTTAATGCGGTTTACAAATTCAGAATTTGACCTAAGAAAAACATCTTCGCAATATTCTATTCCCTTTTAACATTATATGGTCGCGGTCGGTACGAAACATAGTACATATAGTAACACATTTAGTACACCTAACACATATAGTACACAATACATATAGTATGAAAACTTTACATTCATACCTACACAAATAACAATTATTTATTATGAACATGCCGAATATATCCAACTCAATTGCATGTTTGTTTACAACAAAAAAAAAATACAATTATTTATTTAGGCAAGCCCAAATGAATAAAATAATGGAAGCTTTTATTCGGAAGTGTCATTTATTTATTGACATCTGTATTGGTCCAAGATCTGAATATTTGCTAAAGAACCGCTTAAAAAAATTAAAATAACAGCAATATTATATACCAAAGACGAATAGCCATTTCAGGTAATAGTTTTTTTCATAGATATAGTTATTTTTACCCATTACTTTTGCGTGTCCAATGTCGCTTACCAATAGCCATTAAAAATGGCTTGATATACACAGACAACTTTTATTAGTTATAGTTTTGAACCTGTACAAGCACTTTAAACAAATTTTTTACTAGCTCCCGGCCTATATAGAGGCGACATCCAGTGGTGTAAACATCCCTCACCATCGACAGTAAAAAAAAATATTTGTAAAGACTCGCGCACACTTGAAAATAGACAAACTTTTTTTTTTAATTTGCAAGGGAAAATTCTATGGCATCCTTTGGTCCATGCCACAATGAATAGAGGATGACAGAAAAATAAAACATAGTATGCCAGAAAAAATATTCATTTTCTTGTATGCCAGAAGAAAAAAGACTATCAAGTCTTTGGTAATCATACCAGATTAACTAAAATCAATTTATGGCATACCACATGGTTTAGACTTCCATTTCATGTAAATAAAGAACTGCTGAACGAACTCGCATCAAGCACTTTTTCCACTAATGCTTACAAAACTTATATAATCTTATAAATCTCCGCCACTCTTGTATCTGTGTTAATAAGAAATGAATTGTAGGTTTTGAAATTTATAGTTTCAAGGCTTTCATATTTTGATATTGATTTTTAAAATTAAATAAATCATTTAGGACAGCTTCAACTTTCTAATTTTATAATCATTTTTTTTTGTAATTTCATAGATGGCCCATAGTTTTAAGAGATATTCCTATTATTTATTATTTTAAATTCTGAATATGGAATTCGTTTTTCCGGCTAAATTTGTATTTTTTATGCTTTTTTCAATTTATCATTGAACAGGACGATATCCCTGGCGTAGTGCTTGTAAGTGGAATATTCAGAAGTGTTCGAGGTATGGTAGGGCAATTTGGAATTGTATAGGTTAATTTCCAAAATACAGAAGGTTTTCCAGGTTAGCCCGCCTCCATCTTAGCCTGCGTCATCAGTCCTCATAGTCGGTAGTGTGCGCTGAGCTTCGGTAGCTAGTTCACAACGAGCCGTTGTTCAGGTTTGTGCGTGGCGTGTGTGCAGCGAGGGCTTACTCGGATTTCTTGGACTTGCTCGCGTCGGTCGGGGACTCCAGCACCGCCGGCTGGTCTTCATAGCTGGGGACGACGAATAAGCATAAATTATTCCATTTTAAATGAATAAGAGTCACAGGGAGCTGGATTTAGGCGGCGCAAGATGGAGACCTGTGGAGGTCCACGCAAGAGACCTATGTTCAGCAGTGGACATCTATCAGTTGATAAAGAAAAAATGAGTTGCACTATTGTCGTACCCACTCCCAGCACAACCTGTCCACTTGTTTGGAGGGGAAAGGAGGATAGTAGTCAACTTCAGCTTGGCTAATGTTCTTTTTTAACCGACTTCAAAAAAAGAGGAGGTTCTCAATTCGACGCGTATGTTTTTTTTTTTTATTTAAAAAAAGTTCTGCTATCCATCCATCTGTCAGCGGGCTGTTTCTCATGAACTGTATTAGTATATAGCTTAGTAATAGGGCACTTAGTATTGGCACTCTTTGGGTATTTTTTTTATTGGATGAAAAGATCTCACTTGATGGTAAGTGACGATGCAGTCGAAGATGGTAGCGAGCTATCTTGGAAGGGGTACGACGGTGTACATTCAACCCATACCCCTAATCGGTTTCTACACGCCATCGTACTAGAACGCTAAATCGCTTGGCGGTACGTCTTTGACGGTAAGGTGGCCTCCCACCAGACCAGGGCAATTTAGAAATTATAAATTCAAAATCAAAATCAAAATCAAAATTTATTTATTTCATGTAGGCCAACTTGTAGCTCTTATGAAACGTCAAAAATCTACCACCGGTTCGGAATGCAGATTCTGCTGAGAAGAGCCGGCAAGAAACTCAGCAGTTGCTCTTTTCAAAAAAATTTTTTTTTTTTTTTTACAATTGTTAAAAAGAACTAGGCTATGCACACAATGTTTCCACACAGAAGTTTCAAAAATGTACGCCTACCGCAACCAAAGACATGTTAACATGGGTAGACACAAAGCAGACCCATTCCCGTTGGCGGCACCCGTTCACGAGCATGACGCATGATCCAGCCATTGCCTCGCTCAACCATATTTGAGGGAACGTAACAACCCGCACCACACGACACCACCACAGAAATGTTTAAGTGAGCATGACATACAGTCGCGGACAGAAAATGTTTACCACCTTAAGATTCATAATTGCATGCACACATCTGTGTCAGAAGGTCGATATGTGATTTGATTAGCCATAGATCATAGACTTTTTAACATGTAGCGGTGCTTAGACAGTCCTTTAGCGGTCTCTTTAGTAGGTGACTGCTAAATAGGTTAAATGTAGAAAACCTTTTTTGGAACAAAAAATCCTTACTAATGTTATAAAATAATGTAAGTGTTTGTTTGTTCGTTGTTGGTTTGTCCTTCCATCACACAGCTACGGAGCAATAGATCCACATGATTTTTTGCATGGATATAGTTGAGGATTTGGATAGCGACATTTATCCCGGAAAAATAGAGGGTTCCCATGGAAATTTTAGAATCCTAACTTCACGCGGACGAAGTCACGGGCAAAAGCTAGTAATTTTAATAAATAGATATCATCTCATATAGACACGAGCACAGGACACGAGTTACCAAAATGAGAAAACGGAAGTAATAATTTAATGAAATTTCAAAGAATCTTTATTTCTTAATTTTATTATTGAGAAACTAAACAATATTAGTATAAATAAATAATTAGCTTAATTAGCTTCCATTCGCTGCAATGACAACACGTAGACTCTCTCGCATAGACGCGACAAGGCGATAAGTCAGTTCATATCATCCCATACCCCAGTGCAATGTGATCTAAGACTGAGGATTTCTTTGATTCTGACAGTCCCACCTTTGAATCACTAAGCCCCATAAATTTTCAGTTTCAAATCAGCAGAACGAGATGACTGCCACGGTGCAGATTGAACCATGCAATAGTAGCTCAGCGCATTATCTTGAACTTAGGTTGTCGGAATTTTGCTGCAGAACATCAATGTAAAATGCCGCAGAAACACCACGCATCACCTCCTTTTGACTGTTTTTGACTGTGGATGCTATCAGCATCATTATGATTCAATGCACAATATGAACTTCACCATTAGAATTATGATTAAGCTTCCATTTTGTATTTATTTTGTATATTTAAATTTCAAATAACAAATCTAATATTTTTGATAATTAATTGACACTTTTACAAGTGCAATGATCTAATGTGTCAAACTTGAATTTACGAAATGAGTTTTATTACTAATATTTGTATAGAAAAGTCATTAATACTTTTTTTGATAAAACGATGCATGAAATTTTTATAACGTAACAAATGCCTTGATATAGCATTATAGACCTTACTGAACGCAGGGTTACGAAGAATCTAATTTGAAAAGTGGTAAACATATTTAGTCCCCGACCGTACTTAGGCTACCCATGTTAAGGCATCGAATTAAATATTAATATTAAGATACTCATTTTAAGACATAACTGAGACACAAATAAAGTGGAAACACTGTAGAACAGAATACAATAGAATCATGTTACACAGGATAGTTATTACTGACTCATGAATGGAACGAATTATATTCACGCTTTTTTTATCATTATATAGTCTTCAATTATTGTATAATATGTTTTTTCCATGAGAGCAGATTTAATAGATTTCTTAAACTTGTGTAGATGCAAGTCTAAGATCGACTGTGGAATTCCATTGTAGACTGTCACGTCCATTCTCACAAATATAAATTACAATGTAATAACTTATTACACTATCTATTGGGTAGCTGGATGCCAAGCCGATTGATTCCATGCAACTTTATCATTGAGAAAATCACTAACTTTGTAATAACCACGACTTAACAAATGTTTCTTTACGCATTGTTTAAATCTGTGCAATGGAAAATCCAGTAATTCCTTCGGGACCATATTATATAAGCGTACACTCAACCCCACAAAGGATTTCTGAACTTTGCGCAGGCGACACCACGGCGTTTCTAGTTTATGACGGTTTCTAAGAAGTCGACTGTGTGTATCTCCTCTTTGTTTATGAAGATGAATGTTTTGTCTCACAAGGACAATATTATTATAAATATACTGTGAAGCTACCGTAAGTATACCAATCTCTTTAAATTTTTCACGTAGAGATTGGCGCGATCCGAGATTGTAAATTGAACGGATGGCTCTTTTTTGCAATATAAAAATAGTTTCAATATTAGCTGCTCCGCCCCACAACAAGATTCCATAAGACATCACACTATGGAAGTAGGCGAAGTACACAAGTCTAGCAGTTTCCTCATCGGTAAACTGCCTAATTTTCCTGACAGCATAGGCAGCTGAACTTAGTTTGCCTGCTAGTGTCTCTATGTGAGCGTCCCACTGAAGCTTGTCATCCAAGGTCACCCCCAGAAAAACTGTGGAGTTCTCAATCTTAAGTCCTTCTCCGTTTATTTTTATTGTTTTATCAATTTTTCTTACATTTGGTAAAGCAAATTCTAAACATTTAGTTTTTTTTGCGTTTAAAAGCAAGTTATTAGCAGTAAACCAGAGCGATATTTGTGATAACGTACTGTTTATATCGTCAAAATTTACTTTCTTCCTGTCAGTTTTAAATATAAGAGAAGTATCATCTGCAAACAGCACAATATCACAAGCATCGCGAACATGATATGGTAAATCATTAATATAGACCAAAAACAAAAAAGGACCCAAGATCGAGCCTTGTGGAACACCCAACAGAGCAGATGAACCCCGCGATTTCACGTCACCTACGCATACACTTTGAGTACGATCACTAAGGTAAGAGGCAATGAGATCAAGTGCAACGTTTTTGATGCCATAGTGGCTAAGTTTCAGTAAAAGAGTTTGGTGCTCAACGCAATCGAATGCCTTGGATAGGTCGCAAAAGATCCCAATAGCATTTTGCGAATGATTCCAAGCGTCGTAAATATGATTTAGAAGTTTACCACCTGCATCAGTTGTGCTACGACCTTTTGTGAAGCCGTATTGTTCGGGATGTAGTAAATTATTTTCATTAAAATGTTTCATCAATTGATTGAGTATAATTTTTTCAAATATCTTACTAAGAGTCGGCAAGATTGAAACAGGTCTGTAATTATTAAGGTCGGTTTTATTGCCTGACTTAAATAGAGGTATTAGCTTACCATGTTTCATCAAATTAGGAAAGATACCCGAGGCAACACATTCATTAAAAATTACGGCTAAGTAAGGAGCAATGTCGTTGATTATGTTAGATATAATCTTCACAGACATACCCCACAGATCACCAGTTTTTTTCATTTTTAACATCTTAAAATTTTTAACTACCTCAGATGCAGTGATTGGTTCGAATTCAAACAAAACATTGCACTCTTTAACGTTGCCCCTCAATAAATCCTGAGCTACAGTAGGTGAAGAGTTTAAGGAATTAGTTAGCAGAATAGGAATGTTCTGGAAATAGTTTTCGAAAGTACTTGCAACTTCCTCATCAGACGTTATTTTATCATTATTGACAATAATTTCAAAGTTAGTATCACGTGATTTAGTTTTGCCAGTTTCTTCGTTTACTATATTCCACGTGGTTTTTATTTTATTATCAGATTTCATGATTCTTTCTTTAATGTGTAGTGCCTTTGCATGAATGCATACCTTTTTAAATATTTTAGAGTATGTTTTCACGCTTTCAGCAAAACTTGGGGACCGATTATATTTTTTCTCTTCATACAACTCATACATCCTATTCTCAATTTTACCCCAGCCGGGACTCAAACCCGAGACCTCTCAGTTATGAATGCAGCGCTGACCATTGCGCCGGGGTATAGAGGGGTACTAGGAGCCCATAAGCAGCAAGGCGTACTCACTTGAAGAGCGCGTTGATGTCGCCCTTGAGCAGCGCGAGCGTGAGCGGCGTGGCGAGGCACGCGGGCACCAGGTACAGCAGCGCGGGCTGCGCGTGCTTGAACACGTGCATCACCAGGATGGTGGCCAGCAGGCCGAGGATGTACGCGGAGAAGGTGGCGCGGAAGTACAGCTCGGAGCCGCGCTTGAGGCTCTTGTCGAAGCGCAGCAGCAGCGCGATGAACAGCCCCGGCACCACGATGTCGCCCAGCCCCAGCATGGCGAAGTTGCTCGCGCTCAGCCCGTTCACGAGCAGGTCCTGCGGGAACACCACTGCCCGCACCACCACGGCGACAGGTTACAACAAGTTGCATACATACATACTCCAACGTGATATCTACAAAATCTACACATCTATTACTAAAAATAAATAAAATTGAAGTGTCTGTTTGTAATATGAAAAATAACAGCTTTTTAATAATGCTTATGAAACTAAATACGGTCTGTTTGTTTGTTGCTGCTAATCTCGGGAACGGCTGGACCGATTTTGACGGGACTTTCACTGGTAGATAGCTGATGTTATCTGGAGTAACTTAGGCTACTTTTGTAACCGACTTTCGAAAAGGGAGAAAGAGTTAAGGAGGGAGAGTTTTTCTACCTATGTATATTGGTATCTCCGTCATTTCTAAACCTTGTTGATTTGTGCGAATCTTTTTTTAATCGATACAAAAACTTTGCGAGATGGTTCCATAAAAGGTGACCCGCCTGCTCGTGTGCTCGCAAAAATATAAAAAAATACGGATTAAAAAAAAGAATAGAATAGAAATATTTTTTATTCATCGATGAATCTACCACTTATTCGGAATGCCCTTCCTGCCGAGAAGAGCCAGCAATAAACTCGGCGGTTGCCCTTTTCAAAAAATTTTTTTTACAATAGGTAACAAAACTATGCTATGTATACAGTGGTTCCACAATGAAGTTTCAAAAATGTATACCTGAATACAATCCAATACATTTTAAGACGGGTAGACATAATGTAGACCCATTCCTGTGGCAACCGTTCACGAGCATGACACAAGATCCAGCCGTTGCTTCGCTCAACCATATTTGAGGGAACGTAACAACCCGCACCACACGACACCACCACAGAAATGTTCAAAGAGAGTATGAAAGTGAAACGTACATTTGATGGGCACCTCGAAGGACTTGGCGACGGTGACCATGACGTTGGTGCCGAACACCCAGAAGATGTCGTAGAGGAACAGGCCGCACAGCAGGATGCAGCCCGTCACCACGTTGTTGAGGTGCAGCAGCTCCACGCCGTTGATCGCGAACGCTATCCCGAACAGGTTGTTCGCTATCCAGTGCTGCGTGAGGGGAAACAAACTTGAGTATTGACATATGACGTCGGTCAAATTCATCAATGGTACAATTCAATCCTATTTATATTATAAATGCGAAAGTTTCTATATTTGTTACTCAATCACGTCGCAACGACTGATTCGATTTGGCTGAAATTTGGCACAGAGATAGATTATAGTCTGGAATAGGACATAGGCTACTCCTTATCCCGGAAAATTAGTTCCCGCGGGAATCCAAAAAACCTGTAACCACGCGAACAAAGTCGCGGGAATCATTTAGTAATTAGTATCCTATTTCCTATTACTGATTTATTAATATAAATGCGAAAGTTTGAATGTATGGATGTTTGTTATTCAATCACGTCGCAACGACTGAATAGATTTAGCCGAAATATGCACATAGGCTACTTTTTATCCAGGAAAATAAGATGTTCTTGCGGGAATCCAAAAAAAAGCTCAATCCACGCGTACGAAGTCGCTGGCATCAACTAGTATTCTATAAGCTTATCGTTGAAGTGAGACAGCATTTCAGGTAGCGGTGCGCAGGAGGGATGATGGTAGGGGTAACAGTTGGATGGTGACAGGTTACGTAAAAGTTATGTCCATTATTCCTTCCTCACCAAGCAGCTCTCTCAAGAACCATTCCAGTTTAACAATTAATTAATAATAAACCCACCTTCTTGATGAGGTACCAGGCGCCGAATATGAGCGATATGACGAGGCAGATGACGTCATACGAGGTGAACTTATAGTTGACGATATCGGAGCGCGCGTCCCGCTCGCCGCGCGTGAACAGGATGTGGTAGGGGACGTTCGGAACCGACGCGGGCACGATCAGAGCTATGATTGGGCTGAAAAATTATTTATTTATTTATTTATTCTGTACATTTAACCTTAAAAACTAAACTTAAATATAGAAAGGAGTAGGATAGATTTCAACCACATCAATCAATTCTTATCACACTAATGTTATAAAGGCAAAAGTTTGTATGTGTGTGTATGTGTTTGTGTGTGTGTGTATGTTTGGTACTCCTTCACGCCACAACGAATTAACCAATTTGGCTGAAATTTGGAATGGAGGCAGCTCACATCCAGGATTAAAATATAGGCTACATTTTATTCCGGAAAATAAGAGAGTTCCCACGAGAATCACAAAACCTCAATCCACGCGTACGAAGTCGCGGGCATCAACACTAGTTGATAAACTATTATTATATTTTTAATTCTTTCTTTACATCAACATAATTTAGAAAAACTATGTATGTATAATTATATTAATTATTTACGTACAATGTAGGTACATTGTACATGTTACATAAACAATTGAACGGCCATCAATTGTTTGCTGTTCACATATTTAATGACGTCATATTGCGTTCCAACCAATTATGCACGTTGATTTGCACTGATGCACCGCTATGGTTTGGGCATAAGTTCATTATAGTAAAGTAATTATAAAGTACTTAAATAAAAAATGGATGTTTTAGTCATGCATATTGCCTCTCTGTAACTAATTGTTATTACTAAACTTCTTTGTGGAAAAACACACTTATGGCCAATCTACACCGAAATGGCAGCGGCACGGCGAGCACATTCAGTGTGAAATAATTTTAAACTTTATCTACATAACCGCTAAAGACCAATTTCGCTTGAAAAGCTCAAAAAGGTCACGCGGCTGCCCGCGGAGCTGCGCGCTTCAAGCGATACTGGCCTTTAGCGATTACGTAGACAAAGTTATGTAGTTTTTTCATTCTGAAAGTGCTCGCCGCGCCACTGCCATTCCAGTGTAGATTGGCCTTAAGGGCGAAACTACCAATCTAAACTAGCGACACTATTAAAGGCCGAACCTTCCACTTTCCTGCTTTAATAATATTTAATAAAATAGCTGTGACACACAAATGTTCCATGATGAAACAATGAACCCTAATGCCCTAACTTTGTCCAAACATAACATCAAAACTGTTGTGGTACATAAACCACACAACAAAAACTTAAAAAGGTAAATTAAATTTCAATTCAAATAATTATTACCAACATGTAATTATAATAATTGATGTCTCAAATTAAATTGTATTCTCCTCCACAATTATTATTTGAATTTTAATTTTAAACATTTTATGTGGACATACAATCTACGAGTTTGAAACAGCTGAATCTATCTTGATGAAGATCTTGACCAAATTAGGCAAGGAGACAATTACATTCTTAGGATACTTTCTAATTCAGAAAATCAAAAAATAAGAATTTACTTATTTACACATAAAAATTTACAAAAAAAGGTATGTGAAGTTTACCAATTTTAAAATCAAATTCACACACGCTCGCACGCACGTACGCACGCACGCACGCACGCACACACGCGCACACACTTACGTCAAACTTATAGCAACTCGTTTTTACGTCGGGAATTAAAAAAGGCATGTAATTAAACGAGCTTCTATTTAATACCATTATTGGCCTCTAAATTACTAAGTCAGCTTCAACTAGTGAGCCTCTAAAAAATATAATTTTAGCATCTATATTTATAACTTAGCTTCAAACCGTGAACTCCTAAAATACTTAAATATTAGCATCAAATAATACACCGAATCTTCAACCACATTTTTAATTTTATTTTTTTTGGGAGAAAAATGAAATAAAAAAATGTTTCTAACTAAATTAAAAAAACGTTTTTTTTTTGATAAAATGAAATTAAAAAAATGATTGTTTTTAAATTTAACTCAAGATAAATACCTACACATAACATTATAACATTTTTGAAAAAAAAAACCAAATTTTTTTTCAACTTTTTTTTTAGTTTTAGGTAGGTTTACGATCCCAACAGAACCTAAATGCCCGGCCTTCGGCCGGGCACCTGAATATTCATGTATAACCCTAACCTAACCTAACTTTAGTTTAAAGAAAAAATTATACAAAAATAATTGCAATATTAACACACTAACAACAGAACAACAAAAAAAACAAATGCATGTTTTGAATGGCGCTCTCTGATTGGTGCAAATAGCCATAACCAACGAGATCGTGCAAATTGCCAGTCGCATCCGTCTCACTCGCACCAACGAAATCGTGCAAATGGCCAGTCGTATCCATCTCACTCGCACCAAATCGTGCAGTGGCAGTGGACAATAATAAAAATAGTGGCTCTTTATTTGATGCTTTCTTTGGAATATTTTGTGGCCATTGTGAAGAAGCCGAGTTAGTATATTAGAAGCTTCATCATTTTCCCGTTGCTGAGTTATTAAATTAGAAGCTAGGTTTTGATGCCAAAAAATAAATTTTGTTGGTAGACTTATTATATTCCATTAAAAAAAGCGTGGGTTCGACTCATTTCACTCATGCGCGAAGGCCTTTAGTTTAATAAAAAAAATGCATAAATAATAATGTAACTTGAGTTTTTGAAAAAAGCAACCACCGAGACCTTTCCTGGTAGGAAGGGCACAAATTGGTAGGAATGCAGACTTCACACATTAACAGTTTATTTGTTTCAGCTTTGATAAAACTGCGTCATTATCAACACAGATCGACAAAATCTAGGATAACTGTTTTTGATCCTAATAATAAATAAATGTTTTTCCAATTATTGTTATTATGTCTTTAAGTGTGTAATTTGATGATGATGTATAAGTTATTCTTATTATGTCTCATATCTTTTGACTCTCACACCCACATACAATATTATATTTCGTCGCTTCATTCTTCAGATATAATAACATGTAGTCCTTTTACCCTGCAGGCAACATTTCGCACATTTATAAGTTTAAGATTTTTGTTTCTTGTGGGTAGGCTCTGCGACAAGTTGTCATTCTTTTTTGTAATTATAATTATTGTCCACAAAAAATGTTCCGTGCTTCGACGAACTGTACAATTATGATAGAAATTAGAAAGAAAAACATTGTAGAAAGTAGTTTGTATATGTAGATTAATAATGAGGAATATGGTCATGGAATTCAGTCCAAATTTTGTCCTAAACTTTAGACAGAATTATTGAAATGTGAAATATATTTACCTAAGTAGATGACTTAAAGCCAATACGCCGAGGAAGAAGAAGTATCCAGTGAGCAGAAGGTTGATGTACTCTTTGGAGAAGAACTGGAAGAATATGTAGAAGGCGAAGAGAGCGCACGACGCAAACAGTGGAAACATGAGCGCATCTTTGTTTGTCATTGTCTCATGTTTCTCACCTGATTCCTGAAACAGTCGAGAATTAAAATTTTTTAGATATTTAGGCTCACAAAATATCGTAGGATTGATGGAACATAGGGAAGCATAATTACAAGCATAATTATTAAACTTTACAAAGGATCCAAAAAGATAGTTATATAGCAGTAACAATTGCAAATGCACTAATGCTGAGATCTATAGAGCGTGCTCTGACTCAGCTCAGACTCAAGATAAGAGGTTAAAGCTAGATACAAATATGATCTACACAAATAAATAAAATTGAAGTGTCTGTTTGTAATATCAAAAGAACAGTTTTTTACTAATTGCATATGAAAGTAAATACGGTACTTATAACAAGAAAACAATTTTTAAAATTTTGTCTGTCTCTCTGTCTGTCTGTTTGTTGCCGCTAATCTCGGAAACGGCTGGACCGATTTTGACGGGACTTTCACTGGTAGGTAGCTGATATTATCGGGCAAAATATAGGCTACTTTTTTAACCGACTTTCGAAAAAGGAGGAGAAGGAGTTGTGTTTTTCTACCTCTGTACATCAATATCTCCGTGATTTCTTAACCGATTTGCGTGAATCTTTTTTTAATCAGCACATCAACTTTGCGAGACGCTCTCATAAAAAGTTCGGCTTCCAACTCCTCAATCCTGATGCTACAGGATTTCTGCCCACCTAAACTGGGGATTTAGGAACGCGGACGAAGTTGCGAGCGTCCGTTAGTCGGACATAAATCTGTCTTGTTTTAAATTTGTTCTTGTTTTGTTGTTGAAATACATGTGTGTGGGATAAATAAAGCTTAATTTTAATAGTGATTGAGTATTGGCCAATCGGAGGCGATTGCAATTTTTACACTATTAATGAAATTTTTAGAGAATCGTACCAGAAGTTATTTTACCTAAAGTTAATAGAGATGATAAGACAGATAAGGCTGTTTAAGGCATCATTAGCTTAATTCATATTTAATTACTTAATTGCTTTGTCTTTTTTTATAAATACTAGCTGAGGCCCTAACTTTGTTTGCCATGATTTTAAAAATCCCAATGGACCTCATTGATTTTCGGAAATAAAAGTATCCCATGTCCATTCTAGGATGCAAACTATCTCTATCCCAATTTTGTTGCAATTTATTGCACCTAATTGATTACAGACTTTCATTTATTGTAATATATTTTTTTATAGGATTCAGAAAAATAATAATAGCAAATAAAAACAAGCATTGGAGAGTTCCTATTTTTATTGTTTGCTGATTTCCCATCTCATAAGCCTTATTTGAAAACCATAGGATAATTAACATACTGCCTAGGGGCAAAGTGAGATATTAATTAATTTAAAGAACTTAACAATAAAGCCTCATCTAGGTGTCTGGTCACCTGCTGTAATTTAAATTTGCAAGGTATTGTAATGGTAGGTGTCACTCGACCATATCATTAGTCCACAACAACCCATCTAATCATAGCCTAATTTAATAGTTTATTATCTATGCCTTAAAATAGTCCTACACCCACTGAGGATTATCCTGCAGTATGACTTAGGTTTAATAATAAGGACTTATTTATGAAAGATAAAATCTGGTTGATGTATTCATTGCCCAATTTAGATCAACTCTCTCATAAAGCCTCTAATTGTTGTCATAGCAAGCTCTAGGTCCGGACTTTGTCCTGTGAGAGTCCACACAGGCCTGCAATACATTCACCAATAAAACAACATATAATAAGTAAAAAATTGCTTACATGCCATTTACTGGCATATGTCAATGAATGCGAGTTGCCAGTGCTATCTGTTTGTTGGTTTGTCTTTCAATCACACCACAACAAAGCAAGGGATCAACGTGATTTTTTGGGGGTATAGTTGAGGACCGGGAGAATGACATAGACTACTTTTTATCCCGGAAAATGAAAGAGTTCCCGCGGGATTAAAAACTAATTCCACGCGAGAGAAGCCGCGGGCATCAATTAGTAGTACAATAAAACAAACAGGTGCTTTTTTCTGACATGAAATACACATGCAAATAGCTGGCATATATTTTAAAAAAACCTGGTAAACTTCTGTGCAAGTTACAAGCATGCGTATATGGGCATAACACAGGGCAATGCTGGAAATCCGCACGCAACGAATAAAACGTGCCACGATTACAATACGTGCGCTGTTCCTATTGGGCGTTCTGGTCATGCTTAAATGTGCTTAATTGTGATAAATGTATGAAAAACTAAGCGAAAAACTCACCTTTTGCTCTTTTAAGTATTTTACAGAACGGAAAGACCCAAAAAATATGGGTAAAATAGCCATTATCACTAAACTTAAGTACGCGATTGCGACCCCCTCAATGCTCGTAAGAGGTTTGCAAGTTACATTTTGTACGGTTTCTGTTAAACTTTCCTCGATGTTTATAGGAAGTTCCGTATCAGTATCAGCCATATTTTGCAATTTTAGTATTTAAAATTTATTTTTCAATAATTGATCAAGCTCTCCCCCCGATGAATTATATTTGACAAGAAAATGACAAGTGTACACTTTGTTTTAGAAAGTTGGCAAACTCAAATATAGATTAAAAATATTCCCAGAGCAGAGTCGTAGGTACTTACCTTTCTCTATGACTGCTAGTAGCAAGTCTAGTTGTTCCTGGTCTATGGTAGCAAGTATTAGTGTTCTGTGGCTAGTAGAGTCCGCGCCACGAAAGAAGTCCTTCTGTGGTCCTTCTAAACGATTCTATTCGCATTGCAAATACCTAGGTAGGTAGGTAGCGTAGACAGAGAAGACTAGTCTACGGTAGGTACCTAGTATAGGTATTTAGCAATTATCCATTTTTGTGTTTTTCTCACAAGTTTTTCTAAACTCAAAAGCTAAGGCTGTCAAGTCAAACCATGTTGGTGCAGTGATTTAAGTTAAACTATAACACAAACATATTTAAGCTCTTATATGTTTGTGAACTATACCTACCGCCTGCAATTATAATTTGTTGGGAAAGTCAAATTGACAATCGACTGTCGACCGTAGTGTCGACATTTCACACACTGACACTGACACACATTGTCATCCATATTCCATAGTGTTGTCATCTGTGATCTGTGATTGTCAATGTGATTCGGTTGTGTTTCGTTGCTTTCGGATTTTTCGATCATTTTTAATTTAATTGCAAAACTAAGTCATGCTATTGAAGTATAAAATAAATTTTCCTCGATCGCCAAACACGTAGACAACTCTGAATACACCAACATGGAAGTAACAAGCGGGGCTGAGGAGGGTTTCGTCCGCGAATGGACACCGTGTTCACATATATTGAACTTGATTCCTCCTCGAATTCAGACTGGTCTGTTTTCCAGTGAACTGTGTTTGACCTGTGTTGATGCTGTGAGCGAGTATATCGCGCTTGGAACGAATGTGGGGCTTGTGTACTGGTACGATAGGAAGAAAGGGAACATACAGCGTTTACGATGCGAGGTAAGACATCGTGCATATGTTAGTAGGCATAGCATGGCTTTCGTTCACCTTGTAACACAAAAACATTCGCTTTCAAAAGATTACACAACAGAACATTCCTAAAATTCACATCTGAATGACTTATGTACACCTACTATAGTTAAGTACTTACTTCATCTTATTGCATTTATGAATTAATCATTTGTATTTACCTAAGTAAGAAGTCGGTTAAAAATGAGCTACATTAGTTTGATGTTGATAAGCAGTAAAATTTCATTCTAACATTTTTAACTTTTTCAACAATATGGTTAAGAACAAGACATTAAAGATTTAGAAGTATGAATAAAACATACCTACATAAGTAACAATAATATCAACAGCACTACCACTTAGTTACCAGGACTATTTGTTAGCGTAGAAAATAATCTTATGACTAAAAACTATTATGGTAAACATTTTAAGCTACCCAAAGCTCTTACTGTGGTACAAGAGAGATTGTCTTAACCATAAAGCTTGGCATAGGGGAAGGTTTTGCATAACATAGGTATTGTATTGGATAACATTTTGTATTTTAGAACAAGATGTTGGAGAGGCTGATATACAATACTGAGCTCTTTGGTCTTGATAATAAATATCATTTCAGGCTTCAACATCACCAATAACCTATGTGAAGATAGTGAGCACAGTGGACTACATGGTGGGCGCAGGCAATGCTGCAGGACAAGTCACTGTGTTCCAGATCCCCAAGGAACACCCGGAGAATGTACCTGACACCTTCAAGCCCAAGGTTGAACCTAAAGTGGAAAGGTAAGTTTTGATTCTACTACTTCTTAACTAATGACCTAATTTCATTATATTTCATTTCATTTCTATTTCATTTTCTGTATCCAAAGCATATAGGTATAAAGACAAGAACATCAGAACACAAAACTTGTACATAGCTCTAGCATCACATTGTCGTTATTTTCACTAAATCAACAACTTACTTAGTTATACTTTTTGTTACTTACTTATATTATACTAGCTTTAACCCGCGGCTTCGCTCACATTAGGTTCGATTTTTTAACCCCCTATTTACCCTCTTGGGGTTGAAATTTTCCAAAATCCTTTCTTAGCGGATGTCTACGTCCTAACAGCTACCTGTATACCAAATTTCAGCTCGATCGGTCCAGTGGTTAGAGCTGTGCGTTGATAGATCAGTCAGTCACCTTTGCCTTTTATAAGTATATTTAGAAATGCGAATATATATCTTTAGAGATCTTGTTCACTGGTCCAAAGCGGATATTATTTGTATAAAATATACAGATGGAGGAAAATAGGAGGAAATTCCCTGTAAGGTTATTTCCACACATGTTAACAAGGACAGTAGCCAGGGGAGATTACTTATCTTATTTATTTACAATAATGTTTTCTTCGTATATGTGCTTTATTAATATCGTATTTTATTTAATAAAGCTTTTATCTATTTTATGTTGTTTATTGTTCTTAAGGCTAACTTCACCAATGTAAAATAAGTTTAATCTCGGCGTAAAGGAGACGGTCCAAAATTGTATGGAGCCTGGGACAGGTCGTGTACCAGTAATAACATAAAATAAAATAAAATATTAAAGCATTTTTGACCCATCAAATCCACGAACTCATCTTAATTTCAATGCTAATATTATTTATTTTCTACACGTAAGGCAACATAATATACGTAATCATGGCGGGTGGATTCATGTTTCTGACGTTAGCTATCAAAATATTATGGGGTCACTTGTCAGATCACTCAGAAATGACATTTGACAGAACTGTTTCTGGGTACCTACCCACTGCCTTCTATGTGGCTGAAAGGTAGCCATCTTGTAAGTGTTGTGTACAGTACCGAAAAACTTGAAATTACATTTTTATTTTTGCAATTTATTTATTATGATTGTCTAATTGATTTTATTGTTAATGATCTCTTCGTATTTTGTTACTTTTCATGGTATATGGTACAAGAGTAGTCCCAAAATGGACCGTCTCCTTTGATATTTGTTAGATTTTTAATACAAAAACTGTCAGAACGCCCAATTTATTCGTTGGTTAACCATTAAGTCGCTGGCCCTATACTGCTGTGGGAGCTGGTAAAAACCTCTCTATCTCTAAATCGACAGTTTGGTACCTAGGTACGATGTAGGCCTTGCTCTAAATCAATGGATTTGTACATAGACAATATTTAAAGACCGGACCAGAGACAATCAAGAAATTCTAAATTCCCAAATTGCCCTCACCAGGAATTGAACCTGAGGACTCCCCCTTATTAGGCACCACCACTGAATCACCAGAGGCCACATATATAACATTGTTATATTACGAGATAAGACTCTTTGCACATAAACTGTTAAAGATGAAATATTAAAAAAAAAATTATTTCAGATACACCATAGGCGATCTGCACAAGAGTAAGATAACTGCGATAGAGTGGTCCAAGAATGGCATGCGACTCTTCTCCGGAGACAAGAATGGCGTGATCATTATGACAGAAATCGACTTCTATATGGTATGTTTAATGTTTATCTATCTTATTTTATGGAGTTAATTAGAATTTTTAATATAATCCTTCGTACACATAATGAAACGTGGCCGGCGGACTCAAAATTTGTCTGAAAATATTTTCCATATTGTCCATAGACACATTTAGCACGCAAAGTTCCATCCAAAGCTCTCAACGTCCTCACTGACAGTCAGTCAGTCTGTCAGTCTCGTACTATACAATGACAGTGAACCTGTGTTTATCATGCATATTGCAAACAATTCCAATATATGTTATACTACGTTAAAGGACCATTTTAGACATGCCACAACCACAACCATGCATATAGTGGCGAAAATTAAACTGAGCAGACAATGGACAAAATGTCTTTTTGTGGATTAGGTTTAAATAAAAATATAAGCAGAATGGAAGACACAACAGAAATATTAGGTCCAACAAACAAAACACTTTCGCATTTATAATATTAGTAAGGATACTTGTAATGTAGGCAATTACAAGTAAACTGAGTGTCTGTTATCAGTAGAGTTTAATACCCGTCAAGTGTTATCACATTTTTTCCGCTTGCCGTTTACAATTCCATGTACATTGTTTACAATAAAAATAATATTATTTATTTTAAAAATAATTATTACGGTACTATAATTATATTTTAATTGTTTCCTTATCGTAATGTATATTTTAATTTTAAGTAGTAAGCAAACTTCAGCCAAATTCGTTGCGGCGCGATTGAGTAACAAACATCTATCCACACAATACACATCCTTTGCATTCGTAATATACGTATTAGTTTATATCTATACTAATCTATACTAATATATAAAGCTGAAGAGTTTGTTTGATCTCTGAAACTATCGGTTGGATTTGAAAAATTCTTTTTGTATCTGATAACCCAATTCTTGAGGAAGGTTATAGGCTATTCAATATCTCGGTACGACTCTTAGAAGCCGAGCAAAAAGAAAAAATTGCGCGGGCGATGCGGTAAGTTGGTGGTCGAGGGCGGTCACCCGACGAGAACCGAACAAGAACCGAACCGAAGGCTATTTATTAATCCGGAAGATCAAAGCGTTCCGACGGGATTATTAAAAACTAAACCGACGAAGTCGCGAGCAACAGCTAGTTAGTTTATAATGTTAGTAGGATTTGATACGGATCAATGATTTCGCTCGCATTTACAATACACACTGGCCTCGCGCTATCAAGGTTATGTTTTGTTTACTTACCCCACGTAATTTGTTGCGGCGCATCTGCATGTTCCTAAGATATACTTATATACCTACTACAGTTTTATCTTTAGGTTTTATATTGATGTTTATCAAGCTGCTTGGCATATCGTTTTCTCAAAAACTAAAATGTGGACTTTTAAATTGATCAAGGGTACTAAAGTATATAGTATGGTAGTTTCTAGAGACTTATATTGTTCTTTTATTGGTTTTGTAGGGACCCGTCCGGCAGTCTATCAGCAGGCTATAACAACAAATAATAATAAAAAAAAGACGTGTGGCATTCGGGGACTGCCGCGGTAAAGCTATTCCATGTCATTTTTTATCGACGCCATCTAGCGATGTCAGGTTATTTTCGTTACGGAATTTCTGGATTCGGTCTCCACACTCAAGGCCCGCGATATAAGCTGTGCAATAGCTTAATAAAGTTTAAATAAAGAGCTGGTGTTAAATCTTGTGCGATGGTACGGAACCCGTCATGCGTGGGTCCGACTCACTCTTGCCCAGTTTTTTGTCAGTTGCTGTCTATATTAGAAACTTATGTTTCAAGTATTATTTGTACTTATATTTTACTTAGTAGTTATAAGAATTAGCAAGTTCTCAAATTAAGCTAATGTTATGTTCAGGATTGGAAATCTGAATTTCAGTTTAATAGCGAGTGTAGATTTTATTGTGTGTTGCATTTCTCTCGCAGCATCTGTGCAAATCAATGGAGATAGTGAATGAGGAGCACGAGATAGTCCAGATGAGCTACTACCAGAACACACTGCTGGTGTCGAGCGTGTACCGCAGCATCGTGTGCGAGCGCCGCGACGGCCGCTGGCACGTCACGCAGCTCGGCAAGAAGGAACGGAAGAGGTCAGTGATGTCGGATGACCTATCTATGCCCCTGCCCACCTGCGCCTTAACGCGTAAATTAACACGATAATAAAGGCATTACGCAGATGGGATCATTCGAGCGCAGCCGTTAACATTAATGCAGATGGGGCAGTAGCATAATAAAACTGTAACGGGACGAATTCTGTACATTAATTAATATATTTTGAAAATTTTAATCGGAGGATGCTTTATTATCGATACTGAAACAATTTTTTTTGAATTTTTTGTCTGTCTGTCTATCTGTGCGCGCATCATGCGTAAACTACTCAACACATTTGAATGAAATTTTGTATAGTGATAGCTGATACTCCGAGTTAATATATAGGATACTTTTTATCCTGATATACAATAAGGTTTATCCGGGATAGGGGATGAAATTTTTTGTTGATTTTGATCAATAACTTCGTCAAATCTAAACCGAGCTTGATAATTCTTTTCTTTTAAATAAATATGTGTACAATTATAAATATTTTGTCCAACTTTGGTGAAGATCTACTAAATATTATCGGAGATATAGGACATAACTTCTCGCGGATAGTAGCACTCTAAACTTCTTCCATCAGGACAAAGTCGCGGGAATCAGCTAGTTATTAATATGAATTTAATTAAAATTTCATCTCTTATGACAAGATGGGAGCAAAGTGATATACGTTTTCTGTGGTTGCTAGCCTCTGCGCGCTGGGCGCCGTGTTCCAGTACTCGTACGCGCGCGGCGGGGCGGCCAACGCCTACTGCGCGCGGCCCGGCCTGCGGCTGTGGCGCGCCGATGCCGCCGGACACGTTCACCAGACGCTACTCTTCAAGGTAGCTTTTAGATCTTTCTTTTTTTTTTCGAAATTGATTTTGACAGTGCCGTATCCAATAATGAACTTTGCACATCCTTTAAGTTTATGCAGCAAATAATGGGTATCAAAAAATTACATTTTTTTTAATAACATGGCGTTATTGGCTTAATACTCTGGTGACGATACACAAAGTTAACATATAAAAAAACCTGCAGAATTATTACTTACTAGCTGATGCTCGCGACTTCGTTCGCGTGGATTGAGGTTTTTTTATTCCCGCGGGAACTCTTTAATTTTCCGGGATAAAAAGTAGCCTATGTGCTATTCCCGACCATAATCTATCTATGCCAAATTTCAGCCAAATCGGTGTAGTCGTTGCGGCGTGATTAGAGTAACAAACATCCAAAATTTCGCATCACACTATCACACTAATATTATTAAGGCGAAAGTTTGTATGTGTGTGTATGTATGTTTGTTACTCCTTCACGCCACAACGAATTAACCAATAGAATGGAGGCAGCTCACATCCAGGATTAAAACATAGGCTACATTTTATCCCGGAAGATTAAAGAGTTCCCGTTACGGGAATCAAAAAACCTTAAATCTACTCGGACGAAGTCGTGGGCATCATCTAGTTTATAATACTAGTAGGATAGTAGGATCATTATTACCCTTTGTGCTGTGAACAGGAAGCGATATCGAACCCGCTGACGGTGGCGGAGCTCCTGAACCCGTCGCAGAAGAAGCACTCGCACGCCGAGCACGAGTACAACTTCGGGCCGCTGCACGTGTTCCGCGAGCACTTCCTCGTGTCGCACAACGAGCACGTGCTCTACGTGCTCGACCCCAGGTCGCTCACCGCCGTGGCCGTGGTCGACGACCTCAGGAGGTGGGTACTGGTTGTGGCCAATGAGTTATACAACGCGTAACAAAAGCGTGAAATAACCCTGAAGGAGATGAATGTGCTCATGAAACTGAACAACTTTCCCCAAGGAACATAGGTCGAAATGTGAAAAGAAAATGCGGACCTCCCATACAAAATTGACGATCAGCTGATTGATTTACTATGGGAGGTATAAACAAGCGAAAAATATGAATGAATGAATATACTTTTATTGTACACCACACATATTATTAGAATAGACACTGAGCTTAATAAACAGTATAAAATTTGGCTGCCTTATTGCTACATAGCGATCTCTTCCAGGCAACCAATGGTGTTAAAGGACATAGCTACAGATACTAGAGGTGGATGGTGCAAATAATATAATATACAAACTATATACATACGTCCTTTGTATGTTTACTAGCTTGTCCCCGCGATTTCATCCGTGTGAAGTTAGGTTTTTAACATCACAATCAAGGGTTATCTTGTCTGGAATAAAAAAAAATGTAATGTCTGCAGGATTCTGTCGGTGTCGGTGAACAAGGAGGAGATGTTCATCCTGGAGGGCGGGCGCTCTCTCGTTCGCCTCGCGCATGCGCCCGAGCCCGCCGCGCTCGCTGCAGGTCTGTTTGCACGACCCCCAGCCTTGACCCCATGACCACGCTGACTCCCATTTTCTGCAGAAAATTACATACCACTGACCCCACATACTCGCATTGTGACTCGCACTTTCTGCAGCAAATTACATACCACTGACCCCATATACTCGCAAACTGACTCGCACTTTCTGCAGCAAATTACATACCACTGACCCCATATACTCGCAATCTGACTTGCACTTTCTGCAGGAAATTACATACCAATGACCTCATATACTCGCAATCTGACTCGCACTCTGTAACAAATTATATACAACTGACCCACACGCTTCCACATTGACTCACACTTTCTGGCAACCAGAATAACTTGTCCATATAGCATGCCACAGATTCACTCACACACCCTTTCAAAATACTTCTCATCTCTCATTCGAATCTCAACAAAGTCACAAATCATATTTATTACGGGGACTATTAAAACGTCATCGCCAGTAATAATAAAAACAAACTAAATATTCATACGGGACATTTGAAAGCCACGACTGATTCAAAGCCATCGATAGTAATTCGATGGCAGACATATCTTGTTCAAATGCTTTATTGTTAGTAACGCTCCTTTCCGACAAGAATTTACAAAGCTAAAACGATTAATTTAGTCTTTTGATGAAAAGTAGTCCCTTGTAAGAACTCTTTTAGCCAAATCTACACTTTCTTCATAGTAGACTTATGCTTGTTTAGAACTTTAGAATTTAAGTAGTATTTTAGTTTTTTGATGAAAAGCAATCCCTTGTAAGAAATCTTAGCAAAATCTACACTTTCTTCACAGTAGACCCATGCTTAGTTAAAACTTTAGTGTTTAAGTAGTATTTTATCGTAATATTGGTACTAATAAGTTTTACATAATCTCTAAAATTATTGCTAAACCTTTCCACAGGGAACATTGTGAAAGGGACAGCAATGGTTTTAGAAATTACAGTTAGTTAAGTTCACATTTTGTACATTTGGTACATTAGTATAATGCTAGTATTTGTACATTCTGTAGTGCATTTTTGTATAAATCGCCTCAAACCAGTCCAGACTTGTCAACGAAGTATTTTATATGTTGTGATTTTTTTAACTGTAGACAATAATAAAAATATGTAGTTTAAGTACTTAACTAATATTTTTACAAATTTATTATTTGATTTCGCATGTTAAATGTAAAATAACAGTACATTTAGTACTTGTACTATATTGTAGTTTTAATGCAGTGAGGTTTATCGTAGTATTTACGTAGGATAAGTAATAATTAAACTGATCGCATACTAAAAGACAAACCAACGCATTGACATTTTTCAGAGATAAAAATGTTGATGACGTCAGCAAGGTTAAAGCTGAGATATTGTACTAGAGTAGAAAGTTCCGCTTGTACCAACACAAATGTGTTTAACTTAAATTTTCCTGTCTTTTCCTGTCTATCCTTGTTTTCACGCTTGGAATAAACTTGTCAAAAAGACGTGACATAATCACAAAATTAAACTAAACTGATGGAGCAGTTTGGTGCTAGTTGGCCTGAATGCCTTTCTTTTGTAATAAAACTTTTTCAAAATAGTAATGTTTTTATTGGATCGATTATGCATTATTCGCATTTTCAATACTTAAAATTGCGTTATGTGCGGATCTTTAAGTTTTAAGGTGGTGTGCGGTCACCTTTAAGAAGTAAAGAATTAGTAAGAAGTAGTATTATTCCATTTTGAAATTGACCATTTAACTTACGACATTATATATTAGTCTAATAACTAGGTGCGCTCAACCCTTTTTTGGGCGTCAAAAATTTGGGCGTTTTTTCGATTCTATTTAAGAAGTTACCTACATAAAGGCCTTTAGAATTTTAGGTTGTGAATATATTATATGTAATTATTAAACGCCAGTACATAGTCATTCCGTCATATAAAGTTAAGTTTACATTTCAAGTTAGGTTTTTTAATATATAATGTTTTCGGAATTTTAGATTCCACGATTTTATTTTTCTATTCTAGATACTATTCAAAAACGTGAGTAAAATGTATACATAAATAACTATTTTAAACTTCAATATGTGCCTTTTACTAATACCAAATTAAGACCAATGTAGTACCTTTATGTTTTAGATTTAAGAAGAAAATTTAGTTTTTTTATTAAACTCGTAAGTAGTACTATATGTATTAAATAATTCCAAGAAAGTGTATTTTTCTAACATTCCATAATGATATAAAAAATATACATACGAGTAATACCATATTAATAAGGCATTTTTAAGGCATTTGTAGATACGCTGTTATGTTCTATTTTCTCGCTTTATGCTTGTATTATTACGCAATAGTTCTATTTAATATGCTATTAACAAGATAGTTATCAAGCTTTTTTGTATAAATTAGTATTTTTAGTACAATTTAACCTTATTCGGTAAATTCATTTTTTTTAGTAATGTTTATTGATGAATTGCCGGAAATCATAGTTATTATAGAAAACTAGTCTTATAGTACTACTAAAATCAAGAATTTTCGTCCCTAATTGAGTGCGAGTCGTCGTCAATTTAGCAAATCTTGTATATTTTGTAGTACACCCATATAGAACCTCCACTTATTATTGGATTATATCTGATATAATATTTTTGTACCTATTTTGTTGTGATTTACTTTTATTTTATAATGTATTTTTGCGTATTCTATTTTTGTATGTCACATAGGATGCATACTGTCGGGGATAGTGCAAAACCGCGTATGTACATTTGGTAAAAACCGCGTATCTACACTAGTCACAGTTTTACAGGGGAAGTTTATAAATTTCTTATTTCTACGGCTATTAGGCTAGTTTTTACACACAGAGAGAAATTCATGTAATCTATGTTTTGATAAAAATAGATTTCTTTTAAAGTGATTAATTTAGTCGCTGCGACACTTACGCGGTTTTGATTTGACCATAAACGCATGAAAATGGATTTTAAGGTACTAATGCTAGTTACGCGGATTTGCAGTATCCCCGACGATATGTCATATTGATATTCCTTTTATAAGTTACAACCACGTACTTATCGCAGAAGGCATCAAGGATATTAAGGCGCTATTTTTTTCCCGCAGGAATCAACGATAGGTATAGCACGAGATTTAGATCTTTCAATTAAGTTTAGTTTAGAGATTGTGTACAATATAAAGCCTCGATAGCCCAACGGTTAGAGGTGCGGACTGAAAATTGAAAGGTCGCAGGTTCGAATCCCACCCGTTGCACTATTGTCGTACCCACTCTTAGCACAAGCTTTTCGCCTATTTGGAAGGGAGAGGAGAATAGAATAATATAAGTCAAGTTCAGCTTGGCTAATATTCTTTATAAAAAAAATATAACACACTTTAATACATATAACACATTATGTAACTTTTATAGTCTACCCTCATCTTATCTCTGGTGACAAAGACGAAATTGAGCGATGGTGCTTAAAACACGTCCATGGTGCATAGGCAGCCTTAATTAGTTCAGAACTGACTGTTCTACACTTCGACCAATAATGAATAAGATGCCAAATACACTAATTGAAAAAGTATCCTTCTTAAATAAGTTCCCACCTACGAGAGACACGAAAACATTTTCTTTCTGAGTATTTTAAACTACTTAATTTTATCACTGAAAATAGCTTCGCAATTCTGGGGAGAACTTATTTTTTACGGACAATTTTTGATGATCCCTATCATGGTATACGTCATCTATATCATGAATATAGTATACTTAGTATCATTATTGAACGAAGGTCTCGCATAAAATTAATTGTTCTTTTTTTGTACTTACATCAATGTACTTACACTTAAAAATTAATCGATGTTAACATGGCCATTGTACTTTTTATTTTGAATACATTATAATTTTTTTACTACTTTTTTGCATTTTTATTTTTTCGCTTCGCTGTCAGAATCCTACCTCAAAAATATTTAGATTCAATATCACTTCAATATATTTTTTAAACGTTGGTAATGTTTTGACAGTTAGTTTTTTTTGTGAGCAATGGCTCTGTTAGATATCGTTTCATTTTTGAAACTGCGATTTTTTTTAAATGTCTACTTCATTGTAAGTTGTAGTTTGATGCTGTAGATATTGTATTTTATGATAATTTTGGCACTTTTGCGTAGATTGAATTTATTACAGATGCATTGGATAGTATATTTTATAATAATTTTGATACTTTTGAACCGTTTGTACCGTGTCCAAAATATTTTTATTACTGACTGTAATAATATTAAGTATGTTAATAAAAACAATG
The DNA here is from genome assembly GCA_038048805.1 of Hipparchia sbordonii. Taxonomy (NCBI): domain Eukaryota; kingdom Metazoa; phylum Arthropoda; class Insecta; order Lepidoptera; family Nymphalidae; genus Hipparchia; species Hipparchia sbordonii. The sequence continues at coordinate 1,632,557 of CM076113.1, forward strand.
AGAAAGACTAGACCAGTAACCGCATTATGTCGTTAATACTTGCTTAGACCGATTGACAGCAGCTACATACCAATCACTGGCCCGATCTTCGCGTTTGGCAAGGACAGCTTGCATTCCGAAGACGGACATTGGCTACTTTTTTACTCGGGAAATCAAAGAATTCCCACGGAATTAATAAATATTATTTCAAACAAAATTGCGAGCACCATCTAGTCATATTATTTATTTATTTATATTATGAAAATCAACAGCGAATTTGAACAATAATAATTAACTTAAGGGGCAAGTCTGGAAGAAATGCGCAAATAGACACTTACGGTTTAACCCAAATTAAAAAACTCATTGAATTGAATGACACCACAAAAAAACCTCAATTGCTTAATAGATGAGGCTATAAGTACGCCACGAAATATATCTAAAATAAATCTCAGTTTTTGAGAAAAAAAATCAGCAACCATATCAAAATCACCGAAATCGACCTTTTTTATTTAATACATCTTATGCTATTCCGATGTTATATTTGGAATAATTTTTGGTTAAATCGTGAGAAGGAAGTATAGAGAAAATTATCACCATTAAAATTTTATATTAATTCAAACCAAAAAGCAATAATATAAGACTAAAAATCATTAATTTTGTAGCGAAAATCGTTCCCCGTTGCTCATACATTTTAGTATGAAGCAGTAGCCGCCCGTAATTCGCTTTATATTACAGTGTTCAACCACAAATAAATTCAATCGCGTCCCAATATTCAAGGTGATAGCACGCTCGTTTTCGTAGAGCACCGCAACTCCGGCGACCGCGATATAATAATTGTTCCGACGAGCATTAGGGTGGGTCGCGAGTGTCGGAAACGACTGCTAATTTTTTTATTTGTATTCTTCGAGTACGAACGTAGTAAGTATGCGAGTTTTATTATGTATTTTTTTAATCATCAAACACTTTATTAATTAGCAAACACTAATGTACTCATTAATATCGTAACTTATTTTGCTCCTCATTTCAGGTAGATATGAAAAAGCGTCTTTATAACCCTACAAACACTAAACCGATTTGGCTGATACATATTTTGGAATTCAGATAGCTTATACCCTGGATTAACATATAGGCTACCTTTTAAACCTTTAAAATCTAATTGGGGTTTGCAAAAAATCTAATTTAATTAATTATATCCTAATTTCTAATAAATACCTTATTAACTATATTGTTTCAGGAAACAAAGTGTCAATTCTGGAAAACAAAAGCTTGAAGGATGATGCGTGCACTGATGTTGAAAAAGCAACGAGAGTTCTATTTCAGGAAATACAAAATATGTAAAATATAATTGTAAATGACAAAGTTACTTGGAACCAATCTGCTTGCTTCAACTGCCACAAGATACATAAGCTACATATTGTAACATTTTTTGTTTTGAAAAGAGCAACTGCCGAGTTTCTTGCCGGCTCTTCTCGGCAGAATCAGCATTCTACATGAAATAAATAATTTTGAGTTCGAATTATTTAGTGACACTTGTTTTGTCTAAACTAATATCATAAAGATGAAATATTTGCTTCTTTGTAAGTTTGTAAAATTGTTTGTAATGGATAAACTCAAAAACTCCTTAACCGATTTTAAAAATTCTTACACTCATGGAAAGCTATTATTCATTTAGTAACATGAGCTATATTTCATTTTAAAAAAAATAACCGTAACTTCGTGAGATATACGTACTATACATGTTTGCAATACTCATAATTACCTACAAGCACGTCCGCGGGGCTATATATTGAACTATTATAGTTGAGCAACTATAACCCCTTTTTTATTCAAATTAGTCTGTTGAAACATGAGCACGATGAAAAATGTTGACGTTCTTATCATGATTATTTAGTTATCTATCCAATTAAATATTTTTGTAACTATAATTGACTATGTATCTGGAAATTCCTCTTTAAATAATTCGAATCGGACCCTTACTTAGAAGTTATTCCATTCAGACAAAAGTTACATGACAAAAAGCGTGCACTGTGGCCCCACCCTATGCCGCCACTGGTCACTAGTCTCACTACGGGCCCGCGAACTTCATTATGCGGTTAAAATACATTGCGTATTTTCTGTGAAATTCCTTAATATCCTACTAAGACGAACGCGTGATGTACATTTAACTTGAGGGAAGCGCCAAACGTAGATTGTTAAGATTTTTACTTTCCAAGGTGCGTATACTAATATTGTATGATATGTCTGTGTGAATAGAAATTATCAATGTGGGTGTTCTATCGCAACTTCTCACGCGTCCAGACTGCAGGCTTAAGAGTAATAACAATTTTATGGCCAATTATAGATTTTCTAAAAAATTCCAGATAAATATTGTAAGAGTGAGTAAAAAACATAACTAGTGAGAACAACGAATTTCAAAGTAGTTTGAATAGAAAGTAACTTTCAAAATAGTTTGAGTAGAAGGTAAGTAATGAATAAGTATGTTTGCGAGTACGTGTGTGTATGTGTGAGGGTAATCGTGTGTTTGTGTTTGTGTATGTGTGACTATATGTATGTGAGTTCGTGACTGATCATGTATGTGTAAATGTTTTCTCGTAAAAATATCATGATTTTTCTGAGATGTATCGCCTAAATGTATTTTTTGAGTAGCGGAAAAGATCAATATGGGAGAATTTTTTATTATAGGACCGAGTAATTCTAGAAAAATAAAATAAATAAATACTTGGAGTATAATTCTTAAAATTAATAAATACTTGGAGCATTGGACTTGCAGGAAGACAGACCGTCACTGTATGTTCACAACCATAAACAAAACTAAATTTTCCTCAACAGATCAACCAACAAATCTGATGACGAAATCCCTAACGACATCCCTCCAACAAGCTGTCAACACGGTGCGCGATCTCACCCACATCGACCAAACCATGCCGTACATCACAAGCGTGCTAGAACAGCCCATATCCTTGTTCACGCGAAACGAAACCCTGGACACGGGGACCATTCCCAACGGGGAGGAATGTTTCGAACTACCCCCGATCAAACACCTCCCGCTCGATATATCGGATAACGTTTTAGAATCGATCATAAACGAGTTTAGAGACGTGTCGAGCGACGTCGAGGAGATTCGACGCGTGAAATCCGAGGAGTTGCAAAAGAAGTTGAAGTTGTATAATAGTATAATGGAGAAGAAGTGTGATGAGGAGTTGATACACAGCCGGAGGAGTAGGCGGAAGGAGGCCGGGTCGGGGGGGAGCACGCCTCGCATGGCGACGCCGGTCCGCAAGCCTGACAGCTTCAGCTATACCACCCCGTGTGTGATGAACATCAGTGTATGCGGGTGAGTGTTATAGCCTGTTCAACTGCAGATGTATTTTATTTATTTATTACTAGCTGATGCTCGCGACTTCGTTCGCGTGGAATTAGTTTTCAAGATCTATAATTTTTTTTCGGGATAAAAAGTAGCCTATATTTTAATCCAAGGTATAATCTATCTTCATTTTAAATTTCAGCCAAATCGGTCCAGTAGTTTTTGAGTTTATTCATTACAAACATACACGCAAAAATACAAATCTTTCCTCTTTATAATAGTGTAGATTACAAATAGAAAAAAGTAAACTTAAAAAAATATATTATGTCAGTACAAAAAGGCCGTTTTGTCGCTAAAAAGCGATGTCTTCCAAACAACCTTATGGCTAAGAAAAACAAAAAATAAGAAGACAGCAGAAGGTATTGCAATAGTAAAAAGATAAAATTACATGCTAATATGCGAAATAGCTCCTAGACTCGAGTCAAAAAATTATTGGGCTTTTTTATTTTAAGAAATAAAATCCGAGTGGCATTATTTTAATTTTTGTCTGCCTGTTTGGTCGAGACTTATCTTTAAACAGCTTAACCGATTTTGACAGGGCTTACTCGTGCAGGATTCTAAAAACCAATATTTTTTTCTAAACAAACTATTTTGTAACTCGATAGAAAATTCCTGTACAATCAAGAATCTATCAAGATAAACTTCAAACAGACCCAGCTAGAAACTCAACAAAAATTCCTTTTAAAAGATTATTATTTATTCATCGTGCTTTTAATTTTTTTACAGAACCATTCCCCAAAGCGACGAACTTCTTGAGAAACAAATCGAAGAAAAAGAAAAGATACTAGCGAAAATGCTTAACCTAGAATCTCTGAGTATCAAAAGTCCCATAGAAAAAGAATTTGCAAAAGAACTACCTGACAAACATTACAAAACCGACACAGAAATTACACAGGCGAAAGATATCACCCAAAACGTAAAACCTAGAACAATACCGATTGAACAACCGACCAAAGAAATACTAATTAGAGAAAAACCGGTTAAAGATACGCCGAAACCGGTTGAAACAAAAGACGTAAATGGCGAAAAAGTGCAAAAGAAAAACGAAACCGGCGATTTAGTTCCTAAAGTTGTAAAATTACCCAATAATTGGAATTTAGAGAATATAGAAATAAAATTAGACATGAAAAATGGTATTAAGGACGTTTCCAATCTAATATCACCTGACGACCTAACGGAAAGTGAATGGGAAATCATATAGTCTATTCACTGATAATTATAGTATTATAGCAGTGCTATCGAATTGATTAAACCCACTTATAAAGAGGCTTAACTATAGACTATAGCTTCTGGTATAGCTGGGAGCCGGTGACACTGAAAGCTCATCATAGAGTGATCAATTTTTTTTATATAAATTGATAGTTGAAAATTACTTTTTATAATACGCTTTGGCCCGAGATTTCGTCCGCGTGACTTAGTTTACTGTTTTTCCGGGGTAAAAGGTCACTTTGCCATCTAAAAACCAGTTCGAAACAAAATGTATGAGAAAATGAAGTTTTTTCATTTTTTTTTTCGCGAATTTTTCCAATATTTCAATAGTTATTTTGCTATTACGGAGACAAATACAACAAATCAAAAACCATGAAAATCGGTCCAGCCGTTCTAGTGTTATAATAAGTGTTCGAACAAAACCGACTTTTTTTTATACTTTAAGAAGATGTAATTGATCTAAAATTAAGATATAGATTGGTATTTGTTAATTTAGAAAGCCGAAAAAACGGTAGATTGAAATAAAATATTTCTATAAAAATACAAAAATGTTTAACCGTCATCGCGGATATTGATTTTATTTTAAAATTAACGTACACCAAGCTTGTTTTATTCATAAAAATTGTAACTATTAATTCACATAAAACTTTCGACATACCTTTCAGTGTTACCGGCTCCTGGACTAGAAGAATTATCTCAATGAGGATCAGTAAGGTTTTTAACTAAGAATGCAGATTTATAGAGCTAAGAAATCCTTAACATACAGTGCAAAAAAATTTGTTCTACGACAAAAATTGACGAAGTTATGAAGAAATTACTAGCGAAGTTCACTAACGTGCCGGCGCGGTAGGCTGTGACGTCACAGTGACGAACCACGCCAGTTAGCCGTTGGCAGCGATACGGCGCGCAAGTTTGTTGATTGGTTAAACAAATTAAGTGTTCGATTTGTGTCTAATTCACTTTTCTAACTATATATAAATATTGTATAGTGCCAAAATGTACAAATACTTCTTTTAAAACGCCCGAAAAACTGTTTTTTAACGTGCCTTAAACATTTCTGTGGTGGTGTCGTGTGGTGCGGGTTGTTACGTTCCCTCAAATATGGTTGAGCGAAGCAATGGCTGGATCATGCGTCGTGCTCGTGAACGGGTGCCGCCAACGGGAATGGGTCTGCTTTGACTTCCCATGCTGATATGTGTTAGATTATAATATGTATTGTATTTGCGAAGCTTCACTGTGGAAGCACTGTATACTTAGCTTACTTTTATTACTTATTGTAAAATTAGTCTATTTTATTTTTTGAAAAGAGCAACTGCTGAGTTTCTTGCCGGTTCTTCTCAGCAGAATCTGCATTCCGAACCGGTGGTAGATTTGTGACATATCATAAGTGCTACAGGGTAGCCTACATGAAATAAATAAATTTTGAATTTTGAATTTGAATTTGCCGAAAGACCCAAAACTACGAAAAAAATGGTATGCAGTTGCGAAAAGAGATGATAAAACTCCACCTTCTGCCCAGGCTGCAAGACATTGTTGCGAAGATCATTTCGATGTAAGTACCTACATAATTAAACATACGTGAGTACCTACTATTTAGTTGATATGGGAATAAGTTGGTACCTACGATTACGTGTATGTGTACTTAAGTATTCTCTTATTTTAAGCCGCTGTATTAATAAAACATAACTACCTACCTACCTACTTACTTTTTCTGAGTTTTGTGGATAAACCTATGTATGTATGTAGGTACCTACCTATTCGCTCATTCTGATTTCTATATCATATTTCAAGATCAAAACAATGATACAGGGACGTACTTGGGGAAAAAGCGAAGAGTAAAGGAAAACATTATTTTATCATTGACACATATCACTTTTTTTAAATAATTATTGCGAGACAATTAACACAACGCCATCTAGCCCCAAGGTAAACAACTAGGCTTGTGTTATGGTAGCCAGACAACGGATATAATATAGGATAAATAGATAGGTACTTTTCTTTTGTAAATACATACATATACAAACACCCAGACCGTCACAAATATTTGTCGACGGCGGGAATCGAATCTGCAACCTCCTTCGTCATAGCCGGGTGTTCGCCCGACGCGCCACTGAGGTAGTCAAATCATATCATTGACGCGGTGCATTTATGAATCTGCCTCAGCTATGCCTTATATATAACAACAAGAAGTAAATAAACTAATAATATTTTTTATACCTATTTCAGTTGGAAGAAGATATGGAAAATTACATAAAGTTTAAGTTGGTTGGAGGAAGGCTTAAACTGAAGAAGGGAGTTTTGCCTCATAAGTTTGAATGTCAAAAGCTTCGATCATAGAAAAATAAGTGGATACCGCATGTTAGTCCGATTTGTGTAACCACCGAGTGCACTTACTAAGTAAGATCATTTATGTCATACATTGAATCTGGTTGATAAAAGTGGAGACGGCTTCTTTAGAATTAATAAATACTCATCCTTGAAAGCGATTTGCAAAGTCTTCTTTTCGATAAGTGAACAGTTTGAGATGCAACAATAAAGTCGACAATATAATACCAGAACCCTAAATATTAATAAATTGATTTTTTGAAATTTTTTGATTATATATTTTTTTCGTTGTTAACCGCATTGTGACGAGGACGAAAATAATAATAGATCTAAGTTTTCAATAGTTATTATTCCTGCACAATCTGCAGAAAGGCTAGAAAGTGGATTAATGCTGTACTTTTTACGAAAGATCCGTGTTGGAGACCATCAAATTATTCTTATTATGCTTTTTATTTGATGTTCTATTTTTAGTTGGATTAGTGTAAAATAAAAAATATTTCTTTTTTTCCTTTATTTTAATATACTAAAAATAATATAGTGCTATAATACTGAATATTATAAGTAAAAACTTTGGATGGATATAATGCGGTGTAGAGTTGCAAAGTTGTAAATAATGTGTTTAATTTTTAAGTACACTTGCTTAAATTTTAATGCGCATTATTGAATTCCATTAATTATTGAAAATTTTGAAGTTAAATTTTTAATGGCATTAGGAGACTATAAAATGAACATAAACGTGAAATACGTGTCAGAACGCATAAGATTTACATAGTCATGAAATGTAATAAAAAATATTTAATAAAATAATCATAAAATTAAAAAGCCGCTATCCGTAGTTTTGAGCCGGGAGTCGGGACAGCATGTGTCACGATAACATAAGTCAAGAACAATGATGCATTTGAATAATTGTTGAAGTATGAAGTACTGAATCCTTATTTTTTCTTCTGTGATCGAAGGTCAAAAGCTTCAAAAAAAGAAAATTGATAGACCCGGATTCAAGAAAAGACAAGATAAAGAATATTTTGAAAGAGTTTTATCTAAAGATATTGGACACGAAGACCTGTTGTTGCATTCCATTGAAGTAGTAGAGAATACCATGAAAGAATCCACTTTTGGAAGGGTATCTGATTGAGCTTGCACAAAACCAGCTTCTACTTTACTTGTACTCATATTTGGAACGTTTTATATTTAAATATTACAAAATTATACTTTAAAACAACACTTTATTTAAATAAATTGCAAATAAAATGACCTGCGGTTAGTTCCCGCGCTCCGTCGATTCGTGTACTATGAGTAGCTACCGACTGCCGCATGCCGACTCGCTCGGACCGTCACTGTGACGTCACACGCATCCGCGCACCTTGAATGTAGGCGGCAGAAACAGCGTATGTTTAATACTTAATATCTTCGTAAGTTATTGTCCGATTTGGATAATTCAAAAAGGAATATCATTATTATGTAATAGAGAATAACGTGGATACTAGTTCTATTGAATTTGCTATAACTTTACTGATCCTCATTAAAGCTGTCCTTAGTGCACAGCCGCCGTTCATATATGTGTTATGTCATAGATTACAATAATTAAATAAAACCCGGCCAAGTTTGTAGACTTCCTCCTAGCACTGTGGTGAGTGCTGTTGTCTTTCGAGGGGGAGGTATCGGGTTCAATTCCCGGTAGATCAAATACGAAATGAACTTATCAATTATGATTAGGTACTTATGAAACAATATTATAAAATTATGAATCATTGCTTTAAACACGCTTTAGAGTTAGATGAGAGGCATCTTTATAATTAAATATATATTACATAATTTATTTAGAGTATAGTATGTATACGTATAGTATAGATTAAAATTTAATAACAAAAGTATTTACCAGCCCCCTGATCCTGTAACACAGTGCCTATCAATGACGATAGGCATTTTTTATCCGTTGGTTTGAAATGTCATTTACTATTTCATAGTAAACCTTTCATGGATAAAAAATATATGTCAGTGGCTTTTATTTTTTGAGAGGCACTGAGTTACAGAATCAGCCCCCAGGTATGTTTTACACAGAACTAGTAAATTGCAAAAGCAGCTGGCGTATTCTCTAAAATTGATTGCTCAGTATAACGATCGCAATGACCTCTGAGTGGCTGGTACTTTCTATTTGGTTAAAATGCATTGACGCAGCCAGAACGGCATAAATTCAACCAATCAGATTCACTGATGCAATATTTTTTGAGACCTTTCCGATTTTTGTCATAATGACAGATTAATTGACTGCTCGCTCGCGTAAGAATTACTAATAAAAATTACCGGTGACAAACTTACTTTAAATTCTATTATAATTTCAGACTTTTTTAATAGAAATGAAAAAATTATTTTAAGTACAAAACTAAATATTATAAGTACATAAGGTAGATGAAAGCAGAATAATAATTAATTTTAATAATATTGAGAATGTGTGAAATGTGATATATTTATTTTGAAACCATTAAGTATTCTTATGATCTAAATCAGCCTAAATAAACCGGCAAAAGGTGATCGGAATGAAAAAGTTAGAATTCTGTCAGAAGTCATGGCTGTAGTGTAAAATGGTCAACACACTCGGGGGCAAGATTTCACAGCCGCCGAAAGTTTGCATGTATGTATTTAGAAAAAATTATAAGTCCCAAAACCGAGATAGCTAAATCATGAAGTCCTCTTGGTGTAGAAAATTCTAATACAACGCCACCAATGTACCATTGTATATACCTATCTATTGGAATGAAAGGCACTATTTTTTTAAATGTCATTCCGCTGCCCAAATGTTCTTTGCTGCTGTCAGTACGTTTAAGTGCTATACAATGGTATGAAAACGCATTACCGATTAATTAATTTCTTAAAGACAAAACGCATCAACCGAACAGATGATTTGGTGGATCTATATCTGTTACACTTAGCCTATAAGGCCCATATTAATTTATAGGAACCTATTTCGTACCATAGATTATATTCTATATAGATCATCATATATAGGAATGATAATAATTAATCTAAGGTACGAAATAGGATCCTATAAATAGTAGTGTAATATGGGCCTAAGACCCAGACGTCACTCGCCGCTCGCACTTTAGCCTTTCCTAAAACTTGAAACTTAAGATCAAAATAAATTAAGATGAATGCATTTATTATACTAGTGTTGCTAATATTATTGTATATAGATTTATATTTTCAATGCAATTTACTTGAAAAAGTTAAAGCTACATTTTTTTAAATATATTCATATATACATATCGAAATATTGAATTCAGCAGCTCTCTTATATTACAGGTTTTATTTTTATTAGTAATATATTATATTTTATGAATTTATTTTATTAAGAACAAATATAATAATAAAAATATTTTCTTATGAATTAACTTTACTGAACATATGTAATATTTCACTGAATTTTTAATTTTTAAATTGAATAGCATTCCGTAAAATATAATATAATTTATGACCATTGACCATTCTGCTAATCAAAATATAATAATATAATGTGCAAAAATTGTTTATGTATGTGATGCAATTGTAATGTATCTATTTGTAACATTGTAATTTTCATGACTTATAAAGCTTAGCACTTTAAGATTTTATAAATAATAAAGAACTGTTGTAATATGACCTTGTTTTATTACCTGACTACCTATGTAATAACATACTACCTATACAAATTGATTCAAGGATTCTTCTCAAATAATAAAAGACAAAATACACATACAAACTTTATTTAAATAATACAATAATACTTATCGGTCGATTAAATCAATAAATAGACTGCCAACTTTACATACAACACAATATTTGGTTCTTGTGCAAAATGCAATTTTTTACAACTCAATCAACTTAACAGATCCTTACTCATTTTATATAAAACAAAATATAAACAATTGTTTACTTAAAAAAAAATTAATGAGACAACCACGGCTCTCTATAGATAATCTATGATTAATAGTGGATATGCTAACTCTATACAAATGACCGCTTAATTAAGGATCAATTTGAAGCGCCACATTTGATATACGAGTGTCTCTGGAACTAACAATACTGCAAATGGCGCACCAACCTCTATTAGTCTATGAAATCATACAATAACAACAATGAAATGATAGATTAAATAGAACTCTGTGCATCATTTACAATACTACCTAATACATAGTTTCAGGCACTCATATTTGCTTAGTTTTCAGCGCCAAAATGACAATCAAATCCAAAATGGCGTCAAACAAGAAGGTCCAAAGAAGAAGTCACAGCAGCAAGTAGTGTTAATCATAGATTAAATATTGAAGTCAGTAGACACAACTAAATGAACATTCTATATTTTTTAGGCTTGGCTTGAATGACAGAAAAACCAAATACAACCTAGATTAAATTTTTGTGATTCATCTGATATTGAAAACGAGTTTTTCTCGAGGCATAAATACTATAAAACCAAAGAATCTTAGCCATGCTGAACTTGACTAATATTCCCCTCTACCCTCCAAATAAGCGTTTACGCTTATGAAAAATGAAATAAACCTTTTTTTTTTTTAAATTAAATCAAATTTGAATCAGTTATTATAAGCCGGACAAAAAACACGAAAAAAAAAGAATTCCAAATCTTTAAAAATAACTAATGGATGAACTTCAAAATTCTTTGAAGAATCAGACTTCAATTAGTAACAAATTATACCTACTTCATTATACAAAATTGATACAAAGAAAAATAATTCCAAATGTATTGTTCACCTTTCAACCGTAGTATAGAAATAAAGTTAAATAGAAAACATTAAATTCGAGTATTAAGTAAAGTAATTTTTGCGTAGAAACCTGCTAGAAAACTATACAAACATTTTTTTGACAATCTTACGCAAGCATATCACATAGACAAGTTTTATTCATCAATTTTGCTTTTCCGTACTAAGTTATAGTACGTTTATCTCACAAAGTTACGGGCGCTTTACTTGTGGTTACATGCACATTGCGTAAGTGAGCGTGCCTGTCAGGAGTCTAGGTGGAAGCGGTCAGGCGTGAGCAAGCTCTCGCTCCCACTTATACAGACACGACACGCACACAACGTGAGCCGCGTACCCTCGTGAATTGAAAGAACTATACTTCAAATATATACAATTGACACTATAAGGCGTCGTTCACAAGTTTAGAGTTCCGAATTAAACTAAGAATTTTCTAAGTTCTAGTCTCTCTAAAATACCGCAGCATTCAAATAAGCAACTATAGTCTGATTTTTAATTGCGTGGAATTCTGACGTATCTTAATGTTACCAGAGATTAAAAAAATCCCACAAAAAAGATAATAAAAAACTTATAAAAATAAAAATCTATTGCCGCACATAGATATAATATGACAAATGCCTGACAGATACTTTGGAGTAAAATCGAACTACAGGTGGTAATACTGTTTTTCATACAAACAACTCGCTCTATTACCACCGAATTAAAAATCAGACTATAGGTACTTATTGCACAATGAAATCAGTACAAGGTAAAGCCGCGTTTTCACTCACAAATGCGACAATGTTTAAAGGTCGACGTCTTCTGACTTCGCGCGAAATGTCGCGAAATATCTGGCGACATCGCGCGACTTTTGTATTGTCGCCACATCGTGTTTAATTAAAGGACGAAAATCTTAAAAATATCTCAAATGAGATTCGCGTGTTTTAAAATGAGACATCAGATACACTAAGCCTGAAATCTATAAACCGCACTTTCAGCTCAGTCTCAAGATATGAGTTAAATCGCGACAGATTTATGTCAGAGCGTATTTGTATCTCGTTTTAACCTCTATCTTAAGTCTGAGCTGAGACATAGCACGCTCTGTAGATCTCAGCGTAAGATATAATCGTTTACATTTTGAAACTAAATTTTGAACGATTCATTTGTATACAATGTAGGCCATCTTCCAGTCTTAATAATATACTTCACATTAAGACAAGTATGAAACAAATACACAAGAGTATTGTATAAATAGTGGACAAATAATAAATATTATATTATTCCTAATATTTTACGAGTGGCGGGAAACTCTTGATTATGAGCGTATTTTTAAGTGCTAGCAAAAATACCCTGAAATCATTACTAATAACTAGTCTGAGGAAACCTTAAATAGAGATTTGTGAATATGTGTATTATGTATCTATAATCTATATATATAAAAAGAAAGTCGTGTTAGCTACACTATTTATAACTCAAGAACGACTGAACCGATTTGGGTGAAAATTGATGGGGAGGTAGCTTAGGACCAGGAGACGGACATAGGATACTTTTTATCCCGTTCCCGTGACATAAAACGTGGTAGAACAAAGTTTGTACGGAACGGCTTTCTTGATGATATCTCGAGTATTGACTGATTTCGATGAACTTCTTATATATGGCATAGCATAGTTGAAGGCAAGAAGAGCCTTTTACCTCAGAAAAAGTTACCTAACACATGCGGCCGAAGTCGCGGGCAAAAGCTAGTTGTACATAAATCTCTAAATTACGCCGGGGCTGACACAAAGGTAATGTTACCTTGAAAGCATAGTATGGAATCTTAAGGAATACTACAATATATTTATGCTTGAAAGTGTTAAATAATAAAAATTCTTTTTAAAAACCCGAAATACGCGTCGAGTTGAGAACCTCCTCGGTTTATCGAAGTCGGTTAAGAAAGCAGTGATGTAACCGTATAATCTAAAAAATTCTATCTCTGTATATTTTTGTGAGATCGTCAGTCAGATTTAATTTATTTATGATACTTATATAAAGCTATGCTGAAAACAGTGCAATGCAGACTTAAGTTATGAACATTTTACTAGATGTATAATTAATTACTTAATAGTAAGCAGAAGAGTCTTAAGAGATCGCTTTTATTTTAATGACGAACTTATCGAAAATACAATAAAAATTACACCTTCACGTATGAGCACAGTTAAGTACTTACAGTCTTACATACTAACTACAAAATATGTTGGTCATATTTAGAATTGAAATTTGACCCCATACTATTTCACCGTCTCGAGTAATCAACTAATCAACCAATAAGTTTGACATTCTGATAGATTGCCAATACAAAAACTATCTATCAAAACTTCAAAGGGGTTTCAATATTTTAAGGAGCCTGGTACCATGCTGTTTTTTTTTTTTTTTTCAAAACAGTGGCCACGTGACTATCAATAGCTGGCATCAATACAAACAACAATTATTGTATTAGACATTTTGTAAAGCATCACATTTTCGATATTTAAGTTTAGTTTTTAAGGTTATGTTTATGTACAGAATAAATAAATAGATTTAAAACTAAAATTGACGTCACTTGAGGAGTTAAGAAGATTTTATCTCATACCTTGACCGTCTGTAATAATGCCAGCTACAATACGTATAAGACATACGTAGCCGCCATTTTGAAAAAAAAAAAAAAGAAAAAAGCGGATGGCCAAAATCTTCAAAGCCCTTATTAGTCGGAAGTTTACCAATCGTGAAATAGGCCAATAGTAGACTATAAAAATGGCCATTCAAATAAAGCTAAACACCCTAGCACGTGTACACATCAAAAACTGCCAAAATAACATACGCACATTCAAAATTCTCAACATATCGCTTCAACATTTCACATTTAACACACTGGAGACTGCGTTTTGGAATTAACACAAGAGACGTAAGCGATTTTTTTAAACCAAAATCGATCATTATGACAGTTCGACAAACTTATTTTACCCAATGGCCAAAAGTGGAACTAATGAATTGGGTATTTAGTTAAATGTCAAAATGTTAATTGAATATAATCAAAAATGTAACATGTAAGAATAACATTTGTAAAAACAGAAAAAAATCCTAACAAAATATTCGCTTTTTTTTTATAAGTGTCCACACACTAGCATTATCATGACGTCAGAAAAGTCACGTCATCGTACACCAAGCCGACAAAATATTCAGTTTTATTCTAAAGTGTGTGGAGCGACTTAGTCGTGATATCAGAAAAGTCAGGTCATTGTCACACCAAGCTAATAAAAATATTCAGTTTTTGGTGAGGCGCGACTTTGTCGTGATGTCAGAAAAGTCAGGACATCGTCACACCAAGCCGACAAAATATTCAGTTTTATTCTAAAGTGTGTGGAGCGACTTTGTCGTGATATCAGAAAAGTCAGGTCATTGTCACACCAAGCTGATAAAAATATTCAGTTTTTGGTGAGGCGCGACTTTGTCGTGATGTCAGAAAAGTCAGGTCATCGTCACACCAAGCCGACAAAAATATTCAGTTTTGTTTATAATGTGTGGAGCTACTTTGTCGTAATGTCAGAAAAGTCATGTCATTGTCACACCAAAAACACCAACCAACCGATAAAAACACCAACCAACCGATAAAACTTTGGGGCACATAATGCACACACCATTCGGAGTTAACTGTTCTTTTATTATTTAGCACTGTAATTGCGTGTCTCGGTCGCTTGTCCTCAAACGCCGTCTCCATCAAAATTAACAAGAAGCCTTTTAGCTCTATAAACTCCACTAAGTTAAATATCACAACACGTCAGCGCAAATTAAGCCGTATACATCGAACGATAAAGCTGCATTTTGTTAAAATTTACTGAAGCTCACATTGTTTGTCACGAATACAATATTATCAATGATACTGTATCAAATTATACAGTATCTGTCTCGAAAGTTCATATGCGAAGGTATTAATTGGGAGTCCATCGGTTTAATTTCTCAAGAAAACAATGCAAGACTTTTTTATGTCAATTTTAGGGACCTTGGAAGAAAAACGAAATTTTAAAATGGTGATAATAAAAAGAATAGCTGACAGAGTTTTTGTGGGCTCTTCTCAATCTAGGAAGCGTTTAGAAACCTTACAACTTGAGTTTCATTTATAGAAAATTAATATTCAAAGATTTCCCTAATTCATGACCGTAATTCCATTTAGCATTAGCTAATTTGGTCAGCTTTAGAATTTACTGTCAGCTTTTTTGATCAGAGGCAAAGCTGACTAAATCGAATTCACTATTTCCTAAATACAAATGTTAGTTCATTTGTGTTACTTATACGCTCAAGTCTTTTCCATCAGTCTTTGTAACACGATCACGTGATCATGCATCCATCACATCACACCTATGCTAAAATTTCCCTAAACTTTGGTCGTCCTTTACGAAACAGCATTTCCTTAGGTCATGTTACACGCTCAATATTTTTCTTGGTACAGATCAATATTGAAAACATGATTCTTGTGTTTTGATATATTGAGAATTATATCGGGTCTTATTATTATATACTGCGTTAATTTTTTAATACCGAAAACCTTCTACAAGCTTCTTACTTCTATAAGTAATAATTAACAAAAAAACCTTTAAAAAAACTTTTTAAAGAAAAAAAAATATTTCAAAACTAACAAAAAACCTTAGTAAAGCTTAAAAAAAAAAAACTTTTTCAACAATTTTTCAACAATTCTTATTAAAAAAAAATTTTTTAATTTTTAAGTTTTTTTAAAAATTTAAGTTTTGAAATTTTTGGTTAAATTAAGTAGGCATTATTCAAAATTGTCGAACAAGTTGTTTGGAATTATGTACAGAAAAAAATTGCTTGTCGAAGGTTACAAGTATTTTAAAATTAACTTTGTATAATATAATATACAAATTCAAATATCTGATAAATAGTGAGCATTTATCTGTTCCTTAAGCGAAGGTGATTTAATTGTACACAAATCCTTAACTAAATTGATATGTTGTAGCTTGTAGCATCCTTTTCATAAAGTTTACTTCCACACAATTTACTTCAGGATTTGTATACAAAAACTATACTTTTTTGACTTTAATAAGATATCCAGACTAAGGTATGCATTTTGATCTTTCGGTTTCGTCAAAAAGGAACCGTCAGTATATGCGAGTTATTCTCGAAAACTTATGCGAGTTTCGATATTAAAACGTCAAAATTCTAAATGGATCTAGAAAGTACCTTGTTTAATTCGTATTCTGTACAACCGATTTAATTTCAAGATTTCTTTAGCGGCACTCACAAGACGTATCACAGAACTCGACATCGAATTTCGTTTCCGTAGACTGTTAACTCGTGTTAAGGGTGTATATTTCTGACGACAGCCAAGTCAAATTCAACTAGCGCTACTCAACTACTCATACTAACCTTACCATCAAAATATCACATACCTATTACCTGCAGGGTAAAAAAAATCGCATATTACAGCTCGTATCGCAACCACCGCACGCGCCGCAAAAAGCGCATTTCCCAGTAAAAAAGCTATGTGAATGTACGACTTCATTCGTCGAATGTCTCTTATTTGAAGGGCATTCTGACTTCTGAGATAGTGGTAGATTCACTTATATTTTTAATAATCTAAGAATTTCTAAATGACATCTTTCTTTTAGAACTTTACTTAATGACAGATGTACATGCAAGCATTCGGCTTTGCGTTCAGCTGCCCACAAGACCGTGTAGTTATGTTTTTTAATTGAAATTTTTTTTTTAGGTATGGGTACAATCTGCGATTTGAAAAGAGCAACTGCCGAGTTTCTTGTCGGCTCTTTCCAAACCTGACTTGTTATAAAAGCTATAATTTGGTCTTCTTGAAAGAAATAAATTTGAATTTGAACAAGTGGGAAGTAATGAAAAGTCTGTTGTTTGTGGCGGGTGCGGCTCTTGCGGCGCGCTGTAGCTTGCGACCAGCTTTAAGAGCCAGTTTACCTTTTGCATCCTTTGCTCTCGCACATTCTAATATTTTTAATTATTGTAAAAGAGCCATTATATTTTTGACCTAAGTGGTTCATTACTGTACTTGACAATAAAATTACGGATATTTTATACAATTTTTACCGTCTTATGTCTAGTTTATATTTAAAAAATGGCGAAAGCAACTAGTAAATTTTGTCGCCACTTATCTCTATCAAAACCTATGATATATGATAAAAAAATATGTCTAAAATATCCGTAATTTTACTGTCAAGTATAGTAATGAAACGCTTAGGTCAAAAGTATACTGAGATTTTTACAATAATTGAAAATATTAAAATATGCGAGAGGGAGAGGGAATGATAAACGTAAACTGCTTAAGCTCTCGAGACTAGAGTAGTTCAGGCCAGATTGGTCCGCGGCGACATCACCATGTACTGGTGCTCTATGGGCGGGGGAACGATGGGCGACATGGGCATGTAGTCGCTCTCGCAGTCGCAGCGCTCGTGCAGGCACGGCGGGTCTTTTAACCGCACTTTGCTGAGATCGGGACAGAGTATCAGCTGGAGCAAGTCTTGCGGGACGAACTCCACGCTCGGCTCTTCCGTGACCGATAGGGAGATGGTGCCGTCGAATTCGTCGAATCTAAAATAGAAATCAGAATAGTTGTTTTGACCGTTCCGTAGAACAAAGTCTCATCTGCTAAATTCATAACTTGAGATTTGAGCCTTGCAGATGTGACTTTTAAGGCTCAAATTTCAAGTTGTGGATTTAGCAGATGAGACTTTGTTCTACGGAACGGTCGATTCAAATAAACTTTTACAAAGTGCTTTTGAATCGTACTAGTTCGGAAAGCCGTTCAAACTGAGGAGAAAAATTCAACCCTTACTAATATTATAAATGTGAAAGTGTTGGTTTGTCTTTCACGCCGCAACAAAGTAACGGATCGACGTGATTTTTTGCATGGGTATAATTGAGGACCGGGAGAGTGACATAGGCTACTTTTATCCCGGGAAATACAAGAGTTCCTGCGGGATTTTAAAAACTAATTCCACGCGAGCGGAGCAGCGGGCATCAACTGGTATTAAATAAACGGTTTTCTGAACCAGTCGTAGTCTTGACTTTTCATTAAAGGGCCGCAAACTGGCCTCCACGAAATGAATGATTTTGATTATTTTTGCTTCTCACCCGCCATTGCCTTCCAAACATTCGACGGACTTGGAGCAGCGGTTGGCTGTGACGTGCTGCGTCTCGTCGAGGAACTCGCAGCTCTTGGTCTCCCCCTTGGTGAGGCCCGAGCTGTTCTTGCGGCTCTTGGCCTTGCGGCTGACCTTGAAGCTCTTGAAGATGTCCCGGGTGGGCGGGAAGTCGAACTTCTTCTTCTTCGTCTCGACGTCCTTGTTTTCTTTGGAGGTGTCCGATTTGGGCGATGTCGCTATGCGCGAGTCGCTTTTCAGTCTTTTTCTGTGATCAGAGGGGATAGAGTTACTGAATTATTTGTTCTGTGGCCATTTATTAGGGTATTTTACTCTACGGAACCCTTTGTGTGCGAGTCCGACTCACACTGGGCCGGCCTGGCTTTACCTGAACACGCTGAAGGGCTTGGCCGGGCGCGCGGGCTTGTGGTGCAGCGAGCCCAGCGACGAGTGGCGCGTGACGCCCGCGTCGGCGCCGCTCCACGACTCGCCCAGCTTCATGGTGCTGCGGACAAAGATCAATTGAAGTGAACCACAAGAACTATGACTATTGTTCTTGCAGTTCACAAGTGGTGGTATGTCGCACTGAGCTTTATAATATATATTGGACGCACATATGCAATAAGTATCAACCCACAACTTATCAATTGAAAAGTTAACTTTATTCCACATTATTTTACATTATGTATGTATTTAATTTGACAAAGGTTTGCGGGTTGAATCGTTATTGCGTATGACCGTCCAATTATAAGCTGTCATTTGTATAGGGACAGCCAAACCAGTGTAAATCATAAAATAATTATAGAGATCAGATAGATAGATAAAGTCTAGAAGGCTAGGGTGACCGAGAGGCGAGAGGGTAGGGTAGGGGTAGTCGTGCTCACTGGTAGGGGTGGCGGGGCGGCAGCGGCGGCGGCGGGTGGCGCTTGCCGGAGCGGCGCATGGTGGCGTAGATGCAGTCGGCCACGGACTCGTAGGTGGGCTCGTCGCGCGCGCGCGGCCGCGGCTCCTCCGAGAGGGTAGGGTAGGGTAGGGGTAGTCGTGCTCACTGGTAGGGGTGGCGGGGCGGCAGCGGCGGCGGCGGGTGGCGCTTGCCGGAGCGGCGCATGGTGGCGTAGATGCAGTCGGCCACGGACTCGTAGGTGGGCTCGTCGCGCGCGCGCGGCCGCGGCTCCTCCGAGAGGGTAGGGTAGGGTAGGAGTAGTCGTGCTCACTGGTAGGGGTGGCGGGGCGGCAGCGGCGGCGGCGGGTGGCGCTTGCCGGAGCGGCGCATGGTGGCGTAGATGCAGTCGGCCACGGACTCGTAGGTGGGCTCGTCGCGCGCGCGCGGCCGCGGCTCCTCCGAGAGGGTAGGGTAGGGTAGGAGTAGTCGTGCTCACTGGTAGGGGTGGCGGGGCGGCAGCGGCGGCGGCGGGTGGCGCTTGCCGGAGCGGCGCATGGTGGCGTAGATGCAGTCGGCCACGGACTCGTAGGTGGGCTCGTCGCGCGCGCGCGGCCGCGGCTCCTCCGAGAGGGTAGGGTAGGGTAGGAGTAGTCGTGCTCACTGGTAGGGGTGGCGGGGCGGCAGCGGCGGCGGCGGGTGGCGCTTGCCGGAGCGGCGCATGGTGGCGTAGATGCAGTCGGCCACGGACTCGTAGGTGGGCTCGTCGCGCGCGCGCGGCCGCGGCTCCTCCGAGATCTCCTCGTACACGCCCGACGCGACCGACGCCAGCGAGCGCCGGTCGCACATGCTGGCCGACACAACACTTACATTACTTCTTTAATACTTTAAGGGTGTCGCATACCAAGGATTTTGAAAGATTTTCCACACAAAAACATCAGAACACCAAAATGGGGTATATGACTAAAAATTTTTTATATATTTGAAATAAAGGTTTCCAATATTATAACACAATGCCATTTTGTCTTTTTTAAATATCTTAACTAAAAAAACGCTACTAAATCATGACGTCACGAGCGACTAGCTCCATAGTCCATACACTCTCCATAGATAGAGAGGTCGGTGCGCCATTTGCAATATTATTAGTTCCAGAGACACTCGTATGTCAAATGTGGCGCTTCAAATTGATCCATAACTAAGCTGTCATTTGTATAGGGTCAGCAAATCCAGTGTTAATCGTAGATTAACTATAGAGATCAGTGCGCTCACCTGTCGTCAAGGGACGTCAGCGAAGCTCGCAGCAGTCGGCCGCTGCAGCGCGACAGCTGCCCGCTCGGCATGCGCTGCGCTTCCTGACACACACACAAACACTTTTACATTGTTTATCACGCAGCCGTTCAAACATTACATTAACATAAAAAAGCGTGGATATAACTCGCTCCAGCATAGCTAGCATGGGCAGGAGATAAAAATTTTATCCCCCGATTTTATCCACTGACAGGGTATAAAATTATCTTTTCCCTGTGCTAAAGCATGGCAACAGAGGAGAAGGCGATGTATATTCCTATAAGTATATCCACTGAGTGTTATTTCCACCGCTGTGTCCATGCTCGGCGGATGGATAAAACTAAACGAGGGGATAAACATTTTATCCTTTTCCCGGGGATAAAATTTCTCCCGCCTATGCTAGCCCTGCTGCAATACATAAACATGTATGTTATGGGAATGGGAATGTTAACTGTAAATTGTACACAACTTGATATTGTTATTAAGTAACCCGTAATGATCCCATATGCTACACGAGATGGCCAGCCAATCACAAGCCATAAACATTTGTAGCACTAGAGGCACCACTAATAGACCAGGGTAGATCCCTTTAAAAACGAAAAAAAAATAGTAGTAGGATGAAACCCATTAGAAAAGGAGGGGAATATTATAAAGATGAAAGGAAAAATAATTTACGGGCGATCTGAGGTCGGGAAGGGGTGGGGGTGAGTTTTTAAGGGGGAAAAACGGTTTTTCTCGATTTCCGGCAAAACTAAAAGTCCTATCGAAAAAAGTCAAATGGCAAAGTTGTAGGTAATAAAAAGATCTAAAACTTTTGTATTTACACTTTTTTCACATAACCTCAAAATTTATGTGAAAAATTCAAAAAACCCTGTTTTTGGTTTTTTATTTTTATCTTTTACAAAAATTATTTTTTTTTTAACGAAATTTGGTGAAAACTTACCTTTTTATGTCCCAAATACGCTGTAATTTATTTGATTAAAAATATTTATTTTTTCACCTTATTTTGAATTAATATCGAAAAAACACCCTAATTTTCAATCGAAAAGTCACCCGTCAAAATATCAGCTTTTTTCAAAAAGTTGGTATGTTTTCTGTTCGTTGAAATCTCTACTTTCCGATGGTGAAAAAAAAATATATGTTACTACAGTAAATCTTCTCAGAAAATAATTTCAATCTTTAGGTTATGTTACGTTAAGCATACTATTTTTTAAAGAAAATATTACGATTTTAATGTTTGAGTTTATTTTCTTGAAGATAATTGTGACAAGTTTACTTAAAAAAATAAAACAAACATTTTTATCTGTATCAATCAACTCAAACATTAAAATCGTAATATTTTCTTTAAAAAATAGTATGCTTAACGTAACATAACCTAAAGATTGAAATTATTTTCTGAGAAGATTTACTGTAGTAACATATATTTTTTTTTTCACCATCGGAAAGTAGAGATTTCAACGAACAGAAAACATACCAACTTTTTGAAAAAAGCTGATATTTTGACGGGTGACTTTTCGATTGAAAATTAGGGTGTTTTTTCGATATTAATTCAAAATAAGGTGAAAAAATAAATATTTTTAATCAAATAAATTACAGCGTATTTGGGACATAAAAAGGTAAGTTTTCACCAAATTTCGTTAAAAAAAAAAAATTTTTGTAAAAGATAAAAATAAAAAACCAAAAACAGGGTTTTTTGAATTTTTCACATAAATTTTGAGGTTATGTGAAAAAAGTGTAAATACAAAAGTTTTAGATCTTTTTATTACCTACAACTTTGCCGTTTGACTTTTTTCGATAGGACTTTTAGTTTTGCCGGAAATCGAGAAAAACCGTTTTTCCCCCTTAAAAACTCACCCCCACCCCTTCCCGACCTCAGATCGCCCGTAAATTATTTTTCCTTTCATCTTTATAATATTCCCCTCCTTTTCTAATGGGTTTCATCCTACTACTATTTTTTTTCACTTTTTATTATTTTTAAAGGGATCTACCCTGGTCTATAATGCATTGCCAGCTTTTTAGGAATTTGTTGGTCCATCCCTTGTATAACCCCTTCTTGTAATTAGGAGGAAACACTGATCGAAAGGAGAGATTCCACAGTTTCGTAGCACGTGGAAAAAAGATCTGGAGCAGTTGATCTGGGCAACCAGGTGAGGGTGGAATTGCGTAGTTGCGGCGATGTACTTACCTTGGACATGATGAGGTCGGTGTCATCCAACGACACCTCCGAGGGCCCGCTGTACCAGCTGCTGCGCCGCAACTCTCCTGCTGATCACAGGAACCAATGGAATGATGTCTATTAATGTAATCCCAATGCTAATTTATCATTCTCAAAATCTTTACATGGAGACCTCTTTGTCAGTCTAGTGGTCTGTTTGTTCGAACAGATGACGAGGTCTCGGGTTCGATTTCTAGGACGAGCCAAAACATGTATTGGGTTTTTCTGCCAAAAGTAAAAAAAATTCAGTAGGCCGAATTTAGGAAGTAGATTGTGCGAAACCTAGCTTAGGTTGTGACATACACAGTAGAATGCGAGCAGCGATAGCTTCCCAAATAAGCGGGGACGGGCCCGTTTTGTTTTAGTGGGTATTTTGGCAGAGCCAACCAGTCCCACATACCCGCTCGTTTGCACTAATTGGCGGGATCCGTAAAGGCTCCCAAAATTTTAAGAATTGAATGAGTGACGTGAACTACTCACGAATTAGTCATTATTTGGACTAATTTCTTAAACTGGATACTTTCACGTAAAGATTAGTATATAAACCTGTGAAGATGATACTGCCATTGGCGCAATTTGAATACCATAAGCCTACTTTGTTGTATTAGTTTACAAATTGCGAAAAACCAAATTAAATTTGAATTTCGCGGGCAGCTCCGTGTCTTGGGCCTTAGGACGACAGAGTTAAGGGCTATCTTGTCATCGAATAAAAAAAAAAATAGAAGGAGGTGTTGTACCGGCGAGGTCGCAGCTGGTGTTCAGGTCGGGCTGGCTGCGGCTGCGCTGCGCGCCGCGCGCGCTCTCCTTGAGTGCCAGCTTCACGGCGCTCGTCAGGTCGCTGTGCAGCGACGTCGTGAGCCGCATCTCGCCGCCGCCGTGGAATCCGCTGGACAATCGATATACTTACATAATATACAACGTGTGACAAAAGTGTGAAATAAGCCTGAAGGAGGTGAATGTGCTCATGAAACTGAACAACTTTCCCCAAGGAACATAGGTCGAAATGTGAAGAAAAATTTTTACCTCCCATAGTAAATCAATCAGCTGATCGTCAATTTTGCATGGAAGGCCCACATTTTAAACCAAAACAAAAATAATTTTAGTTTGTAGTCGTTGAAGTCGGGCCAGCGCAGCGTCGCGCATCGGTTTCATCGATTCTATATAGGCCCGCCCGACTCAATCAATTCAATCAATTTCAATCTAAAATAAATAATC
Source organism: Hipparchia sbordonii (assembly GCA_038048805.1). Lineage (NCBI taxonomy): Eukaryota > Metazoa > Arthropoda > Insecta > Lepidoptera > Nymphalidae > Hipparchia > Hipparchia sbordonii. Next base: position 1,656,888 of record CM076113.1, read on the forward strand.
TGAATTGGATTTCTCAGCGCCTAAACTGTAAACAACATAGTTTAACAGAAAAAATTACATTTTTTTTTTTCGCGTCGTATAAAAATATAATTTTCTTTACGCAAACTTTTCTATCTTGAATAATAACATAATATACACTTTAATTACACTGCACTACACGGAATCCATTGAGTAATACGCCATTATTTTTTTATTGTTACTATATTTTAGCCTGAGTCTACAATCGTTCCCATTACAATACAAAGAATTTGACGTCATAATAACACGTTTCACGTCATACTCTGCGATAGTATAATAATACAAGGATGTTGTATTATTTTTCTTTAGCTCGATGTTTTGAACCCTAGCCCTACGAATGTGACCCGCTGATTAATTTCCTAAAAATGATGATCTAAGGCTGAAATCTATAGACCGCACTCTCACTGCTCAGACTCAAGACAAGAGATAAAACGAGACAGATTTATGTCAGAGCATATTTGTGTCTCGTTTTAACTCTTATCTGGAGTCTGAGCTAAGTTACAGCATGCTCTAAAAATCTCAGCATATTTGGCCGAATTTATTGCGTTTTTGCTGCATCAATGCATTTTAGCCAATAGCCGTAGTATACCTGCCAATTAGAGGTGATTGCCATCGACACACTCTAGCAATTATTATTATTAGGTTATTATAGGTTATTGGGTGTGCGTAAAAGTAACTAGATAAATACTGGAATTTTAATGAAACATGCAGAAAATTGTATGAACGATGCTGTGATACAAATACGATTCAAGTGAAATATGTCTATTATTGTTGCTTTACTTTCTCAACCTAGTATAGGAAAAAAAAAATATTTTTTTTTGTTTTTTTTTCGTACAATTAATAACTGCAACAAGTTTGTATTGATAATACACTTAATATATATATTAACAAATAATAAAAACACACACTTGAATACTAGAAATAAAAAAGGGTCTAAGTGCCAAAAATTTCGTTTCGGTTTTTATTACTTTATTATGTAGTATGTTCCCTCGCTAATAACCTAAAATAAAAACTAAACGACTAGCGTTGTAAAGAATTTTATTGTAATAATAACCATGTGAAGTTTAAATAAAAGAAACATGTTGTTAAAAAGATTTATTAATTGAAACAAAAAATGCCTGCTCTTTTTTGTTTTGGCACTTAGACCCTTTTTTATTTCTAGTATTCACTTATTAAAATAACATTTTACTTAGTTATTTGTCACTTTCCAAAACATTGGAAAATACAGATATGAGGTTGAAAAAGTAAGACAAGAATATTAGCTCTTCGTTCTTCGTCAAATAAAGCGTAAAGCGTTAGGAGTAAATAGGCCTTTGCAATGGGTGGGCTCGTAAAATTTCCTGCACCTTTAGTCCAGTCAAAAAAACCTCAAAAAATGACCCAACCTCTGGAAAATTGCGAAAATTTTGAAACTTTGCACATCGAATTATGGGTACCTAGGGATGAATATACCAAAAGTCCTCATGAAAAAAATTGATAAACCATGATTGTCAAATATTATTACAAATGCCATATTGTACCGCGTGCCGCTAGCGTGATTTTTCGAAAAAGCTATCTTTTAGTGGCTTAAAACTCGGTAATTATTAGGAATTCAAGAAAAATGTATATAATCATTATCGTTGAAAATTTAATAAGCTTTAATTATGTAGCAGTAAACTTTTACCTCTGACGAGGTAAAAGGTTTAAAGGTTGTCGAGATATTAACAAAAAACCAAAAAAAGGGTCCTGTTTCCGCTAATTGCCGCTAGAGCTCGCCTCGTACGCATGAGGACTTTTGGTATATTCATCTCTAGGTACCCATAATTCGATGTGCAAAGTTTCAAAACTTTCGCAATTTTCCAGAGGTTAAACCTTATTTTGACTGGACTACTTGCCTGTTAAGTAATATGGCTTTTGTTAATTAATGATACAACGAAGTGATGGATATAGCTCATACATAATCGGGCCTACAGGTCAATATAGTTCGGCTCAGGTCCACGAATGTATAAAGCAGAGCACCAACCTATCAACACTGAGTATACAAGTCTTATTGCCCCCGGACTCGCGCTCCTGGAGAACATCAGTGATGTTCTGCCAGCGCAGCAGCACGCCCTCCGCCCGTAAGCACGCCACCCGCAGCCCGCCGGCCGACAGCGTGAGGGTGCCGTCCCCGACCATACCACATTTCTGCGACAGCTCGGTGGGTACGATCGTCACTGTATACGAATCTTTAAGCAATGTTTCGGTGCCTGAAAAATGGGATGAGAAAGCATGATGTGAGCAATTTTGTTTTTAATTTATATCATCATTTTTTTTAAAGCTTATTTAAAGGAAATTGTATGACAATAATGCAATACTTGAACAGTCAATCTTTAACCTTTCAGTCTGCACTTTTAACTGTAAAGCTATAGAGGCTTTTTTAAATAATTATATCTCTCATTAAAATAACTTGTAACAACGAGCAGACGCTATAGTTACTTATCCATCAGATAGAGGACAAACTGTAAGCTGACTGTAAAATTGCATTTTGGATGCAGCTGCAGGATTGTCTAAAACTAATTTCTTCTAGGCATTCTTGCTAGATCAGTGCATTCTTGCTGGATCAATGAATTCTTGCTGGATCAATGCATTCTTGCTGGATCAATGCATTCTTGTTGGATCAATGCATTCTTGCTGGATCAATGCATTTTAATCAATAGCTAGTGTGAGAATACCAGCCAATCAGAGGTAATTGCAATAATTATTGTCTTTTGGCAATTCCATTCATTGTATGCAATGGACATAACTGCATTGCAACATCCATTGAAGACAGAACTTAAAATGTTGGACTGGGTTTCTTTCTCTTCTAATCTTCTAATGTAGTTGAGTAAATAAATAACAAAATTGCTCAAACACAAATAGCATGTGGTACCAATTCTTTTATTATATGTTACAAAAGCAAAAAGGAAATTTTTAGCATAAAATATTTACTAACTTAAGGGCCTATTTCACTATCAGTTATCAAATAAACTTGAATGAGATATGAATTTTTAAGGTTTTGCCATACTGTCAATATAAAAACTTGCAACTTGAGCACATCCTCCATTTTCTGTATATTAAAAATTTACAAAATGTCAACTTTATTCATAGGTTAGGTCACTATAGTGATTGTTAAATAGACCCTTGTTGCACTGAATTAACAGAATTGGTACTAATATGAATATCTGAATTTGTTATTAAATATTAATATACACATAATGATCAAATGACTATGAGTTGGTTAAATTAGAAGCATGAACATTAAAAAGGTTACATATATGGATAAAATATGTAGTTAGATTTTATAAACATATTTTATTTTTCAGTTTGGAGTATCAAGTGTGTGTCGGCTTTAATCAGTAGTATCTTGAATGTTTGGTATTTTAATACTTGAGGAGTTACAAAAAATATTTTTCTTTGACTTTCACATTTCAGTTTCTATTAAAAAGTAATAGTTACATACATATAGTTAAAATATGTAGTTTGATTTTGTAAACATGTTTTATTTTTCAGTTTGGAGTATCCAGTGTGCATTGGCTTTACTAGGAATCAGGAATAATTGGTATTTTGATACTTGAGTAGTTACAAAATATATTTCTCTTTCACTGCCTTTTTGTTTCTTTGCAAACTTTGAATACTTTCCTTAGTTGTTTAAATTGTATAAATTAGCTGTTTTATAACTTGGTAAATTTTCGACTTAACAGCTAAAAAAGTTTCTGAATAATGGTTGCAACTTGCAACAAACAGACAGACAAGTTTTAGTACTGAATCATAAAAAATCCCACTATATAGTGCCACCGTACATATCATGCAGTGGCAGCATTTATCTTTAAATAGCTGACATATTATAATAACAATGAATAGTCTAGATATTTGCATTGAATGTTGTGACATCAACAGTCTCATTTCAAATTTCAGGCCATGGCCATATCTGTCACAAGGAAACATGTTGTTTGTTAGTTCTTTCTGTTAGTGAGAACTTAATTTGGATTTTCTTTTTGATGAAGACAGTAAAATATAAAATTCAGTTTGTAGATTGTAATGGAAATTTCAACTAAGACAATTACAAATTACACTAACTATACTTCATTACTTAATTATATTATAATAATATATAACTTGCATTATTAATTACTAATTGCATTAATAATTTTACTTTCAATAAATGAGAAACAATGTCTTTTAATGTGGGTTTTTAATGTGGGAATGTAAAAATGTTTTGTTTTCATAATTTATGGCTATCAGAAATATCATGAGAAAATTTGTGCCTTTGAATTGAATTAGAGAAATATAATTTACATTTTATTCAATGTCAAACTTCTATTTTGTGTTTATATTTGTCACAATAATTATTTTTAACAAGTTTAGAGTTTAGTTTAGTGTATTGTTAAAATAAAAGTAACAGTATCCAAATAAAAGTCAATAAAAAAATTTAAATACTGTATTGAAGGTAGGAGCACAGAAAAGCACTCACCCAGAAGCTTCTCTCCGTTTAACAACTCCCGAATTTTATCCATCCACTGCTGAGCTTCTTGGAGGGTGTGAGCGGCGAGCAGGATGCGCGGTTTGCAGGGCTCTTCCACGGAGAACACGGCAAAGGCATGAGGCCTAGTGCGCGACTTCGCTCGTTTGACAACACAGCCCGATCGAAGCTCAACGGTGCCCGCTGCAGCGCCTGCCTCACTGCAGTAAACAGCCAGTGAGCCGCCGCCCGCGCTCGGCCCCGGCCTCAGAATACACCACTGCCTCTTCCAGGACTGCAGTTATTTAATTAACATTATCAAAATAATCGATGTAACGTTACACCACCACAAACGAAACTCACCTTGAAGGGATTCAATCCGATGTTGGATTTAAACGGATACTTCACTTCCAAGTAACCTGACATTTTACAGCTTTATTTAACTAATTCATTACCCACTAAAAAGCTGTTTGATATTTAAAAACAAGCCTTTATTTGCCTTTAAACGCACGAGGTGCACATGTATTCAAACAATCGGAAAAAATTGTTTAATGTTTACAAAATTTTCACAGACAATAAACGCTAGTGATGGATATTGGGGTGTGGTCTGTGAAATTACCGATTTTTGTAATACGCTCTTATAACGTTATTGCCGTTATAACAATGGCTGTAACCTTTTTGAACAAACGAATATAGTTTCTTTTAAAAAATGTAGTTTAGATTATATAAGTACTTATCGATATGTAGTATTGATATATTATGACTGACTGATGGTTTTAAAATAATAACCTACCTACCTAGTACTATAATTTTAGCTATTTGTAATGTTTAAATTTAGTTCACCCAACACATCTATTATTCATAAATCTATCGTTAAGAATAAGGTAACTAAAGGGAAAGAAGATTTTTTATAAACTTTATAACTTTTAATAGTTAAGTTCAAAATAGTCTTACAAAATCAAATATTTTATATAAAAATTAGACTACACAAAATCCGGGTCCAGAAGGTGGTTGCGCATTAATACCGCGGCGTATCATGCGGCATGTATGTTCTTCTATCCTGTTGTAAGCTTCGCTAGGGACACGTAAACTCCTGTAATTATAACGTTTGGTAGTGTCTTCGTAACTCCAGAGCCTTTCAGCAACTGCACTCGCACGCGGCCACACTCTAAAATAAAATAAGAATGAGAAGTGATTTTAAGAATAACACTTTATATCAAGTTATTTTGAGAATGTATAAAAAGTACCTGCTTATAACATTTCTATCGTCCACCATCTCACTCCACATACAAGCTTCTCCCCCAACAATACCAGCAATGAGAGTTTCATTACCCGTCACATCATATACCATTTGACGGGGATCGGCGGCGTAATAGTCCTTCCATTCAGAGCCCATAGCATCTAAGTACCACGACGAAGAGAATAAAACTCGATGTCCGGTCTTTAAAACCTGCGATAAAGCAAATGTTTGAGTAAGTAAGTTTCTATTTTTCACTCAGATTTCTAATAGCTGTTCTATATCAATTGTAATAAAAATAAGTTTTTTGGAAAAAATATTAATATCGCATAATAAGATCTTACGTTTATCATTTCAGTAATCCAGTTGTATTTCCAAACTTGAACAAGTGTATCTTTTGAAAGTGAGACTCCTTCGTCATATACTTCCTGAAATAATTGAAACATTCTTCGAGAAATAAGTATTTAACGTTTACATTCATTAAATAAAAGTTTCAAAACCATTTTCGATATATGTTTTTCTAATTATTATGAAATAGAGTTTAATTTAATACTGTGTAAATAGTTTTTAGGGTACGATAAGGCATACGCTAGATAAAATAAAAGATTTAAAAAACATTGTTGTGCTTAAAAAATTATATAAATAAAAACCTTATTACCTGCCAAACTATGGGCCTTGTGTTATTTGCTAATAGTGGAATAACATTTCTCATGAATAGAGCGTGCAATTCTGTTGCAGTTAGGTTGTTGACTTTCATGTATTGTATAAGACTTGGATTTGATTGCCTGTAAAAAATATATTAAAAAGCTTTTTTTTTTTCACAACCTAGTACCAGCAAATAATCATAGATCAAACATATACCAGCATTCTAATTCAACCTCATCGCCACCAACATGGAAATATCTATCTGGGAACAAGTTTTGTACTTCTGTGAACAAATCTCGGAGTAATTTGTAAGTGATATTCTTCGTCGGATCCATTGGACCTAGTCCTATAAGTCGTCCATTTTGGTAACACTCGGTCAAAATGCCACGATAAGCATTTCCCCAAGAACCAGTGTGTCCTAAAAATAAAGTAAAATATAAATCGTGTTTGGTTTAGTGAATTCGTTCAGTATTTAGTTATCGTACAAAGAAATAAATTACCAGGAACATCGAATTCCGGTATAACTCTGATACCACGATTTCTTGCAAATTCAATCACTCTTTGAATATCGTCCTTTGTGTATATCATTGACGGGTCGTAAGCACCTCTTTCGCTATAATAAAATAATTATTTAATTCTTATTTAATAAAGGTAACTATTTGCACTTAGTTAAATACTAGCTGTCCACGTCAAATGAAACCTACAGTCAATATTTTAAGTTTCAAACTCTTGTTATTCAGGCTATGCGTTGATAAATTAGTCAGGACACGTCTTTAAATGTATAGATTATATTTAAATGTTTTAATTTAAAAAAAAAATACCTTAATTCCGGAAACCTTTCACTTTGATATGGAAAACTTTGATCATCGACTATGTGCCAATGGAAAACGTTCATTTTATTCATTGCCATTGCGTCCAGAGTTTTCAAGATGTTTTGTAATGTTATAAAATGTCGAGATGTATCAAGCAACAATCCTCGATGTTTATATCGCGGAAAATCTGATATCACAGTTTCATTTATTCGTATATCCTGCAGCAAGGAACGATATTATGAAATCGATAAACCGGTAACAATCATTTATGCTACCTACATCACTATGTACACTCAAAGTGACAGTTAAAGTCAGACTGCTGTCAGTGTTGATTACGGCGGGAAACATGGAAATTAGGAAGTAGGTAGGTACCTACTATACTCCCATGATTGTAGGTAGGTAGGTACCTACCTATATTCCTATGATTGTAGGTAGGTAGGTAGGTACCTACCTACAATCATGGGAATATCCCCCCGCCATGGCGAGAAATATTTAAACATGGAACTCATGGAAGTAGGGTTAAAAAAACTGGAGCTTTATCAGCACACACATTTATCGTTCCTAGGAGTAAATCTACAATGCCAAGATCATCTCCACTCAGTGATCATCTGTTCAATCGTCTTGTTCGACTTTGCTTTACTAATAACTAGCTGATGCCTGCAACTTCATCCGCGTTCATTTAGGTTTTATACCTACTTATATAAATTCATTAAATGTTACGCGAGTGATTCGCTGTCACCCATGAGGAGTTGTGACCTCTATCTCCAGCAATATTTGTTAGGAGATCTTCATCAAAATTGAATAAAATACACACTTTCTAATAAAGAAAGAATTATCAAAATTGGTTCTGGTTTGATCAAGTTATGAAAACTATACCATCCCCTTCAAGAAAGCGTTAAAAAACAGTCAGACAGGAAAGTTAAGATTAGGATTAGAATTTGCTTTACTAAATTCCTTTTTTTTTGTCTATCAGCTGCAGTAACTATATTTCAATGAAACTTACATTACGATCATCGGAAATATAAAATAATTGTGCAAACGTCTCGAGACCTCTTATGACGCCCCATATTGAAGAACTGACCAGCGACGAACTTGAAGACACGGTAAGATTATCTAAGTTAAAAAAAAAAAAAACAATTATATATTAGTATTGTTTTAAATTAACGGATTACTTAAGCGTGGTTCTTGTTGGTTTGTCAACTAAGATCAGATTCTTTATCGAATTGAACGAAACAAACAAAATTGTTTAGTTCGAGGTTAACAGCAGTTGAAACTATTGGGTTATCAGTACAAGTGTTTGTGCTGGATATTGATTGGTAATATTATGAGTAAATACATAAGTAGGCATTTAGAAATACCAAGATATATGAGATTATTCTTATTGACAACTCAAACGGTGAAACCCTACCTAAAGCCGTCTCCACCATCCCCTTATAGCGGCCCCCGAACTCACATCTAATCAATTTAACCACAACACGTCAGACAAACCACCATCTGAACGTGAAGGTAATTATCAAACATATCAAGTATTATTTAATCAATTACACTCATCTAAACCTCCGGGCAATATTTATTCGATTAGGGCGCGATTGCTATCGCAATCCCTCAATCAAATACAACGACCTAGACGCGGGAGCATCTAGATTTTATCAAACTACCTTCAATACATTAAAGTTGTATATCTTTACTATTTCAATATTTCGCTAACATTATATTAATAACTGAAAAAGTGGACGTTAGTAGCTACTTACAGCTTTCATCCATATCCAAATGCGGGTATTCCTCACACGGTGAAGTGAGTGTAATTGCCAGTTCAGTCAGATGTCCTTTGTAATAGGCATCAGTGTTAATACTCAAAGCGTCCCTGGGTGGCGAAGAGGGGTCTAAGTATCGTCTCCTTGCCCCAAGTTTTGTCTCGAATATGTAGGAGTAACGAGAGACTGCCTGTGTTAAAATATCGCAGGTCTGGTCCATAACCTGAAACCATAGATATACGGAAATGTTTTTAAATAAGTATACTGGCTCATCCAGCATAAAGAAGCTATAGCTTGAAGCCTCAATAGCCCAACGGTTAAAGGTGCGGACTGAAAACTGTAAGGTCGCAGGTTGGAATCCCACCCGTTGCACTATTGTCGTACCCACTCCTAACACAAGCTTTCCGCTTATTTGGAGGGGACAGGAGAATATTAGTCAACTTCAAGTTGGCTAATATCCTTTAAAAAAAAAAAAAGCTATGTACTAAATTCAAATCCATATTAAGGCTGATTTCATTTTGGTTATTTTAAATAATTCTCTACCTACTTATCTGTATTCAGATGGCATGTACCAAGATACAATATAAGTAGGTACACAGGGTTAATTGTAAAATACCAACAAACTTCTACGCATCAAAGTAAATAATTAAAAATTATATATTCCTTCAGAACGAAATTCTTCAACAGTAGGTATAGGTAAAGTCCTACATAATAATAATAATTAATTAATATTACTTATTTATAAATAGCGTCTGATTTTCCTGTACGCTGTGGCTTAGCAATCCTACTTCCTATTATTATATTATATTTATATTATATCCTATTAATAATATTGTTTTCTACTTATAATTTACATTTACTTATTTATCTACTTAAATAAGAAACACCTCTTTAGGGCTTGAACTTTCAAAAAATCCTTTCTAGCCTTGAAGTAGTCATCCTTCTAGCGGATGCCTACGTCATAAACATAAAAGCTATCTGAATGCTTTTCCGCCGAAATCGGCTGCCGTGCCAATACACTGTATCTTCAGAAACAGTGTTTTGTCGTAGTAGCGATAATTGAGTTCCTCGCACACGTTTACATATGGCACTTAAATATTTTAATTGAGTCTATAATTACTAATTAATTTCAAATGGCAATAGGTAGGTACAATTCAAATGGTAGGTATCTCATAAAATATAAAGGTGTGGTTTGACAAAAAACTTTTAAGCTATTGCATAGCTTCTATCGCGGGCCTTGAGCGTGGAGACCGAATCCAGAAATTCCGTAACGAAAATAACCTGACACGGGACTCCTCTCACCGCTAGATGGCGTTGATAAAAAATGCTATGCAATAGCTTTACCGCGGCTGTCCCTGAGTGCCACACGTCTTTTTTTAATATTTTTAGCGAGCAAAAGAGCAGGCGGGTCACCTGATGTTAAGTAATTACCGCCGCCCATGAACACTTGTAGCACCAGAGGCACCACCAATGCGATGCCGGCTTTTTAGGAATTTGTTGGTCCGCCCCTTGAACAACCCCATATTGTAATTCAGTGGGAACACCGTCGCAGGAAGTTGGTTCCACAGTTTCAAAGTACGTGGAAAAAAGATCTGCATGATTAAATACAGTATTTTGTCATAACATAAACTTAACTCTTGTTTTTGTCACTCGCAACTCCGAAACAAAGTTCGCGGAAAGATTTTTGAGCTATCCGCGTGTTTGTGTAACAAACAAATACACTTTTGCATTTATAATATTATAGTAAGGATAACAATATAATAAAATTAATTAGATTAGTTTAGCTATAAGTTTTATTATAACATTTTAGTAAAAAAAAAGACGTGTGGCACTCGGGGACTCCCGCGGTAAAGCTATTGCATAGCATTTTTTATCAACGCCATCTAGCGGCTCACCGTAGAGGAGTCCCGTGTCAGGTTATTTTCGTTACGGAATTTCTGGATTCGGTCTCCACGCTGGCCCGCGATAGCAGCTATGCAATAGCTTAAAAATTGTTGTTCTTGAAATAATTTTGTTCATGCACTTTAGGTGTACTATGAAATTCATAATAGTAACTAAAGCGTATGAAGTAAAATTCGTTAAAAATCATACTGCAACAAATTAATTATTTACTTATGTTTCCAATTAATTTTATGCAGTGTACCTAATATCTATGTACCTAATGAGTGGTAGGTTTCCTATTGTTATCATAACCATTAAACCAGTGTAATGATCGTATGAAAATATCAAAATAGAAATAATTAGAAAAGAAACACGCATACTTTGCGTAGGTATTTATTAACCGACTTCAAAAAAAAAGCACTGGAGGTTATGATTTCGATTGCGACACGTATGTATGTATGTATGAATGTGTGTGTGTGTCCACGCTACTACTAGTAGAACACTTTTCACTTTCAGAAATTCTTAATTTCGGTGTATTGAAGTCGGTTTATTTTTCTTAAATTATAGATTTTTTAGCTATTTAAAACAATATACCTAGGGGTTATAGCCTACTATGTTATTTTATATTATATCTAATTTATCGCTAGTAAGTATACCTACTCTTTTATTTATTTAAAAAAAAAGTTAAATAAACTTGATTGAAGGGAAGAAACATTGTCAAATCGATAATTCCGCCAACAAATTAACGCTCACCTTTACTTTGAATTGCGAAGGGTTAAATACATAATATCTTTTATTCTTAACTTCGGACTGAGGTTTTGGCCAGACCTCGCCCTTCGTTGGCGGGTATTTCGGTCCAGTTTGCGCTAACCACATGCCCCGCACATAAGACGCACCAAAAAATAAATAGAGAACTAAAAAATAACGTAACATCTTGTTAAAGTTTAATTAATAAATATTATATTACATTAGACAAAAGAAATGTCGGACGAAGTTCTCTCGCCGAACAGTTGTGGAGAACTAAAACTAAACGCAGATACGCTTCAATTACGAGTAAGTAGGTATTATGATAACATCTCGCCTGCATCTCGCACGCGAAAGATAATTAATTATATAGAACAACTGCCCACCTAGTGTGTTGTAGTAAGCAGTTGATGTATTGGGTTCGACAGTTCGGCATTTTATTTAATAAACTAAAACCTTGACGGTTTAGGTAACAAGCAAAAAATAATAACTCTACCGAGTATTATTCTGTACCTACCTAAATAGCAAGTAGGTAAATAGAATTTTCATAATAATTAAATATTTACCTACTTACCTACCTACCTGATGTAACGGGATCTTAACTAGCGGATTAGCGGATAAAAATTTAAACTCATTCCATTACATATTATTTATTCGAATCGAGAGTTTCAATTATTAAGAAAATAACCGAGAATAATATTGAACAATTAATAAAATATGAAATTACTTCTGAAATAAATCTACCTAATACCTCATCATCAATGAACTTTATAAATCTCTAATGAGCCTCTAATGTGGAACCATATTTCTGATTTATTTAAGTAGGTAAGTATTAGCTGCTTTTGCAAGCAACTTCGTCCGTGTGGGTGAGTTAACTAGGTTTTTAAAAATCACGCGGGAAACCGTTTTACCGGAATCATAGAGAAACCGGAATAAAAGAAAGCCTATATTACTCTCCAAGTCCTCAACTTTTCTTCAACTAAGTATCTATGCCTCTACTATATACCTATCTATCCATGCAAAAAATCACGTCGATCCGTCGCTCCGCCGCTACTTGATTGATGGACAAACCAACAAGCAAACACATTTCGCATTTATTAACTGACTTCCAAAATGGAACCTCCGTTTTGGAAGAATTTAAAAAAAGGAATTAGAAATCATTTTTATAATATAAATTAAGTTAACTCATAGATTTAGAATTGGTAGAAAACTACAGTAGGTACCTAGATACGATTAAAAAATTTAATATTTTGAAGATATTATTAATTATTTTCTCTATCAATGTGGTCAAAAGCTTATAATACGGCCATACACGATCAAGTTTACTGGATGCCGCTTCAAGTTTGCAGCGGACTTGAAGCGGTATCCAGTATACCTACTGAGTTACAGAATCGGGGGGCTGGATGCCGCTTCAAGTCCGCTGCAGAAGGCTACAGACTTGAAGTAGCATCCAGTATAGGTACTTGACGGTAAACTTGATCGTGTATGGCCAGCGTAACTATCACATTGGTATTACTATCTATAGATACCTACTACGTATGTAACCAGTACCTAACTATTGAATATTGAACACATAATGATAACCCTGTGACCAAAGCCTGTGACTTTTTCTGAGAAGTGAGATTTGATAAATAAGGATAAGTAAATACTACTCTTTTTCACCGTAGGTATTAGGCATTCGCTGGTATTAGGTGTGAAATAGTTTTTCGCTGATAAAACTTATTCGCAGAATCACAGAATATTACATAGGTAATTAATAATTTTATGAATGTTATTAGCAAGTACAGCTAATAACATTTGGATAGTTAATTAAAATATGTTTCCTAAGCACCGTCATTCTAGCGGCCTATATAGCTGCGGCTATAATATTATCGTACGAAAATTCGTGTCGCGCTATCGCGATAAAATTATCGTTTTCGGTTACAAGCGATGTTCTTGTTTATAGTAGCGGTTCGTGTTCGCCTGAATAACTACATCGCGATTTAAGGAACTTCTCGGCCACACTTGTTGCGATAGTGCGAATATTCGTCGAAAACTGTCGCCGCGATAAGATGATGCAAAATGATTTGAGATTTGAAGCGCTACATTTGACATATGAGTGTCTCTGGAACTACTAATATTGCAAATGGCACACCGCTTCTATAATTAATCTATTTGCAATATAATTAGTTCCAGGGACATTCGTGTTGGTCAATTATTGGCTTACAGCGCTAAAATGGCGTCAATCAAGTATAGGTCCAAAAGTTGTCCGAAAAAGAAATGATAGCAAATAGTCCAGTGTTAATCGTATATTAATTATAGAGGTCAGTGACTACAATAGTGTTCTGGTGATTACACAGATACAAACACTACTGATATAGTGATAGTGATGTAAAGTCGGCTATCTTCGATTATTTTGGTACTCGTTAAAAAAAGAATCGAATCAGAAGATTCCGACAAATACTCGAATACATGGACGAGTATTCGAAAACTCAATAAGGCTCGAATCTTTTTAAATTATATAAATAATAAAATAATGATTAATTCTTACATAGATAGATAGATAGATAGATAGATAGAACAACAACAACCAGACAATACATTTAATTAATTAACCACTTCAACACAAAACATTTCATCCGGCGTGGTGGCCGGCCGAAGGTAGTAATAAAGTTACGTCGTGTTTTTCTCCTGCATTATCTTCTATATATATAAAATTCAAAGTCCTGACTGGCTGACTGAGATATCAACGCACAGCCTAAACTACTGAAGTTAGAAACTTGAAATTTTTACAGTTGGTTCCTTTTATGACGTAGGCGCACACTAAGAAAGGATTATTGGAAATTCCATCCCTAAGGGGTTTAAATAGGGGATGGAAGTTTATATGAAACTCCGACATTTTTCAAGCTGTTTCTATCAAAGTTGGTATTTGAGCTTTCAGTTAAAAATAAAGAAGTACGTGTGTCACAGTTTTTGAAAATTCCCCCCCAAAATCTAATTCCACGCGAACGAAGTCGCGGGGGCAAAAGCTAGTTAACTTTACAAAAAAAAATTGAATTTAAAGTTGTACCTAGTTACTTATAAGGTAGCGCGACTAAGGATTCGAATACCATAAAGTACCTAATGAGAACCCTTGTTCGAATACTGTGTATCCGAATCTAGGAGGATTAAGCTCTGGAGTGGCCATAGGATGCGTACCCCTCTGTAAGTTTTTATTTGACGGGTATGCCCAGCGGTCATACCCGTTATATAAAACTGTTTGACTCGCGTCACGCGCCTGTCAACAACGTATGGTTAGCGGAGGATGAGCTCCGGTATAATATGCCGACTATGAGTGATTTTCCTTCTAAAAAAAATACCAAAAATATCCAGTTTATGAAAGGATAACATTACTTTTCTCCTGATATATTCTTTTATCCAATTAATGCACTATTTAAGGAGAAAACTTAAAAATACTGTTGATCCGAAAATGTTGCTACGGAATCGTACAAGAAATAATTTCGGGAAATTTAAAAAAATTAACCAATCTACTTATTACTCGATTGGAGCCCTTTATCATGAACTGCATAATGATTTGATTACATACAATTAAAATTACGATCGAATAGGAAAGGTTGGGGGTTTATGTTTATATTAATTTATAAACTTTAGGCAAACAATTTAATCGGTTATTTTGAAAAGGACGAGTCACACATTTCGTCAAAACTGAGTTAAGTAGAATATTCGTTAACATTTTATAATATTTTCTTGTCGTGTGACTGAGATTTCGTTGGTCTTGCATAGTAAAAATATATCATTATCTGTAGTAAACTCTTACTAGTAAACTGAGCTACTATTGTAGCTATGTCACTATAACTACTTTTTAACATTTTAAAATTTAATAGAAATCCGACCAAAATCAGACCAAGTTATTTATACCTTTGCCTTAATCCTTACCAAAATAAATGTTTTTTCAAGCAAGGCTGTTTAAATACCTGCAAATTACTTTTTAGTTTATTAAAATCGGACATTCCATTCGAAAGATATTACGAGTTCATTGATGTAATTTATTCTGTTATCATTTTGTTTTCAATCATCAAGTCCCATACCCAAAGGGAGCCAGCGATACACTATTGCTAAATATATTATTATTTAGGTAAGTATGTCCTGCATTTACTGTGCGTTTATGCCAAAATGTTTAAAAAATAAATATCCACCCTTGCGAAGCCGGGACGGGCCGCTAGTATAATATAAGTAACCGATATAATTGCATGCGCAAAAATCATTACAAACACACACAGATTTGTGATTAAAAAGCCTTATTAATATTCAATCGCCACAATTAAATGCCCTCGTGCCACCTCGGTTTATGAAAAATTAAATTGTAATAGGTATTGTACCCATTCATAAAGTTGGATAAGCTTATCATTAACAGTATTTTTAAGGTAGTTTTTTGTTCAAAAATGAGGATTTTATTTTAAAGAAGTTGGTCACACTGCAAGAAAATTAGGGCCGGAAGCAGAAATTATATCGATATTGATATTTTCGGTGTGTATGGTATAGGTACATCATGTATTTTTTAATTTTCTTATAGAACCAGTTAGTGTTCCAACAAATGTCTACTATCCATTGATAAAACATGGATAAAAGTTTAAAAACTATATACTTATATAAAACTATATACAAAATTGTATGTGGCATTTCTTAAATTTATTTATTTACTAGCTGATTTCCGTGACTTCGTCCGCGTGGCGTAGTTTAGAGTAACTTGCTACTATCCGCGAGTAGGTATGTCCTCTATCTCCGATAATATTTATTAGATCTTCACCAAAATTGAATAAAATAGTATTTTTCAAAAACTTTCATCCCCTATCGCGGATGAACCTTATTGTTTATTAGGATAAAAAGTATCCTATATGGGTAGTTCTACGATAAGAGGTAACTTGTGCGGCAATCAGTTTAAAATAAAAATTATACTTTATATTTTGTTATTTTTTGCAATGAAACACATCACCTAAATGTACTTTATTAAATAACATCACGATTCAATGCCTAATTAAAGTATATTTTTCTGAAATTCCTTATAAAGCCTAAAAATGTCTCTAACCTGGCCTGTCCCTCTGTCGTTTTCAGTTTAATTTGAAACGATACATATTTTTTTTGTATCAGTTATTAAACTAAAGTATGTTAAACACAAATTTCAATAAATGTATTTAAGTATTGTTAAGGAAAAATAGAAAAATATTTATTTATTTGCAATATATTTTACACTTTACTTTTGTCCCACTGTTTTTGGGTATCTACTCTAGAAAATTTCATTCCGCTACTACAAACACTAATATAAAACCGCCATATTCCAAAAATTGCTCAAAATCATCTACGGACGTGAAGTTAGTAATGCAAAACACGTGAGCCGTTAAGAGCGCCGTCATTTGTTAGTTGTTGTGACCGTTGATTCGAAGTAGTCGTTTCGCGAGGTCATTGTGTCTCTCACCTGGCAAGTCATAAAAGTTATATTATTCATTCAATTTATTTGCATTTACTGGTCTAATTTAATAATGATGGACTAGTGAAAGTGTGATACATAATGTACCGAAAAACTTCTTATGTCAATTAAAATAATACAATTTATCATGAAAACGTCTCTCACCTGCCATATTTCACCTGGCAAGATAAATGTCAGGAGAGAAACTTGTTGACCAGGGGAGATAAGGTTAGTGCAAACAAACAAAGTCAATAAAGTCAACAAAGTCAACAAAGACAAAAAGTCAAAAAAAGTCAAAAAAGTAAAAAAAAAGTAAAAAAAAGTCAAAAAGTCAAAAACCGTCAAAAATGTCAAAAAAGTCTTTTTTGACTTTTTTTGAATTTTTTGAATTTTTTGAATTTTTTGAATTTTTTGACTTTTTTGATTTTTTTGATTTTTTAATAAAATATGCATAAAGTGACTTGCCCTTACTGAACAGATAAATAAATCGGACAAAAATCGTAATATAAGTGTTTAATGAAAAAACAGCTACTTTTCTCCGTAGCCGTATTCTCTATGGACTTAGGACCTCTTATCGTAGAATCACCCATATATTAGATTCAGAACATTCGATTTAGATTTATATTCTCATTTTATACAATTCATTAAAAACTTTTTAAGTCTTAGCCAGACCAAGCAACAGTAATTGATTGCTAAATTGATTTAACAATATTTTAATTTATACTATTAGTTGAACTTCATTCATTCATTAATTCATTTAGAACTTATCGAAAGTCGATAATCGATAGTGTCGCAGCCCAAAATTGCTTACATAAATGACATGATTGTTTCGTGTAAGGATAGAACGTCCCTGTGTGTGAATTTGGTTGTGTGCGTATACTTTAAGGTTGTGTTTGGTAGTTTTGTCGGGTGCGTGCATAGCGACGTGATTGAAAAATGCACCTGTAGTAAGAAATTGTTTATGTGTGCTACCTCGCCCCGCACCGTAATTGACAGATTTTTTTGCAAAGAAATTAGACGTCAAGGCGTCTCCATCTAAAACACAAATTTTTTTTCCTCCGAGATCCGAATTCTATAATCTGAATACTCGAGTATGTACTTATTAAGTGTTCAATTCGGTACTCGAGTCCCCCTGACTCGGCACATCTCTAGTCGTAGTCACATTTTAATGACTGATGAGTGATGGATGACTGACAATTGACATTAGTGACATTACATTTTCACATTTTCTAAAACGGATTGATTCTTTTCTCTTGGATATTTTCATCACAGATTTTTATTGTGATAAGTGGTTTTTGTTGTGATATACTAACTTGAACTACTTAAAAAGTACATTAAAAAAGCTTTATGCTCTGATTAACACCGGATAAACATAATAGCATTGCAATGTTTCGCTTAGACACCCTGTTCATCTTTTCGGGGGTCATCAGTAATGTGTTCTGTGCGGTTAACTCAATGGAAGAAGAAACTGGAAACGGCAGATATGTAATCGAAGGGCGAGTATTTCCCCCTGAGGACCAAGACCCTACGAATTGGCAAGTCGACACTAAGGTCCACGTTAACGGCGGCGAGCACATAGGTTTCATAAAAGGCGATGGGTCCTTTGCAGTACACAATGTTCCTACGGGATCTTATGTAGTTGAAATCGTACATCCAGACTACTTTTACGAACCTATCAGAGTTGAGATTAACTCTAAAGGCAAATATAGAGCTCGTAAAGTAAATTATATACAGACATCACAGATAATTCAAGTGCCTTATCCACTAAGGATGAAAGCCATGTCAAAAATTAGGTAAGTAAAATCAATGAACATTTTATAACTATAGATAATCACCTTCAAAGTGACATTGGCGAAATAGTTCCATGGGCAGTTAAGCCATTCGCATAAAAAGTGAAGTGTTCCAAAGATGTGTGAAGTCTACCAATTCACAAGGGGCCAGTGTGGTGGACTATGGCCTATGCCCTTCTCTGATGCTGTGATCTATAGTGTGCTCCGACTTAGCTTAGACTCAAGACGGATATACTTAAGCATACTTGTAGCTAGTTTTAACTTTGTCTTGAGTCTAAGCAGAGTGAGTGTGCGGTCTATAGATTTAAGCCTGAGACTCTTCTCAGATCTCCATCTGCACTCGCTCAGGAGTGAGCGGTTTATTTTACTTTGTTAACCTTTCAACCCAAGAAGTCCTACTCTAAGAAGCAACTACCTTTATTTAACTCTAAATTTAATTATTAATAAGCTTAAGCAATTAAAATAATATAATATTAACTATTTTGTAGGTATTTCCAAGTTCGCGAACAATGGAGACTAACAGACTTCTTGTTCAACCCTATGGTTATAATGATGGTGTTGCCACTCTTGCTTATCATGGTGTTGCCAAAGATGATGAACGACCCAGAGACCAAAGAGGATCTGAAGCAAATAAGCAACATGGCCAAGATATCAGAGTTTCCTGAAATGTCAGAGATGTTTACCTCTCTATTCAGTGGAGGAGCTGCTAAAGCTAATGCCAAAGCAAAACAAGTCAAGAAGAGGCAGTAGTTGTATTATGCTTTTCTAGTTAAATTATCAAGCATAATATACTTGTTATATCAAGCATATACTTGTTATTGTATATAGAATTAATTTATACCTTGAAAATAAACACTTCTATCATTTATTCTAATTTTGTTTCTTACCCTTCACTTTTCACCTAAAACAATATTTTATACAAATAAAGAATTTTGAGCTTAGTCCAATATAATGAACCAGGAGTTGCTACTCAGCTAAGATCTGCTGCCACAGCCATACTGCTTACTGATTAGTTTGCTCACTTCCAGAACTTCCATCTTACTCAGGTTTCAGAAAAATTTGTAGTACGAGTCCCTAGAGGGTTGGTCATTAAGAAAAATCAGCTTAGGCTAAGAACTCACTGAGCGGTTTTCATCCACGCCTGCAGCAATGTTGATGAAAAATAATGCCTCTGGCGGGCATAATTGCTCGCAGCGTCCACAGCACCTGCCTGCGCACTCTACATTTGGGACTTTGCACAATCTTGATTGATAGTAAATAGATAGTCAAATAACTTGCGATCCATTACCGCCAAGTTAACGGGCCTTTCTCGCAACCGCGGCGGCTGTGAGGACCGCTCCGTGAGCCGTTGCTCTAAAATTAATTGGTAATAATGTGCATTATAACATGGTCTAAGATTGTAATGAATAAAACAAATAAGTCTTTTATATTTTTTTATTTGGAAATAAATCTATGAAGAGTCAATATTCAGAGTTCACTGCTCTTCTACACTAACCGCATTTTGTTGTATAACAACTTATACATAATATGATATTACACACAAAAGATTACATATTATAAAAGTAAAAAAAAACTCAGTCATTGGTAATTTTGGACGGAAACTAATTTAAGTAAACTCTTATTATATGAGATTCATTCCTTCATTTCTATTCATATAAATACATACTATATTTTCCTTTATTTCATTTTTGGACGGTTGTTGCCAAATTTTTGCATAATTAACTCTCGTCGTAAAAGTACTGTATCATATTAATATTGTATATTTCTCATCTGATATGTTTCAAAAATGTGTAAATAATTTGATTTTTGATAATTTTACTAAAAATCTAAAAACATTTAAATTTTTTTTAATATTGTACATTTTTATTCTCTGATTTCTTAGTCTTTGACTAATAAGGCAATCTGATTGTCAATTATTTATTTAAGTATTGCAAAATCTATTCTTTGACCAATAGAACTTTATATTGGTCAGAGGCAAAAATTAGACTTTTTTATTAATATTAAAAATTAAAATAATACTATAGATTACTTGTACACAAATATCAGAAAAGGCTCTTCTTATTCTATATGAAAAACTATGATCCTAAAATACAATAATATATAAATAGTATACAATAAAAAGAAAGCAATACCTAAAAATCTTGGAGGCAAGGATGCATCAAATGCAGCTGCAAGAGGTTTGCATTTTGGAAACATCAATTTTGGATATAAAAGTGAAAATAAAAAAGTGAACAGCACCTGATAAAAAATAACAGATTTCTATAAAAGTTAAATCAAGCTGGTATACATTTGTAGTATAAAATACAATTACTTGCTATGTTCGGTATTAAAATTACAGACTTACTTAAATAAAGTGATTTTAAATGTCGGTTTTATACACATAAAGGGAATATTTGTACACAAACTGTACATATAGTTTTAGGTCGACCGCAAATTATTAGCAACAATATGGCCAAAATGTACGCAAAACGGGCGATTAACGCCTACTTGCGGGGAAAATTCCCAGGAAGAATGGCCAAAATGTGTTAGGACCTATGCCACAGAATTTGCAGAAATTGAATCAATGATTGTAACATCACATTGTAACAATCATCATCATTAGCAACCCATCTATGGCTTAATAGTGCAGGTCTCCTTTTAAAAAAAAGTTATAGGTCCAAAACACTAACCCAATAGGAATCGGCGGACTTTACACACCTTCGAGAACTTATTATGGAGAACTCAAGTATGCAGGTTTCCTCACGATGTTTTCCTTCAACATTAAAGCATGTGATATTTAATTGCTTAAACGCAGACTCCGAAGTCAGTCGTGCGTGCCCGGGATTGAACCTGCGACCCCCGAGAGACCACAACCCTAACCATTAGGCTATCACAGCCTAACAAACATTGTGCAGCAATGACTTTATACAATTCCATAGCATATTTGCCCTATTTTAACGCTTGCTGATTGCAAGGAACAGAGAGTTCTGATAATATGCGGCCGGCCAAATAGTTAACCTAAATGAACACTCAATATAACACTAAGTAGCTACACTGGAATGGATAAAGGAATAATGTATTATACTCAGCGCACCACATCAAGTACAGGATACTTAGCACAAGAAAATAGTTTATTTTGACAAAGTTTTAAAACTAACTGGAGAGGAGAACATCAGCCAAGTTCAGCTTGGCTGATATTCTTTTGTAAAAAAAAAAATTAATCCCGCAGACGAAGTTGCGACCATCAGTTAGTTTTTTGAACAAGCGAGAAAGCAGTACTTTTGTGTATGGTGCACCGAGTCATGCATTACGATTACAGTCATAACGAAATATTGGATCCGCGCATTGCCATGCTAAGGGAGGGGGTTGTTGGCATTTCGACCCTCCCATCCGTGGCAGACGTACTCTGCCACGGATGGGAGGGTCGAAATATACGGTCGGTTGGCATAACGTGATTCAAGGTTAAAATAACAGGTAAACATGATTCTATAGGTACATCAGAGTAGAGGAGACTATTTCAGGAGCTAAAGCTTAAGTCGAGTTTCAACTATGTATTAATAATAGCAAGCAAAATAATATTTGGACACTAGCAATGAAAAAAGAAAAACTTTTTACGGGATACCTTCTTTTTCAAAAGAACTTGTAAAAGTTTATCTTAATAGAAACTTCCTATATACTATCATGTCTTTCATTGTCTTTTTGCCCGGTAAGAAATTTAAATTGTAATTGTAATAAGTCTAATAAAAAAGAAATGCAAAAGCGACTAAGTAGACATAGCTCAGGAGCTGGCCTAAAGTATGATTTTACATTTTATTTATCTACATTGGTTGTTATTGTCATTTTAGACGTTATTTTTGTGATAAAATACATGTGATATCAGCGCGTACAGACAGTTAACTTGTCTAACGGTTGAAAAACTGCGCATTTTCAACTTTCGTGACGTAACATTAATTATAAGGTGTAACAACACTGGTGCGCTTCCATTATAACTTTTTTTATTGCTAGATAGACTTGCGTTAGACGACAATAAATGCTTGGAAGTATCAGTACTTCCAAACATTTATTGTCCAAAAAAGAGGTTTAGTTTGGAGCGCGCTTGCCGTGCGAGTAAAACCTTTTTACAGGATACCTTCTTTTTCAAAGAACTTGCAAGTTTATTTTAATAGAAACCTTCTATACTATCATGTCTTTCATTGGCTTCTTGCCCGTCCCGAAATTTAAATTGTTATCCTACTATTTTTAGTATAAATGTGAATGTGTGGATGTTTGGATGTTTGTTACTCAATCACGCCACAATGACTGAACGGATTTGGCTGAAATTTGGCACAGAGATAGTCTATAGTCCGGAATATAGTTTATCGACACAGGCTACTTTTTATCCTGGAAAATATGAGCGTTCCCGCGGGAATCAAAAAACCTTAATCCACGCGAACGAATTCGCGGGCATCAACTAGTTAGACAATAAATGCTTGAAAGTACTGATGAGGTCTAGATTCGAGCGCGCTTGTCTAGAACTAAAGCGTTTCGTGCGAGTAAGTTGGATTTCTACCACTCTGGCTCGCTAGATTGGAATACATGAATACGTCTGAGTAGTTAGTGCATGGGTCTAACGCAAGTCGAAAGGGTACCACTGTGGCACTGTAGTTACACCCGGTTTTACACCAGTCGGCGCCGCTACGTGCCGTGCTGCGTGCCGACGTTCCGCAGCAGGATGACGACGGTGGCCGCCAGCAGCAGCAGCGGTACCGGCAGCGCTGCCGCAGCGTTGTAGATGGCGCAGTAGGGGCACTGCGACGAGCCGCACACCTCGCAGATATTCAGCAGGTACGTGGGCAGCGCGTCGAATATCGTCTCATTGAAACGCTCTGGAAAATGGTGAGAGGTCAATAAAAAAAAAATGAAGCATGCAACACTACATAAGAAACCGGTGTTTCTTAACCTTCTTGCAAAAACCCCTTTTTTATTATTATAAAGGGTATCAATTTTTTTATTAGATGATAAGATAATCCTTCGATTCTAAGATAATCCTTTTTTTTAATTATTTGATAAATAAATAATCCATGTCTAAAATGTAATTATATGTATTGTATACTTATAGTATTCATGTAACTGATTAAGGATAAATAAAAGGCTTTTTTATTTATTTTTTTATTAAGACAATCCTTGACTGCAATTCATCTGATTGTAAGTGACGATGCAGTCTAAGATGGTAGCGGACTAACTTGGAAGGAGTGTTCAAGCCATACCCCTAGGTTATCAAAATCTTATTTCATATCTTTTTTTCTTAAGAGTATTTAAATCAAGGGTGAGTAGGCATTAAGTCCGAGCTACGTCAGCACGCTCTATAGATCTTAGCATAAATCTCGTATAGCCTTAGCCTCTCGTCCACTCACCGGGCGCGTAGTAGTCGTACACGCGGATGGGCAGGTAGCGCGACATGTTGGCCACCGGGTACCAGCGCTCGATCGTGAAGTTGACGCACGTGCGCTCGCGCTCCAGCTGCGCGACAGGCAAACGTGAACACCAATAAGTGGAATGGATGTATGAATGAATAAATGGATGAAGGAATGAAATATAATAATATACCAAATAAAAAAAATTAAAGGTAAACAAAAAAGAGCCTTCTAGGCACGAACGAAAAAAAGGAGAGGGGTATGTTGTAATGTTACAATAAAGTAACTCTTAACTAACTTTTGCACGCGACTTCAGCTGCCTCGAGTTAAGTTTTTAGAATTTCTATTTAACAAAGATACTCTTCAAGCCTTCAAATGCAAAAAATCACGTCGATCTGGAGATAGACATAGGACATGAATATCTCATGAATTGGGATAAAAAACCCAAATCCACGTACACAAAGTGGTGGGAACAATTCCTAAGTAGATACTCACATAGTCGAAGTAGAAGAGCAGCTTGTCGGGCTGGTACTTGGCGCGCTGCAGCGTGCGCACGGCGCGCGACAGCACGTACGAGTCCAGCCGCTGCTGCTGCACCATGTAGCCCGTGGGGATGGCCACCTCCAGCACCGCCAGCCCCGAGCGCGGCGACTCCTCAGTCAACGTCCAGCTGTACAGGGCGCGGGACGTGTAAGTGTGGTGCTAGCTTATGCAGCCGATGGTTTAACAATAGTGGCGTCACAAGATGTATATTATATCGTTGGACACTTTTATCCAGATAGTGGTATGAGTGTTTTGTGGCAATCTAATAATTAAATTTAGTTAGGTATTTCAAAAAAAAAATTAGATCAGAACTTTAATAAAAATTAAATATTAAATACAATTGGGCTGAGGATATATTTTGGACAGCCCTAGCACCGGCTACGGTCTAATTGGGCTGCCAATTGCAATCACCAGTCACAAGTTTTAGTCTAATGCTTTGGTCTATAAATTATGGTGTAAATTGTGTTCACTTTTTTTTGTCTTTAAATAAATAAAATAAAATAAATCTTTGCAAGAGAGCCATGATTGAGACGATAATCCAGTGGATATTTTGTTTATCATCATCAGCAACGCCGTCAACAGCTCACTACTGAGCACAGGTGAAATCTATAAACCGCACTCACTCAGCTGAGACTCAAGACAGAGCTAAAACGAGACCAGATTTACGTCAGAGCATCATTGCGTCTTGTTTTAACCTATATCTTGAGTCCGAGCACGCTCTATAGATCTTAGCATTAGAGAATGGTAAGAGGTCGTAGTCCACCACGCTGGCCCAATGCCAATTTTCAGACCTTTGAGAAAATTATGGAGAACTCTCAGGCACGCGGGTTTTCCTGCACTGTTAATGGCTTAAAACGCACATGACTCTGAAAAGTCAGAGATGCGTGCGTCATTGAGCCTTGTAAACTCAGAAAAGGGGACAGAGGTCTTGACTAGAGGTCAAGTCAAAAGTCTAGACTATCACCGCATACTCTGGTATTGCACTAAAATACCTATGCAGTAGTGTACGGGAGTGTGTTAAAAGGAGGACCCTACATCATCTAATTCCATTATTGTGAGTTGCTTGAATGTAAGGCAACCACGCATGTAGTATAGTTTTTGGAACGAAGTTCCTTATCGCGCGTTGTGAAAGGGGGCTAGACGGAAAAAATTCTTACGAAAAGTTGTCACGACACTTTGCTATAGTTCTCTCTCATGTTTCTCTGTCTGTCTCTCTCTCTCTTATAGAAAGCAAGCCAGATATTTTCATTTCTATTACGCATTGAACTTCGTTCCATCCGGATGTCCCTTGACACCTCTCAAGTTTTTTTTTTTTTTTTTTTACCTGGCACAGGTCTGGTAGCGGATGTGCGACTGGTTCCTGCCGTGGTAGTAGGCGCTGGCGAGCAGGTCGAAGCAGCGCGCGGGCGGCGCGGTCTGGAAGCGGTCGATGTCCACGTTGTACTGCACCGACATCTGCAGGATGGCGTACCCCGCGCCGCGCGCCGTCACCTTCACCGTCCCCCACGCCTCCGGGATCTGTCCGGACATACACACATAGCCTGAAATCTGTAGACAATGTCGGCGTCAGCTCAGACTGTTCCGACAAATCTCCGAAACGTCGGTCTTAGACCCCTAAGTTGACTTCGTTATTAATTAATAGTATTAATAGTAGTGAAATAAAACGTAACTTACTCAGCACTGATTGTATATTGTCCACTCTTATGCACTTACACACTGATACATTTACTCACCGTTACATTTACTCACTGATACCCTTAGGTATCGACCTTCTCGATTGAAAAGCAACAAACAACTGCCAGAGCGGGCCGGCCCGACATCCCCTCCATAAGTCCGTGATTGGTCGGGGAAACCCACCCCGCTCTGGCCGTTGTTTCCGGTGGAGTCAAAACAAGTAATTATTACAATTAAATACAATTAATTATACTTAATATTAATCAGTTGGCCAGTGTTGCTGACAACCATGACTCAAGAGTCATACATCATTAGGATCTACAGTTAGCGAACGAGTTGAACGCAGTCGGGGCCTGAGGTAAAAAAGAGCGGGAGCATCTCCCCCCGCCGTCCGCACGCCTCGCCTCATCGCTCCTCAGTGTAGTGCTGTGCTGTCATTATCGTACGCTTACTGTGTAACGCGTTAATACTTGAGGTCTAGCCCCGTGTTATTCTTTTTATTTTAAAAATGACTGATCCGAGTCCAAGTTTGCCAAGCACGAGAAATGGCGAAAAATGTCTTAGACATGTGCGTTGAAGAAAGGCAGAACAACATTTTGACATATTAAAAATGTGTAAAAATATTTTTTGTTTTCATTATATTAACCTAGTGTAAAATGATAAACTTAAAACATTGTTGAAATTTATCGACATATTTTTTATGGTCATCAATAATAATTATGATTAAGTCACAACACTACCGCATTCCTGAGCTCAGCATTCAACTCGTTCGCTAACTGTAGGAATGTTGCACAAATCGTTATCAATGTGGGGAAGGCTCACTCACGTCGATGCTCTGCATGGTGGCGAGGTTGTCGTTGCGCACGTGCAGCTGGCGCGTGGCGCCGCGCAGCGCCACCGCGTCCACGCTGACGGCGAGCGCGCTGACGTCACGCAGCCGCTTGCGGTTCGTGTACTCGATCAGCGCACGCAGCGCTATGTACGTGTACTCACGTCGATGCTCTGCATGGTGGCGAGGTTGTCGTTGCGCACGTGCAGCTGGCGCGTGGCGCCGCGCAGCGCCACCGCGTCCACGCTGACGGCGAGCGCGCTGACGTCACGCAGCCGCTTGCGGTTCGTGTACTCGATCAGCGCACGCAGCGCTATGTACGTGTACTCACGTCGATGCTCTGCATGGTGGCGAGGTTGTCGTTGCGCACGTGCAGCTGGCGCGTGGCGCCGCGCAGCGCCACCGCGTCCACGCTGACGGCGAGCGCGCTGACGTCACGCAGCCGCTTGCGGTTCGTGTACTCGATCAGCGCACGCAGCGCTATGTACGTGTACTCACGTCGATGCTCTGCATGGTGGCGAGGTTGTCGTTGCGCACGTGCAGCTGGCGCGTGGCGCCGCGCAGCGCCACCGCGTCCACGCTGACGGCGAGCGCGCTGACGTCACGCAGCCGCTTGCGGTTCGTGTACTCGATCAGCGCACGCAGCGCTATGTACGTGTACTCACGTCGATGCTCTGCATGGTGGCGAGGTTGTCGTTGCGCACGTGCAGCAGGCGCGTGGCGCCGCGCAGCGCCACCGCGTCCACGCTGACGGCGAGCGCGCTGACGTCACGCAGCCGCTTGCGGTTCGTGTACTCGATCAGCGCACGCAGCGCTATGTACGTGTACTCACGTCGATGCTCTGCATGGTGGCGAGGTTGTCGTTGCGCACGTGCAGCTGGCGCGTGGCGCCGCGCAGCGCCACCGCGTCCACGCTGACGGCGAGCGCGCTGACGTCACGCAGCCGCTTGCGGTTCGTGTACTCGATCAGCGCACGCAGCGCTATGTACGTGTCCTGTACAGGAATAACAGTTTAAATTCAAATTCAAAATTTATTTATTTCATATAGGCTAACTTGTAACTCTTATGACACGTCATAAATCTACCACCGGTTCGGAATGCAGATTCTGCTGAGAAGAGCCGGCAAGAAACTCAGCAGCTTTTTTCAAAAAAAAATTTTTTTTTTACAAAGCTATGCTATGTATACAGTGCTTCCACAATAAAGCTTCAAAAATGCAAAAATGCATACGTAGGTACACCAATCCAAGTGATCAGATACTACCCAGTTGGATATTACCAATTTATAAATTATCATTCGTGTATACTACACAAGTAGTTATTACACACGATTACTAATTTCTAAATTATAAAATATGCATGAAAGAGTTTAGTTAATTGTAATCCATAAATAGAAGTCTGTCACAGCACTTTCTTTGGGATTTGAAATTGTATAGTGTAAATTATTATGGTGTTTACTACAAACCTGCGTAGACGCCCATCCGCCGTCCTTGAGTCGCTGCGAGTTGAGCCACATGACTATCGGTTCATTGTTGTCCTAAAATATACATTGACATTAAATTTTATACTACTATTATAAACTCAAAAAGTATATTCATTGGTTAGTCCTTTAATCACGCAGCAACGGAGCAAGGGATTGACTTGGTTTTTTAGTTTTTTTTTTTAATATATTTTTAGCGAGCAAACGAGCAGGCCGCTGACCTGATGTTAAGTGATCGATCTGCCCCTTGAATAACCCCATGTTGTAATTTAGTTGGAACACCATCGCAGGAAAAGAATATTAGCCAACCTGAAGTTGACTAATACCCTCCTATCCCCTCCAAATAAGCGGAACGCTTGTGTTAGGAGTGGGTATGACCATAGTGCAATGGGTGGGATTCGAATCTGCGACCTTACAGTTTTCAGTCTGCACCTAAAAACGTTGGACTATTGAGGCTATAAAATTGTCCTTCAATTATGCAGCTACGGATCAGGGCGATCGACTTGGTTTTTTACATATAATGTGATTAAAATGACAATAGGAATGAGAAGCCGCCATTTACTGTTTCCATCTCACTCAGTGTAAACCTGATATGAGCAGGACAAAAATACAAAATGGCTGCTTGACAGTCCTATTCTCATTTGAATCGCATTATTGTTAGAGACGTGCCTGGTGGTCCATGCAGGCGAGCAGCGCGTAGGCCGTGGCCGCCACGTTGTTGGAGTCGTACTTGTAGGGCAGGCGCGGCAGCAGGAACGGCTTCTGGTTCTCCATCTTGTACGGCGGCTGCGGCACCGGCTGCTTGCCCCAGTACACCAGCCCACCTGCAGCGATCACGTGCTTCATCGAATCAAAACGATCACGAGTGATCAGAGGACGTAGCAGGCTGGGCATACAGATAGTTATTATGACATCATCAGCTAAGAAAGGATTTTTGAAAATTTAACCCTAAACGAGGTAAATAATAAATATTATCTTAGATATAAATGTAGTAGGAAGTACAACCACAATGTAAACAGTAACTTTTTGAGCAACTTATTTATTAATTTATCTATTTACTAGGTTTCACAGCTGTTACAAACGAAAAGTAAGGCCCAATACCAATGTGGATGGAAGGAATTTTACCCATCTTCATTTTAGTTTTTTATTTAAATGTTACAAGAACTGCTGTGGGTTTTCATTTTATAATGATACCGATATGGTGAGTGCGCGTCACAGGGCAGCCCCAAGTGCAGTGTTAGTTACGAGCTCGAGGCCCCACGCCGGCATAAACCGGTGCCGGTACAGTACCTTCGGTCCGCTGGTGCCTCTTGAGCAGGCGGAAGGCGGTCTCGGCACTGGGCGCCTTGGCCGCGCCGAGCGCGTAGGTGACGAGCGCGAGCGCGAGCGGCTCGCCGAAGTCGTGCAGCAGCTGCAGGTGCCGCTCCAGCCACGACACGCCGCGCTGCTGCCGGTACAGTACCTTCGGTCCGCTGGTGCCTCTTGAGCAGGCGGAAGGCGGTCTCGGCGCTGGGCGCCTTGGCCGCGCCGAGCGCGTAGGTGACGAGCGCGAGCGCGAGCGGCTCGCCGAAGTCGTGCAGCAGCTGCAGGTGCCGCTCCAGCCACGACACGCCGCGCTGCTGCCGGTACAGTACCTTCGGTCCGCTGGTGCCTCTTGAGCAGGCGGAAGGCGGTCTCGGCACTGGGCGCCTTGGCCGCGCCGAGCGCGTAGGTGACGAGCGCGAGCGCGAGCGGCTCGCCGAAGTCGTGCAGCAGCTGCAGGTGCCGCTCCAGCCACGACACGCCGCGCTGCTGCCGGTACAGTACCTTCGGTCCGCTGGTGCCTCTTGAGCAGGCGGAAGGCGGTCTCGGCGCTGGGCGCCTTGGCCGCGCCGAGCGCGTAGGTGACGAGCGCGAGCGCGAGCGGCTCGCCGAAGTCGTGCAGCAGCTGCAGGTGCCGCTCCAGCCACGACACGCCGCGCTGCTGCCGGTACAGTACCTTCGGTCCGCTGGTGCCTCTTGAGCAGGCGGAAGGCGGTCTCGGCGCTGGGCGCCTTGGCCGCGCCGAGCGCGTAGGTGACGAGCGCGAGCGCGAGCGGCTCGCCGAAGTCGTGCAGCAGCTGCAGGTGCCGCTCCAGCCACGACACGCCGCGCTGCTGCCGGTACAGTACCTTCGGTCCGCTGGTGCCTCTTGAGCAGGCGGAAGGCGGTCTCGGCGCTGGGCGCCTTGGCCGCGCCGAGCGCGTAGGTGACGAGCGCGAGCGCGAGCGGCTCGCCGAAGTCGTGCAGCAGCTGCAGGTGCCGCTCCAGCCACGACACGCCGCGCTGCTGCCGGTACAGTACCTTCGGTCCGCTGGTGCCTCTTGAGCAGGCGGAAGGCGGTCTCGGCACTGGGCGCCTTGGCCGCGCCGAGCGCGTAGGTGACGAGCGCGAGCGCGAGCGGCTCGCCGAAGTCGTGCAGCAGCTGCAGGTGCCGCTCCAGCCACGACACGCCGCGCTGCTGCGCCGTCGCCACGCGCGCGCTCAGCCCCTGCACCAACACAGGATATAGAAGATATAGAACCCTCTATACAGAGCGTGCATGGAGGCCAACGAGACGCCGGAACACGTACTGCTTAAATGCAGGGGTGTATCCGACCAACGTTATAGAAAAATTGGCTCTACAGCAACATTCCCTGAAGTCTCAAGATTTTGGAGGGAGCTCGGCTTGCAGGAGTGATCCGACGGGAAGCCGTACCAGCAGAACCACGCAAAACGACGATTAACGCCTACTTGCGGAGAAAATTCCCAGGAGATGAAGGATATAGAAACCTAATGCCCACAAAACTTTAAGCATTAACATTAGATTAATTTGCACAACTTTATACTATATCGGTCCATCGATTATGTATAAGCGATATATAAGCGATTATACGATCATGTTCTCAGGCGATTATAAACCAATGTCTCATAAAAATTACCCGAAAGTTAGGTAGAGGTGACCATCGGTTTTTCAAACATTAGATCTGTCCATTGTCACTTCAACTTTGTTAATTTAAAATAATAAGTAACAACAAACTCACCTCTCGTAAGCCAATGTCTTTCAGGTTCTTGACAGACTCCAGCGTCACAACTACTTGCGCCGTCAGCGTGATGTTTCGCTCCAGTATTAGCGAGTTGTTGACCTGTGACCAAAACTCCACATGATGTTTCATGCTGGTTTCATGATATTAAAGTATTAAGTTACGTATATCGCTACTTATATTCAAAATGCGAAAGTGTGTTTGTTTATTGGTTTGTCCTTCAATCACGTAACTGCGAAGCAATGGATTGATGTGATTTTTTTAGATGGCTATAGTTGAGGACCCTGAGAGTGACATAGACAACTTTTTATCCCAGACAAACAAATAGTTCCCAAGGCCACGTGAAGCAGACTCAACTCCGCGAGGACGAAAGCTAGTCCTATTAATATTATAAATGTGAAAGTTTGGATGTATGGATGTTTGTTACTCAATCACGTCGCAACGACTCAACCGATTCGGCTGAAATTGGCACAGAGATAGATTATAGTGTGGAATAACACATAGGCTACTTTTTAACACAGTTCCCGCGGGAATTAAAAAACCTTAATTCACGCGAACGAAGTCGCGGACATCAACTAGTAAATTATAAATCGACAATTGATGAATTGATGAATGATCCAGTCGCCCGATAGTTTTGAATTTTGATCTTACTCTTTTTAACTGTGAAGGTGTGATGTGTGAAGGATGGGCTGTGATCCAGTTGCAATTTTTTTGTAACAACATACATACGCGTCGTTATGAGAACCGAGTATATAATCACTAGCAGAATACACTATTGGTGTCGGTTTACCTTCTCCCCCTGCAGCTGGGAGGAGGCCTCGCGGTAGACCTGCGAGTCCAGGGGCACGGCGATGGTGTCGTTGGTGTTGCGGTCGGGCGACCACGTCACCTCGTAAAACGAGCCCTCGGGCCGCTGGTGCTCCAGCACCCACGACACCGCCATCGAGATCACCTGCACGTAACAACACTCTTTACATCACCAACACCACCGTCTAGTAAACTGGCCCACCAGCTTGACCAATAAACTGGCCCACCAGCTTGACCAATAAACTGGCCCACTAGTTTGCCAACAAATTGACCCACCAGCTTGACCAACAAACTGGCCCACCAGTTTGGCGAGACAGTACATAGTAAACATGTTTGTTTTAATTATTATGATTAAATAAAATATTAAAACAAAATTATTTTATTTTATATTTTTCTCCTTCTTTATCAACCGATAGACGTCCACTGTTGAAATAAGCCTCTTGCATGGACTTCCACAGGCTCCCGGCTCCCTACGACTGGTTTGATGCCTGGAGGGTCAAAGTACCAAGTTAAAATGTGCATAACTCAAAAAAATATTCAAACTCAGCAAAATACCTTTAATAAAATATACAGCGCTGATTTTCATCCTGAACCTTGATTCGGGTAATGCCACTTAAATTAACAAAAAAAAAAAGTATAAATGGACGGACATACATTAGGGTCAATGTAGATGTAGTTCTCCCACTCGTTGAACGAAGCATCTTGGAATATCTTAGCGCAGAACGAGGTCAACCACACGCTAGAGGCGGACTGATTCCTGTACAACATAATATTCAATTTATTCTTTGCTCTGAAAATTATACAGATTGCTCTGAAAAAATACACAAAAACATCATAATGTACGATTGAGCAATGGTAGATTACTTGAAAGTTCAAAAACAAGCTAAAACGACGAACTCACTGGATTTAATGCTTGCTATTTCTACACAACATAATATTATTATTAAAAAAAAGAGCAATCTTCGAGTTTCTTTCTGGTTCTTCTCGGTTGGAACATTTCAAATCAATAACTTGACGATTTACAAGTTTAAATTAAAAATTTAAAACACCCCCGTGATGTTAAAGCATCCTAATCGCTAGTCAGTAATCGTTAAAATGTATATGTAATCCGCCATTTTGTGGCGGCGGCCATCTTGAACCGATTTTCATCAAACATAGCTCAGAACACTCCCGACTACGCACACACGCACACGCACACGCACACGCGCACACACACACACACACACACACACACACACACACACACACACACACACACACACACACACACACACACACACACACACACACACACACACACACACACACACAAGCGCGCGCGTCGAACTTATAACGCCCCTTCGTTTATTATAGTGGAGGCAGCAGACTCAGCCGAGCGTACCTAAGGTTGGTAGAGTATCAGGCTTTTGTTCAGGCTTGAAGCACAAACTTTTTGCATACTATCAGATACACGTGCTACGTTACCAGTCGCTGCGGAACAGGCTGAAGGATCCGTCGGCTCTCATGTAGGACAGCTGGCGCTGGTAGAGGATGTTCATGTGGTAGAAGGCGCCGTGCTCCAGCGTGCGGTTGCGCTGGTTGATGAGGCGCATGTACAGCGTCAGGTACATGTTGGCCGCGAAGCTGAACATGTTCTGTTCGGCCGAATCCTGGACGCGATGGAAATATTACATACTTATTTCCTATTTATTAAACACAATGTAATAATATATAACAATGCTATATAGCCACAGAAATAAATGCACCTTTTGCAATATAGAGCAGCAATACTTTTCAAACAAAATAAATGCTGTGAAAATGTTACATGTGAATGTGATAAGTGTTAATCTTAATTATATAATATTGTATTTAGAAATAAAAATTTGAAAGATATTCTCATAAAAGACGGCATTTCATAAGTGAGTATTTATTTTCAACAAAAACAATACATACATATTTCAAATATAACATGCCCGAAATAGGCATGCATGGATCCTTAGTAAAACTAGGGTGATAACTGTTCTATCTCGATATATTTGATATATTTCTGTAATGCAATCACTAACCATAGGCAAATCCAGAAGACTCGTAGCATTGACAGGCATAGTTGGGAAAAGTGGTCCAACCACATCCCCCACTATGGATATCCTCGCCTTATTCGATCCGAACACGTAGTAGCGGTCGACCTCGTACGGAATGATGGGCGTCTCGGTCACGTTCACGTGCATGTACTGGAACACGTAGGCGCGGTTGGAGAGGTCCAGAAGGACGGACTGGTGGCGGTATTGAGGTATCCCGTCAGCCTGCAAAAGATAAATAAGTTTTAAAAACGTGAATTAATTTTTAATATGTTCTGTTCATACAAGTGTAAATTGAAAATTTAAAACATCACGCACCACCAACGGGAATGGTTCTGCTTTCTGTCTACTCGTCTTTACATGCATTGGATTGTATTGGACTTAGGAAACTTCATCGTGGAAGCACTGTATACATAGCATAGTTTCATTACCTATTGTAAAAAATTTTTTTTTTGAAAAGAGGAACCGCCGAGTTTATTGCTGGCTCTTCTCGGCAGGAAGGGCATTCCGAACCAGTGGTAGATTCATCGACGATTCAAAAGCGCTTGTAAAAGTTTATTTGAATAAAAAACATTTCTATTTCTATTTTCATCCCTCACATGTGAAATTAAAAAATTATGTAATTCGCCATTTTGTGGTGGCGGCCATCTTGGATTTGAAATTGATCATAGTGTATAGTATTCTACTAGTCAAGCCCTTTCATTTTGGAAGGAGGAGGATTCCCATTGAAGGAGTTGTGAAAAAATATGTAATCCGCCATTTTGTGCCCTGCGGCCCAGCCACGTCCCCCACCAGGATGTACACGAAGAAGAAAATAGATGTTGTGAAATACCTCGACATCGATGTGCTTGGAGGCGCGGTGCTGGCCCTGCAGCGTGGAGGCCACGATGTCGACGCGGATGCGGCCCAGCCGCGCTGGCACCACGGGGATGTGCACGACGGCCGCGTCCCCCGCCAGGATGTACACGAAGAACTGGTGCTCGCCGAACGACGTGCGCGGGTTGTACGACCGGACCTGGAGACCACATTAATTTTAAGGCTTTACGTATACAACTGAATCATGGCAGTCAAAAAAATAACCCTAAGAATAAAACGAAATATCTCTATCAGATAAGAGCTCAGTATCTACCTAAACATATCGCAACTTGGAAAGGGTATGGCAGTGTAAATTCACCCCGTACCGCTAATTGGTTTCTACGCGCCATCGTGCCGGAACGCTAAATCGCTTGGCGGCACATCTTTGACGTTAGGTTGGTAACTAGCCACGGCCAAAGCCTTCCACCAGACAGCTTTAATAAAATTATTACATTGTACTTTTATTAACATTTATGTTTATATTACTGGGTTTTTGACTTTAATAAAAACTATGCTTATAAACATATCGCACACCTAGATCAAAAGGGAGACAACTCAAAAGAGGTCTCTGTTACCTAAGACAAAAAAAGTCTTTTTGAATCTTTTCTTAGCAAAGCTATGAAACTCTTATACTTATTTTATCATAAATGATGTGGTGAAATGTGACACATTTGTGTTTTATTCAAAAAAAACAACAGTGCAATATAATGTTGGTGTTGATAAACAAGCCCAATCTGCGCAATGCCGCCCTTAATTTGGGATTCAATCAGTATTCTGACTTTCAACGTCAATTCATTCCGAGTGAAACGAAAGGTGTGATGTTTACTGATCCGGTTCGAAGGACCATATGTACGGTTCAGGACCGCACAGACATGAAACTGCTTGAGTAGAGGTTCAAGTTTATTGGCCCTTACTTATGTGAGCGCAATGCGATGTTATATGCACTGATGTATGAATAAATGAAAAGCGTATTTATAATAATGCGTGAATGAGGACTGGGCGAATTGTACGGTTTCGACATAGACCGTACAGCCTCATACTTACGATGCCATTCTCCTCGACGTGCACGAACTTGTAGTCGGGCGAGGAGGCGAGCACCACCACCGCCTCGATGGCCTGCGGCTGGTAGTTGAACACGGCCACGCGCAGGCCCAGCTGCTCGCCCTGCCGGCAGCGGTCCGGACCCTCCACTTTGATGAAGAACGGGAGGATGCCCACATACTGTGTTTACAAATATATCTTGTAAATTATAAGTCATATTTTTTTAATACAACATGAATTTATTAAAGAAAATTTTGAGAACAGGGCGTTGTTACCAGTGATGACTTATGGGCCTCATAAGGAAGCTCCGAGTCACTTAACGGTCGATGGACATAGCCAGATACGGCTATGTCCATCGCCTCCCCTTATTTCGGCTTCGGCCCTCTACGGATCCCTTATTTCCGGTTCAATGCCTCAGGGGATCGAAGAATCCCTCAAACTTTGGGGTCCCACGGCGCTCCGACGTGCAGCGTTCGAAGGACAAATGAACTCAAACGAGTCACTAGTGCTACACGACCACATGGTTTTGTGCTACGGGATATAAGTGGCACAACGCCGCACGGTCAGGTGTTCCTGTACTCACATTGAGCGGCCTCGAGAGCATGCCCAGACCGGCGCCGGGCGACATGGCCACGGCGGAGATGGTCCAGTGCGCGGGCGCGGCCGGCACGTCCAGCGTGAACACGAAGCGGCCGTGCGGCCCGATGTTGACGTGGCGCCGGTACTCACATTGAGCGGCCTCGAGAGCATGCCCAGGCCGGCGCCGGGCGACATGGCCACGGCGGAGATGGTCCAGTGCGCGGGCGCGGCCGGCACGTCCAGCGTGAACACGAAGCGGCCGTGCGGCCCGATGTTGACGTGGCGCCGGTACTCACATTGAGCGGCCTCGAGAGCATGCCCAGGCCGGCGCCGGGCGACATGGCCACGGCGGAGATGGTCCAGTGCGCGGGCGCGGCCGGCACGTCCAGCGTGAACACGAAGCGGCCGTGCGGCCCGATGTTGACGTGGCGCCGGTACTCACATTGAGCGGCCTCGAGAGCATGCCCAGGCCGGCGCCGGGCGACATGGCCACGGCGGAGATGGTCCAGTGCGCGGGCGCGGCCGGCACGTCCAGCGTGAACACGAAGCGGCCGTGCGGCCCGATGTTGACGTGGCGCCGGTACTCACATTGAGCGGCCTCGAGAGCATGCCCAGGCCGGCGCCGGGCGACATGGCCACGGCGGAGATGGTCCAGTGCGCGGGCGCGGCCGGCACGTCCAGCGTGAACACGAAGCGGCCGTGCGGCCCGATGTTGACGTGGCGCCGGTACTCACATTGAGCGGCCTCGAGAGCATGCCCAGGCCGGCGCCGGGCGACATGGCCACGGCGGAGATGGTCCAGTGCGCGGGCGCGGCCGGCACGTCCAGCGTGAACACGAAGCGGCCGTGCGGCCCGATGTTGACGTGGCGCCGGTACTCACATTGAGCGGCCTCGAGAGCATGCCCAGGCCGGCGCCGGGCGACATGGCCACGGCGGAGATGGTCCAGTGCGCGGGCGCGGCCGGCACGTCCAGCGTGAACACGAAGCGGCCGTGCGGCCCGATGTTGACGTGGCGCCGGTACTCACATTGAGCGGCCTCGAGAGCATGCCCAGGCCGGCGCCGGGCGACATGGCCACGGCGGAGATGGTCCAGTGCGCGGGCGCGGCCGGCACGTCCAGCGTGAACACGAAGCGGCCGTGCGGCCCGATGTTGACGTGGCGCCGGTACTCACATTGAGCGGCCTCGAGAGCATGCCCAGGCCGGCGCCGGGCGACATGGCCACGGCGGAGATGGTCCAGTGCGCGGGCGCGGCCGGCACGTCCAGCGTGAACACGAAGCGGCCGTGCGGCCCGATGTTGACGTGGCGCCGGTACTCACATTGAGCGGCCTCGAGAGCATGCCCAGGCCGGCGCCGGGCGACATGGCCACGGCGGAGATGGTCCAGTGCGCGGGCGCGGCCGGCACGTCCAGCGTGAACACGAAGCGGCCGTGCGGCCCGATGTTGACGTGGCGCCGGTACTCACATTGAGCGGCCTCGAGAGCATGCCCAGGCCGGCGCCGGGCGACATGGCCACGGCGGAGATGGTCCAGTGCGCGGGCGCGGCCGGCACGTCCAGCGTGAACACGAAGCGGCCGTGCGGCCCGATGTTGACGTGGCGCCGGTACTCACATTGAGCGGCCTCGAGAGCATGCCCAGGCCGGCGCCGGGCGACATGGCCACGGCGGAGATGGTCCAGTGCGCGGGCGCGGCCGGCACGTCCAGCGTGAACACGAAGCGGCCGTGCGGCCCGATGTTGACGTGGCGCCGGTACTCACATTGAGCGGCCTCGAGAGCATGCCCAGGCCGGCGCCGGGCGACATGGCCACGGCGGAGATGGTCCAGTGCGCGGGCGCGGCCGGCACGTCCAGCGTGAACACGAAGCGGCCGTGCGGCCCGATGTTGACGTCGCGCCACATCCACACGTTGTCGTACTGGCGCTGGATGCGGTTGAAGCGGAACTTGCGGAAGTGCGCCAGCTCGAACGAGTCGTCGCGCTTGCCTGAACGAGAAAAAATATTAAATTATTATTAAACCCTACAAAACTTTAACCGACGAATAAACATTTATTTATTTATTTGTCACAACGTCTTTTCGCGTAGTTTAAAGTTGCCGATGTACAATAAGCCCCAAAATTAATGCTGCAATCTCGCATAACCAAGAACTACCATGCCCTTTAAATATACGTAGAATTTTGTTTTGGGAGCATGGTGATGTGTGCTGCATTCAAGTCGGACAAAAATCCCATTAATCTACAACATGGGGTTATTGAAAGCGCAGACTAACAAATCCCTGAAAAGCTGGTAATTTATATAATTATTAAAAAAAAAAAACTGTTCGCCCTCACAGTTGGATTCATCGGTGCGGTCGGAACAGTCCGGCACGCCGTCGCAGCGCTTGTCCGTGGGGTAGCACGTGCCGTCCAGGCACTCCGTCAGGCCCAGCGACTCGTTGCACATCGTGTGCCGCCGGTACACCGCCACGTCCGAGATCACTATCAGACCCGCGTACCTGGGTACGAATCACAACTGATACAAGTGTAGGGACACATATTAGCCTTTCACTTCGAGGTGGCCGTTACCTCTATATGCTAAGTACAGATAGCAACGTACCGCTCGCTATAGTCACTGCTGTGTTTTTTCAAACTTTTGTGATTGTTACATTTTAAATTTGTGTTTTGTAATTTTTGTTCGTGTGTCGTTTTCTACGATGAGTAAAAAAAGAAAAGTTTTACGCAGACTAATTATTAATTTAATTAGTGACTTTATTTGAATAGAAAAATAATAAATGAACGATCTAGCCTTTCGACATTCTAGACGTCACGCGTCACAGCCATGAAAAGCATTGCAAGAGAAGAAAAAATTTCCCACGCGAGATCATGCTCTGCGGCGATCATTTCTAGAGACATAGGCTGAAATCTATAGACCGCACTCTCACGCTGCTCGGACTCAAGGCAGAGATAAAACGAGATAGATTTATATCGGAGCATATTTGTGTCTCGTTTTAACTCTTATCCTGAGTCCGAGCTAAGCCAGAGCATATTCTATAGATCTCAGCTTTAATGTCCAGCAGTGGACATCGATGGATCGTTTGATAAAAAAGAGGAGAAAAAGAATAGAACGGTTGTAACACTCACTCAAAGGTCCGGTTGGCGTCGATGCCGAAACTCGGCGAGGGGAAGTAGACGAGCTCGTCCGCGTCGCCGAAGTGCGAGCGCCACGTGTACGAGAACGTGCCGTTCGTGGACTCGTCGAAGTGCGACATCTTTAATATCACCTGATGGCATATTGTACATTCTACATATATCATTTTCTTCGGTTTACATATCTATAAGGCTCAATTTTTTGGTATAATGATTATTTACAATTTTTTTTACTATGACATAACTTTTTACCTTTTAATATTTACTGCCATTATTTTTTTTTCATATTACATCGCGTTATACCTGCATTTTGGTGGATAAAAATAATCTATTTATCTATCTATCTAGGCTTCTAAAAAGGCTTAGGCACGTTTCTATTTTATGTATTTTAAAATATTACGTAAAAAAGAAAGGAATTTAAAAGATACATTATACAAGAATTTGGTCTTTAACTTTGGAATCTCACATTCAAATAATTTATTAAAAAATAAAAAATGAAAATACCTATCTCTACGAAAACGTAAACCTACAAAGTACACAATGGACCTGGCTAGACCGTGTCACATGCGTAACACGGACGAGCTTCGGCCGCGTAACACAGACGAGCCCCGTGTAACACGGCGCCGCGTTCACAAACCTTGGCGAAGGTGAGCTCGTTGCCGGCCTGCATGGTGTAGAAGGCGTGGTCGATGGCGGAGAGGCCGACGTAGGCGCCGGGCTCGCCGTAGATGGCCACCTCCACGCGCTCGCCCGTGCGGTGCTTACGGTTGTTCACGTGTCACATGCGTAACACGGACGAACCTCGGCGGCGTAACACAGACGAGCCCCGTGTAACACGGCGCCGCGCTCACAAACCTTGGCGTAGGTGAGCTCGTTGCCGGCCTGCATGGTGTAGAAGGCGTGGTCGATGGCGGAGAGGCCGACGTACGCGCCGGGCTCGCCGTAGATGGCCACCTCCACGCGCTCGCCCGTGCGGTGCTTGCGGTTGTTCACGTGTCACATGCGTAACACGGCGACGCACACACAAACCTTGGCGTAGGTGAGCTCATTGCCGGCCTGCATGGTGTAGAAGGCGTGGTCGATGGCGGAGAGGCCGACGTACGCGCCGGGCTCGCCGTAGATGGCCACCTCCACGCGCTCGCCCGTGCGGTGCTTACGGTTGTTCACGTGTCACATGCGTAACACGGACGAACCTCGGCGGCGTAACACAGACGAGCCCCGTGTAACACGGCGCCGCGCTCACAAACCTTGGCGTAGGTGAGCTCGTTGCCGGCCTGCATGGTGTAGAAGGCGTGGTCGATGGCGGAGAGGCCGACGTACGCGCCGGGCTCGCCGTAGATGGCCACCTCCACGCGCTCGCCCGTGCGGTGCTTGCGGTTGTTCACGTGTCACATGCGTAACACGGCGACGCACACACAAACCTTGGCGTAGGTGAGCTCATTGCCGGCCTGCATGGTGTAGAAGGCGTGGTCGATGGCGGAGAGGCCGACGTACGCGCCGGGCTCGCCGTAGATGGCCACCTCCACGCGCTCGCCCGTGCGGTGCTTACGGTTGTTCACGTGTCACATGCGTAACACGGACGAACCTCGGCGGCGTAACACAGACGAGCCCCGTGTAACACGGCGCCGCGCTCACAAACCTTGGCGTAGGTGAGCTCGTTGCCGGCCTGCATGGTGTAGAAGGCGTGGTCGATGGCGGAGAGGCCGACGTACGCGCCGGGCTCGCCGTAGATGGCCACCTCCACGCGCTCGCCCGTGCGGTGCTTGCGGTTGTTCACGTGTCACATGCGTAACACGGCGACGCACACACAAACCTTGGCGTAGGTGAGCTCATTGCCGGCCTGCATGGTGTAGAAGGCGTGGTCGATGGCGGAGAGGCCGACGTACGCGCCGGGCTCGCCGTAGATGGCCACCTCCACGCGCTCGCCCGTGCGGTGCTTACGGTTGTTCACGTGTCACATGCGTAACACGGACGAACCTCGGCGGCGTAACACAGACGAGCCCCGTGTAACACGGCGCCGCGCTCACAAACCTTGGCGTAGGTGAGCTCGTTGCCGGCCTGCATGGTGTAGAAGGCGTGGTCGATGGCGGAGAGGCCGACGTACGCGCCGGGCTCGCCGTAGATGGCCACCTCCACGCGCTCGCCCGTGCGGTGCTTGCGGTTGTTCACGTGTCACATGCGTAACACGGCGACGCACACACAAACCTTGGCGTAGGTGAGCTCATTGCCGGCCTGC
Source organism: Hipparchia sbordonii (assembly GCA_038048805.1). Classification (NCBI taxonomy): domain Eukaryota; kingdom Metazoa; phylum Arthropoda; class Insecta; order Lepidoptera; family Nymphalidae; genus Hipparchia; species Hipparchia sbordonii. Next base: position 1,699,302 of record CM076113.1, read on the forward strand.
ATGGTGTAGAAGGCGTGGTCGATGGCGGAGAGGCCGACGTACGCGCCGGGCTCGCCGTAGATGGCCACCTCCACGCGCTCGCCCGTGCGGTGCTTGCGGTTGTTCACGTGAACCGTGAACTGCCGAACAGAACGCTACTATTAGTATTAGCCTATTTACTGTGTAATAGCGACATTTTTTCATACACTTAGTATCGCAAATGTGTATTAGGTAGTGCTTCCAACAAACCGACCTTATACAAGCAGCTTTCATATGTACACTAATATCTATAAATATAAAGGCTAAAGTCTGTATGTGTATGTGTGTGTGCGTGCGAGCGTGTGTGTGTGTTTCTTACGCAAAAACTACAAGACGGATTTGGTTGAAATTTGGAATCGAGATAGATTTTACCTTGGATTAACACATAGGCTATTTTAGTATCCCGGACAATTAATGAATTCCCGCGGGAATCAAAAAACCTTAACCCACGCGCAACAACGAAGTGGCGGGCATTTTGTAGTGTGTATCTATTTGTCTTTTGTTGTTTGTGAACCCGAGGCTGTACAATGTGCATGTGTTGGTGTGGGGTGGTTTTCTCTCCCTCTCTAACCGTGTGCGAGAGACAGAGAGAGGAGATACTCACGTTGTTGGTGCTGATCCCGTTGACGGGGAAGGTGAGCGAGTCGGCGAGCACGTGCGCGCGGCGGCGGTGCGCCCACACCAGCAGCGTGGCCACGGGCGCCATCTCCGCGGACACCACCGCCGAGAACGTGCGCACGCCCTCCTGTGTGCGAGTGAGACAACATCACACTAACATTACGAGTGAGAGTAGGATGCAAGAGAATAAGTCTACACACTGACTATGTAGCGTCTAATGATGTCACTGAACAAGATGGCGTGGTTTTTAGGATAGCGGTTCTTTCTCCTGGTAAAATGGTTAAGGCTCGATTTTCTGTATACCATTACATTGTACCTGCATTTTGGTGAGTAAAATAATCTATCTATCTCACTCACTACTTCAGTGCCAAAAAGAGGAAAAAATAGCACCGCCGTTAGTAACGACCGCTATCCTAGCTTGGTAGTGCGAAGGGATAAGTTACGCGATAGATAGGCAACTTTTAAGTGTCACTATAGGGCCAACCTAATTTGCCCTTTATTGTGTGGTAGCAAGAATCTTTTTTATTTAAATGATTTTACGGAGTAAATCTTCTGTACCGTACCTGTATTCTGTGGTTATACAATGTCATAGACAAGGCTCATATGCGGTTCTGGATACACCTGTACTCATATTATCATAAGTCTTGTAAAAACGAGACTTACCTGCATTATTTCCTGCCCACTAGTTAGGATGATGCCTTTTGACATAATGACGTAGTTGAATGACTCCATGTAGAAATTAGTCTGCACGTGGAATACGACGTATTCGCCCACCTGAGACACATAACATTAATTTTATTTTTAGCCTGCATCTTAGTTTACAATCTATACACAATGTTATTATTATTATAAGTCATCCCACAGCTGGGCAAAGGCCTCCCCCTTTTTTTCAGTCAGTCAGTCAGTCACCTTATCCTTTTATACATTGAAATAATTTTGTTTTTTTTCTTTATATTGAGGAGCTTTTTAACGAATGGTGTAGCGAATGTCTAGCTGGGTTACCTTATTTTATTTTGTTCATTTAATTTTGTGTCAATATTAATTATTATAGAATATGGATAAATTGAATTGTTAGTAAAATATGTGTTCATGGTTTGTCTATTTGTGTATACTTTCTAGGGTTGGGTGATAAAACTGCGAAACAGTGTTACACTAATGCAGTTTTATCGACACTTGTAATGTATTGATGTATCTTTTTGTATTAAATAAATCTTAAATCTTGCCCTGGCGTCAGTGGTAGAGGTGGAGACCCGCAGATGGTGGTGGTTGGGGCTGTCGTGCGCCACGAGGTGCACGTCGGCGACGGCGCGGCCGCCCATCGCGTCACCGAGCGACGCGGACAGGCGGAGGCCAGTTATGCTGTTCAGAACTTCGCGGTAGTTCTGGTCGTTTTCTAACTCTGAAATAAATGAGTTATTTTAGCCAAAGCGGTCTACTCGTTGTGGCATGAAAGAGTCACAAACATCCATTCATCCTCACAAACTTTTAAATTTATAATACAAGTAGGTGTGTTTATTTGTTAGTTTGTCCTTTGGTCCTTCAATCAAGATGCAATGGAACAGAGGATCGACGTTATATTTATAACCGCACTTTCTTTGTGCTCAGACTTAAGAAAGAACTAAAACAAGACAGATTTATGTCAGGGACATATTTGTGTTTCGTTTTAACTCTGTTTTCCCTCGGGATTTTTTAAAACGTAACTTCACTCAGATAAACCTGCGCACGAAAGCTAATAATAATTTATATCTAAATATATAAATGGAAAATTTATATATCTAAATATATAGCTCTTAATGACATAACTAAGAAAGTATTTTTAACATCCACTAAGAAAGTATTTTTGAAAATTCAACCCCTAAAGGGATAAAATAGGGATTTGAAAGATCGAACTTAATGTGAGCGAAGGCCCGGGAAGAGCTAGTGAAAAAATAATTTGAATCTATACTATAATATTATAAAGCTGAAGAGTTTGTTTGTTTGAACGCGCTAATCTTAGGAATTACTGGTTCGAATTGAAAAATTCTTTTTGTGTTGGATAGTCCAATTATTGAGGAAGGCTTTAGGCTATATAACATCACGCTGCGACTAATAGGAGCGAAGTATCAGTGAAAAATGTTGCAAAAACGGGGAAAATTATCCATATTTAAAATATATTCTTTTAAAAACTTTTTAATCGCGATCATAATAACAGAAATTGACGCGGACGAAGTCGCAGGCAACAGCTAGTTTTGAAATAAAGATGGTGGATGTTAACAACTTACTAAGAAGCTTGTAGAGGTCCAGTTTGAGATGCCACACCGCATCGTGTCCGGGCACCAGGGTGGGCCTCTGGGGCTCCAAGGCCCCTCCGCGCCCCTCCAGCTGCCCCGTCACCGTCAGCGCCACGCCGGCCGCCTGCCACGCGGGCAGCCGGGACCCGTCGTGGTATGATACCACCATCTGTTTAATACCAATACAATTTCACTAAGAAAAAAAAAGTTACATGAATCTTAAGCAGAGTCCCACATTTTTTTTTTTCAGTTCCAAGATAAAATCTATTATATATATAAAATTCAAAGTCCTGACTGACTGACTGAGATATCAACACACAGCCTAAACTACTGAAGTTAGAAACTTTAAATTTTTACAGTTGGTTCCTTTTATGACGTAGGCGCACACTAAGGAAGGATTTTTGAAAATTCAACCCCTAAGGGGGTAAAATAGGGGTTCGAAAAATCGAACTTAACGTGAGCAAAGCCGCGAGAAAAAGCTAGTCTCTACAAATAAATAAAATTGAAGTGTCTGTTTGTAATATCAAAAGATTACTAAGACTAAAAGAGAAAGATGCTTTTTACTAAATACATACGAAAGTAAATACGGTACTTATAACAAGAAAACAATTTTTAAAATTTTTGTGTCTGTCTCTCCGTCGGTCAGTCTGTCAGTCTGTTTGTTGCCGCTAATCTCGGGAAGGGCTGGTTTCACTGGTAGATAGCTGATATTATCGGGCGTAATATAGGCTACTTTTTTACTTTCACAAAAACTTCGGTTTCCAACTCCTCAATCTTGATGCTGCAGGGGTTCTGACCAACTAAACTGTGGGGATTTAGGAACTGTCGATTGTGAATTGAAGAAGCGGACGAAGTCGCGGGCGTCCGCTAGTATGAAATAATCTATACATATAATAAAATTGTAGAAAAGTGGTGTCTGTACAATGGAAATATATAAAAAAAAAATGTAGCAGGGGTTGTTATTATATCGATGCCGAACCCGAAATTGTAATTAATTTTTTTTTGTCTGTTTGTCTGTGTGTTTGTGCACGCTAATATCAGAAACGGCTTATTCGATTCAGATACGGTTTTCACTAATATATTGTAGTAAGCTTCACTTAACATTTAGTGTTTATTTCATGTCAATCGGTTCATAAATAAAAAAGTTATGTCAATTTAAAGAATCACGGCGAACATTTTTAACGTACAGAGTACGTACTACACGCCTCGCGCCTGAGCGTCCGTGGCTATATAAAGCGCGCTGAGAGCCGCGCCCCGAAAAGTCACTATTCCACGCGAACGAAGTCGCGGGCACAATTAGTATGAAATAAATACATAGATCAACTCACATAAACATCGAACGGCATAGCAGGTTTGAACACCTGCAGCTCGCCGCCGAGGAAGTGTACGGCCAGCGAGGAGTTGAATATCCTGGCGATGCTGTAGCCCTCGATCACCTCGTCCAGGAACGGGTCGCCCACCGACGCCGTGATGATGACCTCCACGCCGTCCAGCGTGGGCACCAGCTGGGCCAGCTCTGCCATGGGGTACTTGAAGTCGTATGTGCCGTTGAACTGCAAATAAAAAGTAGACTTGTGTATAGCGTATGCTCAAACGCCAGCATCACATCTTAGTACAGATTTTGCAGGGCAAGTCGAGGTTGACATAGCTAGGTGACGAGAATATGCTGCCACGCAGCTAAGTGACACAGATACATTCATTAGCGTAGTCAAAGAATACCTAATAGTACCTAAAGGTTCAGAGGATTCACTCCGCAAAATGATTTAAATTAATAGCCACATTAGTTACCACCCAATAAAGTGCAATTCAGGTTGACACAGCGATACTTACCTACCGTCTTATTCACCTAGACTTTTTTCTCTTTCTATCGCGTAACTCTTATCCCTTCGCACTCTCTAAATTTAGGCCCTTCGAAGAGGTACGCCATGTACTTGTAGCTCCACAGTTTACTGCGGAGTGCCAAGCCTGGCGTAGTATAAAAATAGTATAATTAATATAATATTCTTAATATAATAGAATTAATATTCAAACAAGATTACATTATACGTATAAATTGATGGTAAAAACCCGTCAACGCGCACATGTCGTCACTACAATCTGGATCGGAGCAGGCTAGAGAAATCTGCGTGGCATGTGCCTGCACCGCAGTGTACGCAGCTCTATGTATATGAATGCATTTGTTAATAATTATTCTGCTGTCCTGTACTGCGTGGACTGCATCGCCTGCGTCCCAGCGTACGCTAGCCCTCCCTAACCCTTAGAACTGCTACATTACTGTCTACTTACTAATATTAACAGAAATGCGAAATTGCGTTTGTTTATTCTTCAATCACGCAGCAACGGATCGTCGCGATTTTTTGTAAGGGTATAGTTTTGAAATTGGAGAGTGAGAAAGGCTACCTTTTATCCCGGAAAAGGCTTAACCTAACTCCACGAAGACGAAGTAGCGGGCAAAAGCTAGTTTATGATAGTTAACGGGTAGTGAACGGGTGATCCAAGTCTTGACTTGTCGCAAGAACTACAAATTGGCTTACATAAAATAAATAAATAAATTTGAAATTATGAATTTTAATACTTACAAATCTCAGGTACGGCAGCTGGTCGTAGTAAGGGTTATTGTAGTAGTTGTACGTAGTGGATGTGCTGTACATGTTGTAGTTCAGATTATTCTGGTTCTGAGCATTCTGAGGGTTCTGCTGGTTCTGTTGGTTCGCAAACTCGATCGGGTCCGGCTTCGGCATCCAGAACGGGTACTTTTCATCCTGGATGTATGAGGAAAAAGTAAGTATCCCAATCTGATAGTAAGTGACAATGCACCCCGTAAGATGGTATTTTTTATTTTTATTTCATGACAAGAAGTCCTTGACTGTGATCTCACCTGATGGTAAGTGACGATGCCGTCTAAGATGGTAGCGGGCGAACTTGGAAGGGGAATGGTGGTGTACATTTAACCCCCCTTATCGGTTTATACACGCCATCGCGCCGGAACGCTAAATCGCTTGGCGGCACGTCTTTGACAGTAGGGTGGTAACAAGCTACGGCCAAGCTTCCCACTGAAACGTAGTGGTAGCGGTCCAAGTGTCCATATGTCATGCTCTCTTTAAACATTTCTGTGGTGGTGTCGTGTGGTGCGGGTTGTTACGTTCCCTCAAATATGGTTGAGTGAAGCAATGGCTGGATCATGTCTCATGCTCGTGAACGGGTGCCACCAACGGGAATGGGTCTGCTTTGACTGCCCATATTGACATGCGTTGGATTGGTGTACCTACGTATGCATTTTTGCATTTTTGAAGCTTTATTGTGGAAGCACTGTATACGTAGCATAGCTTTGTAAAAAAATTTTTTTTGAAAAGAGCAACTGCTGAGTTTCTTACCGGCTCTTCTCAGCAGAATCTGCATTCCGAACCGGTGGTAGATTTATGACGTGTCATAAGAGCTACAAGTTAGCCTACATGAAATAAATAAATTTTGAATTTGAATTTCATAACAAGAAGTCCTTGACTGTGATCTCACCTGATGGTAAGTGACGATGCCACATTTAACCCATACCCCTTATCGGTTTCTACACGCCATCGCGCCGGAACGCTAAATCACTTGGCGGCACGTCTTTGACAGTAGGGTGGTAACTAGCCACGGCCAAGCCTCGCACCAGAAAACGTAGTGGTAGCGGTCCAAGTGTCGACATTTCGATCTAGTTTCGTGGAGCATGTCATTTTTTTTATTATGAGATAGGCTTGCGTCAATGATGTAAAGTATTGATGAGGTCTAGGTTGGAGCGCGCTTGCCTAGAAAACGCCTATTCACTCTTGTCTTGAAGGTACTCAGATTATACGTGGCCGGAAACACAGAAGCTCGAAGTGCGTTTCATGGAGTGGAACTTACGAAGTTGAACATCCTGGTGTAGACCTTCTGCGGGTCGTACCACCAGTCGGGCTGGTCGATCTGGTTGGGCTGGCCGGGCCGGTAGCTGGTCGGCCGCCCGTGCTCGTCCACCTCGCCAGTATAGTCGTAAGCCGCGTAACCAGACTCGTTGTACAGGTACGGGTTGTAGTTTGGACGCACTGTGGACAAACAATACCTCAATATAACAACAAAGCCTCAATAGCCCAACGGTTAAAGGTGCGGACTGAAGATCGTAGGTTCGAGCCTCACCCGTTGCACTATTGTCGTACCCACTCCTAGCACAAGCTCTTCGCTTATTTGGAGGTGAGAGGAGAATATAAGTCAAGTTCAGCTTGGCTAATATTCTTTAAAAAAAAAAAAAAACAATAAGTGCCCACGGAATTTTAAAAACTAAATCCACGCGGACAAAAACGCGGGCATCAGCTAGTTATTAATAATTTTGCTAATTATTAATAACTAGCTGGAACAGAGATACATGTTAAGGCCCAAGACACGGAGCTGCCCGCGAAATTCAAATTTAATTTAGTTTTTCACCATTTATAAACTAATACGACAAAGTAGGCTTATGGTATTCAAATTGCGCCGATGGCAGTATCATCTTCACAGGTTTATATACTAATCTTAACGTGAAAGAATCCAGTTTAAGAAATTAGTCAAAATAATGAGTTTGACGTGAGCTACTCACAAATTAGTCATTATTTTGATTAATTTCTTAAACTTATTACTTAACAAATTGCGAAAAACCAAATTAAATTTGAATTTTGCGGGCAGACCCGTCTCTTGGGCCTTAACCGTTCGGTGACGCTGATGAGGGCTCAATTAAATCTATGCAGAGACAACTGTCACCAAAACAATAGAACGCATTTTAGCTTTGATTTAAACCTTGTTCAGACGAGACGATACAATTAAGTCAAGAACAGACTATCCATTTTCAAGACATAGGGGCCGTTCAAGTATTACGTAAGCAGATTTATTACAATTATTTACCCCCCCCCCCCCCCTTGTCAGCAGAAGTAAAAGCAAAGCTCTTACCCCCTCCCCCCATGCTTACGTACACATTTTTCAATTATAAATGTATTTTTTTATATTATAATTGTAATGTTATAATTATAATTTTTAAAATTCCGAAGTGTGGCGAAAATAATTTCGCCACACGTTTTCAAGCATGGACAATGTGAGGGTTGCCATTCGTGTAAAAAAGTAAATAACTACCGATGACGTAATCATCATCTACACTCCCCTACCCCCCATGTCATCCAAAATAAGCAAAACAAAGACCCCCCCACACCCCCATAGTGCTTACGTAATACTTGAACGGCCCCATACCTCTAGTGTACTGGTCGGTGAGCACCGCCCCGTACGGCCCGCGGTTGTTGAACTGGCCCTGCTGGTAGTGGCGCGGCCGGTACTGCGGGATGGGCCGCAGCGTGGCGCGCAGCGTGAGGTTGCCGCGCACGGGCGCGCCCGACGTGTAGTTGGCCATGATGCGGCCGTGGATGTACGGGTCCGTGTTGAAGAAGAACGCCGGCATCGTTACGTTCACCTGTGGGAGTTCAGCTTTATGTAGTTCCTGCGTTTTTTTACTTACTAGCCGATGAGCGTTACTTTGATCGCGTGGATTTTGTTTATAAAAATTCCGTGGTTACTTTCCGGGAAAAAGGAGCCCATTTCACTCTCCAGTATGAGAAAATTTGGTCTACCCATTTACTCGCGAATTTGTATGACAAAATTTTCTCATGGCGCGCGTTCTAGCCCTACAGGTCCTAAACTATACTCATGCAAAAATCATGTCGAGCCGTTAGCACTCCTGCTCTGATGATGGTATCACAAAAATAACGATGTGGGAAATATCTTACAAGTAGGGATAACTTGACTTATATTCTCCTCTTCCCTCCAAATAAGCGATATTAGTATTATTTAATTAGATATAGTTAAACAGATGATTACATACTATCGCATTAGGTTAAACTATAAGAATTGTGTACATAATATGAAGAATATTATAAACAGGAAAGTGCTACGGATCGACGTGATATTTTGCATGGATACAGTTTAGCACCTGAGAGTCACATAGGCTACTTTCTATCCCGGAAAATTATAGAGTTCCCGCGTTAAAAACTAAATCCACGCGGACGAAGTCGCGGGCATCAGCTAGTAAATAAATAAATATAGTCTGATGATGTACCTCGAATCTGGTCTGGTAGTACTCCTCGACGAGGAACTGCGCCTCCTCCACCTGGCCGAGCGCCTCGACGCGCACCAGCCACTCGCCGAACAGCGGCTGGTCCGACAGCGGGTACTGCAGGCTCACCGTGCCGAAGTTGCTCTGCACACACCACATTACATGTGTAAGTGTTACATTACATGTTTTGTAATTTTATATAAATTTTAGTTTTAAGTTCTCTATAAGTGAGCAAAATGTTCTTTGGAGAATAAATTTCTTTAAACCTAACCTAAGTGTCCGATCACACCATAATTGGACGCACATATGCAATAAAGTATCAACCTACACAACTTATCAAATTCAAAATTTATTTATTTCATGTAGGCCAACTTATAGCTCTTATGACATAAATCTACCACCGGTTCGGAATGCAGATTCTGCTGAGAAGAGCCGGTAAGAAACTCAGCAGCTGCTCTTTTCAAAAAAAAAAAAATTTTTTACAATAGGTACCAAAACTATGCTATGTATATCAATTGAAAAGTTAACTTTATTTCTTTACATTATGTGTGTATTTAATTTGACAAAGGTTTGTGGGTTAAATCGTATCTGCGTCCAATTTAGCCTGTCATTTGTATACATATTATATTATTATTATTATATTTGTATATTTGTGTATAGGGACAGTGCAAAGATTGAACACGATAGTCCTGATAAAAGTTCTATGTAAATGATCTATCTGTTATAACTGAACCTAGCCTGTGAACAATACAGCTATAAAACTCGACCCGAAAGCAGGTTCCATTGTGTTACTGCCATGGTGTTATAATTGTCATTGTGCTACACAATCGAAGCTTTGATTTCATGTCACCATTGCTAAAGAGGATACTGCAATAATTAATATGTCTAGCATTGTTTAATATCCTTATCAAATATAAAAAAGTTTGTGCGTTTACCGCAAAAAGCCACCATCTACACCACACCTCTTCTATTTCAGAACACTTCCCTTAACTCCAGGGTCTGAAATCGTATCTTCGTATGCACTAATCTAGCATCATTACATCTACCTACATATTTCAACTAGACCGAGACAAAACACTAAAACTAAATGAGCTTGAGAGTCCTTAATTTTAACAATAAATTTTGATTTAAAAAGCGCGCGTAAAAATTAGCCTAGGGCGGTCAAAACTCTTGATCAGTCGCTGCTTAACCCTTCTAATAGCATTGGGATTCTCGGTGTTCGCATTTCGAAGTCGAGTTACGGGATCTCATTGTTTTGTTGTTTTAATGTGTGTGTGGTGTACAATAAAACTATATTCATTCATTCATTTACCTGTCTCGAGAGCCACCGCTTCATGATCCGCCTGTTGGGGTCGAGGATGAACACGTCGATGGATCTCCCGAAGGCCTTCAACTCGGTGTTTATCGGGATCACGCGGAACTTCACTGTTGAAGACATAACATTTAAATAATAATAATTTTGTCTGGTTGGAGGCTTTGGCCGTGGCTAGTTACCACCCTACCGTCAAAAATGTGTCGCCAAGCGGTTTAGCGTTCCGGCACGATGGCGTGTAGAAATCGATTACGGGTGTATGAGTTGAATTTACATTGCCATATCTTTTCCAAGTTAGTCTTACCATCTTAGACTGCATCATCACTTTCCATCAAGTGAGATCGCAGACAAGGACTATCTTGTCATCGAATAAAAAAAATGTCTTCCCGACCGAATCCGGCCACGGCGGCCATCTCCACAGAGATTAGCCATCTGGGCGGGAGATATTATAGTGCACAAGTGTTTGCGCAAACACAGGTGCACTCTCTATTCCCTCACTCTCTTAGTCCGATGGGGCGGCAATCCGACACGACTGGAGAGATCAGGCGTAGGACCAACTCCAAAGCACGGGGGTGACTCACCGCCAACTTCCTAACGTCGGGCAGTAATAAGAATTCCTTGACAGAAAAACTCAATACAGTTTTTGGCCCGACCCGGGAATTGAACCCGGGACCTCGTAATCCGCAGTAGAACTTGCTAAACACTAGACCGAGGCAATCAGCATCATCTTGAAAAGGGAGCCTGTACGGCATTTGCGATGGAAACGTAGTTTGAAAAAAAAAATTAGCCATGCTGAACTTGATCTCCTTTCTCGCTCTATCTTGTAGTGGGTGGGTACTACGACAATAATGCAACAATTGAACCTTTCAGTTTTGAGTCTACACCTTTTAACAGTTAGGCTATAAGGGCGTTTGAGGTTTAAGCTTGTCTTAGCAAGCTTGTTATAAAATTATCTAAAATACTACTACACCTCATGTATCTATAACCGTATGTTTCGTATACAAAAATATGTAAGATTACACTATGAAAGTCAATCGCAATCTACGCTGAGATAAAATGTTAACTTCCGTTCATTTAAAAACGATAAAACTAAGGGTAAGAACATGCCACAGATGCCTCACTGCGATACCTCGCGGTCGCGGTTTAGCTCGCTACCTCGATGTCACCTCCATGTAAAACAAATGTATGCAAACAGACGAGCACGAACATGTCGAAGATACCTCGCTGTACCGCGATGTATCGCAGTGAGGTATCCTTCGGCATGTTCGCGCTCGTCTGTTTGCATAAATTTGTTTTAAATGGAGGTGGCATCGAGGTAGCGAGCTAAACCGCGACCGCGAGGTATCGCAGTGAGGCATCCTTGGATTGTTCGCACCCTAAGCCTATGTCCTATTCCAGACTATCAATCGTTGCGACGTGATTGAGTAACAAACAAACTTTCGCATTTATAATATTAATAGGATTACATGAAAGTCTACGCCGAGATAAATAGTTAACTTCCGTTCATTTAAAAACGATAAAACTTATATGAGTAATAAACAATGTAATAATCTGAAACTTATACATATAAATCATTGGGTTCTATAAATATAACAACCAACTGATGCAATCGTAAGTTTCGAGCGCATCGAAAATAACCTGGCACTTAACCGATCTATTCAATCGTCAATATGAACGACCACGAACTATTTGGGTCTCCGTGAACGGAAATGGGACATCAGTTAAACTAGTCCTCAAGACAGCTATAGCTTTAACTGTACTGTACCCAGACTGTACCCCAAATACACAACTGCAAAGCTATTACCATAAAAATGTCACTCTTAACTGCATTTCACCCTCACCACCTGGAGCACTTCACACACTTTTTGTTGCTCCAGATCTTTTTTCCACGTACTACCAAATTTTGGCATCATCTGCCTTCGACAGTGTTCCCACTCAATTACAATACGTAATTATTCAAGGGGCGGACCAATAAATTCCTAAAAAGCCGGCATCGCATTGGTGGTGCGTCTGGTACTACAAGTGTTCATGGGCGGCGGTAATCACTTAACATTAGGTGACCCGTCTGCTCGTTTGCCCGCTATTTATTAAAAAAAAAAATTTAAGATGATAGTTGAACTGTCGTGATATTGATGAATGAATTGATTGACTGAGCATCGTCGGTCACTAGACCGACGATGCTCAGTCGACTTATCCTTTTATATATTAAGATTTCTTGAGAAAAAATCAGCGTCTATATTTGGCACGATGACATAATTGTCATCGTGCTTGGCACATTAAATCACTTGGCAGCACGCTTTTGACGGTAGAGTGCCAACTAGCCACCGCGAAAGCCTCCCACCAGAAAAATGTAAAACTAGTTGAAGTATAAAAGTAAAAATAAATAATAAGTAAATATTACCGGTCTGGCTCTGCATGTAGACAGGTTTGTCCATCTGTATGAAGATGGTCATGAAGCGCTTGGAGAATGTCAGCTGCGTCTCGTTGACGAACGCCCGCCCGCCGAATGGATCGTCTAGGAACAGACCCTCCACGCGCAGCTTATAATCTCCGGGCACTGACGTCGCTGGCACCTGAGATTTTTTTTTAATAAAAAAAAAATATTAGTCAAGTTGAAGAATATTAGTGCAACGGGTGGGGTTCAAAACTGCGACCGAAAGTATGTTTGTTTGTCCTTCAAATTACATATTAAGCATAAACAGTATTCCGAACCAGTGACCGATTCACTTGAAAATTCGAAAGCACAATTTTTTTTTTTCAAGTAAAAGTCTATTTGAATAAAAAATTATTCATACTTACTCTCATATTCAAAACCTCAGGAACTCCCTCCCTAACTTTTTCAATAACATCAGCTATTTCCACTCCATTGCAGGATATAGAAGCTCTGATGGTCATCTGGAGACGAGCCCTTAATATGTTTGCTGATATCTTATATATTTGTCCTGGCCTGACCATGCGCGAGGCTACTATGAAATATGTTCTGAAAATGAATTATGCATCAAGTACCATTTTTTTTCTGTAATTAAACTTTTGGTTGACTTTTTTTACTAGTATTATAATGATACCACAAGATTTTATAAGCTCAGGGATGTTTGCCTGTGACTTAAACATCTTGCCACCTCTTAATTGCGGTGTAAAAGCCAGATGAACGTCTATCATAATAAGCTATAATCTACAAAAAATTCAAAAATCTTTTTTTTTTTTCATAAAACTGGTCACAAACTACCAAAACGACAATATTCAATACATATATCACAAATTCCAAAAAAAAAATATTATCCATTACTCATAAATTTAAATAACTGGTAATGATTGAAGAGGCAAATCATCCTATTTTTTTTGCTCTCTTGTACAATTGAGAAAAAGTAGATACGTTCATCTGACTCTTACACCTACGTATACAAATACTCATTAGATCATTTTATATTATTACTTTACTAACACTTTTTCTGCTGGAAACACACTTTGTGTTTTATAGTTATGTAACATGTTGCACACTCCTGCCCTGGTAGCATGGGCGGGAGAAATTTTATCCCCGGGAAAAGGATAAAACGATTATCTTTATCCACCCGTCGAGCATGGGCACAGCGGTGGAAATAACACTCAGTGGATATACTTATAGAAATATACACCGCCTTCTCCTCTGTCGCCATGCTTTAGCATAGGGAAAAGATAATTTTATCCCCTGTCAGTGGATAAAATCGGGGGATAAAACTTTTATCTCCTGCCCATACTACCAAGGCAGGCATTTTGAGTGTAGTCCACCCAGCATGTAGTCACTCCACAATACTGGATTGTTTATGTTTTATAACAGTTTTATAATAGGTAATGTGTTAAAGATAAATTCCTAAAAATGAAAGTAAAATAATACTTACGCTTCATTAATTATAACACTATCATGTTCTAGCTCAGCACCCTTATATGAGGTGCTGTATGTACGCCCACCTCCCCACGATGGCCTGGGAGTATTCTCAGTGTTATCCGACCCAAACTGGTTCACAAACCCTGGGTCATTCCTATTGTCATACTGATTATACCTTTGGTCCTTATTATATATTGTGCTCCTACTTGGATCATATTGGTTCGCATCATATTGATTTCGATTGGAAAATCTTCTGTTTGGATCATAAGGATTGTCATATCTCGGGTCATTAGTGTTGTAGTCGTTTGTGGGGTTTACTTGATTATCCGGGTTGTAGGTGGGTGTAGCGTAGTCTTGTGCAACACATGATTTTATTATTAATATTGATATTAAATGCCTAACTATGAGATTCATACTTCAGTCTTGCAGTTTTAGGGGCCTGCAACAATTTAATTAATCATCAATTTATGTACTTGTGGATATTTATTTGCAAACGCTTTTTTAATGTAGTAGCTATTCTTTATTGTGGTAAAACTTTAAAGTTTGTTTACCCGGTAGTAACTGTAACTGTTACAATTTAGATAGGGTTGATTTGATACCCAAGAAAAACGTGAAAAGTATTTAAAACTAGCCACTGAGAATTGTAAAACTTTGTGCAGCAGAAACAAAGGGTTACTTAAACTCTTTAAGAAAGGATTAACCTGATTTTTAATTAAATAATATACAAATATCTAACCTGAAGTTAACGCCCATGGAAACGCTTCCTATGTATTGTTTTCTATAAAATCACAATCGCAATCACTTCACTTTAAAATTATAAGATTCTTCTTCGATCGCGGTATTGTATTATCACAAATTATCGTTAAATTGTTTGCACCTAACATAAGTCCGTTACACCGTCATATTGCTCACAGAAACAACAAAAGTATTCATTCAACCAAAGAAAAGCCAGCCAAAACTTGTTTGGCACCCGCGCAGTCGCACCACGCCCGGCAAGTGACAGTTGGCCAAATGTTGCTATAGCTTATCATTTAAATTCCCTCAAAATACGTCGTCTTCCTGCTGTCGCGCATTTTTATCAAACCATGGCAGAACCAAAGTTAGGTATATAGTTACAATGTATTTCATGAGGGCGCGTGAGCTTTACTAGTAGTTACGTCGTGTACATGCACAATTCGTAAGTGTACGTGCCTGTCAGGAGCCTAGATGGAAGCGGTCAGACGCGAGCAACCTCTCACTCCCACTTATACAGATACGACACACACAACCATGAGCGACGCGCCCTCGTGAATAGAAAGAACTGTATGTACAATAATTATTATGTGTTTATATTTACGTGTAGGTACTCCACTATAGCAACTAAATTACTGAGCAGATTTTGATGAATGAGGTGTCAATAGATTCGTTCTTGTAGTTAAGATGACATAGGCTCTATTTTATAAATAATAGTTATTAATATAATAATAGTAATAATAGTTAATAATAGTTAAATAATAGTTATTTGTTCAACAAGATAGCAAAGTTCATTTTTGTTGAGAGTGCCTAGTTTGAACCCCGAACGGGTGAAGGATTCTAAGTTAGAATCCTGAGTGTAGTGAAGGATTCAAACGCACAAGTAACAAAGAACTTTGCTATAGTGATACATACAACTTTTCGCCTCACTAGTAGCAGTAGTAGTTCGTTTTTAAAATTAAATTAATAAATAGATAGTTCAAAAAGGGAGCCTTTGCTGTCTAAAACCAAATTATTTTTGCTTACTCTGAGAAAAAGTGTTGGACTTTTCTTGAGACAACACTTTTTCTCTGAGTGAGCAAAAATGACTTTTGCTCACTGGTTTTCTACAACCTTTGCTATCTACAGCAAAGGCGCCCTTTTTGAGCTAGTGAGGTGAAAAATATTTTTTGTTCCGTAGCGGAGTTCCAGGATTTCCAACTTTTTCTCAGCTTTCTCTTACTTGCCATGATGTCTGTTATATACCTACGTATTTTGTTTCCTGGTAGTCTGCGGCCTGCAGCTGCACGCGTATCCTTGTGAGTTACAAGTGGAGGACAATGCCGTAATTAATATTCCTTTGGACAGGGGCAACTGCAACTTGCAAAGCGGCGCAGCGGTTATCACTTATATAATAATAATATTACTAGTTGATGCCCGCGTAGATTGTTTTAAAATCCCGCGGGATCTCTTTGATTTTCCGGGATAAAAAATAACCTGTCTCTCCCGGTCCTGAACTATACCCATGCAAAAATCACGTCGATCCGTTGCTTTGTTGCGACGTTATTGAAGGACAAACCAACAATTAATAAACCAATAAACCAACAAACACACTTTCGCATTTATAATGATAGTAAGGATTCAACAGAGAATGTTTTATTCACCGATTTTAAATGCAAGGTGCATTATCAAACTATTATATTGTAATGTTAATTTTTTCATGTTTTTGAGCAAAGTTTATGTTGAAAATACATCTAATTTAAGATTATTATTATCAAGTCGATCTTTGTCCAGATTCCATTATTTTTTTTGCAGCTCACATCCACAATCCCTTGACCCTTATGTAAAATTTATGGCAACAATTTTGAAAGTTGCAATCTTCTATCAAATCATAAGCTCATCATTTTTGATTACAAGCGCAGATGTGTAAAAGGTGAGATAAAGGATAGGTTATGCCCTCTTGTTCTGTCAAATTGTGATAAATCTGCTATCTTATTCTTGGGAGATTCATAGTACTAGGCAACATTGAATTTTTGCCTATCACTAGTTAACGAAAAGGGCAAATGGAAAATTAGATAGAAAAATAAGGCAAGATGTTTATTATCTCCCAATGCAAGCTGATATTTTACATTGAATTATACAGGCACATGTAAGGGATAACAAAATAAAAAATATACTGATTCATGAAATTCTAATAATTAATTAACCACTGAATTCTCCACAAGTCAGCAGGACCTCATAAACAAAGGAATAGATGGAAAACAAAATGAAATGGTCACAGGTGAACAGTTCCAGAGTTCCGTCACTAGCTAACAACAAGTAAGGCTACTACGACGAACAAGAGAGTCCGGTGGGGGCCTCCTCCTTCTTCAGTGAAAACGCATCTTACGCCAGCATCCAATTTATCTTTTGACAAATAAATCTGTACAAAATATATTAAATATATACTCTGTAATGCTAAAAACTGTAACGCTACCTCTTCAATAGTTCATTCACGATTATTAAATGATTTAAAAACACAACTCGATCACGTGCAAGAACAAACATTAACCTACGGCGAGAGCCCGCGCCGGCGGAGTCTATATACAAGTCAACGATCCATGCTGCTCAGTCTCGCGACAACGCCGTCATGCGTCTACTGTCTTATAATTCCGTTGCTTTAATTTCAAGTCGTACATCTGCGGTAGTCCGATCTAGTGTCGCATATCGCGTCCTTTGCTTACAGTCCGTGCGTGGCATCATAATATACATAGTTTATTGTTTATATGGTGTGCGTCGGTAGCGTGTGTTAGTTCCGCTCCGACTCGTCGCAATCGCGCGAGATGTGGCCAGGCTTGCCACACACGTAGCACGTCTTGGTGCCGTCGGGGCAGTTGCGCGAAATGTGGCCGGCCTTGTTGCAGTTGTAGCACGTTTGGCCCGACGACTCGCGCCCGGCCTCAGGGCAGTTCCGCGCGATGTGCCCCGTCTTGTTGCAGTTGTAGCACGACGGCTCGTCCGGGCTCTGCGCGCACTCGCGCGCTATGTGCCCCGTGCCGTTACATCTGGAAGTGTTACAAAACTAACATTAATTACGACAATATTATCTTAAGCTATATCACAAAGCACTCCTCCATAAAATCAAATTGTAGTTTTAAGAAAAAACTTCTGAAACACTCGGGTCCAAGTGGGTCAGGTTTTTGATTACATGATAATGATACATGATTGTTTTATAATTTTACTTAGAATGAATATTAGTATTCACACCCACTATGTGCCACAAGGACACTATTATGTTATCAATATTAAAATAAAACAGATTCTGTTAAAATGATATCCTACTGTAAAAACTAGCTCAATTTCTAGAAATATGTATTATATTTTATACAGCAATAGCTTTTTCATTGAGGTAGATGGCCGAATTTAATCTGGTGACAAAATGCATAAGTGTGAACTTGATGCACTTTGTAACACACGCACGAACTTAACATTGCACGGTTACCTGTAGCAACGGTCGGCTTCCTCCTTGCAGTCTCGCGCGAAGTGTCCGGTGCGGTTGCACTTGAAGCACTTCTCACGCTGGCGGTTGAATCCAGTGTCGCGCGCGCCCACGCCTCCCTGCGTACATTCGCGCGCAAAATGGCCGGTCCTGTTGCACTTGTAGCACACGCTTGAACTCATGTCTGTAATAGAAACAAGTGACATTTTAAAATTAAAGACTCATTTATACCGTGTTCATTGGCATCCTTTAACACGCTCTTGGACATAAATGTTCGATGGGATCCATTCAATGATGGATGGACTTCCCTAGTTGCTGAACTACTTAGGTACGCTGTACGCATTGAACCTGTTTAATTCAACCATGTATTCTTTAATATTCCTTTTTTTCTCTCTTTTGTATTTTTTTCTTTTGTGTTTGGTCTAATTAGTGTAAGTGGCACTGCCGTGCTAATTGGAGAATAAAATAAATAAATAGCTCCCTGTAATGGCCATTAAAAAGGTAACCAATGGGACCCTATTACTGAGCCTCCGTTTCCGTCAGTTTGTCTGTCTGTATCTCAGGGTCTAGACAAAACGCATTTATGATCGTATCGAAAACGCTTCGTAAGAACATACAAAAACATGCTCTAGAGTCTAGAGCATGTGTTTGTATGTTCAGATGACTCTGACAGTGGATTTTTTTTAATCTATAATGATCCTAAAGTAACGACTGGCGACTAGAGTGCACACGCAAGTTATCATTAAAAGAAGCTGCGCCTCGGCGCCCACGCCACTGGTATGCGCCTGCATTTAAAGGCAGTCCTTTGTGAACGCTCTCAACGCGAATGGGATGCGGCGCGGCGGTGGAGAATCAAGATAAAAAGAAGCCAAGTGCCAGAAATCACGTCGATCCATTGCTCCGTTGCTGCGTGATTGAAGGGTTAAACAATGAAGAAACGCACTTTCGCATTTATAATTCGTATTAGTAAAGTCACTTGAAAGTAAACACTATATTTTCTTTGCCTCTATTTTCCTTTCAATAACGCATCAGTTAGCAGCTGAATGCTAAGAATGTCGGCATAAAATATGTCAAGCAATAATTTTAGGAATACATTAGATGATTTCATTGCAAAAACCTTGAACAGTAACTTGCAAACATCATTCATACGACGTAAGCTGATGTAAGGTCACGGATACACTAAATGAAACCGACTTCGTTCGGTCATTGTCCTCGCGTGGCGTCCCTTTCTCTCTCGCGGCCACGCCCATGAGTGTGACAAGGCGCAACTTTGATACTAACATTTTCGCACTCTCATTCGTGACATGGGCGCTTGACCCTGGCTGATAAGAAGCATGTACGACAAGATCATGGCTACCGGTGTAGGTACATTTGTACATACATTTGAAAGCATAACCAATTGGACCGCGTAGCGCTTAGTAATTGAACAGATAAGCAATTCACTGTATGCAAATAAATTGGCTGAAAGATGCGACATTTCGCAAATAGATGTTATGATTGTAACGACTTATTTATTAGAGTGGCGTCTTTATACGCATCGCGATGGAGGAACAAAAATAAATCGTTAAAATAATAATAATCATTTTAATATGCAAAAAACACTGTGTAATCTGTAAAAAGTAACTGGAAAAACATTGTAGAAAAAATCGATAGAATTTTTTTTAGATTTGATTATTTAGTAAAAAATTAATTATTAAGTACTCTTTCAGTTGCAAGGCTAAATTGCTTACGATCAATATCGATCGCGATAGCAAATCAATATTTTATTGATTTATAATACATGTTTCTTTATTCAATTTCTTAGGAAATAGAAGTTTAGATAGGCATACCTATAACATAGGTACTTAGGTACTGATAAAGTCTTTATCAATATTGTTACATTAGCACTACTTAGGAGGCAATCAATAATTTCAAATTAATAAGGTGAAACTAGGTATTTACTGTTGGATACTTGCTGATAAGATAAACAAATTAACCAACAAACAAATAGGTACTGTTCATTGAACAGCATTTGGATTTATATCCTAGTCTCTTTCGGGTGGAAACAAACTTACAACAAACCAGAATCACACTACAAACACTCAGCAGCATACCTAATTTGGAGTATGATAATTTATACTGTAAATTAAATTTTTTAGGCCTACAAGATTCTGAATTCCGTTTTTGAGATCTAGAGAAGTCTTCAAAAGCAAAATCAAACATATATCATTATTAATGCACTTTGCCAGTAGGCTGTATTCTTCACAAGAGAATAGATATTAAGTATGCTATTTATTTCACCACTTTTTGCTTTGGGGTTTGAATGACACTAGACAGAATTATAAAGTTTAAAAAATATATTTTAAAAATTAATAGTTTTCAACTTGAAAAATATGTTGCAACTTGCAACCCAGTAAACTTTACAGCTAAGTTAAAATTGGTTATACTGAATTTCAGTGGCCTTTGTGTAAGTACATTACACAACACTACTTATAATCTGATTTGAAGGCCAACTTTAATTTCAAGTGAAGCCATATTTAAAAGATTACGATTAGTAAGTTTTGCAACAGTATCATTTAAACAAATTCTTAAACAATGTGTTATGAAACTATGAAAAACTAATATTTTAATAGTTTTTCCTAATTATTTAGGAAATTCTTAATAAATTGTTTGTGTATTTCTCACCTTTTTTCAATAATTAATTATTAAAAAATCTTTTCTAAAAACACTATATTGTATCAATAAAATGTATATGAATATAAGGGACCAAAAAAGGTTGAAAAACAATATGTAACAGAGAAAGTCCAAATAATTTTCTTACATCTAGTTGGCTGCTACAATAATTTTCTTTATCAACTTTCTAAAATGAAGTGCCATGGCTTAGATATCTGTGTTAGTGGCACATTTTGAAAGTTTAGTTCAGAAATAGGCAACTGTGAAAGTAATTGAGTAATTATTATTTTTTACTTTTCATTTCATGGTCAAATATTTGAAATATGTAACTTTTAAAAAATTTAAGTTTATTTCTTTATACTAAACTATAAAACTTAAACAGTATTTTATTTGAAAGATACAAATACATAGGAATAAAAAATCTATTGAAATCATATGAGTTTTATAACACATTATACCAACTTTTATAAATCAAAACAATGTACCTGTGTAAAAAATGTACTTTTCTTGGTGGACCTGAAAGTATTCTGTCAACTATTGCTAGTTCTGTATGGTATTATTGGCCATTATGAGCTATTGCTCAATATTATATTTAATATTGGTCATATGGTTGTTGTTTTTCAAATCTAATCATAAGACAACAACACCTCTATTTAATACCAATAGGTATTAACATATTTACAGTTCAAATGTAATGTAGTTTCCTGGCTAGTCATTTAGACTTATGTACATTTCTTCATAATGTATCCACTTGATTGTAGTTTAGTGAAGAGACCTACATATCAATGAATTGGAAAAGACTAACGTAGAGGTTCATGGGTTGAATGTACACTACCATACCCCTTCCAAGTTAGCCCGCTACCATCTTAGACTGCATCGTCACTTACCATCAAGTAAGATTACAGTCAATAACTACCTTGTCATTCAATAAAATAAAAAAATTTAATGTAGATGAACTTGTGGCTTTTATGACAAGTTAAGACTCTGCCTCCAATTTGGAAACCAGATTCTGCTGGGAAGAGGCAGTTAAAACTAAATGTCAAACTCAGAATTGCCACAATTGCATAATTATGATGTACACTGAATTTATAAAATTATAGTTATTATCTCAGTTGAAGACTCCTCGGGAAAAACAATGTCAAAAGATGATTAAAAAGAGAAAAACAACTTTTTACAGTTTCAAAGTCTATATTTCTTTCATTTTATGCTCATTTTGTATAAATATTGAAATAACATATTACTATTTAAACATTTTCTTTGACTTTATCAAAAAATATAGTTTAGTTCTATATTTTAGTAACAGATAGCAAAAATCAGTTTCACGAAAAAAGTGACATTCATTGTTTTTCCCGAGGAATCTTCACTTGCCTTTCATACTTGAAATAAATAAACTTACAAACTACTTACTAAGAATGATAATGCATATTTTATGTATACATTTTGTGATATTTTCTTGTTATTTACCATAAAGCTCAAGAAGGGATATGTCATAGAGTAACTATGTTTCTGTGTGTACTTTGTTAGAAATCAATGTTAAAAAGATTAAAAGTTTATTTATAATTTCAATTGTAAATACCGAGCAACTACCGAGTGTCTTGCCAACTTTTTTCAGACAAATTTGCTCTCTTAAACTATTGGTAGTCTTGACTTATCATAAGAGCTATGTTATTCTATTTTAAATTGTATGGTGGTTAAGGTTAAGTTAGGCTAGTCACTGATTTCAAAACCAGGTTCTACTAAAAAAAAATTGAACTCTACGCTAATGAAATGGTGAGCAAAAGCTAGTTGTAATGTTTTTGATTTTCAATCAATTATGAATTTATAAACACTGCATTAAAGTCTTGATTCTTTAGTCGCAATCAAAATAGTACCTTAGTTTTGTGTATTTTTTATTTATTTATGTACATAATTACGATTTCTAAGGCATCTAAGGTCTACATAATTTATTTTGTTCATTCTCAGTTTATTATTTATGATAAAATTTTATTTTTTGCTTAGTTTGCAACTAACTTGCAATGGTGCCATCTCTTTCTTTTCTTAGTAAGTATATGATAGTGAATCTAACCTCACGGTTTTTATTAATCATCATTCTTGATACATTATAGACTTTAACTTTGACAAGGTTATAATATGGGCATCATTCGTATGGGGTAAAGTAAACAAAATTCCACATTATCTATAATAAAACGGTACACACTACAGTAATTAATAGTAGGTACTTTCCCAACAGCGTTTATGACATTTAGATGCGTCATGTGGAAAAAAAAGGAAAAGTTGATTACATGGCATACCAAACACTGGTATCAAATATACTTATGCAAGTAAATAAGGCCCGTACAAAAGAACTCACTTAGTAAAAGCCCCCTAACTATAAGCAAACATATTGGAACTGCACTTTAGTGACAAATTACCTCAATTTTTAAACAGCTATGTGTGTCGATGTAGCTCGATGTCAGAACAACCACGTTCATCAAACAACCTAAACACAGACCTCTGACTTAAAAATATCTATAATTTCACAAAAAATACGACAGGGGTGCGCCATAACACCCTATTTATAAGTAGACACGTAAAAACACAAATTGAATGAAAGTACGCGGTAATATAGGCAAACCACGTGTAGGGTACCGGTAAAGCGCGGTTTCTGGCACTAATTTGCACTTAACACTTACCTATTTTCAATGAAAACTTCTTATGCACTTATTTCACTATATTTGTGATCGTTATTCGACCAAATAATTAAGATTTTTTACAAATTAAACGCAATTTATGACGCTATGTTTGCAAGGAAGCCAGCCACCATCACTACGAATTCGTAAAAGACATTTTCGAGCATAGACACGATCATAAAAGTTATATGCGTGCACTATGGTGAAATCGATTGCCAGTATCAAAAATTGACTCCAACCAAGTGGTGACAAAAATATTCTAAATTGTTTCTTTTTTTCTCGGTGAATGGTCCCTGGGCAAATTAAAAGGTTAATTTGCCTAATAATTAATGTGAATAAAATGCTACTCAAATTAAAATAATTATGAAAAGTATATTGTATCTGCGTAAATCGTGGTACAGATTTTGCTAATCTTATCATTTCACGATAGTAAAAATGATAAATCCTATCAGATTATATGTTAACAATAACATACCCAAGCTTGATTCCTTAGTACTTTTACGTCGCCACTTTGCTCTCGCCTCAGAGTCCGAAGAATTAAATGAAGATGTCGATGTTGATGAACTTCGGTTTCGTCTTCTTTTGGCTGCTGTCTTCACTACTGATTGAGAATTCTGAATTCGGGGAAGTGATCCGTTCCTGGTAGATTTCCTTTGAGTTAAGTCGTCCATTTGTACTAATACTGATAACTAAGTAGGTATATAAAATCTCTTATCAATTTCATTCGCTGTAATCGCGTAAATATAAAAAATGAACAATTCGAAGCAGCATTCCTCTTTTGCTGGTGGGACGGTTAAAGTGAAGTAATTTTAAAAGAAGTTACTGTTATAGTTAAAAGTATATTGTAGCTAACTACACGTATCAATAGTAAATAATACGGGTAGTTAGCCTTAAACACAATGTATTATAGACTAAATATATTATAGTTTATTTCAAATTGTGCTTTCCCAAATAAAAATAATAATTCACACTTAATTAGTTTTGGAAAAGTCTAGATTAAGAGAAAACCCGGAACTACCTACCTAACGAGACTGCATTTAAGTAATACATTCGTAGTAGGTACTAAAATGCGAAGAACATACAATTAAAATCTAAGTAGCGTATAATAATATTAACTATTATTTCACTAAATATTATTTAACAAAATTATTATGAGAAATTATGGGATCAATTAATGTTCGCAACTGGCAATTTTGACTGAGGTCATCGCATCGTAGATGGGGACTATTCACTATGTAGGTAGGTACCTACACATATTCCGTGTTTGACAGCTTTAGTTGGCAACGAGCGTGGAGATGACATGTTTCCTGGGGCCCAAGTCTGCTATTGCAATTGTAGTTACATTGCCTATCAATGACATCCCAATTGCTACTTTTAGCAATTTTGGTAGTCTACTAATTCAATGGCGTCACAATTGTTTTCCGATGGTTTGCCACTGACACATTTAGCTTTGAATCTAGCTTAAATAAACGTTTTTAATATGTAGTTTTTTTTTGAAACTCATTTCGGCAAACGCTTTTTAAGCTAATAGCAATACCGTATGTATGATTGTATTACAATCCAATCATAAAAAATCAAACGACCATTGTGAATTTAGTAGACTACGAAATTTTGGACCATGATAATTGTATTGTAATTGTATTGCGGATCAATGACAATGACATGTAAAATAGCAGACTTGGGGCCCTGGGGCCCAAGTCTGCTATTGCCATTGTAGTTACATTGTCTATCAATGTCATCACGTCTGTCATTTTTATGAGACTGAACAAAAACGGGCGTCTAAAGGCGAATTGTCACGCAGACTTGCATGACGGATGAAGCACGTGGTAGTCTCGCGAGGCGGTCGGCGCGGAAGCGCATTCCCTTTGCCTTCGCTTGTCTTTACATGTGCGCTCTTTCTCGCACGAAAGCCGATTCACGCGTTAAAGAGTGCGTGTATAAAGGCAGCTAATAGCAGACTTGGGCCCCTGTCTTCCATGGGAGAAGATTACAAAAAACCAGAAAACTAAAGAGGATTGAAGGCTGCTAATTATCGATAGTCTATCGATTTTGGACTATTGATAGGCAACACTACGTACTACTGCGTTCTTTGCTGCAAACGCACCAGGGGCCCAAGTCTGCTATTGCCATTGTAGTTACATTACAGTTACATTGCCTATCAATGACATCCCAATTGCTACTTTTAGCAATTTGTCTTGGAGCCCAGGGGTTCAATTGTCTATCAATGACATGACAATTGCTAAAAATAACAATTGTCATGTCATTGATAGACAATGTAACTACAATTGCAATAGCAGACTTGGGCCCCTGTTAACGCACCTGCGTGGGTGGGTCTTTGGTAGGTACCTAATCTGTGAGAATTCTCACACACTTCTCACAGGTTAGGTAGGTAGGTAGGTACCTACTTGTTCTATAGGCAGGTAGGTAGGTAGATACTCTTTACCACAAACCAACATGGTGGGTACGTGGGTACCAACCGGTACCACAGATCGGTACCAACACTCAAATAATAATACCCATAGATACGATAGATACCTACTTAATAGTAATCCAAGAGAATGTACCTAAAATCACAGCACTAAATGATAAATTGTAGATGTATATCTGTGACCACACTTGACCACAGAGGTAAATACTTATACATTTTAGAAAATTGGAACATTTTTAGTAATTATTATTTTAATTATTTAGGCAAAAAATAACTAAAACTTAGGTAATGATTTTAGACACAGAGTACTTTGTATAAATAAGAAATGGATTTTAGACTTAGTGAAAATAATAACGTGCTTTTTTTTTATTAATTAACACTAATGTTGACTCGTGTGATGAAATAAATATCTCATAAAATATTATTGTATGTTTTCCTTTCTGTTTGTGTTAAAATGTCCGAAAAGGAAATGCCTAATAGTCCAGAGAATGCTGAAGAAGCAGACGATGGGGACGGATGGATAGGTCCCATGCCTTCAGAGGCAGCATCAGCCAATGAACCGAAACCTAAGAGACGCAAAGGTACATAAGAATTCCTTTAAAATGGCCAGGCCTGTACTTATTCCACTAAACTTGTGAATTGTGATGAAATTTAATATAATTTTACAGTGATTAATATTATTGACAACTTTCAGCCTCCCACAAAAAAAAAAATTATAAATATATATACATAGAATGAAATGGTAATTATATTCCTTAATTGTAGTAAATTTATAATAATTTCAGTGTTGGAGTTTGAATCCCTATATCTGGAAAACTTACCATTGTCAGAGACATATGAAAGGAGCTACATGCACAGAGATGTGGTCACGCACGTTGTGGTCACCAAGACCGACTTTGTGATCACGGCCAGCCAGGATGGACATTTGAAGTTTTGGAAAAAGCAGGTTTTTTCATATAATTTAACTAATTTGCTTTTGTACCAGACTTAGTCCATGTGGAGTTACAGTCTGTTCAGTCTTTTTTTTTTTTGTAAGAGAGTTGTTGTGGCCAAAAAGGGAACTGAAATGGTACAGCTACAAGTTGGCTTACATGAAATAAATAATTTTGAATTTTACATTCCTTAGAAGACATTACAATTCAGTTATATCATCTCCACTTCTTACCCAAGTAACAATTTCTTGTCCTATAGCAGCCCATAGAACGTTTCCTCTAACACCACTTAAGCACTGTAAAAGCAATAAGAAGGTCGTATAACGCTGATTTGGCGCAGTTATATCTCTATTTAGAGACATAGCGAAACTATAGCAGTTGTGCTTGGGACTTTTTTTTTCTATAAATTTGATATATTGGTGCCTTGTATGACAATTTGTTGACATACGAGGCACAATAAAGCTTTTATAGTTCTTTTTTATTCTGTAGCAGCGTTCGTAATTCCATTATAGTGCTATTATACTCTATAGAAAAGTACGTGATTCTTTTACTACGCTTTTCATTTTAATTTTTCACGGCAAGGTGGTCTACGTGTGTTTATACAAAAACAAAAAAATAAAAGGGATAAGGATTCCATCTTGCTGAGTTTAATGTCATCTTTTATTTAGACATGGATAAATTCGACCAATACTATAAAAACCACTTGGAACCAAAGTTTTACTGATAGAATAGCATTAGTTTTACTTATTATTTTCAATGCGCCCTAAATTAATTGAGTTTTATAATTAAAATATTAATAAAAATAAATAAAATTAACCGTAGTTTCTGCTACACAGCCAAAAAGCTAATTTGGTTCTCTTTTAGGTTAACTATAGCACAAGTGACAAAAAATCTGCCGCCATTGACGTAAAATTAGGGTTCCTTATGACTAGTCTTGTCCCACATACTTAATTTTTGAATACATTTTTGTATCCAAGGAAGAAATAAAATAGATAGGTAGGTAATCGTTGCTCATGATTGGTTTTCTTTCTCAGGTACTTATAATAAATATGCCCCTATAGTGCGGTCGCGGAATAGGAAGAATTTCGTACATTAACCTGTTACTACCTGTCTCTGTCACTCTCGCATTAAAATAATGCGTCACGCTCGCACAGATGCAATGACCGCCGTCCTCGGGGATTGTAAACCTTTTTACCTGCGAACCTAAGGCTTGTTTTTGTTTGCGTGTAAATTGAATTTAGGTAGTCTAGATCATAGTATAGACAAAACTGTAGATTCTTTCGTTATAACTGTGACAGGCGAGACGTCGTCGGAAAGTAGTTACTCCGATACAGAGAAATCGGATTTTGATTTTTGAATTTTAATTTTTTTATTTCTATGTAATAAGTAAATATAACTCGATTATTATAACTGTTTAAAAATAAATAATTTATTTAATAAGCTACTAATTTTTTTCTCCTTCAAACATTTTATATAAACCACACTTAATAGAAAAATGTTTGTGACCACTGTCAGTAGGCAAAGAGGTCATTGTACGAAATTCTTTCTGTTCGGCGACTGGACTATAGTAATGGATATTGATAAATTTCTAAAATTTGTTCTATAAAGGAAATAAAGGAATTAGCTGTATATCGCTGTTGTCTTAAAACAGAACAACCAAAACCATAATAGAAAACTTTGGTCATGTAATAGAGTCATGGTGACTTCTTCTTCAATGAGACTATAATAAACCCAACAAAGATAATTAAAACACTTTTTATTGTTATAAAAATGTCCCGAAAATCGTTTATAAAGCAAAACCGCTCTATAACAGTGTTGTTATGAGTAATTATGTACCATGTACTATAGCAGTGTTTTGTGGGACCACAATAGCGTCAAATTATTGTATTGTTGTGTCCTTCATCACTGCTAAAACGCCATACTTATAGCGGTTACCAGGAAAACTTTATAGTACTAATGGGGTACATAATAGTGAATTCAAACGCTGTTATACATTAATATAGCGCTATATTGTCTAAATTCGAGGTTTTTATAGAACTTGCCTATAACGGCTCTACAAAACGGTTTTGTAAACCTTTACATCCCCTGCTAAAAGGATAGTTTGGCTATATAAGCTTATAGAGCAAAAAAGTCATAGCAAATGCTTTTATATAACGGGTGGTTATCGCTACAACCTTTACACAATGTTAACTCAACCTTTTCGTGATGAATTCTTAAATTATAGTACCAAAATGTTACTTGGGTATCACTCTGGTTTAATAGCTTATGGCTGCAATTTGGCCAATGTTTTAACAATCCCACTGTTACTCTTGGTATGTGATTAAAAGTAGCCCATTTTATTTTGTTCCAGGAAGAAGGCATAGAGTTTGTGAAGCATTTCCGCTGCCACCTGGCGCCCATCAGCCATGTGGCCGCCAACAGCACCGGCTCGCTGCTGTGCACCGCCTCCACAGAGAAGACCATCAAAGTCTTCGATGTGGTCAACTTTGGTATTGCCTTACTTCTTATCTGGAACTGAATTCCGTATCTAGAGTCCCTAACTTAAGGTTTTTGTAAAGGGCAGTAATGTCCAAATTGGGCTCTAAGGGCTTATGTTTATTGGCAGTGTTATGTTCACTGGTGGTTGTTGATGTGTACATTGTATTAACTGTGTTATGGTTTCTCATTTAATATTTTCATAAAACTGTGGCAACACTCGATTTGGACCATGGCCGATCTGAAAAGTAGGCAACACACTCAAGGCCTAAGATCCGAGTGATGTAAGTTTTATTCCCACCGGCACCACAATTGTTGATATATATTTAAAATGTTCCCTCTATTGCAGACATGATCAACATGCTGTCGGTGGAGTTCGAGCCCTATTGCGCAGAGTGGGTGCACTCTGCAGGTGACCCAATATCAGCTATAGCTGTGTGAGTTTCTCCCAAAACATGTGCATGCGCAAATATAACATATTTGCGCATATTATTGTTGTCGTTGTATTATATTTGAAGTTGTTATTACATTTTTGCTATCCTTGACTATGCAATCCGACGGCCCAACCGAATAAAGGTGTAAGTGAAAAAAGTCTATTTTACTGGAGAGCTAAATAACCGTAAAAATTTATCAATCTTCTTTGCTATACATAATACACCTGATTAATGTTGCATATATTATATATATACAACAACAATCACATATAATTAATGTATCTCACCTGGGTGGTAAGTGACGACAGTGGATAGACCGCAGTCTATGATGGAAGTGGTGCTAATTTGGAAAAGTTTTTCAATTAAACTCATACACCTAATCGGCTCCACGCGCTGGGCGGCACGTCTTTGACGGTTGACGGTAGTTGGTAACTAGGCACAATCAAAATCTTCAACCAGACCAGGGGACTGATTCTTTAACTCAATCCCTATCAACGACGATAGGCATTTTTTATCCATTAAAGATTTGAAGAGAAATGTCATCTATTTCATAGTAAACCTTCAATGAATAAAAAATATATGTCAGTGGCTTTCATTTTTTGATAGGCACTGAGTTACAGAATCAGGGGGCAGACCAGGGACAATTCAGAAATTAGAAATTTCGAAATTGCACGCTATATGTATTGAAACCTGTATAGTTCAGAACGAGGTGCGAACAAGATCCACATATTCGACGGCACGCAGGCGTCCGGCACGCCGCTGCACACGTTCACGCTACACCACAGCGAGGTGGCGACTGTCAAGTACAACCCCGTGTTCGAGGTGGCCGTCTCCGTCGACAAGGCAGGTGGGTGCACAGCTTTACGTCCACCCACAGTATTATACAGGGTGTTCGGGACATTCTAATAAGAATATTGTGAAAAGGTTACGCCGTTTTTAACAACGTTCGCCAGATTTTATGGGCTGTATAAGCCTTCTGTCAATTTCGTTTTCATGAATTGCAATGCTGAGCAACACAACATCATGTAGATAAATAAAAACACATATTATATTGCACACAAGAAAGAAACAAAATTGAATACATCTTAAAACTACGCATGCAAAGGCGGCCTTATTGCTTACAGAGCAGTCTACCAGGTACCCATTGGTAATAGGAGTGAAATTAGGTGTGAGGGTAGGTTGGTTTCAGTTTTTGTTAACAAGTCCCTAACACCCTGTATAACCGTAATTGTAATATTAAATAAATAAATATAAAAATCTTTCTATTCTATTCCAATCAGGCATAGTGGAATACTGGACCGGGCCGAAATATGAATATGAGTTTCCGAGAAATGTGAAATTCAAATCGAAATTGAATACAGATCTATTTGACTTCGTGAAGAATAAAACATATCCAACCGCATTGGACTTTTCTCCGGATGGAAAAAAGATGGCTTCCATAAGTTTGGACAGAAAGGTTAGTGAAGTTTATAGCTAACATTTAACATTCTACTGTCAATAGTGGTCAGGGAGGTATAAACCGAAACATTGTCCTACCCATATCCTACCCATTCCACTATTTTCGTATTAAAGCGTATATTTTGTCAAATTAGGTCCGAGTATTCCACTTCCTGACTGGCAAGCTGCACAAAGTTCTGGATGAGAGTTTGCAGCGCTTCCAGGAGCTGCAGCACCAGACGCAGCAGCTGCCCAACATGGAGTTCGGGAGACGGTAATTTGATGACAAGCCTGGGAGGCTTTGTTCGGGGCTAGTTAACCCCCGTTTCTAATATTAACCCCCTGTTCTTAATATTATAAATGTGAAGTTTGTAAGAGGACAGATGAGTGTATGTTTGTTATTCTTTCATGCAAAAACTACTGGACAGATTTTGATGAAACTTTATATAGTTTATATATCAGAATTGGCAACATTTTATCTGAGAAAAATAAAGAATTCCTGCGGGAATCAAAAAACCACGTTGATGTAGTCGCGGACGTCAGTTAGTCATCTTTAATTCAGAATGGCGGCGGAGCGCGACCTGGACAAGTCGGAAGCGGCGCAGCTCGCGAACGTGGTGTTCGACATCAGCGGGCACTTCGTCGCGTACTGCACCATGCTGGGCGTGAAGCTCGTCAACCTCGCCACCAACCGCTGCGTCGCTATGCTGGGCAAGCCCGAGAACCTGCGCCCGCTGCGACTGGCGCTCTTCCAGGTACTCTCGTACTGCACCATGCTGGGCAAGCCCGAGAACCTGCGCCCGCTGCGACTGGCGCTCTTCCAGGTACTCTCGTACTGCACCATGCTGGGCGTGAAGCTCGTCAACCTCGCCACCAACCGCTGCGTCGCCATGCTGGGCAAGCCCGAGAACCTGCGCCCGCTGCGACTGGCGCTCTTCCAGGTACTCTCGTACTGCACCATGCTGGGCGTGAAGCTCGTCAACCTTGCCACCAACCGCTGCGTCGCCATGCTGGGCAAGCCCGAGAACCTGCGCCCGCTGCGACTGGCGCTCTTCCAGGTACTCTCGTACTGCACCATGCTGGGCGTGAAGCTCGTCAACCTCGCCACCAACCGCTGCGTCGCCATGCTGGGCAAGCCCGAGAACCTGCGCCCGCTGCGACTGGCGCTCTTCCAGGTACTCTCGTACTGCACCATGCTGGGCGTGAAGCTCGTCAACCTTGCCACCAACCGCTGCGTCGCCATGCTGGGCAAGCCCGAGAACCTGCGCCCGCTGCGACTGGCGCTCTTCCAGGTACTCTCGTACTGCGCCATGCTGGGCGTGAAGCTCGTCAACCTCGCCACCAACCGCTGCGTCGCCATGCTGGGCAAGCCCGAGAACCTGCGCCCGCTGCGACTGGCGCTCTTCCAGGTACTCTCGTACTGCGCCATGCTGGGCGTGAAGCTCGTCAACCTCGCCACCAACCGCTGCGTCGCCATGCTGGGCAAGCCCGAGAAACTGCGCCCGCTGCGACTGGCGCTCTTCCAGGTACTCTCGTACTGCGCCATGCTGGGCGTGAAGCTCGTCAACCTCGCCACCAACCGCTGCGTCGCCATGCTGGGCAAGCCCGAGAACCTGCGCCCGCTGCGACTGGCGCTCTTCCAGGTACTCTCGTACTGCGCCATGCTGGGCGTGAAGCTCGTCAACCTCGCCACCAACCGCTGCGTCGCCATGCTGGGCAAGCCCGAGAACCTGCGCCCGCTGCGACTGGCGCTCTTCCAGGTACTCTCGTACTGCGCCATGCTGGGCGTGAAGCTCGTCAACCTCGCCACCAACCGCTGCGTCGCCATGCTGGGCAAGCCCGAGAAACTGCGCCCGCTGCGACTGGCGCTCTTCCAGGTACTCTCGTACTGCGCCATGCTGGGCGTGAAGCTCGTCAACCTCGCCACCAACCGCTGCGTCGCCATGCTGGGCAAGCCCGAGAACCTGCGCCCGCTGCGACTGGCGCTCTTCCAGGTACTCTCGTACTGCGCCATGCTGGGCGTGAAGCACGTCAACCTCTGCGTCAATAGATACTTGTTGAATAAAATAATACATACTTAATAATAATAATAATAATAATAATAAGGGCACTTCCGAGTCTTTTCACCACCGGGATCACTCATTTAGCTCCAAAGTCCACCGACACCGCTGACCCAGCTAAGTACCGCCCCATCACATGTCTTAATACCATCTATAAGACATTGGCATCCGTTCTGAGCCTTAAGATATCCCGTCATGTAGACGAGAATGGCATAATGTCTTGGGCTCAGAACGGATGTCGGGGCGGTAGTCGTGGTACTAAGGAGCTCCTTCTTATCGACTCCGTCGCGGGCCAACTGGTCAAACGCAATCGCCGGAATTTCTCCGCAGCCTGGATTGACTATAGGAAGGCATTCGACTCGGTGCCCCATTCATGGCTCTTGAGGGTCCTCGAGCTGTATAAAGTGGATAGTACAGTTCGAGACTTCCTTGGAGAGTGTATGGGGCAATGGAGTACGATCCTTTGTCTCCAAGGTGAGCGGTTGGCGATGGTGGATGACCGGATAAAGATACGGCGGGGTATATTCCAGGGCGATTGTCTGAGTCCACTGTGGTTTTGTCTGTCTCTGAATCCGCTTAGCTCTTTGCTGGAGAGATCAGGGACAGGCTTTCAGTTTCGGAGAGGAGGGACAAAAGTGCCTCACCTTCTCTACATGGATGACCTCAAGCTGCTAGCACCCAATGCCACCCGCCTGAGGGAGCTGCTGAATATCACCACTGAGTTCAGTGGCTCCATCAGGATGGAGCTTGGACTAGACAAGTGTGCGGTCCTACATGTGGAGAGGGGACAGGTTACTCATTCGGCCGAGATCAATCTCGAGCCGACTAACATCAGGACCCTCTCCGAGGCTGAGTCGTACCGGTACCTGGGTATGTCACAGTCCGTAGGGGTAAAGGAGACGGACATGAAACAATCAGTTTGCGAGGTCTTTTTTGGACGCCTGACAAAAGTTTGTAAAAGCTATTTGTCAGGTGCCAATAAGGTCCGAGCTTATAACGGTTGGGTCATGCCCGTCCTCATGTACACCTTTGGCGTACTCAGATGGACTCAGACCGAATTAGACGCCCTGGATAGAAAAGTCCGCACGACTATGACTCTCTATCGCATGCACCACCCGAAATCGTCGGTTGTGAGGTTGTATATCCCTCGAAAATGTGGTGGGCGAGGCGTGTTAAGCGTCAAGACCATGCATAATCGGGAGATATCCAGCCTCAGAACCTACTTTGAGACGAAGAGGGAGTGCCCAATGCATAGAGACGTCATAGAATGTGACAAAGGACTTACTCCCCTATCTCTGGCCAACCCCGAGTGGCAGAAACCGGTGGTACTAAGCACCTCTGACCGGGAGACCGTATGGAAGGAGAAGGAGTTGCACGGACGCTTTTTTAAAGCTCTAAATGAGCCTCACGTGGATAAGAAAGCGTCCGTGCAATGGCTGCGCTTCGGTGACCTCTTTGGGGAAACCGAAGGGTTTGTGTGTGCGATACAAGATCAGGTGGTTAAGACGCGGAACTACCGAAAGTACATCCTGAAGGATGGCACTATCGACATCTGTCGAGCTTGTCGCCAACCCGGTGAGTCACTCAGGCATGTGCTTTCGGGATGTTCAGCTCTTGCTAACACTGAGTATCTGCACAGACACAACCAAGCGGCCAAAATCCTTCACCAAGAGCTTGCTCTGAAGTACGGTCTCCTGGATGAGAGAGTGCCGTATTATAGGTACACACCGGTGCCGGTACTCGAGCGTGACGGAGTCCGGCTCTATTGGGACCGCTCCATCATCACGGACAGGACGATTCTCGCGAATAAGCCTGATATCGTGCTGATGGACCGGGCACAGTCGAGGGTGTTTTTAGTGGACATCACCATCCCACATGACGAAAACCTCGTGAGAGCGGAGACAGAGAAAAAACGAAAGTATCTAGATCTGGCTCACGAGATTTCCAGCATGTGGCATGTGGAGTCCACTGAAACCATCCCAATCGTGATATCTGCGAATGGGTTGATCCCAGTCAGCCTCGCTCACCATCTGAGGCGACTGGGGTTCCGTGGCAGTTCGCTCGCAGCCAAGATGCAGAAAGCGGTGCTGCTGGACTCGGCTAGGATAGTCCGTCGGTTTCTCAGCCTGTCACCCTGACCCCCGGCCGTTTGGTCTCCCCTGCCGGGGCGTAATCCTCCGCCCGCTACAAGTATTTATTTGTGTAAAGTATATGTAAGTTTATTTATTTGTATATATATTTATGTTTATTATTTAAATCTTTGGCTTTATATGTATTTATTTTGTATGCGGGTGTGAGAGTAAATAAAATATGCGAAATAATAATAATTGGCCGTACTTAATAATAATAATAATAATAATAAGTGATCAGAAAAGGTTCTATAAAAAACTGGAGTGCCCAGCAGTCTGTTCTACCTCTCAGCAGCCGAGCCCGGCTGACCTCGTCGCCTTTTGGCGAAGTGTATGGTCAAGAGAGGTGGAGCATGAGGAGGGCCCTTGGATTGCGGCGGTAGAGGAAGCATGTGCCTCGATAGAGCCGATGAACCCAGTCGCCATCTCTCCGGAGGATGTAGCTGGTGCGGTACGCCGGGCCGCGAACTGGAAAAGTCCGGGACCCGACGGGCTGCATCACTACTGGCTGAAGGGTTTTTCGCTCTGCCATGCTACCTTGGCTCGACAATTCCAAGACGCTCTCGAGCAAAGGGCACTCCCGAGCCTTTTCACCACCGGGATCACTCATTTAGCTCCAAAGTCCACAGACACCGCTGACCCGGCTAAGTACCGCCCCATTACGTGTCTTACTACCATCTATAAGACATTGACATCCGTTCTGAGCCTTAAGATTTCCCGTCATGTAGACGAGAATGGCATAATGTCTTGGGCTCAGAACGGATGTCGGGGCGGTAGTCGTGGTACTAAGGAGCTCCTTCTCATCGACTCCGTCGCGGGCCAACTGGTCAAACGCAATCGCCGGAATTTCTCCGCAGCCTGGATTGACTACAGGAAGGCATTCGACTCGGTGCCCCATACATGGCTTTCGAGGGTCCTCGAGCTGTATAAAGTTGATAGTACAGTCCGAGACTTCCTCGGAGAGTGTATGGGGCAATGGAGCACGATCCTTTGTCTCCATGGTGAGCGGTTGGCAACAGCGGATGACCGGATAAGGATACGGCGGGGTATCTTCCAGGGCGACTGTCTGAGTCCACTGTGGTTTTGTCTGTCCCTGAACCCGCTCAGCACTTTGCTGGAGAGATCAGGGACGGGCTTTCAGTTTCGGAGAGGAGGGACAAAAGTGCCTCACCTTCTCTACATGGATGACCTCAAACTGCTAGCACCCAATGCCACTCGCCTGAGGGAGTTGCTGAATATCACCACTGAGTTCAGTAGCTCCATCAGGATGGAGCTTGGACTAGACAAGTGTGCGGTCCTACATGTGGAGAGGGGACAGGTCACGCACTCGGCCGAAATCAATCTCGAGCCGACTAACATCAGAACCCTCTCTGAGGCTGAGTCGTACCGGTATCTGGGTATGTCACAATCCGTAGGGGTAAAGTAGACGGACATGAAACAATCAGTTTGCGAGGTCTTTTTTGGACGCCTGACAAAGGTTTGTAAAAGCTATTTGTCGGGTGCCAATAAGGTCCGAGCTTATAACGGTTGGGTCATGCCCGTTCTCATGTACACCTTTGGCGTACTCAGATGGACTCAGACCGAATTAGACGCCCTGGACAGAAAAGTCCGCACGACTATGACTCTCTATCGCATGCACCACCCGAAATCGTCTGTTATGAGGTTGTATATCCCCCGAAAATATGGTGGCCAAGGCGTGTTAAGCGTCAAGACCATGCATAATCGGGAGGTATCCAACCTCAGAACCTACTTTGAGACGAAGAGGGAGTGCCCAATGCATAGAGACGTCATAGAATGTGATAAAGGACTTACTCCCCTATCTCTGGCCAATCCCGAGTGGCAGAAACCGGTGGTACTAAGCACCTCTGACCGGGAGACCGTATGGAAGGAGAGGGAGTTGCACGGACGCTTTTTTAAAGCTCTAAATGAGCCCCACGTGGATAAGAAAGCGTCCGTGCAATGGCTGCGCTTCGGTGACCTCTTTGGGGAAACCGAAGGGTTTGTGTGTGCGATACAAGATCAGGTGGTTAAGACGCGGAACTACCGAAAGTACATCCTGAAGGATGGCACTCTAGACATCTGTCGAGCTTGTCGCCATCCCGGTGAGTCACTCAGGCATGTGCTTTCGGGATGTTCAGCTCTTGCTAACACTGAGTATCTGCACAGACACAACCAAGCGGCCAAAATCCTTCACCAAGAGCTTGCTCTGAAGTACGGTCTCCTGGATGAGAGAGTGCCGTACTATAGGTACACACCGGTGCCAGTACTCGAGCGTGACGGAGTCCGGCTCTATTGGGACCGGTCCATCATCACGGACAGGACGATTCTAGCGAATAAGCCTGACATCGTGCTGATGGACCGGGCGCAGTCGAGGGTGTTTTTAGTGGACATCACCATCCCACATGACGAAAACCTCGTGAGAGCGGAGACAGAGAAAAAACGAAAGTATCTAGATCTGGCTCACGAGGTTTCCAGCATGTGGCATGTGGAGTCCACTGAAACCATCCCAATCGTTATATCTGCGAATGGGTTGATCCCGGTCAGCCTCGCTCACCATCTGAGGCGACTGGGGTTCCGTGGCAGTTCGCTCGCGGCCAAGATGCAGAAAGCGGTGCTGCTAGACTCGGCTAGGATAGTCCGTCGGTTTCTCAGCCTGTCGCCCTGACCCCCGGCCGTTTGGTCTCCCCTGCCGGGGCGTAATCCTCCGCCCGCTACAAGTATTTATTTGTGTAGAGTATATGTAAGTTTATTTATTTGTATATATATTTACGTTTATTATATAACTCTTTGGCTATATATGTATTTATTTTGTACGCGGGTGTGAGAGTAAATAAAATATGCGGTATAATAATAATTGGCCGTGTGGCACCGGCAGAATAGAATAGTGCCACCCCTTCTTATCCCGTGGGTGTCGTAAGAGGCGACTAAGGGAACTGGGAACCTTATACCATCTAGGTTCCCCAAAATAGAGCTAGCTGGCTCCAAACAGCCTCCTCGGGGACCTGAGTGGACCCCGAGTGATGTAACACCACTCACCCCCCCCCCCCCCCTCTTTAAATGATGATGGAACAAAATAAGAATGCACGTATAGGGCCGCTGCCTGGGGGGCGCCAGGGCGCGTCTGGGGCTGGCGCTGGACGTGGCAGCATGCGAACCGCCAGCCACACTCATCGGCCGCCACTACCATCTCGGCGGCCGACAAATCCATCATCCCCACCAGAAGGTTTGGCGCCGACAGGGTCCTCTAGGACCCAATCTTCGGAGCCCGCCGCTGGTGGAGTACGCCGCATGAGATGGACATCTCAAATGAACGAGAATGTCATGCGTGCGTACTACAGGGCTACAGGAGGGGAAACCGGACGGACT
This sequence comes from Hipparchia sbordonii, assembly GCA_038048805.1. Classification (NCBI taxonomy): domain Eukaryota; kingdom Metazoa; phylum Arthropoda; class Insecta; order Lepidoptera; family Nymphalidae; genus Hipparchia; species Hipparchia sbordonii. The sequence goes on from CM076113.1 coordinate 1,738,238, forward strand.
GGCTACCGAGCGGCAATGTACCGCGAGTTCTTGCTGCTTGAGCCGAATTTAACTGTCACGGAACAAAACCTGGCAGACCGAGCTCGGTATATTCAGCGCTCGAACATCTTTAGCGCTACCGAGCTCGAACGGTTACGACGTGAGGCTGTTCCCGAAGTGACAACCCCAAACACAGAGCAAATTGTCTCTCTGGCGGACCCTGTCCGCGAAGAGACGGACGCTAACGCGCAAGATTTGCCTGTGGAGGAGGACACGGAGGAAACAGTCTCCCTGGACATAGAACGGATGGGAAGGATTCTAGGAGAGGCGATTGCTGAGATCCAAAGCGCTCCTCTAGAGAACCGTCCGCGGCTCTCCCGACTCACGTTAAATGTAGCGACGCGGGATGTCATTGAGGCCATAAATCAAATGCTGCCTCAATACCTTGAGCGCAGCGCTGGCCTGGATGATACGGCTTCTATTCTCTTTGGTGCGGCCTTGGCTGTTCACCGTTTCATGGGTATCAAGACCCAGAAACGGGGACACTCTACTCCAAGGCGCAGCACAGAACCAGCCTGGAAAAGGAGAATAGAACACCGTATCACCCTTGCCAGAGCTCTCATTGGCAGACTGCAGAGCTTCAGGTCGGGCAATACTAGGCCAAGGATTGTGCGCTCCGTTAGAATAGCCTTTAATGGGCTAGGGGTGAGACTAGATCAGCCCGATATATCCCAAAAACTAGCGGAGCGCATCGACGACCTGAAGCAGAAAATCGCTGCATGGGGGAATCGCATTCGACGATACTCCGAAAGAGTCGAGCGCTTTCGGCAGAATCGCCTCTTCTCGAGTGATCAGAAAAGGTTCTATAAAAAACTGGAGTGCCCGGCAGTCTGTTCTACCTCTCAGCAGCCGAGCCCGGCTGACCTCGTCGCCTTTTGGCGAAGTGTATGGTCAAGAGAGGTGGAGCATGAGGAGGGCCCTTGGATTGCGGCGGTAGAGGAAGCATGTGCCTCAATAGAGCCGATGAACCCAGTCGCCATCTCTCCGGAGGATGTAGCTGATGCAGTGCGCCGGGCCGCGAACTGGAAAAGTCCGGGACCCGATGGGCTGCATCACTACTGGCTGAAGGGTTTTTCGCTCTGCCATGCTACCTTGGCTCGACAATTCCAAGACGCTCTCGAGCAAAGGGCACTCCCGAGCCTTTTCACCACCGGGATCACTCATTTAGCTCCAAAGTCCACAGACACCGCTGACCCGGCTAAGTACCGCCCCATTACATGTCTTACTACCATCTATAAGACATTGACATCCGTTCTGAGCTTTAAGATTTCCCGTCATGTAGACGAGAATGGCATAATGTCTTGGGCTCAGAACGGATGTCGGGGTGGCAGTCGTGGTACTAAGGAGCTCCTTCTCATCGACTCCATCGCGGGCCAACTGGTCAAACGCAATCGCCGGAATTTCTCCGCAGCCTGGATTGACTACAAGAAGGCATTCGACTCGGTGCCCCATACATGGCTCTCGAGGGTCCTCGAGCTGTATAAAGTCGATAGTACAGTTCGAGACTTCCTCGGAGAGTGTATGGGGCAATGGAGCACGATCCTTTGTCTCCATGGTGAGCGGTTGGCGACGGCGGACGACCGGATAAAGATACGGCGGGGTATCTTCCAGGGTGATTGTCTGAGTCCACTGTGGTTTTGCCTGTCTCTGAACCCGCTCAGCTCTTTGCTGGAGAGATCAGGGACAGGTTTTCAGTTCCGGAGAGGAGGGACAAAAGTGCCTCACCTTCTCTACATGGATGACCTCAAACTGCTAGCACCCCATGCCACCCGCCTGAGGGAGTTACTGAATATCACCACTGAGTTCAGTAGCTCCATCAGGATGGAGCTTGGACTAGACAAGTGTGCGGTCCTACATGTGGAGAGGGGACATGTTACTCATTCGGCCGAGATAAATCTCGAGCCGACTAACATCAGGACCCTCTCTGAGGCTGAATCGTACCGGTATCTGGGTATGTCACAGTCCGTAGGGGTGAAGGAGACGGACATGAAACAATCAGTTTGCGAGGTCTTTTTTGGACGCCTGACAAAAGTCTGCAAAAGCTATTTGTCAGGTGCCAATAAGGTCCGAGCTTATAACGGTTGGGTCATGCCCGTTCTCATGTACACCTTTGGCGTACTCAGATGGACTCAGACCGAATTAGACGCCCTGGATAGAAAAGTCCGCACGACTATGACTCTCTATCGCATGCACCACCCGAAATCGTCTGTTATGAGGTTGTATATCCCCCGAAAATGTGGTGGTCGAGGCGTGTTGAGCGTCAAGACCATGCATAATCGGGAGATATCCAACCTCAGAACCTACTTTGAGACGAAGAGGGAGTGCCCAATGCATAGAGACGTCATAGAATGTGATAAAGGACTTACTCCTCTATCTCTAGCCAAACCCGAGTGGCAGAAACCGGTGGTACTAAGCACCTCTGACCGGGAGACCGTATGGAAGGAGAGGGAGTTGCACGGACGCTTTTTTAAAGCTCTAAATGAGCCACACGTTGATAAGAAAGCGTCCGTGCAATGGCTGCGCTTCGGTGACCTCTTTGGGGAAACCGAAGGGTTTGTGTGTGCGATACAAGATCAGGTGGTTAAGACGCGGAACTACCGAAAGTACATCCTGAAGGATGGCACTATCGACATCTGTCGAGCATGTCGCCATCCCGGTGAGTCACTCAGGCATGTACTCTCGGGATGTTCAGCTCTTGCTAACACTGAGTATCTGCACAGACACAACCAAGCGGCCAAAATCCTTCACCAAGAGCTTGCTCTGAAGTACGGTCTCCTGGATGAGAGAGTGCCGTACTATAGGTACACACCGGTGCCAGTACTCGAGCGTGATGGAGTCCGGCTCTATTGGGACCGGTCCATCATCACGGACAGGACGATTCTAGCGAATAAGCCTGACATCGTGCTGATGGACCGGGCGCAGTCGAGGGTGTTTTTAGTGGACATCACCATCCCACATGACGAAAACCTCGTGAGAGCGGAGACAGAGAAAAAACGAAAGTATCTAGATCTGGCTCACGAGGTTTCCAGCATGTGGCATGTGGAGTCCACTGAAACCATCCCAATCGTTATATCTGCGAATGGGTTGATCCCAGTCAGCCTCGCTCACCATCTGAGGCGACTGGGGTTCCGTGGCAGTTCGCTCGCAGCCAAGATGCAGAAAGCGGTGCTGCTAGACTCGGCTAGGATAGTCCGTCGGTTTCTCAGCCTGTCGCCCTGACCCCCGGCCGTTTGGTCTCCCCTGCCGGGGCGTAATCCTCCGCCCGCTACAAGTATTTATTTGTGTAGAGTATATGTAAGTTTATTTATTTATATATATATTTATGTTTATTATTTAAATCTTTGGCCTTATATGTATTTATTTTGTATGCGGGTGTGAGAGTCAAAATAATATGCGTCATAATAATAATATAATTATAAATATTAAATATTATTACTGTTCCGCATGACGAGAACCTCGTGAAAGCCGAGAAAGAGAAACTAACCAAGTATCTCGATTTGGCCCACGAGGTTGTCGCCATGTGGAATGTAGACTCAGCAATCATTGTACCGATAGTCGTGACCGCTAACGGTCTTATAGCCAAGAGCCTCGACCAACATCTTTCGAGGCTCTCATTGGGTAGCTGGGTCAAGAGCCAGATCCAGAAGGCTGTACTCCTGGACACGGCCCGCATCGTCAGGAGGTTCCTCTCTCTGGGGCCCTGACCGCCAGTTTCTTGGACCCTGTTCCCGAGACCGGTGGACCGCTATTTTTTATATTTTTAAATGTTTTTTTTTATTTCTATATTTAAATATTTAAAAATTTAAAAAATATGATGTTTAATGAAATAAATGAATAATAATAATATTTATTTCATAAAACAGGGTTACAAATTTAGACTTAACCTAACAATAAATGCCAAAAGACTTATATTATTAGGTTCAGAACTGGCTGTCCTTGCTAGATTTTGTCAATCTGTGTTAAGAGTGCGTTTCCGCATATCGGGTGACTTTCGGTACATATTGTGACTAAGTTAAACCAAATAAGATGGAAATAAAAATTGCTACACATAGATTGGTCCTTAATCTCCAAATCTTGGGAGTTGATTTTGTTCAAAATCTCAATTTTTAGTACTATAAAAATTATTTCCCGTCACCTCTTCACACAAAATTCACGATTTTGGGGTGACTTTAGGTACATTTCTTGTATATAATATACCCGTTTTATGTAATTAAAAAATGCTATCTGTTAGCAGATATGTTCAACTCAAAATCTTGGAGAGAAAAATATCAAAAATATTACAAATAGTATAAAAAATAAAATATAGCATCGCGTGTACTTTTTTCACATATTTTCGTTTAAACCGAACCTTAAAATAGTGTGCAATAAGGCTTATTTTGATTTTACTCGGTCAATGGTTTGATTTCAATTCAAAATTCGAAATTCAAATATCAATCAGTCGGCGTTTGACCGCCTTTCTGAGTGGAGGCTGCGCTGGTTGTAAGCAGATGCTGGTATCGAAAAACATCGCTGTACGAACACGAAATAGTTCATAGCAAACCAAATTGATACTTTTTATATTTTGAAAAGAAAGGTAAGAAACTAAGTACTAGGTACCTATGGTACCTTCAATATAATAGCATTATTTTATTATTTGATAGAATTTCGAAATTTCTTGTAAAGTTATATTCCCCGAATGTAGTACTGACCTGCATGTATACCTCGAAAACTTCTATTGGAACTCCTAGATCTTTAGAGTTAGTTGTATCGAGTTTGGGCTCGTTTTGTAAGTTATGATGAGATCTTACCACTGGACTTGTTAGAGTGACCTGATGGTATACTTCGAAGACTACTACTGGATCTTCTAGACGGCTACAGCTAGTTATATCGAGTTTGGGCTCGTTTTGTAAGTAATGATGAGATCTTACCACTGGACTTGTTGGAGTGACTTGGTGGTATACCTCGAAGACTTCTATTGGAACTCCTAGATCTTTACAGCTAGTTATATCGAGTTTGGGCTCGTTTTGTAAGTAATGATGATATCTTACCACTGGACTTGTTGGAGTGACCTGATGGTATACTTCGAAGACTTCTATTGGAACTCCTAGATCTTTAGAGTTAGTTATATCGAGTTTGGGCTCGTTTTGTAAGTTATGATGAGATCTTACCACTGAACTTGTTGGAATGACCTGATGGTATACTTCGAAGACTACTACTGGATCTTCTAGACGGCTACAGCTAGTTATATCGAGTTTGGGCTCGTTTTGTAAGTAATGATGAGATCTTACCGCTGGACTTGTTGGAGTGACCTGATGGTATACTTCGAAGACTACTACTGGATCTTCTAGACGGCTACAGCTAGTTATATCGAGTTTGGGCTCGTTTTGTAAGTAATGATGAGATCTTACCACTGGACTTGTTGGAGTGACCTGATGGTATACTTCGAAGACTACTACTGGATTTTCTAGACGGCTACAGCTAGTTATATCGAATTTGGGCTCGTTTTGTAAGTAATGATGAGATCTTACCGCTGGACTTGTTGGAGTGACCTGATGGTATACTTCGAAGACTACTACTGGATCTTCTAGACGGCTACAGCTAGTTATATCGAGTTTGGGCTCGTTTTGTAAGTAATGATGAGATCTTACCACTGGACTTGTTGGAGTGACTTGGTGGTATACCTCGAAGACTTCTATTGGAACTCCTAGATCTTTACAGCTAGTTATATCGAGTTTGGGCTCGTTTTGTAAGTTATGATGAGATCTTACCACTGGACTTGTTAGAGTGACCTGATGGTATACTTCGAAGACTACTACTGGATCTTCTAGACGGCTACAGCTAGTTATATAGAGTTTGGGCTCGTTTTGTAAGTAATGATGAGATCTTACCACTGGACTTGTTGGAGTGACTTGGTGGTATACCTCGAAGACTTCTATTGGAACTCCTAGATCTTTACAGCTAGTTATATCGAGTTTGGGCTCGTTTTGTAAGTTATGATGAGATCTTACCACTGGACTTGTTAGAGTGACCTGATGGTATACTTCGAAGACTACTACTGGATCTTCTAGACGGCTACAGCTAGTTATATCGAGTTTGGGCTCGTTTTGTAAGTAATGATGAGATCTTACCACTGGACTTGTTGGAGTGACCTGATGGTATACTTCGAAGACTACTACTGGATTTTCTAGACGGCTACAGCTAGTTATATCGAATTTGGGCTCGTTTTGTAAGTAACGATGAGATCTTACCACTGGACTTGTTGGAGTGACCTGATGGTATACTTCGAAGACTTCTATTGGAACTCCTAGATCTTTAGAGTTAGTTATATCGAGTTTGGGCTCGTTTTGTAAGTTATGATGAGATCTTACCACTGAACTTGTTGGAATGACCTGATGGTATACTTCGAAGACTACTACTGGATCTTCTAGACGGCTACAGCTAGTTATATCGAGTTTGGGCTCGTTTTGTAACTAATGATGAGATCTTACCGCTGGACTTGTTGGAGTGACCTGATGGTATACTTCGAAGACTACTACTGGATCTTCTAGACGGCTACAGCTAGTTATATCGAGTTTGGGCTCGTTTTGTAACTAATGATGAGATCTTACCGCTGGACTTGTTGGAGTGACCTGATGGTATACTTCGAAGACTACTACTGGATCTTCTAGACGGCTACAGCTAGTTATATCGAGTTTGGGCTCGTTTTGTAAGTAATGATGAGATCTTACCACTGGACTTGTTGGAGTGACCTGATGGTATACTTCGAAGACTACTACTGGATCTTCTAGACGGCTACAGCTAGTTATATCGAATTTGGGCTCGTTTTGTAAGTAACGATGAGATCTTACCACTGGACTTGTTGGAGTGACTTGGTGGTATACCTCGAAGACTTCTATTGGAACTCCTAGATCTTTACAGCTAGTTATATCGAGTTTGGGCTCGTTTGGTAAGTAATGATGAGATCTTACCACTGGACTTGTTGGAGTGACTTGGTGGTATACCTCGAAGACTTCTATTGGAACTCCTAGATCTTTACAGCTAGTTATATCGAGTTTGGGCTCGTTTTGTAAGTTATGATGAGATCTTACCGCTGGACTTGTTGGAGTGACCTGATGGTATACTTCGAAGACTACTACTGGATCTTCTAGACGGCTACAGCTAGTTATATCGAGTTTGGGCTCGTTTTGTAAGTAATGATGAGATCTTACCACTAGACTTGTTGGAGTGACCTGATGGTATACTTCGAAGACTACTACTGGATCTTCTAGACGGCTACGGCTAGTTATATCGAGTTTGGGCTCGTTTTGTAAGTAATGATGAGATCTTACCACTGGACTTGTTGGAGTGACCTGATGGTATACTTCGAAGACTACTACTGGATCTTCTAGACGGCTACAGCTAGTTATATCGAGTTTGGGCTCGTTTTGTAAGTAATGATGAGATCTTACCACTGGACTTGTTGGAGTGACTTGGTGGTATACCTCGAAGACTTCTATTGGAACTCCTAGATCTTTACAGCTAGTTATATCGAGTTTGGGCTCGTTTTGTAAGTAATGATGATATCTTACCACTGGACTTGTTGGAGTGACCTGATGGTATACTTCGAAGACTTCTATTGGAACTCCTAGATCTTTAGAGTTAGTTATATCGAGTTTGGGCTCGTTTTGTAAGTTATGATGAGATCTTACCACTGAACTTGTTGGAATGACCTGATGGTATACTTCGAAGACTACTACTGGATCTTCTAGACGGCTACAGCTAGTTATATCGAGTTTGGGCTCGTTTTGTAAGTAATGATGAGATCTTACCGCTGGACTTGTTGGAGTGACCTGATGGTATACTTCGAAGACTACTACTGGATCTTCTAGACGGCTACAGCTAGTTATATCGAGTTTGGGCTCGTTTTGTAAGTAATGATGAGATCTTACCACTGGACTTGTTGGAGTGACCTGATGGTATACTTCGAAGACTACTACTGGATTTTCTAGACGGCTACAGCTAGTTATATCGAATTTGGGCTCGTTTTGTAAGTAATGATGAGATCTTACCGCTGGACTTGTTGGAGTGACCTGATGGTATACTTCGAAGACTACTACTGGATCTTCTAGACGGCTACAGCTAGTTATATCGAGTTTGGGCTCGTTTTGTAAGTAATGATGAGATCTTACCACTGGACTTGTTGGAGTGACTTGGTGGTATACCTCGAAGACTTCTATTGGAACTCCTAGATCTTTACAGCTAGTTATATCGAGTTTGGGCTCGTTTTGTAAGTTATGATGAGATCTTACCACTGGACTTGTTAGAGTGACCTGATGGTATACTTCGAAGACTACTACTGGATCTTCTAGACGGCTACAGCTAGTTATATCGAGTTTGGGCTCGTTTTGTAAGTAATGATGAGATCTTACCACTGGACTTGTTGGAGTGACTTGGTGGTATACCTCGAAGACTTCTATTGGAACTCCTAGATCTTTACAGCTAGTTATATCGAGTTTGGGCTCGTTTTGTAAGTTATGATGAGATCTTACCACTGGACTTGTTAGAGTGACCTGATGGTATACTTCGAAGACTACTACTGGATCTTCTAGACGGCTACAGCTAGTTATATCGAGTTTGGGCTCGTTTTGTAAGTAATGATGAGATCTTACCACTGGACTTGTTGGAGTGACCTGATGGTATACTTCGAAGACTACTACTGGATTTTCTAGACGGCTACAGCTAGTTATATCGAATTTGGGCTCGTTTTGTAAGTAACGATGAGATCTTACCACTGGACTTGTTGGAGTGACCTGATGGTATACTTCGAAGACTTCTATTGGAACTCCTAGATCTTTAGAGTTAGTTATATCGAGTTTGGGCTCGTTTTGTAAGTTATGATGAGATCTTACCACTGAACTTGTTGGAATGACCTGATGGTATACTTCGAAGACTACTACTGGATCTTCTAGACGGCTACAGCTAGTTATATCGAGTTTGGGCTCGTTTTGTAACTAATGATGAGATCTTACCGCTGGACTTGTTGGAGTGACCTGATGGTATACTTCGAAGACTACTACTGGATCTTCTAGACGGCTACAGCTAGTTATATCGAGTTTGGGCTCGTTTTGTAACTAATGATGAGATCTTACCGCTGGACTTGTTGGAGTGACCTGATGGTATACTTCGAAGACTACTACTGGATCTTCTAGACGGCTACAGCTAGTTATATCGAGTTTGGGCTCGTTTTGTAAGTAATGATGAGATCTTACCACTGGACTTGTTGGAGTGACCTGATGGTATACTTCGAAGACTACTACTGGATCTTCTAGACGGCTACAGCTAGTTATATCGAATTTGGGCTCGTTTTGTAAGTAACGATGAGATCTTACCACTGGACTTGTTGGAGTGACTTGGTGGTATACCTCGAAGACTTCTATTGGAACTCCTAGATCTTTACAGCTAGTTATATCGAGTTTGGGCTCGTTTGGTAAGTAATGATGAGATCTTACCACTGGACTTGTTGGAGTGACTTGGTGGTATACCTCGAAGACTTCTATTGGAACTCCTAGATCTTTACAGCTAGTTATATCGAGTTTGGGCTCGTTTTGTAAGTTATGATGAGATCTTACCGCTGGACTTGTTGGAGTGACCTGATGGTATACTTCGAAGACTACTACTGGATCTTCTAGACGGCTACAGCTAGTTATATCGAGTTTGGGCTCGTTTTGTAAGTAATGATGAGATCTTACCACTAGACTTGTTGGAGTGACCTGATGGTATACTTCGAAGACTACTACTGGATCTTCTAGACGGCTACGGCTAGTTATATCGAGTTTGGGCTCGTTTTGTAAGTAATGATGAGATCTTACCACTGGACTTGTTGGAGTGACCTGATGGTATACTTCGAAGACTACTACTGGATCTTCTAGACGGCTACAGCTAGTTATATCGAATTTGGGCTCGTTTTGTAAGTAACGATGAGATCTTACCACTGGACTTGTTGGAGTGACTTGGTGGTATACCTCGAAGACTTCTATTGGAACTCCTAGATCTTTACAGCTAGTTATATCGTGTTTGGGCTCGTTTTGTAAGTTATGATGAGATCTTACCACTGGACTTGTTGGAGTGACCTGATGGTATACCTCGAAGACTTCTATTGGAACTCCTAGATCTTTAGAGTTAGTTGTATTGAGTTTGGGCTCGTTTTGTAAGTTATGATGATTAGATCTAGGAGTTCCAATAGAAGTCTTCGAGGTATACCATCAGGTCACTCCAACAAGTCCAGTGGTAAAATCTCATCATTACTTACAAAACGAGCCCAAACTCGATATAACTAGCTGTAGCCGTCTAGAAGATCCAGTAGTAGTCTTTGAAGTATACCATCAGGTCACTCCAACAAGTCCAGTGGTAAGATCTCATCATAACTTACAAAACGAGCCCAAACTCGATATAACTAGCTGTAAAGATCTAGGAGTTCCAATAGAAGTCTTCGAGGTATACCACCAAGTCACTCCAACAAGTCCAGTGGTAAGATCTCATCATTACTTACAAAACGAGCCCAAACTCGATATAACTAGCTGTAAAGATCTAGGAGTTCCAATAGAAGTCTTCGAGGTATACCACCAAGTCACTCCAACAAGTCCAGTGGTAAGATCTCATCATTACTTACAAAACGAGCCCAAACTCGATATAACTAGCTGTAAAGATCTAGGAGTTCCAATAGAAGTCTTCGAGGTATACCACCAAGTCACTCCAACAAGTCCAGTGGTAAGATCTCATCATTACTTACAAAACGAGCCCAAACTCGATATAACTAGCTGTAGCTGTCTAGAAGATCCAGTAGTATAGTCTTCGAAGTATACCATCAGGTCACTCCAACAAGTCCAGTGGTAAGATCTCATCATTACTCACAAAACAAGCCCAAACTCGATATAACTAGCTGTAGCTGTCTAGAAGATCCAGTAGTAGTCTTCGAAGTATACCATCAGGTCACTCCAACAAGTCCAGTGGTAAGATCTCATCATAACTTACAAAACGAGCCCAAACTCGATATAACTAGCTGTAAAGATCTAGGAGTTCCAATAGAAGTCTTCGAGGTATACCACCAAGTCACTCCAACAAGTCCAGTGGTAAGATCTCATCATTACTTACAAAACGAGCCCAAACTCGATATAACTAGCTGTAAAGATCTAGGAGTTCCAATAGAAGTCTTCGAGGTATACCACCAAGTCACTCCAACAAGTCCAGTGGTAAGATCTCATCATTACTTACAAAACGAGCCCAAACTCGATATAACTAGCTGTAGCTGTCTAGAAGATCCAGTAGTATAGTCTTCGAAGTATACCATCAGGTCACTCCAACAAGTCCAGTGGTAAGATCTCATCATTACTTACAAAACAAGCCCAAACTCGATATAACTAGCTGTAGCTGTCTAGAAGATCCAGTAGTAGTCTTCGAAGTATACCATCAGGTCACTCCAACAAGTCCAGTGGTAAGATCTCATCATAACTTACAAAACGAGCCCAAACTCGATATAACTAGCTGTAAAGATCTAGGAGTTCCAATAGAAGTCTTCGAGGTATACCACCAAGTCACTCCAACAAGTCCAGTGGTAAGATCTCATCATTACTTACAAAACGAGCCCAAACTCGATATAACTAGCTGTAGCCGTCTAGAAGATCCAGTAGTAGTCTTTGAAGTATACCATCAGGTCACTCCAACAAGTCCAGTGGTAAGATCTCATCATAACTTACAAAACGAGCCCAAACTCGATATAACTAGCTGTAAAGATCTAGGAGTTCCAATAGAAGTCTTCGAGGTATACCACCAAGTCACTCCAACAAGTCCAGTGGTAAGATCTCATCATTACTTACAAAACGAGCCCAAACTCGATATAACTAGCTGTAGCTGTCTAGAAGATCCAGTAGTAGTCTTCGAAGTATACCATCAGGTCACTCCAATAAGGCCAGTGGTAAGATCTCATCATAACTTACAAAACGAGCCCAAACTCAATACAACTAACTCTAAAGATCTAGGAGTTCCAATAGAAGTTTTCGAGGTATACATGCAGGTCAGTACTACATTCGGGGAATGTAACTTTGCAAGAAATTTCGAAATTCTATCAAATAATAAAATAATGTTATTATATTAAAGGTACCATAGGTACCTAGTACTTAGTTTCTTCTTTTCAAAATATATTATCAATTTGGTTTGCTCAACTTAGACTTAGATTTAGAATTAAACTTAGACTTAGACTAAGTCTGAGTTCAAATCTAAGCCTAAGTCTAACACTAAGACTAAGTCTTAGACTAATACTCAGTCTAAGTCTAGTCTACTCAGTCTTAGTCTTAGTGTTAGACTTAGACTTAGCTTAGACTTAGACTCAGACTTAAAGAGACTTAGTCTTAGTCTAAGTCTAAGACTAAGTCTAAGTCTTAGTCTTAGTGTTAGACTTAGGCTTAGACTTAAAGAGACTTAGTATTAGTCTAATGCATTTCCCAGTGGCTTAAAAAAGTCTAAATCTAAGTCTAAGACTAAGACTAAATCTAAGTCTAACTTAGTGTACAGCAAGTCCGGACGAAAATAAAAAATAAAAAAATAAAACATAAACAATTTATATCCAAGTATCAAAACAAGTTAATTCACTCATTTTTAACGCAGCTTGCCCGCGCCTGTGTGTGCGTGTGAACGGTGCATGTGTAGAAGTGCGTTTTTATACCTACTCTTTGCGAAATCCCGTCCTTAAGGACAGCCAGCCTTATACTTGTTGTAGACTTACGTTTGTAACCCTCTTAAATGTCTTATTTTAAATTTCCCATCCAGGGTCGAACAAATCAACCGAAGTTAGCCACAACTCTCGAAATGGAAGGCTCGGAAAACCCCACGCTACTGAACATAAAGACCGATCCGACTTTGTTCTGCACGGCATATAAGAAGAATCGTTTCTATATGTTCTCCCGACGCAGCCCCGACGATGTGAAGAGCCCTGACGCTGACCGGGACATCTTCAATGAGAAACCATCGAAAGAAGACATTATATCTGCTACTGAGGGACAAGGTAAGTCTTCTATTTGATTACAGTAGTTGATTATAGTTGATAGCTCATATCCAGGATTAATAAATAGGCTACATTTTTTCCTGGAAAATTTAACAGTCCCCGTGGGAATTAAAAACTTTAATCCACGCATCGTCTAGTTTATAATCTTCTTCTCAATCGGTCACTCTTTTCAGAGTGGTCGTGGTCGCTAAGATGATGCGACATTACTCGTCGTCGTCTCCTTCCTTTTGGGTCGCACCGCCTCTCGCGCGATGCTCCTTTTAATATTAGTAATGCTACTGCTCCACCTGCGCCGTAACGCATAAATTAACGCGATAATGAAGGCATTACGCAGATGGGGCCGATACTTTAATGCGTTAAATGTGTTGTAGCATTACTAATGACGTTAGACACTAAGCGATAACTCGGATGGCGGTTTTTTTGACACATCAAAGGATTTTAATGTGTGTGGAATAACGCACCAAATTTTGTTGGCTACATTAGCGCTGTCTCATACTGTGCAGCGTATCTCTTCTATCTCCATCACACGGACGACAGAACAGAACACTGTTACTCCAGTTAACGCAGTAATTCTTGAAAAATTACTTTTGGCAGCATCTTTTCTTTTAATGTAGCGTTTTTAACGCGTTATTTTTTAATGCCCTAATTAAGGCCATTTGAGCGCAGCCGTTAACACTAACGTTAATGCAGATGGAGCAGTAGCATAAGGAAAGAAGGACAGTACGGGTTGTAATCGAGGTGTTTTTTCTCTAGGAGTGCAGCGGCTGTACGAGCAGGCGGTGCTGCACACGTCGCTGGGCGACGTGCACGTGCGCCTGTTCGGCAAGGACGTGCCGCGCACCGTGGAGAACTTCTGCGGGCTCGCGCGCAACGGGTACTTCAACGGGCACATCTTCCACCGCGTCATCAAGGGCTTCATGGTGCAGACGGGCGATCCCACCGGTGAGCTACACGTGAATGATGATCAAGCCTCAATAGCCCAACGGTTAAAGGTGCGGACTGAAAACTGGAAGGTCCCAAGTTCGAATCCCACCCGTTGCACTATTGCCGTACCCTCTCCTAGCACAAGCGGATCCCCTGCCCCCTCCAAATAAGCGGAAACGCTTATTTGGAGGGGATAGGAGAATATTAGTCAATTTCAGGTTGGCTAATATTCTTTAAAAAAAAAAAATTAACTTCGCTTGTTGGAACAGGTGTGACGATAAATTTACACTGTTTACTACATAGACTTGCCTTTACATATAAGCTTAAGAAAAGAAGAAGTCCACAAGATAGATAAGCTACGTATCGGAACATTCTTTGTTTTGAAACGAGCAACTGTTGAGTTTCTTGCCGGCTCTTCTCAGCAGAATCAGTATTCCGAACCGGTGGTAGATTCTCGATTTGTCATAAGAGAATTTCTTTATCTTTAGAAGTTACTTAAATATATCGATTTGAAAAAAAGTCGACGCCTGACACTTTTGTTAATATCTCCTCGATTATCAAAGATATATGTACTACTAATATCTACTGTGTCAACTATTATTAGCTTCCTCTACAATATGGCATAGGTGGCGACATAGTTTCCTATCGGGGGCAGTTTGCCTAATGGAAACACGGCTAGACCCTTTGAATTTGATAAAACAATAACAAGTCACAACCCCCCACCCCCAGGCACGGGCACGGGCGGCGAGAGTATCTGGGGCGGCGAGTTCGCGGACGAGTTCCGGCCGCAGCTGAAGCACGACCGGCCCTACACCGTCAGCATGGCCAACGCGGGGCCCAACACCAACGGCAGCCAGTTCTTCATCACCCTGGCTCCTACCGTAAGTATCATTTGTCAAAAGTATCCTTAGGCCAAAAAATGTACTGGGTTTTATCTCAAGAATTTTAAAGTACTAGCCGGGTGTTAAGAAGTTGGCGGTGAGTCACCCCTGGTGGCTTGTAGAAACAGTTTAGAGGTAAGGGTTGAATGTGCCTGAATTGCCATACCCCTTTCAAGTCAGCCCGCTACCATCGTAGAATTCATCGTCATTTTTCATCGAATAAAAAAAAAATGCTGCCATTTTTATACATTGACTGTACTGCAGCCGGCTACTGTACTGCAGCTGTTTATGCACAGCTGTGTAAATTGCAGTAGTTTGCGACTAACTTTAGTTAACGTAGTTGGTTGTTCGACAGCCGTGGTTGGACAACAAGCACACGGTGTTCGGGCGCGTGGTGCGCGGCATGGAGGTGGTGCAGAGCATCGGCGGCGTCAAGACCAACCCCAAGACCGACAAGCCCTACGACGACATCCGCGTCATCTCCGTCACTGTCAAGTGACGCCGCAGCGCCACCTACTCGTCTATTCAAGTGGTCGAAATTGGAACTACAGCCGCTATTTTGAAATGTCACTCCGTTGTTCAAATGTTTGTGCCTGAGCTGTCAGTTTTTTCTAGGCTCGTTCTTGCACTGACACTAAAGTCTATTTTTCCTTAATTCTGCATTCGAGTAAACAAACACCTCTTGTTACGAGAATCACATAATTACACATCACTTACTCATTTTTAATTAGATATGACTGTCTAGATCTGTTCATTAAACACACACGTTACGATTTACGCCACAAATTGCTCATAGTTTACCATTTTAACACATTTATTTCTTAAAAACTAAATTATCTTAAAATTTATCTGCACAGATTACGAGAATGTGACATTTAGATACCCTAGATTGTCTATGAATCGTTGAGATGGGCAAAGGCGAATGAATGATAAACAAGGAATTGAATGATCGGTACAGTAGAGGTGGGTAACTTTAGAAACGAATAAAACACTGAATCAGTAAATTAAATGAATAAAAAGTTATTAAAAAGTGTGTGTGTATTTAATGAACAGATCTAGGCAATCATATCTAATTCAAAATGTGTAGTTGTTGTGTAATTATGTGATTTTCATAACAAGAGGTGTTTATTTACGCCAGCGGTCAAGTAGAGAAAGCTAGACTGTAATTTTATTCAAAATGTGTAGTAGATGTGTGATATTCATAACAATACTTTATTAATATACTCAAGTAAGTAAAAATTGACCGTAGTAACCGGTAACGGTATACATTCATGACCATCGCAATTGAATGATAAAAATAATTCAGTTGTATGTTTTCGCTATCGTTCAATCGTTCATGCGATAATATCCCAACCCTAAAAATTGTCTTTGGTTATCACTCGGCCATTATTGTTTACTCGAATGCAGAATTAAAGAAAAATAGACTGTAAAAGGAACACTTCATCCTTGAACAGTTTTTTTTTTATAATTATTAAAAAGAATATTATTTTGACTGTTATCCAGATATTGCACCTCTTATGCTGAGATCTATAGAGCGTGCTCTGAGTTCTGACTCAACTCAGGCTCAAGATAGAGGTTAAAACGAGAGACAATTAATATGCTCTTCATGTAAATCTGTCTCGTTTTAAGTCTGGCTTGAGTCTGAGCTGAGGTGAGAGTGTGGTCTATAGATTTCAGTTTTACCTCTATTTTGTGCCATCTTTAATGTTCAAAAGCAGGAGGAAATGAAAAGGTTATTGTTACGATAAAAAAACCAAACAAAACGCTTAAAAACCACTAGTGACTCTGTCAACTGAACTTTTAGGTTGATGTATCCATACTCGATCACCAGCCTCCATATAAATTTGATTGTTGACTTTGTTAGAAGGCAATGGATTAAATTATTAATTAAGGGAAAATAAAAAGGTATATTTTTTACTGTAACAAGTGTTTTATTAAGAGAAATGTCTCGGAGAATCACATGATCTTTTAGGAGAGAATGCTATTTCGATTTACATTTATTTTTATTTCTACATAATGTTCTCAAAGGTGAGTGAAAGTCACGTTAATAATTTAAAGGTGCGATATGTGATATCATTTCTTCGAGTTCGAGATCGAGTTCTTCAGTAAGTTCGCAATCTTGGATAGTTCTTCGGTAAGTTCACGATCTTGGATCATGAGATAGCAGGTACTTATGCGCCAGATTGCTAAATCCTACTTCCTACTAATATTATAAATGTGAAAGTGTGGATGTTTTGGATGTTTGTTATTCACGTCGCAACGACTGAACCGATTTGGCTGTAATTTGGTACAGAGATAGATTATAGTCTGGAATAGCACATAGGCCATTTATCCCGGGAAATAAGAGTTCCCGCGGGAATCAAGAAATCTCAATCCACGAGAACGAAGTCACGGGCATCAACTAGTAATACGTATATATTTCAACAAAAATTGGCTGAACAGCATCGATGCGTTTGTCAGCTCATTAGAAATTTAAAAATTCCGCCTCGAAATCGTACCTACCAAGGTGCTTCCTAATTCCATGAGTTTAAAAGAACAAATAAAAGGTTGCGATGTCAAATAGGTATTTGTTCTGTGGTTTAAAGTACCACGTTACAAAAAAAAAGTTAATAGGAAGTGTTTTTTCTGGTTTCTGGGGTTCGAGAGCGCGCCATCTGTTGTTGAGTAGCTATAACCGTAGTTTGTAAAGTATGGAAATGAAAGCTTACGTTTTCGATATATAAAAGGAAAGGATGACTGACTGACTGACCTATCAATCCACAGCTTATACCTCACCAATTCAACTCCTCAGGAGGTAAAATGGTGGTTTCAAAATCTTAACTTTTTAACAATAAAGAGCTTTTTTTTTGTAATTTGATGTGAAAATGGTTGTAATCGTATTAACGCCATCTATCGACGCGTTAGACTTAGGCTTGATTAATTCTAGCACTATAGATGGCGCTAACATGTTTCTTTTCTGGTTTGATGTTCTTATTTTATTAGGTTATATTTTGTTTTCCACAAATCACAATACTAATTATTTTAAGCGTTATATTAAATTTTTCAATCACGTACAAAAAAGTTTCTCTATTAAATAGATAGGTAGGTGCCTACCTACCTACAAAAAAGTTAACTCCTATAAACCGCGCCAGACAATATTTGAATAAAGATTTGAAGATAGATCTAGAGCTGTGATAGGTAGGTACCACTGTTTTAGATTAGTGATTCTTGGTTTCAAACTAAAGTTTTTTCTTTGTGTCAACTATTTTAATTAACTACTGCAGATTTACCTTACATTTGCATACTTACCTATTTTGTTTTATTTTATTGAATTGAATGAATGAAGCTAAAATTAAATGCATATAGTAAGTACTTATTGCTTTTAATACTACCTACTTTTAATAAAGAACAACAATAGTTATTTACATATTATGCGGTACTTGTATATATTATTTTTATTTCCCATTATTTTCCTTCCTAAATTGCCGGACTTTATCGGTAGGGCAAATGGGTGGGCTGTATATGCCTCTCTCGCTCTCTCCCGCTTAAAGGCCTTAACCCCTCTCCCCCCGCGTACCTGAAACATTTTATTTCTTGTTCTGAGGCGCGGTTACCCCGCCTCCTCGCCATGAATACGTTTCCATTGTGCTATTGCGGCGATCTAATGAAATATTTTTAAGTGTGGTATTTTTAAGAATATTTGAAATGTTGAACTTGACTAATATTTCAGGACTCAAAAGCTTGTGTAAGGAGTAGATAGGAGTACAACAATAGTGATTAATAGGTCGATCTTTTCGGTTTTCAATAACCTTTTTAATTAACTTTTTTGCTTTTATCCATTGTTTGCTTTAGGGATATTTCATTTCAATTATTTAGTTTGTTAAATGGAATCATAATTATGATAATAATTGCTTTGTTGTTATTTACCCACTTAATATTATGTTAGAGATAGGGATAAACGTGATAATATTTTATAGGAGATAAACTTGAACCTACAAATATGAATATTTTTCCCCTTCCTTACAATGCTAATTACATAATTATTACATAATAGCCTGACTAAATGATGCCATTGTAAAAGTAATTGTGTTTTTTGCGATAAAACAACTTTTTAACAATAATCCCAGACATGCCTGACATTAATCTTTGTGCAGTTATCGCTAATACAATGGACATAAAGCACTCGATTCTCGGTAATCGCGCGAAGTCGTAAACAGCCCGCTGTGGCCTCGCGCTACGCCACTATCGTGCTGACCAATGGCAACGCAATAACACGACATATCACGTCAAATCCGACCAATAAGCGTTTGAATCGATCACGCGATTTCTAAAAATAGCTTATCTGAGTCATGGAATAAAAGCAGTGGTTGTTTCTTAACAATGTTTAGAAACAAGTGGAACGTCGAGGGTGGTGGATGTGCGTCGTCGCATGAGAAAGTTTAGTTCGTGAAGTGACTCGAGTGAATACACATGGTTCGCCAGTTCGCACACGGGATGGAGACCACGTTCTACGACGAGCAGTACCCCCTGAGCGGCCCAGTGGAGAGCCTGAAGCGGTCGCTCACGCTGGACCTGGAGTTCGGGCGCGGTGGCAAGCGCGCGCGCGGCGCGCCCGTGCTGTCGTCGCCCGACCTGCAGCTGCTCAAACTGGGCTCGCCCGAGCTAGAGAAGCTCATCATGCAGAACGGCATGATCACCACGGCCACGCCCACGCCGGGCGGCGTGCTGTTCCCGGCCGCCGCGCCCACGGAGGAGCAGGAGCTGTACGCGCGCCCCTTCGTGGAGGCGCTGGACAAGCTACACCACGGCGAGCCGGCGCCGCGCCGCGTGTACGCCGACCTGGACCGGCCGCTGGAGCGCTTCCCCGCGCCCGTGGTCAAGGACGAGCCGCAGACCGTACCCAGCGCCGCCAGCTCGCCGCCGCTGTCGCCCATCGACATGGACTCGCAGGAGCGCATCAAGCTGGAGCGCAAGCGGCAGCGCAACCGCGTCGCCGCTTCCAAGTGCCGGCGCCGCAAGCTGGAGCGCATCTCCAAGCTGGAGGACAAAGTGAAGCTGCTCAAGGGCGAGAACGCCGAGCTAGCGCAAATGGTGGTGAAGCTCAAGGAGCACGTGTCGCGGCTCAAGCAGCAGGTCATCGAGCACGCCAACGGCGGCTGCCACATCGACGGGCACTTCTGAGCGCGCCCGTGAGCCGCCGCCGGCCGCCCCACATTCCATGCTAGTCGCGCCCGATCGGACGCAGCATACAAAGCGATTTGTGATCTTAATTTTACCGTGTAAATATATAGTTAACTTTAGTGTTAAGGTGGACTCGGGTGATTGTGTCGTTGTGTGGCGAGCGAGGCAGGAGCCCCCGCTCGGAGGCGAGCGAGTACTTAGAGCGTCGCAAGGTAGCCGTCGTAAGTCGCAGTTATGATTTTTCCTTGTATCAGTATTGCGTTGTCTCATTTAGTATATTGTAGAAACTAGAAAGGATAATCGTGCAACGTCATTCGAGTGCAGACTGAGCGAGGTTGAAGCGACGTTGCCAGTTTTACACTGAATATCCCGTTTCGGCGATGTTGCCACGACTACTGCTCGATTTGCAATTTTGCTTGTACGCTGTCCCCGAAGGACCAAAAAGTTACCAAATGTGTACTTTTGGACGGGTGTTTGTTAAACAAATTCAGAATTTGTATGAGCGAGAAAGAAAGTAGCTCCTCTGGGCTAAGAAGCGAAAGGGCGAAAGGGATGCAATAACGCGTTGAGCTGGCAACGCCGCATCGCACAAGTCACGAGCGGATGTTCTGTTAATTAAAATTCCGCCTGCGCCGCCCTCGCGGAATGGCGGCCATGTGTTCGAACCTCGGCACTCGGCCGTTCCGAATCACGTTTTGGTGCACAAGGTTACTGGTTAACTTTTTTCATACCGATGCCGGCGCCTCGACGCCTGAAGGATTCGTTGCGCGCCGACTGCACGTTGCTAGCGTGAAAGACTGATAGTATGTGAGACAGAGTGCCTTGTAGGATGTGCGAGACGTATGTCCAGCGTTGCTGTTTTGTAAATGTCTCAGAACTGACCCGGTGCTCTTTAAAGGTCTTTTTAACGTGAGGCCGTCCGATTAAAAAGTGAGATGTACGAATGGAAGCGAGTTTGACGAGCGTGCGTGTTGTGAGATTGAATGCGATGTATTTATTAGTGAGAATGTTAATTACTTAGTATCAAGTAGCAATCTCGAGTGCCTACGCTTTGTAAAGTGAAGCCTATATCTGTTTTTGTTTTTGTTACCATTAAATGCGCTACAGTAAAATTGTTCTGTACCATTGTCTTCTATAGGTTATTGTAAGTAATATTATACCAATTAACAAGTTGAATTGTTATAGACTATATTGGGGAGCTTGTCTTTGTCGGAATCGTGATAGGTTTGTAAATTGTAAGGGTTTGACCTTGGTTTGACGAAGTAGGAATGTGTTATGTACAGAGATGGTAGGTATATTATGTAGAGGACAGTAACGACAAGTCAACCTTTTTTGTATTATTTTTATACAAAAAATGATTCTTCAGAATGTTAACAATAATTTGTAAGTTTATAAAGATAAAACAGTTATACTAAAATAATATATTTTTATGAATTTAACAAAGAATATTGTTTTATACTGAATACGTATTGTATGATAAAACAGAATAAGTAAAGAAAAAATAAATTATGAAGATTATTATACCATTCAATATTTTCTTTTATTTCGTCGACGTTACCGAAAACCTAAAAACCTCCAACGAAAATCGGTATGAATATGATCATAATATTTAAATACAAAAGGTTTTAATAGATAAAGCATCTAGTAAAACACTTTTGGATTTGCAGCATGATATTCTGGATGCATTTTTAATAAATCAGTTGGGTAGGTAGTACCATTTATTCAATCAGCAAGACAACATTTTCAAAATGTCTGCAAAAATACCAGAAATGGAGCACAAATACGTATTGTAGGTCCCCCTAATTGATATATAAAAGTAATAGGAATGCTCAAAAGTATTTATCTGCAGAAGAAGCTCCACTTTCACGAAATATGGACTTATATTTCAAAGAAAGTAGAATTGGATTCACATCCAGATGCCGTACGAAGGCAAGAACACAATTTTGCGTGTGTTTAGAACGTGGGACTCCACGTTCTGATAAAAGTTACCGTTATTATGCAATAACGCATCTCAACACTGAGATAAATAACGTAATCAGATGAACCTTGTCAATCGAAGGTAAACAAAACAATGAATTTACATATTATCATTGCTATGATAAGAAACTGACGTTACGTGGCATATATTATGGTATGAATATTACGTAATCACTAAACGTAATGAATGAATCAAAACTACAATCGAGTTCACATTGAGTAATGCTGCTGTATTTACATTGGGATTTCCAAGTCTTCTTCGAGACTGACGTTAGTGATATATTATACCGGCAAAAGTTTGAAATTCTACCATCTAATTCTTTCGCCACAAAAATTAACAGTCATAGTGATTCCAAAACTTGAACTAGAAGCTATGGACGATAAGAATACTTCTAGGTTTCAAAAAACCAGGTATAAGAATTCATGAAGTAGAAGTAGCAAGTTTACTCAGCAATTTAGAGCACTTAACTGGCCAATGGGTGTCCCAAACACATTGTTCTTAATTCGCCTAATCATCTCCCTTAATGGATTATTAAAACAAGGGAGCACCTAATTAGTAATTGTTGTGCAACGGTCGTGCGAACAAATTCATCCAGAATTGAAGATAAAAGATTGAAGAAAACCGCAATCGACCACCAGCTTTATCCAAGCCTGCTAAGGTTTTGAGATATGCTAACCTGTGAAGTTAGTAGATACCCAAGAAATTAAGAATTAGGTTCTTCCTGATGATATATGCTAACCGCAAATCGGTACAGATGTTAACAAATGCGTGTGGAGAAAGAACGTAGTTGTCACATAAACGTCATATTAGCTGTGAAGGTCGAGGGACGAGAATAGCTGCCAAAATGACTGTTAACCGGACATCCGAATATATGATGACGCTAACTGAACCGAGCCACATAGAATTACATTTTGTTTTGGCAACTCAAGTACACAAAACATTTGTTACGATATGTGACTCGTGTGTCATGGCCACTGATATTTTTTTTTGTACTGCAGAAAACTAGTTATCATCTATTTATTCTCGTAACTAGTATATTTCATTATCTACGACTTCCTAAGTGTTTCTCCGAATTTTTCGTGATTCAGTCTGGTTCATTTTGGCATAATATGTATGGTATAATGCCTTTACAACACTTTAATTGAGATATCAAATTACTAAATGCCTTATTATAATACGTTTGTTTTATTTTAGTTTGTTAATTGTAAAAGTAACTTCTGCTCACGACTTTATCCGCATGGAGAAAGGAATTTTAAAAATCGCTTTTTTAACCAAAAATATTATTGATATAATATGTATTGTTATGTTATTTTCGGATATTTGCTAAACTTTTATTTTTAATGAATTCACGAGATGAAAAATCCGGTTCAGAGGATCAGTAATGGACGTAGTCGAACTGCTTATTTATTGCGATGAACCCTTGATAGAAATTATCTGAGCAATTCAATTCAACGATGTCTTAGTGCACAATTAGCGTGAAACGGGTGGAAAACAAATTTTTCCTTGTTTGATATCAGTATGATAAGAAATGATAAGTTACGGCGATTTGGATAACGATTCTTATCGATGTAGGTAATATTTTACTAAGAATTCTTTAACAATGACGAGCCACATAAACAGTTTATAATTTCTTAGATATAAACAGCCATCAGACCATGTGGACTGACCTACATGTACTGAGCTGGAATACCTGCCGAATTTCCCGAGATTAATGCTATCGAAGACAGAGTAATAATATTGTCGTTGTGAGTTTCATTTGAATACCTAGTTACTTCCTTCCTCATCTAACATTCTCATTAATATTTATTAACCGACTTCCTTTTAATTACTCGCTTTTGCCGCTTATTAAAGTTCAGGCTGCGAAAGGAAAAATTTGACCGCCATGGTTTGACCAGGCAGTCAGAGTTCAGAAGGCAAGGCTCCTAGACAATCATGACGTCAAAACCTACGAATAAAACCCGAACAGAATGGCTTAGTACCGAGAAAGTGCTAGGTCAAAGACATAACTACTTGGATCTATTAGTTTTTACTATACACAAAAATAGTTCAGGGTCAGTTTTTTCTGCTAAAACTATCACAAGCCACAAGTAAATGTTCAACAAAAGATATATGTATATACAGGGTGTAAGGGACACCGTAACAAAAGCTGAAACCAGGGATTCGGTAATTCTGAGTAGCTCATCGGTAGAATTTTTCAGCGGTCTTTTCGTGATTTTGACAATTAATTTTTTAAATTAATATTACAAAATAGAGTCGTCTATGTAACTTATTTCAACTTGATTTTAATTGAAAGGGACCATAACTGCGTTAAATAAGAGCTCAATTTCGTATATGCATTCTTATACGGATACGCTTCAAATTAAAATCGGTTGTACTGAATTTGTGACTTTAAATCAGGACTTTAAGGTTCTTTTTACTTTGACTTTTATGTATTCGAATACGAATACGTTTAATCGAATTAAATCTTATACTAACCCTACAGTTTGTTCACAAAGTTTTCGTTATGGTGTCCCTTACACCCTGTACATTTCCACGAAAAACGAAACGCATTCGAATAATAAAAAGTCTTTCATCAGCACGCTTGAGGAGTGTCCTCTAAGACTACTCCCATTAGTCTCTGTCCACACATTTATCATTGCGCTTGTGTATTTTTTTTCGCGTGAGTCACTGGCTTGGCAGAGCAGACCGCACCCGGCGGACGTGGTTCCCTTGGACCTCTTCCAATTGTCAAAGCTAGAGCATGGCTAGAGCAAAAGTATCGTTCTGTCGTCCTAAAGCTAAAGTGTAAGCTACCAAAACCGTATTTCGAGCTATGATCCAAAAAACACTGGAATTTTTATAGAAATGACGCCATTTGATAACTAATAACGTTTTTCATATTGCTATATCAAAAACTACAGCAGTACCTAAGGAGAATACCGATTAGATTGATCGATTGAGAAATTTTTTCTAAGTAAAAAAATCGTATTTGGCCAAATGTTGGTTAACGATTTTCTACCTCAAAATATGGGATCGGTGATTGATTTTTTTTTCGAAATTGAAAAATCTCGTGTGCCCTAGGCATGACTGGGCTGCTTTCGGGAAGTTTCGAGATGTCTTATCCAAAATCCCTCATTGCATGAAGACCAAAGTCCTCAAACATAGCGTGTTGCTTGTAGTGAAATATGCATCTGAAACATGGTCGCTAACTATGGTCATAAGAAGGCTCAGGATCACTCAGCGGGCGATGGAGAGAGCTATAATTGGAGTATCCCTGTGAGATCAAATCAGAAATGTGGAGATCCGAAGGAGAACCAAAGTCACCGACATAGCTCAGCAAATCTAAGCTCAGCAAGTTGCGAAAATGAAGTGGAAATGGGCGGGCACATAGTGCGAGGAGCTGATAGTCTGTTGGGGTCTCAAGGTGTTGGAGTGGCGACTCCGCACCGGGAAGCTGAGTATTGGCAGAATCCCACTGGGTCAATCCCAACAAATCCCAAATCCCACAGACTACATCAATCAAATCGCAGGGAGCCGCTGAATTAAGGCAACGGCGTAAGCTTCGGTAGGAGTAATAGCGTTCTCATCTGTGAGCATAAGACCGAGGCCTGTGGACGTCCCTGCAAGACGCCTTTGTTTGTCGTTTGTCCGTTGATAAAGAAGAAATAAGATTTAATCAAGGAAATAACTCGGGCTCTTGAGTGCTCTTAAAACCATAATCTTTTATATGCTACTTTTGTTCTTTCTTACCTTTTTTTTTACCTAATTTTTAACGCGAAGAATGGAAAGGTAATGGAGCTATTAGCTTTATAAAGGAGACGGTCCATTTTGGGACTACTCTTGTACCATATACCATGAAAAGTGACAAAATACAAAGAGATCATTAACAATAAAATCATTTAGACAATCATAATAAATAAATTGCAAAAATAAAAATGTAATTTCAAGTTTTTCGGTACTGTACACAACACTTACAAGATGGCTACCTTTCAGCCACATAGAAGGCAGTGGGTAGGTACCCAGACACAGTTCTGTCAAATGTCATTTCTGAGTGATCTGACAAGTGACCCCATAATATTTTGACAGCTAACGTCAGAAACATGAATCCACCCGCCATGATTACGTATATTATGTTGCCTTACGTGTAGAAAATAAATAATATTAGCATTGAAATTAAGATGAGTTCGTGGATTTGATGGGTCAAAAATGCTTTAATATTTTATTTTATTTTATGTTATTACTGGTACACGACCTGTCCCAGGCTCCATACAATTTTGGACCGTCTCCTTTCTAAGAAATCCTCCACTTCAAGTGTTTCTTTCCGTTCTTTATCTTATCAAATAAAAGGTTTCACGGTAAGTTAATGACTGAGTGAAAGTTTTCCTTGAAGTGAAGAAGGTTAATGTTGAAAAGAGGTTGAAAATAATACTTTGCAGAAGCAATCGAATAATTGAATACGAGTATTATTTTAATAACACCGAGACGTTTATGCATAGAACTACCAACTGTGTACTGTATAAAGTATAAACACGATAGTGTTTGTAAATAGTCGCCGTATTATAAAACATCGCGTAGGCCTGTGTTGACATTAGCGAAGTCAGAACACAGTTACAGTACCTAACTTATTTTAAAATGAACGTGTTTGCTAGCAATAATAATAATGTCCTCGCGAACGAATCCGGCCATGGCGGCCAATCTCCACAGAGATTAGCCATCTGCGCGGTAGATATTATAGTGCGCAAACACAGGTGCACTCTCTATTCCGTCACCCTCATAGTCCGATGGGACGGAAATCCGACACGACCGGAGAGAGATCAGGTACAGGGCTTTTAGCTTTAGGTGCTCTCGGAGGTACAGGGGTGACTCACCATAAACTTCCTAACTCCGGATTAGTACTGAGAATTTCTTGATAGAAAAACCCAATATATTTTTTGGTCCGAAATAATGATTAAAGAAGTAAGTAGACGAATAGGACCATACTAGGAAGATTATACTTTTGTCCTACTAGGTGAACGGACGATCTCAACAGGTCTCTGAAATCATAATCATGTCAACCGACTCACAAACATATAAGAGTAAGCAGACCTAACATAATTTTCACAACTACATCTAAACGAATAACTAATATCTTCGCTTGCTTCTCTCCAACAAAAAATATATGATTCTATCTCTTTTACTTCTGTTGTTGCAACACTTACGCACTCATAGACATAATTGAGCTTGAGGCAATTCGTAAGCTACAAATAAGAGAAGTATGGTGGAATATGTCAATTTGTCAAAAACAACAACATAACCTGCGAGTTGTTTATTCTTTTAAATTTGCTTTAAAATCGAGTCTAAAGAATCAAAAATTCTGAAATAAAATGGTGAAGTGTTGTGCACCTCTGTGTGGCAATTCTCCGTATAGGAAAACACCTGCAATTACTTTTCATCGGTAAGTTTTGATGTGCTATAGACTCGTAATTTGGTTATATGCTTACTCGGCATTTTAGAAGCAGTCCCTAATTATTTTATATACGCAAAACTCGTAGACAGTTATAGTAATTTTGGTTCTAGTATATTCCTGTTGCAATATTTATCAATTAATTAATATCAGGATCTTGTTTGTCGTTTCATATACTTGTACAATTTGACAGGGCCGTATTCAGGCGCAAGTTTTGTTTAGTGGGTATATTTTGATTAAATAATTAGTCTGTTTTTGCCTGCCTGTTTTAAGATGTATTGGATTGTATTAATTTTTATTTGTATTGTATTGGACTTAGGAAAATTAATCGTGGAAGCAATACATAGCATAGTTTCATTAAATATTGTAAAATTTTTACTTTTTTTTGAAAAGAGCGACCGCCGAGTTTCTTGCTGGCTCTTCTCGGCGGGAAAGGCATTCCGAACCAGTGGTAGATTCATTGACGATTCAAAAGTGCTTGTGAAAGTTTATTTGAAATAAAATATTTCTATTTCTATTTCTATAAAAGTAAGGATAAATTATAAAATTAAATCATTTTTTAGCTTTCCAAAGGATGAAAATATAAAAAATGCCTGGTTGATGCAGACGAATAAAAAAAATTGGCAGCACAAAACATCGAGTGTGCTATGTTCTGAACATTTTGAAGCACATTTAGTGGATTGCAGTGGTTTTCGTACCGTCCTTACTTCTAATGCAATCCCAATGATTTTTGATTCATCATTACAAGTAAGTTTCTAGTTGTTCTTATATTTAGGTACCAACCCAAAACATCTTGCCATTTAAACGTAAATATTGACAGCTATACCCATATATATATATAGCTGTGTACCTATTTGTATTACCTATTAAATTGTTAATACTAGACAACTGATAATTTATTACTCTTGTTTTCAGCATATGTCTACATCATCAGTAAAAGGTCCAGTAGAAAGAAAAGCTGCTGGAGATCAAGTTTTGATGGACTTGCAAAATTTACAGCCTAGTAATACTATTAATAAAGAGTATAGAGTAATACTATTCCTTATTACGTTATTGAAAAGACTGAGACATATGGTTTATTTTGTTATTTTTATAAGTTTAAAATGTGTAATACTATTCTAATAAGGTTATTGAAATGAGTGATACAGGCTGAATAGAATGTAAGAGTTAATTAAACTACTGTTGATGTTATCGTATTGTCAATGTTTGTATTTCTAAAAGATATTAGAGAAAAAGTTGCTTTTTGATTTTGTTTTATTTATCTAATAGATATATCTTTTGGGTAGATTTTGTAAATCATGTTTTGTTTTGATTTTATTAAATATTATTTTGTAACATTATTACTTGTTTGATTACAAAACCGCGAAACTTAGCACATTAGAATCCATTTTCATAATTAAGAATTAATTTATAGAATTAAGTTTACAGAATGTAAAATAAGGGTTTAACCTACAATTTGATGGCAACTTTCCGTAGTTTCCATATTATTTCAAATTACAGATATTAAATACTCTCCAGTCCCTTCAACCTCGCTGAACCTCGCTTTTCGAAGTCCGGCTCTGTTTACTGTCAATGTGTGCGTGAGATTTGTATGTAGGCGTAATTGGAACGCCAATTTTTTCTTATGTTAGGTCTGCTTACTCTTATATGTTTGTGAACCGACTGATGTCTATACATCGGTCGGTTGACATGATGATACTAAAAAAACCTGGACCAAGAAGCAACATTGAATATAGATAGAGAGAGAGAGCGTCGCTTACGCAATAATTGTACGAGTATTATACATATACCTACCTACGTCAGAAGATGTTGATAATAAAATAATTTTAGTCTGTATTGATATGAGTGACGTTCGGAAATCAATTGGCGGCACTCCAACATCGCACGTGGTCAGTGGCGGCTCGTTTCGCTGTAATAAATCTAAAGGCCTCGCCAGACAAGACGCGTACACTGCGCGCGTTTCTAAGTAATATATTATGTCGTGCAAGTGCGGATTAGCAGACATAAACACACCTTTGAAACTTGACATATTATCAAAAATTCTAAGGCATACAGGTGCTGTACCTACCGATTATGTAATAAATACTATGTTTATGGTTGTACACTTCAAATAGATATTATGTACCTGTAAAACAGAGGGTACGCGATAAGATCTGGCGTTGAATCTATTACAGAATTATTACTATAAAAGTGAAAGTTAGAAAACAAAAGTTCCCGACACAAATACCAATGATATTCTCCAATCCTATCTCAAAATCCTCACCTTAATAATATCAAAAATTTTCGTTTTTCTACATGAACGCGGTAATATGTACAGAAGTAATAGTTATTCTATATCTGGATCATTTGACATCGTGAGTCGTTACAATGACTGATGTAGGACGTCAGTTTTGACGTCAAAGTTTGGTAGAACAAAACCATACTGCTACAGTATGGTTTTGTTCTACCAAACTTTGACGTCAAAACCTGATTGAGATCCAAAGTACGCGACGTCATGTTTGTATGTTATTGACGCCTTGACGCGCGGCAGGTACGCGTTGTCTGCTGAAGCCTTAATCACACCGCTCCGTAGAAGAACCAAAAGAACCGATAGTGTGAACAGTTACCACGGGTGATAGTGAATGATTGCGATCGTCATCAATGCAATCATTTTTAGACAATCCCACTGACACTTGAAGGGTATTACTTGAAAGTTAAGAAAAACTACTTTTAGTTCTCTTCTAGGTAGGTAGCGAGTAATTATTCGTTCTAGTCTCGAGATTTGCCTCAGGTTCAACTCCCAGTATAAATATATTATGTAATGTACAAGACTTATGGACTTCAAGGCTTGCCTAATTACAATTAGTTACGAAATGAGGGCGTAGCGGTTTAACAGTAAATTAGCTAATTGGCTGTTTCGTTCTAAAACGGTATAATAATCATACATTTCATAAAATTACTTATTAGTAGTTACATGTATTTACCTAATGGATTTTATTAAAACTTCGCATCCTTTTAGGATTCCGTCGTAAAACAATAAGAAACCCAAAGTTTCGCCAAGTCTGTCCGTCTGCCTTCGTTCTAGCGCAGGCCGCAGAGACTTTTTGGTAAAAGAACTGTAATTTGGCAAGTTTATACATAGGTACTAATTATGCCAAAATAGTAGAACAATAAATTAAAAAAATTTTATTGTGTGATATTTTATTTACTAGTCTGTTCCATCCATTGTGGGTGTGGCGTATAGTTTGAAAGTTTTTCAAAAGATTTGGAGTAAACTATTGATTTTAGATTATGTGAAAAGTATGTATCTAATGATAGTAGTATATTATATCACGTTCGCACCCTTTGCATATGGAACCCTAAAAAGCCGTATAGTTGGTTTTCTATATATATAAAATTCAAAGTCCTGACTGACTGAGATATCAACGCACAGCCTAAACTACTGAAGTGAGAAACTTGAAATTTTCACAGTTGGTTCCTTTTATGCCGTAGGCGCACAATAAGGAAGGATTTTTGAAAATTCAACCCCTAAGGGGGTAAAATAGGGGTTTGAAAAATCGAACTTAACGTGAGCAAAGCCGCGAGCAAAAGCTAGTTTTTAATATAATTTATTTAAAGGGGTTTGATCATCTAATGAGCATCTCACCCTTATAAGAGCTAGGCTGTACAAATCTATATCTTACTTTAATATCTTACTTAAGTAAGTAACTTAACCGAAAAAGCTCGGGGTGCTCAACAGAGCAAAGCGGTACTTTGCGCCCGAGCACAGGCTTCTACTCTATAAAGCGCAAGTCCGCCCCCATATGGAGTATTGCTCTCACCTTTGGGCCGGAGCACCTCAGTATCAACTCCTTCCATTTGACCGGATTCAAAAGAGAGCAGTCCGACTTGTGGACAATCCCAAATTAACCTGCTCGCTGGGGAGCTTGGAACACCGCAGAGACGTCTCTTTGCGTCCTCTATCGGCTAGGTATATGTATAACGGGGAGTGTTCTGAAGAGCTGTTTGATCTTATTCCACCCTCTAACTTCTACAACCGCACCGCTCGCCACCGAACGCAATTCCACCCTCACCACCTGGGTGTCTGGAGCACTTCGACCATCCGTTGCTCCAGATCTTTTCCACGTACTACCAAATTGTGGAATCATCTCCCTTTGAAAGTGTTCCCACTTAATTACAATATGGGGTTATCAAGGGGCGAACCAATAAGCTCCTGAAAAGCCGGCAACGCATTGGTGATGCCTTTGGTACTACAAGTGTTCATGGGCGGCGGTAATCACTTTACATCAGGTGACCCGCCAGCTCTTTTGCCCGCTATTCATATAAAGAAAAAACGTATAGTAGGTATTGTACGGGATGTGTTCGAAGCGCACTTTCTACGTGTGTCGCAACTCGCAACTCGCAGCGCCGCGCCGCGCCCGCGCCAGGCCGCGCGCGCTCCTGCAAGCCATAATGCGCAGCTGACACACTTTCTTTCATTGTTTATTTTGTGTTGAGTTCATTTTATATCGATACCTACCACAGGGTTCTGAATTATGGGCAATTTTTTGGTTCTTTGCAATAAAAGCTCGTACTTTTAGTTGGTAACCTTTATTCGAAATGTTTTAATTTAGCTAAACTGTACAAGATTACTGCCCAAATCACAGGACATAACTATTAAATATTAACTTTTTTTAGGGTTCCGTACCCTAACTACTAAGCCTCCGCTGTCCGTCCGTCTTATTCCACCATAACTTCTAAATGCCTGGACTTTGGATGTAGGTACATTATGCCATCCTGATTCCTCTTGAGTAACACTGGCTGTAAATTCTCAGTTAATATTCTTTAAAGCAGTCGGCTTTTTTATTATATTATTATTATTATAATTTAGCTTGTTTTTTGGCTTGTTTATTTATTCCGTATTCCAAACTCCGAACGGACTTCAAGCCACTATTGAGCTTTCTAAGAATTTCCCAATACAACGCGAGCACGGAAGCCCGCGCCCCGACAGACCATGTTGCTGACATACTTTCTTTCATTGTAATACCTTTAAGTACCTTTACGCGCATTTAAAACTCGTTTTGTTATCACCACTGGCGACTTAAATCGCTTTATCAATCAATTTTAATGCATTAGTCGCAATAGTAATAATTTTGTAGTCGCTTGTAGGTACTAATTCTGTTACCCCTTAGAAGTTAAAATCCGCTACCATGTTGACTGCACCGTCACTTACCATTAGGTGAGATCGCTGTCAAGGGCTATCTTGTCGAAGAAAAAAAAAGTTTTCCAGAACTTAGTAGGGAAAAACCTGGGAAATAAGTTTCTGTTACAACTGAGGCAGATGGCAGTAAGGCGGGCAACGAATGGCTCTAAAAAGTAAGAAGACAGCGTTTTAATACAATCCTACTAATATTATAAACGCCTAAGTATGGATGGATGGATGGATGTTTGTTACTCTTTCACGTAAAAACTACTGAACTGATTTGGCTGAAGTTTGGTATAGAGATAAATTATAGTGTGGAATAACACATAGGCTACTTTTTATCCCCTTACTACTTTTTATTTTAAGAGAGTTCCCGCGGGAATTAACGAAGTTGCGGGCATCGACTAGTATTTAGGTAGGTAGGTACATGTTTCAACTGAGGCAGATGCTAGTAACACCCACACAGGAAGGTAAAAATTTTCCGTTAGAAAAGGATTTTCTTAATTTATTCAATGTACGCGTCGCGGCCGTATCGGCGCGAAGAATCGTTCTTTGTTCAGAGACAAAGAAATCGGTAAGTAGGTACGTGCTCGCGCGCACGTGTGCGTGATGCGTGGCTACCAGCGTGCGCGTGTGTGAGTTTGATTAGTTAAGGTTTTTCGTACAAAGAAATTGAATGTGCATCAATTATGCATTTATGATTTACCGGAGGCGAATAATGTGAGGCCCTCGGTAAATTGTTTGGGGCCCTCACAAAACTATACCTTCCTAGTCTATGGTGTAGTAGTTATAGATTACATAGCATACGTATGTACCCGCCATGGACTCGGAAATCTAACGTCTTCGTTAGTGTTAATTTTTTAATTAAAATCGTCTACTTAATTATGTCTTTCAATTAAACCTAACTAGCTTTTTTCTGGTACTCTAACCTAAGTGTCTTTTCCCTAGTATTTTGGACCTAAGTAGCTATATCCAAAAGACAAACAACAAAGAAAACAAAATACTTATTGCAAAGTAGATATTATTAGTAGGATATCTTACATCTAAATATATAAAAGGAAAAACTGCTTGACTGATCTATCAGCGCACTTCTCAAACCACTGGACCGATCGAGATGAAATTTGGCATACAGATAGCTATATTATGATGTAGACATCCGCTAAGAAAGGATTTTTTAAAAATCCTTCCGCCCTCAATCCTTCGGTTGACGAAGCCGCGGGAAAAAGCTAATTTTTAGTATGAATATGAACAATTCGAAAATAGATTCAACTTTCTTCATTGAATTTTGGCTTCAATTCTTAATTTTTAATCGCCTAGCTTCAATAGGCTTCAATAAAGGAGCATTTCGACACAACTATAACTGATACCAACTTATACGTTATACGTGATAATATGTTGCTTTAACAATAGTGGGTATGGGATGGAGCGTGGTGGTGCGGAGTCAATGACATCGGCCGAAAATATTTCACCCAAAAGAATGGGGCACATCATTCATTGTCCTCGAAGGGGCCTGCGCGCGCGCAGTAAGGCACAGGGTACACAATGATTTCTTATACATATAAAAATCATTGAGGGTACATCATATTTATAAGTGTATTTTCTAGTGGGAGGCTTTGGCCGTGGCTAGTTACCACACTGCCGTCTAAGACGTCCCGCCAAGCGATTTTGCGTTCCGGCACGATAGCGTGTAGAAACCGATTAGGGGTATGGGTAATACCCGTTCAAAGTTAGCTCATCTTAGACTGCACCGTCACTTGCCATCAGGTGAGATCGCAGTAAAGGACCATCTTGTCATCGATTAAAATAAATAAAATAAGTGTATCAATTTCATCTACAAATCGCTGCTTCAATTCAAAACTACCATAATTAATCAAAATTACACTTATTTACTTCTGTAGCTCTTCTGAGCTAATAAGGCAGTTTAGATTATATTAGGTACGCGCGTTCAAAATGAAAATTCAAAAAAAAAAAAAAACGGTTGCGTTGTTTTTGTATACCTTAAAATGCAAAATCAGTGAGTGTCTTTTTAAAATATAAAAATATGAAGGATTACTATTGTATTTCTGAAATAAAAACATTTCTAAAATTTTTTCATTTGTAAGGACAAAGCTACAAATCCATTGTGTAACCTCAGCTTAACTTATGTGTATCATTAATTTTCATACAAGCTTGTAATACCAATAAATTATCAGAACTTTTGATATATGAGCATTGCGAGTGAAAAAGGAAAAACTTCTTGTTCAGTAGAGTTTTATTAATGTACCAATTTAGATTTTGTGATATGAGGATGTTAACGAAAATCTGTCGAAAGGATAACAACCCATAGCAAGCATACAGCGAACGAAACAAGCATAACGAAGTGGTAATGCGTGTAGCTCAGAGCTCAGGCAATGAGGGTTTTCTGAAATGACGCCTACTAGGCGGCAGCACTGAGACGTCAGGAACTTAGTTATATCTATTTGTTTAGTACTTTGAAGTGAAATTAATCGATCGAGGTAGGTAGATATTTTTTATAATGTAAAAATACATTAAAAATTCATTGTTCAATACTGACATGAAGATTTATTGCCGATTGTCCATGTAACAATGTCAAATTAGACACTTCAATGCTGCTTGCCTGCTTTACATACAATCGCAAGCGAGGCATCAGACTGAAAATATTGAACAGACAGACTGATTGACTAGATTTATTACTACTTTTTCGAGACAATTAGTAGCAATCAGTAGGGCTAAGATGCGCGCCACGAGAAAATTTTGTCTACATGTTTACTCTATGGTAATCTTTATGTGAATCTCTATGGAGATGTACAGTGTACACGTGTATACGTGTAGGTAGACAAATTTTCTCGAGGCGCGCATCTTAGCCCTACAGGGCCGCGCCAAGTCAATATAGGTAGAGTAGACAACTGCCTATAAACATGGCTTGAACTTTAGGACTTGTATAGAGATTAGGGACAGCAAGTCCAGTGTTAATCATAGACACAGAATACCTATAGATTAAAATACTTATAATTATAGAGATCAGTGGGTAAGGTCATAGACAAGAGTTTATGTTACGTGGGGTAAGGTGAGGGATTAGCATGTCATCGTGAGCAGTAGGGTACCTAACCAGTGCCCACGGGATTTTAAAAAGCCTCAATCCACGCGAACGAAGTCGCAGGTATCATCTTGTGACAAAAAAAAAACAAGTTTTACGATAAAGTCATGAGCATAAAGAACCTAGTTGATTTCAAATTGGTTTAAGTGGTGCTCCCACACAAACCACCAAACCGTCCACATCGACATAAATACCTACTGTTAGGGGTTTCTTCAACTCAGTTATATAAAAATTCTTTTTATTACAAAATCGACTTCAAACGCCGCTACAAAGTACCTACCTATGTCAATTGTGCCAATCTCTCCAGTATCCCATCATCAGATCCTGACCTGATGACTATGCGACCACTTGGGAACTACTCGAAGACCAAGTCTTTGATTACTCAAAGACGCTTGGACCGATTTGGAAAATTCTTTTTTTGTTTGGAAGGGTCCCAGGTGGTCTGATTGTCATCAGGTCAGGATCTGATGATGGGATCCTGGAGAAATTGAGGGAACTCTTCACATTTTATAGGCACAATTGATATACTTTGTAGTGGCGTTTAAAATCTGTTTTGTAAAAATAATTTTTACTTTTATACCTACTTATTTAGATATCAAGTGCCTAAAAACATTTTGATTCAGTCCCGGTCTGACTGAATTTTATTTAGATTTAGATTTAATGTTATTATTTAAATTTTTTGCGCACTCCAAAATAAACGTGGGTCGAAGAATAACTGTTTTATGCAAATAGGAAACTCAAGTGTTTTTACAGTAAGTGATGTACCAAGTATTTTGATCATGAAACTTACACCTTTAATAAGTATACCTAATGTTCTGTGAAATAAAAAACATTCACGCTTGATTCCATGAACTGCCTGCATGCAGCGATCACAGCTTCTGTGATCGCTGCCTGCATGCGCTGCTAGTTTAAGTAATCTCCTGGAAACTGACAATAATCATCTGCACGCACGCACGCACGCACGCACGCACGCACGCACGCACGCACGCACGCACGCACGCACGCACGCACGCACGCACGCACACACGCACGCACGCACGCACGCACGCACGCACGCACGCACGCACTCACGCACACACAGACACACACTCGCCAACGAAAGCAACACGGGTAAAGAATGATACACAATATGAAACTTCTTTCTTGAGAAAGAACGCCAAACAAATGAACGTTGCGCGTCGGTCTTTTGCAATGACAAAAAAAACATAAGTATGCAAGAGAAGTGAAAGATGAACGCAGTCGCGTTTCATATGAAACAGTTGATTGTTGAAGCGATTATTATCAGTCGTAAACTCATAACGTGCTCTGGCAGGAGTGATGACCGGGGTCGTTCACCCGGCCGGTAATTCGGATATTAACTGCCATTGTTATATTAATGTCAACGTATCGCTTATTAGGGGGGGTGATAATACTTGAAACTTGGGGGCACATCTGGGGATCATTAAAATTAGTAAAGCTAAAAGTTCCTTTACAGAGTTTTAATCTTGTACTTACTGATATCGTGTCGTAAGTAATACACATGTTAGTGAGTATAATATAAATGTAAAAATACTTTTTACAAAACCGACTTCAAACGGAAGAAAGTATACCCTTTCAAAATTTTCCAAATCCGGTCCAGTAGGGCTAACATGCGCGTCACGAGAAAATTTTATCTACGCTTTACTCGTAAATCTCACTAGAGATTCACATAGAGATTACGAGTAAACGCGTAGACAAAACTTACTCTTGGTGCGCATGTTAGCCCTAATGGCGTCGAGCAGGTAATCTGGAAACATATATAAAACTAGTAGGGCGCGTGGGTGCGCGGCTCGCTAAAGCGAACCGCGGTTTTTCTGTCTACCAAGTAGACCCGAAGGTCTTGATCATCTTTTTCCAAGGAACTACTCTTCCATCTTTCATAGTCTCTAAGATATAAGTACATCGACGAAATTTGTATGACTGCCACCTTGAATCCGCCATTTTGGTATTTTTTTTTCAGCTCATTGCCAATTGGATGAGGTTTCGAGTGATTTTTGTTTGGGCACCCTCAACCTATCTTCAATACCCTGACCGTGCTCCTCACCCGTCTCCGAAATCCTCAATCATCAGCTCTCTCCATATTTTTCCTTTAAATGAATTTATGTCCTCTATACGAAACCATCAGAAATTTCAAAAGGAACCATATCAAAGTCTTGCATATAATATTTTGTATGAAAAAAATAATCCGCCATCTTGGATTTTTTTTCTATTCATCAAGTAGACCTTTGGGTCTTGATCATCTTTTTCCACGAAAGCACTCTTCCATCTTTTATACCCTCCGAGATAGACACCGACGAAATTTGTATGGCCGCCATCTTAAACCGCCATTTTGGATTTTTTTTCGCCTCTCTGCCAATTGGATGAGGTTTCGAGTGACTTTTGTTTGAATACCCTCCACTTATGTTCGATATCCTGGCCGTGCTCCTCACTCGTCTCCGAAATCCTCAACCATCAGCTCTCTCCATATTTTCCCTCCAAATGAATTTTTGTCTTCTATATGAAACCATCAGAAGTTTTGAAAAGGAACCATATAAAGTCTTGCATATATTTTGTATGGAAAAAATTTAATTCCGCCATCTTGAATTTTTTTTCTGTTCATCAAGTAGACCTTCGGATCCTGATCATCTTTTTCCAAGGAACCACTCTTCCATCTTTTATAGTCTCCGAAATAGACACCGATGAAATTTGTATGGCCGCCATCTTGAATCCGCCATTTTGGAAGTTTTTTTCGGCTTTCTGCCAATTGGATGAGGTTTCGAGTGACATTTGGTTGAACACCCCCCACCTATCTTCGATACCCTGGCTGGTGCTCCTCACCCGTCTTCAAAATCCTCAATCATCAGCTCTCTCCATATTTTTGTTCCGAATGAATTTTTGTCCTCTATACGAAACCGTGAGTGAAAAAAAATTTTTCCATACAAAATTTTACAGGAGAGGTGATCAATGAGTCAGTGAGTCAGTGAATCAGCACGAGTAGCTATATATATAGTAACTAGTAGGGCGCTTGGGTGCGCGGCTCGCTAAAGCGAACCGCGGTTTTTCTGTCCACCAAGTAGACCTTCGGGTCTTGATCATCTTTTTCCAAAAACCACTCTTCCATCTTTCATAGTCTCCGAGATAGACACCGACGAAATTTGTATGGCCGCCATCTTGAATCCGCCATTTTGGTGGTTTTTTTTCAGCTTACTGCTAATTGGATGAAGTTTCGAGTGACTTTTGTTTGAAGACCCCCCACCTATCTTCAATACCCTGGCCGTGCTCCTCCCCCGTCTCCGAAATCCTCAATCATCAGCTCCCTCCATATTTTTTATCCAGATAAATTTTTGTCCTCTATACAAAACCATCAGCGGAAAGAAACGTATCCAAAGTCTTGCATACATTTTATATGAAAAAAAAATCCGCCATCTTGAATTTTTTCTATTAATCACGTAGACCATCGGGTCCTGATCATCTTTTTCCAAGAAACCACTCTTCCATCTTTTATAGTCTTCGAGATAGACAACGACGAAATTTGTATGGCCGCCATCTTGAATCCGCCATTTTGGAGTTTTTTTTCAGCTCTCTGCCAATTGGATGAAGTTTCGAATGACATTTGTTTGAACACCCCCCATCTATCTTCGATATCCTGGCCGTGCTCCTCACCCGTCTCCGAACTCCTCAACCATCAGCTCTCTCCATATTTTTCCTCCGAATGAATTTTTGTCCTCTCTACGAAACCATCAGAAATTTTGAAAAGGAACCGTATAAAGTCTTGCATATATTTTGTATGGAAAAAAATAAATTCCGCCATCTTGAATTTTTTTTCTGTTCATCAAGTGGACCTTTGGCTCCTGATCATCTTTTGCCAAGAAACCACTTTTCCATTTCTTATACTCTCCGAGATAGACACAAACAAAATTTGTATGGCCGCCATCTTGAATTCGCCATTTTGGAGTTTTTTTTCGGCTCTTTGCCAATTGGATGAGGTTTCGAGTGACATTTGGTCGAACACCCCCCACCTATCTTCGATACCCTGGCCGGTGCTCCTCACGCGTCTCCGAAATCCTCAATCATCAGCTCTCTCCATATTTTTCCTCCGAATGAATTTTTGTCCTCTATACGAAACGGTGGGTGAAAAAAATTTTTTCCATACAAAATTTTACAGGAGAGGTGATCAATGAGTCAGTGAGTGAGTGAGTGAATCAGCACGAGTAGCTATATATATATTAATAAAAAAAGACGTGTGGCACTCGGGGACTGCCGCGGTAATGCTATTGCATAGCATTGTTTATCAACGCCATCTAGCGGCTCACCGTAGAAGAGTCCCGTGTCAGGTTATTTTCGTTACGGAATTTCTGGATTCGGTTCTCCACGCTGGCCCGCGATAGAAGCTATGCAATAGCTTAAAAAGATTCCGACGAATTGAGAACCTCCTCCTTTTTTGTTTGGAAAGATATAGGTTCTAGTCCATCATGCTGGGCCTGTGCGAATTTGTAGACTTCACACTCCTTTGAGAACAATATGGAGAACTCTCAGGCGTGCGGGCTTCCTCACGATGTTTTCCTCCACCGTTAAAGTATGTGATCAACCAGCGACTGATCAAGAGTTTTGAACGCCCTAGGCTAATTTTAACGCGCGCTTTTTACAATTTCAAAATTTATTGTTAAAATAAGGGACTCTCAAGCTCATTGATCATAGCAATGATGCTAGATTAGTGCATGCGAAGATACGATTTCAACGCGCGCCCCCCTGACCCTCGCGCCCTAGGCTGCAGCCTAATTAGCCTAAGGGTTAATCAGGCCCTGTGATCAACGCCAGAGCCTTGTGATTAGAACTGCAGTCTCCGAATAGAAGACCGCAGTTCTAATCACAAGGCTATCACTGCTTACATATTATTCCGATGCTGCTATTACATATTATCCCAGTGGAATGGTAACTTGCAACATCCCACATGACCAAACTAGAGGCTATCGCCAGGAATCGAATCCGGTACCTCCCAGTTGTAAGATCATACTGCTCACCAATACGCCAGGTAGTTCGTCTTTATCAGCAGCACACCAATGCAAATAAAAAATTGGGTAAACACTAGTTCCTACAGATACCTAATCCCTCCATGAAGATAACAAAAGGCAAACAATCATAGACAAGGGCAAGACATGAAAAGCCCGACCATAGATTATATTCGGACGCTAATCTCTATTCAACCTTGAGGAGATTACGTCGTATTGTGCTGAAGTCCCTTGAACTGTTTGAACAAGTTCGGACAGTCGTGTTTGTGTTCGTATATTCTTATCAACCTCTTATCTCACAAACACTCGCGAACGTGTATCGCTTGCGAAGTGCGATGTATCACTTCAGGTTATTTAACCTCATATTATTGGATAGATTCTTTTGATGGAGGCTTACTTTGTGAAACTCCACGATATGGAAAAATAAAATTCTTTTGCTTCACACACACACGCACGCACGCATGCATGCACGCACACGCACACGCATACGCACACTCACACGCACGCGCACACGCACACGCAAAAAATCAAATTTTGCCAAATAAGAATTGAATCTAGGGCCTCTAGCACAGAAGATGAATGACCGTTAGAATAACATGTCCTTTTAAATTTCTTATGAGTTTAATGTTCCAGTTTAATTAGGCAGGTATAGACAAAATCTGGGGCTTGCAACATTGCGAAAAAAAAAATACCGCTATAAAAATTATTATTGTGTATTATAAAGAACCTAATTGATGGCATTCGCTTTAATGCCGTCCCACGGAGTCGGCTTAGGTTTCCTTAACTGGAGACGACCGCTTGTGGGCGGACTCGGTGCAATTGCGATTTTGTAATCGAAATCGCGTAAGTACTGACTGGGACTGAAGACTGGGAGGTCTCGGGTTCGATTCCCGGCGGGGGCAATTTAGTAATTTATTATTTCTAAATTGTCTCTGGTCTGGTCTGGTGGGAGGCTTTGGCCGTGGCTAGTTACCACCCTACCGTCAAAAACGTGCCGCCAAGCGATTTAGCGTTCCGGCACGATGGCGTGTAGAAACCGATTAGGGGTATGGATTGAATTTACACTGCTATACCCCTTCCAAGTTAGCCCGCTACCATCTTAGACTGCATCGTCACTTACCATCAGGTGAGATCGCAGTCAAGGGCTGTCTTGTCATGGAATAAAAAAAAAAAGTACTTACGCTGAATAATTCCATATTATTTTAAAAGGTCGCAAAATATTTTATAACAATTAAAGAACAAGTACCCACTACTACTGTAGATGTAGAATTTTATTTTCCCACAGGTGAAATTGGTATTTTAGGGATACCATAACTGTTTATAAGTGTATTCAACTTAAATGTACCTATTTGGAGAATCAGCTTCGGCACTACTGTACTTTATTATTAAGCTATTGCATAGCTTCTATCGCGGGCCAGCGTGGAGACCGAATCCAGAAATTCCGTAACGAAAATAACCTGACACGGAACTCCTCTACGGTGAGCCGCTAGATGGCGTTGATAAAAAATGCTATGCAA
Organism: Hipparchia sbordonii; assembly: GCA_038048805.1. Classification (NCBI taxonomy): domain Eukaryota; kingdom Metazoa; phylum Arthropoda; class Insecta; order Lepidoptera; family Nymphalidae; genus Hipparchia; species Hipparchia sbordonii. Next base: position 1,780,438 of record CM076113.1, read on the forward strand.
TAGCTTTACCGCGGCAGTCCCCGAGTGCCACACGTCTTTTTTATCCCAAAATATCATTATCACAAAGCCGATTGCGATTGATCGTTAACAATCGCAACGGAGAGTTATAAACCTCCGAGTAGGTATGAAACCACTGAATAGTGGTATTAAACCAACCCGCCGCGCCAGCTTTCTCCACTTTGGCGCAAGATTCGCGAACGAAACTGCCGTCTGAGTCTGACAACAACAAAAACAAGTTTTTACGCATTTATGGAAAGGATGTTTTCATCTAGATCTGACGCAACTTTTGTTTTAATCCTTTAATCTGCATTATTAATTTGTTATTGCTTTATGACATCAGATATTTTATTTTTATCGGAAAATTTTGAACTAAACTACCTACCTACTATGAAGCGTAGATTGCAGATTTTTAGAATTTTTAACTGATTTCCAAAAAGAAGGAGGTTCTCAATTCGTCGGAATCTTTTTTTTTAATGTAGGTAATAATAGTAATGTTCCCCGATTATTCGAAGACGTCTGGATCGATTTGGAAAATTCTTTTTTTGTTTGAAAGGGTATGCTTCCCAGGTGGTCCCACTGTCATCAGGTCAAGATCTGATGATAGAATCCTGGAGAAATCGAGGTAATTATTCAAATTTTATATGCACAATTGATATAGGTACTTTATAGTGGAGTTTGAAGTCGGTTCTGTAAAAAGAATTTTTACGTTTATGTAAGTGCTCAGTCGGCATGCTTATGAAATTGAAGCTCAATTATAATAATTATACATGTGTTGAAGATTGACTAAATCAAGACAGAAAAGTGATTTTTATCACTGCTAAATCGTCGATCAGATTCGATTCTCATTACTAGCAATTAGTTTCTTTATTTACATAAATAATTATTTTACTAGGATACTTGATTTCCTCATTACCTGTTCATAGGCATTTAGGCTATTTTTATTGGTAGAAAGTTTATTTTGTTTTGTTTTATAATTATCGGATAATGACCTAATTAGCTATAGTAAATTAATAAATTGATATTGTATAAACGTAATGTTAAGAGAGTAATTGTATCTCGCTCACACACCTTATGCATCATAATGCCATACTGTTTTATAACCTGTCTCACTCACATTATAATGCTATGCTGTTTTATAACCTGTCTCGCTCACATTATAATGTCATACTGTTTTATAACCTGTCTCGCTCACATTATAATGTCATACTGTTTTATAACCTGTCTCGCTCATATCATAATGCTATACTGTTTTATAGCTCTGTCTCACTTATATCCATTGTTTTGTATTGCTGTACTATTCTAACATATTAAATAAACGGTTGCGAGATACCGAGTTGCGAGCGCTCCCAAGCAAATAAAAATAGCCCACTTTGGGGTCCAGTCACGCACTTCACTCGCTGACTTGAGAGCGATCACATCTCCGCGCTTCAAAGAAGAACCAAGGTGTTTCATTTCACCTCGCCGCTCCCCGCATCCCTTCGCTGTGGTTTGGACCCTCCAAACTCCACCACAGTGCATGGTCCTTCGAGCCGGATCCAGCGAGCCAGCCAACCAGGGAGACCAGCTACCAGTCAGCGAGGATCAACGGGCAGTTTTGAAGAATCAACCTGCAGCTTCGGAACGAGTTCCGCGGGCCGGGAAGATACTTCGAGTGAAGAACTGCATTCCGAAGATCGCGTCAAGAGGGCTGCCAAGCGGACGAAAAGGACATCGACCATCGCTGCGGGTGCATTGAGGTGGCGCTCTGCGTCGCTGAAGACCGCGAGGCTGTTGGGAAGATCGTTTCGCCGCGCCGCAGAAGACTCCAGAGGGTCTACGGCACCACGAAAAGGACATCGACCATCGCTGCGGGTGCATTGAGGTGACGCTCTGCGTTGCTGAAGACCGCGAGGCTGTTGGGAAGATCGTTTCGTCACGCCGCAGAAGACTCCAGAGGGTCTACAACACCACGAAGAGGACATCGACCATCGCTGCGGGTGCATTGAGGCGACGCTCTGCGTGGCTGAAGACCGCGAAGCTGTTGGGAAGATCGCTTCGTCGCGTTGAAGAACTCTAAGCGGTTTACCGCTGCTCTTCTGTTCACCACCTAACGGTGCCAAACGGTGAACAGGGAGTTAAACGCCTAACGGCGGGAGCAGTATACCAGATGGTACTGCCAGCTTGCCTTCATTGGCTATAAGTCTGTAACAGTCTGATCGCGCCAGTACGGTGCAAGCAAGAAGGTGGCCTCCTGGAAGGCACGCTGACGGTGCGAGCATTTCCCCCTCGTACCCGAGCAACACCTTTGAACTTGTGCTCTCTGCCGGGCGATTCCCACCTACCTTACCCTATTTCCATCCCTGGGAGAGCGTGTCTTTCGGGACCCTCAAACAGGACTGCTAGGGCTGCTAGGGAGGTAGGGCCGTAGGGCTGTAGGGAAGTTAGGACCAAGAAGAGTAAGGACCTAAACGACAGGATGAGCACCGTCGAAACCCGAAGCAAGAAGGCGCAGCCTAAGGAGAAGGAGTCCAGTGAAGAATCCACGAGCACGGACACAGAAGCAACCACTAGCACCGAGCAAACTACAAGCTCGGAGAACACAGATGACACGGAGAGCACAGCAAAAGCCAAGACAAGCTCTACGAGTCAAACAAAGAAAGCCACGGGGTCACGCGCCTCTCAAACTAAACGCGCCGAGCTAGAAGCGCGATTGGAATTAGAAAAGAAAACGATAGAAAAGGCGAACGCTGAAGCCGCCGCTGCTCGCACTCGACTAGAGCTAGCGCAACTCGCCGACCACTCCGACGCCGAAGATGAAGTCGAGCAAATTGAAACAGAGGACCCAGCGACAGCACCTTCCAAGCAAGACACTGAGCTGAACAAAGGCATTGACATGCTAACAAAATTATTATCGAAAGCTATGAAGCAGTCGAATCAAGACACCAAGCCAAAGAAACCGCCCGCTTACATGAGCGACCTTCCAATTTTCGACGGAGATCCCATCAATTGGATACCTTTCATAAAGCACTACGAGAGCACCTCGTCGTACTTCATTGATATTGAAAATATTTCAAGGTTAAGAAAAGCTCTTAAGGGACAAGGCAAAGAAGCTGTCAAATCACTGCTGTATACAAGCGCAACGCCGGAAAGTATACTCACAGAACTAGAAAGAAGATTCGGTCAACCAACATATATCATCAAAGGACTGATAGCAGAACTTCATAAACTACCTCGTATGTCAGAAGATCTGAAAGGCATAGGCGCATTCGCTAGCGCAGTATTTAACACGGTAGACACCATCAAGCAACTTGACCAACTGGAATACTTATATTCAACAGAGATATCAGATAAGATCGTTGACAAGATGAATACTTTGGTCAGATTCCGGTGGCAGGAATTCAAAGCAAATAGAAAGAGAGAACCAATGCTAAATGTGTTGGCTGAGTTTCTAACAAAAATATCAAATGACTTTGATGAACCAAGCTTGACCGAAAGAACTCGAGTCAAAACAGAGAACTCAAAACATCAATCGTTCCGTAAGGCGAGAGTCCACGTAGCCCAGCACGATGATAGCGACTCGGATTCAAGTTATGAACGTGAGTTTGAAGAAGAGATGAGGATAGTACTCGCAACTTCAACCGCATCGATAAACGAAAAATGCCCGGTATGTGAACAAGCTCACGAAATCACAAAGTGCAGTAGGTTTAACAACGAAACAGTAAAGGATAGATGGGAGACAGTCAAGAAGCTCAACATGTGCTTCATGTGCTTAAAAAAGAACCACAGACATCTCGTCTGCAAAGCCAAGCCATGCGGAAAAGAGGGCTGTGTAAGGAAACATCACGAACTCCTGCACCAAGATAACCCCAAACCGGTAGTAAACCAGATAGTCTCAGTGAACCACATAGGCACTGCCAGAGCATATTTAAAGATCGTACCAGTGGAACTAACTGGACCAAAAGGATCAACCACAATAATGGCTCTATTAGATGAAGGTTCTACAGTGACGCTTTTACTAGACGAAATAGCTGACCAAATAGGAGCCACGGGTCCAAGCAGAAGCTTACTAATAGAAGGGATCGGAGGCCATCAAGTAGAAACAGAACAATCAAAGCATATCAAATTAAGAATAAAAGGTTTGTTGTCAAGGAGTTACGAAAATATACAAGCGCATACTATAGACAAACTTAACTTGAGATCACAATCCGTGAGGGAAGAAGATATAGAGGACTGCCCTCATTTGAAAGACATAGAGGATCAACTCATATATAATGGATCTCCACCCAAGCTACTCATAGGCCAAGATAATTGGCACCTCATAGTAACAAGGAACCTTAAGGCTGGTAATCCATCGAAACCAGTAGCGTCCCTAACGAGCCTCGGATGGATTCTACATGGGTTCAAAACTCAAACGACGAAACCCGTGCTATTCATTAATCATGTTTTCGAAAAGAAGAATGAAGACATAGACGAATTAATAAAGAATTATTTCAGCTTGGATTCATTGGGAATAACACCGAAGAAACCAGTGAACGATTCAGAGCAACGAGCCTTGGCAATCTTAGAAAAAACGACTCAAAGATTACCTGAGGGAAGATTTGAATGTGGATTGTTATGGCGAACCGAAAGCGAAACTATGCCGCCCAATAGAAACAACGCTTTACGCCGATTGCAAGGCATAGAAAACAAATTCAAGAAAAATTATGAATTCAAAATTAAATACAGCGAGCAAATAAAGAATTTATTATCAAGTGGGTACGCTGAACCAGTCACCAACGAACCTGCCACGCCTAGAACTTTGTACTTACCACCTTTTGCCGTGATACACCCTCAGAAACAAGAGATAAGAATTGTATTCGACGAAAATTTAAAGAACTTCACTACCACTGAAAAGACAACGAAAAACCTTCAGAAAAGCAATAAATTTAAACTTCAAAAATCGCCTTCAAATCAAACTCCAAGAGCTGATATTCAAAGACTGCCAATTAAATACTTCGAAAGGGCTGAGAAAATAAAAATAAAAATGAAAATACAGAACGACAGCTTCAGAAAGGAACTTCAGAATCTACGAGAAAATAAACGATTCAACCGAGATTCCCGCTTAAAGAGACTCACCGCCGTGTTGCAAGATGACGTCATGCATCGGGGAACTACATTATTTGTCGCCAGTAATATAAGCTCATCCTACAAAAAGCCGATGATAATCGATGGAAAACATCCAATCACTCAATTGTTCTTGAAACACTACCATCAAGAATACGGTAACCACTATACGGACTTACCCTGGCACAGACGGGCGAATACTAATAGTCGACGTTCGCACTATCGCCGCCATCCTGGAAAGACCCGTTTCACGGCTAATAAGAATAACGGAATCTTCTGCCTCAAAGTAAAGTGCTCCAGATCTGCATCTTCGCACGAGGGGGAGACTGTTGAAGATTGACTAAATCAAGACAGAAAAGTGATTTTTATCACTGCTAAATCGTCGATCAGATTCGATTCTCATTACTAGCAATTAGTTTCTTTATTTACATAAATAATTATTTTACTAGGATACTTGATTTCCTCATTACCTGTTCATAGGCATTTAGGCTATTTTTATTGGTAGAAAGTTTATTTTGTTTTGTTTTATAATTATCGGATAATGACCTAATTAGCTATAGTAAATTAATAAATTGATATTGTATAAACGTAATGTTAAGAGAGTAATTGTATCTCGCTCACACACCTTATGCATCATAATGCCATACTGTTTTATAACCTGTCTCACTCACATTATAATGCTATGCTGTTTTATAACCTGTCTCGCTCACATTATAATGTCATACTGTTTTATAACCTGTCTCGCTCACATTATAATGTCATACCTACTGTTTTATAACCTGTCTCGCTCATATCATAATGCTATACTGTTTTATAGCTCTGTCTCACTTATATCCATTGTTTTGTATTGCTGTACTATTCTAACATATTAAATAAACGGTTGCGAGATACCGAGTTGCGAGCGCTCCCAAGCAAATAAAAATAGCCCACTTTGGGGTCCAGTCACGCACTTCACTCGCTGACTTGAGAGCGATCACATCTCCGCGCTTCAAAGAAGAACCAAGGTGTTTCATTTCACCTCGCCGCTCCCCGCATCCCTTCGCTATGGTTTGGACCCTCCAAACTCCAACACAACATGCACATTTTCCTCATAGCGCTGAGAAATGCAAATAGTTGTAAAGTAGTTGTGTTCGTATTTCCGCGAACCGAGTCGACGTTTTCAGATAGTAGATACCAAGACAAAAGTGACCTAACTTCACTTAAAAACATTCCTATTAATTACTATTAATATTATAAATGCGAAAGTTTGGATGGATGGATGGATGGATGTTTATCAATCACGTTGCAATGACTGAACCGTTTTGGCTGAAATTCGGCACAGAAATAGATCATAGACTGGAATGGCATATAGGCTACTTTTTATTCCGGAAAAAAAAAGATCCAAAAAACTTCAATCCACGCGAACGAAGTAGCGGGCATTAACTAGTAATAATAAAAGTAATAAATAAAAATACTTAATAATTTTCGATTATTTATTTGATTTAAATAAGAATAATAATTTTTATTTGAGCTCCCCGGTGCGGCCACTCCAGCACCTTGGGACCCCATCGACCATCAGCTCTTCGAACTACGTGCCCCGCCCATTTCCACTTCAGTTTCGCGACTCGCTGAGCAATAATAACATATTGTCGGGAATAGTGCAAATCCGCGTTACTAGCATAAGTACCTTAAAATCCATTTTCATACGTCTGTGGTCAAATCAAAACAGCATAAGTGTCGTAACGACTAAATTAATCACTTTAAAAAAATATATCTATTTTTATCAATACATAGAACACATGAATTACCTAATACTCTCTGTGTAAAAATTAGCCAAATAGCCGTAAAAATAAGTTAAATTTCCCCTTTAAAACTGTGAATAGTGTAGATCCGCGGTTTTTACCAAATGTACATACGCGGTTTTGCACTAGCCCCGACGATATTACAATAGGATATTACGGGCATGTCGTGCCAAAAGATAGACATTTCAGCCGTCTCGGCGCGCCGATCGGAAATGACCCCATTCTTAAATTCAAGTTTCGCAGCCTCTCGTTCGTGCGATACGCCGCGCTTACAGCCTTGACAGCGGGAGCGATAAGGAAGGAAAATGTTACAGGAAAACGATATTTTGTCTGGTTGTTTTTATTAACTTAACTATTTTTATTAATATTAGCCAAGCTGAATTTGACTTATATTCTCCTCTCCCCTCCAAATAAGCGAAAAGCTTGTGCTAGGAGTGGGTACGACAATAGTGCAACGGGTGGGGCACGAACCTGTGACCTATCAGTTTTCAGTCCGCTCGTTTAATCGTTGGGCTATTGAGGCTTCTTTTTGAACTATGATATAATAGGAGATGATTATGTTAGTTTTTAAAATAATAAGCCAAAGGCTTTGATAATTCCATTCGTTATCCTTGTTACTACCAGTTTTACTACCCATTGACTTATATAAAATTGTACTGAGTATTACCACAGTATAAGGAGACTCTACTATCCTTACATTGTAGTATTACTACCAGTAGTAACATGGGTAATTTTTTTCGCAGATTCGCTTTACGGCAGATTCGCTTTACGGCAAAAATTGTACAGGTCGAGATAAAATATGGTCTCCACTCCAAGGAAAACTTTCCTTTATATAATTATTATTATTGACCGAGCGAAGCGAGCTCTCCGAGTCTACTTGAGTGAATTTGCACTTGTCCGTCATTTGAATTTTTTCTTTAAACTAAAGTTAGGTTAGGTTAGGGTTATACATCCCCTCCCCCCCCCCCCTCTCCCTCGGATTTGACTGAGGAGGCGCCCCCTGTGTCACAGCGTCCTCCTTCTCAGGCGAAGAGCGGACGCCCCGAGGCTGCCCCTGCTGCGTCCTCCGTGGAGGAGATATGTCGGGCGGTGATGGTGCAGGTCGGCGGAATGCTGAATGCCCGCCTGGCTTCCATCGAGGACAGACTCCTCCCGGAAAGGAATGTCAGACCGCCTCTGGCATCCGACAAAAAGCGATCTGGAACCACGTATGCGGCCGCGGCTTCGAGGCCTGCTCCAGGCGCTTCAAGAACGGCAGAAGGGAGGGCGCCCCAGGCGTCGGCCCATAATGCGTCTGCATCATCCAAATGCTCAGCGGAGTCCGGGCCGAACCCGTCAGGAGCACGGACGGAGAGGGAAAACCCAAAGATACGGAAGGAGAAGGAAGGCCCAACTTCCTCCTCTTCTTCCCCACCCTTTGAGGAGAGGGAGGAGAAGAGGAAGAAGAAAAAGAAAAAGAAGAAGAGCAAAAGGAAGGGGAGTCAGAAGCCTGGCATGCAAAAGCAGGAGCAGCAGTCGCAGCCGGGATGGACGAGGGTGGGTCCCAAGGCACGACCAGATGCAAATAGTCGTGCCCGTAAGCTCCGCACTCCTCAGTCGTCGGCGGTTGTTCTGACGCTGCAGCCGGCGGCAGTGGAGAGAGGCTTGACGTATGAGAAGGCGATTGCCGTCGCGAAAAGTAAAATTGACGTGGCGGATATCGGTGCCCGGGGAGTTCGATTCAGGAAGGCAGCTAATGGTGGCCGTCTGTTCGAATTCCCCGGGGCCGGAGCCTCCAGTGCGGAGAAGGCGGACTCCCTAGCCGTAAAGCTCCGGGAGGCCTTGGGTGATGAATTCGTCCGGGTCTCCAGACCTATAAGGTCTGTTGACCTGCGGGTGTCGAGCTTGGACGACTCCGTCACCAGTGCGGAGGTGTCTGCGGCGGTTGCCAAGGCGGGGGAGTGTCCCGTCGAGCAGGTGAGGGCCGGAGAGATAGGGAGCGGGTTTGACGGGCTGGGCGCAGTGTGGCGCTGTCCCGTCGTAGCCGCTAAGAAGGTAGTTGCAGGAGGGCGGCTGTTGGTGGGGTGGGTATCCGCCCAGGTTAAACTGCTAGATGCCCGCCCTCTAATGTGTTACAGATGCCTTGCCCCTGGGCACGTGGGTATCCAGTGCACTGAGGGAGTCGACCGCAGCGGGTTATGTTACCGCTGCGGCAAACCAGGTCATAAGGCCCGCGGATGCTCCGATACGCCACACTGTGTTGTATGTGCGGCAGCTGGTCGGTCGCCGGAGCACCGCGTGGGCAGTAAAGCCTGTGTGCCGCCACCAAAGGGGAGAAGGAGGGGAGGGATTGGAGAAAATTCTCCTCACCCGTCACATCAAGCGGAAGCGCCACGTGTGCCAGAGGAGGTTCCAATGACCATGGACTCCTAATGGATCTGAACTTCCTCCAGGCGAACATCAATCACTCTGCCAGGGCTCAGGATCTTTTGTTTCAGAGCATGGCGGAGTGGTTGATCCACGTGGCTGTGGTCGCCGAGCCTTATCGCGTACCATCTGGAGACGATTGGGTGGGGGATAGAGACGGGTTGGTGGCGATGACGTCCCGGTCCACTGTGGGCTCCCCGGCCTTTGACAATATAGTCCGAGGTCGGGGATACGTCTCAGCTCTCGTCGGCGACATAATGATTGTCGGAGTATACTTCTCGCCAAATCGAAGTCTTGCCGATTTCGAAGGATTTCTGGATGAGATCGGCGTCCTGATAGGCAGGAGTCGCTCCGGCCACGTGCTTGTTGCTGGGGACCTTAATGCCAAATCTGTGGCGTGGGGGTGTCCAGCAGCAAACCCCAAGGGGCGGGAGCTCGAGGAGTGGGCGACGGTGACTGGACTCACGGTCCTTAACCGGGGGTCGATCAACACGTGCGTGCGGCAACAGGGCGGCTCCATTGTGGACGTCACCTTTGCCAATGCCGCCCTGGCGCGCCGTGTCCGGGAATGGAGGGTGCTGGTGGACGTAGAGACGCTGTCGGACCACCGGTATGTGAGGTTCGGCATCTCTGCGAGTGCATCTTCCACGAGCGACCCGAACCGGCCTTCTTTAGGGCATAGTCCTCGTTGGTCACTCTCGCGGATGGACCGGGACTTCCTGGTCGAGGTTGCCCTCGTTGAGGCTTGGTTTTCCGCGCCCCAGGAGGGCAACCTGGGCGGGGTGGATGAGGAAGCGGCGCGTCTTGGCGTGGCTATGTCGCACGTCTGCGATGGGGCCATGCCAAGAGTGCGTTCCGTCCCTTCGAGGCGAGCGGTGTATTGGTGGTCCGGAGAGCTCACGCTGCTTCGCAGATCTTGTGTGGCGGCGAGACGCCAATACACCCGTTGCCGCCGGCGGAGGAGACGGGACCAGCCGGAGGAGGAGCGGCTCTACTCCCTCTACAGGGACGCGGTGAAGGTATTGCGCGTGGCCATCGGTGCGGCCAAAGACCTGGCTTACGATGAGATGCTGGCATCGTTGGATGGGGATCCATTTGGAAGGCCGTATAAGGCGGTACGGAAGAAACTTCGATCCTGGGCCCCTCCTATCACGCAGAGTCTCCAGCCTTCGGTAGTGGAGTCGGTGGTAGCATGCCTATTCCCTGACCGGGCCGAAATCGAGGCGCCTCGTATGGCGCCTCCTACTGTGGTGGGAGACCGGAGCCCGAGCGCCCCCCCGGTTTCAGAGGGTGAACTGAGGGCGGCGGTGACGCGGATGCGTATGAAAAACACCGCCCCGGGTCCCGATGGCATCCCTGGCCGCGCCTGGGCTCTTGCCTTGGGGCCGCTCGAGCCATGGGTCCGGGCCGTATTCTATGCTTGTCTTGAGCGGGGCCAGTTTCCGGGGGAGTGGAAGAAGGGGAGACTGGTCCTGCTCCGGAAGCCCGGTCGCCCGGTCCACGAGCCGTCGGCGTACCGACCGATCGTGTTGCTGGACGAGGTGAGCAAGCTCTTCGAGCGTATCGTCGCTGCTCGCCTCGTTCACCACTTGGAGACAGTGGGGCCGGATCTCAGCGAGAACCAGTACGGTTTCCGTAGGGGCAGGTCCACCGTGGACGCAATAGTGCGGGTGAGGACTCTAGCGGAAAGTGCGGTGTCCCGGGGCGAGGTGTTGGTGGCGGTGTCTCTTGACATAGCAAACGCCTTCAACACCTTGCCCTGGAGTTGCATTCGGGAGGCACTGAGGTACCATGCGGTCCCTCTATACCTCCAGAGGATTGTGGCCGCCTATCTCTCCGAGCGATCGGTCGGGTACCCAATCAGTGAGGGCTGGTCGGAAAGGAGGATGTCATGCGGTGTTCCGCAGGGTTCGGTTCTCGGGCCCCTCCTGTGGAACATCGGGTATGACTGGGTGCTCCGCGGGGCGTTAATGGCGGGAGTCACTGTGACTTGTTACGCCGACGATACCCTCATTACGGCTCACGGTGGCACCTTCCGGGAGGCTAGGTGTTGGGCCACAGCTGGAGTGGCCCATATAGTAGCTAGGATTCGGACCTTGGGCTTGGAGGTAGCCTTGCACAAGTCCGAGGCTGTATGCTTTCATGGGCCTCGGAGAGCACCTCCCGCCCAGTCCGAGTTGGTAGTGGGCGGAGTTTCCATCGGCGTCGAGCGTACGATGAAGTACCTGGGACTCGTCCTTGACAGCCGATGGACGTTTGAGGAGCACTTTCGGCAGCTGGTCCCGAAACTTGTGGGAGCCACTGGAGCCCTGAGTAGGCTCCTACCAAACCTGGGCGGACCGAGCTCGCGGTGTCGCCGCCTTTACACGGGAGTTGTGCGATCCATAGCGCTCTACGGAGCGCCAGCGTGGTCGGACACTCTGACCACCCAAACCCGGGCCCTGCTGCGAAGGCCGCAGCGGGTCATGGCCGTCAGAGTGATACGGGGGTATCGCACAATATCGTGTGAGGCAGCTTGTGTGCTGGCGGGGACGCCGCCTTGGGATCTGGATGCCGAATTACTCTCGAGAGCGTATTGGCGTAGGGTGGATGCCCGAATCCGGGGGGAACACCCTACTCCGGCGCAGGATCGCGCGTGGCGGAAGTTGGCGGAGGCTGATCTCGTTGCTCGTTGGCGGGAGCGGCTTCTAGTGCCAACGGCCGGCCACCGCACGATTGAGGCGATTCAGCCTGTCCTTGAGCTCTGGACGGGCCGGAAACATGGTGCTCTCTCTTTCCACCTCGTGCAGATTCTCTCGGGGCACGGCTGCTTCGGGAGATATCTGTGCAAGGTTGCGAGACGAGAGCCCACGGAGGTGTGCCACGAGTGCGGCCATGCGGAAGACTCGGCACAGCACACGCTGGAGTCGTGTGTTGAGTGGTCGACTCAGCGCGCCGCACTCGTGACAGAAGTGGGGCCCGACCTTTCGCTGCCCGCCGTCGTCGCCGCCATGGTGAGCAGCGAAGGGCCTTGGAATGCCGTCGCCTCCTTCGCCGAGGAGGTGATGACGCAGAAGGAGGCGGCGGAGAGGCTACGGGAGGCGGACGTAACCGCAGACCCTCTCCGTCGCCGTAGGACGGGACGCGGACGCAGACGTCGTGCGCATGACCGCCATCTGCCTCCGTAACGGGAGCTCCGGGCGGCTGATCCATTGTTGGCTACGGGCATCAGTGGATTGGTTGCCCGTTCACTTTGGCGGTAGACACGAGCAGCGAGGGCAGAATGTCCAAGGGGGAGGGTCCGTCTTGACGGACGTCGCTGGCTGGGTTGCGGATGATTACGCAAGTGTTCCCGTAACCCAGTCATCAGGCGATGCGCAGGAGCGCCGCTGGGTTTTAGTGGGTATTTTGGAGTGCCAATGAGTCCCACATACCCTCTCGGAAACATCGTAGTTAAACTGCCTTGTTTCCGAGAGGGATGCCTAAAAGCATTTCCCAGCGATAAAAAAAAAAAAAAAAAAAGGGTTATACATGAATATTCAGGTGCCCGGCCGAAGGCCGGGCACTTAGGTTCTGTTGGGATCGTAAACCTACCTAAAGCTTACAAAAAAAAGTAAGTAAAAAAAAAATTGAATTTTTTTGATGCTAATATTAGGTACATTTTGATGATAGAACAATATAGGATGTGTTATAAATTATAATTATAATTAAAAGTTAAAACTATCTTTAGGGAATTATAGGATACCGCGAGTTCTCAGTTCGGGGCGAACCACTAGTTATATATTGTAATAATTAACTTTTAACATTAGACGTAATAAAAAATAATAATAGTTGACGCAAAACTGTTTTAACATGACTTGACCGATAGTAAATACAGCGCCATCTATTAGCATTAATGTATTAACTTGTTTAATGTATTATTAATTTTAAACAAAAATCTATCTATATATATTCGAGTTCACTGTACTTCTGCCGTAAAGCGAATCTGCCGTAAAGCGAATCTGCCGTAAAGCGAATCTGTCCTAAAGCGAACAAGCGCTACAGATGTTGCCCACAACTTCGCCCACGTGGACTGATTTCCGCGGGAATTCTTAAATTATCCGGAATAAAATATAGCCTATGTATTAATCTTGGGTATTAGCTATCTCCATTTCAAATTTTAGCCAAATCACCGGTATTTTTTGTACCGTGAAGGATTAACAAACGTCCATTACCTTCATACATCCATCCTCACAAACTTTCGCATTTATAATATTAGTAGGAATAGTAGGAATGCTTAGATATTTATATACATTAGGTATACCTTAGTAAAGCTGTCGGCAAAAGTACAGGCAAAAGGCACGGCCGACATTGTCCTTTCAACCCCAAGTGGGTCAAGGCGGAGAGGTCGCCGCCACTCCGCCGCCACTCCGCCGCCACACCGCCGCCGCCGAGCCCAACCGCACTCCATAATCCATTATTTATAATTATTTTAACTACTACAAATGAAAAAGAATAATACATTTAACCCAATACTTTTTTAAGCATTAAAAATTTATTCAAATTAAAATATTTTAATTTTCCTACTCAAATTACTACCTACTTTTGTCATCGAGTTGATAGAATTTCTTCCCGAGATAGGTACCTACTTACATGCGAGATACAGTTTAGTTTTGGTAAATACGTTGGTAATAGCCAGTCCTACAGCTGGGGTGGGTAACGACTAGAGAGCCACCGTATACCTACCAGTAAGGCTAACATGTGTGCCACGAGAAATTTTTGTCTACACGTTTACTCGTAATCTCTATGTGTATTTCTACCGAGATTCACGAGTAAAGTGTAGACAAAATTTTCTCGTGGCGCGCATGTTAGCCCTACAGGAATACACTATGTGCATGCCGTATTCTTTGTTTTTGACATTAGGTAGCTATAGAAATAGAAGGAAGGAAGGATTGTCAAGTTTAGCCAATTTAGTTCGGTGGGTACAAAGTGGTTTTTGCTGGGACTTGCGAGTAAGGCTACTTTTGCCCAGAAATTCGGTAGGTAAGTAGGTACATATAGGCCCGCTAAGTGTCATTTGGTCTTATGAAACATAGGTAAGTAGGTATATTATGAGGAAACTCGTGGCGTAGATAAAGTTTATAATATTATTTATAGATTAATTATTGCTGTTTTGTATTTATAGAACTTACACATAGAATAACCATAACTATAATTTACATAAGTATTAGTAATTCTACTACTAGTTACTACATAGTAGTTATGCGTTTATTTAGTGGACAATACCGATATAAGCAAATATCTGTGACTCACGCCAAGTAATACAATTTTATTTAAGCTGCTGAAACTTGCAAAATCTATATCAACAGCCTTATTACAAGGGAATAGAGAACATAATTTACCGAGATGGTGTTCAAAAGGTGAATAATGTTTTTGTATTATCTATAAATTGTAATTTGTAATGTTTGTATCGCTTGACCCGTCCGGCTCCCTCGTGTCGAGTGGACATAGAACCATAATAATTGCTAATTAATCGCTTTTATTAGGTACTGTAACATTAATAATTCATCTCAGTTCTTCGCTGGCATACGACAGAGTACGGGACATTGATGTAAAATATATAAGTCAATGGTACGGGCAGTTCCTTACTCTACTGGGCTGGGCTGGGCTGGGGACATTTTATCGACGGGGAAAGGATAAAATGTTTAAATCCCCTAGATCAGGTTTATCCACCCGTCGAGCATGGGCACAGTGGTGGAACCGGGACAAAAAGACCATGAGACAAAAAGAAAAACATACGAGTTGTTCCATTTTTATATCGTTAAAAACATACATTTTACCATTTTGGAAGTGTCTCTCGAGCAAACTATTCAGTGTAGAAAAAAAATGATATTAAAAACCTCAATATCATTTTTAAAGACCTATCCATAGATCCCCACACGTATCGGTTTGATGAAAAAAAATTTTTGAGTTTCAGATCTAAAGTATGGGGAAACCCAAAATTTTTTTTTTTTCTATTTTTGTGTGAAAATCTTAATACGGTTCACAGAATACATCTACTTACCAAGTTTCAACAGTATAGTTCTTATAGTTTCGGAAAAAAGTGGCTGTGACATTCGGACGTACAGAGAGACAGACATGACGAATCCATAAGGGTTCCGTTTTTTGCCATTTGGCTACGGAACTCTAAAAACGGACTTAACAGGTTCATGGTACAGGGAAAGGGTTAAGTAACTAATTTTAAAGTCACAGAGAGATATTTCAATTTTATTAAGCTATTGCATAGCTTCTATCGCGGGCCAGCGTGGAGACCGAATCCAGAAATTCCGTAACGAAAATAACCTGACACGGGACTCCTCTACGGTGAGCCGCTAGATGGCGTTGATAAAAAATGCTATGCAATAGCTTTACCGCGGCAGTACCCGAGTGCCACACGTCTTTTTATTTTTATAATAATATGTAGATTGATACATCTATACCTGTCGACCTTTTTTGTAGAGTTTAGCTACTTCTGTTTGCGATTATTTTATCCGACCATTAGTAGGTACCTACGTGGAGTAATAAAACCGTCGACGCCGCTGTTTCCTTGTGCCTCAGTGCCTCAGTGTACAAACATTAATCACTTTGAGGATGAAAACACTGCTCTCAAGGTGAGGCTGTGTACACGACGCGGACGGTTAGCAAAATAAAATACACGGTTTTTGGTTAATTAATTTATTCATTTAACAGATCTTTAACTAATTCGGGGATTATGTAGCTGATTGATACAGGAAGGTTCAATACACATAATAGGTATAGACACGAAGAAGACTGTCGGTGATAATTCGGTTGTACACAATCTCTGCCCGCGAAATGATGCCCGCGACTTCGTCCGCGTGGATAAGGTTTTTTAATTCCTGCGGAAACTTTTTCATTTCCCGGGATAAAATGTAGTGTGCCGTTCGCCTTTATAATAGGTATTAGTGTAACTATTTATTATTTTGTAGGTATAATAATTATAATAGATAATTATCTATTATTATACTTACCTAAGTGTTCTTTTTAGACAAAAAAATATTTTTGCAGACTCTACCGCATATTTATAAGAATAAATTGATGCAGCCTTGTCGACAAAATTTGTCTATTTTTAAATCGCTGCTGGTAAACATATTTGTCTATGTTAGGAGTTTACATTTTTTATTAGAAACTGAGTGGAGAATATATTCTAGAATAATTTTTATTTACGTGAAAAAAAAAAACATAGTGAAAAACCTTGCATACCTACTTTGTGATCAAAGCCTTCTGTCATACACTGCACTGTGCACACGACGACTTGGCACAGACTTGAGAAAGAGTTAAACTAGAGTCAAGTCCTGACATAGATCTGTGTCTTTTATCTCTATCCTGATCTAAGCAGAGTCAGAGTGCGATACATATAGATTAAAGATTTAGACCGGCCCAAACTTGTCCGACTAGTTATGCTACTAGTAACTGGCAAGACGCTCTGTTCGAAGATTTTGCCCTTTATTTTCACACTGCTGAAGAAAGTTTTGTGGTCCCACTTAAACTTTGACCGACTTCCAAACAAGGAGAAGGTTCTGTGGAGGAAGCCTAAAAAAAGATGCCAGCCGAACTTGGCTGGCATCTTTTTTTAGACTTCTGTACCCGAAGGGTAACCAACGGAACCCTATTACTAAACCTCGGCTATCCACCCGTCCGTCATTACATAATTATAGTCAAAGTGATATGTATACACTATACGTATACATATGTATACGTATAGCCAAAGTATATGGTCTTTGAATGCTAGACAGAATGGACTTTGAATGCCATACAAATCGTCGGGGATAGTGCAAAACCGCGTATGTGCCATTGGTAAAAACCGCGGATCTACACTAGTCCAAGTTTTTACGGGGAAGGTTAAAACTTTATAAATTTCTTATTTCTACGGCTATTGGGCTAATTTTTACACAGAGAGTATTAATTCATGTGTTCTATGTATTGTTAAAAATAGATATCTTGTAAAGTGATTAATTTAGTCGCTACGACACTTATGCGGTTTTGATTTGACCACAAACTTATGAAAATGGATTTTAATGTACTAATGCTAGTTACGCGGATTTGCACTATCCCCGACGAAATGGATTTTTAGCAAGAAAAGCGCCATTCGTCATTTTAGTAGGCACGTCTAATCTGTCAATTTGAGAGGCGAATTTTGCAACTATGCGCCAAGCCTATTATTATTATAATGGCTGCTTTTACAGAGAGTAGCGCAATGTATAGGTTTAATTGATTTTCTCACTTACTAGACGGTTTTTTAAAACTTTTTTAAACAAATATTAGATAAGTATAGGAAGTGAAGCATCATTAATTTTGTATAAAAATGTTTTGATTAGCATTTGGACGAAACTCCTCGGTGTCGAATAAACAAGTGGTGTTCACTGTTTATTCAAAGTGACCTTTGCTCGTGAAACGCTCGTCCGTTCGGCTGCTCGCTTGGTTTGGTAAAAACATGCTAATTTATTTAGCATTGCCGTTGCCTCCCACTACAATAAGGCAAATAACATTTTCAAAGGTAGAATTTCAATGGAAGTGACTGCAACGACCGCAGGCAATTCTATTTTATTGGATAGAACCAAGCGATACTTTATCAAAGTCTAGAGTTTATCAAAGGGTTTATCTTTATAACTAGCTGTTGCCCGCGACTTCGTCCGCGTGGATTTAGTTTTTAATAATCCTGTGGGAACGCTTTGATCCTCCGGATTAATAAATAGCCTTCGGTTCGGTTCTTGTTCGGTTCGGTTCTTGTTCGGTTCTCGTCGGGTGACGGCCCTCGACCCCTGACTCACCGCATCGCATTGTTCGCCCGCGCTATTCTTTCTTTTTGCTCGGTTCCTAAGAGTCGTACCGAGGTGTTGAATAGCCTATAACCTTCCTTAAGAATTGGGTTATCAGATACAAAAATAATTTTTTCAAATCCGACTGGAGGTTCCAGAGATTAGCGCGTTCAAACAAACAAACTATGCACTTTATTATATTAGTATAGACAATATAAAGATAAACCCTCTCAAACTTCATTGGTACTTCTCTGGCACCAGAGTCCGATGTTGACTCTACAATGCAAAATCGCAAAGTATAGTCGAGAAGAATCGCAAAGTTTAGGGCGGTAATCTAAAGAATAGGCTTAGGTACGATGAGCCTAGCCAATCTTTGGAGTCTCGATTGTGGTGATTGGCTGAATTTATCGCGTTCTTTCTGCAACAATACATTTTAGCCAGTAGAGAGTGAGTAGATATCGGCCAATCAGTGGCGATTGCAATTTATGCATTAAATTAAGTAGCAATCATTTTTAAAGAAAAGCACACCTGTGTTGTAGTGTAGAGTTACTATGTATTTAAGTACCTAGTTTGAAAAAACTTAAGTGTAAGTAGATACGTAGACATAATTTTTTTTTTTTTGGGTTTGTAAAGCATATTTCCATTATTTTCCGACTTGGTCTTGCCTATTGACTATCCGAAAAAACAGGAAAATATCTAGGCTCTTCTAGTAAGTCTTCGATATCTGCATCACCAATGCAGATTAGGCGTTAATGTGTTGGTCAAATTCTATCCGCAGCAGGTAGGTCTTACAAAAATTGCTATAAATTTTTTATTTCAAACTAGTACCTAAGTAAACACAAAATTTTAGTAATATAATTAATAAGTACTATATATAGAACAAAGAATGAGCGGTGTCACCTATGAATTAATCTTTGAATTAATATAGGTAAGAGTTGAAGTTAACAATTAATGATTAAGTATACTATTTTTATATACCTACTTACCAATTTTGTTTTGTTAACATACAAATATTAGATAAGTACCTAATAGATAAACCTATCTTTGTTATATTAAGATTAGCACAATGAAAATTAGCATAAATCATAAATATAATATGCAACATGAAATATGTACCTATGACTTTTACTTTTTTATCCAACAATTTCATAACGAAGCTCCAATAAAGTCGAACACACTAAAAAAAAAAAATCGAAAAAGTCTTATCGCCCACAGTTTTGTTTGTACAATTTTGACACTTAAGAAATGGCAGTAATGTATATTTTTGGTAAAAATAAGGCCTACCTATAGCAAAGAAGTTTGTTATTTCTTCGAAGACGAAGCGTGGTGGTAGGTATTACGATATGAGTCACCTTCTTAGAATCGTAAAGAATTTACTCTCGATCCTCATCCGGTTTGTTTTCGGCGCAAGGTGTCGGAAAATAATGGAGACATGCCTTTTATTGTACCCGAATTATTTACGACGTAGGTATACCTACCTACTTATCTTTTTTTTGTTTAGTTTACCATTTTTTTTTTGACTTTGAAAAAGGTGAACGTTTTCGACTCAATGTCTTTTTTAGTGGATGCTTCGAGATGTTTTAATACATAAAATAATAATTGAAATGAAACTTATCTGAAAAAAGACCTCGGGATAACCTCGGGTGGTAAAATAGGAGATTCATCCCCTATTTTACCACCCTCAAAGAGTAAATTTCTAAAATGGCTCACTCATACATATTCTTATGATTTAAAACTAAAAAACTAAACGCCGATTTTCATATCTCTCGACTTTCATATAAATATAACTTTTCACCTCCTATTTCTGGTTAAAATCGTAAGGTCGAAGATCAACTAAAAATAAATAAGTAACAATTTGTTCATTCTTCCGGAATCGTGCATGTGAATGATTTGGTATAGGCGTTATTCTATTGAACAAAATAAAACAGGTATTTCATCACTACTTGATACGGGTTTCGACTTCATGATTTGCAAAAATTCTCAACACACAATTTCTATTCTTATTGGAATGCGATTCGGTATATTTCTGTTCGTAATATAGTTTTACCGAGTTCTAAACGTAGACGATTTCCGAAACCGCGAAGGTTTTTCCAGTTGTGAAATAGGGTTGTCAACATCCAACTATAATGCTATACTTCGAGGGTTGACAATTAACATTTTTGTTAAAACTTTTCGTAAAAATTTTTCTGTGAATGGATTATGGAATCCCTCAAATGCCCAAAACCACCCCCAAATGGGCAAAAACCACCCCCACACGCAGAATAAAGGTCTTTGTCCATTTATCAACCTAGCACTGACCCGCCAGCTCTGACTCGGCTCTTGTATGTGGTTAAGATTCAATATTTCGGACTTCCGTCTCTACTCTCTAAGCACTCACTTATCAACTCCGTCAACTCATGATGGGATGGACTGTAGCGCACACTGGTGGTCACGTCTTATAGCAGACAGAAAGACCTGATCTAAGGTACTTACTGCAAAAAAAGAGCATCAAAATCGTTCCAGTAGTTTTTCAGGAAATTGGTTAGGTACCAACCAAACGCACAAAGAAACACACAAGCTTATTAGACTAAATACAATATATTATTTGAAATTATTTCTAACGTCATAGGCTACATTAAAAATTATTGTTTTCCTGGAAATTAAATCCTATTGGAAGGTTGTGGTTGTCTCTTATATATTTCTTTTTTCAGCGCTTCTTTTTTTTAATGTCTTTCTTCATTTTTGATCTCTCTTAGGTCACAATCAAAGAATTAAGATCAGTAGGAGCAAAATGAGCCTGAAAAAGATAATGCCAAGTGCCAACCCTGTTAATTTACCTACACGACTATATATTCATTGAGTACGTGAGCTATCGCACGACTGTATATATCATAATAGATTATGTATGTAGGTAACATACAAACATAATAATCATTATAAATAATGGCTCGTGTACGAAGGCTTTATGCTTTATGCAGGGTCAAGTTATTTATTTATAAGGTAGGTACCTACTTATTAAATACTTCTTTTCTATAAACAAATGTAGGTAACGTGGATTTAAGACGTATGGCATAAGCTAAATCATTCAAAAGGTTTATGTTAATTAGATTTTTTTTTTAATTGATGCCTAAATATATTATTTATTATATTAGTGATATTATTTATTAAGCTATTGCATAGCTTCTATCGCGGGCCAGCGTGGAGACCGAATCCAGAAATTCCGTAACGAAAATAACCTGACACGGGACTCCTCTACGGTGAGCCGCTAGATGGCGTTGATAAAAAATGCTATGCAATAGCTTTACCGCGGCAGTCCCCGAATGCCACACGTCTTTTTTATATTAGTGATATTAGTGTGATAGTGTGATGTGATGTGATTCAGAGCCGTTTTGAAAGAAATAAAGAAACATTTAATGACTTAACATATTATTTAAGTTTTTATTTTGTACAAGAACTTAAAAGAATAACATAATTATAAAGGCGCAAGGCAGCCCTCGAATGTGAGAACAGTGAGATCGGCTGTTACACTGAATCCACTGAATGCATCAGTGTAACGATCGCGGTCGTAAAAGCCCTCTGATTGGCTGGCACCCTTTTGCTATTGGTTATTTATTTATTTATTTATTGGTTTGCCAACAGGAAATCACATTAACAAATTACATAAAATTATATTACATCTATAGAAACATTTCAGATGTGCACCCAATTACAGGCAAACCGACATGCGTATAAGCAAAAGTGCAAATGCGGGTTTGCCAGTTAACAATTACACAAGGTTAATTTAATGTATACAATTGAACCAAAGAGTAATATATACATAGGGCAGATTGAACTATGAGAAGCATATGAGGCTATGATGCGGTTTCAATATATTGATACAATAACCTTTTATACTGTTGCAAAGTTAAAATGCATTGATGCAGTAAGAACGCCATAAATTCAGCCAGTCAGAGGCCATTGCGATCTTTACATTGATGTAATCATTTTTAGAGAAACGACAAACAGGATATTGCAGAGGTATTTATTTGTGCAATTAATCGGTTGCTATTTTTTATTGCTGTTAGCTGTTGATTAGTTAAGTACCTACCTACTTGCATTTTCAGACAAATAAATAAACAAAACCCTGACCACCCATTGCGCTAAATGTTTACCGAAGTCACGTTGTTACTACCAGGCAAATATGAATTGTAATTCCAAGGAATAAATGCTATTTTGCGTTACCTCTTTGAAGTGCAACGGTAAGCTTTGGAAAGAATTCTGGGCATGCCTTATCTTTCGGTGTAAGGGCCGAGTTAAGTAGAAACGATAAGATTACCTGTAGGACTTATGATGTAGGGTTCTGCATTTAAAATTTTTCAGACATAGAACAGGTAGGTAAATCATAATTAATTAATTTAAGTTTTAAATTAATTAATTTATAGTTAATAAGTAATAGGTAAGTACAAAATCATTGTTAGGTTTCTTTGATCATTTTTCCATTCCATTTTGACCATTTACGATCTATGACCATTTAAAGTTGGTTAGGAAGACATCATGAGAAAAACTGTATGCCTGTTGGTGATACTAAAAAAAATAGATACTTACCTACCGGCCGAATTGATAACCTCCTCCTTTTTGGAAGTTGGTTAATGATTGTGTTCCGACTTCGAAGATGGTATGCCAGTACATGGCTGATACCTATAACCATATATGTAGGTATACAATACTAGTAGGTACTTACCAAGTTTGTAGGTCACATATAAACTACTCAAAACAAAATAGGGCCCACCTCGAGTTAATCTCGAATTTTGTTTATAAATATACGGTATGGAATTGCTAAGCAATTTTAAACATTTAAACATCAAGTAGGCTTGTTTATGGACCCTTAAGAATGTTTTAAGCAATAACTTAACCGCTATCATCAAGTGGTTAGCCAAAAAAATGAAAGCACTTGAAATTTACCCCTATGCATAGATTCCGTCATTTGTGTTCCTAGTCTCATTGAGAACTTTGCTGTTAAAAGTCACTCGGTTTACCTCTTTTGTTTGATTTCGTTACTAGTCTTGATTACAATGCCTGGTTCTCGTCGTCATATGGACATGGAAACCGCAACAAGAGCGGTAGTTTTGCTTCAGGAGGGATTGTCTCAGAGAGCTGTAGCAATACGTCTCGGTGTGTCACGACGAGCTATCAGAAATGTGTGGGAACGCTTTCAAGAGACGGGTAGTGTGTCTAGAAGGCGTGGCTCAGGAAGAGTTCGAGCCACAACTGCCCAAGAAGACCGTTATATCCGTTTGACTGCACGTCGGGATCGTACGACGACTGCCCGGACTTTACAAAATCGGTTACTGGCTTCAACTGGAACCCGAGTTAGTGACCAAACCATCCGAAATCGACTCCATGAGGACGGGCAATTTTCCAGAATGCGAGTTGTTCGACTTAAATTGACGAGAGCTCATCGTGCAGCACGGTTAAGGTTTGCACGTGAGCATGCGGACTGGACGATGACCAACTGGAGGTCGGTACTCTTTACGGACGAGAGCAAAGTAAAATTTTCCAGTGATGATAGACGTGTACGAGTGTGGAGACGAGAAGGCGAAAGATTTGCTGCACCGTGCATCCACGAAACAGATCGTTGGGGGGGTCCAAGTGTGATGGTATGGGGCGGAATAAGCTTAACGGGCAAAACAGAGCTGGTAATTCTGGATGAGGGTACCGTAACCGCTGCCAGTTACGTTGAGCGTGTTATCCGACCCCATGTCATCCCCTTTTCACAAAGAGTAGGCGAAAGTTTCGTCTTAATGCAAGACAACGCACGCGCACACACGGCCCGTCTCACACAAAGAGCACTCTCGGACGCCAATATCACTGTTTTGCCCTGGCCTGCGATGAGTCCCGACCTCAATCCGATCGAACATTTATGGGATCAACTGAAGAGAAGCCTCAAAGAGCGTTTTAGCAATATTAATAGTGAGCAGGAGCTCATAAGGGCTCTAAAACTCTGTTGGGAGCAGATACCCCAACAAAATGTTACTCACTTAATCGAAAGTGTGCCAAACAGACTCCAAGAGTGCATACG
Source organism: Hipparchia sbordonii (assembly GCA_038048805.1). Classification (NCBI taxonomy): domain Eukaryota; kingdom Metazoa; phylum Arthropoda; class Insecta; order Lepidoptera; family Nymphalidae; genus Hipparchia; species Hipparchia sbordonii. The sequence continues at coordinate 1,804,518 of CM076113.1, forward strand.
GAGTAGAAGGGGCCCTACTCGCTATTAAACTCGCTGTGAGTTTGCAGTCAGTGAAAAACGAGACAAAAACTAGACTTAAATTGAACACCTCCATTTCTTGTTAATTTGTTGTTTTTATGTGTTTTTTAATTTAAATAAACAAAATAGACAATTTTCACAATGGGTTACGTTTACACAATTTATGAATCTCTATTTAAAACATACACATTAAAAAAAAATCATAATATTAAGTATTCTTTAAATTATAGTGAAAAAACGTAGTGGGCCCTATTTTGTTTTGAGTAGTTTACATTGTAAGCAAAACATACGAGTTAAATTTTAATAACATTATAAAAAGAGGTCAAACGTTATCAATAAATTCATAAGTTAACTGTGTGTCTCACTTTATTAGCACATTTAACGAGTTCATTCCTACATAATCCTCAATAGCCCAACGGTTAAAGGTGCGGCTGAAAACTGAATGGTCGCAGGTTCGAATCCCACCCGTTGCACTATTGTCGCACCCACTCCTAGCACAAGTTTTCCGCTTATTTAGAGGGGATAGGAGGATATTAGTCAACTTCAGCTTGGCTAATAATCTTTTTTAAAAAAAAAAGAAAAAGAAATCATGTAGATACTTAAGAGATACCTAGATAGATCGCTGCGCATAACAGTTTCTGACAAAGCAATGAAGTCTTTGTATAATAAATCAATTTCGCAGCGATTTAATCTGAGTCATGATAAGTAGGCACATTACCTATTTATGTAGTAAAAAAATCGCGTTCTCAGAACTCTAACACCTGGGTATTTCATTCATTAGATGCAAAGCCTTGTGTGGAAGTGGGTAGGTATAAGTTCCAAGTGTCACGTACATACAAAGGTAATCTGTTTTTTTAAGCTATTGCATAGCTTCTATCGCGGGCCTTGAGCGTGGAGACCGAATCCAGAAATTCCGTAACGAAAATAACCTGACACGGACTCTTCTCACCACTCACTAGATGGCGTTGATAAAAATGCTATGCAATAGCTTTACCGCGGCAGTCCCCGAGTGCCACACGTCTTTTTTTTTAACATTAGCTATGCTGGACTTCACTAACATTCGGCACCCCTTCAAATAAACGTAAAGCTGTGGGTACTGGGTAGGTATTACAAGTACGACAATAAGTGCAACAGGTGGAAATCGAATCCTTTCAATTTTACGCACCTTTAACTCTTGAGCCATTGAGGCCGAAAGCATAAGGTATTAGGTAGGTACTTTGTAATTTTCATATGGGAGAATATTTCACCGCGGTTAGTTGCTTCTTCTGTTAACAGATGGGTTATGTTTTTTTGCAAAGAATCAACCTGGCTGTACAACGCGGAACTGCTGCTTGTATTCTTGTAGTGCTTTTGTTAGATTTGTATAATATTAAATTAAATCAATTAAAAAAAAAAGACGTGTGGCACTCGGGGACTCCCGCGGTAAAGCTATTGCATAGCATTTTTTATCAACGCCATCTAGCGGTGAGAGGAGTCCCGTGTCAGGTTATTTTCGTTACGGAATTTCCGGAATTTGGATTCGGTCTCCACTCCAAGGCCCGTGATAGAAACTATGCAATAGCTAAACATGCGAATAACGTAAACTTAGTAAAGCTATTAACCATCTGCAGTTGACATGCCTGTCAACTTTGCCATGGTCAATGGTCATTTAAAATGGTAAGGTTACGGCTATGTTGGTCGGTACTGGGTAATATTGGTACAGTGATCTTTCCCACTAAGATGTTATTAAAAGATTCGATTAGTGGTCTGAAAAAAAGTGTAATAATAAAACCTACTGACTTCTAGTACAAAGCGTATTAGTTACTACCAGTCACCAGTCAACACCACCTGCATATTCCATTCATCCGGCACAAGTTGCCTTCTGTGGAGGCGGCATTATCATTCTTCTGCCTCGCTCGCTAACTGCGCTGTCTAATATGGCCATAATTGCCTTCATTTCCGCGTACCCACCACGAGTACTGCTTACACGTGCACTTAGCACTCAAATTGTTAATCGTTCGATACTCTAAAGTCTAAACAGGTCTAAACATTTCTAAACATTTATTTAAGTTTTATTTTGTTGTATGTTCTGTATTTTTACTAAAACTGAATAAACAATTTTCGGCTGCCCCATTTCAAAACCTAGTAAGTGTGATTGACAAAATTTTACAGGAGACCAAAAAACATGTTTTGTAGATGGCTTAGCGAAGCAATAAATATATCCAATCAAATATTCATCGTTAGATATTTATCAATGGGTGGCTTTTTTAAATATAAAAAAGAGGATGGAGGATTACGATTGCATAATTGCAATAAAAAAATCTAGATTTTTTTAAATTTTTGGTCTTGAAATGAAGCAGCGATATAGCGTCGACATGCTTAAGAACCTAAAGGTTATGTCTTTTAGATTTCCGCACGATGTTTCCCATTCATAACCACAACGCAAGGGTCATGGTGTTGGTAGATATCTATTAGATCACCTTTTGCACTCACGGTCAAGTTACTACAAATAGGCACACATACATACAAGCATACAAGTAAAACAATTACATACTTAACCTTCATCAAATGAATATTACCTGCTTCGAGGTGTGAAAATCGCATGAATTATTGATCTTCGATAGGTAAGTACATTCATGGTACATTGAATCGATCCTATTCAAACCTGTACTTAGGTAGGTATTAAAATCCTTCCTTATTAATATGCGAAAGTATGTTTGTTTGTTGGTTTGTCCTTCAATAACGCTGCAACAGAGCTACGGATCGACGTGATTTTTTGCATGGGTCAGTCAAGGACCTGGAGAGTGACATGGGTTACTTTTTATCCCGGAAAATCAAAGAGTTCTTGCGAGATTTTAAAAACTAAACCTCGTATGAAAATAAATTTTGAATATGGCCCATTAAAAAGGTTTTTAAATTAAGTGTAGGTAGGTACTCGTATGTTATTTTATGCTCTACTGCTCTGGCTAAAGCATCACTTAAACTTGTTATCTTAAAAACCACTCCCATTAATGTTTTCACATACCTAGGTGTAGAACGAAACTCGAACGCAATATATACTTATATACTTAAATAGATGTGTTTATAAAGCGTTTGTGTAACATATCTATACAGACTACAACAAAATTAGACAAGCCGTTCTGCCGTCCGATTCCTAAAAAAACCTTGTGGCACTCGGACTCTTGTGGATAGTTTACAAAGTTACACAGATAATCTATAAAACAAAAAAGACGTGTGGCACTCGGGGACTGCCGCGGTAAAGCTATTCCATAGCATTTTTTATCAACGCCATCTAGCGGTGAGAAGAGTTCCGTGTCAAGTTATTTTCATTACGGAATTTCTGGATTCGGTCTCCACGCTGGCCCGCGATAGAAGCTATGCAATAGCTTAAAAACACAAAATAACAATTGGCCAAAGAAACAGGTAAGTGTACCTACTACACGAAAAGTTATTGTCTAGAACTCTAGATCATGTAATTTTATAATTTATACTCTCATTTAAACTAACAGTTTATATGTAGTTACTGAGATACAAAGACTACACACACGGTTTCAGCCAGTGGATACAAGCGGCGGATAATAAGATATTATGAAAATGAAGCAATCTTATTGGTGGGATGGGTGGGATGCTTAGTGCATTTAAAAAGATGGGATGTGACTTGTGAATCGCACATCCCATGCTATTTATACTTACTTTTACTTTTGTCCTACGCTCTACAGCATACAATCGTTCAAACTGCATTAGAATCAAAGACGCCCCTTTATAATTTGACAAGATGTCATAAAACAAACATTTTTGGGAGCAAGTTTTTTATAGGCCCAGTCCTGTCTATCCTTTTTCTTAGTCTATGGTGTAAAAGAGTTTATATTTTCATGGTTGGTTAGAAGTGGCATTGGGCGCGAGGTCGACGGGCGTCGGGCACAGATAAAAAATATTGTGGGCATATGTCAATGTCAAGTGTGGATTAATGGACGTTCGAAATTGGAATTGTACAGGCATCCGTTTTGGTGATTCCAACAATATTTAAATGTTAATAAATAAACAGATGTTCACTGTTCAGTCTTCTAGAAGAGTCTTCTACATACGACTTAAACAGTGGCAAGTGCCTACTGTAAAGTTCCTAATTTTAATTTCTATGAGTACTCATTTTTTTTGTTTTTTGGTTTTGTTACCCTACCCCAAGGATAGGGTAATTAAACCCTATTACTAAGTCTCCGCTGTCCGTCCGTCCGTCTGTCTATCAGCAGGCTGTATCTTATTATTCGTAGAAGGTAGAGAGTTTGAATCAGAGAATGTGTAGGTATTTCTGTTGCCGCTATAACAACAAATAATAAAATTAAAAATAAATTAAAAATTTATTTCAAGTTATTTTTCAAATTATTGTTTATATTGGCTGTCGATGTAACCTGTAAAATGAACATGTCAAAAAACAAATAAGTTATAAGCTGTGTTACTGCGACTGTATCCGTCTCTTGCTTAGCAAGACTTGCTAAAACGAAATTTTGTATGGAGAGTGTATGTAGCTACGGAAACGTGACGTCAAGCTGCAACAGCGCTCTGTTTTTCTGACAGAAAACTTAAAAGCTCTATAAAAAAAAAGAAAAATTACATTCTGTTATAATATTAAAAACCTTTATTTAAAATAAAGGTTTTTAATAATCTAGTCTATAATTTTTTTTTGTTAAATATAGTTAGGTATAACGATTGACTACAATTTATGTTGCGTAACGGCGGGACTGAGGTATAATTGCATTCACATTGCGTTCACACAATACACAGGTCACAGTAGGAACATCATAATCGTCACAATTAATAGCTCGTTACATAATTAATGCTACTCGCAGAAGGTCGAGTTCCAAGGTGAGAGGCGTGGGAGTTTCCAATTCCGAAAACTTTATCCTTCCTAGCATGTGTCATTTACCTACCATGGACGTTTTATTACATAGTGCATACTGCACTTCCTTTTGCACGAACAGCCTGTGGATAAGAAACAGTATAACGCCCTGCGTGTAGTATGTAATGTAGGTACAGTATATTAATGCGTTCAGCATAGCTAGCATGGGCGGGAGAAATTTTATCCCCGAGGAAAGGACCTGCACCTGTCGAGCATGAGCAAAACGGTGGAAATAATATCCACAGTCTACATTCTTATGGGAATATACTTTTCCTTTCCCCTGTCGCCATGCTTTAACATAGGGAGAGGATAATTTTATCCCTTGTCAGTGGATAAAATCACGGGATAAAACTTTTATCCCCTCCCCATGCTAACCCTGCTGGATGCTGTTGGGGCTGCCCCGATTCTGCAGCGGTTCAGGGATGTTCGCCGACGTGCGTGTACAAGTACTTGCTTGGATTGTTGAATGGAAAATGTAAAATCAATAAACCCTATTATTTTTCCTGAATCCAAGTATTTTATAGTTTTGCACAAGAATTACTATACTATCAGCTGCGTCACTATATAACTAGTAATTTGTAATTTATAACTTAATAGGGCTGTCACACTGAAGTAGCTTCATTGCCAACATTCTTGAAAATACCAACGTTAGTTATTTACTTATTTCTTTCTTTAGCACAATGCCATTCAACAGAGTTACTTTGCTTAATCTTCTATATATATAAAATTCAAAGTCCTGACTGACTGACTGACTGACTGAGATATCAACGCACAGCTTAAACTACTGAAGTTAGAAACTTGAAATTTTTACAGTTGGTTCCTTTTATGACGTAGGCGCACATTAAGAAAGGATTATTGGAAATTCCACCCCTAAGGGGTTTAAATAGGGGATGGAAGTTTATATGAAACTCCGTCATTTTTCAAGCTGTTTCCATCAAAGTTAGTATTTGAGCTTTCAGTTAAAAATAAAGAAGTACGACAAGTAGACGAACGACGACGACGAAGTAGAAACATAAAAGAGATTGGTCGAAAACTTGTAAGAGTTGTGTCAGTTATTTTTTTATGATTTTTTGTTAATTATCTGAAATATAAATCGATTTATTTCGCTAAACATCACGTTTAAGGAAAATCCTGATCCTGTAAATTTTCTAGTCTGCTAGTGAATAATAAGATTCTTTATTCATCGGTGAAACAAAGAGTTCATGAAAGTGATTTGTAAAAAAAAATTATGGGACTATTTCGCAAGCTTCTTCTGTCGATTAAAATCAAAAACTCTGGTGAATTCGGTGGACATACACAGAAAAAAATATATCGGCCGAATTGATAACCTCCTTCTTTTTGGAAGTCGGTTAAACAGCAAATAATTGAATAGACGCTGAAAACATTTATGTCGCCAATTATTTCAAGAAGTGTTAACCCTGCGGTTAAACGATATAGAACAAAGTAACAAACAACAATCGACTTTATTAGTCATGGGATAATTATTCTCAGGGTCATTTCCGCTGCGATAGCAGAATTAATAAAATATATTCTAATAATAAACAATTGAGAAGACCATCGACAAGGTATGCAATTCAAATTAAAAAAATCCAAATAAAAAAAATAATACTAGCCAAGCTGAAGTTGACTAGTATCCTCCTCTCCCCTCCAAATAAGCGGAAAGCTTGTGCTAGGAGTGGGTACGACAATAGCGCAACGGGTGGGATCTGAACCTGCGACCTTTCAGTTTTAAGTCCGCACCTTTAACCGTTCGCGTTGGGCTGTTGAGGCTTTGTAACACTAGTAGCTAGAAGCAGAATTCACTTCATTAAAATTTGACTTAGTACTTTAATTTTCCGGGATAAAAAGTAGCCTATTTAACACTCCAGCACTGGTAGCATGGGCGGGAGATAAAAGTTTTATCCCCCGATTTTATCCACTGACAGGGGATAAAATTATCTTTTCCTATGCTAAAGCATGGCGCCAGGGGAAAGGAAAAGTATATTCCTATAAGAATATCCACTGTGGATATTATTTCCACCGTTTTGCTCATGCTCGATAGGTGAATAAAAGAGAGCGAGGGGATAAACATTTTATCCTTTCCCCGGGGATAAAATTTCTCCCGCCCATGCTACCAATGCTGGTCCTCAACTATACCTACCCATACTAAAAATCACATCGATCCGTTGCTTTGTTGGGGCGTGATTGAAGGGCAAACCAACAAACCAGTAAAACAAACAATTGGTAAGGATAACACAAATATACTAGGTACGTTAGGTATGAATTCACTCAACTCTCGGATCTTTATTCTTATCTCCTCACCGATCGGACGATGCATACCAGGAACGTAGTAATTTGTAAATTCCTAAGGACAAAAAAAAAGTCAAAACAGTTCGTATACGTCTTATAATAATACATTTATGCAGCCAATCAAAAAGAAAATAGAGTATCGCTATAAATCAGGTAGATCGTTGCTTAATACGTAGTTATTATGCTGATTTTATATTGAAAGGCGTGTTATTAGAGACAATCTGCGCTCATAAATAACGCATTTTTAATAATAGATGGATATTTTATAGGTTTTATTTTAGCTGTTAGTACAGTCAGGTTGTATGGAATGGGAAGCTTTATACTCTTTATATCGTCGGCTTATTGCAAGAACTCACTAAGTGCAAATAATCATCAAGTACAGTTAAGAACAGCTTTAAACTCCTCTTGACGAGTTCTATATAATGCAAAAACACCCTTACTTCTAGCTATTCATATTTAGACGTTATGACTAAGCATAAATTCGATAATTACAATTTTGGAACTTTTAGGTTCCATAAAAAATCATGAATTTACATTAATTTAAATATCACTTTAGAATGAAATTGGGTTAAATTCATTATCTGCGCTTAATTACTTTTATAAATCAATGATGTATGAAAAAAACACATTTAAGTAATTTTAATGAATTCTATCAATTGGCTATTGTCTTTAAGTGATTCTTTGCTTAAGAGAATAAAATAATTTAATACATTTTTAAATTGATTAAAAGCATATTTTAGTAAGTTATAGACAGAATTTGAAACATAAAACTGCATAAAACAATTGAACAGATGAAATATGAGAGTAATTCTGATATACCTAAGTACTAAAGTAGTAATAATGAAAGTGAGAACCGCCGGCAATTAACATGCGAAAAAAATTTAAGACAGTTGTATTCTCTAGTTAGATGACAAAAAAGAAGACACTTACGATAGAAATACACAGTAAAAATATCGGTCACAATGTTTGCCCTATAAAAACTACAGCAAACAAATACGGCCACCTAAAACAACTAATCTAGGAGACTGAGTGTAAATTAATGCTCATTAAATTCACTGACGAAGATCGTAACCAAAGTGAATCTTACTGGGCTTTATCTGATTATATAGACATCAGAAGAATTTTATAGAGATGAATATAGTAAATAATCCCCAGATATGTTTAGTAAATGAAACTAGGAAAAGGACCTCATTTCGTTCATATTATTTTAAGAAAGGCGAATGAAAGATCACGGTTTTTGTAATTATCATTTGATAATTCTAACTCCTTTGTTAATAGGACCATTTGGTCCTATTAACAAAGAAGTTCAGCATCTTTTGAAGGGCAAAAAAGACGAGGCCAGCTTGAGGCACATAATAAAACAAAGCAGGAAGATGAAGACTTCGTCAAAGAAAACATCGAGGCATTTCCGATGGAGTCACCCTAGTTATCATAGAAAAACTTCATCCATAAAGTATTTAGAGAGGACTCTATTTATCTCTAAAATGTATAAACTGTACGAAGAAATATGTATTTGTGCATCCAATTATCCGGTATCCATAAACGTGTATCGAAATATTTTTAATTTCCTCTATTACCTGTGGTCTGAAATATATTATGGAAAAAAAAGAAGTTATGAAGTGGGAACCGCATTGTATCTTTGGATAAAACATCTACCATCTGCAGTAACAGAGATATCTATATTTTTGATACCTATGGAGGACAAAGTAGTAACCAAATAGAGATTTGGCCCAAACAATTTACCTTGAGGTTATTAAACACCAATACCTAGAGGTCTCGAGAAGGTACCTTCATATGAGTGAGTCCAGACTCGAACTTGATAACATTGAAAATCAGATGCGTCTTATGCCAATTTTCCTCATGATAGATCTGTGAAATATTTAAGATAACTGAGATAGTATCTCAAACGATAAATCTGCGGGGCCAAAAAAACACCGTACAAACTGACAATGAATTTAATTAAAATATTTTCATTCTGAAAAAAGCTTATATAACAATGTGCGCCGAAAAAATAATATCTTCAGAACTACATGATTGGTACCAAAATTTACCAGAAAAAGAAGATTAAGACTTTTTTCCTGATGAAAAGTGCTCGAATGCGGAAGATTTGCAGTACAAATATTTTGATTTTAATTTTTTTTTGCTATTTAGCTGCTATTTTTTATTGCTTTATGACGTATAATTGTTAGTAATCAAAGTGTTATGCGATTTTTTTTAAAAGGACTGTTTTTCTTTTTTTACGAATATATTTTTTGTTTTCCAAATGACAAAAAATATTTTATTAACTTTTGAGACTATTTCAAACATGTAAGACTGATTAAAAAATGTTTTTCCATTAAAAAACTTTGTTATTAGACCTATTTTAAGAAATACCTAAATCAAACATTGAAAACCATTACAATAGCAAAAAGTCATTAACGTGTCATTGACTTAGTTTTTTGTTTTTTAAAAAAATACTATTAATAAATGTTTAAAATACTGAGTTGATTTTAATAATATAGATATTCAACAACAAAATGTGTTTAATTTTTCTTTAATATAATCATAATTTTAGATGCTATAAGCAATCAAAATTACTAAAACTTCAAAGCTTGTTTTCTCAAACTTTTGAATATGTCGCTTAATGAGTTCTTGCAATAAGCCGACGATATGCGTATATTCATTGAACGAGCGAAGCGAGTTCTCTGAGTCAACTAGGGGCTAGGGCGCTTGCCTACTAGACAGAGAAGTGTGTCCGTCTAAATGTCTGTCAGAGCCCTATAACTTCTGAATTACTGAATATTAGAACGTGAAACTTGGTTGAAAATTCAATTATATCCTGTACTTGAACAACAAATACTAAAATTAGATAAATGTTATAAAGAAACGAAATTATTTAATTTTAATGCGCCATCTATTAGCATTATTGTGAAGCTAATAGCAGCTAATCACTATAATGCTAATAGATGGCGCTGTGTCAGTAAAACAGTTTTATGTCAACTATTATTTTTTTTATTGCGTCTAATGTTAAAAGTTAATTATTACAATATATAATTAAAACTTTTGGGAATTATGGGATATCGCGAGGTCTCAGTTCGGGGCGAACCACTAGTATTATATGAGTTTTAAATTTTAAGTACAAAAAGCTTCGCTCACATTATGTTCGATTTTTCAAACCCCTATTAAACCGCCCTTAGGGATTTAATTTTCAAAAATTCTTTCTTAGCGGATGCCTACGCCACTATCTGTATGTCAAACAGCATGATCAGTGGTTAGAGCTGTGCGTTGATAGATCACCTTTTAAATACATATTTAGATCTATAGTGATGGTTATTGACCGCACTCTTCTAATTTGAAAGGAGGCAGGTGCCCAGCGATGGGTTAAGGATTTAAGATGAATGAAATGATTTTGCTACCGAATTTCGATTTTTCAAACCCCTATTAAACCGCCCTTAGGGATTTAATTTTCAAAAATTCTTTCTTAGCGGATGCCTACGCCACTATCTGTATGTCAAACAGCATGATCAGTGGTTAGAGCTGTGCGTTGATAGATCACCTTTTAAATACATATTTAGATCTATAGTGATGGTTATTGACCGCACTCTTCTAATTTGAAAGGAGGCAGGTGCCCAGCGATGGGTTAAGGATTTAAGATGAATGAAATGATTTTGCTACCGAATAAGAATACAATAAAATGTAAAATCGGCTGAGCAGATCTGTTACGTGACGAGCAGTCCGTCGCATCATGATGTGTACGCCATAAATATTCAACCTGTGATCGCACGTGCAAATTAAATAGGTCACCTGTCACACTGTTTGTTTGTTTATGAACTTAGATATCTACTTCAGGCCCTTGAGGGGAGCTGGTGTTAATAAAACACCTGCTCATTTCAACTACGCCTCAAGAACGTCCTACGTTGGTGAGAATGGGCATGACATATACCTTTCCCCATTCAATCTTAAAAATAAAAAAACTACACAAGTTTTAGAAATATTTATAAAAATTATATATAGTATGCTCATAACAAAAGTAATTTTAACCTTCACAGGAGATATGGATTCCTGCAATTCACGATTCCAAACAAGTTTTGCAATAGTGCATTAATCTTCATTAACATCATCTGCATTATGTTCCTGTGTCGGAATGAAACGAGTATTTAGACAATTTGCCCACATTAATCTTGTTATGCTCTTAGTAGCTGAAAGAAAAATTTTCCGGAAGATTTCTGGACCAAGCACACGTGAGGATGGCAGCGAGAGGCAAAAAGAGAATCGAGATTCAAGAACTAGTGGCCAACCCCAATACCATTGGAGAGTAGGTATATTAAATCGTCAAGACTCCGCTGAGCATGTTACTTGGGTTGCCCAATAGGAAAACACCCGTTGGACGACCCAGGTATCGCTGATTGGACGAAGCGACCAAAGACCTGCAAGCCCTCAATACACCATTGGCGTGAAGCGGCGCAGGACAGGCATGAGTGGCAGCTTTTGGTGTCGGAGTCCAAGATCCTCTTTGGGTCACTGAAGTAAGTAAGTAAGTAATCTTGATCATTGGGTATTAGAAGTATAGATTTCTAAAAGGTAAAGCCTGCTTCTTAGTAGGTAATATACATTTTAAATAGGTACCTAGGTACTCATGCAAACTAATGCATATAGTAAGCAGTAAATAATTGAGTTTAGGTATGCAGTTTTAATTATCGCAACTATAACTTGATATTCAAACGATTACCTATTATTTTCAAACGACTTCCTGTAGATGCGGTGTGCTAATTCGACCTTGGCGTTTCGACAAAAACAATAATATTTGTGTAATTTTTTGCACCTATGGAAAAATAAAAGATTAACGTTGTTATTGGACCGACGAAGCTCGATATTTTAAATTATAGATACCTACTATGTAGTTTTAAAAAGATAAACATTCACTGGTCTGTCGTTACATCGTATATGGTCGTATGTTATCAACTTATCAGAAATTGTCTGACAAAAAACTTTTTACATATTTTTTACGGCGGCGGTGGTGTCTGGAGATCTACACTGGTGTAATGTCTATGGAATGGATATCTAGCAATGTCTTGCTAGATATCTGAACCATCTGATCTGATATCATGTCCCTTCGGACAGAACCCAAAGCGCCTATCGGCGCGTCTGGATTTATTTCGACGGAAACTAATAAGGTAGATACACCACCCTAAAATTCCCTTTATATCGCATTTGTTGCTGTAGCCTGGATGCAGACAGTTATGAAATAACTACATATGCATATAATATTAAAGCAAATTCTAGTGACTACTGCCTTTATAAAGATTGATTGATTTAAGTATTTGAAGATTGTTTTTCTCATGAGGTATCAGTCGCGTTTCAGGTAGGTACGCTAAGTATATTCAGGGGCGGATCTACTTAAAGGCTTTTTGGGCTGCAGCCCAGGGCCCCGCGAATACAGAGGGCCCCCAACCGAACTGGGGGTCTATTCTAATTCAACGAAAAACTAAATATCGATCAAAGTTTCGTGTATTTCCTACCACACGGTTCGTTTTCGTTCCGCAACTTCGTTTGAACGAAAATGTTTGACATTTAGATTTTCTAAACCTACTCTAATTTATAAATGTTGCGAACGAAAATTTGCAATAAATAATGTTTTAATTAAAAAAAAAATATTTTGTTTTCCTATTTTCTTCCTGTACTTAACATATATTACATTACATATATGTACCTACATCACTACAGAAAGCAGTTTCTTGTCAAATTGGCAATTAGTTGAGCAATTAGGTAGGGCCCCTAGGCAGTATTAGCCCAGGGCCCCACAAATTCAAGATCCGCCCCTAAGTATATTGGTAGTAGATAGAACTGACCCAGATCTAGGTATCAGCTTATAACGAGGAACTAAACCACCTCTCTTCAGTTAACAATTTAATGAATAATTATAGGGTTACCTAGAGAATAATAATGATTATTATGTTAGTGAAGTAGTGAAGGTTAGGTTAAACAATAGCACACAATAGTTAAGGAATTGGCAGTAGACCTCACAAGGTTGACTTAGTTAAAATATGTAATATAATTTAGAATTTAGGGGATCTGGCTCAATTATCTATCAAGCCATTTACCTACCAGACAAATCCGCATGCAACGCTTAGTTTTGTCCATGTTTTGTCACAATCTACAATATTAGGATCACGTGCAATACAAACACGAAGTATTGTGTTTGCTTCGCTTTATGGTTCATTTTATGGCAGATGTTGAGCCGGTTGATAGCTGGCCGACATTTTGAATAATTTATAACGTTGCGTAAGATTAGCTGATAAACCAAGTGTGGAAAATTTTGCATCCTTAATCCGTTAAGTAGATTAAGTATTCGTTTTACATCATCTCGACCCATCATCCGTCCACTATTGTAACCTCTGGATGAGAAGGGTTTATGCCATATAGTTCACCACACTGGCGCTGGCTAACTTCACATAGCTTTGAGAACATCATGGAGAACTGAGAAGATTTCCTTCGACTTCAACAAACGTGCCTCTGGTGTCATCAGAAGGCGAGCACCGCGAATCGGTTTCATCGTTTCTATTTAGGCCCGCCCGAATTCAACAAAAGTTTACAATCTAAAATTATATCTTTTTTTACTTTGTAGTAGCGTTCGAAGTCGGTTTTTTGAAAAAAAAAATATTTTCTGACTAGAAACTGCAGGTTGTCTTTAACTGGAACATGAACTAACAATTATGGCTATTAGAAAATTATATTAAATAAACAATAAAATGAATAATTAAACCACTGTCTTATATTTTATGCCTTTGATAACGTCGTCGCCACACATGTCATTGTAAACTGCAAGTTTACAATGACCTACATTTTATTGAATTTTATTAGTTAAAGCTACTTATGCGCAAAAGTTTATTTGTACTTACTTAATTGAGTAGGTATTTATGTATATTTTTTTCGTTTTTAGAACCTAAATAATTTTTACTAACGTCAAAAATAACGATTACCTGCCGTTTATGATTATCACCATAGGTAACGTTGCATCCCTAATTGTAAATAATCAAAGAGGCATCGTAATGGATCCAGCTCTGCTATTTAGATGCAGGTTGAAAATCCGGTAGGTACCTAGCCCCTAAATACAATCCCTCATTCAATGTCATTTCCACCTTAAGATGTTCCCTAAAGTTCAAGACACGTCGACACTCTACCACCGGTTTAGAATGCAGTTTCTCCTGAGAAGAAAAACTAAAGGTGCAACTTTATGGGAGAGGACAGACTGGCTACTTTTAGCAAAAAACCATACTTATATACCTACTTGGGTAAGTAGTAGATGCCTGATCAGGGCCCCAAGTCTGCTATTTTACATGTCATTGTCATTGAATCGCAATACAATTACAATTCAATTATCGTTGGTCCAAAATTTCGTAGTCTACTAAATTCACAATGGTCATTCGATTTCTTATACTTAATTGGATTGTAATTCAATGATACCTCGGTATTGCCATTAGCTTAAAAAGCGTTTGCCGAAAGGAGTTTAAAAAAAAAACTACATATTAAAAATATATAATATGCTAGATGTGTCAGTGGCAAATCATCGAAAAACAATTGTGACGCCATTGAATTATAGACTACTAAAATTGCTAAAAGTAGCAATTGGGATGTCATTGATAGACAATTGAACTACAATTGCAATAGCAGACTTGGGCCCCAGGTAGTGCCAATGACCACCGACGGCAATTCATATCAATTAAAGTCTGATTAGCTGTCTGTGCAGTTTCCTAATAAGTAAGGTGTCCAGTGCGGCGCGTCCCATACGCGTGGAGTTGGGAAGCGACAGGCGCCGCCCGGCCGGCGCGACGTCGCGGCGCCTTTACCCACACGAGGGTTGGGGTGCTCCTTACTACAGGAACACGATACCGGAAAATTAACTTGGAGAATTAAATAATGGCCTAGTCTAGTGCTTTAGGTATCGGCCTCCTTTCCGGGTTACCTGAGGTTTGAATCACAAGCACCTAGGGTTGCCAGATCTTCAAACCGAAAAGTCGGACAGGCCAGCCAGTTTAGCCGGACATTTAGGTACAAAGGCCGGACACCCTTTTTTTTTCAGACCTAGCACAAAATAGCAATTTTTTTAGAAACTCGTTTGCGCAAGCGAAGCGATACTCTTGTTTCCGCTCTTTGAGGCGAGCGGAGCGGAAACCAACACATGACAAATATGTAAAAAAAATGGTTAAACTTAAAAAGCTTAGCAAAAGTCGGATAGGCCGGACACCGTCTAATTTGGCCGGACACTCAACCAAAAAGCCTGACTGTGTCCGGCTTTATCCGGACGCCTGGTAACGCTACCTATACCTCTCAATATTTCGGAGTTATGTGCTATCGGTTGCTGTAACGGTTTTTTTTTTGATGACAAGATAGTCCTTGACTGCGATCTCACCTGATGGTAGTGACGATGCAGTCTAAGATGGTAGGGGGTTAATTTGGAAAGGGATATGGCAGCGTACATTCAACCCATATCGGTTTCTACACGCCATCGTGCCATCGCTACCCAAGTAACAATTTCTTGTCCTATAGCAGCCCATAGAACGTTTCCTCTAACACCACTTAAGCACTGTAAAAGCAATAAGAAGGTCGTATAACGCTGATTTGGCGCAGTTATATCTCTATTTAGAGACATAGCGAAACTATAGCAGTTGTGCTTGGGACTTTTTTTTTCTATAAATTTGATATATTGGTGCCTTGTATGACAATTTGTTGACATACGAGGCACAATAAAGCTTTTATAGTTCTTTTTTATTCTGTAGCAGCGTTCGTAATTCCATTATAGTGCTATTATACTCTATAGAAAAGTACGTGATTCTTTTACTACGCTTTTCATTTTAATTTTTCACGGCAAGGTGGTCTACGTGTGTTTATACAAAAACAAAAAAATAAAAGGGATAAGGATTCCATCTTGATGAGTTTAATGTCATCTTTTATTTAGACATGGATAAATTCGACCAATACTATAAAAACCACTTGGAACCAAAGTTTTACTGATAGAATAGCATTAGTTTTACTTATTATTTTCAATGCGCCCTAAATTAATTGAGTTTTTTAATTAAAATATTAATAAAAATAAATAAAATTAACCGTAGTTTCTGCTACACAGCCAAAAAGCTAATATGGTTCTCTTTTAGGTTAACTATAGCACAAGTGACAAAAAATCTGCCGCCATTGACGTAAAATTAGGGTTCCTTATGACTAGTCTTGTCCCACATACTTAATGTTTGAATACATTTTTGTATCCAAGGAAGAAATAAAATAGGTAGGTAGGTAATCGTTGCTCATGATTGGTTTTCTTTCTCAGGTACTTATAATAAATATGCCCCTAGTAATGGATATTGATAAATTTCTAAAATTTGTTCTATAAAGGAAATAAAGGAATTAGCTATATATCGCTGTTGTCTTAAAACAGAACAACCAAAACCATAATAGAAAACTTTGGTCATGTAATAGAGTCATGGTGACTTCTTCTTCAATGAGACTATAATAAACCCAACAAAGATAATTAAAACACTTTTTATTGTTATAAAAATGTCCCGAAAATCGTTTATAAAGCAAAACCGCTCTATAACAGTGTTGTTATGAGTAATTATGTACCATGTACTATAGCAGTGTTTTGTGGGACCACAATAGCGTCAAATTATTGTATTGTTGTGTCCTTCATCACTGCTAAAACGCCATACTTATAGCAGTTACCAGGAAAACTTTATAGTACTAATGGGGTACATAATAGTGAATTCAAACGCTGTTATACATTAATATAGCGCTATATTGTCTAAATTCGAGGTTTTTATAGAACTTGCCTATAACGGCTCTACAAAACGGTTTTGTAAACCTTTACATCCCCTGCTAAAAGGATAGTTTGGCTATATAAGCTTATAGAGCAAAAAAGTCATAGCAAATGCTTTTATATAACGGGTGGTTATCGCTACAACCTTTACACGATGTTAACTCAACCTTTTCGTGATGAATTCTTAAATTATAGTACCAAAATGTTACTTGGGTATCGATTATATTAGGTAAGTGTGGCGTTACTTTTCATTTGCACGCCTGGTAAGTAGCTATCCCCTCTTCGAAGATTCTTTTTAACCGGATTCCAAAAAGAAGGAGGTTCTCAATTCGTCAGAATCTTTTTTTTTTTTTAATTTTTTAAGTTCCCCAATTACTCGATGATGCCTGGACCGATTTGAAAAATTCTTTTTTCGTTTGAAAGGGTATACTTCCCAGGTGTTCCCGTTGCCATCACTCATAAGGTCAGTATTTGATGATGCCGATGATGGGATCCTGCAAAAATCGAGGGAACTCTTCAAAGTTTATAGGCACTATTGACATACTTCGTAGTGGCGTTTGAAGTCGGTTTTGTAAAAAGAATTTTTACGTTTATGACAAAATTTTTCCTTTAGGATTGCTCGGAACCTAAACAGTTGGTAGGGGACAGTTACCCCGTGGAAACGTCACTAGCATAATACCGTCGTCGGGGTTGTTGTATAAAAGCTTAATAATATTGTTATTAATATTGGAGTTGTCCTACTCCAATTGTTTATCACGTAATAGAAAAGCACTGGACTATTATCTATTTTCTCCATCTAATAAAGGCTAAAGTTATCCGATTGGAAAAACCGATTGCATTTGCAATACCTGCGTGGAATTATTTTATTGACACGCTTTATTAGGTGGGTAGGTGCATATTATTTGGATAAAATTTTCATTTCGATGATTGGCATCTGTGATCGGCCCGTATAGCCTGAACAAGAAGAAGCACACACAAAATTTTAAAAACGTTTCTGGGTTAAACTATCATTCAAATGAGTGATCTGAGTCTGATGATAGAACAGGTAGGTCACAAGAACTCAGCCCATTGATTTTCTACTTGTAGATTGATCTTGATTAGCAGTTGGTACTTGGTAGACAACTAGGTTAATGCCTGATGATGGATGATAGGTTAATGGCGGTGGTGGTTAATGGTGGTGGTGGGTGGACTGTCACTTGTTTCGCGGGACTGATGATCGTTGAGATCTCAAGGTACTGGAGTGGCGTGGGCAACCCCGAACCGGAAAGCACAATGGCCTGCTGGATACAAGCGGTGCAAGACCGAGCCCTGAGGAAGTCCATGCAAGAGAGCTTTGTAAAGTACTGGACATCTATCGTTGGATAAAGAAGAAGAATGTCGGAGAGGTATTTTTTTATTCACTGACAAGTCTTTGACTGCGATCTCACCTGATGGTAAGTGACGATGCAGTCTCAGATGGTAGCGGGCTAACTTGGAACGGGTATGGCAGTGTATTTCAACCTATACCACTAATCGGTTTCTACACGCTATCGTGCCGGAACGCTAAATCGCTTGGCGGCACGTCTTTGACGGTAGGGTGGTACTGACCACGGTCAAAGCTTCCCACCAGATCAAACCAAAGGGAATCGGGAAATTATATATTTCCAAATTGCCCCCGTCGGGAATCGTACCCGAGACCTCTCAGTTATAAGACCACAGCGCTTACTACTCTGCCAGGGAGGGCGTCAAAATACCATTAACAGGTAAAGGTATACCATAAACAGACCATAGATTCCACTCATCGGGGGTAGTTTTGAATTTTGCTGTTGTTAGGTATTAACTCTCTATTTCAAATTTCAATTGACCCTTCGACTCTACCTAACTAAAATTAGCTGAAAAAAGGCACGCTTCATGCGCCGGCGTCGTTACTGAGTTGACTCACGACTGTGGCGCCATCTGATTTATTGGGGACTCGCGCGAAACTGCCGATTCGGAATAAAGAACAGCTTTAAAATTAGATGGGACAGCTGCTAGAAAAAGATACTAACTCCTGTCGTGACTAATTGATACCAAGGCGCCAGGCGGAAAACTTTTCTTAATGCAAAAAAAATGCTCCTTAAATAGACGGCGACTTCGTACTCGTGGATTTCCTTGATTCCCGCGGGAATTCTTTAATTTTGCAGTATAAACTGTATTAAGGAGGGTTTGCGTACATCGGATGGTTTTCGGAACATATTGTGAGTTGTGACTAAGTCGAACCAAATAAAATGGAAGTAAAAATTACTACACATAGATCGGTCCTTAATCTCCAATAATCTAGAGATTTGTTTTTGTTCCAAATCTCTATTTTTAGTAGGTACTATAAAAATTATTTTCCATCACCTCTTCACACAAAATTCACGATTTTGAAGCGAGTTTAGGTACATTGCTTGTAATGCTTGTATCTAATATAGCGGTTTTATGAAATTAAAAAATAAATACTAATATGTTCAGCTCAAAATCGTCGGAAGAAATATATCAAAAATAGAACAAATAGTACTTATAAAAAAAATATATAAAAATTCTTTTCAAAAAACCTTAATCCACAAATCTGTTTCGGTACCTAATTAAATGGTCCAGACAATAAAACATAGCAGCTTACTAACGGCAGCAATCTTACCAATATTGTGATACAAATTCAAATTCATTTATTTATTTCATGTAGGCTAACTTGTAGCTCTTCTGACACGTCATAAATCTACTACCGGTTCGGAATGCAGATTCTGCTCTAAACAGCCGGTAAGAAACTCAGCAGTTGCTCTTTTCAAAAATTTTTTTTTTTACAAAGCTATGCTATGTATACAGTGCTTCCACAATAAAGCTCCAAAAATGCTAAAATGCATACGTAGGTACACCAATCCAACGCATGTCAGGATGGGCATAATCTATAATTATATAAAAAGGCTTGTCCTGACTGACTGACTGACTGACTGACTGACTGACTGACTGACTGACGATCAACGCACAGCCTAAACCACTGAAGTTAGAAACTTGAAATTTTGACAGTAGGTTCCTTTTATGACGTAGGCGAGCACTAAGAAAGGATTTTTCGAAATTCGCCCCCCAAGGGGGTAAAAAGGGGGGTTAAAGTTTGTATGAAACTCCGTCATTTTTCGAGTTATACTCATGAAATTCGGTATTTAGGCTTTAAATTGAAAACATAAAAGTACGTGTTTCACAGTTTTTAAAAATTCTACCCCCTAAGGGGTTAAATAGGGGTTGAATGTTTGTATAATAGTCCTTCGTTCTTCAAGTTATTTTTCAAGTTACGTTTATGAAACTTGATATTTTGGCTCTTGATTAAAAATAAAGAATTACGTATTTTACATTTTTTTTAAATTCTCCCCCCAAGGGGGTAAAAAGGGGGGTTAAAGTTTGTATGAAACTCCGTCATTTTTCAAGCTATACCCATAAAATTCGGTATTTAGGCTTTAAATTGAAAACAAAAAAGTAAGTGTTTCACACTTTTAAAAAATTCTACCCCCTAGGGGGTTAAATAGGGGTTGAATGTTTGTATGATAGTCCTTCGTTCTTCAAGTTATTTTTCAAGTTATGTTTATGAAACCTGATATTTTGGCTCTTGATCAAAAATAAAGAATTACGTATTTTACATATTTCGAAAATTCTCCCCCCAAGGGGGTAAAAAGGGGGGTTAAAGTTTGTATGAAACTCCGTTATTTTTCAAGCTATACCCATAAAATTCGGTACTTAGGCTTTAAATTGAAAACAAAAAAGTAGGTGTTTCACAGTTTTTAAAAATTCTACCCCCTAAGGGATTAAATAGGGGTTGAATGTTTGTATGATAGTCCTTCGTTCTTCAAGTTATTTTTCAAGTTATGTTTATGAAACTTGATATTTTGGCTCTTGATCAAAAATAAAGAATTACGTATTTTACATTTTTTGAAAATTCTCTCCCCAAGGGGGTAAAAAGGGGAGTTTCAATATTCATAGTTAAGACAGGACAACGTCTGTCGGGTCCGCTAGTACAATTATATTTAGCAAAGTAGTATCGTTAGTAGGTATACGATATACCTACCTAGTACACCCAAAGCAAATTGTGCGTACTCCAAACGTAAATAGCCCGCAAAAGGAACAAATGGTAGCTTTTTATTGCACCCACACGCACTTCGCGTCCGCAAATACGTACTCCAAATCCAAACCATTCCTCCTCGACCACTTTACACATCATAATATGGCTTCTTGGATTATTATTTATGTAAGCCCAACTTGAGGTGAAATGTCGTGTTCTGAAAGATTTTTCAAATTCAAATTCAAATTCAAAATTTATTTATTTCATGTAGGCTACCTTGTAGCTCTTATGACACGTCATAAATCTACCACCGGTTCGGAATGCAGATTTGCTGTGAAGAACCGGCAAGAATCTCAGCAGTTGCTCTTTTCAAAAAATAAAATAATTTTACAATAAGTAACCAGACTAAGCTATGTATACAGTGCTTCCACAGTGAAGCTTCAAAAATGCAATAGGTACATATAATCCAACACATGTCAACATGGGAAGACAAAGCAGACCCATTCCCGTAGGTGGCACCCGTTCACGAGCATAGATCATAGATGCAACGTCACTTACTATCAGGTGAGGTTAGATGAAAAAATATTTTTAAGCAAAACTCAGGGAAATATTATTCTAAAAACCTGTTGTTCCTTCGCGGACATGTTTTTCCTATTCTACCTACCTACACTATGAAGAAAACACTTTACTAAAAGCTAGTTTCTCTATTGCATAACATTTATTTATTTAACGCACTTTGCAAGTTTTCCGAAGCCCTGGCAGAAGTCCATCGCTTGTTTTTATTATTTTATATTGAACCTTATTGCTTTTCGATACGGTGAATATTGCATGTATTTTTTATAATGTTTCACAACATTTAAGTGGGAATATCCAACACGGTCCATTCATCACTCGTTAGCTTCATTCAATGGGTTTCACTGACACGGAGGTCAGACAGCGTGCAAAAGTTTCACAAGAAAGCTCAAGGATATACCTAATATAAAGCTTTTCTTCGAAGCTTATTTCAGCTTTGATATTTAAAATAACCAGCTGAACTGAAGGTGGAAGGTTGCATACTTCGAGATACGAGACGTAGTTAGTGGAACTCACAAAAAAGACAGCGTGTCGATTCTCTAAAAATGCTTGCATCAGTGCATTGTAACGACCCCAATGGCTTCTGATTGGCTGAATTTGTGGCGTTCTTACTGCATCAATGCATTTTAACCAATGGCGGGAAGGTATCAGCCAATCAGAGGTAATTGGGACCGTTGCACTGATACGATCATTTTTAGATATAATAATGAGGATATTAATAACTTTTATTAGTTATTATATTATTTTAGGCTTTGATTTTTAAAACAGTAAGTATTTTTTTATTCAACTTTCTGACGTCAAACACACATGTTCCTCATTGGAACACAAAATCATTGTATGTAGGAAAGCCAGTTTTTGTTTACGATTCAACTAATGTTTCTTTAAGAAAATCCAAGGATTCATCAGAATTATTTTTTACATGGTAACAATTTGTTGATAAATAAGTAGAAACGGCCACACGTGCGGTGCTGTGGTGCTGGCAGTCCGCACTGGGCTGGATTCCCGCCAACAGCATGACACACCATAGGAACCTAATGTGATACTTCCGTGGAAATGAACATTGCGCGGGAAACCACTGCCACTCGGACCATAGATAATTTTTTTATTTTTAAATTCCAATAAACGTTTTAAAATATAATAAAAATAAAGGATCCTATACAAGAGAGTCAACGGACGCGCGACGTGATTTTTTCGGTGTGTTTTGCTCGACTTTGAAAATTGTTGTTACCATGGTACGGAACCATTCGTGTGTAAGTCAGACTTGCACTTGGCCGGTTTTATTATAATTCATGTAGGCAAACTCATGCCTTTTACGACAAGGCAACGACTCTACCACCGGCACCGGTTCGGAAAGCTGATTCTACTGAAGAGTGCTAGCTTATCAGCTAGTTAAATATCTATTAAGTAAAATGTTTAGCTATACCTACCTAGTTATAATATCTTAAAATTTAAAAATACTGGTAAATACTGGTGTCCTTATCACAACGATCACAACAGAGTTGTGATACAGTTTAAACAAAAAATACTGGTATAGATTTTTAAAACTGGTACTGTTACTGGTATAATTTTTGTTCTGATGCCGAATATGTGTCCTAACTCAATTTCGAAAAAAATGTCAGATACGTCTTTAATCCTTATGGCGGCAGATTTGTGCTTAGGAGATATTCTTTGTGGTTGCTTTGATATTCATTATACACTTTTTATTGCTTAGGTACATCCTTGGCAGCGTGACAAAATGGCGAGAAAGGGACCTTGAAATGTTTATGGGTCGGTTCGAATGGTGTGATTCATGGAAACAACTTATTGGCGATATATTATTGTTTATTCTGCTGTTTCTCGAAGGTCGGATAGCGGGCACCAGAGGACGTGAGGAAAAAGGTGGAAAAGGTCGAATTACTTACCTACAAAATTGGCGTTTTATTTTTACTTTGTTTTCCCGACCTATGTTCCCGTCCACTGACCCCTATATTTAATCTATGATTAATACTATACTTGCTATCTCTACACAAATGACAGCCTACATAATGGGTCAATTTGAAGCGCCACTTTTGACATACGAGTAGCTCTGGAACTAATAATATTTACACGTTTACTCGTAATCTCTCAATGACTTCTATGTAATCTCTATGTCAATCTCTATATATAAAGATTCACGAGAAAAGTCTACACTTTGTAGACTCTCGTGGCGCGCATCTTGCCCCTAAAGGTATAGACCCTATGTAAGAAACCCTGCACATAGACAATCGTATCTACCTACTGAAATATTAATAGAAGAAATCAGAACGAAAAATAGTAGGGAAACCCTAGTTTTAGCTTGGAGAAACATTTACATTCTAATCAAATGACTTGCTAGCTTTTTGTCAGGCCCTTTTTATCGGACGTTATGAAAGCTTTTGTTGCGTAATTATGGCGTAATTTCACAGATAAGGCTTTTTTTGTGCGTATGCAATTTGTAATCTTGATGACCTTCAAAACCCTATAACGTAGGGCGGGATAGGGTTGCAAACTGCGGCTGAAAAAGCCACATACCTAGTTCTTTTATTATTTCGAAACTTAAGGTAGAATAGTTATTAAGTATCAAAACTACTAAAATCGTAGGTACTATACAGGTTGCTACATTTAAGAAAATTTTGCGACGTGGCGCCTCTATTTACCTACCTACCCGAAACAGAGAGTAGAGACAACTTTTTTTTCTCTATGCCCGAAAGAAGATAGAGTTAACCTTACCTACCTAGTTACATTGACATTTTACATTTTTAGTTTATGGATGGTTTACAAAGTTACACAGATAATCTATAAAACAAAAAAGACGTGTGGCACTCGGGGACTGCCGCGGTAAAGCTATTGCATAGCATTTTTTATCAACGCCATCTAGCGGCTCACCGTAGAGGAGTCCCGTGTCAGGTTATTTTCGTTACGGAATTTCTGGATTCGGTCTCCACGCTGGCCCGCGATAGAAGCTTTGCAATAGCTTAAAAATTACTTACACAAAACGTGAAAAATTCAAGACGACTAATGTGGAAGAACAATAAAACTTTAAAAAAAAGTAAAATTATTTATTTCATGTACTCCAACTTGTGGCCTCTTATGACACGTCGAGACTCTACCACCGGTCCGGAATCAAAAACTTTTTTTGTTTGCACAACTCATCGTTCAAATACATAGTTATTTATCGGCAGTTATTTGGAAATCAAAGACGGACACTCGAATGTTATTTATTTTAGTTTCGGGTAAAAGCAAAAGGTCAACCCTAAAATAACCCTCGATGAAAATTTAACCTATAAGTCGCGACCCCATGGTCTGTTGTACCCCCATCACGCGACATAGCACCCTTCCCTGCTTTCATTTACCAATTTATGTCATGCAATTCCCTTTCCATATCGATATCGATTTCATTACAGTTAGCACCACACTTGATAGTTTAATAGAGTTGCTCTATGTTTCTTATTCCTTTACGCCTCCCAGTATTCTTTTCTGAGTAGGTATATAAAAAGAAAACGATGATTTTAATAAAAATAAAGGTTAAATAATAGTACATTATTGCAAAGGCAGGGAAGTAGGCAATTGCAGGTCGAGTATGAGTTTGAAGGCCGAGCCGTAGGCGAGGACTTCACTAAATA
The DNA here is from genome assembly GCA_038048805.1 of Hipparchia sbordonii. Lineage (NCBI taxonomy): Eukaryota > Metazoa > Arthropoda > Insecta > Lepidoptera > Nymphalidae > Hipparchia > Hipparchia sbordonii. Next base: position 1,829,726 of record CM076113.1, read on the forward strand.
CGAGACAGGCAATTGCCATTTCCCGCCGAGGCATATATAGTGCTTTTCTCAAAAGAATGCAGGGAAATAAAACACTTTTTATATTATACATCCAAATCCATCCGCCATTTTGGTTTAAATCTGGTGGAGTAGGTACAATCAATCTCCATTTCACTCTCTGAACCGTTGGAACTTATTTTGATTATTATTAAATTTATATTTATTAAGTAGGTAAGTATGTAAATAACAAATCAAGACGAATTTTCAACTTTACCGCCAATTTTTTTTTTTTATTATCTGTGCCGACAGGCAAACGCATTTATGGCTATACAGCCACGTAAACGCAATTTGTACTAAGCAAAGAGACTATGGTATGCCAAGAATGACAAAAGAGATCCGATCAAGGAGTATTTAGTAACCCCAGCACGCCATTTCATACTGTTGTATGAAACGGCATTACATTACAAAGCTCCTGCAATATTTAAAAAAAAAAACGCTCCGCGAAATGATTCAAATTCCATAATGTTCCAAATTCAAAAAACGCTCTTGCAATGGATTTGATTTTCTTTGTCCGACAATTCGATACTTCGCGTGTTCTTTTTTCGAAAATAATGACAATATTTCCATGCATGTTTGAGAAAATATTATTTTTATTATAATTTCATTTTTATCCAGAGCTATCTTGTTCTCGTCATCTTATAAAAAAATATATTATTTAGTAAGTCGTAAGTACTAATCGAGCTAATATTATGTACTTACAACTATTTATCTATCCACCTTATTATGTAGATATACAGGGCGTCCCACGGCTATGCCACATGGAGGGGAAGTACCTTAAATATTGTAAATGGAACATTTTACTGAAAGAAGACTTCATTTTAATTTAAAAAACAATTTAAACTGCATTCGTAGATTTTTAAATAATTGCCTGGTTGAACCGGGACTCGAACCCGCTATACGAGAAAAAAAAATAACCTGTATCTTTATCATACCGATCGGAAGGCTTCATCATAAGGATTATTTTTTGTTAAATAACATAGCATGAGAAATAAAAGGAAGACCATGAATTTTAGCCTTTGCAATTCGTAGCTCTGTTGCAACGGGATTGAAGGACAAACCAATAAATCAACAAACAAACACACTTTCGCATTTATAGGTAATGTAAGTAAGGATTAGTAAGGATAGTAAGGATCGGGAAATGATGCGTACTTCTCAAGTGGGTACTCATTAGTAATAGTTCATGTCAGTTGTATGTCGATACGCCAATGTCAGCATTTCATTTTTCTGAACAAAATTTTACATCAAAGGCTAAAATTCATGGTCTTCCTTTTATTTCTCATGCTATGTTATTTAACAAAAAATAATCGTTATGATGAAGCCTTCCGATCGGTATGATAAAGATACAGGTTATTTTTTTTTCTCGTATAGCGGGTTCGAGTCCCGGTTCAACCAGGCAATTATTTAAAAATCTATGAATGCAGTTTAAATTGTTTTTTAAATTAAAATGAAGCCTTCTTTCAGTAAAATGTTCCATCTACAATATTTAAGGTACTTCCCCTCCATGTGGCATAGCCGTGGGACACCCTGTATAGTGTCATATGCACCTGTTTTGCTCCGAATCTAAATAATACGTGAGTCACTGACATATGCCTTTTTGCCAAGCCTCTCCCGTGCCTCGTACGTGCTTTTCTGTAATAACTAATAATAGGCCGTGATCTAACGTGCATAACGAGTGGACCTAGACCTAAAATATGATGATTTCCGTAAACTTGGCAAGCGAAAGTATCTGTATTCCGAGCGAAAACACGCAAAGTGCAGTTCAAAAATCCTACGGAGGAACAAGGAAGTTTATTCCTAAGGAACAATCCTAAGGGAAAACCCTATGGACAAACGCAGAAGACCCCGGTGTATACAAATTACAACGACAGTTTACATAGTTCCGAATACATTCACTCTTACTTATTTTTGCAATCAGCGCCAAAATGGCGGTAACTCTTCAAATTGCTCCATTCCCACGTCGAATAATAATATAATATCTATGTACAAGTAAAAACGTAGTGTACCTAAACCACCCAGTACCTAGTCAGAAACAGGCTTTTCAGTTTGCCTTTGAGGCCTGAAAAATTTTATACACCTACTTAGGTAGGTACTTACTTATTTATTGGTTTTGTAACTTTGATAATTTACATGTAAATAATTATTTACTTGCCTATGTAGTTTTATTAATTAATTAATTAGTAAAAGTAGAACTTAGGTACGTAGGTAAAGCAATTTTAAATACATAATAGGTACCTATATCATAGGGTAAAAGATAGTCTAAATGAAAAGTCAAATGAGAAAGTTTCCTAGGACGACCCATGAGGTTAACAGCATGAACCTGAGACATCGATAGAATATCCATCTTTTCATCCATGGCAGATCAATTCCATCCATGGCAGATTTCTAATTAGGTCAAGTTTACAAACTCGGCAATCCGCTGTCAAACAGAATCTTATTTATTTTCCTTTTGGCCGTCTATACTACAGTATTAATACTTAGTAGTATTCTTCTCGGAATCAGCTAGCGTGACCCCGCCAAGCCAACACAATTGGCGATCGAAATAACGTCGAAAAGCAAAATGTACACTGTTTGTTTTCTTATTTGTGTTTTTAATTAAGTTTAAAGTACCTACCTATATTTCACGATTTCAAATCAATTTCCAAATTACTTTTAAGGCGGCAAGTGTAAATTTTTAAATTTGCCGCTGGTAAATTCAAAGTTTTGATAAATAAGTTCAAGCAAACTTCAGCGAACAAACGATTTATAGGCGTAGTGTGTGAGTAAGCACCATCTAGTGATGCCAATCAAACTTAAAACTTATAACAAAAAAATCAAACTTATAACTTATAACAAGTGTATATTAAAAATTTAAAACACCCCGGATATGTGAATCCGTTCGATAAACAAATAATTTATGTACGAAATAACGACATCCTGTTACCCAGTTTTCTGCTCCTTCATTAGTGCCTCCTCCTCGATCCTCGATCATCATCTATCTGACGCGTACATACTCATTGATTCCATTCCCATGAGCCCTAAGGCACTATATCTGCTGTAAGTTGCTGAGGGGTTGGGTAAGGGTATGCCGAAGACTACTTGGTGCTGCAGCATCAGCTCAAGCTTACCCTTTAATTAAATAGGAAACGAGCTGATGATCTTTAAACGCCTGCCTTCTTTATAAATTATAGCTAAGAACAAATTCGATCACTTTAGCTTTCAAACAGAAAAAAACAACAGTAAAATTGATGGAGAGCTACGGAGGAATAGACAAACACATAGATACATACGTCAGTGCGTAAAACTAAGAACGCTCTTTTTTTGTTGGGATAAAAAAAAACAATGTCATTAAGCGCCATCTAGCGAGCAATAGCTCAATAAGTAAAACTAATCTTTTTCTTCTTGACGCTAGGGGGTACTACAGGGAAAAAATTATGATTTTTATCTTTATCTGTGGTCTCATTTTAATTGACCCATGGAATTATAAAGTACCTATTAGATATTTTTACACGATTATGAGGTTCCATATCAATATAGGTAGGTAGGTACGGACATATTTTTAATTTTACAATAGTAGGTAGGTACCTACCTAACCAATTTTCTTACAAATAAAAAGAGTTGAACTCAAACACAGATTAATTAGGTATATAGGTATGTATAATTAATCTGTGACCTTTTAAAGTTGATTTCTCCCGTTAACATAGAGAAAAATAGAGGAATCATAAAAATAAAAATGTTTAAAAATTAAGAGTGCAAAGTGAGACATACACTACCAGCACACTAAATCTTTGAGTAGGTATATTATATACCACAAACATATACTCTTATATGTTTGTGTTATATACCAATATACCAACCACTAAATATAGGTACCTAGGTATATTATGATGTATTTTGTCCCTTTCAGCATTTGAGATATTTTTGTCATCACACTGGCATCCCTAATTGTCTATGAAACAAACGTCGCTTGACAGCTTCGTCATTTGTGAAGCTGGCAGGTATATCCGGCCCACGAAGTTGAAAAAGTGTCCTTTTTAACGCGTACGCCATTGCTGGCGTATGGTGGTGTATTTTATTGAAAGAAAAATCATAAACCATCCAATATGGTGAGTATTTAATTTGATTTATGTGTTCAGAAAAGTGACCGGGGATATCTAAACGTGTGTTTTGCGGTGATATTTTTTGGTTATAATATTCCAAAGTGGTTAGAATAAGGTTCTTTTCGTTATTTTCTCCTTTGTGATCGGATGACGTTTTCAGTGGTTCCGTGATTTTATAGTGTTGTGAAATCTTTTTACATTTATGTTAATTTGGAGATAAAACACCGGGTGCAATAAGTAACAACATCGGAAAATGAAACGTGCGTGTGACAGGAGGGACTACCATCTGTTTTGCGAGTTAAGAGGTGACGTGAATATGATAAGTGGTTGTTTCGTTTGTGCAGGTGAATTTTACTGTAGACGAGATCCGTCAGATGATGGACAAGAAGCGAAATATCCGCAACATGTCCGTCATAGCGCACGTCGACCACGGCAAGTCCACACTGACCGACTCGCTGGTCTCCAAAGCCGGTATCATCGCCAACGCGAGGGCCGGTGAGACTCGCTTCACAGACACCCGCAAGGACGAGCAGGACAGATGTATCACCATCAAATCCACGTGAGTAATTAAAACACTATTTTCGTTAACCTTTCAAGTTTCAACATGGCTGCGTGAAAGTTAACCTTGCAAAGTTAGAAGTTAGGTTCTGTGTATATTTTATGTGAATTTGTCCAAAAAGCAAAACTGTCCTCAGCAACTTAATTGTCATGACATTGAATTTGACAAGTTCAATGACCTATTAACCTGTAAAATCGATAGAAGTGCATTTTTTATTTGCAATTGCAACAGGAACTTTCTGTTGTTAGTTTTACAAAATGAGGTTTGAATCCTGGTTTTGAAGAATAAAGCTGTTTTTGTTTCATAAATTTACTTGTTGGGACAATAGGGGTTTAATTAAACTGCCATACCCCTTCTCAGTAAGGCACCTTTCATCTAGACTACATTATCACTTACTGCAGTTTAGTGCTGACATTTGATGAAAAAAGAATTGGTTAGTACAATTACCATAAAATGATTGCATAATATCTTGAAATAAATATTTTGTCAATATAAATTGCTATATGTGTAGCAATATGTCAAAAATAAACAAATTATTCATAAATGATGAATGTTCATACCATACAAAATCTGAGATTCAGTGAAGATTCTTAGAACGGCCATCTGATTATCCAAAACTAACCAATCTTACTTGACACTATGAAACAAAATTCTAACTAAAATGTTCTTTTCAGTGCCATATCTATGTACTTTGAGCTGGAAGAGAAGGATTTAGTATTCATCACAAATCCAGACCAACGTGAGAAGAGTGAAAAGGGTTTCTTGATCAACCTCATTGACTCACCCGGACACGTTGACTTCTCATCAGAGGTGACTGCTGCGCTCCGTGTCACTGATGGAGCTCTCGTGGTGGTGGACTGTGTATCAGGTGTGATTTATTTTTTCATAATATGACAATAATTTAATATACCTATTACATAATATTAACATGTTCACGGACAGTAAGTATTACGTCATTGGTTGATCGTGTTGTGACACTACAAAATTTCATAAATTGCCTAGAGGTGTTTTGTCACATCAAAAAAAGTAATAAATGATGTGATATGACAGTACAGGTGGCGTATACGTCGTAATGAGTTCTTGGTCTTGACTAGATTCAGGCGAAGAAGCATCGTCGAACAAGGCTTAAAGCTTTTTTTGACGCTTTTCGATTTTATACAAGAAAAAAATTTGACGTCGACAGGCGTACTGTCGTATTAATTTTTACAGTTACGACGCCCAGAGCCGTTCTGTCCGTGAATGTGTTAAGCATGAGCTGAATGGTGAATCATTTTGTTTATTTTTGTTGCAACAACACTGACTGAAGAAGCCACAACTGCATACTGTCTGTCTCTATTCAAAATTGTATTGAACTCTTCCTTAATGACAGAGAGTTTACACTAGGTGTATTATGAACATAGAATAAGTTTCAGCTCAGCTTATACACCACCAATAGGTATAGCTCGGCAAGTGATAAAACTGAAGTGGAAATGTGCAGGGCACATAATTTGAAGAGCCAATGGTCATTGGGGTCACAAGTTGCTGGAGTGGCTACCCCACACTGGCAAAGCCTCAATAGCCCAACGGTTAAAGCACACTCCTAGCACAAGCTTTCCGCTTATTTGGAGGGGAGAGGAGGATATTAGTCAACTTCAGCTTGGGTGTTGGCAGACCCAACAAATTCAGAGATGCAGGAAGCCACAGGATATAGGTGGCGCAAGTGGGGCCTGTGGAAGTCCATGCAAGAGACCTTAGTTCAACAGTTGACATCGAGTAATTCATAAAAATGAAGAATAAGGTTCAGGTACAATTTCACAGTTAAGAATTTAGCTTATAGTCCAAACATTTTTTTAAACAGGTGTATGTGTACAAACGGAGACTGTGCTGCGTCAGGCCATCGCCGAGCGCATCAAGCCCATCCTGTTCATGAACAAGATGGACCGTGCTCTGCTGGAGCTGCAACTCGAGTCTGAGGAGCTGTACCAGACTTTCCAGCGCATTGTGGAGAATGTCAACGTCATCATCGCCACTTACTCTGACGACAGTGGACCTATGGGTGAGTTATAGCTTTATATGGTTATAGTTGAGAAGTTTCTTTTCAAAAGGGCTTAAATTTGTCATTAGCTAACTTTAGGAAAACAATAAAAAACTTCTCATTTTGTCTGATTTTTTTTAATTATTATTTTTTGAATTGCCAAGTTTTGAAACAATTAACCCTTTATCTGAATTAATCCTTTGAGCCTGTTTTTATTTGGAGAAATCATAGTAATCAATGTATTAAAATAGATTTCACCTAAAACAAAATTTTTTTACAAAATGGTAAATAAGCCCTTTTGAAAAGACTCCTCAATTGTTGAGATTGTGACTATCAGGTTTACCCCTTGGTCATACACCAGGAACTTATTGTCAATGGATAACATGTCTGCAGCGATACTAGTCTGCAGCGTGAATTTAGTTGTCATATTCTTTATAGTAGTTCAACTTCTAGGAGCCATTTTGGGAAAGTCCATCAGCTAATATATAAGTACAATATGTGTAAAACTTTGATCATAACAGCAATCCCTGATTTTTATAAATTAAAAAAAAAAAAAAATTAAAAATAAATAAATTAAAAATAAACTTAAAATGGGAACATTTTAAGTTTATTTTTAATTTAGTGTACAATTAAGTATTTAATTTAATTTCAACCCACATTTTTCACAATTTTAACTGACAATGGCTTAATCACCTAGTATGTAACTGGTACTTCATGACAGCCTTTACAATATGGATCTTAGACTACATACTGCTACAAGATTTCATCAGAGAGGAGCTAGAGTTTCTGCTTTTTTAAAATATCAATTGAGATGGCCTAACTTTGGTCAAAAATACCACCTTCGGCCAAGCATTCGGTTTCGGACAAAATGGGCCATAGTTTTGACCAAAGCTGAATGGGCGATGCTAGAGGCGACGCGCAGCTGGCAGGGCCACCATCGCTAGTAAATATCCAAATCTAAACAAAGACATTACTTCAAAGTGTTATTATTATCGGCAAGTTACAAGGTAATTTTAATCATTCGTTAAGTTATTGTTACATACAGTCGTCATAAATACTATTTTTATTTAAATTATGTGTAAAATTGAAAAAAGTTACGGCGTATAAACTAACTATTTTTCATTGCAATGTCAAGAGTTTGTCATGTTTTCAACATGTGGATTTTTTGCTCAAAATAATCTATACCTACTACTTTGTTTAATGTATGCAAAAAAATTGTACTACATGAATTTTTACATAATTTGTTCATCACGTTAGCCACACGTGATGAAATTAACTTAATTTAGAATGGAACAAAAATTCGATTTGAAATAAATCAATTAAAGTAACCTCTTGGAACCTTATTTACGCAAAACTTTTAAAATGGCATCCTAAAATCCAACACTGTTATTCCATTAGTAGCAGCCTCGACTAATTATATTTGCTATTGTTTTTTTGGACTTCTAGTTCGAATGGCGGATTTGCGGCTTTAGCCTTTTTCGAAGGTCATGAGTTTTGACCTTTGTTACCTAAGTGCGCGTAATCAGAGCTATTGTCGCATTTTTTAACCAACTTTAAAACTGCGGATTAACTATTAATGTTGACAATTTTTTACAATTTTTCTTACAAAAAGTTCTTTATCTGAAGAGATCTTATCTGAAATACGATAGATTCAATAAAATATTATACCTTGTCACTTGTTTCATTTTATCACGTTTATTAGCTGCAAGACCATGATGGTTGATAAGCTTATTAGCATTCATTTATTTTTAAGAAACATTTTTACTTTTATTACTACTACTATTTTTTAGTACTAGTTGATGCCCGCGACTTCGTTCGCGTGGATTGAGGTTTTTGATTCCCGCAGGATCTGTCTTATTTTCCAGGATAAAAGGTAGCTTATGTGTTACTCCAGACTATAATCTGACTCTGCAAAATTTCATCCAAATCCGTTCAGCCGTTTTTGCGTGATTGAGTAACAATCATCCAAACATCCACACTTTCACATTTATAATATTAAAAATTAAAAATGATAGGATGTATGATATAATGCTATGCAGTTTTAAGTCCATTCAATTTAGACATATTTAGAAAGTCACTTTACTGACTGAGAGGGGGCAAGTTACGAGAACGGTAATCAAAATCGATCGAAATGTGTAGTGGATGGAATTATTATCCTCATCAATAAGAAATAATACAGATCTATTTAACATTCGATGAATGACAAAAGATAATAATGTAGAAATGAAAAAGTTGTTGCATAACCAAGTTGGCGGACTGCGCTCCGCGACCGCGGATGCATCTTGAATGCCTACTCGTTAATCGATACTTTAATGCGGAACAGGCAAAAAGAATAGTGCTTTTGAGTACTTATCTATATTAATTCATTTGTACATATTAGAATCACTGCTAATATAAATGCGAAAATGTGTTGGTTTATCCTTTAATCATGGATTAATTGATTGACTTCAATTTTTGAATAGTTGAGGTCCTGGAGAGTGACATAGACTCCCTACTTCGTATCTCCTTCAATCAATCCCATTGCCATTGCCACAAGGCTCTTCTTTAATCAGTCTTCTTCTTCTTTTCTTACATTTTAGGTGACGTAAATTTTCCATCAAAATATGTATTAAAAAAAATTAAACATTAAGAAAAGAGTAAGAGTGCCGCGCAAGAGCCGATCCTTTTAGATGTTGCAACGTATTCGGAAAGCAAAATTTTAAGAAATTAACTAGAAATAATTTAACAAAAATAAATGAATAAGAAATAGTTGTTAACAGGCTCTAGTCCCAAGTGTTGCCAGTTGTTTTTGCGATAAACTTCTGGGTGTCAAAGAGGACTTACAGTACTATTCTTTCCGGAATTGGTCGGAAATCCTATGATTTGTGACCCCATAAATGACAGATACATTTATTGAATTACTAGCTTAGGCTCGCGACTTCTTCAGAGTGGAGTTACGTGGTTTTTAAAAATCCCGCGGGAACCCTCTGTTTTTCTGAGATAAAGGGTAGCCTATGTTACTCTCCAAGTCCTCAACTAAACCGATGTAAAAAATCATGATAGAAGGACAAACCAACAAACATTAGGTTTAATTTTTTTTTTGAGATTTATGAGGATGTAATACTGACCCATATTCGTTCGGCGGCACAATAAAAATAACAGGAGATTACTGCCTTAGGGCGTGAACAAGCCAAGGATGCCTCACTGCGATACCTCGCGGTCGCGGTTTAGCTCGCTACCTCGATGCCACCTCCATTTAAAACAAATGTATGCAAACAGACGAGCGCGAACATGCCGAGAAACATCGATGTGAACCGCGATGTATCGCAGTGAGGTATCCTTCGACATGTTCGCGCTCGTCTGTTTGCATACATTTGTTTTACATGGAGGTGGCATCGAGGTAGCGAGCTAAACCGCGACCGCGAGGTATCGCAGTGAGGCATCCTTGGCTTGTTCCCACCCTTAGATCGCTGCAACATGAAATGAAATAGCTAGGGAGTTAGTTGGGTGTAATTTTGGCACCGCATCAATGGCGGCGTAGACGTTGTAGACTGAAAGCGTGGGCGACGTTTCTTGTTTAACAAATGAACGCCACCTTTATTTACTTTAGCATGTGCTCTCTCTGTATACGCCTTTTGATATGATAAAATTAAATTTATTATGCCGGATGATATGGATTCAGATGTTTTAATTTTCTTTCTCCAACCATAGGTTGCCTGGAAGAGATAGCTTGATAAGGCCACATCTTATCTTGTTTTTCTTGTTTGGTGTACAATAAAGAATATTTCATTCATCCTACTAACATTGTAAATGCGAAAGTTTGGATGTTTGTTACACAATTACGCCGACTGAACCGATTTAGCTGGGCACAGAGATAGAATATAGTCTGGAATGACACATAGACTACTTTACTTTTATCCCGGAAAATAGGAGAGTTCCAGCGGAAATTAAAAAACCTCAATCCACGCGTACGAAATTGTGGACATCAGCTAGTTTATTCATAATTTCACATTACAAAACCAAATGCGTATAGGCAAACTATCTTGTTAGGGGAAACTTAACAGCTTGTGTTGTCCGCCAGGCGAGGTGCGCGTGGACCCCAGCAAGGGGTCGGTCGGCTTCGGCTCCGGCCTCCACGGGTGGGCGTTCACCCTCAAGCAGTTCGCTGAGATGTACGCCGACAAGTTCAAGATCGACCTCGTCAAGCTCATGAACAGGTAAATTTCAGTAAACAACTGGCAAGTGCCAAAGAAGTTATTATCATCGGCATCAAAGGAGTATTTGGTTTGAGTCCTGCCCGATTACACATTTTTTTTTTCTTTCGCTTACTTCGCTATTGTGGGAAACTGAAATAAAAGAAAAAATAAAATTTTGAAAAAACCGCCGTTCGCGATGTACACCGTTTTTTTCAGGTACAGAAGAAACATAGAATAGAATATAATAGAAATATTTTTTATTCAAATAAACTTTTACAAGTGCTTTTGAATCGTTGATGAATCTACTACTGGTTCAGAATGCCCTCCCTGCCGAGAAGAGCCAGCAATAAACTCGGCGGTTGCTCTTTTCAAAAAAATATTTTACAATAGGTAACTAAACAATGCTATGTATACAGTGTTTCTACAATGAAGTTTCAAAAATGCATACCTACACTTGTATGTTACAAGTAGGATTAACACAACACCAACACGTAGCACCACACAAACTCTTTGTTTTGCTTTGATACCTTAATAGAAAAATGAAATAAATGTTACGTCCCATTGATACTGGGTAAAGTGCTTAGTGCTATACACCAGCGGCAGACAAGGACGAAAATTGAATTCTCGGTAACGGATTGGTGAGGCACTCTCTGTAGATGTTTCACAACGACAACTGAGATACAAATATCATTAAATAAAATACCAATAGTTATTACGTTAGGCTTGATATCCACTAAACTGGAAATGGGGGACCCGACAGGCAGTAGTTTTTATCAAAGTTTGGTGGAGATGTATACAATACAAACTCCTACCACCAATCGGTTTGACCGCTGACTATATACTTGCATTTGCTCCAAAGATAAATCAGATATCTCTTCTCACAGTTTGAACGGTGTCCTCTGAAAGTAAGTAGAGTAGAGATTGGAGAATAACTATCTCTCGATAAAACTGGAATCAAATGCCTATAAAAAAGATGGTTTGTATTTATTTTATGTACCCATATCTGAAGCCTACATTTTCTGTATCTGTAACTGAACAGACTATGGGGTGAGAACTTCTTCAACGCCCAGACAAAGAAGTGGACCAAGCAGAAGGACAACGAGAACAAGCGCTCGTTCTGCATGTACGTGCTGGACCCCATCTACAAGGTGTTCGACGCCATCATGAACTTCCGCAAGGAGGAGATCGACAGCCTGCTCAAGAAGCTCGGCGTCACCCTCAAGCACGAGGACTCTGACAAGGACGGCAAGGCGTTGCTTAAAGTGAGTTTTCTTATCTCGACTGACCAGGAAGCGTAGTGGTAGAACATCCTCCACTAGGTGGGCAGACAACATCAAACGAGTTGCAGGGAGCCGCTGAATACAGGCTGTGCAATACCATGCAAGAGACCTTTGTCCAGCTGTGGACCTCTATCAGTTGATAAAGAAGAAGAATCTCAGCTGGGAAGTCAGAACTTTAACACTTTGACCCAGAAGTAGGCAGAGCAAAGGCCAACTACAACAAGTGTTCATTTCGCTTGTGTGCTCGTTTTTGTTTCGTGTTTAAACTTGATTAGATTTTTGACAGTGGCATCGTCCAGAACAGGAATAGTGTATTTAGAATCATGCTCTAAACATACTAACTTTAGCACATATTTACATAACTTTATTGAACATATTTGTTGCTCCACATTCCTCTTATGCAAGTTGATGTGCTAGGTTTTAAGACACAGTTGTAACAACTGCAGGGCAAGTGCAGTCTGTCTGTACAGACATACCTATTTCTTTAGAACCAGACTTTCCTGGGTAGATTTCCCTCAAGTTTATGAATTTTCCAAGAAAATAGTCCCAAGTGTTGCCAGTGGCTTATGCGATAAACTTCTGGACTGGACTGGACTTCTGTCAAAGAGGACTTACAGTATTATTCTCTCAGGAATTGGTTGAAAATCCTATGATTTGTGACCCCATAAATGATAGATACATTTTTATTAGTTAAGTCAAGTCATGTCAAATAATTTTTATACAAAATTTTAGAGACCATCATATTCTTTGGTGTTCAGTACATTACATACTTAAATCGCACATATTATGTATTAATACAGTCCAATACATACAGTCCAATAGTTGGTTAGTAAATTGGTTATAGAGGGTTTTTTTAATAAAAATAAAGAAATAGTGTCAGTGGTGTGTACAATTAATGTGGGCAACTCTTAGGTGGTGATGCGCACGTGGCTGCCGGCCGGCGAGGCGCTGCTGCAGATGATCGCCATCCACCTGCCGTCGCCGGTGGTCGCGCAGAAGTACCGCATGGAGATGCTGTACGAGGGGCCGCACGACGACGAGGCCGCCATCGGCATCAAGGTGAGCGCTCGCCTACTGGCTCTTGTGGTCTATCCTTGCGAGTCCCGTTAACCCCCTTGCTCTGTCACCAGACGTGCGACCCGGAAGCGCCGCTCATGATGTACGTGAGCAAGATGGTGCCGACCTCGGACAAGGGTCGCTTCTACGCGTTCGGGCGAGTGTTCTCCGGCAAAGTGATCACCGGCCAGAAGGCGCGCATCATGGGCCCCAACTACCAGCCCGGCAAGAAAGAGGTAGGAACCGTTCCCATGCCATTTCCAAGTAAGCTCGCAGCTTCTATTTTAGACCGTGTTGCGTTGAAGTGACGACACTTCATCAGATAGTATTGCAGTGAAGAAAAAATTTTTTCTGTGTCCTTGTGCTTCATAATTTATTATTACTGATGCCTGCGACTTCGTAGGTGTGGATTGAGGTTTTCTAGTTCCCGCGGGACCTCTCTTATTTCCCGGCATAAAAAGTAGCCTATGTATTATTTCAGAGTATAATCTGTCTTAGTGTCAAACAGCCAGATCAAACTTTCGAATTTATAATATTAGTAGAATGTACTGTGTAGGTAATTCTCTGGTCTTTATTTCGAAATGTATTAAAAAAAACGCGTCCGCACACCGTGCCACGGCTTAGCGCGCGTTCCGTTGACGCGGCTCGCGCGCGCTGAGGCCGCCGGCTCGTGCGGACGCAGAGCGACGCGCGCGCGTCCCAACGCTGCGCAGGACCGCTGTCCTCATGTCCCGGGACCGCATGCTACGACGCGCGCTGTACATTTATTTATCTTGAAATAAGGAAACTCAAAATCCTTATTCACATATACTAAATTATTAATAAATTGTAATACTTTTTATTACTAACTAGCGGACGCCCGCGACTTCGTCCGCGTTCTTAAATTGTTGAAATTTTTCCTGAATTTTCTTTGCTATAAACCTCACGGAGCCCAAGACCTTTCCAACGAATGCAAAACCGTGGAAATCGGTTCGTGCGTTCTGGAGTTATAGCGTCAGGAAGGAAAACCCGACTTATTTTTATATAGTAGATTCTCTTTTACACAATCTTCAAATTAAACTGAATTGACAGGTCTAGGAATCTGGTTATCCTTGATTGCTAACAATGGTGATAATAATTTTATTATTATGTTCTAATCAACAAACTGAACTGTCTTATGTAGGATGTGTACGAGAAGACCATCCAGCGTACGATCCTGATGATGGGGCGCTACGTGGAGGCCATCGAGGACGTGCCGTCGGGCAACATCTGCGGGCTGGTCGGCGTCGACCAGTTCCTCGTCAAGACCGGCACCATCACCACCTTCAAGAACGCGCACAACATGAAGGTATGCTTGAAAAGCGACAATAGTTTTGCTTTGTCTACATGTCATTATGATAAAAAAAGGGAGGAGATTCTCAATTTTTTTTATTTTTTCTCTATTATTTAGATGTCTATATCTTTGTATATAAGGGTCTCTTTGTAATTATTATAGTCAAGGAGTCGGCAGAAATCAATATAAACAGTTTTGTCTTCTGTATGAAGGGTGATAACGACGTTCACTTTGACTCAGATAACGCGACGTATTAGCGGACAGTGACATGAAGAAGTTGATGTTCTTATTTTTTTTTACTATAGTGTGTTGGTTGTCACAGGTGATGAAGTTCAGCGTGTCGCCGGTGGTGCGCGTGGCCGTGGAGCCCAAGAACCCCGCTGACTTGCCGAAGCTGGTGGAGGGGCTCAAGCGGCTCGCCAAGTCCGACCCCATGGTGCAGTGCATCAACGAGGAGTCGGGCGAGCACATCGTGGCTGGCGCCGGAGAGCTGCATCTTGAGATCTGTCTTAAGGTAACCGCTGCTGTGAAGAAAGTCAAGTCCTTGTCCTTTTCCCACGCTATGTAGGGTCGGAACAACATTTCTTTTTCTTCCACTCACTTCTGTCATTCGTCAACTCAGTATCTACTTCTCTTACACGCATATCCTCTTTCATACAATCCATCCATATCTATTTTGGTCTTCCTCTACTCTTTTGCCCTTCTAGATGCATATTTAACAGTGAAATTAGTGGAGCTAATTATATCAGAATAGAAGCTCAACTGTTCAAGCACAGACTGATAACTGAAAGATCGACGGTTCAAACCTCAACTGTTGAATTTTTTTTGTGTCGTTGAGAGATCACAATTTTACCAGAAAATAATAAGTTATTATGTTTTTCAGGACTTAGAAGAGGACCACGCATGCATTCCCATTAAGAAATCCGACCCCGTGGTGTCGTACCGCGAGACGGTGAGCGAGGAGTCCAACCAGATGTGCCTGTCCAAGTCGCCCAACAAGCACAACCGACTCTTCATGAAGGCTACTCCCATGCCTGACGGTCTTCCAGAGGACATTGATGATGTAAGTTAAGCTAAGATATTATTTTAGCATCTTTCAATAACATTTTAAAATCAAAGTTCATTTTAATATTTATAAGGTCAAAATGTAATGGGGATAACTGTATTGATGTATCATCAACTTACAATATTACTCAAAATTTTGATTATAGTGCATTTCTAACAATTTATATACAACTTATTAATTAATAATTATATTAATTTATTTACACTGCTATATCCCTTCTAAGTTAGCCCGCTACCATCTTAGACTGCATCGTCACTTACCATCAGGTGAGATCGCAGTCAAGGGCTAGCTTGTCATCGAATAAAAAAAAAAAAAAAAAAAACAATAATGCAATATGGTTATAGAACACACTGTAACATATAAATAGGAAATATTAAATTTGTAAATAAATCTACCATGATCATAGAACAACAATGGATCTGCATTTTTGCTATGTATACAGTGCTTCCACAATGAAGTTTCAGCCTAAGTTCCTAATAGAACATTTGTGCAGGGAAAAGTGAACCCGCGCGACGACTTCAAAACTCGCGCCCGTTACTTGGGAGAGAAGTACGAGTACGACGTGACCGAGGCGCGTAAGATCTGGTGCTTCGGCCCCGAGGGCACCGGGCCCAACATCCTCGTTGACTGCTCCAAGGGAGTGCAGTACCTCAACGAGATCAAGGACTCCGTGGTGGCCGGCTTCCAGTGGGCGGCCAAGGAGGGTGTCATGGCTGAGGAGAACTTGAGAGGAGTTCGGTTTAACATCTATGATGTTACGCTGCATACGGACGCTATCCATAGGTTTGTGCTATGTACCATTTTCAAACAAATATACTAAGTTTTATAGGTTGTCCGTTTCTCCGAAACTATTAATCAGATTGTGATCATTATTTTTTTTATCTGCTTAAATTTTCTTCAACTTAGGGTTCAGTGGTTTTCAAAAAAATAAAAACACTTTCCCTTTTTAGTTATTCTTATTTTGGTATATGTATTGAAATCGGTTTAATTTTTCTTAAATTGTTGCTTGTTTTTCATACTATTATAGTATGAAAAACAAGTTTGTTTTAATATGTTTAAAATGTGAAGTTAATTAGGCACTTTTGATACAACAGAGGTGGCGGTCAAATCATTCCAACAACCAGGAGATGTCTGTACGCGTGTCTGCTGACGGCCGGGCCCCGCCTCATGGAGCCCGTGTACCTGTGCGAGATTCAGGTATGACTCGTGTGACAAAGTGTTGTATGACCCACTAGCTTATATTATGTGAATGGTAGACAGATAGATACCGAGAATGATAGAATAGAGCACAGAATGTAGTGTTTCGTGCATGAGTCCCCACGTGTTTCCTAAGCGGGCTGGCCGCTGCCAGGCCGCGGTTCCGAGACGTGGCACAGCAACAGTTCTTTGTTTCGGCATTGCGCACCCCACATACCCTTTGCCTGAATAGGGGAACTAACACTTGTTACCTAAATTTTAACAAAAACAATCGGCAAATCCAAAATCGAACTTGTTCTATTTGCATGAAGAACCTTGTTTTTCAATATTAATTTTGGATTTTTTGAATCCAATCAAACTATGGAAACTTATATTGATATTTTTTTTAAGCATGCTTGTGAAATTTATATAATTTTAAATATTAATAAACAATTTCAAAATTAGTAGTTACTGAAATAATAACCTATGGCATGCCCAAGATCTCAAAGGTATGCGACGTCTGCCAACCCATACTTGGGCCAGTTTGGTGGAGACTTAAAATATCGAAGTAGCTTTGTAATGTAACCTCTGTCGCGCGGTGTGCAGTGCCCCGAGGTGGCGGTGGGCGGCATCTACGGCGTGCTGAACAGACGGCGCGGTCACGTGTTCGAGGAGTCTCAAGTGGCGGGAACACCCATGTTCGTGGTGAAGGCGTACCTGCCCGTCAACGAGTCGTTCGGCTTCACGGCCGACCTGCGCTCCAACACTGGCGGCCAGGCCTTCCCGCAGTGCGTGTTCGACCACTGGCAGATCCTACCCGGAGACCCGTGCGAAGCCGGCACCAAGCCCTACGCCGTCGTTCAGGTAGCTCTCTCTTATACGCACTTACTCTCTGAGGGTGCCATCTAGTTATTACAAATTTATTTAAAGGCATTAGAACCCCCTTGGGGCATACCAAGTGGAATGACAATTAATAATTATTTTATAGTCTTAATACAGCTGTTAAAGTAATTTTAAAATACTCTGAATTCAAATTTCTCGTATTAGACAGGGCAAACTTCATTCCACTCCATATGAGACTATACAGAGGACTATATAGTATAAATTGTAGCCAAAAAAAAAAAAAACGCGTCCGCACACCGTGCCACGGCTTAGCGCGCGTTCCGTTGACGCGGCTCGCGCGCGCTGAGGCCGCCGGCTCGTGCGGACGCAGAGCGACGCGCGCGCGTCCCAACGCTGCGCAGGACCGCTGTCCTCATGTCCCGGGACCGCATGCTACGACGCGCGCGGTACATTTTATTACTTAAGTTTGTCTATTTATCAGTTAATATACATTGATTTTGTGCAAATTTCTGTAAAAAATCATACTCAATGCACAAGATTAATAGCATTCCTAAGAAGCCATGTATGGTCTGCGATTTCCAGTGTACGCGTTAGTCACAAACACAGAAGCGCGATATTCGGACACAGTTATTGTGTACGCGTGTAAATGTGCACGCGTGTCACTCGAGTCAGCCTCGCGACGATCCATATGAATAGTGAAGCTGATGTGTCTGGTGGATCACTGCGCGCGCTCAGACTCCGTGGTCCGAAGTGTTGTACGCGCGTATCCATCTGTATATATGTAGTTTACACGTGTACTGGATCTCACAATCCAGGCAGTTTTTAGCAGACAACTTTAGTTTTACAACAAATAATTTACTGAGTTTGGAAGTAACCAAATTTTTGTTTTTCAGGAAACGAGAAAACGGAAAGGATTGAAGGAGGGTCTCCCAGATCTAACTCAATATTTGGACAAGTTGTAAACGCCGTAGCTAATGCAATCAATACTGTAATATATGTAACATTCGAGCCGCGCCTCACGCATTATTTGTCATCTTTTTGGTTCAAAGACACCATTTTGTTTTTGCCTCAGTTGTTCGAGCGAGAGATCTCTTTCAATAAAATATTAAACTATTGATCAACAAGATGCATTGTTAATAACCAGATGTGATACTCGGCTGTATCAGAATTCAGATGAAATATATTAAGATCCCGTCTCACGCATCATTTGTTATCATTGAGTGTAGTGGGAACCTGGACATTTTTAATTATACTGTAATTAATTTTTAAATTATAATTTTTCTATTTTATCTATGCGGTTTCAATTTGTACGTTCGGTCAGGGAATTTGATTAATGCAGCTTCCACAGGTGAGAATTTTTAAACACTTAAGCTATGCTTCAAAATAATTATACTTATAAAGTTTTGATTATTTGCTTCTAATATGTAAATGCTTTTTTATGGCTAGGTTTTATTTAATTTTTTTATGTTCATTACAGATTTTGTACCATAAAGCTGAATTGTGAAAAGGTAAGCGTTCTTCTGTCTGTTTTAGTGAACTCGCTTAGAAAATTTTCAAATATGTATACCTTAATGCAAATTGCAAAGTTATCCCTGTTAATTTAATTTAGTCATTTTGAGTAGTACTCTACCGTTTCTTGTAGTTTTATCGATACTTAAATTTATCAAAAAAATATAAATGATACGAAGCAGTTATCTGATTCTGGTTACAATTTAATGCCTCAATAGCCTAACGGTTAAAGGTGCAAACTGAAAACTGAAAGGTCGCAGGTTCGAATCCCACCCATTGCACTATTGTTGTACACACTCCTAGCACAAGCTTTCTGCTTATTTGGAGGAGTTAGAAGGATATAAATCAAATTCAGCTTGGCTGAAACAAAAAAAATTGATAAAATGATGAGTTAACAGACCTGTTCTGAAGCCATTTGAGGACAACAATATATTATCATTCTGATTCATAGCTTAAAAACCGTATTTTCCTTTTTTATTACTTGTTAATTATGCAATTCTACTAAATAAATCTTAATTTTAAAGGTACTACATCGGAAATTCTCCTCAGGCGTGCTTCATCTAAACTTCAGGTACCTATCTAATTGAACTATATTGTCGAGTATTTTTTAATAATGCCATGAACTTTGGAAAATATTGGCAATGAAATGACCTAAACTCAGTTAATTTTTACTTACACCTTATGATGAGTTAACAGACCTGTTCTGAAGTTATTTGAGGAAAACAAAAAAAAAAAAAAAATCTGATACAAAATTATGACATACCACTGCAGTATTTTGAGTATATTTGCATTTCTTTATATGAATAATTTTACTGCCTCAGGTACATTGGGAATCATTTACTTGTCCTTGCTTCGCCATTCGCATGGATCGTGTAAGTAAACAGTATTTATATTTTTTTTTTTGATGAACCCTCGAGTTCAACGAAACCGTGATTTAAATTCTACGTGATGAGTTAACAGACCTGTTCTGAAGCCATTTGAGGACAAAAAAATAATAATTATAATCTGATTAATAGCGAAAAGCTGAATATCTTAGTGAGATTAGTTTGTTAGCATCAATTTATAAAAAAATATATATTTTTACAGATACATCACAAACTGAACACATTCCAGATTCACCTTAAATACAAGTGAGTGGTTTTTTTGAATCAAAATGAGTTTTCTTTTGATCTGTTGTAAGGTCTGTTGGTAATGAATCTATCACTGTTTCTGAATGGTGAAGGCGACGAGTTTGATAGTTATTAGTATACTTATTACGATAGAAGAAATTATTAATGAATTATCTAATCTACATAGTATGTTATAATATTATTATTTACATTTCAATTTCAGTGATGAGTTAACAGGCCTGTTCTGAAGTCATTTGAGGACAAAAAATTATATAATATTATTCTGATGATAACAAATAATTATTTATTGGTATATTTTACCAAATGACCAAATTATAATTTTAAAATTTATTATTGTTATTACAGGTATATGGATAGCTGCCGTTCTGTCGTGCTTGTTTAATGTGAATTTGAGGTAATTTTAATGAATTATTTTTATGGTAAAACTGATAATGTTTATAATATCAGTAATTATGCTATGAATCCACTAGTATGTATTAAATGTAAGATTTCTAGTTTTCAAACTAATATTATTTTCAAGACATTATGATGAGTTAACAGACCTGTTCTGAAGTCACTTGAGGACAAAAATAAATGTTAAATTATTCTGATTTATTACAAGTAAAATAGTTAAGTTACTTGAGCTGAATATTTGATAGTCATCATTCATAAAATATGCCTTTTTATTTGCTACAGGTACAAAGAAACCTTTATGTTTCGACATTCGTTCTGCTGAATCTCAGGTAATTAAAAAAGCAAATGGATTGTTTTTAGATAATTTATCAATAACGATTATGATTAATTTCTAATATTTAGATAATATTATTACATTATAGTACAAGCAGAAACTCTATAATTCATCCATGTGGATTTAGATTGTTTCAAAATTCTATGGGAACGCTTTAATTTTCCGTGATAAAATGTATTCCATCACCATGTTCAGGATGTCTATTACTATGCTAAATATCGTTAAGATAGATTTAGGGATTGAGCCGTGAAGAAGTTTCAGACAGCCATTCTTATTTCCGTTTTTAATACGAGTATTCTATCTAATCTAATCCAAAATCTATAAAATGAAATTTGATATTTAATCTAAATTTATATACTAAAGTATTTACAAATTGGGAAAGCAGATTGCTATCTTAATTTGTGCGTTGATAACTCAATACTGATAAGCTTTTTGTTTGGGTTTTTTCGGTTATCAATTTTAGATTAGATAGGTTATTTGAACCGGCCGCCAATTACAATTTTTTGTGTACGTTTAAGTGTAACTTTATAGTTGTATAAAGTTTGATTAGTTGCCAACAATATTTTTTATTTTACTTCATTTGACAAGCCAATATTGATGCACAAATATGGAAATATAAATAAGTAGACTTACAACTAAAAGACAGCAAATATATCAATAGTTTAGGGGGGTTTTGAAAGATTAATAATTGCATTGCTGGTGTACTTTCGAATATGATATGATGATAAAACTGTACCAAATAATTTAGTGATGGTTTACAAGCTCAACAGGCCTGATGTGTAACTACATATTATATTGATACATTAATAAACTTGTAAATATCCTATAGAAGACCTTTATTTTCTCTGTGCAGATCTCAATTCTGTGGCAGCTCCTAACGAAAGCTAATTCTGCTCACAACATAACGCAAAGGTAAGAACATTCAGATGAAAATCTTTATTGGTCGCGGACATCAGATAGTCTATGATAAACACTGGATTTGCTGACCCTATAAAAATAATAGCTTAATTATAGATCAATTTAGTCCGGCCGCATGTTATGAGAAATTGGGGGTCAGAAAACGCTTTATAGGTCGCGAGCGCGAGCGTTTAAATCCAGAAAAATTGTGATGGTGGGATGTAGTACTAGTGGGAAGGAAGTTCCTTTATGATGATAAAACTGTACCAAATTGTTTAGTGATGGTTTACAAGCTCAACAGGCCTGATATTCTTTGGTATTCTAAAATTTTTTTTATATAACAAGCAACGCATTTTAATGTTTTTTTTTTTTTTGCAGATTAAGCAGAGCTACGTGTGTATCGCGACAACAATCTACCCTGCTTTAATGAGGCAAGCAGCGAATAGTTTTTTAATATTTTAATCATCCATCCATTCCTATAAATACTTAATTTTTAAACAATGCATTACCCTGTTATGAGGACAACATTTTAAAGAAAACTGAAAAAAAAGACAGTTATTGTTAAATTCTTAATTTTTGTCAGATCCAGTTTTATAACATTATTTTTTTTTTTGTTCACAGGTAAGCAACATACACCAAGTACAGAAAAATGCATTTGTTTACATGAATTTACCATTTACAAATAATGTTTTAAATATTATCAGAAATACAACGTATTTATTAAAAACGAAGAAATTTTATTTATCTACCTTTATCACAAATTCCTATTAATGTTTGAGAAGATTTTACTGTAATTTCCTAGGTAATTTCAGAATCATACATAGAGACACTGATCTCTCTATAGATTAATCATAGATTAAATAAAGAGGTTGGTTAATATTAAGTAGTTCCCAAGACACTCATCTATGCTTACAACGCTAAGATGGCGTCAATGAAATCCAAAATGGCGTCAATCAAGTAGGTCAGAAAAAGAAATCACAGCATCCTGTCCAGTATTCATTATAAATTAAAGATATAGGTCAGTGGCGTCAGGCGTTAGAAAACTATCTCTCTATTATATAACTAGTAGGGCGCGTGGGTGCGCGGCTCGCTA
Source organism: Hipparchia sbordonii (assembly GCA_038048805.1). Classification (NCBI taxonomy): domain Eukaryota; kingdom Metazoa; phylum Arthropoda; class Insecta; order Lepidoptera; family Nymphalidae; genus Hipparchia; species Hipparchia sbordonii. The sequence continues at coordinate 1,852,678 of CM076113.1, forward strand.
AAGCGAACCGCGGTTTTTCTGTCCACCAAGTAGTCCTTCGGGTCTTGATCATCTTTTTCCAAGGAACTACTCTTCCATCTTTCATAGTCTCTGAGATATACATCGACGAAATTTGTATGACCGCCACCTTGAATCCGCCATTTTGGAATTTTTTTCAGCTTATTGCCAATTGGATGAAGTTTCGAGTGACATTTGGTTGAACACCCCCCCACCTATCTTCGATACCCTGGCCGGTGCTCCTCACCCGTCTCCGATATCCTCAATCATCAGTTCTCTCCATATTTTTGTTCCGAATGAATTTTTCTCCTCTATACGAAACCATAAGTGAAAAAAAATTTTTCCATACAAAATTTTACAGGAGAGGTGATCAATGAGTCAGTGAGTCAGTCAGTCAATCAGTGAATCAGCACGAGTAGCTATATATATAGTAATAGAAACAATCGGTAGCGCCGCAAACTGATTTTATGGAGCACCGTTAAAAAAGTTAAACCTACAGTGACCTACTGACATGGCAATGCAGCTTTTAGTACAATAGGTATCTCAGGTCACAGTAGGTAATCACCACGTAATCACTTCGTTGGTTTGAGGTTGAGGTCGATTGCGGAATAGATGCAGCATCAATATTGCTAGTCTCGATTGTGGTCTTTGGCAGAATTTTTGGATTTTTTGCTGAAATAATGGCCACAGCTTTGATCAATCAGAGGTGATTGCGATCGTTACACTAGCAATCATTTTTAGGGCCTGAACCCTTATCCCTATTCTGAAACCTCTGCTTTCCGTCCGTCTGTCAGCGGGCTGTATCTCATGAACAGTACGTAAGTAGCTATTTCCTAGCTAACTATTTCCGCTATAAAAATATAGTAAATTACTAAATTAGAGAGGGTCTCCGTTCAATAGACTTTTGCTTTTGCTCGCTCACAATAGCTGGTATTAAATCCTGTACGATGTTACAGAACCTTTAAGTATATAACTAATTAAAGACGTACTCAAAGTACGGAACCTGTCATGTTGGGGTCCGACTCGCACTTAGCCATTAGATAATCCCACAGCTATAAGCATAAGCATATTTTATCTACGAACGGCCCCAAATCCACTCAATATATTTTTGATGACTCATCGAATGCCGATATCCAAATGTTTACACCATGTTTTAACACACTACGAATAGGTAAACGTCCGAACTCCGACTCCGGTCTCCGGAGTAGTCGTCGGAGCGCACTCGATCCAAGCGTACTTGCATAGTGCATGAAAACGCGGCTTTTACCATCCATTATGGTGAGTACTTATTTAAATCATTCCATTTTTTAAATTTGATAACTTAATCTACCTACTAGAATACAGGGCTAGAATCCAAGGGGGCGCCTATTCTCTATGGAATGGATATCATATTATTATCATCAAAAAATTGTTTACGGAACACAGAATGTGTATGAAGAAATGCGGGTTTGACACATGTTTGACAGTTCTAGACATATGACGTCAAATGCTGACAGGAAAATAATATTATTTAATACCACATAACCACAAACATATAAGAGTAAAGGGGTTCCGAGACGAGCAAGCAGCTTGGCGTCAAGCACGTAGATCTTAGCTTGCGTCAAGCATTTTGACCATCTACAACGCTGGATTGATGCTTGAATCAAGCATTTACGTGCTTGGTCCGCGCTTGATGTGATTTTATATTTTTTGCTAGACGTGACGGCTTGACGCAACGTTTGTTTGACGTCTTGCTTGATGAAGCCGCTTGACAGGCGTAACTGGCGTATCAAACTGTTGGAGCAAGCAACAGAAGTCTACGTGCTTGACGCCAAGCTGCTTGCTCGTCTCGGGACCCCTTAAGTAACTTACTCTTATATGTTTGTGTTTAATACTTACCTTTGTAAATTAAATATTAAATAAATAATAAATTAATAAAACGGAGTGATTACATTCTCTTGGATAATAAATATTATCCTATATTATTCCTATATAATTTTTAAAGTGGTTAAAAATAAGATCCTCTTTTTCGATATTCTCATTGATTTAAGTTTAGACCAAAGAATTCTGTTTACACGGAGTGATTACATTCTCTTTGTCTGTTTAGACAGTGGTTCTGTGATTTGGTAATGTTGTGAAATTTTTGGAGATAAAACACCGGGTGCAATGAGTAAAAACACCGGGAAAATGAAACGTGCGTATGCCAAGAGGAGGACATGAGGAGGACCTATCTATCGTCTGTTTTGCGGTGATCATCTTCATGATGATAAGTGGTTGTTTCCTTTGTGCAGGTGAATTTTACTGTAGACGAGATTCGTCAGGTGCTGGACAGGACCCGGAACATCCGCAACGTATCCGTCATAGCGGACGTCTACCACGGCAAGTCCACCCTGACTGACACGCTGGTCTCGAAAGCCGGAATCATCGAAAGCGCGAGGGCCGGTGATACTAGCTTCACAGACACCTGCGAGGATGAAGAAGACAGATGTAACACTTTCAAATCCAAGTGAGTAAGAGAAAATGTTGTTGGGGCACCTGGCACCCACAGATTCGAAACTTGGTGGCATTGCCAGTTATAAGTTTATGGGGCTAGGAGCCAGAACACAAGCTGAGTGACTAACCTTTTGGTAGCGTAGCACTGCTGTACAAAGTAACGATATCTAATACCTATCATAGCTGTGTTTTTTAAATTTTGATTTATTTTGTGCTTTTGTGTGCCAATAAAGATTTTTCTGATTCTGATTCTGAAAATAGGGGTAACAGGAAGATGTTAGAGGTATATTCAGCATCAATCAATTATATACCAATCAGCATTCTGAACCGGTGAGAAATTCTCAACTTGTCGTAAGTCACAAGTTGGCCTACATGAAATGAATAATTTTGAATATAGGTTTAATTAAATCACTTCTTCGAATTAAGCTCAGTTTCATTTAGACTACATCATTTACCAACAGGGAGGGCTGACTTTTTATCAATAGAAAAAAATTGGTACATAAAATCAAAACAATATTGCATAATATCTTGAAAATAAATTTGTTCCAATTTTATGAAATTGATCTGGCTAACAATACAAAAGTTAATTAATTTTATTCATAATATGATGATTGTTCATACCATACAATATCTGAGATTCAGTGAAGATTCTTAGAACGGCCATCTGATTATCCAAAACTAACCAATCTTACTTGACACTATAAAACAAAATTCTGACTAAAATATTCTTTTCAGTGCCATATCTATGTACTTTGAGCTGGAAGAGAAGGATTTAGTATTCATCACAAATCCAGACCAACGTGAGAAGAGTGAAAAGGGTTTCTTGATCAACCTCATTGACTCACCCGGACACATTGACTTCTCATCAGAGGTGACTGCTGCGCTCCGTGTCACTGATGGAGCTCTCGTGGTGGTGGACTGTGTATCAGGTGTGTATAATAATATATTCATTTTTGTAATATGATACAATTAATTGTACATATATTAAAAGACTTTAGTGTTTAGTTTAGTGACTTATTACTATCCACGAGAAGCTATGTTCTCTATCTCTGGATTATATGTAGTAGTAGTATTATATGTAGTAATAGTAGTATATCTAGTATCTTCACCAAAATTGGACAAAATATTTGTAATAAAAAAAGAATTATCAAATTCGGTTTAGATTTAATGAAGTTATGGAGCAAAATCAACAAAAACTTTCATCCTCTATTCAATTAATTCCTTTCAAATTTCATTCAAATCCGTTCAGTAATTTTCGCGTGATGCGACAACTACTGAACGCGTACTGTGTGTGTCACAGATGGACATAATTTAAAAAAAAATGTTTTGGCTTCAGCATCGATAATAAAGCATCTTCCGATTAAAATTTTATGGAATGAATAATGATAAAAAAATTTATACAGGTGTAGGTCTACAAACGGGGACTGTGCTGCGTCAGGCAATCGCTGAGCGCATCAAGCCCATCCTGTTTGTGAACAAGATGGACCGCGCTCTGCTGGAGCTGCAACTCGAGTCTGAGGAGCTGTACCAGACCTTCCAGCGCATTGTGGAGAATGTCAACGTCATCATCGCCACTTACTCTGACGACAGTGGACCTATGGGTGAGTTAAACTATAAACATTGAAACGGCCCATCAACTGTAAACATTTATTTATTTATTTATTTACGAACCAACTCTTACATTAGCCTTACAGGACAAATTCCCAATTCTATATACATTGTGTAACATGTATTACATAATTATGTGAACACTACTTATGCCACATGTTTGATACTTTCTGACTATGCTGCTATCACACCAGCAAATTAACGTGAAAAAGCATTATAATGGTGTTGTGATAAAGTTATATTTAATATGGCGGATACGACAAATAATTTCCAAATTACCTTGTAAGTGAAAACTTGAGATTGTATTGTCCGCCAGGCGAGGTGCGCGTCGACCCCAGCAAGGGTTCGGTCGGCTTCGGCTCCGGCCTCCACGGGTGGGCGTTCACCCTCAAGCAGTTCGCTGAGATGTACGCCGACAAGTTCAAGATCGACCTCGTCCTGCTTATGGACAGGTAAATACTATTAAAAGATTGGCCAAGTGGCCAGTACCAAAAAGTTGCCAATTATCAAGTTATTAATTTGTTAAAAAAAAAAGTATGATAAATTACAGCATCGACAAGTAGGCAGAGTGAGTCTTACCTGATCCACAATTTTTGTTTTCAAATCTATACTTAATATTATAAAGCTGTAGAGTTTGTTTGTTTTAACACGCTAATCTCAGGAAATACTGGTTCGAATTGAAAAATTCTTTTTGTGTTGGATAGGATTATCGAGGAAGGCTTTAGGCTATATAACATCACACTGATCATAATAACAGAAATTGACGCGGATGAAGTCGCAGGTAACAGCTAGTCAAATATAATATTTAAAGGTGTCCCTTACCTAGTGGCGTGCACAGGATGTACTACAGGGTAGGCAGATGATACAAAATGGAAAAAATCTTCAGTGTGAATTATAAAAAACTTAAGAGTAGGCATTGTACAAATTATAAAAAGCCTACCCTTAAGTTTTTATAACTCGTACTGGTGATTTTCTCCATTTTATATCATATGCCCGCGTAATGCCTACCCTCTGTGCACGCCACTGCGGCCTTACCAATACTGGAATCAAATGCCAATAAAAAAGTAAATTTGTATTTTGGTTAATGGACATATGGTTTGAAGCCTGCAATATTTATTTGATTATAACTGAACAGACTCTGGGGTGAGAACTTCTTCAATGAGCAGACCAAGACATGGGCTAAGGAGAAGGACAACGAGAACAAGCGCTCGTTCTGCATGTACGTGCTGGACCCCATCTACAAGGTGTTCGACGCCATCATGAACTTCCGCAAGGAGGAGATCGACAGCCTGCTCAAGAAGCTCGGCGTCACCCTCAAGCACGAGGACTCTGATAAGGACGGCAAGGCGTTGCTCAAAGTGAGTATTTTAATCTCAACTGTGAGGTGAGAACTTCAACACTCAGACCAAAAAGAGGGCAAAACAACATCAACAAGCTGGAGAATTACGAGGTGTTCAACACATGAAATACGAGTACTTCATAGAAAAGCTTTATATACATTTATTTATATTTATTTTAATTGAATTAGAATGGACATTGTCCAATAACAAATTCAAATTCAAAATTTATTATTTCATGTCGGCCAACTTGTAGCTCTTATGACACATCATAAATCTACCACCTGTTCGGAATGCAGATTCTGCTGAGAAGAGCCGGTAAGAAATTCAGCAGTTGCTCTTTTCAAAAAAAAAAAAAAAAATTTTACAATATTATGCTAAAACAAAACTATGCTATGTATACAGTGCTTCCACAATGAAGCTTCAAAAATGCATACGTAGGTACACACAATCCAACACTCAAGTATATACCAATTAAAAATAATAAGTAATGTTGTCCAAGGTATGTAAAATCTGCCACTTGCCAGGCCAGCATGGTGGACTGTAGCCTATAACCCTCAGAGAACTGAGAGGAGACCTGTATCAGTAGTGAGCTGTTGATATTGCTGATGATGATGATGTAACATAATTAAATCGCGACTGTATATACAGACCTATATTTGACCATACCTATCTGGGTAACTTTCTGATTCTGAGAAAAGACTCGTGCTCAGGAGTACGCCGGTGATGTGTTGAGATGATCATGATGATGCTGATTAAAGGTTTTTTTAAAAAGGTAAAAAATGTTAGTCCCGTGAGACGCTTTGGCCGTGGCTAGTTACCACCCTACTGTCAAAGACGTGCCGCTAAAGGATTTAGCGTTCCGGCACAATGGCGTGTAGAAACCGATTAGGGGGTATGCGTTCGTCTGCATTGTCACTTACCATCAGTGAATATTAAAAAAAAAAAACAAAAAAAAAATAGTGTCAGCGGTGTGTATAAATGCGGGCAACTCTTAGGTGGTGATGCGCACGTGGCTGCCGGCCGGCGAGGCGCTGCTGCAGATGATCGCCATCCACCTGCCGTCGCCGGTGGTCGCGCAGAAGTACCGCATGGAGATGCTGTACGAGGGGCCGCACGACGACGAGGCCGCCATCGGCATCAAGGTGAGCGCTCGCCCACTAGCTCTTGTAGTTAACACTAGACGATGCAATGATCTATAACTATAACCCCCTTGCTCTGTCACCAGACGTGCGACCCGGAAGCGCCGCTCATGATGTACGTGAGCAAGATGGTGCCGACCTCGGACAAGGGTCGCTTCTACGCGTTCGGGCGAGTGTTCTCCGGCAAAGTGATCACCGGCCAGAAGGCGCGCATCATGGGCCCCAACTACCAGCCCGGCAAGAAAGAGGTAGGAACCGTTCACTCATTTACAGCAATAAACAAGCAAGACTTAGTAGGAAAAACGATAATTGGACACATAATATGTAATAACGTTTCAACCCACAAACCTTTGTCAAATTAAATACATACATAATGTAATGGAATAAAGTTAACTTTTCACTGATAAGTTGTGTGCTCTTTATTGCATATGTGCGTAAAATTATACAAGTTCGCACGCACACACGGAAGCATGCGCGCATGCTTCTGTTAAACTTGTTCATTTCTATTTTTAAATATAAACCTTTTTGACTTAATTATATTGAATGTAAGATAGTCTTATAAGGATAATATTTATTTATTTGATTACAAATAAAGAAATAAAATGAGAACAAACTTCTCTTGTAGGATCTCTACGAAGGGACCATCCAGGGTGCGATCCTGATGATGGGGCGCTACGTGGAGGCCATCGAGGACGTGCCGTCGGGCAACATCTGCGGGCTGGTCGGCGTCGACCAGTTCCTCGTCAAGACTGGCACCATCACCACCTTCAAGAACGCGCACAACATGAAGGTAAGCTCCTTGCTGAAACTGGGACGGCTCATTTTAAGATGGAGCGGTTGAAAAGCAACAACGTTTATCTACTCCGTTAACGATGTCTAATTTTTTTTTTAATAAAGACTATTAGTCAAGCTGAAGTTGACTACTATCCTCTTATCCCGTCCAAATAAGCGGAAAGCTTGTGCTAGGAGTGGGTACGACAATAGTGCAACGGGTGGGGTCCGAACCTGCGACCTTTCAGGTTTTCAGTCCGCACCTTTAACCGTTGGGCTATTGAGGCTTTATTTACATTGTATGCTACATTGTATGTGTTACAGCGCGGCGGTCAAATCGGCCGTAACAAGTGTTATAATAATCGTTTTGCGTCGCTTTCATGAACATTTTTAATGCAGTTATAATAATTTTATTTTACTACTATCTATGTGGACAACTACTTTGTCTTTGAAATCTTATAAACATCACTATTATTGTCACCTCACTATTAATTGTTACATCACTAATATTCTAAGTACTACCTATATCACATCACTATCACTACTACTGGTCATTGGATTAAAGGGCTATGGCTGCTATACGAATAGAAGTTTCATTTTACAAAAAATAATTAAAACTAATTCTACTAATGTGAACAAAAGACAAATTCCACCAAGAAAATCTTTCGTATGTTCATTCGTGAACAGTATGCATTTGTTATGACAGGAGATGAAGTTCAGCGTGTCGCCGCTAGTGCGCGTGGCCGTGGGGCCCGAGAACCCCGACGACCTTCCCGCGCTGGTGGAGGGGCTCAGGCGGCTCGCCAAGTCCGACCCCATGGTGCAGTGCATCAACGAGGAGTCGGGCGAGCACATCGTGGCTGGCGCCGGCGAGCTGCATCTTGAGATCTGTCTCAAGGTAACTCGAGCTCAAGCGGCTCGCCAAGTCCGACCCCATGGTGCAGTGCATCAACGAGGAGTCGGGCGAGCACATCGTGGCTGGCGCCGGAGAGCTGCATCTTGAGATCTGTCTCAAGGTAACTCGAGCTCAAGGGGCTCGCCAAATTCAACTGTCATGCCTCTTAGGGAGACCACAGTTTTACCAGCAAGTTACTACTATTAATTAATTAATATTATTTTAATTAATTGATATTAATATTATTTTAATTTATTAGTTAATTAATTATTATTAATTAATTAATATTATGTTTATCAATTAATCCTATTATTATCCTAATCCTAATTCCTAATCCTAATAATATTATAAATGTGAAAGTGTGGATGTTTGTTACTCAATCACGTCGCAACGACTGAACGAACCGATTTGGCTGAAATTTGGCACAGAGATAGATTATAGTCTGGAATAGAACATAGGCTACTTTTTATCCCGGAAAATTAAAGAGTTCCCGCGGGAATAAAAAACCCTCAATCCACGCGAACGAAGTCGCGGGCATCAGCTAGTTAATATTATAAATGCGAAAGTTTGTATGTTACTCAATCGCGTCGCAACAACTGAACCGATTTGGCTGAAATTTGGCACAGAGATAGATTATAGTCTGTAATAGCACATAGGCTACATTTTATACCGGGAAATAAGGAGTTCCCGCGGGAATAAAAACCTTAATCCACGCTAAGTCGCGGGCATCAGCTAGTAAATTATAATGTTTTTCAGGCATTAGAAGAGGACCACGCATGCATTCCCATTAAGAAATCCGACCCCGTGGTGTCGTACCGTGAGACGGTGAGCGAGGAGTCCAACCAGATGTGCCTGTCCAAGTCGCCCAACAAGCACAACCGACTCTTCATGAAGGCTACTCCCATGCCTGATGGTCTACTAAAAGACATTGACAATGTAAGTCAATACTAACCAAGCTGAACTTGGCTTGTCCACCAAATAAGCAGAAAGCTTGTGTTAGGAGTGGGTACGACAATAGTGCAAAGGGTGGGAATTGAGCCATCAATCCTTCAGTTTTCAGTGTGCTCCTTTAACATCTGTTCTTATTAACATCTTCAAATCACCTTTGAACATCTGAAATATTATTTTTCAAGTAAAAATGAAGTGATAACTGATAATATAAATTGTTAACTGAATTGGAAACTAATATTACAGTGCTTTCCTTGTAATATGTATACTTGCAATTATACAAAACAACGGATATGAAAAAAAATTTTCATGGATATGAATATGAAATATGAACGGATATGAAAAAAAATTGATGCAAATTATAAAAATTTTAGTATATTCTATAAAATATCACTGTATATCAGAAGTGTAACGGAGCTCTTTTGTGAGTTGTTGTGTGATATGCTAAGACAAACTCGCATGTCACGTTAGAAAACTTTCACTAGGTCCTCGGGAATTTTGATAATACTTACTGGATTAGAAGGTAAAGAAGATGAACTCTCCTGATAGAACATTTTTGCAGGGCAAAGTGAAACCGAATGACGACATCGAAACTCGTGCCCTTTACTTGGAAGACAAGTACGAGTACGACGTGACCGAGGCGCGTAAGATCTGGTGCTTCGGCCCCGAGGGCACCGGGCCCAACATCCTCGTGGACTGCTCCAAGGGAGTGCAGTACCTCAACGAGATCAAGGACTCCGTGGTGGCCGGCTTCCAGTGGGCGGCCAAGGAGGGTGTCATGGCTGAGGAGAACTTGAGAGGAGTTCGGTTTAACATCTATGATGTTACGCTGCATACGGACGCTATCCATAGGTTTGTAAATGTGTTAATTAACAAGAATGTAGTAGGTACATATTTAAAAAAAAATCTAAATTATTTATTTCATGTAGGCCAACCTTATGACACGTTGAGACTACCACTGATTCGGGTGTGCTGAACTATATTGTTTTTTAAGCTATTGCATAGCTTCTATCGCGGGCCAGCGTGGAGATCGAATCCAGAAATTCCGTAACGAAAATAACCTGACACGGGACTCCTCTACGGTGAGCCGCTAGATGGCGTTGATAAAAAATGCTATGCAATAGCTTTACCGCGGCAGTCCCCGAAAGCCACACGTCTTTTTAGATTTCAATAAAAAGGCTTAATTATTGGAGTAAAATATATGAGTTGTAAAACGACTTCATTCATTCATAATAATTACACTACTCAACACTAAAAAAATATCTGAATTCACTCATATGGCTTCATATTGAGGTTGATTAATAATAAATATCTGTAGGCATTTTATTTTGATATCACGTCTAGAAGCGGAGAAATACAACTTTTAATTTTTTCACCTTTTTTCGAGTTTTAAAATGCGGGTAGTTCAAAAATACGATTGTTTTGCAAACAAAATATAGCTTACAAGTTACTTTGATTGATAATCTTCAAAATATCATAGGTGTGTGTTAACAATTTTAATTAGTTTTGTTGTATTTGAGAAGAATTTGCGCCAAAATAGAAAAAAAAGTTACGTTTTGGCCTATTTAAACAGTATTATTTAGTTAATTTTAACCAAAATGTGAGAAATCTTGATAATACGTGAGTTTCTAATGTGTGCTGCCTAATATCTAATACGAATCTCAACGGTTGCTAGGATGGAAGAATAAAAAAAAATGCTATTTGGTACGCCGGTAAGGACTGAACCAACGAATCATATAGTGAATTGCTATTTTTGTTTAACACAATTAAAGGAGTTTTCTGAGAAATCTAAACGAAATATTAGTTATACCGATAGGTCATCAGTTAGAAAACCTTAGCCACATTCCGAAAATTTGTCTATTCTTGAGGGCCCAGTTCAATTTTAGTGAAAACAGAAACTTAGAAAAGTTTAGTTTATGAGACAGTGAAAATCGTGATGATCAAAAATTAAAGAGGGCGTATTCGTAGGTCTAGATATAAAAAACTGATTAAAAATTCATCTTTTACATCTACCCATAACAATATTATTGAAAACCAAGCTTGGATTTTTTTTTATTGACGTGAAAAAATATTCAACAAAACCGCTCACTTCTGGGAAAGAATAAATCTGATGTTGGACTGCTACCATAAAATGGGATGCAAAATCTTATTAAAATTTCCTTCATTTCATTTCCTCCATTCACATTTGGACTTTCTTCTCCAAAATATGGGTTAATTTAGCAATGAAGATGGGGATAACTTTCATCAAAATGTAGCTGCAATCGAAAAACGTTTTCAAGGAAGATGGGAACCAGCTATGCTTGCAGATTACTGTTGGAGCCATATCAGAGATACTCCTGGCTACCATTATTACAAGAGGAATCAGCTTTACTAATAAAACTTCAGCTTTTCCCTCAAAACATCAATAAAAGTTAATTTAATTGCTTCATTTTGTAAGAAAATTGAATTTTTGACTTTCCCCTTTTATCTCGAAAATGAGATGTGATGGAAAAACTTCATTTATGCATTTCTCTTAGGTCAATAGCAAGGAACAATTATTACATAGTAGGAACTCAGATAAAAAAAAAAGTTCAAAATTTGTCGAGTAGTGTTATTAATTCATAAATTAGCCTTATGCCATGAACTATGACGCAATATGCCTAGCCCCAAACTAGGATCTCATGCGTTTGTAGGATCCTTTACATTCTGTTCGGTGATGTCACCAAAAACGATGTTATCTGAGCTCACCAAAATGACAGCATTTTAATTACTTTTTTTACTGTACTATAATACATTTTCATCAGTAAATATTACAATGATCAATTTGAAAACAACGCGTATATACATATTAGCTAATTTAAAACTGTGCAGTTAATTTGCTTTCTTGTTTGGCAAATACAGAGGCGGCGATGAAATCATTCCAACAACCAGGAGATGTCTGTACGCGTGTCTGCTGACGGCCGGGCCGCGCCTCATGGAGCCCGTGTACCTGTGCGAGATTCAGGTATGACTCGTGTGACAAAGTGTTGTATGACCCACTAGCTTATATTATGTGAATGGTAGACAGATAGATACCGAGAAAGATAGAATAGAGCACAGAATGTAGTGGTTCGTGCACGAGTCCCCACGTGCTTCCTAAGCGGGCTGGCCGCTGCCAGGCCGCGGTTCCGAGACGTGGCACAGCAACAGTTCTTTGTTTCGGCATTGCGCACCCCACATACCCTTTGCCTGAATAGGGGAACTAACACTTGTTACCAAAATTTTAACAAATACCAATCGGCAAATCCAAAATCGAACTTGTTCTACTTGCATGAAGCTCAAACAAAAGCCCAACGGTTAAAGGTGCGGACTGAAAACTGATAGGTCGCAGGTTCGAGCCCCACCTGTTGCACTATTGTCGTAACCACTCCCAGCAACAAGCTTTTCGCTTATTTGGAGGGGAAAGGAGAATATTAGTCAACATCAGCTTGGCTAATATTAAAAAAAAAATGTAATCACTATTCTGTATAATTATGTAATAATATATAATCCTATGTATTAATTGCGATCTCCGTCTCTCACTTACAATAAGTTCTCTCGTATAGGTTGTGATAAGGTCACCTTTTTAACCGACTTCCAAAAAGGAGGAGGTTATCAATTCGGCCGGTATCTTTTTTTTTTTTTTTTTTTTTTTTTTTTTTTTTTTTTTTTTTTTTTTTTTTTTTTTTTTTTTTTTTTTTTTTTTTTTGTGTTACACTGTTTATCCTACTTCCTACTAATTTAATGTGAAAGTGTGGATGTTTGGACGTTTGTTACACAATCACGTCGCAACGACTGAACCGATTTGGCTGAAATTTGCCAAAGAGATAGATTAAAATCTGGAATAACACATATGCTAGTTTTTTGGTGGTGCGAGTTGTTACGTTCCCTCAAATATGGTTGAGCGAAGCAACGGCTGGATCATGCGTCATGCTCGTGAACGGGTGCCACCAACGGGAATGGGTCTGCTTTTGCCTACCTGTCTTAACATGTATTGGATTGTATTTATATTGTATTTATTTGTACTTGTATTGTATTGGACTTAGGAAAATTCACTGGGAAGCACTGTATACATAGCATAGTTTCATTAACGATTGTAAAAATTTTATTTTTTTGAAAAGAGCAACCGCCGAGTTTCTTGCTGGCTCTTCTCGGCAGGAAAGGCATTCCGAACCAGTGGTAGATTCATTGACGATTCAAAAGTGCTTGTAAAAGTTTATTTGAATAAAAAATATTTCTATTTCTATTTCTTTTTCTATCCCGGAAAATAACAGAGTTCCTACGGGAATCACAAAATCTCAATCCACGCGAAATAAGTCGCGTGCATCAGCTAGTTTACTTATATATTTTGTTCGTTTTTCATGCAATAAAGTTGTATAAATAAAATAAATAAAGTAACCCGTGGTGTGCAGTGTCCCGAGGATGTGGTGGGCGGCATCTATGGCGAGATGAACAGAAGACGCGGCTACGTGGTCAAGGAGACACCGGTGCTAGGCACGCCACTGGTGAATGTAACGACGTACCTGCCCGTCAACGAGTCGTTCGGCTTGACGGCCGACCTGCGCCGCTACACGTACAGCCGCGCAACCCCGCAGTGTGTGTTCGACCACTGGCAGGTCATACCCGGAGACCCGTGCGACGTTGGCTGCAGGCCCTACAACGTCATTCAGGTGATTTGTATACAGGGGAAATTGAATCCCTATTTAAATGAAAATCATATCGCACCAGCTCAAGCTCTGACAGCACGGCGGCGAACTTCTCCCAGTTGGTCTTCGGTAGTGCCCTCCCGATCGCGATGTCTATACGCGAGCCCCAGGCTTGGTGCTTCGCGTTAAGATCACCTACGATCAGTAGGGCTTCGTGACTCGAGGATTGTGACTTTGTATATCCTTAATATAAAGTTACTGAGTATGTAAGCAACCATATTTTTTCTTTACAGGAAATCAGAAAACGGAAAGGATTGGAGGAGGGTATCCCAGATGTAACTCAGTATTTGGACGAGTTGTAAACGCCGTAGATAATGTAATTTTAAATATATTGTAATATATGTAACATTCGAGCCGCGCATTCACGCATTATTGTAACGAAGATAAAATCGTGCGCTTAGTAAATAGTTACAGTTACACGAAAATAATGTAAAGTACTTATAAATAAAAATTATTGTTCCTCGCAAAAAGTTCGTCATTACATTAAAAATTTATGATTATTAAGTTTATATTTTTATAATAATGAATAATTAAATGTTTATTATAAATCAAAAAAATATTATTGTTTTTACTCTACTTATTTTTATTTAATTACCCTCGTAGCTTTTAACCATTTACGCCCAGTTCTTAAAATTATTTGCACCGTACAATTTAGGTCTGTAGTACAGATTACTAATACTATAATGCGTTTCAAATGACAATAGGAATGAGAAGCCGCCATTTACGGTTTCTATCTCACTCAGTGTAAACCTCATAAGAGTAGGACAGAAATATAAAATGGCTGTTTGGTAGTCCTATTCTAATTTGAAACGCATTATACGTATGTCTGTAGTGTTGCATTATTCTTGAGTTTGACTTCTGTTTCAAAATATCATTGTACACATGCAATTAAATTATTGTCGCACACTATAGAATATATCACTCATTTGCGACAAGGGCGACATAACTCAAAATTCACCAGTGTCGAAAATTTATACTTTTTGCTATAAAAAACACCTTACGCTAAGCACAAAAAAATAAGAGCGAGAAAGATTGTGACTTAATGCTCTGTCACTTTGTTGGTCGCTGTGTTGTTTCGAGACCGCAGCATCCACAAAACATTACTCTCTAACGAGAGAATTCTAGCTTTCATCGACGATTTTGAATTATGTCACTCTTGTCGCAAATGAGCGATATACTAAAGTCTAGTCTTAGGTTTTTGAAATGCAATTATTTTTTTATATTATTATTTCAAAATTGAAAATTAGATAAATTTAAAACTTGCTTGTGTCATGCTTTATTCAAGTTTTATATTATTATCTAAGATAATCTTCGTGATAATATTAAAAACTGCCCTAAAATTTTTTATGAGGCGGTGTTCTAAAAATGACAGTTAGCGCCATCTAAGACTTGCTATTGGAAACTCGCGCGGCCTTACTGCCATCTACATTGAAGATTTTGAACCTGATGATTATATAGGTAACCTTTTTCAATTAAAATGTGAATAAAAAAATACGTGTGTACTATTCAATATAAATTCAGTAATATAATTATTCTGTTTTTTTCGTTTTAGCAGGGCCGTGTATATTGTGTGCTTTCCTTTAGTCACAGCCTTTAGCCACAAACATATAAGAGTAAGCAGACCTAACATAAGAAAAAATTGGCGTTCCAATTACGCCTACATACAAATCTCACGCACACATTGACAGTAAACAGAGCCAGACTTCGAAAAGCGAGGTTCAGCGAGGTTGAAGGGACTGGAGAGTATTTAATATCTGTAATTTGAAATAATATGGAAACTACGGAAAGTTGCCATCAAATTGTAGGTTAAACCCTTATTTTACATTCTGTAAACTTAATTCTATAAATTAATTCTTAATTATGAAAATGGATTCTAATGTGCTAAGTTTCGCGGTTTTGTAATCAAACAAGTAATAATGTTACAAAATAATATTTAATAAAATCAAAACAAAACATGATTTACAAAATCTACCCAAAAGATATATCTATTAGATAAATAAAACAAAATCAAAAAGCAACTTTTTCTCTAATATCTTTTAGAAATACAAACATTGACAATACGATAACATCAACAGTAGTTTAATTAACTCTTACATTCTATTCAGCCTGTATCACTCATTTCAATAACCTTATTAGAATAGTATTACACATTTTAAACTTATAAAAATAACAAAATAAACCATATGTCTCAGTCTTTTCAATAACGTAATAAGGAATAGTATTACTCTATACTCTTTATTAATAGTATTACTAGGCTGTAAATTTTGCAAGTCCATCAAAACTTGATCTCCAGCAGCTTTTCTTTCTACTGGACCTTTTACTGATGATGTAGACATATGCTGAAAACAAGAGTAATAAATTATCAGTTGTCTAGTATTAACAATTTAATAGGTAATACAAATAGGTACACAGCTATATATATATATGGGTATAGCTGTCAATATTTACGTTTAAATGGCAAGATGTTTTGGGTTGGTACCTAAATATAAGAACAACTAGAAACTTACTTGTAATGATGAATCAAAAATCATTGGGATTGCATTAGAAGTAAGGACGGTACGAAAACCACTGCAATCCACTAAATGTGCTTCAAAATGTTCAGAACATAGCACACTCGATGTTTTGTGCTGCCAATTTTTTTTATTCGTCTGCATCAACCAGGCATTTTTTATATTTTCATCCTTTGGAAAGCTAAAAAATGATTTAATTTTATAATTTATCCTTACTTTTATAGAAATAGAAATAGAAATATTTTATTTCAAATAAACTTTCACAAGCACTTTTGAATCGTCAATGAATCTACCACTGGTTCGGAATGCCTTTCCCGCCGAGAAGAGCCAGCAAGAAACTCGGCGGTCGCTCTTTTCAAAAAAAGTAAAAATTTTACAATATTTAATGAAACTATGCTTTGTATTGCTTCCACGATTAATTTTCCTAAGTCCAATACAATACAAATAAAAATTAATACAATCCAATACATCTTAAAACAGGCAGGCAAAAACAGACTAATTATTTAATCAAAATATACCCACTAAACAAAACTTGCGCCTGAATACGGCCCTGTCAAATTGTACAAGTATATGAAACGACAAACAAGATCCTGATATTAATTAATTGATAAATATTGCAACAGGAATATACTAGAACCAAAATTACTATAACTGTCTACGAGTTTTGCGTATATAATAATTAGGGACTGCTTCTAAAATGCCGAGTAAGCATATAACCAAATTACGAGTCTATAGCACATCAAAACTTACCGATGAAAAGTAATTGCAGGTGTTTTCCTATACGGAGAATTGCCACACAGAGGTGCACAACACTTCACCATTTTATTTCAGAATTTTTGATTCTTTAGACTCGATTTTAAAGCAAATTTAAAAGAATAAACAACTCGCAGGTTATGTTGTTGTTTTTGACAAATTGACATATTCCACCATACTTCTCTTATTTGTAGCTTACGAATTGCCTCAAGCTCAATTATGTCTATGAGTGCGTAAGTGTTGCAACAACAGAAGTAAAAGAGATAGAATCATATATTTTTTGTTGGAGAGAAGCAAGCGAAGATATTATTTATTCGTTTAGATGTAGTTGTGAAAATTATGTTAGGTCTGCTTACTCTTATATGTTTGTGCCTTTAGCCAACATTGATTTGTTAAAAGTACTCTGTGGTCAACTGTCAAAACGGAAGTCTCTATCTTTTACTTGTTTGTAGTCTGTGGACAAGTCAAAATCGAAGGCTCAAGGTTACAGCTGTGCGCATGTTTTTTAAACTAGATATTTTAATAAATCACTTTAATTAGTCACAATTTCATGTGGAGTAGGTTCTCGCGGCTGTTTTCCAGTTACATAAATAAAATGTTGCCTGAAGTTGTTTTTGTGTTGGGTGCTCCCGGCGCCGGCAAAGGCACACAGTGTTCATTGATTTCCAAAGAATTTGGATTCGTTCATCTCTCTGCTGGTGATTTACTTCGCGAGGAGCGTCAGAGGCCCGGCTCTGAATACGGAGAAATGATCGAGGAGAAGATCCGGAACGGAGAGATCGTTCCAGTCGAGGTTACATGCTCGCTCCTACATAAAGCAATGCAAAAGTCCGGTAAGACGAGATTTTTGATCGACGGCTTTCCACGCAATAAGGATAATTTAGACGGCTGGGAGCGTGTCATGTCTGACAAAACCAAATTGCTATTTGTGCTGTTTTTTGAGTGCTGTCGGGATTTGTGCACGGAGCGGTGCCTGGGGCGCGGTGCGGCCGGCAGCGGGCGCTCCGACGACAACCTCGACAGTCTCCAGAAGAGATTCAACACATACCTCAACGCCACCATGCCCATCATAGAGCATTACGAGCAAAAGGGCCTGGTGCATCGAGTCAATGCTGAATCAGCCCCGGAAGCTGTCTTCGAGGATGTCAAAACACTATTCAAAAAATTAGAATGTATAGAAAATTAAACTGTAAGAAGGGATAGTAGAAAAATCTGTCACCATTACTGTTAAGCGTAATAGCAGCTCAACATCAAAATGTCAAGTTGACTCTAGATAAGAACAAAAGAAGATAAATTATTATTAATTTTATGATTGTAATACATATAAGAATTAACTGAAATAATTGGTCAATTCGTTAGAAAAATAATGAAACTCATGCACCATCAGCAGTAAACATAATTGTAAAAAAAAAAACAAGAATCATGAAATGTATTGTTAAGAGATAAATAGCAATGCAAATCATGACTTTAAAGACCTTCACATTTACTATAATAGCATTTTGTGTGGCATTGTTATTTTTTACTGTATATGCATTAAGGTCTAAAGTTGGATTTGCCCGTCACATTTTGCTTGGAGCTTTAATATCATTAACTTTTCCTGTGCCATACACGATACACCTTAATCCTGGAAATTATTTCTGCAATAAGTAGTAATGTTTATCTTCAATTACCTACTTGTATGTAATTGAACATGAAAACTCAGTTAAATTGAAATGAAATTAAATTGTCAAATTACTATTCATATTCAATAAGTATATCAAAGCAGTGCAATTCCAATAATAAGAAATTACAGATTAGGAAATTATGTATTATATGTAAATAAAGACCAAAGTTTAACAAACCAATGTATTTGTTTCATTAATACGAAAATACTTGATGGAGAAAACAATAATAAATATCTGTTATTGAATCCTTACTAATATTATAAATGCGAAAGTGTGTTTGTTTGTCCCTTAATCATGCTGCAACAAAGCAACGGATCGACGTGATTTTTTTGCATGGGTATAGTTTAGGACCGGGAGAGAACCTACTTTTTATCCCGGAAAATCAAAACCTACTTGAAAGCAGTCACCTGCTTGCAAGTAGGTTTTATCAATTACACGATTGCAGTACTTATCTTTTATCAATGATAAAATCTATATCACCATCTTATGTACCTACTATAGTTTCAATGGATATAAAAAGTAGCTTGTCTGTCAGCTATGTAGTTTGACTCTGGTTATCATTTGAAAAAACATACAAATCCACGAAGCTACGACTTACAAGCGATTGTTACGCAAAAATCAAAAACTGTGAGTCTATAACCCGCGCCAATAAAGAAACGTTTTATAAATGGCGGCTTGTACTTGTAATGACGGGTACAGGTTGGACCGTCAGCAAAAAACGAAGCGAAGCTGAACTGATGTACGTGTAGCTATACAGACACACAAAAATGTTTTTAAAATATAGATATACTATATTACTATTTAATTGTTATTATTTTAGTTTTATTTTGCAGACTATATAAATTTATTACAGTTAACATACTATTATAAAACTTAAATAAATTAAAACTACTACCTTAGTAGGTAATAGTTTTAATTTATTTAAGTTTTAATATTAGAATTAGTATTCTAAATTAAAACAATTAAACTACGATACAAAATCTTATAATAAAACATTAAAATAAACTCTAAATATTAGGGCCCACATTTAATTATATATTAATCCCGAAGTACATGTTTAATATCTCTATTTATTTATTTTTTCTTGTCTTGTATCTCGCAGTCAGATCGCGACGTGAAAGGCAGTTACAGACTGATTATTTTTTTGCGCGCTATAACGAAATGTGTGACTAAAGACAGGAATAACGTTCGAGTGAGAGGGAATGATTAGCGACGCCATTTATAAAACGTTTCTTTATTGGCGCGGGTTATAACAATGAGTATGACGTGTTTTCACTTCTATCAGCAGTCCCCATGACTGTCTATGAGTATTTTTTATTCCATGGGGATTCCTTAATTTTCCAGGATAAAATGGTCGTGTTTTTCTAAAAGATGCAAGCAATTTCTGGGCCCAATTTCGATCCCTAAAGTCGTAAGTTCTAACGTTGTAAATTCTGAGAATTTTTATAGTAGCATAAAAATTCTCAGAATTATTCCTTCCGTAAATTATAGATTCAAGTTTTAAATTCAATGCTGTTGAATAATGCAAGTTCTTCTAATAACATCACTTCCTCTTGCAATAAACTCATTTGTATTCAGAATTCAAATATTATTTCCGCAGTTGAAGGGGAAAAAATTAAAGAAGGTTGAATTTCAAACATTTATTAAATACTATCAAGCAGTCTGTTAAACAGACTTATTTTTTTATAATACAATAGCTATATGTAATAGTTAAGACAAATAAAAAAATAAGTACCCTCTGAAAAGTCGTTTACAATAAGCACCTCTATTAATTATTTAGGAGTAATTAATAGGTATATAATAACATTAACTAATAGAGCCTGTTGTAAGAATATACGCTACTTGTGGTAACTCTTTTGACTTTTGGAAAATTGAAAACTATTTTAACAAAATAAGAATATTAACTTTTTCGGATTTAAGTTTCTTCTGAGTAATAGAAACATGGTTTGAAAGTTTGAAAATTTTTCGATAGCAATTAAATTCAAAATTCAAAAATTGTTCCAAAAATTTAATTAATTAATTATTAATATATTAATTTAGTGACCGAAAACGGTAATGAATTTTTCTGCACCGAATATAATACAATTTCCAAAACTTTTTTCTCATAACGCGGCCAACTGGCATACGGACCATCCTCTTTTTGGCAATAAGTAAATCTAACATTACCTTTGCCAAGAACCTTTGCCTTTTTGGTAAAGTTTTATCAGTTTTGTTACAGGCCTTTAATAGTATAATTCAGTGTGCAAATATAATTTTTGTACCAGTTCTGTTGTATAAAAAATAAACGAAAATAAACTGTGTTTCCAACCAACAACAAAAAATGCGCTTGATTTAAATTTTTGGCTTTCAATTAAGTAAAAAAATTATTTTCAAAAAAGTTTCTTAGGCAACAGAACTGGTATTGGCAGTTTTATAGCCAAATACTGATGCTGAGATCTATAGAGCGTGCTCTGACTCAGCTCAGACTTAAGATAGAGGTTAAAACGAGACACAAATATGCTCCGACATAAGTCTGTCTCGTTTTAACTCTGTCTTGAGTCTGAGCTGAGTGAGAGGTCTGTAGATTTCAGCATGAGACGCCACGTTATATTTGAGCGCACCTCAAACGTTAAGTGGAGACTTTTTATTGTTCGCAAAAATGACTAACTTAAGGTTCGCTTATTCGCAAAAATGACTAACTTAAGGTGCGCTTAAATAATGTTAAGCGTTCCAGTATTTGAGGATTGTCTTAAACTATAAAGAATTATTATTAAAGATTAAGAAAATATTTAGGATCGGATTATATAATATTGTTTATTTAACTTTATATATTATTTATAGTTGTATGCTTAAAATCTAAATAGTCTATTAGATCATACGGCCTTACAAATAGGCAAATCAAACTGTTTGTCACAAAATAAATTAACTTAACATTTATTCAAAATAAATTCTTTCGTTACGTTTCTAATGAAAACTTAAAAATAATAATACTATTAAATTAATAGTAAATATTAATAGTACTTTGGTATCCTTTGTGAATACTTTTAAAAATGAAATGAAAAAGAAAAAACGGTTAAAATCTAAGGAATAAGGCCCTGCACAGCCGGCCGACAAATCGAGACGTACTTCTTAATATATCAAAATATTAAGAATAATATACAGTCACGCAAACAATGCGAAGTTATTGACTGCGATCACACTAGATGGTAAGTGAAGAATCAGTCTAAGATGGAGTACGCCTGCCTGGAAGATGTCTATTCAATCTTGATTTAAAGGTACCCCAAGTTATAGTTAGTTGACTAACAGAAGCCGGAAAGGCACATTCACATTTAGCGTGGTGGGTATAAGAAATATTTATATAAGTTAGTAATTGTATCTGATTTGCTTGTACACTATCTCTAAACTGAATCAACTGGTCTTAATCTGGTGGCATCCTATTCCACAGCAAACTTTATGAAAGGGACAGCACAAGATTTTACATGTCAATTTATTTAGTTTAGACATTGTGCACAACTTTTTGGAAAATAAATTTTATTAAATTAAATTAGGGGGCCCTACGGATTACAGAGTTCTGGATACTTGCTCAGTGTGGCCAATGAAAAAAAGTCTTGGGTGGATCGCAGTCTGTTGTGTGTGCAGAGCCTAATGCAAACCAAACCCTCGATCGGTGTACCAAATTAGGACTCCCGAAGTTTTATTAATATACAAATTAGAAAGCTGTGGAGCCGTCGACTTTTGTGTAGACATTATTTAAGTTGAATCCTAAACAAATATCTAATTATCCTAATTTTAGATTCACAAATTAATTATTATAAGGGTGCAAATTCTACTGAACACAATTTCTTAACTTTTACAGGTGTGAACCTGAAAAGGAAACCTGAACTGTAGTTTCCAGCGAGTCGATTGCGTAATAGCTGTATCAATCATTGCTACAAGCTTTTTTTTTTTTTATTCTCATTTTTAATAAGGGACTTTTGACTACAAGCTTTAGTCAATAGAAAGAGGAAGTCGGGCCTCTGATTGGCTAAAATACACAGTTGCAGTAATAATTCCATAATTGCAACCGATCAGGGTTGATTGCGATTCTCGTATCGTAGCAATCGTTATAGCTGCTAAAATGTAAATATCAAAGAGATGTGATCAACATAAAACTAATCTATTTAAATTGCTTATTAATGTATCACAATTACTTCCTTTTGCAAAAGTATGCATATTTGTGAAAAAGGTTAACGCGAAAGCCATATGAACGCTTCAAGATCAATCCAATCAATGACAAAATGGCCGCCGGCCTATCTACCAATCCCGACACGCGGAAAGCGTGTATACGTTCGGATATTCGCGCGTTACAGAGATTGTGTTTGTAGAATTAACACCAATACTTCAGTTTTATTACATATTATACATTATAATATTATGTGAAAAATTTACGAAATCACAGAATATTGTATAAAATACTGTATAGATTTTGTAAACGTTGTGGGTAATTCAAACTTTTTCTGCTATGGAACATGGCGTTTTAGCACAGACGAAATAGCATAGCTGCTATAAAAATAAAATCATGTCTTATTTGGTGAGATCACCGACCTCTATATTTAATTTACGATTAACATTGGACTTGCTGCTGTGATTTATTTTTTAGACCTACTTGATTGACGCCATTTTGCATTTAATTGACATCATTTTAGCGCTGTAAGATTAAACAGATACGAGTGTCTTTAGAACTAATAGATAATATTGCAAATGGCGCACCGACGTCTATAATTAATCTATGATTTCATTGATGTTGTTGTATGATTTCATAGATTAACTATAGAGGTCGATGCGCCATTTGCAATATTATTAGTTCCAGAGACACTCGTATGTCAAATGTAGCGCTTCAAATTGATACATAATAAAATTAAGCTGTCATTTGTTAACATTTCAACAAATTCTGTATTAATCATAGATTATAGAGATTAGTGACCTGAACAGAAAAATTGGTGGCAAAGTATAACTTATTCGATGACGTCATGTTCCATAGAGAAAATGGGAACTATCTAACGTTGTGGTTTTACGTATAAATAATACCTCTTATGTTGAATACAATAATTACGTATCACAGTGGTAAGACGCAACAATCAGCAGCCTCCATGTAAACGAAGCGTTTCGCGCGCGTTTACGAGTTAAAGCAGTCTTTCCATCAGGGATTTAGACTATCTAACGAGCTAAGGATACAATAGTATAATGGTAGGTACCCTTTCATTATTGTTAGGCTAAAATCTGTATATGTAATATATCGCATATATGTTGCAGGGTTATTGCAAAAACAGTAGTATTATAATTGCACGGACTTTTATGTATTTCATATAACATCACGGAACAATCTTAGGTACATTATAATTTCACCAAGCTAAGCTAATATTGTCACGGCTATCATAGCTTTTACAATAACCCAAACTAGAGCTAAAACGAGACAGATTTATGCGATCTATATTAGAACATATTTGTGTCTCCTTTTAACTTTGTCTCAAGTTGGAGTCAAGACAGAACACGTTTTATAGATTTCAGCCTTTGATCTAAGGGTGAAATCTATAGACCGCACTCTCAGCTCAGACTCAAGACAGAGACAAAATGAGACAGATTTATGTCAGAGCATATTTGTCTCGTTTTAACACTTATCTTGAGTCCGAGCTAAGTCAGCACGCTCTACAGATCTCAGCATAAGACACTACACTTTGAAATGATTGTATGAATTGAATATTGCCTCACATATATACAGGGTTAAATAAAAAATACCAGAAAGCTCTCGGCACGTAATTGTTATCATTAACACTAACAACTTTTTTTTACGTTCTACGACTTTTTTTTTAACTCGATATTTCGTGAAATATTTGATATTCAATATTTTACATAGAGTCTCTCCTTGTAACTACTCTGTAACATCGGCAACGCCGCACGAACCACACGCACGTGTCTTGGTCTCTAGTCTCACAGAGTAATGTCACTTTAGAGAAATAACATAATTTATTATATTTTTTGTATGAAAAAAATTAATGCGGAATTTTGAAAAGTCGTAGAACAAAAGTTGTTAGTTTTAATGATAACAATTACGTGCCGAGAGCTTTCTGGTATTTTTTATTTAACCCTGTATATATGCAAAAAATGCCTGTATATACTCAAAATAAAATATCATTTATATATGCAAGAATATCACTATCTTACAAATGGGTTAAGCCAACAGCTAAGCTGAAATAAGCGTAAGATTTTGTGATTTAGCTGCTGGAGATTATAAACAATATGTGACTAGCACGCAGCCTTTTTTCAAAAAGAATTTGTCGGATGTTGTTCATTAAACTTTGTTTTTTTTTTTTTTTTTGTAGAAGAATATATGTCTTTACTTCAAATATTCACGTATATTTTTGCATATCCGAATTTAACTCGACTAATGCTGGCTATTTACCTCATATAATTATAAATACCTCAAAAATATACATTTTTTTAAATAGAATATTACCCAAGCTGAAGTTGACTAATATCCTCCTACCCCCTCCAAATAAGGGTAAAGCTTGTGCTAGGAATGGGTACGACAATAGTGCAACGGGTGGGGTTCGAACTTGCGACCTTTCAGTTTTCAGTTCGCACCTTTAACCGTTGGGCTATTGAGGCTTCAAACATTTGAGGCGACGACGCCATTCCAAAGAAATTATCTTTTGGCGTACATTGACTTTTATGCAATACACTGACAGTTAATGACCAATTTAAAACACGCAGTGAAACATTGAATAAATGACACTGAAATTGCACATTACTTCCTAATCACAATACAATAAATAATTTTCTACTAATCTGAACATTTAGTTACACAAATTTCCAATACCTACTAACAGTAACTGTTTTGGACTATTTATTCATTTAAATGCTCTTACAGACGAAATGCATAGTTCCGATCAAAAGCAACAACAGCCGTCGAATGTGCAGTTAGTCTTTTTTTTTATTTGTTGACTGCGATCTCACCTGATGGTAAGTGACGATGCAGTCTAAGACGGTAGCGGGCTAACTTGAAATGGGTA
The DNA here is from genome assembly GCA_038048805.1 of Hipparchia sbordonii. Classification (NCBI taxonomy): domain Eukaryota; kingdom Metazoa; phylum Arthropoda; class Insecta; order Lepidoptera; family Nymphalidae; genus Hipparchia; species Hipparchia sbordonii. The sequence goes on from CM076113.1 coordinate 1,878,506, forward strand.
TGGCAGTGTAGATTAAACCCATACCCCCTAATCGGTTTCTACACGCCATCGTGCCGGAACGCTAAATCGTTTGGCGGCACGATTTTAACGGTAGGGCGGTAACTAGCCACGGCTAAAGCCTCCCACCAGACCAGACCAGCGACAATTTAGGAATTATAAATTCCCAAATTGCCCCCGCCGGGAATCGAACCCAAGACCTCCCAGTTATAAAAACACAGCGCTAGGGAGGTCGTCGCTTGAGAGCTTTACTGTTACCCTAAACATCGGAACAATAGTGATCATACAAATACTCAAGCATTTCTAATAAGCCTTAACATTTCATCTAGAGATTCACAATAAAAGTTATATGTATATATTAAATAAGTAAAATAAAAATGAATATGGAATGAAATTCTAGTAATAATTAAGAATAGAACTCTATAATACCTTTTACAAATGTTTCATTTGGAATGACACATTCTAAACAAAAAACAAAATAGTAATGACGGACTATTCTTTAAGATGAGATGATAAAAATAAATAATATTATTTTTAATCTGTAAGAGGGCAATAAATCGCCAACAATGTGCTCGTACGAAAAATTTACTCTAGACTGTCTCGAATTAAATATGAATATTGTAGAAATATCAAAAGTATAAGGCCCCCTTAAAATTGTCATGTGAAGAATACATCTCTATTTAGCCCCAAGGCATGTCTATATGTATATTTAAAAATACTGGTAAGTACTGTTAGATGCGTCCTTTTGTTCTGATGCCGAATATGTGTCGCTCAATTTCGAAAAAAATTACAGATGCGTCTTTTTTCCTTATGACGGTAGTATTGATCTTTTATATATGGAGTGGTAATATTAAATTGAAACTCAGTCACCGGGCAACAGCAGCGGCGTGCGGACGCGGAACGCGGTATGACTAAAGGTCGTAGCCGATTTACACGACTCCGCTCCAGCCCAACCAAAGTATGAGCATTCAAATATGGACTTAATATCGTGCTCTGGAGGTGCACTTTACAGTAACAACACCGTGGTACGGTAACGGTACCGCGCGCTGTTTTCTATTTTGTGTTGTTACTGTAAAGTGCACCTCCAGAGCACGATATTAAGTCCATATTTGAATGCTCATACTTTGGTTGGGTGGGAGCGGAGTCGTGTAAATCGGCTACGACCTTAGTTAGGTAGTTAGCTACATGTATTTAAGCCTAAGTTACATGAATTTTTAGGTAGGTCACTTTAAAGGTGCGATATCAAAAACAGATCGCTGCTTCAGAACTAAAGAGCCACATTTCAAAATCAATTTTTTTTTCAAGCAGATTGAAAATTTTTTTTTTTTTTTTGCTTTTTTTGCTCTCCTACTTACAATGTATGATAATGCTAAAAGGGCGATTTTGACGAATGTCTTCGCGTTATGGCCCTATTTTTGAAATAAAAGTGAATTTTAAAAATTTTGAGATGTGTCCCTTTAGTTCTGAAGCAGCGAGATGTTGTGGAACTTAGACTGGGACCAGTGCAGGGAGGTCCCTCGGCTCCTCCTTGGCGAAGGAGAGGAACACCTCCTCGAGGGTGGTCTCGGTGACGGAGTAGTCCTCCAGCAGCTGCGGGAAGTCGGCGCGCAGCCGCTCCAGCTCCGTGAACAGCTCGCTGTAGCGCATCGTCTCGTTGATGTGGTAGTGCAGCATCGTCTGAAACACCATCCCGAACACCTGTACCACACCTCGGCCAGAATTTCATCACATTCTTATACAAATAAAAAATAAATATCTTCTTCTCTACTTCTATCTTCTTCTCTAGCGATAAGGCCACCAAATTGTATATATACTATTTATTAAGATCACGTGTCTATTCTAATTTTATGTGTGGTGTCTATTCTAATGTTATGTGTGGTGTACAATAAAAGTATATTCAATATTCATTCATTCATTCATTCTTTTTCTGCTTCTAAAAGCTTGTTATTTTAAATTTACACTTGTAAAAAATACTCTTTAAATTTTCTTTTAAATTGTATATTATATAAAAATATTATATTATATTTACCGTGTGTTCGTCACGCAAGGTGCAGTTGAATTTCTGCTGCAGCGCCGCCTTCAACCGCGTCACATCAGGCTTAGCGCTGTCAGTCACTGAAATCGAAAAATCAGTAATCGGTATTACTGAAATGTAATTTATGAAATACGGACGATTCGCTAAAAACTCCTTTATGACAAGATAGTTCTTGACTGCGATGTAACGCCGACGTTCCGTCAACGAAGGAAGAAAGCTAACAATGGACAGTCGAGTTGCAGATAAGAAGAAGAACAATACACAGAAACGTAGACTGGTTACAGCCACAACCCTTTAAATTCATTGGCAAAAACTTTTTAATATTGAAGCCTCAATACCAATTTACAACATTTAATATAGTCCGCACCTTTAGTCCAACGGTTAAAGGTGCGGACTGAAAATTGAAAGGTCGCAGGTTCGAATCCCACCCGTTGCACTATTGTCGTACCCACTCCTAGCACAAGCTTTCCGCTTATTTGGAGGGGATAGGAGGATATTAGGCAATTTGAGCTTGGCTAATATTCTTTTTTAAAAAAACAAAAAAACTTGAGAGGTGTCGAGGGACACCCGAATGGAACGAAGTTCAATGCGAAATAGAAATGAAAATATCTGGCTTGCTTTCTATAAGAGAGAGAGAGAGACAGACAGAGAAACATGCGACGCCTATAGCAAAAAGTGTCGTGACAATTTTTCGTAAGAATTTTTTCCGTCTAGCCCCCTTTCACAGCGCGCGATAAGGAACTTCGTTCAAAAAAAAAAATATGATTTAATTTTTTTTTACTAATTCAATTTTTTTAACCGCCGCCATATTGTAACTCCTTTTTTGTTTAAGCTCTATTAGGCCTTGTGGTCGACGTTTACCGTCAGTGGCGTCGGCGTGCGTGGCCAGCTTGAGCAGCACGGCGTGCCCGGCGGCGTGCGCGGCGCGCAGCTCGGCCGCCTCGCCCAGCGCCACCACGCGCCCCGCCGACATGATCGCGATGCGCCCGCACAGCGCCTCCATCTCGTCCATGCTGAACACGACACCCACGTTTTTGATACAATTCTTTGACTACCCTCGCTGTCATTTTGGATTGAGTACACTGCGTAGGCTCTAATGGCCGCAACAGCATCAGCCAAGTCTAGTGGGTTGGGAGAGAAGGGGGCAACATCTTCCTAAGGGTGCCTTCTGTGAGGCTCAAACCACGTTGGAACGAATGGGGTGGAGTGGTTGAACTACAGTAGTCCATCTAATCAAATTTCATTCATATTAGTGTGATAGGCTTGCTCTTGACGACAATCAATACTAGATAGTATTGATGAGGTCAAGGTTTTTTTTTTTTTTATATTTTTAGCGAGCAAACGAGCAGGCGGGTCACCTGATGTTAAGTGATTACCGCCGCCCATGAACACTTGTAGCACCAGAGGCACCACCAATGCGTTGCCGGCCTTTCAGGAATTTGTTGGTCCGCCCCTTGAATAACCCCATGTTGTAATTCAGTGGAAACACCGTCGCAGGAAGTTGGTTCCACAGTTTCAAAGTACGTGGAAAAAAGGATCTGGAACATCGGATGGTCGAAGTGCTCCAGGCACCCAGGTGGTGAGGGTGAAATTGTTTTCGGTGGCGAGCGGTGCGGTTGTAGAAGAGAGACGGTGGAATAAGGTCAAATAGTTCTTCAGAACACTCCCCATTATATAGCCGATAGAATACGCAGAGAGAGCTAACATCTCTGCGGTGCGGTTGGAGCGCGCTTGCCTAGAAAATGCTTATTCCGATTTAGATGCAGTGATACTAGTGGAATAAAATAGTTCAACTCAGGTACTACTTGGTAACATAACTCACTTTAAGCCTCGATAGCCCAATGGTTAAAGGTGCGGACTGAAAACTAAAAGGTCGCAGGTTCGAATCCCACCCGTTGCAATATTGTCGTACCCACTCCTAACACAAGTTTTCACTTATTTGGAGGGGAGAGGAGAACATCAGTCAAGTTCTTATAAATATTCTTAAAAAAAAAAAAAAATAACACCTAGTGGTTTCCGAAACTGGCCAGTGACGTAACAACTCGTTACCTGTGTGAAGTGATGACGAGCGCCCTCGTGCTGGCGGCGCGGCGCACGGCCGCCCACACGCGGCGCCGCGCCGCCACGTCGACGCCGGCCGTGGGCTCGTCCAGCAGCGTGACGGCGCCGCCGCTGCACAGCGCCGCCGCCGCCGCCAGCCGCCGCGAGCAGCCGCCCGAGTAGCCCGACACCGCCCGCGCCGCGTACTTCTGTAGACCTGACCGATACAGCGACACGTTACCTGTGTGAAGTGATGACGAGCGCCCTCGTGCTGGCGGCGCGGCGCACGGCCGCCCACACGCGGCGCCGCGCCGCCACGTCGACGCCGGCCGTGGGCTCGTCCAGCAGCGTGACGGCGCCGCCGCTGCACAGCGCCGCCGCCGCCGCCAGCCGCCGCGAGCAGCCGCCCGAGTAGCCCGACACCGCCCGCGCCGCGTACTTCTGTAGACCTGACCGATACAGCGACACGTTACCTGTGTGAAGTGATGACGAGCGCCCTCGTGCTGGCGGCGCGGCGCACGGCCGCCCACACGCGGCGCCGCGCCGCCACGTCGACGCCGGCCGTGGGCTCGTCCAGCAGCGTGACGGCGCCGCCGCTGCACAGCGCCGCCGCCGCCGCCAGCCGCCGCGAGCAGCCGCCCGAGTAGCCCGACACCGGCCGCGCCGCGTACTTCTGTAGACCTGACCGATACAGCGACACGTTACCTGTGTGAAGTGATGACGAGCGCCCTCGTGCTGGCGGCGCGGCGCACGGCCGCCCACACGCGGCGCCGCGCCGCCACGTCGACGCCGGCCGTGGGCTCGTCCAGCAGCGTGACGGCGCCGCCGCTGCACAGCGCCGCCGCCGCCGCCAGCCGCCGCGAGCAGCCGCCCGAGTAGCCCGACACCGGCCGCGCCGCGTACTTTTGTAGACCTGACCGATACAGCGACACGTTACCTGTGTGAAGTGATGACGAGCGCCCTCGTGCTGGCGGCGCGGCGCACGGCCGCCCAAACGCGGCGCCGCGCCGCCACGTCGACGCCGGCCGTGGGCTCGTCCAGCAGCGTGACGGCGCCGCCGCTGCACAGCGCCGCCGCCGCTGCCAGCCGCCGCGAGCAGCCGCCCGAGTAGCCCGACACCGGCCGCGCCGCGTACTTCTCCAGGCCTAAACAACATAGTGTTGATAAGAGAAAAGCTCCATTTTTTTTCTCGATGGGCGCAGAGTTTCGCCAAGCGAAACTATAGGCAAAGTCCTCTAACTTTTGAAAAAGTTTTGAAAACATCTCTGGATTGGTTTAAGACCTCTCATAATGGGCATTGCCTGTAATACCCACGAATTGTGCTTACGAATTGGCCAATATGTTCACTTAATTAGCTGGGAATTATTCAGTTGTTTGGGTTGATAACGAAAGACCAAAAACAAGTTTTCTAAATGGGCTACGCCAGAAGTCTCGCTTCGAGTCCCTTTATTTTGCTTTACCTATTCAATCTTCGATACCGTACATATGTCAGTGTGCTCCGCTCGCAACTACTGCTCGAGTGAGTCTTCTCAGCTTATTGCTGCTTAGATTGTTCGTTCTTAAGCGGGCTTTGAAGTGATGAATGCTGTCTGTACCAATGATTCGAAAATCATAAAGACGCTATAACGGCGGTCCTAAAAGTGCAACTACAATGGTTTTTTTTTTATTTTCATTTTTAATAAGGGACTTTTGAAGGTGACTTTCATGTCAGCCCCATCGGTACTCACAAAATATTACAATTATTATTATTATAATAATACAATTAATATATACAAAATGAACTACCTATATAACTATATCAATTTGAGAGAATCACTAACAAATCTATATACCTTAACAGCCGAATTACTCAAAGGATTGCTAAAAATAGAATTAAAAATACCAGTATTCATAAAATTTAAATTTAACTACAATGGTTCACAGGCCTTTAAACCACTTACCCACGATCTGTATCCACGTCTTGGCCTCGGCCTGCACGTCGTCAGGCCCGAGGCCGCGTAGCGTGAGCAGCAGCGCGAGGTTGTCGCGCCCGCTCAGGAACCCGTCCAGGCCCGAGAATTGCGGGCAGTAGCCCAGCGATTGCAGGTACTGCGCAGACATGACATGAAAAATTTTTTTTCATTACTCATACACGGAAAGTAGGTCTGAAGTTGCCTGAGAAGCGGGTTGAAAGTAATACTTTTCAGCCCTAGGGAGAATCGTTTTCAACTGACAGCTGTCAAATAATTAAAAAAAACTAGTTGTCACATTTTTATTGGAATTCAAATGAAACACGACATACCCGAGTGCATCCATAGACAAGAAGAAAGATAGACTCAAAGTTGTTGATTTATGTAAAATAAAGTTCACTCAATTTTCTTTAGCTAATTTCTATTTTTATTTTGACTTTCCTTATATTCGTAATGAAAACCACAGTGTTTACCTCGGGATAAAGACTTATTTAGTCCCTCGAACTATAGGCCCCCTCGCTACGCTCGGGCGCCAAACCCCGTCTCGGGACTAAATAAGTTACTTTCATCCCTAAGGTAACAATGTACTATTACCTCCTATAGTAAATCAATCAGCGGATCGTCAATTTTGTATGAGAGGGCCACATTTTTTTTTCATACTTCGACCTATGTTTCTTGGGGAAAGTTGTTCAGTTTCATGAGCACATTCACCTCCTTCAGGGTTGACCCACACTTTTGTTACACTTTGTATATTTTTTTTTGTTGTTGTTTTGGCTGGTGCAAATAAAGAGTAAGCTCTCTTTGCGTCCTCTATCGGCTATATAACGGGTAGTGTTCTGAAGAGCTGTTTGATCTTATTCCGCCCTCTAACTTCTACAACCTCACCGCACGCCACCGAACGCAATTTCACCCTCACCACCTGGGTGTCTGGAGCACTTCGACCATCCGTTGCTCCAGATCTTTTTTTCCACGTACCACCAAATTGTGGAATCTTCTCCCTTCGACAGTGTTCCCACTTAATTACAATATGGGGTTATTCAAGGGGCGCACCAATAAGTTCCTGAAATGCCGGCAACGCATCGGTGGTGCCTCTGGTACTACAAGTCTTCATGGGCGGCGGTAATAACTTTACATCAGGTGACTCGCCAGCTCGTTTGCCCGCTATTCATATATAAAAAAGAGTATAATAAATAAATACATTGCGATCGCTAAGAGGTCAACGCTAATACCTTGCCGCCGGTCCTGCCCATGAAGTGCCCGTCGGCGTAGATGGTGCCGCGCGTGGCGCACTCCACGCCCGTCAGCATCTTGAACGTGCTGGACTTGCCCGCGCCGTTCACGCCCAGCAGCCCGAAGCACTCGCCTTCAACCAATACAACTAATCTTAATCTCGATAGAAATAGAAATAGAAATATTTTTTAAGCTATTATGCAATAGCTTAAAAAATATTTCTATTTCTAAGGTCCCGTTGGTAACCCTTCGGATACAGAACCATAAGAAATATTCGTATAGCAAAGGAATTTCGTTGTTCCTTATGTAACACAGTAATCAGTCATCGGCTTTAAAAGAAGTAGGCAATGGAACTAGGATATTTTTAAGCTATTGCATAGCTTCTATCGCGGGCCTTGAGCGTGGAGACCGAATCCAGAAATTCCGTAACGAAAATAACCTGACACGGGACTCCTCTCACCGCTAGATGGCGTTGATAAAAAATGCTATGCAATAGCTTTACCGCGGCAGTCCCTGAGTGCCACACGTCTTTTTTATTCAATTTTTACAAGTACTTTTGAATCGTCAATAAATCTACCACTGGTTCGGAATGCCGTTCCTGCCGAGAAGAGCCAGCAATAAACTCGGCGGTTGCTCTTTAAAAAAAAAAAAAAATTTTTTTTACATTAGGTAACAAAACTATGCTATGTATACAGTACAATACTTCTTTACGTCGTGCTCGGGAACGGGTGCCACCAACGGGAATGGGTCTGTTTTGTCTTCCCATGTTGACATGTGTTAGATTATATGTATTGTATTTTTGAAGCTTCACTGTGGAAGCATTGTATACTGAGCTTAGTTTCGTTACTTATTGTAAAATTAGTTTATTTTATTTTTTGAAAAGAGCAACTGCTGAGTTTCTTGCCGGTTCTTCTCAGCAGAATCTGCATTCCGAACCGGTGGTAGATTTATGACGTGTCATAAGTGCTACAAGGTAGCCTACATGAAATAAATAAATTTTGAATTTTTTTGAATTTTTACCCCTCCACTTGGTCTGCCTCTTCAGTCTAGTGGCTAGCTTAGGGTTAAGTCGCACTGTAGTGGCGGCGCGGGGTGGAGTTAGGTAAGCATAACGCAATTAACCAATTAAACAACATAATACTGTCATTCTAACCTTTTTAAAGAGAGAGAGAGCAGTTTCATTCTGATTTTTCTCAGTTCAAAATCATTTTTACGAAGTTTATTTAAATGAAAAACTTAATTATTTTATTTCTAGAATGCGTTTGCGCAGTTTGTTATTTTTCCTTGAGATTGATCGCCGCGTCGAAATTCTGTCAGGAGATAATAATTGGACACACATACGCAATAATGAGTCAACCCAAACAACATATCAATTGAAAACTTAACTTTATTCTTTTATAGAATAGAATTAAGTATGTATTTAATTTGACAAAGGTTTGTGGGTTGAATCGTTATTGCGTATGATCGCTGTAAGGTCACCTTTTTTGACGGAGAAGTCGACGCCGCGCACGGCGTTGCACGACTTGCCGAAGATGCGCCAGTAGTTCTTGTGCACGTCGCTCACGAGCATCGCGTCCTGGATCTGCTCCTTTGCTGTCATCGAATTTAAAAAAAATACTTTGTAATTACTCTAGTAATTACTAGAGTAGTAAATAAGAACATAAGTTAAACATAATAACATAGTTTTTATAGTTATCATCTTTCTACTATATAAAAAAGTCGGGTTTTCCTTTCTGACGCTATAACTCCAGAACGCACGAACCGATTTCCACGGTTTTGCATTCGTTGGAAAGGTCTCGAGCTCCGTGAGGTTTATAGCAAAGAAAATTCAGGAAAAATTTCAACAATTTAAGAACGCGGACGAAGTCGCGGGCGTCCGCTAGTCATCTGTAAAAACGTTAAACTGAAGATCCCGATCCCAATTTTTTTTTAAAAAACATACTAACCATAATAACATTGCATTAGAGCTCAGTTTCACGCATTCTCATACGTTTACGTATACGGATACGCTCCGAATTAAAATCGGTTGCACTGAATTTGTGACTTTAAATCACTATAGTTAAGGTTCATATTACTTTGACGCTAATGTCCTCTAATATGAATACGATCAATCAAATTAAATCTTATACTAACCCCACTGTAACGAGCCATTACTTTTACTTAAAAAAAAAAAAGAATATTAGCCAAGGTGAAGTTGACTAATATCCTCTTATCCCCACCAAATAAGCGGAAAGCTTGTGCTAGGAGTGGGTACGACAATAGTGCAACGGGTGGGGTTCGAACCTGCGATCGTTCAGTTTTCAGTCCGCACCTTTAACCGTTGGGCTATTGAGGCTTCAAATTGATATTTAGCTTTAAATTCATTGATAGTTAGTTGTATTACGTGTGACGTGTATCTTACGTAACCGTTACGAGGCTTTACGTGCCTCGGAGAGCACGTAAAGCCGTCGGTCCTGCGCCTGATCTTTCTCCGGTCGTGTCGGATTATCCGTCCCATCGGGATATGAGAGTGAGGGAATGGAGAGTGCACCTGTGTTTGCGCATACACTTGTGCACTATAATATCTCCCGCGCAGATGGCTGATCTCTGTGGAGATTGGTCGCCGTGGCCGGAATCGGTCGGGAGGACATATTATTATTATCTTACGCAGTGTTACAGCCTTGTCGACGTAGGCCCTCTCGGCGCGCACCGCGTCGTGCAGGGCGGCGGGCGCGGCGGGCCGGTAGCGCGCGTTGAACACGCGGTCCAGCAGCCGGTTGAACACGCCGTGCTCCGTCAGCACCACCACGCCCTGCGGAACGGGACCGGAAAACTTGACGCTCAGAATAGAATAGAAAAGTTTTTACTAAAAATTTTTTTTGTACATCAGTATTATGAGTAGCCTAAGTACGAATTTTGACTTTTTGACTTTCGAATAGTAAAGGTAAAGTTTTTTTAATTCTCATCATTTAATATGGGACTTTTAAAGGTGGCCTTCATGTAAGCTCCATCGGTACACACAAAATATTACAATTAACTATATATAAAATCAACTACCTATATCTATACCAATTTGAGAGAATCGCTAACAAATCTATATACTTTAACAGCAAAGGTGAAGTTTATGTCAGCAAGAAATTTTGTATGAAAACGACAGCACTCCTTTCATTTTTATACAAAATTTCTTGCTGACTCTCTATCTTCTATATTATTATAATGCCAGTGCTTACCATATAAAAAATGAATTGGAACAGAAGGATCAGCATGTCTTTTCCTGGTGCATACTTGTCAAAACAAAAGTAGCAGCTTGGGTTTACTCTTTGCACTGAAACAACAATTCATGGTTATTACAGGCCGCGAGGCATAAACTTTAAATATACGACTAGACGTACGTGAACGTCCCGTAGACTCAGAATTTCCTTCACTTCTGGCTGAGCATTTTGCAAAACCGTCCTAGGATTAGTACAGGCAACACTACGTGGAGTAGTGGTGCTTTGATTTTGATTTTGGATTATTTTCAACAGAATTGGATACAAGATCTGCTGAACAAGCTAGTCCGAAAATCCTTTGCGATGTTTGCTAGTACAATCTTCACTAATATTTTGTATGAAGTCAGGAGCATTCATAACATAAACAGGCATTTACAAGTTACAGCTTGGTAATTGGTAGGTGGATCTCGCCGCTAAATTCAGAGCTTTCAAAAAGATTGGCGACGAATTGTTTTGTGGGAGGTTTTGGTCGTGGCTAGTCACCAACCTACCGTCAAAGACGTGCCGCCAAGCGATTTATGGTTCCGGCATGATTAGGGGGTATAGGTTGAATGTATACTGCCATACTCCCTCCAAGTTAACCCGCTACCATCTTAGACTGCATCGTCACTTACCATCAGATGATATCGCAGTCGAGGACTAATTTATCATCGAAAAAAAAAGTTATCTAAATATATAAAAGGCAAAGGCAAACCTTTGCCTTTTATATATTTAGATAACTTTTTTTATATATAAAATAAATAAATATATAAAAGGCAAAGGTTTGCCTTTGCCTTTTATATATTGACTGACTGACTGACTGACTGATCTATCAACGCACAACTCTAACCACTTGACCGATCGAGCTGAAATTTGGTATACAGGTAGCTGTTAGGACGTAGACATCCGCTAAGAAAAGATTTTGGAAAATTTTAACCCCAAGAGGGTTAAATAGGGGTTTAAAAAATCGAACCTAACGTGAGCGAAGCCGCGGGTTAAAGCTAGTACAAAATAAGTAAATAAAATAACTCACCGCAACACTTTTCAAGGTCGAAATCTGACGAAGTCGGTATGTTTGGACACATTTTAATGTTCAACGCGCAATGCGCGTTCAACTGCGCGCTGTACACGGTCTTGCCGACCGCCATGGCGAACGTGTGCGGGGGCATCGTGTAGCTCAGCAGCACGATCAGGAAGTGGCCGAAGCCACTGGGCTTGTCGTTGAACAAATCTGACCCCACCGAAACCGAAGGAGTTACGATTGCTAGAAAAAAGAAATTTATACTCTGTGACGTTGCGTTCTGTTAGAGGGCCCATACACGGTCAAACGTGTTTGTCAAACACGTAACATTTTTACGTGTATTTGATAGTCTGTGGTCGTGTTTGTCAAACAAATGAGGAGCTGGCGAACAAAACTGCGTAATTACGTAATTTTCTCAAACAACTTTTTTCATGAAATCGTGTTCTTATCATACCTTTCCATCTATTACGTGCAAAAAAGTCTGTGAAAACGGCCTAAAAGTTGCATCAAAATGGGCTCAAAGTTGACGATTCCGTTCAAAACGTGGTAATTGTAAAATAAAAATCCCGTCTCTCAAATATATTTTTGAATACCAATCAAAAGGGGGTAAATTTCATATTATTCAAGATTACAGAACATGGATTTCAATCAAAACGAAGTAATTGGCATAATTTTGTGGGGAAATTCTTTTATATTACTCTGGCATCCCTGATTTAAATATGGCAATATTTTAGTTTGTTATTTTGTGTATCTTTGAAGCCAGTTTCGCGCCAAAAAAAGTTTTAAAATGTCATCTGGAAGTCCTAGCAATGTTTCTGGGCTGAATTCGGGGACTAAAACTACTGAGTAAGCAGTTTGATGAAAACTGGCTTGAAAACCCTGACTTAGTATGGTACAGCGAGGTTTTGGGTGACGTAGAAAACAGTGGTAAAAGTGACGCTAATGAGGACATTGAAGTAGATGTAGAAGTAAACGTGTACTACTTTAATAATAATTATCAGTTTCTACAATTTTTTCATAAAACTAATTTTTTTTAAATTACTAATGTAACAATAAGAAATTCTTAAGTTGATTAAATTTTTTTTATTCTAGAACAGACTATTTTTTAATTTTACTCAATCGATGATCAAAATGTGGTAATTGCACATCAGTTTCAATCAAAACGGAATAAGTGAACCGATGGCTAACAAAATGGGTTAATTGAAAACTTGTCTAGTCTGTATTTCGTTAGATATTGAGTTCTGAAAATTAGCCAAAACGTATATAGACTTGAAACTTGAGAGTCATATGAATCCAAAAATCACAACTCTCTAGGTGGTCTAGAACCTAGTGTTTTAGTATTTTGCCTCTACTGTAAAATTTAATATCTTGCAATTACCCCTTTTTGTTCGCCAGCTCCTCAAATTACGTGTTTGACAAACGGAAACGGAGGTGTTTGATTGGGTGCGCTGGTGTTTGATGACCTTGTTCAAACAAAACCGTAACAAAAACACGTAAAAATTTTACGTGTTTGACAAAAACATGTTTGACCGTGTACGGGCCCTCTTAGTCGCCATCATTCATTCATCATTCGCCGGTCTTTAAAAAAACTCGGACGAGTACTGGAACTAGTTCTATTAAAATAAAATAATAAATAAATAATAATGTCCTCCCGACCGAATTCGCCCACAGACGGGGCCAACATGTTGAAACATTACTAATGACGTTAGACGCTAAGCGCTAATCCATTTGAGCGCAGCCGTAAACACTAACATTTTTTTTAAAGAATATTAGCCAAGCTGAAGTTGACTAATATTCTACCTTTCAGTTTTCAGTCCGCACCTTTAACCGTTTTTTTTTATGCCGGAGGAGGAAAAATCCTCATGGATACCATATTGGCATGCCCGACTCCACTGCTGCGGCCTACGGACTAAAAAACCTCCTCCGTACTACGCTCACTACCTCCTGGTACCGCACTTAGCATTTCATCAGGAGGGCAGCTGTTTTCTCTTCTATATTCCTCCTTTTTGCCTGTCCCATTCGTCGTCTTCCCTCGTTTTCATAATATGCTTTATCAGCTTTGCGTTTTTCCCACTCGTCTTCACTCCTTAGCATTCTGTCACCTTCAACCGTTGGGCTATTGAGGCTTAAATATTAATACAGATGGAGCAGTAGCATTGAAGAGTGTCACTCACCGAACACGAGCACGCAAGCGGACAGCACGGTGGACGCGCCGCGCTCCGCGAACAGGCAGCTCACCAGGTACGCGAACGACAGGAACGACAGGCAGCCCAGCGCCAGCACCAGCGTCACCACACCTGCGGACCGGCCGACGGTGTCAACACGACCTTATAATGTCCTCGCGACCGAATCCGGCCACCGCCGCCACAAGATATTATAGTGCACAAGTGTGCGCGCAAACACATGTGCACTTTATTCCCTCACTCTCATAGTCCGATGGGACGGATATCAGACAAACAGAGAGAGATTAGGCGCAGAACCGACAGTTTTACGCACTCTCCGAGGCATGGGGGTGACTCACCGCCAACTTCCTAACTAGTACTGAGAATTTCTTGACAGAAAAACCCTATACATTTTATTGTCCGACCCGGGAATCGAAACCGAGACCTCATCTGCAGTGGAACTTGTTAATCACTAGACCAATGTGGCAGTTACACGACTATAATCTTAAAGTTATATGCCTGTTTTGCATCCGGTCATGACGTGTGTATGCCGCGTATGCAGGCAAATTACGCCGAAAATGACAGCCCCTAATATTGTGACGTCACTCACCAAGGAAGTCAGGTTGGTCAATAGTGCTGTCCTTGTCCATCGTAGCTGCGGTGATGATGGTGGGCAGGATAAGCACAATCCCGTATATGATGAAGTGTGACAGGAGCGTGGCGCCCCAGTGCAGCGCGGGCGGGCATCCGGTCATGACGTGTATGTGCCGCGCGTCTGACACTTACCACACACAGGCAAATTACGCCGAAAATGACCACGCCTAGTATTGTGACGTCACTTACCAAGGAAGTCAGGTTGGTCAATAGTGGTCCTTGTCCATCGTAGCCGCGGTGATGATGGTGGGCAGGATAAGCACAATCCCGTATATGATGAAGTGTGACAGGAGCGTGGCGCCCCAGTGCAGCGCGGGCGGGCATCCCGTCATGACGTATGTATGCCGCGTATGCAGGCAAATTACGCCGAAAATTACAGCCCCTAATATTGTGACGTCACTTACCAAGGAAGTCAGGTTGGTCAATAGTGCTGTCCTTGTCCATCGTAGCCGCGGTGATGATGGTGGGCAGGATAAGCACAATCCCGTATATGATGAAGTGTGACAGGAGCGTGGCGCCCCAGTGCAGCGTGGGCGGGCATCCGGTCATGACGTGTATGTGCCGCGTGCCTGACGCTTTCCACACGCAGGGCAATTCCGCCGAAAATGACCATTGACCACGCCTAGTATTGTGACGTCACTTACCAAGGAAGTCAGGTTGGTCAATAGTGCTGTCCTTGTCCATCGTAGCCGCGGTGATGATGGTGGGCAGGATAAGCACAATCCCGTATATGATGAAGTGTGACAGGAGCGTGGCGCCCCAGTGCAGCGCGGGCGGGCATCCGGTCATGACGTGTATGTGCCGCGTGCCTGACGCTTTCCACACGCAGGGCAATTCCGCTGAAAATGACCATTGACCGTGCATAGTATTGTGACGTCACTTACCAAGGAAGTCAGGTTGGTCAATAGTGCTGTCCTTGTCCATCGTAGCCGCGGTGATGATGGTGGGCAGGATAAGCACAATCCCGTATATAATGAAGTGTGACAGGAGCGTGGCGCCCCAGTGCAGCGCGGGCGGGCATCCGGTCATGACGTGTATGTGCCGTGTGCCGGTCACGCGCTCCGTGCACGGGAGTATCACGCTGTTAACTACCGTGGCTAGTATTGCTGCAATGTTGAAATATATTAAAATAACCGGTCAAAAGCGAGTCGGACTCGCATATGAATAGTTCCGTACCAAAAAAAAGGCGAAAAAAAAAACACGTTTCTAGTAGAGGAGTTCTTCACAATCCGTTTATACACAAGATATTATTAATTGTGGCGTCAACGACTTTAACCCCAAATTACACTACATAAGTATAAGACAGTACGTTTTTAAATTAGGTACTATCGTCGGAATTTTAATTCGATTCCAGATTTGACAATTTCAGTGTTGCAACGTTATGAGAAGTACTAAATAGTGACGTTGCGAAATTATTCGATACGGAAATGGAATATTTCCGTATCGATTCCTCTCGTTTATAGTAGTATATCTAACCAACTACTACTTTAATAGAAACTAAGTATAACAGTAAATTAAATATTTCTGAACGGATAATTTAGTTATGACGATTAATTTTATTAAGGATCTGAGAGTTTTCTTTAATAATTGTGTGTGAAATAAATAAAAAAATGTGATCATGAAGGAACATGAGAAATAAAAGAAATAGAATATATATTATGGTAATATTTTATTTTATAAATCGCCGCCGTCATCGCTTTCTATCGCTGTCACTTTCTGTAACATTTATTATAAATGTATCTGTGATATTGTCAATTAACATATTATCTAGCCTACTCATTTTTTCCTATTCTTGGACAACATGGGATATATAGGCTCTTTTATTATAAGTTTTGTTTTTAATATAAAAAACAAAAATATTAACTTTTTATAAAATAAAGCAGCGGTTACTAATTAATAAATAATTATTATGAATAATTATGTATTTATTTAAATAAAAATCAATAATTTAGTCTTTAATTGGCACACCAATATTATGATTACATAAACATAAATCGCGATTGTTTATCGATTTTTGTGTTCATCACTACACTATTATATGTGGTATCATTATTTTACGAAATGACAGTAGCTAATGTCAAATGTGGAATCGAATTATAATTCCGAGTATAGATTCAATTTAACTTACAAAAAAAAAATCGCGAAAAATTAAAAAGATTAGGGTACAGCAAAGAAAAAAAAAAAAGAAATCCACAATTGCAATAACAAAAGTCATTTTAAAATAAAATAACCTTCACCTCACCAGGTCACCTCTTGTGTTACACTGTTTATTTACTTGTATATTTTGTTCTTGTTTTTTTCATGCAATAAAGTTGTATAATAAAAAACTGACATTGTAAACTATTTTTTTCTTTTTTAATGTTTTCTTTAATTTAAATTTTTTTTTAAATGTACCCTTATTTGTTTGCCATACCCTTACAGGGTCTCGTGTGTACCTGTTACATGTGAAATGCAAAATAAAGAAATATGAAATTTGAAAAAAAAAAAAAAAAAAATATATACTCACTGAAAACAATACCAATCGTCCAAAGAAAGCAAAACGGTACTTTCTTCGCGTCAACAAAGTCCGTGCTAGTGCGCCGCACGTATTCGTTGTCTTTGAGGGGGTGGTTGACGGTAGCGATGGTGACTTCGGCCTCGGGGTTGGGGATCAGGATCGCGGCGAGCATGTTCGACAGGAAGTTCAGCGACACTGGCGCCGCGTGACGCACCAACGTTGTGTACAATGCCTAGAAAATATAACCCGTCAAATGCGAGTCGGACATTATATAGCTATAGCGTGTCAATCCAAGTTCGAGCTAAAAGATACTTAATTACAATATATCCGAAACCGATTAGGGGTATGGGTTGAATTTACACTGCTATACCCCTTCCAAGTTAGCCCGCTACCATCTTAGACTGCATCGTCACTTACCATCTGGTGAGATCGCAATCAAGGGCTATCTTGTCATCGGATAAAAAAAAATATATAATAAGCCTCAATAGCCCAACGGTTAATGGTGCGGACTGAAACCTTAAAGGTTGCAGCTTCGATCCTTCGTACCTATTGTCGTACCCACTCCTAACACAAGTTTTCACTTATTTGGAGGAGGAGCAGAACACATCAGTGAAGTTCAGCTTGGCTGATATTCTTTAAAAAAAATGTGGTTATTCAAGGGGCGGACAAACAAATTCCTGAAAAGCCGGCAACGCATTGGTGGTGCCTCTGGTACTACAAGTGTTCATGGGCGGAGGTAATCGCTTAACATCAGGTGACCCGCCTGCTGGTTTGTCCACTATTCATATTAAAAAAAAAAATACGAAGCGTTCCATATCAAAAACGCCGAAAAAACAATTTACTAGTAGGGAACCCCCTTCTAGTAACGCGGGGGAGGAGGGGGGGATTGGGGGTATAGGGGTATGAGTTGAACGTACACTGCCATATACGTTCCAAGTTAGCCCGCTACGATCTTAGACTACATCTTCGCTTAATCAAGGATCGCAGTCAAGGACTATCTTGTCATCGAATTAAAAAAAAAACTGTCAAAACGCCAGTCATACTTTACGAACCTTTGCATCCGTGTCGTTAATTTCAAATCCGATTAAATAGTGTTGGTATTCCAGTATATCTTTTCGGCCAATGTCGAGTATTGCTGTAATCGATTACATAATTATTGTACCTATATATTATGCTAAAGCCCATTTCACCATAGCTATATATATATTTTTTATTATGAGATAGGCTCGCGCTTGACGGAAAGCAACGATGAGGTCTAGGTTGGAGCGCGCTTGCCTAGAAAATGCCTATTCACTCTTGTCTTGAAGGTACTCAGATTAAACGTGGCCGGAAACACAGACGCTGGATGTGCATTCCACAGCTTAGCCGTTCGTTTCAGAAACGTTGAATTGAAGTATTTAAAAGCGTCGGTTTTGTAAAAACAATTCTTAAGTTAAAATTGGAGATATGTTTTGGTAGGTAAGACGGTAGAATTGTGTTTATAAAAATTTAAACCTCACATATGCGTCAATAAAGTCGCAAATCGATTTTGTAGTCGCATCATCAAAAGAAATAAAACTGACTTACCATCCGAGACATTGGGCACCTTTTGAAAGTCTACATAGTGGTATTTACGACCAATGTATATCTGGCTGACCTCTTTCTCCTTGACATTGTACAGCACCCTTCGATCCGCTATATCGTATAGATCCAGATCCATAGAGACATTTTTGTATCGATCGGGCGTGGGAAGCTCGACCCCGTTCGCCAAAAATGTGAACACGCAAATCATTACGATCGGCGATACTACTTGCTGAAATAGAAATTGCAGTGATAAAGATACAGCCTCAATAGCCCCAACGCGAATAGAACGTGAAAAGTCGCAGGTTCACCCCCGATCTAAATATATCTGAATATATCATCACGAAGGTAGAACAAAGATGGATCTGCATTTTATCACCTTTACAGTACAGCCGTTTGTAATAAATTCTGATGTTTTGTCATCATAACTTTTTAAATATAAAATCTATAGAAATGAAGTTTCACATATACCCATTAAAATAATAAACATTTGTTAATTAAATGTGTTGATTTCAGGTGAAAAGGTCACCCCTTCGTGGTTCGATTTTCTTTCGAATTATTAATTTGATAAGTGGACGTTAATTTAAAAGTTGCACAAATGTTGCTGTTTAGAAATTGTATACGAAGCGCTAACAGATGTGTAGACCTTAAGATAAGTCGAAAAAGTATATTGCGCAAAAATGATAATATACCACGAGTCTGTGTTTTCAATATTAATGTTACAAAGTATCCAGTAATAAGTACTTACCATGATAAGGAATGTAAGTTTTTTCGACCATAGGAACTTCAATTGGCGTATAAACAGCAACAGGAGTTGATGAGCGTACAGAGGTATTCCAGATAACTTGATGAAAGTTGGCTCTATAAAAAAAGGCCATAAGATAAAAAAACCAAAAAGAAAAATATTAAATATTTATTTAAGGATATAATAGTTGTACTATAGCTCTCAGTCATCCTTACTAATATTATAAATGCGAAAGTGTGTTGTTGGTTTGTCCTTCGATCACGGCGCAACAAAGCAACGGATCGGCGTGATTTTTTGGCTTGGTATAGTTGAGGACCTGGAGAGTGACATAAGCTACTTTTTATCTCTTTAAATCAAAGAGATGCCGCGGTATTTTCGAAACTAAATCCACGCGAGCGAAGCCGCGGCCAACAACTAGTGTTATATAAAGATAAATTAAGAATAGAAAAATTACGAACCAGAGGTTTCTCCATCAACGGAGTCATCAGAAAAGGTAGTTGTGACGTCACTGCACAGTCTGTACACAAAATTTTAAATTTTATTAACCCCAAAAATGTTGTGTGTTTGATTAGTAATCCATACTAATATTGTAAATGAGAAAGTGTTTGTTTGTTGGTTTGTCCTTTAATCACCCAGCAACGGAGCAACCAATTAAAGTGGTTTTTTGCATGGGTATAGTTGAGGACTTGAAGAGTGACATAGGCTACTTTTTAACCCGGAAAAGCAAAAAATTCCTGCAGGATTTTAAAAATCCACGCGGACTAAGTCGCGTCAGCTAGTAATTAATGAATACATTTTGATGTTTGGGCGGATTTTAAATACAAGAATTGTCAAATTTTCAAATTTGATCCACGTTTAAACGTTATTAGGCATTAGTGAAAGTGGCACAAGACACTTTTAAAGTATAGTTCTTGCAATTCACGAGGACGCGTGGCTCATGTTTGTGTGTGTGTCGTATCTTTATAAGTGTGAGCGAACTTATTCGCGCCTGACCGCTCCCACCTAGGCTCCTGACAGGCACGCACACTTACGCAAAGCGCCCGTAACTTCGTGAGATAAACGTATAACATGACAACTTACTTCAAAAACACTTCTTCCAAAGTGGATACCCCCACTCCTATAGAGTCTATGCCAAGTTGAGATCTCTGCGCCTCCAACGTGTTGAAGAGTTTGGGGAACTTGTCGCTGCTCTTGGAGGGGAGATTGTAAGAGATGGAGTTGAGAGAAGTCTCTTTGACTGTTGCTTCTGGGACTTGGGAGACGATGGTCTCGGTTATTGCAGGCACGTTGGGCAAGCCGATGGTTGTGAAGGATAGACGATAGCCGGTGCCTGAAAGAAAGGGATAGATATAGTACTACGCTAGCCTGTGGGTGCGAAGGATAGAGGATAGTCGGTACTTGATAGAGAGGGACAGATATATTACTACGCGAGCCTATAGTTGTGAAGAATAGACAATAGTCGGTGCCTGAAAGAGATGGACAGATGTAGTAATACGCTAGCCTGTGGGTGCGAAGGATAGACGATAGTTGGTGCTTGAAAGAGAGGGACAGATGCAAGCCTATGGTTGTAAAGGATAGATAATAGTCGGTGCTTGAAAAAGAGGGATAGATAATCTATAATTATATAAAAAGGCTTGTCCTGACTGACTGACTGACTGACTGACGATCAACGCACAGCCTAAACCACTGAAGTTAGAAACTTGAAATTTTGACAGTAGGTTCCTTTTATGACGTAGGCGAGCACTAAGAAAGGATTTTTCGAAATTCGCCCCCCAAGGGGGTAAAAAGGGGGGTTAAAGTTTGTATGAAACTCCGTCATTTTTCGAGTTATACTCATGAAATTCGGTATTTAGGCTTTAAATTGAAAACAAAAAAGTACGTGTTTCACAGTTTTTAAAAATTCTACCCCCTAAGGGGTTAAATAGGGGTTGAATGTTTGTATAATAGTCCTTCGTTCTTCAAGTTATTTTTCAAGTTACGTTTATGAAACTTGATATTTTGGCTCTTGATTAAAAATAAAGAATTACGTATTTTACATTTTTTTTAAATTCTCCCCCCAAGGGGGTAAAAAGGGGGGTTAAAGTTTGTATGAAATTCCGTCATTTTTCAAGCTATACCCATAAAATTCGGTATTTAGGCTTTAAATTGAAAACAAAAAAGTAAGTGTTTCACACTTTTAAAAAATTCTACCCCCTAAGGGGTTAAATAGGGGTTAAATGTTTGTATGATAGTCCTTCGTTCTTCAAGTTATTTTTCAAGTTATGTTTATGAAACTTGATATTTTGGCTCTTGATCAAAAATAAAGAATTACGTATTTTACATATTTCGAAAATTCTCCCCCCAAGGGGGTAAAAAGGGGGGTTAAAGTTTGTATGAAACTCCGTTATTTTTCAAGCTATACCCATAAAATTCGGTACTTAGGCTTTAAATTGAAAACAAAAAAGTAGGTGTTTCACAGTTTTTAAAAATTCTACCCCCTAAGGGATTAAATAGGGGTTGAATGTTTGTATGATAGTCCTTCGTTCTTCAAGTTATTTTTCAAGTTATGTTTATGAAACTTGATATTTTGGCTCTTGATCAAAAATAAAGAATTACGTATTTTACATTTTTTGAAAATTCTCTCCCCAAGGGGGTAAAAAGGGGAGTTTCAATATTCATAGTTAAGACAGGACAACGTCTGTCGGGTCCGCTAGTAGTACAATACAGGTGTTAAGAATTTTTTTTTTAAGAAGTGAATAGGTGCAAGCTATATATTGAAGCTTACACCAATCGTTAAATGATTTAGATTCGCTCATTCATTCGGGACAGCCTGAATGTTAGGCCGTCGTCGTCCATGCTAGGTCTTTTTTTTAGCTTACAATTGTGCAACAGGTTCCAGTTCTCAGTCCTTGAACAATTCGGCTATTGAAGCTTTTATACATGGGAAGATATTTGCTCACTGGTATCATATTATAATGAAAAGGTGAAGAGCTCCTGCCTTAGATTTTTTTATGCCAAGCAGCAATTAATAAGGAAGTATGATGTTACCCAGTGCTCGTTTGAGGTACATGGGTGTCGCGTGGCAGCGCAGGCGGCCGGCGTGCAGCGCGGCCACGCGGTCTCCCAGCGCCTCCGCCTCCTCCATGAAGTGGGTGCTGATGAGGACGGTGCGCGACCCGCGCAGCGACTGCAAACACAATGCCATTTCAACTAAAGATATTAGACTTGATTCGTGGTTTAATTTTGTTTTTTTTTACTCGATGACAAGACCACCATCAGGTCAGATTGCAGTCAAGGACTTCCTTGACCTAAGTGACGATGCAGTCTAAGATGGTAGCATGGAAGAGGTATAGCAATGTTAATTCAAATAAATAAACATTTATTCAGCTCAACACAAATAAAACGGTAAGTACAAAGTTTGAGTAACACTAAGTGAAATCCACAGACTGCACCCCCACTCCGCCTAGACTCAAGGCAGAGCTAAAACGAACCAGATTTATGTCAGAGCATATTTCTGTGGCTCGTTTCACCTCCAACCCAAGTCCGATCAATCAATCGGTTTCTACAAGTCATCGTGCCGGAACGCTAAATCGCTTGGCGGCACGCCTTTGGCGATAGGGTGGTAACTAACCACGGCCAAAGCCTCGCACTAGACCAAACCCGAGACAATTCAGAAATTATAAATTCTCTCCCCGCCGGGAATCGACCCCGAGACTTCCCAGTTTTCGATCCCAAGTCCCCGCCTATTCCAAACGTCCATACACAACATGGATTCATCCAGCACCAACTCAATGACTTGGCCGCCCTGAAAATATGCCTGCAAAAGTTCTCGTAATCTCACCTAGAGATGTTACATATCAGCAAGACACTCCACAGTTCCCGCCTATTTTCTATGTCCAACATGGTTTCATCTAGCACCAACGTTGTGGTTTGGCGTCACCTGCAAAGGCATAGTTCTAGTAACCTAGAGAAGTTCCATACCAGTAAGAGATTCCACAGTTCCCGCCTGGTCTCCACGTCCAAGCCCGAAGTGGGCTCGTCGAGCACCAGCACCTTGGCCTCGCCGGCCAGCGCGCAGGCCAGCTGTAGGCGCCGCTTCATGCCGCCCGACAGCTGGCCGCTGCTGTACGACAGCCTGTCGCCCAGGCCGAGCTGCTCCAGCAGCGCGATAGCTGACTTTTCAGCTTCGAAGTAGGAAGTGCCTTTCAGCTGTGGATAGAACCCGTAACATGACTATCGATAGCACGGCTGCCCCATTTCAAAACTTACTAGAAGTGTGATTGACAAAATTTTAAAGGAGACCAAAAAACATATTTGTGGTAGCCCTTCTGAACTCTGAACTCTTTAGTATCTGTTGGTGAATTAATGTTTCGTAAATAAACTACT
The DNA here is from genome assembly GCA_038048805.1 of Hipparchia sbordonii. NCBI lineage: Eukaryota > Metazoa > Arthropoda > Insecta > Lepidoptera > Nymphalidae > Hipparchia > Hipparchia sbordonii. The sequence continues at coordinate 1,901,988 of CM076113.1, forward strand.
TTGAAAGCTTTTATTGGATATATTTATTACTTCGCTAAGCCATCTACAAAACATGTTGTTTTGGCCCCTGTAAAATTTTGTCAATCACACTTACTAGGTTTTGAAATGGGGCAGCCGACAGGTAACGCTAAAATTTTTCTGTGAAAAATATATGGGCGAAGGAATCCTCGGCAAAGTTCCCTTAGCAAAGATCCATCCCATAATGTTTTACAGATTCCTTAAGAATAGTATATGCCAATATCTCTCTATAAAACATATCGGAGAAGAAATGTTCAGTAGAATCCTATCTTATTCTTAGCCAAAATTTCTGTAAGAATATCTTGCACAACGCAAGATTCTTCTGCAAAAATTATCGCCGCAAATATCCCTTGAGGAATATTTCTTCTCGGCCAAAAAATAGAACATCACATCAACTCCGCAAGCAAGGGCAAAACCTGACCTAACTAGTGATAGTGTAGTGTAAAAGCTGCCTCAAAGAACACAAGAAAAAAGTGTCTTCAATTGATAAAACAAGACAGAACAGACGTTAGTTGACTACTTCTTAGTATATAAGATATTTTATAAGTTTAGGGTAAAGTAAAATTGCTCATTAGCCAGATTATTAGGGTAGATTGTAATTTAAGTGAGTATATATTAGTGTATACTCATATTATTGAAAAAAAAAAAAACATCAGCTCACCATGCTGAAGAACTTGACGTGCTGCAGCACGGTGAGGTCGGGGAAGAACAGGTTGTGCTGCGGACACAGGCCCAGCAGCTTGCGCGTCTCGTCCTGCTCGCTCAGCGTGTCCATGCCCTCCACGAACACGTTGCCGTCGCTCGCGCCGAACATTCCTACACAAAAAAAAAAATTACACTGTGTTCGTTTGTCCTTCAATCACGTGTGGCAGCCCTACGAAGATCGCCGACGTTGCAAACCCTTCCATCACGTAAAACTGCTTATTAGGGTCAAGCCGTCACATCGTTATTTGTTGAGATCTAGATTTAGTAATTTCTTAGCCTAACATCGGTTAGTTCACCATATTCTAATAGTAAGTACTTTTTGTAATTTAAATTTAATTAAATAAATCCTTTTTTGTATTCGATGACAAGATATCCCTTGACTGCGATCTCACCTGATGGTAAGTGACGATGCAGTCCAAAATGGTAGCGGGTTAAATTGGAACGGGTATGGCAGTGTAGATTCAACCCATACCCCCTAATCGAATTCTACACGCCATCGTGCCGGAACGCTGAAGCAGCATAGCCACGGCTAAAAACTCCCACCGATCAAAAAAAATCACGTCGATCCGTAGATTGGTTGCAGCGTTATTGAAGGACAAACCAACAAACAAACACATTTTCGCATATATTAATAAGGATTGATCATATGAGAATTCGATGTAAAGTCAAAGCAAAATGAACTTCGTGTATGCATTCTTATACGTCTACGTGTATACGTATATGTCGTATGACACTACGAATTAAAAACGGTTGTACTGACTTTAAATCAATACAACTAAGGTTCATTTTAATATTATAGCCGCTAGATACTAGGCAGGATGACCGAAGCCTGTGGAATTTTATGCAGGAGACCTTTGTTCAGCGGTGGACTTCTATCGGTAGATATAGAAGAAGATTCCTAGATCCTCCCACTTGCGGTATATTACTCATTGACTATAAAGACTTGAAATATAATGAAAATAACCTGTAATAATGGACATAAGGGTGGTCTTCCCAGCCCCGTTGTGCCCCAACAGCACTGTGATCTCGCCCTTGTACACGTCCAACGTCACATTGTCCAGTGCTCGTTCTTTTCCAAATATCTGTAAATCAAAAATACTGTAGTTGTGATAGTCGAAGTTAAAATTTCGGCCAATTTTTCGAGGAGTTCGGGGTTCGAAATCGAAGGCACGCATCCCTAAATTCTCGAAGTGTTTGAAACAATTAAATATTACTTGTTGAAATAGCGAAGGAAACATAACGAGAAAATCTGCATCCCTAAAAGAGTTCTCCATAATTTTCTCAGATTTGTGTGAAGCCAATCCGCTATTGGACCATGCTGGCCATCGTAGATTGGCGGATTGGCAGACTTCTATGACCAAAAGCCTTATACTGATAAGACCTATGTCCCGTAGTGTTTAAGGCTTTAAAATATTGATGTGATCTGGCTCTTCGAGATGGCACGCCATGTACTTGTAGCTCTGCAGTTTACTGCGGAGTGCGCCAGGCCTGCCCTGAGATTCAGGATGTATAGGAGTACTGCTTCACTATTTACATAAAACCCATATCGCACTAGTTACACTTATATTGCCAGGTAATAATTAGTACATTCTCATTTGGAAAAACTGATTGGGCAGGCGCTGCAAATGACTATCATGAGCGAAGGCCTAAGCTATTCTCAAGAGTTCAAGTCAGCACCAGCACGGTTGGTGGATAAAAGAACAAACTAGGAAGCCGACTAGCTAGGGCGACTGCAGCTCGTAGAATGCCTTTTGTTATCAACTGGAGCGCATGTCCAGAACAATATATTTAAAATTACGTTCTAAATTTAAATGTCGTCGAACATTGGAAGTACAAATAGCCAGTCCTCTCGATGAACTGGCCAGTCGCAAAACTCTGTGGAGACGGCAGATGTACTCACCTTGGACACGTTCTGGATCTTGATGCCGACCTCCGTGTTCTTGGGCGCGGCCTCGAAGTACAGCGCGTCGTTGACGTCCACCTCCTCCATCTCCTCCGCCTTCTCGTCCGGCTGCACCCTCGGCGAGCACCAATAGTGCCTCTGAAACCAATTCTTCATACAGCTTCACATTTTGTCCTGCATTCATTGCAGATCTTTATATATAGACTAGCTTTTGTCCGCAACTTCATTTACGTTAAGTTTTTTTATTCAAATTCAAAATTTATTTATTTCATGTAGGCCAACTTGTAGCTCGTAGCTTTTATGACACGTCATAAATCTACCACCGGTTCGGAATGCAGATTCTGCGGAGAAGAGCCGGCAAGAAACTCAGCAGTTGCTCTTTTCAAAAAAATATTTTTTACAATAGGTAACAAAACTATGCTATGTATACAGTGCTTCCACAATGAAGCTTCTCAGTGATTAATGGAATCTCAGGTGATCCTGCAGGTCTGTGGCGAGACAGAACGCATAATAAATGTGAACCCTTTCTCGTAAATGTCATTATTATTTCCAAGCAGGACCTGGGGCCTTACTACCTTAAAATAAAAAATAATTAAAAAAGGACGTCAACCTTACCTTAACTTTTATTCACAAAATCTATTGACGTAAACACTCATACCTGACAGACGAAGTTCCAGGGCAGGGCGGTCCCGTAGGGGCCGGGGTTGACCCGGGCCAGGTACCACGCGAGCGTGAAGAATATGACGCACTGCAGCACCATCATGACGTAGCACAGCAGCACCGAGCCGCTGTTCTCGCTGCGGACGTTGCCGATCGTCGCCATGGTGACGCCGCTACCTGGTACAACACAAAATTCATGTATGAAGGTAATTTTTTCGTTTTAAAGAATAGTAGCCCAGCTGGACTTGACTTATATTCTCGTCTCTAATGAGCGTAAAGCTTGTGTTAGGAGTGTGTACGACAATAGTGCTGTGGAATGGGTGGGGATCGAACCTGCAACCTTTCAGTTTTCAATCCGCACCTATAACCGTTGGGCTATTGAGGGTTTTATTTTATTAGGCATCATCAATAGCCTATTCAGTCCATCAGGTCCATCCATGTCTACTGGGGGACACATTTGATCTACTCACGACCAATGCGGTTGGTGCCTTGGAAGTAATGCTCCTAAATGTCACTTACTGTACTCTGTTCCAAAATCACCAGCTTATTTTAGAGCCAGAACATAAGAACACTGGGTAGCAGTCCACAGAATGGCAGCAACCGCCAGCTCGCTCTAGAAGCAGGGTATGGGCTCGTGTGGCAACAGGCCGCAGAGTGGCAGCGCCCACTGCGGCACCTTGTGATCTTGTGGCCAATGTGGTCAGTGCCACTCTCCTAAACGTTAGCACTTACCATACTGTTCTAAAACCAGCAGTTTGCTCCAGAACCAGCGCAGGAACTCGTGAGGCAGCAGGCCGCAGAGTGGCAGCGCCCACTGCGGCACCTTGTGACTCGCGACCAAAGCGGTTGGTGCCTTGGAAGTAATTCCCTAAATGTCACTTACCATACTGTTCTAAAACGACCACCTCGCTCCAGAACCAGCGTAGGGGCTCATGTGGCAGCAGGCCGCAGAGTGGCAGCGCCCACTGCGGCACCTTGTGACTCGCGATCAACGCGGTTGGTGTCATCAAAAACACGTACAGGATCGTCGCTACTGTCACTGTGTATTGGGCTGCGGAATAAATGTGACGTTTTATATACAGTTCTTATTGTAATTGTTACAAAAATTAATTCAAAAAGTCTTGAAAGCTGCGTCCATACTTGGCTAACATAGCACAAACAGAGATTCTGTTCTGGTCTAAAAACTGAATATTTAAAGTTGAATTAACGAAAAAAATTGTGTTTGTGCTCTGTTTAAAAAGTTCTATTCAGCAATGCCCCAAATCCTGATGTAAGTATGCTCATTCATTCAAGAGTTATAAGGCTCTGGCATATGATCAAATTCAAATTCAAAATTTATTTATTTCATGTAGGCTACCTTGTAGCACCTATGACACGTCACAAATCTACCACCGGTTCGGAAAGCAGATTCTGCTGAGAAGAACCGGCAAGAAACTCAGCAGTTGCTCTTTTCAAAAAATAAAATAAACTAATTTTACAATAAGTAACAAAACTAAGCTAAGTATACAGTGCTTCCACAGTGAAGCTTCAAAAATACAATACATATTATAATCTAACACATGTCAGCATGGGAAGTCAAAGCAGACCCATTCCCGTTGGTGGCACCCGTTCACGAGCACGACGCATGATCCATCCATTGCTTCGCTCAACCATATTTGAGGGAACGTACGATCAGACATACAACTGCAAATTCACCCAAATAGACTCGAATTCCTTCAAAGACGCTTGGTCGAGAGCGACTTACTGCTCTTAACGAGGTAGCTGCCAGCGTAGGCGACAGCGACGACACTGGTGAAGTGCAAGAGCAGCGCGGTGAATATCAACCCGGGCGCGGTGTTCGGTATGTAGGGGTTCTCCGTCACGGTGAGCAGCACGGCGCCCACCACGCTGTACAGCAGCCCGGCCGGCAGCACGTTCAGGAAGTGCGATATGTTGAGCATGTTGTGCGACACGCCCACCATTCTGATCAGCTCCTGCCAAACAGTTTTTTTTTTATATGAATAGCGGGCAAACGAGCTGGCGAGTCTCCTGATGTTAAGTGATTACCGCCGCTGTAGTACCAGAGGCACCAGCAATGCGTTGCCGGCTTTTTTGGAATTTATTGGTCCGCCCCTTGAATAACACCTTATTGTAATTATAAGTACCAGAGGCGCCATCAATGCGTTGCCGGCTTTTCTGGAATTTATTGGTCCGCCCCTTGAATAACACCTTTTTATAATTATAAGTACCAGAGGCGTTACCAATACGTTGCCGGCTTTTCAGGAAATTATTGGTCCGCCCCTTGAATAACCCCTTATTGTTATTATTATAACAGTTACAGCGATTTCTTTTGAGAGTACTTGCAGCAATAAGAGCTCACCATTTTCTAGTTAAAGCACTGTAGGGTATCTGTCTATCTAATTAGAGTAAATAGTTCATATTTAATGTCACTCATAAACGGCGGGTAACATTGGAATATAGAAAAAATCTGATTTTAAATAAATCTACGCCTCGTTAGTTCAGTGACATTTCAGGTGGACATCTATAGGTTGACAAAGAAGGCGCATAACTAACCTGTATCCCATTGATCCTCTCTTCCAACAGGCGCGCCATGTGGAAGACGAACACCAGCAGAAGCGACAGGGAGCAGAAGTACGGCAGCGCTTCGCATACATATCTTATCACCTCGTTCCCCGCTCGACGCACGAACGGGAAGTCTTGGATCATCACCTTCTGCAAGACATGTACATCCATATTAAAGACTAGCTGTGCCCGCGACTTCGTTCGCGTGGAATAGTGACTTTTCGGGCAGCATATTTTGAATTACATATACCGTCGACGCTCAGGCGCGAGGCGTGTAGTACGTACTCTGTACGTTAAAAATGTTCGCCGTGACTCTTTAAATTGACATAACTTTTTTATTTATGAACCGATTGACATGAAATAAACACTAAATGTTAAGTGAAGCTTACTACAAAATATTAGTGAAAACCGTATCTAAATCGAATAAGCCGTTTCTGATATTAGCGTGCACAAACACACAGACAAACAGACAAAAAAAAATTAATTACAATTTCGGGTTCGGCATCGATATAATAACAACCTCTGCTACTTTTTTTTATATATTTCCATTGTACAGACACCACTTTTCTACAATTTTATTATATATGTATATAGACTAGCTGATTCCCGTGGAGAAATTCAAAATTCAAATCATTTATTCATACAAAAATATCATTTCATATACAAATGGATTATGCCAACAGCTAAGCTAAAATCGTTAGATTTTGTGTTTTAGCTGCTGGACCTCTTCGTGATCGAAGATTCAGTTTTGATATTTTACAAATTTGATATCATGCTTCATAAAACAGATTGAAATTCATAGATACATATTAGAAAAAAATAAAATTCTATAGATATAGAAAGTCTAGTGACTTGCTACTATCCGCGAGAAGTTATGTCCTGTGTCTCCGATAATATTTAGTAGATCTTCACCAAAATTGGACAATATATTTCTAGTAGTACACAATTTATAATAAAAAAAGAATTGTCAAATTCGGTTAAGATTTGACGAAGTTATGGAGCAAAATCAACCTACCCAATTATTAAGCCTTAAATGAAGATGTATAAACATAATATAATTTTTATGTATACCTAACCTGTGGAACTTCCTTTTTGGTTACCAGCTCGATGTAGCTTGAATCGATCGCCCATTGCAGCTTCATGAATTGTTCATATATGTTTCCTATAGAATAGAATAGAATAATTTTAAATTCAAATACTTTTACCAAGTGCTTTCAAATCGTCAAATGAATCTACCACTGGTTCGGAATGCCGTGAATAATGTTAAAAAATATTCTGTTATGATTTTTTTTTTAAAAAGAATATTAGCCAAGCTGAACTTGACTGATGTTCTCATCTCCCCTCCAAATAAGTGAAAAGTTGTGGTAGGAGTGGGTACGACAATAGTGCAACGGGTGGGAGTCGAACCGGCGACCTTTCAGTTTTCAGTTAACCAGTTGGGCTATTGAGGCTTTATTATTTGATTACAATGAAGATTGACTTTATCGCGACTTGGTATGGCTGTCTTTACGTTTTTCAAAGTCCTTTGATAAATTCTATTATACTTACCGAAATAGTCAATTGGCATAGGCACCGGAGTTACTGACTCGTATGTCTCCGTTTGAAAGTCCTTTTTCATGCGTATTGTGTATTGCAGTTTTTTTGGCCAGGTTGTGTCCATGTTCTGAAACAATGGACAGATTACAGAAGGGGTTCTAACTTCTAACTAAATGAGAATTATTATCACAGGATGACCAACTTTAGAGAAAGCAGCGCCTTCTTTTTCTTTGCCAACCGACAGATGTCCACTGCTGGGCAAAGAGACCTTTGCATTGACTTCCATAGGTCTCGGTCTTGCGCCGCCTGTATACCATAACCATTGGCAAATATATTGGCCAATGTGAAGAGGAACCAATCCTACTAGTAGTATATTATAAATACGAAAGTTTGGATGTGTGTATGGATGGATGGATGTATGGTGGTGGTGGTGGTGGTGTATGAATGGATGGTGGATGTTTGTTACTCAATCACGCCGCAACGACTGAACCGATTTGCCTGAAATTTTGCATATAGATGGATTGTAGTTTGGAATAACACATAGGCTACTTTTTAATCCGAAAGTTAAGAGAGTTCCCGTGGGAATCAACCACTTTTAATATTTATACATCAGAAAGTCGATTTCGAGTTTTTGCAATTACGTCTTTGTTCTATTGGATGCGCGATTTATGCATAGCTATTTTTTATTTACAAAACATTGCACTACTTAGAATCGTATCGACGTGACATCACTTCCGGGAAGTGAGCTGCTGGTTTAACAATGTAGTGGCGAATCGGAAGGTTCAAGGATCGATTCTCAGGTGTTAGTGTGTGTGGCACTTTGAAATATCATCGACATCCTTTCAATATTATAAACGCGAAAGTGTGTTTGTTTGTTGGTTTGTCCTCCGATCACGCAGCAAAGGAACATAGGATCGACGTAATTTTTTACATGGGTACAGTTGAGTGTGAAAGGCTATTTTTTTCCCGGATTTTAAAAATCTAACTATGTGGATGATGTCGTGGGCAAGAGCTAGTTTAGTTTATAAATATTTTTTTGCAGAAAAATTAATACTGTAATTTTTTATTATGCATAAACATTAAGTAAACAGTATTTAGCATTAGAACTCCATAATATTACGTATGTTTCAGCTTCGGAAAGATAAGCATGCAAAATTACAACGCATGTTATGCGATAAAAAAATTAAAAATTTCAAATGCAGCACTTCTTTTACCTAAGTGTGGACCAAACTTTTATTTATTTATTTATTTACTAGTTAATGCCCGCGACTTCGTTCGCATTGATTGATTTTCCGGGATAAAAAGTAGCCTATGTTACTCTCCAGGTCCTCAACTATACCCATGCAAAAAATTATGTCGATTCATTGCTCCGTTGCGGCGTGATTGAAGGACATACAAACACACTTTCGCATTTATAATGTTAGTAAGACGCAATCTCGCCGCATGACTGAACCGATTAGGCTGTTTGACGCAGAGATAGATTATAGTCTGGAATGACACATAGGCTGGCATTTTATGCTGGAAAATAAGAGTTCCCACAGGATTTTTAAAACTAAATCAATCTGAATATGATCTATTATAAGAGTATGTACCATGGTTAATGAATTTATTATGTACATTGCCTGAACCACATCTGTATAAATGTGAGGTGTTGCTTGTCGCATCAACAGAAGCTATGGCCCACAGATAAAACAAGGATTGGTCGACCTTCAACATTATCTTCCACGCATCACCTAACATACACAATGAAAAAGATAACATGCATACTTTCCAGTGAACTGTGGGGTTAGTATAAGGTTTAATTCGTATTCGAGGACATTACCGTAAGTAATATGAACCTTAATTGTATTAATTTAAAGTCACAAATTCAGTACAAACGATTTTAATTTGGAGCGTATCCATATACGTAAATGTATGGGAATGCATGCACGAAATTGAGCTCAAATTCAATGCAGTTATGGTTCATATTTATTTGACGCTAAGGTCATCGAATATGAATACGATCAATCGAATGAAATCTTATACTAAGGCTACAGTTAGTTACCTAATGACTAATATCACAATAATTACTGTGATCATTACTGGATGAATATTATTGTTACCAAAAATGTAATTTGAGTTACTACTGGAAACAAAATGTTCTACTGTTTATGGCGAATTCTTGGTACAGATAAAGGGTAGTTCAGACTATGCTATAATATAGTCTAATTTAATAATAAAAATACAAAAGTGTGCAGTTGATGGTTTGTCTTTCAATCACACAGTGACAGAGCCAAAGTTAAAGACTCGTTAAAAAAGAAAGAAGTCATCGAAGAAAGTTATAGTACAAATCTACTTTATAAAAATAAGTCAGGTTTTCCTTCCTGACGCTATAACTCCAGAACGCACGAACCGATTTCCACGGTTTTGCATTCGTTGGAAAGGTCTCGGGCTCCGTGAGGTTTATAGCAAAGAAAATTCAGGAAAAATTCCACGCGGACGAAGTCGCGGGCAACAGCTAGTTTTATATAAAAAAAAATATATATACGCGACGAATTGAGAACCTCCTTTTTTTCGTCGGTTAAAAATCCAAAAGTGTGCATTTGATGGTTTGTCTTTCAAACACAATCAACAGAACAACAGATCGACTTAATGGATTTACTAACAAAGTTAACTCTCTCTCACGCTCTCTGCCTAGTGTCATACTTTTTGTAGATTCGATTATGATCTTTATCACAGATTTTGTTTGATTTTGACCAACTTTTTGTAGAATGTGTACTTTCAATATTGCAATCTGTGTTTAATTTTTTGTCAGAAAAAAATCGGTCTCCGATTGTCGGACGTGGGCGGAGCGCCTAAAGGTCGTAGCTGATTTACACGACTCCGCCCCCACCCAACCAAAGTATGAGCATTCAAATATGGACTTAATATCGTGCTAATAAGTCCATATTTGAATGCTCATACTTTGGTTGGGTGGGAGCGGTGTCGTGTAAGTGGGCTACGACCTTGACCCTCAGCACTTCCCAGGATACTTTTATGCTGGGAAAACAAAGCAATTATCGGAATTTTCGCAAAACCTACAACCACGCAAAGTCACGGTTTTAGCATATTTCTTACCGAAAATATGACAACCGCATCATTTTCGTTCATGCTTTCAGCCAGTGTGTTGATGTAAGATTCATTATTAAAGGCTTGATAGTAGTTTCCGTCCAAATGAGTACCTGCAATGTAACAATACAATGATATCTAATATCCTTAATAAATTATTTTTATTAATTACATATTTACGACCTCCCTAGCGCAGTGGTCTTATAGCTGGGAGGTCTCGGGTTCGATTCCCGGCCAGGACAATTTATAATTTCTGAATTTTCTCTGGTCTGGTCTGGTGGTAGACTTTGGCCGCGACTGGGTTTTTCTTAAAAAGAATATTAGCCAAGCTGAAGTTGACTAATATTCTCCTATCCCCTCCAAATAAGCGGAAAGCTTGTGCTAGAAGTGGGTACGACAATAGTGCAACGGGTGGGGTTCAAACCTGCGACCTTTCAGTTTTCAGTCCGCACCTTTAACCGTTGGGCTATTGAGGCTTTTTAAAGTTACCACCCTACCGTCAAAGACATGCCGCCAAGCGATTTAGCGTTCCGGCACGTTGGCGTGTAGAAAACGATTAGGGGGTATGGGTTGAACAGATTCAGTGTAGAAACTGCCATACTCGTTCCAAGTAGTCCGCTACCATCTTAGACGGCATCGTCACTTACCATCAGGTGAGATCGCAGTCAAGGACTATCTTGTCAATGAATCAAAAAAAAAAAAAAATAGAGATTCGAATCAGTATCACTTTGAAGAAACAACTCATTGAGTCATTTCAGTAGAGTTACACACAGCTATTTGTCAGTACACAGCCAATTCAAATTGAAGACATTATCTTTGACAAGTTGCTAGATAATTTTAATCATCCATTAAGTAGTTTATTTACAGTCAATATTTATACAGGATACAAATAAAAAAATATTCTTTATTCACTTTTAGCCAATCTTGAAGGACTTTATTAGGCTTAACAAACTTCCGGTTTCACCATTAGGTTGAGCGATAGCCTTTTAACCAGCTTCTGTTTTGGCTTCGGCCAGAACCCCCACAGAACTGCGAGAAGTCATGAGCGTTGGCATCCTTATGTGGTAGAAATCCAACCTACTCGAACGAAATGCTTTAATTCAACTTTTTTGATAAGAACTGCTAAGGTGCGGAACACTCTTCCAGCAACCATGTTTCCTGCGGCCTATAATTTGAGAACCTTCAAGACAAGAGTGAATAGGCATTTTCTAGGCAAGCGCGCTCCAACCTAGACCTCATCAGTGCTATCCAGTATTGATTGTCATCAAGCATAAGCCTATTTCGGATAAAAAAAAGAAATCAACCAGTCAGACCCTGTTAATAAAGGAATCTTACCTTCACTGAAGTTTCGTAAAGACAGCTGTTGAGCCACTTTTTGCATGAGCTCATTTGTTAGACCAGTTACAGGAGTATAGTACACTCTTCGGGGGCCTTCTCTAGATGCCAGACTTACAGGCTCCTATAGAAACAAAAGAATGTGCAGTGTTTAACATTCCCCACAAAAGTTGTTGATTGCATCTCGGATATTTAACAACTAAGTTTATTCTCATATAATGTAATTGAAGAACGTCCTTGCACCTTTTTTACTTAAAAAAAAAAATTGCTTATATATGTGTACTCTCATGGGACAACGCCTTGAAACTTATACATAGTATAAGCAATGTTTTTTATTATTATCCAGTATTATGGCATGTAATTGTACAGTCATTATTATTATATTCTTTAAATAATTAATTATGAGAAAAATTTCATTGTCAAAATATACAGGATACCTTTTCTAGTATATATTATTTCTAGTGTATATTTGCATGCATCAACAATAGATTTTCCAATACATAAGATCATAGTTGAAAATAAATTTTGTAATACTTTAAAATTCAGTAGTTGCTTGAATTTTTTTTTATTCAAGTTATATGCAGTTCACAATGTTCAATTTTAGTTGATCTGTTAACCCTATTGTTGTTCAACAATAAATTCTTAGCTTTTAATTTGATTGAGCATGTGTTCAGAGGGAACAAATTGCGTGCATTTTAGCAGTTGATCAACTAAAATCTAACTATATGAACCCAATTTTCAACACCATGTCGAAACAAACTATAGTAAAAATGGTGTAATTTTCCAATATTTGTAAAGATGAATTGAGGGTTCATTTCAAGTATGGAAAATGAAAACTATAAGCAGTGGCGTAACTATACTGTTTGAGGCCCGTGGCAAATTCATCGGATGGGGCCCTCCCTTCCCCAATATAAAGAAGCTCAACCAATGAGATAGGCCCTTCAGGCTGGGGGCCCGTGGCATTTTGCCGTCTTGCCACCCTATAGTTACGCCACTGACTATAAGCTTATAACTTAGTAACCATGACTAAGAAAAAAGAAGTATTGATTGATGGCAAGATGCCAAGATGCCCATTACTTACTGTATTCTGAACATTAAACTTGTCCAAATGGTGAACTTTTGGCACTGGATAGATGTAAGGTTTGAATGCAAAAAGGATTGCAATGAACAGCACTGGCGACAGAAATTCTACAGGCGTATGAATGAACCGCTTTAGACGGACCACCAGATGCTTCCACATCAACACCTTCAAAGTCCCCTTCATTTTTATGTTCAATTTCTAGCAACTTGACACCAAATACATTTAAAGTTATTTAAAACGCTCGAATAACACGACTACGGGCACAGCTTTTGTATCATAGGCTTTCACTTTCGAGAATTCTTCCCACAAGTAACAATAACAAATAACAATGCGTGGCTAATTATTACCTACATTGTAATGACAAAAATTTATTTACATCACTGTAATATTGGGACTTGAGTTTAAAATTAAACATATTTTAGAAAATTTTCGCACGACTGTATAGTTTTGAAAACCAATGTTATCTCTGGAGTTTTATCGAATTATCACAGTTACGCACAGTTCTTCTTTAACAAAAAGAAGTAGGTCACTTTATAGGTGGCGAAAATTGGACTGCTTATTGTAACACAAAGCACAATTTTTAATTTTTATAACAATTCCTTAGGTAACCAACTTCATAACCGCAACCACAGATGACAGAACACTAATGTCTAATACTCCTCCACAACTTCAACTTCAACTCGATCAAGATTTCATGACAAGACAACTGACAAGACTGAAGACATTAGACGCACAGTGTTGCAAAACGTGGTACAATAAAATCGGTAGAACTGCCACAAAAAAATCGGTAAATTACGATAGATTTTTTTTGATATATAACTACTTGCTGAATGAATGGATCTTAAATCTCACACTTTATATAATTAATACAAATATTATTTATATAACTATTTTAGGATATATTCGCAAACAAGGTTTCCGCAATCTTAAAATCATAACAATATATGTATCGGTTGGAACGACATTTCGAACCAGTGGTAAATTCATTTGACGATTCAAAAGCACTTTGTAAAACGTTTATTTGAATAAAAAATATTCTATTTTATTCTCCTTTATATATTTTTGTAAAAGTTCTACCTGAATAGCCTTCATAGAAATGCTGTTACGGGTCTTGAAGAATAGAATGAAGAATAATATTAGTTTAATATATTGTCATGTTAGGAGAATTCCCCAATCCTTAATAATTGTTTCTCTGAAATAGTGCTATATTATCCCAAAGAAAATCAGACCTTTAGTGCGGACCAGGGAAACCTTTTAGTGCAGTGTTACTTACCAAAACCTCTACATAAGGAAATTAGGGTAAAACGGAGCAGTCTTTAGTGGAGCCAAATAATAGCATTAAATAAAACAATTATTATTCCCTTAAAAAATCGATAGATTTATATTCACTCGAAATCGGTATTTCGATAAACGGGAGTCAATGAGACCTACCGAAAAATTCAATCGGTAATTTTGCATCACTGGACATCACTGACCTGTATCTTTAATTTATGATTAACGTTGGACTGTGACGGGAGGCGGGACTGTGTGAATTCTTATTGGACCCACAGATAATAGCCTAATCCAAATCGTCTGGCAACACTGGACTTTTTGAATTATTTGATACAGCTTTTGTAGTGGCATTTGAAGACGGTTTTTTTAAAAAGAATTAAGAATTGAAAACAGATGTAGTATTCAAAGATTTATTTTATCTGTTAAGCAATAAATAAGAAACAGTATTAGAAATCTTCATAAAAATATTCCAACATTCTTATAATAGTTAAGTCTATATTTTGTCTTTCTCTTCTTTGACTAGGGATTCTTGGGTAGATCTCCTGAAAATAATAACATAAGAATTATTGTGTAATTTCGTAATAAGTGTATACAAAAACCATAGATTAAACATCTATTATTTCATTGTTGTTGTTGTATGATTTCATATAAATCAATAAAATCAATTAAAGTGGTCGGTGCGCCATTTGCAATACCTATTATTAGTTCTGAGACACTCGTATGTCAAATGTGGCGCTTCAAAATGATTCATAATTAAGCTATCATTTGTATAGATGACCCTATCAGCAAATCCAAGCTTTTAATCATAGATTAGGTAACTCCTAGATATCAGTGTAGATCAGTAGTTACCTGTCTTCTTTCCTCTCGTTTTCTCTCCCTTAGCAAATGACAGAAACACTTCCTCGAGCGTGGTCTCTGTGATGGTGTAGTCTTCCAGGAGGTTCGGGAACTGTGAGCGGAGGTCTTCCATCGCGGTGAACAGCTCGCTGTAGGGCATCGTGACGTTGATATGGTAGTGCAGCATAGTCTAGAAGGGAGAAAGATAATAAGGCTTGAAAATTAAAATTAAGCTAGGTAAGTAAGTAATAAACAGCAATGAGCAGTCATAGTCTAGTGATTAGGACTGCGGTATCCTATTCGGGGGGTCGCAGGTTCTATTTCTGACTTTCGGAGTTAGGTAATTAAACATGCTTCAACGTTGAAGGAAAATATCGCGTGAAAACCTGCAAGCCTGAGAGTTCTCTATAATGTTCTCAAAGTGAAGTCTGCTAATTCGCATTGGGGCAGCGTGGTTGATTATGGCCTTTAACTCTTCTCTGAGAGGAGATCTGCGCTCAGTATTGAGACGTTAATGGGTCATGTATGGTACTCACGGGAACAGTCAATAGTTTTGTACCAGGGTGTCACATGTTGGGCGCCAATTTAAGAAAAGTTTATTCAAAATCTGTGACAGTAAAGAAACGAAAGAACGGAACGTTATTTTTTTTTATTCGTTGAAGATAGTTCTTGCCTGCGATCTCACCTGATGATAAGTGGCGATGCAGTCTAAGATGATAGCGGGCTAACTTGGAACCCATATCTGTTTCTACCTACATCCCATCGTGCCTTAACGCTAAATTGCTTGGCGGCACGTTTTTGACGGTAGGGCGATAACTAGCCACGGCCAAAGCCTCCCACAAGACCAGACCAGAGACAATTCAGAAATTATAAATTCCCAAATTGCCCTCGCCGGGAATTGAAACCGAGACCTCCCAGTTGAAAGATCACAGCGCTCACCACTGCGCGAAGGAGGTCGTCAAAAAAAAAAATTGCATCAGTTGCTACATCGATTGTTTGCATGTAAGCGTGTGCATTACAATTTACAAATTACCCTATGTTCATCCCGTAACGTGCAATTGAATCTTCGTTCCATAGCCGCTTTCAGTTGCTCCACATCTGATGATGAACTGCCTTTTTCTAAACAATAGAAATAAAATTGCAAGCAAGTAGTAGTACAACTACTATTATAATGTCCTATTAGCCAATCTCCTTTGAGCCTCTATTAAGCACAGAAGAAAGAATAAGCGTTTCTTAATTGTGTTTAATTTTCCACGTACATACTTAATCGTCTTTGGTTTCGGCGGCGCAGAAGCTTTGTTGAAAATTTCTTTTTGATGCTAAGGGATGAGCGTAGCCAGCTAAGTTTTCTGGGCCGGACTTGGATGGAGCCTGGTCAGAAAATTCGGTTTATTTAAAACGTAATTTCAGCGTTGATGCTTCAATAATTTAAAGCAAGATGAAAAAAGCATCAAATATAATATTTTGCTAATTTTACAAAACTTTAAGTTAGGGGTAACTTTAGACCGAACAATCAGCTCAGCCGCCTACGTTTGCCTACGTAAGCTACTCGTAAGTTACCCACATTGACTGTTTCTGTGAAAAATTATATAAACTACAAAATTGATCCACTTCTAAGAGTAAAAGTGAAATCGTGTAAATCAATACGTATTTTAATTTTTACCAAACCCCTGGCTACGCTCGTGTACATACACCTATATGTACTAACTAATCCTTTTTTAGCATGAAAGTAGGTAACAGAAAGTTAATTAAAGAAATCCACAACGATCATTATTGTTAGATAAAAAACATAGAGAATGATGTATATAAAAAACAGCCACTCCTCAAGTCCTCAAATATACCCATCGAAAATATCAAGTTAATCCATAGGTCTGTTACGGCGTGATGACCAACAAGCAATGACCAACAGCTATGGATCGATATGACTATTTGCATGGGTATAGTTGAGGAATTGCAGAGTGACATAGGCTATCCCGGAAAAATTGAGGGATCCCGCGGGGTTATTAAGAAACCTGACCCCAAGAAATATAACTGCCGGGAGTGCCGGATTAACACATTTGCCGTCTATTCAAATTTTGCCGCCCCTACCGACTCTACAATTTTCAATTAGATCCTTGATAATTTTTACAACCCTAAGATCTCACAAGTATTTTACCTACGGGTATATTTCTGAGCTATTAGGTACATAAAAAATAAATAACCTTTTTATTTTCTCGAAGAAATAAAAAAAAAATTGCCTCTATGCCGTCCCTAAAATCTGCCGCCCTAGGCTCCTGCCTACTCAGCCTGCTGGCAAATCCGCCGCTGACTGCCGGCAAATTTCTTGAGCATAAAGTGATATTTTGGGGGTAAGTTGGAGCATATAGATACGACGCGGGAAGCAAGGGTCGACTGATCTACCAATCGACATACTCCGCGCACTTACCACAAATGAGACCTAAAATTGTGCGCAGTCAAGGTCATTTCATAATTCAAAATAGACGACGAGAGAATTCTCTCGTTAGAGAGTAATGTTTTGCGGTCTCGAAACAACACAGCGGCCAACAAAGCGACAGAGCACTCTCGCTCTTATTTTTTTGTGCTTAGTTGTTTTTATAGCCAAAAGTACTTATAAATTTTCGACACTAAAATGGTGAATTTTGAATTATGTCACCCTTGTCGCAAATGAGCGTTTTGTTCAAGATGTTTGCCGGTAACTATACTCGTAGTGTACTCGTATCAGTGAGGGTACCGCCAGGATGCGTGGCGAGTTTGAGGTGCACGGCGTGCCCAGAGGCGTGCGCGGCGCGCAACTCCGCCGCGCTGCCCAGCGTGACGATCCGTCCCGCTGACATGATCGCGATGCGTCTGCACAGCGTCTCTATCTCATCCAAGCTGACACCGACATTAATAAATAATAAATAATTTCATCAAAACATAGGCATAACATAGGCTTCGATCACAGAAGAAAAATAATAGGTACCTACTCGCAATAATAAACATATTTTAATTCAGTGCTGTGATTACCTAATTAACTGACGACTTGACTGATGAGTCACGCTCGACGGTTCGCGAACTTTCGCACCACAGATTTTACTCTGAATCTGTGTTTCGCACTATGATTTTTTAAAGCTTGCAATCGTGTATTTTCTTATTTTATGTTACGATGCACTACTGGTAGGTTTTTTTCTTTCTTTTATAAAGAATAGTACCTAACAGCCAAGCTGAACTTGGCTAATATTCTCCTCTCCCTTCCAAATAATTGGAAAGCTTGTGCTAGGATACCAACCTACCCAATAGCAGTTCGAACCTGTGACCTTTCAGTTTTCAGTCCGCACCTTTAAACGTTGAGCTATTGAGGCTTAATACGTCTGTTAAAAGAAACCTGTGTGACGTAATAATGATTGATCGGCACGAGCGTGTCGCGCGGCGCACGGCCGCCCACACGCGGCGCCGCGCCGCCACGTCGACGCCGGCCGTGGGCTCGTCCAGCAGCGTGACGGCGCCGCCGCTGCACAGCGCCGCCGCCGCCGCCAGCCGCCGCGAGCAGCCGCCCGAGTAGCCCGACACCGCCCGCGCCGCGTACTTCTGTAGACCTGACCGATACAGCGACACGTTACCTGTGTGAAGTGATGACGAGCGCCCTCGTGCTGGCGGCGCGGCGCACGGCCGCCCACACGCGGCGCCGCGCCGCCACGTCGACGCCGGCCGTGGGCTCGTCCAGCAGCGTGACGGCGCCGCCGCTGCACAGCGCCGCCGCCGCCGCCGCTGCACAGCGCCGCCGCCGCCGCCAGCCGCCGCGAGCAGCCGCCCGAGTAGCCCGACACCGCCCGCGCCGCGTACTTCTGTAGACCTGACCGATACAGCGACACGTTACCTGTGTGAAGTGATGACGAGCGCCCTCGTGCTGGCGGCGCGGCGCACGGCCGCCCACACGCGGCGCCGCGCCGCCACGTCGACGCCGGCCGTGGGCTCGTCCAGCAGCGTGACGGCGCCGCCGCTGCACAGCGCCGCCGCCGCCGCCAGCCGCCGCGAGCAGCCGCCCGAGTAGCCCGACACCGCCCGCGCCGCGTACTTCTGTAGACCTGACCGATACAGCGATTACGGATCAAAAAATTTTCTTATAGATAAAGTCTACTATCAGAGGCAGCTCTAGCCCATATAGCGCCCGTGTGCAATCAATATCTTGGCGCCCTCTAGACGCGGCCAAAATGGTAGCGATGCGACGCTACGTCTATATAACCTAAAGGAAGCGACTATAATCCAGTCACAATTTCAATTAATACCTCATCGAGTCGAGAAGTTGAAGTAGTAATGGCTGATGTACGGATCTCTTTCGTGAAAGGCCAGTATCAATCTAAATTAGCGCCGTGTTCTTTGCCAGGGAAGTGGGAAGAATTAAACACAAGATAACGTCCGCGAGCTCGCTACAGCTGAGTTCGAAGAACTTAAGGTCGTTGGGGTCCCCAGATGTTGGAGTGACGTCGCATCGGAAAGCGCAGTGTAGGCAGGTCTCTCGCTAGATGGACCGATAACAGTCATGAGTCGTAAGTATTTGCTAAAGACGGGTATGGAAGTCTATTAAAGAGACCTATTTGACTTGTACTTAGATCCTTACTCTTTACCCTTTGTTCCAACCTTTAGGTCACTCACCCACAATCTCTATCCAAGAGTTAGCCTGAGCTTCTACGTCAGCAGGCGCGAGTCCTCGCAGCGTGAGCAGTAACGTCAAGTTGTCGTGACCGCTCAAGAAGTCGTCCAGACCGAAGAACTGTGGGCAGTAGCCCAGCGACTGCAGATACTGTTGGATGGGGACTTGGTCAATGCACAGCTTGTTACGTTCCCTCAAATATGGTTGAGCGAAGCAATGGCTGGATCATGCGTCATGCTCGTGAACGGGTGCCACCAACGGGAATGGGTCTGCTTTGGCTGCCCATCTTGACATGCGTTGGATTGGTGTACCTACGTATGCATTTTTGCATTTTTGAAGCTTTATTGTGGAATCACTGTATACATAGCATTAAATTAAAATTAAATTAAATAGCCATTTATTCCCAAGATTATTACATACATTTTTAGTCAGCATACATAGCATAGCTTTGTAAAAAAAAAAATTTTTGAAAAGAGCAACTGCTGAGTTCCTTACCGGCTCTTCTCAGCAGAATCTGCATTCCGAACCGGTGGTAGATTTATGACGTGTCATAAGAGCTACAAGTTAGCCTACATGAAATAAATTAATTTTGAATTTTGAATGCCTTTTTGAATGGTAAGAATAGAATAGAATAGATTTGAAGATTTCCCTCGATTTCTCCAGGATCCCATAATTATATCCTGATCTGATGACAATAGGACCGGACCACCTGGGAAGTGTATATACTTTCAAACAAAAAAGAATTTTCCAAATCGGTCCAGGCGTCTTCGACTAAATAATCGGGGAACATACATAAGAAAAAGATTCGGACGAATTGAGAACCTCCTCGTTTTTGGAAGTCGGTTAAAAGAGGTTGCATTATGTCTACCACGTGACTTAAGAGCCCCTCCACTTTGCGGCCCGACTCGGATTTGGCCCGAGCTGTGAATGTGTGCGTGTCGCTCACAATAGAAGCTGTTGCTGTACCTCTATCTTATAGGCGCAAAGTCTTGGATATTATTATGTCACCTTTCTAGAAAACTGGCTTATAAAGTGTCCGTTGGCGTAGACGGTGCCGCGGGTCGCGCATTCGATGCCAGTCAGCATTTTGAACGTACTAGACTTGCCCGCGCCATTCACGCCAAGTAACCCGAAGCATTCGCCTTTAAAAAATTTAATGTTATAATAAAATGTATATAAAATATGTATAAAAATAGATAACTACAGTTTCTATCCGGGACTTCGTCCGCGTGAAGTTAGGTATTTAAAATCCCACGAGAATCCCTCTGTTCTTCTGGAAAATGTGCCTAAAAGGCAGGTGTGCAAAAAATCATCATTCGATCCTATGCTCTGTTACTGCGTGATTGAAGGGCAAACCAACGAACCATCATACCAAATCTTTTAAGGATAGTAACAACAGTTACTACATCGACAGTAGGTATAAGTCATTAGCGTAGACACCGATTTATTTCAGAAAGGGAAAATTGTAAGATTTTGTGACTAATGATGTATGTTGTCACCTCTTTTGACGGAGAAGTTGACTCCTTGGACGGCGGCGAAACGTTTGCGTTTACTCCAATATCGCTTGTGCAGGTTGCTCGCCAGCATCGCGTCCCGGATCTCCTGCCGAGCTATAGAATAGAGTGCTTTTGAATCGTCGATGAATCTACCACTGGTTCGGAATGCCCTTGCTGCCGAGAAGAGCCAGCAATAAACTCGGCGGTTGCTCTTTTCAAAAAATTTTTTTACCATAGGTAACAAAACTATGCTATGTATACAGTGTTTCCACAATGAAGTTTCCTAAGTCCTACATACAATCTAATACTATGTTAAGACGGGCAGGAAGAAGGTAGACCCATTCCCGTTGGTGGCACGAGTTCACGAGCATGATGCATGATCCAGCCGTTGCTTCGCTCAACCATATTTGAGGGAACGTAACAACCCGCACCACACGACACAACCACAGAAATGTTTAAATTTAAAGAGAGCATGATATGTATAAACAACAAACACGTCCACTTCTCTTGTACCTATAACTAAATCTACTTAACCTAAACGTGTAACCTTAACCTAGCCGTAACAGTCTTCTATTCTGCTATTCCGTACTCCGAGCTTTGAAGATGACCACACCTTTATATTATGAAAATAAATGAAAAAATAACAAAAGGGACAAAAATTAAAAAAAAAAAAAAATGCAAAATTCAAACTTAATTTTATCAATAAAAATTAAAAACTGAGAAATTCTCTTCTATATCAGGCCTAATTTCTTCTTCTTTCTGTATAGCGAGAGCGAAGCAAGCGTGAAATTTTCAGAGGAAAAGCGCAATGAAACCTAACTGATTTCTAATATACAGAATACTGTTACATCGTTTTTGTAAAATTTCGGGGGCCTCTAATTCCATACTGGGTCTTGTATCGTTTTTAAAAAAAAGAAAACGTAGTTAGAGGCAAAAGTGCCTACGGAAACTTTCAAATGAGATACGGTGCTTTCCTGTTTGCATTTTCAGCGCAATAACGTGTTCCCAAATGATTTTTCGAGTTATTTGATTGTCATCTGTCCAAAAGTTTGAGCACACTTAAAAACCATAGTATCTACCTACTTTATAAATATTAGCAGTAGAGACTTAAAAAATCTTACGCAGAGTTATAGCGTGATCCACATAGGCTTTCTCCGCTTTAACCTTTTCGTAGACGGTGTCAGAGCTAGTAGGCTTGTAGGAAGAGTTGAAAATCCGGTCGACAAACCTGTTCAGCACGCCGTACTCCGTCAGAACCACTATTGTCTGTGAAACGATTGTATTTGTTGATGCATTCTTTGAAGTCTGTGACGACCGCCCTGGCGCAGTGGTGAGCGCTGTGGTCTTACAACTGGGAGGGCTCGGGTTCGATTCCCGGGGCAATTTGGGAATTTATAATTACTAAACTGTGTCTGGTCTGGTCTGGTGGAAGGCTTTGGCCGTGGCTAGTTACCACTCTGCCGTGAAATAATATAATGCCGTCTTGTCATCGAATAAAAAAAAGTCATCGTGAGCACCGCTTTTTCACGTCGCGGGAATCAGCTAGTAGCAAAATAAGTTTGCCGTTCTTCGTGTATGGACTTCCGCAAAACTAACGTAAGCATGAAATACTCGAACACATACCATATACACTATTGATTGGAAGGATAGCTTCAGCATGTAACTCAAAGGAGCAATTGTGTTAAAGCATATGTAGCAAGCTTCGTGACCGCCTAGAACAACAAAAAAAGACGTGTGGCACTCGGGGACTGCCGCGGTAAAGCTATTGCATAGCATTTTTTATCAACGCCGTCTAGCGGCTCTCCACTAGATGGTGTTGATAAAAAATGCGCCATCTAGCGGCTCACCGTAGAGGAGTCCCATGTCAGGTTATTTTCGTTACGGAATTTCTGCATTCGGTCTCCACGCTGGCCCGCGATAGAAGCTATGCAATAGCTTAAAAACACTTTGATATAGTAGGTAGGTATAATGTGTAACGCTTATAAGATATGTCTATTCTAATATTACATATGTGTGGTGTACAATAAAAGTATATTCATTCATTAATTCATTCAAATGCTAACGGACATGGATAAGACCACCCACTCATTTAGGACCTCTACCACAGAATATCTAATAATACCTAAAGGTACAGAAGATTCACTCCACAAAACGATTTAAATAAATAGCGACTTTTGTTATCTCACAATAAAGTGCAATTCAGGTTGACACAGCCCTACTTACCTACCGAATTATTCACCTAGACTTTTCTCTCTTTCTATCACGTAACTCTTATCCCTTCGCACTCTCTGAATTTAGGCCCTTCGAAGAGGTACGCCATGTACTTGTAGCTCCTGCCTTTAATATGTAAGTAGAGTTAATCTTTTAAAAGCGGAAACCAGCCAACGCCTCAAGTACGCTCTTTATTCCCTCACTCGCATAGTCTAATGGAATGTCGAAAGCGTAATGGAAAGCGAAGCAACGGCTGGATCATGTGTCATGTTCGTGAACGGGTGCCACCAACAGAAATGGGTCTGCTTTTGTCTGCCATGTATTGGATTGTATGTAGATATGCATTTTTGAAACTTCATTGTGGAAACACTGTATACATAGCATAGTTTACCTATACCTATAGGTACATATAATAGTGTTACCTATTGTAAAAATTTTTTTTGAAAAGCAACCGCCATGTTTTTTGCTGGCTCTTCTCGACAGGAAAGGCAATCCGAACCAGTGGTAGATTCATCGACGATTCAAAAGCACTTGTAAAAGTTTATTTGAATAAAAAATATTTCTATTCTATTCTATTCTATCGACGACACCCAACTTGAAGTGAATCTACCTACCTATATATAGCATACCTGCTCTTAATATCGTGGCAAACGAGGTGGTAATGACGGCCATTTGGAAGGCGTGGAATGGCATGACAGAGCTGCATATGACCATTAAGTAATAGACCACTCCTTTCTTGTCATCCCAGGAGTTAACCATCTCCAACACTGGTGTCACGAGAACTGAGACAAAAAAAAGACGTGTGGCACTCGGGGACTGCCGCGGTAAAGCAAATAGCATTTTTTATCAACGCCATCTAGCGGTGAGAGGAGTCCCGTGTCAGGTTATTTTCGTTACGGAATTTCTGGATTCGGTCTCCACGCTCGAGGCCCGCGATAGAAGCTATGCAATAGCTTAAAAATATCCTAGTTCCAGTGCCTAGTTCTTTTAAAGCCGCAGACTGATTACTGTGTTACTTAAGGAACAACGAAATTCCTTTGCTATACGAATATTTCTTAGGGTTCTGTACCCGAAGGGTTACCAACGGGACCCTATTACTAAGCCTCCGCTGTCCATCCGTCTGTCTGTCTGTCAGCGGGCTGTATCTCATGATCCGTAACAGTGTTTTTTTCGGCGTTTTTTGGTACGGAACTCTACGTATCAAGTCTGACTCGTATTTGACCGGTTATTTTTTTTAATGGAAGTGTTGATCTAAACTTTCGAATAAATTTTTAAATACAAAATTTCGAGACATTAATTAAATAAAAAGACGTAAACTATAGCTAAGATCCATCTCGAACATGTCAGAGTTCAAACAGAAAGAAGCGCATCAAAATCGACCCATTCGTTCGGGAGCTACAACGGAATAGACAGACACACAGTTACACGCCCATCAAACTTATGAAACCCTTCTTTTTTTGTTGGACGTTAATAAGTAATACTTACTGAAAATTGTTTCAAAAGCAGCCAAAAGGATTATAGCTCCTCGTCCCTCCAGCATGAAGCTTATCATGTACATGAACGGCAGGCATGCCAACACGCCCAGGATTATTACCACCGTTAAAATACCTGCAACAAGCCATACTTTACTAACGATGGAACTGTTTTCTTTAAGGGCCACTAGGGCCCGGATAAATACTATGTATTAAAAAATTCAAAATATGTATACATAATATGGACCGAAAAATGGAAAATATGGAGTATAAAATAAAATAAGAATATCTTTCATATTAAACATTGTTTATTGTGAAAAATTACTACAGTAACAGAACAGTTACATTAAAAAAAAAAAAGATAGCGAAATGTTTAGATAATTCAAATTAAGTTTTATTAATTTTCTACTAAATCTGTCTTATTAAATTGATTGCAGTACACAATCACATGCTTTTTTAAATTATCGAAATGAAAACTCTGTCGATTTGGTCTAAGTATATTATTTTGCTATAATCCGCCAACAGAAAAAATCTGTATGGTCAAACATGCAGTTACAAGCTAAGCACCGTTCACCTCCCGAACCAAGCAAGAAAGCAAAGTTCCCAAGCAAGCAATGCCACCACCACTGACATGCACCACCACACAAGACTTTTATACTACTCTCGACGCACGTTTCGCCCCGACACCGGAACATCCTCGGGAGATATCGACTAGCCTCAGGAGATGTCTAGTCTAATAAAGAAAACTTTATTATTGTGTCAATGATGGAAAGCACTGATGTGGTCTAGGTTGGAGCGCGCTTGCCTAGAAGAGGCCTATTCACTCTTGCCTTTGAGAATTGTTGTATAGAGCGTCTGTTATACTAACCCAGGAAATCAGCTCGGTTGAATGTGTTGTCCTTGTCTAACAGCGCAGCCGCCAACACAGTCGGCAACAGCAGCGCGACCAGGCCGTTAGCAAAGTGCGACAGCAACGTGGCAGTCCAGTGCAGCGGGGGCGGGCAGCCGGACATCACGTGGATGTGCCGCGTGCCCGTGACGCGTTCCGTGCACGGCAGATTCACGTTGTTTATCATTACGCTGACACATACTGCGGACGAGTGGAAGCAAAACAAGTATAAAACCGACTTCAAACGCGACTACAAAGTACATATATCAATTGTGCCTATAAAATTTGCAGAGTTCCCTCGATTTCTCTAGGATCACATCATCAGATCCTCAGTTGATGACAATGGGACCAGCTGGGAAGTATATCTACCCTTTCAAACAAAAAATGAATTTCCCAAATCGGTCCAGGCGTCTTCGAGTAATCGGGGATCATACATAAATAAAAAAATAATGAAAAAAAAGATTCCGACGAATAGAGGACCTCCTCCTTTTTGGAAGTTTATACCGCAGTGTTCTTTTAAAAGTTGTGAACTTTCACAACTTTTATAGCGTTTGTCTGGTGGGAGGCTTTGGCCGTGGCTAGTTACCACCTGTCAAAGACGTGCCGCCAAGCGATTTAGCGTTCTGGCGCGATGGCGTGGGTATGAGTACACTGCCATACCCCTTCCAAGTTAGTCGGCTACCATCTTAGACTGCATCGTCACTTACCATCAGGTGAGATAGCAGTCAAGGACTATCTTCTCAATTAATAAAAAAATTAACATTCTTTCGTTTCTTTACTGTCACAGGTTTTAAATAAACTTTTCTTAAATTGGCGCCCAACATGCGTATTGTGTCGCATCACACTTTTGTGTCTCGGCCTTGCGAACCACGAGACCATCGCAGTTTTTGGCATCCGCAAATAATGTAGCCGCATACTCACTAATAACGATTCCGTAAGACCACAATAAACCGTTGGCAAGACTTTTCGGATCCTTCTTCCCTGAGCGAAGGTATCGACCTTCCCCCAATGGGTGGTTGAGGGTAGTGATGGTGTCTCCGTCGGAGTGTGGCAGCAGCTGCAGTGCCATCATGTTGGACAGCAGGTTCAGCGCCACGGGGGCTGCGTGACGGACCAACGTCGTGTACAGCACCTGGAGCCGGGCGCCATTGAGATGTTCAAGATTAGAGACTCCTTCGGCTATTGGATGCTCCCGCGTCTAGGTCGTTGTATTTGATTGATGGGTTACGATAGCAATCGCGCCCTAATCGAATAAATATTGCCCGGAGGTTTAGATGGGTGTAATTGATTAAATAATAATTGGATTTGTTTGATAATTACTCTCACGTTCAGATGGTGGTTTGTCTGAAGTGGTGTGGTAAAATTGATTATATTGGGCCGTTATAAGGGGATGGTGGAGACGGCTTTAGCATTTTTTGAGTTGTCAGATATTATACGCAGCAACCCTACAGTAAATTCCTCATTACTGAAGGACGTTTCTTGAGATAATAATGCGGTGGGTTTCCACACTTCCGCAACCATCCATACGCAGGAATAAAAATAATTATTTTTAAGAATATTACCCATACTGGGTATGACTAATATCCTCTTTTCCCTGTCAACTAAGCGTAAAATCTTGTCTTAGGAGTAGGCATAACCATAGTGCAGCGGGTGTGGTGTGAACCAGCGAACTTTTGGTTTAACAGTCCGCGCCTTTTTTTGAGGAAACATTACGTAGTCGGAAAATCGCAATATCTGCCACGCACGCAATTTTCGTATTGATTTGTCCTGATTCCCGAGCAACACAAACCATTATCATAATAGATAGACGTCCATAAAAGTCAAGATCGCGTTATCGATTACGCGTGCAATGTAATGCCGTACCTTTGCGTCAGATTCATTAAACTCGATTCCAACTAAATACTTGTTGTAATCCAGTCTACTCCGTTTGCCAGTGCGGAGAATTGCTGAAAATAAAGACAGGCCATATTTTTCAGTACTAAGAGCACTGAGTAGGCTTAATTTGCGCTTATTAATATAATTACAGATACAGTCTTCCTACAAGATTCTGGTCGGAGGCTTTGGCCGTGGCTAGTTACCACCGTACCGTCAAAGACGTGCCGCCTAGCGATTTAGCGTGGCGTGTAGAAACCTATTAGGGGTATGAGTACACTGCCATACCCCTTCCAAGTTAGCCCGCTACCATCTTAGACAGCGTCGTCATTTACCATCAGGTGAGATCGCAGTCAAGGTCTATCTTGTCATCGAATAAAAAAAAGATTCCTAAGTTTTACCCTCTGTAACATTGGGCACTCCTTGGAAGTCCATCTTAGGGTATTTAGCCCCCATGCTCCTCATCCGGGGCTGACTTGCGTTTACATTATACAGCACCCCGCGATCCGGTGCTTTGTACATGTCTAAGTCCAGAGACAGCGGTGTATCGAGAGATTGGATTTTTTCTCCACCATTTGTTATTATTGTGAGCATGCAGATCATTACAATTGGCATTAATAATTGCTGAAAATTGGAAATTATATACAATTGTATTACTCTTTATATAATATTGAATAAATTAATTTAAAAAACTCTTTAAAGTAGTGAACGGTTATCGACCATTGCAAGGAATGATACTTTCTTCGACCAGAAATATTTGTATTGTCGTTTAACAAGCAGCGCGAATTGATGCATGTACAGCGATGGTCCAGTCAACTTCGTGAATGTTGGCTCTGTTGAAAATAAATAATAACCATTGTGCTTTTAATGTAATAATTATAATATAGTAATTTATTTTCCCTTTCCTAAATGAAAAGGAAAGTATCCTTTATATAGGACATCAGAATAAATAGATATATAGTCTGGAATAACTCATAGGCTAATTTTTATCCCGGAAAATTACACTTCCCGCGGGAATCAAAAAACCTCAATCCACGCGAATGGAGTAATTTTTAACTAGTAAATGAATACATTAATTAACTTTTCATCTCGGAAGATCAAAGAGATCCCGCGGGGTTTTTAAAAACTAAATCCGTGCGAGCGAAGCCGCGGGCACTAGTAGTTCATAAAAATAATAATTTAATTAAAAAATAATTGCAATCAGTTTACGAACCAGTTATCAAATCATCGTCATCATCAGAAAAGGTAGTGGTGACGTCACTTCCTAATCTGCGAACGATTTTAAAATCTATTTGAGTATGAGTGACTTCTAAGATGTACGATTTTGTGATAAAGTTACGATAAGCAAATCGTGACTAAGTACATCACAAACTGTAAAGCACACATTTTACTTCATTTATAGGAATTCCTCAGAGTGGAAGGCTGGAGTTACCAACGCCACGAAGGCACTTTTATACGGACACGACCTTCAGTAATAAAGTGTCCGACCAAGAATAAGAAGAGATAGGAATTCCAGCTACTTTTTACGCTTAACCACTTGTTTCGTACATGGAAATAAATTTTGGATAAGATAGGTTATTGACAAAATTCCAAATGTTTCTTCGTCTCTTAGGAGACGAAGAAACATTTGGAATTTTGTGTGAACTTTCTCAAAGTGAACGACATAACTCAAATAATAAACATGTTGAAATGGCAAAGGGCAGGTCATGTCCGTCGTAGAATTGCCAGCCGTTGGGGCAAACTTATTCTGGAGTATAGAGACTGCATTCCTGAAAGTGTTGGTCTAGGCTCTAGGACCATCTTCAGCTCGCTGGACCGACAAACTCGAGATGTTGAGGGCAGCAGGTGGATGAGAAAGTCATATAATATGCCTAGATGTGGACTGGATGGCTGGTGATGGAATAGAACAGAAAATTATCTCACTGCAAAAATACTTCTTCCAAAGTAGATTCTCCGACACCAATATACTCTATTTCAAGTTCAGATTTCTTCGATTCCAATAGATTGAATAATTTAGGGAACTTAGCAGTATCCTTGGATGGAAGATTATAAGAGATTAACTTCAGAGAAATCTCTCTTAGGACAGCGTCGGGTACTTTGGAAGTGATAGCTGCTGTGATGGCAGGCTCCTTTGGCATCCCTGTCGTGCTTAAAGACAGACGATAACCAGTACCTGAAATAGAACACAAGGCAATAATCAATTTTACGTAACTTTAGTCCTAAGATTCTCCACACGGGTTCTTCGTCGCATTTCCGTTTAGTAGGTACCAATTTAGGGACTTACGCAACTTTTAGGTTACCTGCTAGAATTGCTCTGTTAGCAATTTTTACTTGCGTAGTTTCTAGTTGTGTAGTTAACCGCACCGGTAATGCCATAAGTACGATAGAATTAAAAGATGTCCCTCTAATGATGGTGGTAAGCAGTGGCCTAGACCACACACTGTTCAAATTGTTGGATAGACAGTGTATATATGCCCTAAATATTATAATCTGTAATGACATTGTATTATCTGTGACTGTACGTTAGTCTTTAGTCTATGTCAATCTCTTTGTATTCCCTTTCTCTTCGATGGCCGGCGCCTTACGAGATCAACGTGAAACCACGTGAAATAACTTTATATACGCTTAATAAATTACATTCAAAACAGGTTTTGCGGCCCAGTATTATACTATAAAATTAGTATTGCACTCGTATTACAAGAAATGGATTCTTCATCGCCGACAGTAAGTCATTTGCCTTCGTACGCATTTGAGAAGCTAGAAGGTTCGTCAAACTTCCACACGTGGAAATTCTCCATTAAAAACATACTAATCCTTGAAGGATTATGGAATGCAGTTGAAGGACAAGACAGCGACGTAGTTCGGCAGCAACGTGCGCTTGCCCGCATTTGTTTGTCTATCAAAAAGGAATTATTTCAATATGTTCGAAACGCGACATCAGCAACTGCAGCTTGGAGAAATCTCACCGAGGTATTTGAAGACAGGGGCTTATATAGACGTGTTTTACTGTTAAGGAAGTTGCATCGCGTTGAGTTTACTGCTTACAGTTCAATGAATGCTTATATTGAAGAGGTTACCACACTGGTTCAGCAACTTCATGACATCGGGAGAACAATAGAAGATGCAGAGATTGCTGAAATTCTCCTTAGTGGATTACCATCACAATATGACACTCTTGTATCAGGACTTTCAACGGCAACGGTGACAAATCAAATAACAAGTGAACTTGTCAAAGCTCGTCTGCTTCAGGAATATTCAAGGAAGACTTCATCGGAAGACACTGCTGCTTATGTAACGAAGAAAGCAGCTCCTTTATTTTGTGAATTCTGTAAGAAAACAAATCACAGAAAATCTCAGTGTTTCAAGTTTAAGCGAATGAAGAAAAATTCAAGACCAACTGGCACAGAGACAACTAGTTTAGCTTCTGCATTAATAACTTATTTGCCTCCACAAGCTTTTGTTTTGGACAGTGGAGCTACTAGTCACATGGTTAACGATAAAAGATTGCTATATAATTTTAAACCATGTAATCAGCCTATTACTATTGCAAATAGTGAAGTTATAAATTGTGAAGGGCAAGGGCAAATTAATTTAAGCCTCAAATCGCATGTAAGTTCATTAATGTTGTCTAATGTTATGTTTGTTCCCCAGTTGTCTTGTAATTTAATTTCCATTTCAAAGTTAATTGAGAGTGGCCATAAAGTTATTTTTGATAAGAAAGGCTGCCAAATTTATGGCAAGAAGAGTAAAACCACTGGTATTGATAACCCAATTGCATATGCTGTGTGTTGTAATGGTTTATTTAAACTAAATGCATGTATAAATGTGAATACTAACAAATTCTCGCCAATGGAACACTCCTTGTTCCTGGAAGGTAGCCAGGAATCACCGAGAGCCACAACAGCAACAGGCTTGACAGCAGAACTATGGCACAGACGTCTAGGTCATCTTAACCTCCAAGGTATGAAATGTTTACGGGATGGTGTTGGTGCATGTGGTATAATGTTTCAGGATGAAGACCTAAAAAGCTGCACGGCTTGCCTTGAGGGGAAGATGTCGGCCGCATCTTATCCCAAAGGCCAAGCAACTCGAGCTAAACAACCACTGGAACTTATACATAGCGACGTCTGCGGGCCGATGCAGGAGCCAAGCTGGGGAGGTGCGAGATACTTAGTCACATTCACAGATGACTACACAAGAAAGACTTTTGGATATTTAATGAAGCAAAAATCTGAGGTAATGTCACATTTTATTACTTTTAAAGCACATGCTGAGAAACAGTTGGGGTTATCAATTAAAATTCTAAGGTCCGACAACGGTGGTGAATATATAAATAAAAATTTCTCTGATTATTTAAAAAGGGAAGGCATTGTACATCAAAATACTGTTCCTTACTGTCCACAGCAAAACGGGGTCAGCGAACGTCTTAATAGGGTTCTGCTTGACAAAGTCAGATGTATGCTGAGTGAGTCAGGTCTCTGCCAGCGTTATTGGGGAGAGGCAGTCATGACTGCCATATATTTGAAAAATAGGTCCCCTACTAGTGCTTTAGCAGGACGTATGCCTGAGGAGGTATGGACAGGGTCTAAGGTGGACCTCAGTCATCTCCGGGTATTTGGCTGTATTGCATACTGTCTGATTCCATCACAGAAACGCCGCAAGTTAGATGCTAAAGCAAAATTGGCAATCTTTGTTGGCTATAGTGATGTAACTAAAGGCTATCGTTTAATCGAGCCATCTAGTCCTAATACTGTGATATTATCCCGTAGTGTGGCTTTTATAGAGAATAAATTTTATTATAATGGACCTAATAATTGTAATAATTTGAATAATAATAATCATTATTTTATCTTATCTGACAACTTATCTAATAATAATATAATGTCAATTGATAATAGTAAAACTAATGTGGAATGTTCTGATAATAGTGAAATTGACAATGTTTCTACTAATGTTTCAGACGGAGTCGACGGCGATGACAACCAGACACTCAGCGAGAGTGAATCAGTCTCCGGGGGCGAGTGTGCCGATGGTGGACGTGATGAGCGTCTGACACCGTCTAGCTGTGCGCCACATGGAGGGGAAGCTGTACAATCGGGCAGTGATACTGCAGTAGGTTTGTCTGGTCGCTCTGTTCGTGTGCGACGCCCACCACAAAGGTTTGGAGATTATGATTATTCAATGTTAACTCAGCATACCTCATTTGAGGAACCAAAGTCATACGAAGATGCCATTGTGTCACCACATCGTGATGATTGGATAACAGCAATGCAAATTGAATATGACTCCCTGGTTTCAAATCAGGTATGGAGATTGGTAACTAGACCTACTAACAAAAATGTTGTTAAGTGTAAGTGGGTGTATAAGGTAAAGCATGATGCTGATGGAAAATTCGATAGATTCAAGGCGAGGTTAGTAGCCAAAGGTTTTACTCAAAAGCAGGGAGTAGATTATAATGAAACTTTTTCCCCTGTTGTTCGCCATTCATCTATGAGAATTTTATTTTCTTTGGCAAATGAATATGACTTAAATATTGATCATATTGATGTAAATACAGCTTTTTTAAATGGCAACCTTAATGAGACTATTTATATGGAGCAACCTCAAGGGTTTTCTGATAGTAAAAATAAAGATAAGGTTTGTCTTTTGCAAAAGAGTATTTATGGCTTGAAACAAGCGAGTAAAATGTGGAACGAGAAAGTAAATAATGTACTAGTTAAAAATGGTTTCAAACAGTCTCTATGTGAACCATGTATTTATACAAAAAGGTCACAAAATGACTTTGTAATCATTGCCTTATATGTGGACGATTTTTATGTTTTTTATTCTAAAAATAGTGTTTTAAAGAACCAATTACTTACTATTTTAGAGAAAGAATTTAATGTTAAAAATTTAGGCCCACTGAAAAACTGTTTAGGCATGAGAGTCACTAGAGACATGTCCAAAGGAACTTTATGTTTAGATCAGGCTGAGTACATTAAAAAATTGTTAATACGTTTTAATATGCAAAATTGTAAACCTATTGCTACACCTATGGCTTTAAATTTAAAACTGACTCTACCTAAAGATAAAGATGCTAGTATACAGGATGAAACATATGATTATAGGCAACTGTTGGGTGGACTTATGTATTTATCTGTATGTACTAGACCGGATATAGCATTTGCATGTAGTCAGTTGAGCCAGTTTAATAACAGTTTCGACAGATCTCATTGGATTGCGGCGAAACGTATACTTAGGTATTTAGCTGGTACAATTAACTACTCTTTATGTTATGTAAAAAGTGTTAATTGGGATTTAAGGGCATATACCGACGCCGATTGGGGCAATAATGAAAATGACCGAAAGTCTTATACTGGGTATGTCGTAAAACTGGGTAATAATACTATAAGCTGGGAATCGCGTAAACAACGCTGTGTCGCACTGTCGAGTACAGAAGCAGAATACCTAGCTATAGGTGACGTTTGTAAAGACATTTGCTTTATAAAGAATTTACTTTCTGAAATAGTTAATAGAAATATTCCCTGCATTTTATATAATGACAATCAAAGCGCACAAAAGCTTTTAGAATGTAAGGAATTTTGTCACAAAAGAACGAAGCACATTGATATCAGATATCATTTTGTGAAAGATCTAATTAAGAATGACTCTATTTCAGTAAAGTACCTATCTACAGACAAGATGATAGCTGATGTATTGACCAAACCTCTGTGTGTACAGAAACATTGTAGCTTCATTGAGAATATGAATGTAAGAGTGATACCTACTATCTCTACATAGTAGAATTTTTGTATTATTTATATAAATGACTTGCATTGTATTAATGTAAAGCTGACGTCTACTGTCTCTACATGGTAGAGTATTCATGTGTATTACATATTTGACATTTGACATATTCTTGTACTATGTACTATGTTTTTTTTTGGTCTAATTATTATGTTGTATATAATATTATATGGCATAAGGGGAAGTGTTGGATAGACAGTGTATATATGCCCTAAATATTATAATCTGTAATGACATTGTATTATCTGTGACTGTACGTTAGTCTTTAGTCTATGTCAATCTCTTTGTATTCCCTTTCTCTTCGATGGCCGGCGCCTTACGAGATCAACGTGAAACCACGTGAAATAACTTTATATACGCTTAATAAATTACATTCAAAACACAAATTAAAACTTACCATCAGAAACTTGTTCGATGACTGATGATTACGAGAGAGAGTACCGTACACTTACTTGCTACGTTTATTTTTTAAAAATATAAAGAATATCGCTTCACTGCAAATACTGCAATCTCACTTGGTGTTACGTGAACATGCACCCAAAGATGGAGCTTGCTTGCCTAAAAGATGCCTATTCACTCTTGATATCTCCAAGTTATAGTTAGTTGAAATAACCGGTCAAGTGCGAGTCATACTCGCGCACTGAGGGTTCCGAAACTCTTGACCATTGTATTAATTAGGTACCTACTAGATGACAGCTTAAGTGCGCAGTGTTATTGAAGTTCCTATAGACGCCTTCCGGTCTCATCATCAGACCCTGCATATCATCTAGGACTAGAGTACTTGTCAAGATGAATCAAACAAGCCCAAACTCAATGGGGTTGTGTAGTTTTCTCACAGTTCCCAATCTCCATGTTTCATCCCATTATTTGTCTCTTTGAGTTACTTCCATAATGCAATGTATAACTTGTAAAACTAAGTCTAAGCTGTCTTTAAAGCATTCGAGATAGTCAATCAAAAGATAGAGAATGTTTGACAGAATTTTCTTTGTGACCCTTTTCATGTCTGAACAAGCAAGTAATAATATCGTATGTTCTAATAAATGTGGGAATAGCTCAAAGTAAAAACACTAAATATATATTAACTTCTTTTATTTAAACTACTTTTAGCACTCCTTAGCATGTCTTAACTCTGTATGCCATCTTGCCAATCTTTTTTATCTCCATATCTTCCCACTCTCTCTATCGCATACATCTATCCCTGTCATACACTTACATTCCGTTTCCCACATTCGGTCATCCTGCAACTATGTCTGTCCCCAGACATACCTTCTCCGTTCATACATCTTTACCATATTCATACTTCCGCGCATACTTCATACCTTCTCAACACTAACACACCTTAAGTTAAATAATACAGTTTTCATACATACTTAACAGTAATACATCTTAAGTTAACCAATATAGAATGACATCTTATGTATAAGGAATCTAAACACTAGTAAGTATACATGGTCACAAATTATTATAATTAATATTTCTTTTACAAAATGAAATAAAATTTGAATGATCTCGAATTTAAAAAACCATAGGTATACTTAAGTTGGTTTTTTTTTCCTACCATAAAGCACCATGTAACGGTGGCTTTATTTTATACTACCATCTAGCCTGTGGGCTAATAAGTAATATTACTTTAACTTAAACTTATTATTAATTTCTATATTATCTAATTTACAGTCCAATAACTGTCCTTAGTTTATTCTAACAAGTTCACTATAAGTTCACTTTGAGTTCACTGTGTGTTCTTAAGTTGGTAATAACAAAATCATGTACAAACATATTATCAGTGTAACACATAACCTAGTATATATACAATATACTTGGCGGTGCTGTTGACAAAGCTAACTACATACATCTACTTAACTATATTAATACACAAACATTCATTCAACACAGTCACCTTCATTATTACTTTACAGTACTATTTACCTACTATTACTATCTCTATCGACTATTTGACTCTGGTTTTTTTTCATAATATGGTCAGCTGAGCCATGCGTCTTATACATATTTCCAATTCTTCTTCTTCTTTAAAAAATGTCCATTGCTATGGTTTATTTCTTTTTCCAATTGCTTGGGTATGACCAACGATTGTCCTGGATACTTGCAGAGTACATCTCCATCCACTGAATAATTATTCTTGTACGACTGTTCTTTTATCTCCTTACTTGCTCCGATGCTATCTTTCTTTTTAACGAATGTATTGCCTTGCTTCAATAATTTCGGCCGCTGTGCTATGGACACTTCATCTTTTAACAAGCTCTTGAGCTACTGAAGTGCCGCTTTAACTTGGACTGGATGGTAGTTATCTATGCACTGGTCAACCTCCTGCTTAATTAATGGCTTTCCGACATGTTCCACCAAAGATTCCACTTCACTCTTGATGTTTCCCTTAGCTAACCACCTCTTCGCATCTTTAAATATAGACGTATCCTTCTCTCATTAACACTGTTACATCTTTCAAAAACTCATTTCCTAATTCCTATCGTTATATGAACATTCGAAATATTTTAACAATTCAATTCAAACATTACCTATTTAATAAGACATGACAGTTTTTGACAACTGGGTTATAAGACTGCGTTGACCTCTATTTTTAATCTATGATTAACACTGGATTGTAAATGCCATAGCAGATTCTATTACATATCTACCTATTCTACAAAAAAATGAAGGTAAATTTATTAGGTACTAGACGATGCCCGCGACTTCGGCCGCGTGGATCAAGATTTTTCAATTCCCATGGGAACTCTGTAATTCAAATTTCAGCCAAATCGGTTAATTCGTTGTGGCGTGAAGGAGTAATAAGAGTAATAAACATACACACACACATACATATACAAACATTCGGCTTTATAATATGAATTAGTGTGATATGTGATATAGTGTGATGTGAATACAAAACATGACGGCATAAATTAATTAAAGAGATAGGTAATAGATAAAAAATATTTCTCTTAATGTATATGCCATTGCAGATTCTATTACATACCTGGTCTATTCTACAAATCATAGAGTAATTATAGAGGTCAGTCTACAAAAGTTGTGACAGTTCTGTGTTGTGACGCATTAAAAAGTTAGGCTTAGAACAAACTATCCGACGCGTCAACCGCGGCTGGATAGTGAATGTACATTGAATTGTGCACACAATCGGACGTAGTCGCGGACGTAACCTTGGGCCATTCTTGAGTCTTCGGACGTCCAATAGAAATATGGGCCTGCTGATCTCAAACGACTGTGAAACCTTATCTGTCGCGGCTCTCAGTCGATGCATCTGATAGTGTGTTTTAGCTTCAGATACTTTACTCCAGTAACAGTACTTTAAAAGTCATAGTAAGTGGTAGGTTTTTATTTGGTTTTTAGCTGTTTAAGTTAGTCTTACTATGTTTAGAGATATCAATATGTTCGTCATTTGTAAGACTTTAAAGCTGGTGTTTGTAAAATATAACGGCACTTACTATGAAACTAAGAATTAGGTATGGAAAAAAACGATTTTTGGAAGATGTCTCTTAATTTGTTTTAATAATGAGAAAGCCGTGGTTTTAAAGCTGTAACTTTTCACTGAGTTAAGCTATAAGCTTGATATTCTTAAAACACTACGAGACCATTGAACTTTATATTCAGTATAAATTTCGACTTCGGATCATAAGCCGTTTTCGAGAAAAACGGTGGTGACACACTGACAGACAGACGGACAACGAAGTGATCCTATAAGGGTTCCGAAGTTTTTTTCGGAACCCTAAAAACGGAAGCCGAAAGGGCATTCGAAATTTTTGTTGGAAGTAAAGCGCTGAGTGCAAGATTGTCGACCACGTAGCAGTGGAAATTCATGCGATGCCTCGCGTTTCGACATTAGAAGGGTGATGATGGAACTAAATTAAACGTTTTGTGGCCCGTCAAGTTAGTTCGATAAATTACCAAGAACCCGTTTAAGATGCATGATGGTCGCGTGGCAGCGCAGGCGGCCGGCGTGTAGCGCGGCTATACGATCCCCTAATGCCTCCGCTTCCTCCATGAAGTGAGTACTGATGAGGACAGAGCGTGACCCGCGCAGCGACTGCCAAAATACAAAAATCTACTGAAACAAGCAGGTCAAAAGTTCCTGTGCTGGTGCCGTTGGGTGGAGATGATGACTGTACTCATCTTCTTTTTTTTTTTTCATGAGACAGGCTTGCACTTGATGACAATGAATGATGGAGAGCACCGGCGAAATCTAGCTTGGAGCGTGCTTGCGTAGAAAATATGTGGCAGCATACGTCCACATACGTGGCAGGAAACACGGAGACTGGAAGTGCGTTCTACACCTTAGCGGTTCGTTTCAGAAACCTCAGAAACGATTTCAAGTTTTTTTTTATCAACCGACAGATGTCGGCTGCTGGACTCAGGCCGATTGCATAGACTTCATGGTTAGGCCTTGCGTTACCTGCGATATTTGCGTCTGATGTCGTTGGTTTACAGCGATGTGTTTTCCGATGCGTGGTCGCCACTCCTAGCACTTTGGAACGCCCACGAGCAGTTCTTCAACTATATGCTCCGCTCATTGCTACTTCAGCGTCGCGACTCGATGAGCTACAACTGATGAGATGGTGACAGTACTTAGTCTGTACTCATACCAACAACAAATCCCAAAGTCCGCGTCTAGTCTCCACGTCCAACCCCGAAGTGGGTTCATCAAGCACGAGGACTGTAGAGTTCCCCGCTATAGCGCAGGCCAGCTGCAGACGACGTTTCATTCCACCGGACAGCTGGCTACTTGCGGATGACGCTTTATCCGCAATAGATACTCTTTCTAAGAGCCCCATAGAAGACTCTTTAGCTTTGGCGTAGGGAATCCCTTTTAACTGTGGATGAAAACTGTGAATAAATAAAAATCCTTACTAATATTTTTAATTCGAAAATACCTTTTTTTAGCCTTGTATCAAGTCGCAGCAGAGACGCGTTTTTGCACGGGTAGGTATATGTTTGAGTACCTGGAGAGTAATATCCATAGGCCACGTATAGTTTAGGACAATGTGCGAGCAAAAGCTCGTGAGAGAAACACAAAAAATTGAAGCATATGCCATTAAGTTCAGAATTTAGTATTTTCTTGCACACATTCGTGACGTATTGCGAGCCGCAATGATACTGACTGACTGACACTGCAGAAGCAATATCGCATGGTTTAAGCGAGCAAGACAGGAATAAAAAATGGCAGCTTCCCATTTCTATTCTTATCTTGATCGCATAGTATCTCACCATACTGAAGAACATGACATGTTGGAGCACGGAGAGGTCGGGAAAGAAGATGTTATGTTGCGGGCACAGGCCGAGAAGTCTGCGCATTTCGTTCTTATTGCGCACCATGTCCATGCCTTCTATATAGACTTTGCCTTCGGTTGCACTATACATTCCTAGAAAATAAAGGATAATAAGGATTAGCCATCTGCACGGGAGATATAAGCAAGCAAGCGCACATCATCTGAGGCTGCATCTTCACTTACCATCAGGTGAGATCGCAGTCAAGCGCTAGTCTCTATATTTAAAAAAAAATATTATACCTAGTGCACAAGTGTGTGCACAAACACAGGTTCACTCTTTATTCCCTCACTCTCATAGTCCTATGGGACGGAAAATCCGACACTACCGGAGAAAGATCAGGCGCAGGACCGACGGCTTTACGTGCTCTCCGAGGCACGGGGGTGACACTAGACCAACGAGGCAGTTAAAAGTCAAAGGATAATAGGTAATTTTGTATGGGCCCTTTAAAGTAATTTGAATGCCACTACGGAACTACGAATATACTGCGCGTGGCCTGACACGCGATTGTCCATTTTTTAGACAATCTCGTGGCTTCAGGAATGTCACAATAACCTGTAATAATGGACATAAAGGTGGTCTTCCCAGCCCCGTTGTGCCCCAACAGCACTGTGATCTCGCCCTTGTACACGTCCATTGAAACATTGCGTAATGCTCGATGTTTTCCAAATATCTGCAAATAAAGGTTACTCTTGTAAAAGCTCATTTGTAAGTGCAGTATGTGGAAGTCAAATTACAGTATAGTGCCACCAAGAAAACAGATAATGTTCATGTGGACAAAATTGGAACTAATAATATTCTTAAAAGAAGGATAGTACAGTTCCTTTATTATCTGCTTGTAGTGCATTCTCAATAAATTATTCATGTTTTTTTTATTCGCTGACAAGATTGTCCTTTACTGCGATCTCACCTGATGGTGAGTGACGATGCAGTCTAAGATGGTAGCGGGCTAACTTGGAAAGAATATGGCAGTGTACATCAACCCATACCCCAAATATGTTTCTACACGCCATTGTGCTCAAACCCCATTTTTTTTATAAATCGCTTAGCGGCGTGTCTTTGACGGTAGTTTGGTAACTAGCAATCGGCCAAAGCCTCCCACCAGACCAGAGTCAATTCAGAAATTTTAAATTCCCAAATTGCCCCTGCCGGGAGTCGAACCCGAGACCTCCAAGTTATACGACCACAGCGCTCTCCACTGCGCCAGGGAGGTCGTTAAAAATGTAATTTCAAACATCACACCTTAGTTACATTGGCGACCTTGATGCCCGCTTGTGCATTATGAGGAGGAGCTTCGAAGTAGTTAGGATTGATGACGTCAGCGTCATCATCTAAGGATTCTTCTCTTGGCTTATGCTTCTTGGAAGACTAGAACAGAATATATTAATACGTCACATTTATCTTCAAACTTTGAGAAAATACTATGAAATGAAAAACAAAGAAATGACATCATGAACGACGCCATGACACCGTCGAGCGTTTTTGCGTGAATTTTAAAACTTATAAATTGAAATGGCAATTTTGTCTACGAAACCTTATTTTTATTGCTTTGGTCTGGTGGGAGGCTTTGGCCGTGACTGATCAAACTCTACCGCCAAAGACGTGACGTCAAGCGATTTAGCGTTCCGGCACGATGGCAAGTAGAAACCGATTAGGGTTATAGGTTGAATATGCACTGTCATACCCCTTCCAAGTTAGCAATCTTAGACTGCATCGTCACTTACCATCAGGTGAGATCACAGTCAAGGGCTATCTTGTCATCAAATAAAAAAAAATAGATATTTTTTCGAAATAGTAGGTACTTCCGAACATTATCCAACAGTTTTTTCGGTCATGATGCTTATTAAAGCAACTTATAAGTATCTTGACTGTTCCGTAGAACAAAGTCTCATATGCTAAATTCATAACTTGAAATTTGAGCCTTAGAAGTTTTAGTAAACTATAAACATTTTATATGTAGTTTACAAAAACTTTTAAGGCTCGAATTTAGCAGATGTGACTTTGTTCTACGGAACAGTCGCTCTATGGACTATCACTGCACTTATACTTACTTTACATAAGAAGTTGAAAGGCAAAGCTTGACCGTAAGGTCCAGGGAGAACGAGGGATAAGTACCAGGCGAGCAGCGAGAACGCGGCGCACTGTGCCACCGACATGATGTAGCTGGCGAGCACCGACATCGACTTATCACTGTTCACTTTAGCAATATTCCCAATAGTTATCCCCTCACCTAGAATTAAGTAATTTCGCTCATTTGCGACAAGGGTGACATAACTCAAAATTCATCCAATTTTAGTGTCGAACATTTATAAAAACAACATTACGCTAAGCACAAAAAAATAAGAGCGAGATTGTGACTTAATGCTCTGTCGCTTTGTTGGCCGACGAGAGAATTCTCTCATCGTCGATTTTGAATTATGTCACTCTTGTGTTGAATGTACACTGCCATACCTCTTCCAAGTTAGTCCGCTACCATCTTAGACTGCATCGTCACTTACCATCAGGTGAGATCGCAATCAAGGACTATTTTGTCATCGAATTAAAAAAAGAATTTTAATACGTTTTGGTACGACGAAAAACTGATCTATTTTCAAGCAACTTTAAAGAAAGAAGGTTCGCAATTCGTTGGAATGTATGTTTTCCGATCACTCAAAGACGCCTGGACCGATTTGGATAATCATTTCGCACAGCGCTAACTTTCCTACATATTAGAATTTCCTCTCTTTCTATCGCCTAATTCTTATCCCTACGTTAGCCCACTGAATTGGCCCGTCCGGACGGAACGACGCCGCGTACTTTGTGGGCAGCCTGGCCTGCTGTTAGTAAGTTACTAGCATCAAATATCAATAGCTAATGTCAGTGCCTGGAGTACTCACCACTCTCTTCTAGGGCACCCACTTCACTCCAGAACCAGCGCATGGGCTCGTGGGGCAGCAGGCCGCAGGGCCACCGCAACAGCTCCGGTACATTTATTTTCTCCATATAGCTGCTTGGCATTATAATGATTATGTATGCCAAAGACGCTATCGTCACCATGTATTGCTCTACAAACAAGTTTTTTAATCTTACCAATATCATCTTACTATAAAACTACATCTAGGCGGATGAAATCTTTGATTTTCTGGAATGAAAAGTAGCTTATGCCATTATCCGGATCCTCAACTATACCCATGCAAAAAATCACGTCAATCCGTAGCTCTGTTGCAGCGTGATTGAAGGACAAACCAACAAACAAACACATTTTGCTGCTGTCTGCTAAATGCATATTTATCAAACGCGCCAACTGTCAAACTCGCGAAGTTACAATAATCGTTAAGTTTTCTGAAATTATCCAATTTTCTGCGCAATTTTCTTAAATTTTCTATCCGTAAGAACTTTCTATGAATTATTAGACATCTTCAAAAAAAATATTAATGAAATCGGTGAAGGCGCACCTTAGCCCTACTGCAGGGTGAGCATGGGCAGAAGGCAAAAAATTTATTCCCGATTTTATCCACTGACAAGAGATAAAATTATCTTCTCTCTATGCTAAAGCATGGCGAAAGGGGAAAGGAGAAGTATATAAGTATATCCACTGTAGATATTATTTCCACCATTATGCCCATGCTCGACGGGTGGATAAAACTGGGCGAGGGGATAAACATTTTATCCTTTCCCCGTGGATAATAATATGTACCCTGCCCATACTCACCCTACTGGAGAGGGAAATTAAATACGAAACTTACGGCTTCTAACCAAGCAGCTGATAGCAAAAGCGATTGACACAATGGTGGCGAAATACAGGACCAGCACAATGAATATATATCCCGGATTGGTTTTGGGTATCAAGGGCTGATTGCCGACGGCTAATAATGCGGTGCCCACCACGCTAAATATCAGCCCCGTGGGCACCACGTTCAATAGGTGGGACATGTTGATTAACCACAATGGCACGCCCACCATTTTAATCATCTCCTGAAAAATATTTGTATTTGAAAAAGCTTCTGATTCTTGCATCTAAGTTTGAGGTCTGTAATAATACATTGGGAATTCTTTTATGTTCCAAGATGAAAAAGTATTCCGAGGTTACATTACTGGCATTAAAGATCGGAGATCAGTAAGGAGCATTCCGAACCGGTGGTAGATTTATGACGTGTCATAAGAGCTACAAGTTGGCCTACATGAAATAAATGGATTTTGAATTTGAATGAAGTACTCTTATTATATTATTATACTCTTCGTCGTTCGGAACAAGTTTTTCGCTTGTTTTGTGAGTACATATATAACTCATCCCTAGTAGAATATCATAGATATAGGGATCAGTGCCTGCATCCCATTGATCCTCTCCTCTGCGAGCCGCGCCGTCAGCAACACGAACATCAGCAGCAGCGACAGCCAGCACAAGAACGATACCATCTCACACACTATCTTCGCCAATTCGTTTGCCCTCAGCCTTACGTACGGAAACTCTTGGAGCGTCACCCTCTGCATACAACCACAATCAGTAACTACAAATTCTTACTAATATTAGGTGTTAGCTTTTTCCAGTGGCTTAACTCATGTTAAATTCGATTTTAAACCCCCTATTTTATCCCTTTAGGAATTGAATTTCCAAAAATCCTTGTTTTGCGGATGTCTACGTCTACGTATTTATATGTATGTTACTCCCGATAATATTAGCTATCTGCCAGTGAAAGTCTCGTCAAAATCAGTCCAACCGTTCTCGAACTTAGCCGAAACAAACAAACAGACAGACAGACAAAAATTTTAAAAATTATTTTTTTGTTATAAGTACACTATTTATTTTATATGCTTTTAGTAAAAAGCATTTTGATATAACAAATAGACACTTAAATTTTATTTATATTTGTTTAGATTAGATTTGTAACTTACGTGGAAACAGATTCTACCACGGCAGAGTACTTAGATGTTAGTTGTCTCTACCGTGTTTAGCCGCGTAAATGTTGTTACCTGCGGAATTTCATTGCCCGTCAAAAGCTCCAGGTAACTTGTATCGATGGCCCATTGGAGCTTCACGAATGATTCATACGTAGTCCCTGCAACGAATTCTACATGAAAGTTTCATAAATGCGAGATTACATTATATACACTCTGTGTGTCTGCGTATCTACGGAAGCAGCGTGTCTCTTCTAAAGAAATTGATGAGTGTTTTCTATTAGTTTAATAATATCACGAACTACAAAGGATTTAGAATGCCCTTCCGGCTTCCGTTTTTCCCTCTAACTATAATTTGGGTACCTTCAAATCAAGAGTG
The DNA here is from genome assembly GCA_038048805.1 of Hipparchia sbordonii. Classification (NCBI taxonomy): domain Eukaryota; kingdom Metazoa; phylum Arthropoda; class Insecta; order Lepidoptera; family Nymphalidae; genus Hipparchia; species Hipparchia sbordonii. The sequence continues at coordinate 1,946,886 of CM076113.1, forward strand.
AATAGGCATCTTCTAGGCAAGCGCGTTCCATCTTTAGCCGCATCTTCACTTACCATCAGGTGTGATCGCAGCCAAGCGCTAGTCTATATAATTAAAAAAAAAAAAACGAACTACAAAACGATTGCAATCACCTCTGATTGGCCCAGGCTTTCTCGCTACTGACTTACTTAAATTATATTGTTGGAATAAGAAGACCACAAATTCAACGGATCACAACAATTATTAGAATTTTAGCAATGATTCATGCAGCTTTTCTGCAACCGGCCAGCAGAAAGATACGTACTGTGTATCGAAGCGCAGCTATGTTTGCAGCATTCAAAAATATTGGCGAGGACTGTACCATTCGTTTACATACCAAAATTTCTGTGCGGCCTCAATCTCGGACTGCCCGCCTTATAAGTTTCTGTATGAAAGCCCCCTTTCATACGAATTGTATAATTCAGTTTTTCAGCTCCCTCTTGCCCTGTTGGACGCAATTCCTAGAGGACAAAACTTGTTAATAAGTGATTATTTTAAATTTTCACGACTTGATTTAGTTTGGTCTGGGAACTTAGGACCTTGATATATTAGGAAGCGTTAGAATTCACTTGCGTTACGTTGCGACTTGAATCGTATTTTTTTACCAACCTCATGACAGTCATCTGAACTGGTTATTTTACTAATATTTTGATTTAAATTCAACAATGAAATTACTGATTTTCTCCACAAAACTTATATCCTGAAGGCTTTCTAAGTTTAGAAGTGGGTAAGTGTGTGCAACTCCCTGTAATATACCAAGACGACTCCATATAATATTATAGTTACCTACATCCGTTGATTCATGAAAATTGGAAGATAGTATGAAATATACTGTTAAAATATTTGCTTTGCTGTTGGTAAACCAGTGATACATTCACTTAACGATTTTAAAGCACTTTGTAAATATTCTTAAAAGATTTTCTAACATATTCTATATTTTCATTCGAAAGACTTTGTAAAAGTTTATTTGAATAAAAAACTATTCTATTCTATTTTTTTCACCTGAAATATAACAATAGCATCATTTGTCCAATTGCCGCTTGCGTATTTCTTGTAATCAGATTCATTTTTCAGAGCTGTGTAGTATTTACCGAATCTCATGTCGTCTGTAATATAGAAAAACACTTTCTATGGCAAAATAGGTATAGTTCTTGCAATTCACGAGGATACGTGAGCTTTATTTGTGGTTACGTCGTATACATGCACATTGCGTAAGTGTGCGTGCCTGTCAGAAGCCTAGGTGGGAGCAGTCAGACGCGAGCAAGCTCTCGCTCACACTTATTCAGATACGACACACAACCATGAGCCACGTATCCTCGTGAATTGCAAGAACTATATAAAGTTAGTGCCTACCTACCTAGTAGGTATACCAATATCATTAAATTCAAAACTATTTATTTCAGGTTGGCCAACCTGTGGCTCTCATGACAAGTTAATACTCTAGCACCGAATCCAAAAGCATATTCTGCTGATTACACATTGTTTTTGGGTTCATAATATTTTTAAACAACTTCCGACTTATTATTCACGATTAAAAAGTGTACGATATTATCTAATTTGATTAAAGGCTTTATACCTATGATTTTTAAGCTATTGCATAGCTTCTATCGCGGGCCAGCGTGGAGACCGAATCCAGAAATTCCGTAACGAAAATAACCTGACACGGGACTCCTCTACGGTGAGCCGCTAGATGGCGTTGATAAAAAATGCAATGCAATAGCTTTACCGCGGCAGTCCCCGAGTGCCACACGTCTTTTTGTTTTTTTTTTATTTACCAAACTGTACTTGACTCCTCTCCCCTCGAAATAAGCGGGAAGCTTGTGTTAGGAGTGGATGTGATAACAGTGGAACGGGTGGGGATCGAATCGCGACCTTTCTGTTTTCAATCCACACTTTTAACCGTTGGGCTGTTGAGGCTGCTTTAAAACGTAACGGACAATGGATAAGATTATCTCTATGAAATAATGAAGATACATGAGAAATGAGTTTAATCTCTAAAATCCAAGTAGGTGTAACTTAGTAAAATCAGATTTTTGATACCTACTAGGACTATAAAGCTATATTTTATAACAAAATTACCTGTCAAGACATTTTGCTGTTGTAAAGACAGTTTTTTCCCAACGTTCTCCATAATCAAATTAGTTAAATCATTCTTGGGCGTATAAAAAACTCTTTGGGGACCTTCTGCTGAAGTTATGCTTAAGGGTTCCTACGGAAATAGTTGTTTCAGAAAAAAAACCAACGATACTCTAATAATATTTATTATATTATAAATAACTAGCTTTTGCCCCCGCGACTTCGTCCGCGTGGAGTTAGATTTTGGGATGGAATTTTCAAAAACTGTGACACACGTACTTCTTTATTTTTAACTGAAAGCTCTAATACCAACTTTGATGGAAACAGCTTGAAAAATGACGGAGTTTCATATAAACTTCCATCCCCTATTTAAACCCCTTGGGGGTTGAATTTCCAATAATCCTTTCTTAGTGTGCGCCTACGTCATAAAAGGAACCAACTGTAAAAATTTCAAGTTTCTAACTTCAGTAGTTTAGGCTGTGCGTTGATATCTCAGTCAGTCAGTCAGTCAGTCAGTCAGTCAGGACTTTGAATTTTATATATATAGATGCAAAAGAATATGTGTCTTGTTTTTCTATCTGTAGGCATCCGGAGTATACATACTCGTATGTCCCGGACTTATCATTATCTCAACCTATATAGACGTCTCTTGAAAGGATCACAACAGAGCACGATCATGTGCCGCCTGTATCCAAAGCGTTGCCAGCGACTAGCTTGAGGTCATCCTTTCATATAGTTGGGAAGAACTCAGGTTTTTTTAAATATTTCTTTATGATTTAAAAAAACTTAAATACATACGAATTTGGGGGCATTTACTAGAATGAAAGCTTTGAGTATACAACCAACAGATTGGCATACTTTTATTCCGGAGAAACAAAGATTTCCCACGGGAGTAACTATTATTAAAACCTACTACGTGGTTGGTATTAAAACTAGTTTTAAATATTCTGTCAAATACTTACAGTGTATCTTATATTGAACGCCGTCGATTCGGTCAATTTTGGTGGAAGTAAAGCCAGGTATTTTTTGAATACGAACAAAAGGATGAAGTAAAGTGCAGGCGATAATAGTTCAATTAGTGTTAGTATGTAGCGCTTCTTACGAACTAGATAGTGCTTCCACATCAATATCGAAAGTGTGTCCTTCATTTTGGCATGTGTTCCCTTCTTATTCTTCTTTGCATAATCGTGATATTCTGTCAGGAATTCCTGTTCTAAAAAGAATATAACAAGAATAAAAGAAAAAAATATTATATAAATATTAACGTCCTCCATGGGACACTGGTGAGCGTTGTGGTCTTAACTGGGAGGTCTCGGGTTCGATTCCCGGCGGGGCAATTTGGGAATTTATAATTTCTAAATGAACTCTGTTCTGGTCTGGTGGGAGGCTTTGATCGTGGCTAGTTACCACCCTGCCGTCAAAGACGTGCCGCCAAGCGATTTAGCGTTCCAGCACGATGGCGTGTAGAAACCGACTAGGGGTATGGGTTAAATGTATGTACACTGTCATACCCCTTCCAAGTTAGCCCGCTACACCATACAGATTTTATGGTTTGGCCATCGGTCTGTTTTGACTTTCGCAAAGTAAGTCCTGTAAAAAAAATTGAACCCTTATCTCACTATTCGTAAAGACGTAGAATGATAAAATGTAATACGAGTATAATCACTTTGGATCTATGTCTACGTCGTGCTACGCCGTGCCTACGCCGCTACGAAGCGATCAGGCTTTCGGAAGATCTATTATGGTTTATATTCTCTTGGGATCTATTGGACCTATTGTTAAAATAGGTTGTATCAAATACTAATATACTGTACTGGCCATTACTGGCAGGCTAGTTTTATCGTTGTCTATTGACAAGTCAACCTACTTGTCATGTGTAAACAAAGAATTATTGTTTCGTAAGATGATGTCTACAAATATACTTTTATCTGGTCATCATCATTGTTTCTATTCTTCATAGCTCTGCTGCTCCAACAACTTCTATCAGGTTATGGGCCCAGAATGTTCCATGGCCATAACAAGAGGATTGTAGGCTTCTGTTAGCCCAGCCAACATTATGATGCCGACGAATTCATCATCAAGACCAGCTTGTATGGTTTGAAGAGCTTGTTGTGTAGATTTTATTTCAGTTACATACAATTCCATGTTGGAAAAGTTTTCTAACTTCATTGAAAATAATTTTCTAAGCAAACTTAGCCTTCTGATTAGCCCTGAATCCGCATAAGCCTTTTTTAATGCAGACCATGCCTCCCAAGCTGTCTTCGTGGTTTGCACTATCGGATAAATATGCTCCGATATCGATAAACAAATTTTTGCACGAGCTTTATTGTCTCGCTTCTTGTTCTCATTTTTAGTAGTATCATATTTGCTACTCACGCAGTCCCACAGATCAAGATCTACGAGCAGCAACTCTATAGCAAATGCCCATGAACCATAATTCGATTCACCGACTAGCTTCTGTATATTACACGTAGTGTTACATTTTCCGTTACTATTCTCCATTTAGGCGGGCGGGCGGGCCAGCCCATTATCATTAGACGTTGCATTGCATCAAGCCAGTTAAAACTCCTATGGAACTTAATTTGAAATTAGAAAAGGGTGATAAAACTCAAGATATGACTTATCAGGAGATTTTAGGTTCACTAATGTATTTGTCCTGTGGTACTCGACCAGATCTGACTTACGCTGTGAGTTATTTAAGCCAATTTAATTCTTGCTGGAATTCAACTCACATGAGCGCTCTCAAAAGAGTTCTAAGATATCTGAAGGGTACAAGAGATTATAAGTTAATCTACAAGAAAACAGGCAAGCCTCTGACTGCGTATGCCGATGCAGATTGGGGAAATAATCTTGACGGACATTCCTTTACTGGGTACGTGGTTATGTTTGGAGGTGCAGCAGTTTCTTGGCAGGCTCGCAAACAACATTGTGTTGCTTTAAGTACTGCGGAAGCTGAATATATTGCACTTTGTGAAGTTTCAAAAGAGATTGTTTATATTAAAGGGCTTTTCAAAGAAATAACAGGAAATACATATAGTGTCGACATAAATAGCGATAGTCAAAGCGCTATTAAATTAGTCTATACTCCTGCAGTAGGTAGGAGATCAAAGCACATAAATATACGTTATCATTATGTTAGAGAGTTAGCTCAAGCAAAGGAAATTTGTATCAAATATTGTGAGACAAAATTTATGCCAGCTGATTTTCTAACAAAGAGTTTATGTAAACTGAAATTTGAATTTTGTGTGCAGTATATTGGTATTGATTCAGTGGGGGTGTTAAAATAGGTTGTATCAAATACTAATATACTGTACTGGCCATTACTGGCAGGCTAGTTTTATCGTTGTCTATTGACAAGTCAACCTACTTGTCATGTGTAAACAAAGAATTATTGTTTCGTAAGATGATGTCTACAAATATACTTTTATCTGGTCATCATCATTGTTTCTATTCTTCATAGCTCTGCTGCTCCAACAACTTCTATCACCTATTTCAAGAAAGAGTGCTATACCGAAACGATTATTTCAAAATCCAAATAAGTAATCGTCACTTCCTTACTAATATTATAAATGCGGAAGTGTTTTTGTTCGTTGGTTTGTTGGTTTGTCCTTCAACCACGCTACAAGAGCTACGGATCGACGTGATTTTTGCATGGGTATAGTTGGGTACCTGTAGAGTGACATAGGCTTATCCCGGAAAGTTAAAGAGTTCCCGCGGTTTTAAAAACTAAATCCACGCGGACGAAGTCGCAGGCATCAGCTAGTAAGGTTTCTATGGATTCACGTTATAGGAAAAGTTTTTTATATTTCACTTATGACCGATTACGGTAAAGTTGAGCTCAAGGAAAAGCAATTAGAAATCCAATTAAAATTTCACAGTTCCGCATCGTTTATATTTTTGAAACGTAAATATTTTAGCACGTTATAGGATTTTAGACAGTTTTTAGACATCACACTTCAAAACGGAGTGATCCAAGAGAATGTAATCACTCCGTGGAGTGATCCAAGGAGTGATTACATTCTCTTGGGCACTTCAGATCAGAAGGAAAAAACCACAAAACTTGTGGAAAAAACCAAGGACAAAAAGGAAGTACAGGCGAAATAAACATCTTTAAATAGGTTTTATAGGCAATTCATAAATCATGTTTTTCAAAAGAAGTTGTAGAAGAATAACTTGGTAGTGTAACTTACTACTCTAGGGCATGCCACGTTTACAATGTAGGCCAAATTTGTTTTTTGGATCGCAATTGATGTTCGTTTTGTTCATTATTTTGGCTACACACTAGGTATCTTGTAAGAATTGACACAGCACGATCTTATGCTCCTTGTATCCAGCGGCTCTCGACGAATTTCTGAAAATCATTTGGCCACCTATGGAGATGGCCAAATGATTTTCAGAAATTACGTAGATCCATATCTTACGTAAGTGGTTCTTTAAACTTTAAGATTTCCCAGGATATGAATGTGAGACTTCTTATGAGGCCAAAGTATGTCTGCTGGCCTTTAAATTAACAGAAACTTATTAATTAGGGGCAACGTAGCTATGTTAATTAATACAAGTAGAGGCCTAATTAATTTTTCTTAAGGTTTAACCACACAACATAGGTGGTTAGCTATTAATTACACTAAAATATTAGGACTGGTTTTCTTTGCTCTCTAGATTTCTATGTTCTTTAGGGTTCTGAAAAAAAACTGAACCCTGATAGACTCGCTTCGCTCCGTTGTCCGTCAAGGCTTTTTCTCAGAAAATTTTTTTAGTGACAATTCAAAATATACCTATTACCTAAATATATAGTCAGTCAGTCAGTCAGTCAGTCAGTCAGAAAGTCAGTCAGTCAGTGAGTCAGTCAGTCAGTCAGTCAGTCAGTCAGTCAGTCAGTCAGTCAGGATGCCTACGACATAATAGGTATCTGTATCCCGATCCGTCCAGCAGTTAGAGCTGCGCGTTGATAGATGAGCCATTCAGTCAGTCAGTCACCTTTGCCTTTTATCAGAAGATGAAGAAGAAATGTCTAGGAAAATTAGCGAGGATATAATCCTGGCTTTAACTTTGTAAGCCTCAATAGCCCAATGGTTAAAGGTGCGGACTGAAAACTGAAAGATCGCAGGTTCGAGCCTCACCCGTTGCACTATTGTCGTACCCACTCCTAGCACAAGCTTTTCGCTTATTTGGAGGGGAGAGGAGAATATAAGTCAAGTTCAGCTTGGCTAATATTCTTTATTAAAAAAAAAAAAAAACTAGCCAGCTCTACTGCGATTAGAACTGTGCGTATTCAATATAGTGTGTCGGCACCTTAGATTCGGTATTGTTGATTACCAGTTTTGAATTAAATCTTTAGTAATGCACATGTGAATAACAAGTACTAGCCTTCCTATCGTGGAAGTCAAGTACACATAGAGTTGTAGTACACCAGCCATGTGGTTGGGCATTTTTATAACATTAATTATAATATCCTGTGGATTTGAAGACGTGATCGCATGCAGGTTTTCTTTTTACCACACTAATCTATACATGGGTGCAATCGTTGCTAATCTTTATGAATTAAAACGCGTTATAGGTAGACAGTTGAAATTTTCACAGAATGTGTATTTCTGTGGCCGCTATAACAACAAATAATAAAAATAAAAATTAAAGGGGGCTCCCCTACTAGAAACGTGTTTTTTCCGGCGTTTTTCGGTACGGAACCCTTCGTGTGCGAATTCGACTCGCGTTTGACCGGTTATTTTTTCATCCAGGGACCTCTTCTCGAACACGCTAAACCAACAAGGCAGCAAATGTAACTCCTAACTCAATATTGTAATGTCAACCCATGTTTGTGTAATATTGTTTGTAATTATTTTGTTGGTAATTTGATTGTCATGTCATCCGATCGACAACTTTAATAATTGTTAATGGTGGTGAATTGGGTCCCAAGATACAGGAATACCCCAAGAGAATATAATCACTTCGTGGGAATACCTAGTCTCAATGGATATTATTGTTCATTGTTAAATGTTGTTTTGCCAAATAAATACTTTTTATTTTTCATTTTTTTTTTTCATGAATCATTTCCACTGTCGATGCCGGTGTCTTCAGGGGCGGCGGTGGAGGTGGCGGCTCCGGGTCTACCCCCCGCCCCGGCGCCATGAGAGGGGAGAACAAAAGCTTCTTCGCCAATGACTCCACGTGGGGAGGCTGGAGTCCGCCCAGCAATGACAGCAGCTGGAAGAATTGGATCGCGACCTGGGGGAAGCCCAACAACTCCAGAGTGGACAGCACCGAGGAAGGTCGAGACCCTGAATCGGGGTGGCCTTCTTCCTGGAAGAGTAAGTTACTACAAACAGTGAACATTAGGTATTATATTATGTTTTTACAGTATTACATTATGTTCTTCAATAACACCGTAATCACACTTAATATTATAAAGGCGAAAATTGTGTGTGTATGTGTGTGTGTGTGTGTATATGTGTGGCGTAATCCTTCACGCCACAACGAATGAACCGATTTGGCTGAAATTTAGAATGGAAATAGCTCATATCTAGGATTAGCACATAGGCTACATTTTATCCCGGAAAATTAAAGCGTTCCCGCGGGAATCGAAAAACATTAATCCACGGGTCGCGGGCATCATCTAGTACTGTTATGTAATTGTGCTACTAATCGACAATTTCGTTCAATATACAAGCGGCACAACATCGTTTCTGTGGCAATCCTTTCAAGGTATCTATGTCCACGGCTAGGGTTGCCAGGTCTTCAAACCGAAAAGTCGGACAGGCCAGCCAGTTTAGCCGGACATTTGGGTACAAAGGCCGGACACTCTTATTTTTTAGACCTAGCGCAAAATGGCAATTTTTTTAAAAGCTCGTTTGCGCAAGCGTAGCGATACAAGATAAGGCGAGCGGAGCGGAAACCAACACATGACAAATATGTAAAAAAAATGGTTAAATTAAAAAGCTTAGCAAAAGTCGGATAGGCCGGACACCGTTTAATTTGGCCGGACACTCAACCAAAAAGCCTGACTGTGTCCGGCTTTATCCGGACGCCTGGCAACGCTATCTACGGCTTTCAGTTGAGCAGACGATGAGGCCGATGACAAAGTATTATTTGAGTAGACGCCATCTTTCTTTTTCAGAGATAGGGGTGGCAAACAGAGGTGTGCCGCCGCCGCCGTGGGCTCTCGTGCCCTCGGGTTACGGGAAGCCACAATTCTGCTTTTTACAGCCCTATTTTGGCAATTGTAACTATACTATAGCTAGGTAAGACTTTTAGCCAACATTTAAAACTTTCGAATAGTACCTAAAGGAGCAAAGCGGAGCAAAGTTCATGAAAATGACAGGAGCGCTGCAGTCGTTTTCATACAAAATTTCTTGCTGGCTGATGATAAATGCCCAAAAATTTTAAAACGTTTTTCGAAAATCCTAGTTTTATTTTTTTTATACATGCACAGGCAGCGACTTTTCATCAAACCATTTTGAAAATTGAGGGACAAAACGTGTCTGCCATAGAATCTACGAAGGAAATTAATCGTCTCTGAGATAACTTGGCACTTATAGAGAGTTCGGTTTTTCTTCCTCACATCATATAATTTAAACGTAAAAATTCTTCTCACAAAACTGACTTCAAACGCCACTACAAAGTATTGTGCCTATAAAAGAAGAGTTCCCTCGTTTTCTCCGGGATCCCATCATCAGATCCTGACTTGATGACAATGGGATCATCTGAAAAGTATACTCTTTCAAATAAAAAAAGAATTTTTAAAAATCTAGTAATCGGGGAACATACATAAACAAAAAATAAAAAGAAGATTCCGACGAGTTGAGAACTTCCTCCTTTTTTGGCAGCCGGTTAAAAATGACAGAAAACTGACGCTGCTGTTGTTTAGAATGTTAATGTTAATAATAAATTAAATGTTCATACTTATTCTTCATACATAGATGGGGCTATAATCCTACGAAAAACGAGTGCCAAACATTTGTGTACAGCGGCTGTGGGGGCAACCAGAACAACTTCCTCAACAAGCAAGCCTGCGTCAAGGCTTGCATAGACGTACCCTCCACAGACTGCGAGGATCAGGCCAAGGTTAACTTCGAGGAAATGATTTACAATGATGTACCTATCCATGAATGAATGAATGAATGAATATACTTTTATTGTACACCAAAACATCTAGATTTCTTGCGTTAATAAAGTTATAGTAAATATATCTACTTTGTTTTTTTTTTATTCGATGACAAGATAGCCCTTGACTGCGATCTCACCTGATGGTAAGTAACGATGCAGTCTAAGATGGTAGCGGGCTAACTTGGAAGGGGTATAGCAGTGTAAATTCAACCCCCTTATCGGTTTCTACACGCCATCGTGCCGGAACGCTAAATCGCTTGGCGGCACGTCTTTGACGGTAGGGTGGTAACTTGCCACGGCCAAAGCCTCCCACCAGACCAGACCAGAGACAATTTAGGAATTATAAATTCCTAAACTGCCCCCGCCGGGAATCGAACCCGAGACCTCCCAGTTATAAGACCACAGCGCTCACCACTGCGCCAGGGAGGTCGTCAAAAACTTTTACTGTTATTTACGAAGCGCCTGTATAAATAGCTTTTGCCACCAGCGACTGTCTGCGAGAAATTAGGTTAGAAAAAGGCGAAATTGCGGAAATGTAACGTGTTTGCTTGTTGGTGTCTCTTTCACAGTACGGTGCAACGGATATACGTGATTATTTGCATGGGTATAAAATCTATACCCATGCAAATAATCACGTATATCTATACTATAGATGAATGAGAAACATTGTTACTCATTCAGTTAACATTGTAAGTAGATACAAGTACCTATTTGCAAATAATCACGTAGATCCATTGCTTCGTAGGTGCATGTTTGACGGAGAAACCAACACTTTCGTATATATGTGTGTGTAATACTAGCTTTTGCCCGCGGCTTCGCTCACATTTAATTCGATTTTTCAAACTCCTATTTTATCTCCTTAGGTTTAGGTTAGGTTTTCAAAAATTCTTTTTTTAGCGCATGTCTACGTTATAATAGCTATCTTTCAGTTCAAACCGTCCAGTGGTTTGAGCTGTGCGTTGATAGATCAGTCAGTCAGTCAACTTTTTTTTTATATATTCACATTGTAGTAAGAATAAAAGAATATGTAAGTAATTATAATAATCTTACTATTTATTTCTCATTAAATATTTACATTATATCACAATAATTACTAGAGTAAAAAATAATGCTTCCTATATCTTAGATCTATAAGGCAGTAATCTCCACTGCGACTGGACCATTTCTTTGTTGTTTTCTATCGAAGATAATTTCGTCTCGTCTGAAAAGAAAAAATAATTTATTTAACACTTTTTAGTTTTGGTTTTAACTCCATAAATCCTAATTTAATTCCGCAGGGATACTCCGAGCATAACACTTGCTGTTCGTTAGTTTGGCTAAAACACAAAAACAATTTGAATATATATATTTTTTTTATAATACAGGGGTGGTTTAAAAATATAGGGATAATCCTAATGAATAGCTGAAAAATCAAAAATTGGTAATTTTGTATAGTCACTATACAAAATTACCAATTTGGATTTTTTTAACAGATAACGGTGTCTTCTGGTGAGGGTAGTTTTATATTATTGGTATCATTGTTCGTTGAGCATTACGTCATTGCTCTCCACTCGTTCGGTCCATAAAAAGGAGACGTACAGTTACGTTAGTTTCTTCCGTTTCATACACACCTCTGTCCAATATGAAGTGTTGCACAAGTCTTATAAATGCTCTGGTGGGGACCGCCATGTTGATGTACGGGAAGCTGGCGCCGGTCTGCGCTTTGGCGTTGCTGACGATGGTCGCCAGCACCTCCACCTTCAGCTCCTTCGTTATGCGGAATATCGGCCCGCCGCTGGTGACAACGTTACAATGGAATAAATAGAGCAACTTCTATTTACTGTATAGTTCTGGCAATTCACGAGGACGCAAGGCTCATGGTTGTGTGTGTGTCGTAACTAGCGTTGCCAGACGACCCGTAGTTTAGGCATAGTTTAAAATGTCCCGGCGGAACTGACTCTGTCCCATATTTGAACCATACTTCGTTTTTCATTATAAAATCGATCCAAAGTACCTACCTAACTATTCCAACACGCAACGTTCGTAAAAAAGCTAGTTGATGACCGTTTTTAATTACGATTATAATTGTATTATGTTAAAACTGATTCGATCCTCGGAAAAATATCAAAAAAAAAAAAAACACAAAAAATAATTTTGTTTTTATTTGTCCCGGGTAAAAAATTGAAATCCCGTATTTTTTGCCCATTTAACGGGAAAATGGGACTAAGCTTGAGGCTTAAAGTCACAAATTCAGTACAAACGATTTTCATTAGGAGCGTATACGTATAAGAATACATGTACACGAAATTGAGCTCTAATGCAATGTACTTATGGTTCAATTTACTTTGATGCCAGTGTCATCGAATACGATTAATCAAATTAAATCTTATGCTAACTTTACTACCCTCCTTCAGCAGTCACGTTGGTAAAAATTTAAAAAAGCCTTATTAGCCTAACGGTATTTGGAGGGAATAGAAGGATATCAACTTCGGCTTAGCTAATGTTCTTTTAAAAAAAAAAATGGTCAGAAAACGCAAAAAGTTCTACCTGAAGCCGGACTGCACGCAGCACGACGTCTGTATCATGGAGGGCGACACGTTGTTGATGTGTCCGCTGGTCACGGTCGGCTTCAGGTCTTCCAGGTTGTTTTCGTTGAAGTACGGGAATCCAGCTGCTAGCACCGGTTCACCTAGAAATAAAAATAAATATACCACAAAAATATTTAGGTACTCCAATTTACAGCGTGGCAAAGAAGTCTAGGAATGAAATGTTGCAATGTATGTAAGAGGCTTAAACTATACTCTATCTTTTATGTCTATGGTTTTTTAATAAACTTTCTTCTTGTCTACGCCACCGACATGGCAGAGCGTCTATTATTTATTTATCCCGAGTCTGAGTTTCTATGTAATTTTTTTCTATCCTGACTGTTTTTTAAATGCGAAAATGTGTTAGCTTGTTAATTTGTCCTTCAATCACACTGCAACGGAACCACAGTTCGACGATTTTTTGCATGGATATAATTCAGGACCTGGAGAGTGATATAAGCTAGGTTTTATCCCGGAAAAACAAAAGCTTTTAGTCCCGAGAACTTTTAACTTGTCACGGGACATCAGCTAGTATGAAATATATGATTTTGAATTTTTTTTATTTGAATAGCGGGAAAACGAGCAGGCGGGTCACCTGATGCAAAGTGATTATCCCCGCCCATGAACACTTGTAGTACCAGAGGCACCACCAATGCGTTGCCGCCTTTTGAGGAATTTATTGGTCCGCCCCTTGAATAACCCCATATTGTAGTTAAGTGGGTACACTGAATGAAATAATGAATACTAGATTCAAAGAAAGTTACCTTTTTCTGCGGGCTGGTCGGCGAATTCCGCTGGAATTAAATGCGTCCAATTCTCAGGGTTGGTGTAAAGCAACGCCAGGTCGTAGGCCTTGTCGTCTTTGGTCTTGTACCGCACGATGGCTGCCTCCGATTTGTTCTGGCAGTATAAGGATACTTTGTAGGAAGCGTGCTGTTAAAAAGGTTGATGTTTATAACAAATCTAGTAAATTGTGATAATATAATACGAGTACGTACCACGGTAATTGTTTTATTTGGAATTGGACCGTGGTCACGACGGGATTCATCGGGGTCAATGCAACTGGATCGAAATATCGACAATCCTACGTAAAAGAATTACCGTGGTACGTACTCAAGCATTTCCTCGCTGAACAGCCAGGTTGATTCTTTGTTCAAAAAATATCCAGGAGATAATAGGAATGTGAGTTTATCTGTCTTCCTTGCTACATGTCATATGTTTATGGGAACAAGCGAGAAGGGCGAGTGTTGAGGGTAAGAGGGTACTACATACGTTTCTGACGACATGTGCGCAGGTGAGCACGTGCCCGCGGCCCAGCCACACGCCCGCGCCCCACGCCGCGCCGCAGCGCACCAGCAGCGTCGTGCGGTCCACTATCTCTACAATACATTCATTTGGAAAAATTAAATCCAAAAAATCACGTGTCACTAAAATTCCGGGAATATCGGTCCACATACGAAGGAAAAAAATGATATTGAATTTTTTTTTTTTTTTAAATATATAGACTAGCGCTTGACTGCGATCACACCTGATGGTAAGTGAAGATGCGGCCTAAGATGGAACGCGCTTGCCTAGAAGATGCCTATTCACTCTTGATTTGAAGGTACCCAAATTATAGTTAGAGGGAAAAACGGAAGCCGGAAGGGCATTCCAAATCCTAGCAGTGCGTATCAGGAACGAAGAAGCAAAGCGCTTAGTGCGCGTTCTTGGGATTTCAACAACGTAGGGGTGCAGATCTTTTCTGTGCCTTGCGTTTCGATGGTAGAATGGTGACGGCGGAACCAAGTTGAAAAGTTCCTGAGCACACTCTCCGAAATATATTCTGTAGAATTTTGAATTGATTGAGAAGCTCCCCCTTTTTTGGAAATCGTTTAAAAGTGTGTTCCAACGATTCAATTACTTTGGGGCTATACGACAAACACGCACACACAGGTAAGTCACACTGCCCACTACTGTGTGACGTCATATCCACAAACACTGTCGACTCACTGAGTATCTTGGAGTAGAGGGGCGAGGCGGGCGCGCGGGGCGGGTGCATGGTGGGCACGCGCAGCTTGGCCGCCAGCACGGCGCGCAGCGGCGCCGCCAGTGTGAGGCCGACCCACTCGCCGCGCCACCACGACACGCTGCACACCACCGTCCCGACCAGCTCCTTGCTAACGAGCGAGCAAAAAAGAGCTTATATATCAAACTGCCATCTCCTTCCAGGATACCAAACTTTTATACCCGGTGAAATCACGGCTCAGAATGAAATCTCAGTAAAAGTTGTAAAAAAAATCTTTTTCCCCTGACATCCTCTGCGTAAAACTTTTAAAAAAATGTCGACGGGAATCATTTGCTCTTCCGGAATAAAAAGTAGCTTATGCCAAGTCCTCAAATTGGCCCATGAAAATAATCAACTTGAACCATATAGTTCTTTTGCGGCATGGTTGAAGGACAAAGCAGTAAACAATCATATTTCCCCATCTATATATCTGGACTAAGATCGTGGCTGGTGTACCTGGAAGTTTACTTACTTTGGCTCCTCTGTGAAAACTGGGCCTCCTTCAGAGCCTAAGGCGGTTGCAGCATCGGTCAGAAGGAGGGATGGTCTTTTGCCAACCACTCCACACACAGCGCCTCGCGTCACTGCGTTGAGGAACGCCTGACAATAGAGAAAAATTTCCGTTCACTGAAATTGCAGAGATTTTTTTTGCTTTTCCTATCAAATGGTTGTTTCACTGGACCACCTAAATTCTAAGATAAACGGTACAGAACCTGGCAGTGCGACAGCTTATAAACATCGACGCAAGTATTTGAGAAGATCTAACGACATGAGTTGTTCCAGAAATATTACTAGTGGACATACACTTTGGATGGCTTTTTAACTTAAGGCTTCATAATGTTCTCAAAGGTATGTTAAGTCTACCAATTTGCATAGGGCTAACATGATGGTGGTCGCCTATAACTCTTCTCTGAATGGAGACCTGAGCTCAATAATAAGCCGTTGATGGGTTGCTGATGATAATAGGTTATAATGTTTTTTACCTCACATCCAAAAGGTGTAGAATGGACTTGAATTCTGGTGCCTCGATCAGGCGGCGGTTTGACCATATCCAGTAGTTCTGACAGTGGTCTGAGAGTTTTGAGGCCTGAAAAGAAGAAATGCTAATATTCTATTAAGATCTTCTTTACGTAATTCTGGGCCTTGCAGGTCGGCAGACTTCAAATTCTTTCAATTCTGAGTTTGTTATGTACGAACTACGAATGACGAAAGTTGCAAAACTGGTCACTATGAATATTTTGAATGCGCAAGCTCAGTAGACTATGGACTTACTTAGTTTAGTTTTAAAAATACAACGAAAACTATCTAATTTTATTGGAAGTAACTTCTATCCATCTTCAGAATGCAAGCTCGTTTATCATTGTGCCGTAAAAAGGTTACAAACTGAGAGACAGATTTACGGATTTATGGATATAAAAGTCGACGACCTTATAAGATAAAGTTGAATATTTATTTTGAAATGATTTACCCAGAATTATTTCTTGAGGTGTAATGCACTCTTAATTACAATAGCTTTATCATGCGGTCAGTATCAATGACGGTGACTTCTTAACTATACTGGTGTGTATACACGTCATTTACCTCTGTAATCACCCTCCAAATCAACTAGCACGAAAACAGACAGCAGCGCTTTTCCTAGCCGGGTTTGTTTCTCCATATCACCGTCTTGGTGGCCGATAGTCCAACTGTATAGAATGTCGTCCACGCATCGATCCAGAACTGGGCATTGCCATACGTGACATATTCTGAAAATTGGAAGTTAGGTGAGCATTCAAGGTACTATACCAAAATTCTTGGATTCAAGGTGAAACATCCACATGGTGAAATCAGAATTTAGGAGATCCGTAGGGGAACTCGTATAACCGATATAATGCAACGAAGCTAAATTGGCATGGCAGTGTGCTGGGCACATATTAATTCGAAGAACCGATAGACACTGTGGTCTTAGCATAGGATTAAGACTCCACACTGAGAACTGAAGCAAGTCGCTGAACACAAATGGTGCAAGATTTTGTGGCGATCTTTGCAAGAGATCTCTGTCCAGTTGTCTGTCTATAGACATCCGTGAATGGATTGAAATGAAGACGTTGACAAACGCCTGCGAGATATATCGGACTAGATACGACTAGCAAGTGCAAACTAAAAATTCAAAAGTCAAGTAGTCAGGGCTGTTCCTTTACCATACCTCCCAGTGAGGACTCGTACTTGGTAACTGCTGTGCTCAAAATCTATATCATTATCCAAACTCCTCTCTCGACTGAGTCTCTCAATGTCCTCATACACATTGGGCACTTTAGACGCCACTTTCTCACACGTCACATATATCTCTGGTAGATCATTGTAGAACTCCTCGTTCATTATGGGTCTTCCGCGGGCGTTTTTGATGATACTCGCTTGTTTTAATGGGGACAGTATGGAGCCATGTGTGAGGACCCATCGGTTGGAAAATTTTATTCCTGATGCCGATACTGTGAGGATGTTTGCCAATTCACCGTCGTCAGAATAATTGTAGGATACCATAACACCTTCGGCGCTCATCTTGGGACCTGGAACTGAAGAATTCTGTATATTTAGTTTTTTTTTTAAAGATTTTTCGTGCGCGAATAAGGGGCACAGTTAGATCGGCGAATTGAAAACCGAAAAGTGCCCAAACCCCAACTGTTTCAGTATTGTCGTACGGCGTAAATTCAAAGTTATTTATTTCATGTAGCCTTTATGACACGTCAAGATAAAGAAACCGATTGGTCATTGGGATTCCAAGTTGCTGGAGTAGCGACCTACCATCGGAAAGCATAGTGTTGGCAGACCCCACATTTAGATGAGCTAACGACACGAGACGAGTCATAGGGAGCCGCTGTATACAGGCGGCGCAAGACCGAGACATGGGTAAGTCTATCCAACAGGCATATGTCTAGCCGTGGACATCTATCGATTAATAATAATGTAATATACAGGGTGTCCCACGGCTATGCCACATGGAGGGGAAGTACCTTAAATATTGTAGATGGAACATTTTACTGAAAGAAGACTTCATTTTAATTTAAAAAACAATTTAAACTGCATTCATAGATTTTTAAATAATTGCCTGGTTGAACCGGGACTCGAACCCGCTATACGAGAAAAAAAATTAACCTGTATCTTTATCATACCGATCGGAAGGCTTCATCATAAGGATTATTTTTTGTTAAATAACATAGCATGAGAAATAAAAGGAAGACCATGAATTTTAGCTTTTGATGTAAAATTTTGTTCAGAAAAATGAAAAGCTGACATTGGCGTATCGACATACAACTGACATGAACTATTACTAATGAGTACCCACTTGAGAAGTACGCATCATTTCCCGATCCTTACTATCCTTACTAATCCTTACTTATATTACCTATAAATGCGAAAGTGCGTTTGTTTGTTGATTGATTGGTTTGTCCTTCAATCCCGCTGCAAGTCGTAGCTCTGTTGCAGCGGGATTGAAGGACATTTTTCTGAACAAAATTTTACATCAAAGGCTAAAATTCATGGTCTTCCTTTTATTTCTCATGCTATGTTATTTAACAAAAAATAATCCTTATGATGAAGCCTTCCGATCGGTATGATAAAGATACAGGTTAATTTTTTTTCTCGTGTAGCGGGTTCGAGTCCCGGTTCAACCAGGCAATTATTTAAAAATCTATGAATGCAGTTTAAATTGTTTTTTAAATTAAAATGAAGTCTTCTTTCAGTAAAATGTTCCATCTACAATATTTA
This sequence comes from Hipparchia sbordonii, assembly GCA_038048805.1. Lineage (NCBI taxonomy): Eukaryota > Metazoa > Arthropoda > Insecta > Lepidoptera > Nymphalidae > Hipparchia > Hipparchia sbordonii. The sequence continues at coordinate 1,965,432 of CM076113.1, forward strand.
AGGTACTTCCCCTCCATGTGGCATAGCCGTGGGACACCCTGTAGATGAGGAGTTACTAGTCACCGAAAAAATATTTGGAAAAAAATGGAACCAAACAGAAATAGAATGAGCGATATTGTGAAGTGAACTTCTGTCTGATTTCTGCGTTCATAGAGACAAAATATTCTTAAAATAAATTGAATGAAATTAATGTGATACAATAGTCTTTCATCTTTGAGATGAGTAATCATACACTTAGGCTAAAAATATCTTCAACACCATACCTAGGTACAATAAATTGCTAGAAAACTTCGGTATCCATTGCTGCTTTATTATTCAATTAAAAATTTCATTAGGTACCAAGGTGTTAGATACGTAGGACTCGCTAGCCTCGTGGTATGCTTGTTCGTCTGCATATTATTAAGGACGGGATTTCGCAAAGAGTAGGTATAAAAACGCACTTCTACACATGCACCGTTCACACGCACACACAGGCGCGGGCAAGCTGCGTTAAAAATGAGTGAATTAACTTGTTTTGATACTTGGATATAAATTGTTTATGTTTTATTTTTTTATTTTTTATTTTCGTCCGGACTTGCTGTACACTAAGTTAGACTTAGATTTAGTCTTAGTCTTAGACTTAGATTTAGACTTTTTTAAGCCACTGGGAAATGCATTAGACTAATACTAAGTCTCTTTAAGTCTAAGCCTAAGTCTAACACTAAGACTAAGACTTAGACTTAGTCTTAGACTTAGACTAAGACTAAGTCTCTTTAAGTCTGAGTCTAAGTCTAAGCTAAGTCTAAGTCTAACACTAAGACTAAGACTGAGTAGACTAGACTTAGACTGAGTATTAGTCTAAGACTTAGTCTTAGTGTTAGACTTAGGCTTAGATTTGAACTCAGACTTAGTCTAAGTCTAAGTTTAATTCTAAAACTAAGTCTAAGTTGAGCAAACCAAATTGATAATATATTTTGAAAAGAAGAAACTAAGTACTAGGTACCTATGGTACCTTTAATATAATAGCATTATTTTATTATTTGATAGAATTTCGAAATTTCTTGCAAAGTTACATTCCCCGAATGTAGTACTGACCTGCATGTATACCTCGAAAACTTCTATTGGAACTCCTAGATCTTTAGAGTTAGTTGTATTGAGTTTGGGCTCGTTTTGTAAGTTATGATGAGATCTTACCACTGGCCTTATTGGAGTGACCTGATGGTATACTTCGAAGACTACTACTGGATCTTCTAGACAGCTACAGCTAGTTATATCGAGTTTGGGCTCGTTTTGTAAGTAATGATGAGATCTTACCACTGGACTTGTTGGAGTGACTTGGTGGTATACCTCGAAGACTTCTATTGGAACTCCTAGATCTTTACAGCTAGTTATATCGAGTTTGGGCTCGTTTTGTAAGTTATGATGAGATCTTACCACTGGACTTGTTGGAGTGACCTGATGGTATACTTCAAAGACTACTACTGGATCTTCTAGACGGCTACAGCTAGTTATATCGAGTTTGGGCTCGTTTTGTAAGTAATGATGAGATCTTACCACTGGACTTGTTGGAGTGACTTGGTGGTATACCTCGAAGACTTCTATTGGAACTCCTAGATCTTTACAGCTAGTTATATCGAGTTTGGGCTCGTTTTGTAAGTTATGATGAGATCTTACCACTGGACTTGTTGGAGTGACCTGATGGTATACTTCGAAGACTACTACTGGATCTTCTAGACAGCTACAGCTAGTTATATCGAGTTTGGGCTTGTTTTGTAAGTAATGATGAGATCTTACCACTGGACTTGTTGGAGTGACCTGATGGTATACTTCGAAGACTATACTACTGGATCTTCTAGACAGCTACAGCTAGTTATATCGAGTTTGGGCTCATTTTGTAAGTAATGATGAGATCTTACCACTGGACTTGTTGGAGTGACTTGGTGGTATACCTCGAAGACTTCTATTGGAACTCCTAGATCTTTACAGCTAGTTATATCGAGTTTGGGCTCGTTTTGTAAGTAATGATGAGATCTTACCACTGGACTTGTTGGAGTGACTTGGTGGTATACCTCGAAGACTTCTATTGGAACTCCTAGATCTTTACAGCTAGTTATATCGAGTTTGGGCTCGTTTTGTAAGTTATGATGAGATCTTACCACTGGACTTGTTGGAGTGACCTGATGGTATACTTCGAAGACTACTACTGGATCTTCTAGACAGCTACAGCTAGTTATATCGAGTTTGGGCTTGTTTTGTAAGTAATGATGAGATCTTACCACTGGACTTGTTGGAGTGACCTGATGGTATACTTCGAAGACTATACTACTGGATCTTCTAGACAGCTACAGCTAGTTATATCGAGTTTGGGCTCGTTTTGTAAGTAATGATGAGATCTTACCACTGGACTTGTTGGAGTGACTTGGTGGTATACCTCGAAGACTTCTATTGGAACTCCTAGATCTTTACAGCTAGTTATATCGAGTTTGGGCTCGTTTTGTAAGTAATGATGAGATCTTACCACTGGACTTGTTGGAGTGACTTGGTGGTATACCTCGAAGACTTCTATTGGAACTCCTAGATCTTTACAGCTAGTTATATCGAGTTTGGGCTCGTTTTGTAAGTTATGATGAGATCTTACCACTGGACTTGTTGGAGTGACCTGATGGTATACTTCAAAGACTACTACTGGATCTTCTAGACGGCTACAGCTAGTTATATCGAGTTTGGGCTCGTTTTGTAAGTAATGATGAGATTTTACCACTGGACTTGTTGGAGTGACCTGATGGTATACCTCGAAGACTTCTATTGGAACTCCTAGATCTAATCATTATAACTTACAAAACGAGCCCAAACTCGATATAACTAGCTGTAAAGATCTAGGAGTTCCAATAGAAGTCTTCGAGGTATACCACCAAGTCACTCCAACAAGTCCAGTGGTAAGATCTCATCATTACTTACAAAACGAGCCCAAACTCGATATAACTAGCTGTAAAGATCTAGGAGTTCCAATAGAAGTCTTCGAGGTATACCACCAAGTCACTCCAACAAGTCCAGTGGTAAGATCTCATCGTTACTTACAAAACGAGCCCAAATTCGATATAACTAGCTGTAGCCGTCTAGAAGATCCAGTAGTAGTCTTCGAAGTATACCATCAGGTCACTCCAACAAGTCCAGTGGTAAGATCTCATCATTACTTACAAAACGAGCCCAAACTCGATATAACTAGCTGTAGCCGTCTAGAAGATCCAGTAGTAGTCTTCGAAGTATACCATCAGGTCACTCCAACAAGTCCAGCGGTAAGATCTCATCATTAGTTACAAAACGAGCCCAAACTCGATATAACTAGCTGTAGCCGTCTAGAAGATCCAGTAGTAGTCTTCGAAGTATACCATCAGGTCATTCCAACAAGTTCAGTGGTAAGATCTCATCATAACTTACAAAACGAGCCCAAACTCGATATAACTAACTCTAAAGATCTAGGAGTTCCAATAGAAGTCTTCGAAGTATACCATCAGGTCACTCCAACAAGTCCAGTGGTAAGATCTCATCGTTACTTACAAAACGAGCCCAAATTCGATATAACTAGCTGTAGCCGTCTAGAAGATCCAGTAGTAGTCTTCGAAGTATACCATCAGGTCACTCCAACAAGTCCAGCGGTAAGATCTCATCATAACTTACAAAACGAGCCCAAACTCGATATAACTAGCTGTAAAGATCTAGGAGTTCCAATAGAAGTCTTCGAGGTATACCACCAAGTCACTCCAACAAGTCCAGTGGTAAGATCTCATCATTACTTACAAAACGAGCCCAAACTCGATATAACTAGCTGTAAAGATCTAGGAGTTCCAATAGAAGTCTTCGAGGTATACCACCAAGTCACTCCAACAAGTCCAGTGGTAAGATCTCATCGTTACTTACAAAACGAGCCCAAATTCGATATAACTAGCTGTAGCCGTCTAGAAGATCCAGTAGTAGTCTTCGAAGTATACCATCAGGTCACTCCAACAAGTCCAGTGGTAAGATCTCATCATTACTTACAAAACGAGCCCAAACTCGATATAACTAGCTGTAGCCGTCTAGAAGATCCAGTAGTAGTCTTCGAAGTATACCATCAGGTCACTCCAACAAGTCCAGCGGTAAGATCTCATCATTAGTTACAAAACGAGCCCAAACTCGATATAACTAGCTGTAGCCGTCTAGAAGATCCAGTAGTAGTCTTCGAAGTATACCATCAGGTCATTCCAACAAGTTCAGTGGTAAGATCTCATCATAACTTACAAAACGAGCCCAAACTCGATATAACTAACTCTAAAGATCTAGGAGTTCCAATAGAAGTCTTCGAAGTATACCATCAGGTCACTCCAACAAGTCCAGTGGTAAGATCTCATCGTTACTTACAAAACGAGCCCAAATTCGATATAACTAGCTGTAGCCGTCTAGAAAATCCAGTAGTAGTCTTCGAAGTATACCATCAGGTCACTCCAACAAGTCCAGTGGTAAGATCTCATCATTACTTACAAAACGAGCCCAAACTCGATATAACTAGCTGTAGCCGTCTAGAACATCCAGTAGTAGTCTTCGAAGTATACCATCAGGTCACTCTAACAAGTCCAGTGGTAAGATCTCATCATAACTTACAAAACGAGCCCAAACTCGATATAACTAGCTGTAAAGATCTAGGAGTTCCAATAGAAGTCTTCGAGGTATACCACCAAGTCACTCCAACAAGTCCAGTGGTAAGATCTCATCATTACTTACAAAACGAGCCCAAACTCGATATAACTAGCTGTAGCCGTCTAGAAGATCCAGTAGTAGTCTTCGAAGTATACCATCAGGTCACTCCAACAAGTCCAGCGGTAAGATCTCATCATTACTTACAAAACGAGCCCAAATTCGATATAACTAGCTGTAGCCGTCTAGAAAATCCAGTAGTAGTCTTCGAAGTATACCATCAGGTCACTCCAACAAGTCCAGTGGTAAGATCTCATCATTACTTACAAAACGAGCCCAAACTCGATATAACTAGCTGTAGCCGTCTAGAAGATCCAGTAGTAGTCTTCGAAGTATACCATCAGGTCACTCCAACAAGTCCAGCGGTAAGATCTCATCATTACTTACAAAACGAGCCCAAACTCGATATAACTAGCTGTAGCCGTCTAGAAGATCCAGTAGTAGTCTTCGAAGTATACCATCAGGTCATTCCAACAAGTTCAGTGGTAAGATCTCATCATAACTTACAAAACGAGCCCAAACTCGATATAACTAACTCTAAAGATCTAGGAGTTCCAATAGAAGTCTTCGAAGTATACCATCAGGTCACTCCAACAAGTCCAGTGGTAAGATATCATCATTACTTACAAAACGAGCCCAAACTCGATATAACTAGCTGTAAAGATCTAGGAGTTCCAATAGAAGTCTTCGAGGTATACCACCAAGTCACTCCAACAAGTCCAGTGGTAAGATCTCATCATTACTTACAAAACGAGCCCAAACTCGATATAACTAGCTGTAGCCGTCTAGAAGATCCAGTAGTAGTCTTCGAAGTATACCATCAGGTCACTCTAACAAGTCCAGTGGTAAGATCTCATCATAACTTACAAAACGAGCCCAAACTCGATACAACTAACTCTAAAGATCTAGGAGTTCCAATAGAAGTTTTCGAGGTATACATGCAGGTCAGTACTACATTCGGGGAATATAACTTTACAAGAAATTTCGAAATTCTATCAAATAATAAAATAATGCTATTATATTGAAGGTACCATAGGTACCTAGTACTTAGTTTCTTACCTTTCTTTTCAAAATATAAAAAGTATCAATTTGGTTTGCTATGAACTATTTCGTGTTCGTACAGCGATGTTTTTCGATACCAGCATCTGCTTACAACCAGCGCAGCCTCCACTCAGAAAGGCGGTCAGACGCCGACTGATTGATATTTGAATTTCGAATTTTGAAATGAAATCAAACCATTGACCGAGTAAAATCAAAATAAGCCTTATTGCACACTATTTTAAGGTTCGGTTTAAACGAAAATATGTGAAAAAAGTACACGCGATGCTATATTTTATTTTTTATACTATTTGTAATATTTTTGATATTTTTCTCTCCAAGATTTTGAGTTGAACATATCTGCTAACAGATAGTATTTTTTAATTACATAAAACGGGTATATTATATACAAGAAATGTACCTAAAGTCACCCCAAAATCGTGAATTTTGTGTGAAGAGGTGACGGGAAATAATTTTTATAGTACTAAAAATTGAGATTTTGAACAAAATCAACTCCCAAGATTTGGAGATTAAGGACCAATCTATGTGTAGCAATTTTTATTTCCATCTTATTTGGTTTAACTTAGTCACAATATGTACCGAAAGTCACCCGATATGCGGAAACGCACTCTTAAGTCTTGGGTTCAAAATGTCGAGTCGAAAGAGAAAAAAATATTATTCGGTTTTCTGTCAATTATTGTCACTAGGCAGCAGCCCGGAGTTGAAGTTGGGAGTTTCCAGTCGTGATCCATTCGACTATGAGAGTGAAGGAATAGAGAGTGCACTTGTATTTGCCTACTATAATATCTACTGCCATTGGCTTATCTCCCTTGAGATTGATCGCTGTTGGCAAAATTCGTTAAGGACGTACGAGTACATAAGCAGCAATGGTTACTGATGTACTAAAAAAAGACAGATTGTAATATACGGGGATACGAGTTAGAGAACGCGTGAAAATAGGGTGCGAAACCTATTACAAATTTGCGCCCCATTTGTGCCATATCAACCCCACCCTTGCAGAATGTAATGAGGTCTTATTCAGCGGGTGGTCAATGAGAGGTAATTTGTTCTAGTATAAAAAGAACTGTTTTCAATATGGCCGCAAAGTTCTTTCAAGCGCCATCCAAAGAGGCGCCCGTTGCCGGGTTCTTTTCAAAAAAATATTTTTTTCTTCCGATCAGCATCAGCGGTGAGTTTTTTTTTTAACTTTCTTCAAGAAATTGTATAAATATGATGTTGGTTTTATGCAATTAGGATTAGGTACGATAGTTTAACTTTTGAAAAAATGGGAAAAAATTGTTGTTTTTTATTTTGGATAAAATTAGTGTGGCGAGTTCGTCGTTTGAACATACTAATCTACAATTTCGTTTGAATCTATCAAGTTTCCGTAGTGTAGCGGTTATCACGTGTGCTTCACACGCACAAGGTCCCCGGTTCGATCCCGGGCGGAAACAGATTTTATTGTTTTTTCGAAAATTATTTTTTATTTTAAATCACAATATTTTGTAGCATAGTCCAAAAAAATTTACTCCCTATGAAGGCGTGCATAAAATAGATTTAAAAGCAATCAAACAATACTGAAATTAGTGTTATCGCTTTAGCAATTACAAATTATTGAACTCAAAACCTAAGTGTTTTGTTATTATTATTGGTGAATAAGTCATTGGCTTGTTTGTAATGATTTTGTTAGTACATTAATTATTTATTATTTATATTGTGAATGTTCTGTTGATACTATGAAATAACTAATAATAAACTTATCAGATAATTATCTTATTTTATTTTATTTTTATTATGAATACAAATTTAATAAATAAAAAAAGGCAAAAAGAAATTCCTTCGAGCCGGATTTGAACCAGCGACCTATGGATATCTTTAGTTAAACCTCTACAGTCCACCGCTCTACCAACTGAGCTATCGAAGGTTGTGACAACTTTTCGAAATTAAGCTTTAGATTCTGTAGCTCATTTATTCTGAGGGTGACGAAGTTTTTACAGATTATAGGAATTGTTCATAATATTGATATCGCCTATTTAAATAAAATTTATTCCAATTTAAATAACAACTTCACTGTCGAAATTATTGATTTTTCTCTTACCATCGAGTTAACAAGCATAATATTAGCAAGAAAAGGTTAAATACTTACGTTTTCTTGATAATCATGAACTTCCGCAAAGTAACACCTGATTCTATCCAATCCAAACATAATACGTATTGATATGTTATTTCGTATATTAGGATAAAAGTATCCAAAATTAAATTAAATTCAATGTTATGATGATTAATGAGCATCAGCTTTCAAAAACTTTAAACAAAGTACTCCTACTTTAACTGGCCTTAAAAATAATGAAGTACACAAGAAAACGCATATTTGTAGAGAAAAAAAGTAAAGTGAAACGATGACACACATCCCAGTTGCATCAGAATAATGTGACCTAAACCTGGAACCTCGAACTTAACCAGTTAATTGTGACTATTATCGCCTATGATACAATGTTTTACAATTTTACTATTATATATTTTCTTACAAAGTAAGCTATTCATGGCTTAGATAACCGTGAATGGAAGCTATTAATAAATAATCATGCTTTATCTTATAAACAGCTATCTAAAACCAGTTTTGTTGGGACACCTTTTTAAATGAAAGATTTTACATCGCAAAATATTACGTAGATTAGGTAAACATGTTATGTAGTAGTAGTAAAGCAGGAAAGAATTAGTGCTGATTGGTGATTGGACAAGAAGGATGGTGTGATCATCACGCCTTAGCAGTCTTTATATACCTGAGTACGATTGTTTAATATCGTAACTCTACGCATAGTTCATTTGTTATCGAAATTAGAGAGTCTACTTAAACTCTAGAGTAATTTAAGTTAAAATTAACTCCGCATACGGCAAAGTTCACTTTTAACATTAAAATGAATTCTAAGCAAAATTACTATTGAGTATAGACAGTCATACAGAGATGTCAAACACGCCTTTTTCCTGTTTTCCTATTTCTCGTTGCTCTTCCGGCTTCCGTTTTTCAAAAGGTTTTCCAGATAACTACAATTTGCGTAGGTACCTTCAAATCAAGAGTGAATAGCCATTATTTAGACAAGTGCGCTGCATCTTCACTTACCATCAGGCGTGATTGCAATTCGCAGCCAAGCGCTAGTCTATATATTAAAAAAAAGTCCGTCCATACTAAATGAAGAATAACGAAATGTTAAACGTTAAATTTTCAGAGTTAATATATAAATAAATAGTAAAGGTACTAGCCAAAAGTGTATCTATTAACTTTCTAAAATTCCTTGAATATCTCCCAATTTTAAAGCGTAATATTTAATAGAGACTAATATGCCGACAACTATCACATTAACGCAAGTAATAATTCTAAATGGCTTATGAAAATCTCAGTAATTCTGTTTTATCTTGTAGTGTTAGCTTATCTAATGGACAGAAATACAAATTGATACTACACATTTGCAATATTGAATGACAAAATAATGATAACACTTTACTACGATCTCATTTCATCAGGTATTCAATCTAAAATATGCGTGAGCTGTCTATGCACTGGAAAGTGTAAAGCTGCATCCGCACGCTTGGCAAACCTCGGCAAACCTTCACAAACGCAAACGTGCGGATAGAGCGTTTGCCATGGTTTGCCTACGCTTGCGAGCGTTTGTGGCCGATCCATCGAGTGTCGGTCTTTTGATCGCAAACCAAAGGGAATTTGCCACAAGCGCTTGCGTCTCCGTCCACACGTTTGCGCGCACTCAGTCTCGTTTGTGCACTGGCGGCGATTAGACGTGTTATTATATTACGATTTACGTATCGCACCTTTAGAAATCTTCATTTTGTGAGTGGGTAAAAACGTAAAATGAATGACTGGTCGACTGAAGACGATTTGTTTGTATAATTTAATTAATTAATTAGTTTTATATATTAATAATAATAAGTGGCGACTCCGCACCGGAAAATGGTATATAATGGTATGGTAATAGGTGGACCGACACCATCAGGCGACCCTCAGGGAGCCACTGGGTACAGGTGGCGCAAGACCGAAGCCTGAGGAAGTCCATGCAATAAACAGTCCAGCAGTGGACGTCTATCAGTTGATAAAGAAAAAAAAAACAAAATATCTATTGAGTAGGTACATACTAGAATAGAGTAGAATATTTTTTTATTCAAATAAATAAACTAGGTAGGTACCAAGTGTTTTCGAACATACTACTAGCTACTACTACTAATCTATAATATTATACTAAAACTGTAACTGGACAAATTGTGCACATGAAATATGTTTTGAAAATTTTAATTAGAGGACGCTTTACTATCAACTAGATGACGTCCGCGACTTCGTCCTCGCAGATTGAGGTTTTTTAATTCCCGCGGAAAGTCCTTAATTTTCCGGGCTAAAATGTAGGTATGAGCTATCGCTATTCCACATTTCATTCAAATCGGTTCATTAGTTGTGGCTGAAAGAGTAACAAACATCCATCCATCCATCCATCCATCCATCCATATTCCATTTTAGTAGGATTATTGATCGATACTGAGCTTAAAACATTTGTAAAAATAACTTAAGCCAAATAATAAAGCCGACACAAGTTCGACGTCCGTCATGCTTGCCTGTTCAGAACATACAAACGCCCTCGCAAGCGTGCGGATGATTCCCAAATTCAAGGCAAACGTTTGTAGAGGTTTGGCGTTTGCCGTTTGCCACAAGCATGCGGACGCGGTATAATGTGATAATTCAGTTTAACATGAAACATAATAACCATGTAGTGTGGCATTTGGCAGTACTTAATAGAACTGTTAATATGAGACGGACAGTGGGAATCTATTGGGTCCTGTGTGAAACAACGACGGAAATGACCGGCTTCAGCTTCGGTGGTACTTAACAGCCCAATTGAACAAACGAGCGTGAGTAATCCAGGATCCGATCCAGTCCCGTGACTTTATTAGACCCTTCTTGTCTACAATGTTGTAATTTTTGTTAATTACCAAATTATGCCATTAATTTTTGAGACTCTCAGGAAGTAAGTAATCATTCCGAACAAAAGCATTAACATTTTTCAGAGTTCTGAGATTATTACCTACACTTTAGGGAGTGATTAGGCCTCAATGATGATATGACATAATGCCTCGTAATTAGATATTAAAATAATCATGAAAATATCGTGCATAGATAGCTTTCTATAGTCAAAGTTGCCTTCTCACCTAAATTGTGTGCGCCACTTACATTTATCGCTCCCAGCGATATAAGGAGATACATGCGATACGATAAGCCCACGACAATACAATAATGGACGCTCTTTTGCCTAATGGACCGCATCCTGCATGGCTCGAGCACGTCCAGTCAATGCTAAGAGCCCGTTTCTCTCGCTCCTGTATTAACTGCATTACCTACGGCTTGTTTTGTGCTCCTTTTACAGAAACAAAAATTCCTGCCTTTGTCCGTTTCCGTGATCGTATCTTTAATCGCGTTCCGCTTTATTATTCACATCCTCGCGTGGGTTTCGAGACTTGTACAGGTCGGCCTGTGGCGACTTCTTCGGCGACGACCGACGCGCACCGTCGGTTATGAACGATGTATTCTCGCGTATATCGATAGCGATAACGAAAACCGTCTACACTTCTTCCATACTAACTTCTTTGACAGTGCTTAGGATGCAGTGATAGTAAAAAAGTGTACATTTGAAGAGAATTTTCATTGTGGTGCACATTGCAACGGATATGCCTGCATTTCGTCGCCTGGCATCAAGTGTAAAGAAAAAGAAATCACTTTCGCCGGCTCGGTCTTCGAGTCAGTCGCACAGTTCCATTGACTTGATGCGATAACGTTTTAGGTGAGTGCATTTTCGAAGTCATTAGTGCAAAGTAGAGTACCCCTTAATGGCCACATAAGTTGTTTGTCAGAAGGTGTATTGTTTGAAAGGTGTGCAAAGTGGTTTGTTGTTTTTGTTGTGAACGATAAAGATAAAGGTAAGTTTCTTTGTAAATTATTTTGAGTTATTTGCCTATAATATTATATAACCTTACACGTTGCAGTTCATAACTGGGTATCACCAACGTCAATGAAAGTGTTAATAACTTAAATAGGGTACATACGTACTAAAAGAAGATTATAATTTAGGTATTTGGTACCTTCCTCTATCGTTTGAACAAAACTTATAAGTATATCTTATTTTTAATCTATTTATACAAATAAATATTACAATAATAATTAAAAGATTTTGTAACTTTGAGCTTTGAATCCAGAATTTTAGCTTCGATGTCCGCCTTTTTATGAAAACATGGACAAATTACTAGTAGATATAATAATTATAAGCATCAATTTTTGGATTCTATATAAACTTGAATTATACATAAATATATTAACTACGTACCTATCTTGTAAAAGAAAGCAAGTTTCGGTCATCGACATTAAGTACAGTAGGTACATACATATATCGTATTCCAAATTACAAAGCTGGCAAATAACGTCATAAACAAATATCGCGCATCTAATAGGTGGCAGAGTTGACTGGAAATTCTACAATCAACATTAACTAACATTAACACTTGACCTCGGTGAACTCGAGTCAAACTGCATTAGCATTACTAATATCTCTTTCCTTAAGATTTTTGACTAAACCTAAGACTTAATTTTTTAAGTGCCGATTATTAACAGTAGGAATACATACCTACATCATTTAAGTTTTCATTAAGTAATTTTTATTTAACTCACCTTGTTCGATGTTTGTTTATTTACACTTTGAGGTTATAATAAAATTGTAAACTCTTGAACACTTTCGGACACGTTTAACATGTACAAATGCTGAGCTTACACTAGCTTGTAGCACGCGCGATTAAAATACAATTGTTTACTACATTTTACAATATTTTGAGAATTAATACAAAGTAGGTATAATTCGACTCAGCGATATCAGCTGATGATTGATGAACTTTGGTGGGAGCAACATTATTATGAGCAAAATCCGTGATTGTCAGTTTTTAATCACCCATACTCATATTATTTTCTTGCATGCATCTATCTAAACCATTTTACGACGTAGTACGAAGCTATGTAGGAAGATGGCGCTGTTCTAAATTTGTTTGCTATAACAGTTTTCAATTCAAAATCAAATCGAGTCGATCGATATAATAAAAGGAAAACCCTGTGACCTATAAATTAATAAATAATCCTTGTCTAGATATTTCATATTATATTAAACTACGTACCTACTTAAAACTCACAGTTACTCTTAGGAATTGTTGTTGTAATTACAATAATTATTATTATTACTATAAATACCTGTGGACGTTGAACTATTGTTGACGATGATATATCATAGTTCAACGGATGGCAGTCCATTTCATTCTTTAGGTATAACACGATCGTTTGCACTTTTGATTAAAAGTAATTAAATTTTAATAAATGTGCTTACCTATAGTTAGTAGATAATTTAATACTTAATTTGGTTAATTAGGAATATTTTTTAATAATAAGTGGACCGCGAGACCGTAGGAAGATTTGAGTAAGAGCTTGATAACCCGGCGGGAGTGTGGCGGGGTGTAGCATACCCCACCAATTCTTTTTACTGGCGTACATTTTTATTATTGTAAGTTACGTGGTAGCGGCTTTGAGTAGCTGGAGCTGAGGTAATGCGGGAGGGCACAGTGGTATGATCCCAATGTGGCGTCAGCCGGTGTTCGAAATACACACGAGTAAACTTGCGTGGGGTAAGTGACACCCCGCCACATAGTTTACGTGTGCATTTAATCATAACATTATTTACATTTAATTTTATTATTTCTTGTCTTTTTTAGGCTTTTGACAAACATGGGTGAAAACAGTAGGTAAAATAGACTTAGGTCTATGTTATACAATATATTAGAAAATTCTTCAGATGAATCGAGCTCGTCGGATGTGATGATGATGATGATGATCATTGCAGTGAACACAATATAGCATCCGATAGGGAACAGGAGCTAAATGTTGAGAGTGGTAGTGATCAAGATTCCGACGATAATGTCCTTCTTTCAATTCTTAGAACTCGTCGTCCATCTACTCAAGGTCACGCACCTCATAAAATATACGTCACAGAATATCTTCCCAACAACACACTGAAACATTGCAACCAGTTGTCCAGAATGCTCCGGAATGTTATGTTCGATGTTTTGACTGTACACGCGATAGATATCGTAAAACAAAACACGTATGTGTAAGCTGTGGAAAGGCCATTTGTCTTGAACATGCGATTTTTTCCTGCAAAGACTGTGCTGATTCTGAATCTAGTTCTTGATGATAATGTTAGATTTTTTAAAGTTTTTTTATTCAATATCTCATGTTCTTTATGTTTTGTTGTTTAATTTGGTAATATTAGTTTAATTAAAAAGGATTGATGCTTCTTATGGAAGACTGTTTTGATTTGTAACCAAAAATTAGTGCCTTAACTTTGGTAATAAAAACTATTAAAATATATTAATATGACTGAGTTTTTCATTTAAATATAAGTATAGGGATTATGTTTTAATAAATAAAATTAAAATTTCAATTAAATTTGATTATTATAATCATATACAGGCAGTTTAATTTACGGGTATGTCATACCCCGCCACATACTCGATGAAATATTTTGTCACCACACTCCCGCCGGGATAAAGGTGTTTGGTGTAAGGATTGGGGGTGGTTTCTTAGACCTGCCAGAATGCAAGAAAAAATCTCCATAAACTTTCTGTCTGTTTATATATGTATACTAGCGGACCCGACAGACGTTGTCCTGTCTTAACTATGAATATTGAAACTCCCCTTTTTACCCCCTTGGGGAGAGAATTTTCAAAAAATGTAAAATACGTAATTCTTTATTTTTGATCAAGAGCCAAAATATCAAGTTTCATAAACATAACTTGAAAAATAACTTGAAGAACGAAGGACTATCATACAAACATTCAACCCCTATTTAACCCCTTAGGGGGTAGAATTTTTTAAAAGTGTGAAACACTTACTGTATAGCTTGAAAAATGACGGAGTTTCATACAAACTTTAACCCCCCTTTTTACCCCCTTGGGGGGAGAATTTAAAAAAAATGTAAAATACGTAATTCTTTATTTTTAATCAAGAGCCAAAATATCAAGTTTCATAAACGTAACTTGAAAAATAACTTGAAGAACGAAGGACTATTATACAAACATTCAACCCCTATTTAACCCCTTAGGGGGTAGAATTTTTAAAAACTGTGAAACACGTACTTTTTTGTTTTCAATTTAAAGCCTAAATACCGAATTTCATGAGTATAACTCGAAAAATGACGGAGTTTCATACAAACTTTAACCCCCCTTTTTACCCCCTTGGGGGGCGAATTTCGAAAAATCCTTTCTTAGTGCTCGCCTACGTCATAAAAGGAACCTACTGTCAAAATTTCAAGTTTCTAACTTCAGTGGTTTAGGCTGTGCGTTGATCGTCAGTCAGTCAGTCAGTCAGGACAAGCCTTTTTATATAATTATAGATTATGTATTCTATTGGTTCAGTCGTTACGGCTTGATTGATTAACAAACATCCATACATCCAAACTTTCGCATTTATAATATTACGAGTAACTAGCTTTTATCCGCAACTCCGCTAACCGTACATTCTATCTTTCAAACCACTATTTTAATCCCTTAGGGGTTAAATTTTCAAATCCTTTCTTAGCGGATGCCTACATCATAATGCCTGGCTACGAGTATCCGTCCAGTGGTTTGAGCTGTGCTTTGATAGATCACTCAGTCAGTCAATCAATCAATCAATCAGTCAGTCAGTTAGTCACCTAACCTAGTTAATTTTTATATGTATATTTAGATAATAATACGCTAGTCAATGCTGCCGCCCTTGGTGCTCAAAATGACGGCAAGTTTCCACAAGGCAATGGAAAAGGAGGTGTTTAGGTCGCTACGGTAAACGTTTTCATGCTAACATGATAAATAGGTATAGGTAAATAATCACTAACCTCTATATTTAACATCAACACTGGACTTGCTGCTGTGATTTCTTTTTAGGGCCTACATGATTGACGCCATTTTGGAATTGATTGACGCCATTTTGGCGCTGTAAGCACTAAGCAGATACGAGTGTCTCTAGAACTAATAGGTAATATTGCAAATGGCGCACCGACCTTTATAAATTAATCTATGCTTTCATTGTTTTTGTATGATTTCATAGATTAATTGTAGAGATCGATGCACCATTTGTAATATTACGTATTAGTTCCAGAGACACTCGTTTGTCAAATGTGGCTCTTCAAATTGATCCATAACTAAGGCTGTCATGCGTATTATAGGGACAGCAAGTCCAGTGCTAATCTTAGATTAAATATAGAGGTCAGTGTAAATAATGGTATAATTATCAGGGATAATGGTTCTAATTATTGCTAGGAATTTACCTGTAGCGGAAGGTTGCCGTTTGAGCGGAATATTTTTGACGAGTGAGTTGTGAATATGTAATGTGTTCCCGACCGAATCCGGTCACGGCGGCCAACCTCCTCAGAGATTAGTTATCTGTGCAGGAGATGTTATAGTGCACAAGTGCGTGCGCAAACACGCGGTGGGGCGGAAAGCCGACACGACCGGAGAGATATCAGGCGCAGAACCGACCGTCACCTAACTTAGCTGAGGTAACTTACCTCAGCTGAGTTAGGTGACGCTTTCTGTCAATTTCGTTTTCACGAACTTAGGGAACACTTGAGGTGTGGAAGTGACATTGAGTAAAGGGTTGAGTAAGGCGTATATAGGGGTTATCTAAGTAAAGGGACTCCTACTTAGGAGATGATTTAGGTATGGTTGGTGAAAACGGGCCTTAGCCACATTATCTATTTTTAGAGGTCTTCAAAACAGGAGGTTCTCAAATCGACGTGTATTTTTTTTGGCGAGGTTACTCCATAGATAGCTCCATCAAATCTGGACCGAATTGAAATTTTTTTTAATTTGAAAGGACGACGTCATGTTAGTCCCATTTTTTGGTGAAGATCTGATGGAGATGGAGGATGGAACTTCTCAATGAATAGGAGCAAATTGCTCGCGGTCAGAAAGTGTAGATTGATTCTATCTACCTAACCTAACTACTTTAAACGCAATTGCAAAGTATAAAATTATTTTAGTTTGTGCACGTGTTGAAGTCGGGCAGGCCTAAATAGAACGGAATGGCGTCGCTTGCCCGATACAAGTCTATCCTATCACGAAGAGTGGCAGCGTGGACACCGGAAAATATTTATGTAATTTCCGTTTCTACCCTCATATGCCCATGATTTATTTATCTATTGTTTAATGGTTCTACATCGATTGACAACATGATTTATGACTCCAAGCGAGATAATAATTATCCTTTACATCCTACCCGACTTCTGAGAAAGGTGGCTCACGCCATTCCACTTAAGTGGAAGAGACAAACGCTTAGGAATACCTATTTATTACTAATGCGTCACCCCAATTATTTTTATAATTTTAATATTCACGATAAATATGACGTTCATCAACATTATAATCATCAGCAAACTATCAACGGTTCACTAGGTACTGAAAGTATAATATTTAGCTACAGAGATACTCGTATGTTAGATGTAGAGCTTAAAATTGATCCATAATTGAGTGTCGTTAAGCAGAAAGCGACCAATGGCTTTTTTTGCGAAAATAAGTAAGATTTGATATTTTGGCGACAAAAAATGGCTAATATTAAAATATACTATAAGCTTAATATTAGCTAATTAAATATACTTAAACGTTCGTTACTTTTTTAACAATTTTGGTCATTCGAAGCAGTGATAAAAATACCTAAATCAGGTCATACCTAAAACTGGTTTTTTGGCGCTGGTCGTTTTCTGCTTAACAAGCTGTCATTTCGTCGGGGATAGTGCAAATCCGCGTAACTAGCATTCGTACATTAAAGTCCATTTTCATACGTTTGTGGTCAAAACAAAACCGCGTAAGTGTCGTAGCGACTAAATTAATCACTTTAAAAGATATCTATTTTTATCAATATGTACATAGAACACATAGAATTAATACTCTCTGTGTAAAAATCAGCCCAATAGCCGTAGAACTAAGAAATTTAAAAAGTTATAAACTTCCCCGTAAAACTGTGACTAGTGTAGATCCGCGGTTTTTACGAATGGTACATACGTGGTTTTGTACTATCCCCGACGATTACTTGTATAGGGACAGCCAGACCAGTGATAATCATAATTTTATTATAGAGGTCGTGTATGAAGTTTTGATTTTTTTTTGTAAATAATACATTTAAGTATAATTACGTCGCACATTTTTTTTTAATTGATTTGATACGAGGCAGATAGAGATTTAACAATAATTTTTTCGAAAGTATTTTTAAATTCCGTATTTATATCTGTCAAATAAATACGAGTAGAAACGCGATGCGACATGTAATATAAGCGATTGGACAGCAGAGACACCCGGCGTCGCTCGTCCGATGGTAATCAGGCTTTTTGCACCGTTACCCAGACATAGTTAATCCGCTGTAATATTATCGTAATTATTTATAGACCACTTTGATCACAGATGCATTTAAAATATTAAAACACTCAGAGGAATAAAAATTTTTTGTTCTTCAAGTTAAAACACGACTATACGACGACGACGACGACTATCGTCATGAGCGGTTTTTTTTAAAGATTATTAGCAAAGCTGAACTTGACTTATATCGTCCTCTCCTCTCCAAATAAGCGGAAAGCTTGTGCTAGCAGTGGGTACGACAATAAGGCAACGGGTGGGAACCTACAACCTTTCAGTTTTCAGTCCGCACCTTTAACCCGTTGAGCTATTTAGGCTTCAATCCACAGAAGAACATTATCTTATTGACTAATAACCGCTAATTACACTAACAGCAGCCTTAAGATGTCGGTAAGGTGGAGTTGGAATTTTCAGAGAATAACTGAAAATTGGCACAGCAATTACAATTTGGTGATTGATTGCTGTTCGACCACGTGAGCGCATGAAGCCATAGAGAGTATTAATTAACTACTCGAAATTGGCGTGAAATTTTAACAAATGAATAGTTAGTTACACGTAACAACCTTTCGCAAGAGTAAACATTAATAGCTTTTATTAGTGACTAGCTCATGCCAGCGACTTCGTTTGCGTGGATTCAGTTTTTAAAATCCCGCGGGAACTCTTTTTTTTCTAGAGTAAAAAATAGCCTATGTCACTCACCAAGTCCTCAACTATACCCATGCAAAAAATCACGTCAACCCGTTGCTGCGTGATTGAAGGACAAACCAACAAACAAACACACTTCATAATATTAGTAAAAGGTGACTGACTCACTGACTGACTTACCAGTGCAAATCACTGGATGGATCGGGCTGTTTGGCATACATACGTAGCTGTAGGCATCAGCTAAGAATTTGTGAAAATTCAACCCCTAGGGCGGTAAAATAGGGGTTTGAAAAATTGAACTTAAAGTGACCGAAGTGGTGAGCAAAAGCTAGTTTTCGTATTTTAGTATACTATCTTCGTGAGCTACTCTGTGTTTCTAATACGGATGTATTTTTTGCGTTGATGATGTTTCGTGTTATGTCGCTACGTGTCATTGACGAGACAAACTTTTTAATGATTTTTTCTTGGAGGACTTTGAACTGTCCATACCTGCTTACCTATTTAAAGCCTTTGTAGACTTTACCTATGTTGGCTCAAGTGGATATCCTACGTAGAGATTCAAAATAACGATTTTTAGCGAGTGATATTTAATTTGAGAAGTGAGAGGTACAAGCCTGGGATAATAACGAACTCCTCAAAGAGTCCAAATATCACGTGATGTGATCTAGGTATTCTGTATCATGTAGAGCTGCATACCAGGCATAATTTTGGGTAATAAATCTTTTTCTACTGCGCGCGTCAAAGAACGATCTGAAACAAACACTTTTATGACACGAAATTCCGCGATGTAAAAATTCCTGAAAAATGTTTATTAATCTAAGCTATTTTCACGTTCATGGTAAAAGTAGGTACTTATAACATTTCGTAATTATGTCATCATAGCTACGCATGCCTTCGCGCAGAATTTTCCAACTGATTTTATCAATGAATATATATAAAGCCACTTGAAAAAAGTCATTAATTAAGGTAATTAATCGTAGAAGATGATACGCTAACAATAGCAACCAAACAAAAAAAATACTAATTTAAAGTTAATAAAAACATTCAAAACGTAGCCATAACAAAACTTTGGGTAGTGACAATCGCGAGCGGTACGTTGCTATCTGTACTAAGCGGGTCTGACTTGAGATGCGGTAGGAGGAAGCGCGGGACGAGGTAGCGGCCAACTTGACGTGGACATTCATGTCAGTCTAGCATAGATCAAAATTTAATACCTAATTCTAAGCTTCTGGAAATTTCCTGCTTCCAGATAACGCGATCTTCTTAAAGTTCTCCAACAAACGGCTGCTTTACATATTTGTAGTAAAAGTGCAAACAATCTATGTCCAATAACCAATACGCTACTATCGTACACTGTTTACCTTTATTAAAACCTTTCAACGACGCACGCATTGCAACAAGCTTTGAACATTCCTAATGTTAGCTATACATTGCTGGTTTTACACAGTCGTTAGAAATCAAGTACAGCTGTAACACGGTAGTGGACATGTAGCAAGAGAAATTGGTAGTGAAATTCGTGGAATGTGCGTGAAGACGGGCAGACAGCGCGTCTACTCCGACGCCCTCGACAATTTTAAGCGATTATAACCTTTATTGCATATTAAATAGAATTAAAATTGGTTGATATCCCTTATAAAGCATTTGTCACATTGTTTATTCGGTGGCATGTTTGCTTTACAAGTTCCAACTTCCATGTAAAACGCGTGGGTCTGTCCATCAATCGGGTAGGTATATCGGTTCGAGGAAAAGACCGATTTGTATCGCACGTAACGGAACGGAAACGCATCGTGGTGAAGACAATGGAGATTAATCGACCATCTAAGGCGCGGCGGGGTCTAGACCTATTTTTACGGCGTTTAGACCTATTTTTATTTATTGTTAGTTACAAAAATTATAAAAACATATGCCAACAGTAAACACCGTAGAATGCAGATTTTTTGAAGTGAAAACTTCTTTAGTAGTTATACTTTAGGTGCGAGGAGCGATTTTTTAACGGACTTCAAAAAAAAGAGGAGGTTCTCAATTCGTCGAAATCTTTTTTTTATGTATGTTATCCGATTACTCAAAGACGTCTGGACCGATTTGGAAAATTCTTCTTTTGTTTGAAAGGATATAACTTCCTAGGTGGTCCCATGGTCATCAGGTCAGGATCCGATGATGGGAACCTGGAAAAATCAATTTTTACTTCTCCTTTCCCCTTTAGCGTAGGGAGAAGATAATTTTATCTCTTGTCAGTGGATAAAATCGGGAATAAAATTTTTGTCTCCTGCCCATGAGGTGATAAATCATAGCAAAAGTTTTACGTGGACAAAGCCGCGGACAAACAATAGTTAGGGTAATAAAAATTAGTTTAGTTACGCACGACATCATTTTGCGTCTTATCACGATGACACGATTGTTTATATTAGGTAGGTATAATTAATGGGAAACGCGAAGCTGGGTGCTGGGTAGCCTATATTTATTTAACCTACTGTAATGTTGAGTCATGTGCCTTTATGGGGTTCTACGGAACCATGACTCTATAGTAAATTAACGTACCCAGAACTTGTGGAATCGAATTGCACTTAACTTTAAGGTTTTCCCGTACGAACCTCTATTTTCATTCGACTTCAAAAATTTGAATTTCCAATTTGAAATTAGTTCCAAAAAGGAGGAGGTTATCAATTCGGCCGGCATCTTTTTTTTTCTATGTATGTCCACCGATTACTCCGGGGTTGCTGGACCGATTCACGCGATTTTTTTTTGATCGACAGAGGAAGCGAGAATGCGAAATGGTCCCATAAAATTTTTATCGTATCGGTTTCATCGTTTCTATTTAAGCCGCCCGACTTCAACAAACGTGTACAAAATAAATTATTTTTATACTTTGTAGTGGCGTTTGAAGTCGGTTTTTTGAAAAGAATTTTTATAAGTCTAGCTATCATCCGCATGATTTTTTTATGAACGTGTTGATTTTCCTTGGTAGAAAATTTCCTTTGTATATGGGCCCGTGCAAATTTTCGTAAAAGGTTAAAACTGCCACTTTCCAATTTTTAAAAGAAAAGATTCAAAGACTGGCTCAGCCATGAATGACATCACGGGATTAATAAGAATTAAACTCTCAACTCAATAACCGACAGGTATACCTACAGTATACCTACCTTATACATAACAAGCCGATCTTTCATGTCGCGGTTAGCGGGCGCCATGTTTTTTTAAATACTTTTTGTAGTCTTTTTTACCTTCAATTCAGAGAACAGCGGCGCGGGCGGCGCGCTCAGACGCTGACGTAGCCATTTCGCCCGACGGATCGAAAAAAAAAACTATTTCTCAAAATTATTACGTTTTGACTGATCACCGAAGTACCTTCACAATTTCAACATCCCCAAACTAGTATATGTAGATAGTATCCTTTATTTCTTTATCGATAAAGATAACATGCAGCGGCTGTCGGTTAGCCGCGGCTGATATCTGCGAAATGTTGTAATCTCGAAATGAGTTCTGACAACTCAGGTCATTTTTATCACGAACCCACTTTTAAGTCTCGATTAAATAATCTACTTAATAGGTACAATTTTTTAAGAAAGATGTTATTTTAAGCTTTTATGTCGTTAAGTAAAGGTACTTCCTTAAATTTTGAAGAAACATCTGAATCTGCAAATGATTTCCTCAAGGGAATCTGGCTACTTGCTCAGTTCATTGGTCCTTTGCTTAGATGGTAGCGGATTAGCTTGAAAGGGGGTATGACACTTTTAATTAAACCCATTCTCCTAATCGGTTTCTACTTTCTACACGTTATTGTGTCGGATTTTTATAAATCTTCTTGGGTCATACAAAATTTTTAATCATTTGAAAAGGTAACGGTTTGAAAAGGTAAAGTCTGCCAATCTTTGGATACAACTTGCATCGCCTCCTTGACACATCGGAGCTGTTTTCACGAGTCATTCATTTTAACTTAAGCCAATTATAACTTCCTTGCGACTGCTTTTTTAATGGGACTATCCTTTCCGCGCTCTTATGCAGGTTTCCTTAGTGTATAGATTTTATTAAAGTTCAACGCCCTTGCGGTTTTTAAATCACCATTGCTTTCATGATTACAATTATGTGTGATTTACTGATGCTGCCAACTTTTTCCTCAATAAAACGATTTAGGTAACAGTTCTATCTCAAAATATATTTGTGCCACAGCACATTGTGTGGTCCATTGATTCAGTAGCGATACAATCGTAAAAATATCGCGATACATTTGCGATGCTATCGCAAGTCATACCTTGTCCACGTAACAACGATTCTGCATCGCTAATGTCGCGATACAGCATCGATACAGATGTGATGCAGCATCTATACAGATGCGATGCAGCATCGGTACAGTCAAGTGAATGACTATGGCCTCTTGCTCTTCTTTCAATGTCGCCCGAAACAGTCGCGCGTTAGTAGCGATGCAGAAACGATGCTGAATCGATACTATGTCATTGAACCACTGAATCGCTTCTGTCGCGCGTCGCAAATGCGACGAACCGTCAAAAGTGGCAATGCAAACGCGTGATAACGATATACTCGCTACTGCATCGCTACAAAAAATTAGTGATGGGCCAACTCGGAAAAAACAAAACTCGATTTAACCCGAGTTAAAATCCACATAACTCGGGTTGAACTCTAGTTACGTAACTCGAGTTAACTGGATGGATAAGTGAATGCTTTTTTTGAATTTTTACCAGTTTATTCCATCAGCTTTGCATTAATAATTTAAAAAATTCGAACAGACAAATGATATTTTTATCTGTTTCAATTCTTTCATTTTTTTATATTTCATTTTTTTATGTAACTAACTAAAGTAAGAAAGAAAATTATTGTTTGAAATAGAATCATTTATTTATGTATTTTTGGCTAGAATTTTAATTTAAAAAAATATTTATATTTATATTTATATTTATTAATGTCAATAAAACTATGAAATTATATAGCAGTCTTTTTAAAATAAAATCAGACTAATATTATTTAACATTATGATGATGCAGGTATGTACATAGGTACATTTACAGGCTCATAATTATTTTATAATCACAATATTTAGCTTTATATAATATACATAGCTTTTTTTAATGTGGTTTAATAATGTGGTCGTATTTCCACTATATTTGAATGAATCTGAAAACTGTTTACACGCAACACGTCCACTCACGGGCGATGCGAATACATCCCAAACTAAAGATTTTCTTTTAGGACCCGGCATTTTTCAAAAACAGAATATAAATAAAACACGAAAATCTACAACAAGAACCGGCAGTTTAAAGTTAACCTCAAATCTACGTATATGTGACACTTGTTTGCTTGCTTTGTTATGACCATAGATGAAAAATCTCTGGTTATGACTGAATGAATGAATATAGTCTCACTCAAATGATCGGTAAACTTCGCTTCATGTTGGTTCCATTCGGTTTACGAACTCGAGTCAGAGAGAATTCAACTCGAGTGGGTTCGAGTTACACCCAACTCGAGTTAACTCGAGTTAGGTACTCGAGTTGACCATCACTACAAAAAATCGTCGTGGGTGAACTCCTTTAGCCACAATATGTACTAGTGTCGTGTTATGAACACAAATGACGCAACGGTATACTTTCGAGCGTCATTCATAGCGAGAGAATGGGTACCGTTCTCGTAAGATCGTTTTGAGTTTAAGGTCACAAATCTCTGAGCAATGACTGATGTAAGCTCGCAGCTCGCTTACGATCGCGCGTCGGCTGCTGCTAATTAAATTAGATCTGGTAAAAGTGCCAAGGAATGTGGGTGTGACTGAAAGGTGAATATGCCGCATTACAGTGGCAGATTTATACACTTGCCGCCAGTAGGCTATTCTGCAAATTCAAATGCCGCCCCTACCGATATATGCCGATGTAGGCACCTAATTTTTCACCTTCTCTCAACCGACCAATTTGTCGCTGGTGTACATAATGCGAACTGCTTCTAAGTTTGGATATAAATGTTTTGTTTGTCGGTCATAACACTCGTTCTCGCGCCGCAACCAAACGCGACTATGCAAATTGTAGGAAAAATTATCTTTCTTATAAAAAAATTTGGGTCCTTTGCCGCCCAAGGCTCCAGAGTACTCGGCCTGCTGGTAAATCCGCCATTAATAGTATCATCAGCTATATTCGACCATTTAGCCAGGACTTGGAAAGCGCACGCATTCTCTTTTGCCGAAGTACATGTACAAACGTACGTGTGAGCTTGTTAGTGTGACAGCTTTTGAGTTATTGTCGCTCATGCGTTCATAGAGACATTAAGTATTTTACAAGAGTGTGCGGAAGTGAGTAAGTGTGTGCTGTATTTGATTACCTCACCTCCCGCAGAAAGTGGCAGAATATATTCAGTACTAAATCTGCGTAAAGGCTCGTCGCAGCTAAATGGTCGAAGAGCTATTCATCAGATAATACGCGTACATTCAATGCATAATAGTGGAGGGATCCAAAGAGTTTTGAATCATAAGGTTTATAGGGCTGGTTCCTGTCGACCTTTGTCATTGTGAGAGTAGATACGTAGCCCAGCAGTGGGCCAGTGTTGATTCGTGATGATAAAAATGATGATGATGATTCCTGTATTCTTTTCACATCTTAGAGCAGTGAAATGTAACACGGCGTGGTGTCCAAGCCTACTGATTTTTAATCTCAACGGAAAACGGGGAGTGTTATAAGTTAGATCGCTTTGTCTGTGTGTCTGTCTGTGTGTGTCACGTTGCTTTCAAACGAATGGAGCGATTTAGAAGCATATTTTACTCAGATGAAATCCAAAAGAAAATTCAAAATTTAAAATTATTTATTTTATGTAGGTCAAATTTTGGCTTTGGCAAGTCGAGAATCTACCACCGGTTCGGAAAGCTGATGATACTTTTTTATGTTTCTTGAAAATCTATCCAGTCATTTGAGATAAGAACTATTTTGTATTAGCCATTTTTTTGTTTTCAGCCAATGTAGAGATTTGATTCATGCAATTGATATTTTACGACTTCTACTTATCTAATCGACTTGGTACAATAAGTATACCTAATACATAGCAATAATATTATAGTATCTAATCTTGACCCCCTCAACAACTTACCGCAGATGTTTCGTAGCGAAGAGT
This sequence comes from Hipparchia sbordonii, assembly GCA_038048805.1. Lineage (NCBI taxonomy): Eukaryota > Metazoa > Arthropoda > Insecta > Lepidoptera > Nymphalidae > Hipparchia > Hipparchia sbordonii. The sequence continues at coordinate 1,991,394 of CM076113.1, forward strand.
ATAGTTGGCTTATAGATAGTGACTAGGGTTGCCAGATTTTTTTTCAGCCTATAAGGGACAAATGGTTAAATGGGTAAAAAAATACGGGATTTCAGCTTTTTACCCGAGACAAATAAAAAACAAAATTACTTAGTATAATTTTTTTCCGAGGATCAAGTCAGTTTTTGTAACATTGTCATTCTGACACTAACACTGTCGTTGGTCGATGCGGACGGCAAGTGCAAGTTACTTCACACTACACAGTCGCTCGAACCGAGCCGAGTCAGACAATGTAAACCGTACGTTTTACGAACGTTGCGTGTGTGAATACTTAGATCGATTTCATAATGAAAAACGAAGTACGGTTCAAATACGGGACAGAGCTAGTCCCGCCGGGACGTTTTAAACTATGCCTAAAATACGGGATGTCCCGGGAAATACGGGACATCTGGCAACGCTAATAGTGACTCAGATGACAGAGTAGGCAGGTGGTTACTGCCTCGTTGGTTTAGTGGTTAGCAACTTCAACTACAGATGACGACGTCCCGGGTTCGATTCCCGGGTCGGTCAAAAAATGCATTGGGTTTTTCTGTTAAGAAATTCTAAGTACCGGCCCGGAGTTAGGAAGTTGGCGGTGAGTCACCCCCGTGCCTCAGAGAGCACGTAAAGCCATCGGTCCTGTGTCTGATCTCTATCCGTGTGTGTGTGAGGGAATAGAGAGTGCACCAATAAAATACAATACGCAACGCAACAATACAATAGCGCAACGGGTAGGCATCGAGCCGTTACGGTACTGCGACATAAACGTTCCGCAGAACCTATTAAGTTAAACGCTTAAAAAAAAAATCTTTAAATCCATTCATAGTATTGTCGCTTACAACTTTAGTGGTCAGCCCTCAGTCCTCACTACAAAAACTTCCTACCTGTAGGGTTAGTATAAGATTTAATTCGATTGATCGTATTCGTATTCGATGACGCGTCAAAGTAAAATGAACCTTATCTGAACTGGTTTAAAGTTACAAATTCAGTGCAACCGATTTTAATTTGGAGAGTATCCGTATACGTAAACGTGTTAGAGTGCTTGTTCGAAATTGCGCTCTAACTCAGTGCTGTTATGGTTCATTTTACTTTAACGCTAATGTCGTCGTATACGAATACGATCAATCGAATTAAATCTTACACTAACGTATTTTTGGTTGGACAGTGTGTGCAACCAAAAGACGCCGTTACAATGACGTGTATTCGTGTATAGTTGCGTCATTTCCGGAAATGTTCTACTTCAAAAGACTAGATAAAGGGAATTCCCAGAAATTTCTTGCGTACCTTTGATTTTTTTCCCTATAATATTCATTTACTGACTACATTCGGAGAACCGATGGGCCCAAGAATTCTCACCTTGCATTGGAAAACGCCGATTCACAGTTTAAGGCGCCGCTGGATACAAGGGACGTAAGAGGGCGGCGTGTGTGAATCCCAAGCAACCTGCATAGTGCATACCTACTTTGACGACGATCGACGGTCTCGATGTTAATTTTTGAAAGCTTTTCAATAAGCCTCGAGCCCCATGGCCCCAGCGTGTTAAATCAATTTTGAACTCGTAGTTCTACAACGAAAACATTTCCAGTTTTTTTTATTCGATGACAAGATAGCCCTTGACTGCGATCTCAGCTGATGGTAAGTGACGATGCCGTCTAAGATGGTAGCGGGCTAACTTGGAATGGGTATAGCAGTGTAAATTCAACCCATACCCTTAATCGGTTTCCACTCGCCATCGTACCGGAACGCTAAATCACTGGGCGGCACGTCTTTGACGGTAAATAAAATATTCTTAGATTTATCAGTTTCATTTAAAGCCTAGATGATTCATTGGAAATCCCGTTCCTACTGAAAACACATTTATCGAAAGTTAGGGCGGCTATGCGAAAAAACCTACCGCGTGCAATTTTATTTACCGCTCGAAGTTTTTTTTTTATTCAATTTATTGCACAAAAGGTGGACTTAATGCATTTTCTGCCAGTCTACATTTAGACGTGCAAAAACAAGTGCAAGGTAAATTTTAAGCCTCAATATCCCAACGGTTAAAGGTTGACTGAAAACTGAAAGGTCCCAGGTTCAAACCCCATCCGTTGCACTATTGTCGTACCCACTCCTAGCACAAGCTTTCCGCTTATTTGGAGGGGATAGGAGGATATTGGTCAACTTCAGCTTGACTAAGATTCTTTAAAAAAAAAGTTCTTGCAGAATTAGGTTTGTAGAATTTATGTATAAGACCTGTAATACTCGTATTTCCCATCCTACCCTATCCTACTAATATTTAAATGCAAAATTGTGTTTGTATGTTGTCCTTCAATCACGCAGCAACGAAGAAACAGATCGACATGACTTTTTGCATGGGTATAGTTGAGGTCCTGGAAATTGATACAGGCTACATTTTATTTTATTTATTAGGGCCCAAACCAAACTTAAAATCAATAAATATATACAAAACATACACCAGCAAATAAGCCTCCAATAAAACTTTAAAACTAAAATAATAAAATAACGAACGTCACAAATATTTCAGCTCCGTACTAAAAGAACAAACAAACAATTAATAAAGAAATAATTAACAAAATAACAAATAATAATTAACAAAATAACAAATAATTACATTCAGTAATTCAGAAGTTATAAGGCTCTGACAGACGGACGGACGGACGGACAAGTGCAAATTCATTCAAGTAGACTCAGAGACCTCGCTTCGCTCGGTCAATAATTAAAACTATCTTTTGGAAATTATGGGATACCGTGAGGTCTCAGTTCGGGGCGAACCACTAGTTATCATATTAAATAGTTTTCAATTTATATTCTTGACTCTCGTAACAATATACATATAAAATATACTATATTGTGTACAATTATTGCTATAATACCGAAAGTCTCAAGTCAGCTGATTTCAGCACGACAGTTACATCATACTTAGCTAACACAATAATATTATTTATATTTATTTAAACATTGTTCAATTTTTCTTATCTCCCTAATATACATGTTTCGTTCCTACTCGTTTGTCTAGATTGATAAAACCTAGTTGTAGGTATAGGATCTAGGCTCTCTTAACTATGTAGATATGATGTACGTAACCATAGGCACACTTAGGCTATCTTCTAGTTGGACATACTGCCATCCCATATGCCATATGCCATGCCATATGCCATGGAGGTAGCCATCTTTCGTCTTCTTCCTAATGGATGCAGCTATGTTTATAAAGTTCCTGTAACACGTCGATTGTCGTCAATGTATTGTGTTCATCACTATCTTATACTTCGCTGATACTCCCGCTTCCGCTAGGAATAATAAATAATGTAGCCTCAGGACGTACGATGTATTTTTCGTTAGATGAATTCGCCATGCATTAACGTATAGCAGGAACAGCTGATGCAACGGTGTTTCGACAGACGTCATAGAGCTAATGATTTTTATAAGCTATTGCATGGCTTCTATCGCGGGCCAGCGTGGAGACCGAATCCAGAAATTCCGTAATGAAAATAACCTGACACGGGACTCCTCTACGGTGAGCCGCTAGATTGCGTTGATAAAAAATGCTATGCAATAGCTTTACCGCGGCAGTCCCCGAGTGCCACGTCTTTTTTTTTTTAATATTTGAGGGGAACAAAAACACTTTCTGTTCCTTTGGAATAGTTCGAATAGCCGACCCACCCCGTCTTCTCACGGGTGCGCTTGTCTGTACAAGCAAACCCGTGCGAAGCCGTGGTGGGACAGCTAGTGATAAATAAATAATCAGTTAGTCACATCATATAAACATTGATAAGGATGCGTGTGATCACATGATGGTGAAGACACCAACCTGTCAAATGATCAACAAAGAGGTTAAAAAATGTTTGTCCTGTCGTCATTGGTAAATATTTATTAATTAAATATCTTCCATCTTATAAGAGTGCTGTATTAAGTTCGGTTTAGCGGCCATAAACTTACATTTTCTTCATATCTTGATATAAGTACCTAATAAGTATATTCATATTATTATATTCTATTGTCTTATCTTCTTATCTTTCGTGTTTATGTGTTACTGATACTAAAGCCGATACTTTTTACTGATCCAGTGACTCTCAACAGTTACAGTCGCCAGCAATTGCAGTCACTAGATCATGTCGCTAGAAGGTCGATCCTGCTCTGGCAGACGGCTCTTGAACCTTTACCTTTACCTACATATCTTACTAGTCTGTATTAGGGCGGGCGCCAGCGACGTCAAACAAACTTGCCTTATCGTATAATAATTCTTAAATCCACTTAAACCCATAGGTAGTCATTTTTCAGGCCAACTTGTAGACTCTACCGCTGGCTCGGAATGCAGATTCATAGATTCATTGTGCATAAAATTGTGTAAGAAAATCGTATTCATACATACACTATATTATAGCTTTTGCCCCCGCGGCTTCGTCGGTTTGAAAATAGGTTTCTTTTTGAAAATCCCGCGGGAACCCCTTATTTTTCCGGGATCCAAAGTAACATGTGCCATTCTGCAAGTCCTGTAGGGTGTTACGTTCAAACATTCATCCCCTATTTTGTCCCTTTGGGGATAAAATTTTCAAAAACTATGAAAATACTAAGTTACATGGATATAAGTTGAAAAATGTACGAACTGTCATACAGACTTTCATCCCCTTTTAATCCCTTTGGGGGTTCAAAAAACCCTTTCTTTCACAGAGTTTCGTATGTTAGTTGTAATCGTTATTAGTTAACGAGTAAGCTTTGATTAGAAGTTTATACATATTTTATACTAAACTATATGTGTATGTATATTCAACCTTAGATATATTATTATTGCATTGACACAATAAGCTAAGCTCTATGTAAATGTGAACAGTTTGTAAATAAACCTCTATTTTTGGTTTGTTAGTTGAGGGATTAACTTGATAATAATAATTCATTTATTTATTTTATACAGTTTAGCCGTCTGCGCGGGTGATATTATAGTGAACAAGTGTGGATCGTAAACACAGGTGTACTCTGTATTCCCTGGCTCTAATAGTCCGATTCTACTGGAGACTACGCGTTGAAGGAAGTTTCTTAATTTCGATCGAACTTAAAGATAAGTAAAAGTACCTTCTTCACCTAAGTAGGTAAAAGCTCTCTTTGTTTAATTTTTTTCATTTTTAGAATGTCTATAGGATCCTATTACTAAGCCTACGCTGTCCGTCCGTCTGTCCGCCCGTCCGTTCGTCTGTCTGTCAGCGAGCTATACCTATCTCAAGAAACGTAATAGGTAGAGAGTTGAAATTTTCACAAAATTTGTATAAAAAATAAAGGGATACTACCCAACCATACAAAAATGATAAGTACGTGACTTTTCGACGTTTTTTGCTCGACTTTAATAACGAAATTAATGCAAAAATCATGGGAATATCTAGACTAGAAGAGCTCAATAAACTATAAATTATATGTATTTGGGTAACATAAGATCTAATTATATACTGTATTAACCGGAAAAATATCATTAAAAGTTAAAACTGGTCCACTGAATGACGCAAACCTAATGGAGAAATGAACGGGTAAAACCAAAGGGTACATTTTTATTTTTTCGTACACCATCTTGTGGTCAACATAAATATTTAATTTCAGAATTAATTAGAGTATCATAGGTATAAAAACAATGTTTGCAATGGAACTTTTTGGCTAAATTTGCATATTTTTATTCGTAGATGGTATATTTTTTTAAAGAGATGATTGGCCTTTGGTTCTTGCGTGCAGTCTCGATGATTGAAGTGTGCGTAAAATTGTTTATGTATTGCATCGTAGTGACACGTAATTTTTGTGTTAGTGTAGCATCAACTGATTACAATTATTGCGTATGTGAGCTAGGGTTAGAACTTAGGTAGAAAATATTTATCGCACTTATTCACCAATGGAAATAGTACTAAAGCATGGAACCCTGACTAAAATAAAAACTGAGTACACCTATATTTTATCCTTATTTTATCCAATTTTTGTTTATTCGCCGTTTGTTTATTTGATTGTCAAATAACACCATTCGTATATTATACTGTCAAATTTAAAATAGCATATTCATCGTCAAACTGACAATTAACCGCGGTGAAATGTCACGTGTAACGATATTTATTGCACTCTCTACCATGTAATTATTCCTAAATAATGTAGCCTCATAATAGGTTGCATTATGAGAATGACTGATACTGTTACCTACAAAAATATATCTTTTTTTCGATTGGCTACAAATAATATAGAAATAGTTAATTATAATACAATGAAAATAAAGCGTTAAAATCGATTAGTTACATTTAGCTATTATTAGCGCTATAAAATTTAAATTGTTACAAGCTTTTTTTACAATGAAAATGGGAAAGTTATAAATAGATACTATTTTTATAGATTAATTATAGAATAGATCTATTCTATAATTAAATTCTTGAATCGATTAGTCATAAAATACGGCAGTGTTGAGATGTATTGGTTTCCTAGTCAATTACGTTAGAAAAGCCATCTCTATGTAAGACTTAACTTCAATGCACACATTTTTTATTACAGAAGACTGTTTTAAATTGCAGTTATGTAGAGTACCACGATCTTAAGCTATTTTTAAGTTAGTCAAAGTCAGCAATTTATTTTTAAAATGGCTACACTGTACAATTTTACAAGTTTACAACTATATAACTTATCCTCATGGTTTTTCATCTTTCAATAAGCCTTAAAGATTACCTATATTGAGATTTTTCCAACATCCCAAAATGACTTCTGGTATCGTTTGATTATACCTAGTCATGTTATTGTCTCTACGTAGACACCAAAAAACACTTAGGTAACAAGCAGTGGCTTAGTCAATCGCAAAAAAATGGAAAACTCCGGACAACAAAATACAAGTATCATAGTCAACTTTTTGTATATTTTTCATATGAGGGCTTATAAAAGGGCTTTCCCACTTTACGAGTCTTTTAGGTTCAGAGTGTGACGTAAATGACATTTTTAATATAGGTATATACTTTCGGAACAAGCCGACGGATTCCAAAAAACCAACTTCAAACTAGACTAACCAACGGTTACGGCTAGCTACTCGCAAAAAAAGCGCAGTTTCGTGAATTATAGGTGTTGGCGCGGTCGCAACTTTTAACGGAGAGGAAAAAAAACCTGCAGGCTTTTCACTGTGTGACGTAGAACGAGTCGCGGGCGCGCCAGCGTCGACCAATAGCGGCGGTTGTGCCCGCAATATATACTTGATGCGGGACCGGTCGCGCTCAAAGTTTTGACGTACGCGGCTAAGATTGCACGCACGGTGAACTCGCGGGTGACCTTACGAACGTCTCGCTCAACTATTTCGTTAGCTCGTTCGCTTGCGGGAAAGTGTTTTGTGTGATTCAACCCAATCGGACAACCGTGAGTACCATTTTTTTCATCGCTCATTTTTTGACGTCACTCATGTAGATGTGTCTACACATTTTAAACTTTACTTTGAGGTATAAACAATTATAGGCTGTAACCTCATGGGCCAAGAGGTAATATTTCCCTGTCGTTGTTGACAGATGGTAGATTTGCGTGCGATCCATAGTAATTAGGGTTCAATGTTTATTAAGGTTTATTTACCCTTATCGATTGTGTGATAAGCATAGTATAACAGTTAACTTAAAAGTTTTTAATTGAACCAAGTTACGTGGAACTTCAAAGTTTAAGTTTTAAGGTTAGGTTCATTTTGCGTTCTCTACTTAAGGTTAACTCGAACTCAAGTAACTCTATCTGGAGACACAATAGAGATTCTATGTTAGGTAAATACGAGTACATCGTGAAGTTAAAATCGATTGACTAAATTATATCTGTGAGATGCTTTTTAAATTTTTATTTAGAAAAAAAATCAATTTACGTTTTATAATTTGTAAAAGTGTTAAGTTTTTAATTTGAGTTCTCTATTTAATCTTTATCTCAATATATAAACTAAATATATAAATGGAAAAGGTGACTGACTGACTGATTGATCTATCAACGCACAGCTTAAACCACTGGACAGATCAGGCTGAAATTTGGCATACAGGTAGCTATTATAACGTAGTCATCTGCTAAGAAAGGATTTTTAAAAATTCTACCCCTAAGGGGATAAAATAGGGGTTGAAAAATAGAACTTATCGTTAACGAAGCCGCGGGCAAAAGTTAGTATCGTTATAAAATCTAAATTTATACTATTCATTGCAATCGTTCTCGCTTTATGAGGTCCTACCATTAGCAGGTACAAAGGTACTTTTATAGCAATAAAAAGTACATACCTCTGTGCCACAGTTGCAAAGTCAACTCCCATAGATATTGCATAAGCAACCGGTCGTCACATTACGGTTAATTTTTAGCATTATCTGATGATTTTTTTCATCTTTGTTATCTGTTGCGTAAAGATCCGGCGATAAACATTGATATATATAAAAGTAAAGACAAACACTTCCTCAGTAATAAAATAAAACCCGCTTTTTTCGAGCACTCTAGAAAGTAACAAATCTCTTATCTACACTAATCAAGTAGTTATCAAAATTGCATAAAATAAGAAAACCCAGTAGGTAATTCCTATTAATTTAGAGCCTATTTTTGCAATTACTAAGCAGCTCCAATCATGACGATAGCTCTGGTTGGATCGGTTAAAAAACAATTTTGGATAAAGTTAATGTCTATGGAAAGAAAGAAATAATATTTGTACTCTATGGTGTCACAAACAAACAGACATCCTTTCTTCCTTGACCGTGTCACCAACCAGAAAGGATGTATTCTGGTGCAGTACAGCCGCTGATTTTCAGTTGTGACCCGAGTGACGTCACCGCTGGATAGACCTTGTAATTACTATCACAATTTTTAAATATGTACTTAGTCTACATGAGTAAAGCCATATTTCAGTGAGAATTACAATATTTACATTATTTGGAAATACTTAAATAAAAATGATGCTGACCGAATTTGAGAACTTTCTCCTTTTTTGGAAGTCGGTTAATAATATGATTAATATATCTATGGTCGGGACTGTTTGATACGTCACTGACTACTGATAATCTGAGTATCGAATTTCGGTGAAATTTATCGACTTATCACATCGAATTTCGGTGAAATGGTTGTAATGATCGATATCGTCGGCGATAGTTAGACTTTTTAAGACGTCTTTAATTGAAAAGAAATCCGAAACGATCCATAAAAATGACGGACATAAAATGAAGAAGGCCTTATTATTAAAGTTATAAAGATTTAATCCTTCAACCCGTTATGCAATTACCTTTTATATTTTTATTTCAGTTAGGTACCTTCTTATTTTATTAGTATAGTTTCCAAAATAAGGGTCCGTTTTTCCTTGAGTATCTTTGACAAGAATAAATTATAGGCTTCCTCTTGGCAAGTGCTCCAGCCTGGATCTCACCACTTTCCTTATGGCCTGATTTTCGTCGAGTGCAAAAATATCATGCAATAAAAAGGTTAAAAATATCATGCAATAAAAAAAGATCCTTTCACAGATCACAGAAGATTCACATGCAAGTATGTACAAGTTTATATTTTGTCTGGTGGGAGGCTTTAGCCGTAGCTAGTTACCACCCTACCGTCAAATACGTGCCGCCAAGCGATTTAGCGTTCCGGCACGATGGCGAGTAGAAACCGATTAGGGATATGAATTGACTGCACTGTCATACCCTTTCCAAGTTAGCCCGCTACCATCGTAGACTGCATTGTCACTTACCATCAGGTGAGATCGCAGTCAAGGACTATCTTGTCATGGAAGAAAAAAAAAGAATTTATTCCATTCGATGTTCTTCATGAGCCTTCAAGATCACTGCCAGAGTTTTAAGTTCAGTTAATTTGCTCTATCAAAACTGACTTCAATTTTGTTTTGAGTTGTCATTTTAAAATAAATTAGTCTAAGGTTGACATTAAATTTATTTATTTATTTAAAGTAAGAAAACAACAATGAAATACAGAATAGACTGAAAGACGTAATTTCCATACTAGGATTCTCTGTATTATGAAAATCCTTTGAAAATCACTTCCTTAATAGTAACTTAAAAAAAAAAGTATGACATGTCAAAACAGTATTGACTTATTAATGCTTTAAGCGCTGGTAGTATAGACCCTGGAGTTACTTAATAAAGCGAAATCTCAATATATTTTAGTGGTTGTATGTAACTTTGTACTTTTTTACGAGTAGATGTAAATAAAATTTACTGTATCGATTTTCCGCTGTAAGTAGTTATAAATAATGTAACTAATACTTAGAATTACTTCAGAGTGACAGGTGACTAGTTTTTATACCTATAGCTTGTAATTATCTGACCTTTACATAACCTATTAAGGCCAAACCTTTAATGCCTTTGGCAGAAACAATTATAGGATATGTAGCCAGTGTGCTAAGAGCCTGGTCTAGCTTTTATCCTATTTATAAATGCAAAAGTTTGGATGTATGAATGTTTGTAACTATCATGCCGCAACGACGAACCAATTTGGCTGAAATTATAGTCTGGTATTCCAGACTATAATTTATTTCTGACATACATAGACTACTTTTTATCCCGGAAAAAAGAGTTCCCGCGGGATTTGAAACTTTATTGTAGAAACACTGTATACATAGCATAGTTTTGTTACTTACCTATTTAAAAAAATTTTTTTTTTAAGTGCAACCGCCGAGTTTATTGCTGGTTCTTCTCGGCAGGAACAGCATTCCGAACCAGTGGTAGATTCATTGACGATTCAAAAGTACTTGTAAAAGTTTATTTGAATAAAAAATATTTCTATTTCAATTAAAAACTTTAAACCACGCGAACTAAGTCGCGAGCGTCAACTAGTATACAAAATAAAAACTATTTCTTTTACCTGTTTGCCAAAATTTCCAAAAAAAAAAAGGCCCACCCGTGGGAAGCTGGGTCGTGTCTGCTAATAACATGTACTTGTAGCCAATGAATGTACATGTGAGTGTGTGCTGTGGGTGAGAATGTAAATAATCATTGCGTTATCTTGTCAATCAGTCGTCACTCGCACACGGCTATCGCGGGAAACACAATACCTACACCTGCAGCCTTGAGCAATGTACTTAAAACCTATTTCTGTTTTTATACCTACGGGCTGCAGGGTTATTTGTAAAATGCCGACATAATCTTAAAAACTAGCTGATGCGAACGGCTTCGTTCGCTTGGATTTAGATTTAAATAAACTGTTTCTTCGCCACCTCTTTACGCCACCTGTAAAAGGGTTGTAATATTACCTCTACTCAAATTATTACTTACTGCTTATGCTGAGATCTATAGAGCGTGCTCTGACTCAGCTCAGACTCAAGATAGAGGTTAAAATGAGACACAAATAGTCTCTGACATAAATCTGTCTCGTTTTTGCGTCTAAGCTAAATGAGAGTACGGTGTATAGATTTCAGTACCTAGTTAAAATATGTTCACGGGCTTTGACTGTGAGTTGTATGTTAGTTATTCACATTTCACGGTTATGTTTTATTAAAAATTTTTTTTTATATCTATTAAGAATGTTAGCCAAGCTTAACTTTACTTATATTCTCCTCTTCCCTCCAAATAATGGAAGAGATGGGGCTCAAACTTGCGACCTTTCAGTTTTCAGTCCGCACCTTTAACCGTTGGGCTATTGAGGCTTCTATTGGTTAAGAATATACAAAATTACCAAAGTTAAATAAAAGCTTTCTTCGGTAATTTTTTACTGGCCACAGAGTACAGTAGGCTATATTATAAACTTAGGTATGTACTGGCATAGAATGTGAGTAAAAAAGATAGTAGGCAAGACTTAGGCAATATTTCTCATACGTACCAATTTATACGTACGTATTTAAGTAAATTACTAGGTTGTAGGAACTAGGGATTTTGTTTATAAAAATTCTTATTGTAACATGAATCATTTCAAGATCGTTCGTTTACTTACACTCCATGCCAGCTTACCTCCAATGCACTATTTGTAAAGCACACAAAACGTTGAAACACTTTCAGTACACGAATACATTACTACTACCTACGAGACGTAAGCAAATATTTGTTGTTGCAATAATGTGGAACAGTTAAACTAGCTTACGAACCGGTACAGACTGAACTGAGACCCGAGTTAAGAATATTGGATTACGAGCAAATGTTTTATTGTAGCTTTTAAGGAAATGACTCCTTTAAAGATTTAAGTACCTATCATATTACGGATTAACGGTAATCTGCAAGTATAGGTATTTGCTATTTATACACTACTACTATTTTTGAATCTTGTTGTTACTTATGCTGAACGTGACTTATATTTTCGTTTTCCCTCCACCTTTTTTTTTATTATGAGATAGGCTTGCGCTTGACAACAATCAATGATGTAAAGCATTGATGAGGTTTAGGTTGGAGCGCGCTTGCCTACAAAATGCCTATTTACTCTTATCTTGAAGACACTCAGAACTAAGCGTAAAGTTTGTGTTAGAAGTGGGCCTTTCGGTTTTCAGTCAGCCCCTTAGCCGTTACGCCACTGAGACTTCATTTTATTCATATCCTTCAAGTTTTGTTCAGACAGCTCAGTTCTTTCATCTTCAGATTCTGATCTTGTAACCATGGGACCACCTGACCACCATACCCTTTCAAACAAAAGAAGTATTTTCCAAATCGGTTCCGGCCATCGGTCTTTGAATGATCGGAGACCATACACAAAGACTCCTCCTTTTTTTGAAGTCGGTTAAAAATAGTTCCGTAACTCACGTTCCTAGTAGCTGATGAGTATTTTTCCGGCTCCTGTAAGTAGAATCTGCTTTCCGGACCGGTGGCGGGTGACCTCTCCTGAACCCTGAGTGTAATTTGAACCATGTGTCAACCTTAACTGTCCGTAAACGTCCTGATTTGATGTCTCTATATTAAATGTACATATACACATAGGTAATAGTTCTTTCAACTCACGAGGGCGGGTGGCTCATGATAAGTGTGAGCGAGAGCTTGCTCGCGCCTGACCGCTCCCACCTAAGCTCCTGACAGGCACGCACACTTACGCAAAATAATTATTTTATTATGTAGCTTACTACGTAATTAAATTTTCGTAGGGGTCTCTACATAATAACAAAATAAAACAATAGCGTCATGTAAAAGACATCAACGCGAGCCTTCAAAAAATAAAATGTACCAAAATATAACGTAATCTGCTCGTAAATTTTATCGGGATAATTGACTGGATTCAGCTTCATTTGACGTCGTCTTTGTCACACGAGACAAAACGTCATGTAAGTATGAATGACAGAGGCGACGCTCTACGAATCCGAGGCTGGTCGATTGTAGCAACTTTTTTGATACTGTAGAAATGTCACAATAAAACATACATATTATACTGACTATATTAACCTTAGTAAAAATATTTTTTTGAAAATTCATCGAACATATTTTTCCAGAAAGAAAACCTAAGCAAGTTATTCACTAGTTACAACTATTATTATTTTTTAAAAGTGAATCCATTTAAGAATATAATTAAATCCGTTTCTACGTAATATTATTATTTACGCATCGATTTTACGATGAGTGTGTGTCTGCAAAACATAATTTAAATTAATATCCCATAACTTGAATCATCGCTAATATATGTAACGACCCGAAGCAGACGTCATTAAAACCTTATTAAATTATTAAAACTACATAAAACGGTATCAAATGTCTCTCTCAATCTCGAATAGCAATAAAATTTGTATAAAATTATAATAAAACAAGTCGAAACCCGCGTCTCTATCTCATATCTTTATTCTTTCCGTTCGGAATGAGACATTTTTAACCGACTGCAAGAAAAGGTTTTCAATTCACCGGAATCTTTTTTTAAGTATTAAAAGACCCATGGATCGATTTGAAAAATTCTCCTTTTGTTTGAAAGGTTCCCAGTTTACTCTATGATCATCAGGTCGGGATCTGGTGATGAGATCCTGGATAAATCGGGAGAACTCAAATTTTATAGGTACACTTGATATACTTTGTAGTGGCATTTTATGTCGGTTTTTTTTAAAAGAATTTTTATGTTTATATTATCATTCATTCATCTGATTGTTTGATGAATCAGGCTGGGCATACAGATAGCTATTATGACGTAGCGTAGGCATCCACTAAGAAAAGATTTTCAACCCCTAAGGGGGTAAAATAGGGGTTTAAAAAATCGAACTTAACGTAAACTAAGTCGCGGGCAAAAGCTAGTTAAAAATAAAACGTGACAAACCAACACACATTCTCCACATAAGCGTAGATGAGTGTATAGATTTGTATAAAATTATCTGTTTTAGGTAGATTTTGTATGCCACCTGTTGGTGCCACCTGGTGGTAACTTTACACCGTCGCGTCGTCGCGCTGCCATAAATTATGTACCTATTATAATTTTTATTGCTTGTCCGTTTAGGTTGATGGCTTGTATCTTCTTGTATTTTGTTCGCGTCTTGTCAATGATCCCAAGTAATGTTGCTTTGATCGCGCTCTGTTTTACCGCCGAATGGTGAGCCACAGAAGGTGAATGCTTGTTATTGTATTTATTTTTCAAAAAAGGATTTGTCTGAATCTCTTTTTTTTAATGTATTTCCCCGATTATTAGAAGACGCCTGGACGGATTTGGAAAATTCTTTTTTTGTTTGAAAGGGTATACTTCCCAGGTGGTCCCGTGTCATCAGGTCAGGATCTAATGATGGGATCCTGGAGAAATAGAGGGAACTCTTCAAATTTTATAGGCGCAATTCATATACTTTGTAGTGGCGTTTCAGGTCGGTTTTGTAGAAAGGATTTTTACGTTTATATTATTATTTTTATGTACATTTTATAAAGAATTGCAAGAAAAATAATATTAGAAGAAGTGGACATATGTGAAGCTTATCTCTAAAAAAAAAGAAATTTCTTCCAGTTTCCCTTGAAAGTGAGTAAGGTGAAATTATACAGTGGTATAGGTCAAAAATGTACAATGTACATCACTACGAAAACTATAATATGAATACCTACTATATAATACTAGTGGTTCGCCCCGAACTGAGACCTCGCGATATCCCATAATTCCCAAAAGTTTTAATTATTTATTGTAATAATTAACTTTTAACATTAGACGCAATAAAAAAAATAATAGTTGACATAAAACTGTTTTACTGACACAGCGCCATCTATTAGCATTATTGTGAAGCTATTAGCATTTAAAATTAAATTCTTTATAACATTTATCTAATTTTAGTATTTGTTGTTCAAGTACAGGATATAATTGAATTTTCAACCAAGTTTCACGTTCTAATATTCAGTAATTCTGAAGTTATAGGGCTCTGACAGACATTTGGACGTACACACTTCTCTGTCTAGTAGGCAAGCGCATTAGTTGACTCAGAGAACTCGCTTCGCTCGTTCAATAATATTTTAGGGTTCCGCACATAAAGTGCCAATGGGTACTAAGCCTTCATTGTCCGTCTGTCCGTCTGTCAGCAGGCTGTATACCTCATGAACTATCTCATGAACCGTAATGAGTAGATAACAACAAATAATATATTATACGCATTTATAATATTAGTAGAGATTAGTAGGAATATTGTTAATACTTATTGCGTTTTATTGTAATAGGCATAATAAACTTTATACGGAGGTATGAACTGCGACACTATGTAATGTCCAGTTTAACTTCCTAGATACATTATTTAACTTGAAGTCGGAAGGGCGGAATTAACCACAAGGGCGGCGCGGCGCTTCCTCGATTTTGCAAAACCTGCGGATCTGTTAAGGTTCCGTAGGCACAAGAAACTCTTATTAATTAAACTGGAAGGACTATGTCAGTATGTATGTCAGCATGCGACCGATTAATCCAATTTAAATGAAAGTCTTACTTTATATTTATTACATCTTAATTTTCCGAAACAGCGTTGCAGCAACCTTTTTAGCGGTTTAAATCTATTTTTTCAATTTTTTTTGTATGAATGCCAAGCTGAATTTGAACCGTTTTAGCAAAAATTTGGCATAGAGATAGATAATATAGTATGTATGGGATAACACATATTGGGCCTGAGAAGGATTTAAATCCTTTTCATTCGGAGAGGAGCCCAGTAATGAATCGGTGATGATGATGCTTTTATTGACAGCCAGAGCACCACATCCAGAACCGACAATTCAGTGTGCAATAGCCCAACTCAAGCTTCAATAGCCCAACGGTTAAAGGTGTGAAGTGGAAACTGTATGGTCGCAGGTTCGAATCCCATCCATTGCACTATTGCCGTACCCACTACTAACACAAGCTTTCCGCTTATTTGGAGGGGACAGGATTTGTCAACTTCATGTTGCCTAATATTCAAACATTTCTGTGGTGGTGTCGTGTGGTGCGGGTTGTTACGTTCCCTCAAATATGGTTGAGCGAAGCAATGGCTGTTTCATGCGTCATGCTCGTGAACGGGTGCCACCACCGGGAATGGGTCTGCTTTGTGTCTACCCATCTTAACATGTGTTAGGTTGTGGTAGGTGTGCATTTTTGAAACTTCTTTGTGGAAACACTGTATGCATAGCACAGTTTTGTTAACCATTGTAAAAATTTTTTTTTGAAAAGAGCAACTGCTGAGTTTCTTGCCGGCTCTTCTCAGCAGAATCTGCATTCCGAACCGGTGGTAGATTTATGACGTGTCATAAGAGCCACAAGTTGGCCTACATGAAATAAATAAATTTTGATTTTGATTTTTTTGATTTATTCTTTTAAAAAATAAAATAAAATAATAATAAATAAATAGAAATTCTCCAAGAGGCTGAAGGTGTAACAAAGTTAATCTAACCGAGGAAACCTGCGTCCGATATAGATTTAATTAAGATACCACCTTTCACTAGACACGATCGCCCACCAAGTAACCGGTGCACCGCATCGCTTATTGATTTCATTTATTTAAAATATGGGCCGTAACTAGCGTTTCCCATGACATGGTGTTCAGACTTCAGTCCTTTTCAGTCCAGTCAGTAAAATATTACTCCGATCGAAAATAATAAAATTATTTATGAACGAGATAATGCCCGCGACTTCACGCGGATTGAGGTTTTTTGATTTCCGTGGGAACTTTATTATTTTCCGGGATAAAAAGTAGCCTATGACACTCTCCAGGTCCTCAGCTACACCCGTGCGAAATCACGTCGATCCTTAGCACTGTTGCAGCGTGATTAAAGGACAAACCAACACACCAACAAACATACATTTTGACGACTTCCCTGGCGCAGTGGTGAGCGCTGTGGTCTTATAACTGGGAGGTCACAGGTTCGATTCCCGGCGGGGGCTATTTAGAAATTTATAATTTCTGAAATGTCTCTGGTCTGGTCTGGTGGGAGGCTTTGGCCGTTGTTAGTTATCACCCTACCGTCAAAGACGTGCCGCCAAGCGATTTAGCGTTCCGGCACGATGGCGTGTAGAAACCAACTAGGGGTATAGGTTGAATGTACTCTGCCATACCCCTTCCAAGTTAGCCCGCTAGCATCTTAGACTGCATCGTCACTTACCATCAAGTGAGATCGCAGTCAAGGGCTATATTGTCATCGAAAAAAAAAAACATACTTTCGCATTTATAATATTAGTAAGGATTGTTATATTTTACTATGCGAATAGCTCCACATCGTTATGACCATTAAGTATAAAGCAATCACTTGCGATATCGGTACAGGTACGCGCAACCATCACATTATAAGCGCAAGATGTTTAATTTTCATAATCCAGCCGGTGGTGGCTGAGCGGGCCGGACCGGTTGCGGACCGGTATCGATATATCGAGCTCTAAGACGCCGCCGCGTCTCGTGTATTGGCCATTACCGACAACTCTTTGATAAAATAGAAATTCAATGATAACTTTTTCATAATACTGTATTAAATTAGGCTGTTATTCAGCAGTAAGGACAGCAGGTACTAGGAAGGCAAGAGACAGAGATGTGTGGAAAGGTTTAGAGGAGGCCTTTGCCAAACATATGCAAATCAGGCGGGATCTGATATTGTTCTTTAAAATAAATAAATAAATAATGAATATTGCTACTTAGTATTTTATATAAATTTGTTACTTAGTAATTTATGTAAATTGTATATTGTAAACCAATTTTTTTAATGTATTTTGTTTTAATTTATGTTGTATCTGTAATAAAAGGCAATAAATAATAAAAAGCTGTTATTCAATGATACCTTTGAGTATTAAGAAACCTTAATGTGATGTTAGGACTGCGTTCTATTAGGGGTTCGCACGGCTAACTTTTCAGCGTTAAGCATTTAAATACACATGCTTCAACGGTGAAGGAGAATCTTGTGAGGAAACCTGCACGACTTAGAGAGATAATATTCTCAATGGTGTATGGTGTTTGCCAGTTTGCCAGCATTGGACCTACATATAACCTTTCTCTGAGAAACGTGCGTTCATTAGGGAGCCGTTGATAGGTCGCTGATCGACCGACGTGGCTGAAATTCGGTGAGGAGAACTAGTATCGTTGAACTTTAAAATACCTACCGTACCATAGAGGGATACGGGTCTGTAGCGTTTTATACCTACTGCCGGGTCAGCATGGGCGGGAGACAATCGATCCCCTGATTTTATCTACTGACAAGAAATAAAATTATCTTCTCCCTATGCTAAAGCATGGCAACAGGGGAAAGGAGAAGTATATCCGTATTTGACATTACACTGTGGATATTATTTCCACCGTAATGCCCATACTCGACGGGTGGATAAAGCTAAACGAGGGGATAAAAATTTTATCCTTTCCCCGTGGATAAGGTGTCCTCTGCCCATGTTTACCCTGCTGCAGTCCGAAATAGCAGAAAACCTCAGCGTAATAACACAACAATGCACAGAATTTGTGAGGTAGGTCAGGTGACAGTCTGGCACGGGTGACATTGCACTAATTTCCTGGTACAGGCTGGAGTTGGCTTACACGCCGCATTAAAACTCACACAATGTCCGCGTTTGTATACCTACTTATACCTCCTTACATCTACATACCTATTCGTAAGACCGAGTTGCGTTAATCGAGCGAAAAATTTCCTTAAAACGCGACGTTGTATCTTTAAAAAAGTCGGTAAGTGTAATCGTTTTATGGCACTTGAAAAAACGGCAACAACGCGTTCTGGCAAAAAAACAAATACGACACTACTTTCATATGAAAATCCATCTGGAAAAGCAAGCAATCGTACCAATATGAACGTCAAATAGGTGAATGCAGGATGTACTAAATGAGCCATAGAAGCCTTAACCCCTTTCTATGAATAACTTGCCACCTTATTTATGAGGATATGAATAATTTATGAAGTTTTTTAGACTTTCACCGATTTATAATTTTTTTTTGTAATCTGTGACCATAAAATGAATAATTTTCAGGCTTATATTGCGATTATTTTATAAAACGGAGCCATATTAAAAACAAAGTCAGACTGACAGATTTTTTCTTATGCCATAAAACGAATATCGCGTTCGCGTCGTAGCGTTTTTAAAAACGTGTATAACATTTTAAGTAGATTTTTTCGTTCCGTGAGATAATTTAGTCTCTAAGGCTAACATATTCATAATATAGTAACTAGGGTACTTGTTGTATATTGGATGCAAAACGTGGGTTTCTAGATTTTATTTAGAGAAGCGACACATTTTGCATATTTTATATAGCGTATTAATTGTATAATTGCAGAACTGAACAAGTAACAATGGAATGAAGGAGTTTATACTGCCGTTGACCTGTCGATTCATTTCCTAATACATCATTATAAATGGGACTGCAAAGTATGAATAAAAGCTACTTAGTGCTATTGGGTTGATAAATATAGTTTATTATTGCAATCTATGTCTACAGAGACATACAAGAACTTATTCTTTACCCTGCCAATTTCCGAGACATGTGTAAAGCTATCAAAACACATCTGTCGCACACATAAATAATATAACATTGTCTATGGACGCACATAGTTGTAGCAGCTGTCCTGAATAATAACTTAAGAGCGCGTGTAATTGTAAATCTTTAGATGCAGATTTGATTTTTACAGCAGTATCAAATTTTAACTATCCAAAAAATTACATCATATTTCCAAAGGACACTAAGTAGAAACATAAAATAATGTGTCCGATCAAAAAAAAATCGCCAAGTTAGGTTTCAAAAATAAATAAATAAATAAATAAACATTTATTTTTTTCACATGATACGTTTTATTTCATCTATCGCGGGGATTTTTCCTGTCATTCTGCGCACACACACGCATAGTGGAAACTACAGAGCTGTATCGTTAACCTGTGTAATGTATAAATGAGAAAATGTTATTTGTTGGTTTGTCGTTCAATCACACATCAAAGGAGCAACGGACTGACGTTATTTTTGCATGTTGTTGAGGACTTGGAGTGTGACATAAACTAATTTTTATCCAACGCATTTTAGCCTTTAGTGAGAGAGTATCCAAATTGCTTTTCTCTCTGTATCTGAGAGCTGAATACAGCAAAAGTTCGCCAATGCCAGATTTTTGAATTTTTATCCATAAAAACATGTGAAAAACCACTCAGCAGTGTTTAAGGCGATGCTTTAAGTTTAAATTTCTGAGGTAATCCTTTTTCCCTTAGACCATTCACTTTTTCCTTATTCTGGTTGAAATATTTAACGTCTTTACTTACCTACTACCTTTTATGTATTCCAATCACGCGCATTTTATTCCTGCATCGAAAGCTGTATATAAATGCGGGTAAAAAAGGCGTTTTATTCAGAATCTAAAGCAGCTAGAGCCAGATGTCGCGGACTTGGCGCGCATGTAACAGTTTACCGTATGGCGTCACGGTGTCTGTGTCTTTGCTACGCACACAAGCACGCGCGATGTCACCGTCGACGCATAAGGCGAGTCCAGACTGAAAAATAATAATCTAAACAAAAATTCTTTTTAAAAAGCCGACTTCAAACGCCACTGTAAATTATATCAAGTGTGCTTATAGAATTTGGAGAGTTCCCTCGATTTCTCCAGGATCCCATCATCAGATCCTGACCTGATGACCATGGGACCACTTGGGAAATATAAAAACAAAAGAATTTTCCAAATCGTGGTCCAAGCGTCTTCGAGTAATCAGAGAACATACATAAAAATTTAAAAATATTCCGACGAATTGAGAACCTCCTTCTTTTTTATAATTCTGATTATAATGAAATTTATTTCTGTTAAAAACTTCATGTTTTATGGCATTAACTTACTCTCTTCTCTTTGGTCCATTTATGTCGTATTCGAAGCTTTGTCCGCTTGGAGTTAAGTTTTTAAAAATCCCGGGGAAATCGTATGTTTTTCCGGAATAAAAAGTAGCCTATGCCATTCTTCAGGTCCTCATAATTGAAGAACTGAATATTGTATAATTACACATGCAAAAAACAACATCGATTCGTAACTATGTTGCAGCAAAACAAACTTTCTGCATGTTGGAATGATTGTAGAGGTTTGAAAACCGAAAAAATCTTAAAGAAAATAGCTATAGAGGTTAGGTTAGGAAACAGAAAATTTCTACCATGACTAGTTTTCTATTGACGATTATTTTCCGTGAAAAATAAGTTATCCTTAAGGGTTTAATATATATTTTCAGTGAAAAGGACATTGTGAACACGGCTTATGATGCCATTTAAAAATTTTAAATAAAAATTCGTAATTGACGACAGTTAACATGTGTTTAAAAGACGTAAAAATACTGCCAAGGTTACTAAGTTTGAAGAAAAATGCATTTTTGCATATTTCTATTAGGTGAGAACTTCATTTTCTGACACTGAAATTCTTCAATTAAATTTTGCGACTGCGTTTATCTTGCACATTTTATTGATCGAAGACTTGCAGCCACTTAAGGAAAATCAGCAGTTACAGGATTACTAATGAACTAAGTAGTTTTAACTGGTTATTTTCGGATATCTCAACCGAACGCAATTAAGGCAAATTACCCGCATAATCTACACGCAATTTAGTTGAAAGGCAAAAACTGGGCTAGAAACCGCCAGCTATCCGGGCCGAATGTGAACGGAGGTACCTATCGGATTAACGTGCCTTTGCCAGATACTTCGCATTCCATTTCTAACATTTATTATCTATAACAAGCACTGCCCATCACCCGTACGTGATGGTGATTATACCAATTACCGGCCTTAAAAACTAGACGAGATCTACTATGATAGAGGTCTGTACCCTGTAATGGGACCGTAATGGGGTATTAAAGGCCATTAATAAGTGGTAAAAAGTCGCTTAGCACGGTTCAATCTAAACGCGCCCTAACAGTATGCGTTGCCAAGAAGTCTGCCGCGGCCCACACACACATGCGTGCGCGGAAATACGATACACGCACACATCGTGCGGGGAAATCAAACGACCTGCGCGTACGCAAACTGCGTTCGTAACGACTCATGGTCTTTCCATTAGCGAGTCTTTTGTATGTACATCTCAAACTATGCCCAGCTCTGGCAGGTACATTAAATTAATAGGCTGTTAGTACGTTACTTGTGTTTCACCAAAACTTTTTAATTAATGAAAATCTGAATTAAATTTATTTATTTGATACTAGATGATATTCTTTAATTGAACTCTTTAATTTTCCGGGACAAAAAGTAATTTATGTGTTAATCCAGGGTATAATCTTTCTCCATTTCAAATTTCAGCCAAATCCATTCAGTAGTTTTTGCGAAAAAGAGTAACAAACACACACACACACACACACACACACACACACACACACACACACACACACACACACACACAAACTTTCGCCTTTATAATATTAGTGTGATGTGATAACAACCAACTTCACATTGTAAGAACATTAAAATTGCCTTTGGTCAAGATTCTGAAAAGAGATCAACAGACACTTTCGTATTATAAAATATATTCGTTTGAAATGGATATATATCTACTATCTATATAATCACAAACTATGAGTAAAAGAGCTTTGGAGACGAATCGCTTACAATATTTTATGTGGATTTCAAACGAAAAATTAAATATATTCTTAAAAACAAATAATTTACGAGCATGTTGTACTCGTACATCCGGTGATTTCAACAAAATAGGGATTACGGCGAGCTACTCTTATTATTTCAGAATAACGACCGAGTGTTGACAAAATTATACATTTTGGCAATATTGACCTACCTCCGGTTATTACGAAAACTTCAGAGAGCGAATCATATTTTTTTTTCGTTTTTCCGGTTAGGTATTAATAGGTAGGTAAGTACCACCTCCTCCTACAAATATAATAAATGCGAAAAAGTGTTTGTTTCTTAGTTTGTCTTTCAATCACGGTGCGGATCGACTTGATTTTTTGTATGGGTATAGCAGAGGACCTGGTGAGTGACATAGGTTAATTTTTACATCATAAAAACCAAGATTTCCCTTGGGATTTTTATAAACCAAAATTAAAAAAAAAAATCAAAATTATTTATTTCATGTGATGATTCTATCTTCTGGTTATTTTTCTTTCAATTATCTAACCTCTAGTTTCTAGTATTCTTCTTCCAATGATTCTAACTTCTTGTTATTCTTCTTCTTCTCCTTTGTCAACCGATAGACGTCCACTGCTGGACAAGGGTCTTTTCACTCTTGTAGGGACTCTCAACACTAGAGTCACTTTGTTTAATCCCTATGAATTTGCATTATCAAACTGGTAGACTTTCATATAATGTGAATCATGCTTAACCGAGAAGGCTAACGTCAAAGAAACCCGAGATCTTCGTATTTGGGTCAGCGCAGACATCCGATATTCGCAGATAGAAATCGCACAGACCCACGAAGGGCAACTACTGGGTGATTGATGATTGTGGAATTAATACGCGGAATGATAAATTAACGGGCGCATTCATTACTCATTGCCGAGAAGTGCATGTTGCATTGTTCTTAGCAATATACTTGATAAATGTACCTACCGATCTTTATGAGAAGAGTCGTTTAGAGTTTTAGATAAATGATCTTCGAGTACTTTCTGGAACTCTCAGTTCACTCAAAATGGTGAAATCGACCTGGGATACACCGTCTAGCTAGGCAGGTTCGATTTTGAGAAAGAGAGTAATTTGCCAAATTCAATACAAACTTCTTCAAATGTTCTTCATTAAAAACCAGTACAACCTAAGTAAATGTTAAATGTTCTTCATTAAAAACCAGTATAACCAATGTAAATGTTAAATGTTCTTCATTAAAACCAGTATAACCTATGTAAATGTTAAATGTTCTTCATTAAAAACCAGTATAACCTATGTAAATGTTAAATGTTCTACATTTAAAACCAGTATAACATATGTAAATGTTAAATGTTCTTCGTTAAAAGCAAGTATAACTTATGTAACATACAACTCGGCTCGGAAAAGTTTGGGAAGTTTCGAGATGTTTTCCTGTCCAAAAGCAGGTACCTAAAATTCGAATCGAAAAAAATTAGCAATCTGTATTACATTATTCATAAATAGATACAGACAAAGGCAGATTACGACTTGGGTTATATAGTAAGTGTTCAAAGGTTGTGATTCACTACAGTTCATAATATAACTACACTAGCTGTTGCCCGCGACTTTGTCCGCGTCAATTTCTGTTATTATGATCGCGATTAAGAAGTTTTTAAAAGAATATTTATTATTTCAAATATGGATAATTTTCCCCGTTTTTGCAACGTTTTTCACTTCTGCTTCGCTCCTATTGGTCGCAGCGTGATGTTATATAGCCTTAAACCTTACTCGATAAATGGACCATCCAACACAAAAAGAATTTTTCAATTCGAACCCATAGTTCCTGAGATTAGCGCGTTCAAACAAACAAACTCTTCAGCTTTATAATATTAGTATAGATTAGGTTATGTAAAACAGTTTAAGAACTTATGAAGATAAACTCTTTCTTATTAATTCTTGAAACGGGATATTTCTCGATACACTTAGGTGCAGCCCTCGGGCGTCGGGGGCATAAATCGACATCGGAGACGACGCTAAAAATATATTCGACAGACTGTCCTTACCAATAACCATATACTATTTATAACTGTTAACTACTTCAAGAATCTTAATATAGCTAGGTACATATAAAACAAAGTCGGGTTTCTTCGAACCAAAGAATTCATGTATATAATATAATATAAGTCATGTATATAATCACTTCGAACACTTATAACTCTAGATCGTTTGGCCCGATTTTTATGGTTTTCGTTGTATTTTTCTCCGTCCCGAATAGCATAATAACTATTAAAAACATTGGAAAATTGTCAAAAAAAAGGCGAAAAAATTTTCATTTTCTCATACCCTTTGTATTGAACGGGTTTTTTGATGGCAAGGAAAGTGACCTTTTGCCCCGGAAAAACAGTACTAACTTTAGTCACGCGGACGAAGTCGAGGGCAAAATTTTTAATGTTCATAATCCTTACTGCCTTACTAATAACCTATCATAAAATTGCGAAAGTTTGTTTGTGGGTTTGTCCTTTAATCATGCCGCAATAGAGCTAATACGGTGATTTTTGCATCAGTATGGAGGAGCTGGAGTGTAACATTGGCTCCTTTTTATCCCGGATAATTAAGGAATTGGAGAATCTTTGTTTGTTGGTTTTCCTTTTAATCACGCAGCTTACAGCCATGGATTGACGTAATTTAGATTTTGAGGATCTGGACAGTCTAGGTTCCGGCGAAATTCAAAAAACCTAACTTCACGAGGACAAAGCTAGTGTTTCTCAATAATAATTAAATTGATCTTTCATCTTTATTTCAACAGAAACCGCGAATCTAACCTTCCTTTACGTACACCGAATAACACAAGTTTATGAAATAAATAACTACATAAATTATTATGTTTACTTTCAAAATGCATTTGAAACTTAGGTACTTTATTAACGGACGTTTGGAATGGGGATCTAGCAAAAAGTGAAACGAACGAACGAAGCGATGTAACGCAGAACATTGCCTGGGCAGCAAGTGTTTGAGTGGTCGAAACAGAGTTCAAGGGAGGATTCTAAAGATCTCCTTACTTCAAAAATTTGATACAACGACGGAGGATACTAATAATATCCTTATCTTAAAGATTTGATCAGGTAACATTCAGGTAGTGTATATACGTTTTATGCTGTTTTCTATCGGAAAAAGGAGATCTTTAATGTGGCATGGTTTTTTTTTCTATCTAATCGCCAATCGGTGTAGTATCTTTATCGCAATTTTTCCGAGATTTGCCACCCATTTGCGTGTTTAATTTGAAATTTATTAAAGAAACACACAGCTGGTATTCAAAAAAAGGTATTTTCTACTTTTGAAACTTCTTTTTTTTTCGTTTCGTTTTTTCTTTTTTTTTAAAGAATATTAGCCAAGGTTGAAGTTGACTTAAATTCTCCTCTCTCATCCAAGCTTGCGTTGGGTACGACAATAGTGTAACGGGGGATCGAACCTGCAATCTTTTCAGTTTCAGTCCGCACCTTTAACCGTTGGGCTATTGAGGTTTTTAGTTGAGTTTGAAGTTGATTTCTGATGGCTATTGAGGCTTTTAGTTGAGTTTATATTCGATTTTTGAAAAGAGTTTTTAGTAATGATTGTGTGTATGCGTAGGAATGACACATTATTCAAAGCAATACCTTGAAAGTGCGTTGACACGGCCATTGCAGGACAATAGTAGGCATATTATGTCTCACCGTCTTAGCTTCGAAAACCTATAAATAACTTATTGACGTGTCATCACTCACGTGTTGGTGTTGGTACAGAGTTGAAGTACCTAAGTATGTGTGCCGATTCTCTAAAAATGACCGCATCCGTGTAGCGATCGCAATGGCCTCTGAATTGAAAGATCAGTCAGTCAGGCAGTCACCTTTTCCTTTTGTATATTTAGATTTTCATGTTAAAGCTACGCACTTAAGCAGCCCTGTGTACTTAGCACTCTGCGGTCGAGTGACACAAGTTACAACCTTTGACACCCATCAGTCCATCCGATACTAGCGACGACTGTTACCTACTCGAGAAAGAGACTTTGAGAGAACCTGCGTGTTGATTCTCCGACTTTTATCATAGATTTGCTGAAGCCCGCGTAGAGTAAGTTTTTAAAATCCCGCAGGAACTCTTTGATTTTCCGGAGTAAAAAGTAAAAAGTAAAAGCCAATGTCGCTCTCCAGGTCCTCAGCTATACTCATGCAAAAAATCACGTCGATCCGTTGCTCCGTTGCGGCGTGATTGAAGGACAAACAATCACTTTTGCATTTATAATATTAGTTAGGATTTTGTGGGTGATTTTGACTGACTTATAATATTATATATTTATTAAATTACAATCTGGATATTTCATTTTTTGCCGACAAAAAAATCGGTCTAAGTTGTCAAAACAGCTCATTTTATTATTCGCCTATGATGTAATGTGGCGCCAATTCATCCCAGCTGTCATGTCGACATCAAAGATATCGAAGATAAGGAAAAACGACAAAAAGATAATAATTATCTTTGCTATGAGATTTAAAAAAGAGCATATCACTGCACTGTATCCAAAAAAAAAAAAACAGTTTGAATTACTAGGTTTAACACCTGGGTCTGTAGGACCCATTAAGAAATAAATACTACGTTTATGGTACGACTCGACTAATTTAAATAACTGGTATCTAACTCCAATAGACTTTTAAATGAGAATAATAAGTTAGAATTTTTTATTGTTATTATTTTAACTTGATAGCTACGTTTTAATCGAGAAACTTCTTTATTATGAATGGGTTGCTCGAGCGACGGACGCGTGAATGAAAGATCGTTAAAGTATCTACTTTTAATATTCAATATGATGAGTGTTTGGAATATTGCCAATACAAAGTTCCGAAGAACATTCAGGGTTCGCACTCGTATGATAATAAATAAGAAGCCCGCCAGACGGCGTTGACATGTTAACTTTGTAGCCAGACGATTTTTACAACAGAATAAAAATAAACAACGCCAAGACGCCATTTTTTTTTCCAATTGCAAAATGTTATGATCAAAGCTCTCTTATTTTTACAAGCTTTTATTTAACTTGCAATGTATGTACATATGTATGTACGTATGTATGTTTGTTTGGGTCAAATTTCCGGTTTCCGATTGAAATATGCTTGTATAGGTACGTAAATCGAATGACAATGTAATATTATTGACAAATAGAGCTGTTGACGGAGCCGGAAAATAACTTTGGGAACTCTGTATTAAAACAATGTAATTCCATCGTGTTTGACTATGGTCTTGACAAGTATTTCGGCCCTAGATGATATCCAGAGGCTGATGATAGAGCTGCAAGGTCGCTATAAAACGACGTAACCCCATAGAGTTAGGCTTGTTTTTTTTTCTTTCATTTGATTCGTCTTGTCAAGTGTTCTCTCTGGTCTGATCCAGAGTCTAATGATGCAGTAAGCAAGCACAAAAAAGCGTGTTTTAAAAAAAAAAAAATTTCCACTCGTGTTCTTATTAAATTAAAATGCATCGATGCTTTTAACCACTTTCGAGCCATCTATCCAACCATAGCGATTGTCACAGTAATGGAATTATTTCTAAATAATCCCACAACAGAAACATGTTTGAATTAAAAAAAAATCAAAATGCTATTGACCTTATCACCTGTTTTGAGGTGGAAGAAGAAAAAACACGTCCACCTGGCCGTAATTTTTTTACGGACCTAAAAGAAGGTACAATTATGTAATGACCGAGTAACATAATTTGCATAAATTGCTAAATTTAGAATGTATTAGCACAATATCACGTCGTTAATGTAAAAAAAACTCTTGCGCAGATTTTAATTTCCGATATCCTTTGCCTTTTTATAGCCACCGATTAAACAGGATTTGGGTGAACACCGGATTTATGATTGTAGTTACGATTGAAATCGTTCATTGAATCAGACGACAATATAATACAGTGGACATAAATTTAGATAAAAGAAGATAATTTTGTATTGAAAAAAGTATCTGTGCAACCAAAATTAATGAAAACTTATTTGCGGCCCAAAAAGTGTTTTGTTTTTCTGGGATAAAACCTAGCCTATTACACTCCAAATCCAAATGCACCTATAATCATGCAAAAGTTAAGTTCAGTAGCTATAACCATATCTATCTTGCTACAAATTTAATAATATAAACACGAAAATGTGTCAGTCTGTTTGTTTGTTACCTTTGTACATCTAAACTCGAGTTTGACTGCAGAGTTAGACCTGTTAACACGTATTCTGGAGAGAGACGTAGCTTGTAGGTACCTACAAGCTAATTTCCATTTCTAAAATATTTTGAGATCTTTATACTACGGGTAAATAAAAAGATACTTGTGGCGTTGCCAAAGACGCGATTGCTGTATTCAAATTTTGTACCACATCCGCTCTCTTTGATATATACCGCACTTATCAAGTAGGTACCAACGATGAACTCCTTTGATGTAAGTACATGATCTATGAGTGTATTATTAGTAACCACATAATAAAATCCATAGTAATCTTTACATGCGAAAGTATGTTTGTTTGTTGGTTTGTCCTTCAATCACACGGTGACGGAGCAACTGATCGACATGATTTTTTGTGTATAGTTGAGGATTTGGATAGTAATATAGGCTATCTTTTCTATCGGAAAAATAGGGTTCCCCCGAGATTTTTAAAATTCCAACGCTACGAGGACGAAGTTGCGGCAAGAGCTAGAGAAATAAAATCCTTACTTTCTTACTATTATTATAAATGGGGAAGTGTTGTTTGTTGGTTTGTCCTTCAATCACGCTGCAACAGAGCTGCGGATCGACGTGATATTTGCATGGCAATAGTTGAGGATCTGGAGAGTGACATAGGTTACTTTATTTATATTTTTAAAAATTAAATCCACGCGGACGAATTCGTGCCAAAATGCAAGCTATAATAAGCAAGGATTAAAAATATCTGTAAGACTAGTTGATGCCCGCGACTTCGTACACATGGATTAAGGTTTTTTGACTCCCACGGGAACTCTCTTATTTTTCGGGATAAAAAGCTAGCTTATGTGTTATTCCAGGCTATAATCTTTCTCTGTGCCAAATTTTAGATTTGTGATTGAGTAACAAACATCCATCCATCCATCCATCAATCCATACATACATACAAACTTTCGCATTTATAATATTCATAAGATGGAGCAGTATGGATATACAGCTGATAAACGTTCTTGGCTACGATAATACATATTAATATAGTGGTCATATTTTAATCATATATGACTAAAATATGTATGTACCTAACAATCTTGGGAATAAATGGCTATTTATTTATTTATTATTTATTTATTTAATATAGTGGTAATACAATGCGGACGCACCCGTAATAGCATAGAAAATTAGCACCGCGTATATAAATACTTGGGTTCAAGGAAACACATAAATGCATACGCATTGATTCATGGGTTTTATTTTAAAGTGTACTAATATTTTGCAATTACAACGTTTGCGTCAGACATGAATGAGTTATCCCGCTTATTTTGTTTTAGTTTTATTTAGTGAGGCTACACACTGTAGAACGTTATACTTTAACTAGCTTTTGCCCCCGCGACTTCGTCCGCGTGGAAATAGGTATTGGGGTGGAATTTTCAAAAACTGTGACACACGTACTTCTTTATTTTTAACTGAAAGCTCAAATACCAACTTTCATGGAAACAGCTTGAAAAATGACGGAGTTTCATATAAACTTCCATCGCCTATTTAAACCCCTTAGGGGTGGAATTTCCAATAATCCTTTCTTAGTGTGCGCCTATGTCATAAAAGGAACCAACTGTAAAAATTTCAAGTTTCTAACTTCAGTAGTTTAGGCTGTGCGCTGATATCTCAGTCAGTCAGTCAGTCAGTCAGGACTTTGAATTTTATATATATACTTTATTTACTTATTTATTACTTTAGAAGTTATACTTTATTTACGTATTTATACTTTGTTACTTTAGAAGCGCTTTAAGTCCTCATTCCTGATCCGCACGGCTAGGGTCTGGAACGCTCTTCCAAGATCTGACTTTTCTAACACGTGCAATTTGGGTATCTTTAAAACTAGAGTGAATAGGCAACTTCTACGCAAACGCGTTCACTTTAGACCACATCATCACTTTCCATCAGGTGTGACAGTGGTCAAACGTGTGCCTATAATGTATTTAAAAAAATCCTATACTTACACGCAATATCGTTGGAAATTTTCTCGGGAAATCGCATTGTTTTCCAACAGTAAAAGTTGTCCCATGTCACTTTTATAGGTTTTTAGGGTTCCGTACCCGAAGGGTAACCAACGGGACGAGAGAGTTCCCGCGGGAATTAAGAAACCTTAATCCACGCGTACGAAGTCGTGGGCATCAGCCAGTGTCAAATATATTCCACGGTTAAATGTTACTGGATGTTGGTGAAATTGCTCTAGAGAGCTAAGAAAAATAGACTATTACATGGACTACTAAAATCATAATCCGTCCTTTTGACTTTGTCGTAGTCGGTTAAAAAAAAATTAACACAGTCAGTTTTTTTCCACGTACTTTGAAACTGTGGAACCAACTTCCTGCGACGGTGTTCCCACTGAATTACAACATGGGGTTATTCAAGGGGCGGACCAACAAATTCCTAAAAAGCCGGCAACGCATTGGTAGTGCCTCAGGTGCTACAAATGTTCATGGGCGGCGGTAATCACTTAACATCAGGTGACCCGCCTGCTCGTTTGCTCGCTAAAAATATTTAAAAAAAAAAGTCAACATTCCAAAGACTTCAATGTGTAGACCTACTAATAAAATAAGCCGGGCAATTGTTTTGGTTTCGCGGTTTCCTCAAAGGCGTATTCCCGCTCATTCATAAGTCTGGTCAGTGAGAGAGAGATTCAGTTACGAAAAACTTTCATTTGAACGCGAGCCTGTAAACTGTGTGTAAAAGTTTTTCAAAAAGAGTTTGAAGCTAACTTCTTTTGCCGCTCAAAACGAGGTTTACCAAGAAACTCAAAGCCAAGAAACGAAATGGTAACGTACCCGTAACTTTCTTTTTAATATTCGGTATATTTTTAAGATTTTTTTTTTTTTTTTTTGAATCGTATCATAAAAATTCTACTTAACCATAGAATACAATAATACTACAGCTTAATTAAAATCCAAATAAGAAAATCTTAAATATTAAAAATTGTATAAAAGCTATTTTATTTTAATCTGTTTTCCCGGATGTGCCAGATGCTTGAAGTAAATTTTGCTCTTTTTGTTTTAACCTTTTAACATAAAATAAAGGCTCTTTTATATTCAAGTTTTATATCAACTAGAACTTTAGCAAGACACTCTATCTAATAGAGTTTACAAAGATAATTTTAAAATAGAACAGAAACCTTTTTATTTAGATATTTATAACTGAAAATGTTAAAGTTCTTTTATAAATCAAATTGGGTTTGGAATGCCTTCCTAGACAGTATGAAGAATTAGAAAGAAATTCTACCCACATAACAGAAACTGTATTAGGTAGGTTAGTTTAAAAACAGTTCAAGTCTTCGAAATCAATTGACATTTAAAAAAAAATTGGATTCTATTTATACACCACTTTATTATCGGAGTTGACGTTTTGTCTCCATTTTCTCAGAACCTACTATTAATTATTCATTTACATAATGCCCGTAAGAATTGCTAGTATCCGCTTCCTCGTAAGTACTTCCGGTTTGAATCATATGTGCCATAATTACTTTGAAGTACAGTAAATAATGGGTGTTAAGTACATTCCCTGGGCTAGCTTGTACGTCCCAGGTTCGAGTTTGAGCTTAAAACATGAGGGTCATTCTGTCAATAAATTCTTAATATACCTGGTTGAACTGATGGTGAGAATGAGCCAATAAAATAATAGTAATAAAGTAAGTTTAAAGTAAACACTCTGTTTCCATACTTATCTTAGATCTTTAGGTATAAATAACGCATAACACTTCTATCCTATAGAGAAATATCAATGCACATTTGACTTCGAAATATCAGAAATCGGTGTCAACTAATTATATGTAGATATACTAAGCTCATTTTCGTTCATCTGTATTAATAATATAATACGCACATCTGTAGATACTCTCTATACCTACTTTTATAAATCATTTTTGCTATGTTATATTAGTAGAATTTTTGGCTGTCTATAGATAAGTCAACATTTGCAGATCGCTTGCCTCTATAATGTCTATACCCGTCCCGCCATTTCCATGCCGCGATACAGTTTAAAAAATAAAATAAATAAATACATAAATGGCGGCAAACGTAACATTTACAACTGGCGAAGATCGCACAGTTGATATTATCAGATATAAATAAGGTCGTAAATCGCGTGTTATATAATTTGCTAGATGTAAATTTATCGTGGTAAATATAACCAGATGAACTGGTCGCTGTAGTGGCGTTGAACCGTTCAGGTGGGCCTTGGATTATTACGAGATAAATTCATTATTAATAATAGCCTCACTGATTTATACGTGTGGTCCGTTGAAACTGAGAGTTGAACGATTTATAGCTAGGAACAAAGATTACAACTTAGACATAAACATTTCAACCTGCCTTTTTATTAGTGTTTGATATTCACAACTTTTTTAAAGATCAGAAGTGGAATAGATTTTACTTTTTTTAAATGCAAATAGCAATCTTTAAACCTCTCACACACGTTCGTTTTCATCGGTCGTAAAAATAGCAATCGATATCTTTTCATACATTTGCATTTTAGTGTGTGAAATCGCGCCAAAAATACCAAAAATAACACACACACAAAATCACACATAACGCAAAATCGTAGAACGCAAAACGCAAGGATGAATTAACGCACTTTTAAAATTTATCGCGAATTGAAAAAAGAAAAAACAACAAATATTTATTTTTAGGGCACATATCATCTATCTATAGTAATTTTTGAAGGTAAAATTGGCAATATTTAATTTATTTAAATTCTTTAGACTGAAGACGTATTATTATAATATTAATAAACTTGGTATAGTTCTTTCAATCCACGAGGGTACGCGGCTCATGGTTGTGTGCGTGTCGTATTTATATGCTCGTAAGAGCGAGAACTTGCTCGCGCCTTACCTTTCCCACCCCGCCTAGGTTCCTGACAAGTGACAGGCACACACACTTATGCAATATGCATGTACACAACGTAACCACAAGTAAGGCTCACGCGCCCTCGTGAATTGCAAGAACTATAGTAGTACTTTCGGCTACATATCAAGAAATGAAAACGGGCATTACGTTTAAAGCCGTCAATTAACAGTAATTTAGTAAATTACTGGAATATTAATCAAAGTCTTTTATTTATGGTGGGATTAATAATAATTTGATTGCCAAACCATTGCTCAGTTTGAAACTTACGAAAGCTTCAATCTATCGACTGTCGTAATAGTAACGTATAGGCTAAGAGCTTACTAAATCTACACTTTATACAAAATCAATTGTTATTCGTTAGTCTGGCTAAAACTCAAAAGCGGATTAATATTTTTTTTAACTTTTTTTTTAATTCGATGACAAGATAGTCCTTCACTGCGATCTCACATGTTGGTAAGTGACGATGCAGTCTAAGTTGGTAGCGGGCTAACTTGGAAGGTGTATGGCAGTGTAGATTCAACTCATACGCCTAAGTGTGAAAGTGTGTTTGGACTATTGCTGCTTATTATTCAACCACGCAGCAGAGGAGCAAAGCATTGACGTATCACGTAATCTTCACGGGTGTCGTGGGCAAAATCTTGTAAAATAATGAAAAAATTATAATGTATGTATAGCGTTGGGATTTTCCACACTGTCTCGGAAACTAGTGAACGTAACGTTTATGTAAACGAAAGGTTCGAGCAGTTTCTGAGCTTTCCTGGCAAACGGCGTTCTTGCGACAATTTTCCAATACGTTTTTTATGGTCGCTCGAGTTGTTCTTGTACTATAAGTTGTTGCCTGTCTTAGCTATATTAAGATTTACTATTTATACTTTATTACTTTTTAGAGTTCTGCACCCGAAGGGTAACCAACGGGACCCTATTACCAAACCTCAGCTGTACTCGCGTCCGTCCACCCATCCGTATGGTCTACGGTCATGATCCGTAATATGTATAGAGATGTCAGACAATGCGTATTTCTGTTACCGCTATAACAACAAATAATAAAAATACTTACTTTAACTAAAAATTAGACCGTCCTTTTTATCGTGGGCTTATTATTGTTTTTTTAAATTTTAAATCTTGTATATTAAAACAAATCTGTTAGTAATACATTTGTGTATATCTGCACAAGCATTGTTCATCGCGATTGACATAGTCTACGCATGTGCATATTGTCGATGGATTTGCATGCAGTGTCATTGTATTGATGATGTTGCTGTGACTAAGCACCAAGGAATCTTACTTAGATTTTGACCGAAGGTACCTGCGTCCTATATGTTTATGTTTATCATTTATATCCTGCAGTCGTTTAATATTTACGCTTCGGTAATTTTAATCATCATCTATATTCTATACATCTTTACATAATCCTTATATTTAAATTAAATGAAGTCCCTGGAATGAAAAACTTTTGCTATAGCAGCGTCTTATGGAAGGTATTAATGAAATCCACATCGAGTGCCAACCTACAGCTAACGCCATCTATTTTAACTTGCGAAATTACTAATGGTAGTGTACTACATAATATTATAAATCCACCAATTTTCCTGCGATCTACTATTAAAGATAAATAAATAAAAATAAAAGAAACTTAACAATGATATTCAAATATCTATTTAAGACGCTCCTAATTAAACTGAAAGACTGAAGTGCTTGTCATCTGAAACGGATATTCATCAAGACGAAACAATTAAATAGGTACATTGGAATAGAAACAGTTTTAATTGTTGTAATGCGATGAATTGCGCTTGACGTCTTTCATAATCGCTATGACGAGCTTGTTGTTACATTACATAACAATTATTACAAATAGTAGATAACTGTAATTTTACGCTCAATGATAGAGTTGTATTATGATTAAGTGATATTTAATTGATTCACCCAATCAGTACAATGTACATATTGTACTCGTTAGATTTTAGATTTCCACACATACTTATTGTATTAATTTGAAAAAACATAATCCTATTAATATTATAAATGCGAAAGTTTGTATGTTTGTTACTCAATTAGTCGCAACGACTGAACCGATTTGGTTGAAAGGCATGGTCTGGAATAGCGCATAGGCTTTTTATCCCGAAAAATTAAAGAGTTTCAGCGGGTACAGAAAAACCTTAATCCACGCGAACGAAGTCGCGGGTATCAGCTAGTTTTGAATAAGTATCAAAAATTAAAAGCTAAATATAAAAAATATCACCTAATCCATTTATACGAGCAAATATAGAAAGGCCAAACTTATATTTTAGTCAAGGTACCTATCTACCTTCGGTCACCAGTGGACTTTATGAGGAAGCATTCTCTAATCCTCTCTCACTCTCTTTTCAACATTTGTCATCAAAGGTTTTCTAAATAAGAAAATACGTTCAGGGAAAACTAGTCAGTATTATGAGGTATGCAACTAAAATTGTTGCGTTACGCAAACGGCGCGCGTGTGTGTGCGTGTGCGTGTGCGTGTGTGCGTGCGGGCCGCAGACTGCAAGGCGCTCCGGTGGCAAGCCAACTCGAGCGGCCATTGCATGTAGCCTAAGAGCTGGTGGACCAATTAATTTACAACGTTTTAAAGAATTCGAAAACACTAACAACGTCACTTTTTAAATTTGGTGCCGTACGACGCATTTGGTTGGTCTGGTTTGCATAATTCTACGACTGAATTCAAACTAAAACAAGTACTCGTATTATATTATCACAATTATATTTATTTATTTATTTATTTTCTTTATTTTTATTATTTATGTACATATAAGGACTTTGTCTTTGTTGTCTTGTACAACATATTAGAAGAAGTAGACATAGGTGAAGAACTGTAGTAATTATTTTTAGACAATCCAACAGGCAAACTTTTGTTATTCTGGTATTAGATCTATCTGTATTCTTTTTAACATTTACCGCTTATGGCTCTTCGACTATCGCATACCAGCCTACATCTGAATACGATAGTAAATCGCGACGGCACTTACAGAATAAATGTTTAAATGAGTACCGGGAGCGTGGTTAGCATCACTTACGAATACATTTTAGTTTAGAATACTTGAATACAAGACTGTTAACTTATTTGCTAATATTAGATAGATACCTAGTTACTATGCATTATTTTATTGCTTAAGACGCACATAACTCCGAAAAATCAGGAATCCTAGATCCTCAAAAAAGAGGCTGTGTTAACCACAAGGCTATCATCGCTTCAAACTATCTACTCTTATAATTTCCTTATCATGTTTTCCTGCACTGTTAAAAAAATTGATATTTTACAACTCCATAAACACAAAAAAGTCTGATATGTGACTCTAGTAATATTCGGCTGCCCCATTTCAAAACCTAGTAAAGCTCGCTGCATACATAACGTGCACGGGACGTGGACGGGACGTGGCCCGGACGTGGCCCGGACGTGGTTAGTAAACACGGACGGGAATTTTTAATGCATACGCAACGTGGCAATAACTCAGAACTAACGTGCTAGTGAT
The DNA here is from genome assembly GCA_038048805.1 of Hipparchia sbordonii. NCBI lineage: Eukaryota > Metazoa > Arthropoda > Insecta > Lepidoptera > Nymphalidae > Hipparchia > Hipparchia sbordonii. Next base: position 2,028,788 of record CM076113.1, read on the forward strand.
GTGAACAAGGAAAGATGGATTTTTCTAAGATTGTAGCGAGCTAACTTGGAAGGGGTATAGCAGTGTAAATACAACCCATACCCCTAATCGGTTTCTACACGCCATCGTGTCGAAACGCTAAATCGCTTGGCGGCACGTCTTTGACGGTAGGGTGGTAACTAGCCACGGCCAAAGCCTCCCACCAGACCAGACCAGAGACAATTTAGAAATTATAAATTCCTAAATTGCCCCCGCCGGGAATCGAACCCGAGACCTCTCAGTTATAAGACCACAGCGCTCACCACTGCGCCAGGGAGGTCGTCAAAGGTTGATACTATATACCTATTGATTTGAGCATAAAAAGTTCAACTGTAATTATTATTACATATTAAAATATAAGTAGAGATACGAATGCAATAAATTAATAAAATAAATCTGACCGGTTTTCAGTGAGTGATAGTTCGACTGCAATTTTACGCCACAGATAATTTTTATATTTGGTGTCTAAATACTTTCATGATCGTACACACTCAATTAGTTTTTCCATTCGTCCATTTTTGCTTCGTAGGTAAATACACAAACATCACTACTTAGCTCTCCGGAGCGAACGGGGCGACTGTGCATACGCAGCGGAATCACGCACGGGACGGGGCACGTACGGGACGGGACGTGCTAAACATCGTCGCCGACGATATTTTTCCCGTTCCGCGCGTGGCACGTTCCCGTCCCGTCCGTGCTCCGTGACGTATGCACAGTCGCTTACATTTTCTATGAAACGATGTTTCCAAAACTCCACGTCCCGTCCCGTCCCGTCCCGTGCACGTTATGTATGCAGCGGCCTTTAGTGTGACTGACAAAATTTTACAGGGGCTAAAAAAACATGTTTTGTAGATGGCTTAGCGAAGTAATAAATATATCCAATAAAAGCTTTCAAAGCAGTTTATTTACGAAACATTAATTTACCAAAAGATACTGAAGAGTTCAGAGTTCAGAAGGGGTACCACAAAAAATATATTTTTTCAATCACACTTACTAGGTTTTGAAATGGGGCAGCCGTATTGTACCTCTATATTTAGCATAGCAATATATTTAGCAACTCTCTGGCTTTGACCTTTGGCAATTTTAGATTAAGTGCAATCTTAATAGAAAATAATATAAATAACGTTGCAAAAACAACTAATCGGCTGTTACTTGTTACATGTGCTAAGTCTGCATCAAAACTCGTTATAACCGGTAAAAACTGGAACCCAGTGCAAAGATCCCACGCGTTTAATATCGCCATGAACTATAAATAGGTTGACGTCTGCATCTATCGTGACCGATGACTCTTCACAAGCAGGCAGGAGTAGGTTCACTCACTCACTCACTCACTCACTCACTCACTGCTGCATTTTTTCTTTTTGGAAATTTTCGTTTTGAGAAAAGTATAAGTACGTAAAAGAGAGATTAGTGAAAAAAGTATGGGATTGCGATAGCATTTACATTCGAATAAAGCGCGCGAAAATCTATTGTAGTTATTATGTCTTTCAGTCAAGAGCAACCGCTGAGTTTCTTGCTAGTTCTTCTCGGTCGGAACGGCATTCCGAACCAGTGGCAGATTCATTTGACGATTCAAAAGCACTTTGTAAAAGTTTATTTGAAAGTTTATTCTATTCTAAATGTTTATTCTATTCTTTTCTATTCAGTTGTTATGCCATCTATCGGAGTTCAGTAATAACTACACGAAGAACCCTTAAATCAATCTAAGCCATTTTTTTATGATTTTCAATAGTTTCGCAGGCCGTGACAAAATTAACTCTCAAAAATATTGGAAACAAAAATTATTCGTAAATATGAGTACGTGGCCATCATTTCAATGTATTACAAGCACTTACAAGCTTTACTTAAGTAGGGATTACTTACCTTTATTTACATACAAGTGTGTATACATGTAGGTACATGTACAGTATTTCGTAACTGGTCAGAACAATTTTAGCTTAGCGTTTTCAATTGAAAGTGCAACACGTAATATATTATGTTCACATCGTCTCAAGTAGAATTGAGAGTAGAGATATATAAAGTGGCTTTGTTGTAAATTGTAAAGTCATGTTATTATAAGTTCATATAGTTAATATGGAAATGGGGAAATAAGTTAGGTAACCTATGCTTGAGATTTTAACTTTGACTCAACTTGGAAGGTCGAACTCAAGTGACAAGTTATAAAAAAAATATGTTTATTTATTTATTGTACTAATTTTATATCTATATATCTTAAATTATTTCGAACTATCCTAAATATATTTTTCGCTTCTACAGATGTTGGATGCTAGCTAAGTTAATTTTATCTAAAAGTTTAAGGTAAAGTTTTTAAGTTTTTTGACGTTTTTTACGCTTCGCTAATCATGCACAATTCAGTATTCAATGAAAAATGGTTGAAACATTCCAAATGTGTCATAACAGTTAATATGTCTGAGTGGTATTTGCTTAATCAAACAAAGTGCTAAGTAATGTGGTATTATTTATCAAACTCAAATATGTATGCAAAATTCAAGGAAAACTATGATGAAAATACTAGACGAGAAACATTGTAAAAAATGTGTGAAAATGAAGATGCGGAATTCTAAGAAAAGGTTATTATATCTATGTTAACTCCGGGATACGGTGATGCATAAAATTAGCACTTTCAATATGCAAGCGGTTGATAAATAATGACTTGCACTTGTATTATGGATCTTAGTTGTCTTGGCAATCAATTAAAAAAAAACTAACCGATTTTATCTAGACTCTATGCAAAGTGAAGTAGGTAGGTGCAATAGTGTTTCAACAGAAAAGTTTTATACATTTTAATAGTTCAATTATCTCTGATTGGTTTTCAATGAAATATGGCGTATTTCTGTATTTTTATATTTTTACTAGCTTTAACCCGCGGCTTCGCTCACGTTAGGTTCGATTTTTTAACCCCCTATTTAACCCTCTTGGGGTTGAAATTTTCCAAAATCCTTTCTTAGCGGATGCCTATGCCCTAACAGCTACCAGTATGCCAAATTTCAGCTCCATCGGTCCAGTGGTTAGAGCTGTGCGTTGATAGATCAGTCAGTCAGTCAGTCAGTCAGTCAGTCACCTTTGCCTTTTATATATTTAGATTTTAATAAATATCAATCTACAAAAATAAATAGGTTTTTATATATTGTTCATAAAAATATTGTCTGCAAGGTGGCAACACTGTTACCTCTTATTTGTCTCTTGGTTTATGGATCCAACATGTACGATCATTGTATTTTTGTGCTCTGTTGTAATAAAATTTAAATTAAATATCTGGAGTGATTAAACTTTAAAGCCTTTAATTAATTCTAAACAATAAAATTCGTTAGAAAAATCATAATTTCATTGATTCTTGATTACTGTCATCATGCCTATTGTCCAAATAGCAAAACTTATGAGTCCGAACGTCGGGTTAACGACCTTAGACACCGATTCGCAAATACAATCAGGGGCCCAAGTCTGCTATTGCAATTGTAGTTACATTGTCTATCAATGACATGACAATTGTTATTTTTAGCAATTGTCATGTCATTGATAGACAATTGAACCCCTGGGCCCCAAGTCAAATTGCTAAAAGTAGCAATTGGGATGTCATTGATAGGCAATGTAATTGTAATGTAACTACAATTGTAATAGCAGACTTGGGCCCCAGGTCGCAATCCACTCAATTGTTAATCTGAAAATTGTCCTTATATCGATATAAGAAGGTTAAATGGCCTTCAGAGATCCGCACCCAAAGGGTGCCAACTTAACTCTCTTGGTATACGAAGAGCTCTAATTCCTGTGACCCACATGGACGCACGTGGCTAATTGCCATTGCTCATGGCGACTTGGCTTTTTAATTGATCTGTACCTACCCGTCGTTAGGTACAAAAATCTTTACATTCATATTATATCACTAGAAGTTATTAGACCTCATTTATTTGCCAGCGCAAACACATCGCATTAGCGTGGCTATAAAACCACAACATCATCCGCTTTGAGTTAGGTTTTCTAAAAAGCTTGAGGGAACACTTTGTTTTTTCGGGATTTAAAAAGCGTATGTCCCTCTCGAGTTGCCGTATTCTCTATTTTGACATTTCCAGTGGTTCTAGAAAACAATGGAAAGTTGCTAAGAACTGTCAAACGCTCATTCCATCATACAAAATGCGGGCTTGACAGTACTAGTTAGCAACTGAACGATAGCAACTGAACGATAGCCACTGAAATAGAGTAGAGAGAGAGAGCCCCAAGTCTCTTAACTGTCACCATACAAAAATCACTTAGATCCGTTGCTCTGTTGCTGCACGATTCAAGGAGTTCTCGATTCTATTCTATTTTAATGATTGCATAGAAGCAGGCGTTATTTTGCTGAATTCCGTGACAACACTAAAATAAATAGTAATATTTTACTGTAATTCGCCAAATCAGAAAAAATCTGTGTGGGGAACACGCGCCGCCCGCGTCTTACACCGTCGTTTCTCTAGAATAGAAGAAACACAGGAACAGCACAACACAAACACGTAGCGCCACACGAACTCCTTTAAAACACACTCGACCTAGGTACGTTTCACTGCGACACCGGAGCATCATCATGTGCAATGAATGGCCCAGATCAAGAAGCCTCTAAGTTCATAATGGCCGTCCGTTGTTCCAAAACAGAAAAAAATCGACGTATGGACTTCTTGAACTAGGCCATTATGGAGTTAGGGACTTCTTAAACTGAACCATTGCGAAGTCAGGATTCTAATGAATCAGTCCAGTGAAACTAGGAAGCGGGTAGATTCACAGAGTACGAATTCGGCTCAGAGGCCGACCGCGTCCGCACGGCGCTGAGGTCACCGCGAAGGCTACCCGTCTGCCCAACAATGCACGCTTCCGATCCACTTTGCGCATTGTCCTGCAAATTACTATTACAACATCATGGCAATTAGGCTGTGACATGATCGCGGGGTTTCATTGGCCCGGTGAGTGTCGACAGTGACGGTGACAAGCTGCTGCTATGAGATTTTCTAACAATTTTTCTGCATCAGCCGGCCACATGTAGGTACGTACTTAGTTACGTACCACCATTTACTACCGTCACAGCTACCGTCTCCCTTGACCCACTTGCTGTTAATGGAAAATAAACAACATTTTTATCCTCTATATCTCCTTAATGATGTATGTAGTTTATGGGACAACGCAGTCTAACACACATATAGAATAGATACCAACGAAGTGAGTGCTCATCACCCGCAATTTCTACCCTCTTATTTTCTTTCACTGCACGAAAAATGAAAATTTACCACATCGGTTAGAAGACTTTCGAATTCTGATATAATATCCTCCTAATTAGTAAAGGTCATTCCATCCTTAAAGGAGTTAAAAGTTTAAAACTTAAATCTATGGGCGGACCAACAAATTCCTGAAAAGCCGGCAACGCATTGGTGGTGCCTCAGGTGCTACAAATGTTCATGGGCGGCGGTAATCACTTAGCATCAGGTGACCCGCCTGCTCGTTTGCTCGCCAAAAATATAAAAAAGAAATGAGCTAATGCTTATTTTTTGATTTTTTATGAGTTGGAGTGGAAACCGTACCCAAAAAAAATTTCTTAGGTATGATTTGACAGTTCAGTATTTCATACAAGCTGTCAATAATGTGCGCGCGTATTGATAAATGGGTAATGTCCCCATTATATTTTAAGGCATTAAATTATTATAGAATGTTATTGGAAGTATTGGAACATAAATTGACCACGTTTTTTGAACATAAAAGTGTTGTTTTATAATTGCGTTAACAAACTTAAAGTCTATAAAATTTCAAACGAATAGCACATCTTGGATGGAAAATACCGAATATTACCTGAGTAGGTACGCGAATGCATTAAATTGCAATATTTGCTATTGCAATATTTTCTCGCACGCAATAAGGACAGTGGAAACTTTCAATAAATGCAAATTAATTTCACATTCCTTTCGTATGGAACTTGGAGTAATCTGGCGGTGCCACTTTGTCTCTACAGAACGTCCATTTATATAGAGCTGTGCATAGGAATATTTTCCTCGAGTAACCGGTTGTTATTATACTGGGCGATGTTAATGAGGATTTTCACGCTGCTTTTGTAAGCAAAGTAAATTCGATAAGTTTATTACTGAATTAAGCTGGTTATTTGATTCTGTCTTGGCTACCTACATATTTTCAGGGTTCCGTACCCGAAGCGTAACGAGAGAGAGAGAGAGTTCACAGGATGTTGCCGCTATAAAATCACATCACATCACACTTCACATCACACTAATAATATTATAAAGCCGAAAGTTTGTATGTGTGTGTGTATGTTTGTTACTCTTTCACGCAAAAACTACTAGACCGATTTGGCTGAAATTTAAAATGGAGATAGATTATACCTTGGATTAAAACATAGGCTACATTTTATCCCGGAAAATCAAAGAGTTCCCGCGGGATTTTAAAAACCTTGATCCACGCGGACGAAGTCGCGGGCATCGTCTAGTAAATAATAAAAATCAAAGGGGACTCCCCTACTAGAAAGTATTTTTCGGCGTTTTTTTGTACGGAATCTTAAAAAAAGAATCTTAAAAGGAAAAGTTACTGTCGAAATCAGAGTCGCTACTCGTTCTCCTTATTAAATAGGTATCTACTAGCTGATGCCCACGACTTCGTCCACGTGGTATAATTTTTTAAAATCCCGCGGGAAATCTTTGATTTTCCGGAGTTAAAAGTAACCCATGTCACTTTCCAACAAGTAAACCCAAGCAAAAAACCACGTCGGTCCTTAGCTCTGTTGCAGCGTGATTGAAGGACAAACTAACAAATACTTGCGCAATTACTTGTAATATAAGTAAGAAGTAAGATGTAGTTAGATGCTGTATAAAAACAGAAGGATTTAAAATGCGGCCCCACTCAGTCGGCGTTTAATCAAAGTGTAAAGAGGTACCTACGTATAACGAATGACACTGTTATTACCGTCAAGTACCCTCGGAAACAAGGTATCTGGACTAGGATAAACGCAGCTGTGCAATTATAGACCGCATTCTTATAAAAAAACCGCGTAAACTTTTTTTTAAAATAGCTGGGCTGGACGCATTTCATTTGCCGATGGGCTAGGGTTGCCAGTAGATGTGAAGATTATAAAATTAAATGAATTCAATAGTGAGATAACTCAAAAAAGTCTCTGTTCCCTAAACGAAAAAAAAAAAGTCTTTTTAAATCTTTTGTTAGCAAAGTTATGAAACTCAATTTTATTTTAGGTCGCATTTCACGACATCATTTATGACCATAAATAAAATTGAGTTTCATAACTTTGCTTCCGAGGGTTCGCGCGGAATATTTAAAAATTTAACTCCTGCACGCGGACTAAAGCTCTTCTGGTATCTCTTCTATGATAAATCGCGTAATATTGCAATTTTTTTACTTCCAAGAGTATTTGGAGATTTTGGAACGAAGTTCCTTATCGCGCGTTGTGAAAGGGGGCTAGACGGAAAAAATTCTTACGAAAAGTTGTCACGACACTTTTTGCTATAGTAAGCTATTGTAAGCTGTGCGGCGTCGCATGTTTCTCTGTCTGTCTCTCTCTCTCTTATAGAAAGCAAGCCAGATATTTTCATTTCTATTTCGCATTGAACTTCGTTCCATCCGGGTGTCCCTTGACACCTCTCAAGTTTTTTTTTTATTCGATTACAAGATAGTTCTCACCTGCGATCTCACCTGTTGGTAAATGACGATGCAGTCTAAGATGGTAGCGGGCTAATTTGGAAGGGGTATGGCAGTGTAGATTCAACCCATACCCCTAATTGGTTTCTACACGCCATCGTACCGGAACGCTGACAGCACTACAGCTCTCTTGGGTGGCAGCCGAGCAGTCTAGCATCTGTAGTCAACGCATTTGTATGCGAAGCTGCGTGCGAGCTAGTGCGTGGGACCCAACGCACACAAACACGTCTCTATTCCTGTATATCGTATACTCGTACTGCCTTCATAACGCCGTTCCTTTAGATAGTTATAGACAGAATTTTGCTCCGCTTGTTTAGAGATCTGCAGGCTACTGTCATAATCCAATGTATGAGGAGAATAGAGTAACCGTTTTGGTGCATTTTTTTTAAATTAATGACAAGTTTTTGACAACGAACTTCCTGTAAGTGACACGATAATCAGTTTCTTCACGCCATGTATCAGAACGCTAAATCGCTTGGTGTCTCGTCTTTGAGGGTAAGGTGGTAACTAGTCAAAGCCAAAGCCTGCAACTTCTGGTCAATCTAGAGACAATTATTCAGAAATTATAAATTCACAAATCTTAGGAAATCGATCCTAATACCTAAGACCCACTTGTTAGACCACAGCGCTTATCATTACGGCAAGAAGGTCAAAAGGTCGTTAAACTGAGGTTTTCAATGTTTTTCTAAAATAACTTTAATTCTCTATCTACTTATATAAAAATCAATTGCTGCTCGTTAAGTAGTCTGGCTAAAACTCAAAAATGGTGACTGATTTGAAAATTTTTTTTGTTTGGTTCGCCTTACTACAAGGGGTTTGAAAAAATGGCAAAGCCCTAAAGAACAGATGAAAAATGCGGAAATGTTAAAATTGGTAATTTTGTATGGGTATCAATCATCACTTCGGATTACTTTTAATAAAAAAAGACGTGTGCGGTGTGGCACTCGGGGACTGCCACGGTAAAGCTATTGCATAGCATTTTTTATCAACGCCATCTAGCTGGCCCGCGGTAGAAGCTATGCAATAGCTTAAAAAGAAAATCAAAGAGTTCCCGCGAGATTTTAAAAACTAAATGTACGCGGGCATCAGCCAGTAAATAAAACTGCACCAGGCGTCCAGAAGTTTCTGTAGCATTGATCTGACAGCAGCAACACGGTCATTATATCGGCCGGTTCTCACGCAAGCCATGGCGTCTAATAACTTTATTATGCCATGAATCACAGGCCGCGGGGCTCGGGCTCGCCCGCGATGTACACTCGATGACTAAAAGTAAACCGCCTACTTTTATTTTTCTTTTTAGCCAAGCTGAACTGCAGGGTGGAGGGAACTAGCATGGGGAGGAGATAAAAGTTTTATCCCCCGATTTTATCCACTGACAAGGGATAAAATTATCTTCTCCCTATGCTAGAGCATGGCGACATCGACAGGGGAAAGGAAAGTATATTCCTATAAGAATATCCACTGTGGATATTATCCATTTTTGCTCATGTTCGACAGGTGGATAAAACTGAGCGAAGGGATAAACATTTTATCCTTTCCCCGGGGATAAAATTTCTCCCGCCCATGCTAGCTATGCTGGACTAATGTTTCTTGTTCCCCCCAAATAAGCGGAAAAGCTTGTTTGCAATCCTATTATTTATGAAGTCAGAGTCATGAAAATAAGCATTTAGATTACTAGCAGTAAGACTTTTGTCCATAGGTAAATTGTCTTTACTAGCCGTAAGACTTTTGTCTAAAGGTAAATTGTCTTTACTAGCAGCAGGGCTTTTGTCTATAGGTGAATTGTCTTTACTAGCACTAGGACTTTTGTCTAAAAGGTGAATTGTTTTTACTAGCAGCAGGACTTTTGTCTATAGGTGAATTGTCTTTACTAGCAGTAGGACTTTTGTCTAAAGGTGAATTGTCTTTACTAGCAGTAGGACTTTTGTCTAAAGGTGAATTGTCTTTACTAGCAGTAGGACTTTTGCCTCTAGGAGAATTATTGTCTTTACTAGCAGTAGGACTTTTGTCTAAAAGGTGAATTGTCTTCACTAGCAGTAGGACTTTTGGCTCTAGGAGAATTATTGTCTTTACTAGCAGTAGGACTTTTGTCTAAAAGGTGAATTGTCTTTACTAGCAGTAGAACTTTTGTCTCTAGGAGAATTATCTTTACTAGCAGTAGGCTTTTGTCTATAGGAGCATTATCTTTACTAGCAGTAGTATTTTTGTCTAAAAGGTGAATTGTCTTTACTAGCAGTAGGACTTTTGGCTCTAGGAGAATTATTGTCTTTACTAGCAGTAGGACTTTTGTCTAAAAGGTGAATTGTGTTTACTAGCAGTAGGACTTTTGTCTAAAAGGTGAATTGTCTTTACTAGCAGTAGAACTTTTGTCTCTAGGATAATTATCTTTACTAGCAGTAGGCTTTTGTCTATAGGAGAATTATCTTTACTAGCAGTAGGACTTTTGTCTAAAGGTGAATTTTCTTTACTAGCAAAGCTAGCAGTAGGACTCTTGTCTATAGATGAAATGTCTTTCAGCGAAAAGGTCACTCTGATAGGTTAGGATTTCAACATAACAAACATAATTTTGTGGTCGACTTTACACAGTACATAGTTAAATACCTACATCGCTGCACCGTTTAATGAGCAACAAGGCATTGATTAAGCGCAAGACCGTCGGAATGAACAACAAGTACTCGCTTGTGTTGGTTTAACACATGCTTTTCATTATAATGTAGGTTTCCTATAAATGATTTAGCATATTTAGCCATACCTACTTACATGGTTCACCTCCCTTTACTTAGTAATCTATATATATAAAATTCAAAGTCCTGACTGACTGAGATATCAACGCACAGCCTAAACTACTGAAGTTAGAAACTTGAAATTTTTACAGTTGGTTCCTTTTATGACGTAGGCGCACACTAAGAAAGGATTATTGGAAATTCCACCCCTAAGGGGTTTAAATAGGGGATGGAAGTTTATATGAAAGTCCGTCATTTTTCAAGCTGTTTCCATCAAAGTTGGTATTTGAGCTTTCAGTTAAAAATAAAGAGGTACGTGTGTCAGTTTTTGAAAATTCCACCCCAAAATCTAATTCCACGCGGACGAAGTCGCGGGGGCAAAAGCTAGTATAATATAGACGATACCCGCGACTTCCTTCGCATGGATTAAGGTTTTTAATTCCCACGGGAACTCTTTAATTTTCCGGAATAAACAATACAGTCACTGGGTACCTATGAGCTATCTTCATACCAAAATTGGTTCATTCGTTATGGTGTGAAGGAGTAACAAACAGACACACAAACACACATACAAACTTCCGCCTTTATTATATAATAATATATACTAGCTGTTGCCGCGACTTCGTCCGCGTAGATTTAGTTTTTAATAATCCCGTGGGAAAGCTTTGATCCTCCGAATTAATAAATAGCCTTCGGTTCGGTTCTTGTTCGGTTCTCGTCGGGTGACCGCCCTCGACCACCGACTTACCGCATCGCATTGTTCGCCCGCACTATTTTTTCTTTTTCCTCGGCTTCTAAGAGTCGTACCGTGATATTGAATAGCCTATAACCTTCCTCAAGAATTGGGCTATCAGATACAAAAAGAATTTTTCAATTCCGACGGATAGTTCCAGAGATTAGCGCGTCCAAACAAACAAACTCTTGCACTTTATTATATTAGTATAGATCAGTATTTATTAGGTCTTAGAACTTAGAAGTCAGTACTATTTATAGAATGGGTAATAATCAGGTGGCGTGCCGGTCCGGCCGCCAGGTGGCACTGGCCGGTACCTGTCAGGTGCTGCGAGCGGCCGCGGCCGGGTGGCCGGACCGGATTAGGGAACACCTACTAAGCGACACAGGCCAATTAAGCGATAGAGATCAACTTATTAAGCTATTTTTATCCTTGCTATGTAAAGCTAGCTATTTGGAGGTAATCAGTAATTATATTATCTTCTATAGACCATATACCACTCATAGGTATATGGACAACGAAGGAAATGAGAATTTGTACACGTTTTTATGTATGACATGTGATCAAACGAACTTCCGAGTGAATTTAGATCAATATTATTTATTTTATGGGTTCATTAAAAGATACCTATACTTAATTGTTATACTAACTGTAATTTTTTCGACCTATTACACAAATGTTTACCAAATATACCTATAGCACGAATATATAGCATATAAGCATAGCTTCATTTTGTTTGGTTTACTAAATGAGGAATTCATTTAAATGACGAATGTAGTCATTTAGTGAATAAAAAACGAATTTTTTTACTGGACGCGTAGGAAAAATGCAAAACACCCATACAGTAAAAAAACTGCTTATAAGTATCTGGATTAAATTTGTCACCTTCAATCTGTAGATTTAGGATTAGATATAGTTTACTCTTGGTCTTGGTTACTATTTTCGGGCTTTAGTAGCTAGGCTACTAAAGCTCAAATTCAAAATTTTATTTATTTCATGTAGGCCAACTTGTAGCTCTTATGACACGTCATGACTCTACCACCGGCTCGGAATGCAGATTCTGCTGAGAAGAGCCGGCAAGAAAGTCAGCAGTTGCTCTCAAGAAGCTCTACTCCCTTATTACCCTGTAGAAGCGATTAAGTAAAGTGGACAAGCGTAAAGTGTTTATAGTTTATAGGGAGCGATTACTGAGACCACCGGTTTTTGAGGTTGTATGAATTAATACAATCTCCCTATAGCCTGGCTTTAATGGTTCAGTAGGGTGACCATGTTAAAAGGAATATTTAAAACAGGACTCGATAAATGTAGAAACTAGAAATTGCTTTTTAGATGCTGATTACTTATGTTCGTCTTTTTTATTGTAACCCTTTCGATTTCGTGTGAGTAATAATATGTCATTACTCACACGAAAACGATAATAACTCTAGCCCCCATAATCATGTCATAAATGTCGGGTTGCTACCTATAGACCGATTTTATGTATTTATTTTGAACCAAAACAAATAAATATAGGTACATTCTGTATTACAATAGAAGTTTTGATTAATATAAGAATAGTCGCATTTCTACAATCTATTTTTCTTTAGTGACACACACTTTACAGATTATACCTAGTCTAGAATAACACATAGGGTACCTAAATTTTTATGCCGGAAAGTAAGAGTTTTAAAACCTTAATCCACGCGATCTTCTCGGCAGGAAGGGTATTCCAAACCAGTGGTAGATTCATCAACGATTCAAAAGCACTTGTAAAAGTTTATTTGAATAAAAATACTTCTATTCTATTCTATTGTAAAGAACGAAGTCGCGGACATCAACTACAACAAACTTGACTAGTTAACTTCTTGTGCCTCGACCTCGAATCAGGACTTTCTTGGGAAATCTGAACGGTTGGTGGCCCTAGTTGTTCAGCGTTTCACTATTCGCAATAAACAAAGCGTCAAGCGTGTAATGGGCGCCGTGTGTGGCGGATTCTGAACCGGTCCTCTCTTTCGGTTCGAGTTCGGAATTACGTCGCGAGCGAGGGGACCTTTTTTTCTGTGTTAGTGTTACAGTTGTTATGGTTTGTTAATTTTACGCCTTCGTATAGTGCCTTTTTTGTACTCGCACCTACTTTGACTGCAATCTCACCTGTTGATAAGGGGTCCGGCCGCCGCAACGAAATACACAAGTGAGGATGTAGTTAGTGAGACTGCTGTTTTATTAAGACTTTTAGACATCGGATTTTTATTGCAAAAACCGGTAGATTTAATCAATTAAAACGATAGAGTAAACCTCGTGTGCCCATTATACTGCGTAAAAGCATGTAGAAAGAGTTTAGGACCCCAACAGAGTGAGGATGGGCAGGGTATATATTATCCACGGGGAAAGGATAAAATGTTATCCCGTCGAGCTTGGGCAAAACCGTGGATCAAATCCACTATGGATAAACTTACAGAAATATATTTTTCCTTTCCCATGTCGCCATGCTTTAGCATGGGAGAAGATAATATTATCTCTTGTAGTGGATAAAAATCTTGTCTTCTGCCCATGCTCACCCTGTAGCAACGAATAAATAAAATCAGTGCAAAGACGGTATTGTCTGCGACGAAAATCTCGTAGTGTTAGGTTTTTAAAAATCCCGCGGGAATTTTTGTTCTTCCAGAAAAAAAGATTAGCCTACGTTACTCTCCAGATCCTCATAATTATTATTTGGTCTAAGAGCTGGTTTATTCGCTCCCCAGATGCATCTAAGCTCAGTCCAAGTGTGCGCGCTGATGACGCTGGCGCTGGTGACGGCGCCGCACGCCGCGGGCTCGCCGCACCACGTGGCGCGCCGCTCCTTCTTCAACCTGCAGTGCAAGGGCGTGTACGACGCCGCCATCTTCGCGCGCCTCGACCGCATCTGCGACGACTGCTACAACCTCTTCCGGGAGCCGCAGCTTTTTACTCTGTGCAGGTGAGACCGTAGACAAATTGTTTTTTTTTTTTTAATGGCGTTTGTCAACCAATTTGACAAGCGATTTGAAAATCTTTGACTTGTATCGCTAGAGGCCACTTTTCCGTGTAGGATTTTAAGCGTACTACGAAAGTTGAAAAGTGGGCAGTTATGCTGAACGCATTGAGATGTGATTGTTTCAAGTGTTTGGTCGGCTGTAGCTAGTTACCACTTTACCATTAAAGAAACGCCGCCAAGCAAATAAGCGTTCCAGTTTTGAAACCGATTAAATACTTGGCCATACCCCTTCAAAGCCTGTTAATATCTTAGACTGCTTCGCCACTTACAAGGTGAGATTGCAGTCAAGGGCTGTCTTGTCTAAATCAGCAATACTTTATAATGCTACATTATTAAGAGCGTATAGTATGCCAGCTGGAATCCAAATTTTGCCCCCGCCTCACTGCTCAGCGTGGAGCCGCCCGCACCGCGTAGTTGCAGCTATCTCACTCGCACGAGTTCATCACGCGGCAGGGGTCACGCGCCGTACGATAGGGTATATGATACATTTAACGAACCTCTAGTGCATAGTACATAGGTATGGAAATAAAATGAAAGTAATATTATTATATATTATTAATAACTAAGACTTAGAATTAGACTTAGACTAAGTCGAACACTAAGACTAAGTCTAAGTTTAAGTCAAAGACTAAGTCTAAGTATAAGCAAAGATTAAGACTAGGTCTAAGTCTAAGTCTTTCACTAAGACTATGACTTAGTCTTAGACTTAGTCTTAGTGTTAGACTTAGACTTAGTCCAAATCTAATTCTAAGTCTTAGTTTAATTCTAAATCTAAGACTAAGTCTAAGACTAAGTATAAGACTAGGTCTAAGTCTTAGTGAAAGGCTTAGACTTAGACGTAGTCTTAGCTTAAGTCTAAGTCTTAGTGTTAGACATAGACTTAGAGTTAGTCTTGAACTTAGTCTTAGACTTAGTCTTAGCTTAGACTTATACTTAGACTTAAAAATACTTAGTCATAGACTTAGACTTAGCCTAAGACTTAGCCTTAGACTTAGTCTTAGACTAAGTCTAAGTTTAAATCTAAGTCTAAGTCTCACACTAAGTCTAAGTCTAAGGCTAAGTCTAAGTCTTAGTGTTAGACATAGAGTTATACTTAGTCTAAGACTTAGTCTTAGACCATAGTCTTAGACTTAGTCTTAGACTTAGTCTTAGTCTTAGTCTTAGACTTAATCTTAGACTTAGTCTTAGACTTAGTCTTAGACTTAGTCTTAGACTTAGTCTTAGACTTAGTCTTAGACTTAGTCTTAGACTTAGTCTTAGACCTAGTCTTAGACCTAGTCTTAGACCTAGTCTTAGACCTAGTCTTAGACCTAGTCTTAGACCTAGTCTTAGACTTAGTCTTAGACTTAGTCTTAGACCTAGTCTTAGACTTAGTCTTAGACTTAGTCTTAGACCTAGTCTTAGACTTAGTCTTAGACCTAGTCTTAGACTTAGTCTTAGACCTAGTCTTAGACTTAGTCTTAGACCTAGTCTTAGACTTAGTCTTAGACCTAGTCTTAGACTTAGTCTTAGACCTAGACTTAGACTTAGTCTTAGACTTAGTCTTAGACTTAGTCTTAGACTTAGTCTTAGACTTAGGAAGCCTAAGGAAGACCTTTAGGAAGCTATGTATTTGCATTCTGTAACAAAATAGGCTATAACTAGTCTTTTGTTTATACTACTAAAATAATGTGACTGTGGCTACTAACTGGGAAAACTACCTTAATATTTAGTGATGGTAGGTGTATGAAACTATGTACCTATTCCACAGACAAGAGCCAATAAAGTTATTATTGTAGTAATCAATTCATGTTTTTATCATTTTCTATTTTCCAATTTCGTCTTATTTTTCTTATTCCGCTTATTTCCTATTTCACTACACTTATAATTTCTTAGATAATATACGTATTCTGGTAGGTATGCGTGAGAACAAGCGACGCGGGTTCCCCGTTCGAATGCCGGAGCGTGAATGAATTCATGCGGTGGACACGAGTCGCCCGTCGGCCCACAGCCCCACACGCAATATTTTTCAGAATTTCATTTCTAATAACGAAAAAATTACTTAATTTTAAATAATACATAGTATAGGACCCTTATTGTACTAAGTTGAGTATATATTTTAAGTTTTATTAGTATAGGTAAAGTATTCATTGACTACTGCGTTTTATTTGTAAAATTCAGAGGGAAATTTGTGAATTTTTTCTATCGAGAAAATTTTTAGTAATCGTGTTTTCACTTAATACAACATTCAGTCTATATCGTCAACTTTACTATATATTTCTTTCAATATTATTGATTCAATATTTTTATTGATATGGACGATCAAACGTGGCACGCTGGCATACTGTAGGCTCTTAAACAATTTCAGTAAACGAGTACCTACATAAATACCTATTGAAATTGTGAAAAACATTATGAATCGCGTCCACCTCAAAATCGATTAGTCTTTTCAACTTTCTTAGTGCAATTTTTTTTAATTCAATGTTGTGGTGTTTTTCAGCCATTTTGTTTCCTGTTTTTTTTTTTTTTGATAACATTGTGGCGTTTTTCAGCCCTAGAAAAAAAGAAGCCAGAAAGTTTTAAAAAATTGTCAATATTCTTTACGATGTCGTGGAGCTGTACCTTTTTAGGACTTTGACAAATTAAAGCATTGTTCAAAAGAATTATTGTCTCCATCACATACAATTTTAATGTTAATTTAATGTACTCAAAATATGTATTGGTTGTTGGGGCACAGGCAAGACTGTTTCACGACAGACTACTTCAAAGGCTGCGTGGAGGTTCTACAAGAAACGGACCAACTAGAACTATTCAAGAAGTATATAAAACAGTTACACGGGGCGGACCCAGGGATTACTGATTAGGTACCCGGCGAGTTTTTATTTTTTTTTCTTCCTACCTTCCTTTTTTCCTCGGTATCAGGAAATCACTTAACAAAAATCTAACTGCATGTTTCTTTTATAATGTCAACTTCTTGAACTTCCTAGGTCTTTTTTAAATCTTATCTCAGTCCATTCTTAAACTCTTGAATTTTTGACTGTACTTTACGTACCTACTTTTGACATATATTTGTCTCGTCTAAACCTGAAATTTTCTGAAATATATCAAGATGATTACTAATCATCAAATGCTTATCGTATAGCAATATACCTACTCCAAAAACCTTGAAATGGGAAAATATCAGGGGTTCATAAAAAAATCCTACCCTCTGCAAAGGGATGAACTTGATAGCTCCCAACTTCACTCATTACTGCATTTACAACAAACAGATTTTTATCCCTGAGTGTAATCAGCAGGAACTTAATTTCATCCTGATAGTGTTTTTGACGAGATGATAACTGTAAAGAGATGGTAAATGCACCTACCTAATATTTTCAAAACCTGCAGTAATTTATTAGTGATACCCTATCCTAACCCTTCACTCGGAATGGCTTTTGGTTTTTCCATAAATCCTCTCTATTTCAGCTCTACAACTTAATCACGCTTTCTATTATAAGCACGCAATTGCCTTGAAATATTCAATTATATTTGGTAGGTATCAGGTTATAGTTATTAACCGCATGCTACTCTGCATCAATTTGCACTTCTTCGCGGGTTTTATTTGGTAATTTTGTAAAAAATTGTTTTTATGTATTTATCCGAGGACTGAGGGTAGGTATAATAAAACTAACTTTAAATCTATTTTGTACCTACGTTTTATCTTGCACAATTTCAACTTGGAACTTTTTTTATAACCATGTATCTAATTGTATTTTGTAAATTTTGAAATACCTAATACTCATAGCTATATGTAACTACAGCATATATTCGTACTATTAACTCCTTTCTGTATTCTAATTCTATTTAGTTTAAGTGCATGTTACTTTTAAGACTTAATTCATAAATAACTTTTAAATTCCCGATTCATTTTTTTTAACATGAACCTGTAAGGTTCATGAACCAACCATGAACCTCTAAGGTTCCTATTTCTTTACTTTTTTCTGTCTATGTTTAAACTTAGTCTAGAAGTCTATACAGGACAGATTTGAGGACACGAGACAATTAAGAATTATAACTTTACTTTCCTCTATCTATTCCCTTTTTATGATACGTTCACACGTGATAAAAACAAACACCGACATGTTACCGGGAGTTTGCCTTGGATTGTATAGGTTGCCTTGCATTTCCTTGGTGTTTATTCTTTGTCACAAGCTTGGGAACTTTTGGGATTTTTGTAGTATTAAAGCAACTTAAGAATATACACAATTATGATTAGATTTTAACGGAAGTTTGTATGTTTCAGGTCGAAATGTTTCACCTCGCCCTACTTCAAGGGTTGCATGGAGTCTTTGTACCTCTACGACGAGGAGGAACAGCTGGATCAAATGATCGACTTCATCGGGAAACGCTAACATGCACACAGCCAAAACATTTCGCGCCAACTCTTGACATGACGCCATTTTGTATAACCCAACCGATCGAATACACAACTACAGTTCAAACAAAAAGTACAGCATAAAGGTAAAACACAATTCCACCGCTTTGCCAACAAAAAGCAGAACAGAAATGTCAAGTTCCTCCAGATTGACGTCTGCTTTCTATCCTCAACGTATTCTAGTCTCTAACGCGACATAAAAATATTTATGTTTGCAACTAATTGTAATGTTATCATAATTTGTATTAGATAATGTGTATACAGTGCTAAGGACATTAATTATTTTGTGTTATACATATAAGTGTTGTAAGCTTCTCGCTATGGGAGTGTAATGTATATTAAAGATTTGTTTTATTGATTGTATTAAATTTGTATTAGATCGCCTCCTGGGTAATGAAAAGTCGTTCATAAAAAAAGATTTGAGGCAGATATTTTCCTGGATCCGATGCTGGTCATCTAACTTTTTATCTGTCTCTTTTAAAAAGATAGTTTTCCGACTGAGTTTGCCTATGAAGGGATCGGCGCAATACGCGGCCAAGACTAGTCAGTGGTCGCAACTTTCAGCATTCAGGTAAAATATCGTGAGCGTAATCTAATACGCATTGTGCAGTTGGCTAAAAAGACGAACTGCATGATCAAAGTGCCGGCCGTGGCCTTTGCTTACAGTACGACAACGTTCAACAACAAAATACAACGTCCTGTCATAAAGTAATTTTTTGACAGGTCTACGGTGTCTATGGTTGCGACCACAGAGATAGTAGTGGTCACCGCGTAGTGCGTGAGATCCCTTATTTATATATTATTGTGACGCATTCCAAACGCAGTATTTAATTAAATAAAATGAATTACTTACGCTTTTTTATCTGTTTATTTTTTCTACTAACAGTAGGTTCCGTATTGTATTGACGATGTTATTATGTACAATAGATCGCCATAAGTAAATTAGCCTTTGTAATATATAGTTTAATTATGTAAATCACAAACGTGGCTTTTAATCGTATGTATTCCGTATTATTATACATATTTAATAGATTTAATTGGACACAATGTATTTAATTTTTATTTACAATTAGATTTTCTCAACCCAATTTTAGTAACAGGGGACGGCAAAGTGATATTTTAATAATAAAAAAATAAACATAAAAAAGACATTTAAACTATGTTTAAATAACTCAGTTACAATTTACAAAAAATACACAAAATAATTTGTTAATTTTTTTAAAATATGCAAATACAAATAGGTAATAAGTTCAAAAAGAATATAATTCGAAGTTTAACATCTGTCACAGGTTTTATTGTCTTTTGTTTTAATATTTGATTTCCCAATAATTCTATCATAACATTGTAAAATAATAGCACCCAAT
This sequence comes from Hipparchia sbordonii, assembly GCA_038048805.1. Classification (NCBI taxonomy): domain Eukaryota; kingdom Metazoa; phylum Arthropoda; class Insecta; order Lepidoptera; family Nymphalidae; genus Hipparchia; species Hipparchia sbordonii. The sequence goes on from CM076113.1 coordinate 2,048,685, forward strand.
TTTCACTTTACCGTCTCACGAAATAGCAATGGTTGAGTTATATTTAGCAATTTAGTTAGTTGATAAGTATTTATAAAGATTTATTTTTATATACATACCTACTTCCGACCTATTTATTTGTTACTTTTTACGATTTATAATTTATTTTTTATTATTATTGTAACTGTAATTATTATACTTGCAACCGTGGAGATTACCAGTGAATATTTGTTAATTAGACCTTTTACACGTCAAGGGCGAGTTCCCATAAATTCTCTTTTATTCAACAATTTCAAATAGGCCACCACTGTCCTAAATAATTTCTAATATTAATTGCAAAGTAAGATAATAATGGTGCACTTCGGTTGTACAAAAAACTCTACAGAAAACAAAATCGAACGTCTACAGAATTGTATTTATTATTTCCATCCATGTTTTCATAATGTTCCCTGGGAACTTTAAAACAATTTAACTTAGTTTAGTCAAGTTTTGTACAGCTCATCATCAGCTTATTATTAGCTCATCATCAGCCTTCATCAAGAATAACATCTAAAATTCAGATCTCGTGAACCTACCAACTCCAACTATCAGGTCAAGATTTCCTTTTCCATACTTACTCCATTCAAGAAAGGAAGAAGTTAAGAACTTTCAGTTTTTATAGTGTCTCCACAAATAAAATGTTCTTTTATAAGGGGTTATTTTGACGGATACTAGCAAAACATGTCCGGATAAACGCTTATCCGGACAATTCCAGCACCGCGATTAGACGTAAACGCTCCGGTTTCCGTCTGACATCCGGTCCGGCACGGCATTGTGTGGGAACTTGCTCTAACATATTTCTGAATTTTTAACTTGTAAGTTGCGGTTTATACTTATTTGACTGTTTTAATTAGATCCACTGAAACTTTTCTCTGTATTTGAATCTCAATTGTTTTTTTAGTTTCTTTTAGCGTTTCTTACCTCACAAAGTTGTCTCTTCCATAGACAAGATTTTTATTTTCTTTTTTTCTAAACATGTAACTTGTGATTAATGAAAATGTAACTATGTTACATACTTTATAAGAGTAACCTTCATGAAAGTTGCAATTGTTCAGTTTTGACGTCTCGAAGGTATAGCTTATTGGTTTAGATGGGCAACTTAAAGTCAAGGCTAGAGATTCAAATTCAAGTAGTTTTATCACCGTATTTTACCTACCTATTGCAAGCCTTTGATCAGTGGCGTACCCTCATAAAGGCAGAAAAGCACTGCTTACTTTGAGAAAAGCTTTGCTTAGATACTATTACAAAAAACTGAAATTTAAATAGATGTATAATTCTCTAGGCAACATTAGTCGAGTTTAACTTATATTTCTTAAAAAAAGTACCATCTCAGCCACCGCTTTTTCAACTTTCGTGAAGGCTACCTGATATATAATAATATGTTTGTCCTATATTTAGAGAAATGGTGCCAATTACTGTCCCAAGAAAAATAGTTGTAACGAATTTAGCTAATGGTTTATAAGAGCGAGAGATGTAAAACGATTTATAGGACCTATGGAATTATTGTAATGAAAAAAAAAAAGGTTTATATATATTGAATTAGTAAAATATTAATCTATTTGTATAAATTTTATATACAACAGCTAAGAAACGCTACGGGTTCCATGAAATATATTTCATTTAAAAAACGATTATGAGCTTTTTAATTCCTACCCTACAAATATAATGGCGCCGCATGGAATACAAACGGCGCAAGACTACGACGTGTGGAAGTCCCTACAAGAGACCATTTAATATATTTCAATCCAGTTTAGAAATTCATACAAAATAAAATCGTAATTATAGAATATAAAAAAAATTAATACGTATAAGAATAACTTTATTACGTTAACAAAACAACAAATTCAAATGAAGTTAAATGAATTAAAAAATTGCAATGTCTACCATTTTTTTACGGTTGATTTGTGCTATTAATTTCTATATGCACAAACTAATCTTATAATACCACAGTTTAAGGATCATACAATACAGAAATGAACATAAAGCGGAAGCCTTATCGACACTATTAAGATAAGTAGTCTTAAAAATAAATTTAAAAAATCTTTTTTGGAATGAGGGTATATTGTTAAAGAGTTTCCATATATGTATAGTTTATTCTGAACTGTATGATGGCTTAATCGCAACAATGCTAAATCGGCTGTCAAAAACCATACAAATAAATTGGCAAGACCAAAAATATTACGATTCTTTTCAAAATGTTTTCTACATTAAAGGACTATAATTAAGAAGTGAAGAATATTAAACGTTAATTTAATTTAATTTAATTATATTTTTGGATTAATGATTTATGTACAACCGATTAGCCAACATTGATAACCAGTTAAATGGGGGTACAAACAGAAACATTAATTATACTATAACCTACGTACTATAGTTAGGAACAGACAGTCTTACGTACAGTCACACTGAATTTAAATGAAACAATATTTCACGAAATTCGAATACATTATGGAAAATTATTTATTAACCCCTACACGATGGTTGCATCACTATTTCTGCTGTATTCACTATTTAAAGCCTTTGCCAAACACACGGCGAACCGAACGCGTCAGCGTTTTTATTTTGTATTATACGGTGACGCTCGATTTTAGTCAGAAATGCGCAAGCGAAGCGGAGCGAACCGTTTCCGCGGCGAACCACACGCGAGAAGGCGAAGCGAGGCGTGAGCGAGATACCTGTATGAACTGAGTTTGTATGAACGACGTCAGACCGAAAGCGAATGCGAGTCGCGATGTATAGGCGAAGCGTGCCGGTTGTGTTTATTTACAAATTATTCGACACATGGATGAGATGGACACCAAGTTCATGGAATGTATTAATAAATAAATACCCCATATTGTGTAATATATCATAAGGACTATAAAAATGCATTGAAAAAGGCAGAAATATGGGAATATGGCGTCTCAGTATTGCGCGACGCCTTCGCCTCGTTTCTCTTTCGCCACGTGTTTGGTTCGCTGTGTTCGCGCCTACTTTGACATATCCGCCTCGATTCACTTTCGCCACGTGTTCTGTTCGTGTTCGGTTCGCTGTGTGTTTGACAAAGGCTTTAGACATTTCCAGTGTAGTATTAATATAATTTGCTAAGTACTGTCAAAACCGCATTTCGTCGTACAAAACGCGGATTTGACAGTTCTTAGTTAGCGATTTTTGATAACCACTAAGGTAGAGAATAACCCTACAGAACACAATGTATTTGCAATGACGGTATATTACCGCGTCGATTCTACCAGCCACGATTTAGAGTTGTGGACTAGTATAAGTTTCTACATTTCGACAACGTTGATAGATATCGTAGAGTATCGAAACACTATAAGATCATAGTAAAGTGGACAACTGCCTTGTTTTAAGGCTCGGCTTAATATATACCTATATATTAAGCGATATAAAATCGTTAGTATTGAATTTTCGAGTTTAATATTGGGTGTTTAAGGTCCGTTTTACTCTGACATTACAATTGTATGATACTCTACATTCTAAGCAAAGGTTTTATGTATATCGGTGAACGTAGAACTCTGAACTCTAGACCGCTGCTAGCTATATGTATAGACGGGCAACCACCAAAGCACTTATTTGTACTTTAGTGTACAGTACTACCACTTTTATTAGGTGCATCTGTACAAAAGTGATCACTGAGATACTCATTTTAATATTTTTAAGCCTACAATAAAATAATGTCGGCGCAGATTGTAACTTATAAAAGTATACAGTACTTACAAGTAAGTAATGTACTCAACAAATTTTGTAAAACCGTAGTGTAATAATAAAAAAGTTCACTAGGTAAATATAGCTTCTCTTTATAAGATTTCCTTACAATCTAAACATTCAGCCCTTAATTTTACGCACCGGTTATTTAAAATGTTTATTTGGTTATGATTTATTTTTTTGGATTCGCATTACGCAAATTATATGGTAACCACATATATGTATTTAAATTTGAAAAGTGACTTATTTGAATTTGGACACTTTAAATAGATAAAATTTCGTATTAGCACTCACAGCGAAAGTATTTCTAAATAAGGACCTAAAATTATTAATACAATTTAAAAATAGACCTCACTTTTGGTTTATCATTAATATAATAAAATGTCTTTTGGAATGAACACTAAGGAATGGCACTACATGAAAATCATTAATGGTACATAGTAGATAGTATGGTACATATTCTTACAATGTGGTTTATTTTGTTGTACACAATCGCTAAACTAAATTGACAGGTCAAAGTATTGTGCTATCCTTGTCTGCAGAGCGTGAAATGAAAGGGATAGCAAGAGATTTATACCCAGTCATTTAGTTTAGTTTAGAGATTGTACATAACATAATTAGCCACATTAACTATATAAAATATAATAAAATATATAAGCCTCAAAAGCCCAACGGTTAAAGGTGCGGACTGAAAACTGAAAGGTCGCAGGTTCGAATCTCAACCGTTGCACTATTGTCGTACCCACTCCTAACACAAGTTTTCACTTATTTGGAGGGGAAAGGAGTACATCAAGTTCAGCTTGGCTGATATTCTTTAAAAAAAAAAATAGCTACATATAAAATGTCATTAATATGTATATGACAAAATATAAAATAAGTAAACTAATTTTGTTCAAACTATGAAAAAAATCTCTAAAATAACCTAAATTGACAAATCTTTATATAGACTATTTTATAGTGCTAGAACTTTCACAGGTTTCTCTATGTAAAAGGACAGAACGACATTTAGATTTGTCAATTAAGTTTAGTTTACTGATTGTGTACAACAGAATTAGCACGAATGGCGTATCAAACATACAAATTATAGTGAACAGAATCTGGTATAACTATTTTAAAAATGTGTCAATAATAACACAACATACTATCAGAAATTGGCGCATGTTCAATATGGTGTCTCAAATTGTGCATGTGTTAAGCACTCACACATTCACAATTCGATTCACCGATAAACGTCTAAATAAATATTTACACGTTTAGTAAAGACATAATTAATTTACGGCGAAATTGAATTTTGCTTGCAAAAAATTGGACAATACTTATGTTTAAATTTTGAATTACTTTTTAATTTTCAATATATTATTATTACAATAAAACATTACATTATTTACTTTAGATTATTGTAACAAAACTATTTCTAAAATAAATGTTTAACTGTACTCTATGTTATCAAATATTTTGATAGTCGACTGTCACTCGCATATCTGTCAAGCTTTACTCTTTGAGATTTGCTTTGTTCAACTTTTTAAGCTATTGCATAGCTTCTATCGCGGGCCAGCGTGGAGACCGAATCCAGAAATTCCGTAACGAAAATAACCTGACACGGGACTTCTCTGCGGTGAGCCGCTAGATGGCGCATTTTTTATCAACGTGATCTAGCGGTGAGCCGCTAGATGGCGTTGATAAAAAATGCTATGCAATAGCTTTACCGTGGCAGTCCCCGAGTGCCACACGTCTTTTTTTTTAATTTTATCACTTTCATTTGTTCGTGGTCTAAGACTGAAATCTATAGACCATACTCTCACTCCGCTCAGACTCAAGACAGAGTTAGAACGAGACAGATTTATGTCAGAGCATATTTGTGTCTCGTTTTAACCTCTATCTTAAGTCTGAGTTGAATCAGAGCACGCTCTTTAGATCTGAACACTAGAAATTTAGAAATTAAAAACGGTGTTCAATAAAAGGAAATTAAAATATTTGTTCTGGTGGTATAAGTATGTCGGATAAGTGACTGACGGAGTTACATATCACATAATAGTTATACTAATTCTATTTAACACAATCCCTAACTAAACTAAATTGACATTGCATCAATTTAACAAAGAGATTGTTCACAGCAGAATTAGCACCACAGTCGACTTTCAATACATCCGAAACGAGCGATTTTATCTTGAAAATAAACAAAATAAAAAAAATAGATAGATATATACTAAAAATAACACATTACGTACAATTTAACGTAATTAAACGTACACCGAATCTCATATTACAGTGTCTTGTTGAGATGTAAGTTAATTATTAGATTTTATTTCCATATTCGTAGGTATTTTATTTTATTTATTTTGGAAAACCAACAGTTTACACATTTATTACACTAATTATTTAACAGTTTATTTATCGCACTATTATAAAGGGAAAGTTTGTATGTGTGTGTGCGTGCGTGCGTGCTTGCATGTGTGTGTGTGCGTGCGTGCGTGCGCGCGCGTCTGTGTGTGTGTGTGTGTTTCACGCCACAACGAACGAACTGATTTAGTTGGGAATAGAGATAGCTCAATAGCTCATACCCTGGATTAACACTAGGCTACATTTTATCCCGGAAAATTAAAAAGGCATCTCAGCATTAGTTACTTGCATCTCAACAAGATACCGTGAACATATTGTAATAGCTATCACAAATCTTTGTTTGTTTTCAAACCCTTTGATCTAATATGTCAAATATCACAAACCATACAAGTGTTTCATAAAGTTTATTGCCAAAACCCTTTGATCTAATATTTAAAAGAATGACTCAGTAATGGCAACTAGATAAATACACGTTCATGAAGATATTAAATAATATGTCTTGCTGTCGCATTCGATGGTTTAACCTGTAAATAGAATATAAAAACTTTGTGACTGGTCTGCTCAGAAGATCGGAATCTAATCTAGATCTAAGGTAGGTACGTATTGATAATGTATTTGCTCAAATCCTTACTAGTGTTATTAATGTGGAAGTATGTTTGTTGGTTTGTCGCTCAATCACGCCACAACAAAGTTACGGATCAACGTGATTTTTGGTTTGGGTGCAGATGTCCTTTGTGGACTTAACAGTGGCGTGCTCATAGGGTAGGCATAATACGGCAAAATGATATAAAATGGAGAAAATCGCCAGTACGAGTTATAAAAACTTAAGGGTAGGTTTTTTATACTTTGTACAATGCCTACTCTTAAGTTTTTTATAATTCGCACTGAAGATTTTTTCCATTTTGCATCATCTGCCTACCCTGTAGTACATCCTGTGCACGCCACTGGGTCAAGTATACGCTTTTATAACTTCAATCCAAAATAATTGGCACTTACTCCACTATCCTCCGCACACTGACCTCTATATATAATCTATGATCAACACTGGACTTGCTGTCCCTATACGTATGACAGCATAATTATGGATCAATGCGATGCGGCACATTTGACATACAAGTGTCTCTGAAACTAATGATATTGCAAATGGCGCACCAACCTCTATGATTAATCTATGATTTCATGTGAGATCATAGCTTGGTTGTGAAATCATAGATTAATTATATACGTTGGTGCGCCATTTAAAATATTATTAGTTCCAGAGACACTCAAATCTATGCTTACAGCGCCAAGATGGCGTCAAACAAATCCAAGATGGCGTCAATCGAATCCAAGATGGCGTCAATGAAATAGGTACAAAAAGACAAGTTACACCGCAGAGTGTATAGAGGTAAAATTCGTAATACTTACGAGATAATCAAAAGTCGTCCAAACAGAAGTCAAAATGGTCTTCCATCACCTTGTACTGGTCGCTGGAAAACCTCATGCATTTTGGACATTTGTATACCTGCAAATACAAAAAATAGTGGGAATTTTAATACGATTTAATTCAATTTAGTTATCTAATTAAATCGACTATCCTTCCTTTTTTTTCAAGACTATTAGCCAAGCTAAACTTGTCTAACATTCTCTTCTCTCCTCCAAATAAGCGGAAAGCTTGCGTTAGGAGTGGGTACGACAATAGTGCAACGGGTGGAGATTGAACCGGCGACCTTTCAGTTCTCAGTCCGTACCTTTAACCGTTAGGCTATTGAGGCCATCAATTCCTTTGTTACCCAACTGCTTTAGTTTGTATTAGTTATGGTAGTGACACTGATGGGGTGACGTAACAACAAAAACAAAATGGCGAACGCTAACAAAATATTAACAGCGTTATAATTATACATATTTACTGAAAACGCATAAAAGTTCATAAAACATCATAATAAAAGTTAGAACTAAATATATTAGCATAATTAGTTCATACTACATGCACACATTTTAGGTTATTTTTTATTTTCAAAAAAAAAATAACTGTCCGCGACCTCACCGCGTGCATTGAGATTTTAAAAACTGATTTTTTGCGATAAAATGAAGCCCGGATCACTACTTGATAATCATTGACATTGCTTTGGAAGTCCCATCAAAATTCATAACGAGTTTATTTTAAAATCACACGCTGAAACTTTATTGTATTGAAAACACGTAAGTAACTAACCATGCCCACAGAAAAAAAAACTCAAAAATACACAAATTAAAATTCAAACATCATAACATAAAACAACATCATAGAAAATATCTTACCGGAAAAAAATATTCATACCTAACTGTAAAATGCTATATGTATAAAAAATTGTGTAAATAAATTGATAATTAATTTATTTTATTTTTTACTACAATTATACAAGCTTTTTATAATAGAATGATACAAATGATACAAATTAATAATATAAAGTTTTATAAATTATAAGAACTACACTAATATAAAATGCGATAAGTATGAATACTAAATTATTAATCAGTAACTTTTAGTTTAAGGCTTAAATAAGATTTCCTATATGGCTTAATCATAATTTAAATATTACAAGGCAAATACTAGAGTTATTTTAACAACTTTACAAAATAATATATTCATGTCATGTTATTATTATACAGGGGGTCCCACGGCTATTTCACACGGAGGGGAAGTACCTTAAATATTGTAGATGGAACATTTTACTGAAAGAAGACTTCATTTTTATTTAAAAAACAATTTAAACTGCATTTATAGATTTTTAAATAATTGCATGGTTGAAGCGGGACTCGAACCCGCTATACGAGAAAAAAAATTACCCTATATTGTTATCATACCGGTCGAAGGGCTTCATCATAAGGATTATTTTTTGTAAAATAACATAGCATCAGAAATAAAAGAAAGATCATGAAGAAAAAGTCGTCAGATATATCGCACATGTGTACAGACACACTATATTATATGCATTACATAATTAGTAATTACATATATGTACTTATGAAATAATATTAATATATACTCGTAAATGATTCGTGTTCATATTAAAGTAAACCATTTTTATATAATAAAATGCAATGTTTGAGCCTGATTATATAAAGTCTGTATAACATTAATAAACAAATATTACTTTTAGGGTCAGTTATTCGAGGGAATGCAATATGTAACAGTATTTATATTAAAAATTCTGTATAAGTGTGCAATTAAAAATTAAGCTTAATTAACTAGGTAAAAAACATTATATCTGCATTGTCTTGATCTCATTAATTCCACATTCAAGGCCTTTTAGAAGAATTGCCTTCCGAGATAAGCTGTCCTTATGTACATTCTTTACACGTTTAAGTTTTGGTACAGATTTTTTTTATTCGATGACAAGTTGGTCCTTGACTGTGATCTCACATGATGGTTAGTGACGATACAGTCTAAGATGGTAGCGGGCTAACTTGGAAGGGTAGTGTACATTCAACCCAAACCACTAATCTGTTTCTACATGCCATCGTGCCGGAACGCTAAATCGCTTGGCGGCATGTTTTTGAAGCAAAGGCCACGCAAGCCTCCCACAAAACCAGACTAGAGTCAATTCAGAAATTATAAATAACCAAATTAATTGCCTCCGCCGGGAATACAAAATAAAAATGTTATTCTTACATGTTACATTTTCGACTGAGACAACACTCAAGTACCCAATTTTCCGTAGTCGGCTTACAATTTTTATTTATTTATTTATTTAATTTATTTTTTTAAGCTTTATAAAACTATAGTAAACAGGAGTCGACATGTTGTTGCAACATTATAAGGCTCTTGAAAGGCTGGTCGCACACGGGGCAGTCGAAGCGTAGAGGCGGCGGCGATTTCTCGCGCGGAGGCGGCTCTTCTTTGGGTTTGACCTCTATTTTCTTCTTTTTACGCACCTTTGTTACAAATCATGTCATTAAATAAAAAAAAACCTATGCCATAAAAATTAATTAAAATGAAAAATGAAATGATTTGCACACCATTACACGATAAAATATGTAAGGGAAATTACTATTTTACGACCTATGTACCCAATTAAATGTGCAAATAAAATATTCATCTATATTTATAAATGGTACCTCCTCCGTTAACAATAGTATCGGCAATCCTGAAGTAAGTTAGAATAAACCTATTCTGAACTCAGTACCTAAAACGAAACATGACACTGCTGCATCATATCTGTATATTTTTAAAACTTGAGCTCGCTACGCTCGCAACATTGTTTTGATGATGAATCATAAGCCATCTCGTGGGCTTCGCACTCAAGTCACACCTAAAGTTGAAATTAACAGACCACACTTTCACTCAGCTCAGACTCAAGACAGAGTTAAAACGAGACAGATTTATGTCAGAGCATATTTGTGTTTCGTTTTAGCCTCTATTTTGAGTCTGAACTGAGTCAGAGCACGCTCTATAGATCTCAACATAAGTCAAACATACCCCAGTTTTTAGTAAAACTATAGTCTGATTTTTAATTCGGTGGAATTCTGACACTTGTCATTTTATAAATAGAGTAAGTTATTTGTATGAAAAACAGGATTACCACCTGTAGTTCGATTTTACCCCAAACTATCTGTCAGGCATTTGTCATATATCTATGTGCGGCAATTAATTTTTATAAGTTTAAATTTATTATCTTTTTTGTGGGATTTTCTTTATCTCTGGCAACATTAAAGTACGTTAGAATTCCAAGTAATTAAAAATCCAGACAAACACTTTTCAGTATAATATGACTCACCATATTGCCAGTGGTGGTGGTGGCGGCAGCTGTGGTCGCGGGGGAGGGTCGCGGGGCGCGCGCGGGGTTCGCGGGGTTGGAGGGCGCCTTCTTTGTGGTCACGCTCTTGTGTAGGGCCGGGCTTAGGATGCGGATTTCTTCCAACTGAATGAATGAAATGAAATATTCTTTACTTTACAAAAACAAAATCGCTTTTCGCTGTTTGTCTGTCTCTATGTATGCTTAGATCTTTAAAACTAAGCAACGGATTTTGATACGGTTTTTTTTAATAGATAGAGTGATTCAAGAGGAAGGTTTATATGTATAATACATGCATAATATAGTAGAGAAACACTGATAATTTTAGAGGTTTCTAATGTGATGTCGTAAATAAATAAATTTTTTTTGCACTTACATTGCAAACGCTGGCTGAACCCTACGAGATTTAATATAATAATACCTAATTTAACAGTTAATTTTTCCATATGCACAGAATGAGGATTCCCAGACTATTTTCAATTTTTTATTGCATCTTAAATGTAGACGCTTGTCTTAAAAGCTTCTTCTCAAACTAAAGTGGAAATGGGCGGGCCGTCTGCAAAGAATGAAAGACGACAGATGGACAATAGTAACAACGAACTGGTACCCACTTGGAAGAAAGAGAAAAAGAGGAAGACCGTTTAAAATGATGTAAAACCGGGATGACGACATAGTCAAGGTAGCTGAAAAGGTATGGACAACACTTGCCAGAGATCGAGCAAGATGGAAAGTCTTGGAGGAGGATTTTACCGCATAAGGTGGTCCTTATTTTTGACTGTGTCAACCGTACAGTGGCAGCAGTGGTGGTACGGTTACAATATAATGCAGCCACTAAATATAAGTGTAGATAATAATAACAATAGTAATTATGCATGGACGTAAAAAATTTGTAATGTAAGCAATAATATAAGCTATTTTTTTACCTGCGCAGTAAGCTCCTGTATCTTGCGCTGCGCGGTGCGCAGGTCGGTGAGCGCGTTCTCCTTCTCGCTCGCCATCTTCTCTCGCGCCTCGCGCTCAGCCTCGAAGTCACACCTAAGTCAAATATATACGGCAAACTTTAGCCTGATTTTATTGCACACAGGAGTAAAAATCAAAATAATTCTTCAATTACCTACGCTCTACCTTTTAAACTTTTATCCTACTAATCTATACTAATATTATAAAACTGAAGAATTTTTTTGTTTGAACGCGCTAATCTCAGGAACTACTGGTTCGAATTGCAAAATTCTTTTTGTGATGGTTGGATTTCTACCACATAAGGATGCCAACGCTCACGACTTCTCGCAGTTCTGTGGTGAAAAGGTGAAGGAGGAACTAGGTTGTGAACTTGTGAAGTTCCTGAGCGCACTCTTCAAAGTACATCCGATAGAAGACCGATAGACAGGCGACATTGCGTCGGTGCTGTAGACTGAGCATTTACTTACTTGTACAAGTCGACTTGCGCCTTCAGCAGCTCGCAGTCGTCCTTATAGCTCCTGAGGACGGCCAGCTCCGCCTCCAGAGCCTGCAGCTCCTGGCCGCGCGCCACCAGCGCCGCAGACAGCTGTTCCACGCTTTGCGATTGGGGTTTCTGTACAAAATCATCATGATGACATAAGTAGTACATAATTTTTTTTGACATTAAATTAATTTATTTTTATTATGTATTTTGTACTTAATTTATGTAACATTGTTGACATTCGTAAGCGCTTTTGTAAGTCAGAATTGAAGAAATAAACAATATAATAGTTAAGTGCGTTACGGTACAACTTAAGGTGGAGTACACTGACCTCTATATCTTATCTAAATATATAAATCGACTCGACTAATAGCCGCGATCGACTCGACTAATAGCCGCGATCGACTCGACTAATAGCCGCGATCGGCTCGACTAATAGCCGCGATCGACTCGACTAATAGCCGCGATCGACTCGACTAATAGCCGCGATCGACTCGACTAATAGCCGCGATCGGCTCGACTAATAGCCGCGATCGACTCGACTAATAGCCGCGATCGACTCGACTAATAGCCGCGATCGGCTCGACTAATAGCCGCGATCGACTCGACTAATAGCCGCGATCGACTCGACTAATAGCCGCGATCGACTCGACTAATAGCCGCGATCGACTCGACTAATAGCCGCGATCGGCTCGACTAATAGCCGCGATCGACTCGACTAATAGCCGCGATCGACTCGACTAATAGCCGCGATCGACTCGACTAATAGCCGCGATCGAATCGACTAATAGCCGCGATCGACCGGTTGGCCACCCGTGCTCGTGCTCTATACGAATGCCCTATTGAAGCTTTTATCTAAGACTAACCCAAAAAAAAAAAAAAATACTTACGGGCTCTTGTTTTGTCAACGATTTCTTGAGTAGATCTGTATAGTCTTTGAAGATACCCTCAAAAATGGACAGCGTGCCACGAACTTGGCTTCTGCAATATTAATTTTTGTTATAAACACACATTTATGATAAAAAAAGTGAATTTACAGCTTATATCATGTAGGATATTATTGTCGATGGAAAATCATAGTGGAGTATTCTCTCTTTATTTTATGCATTTTTAACCCCCGACGCAAAAAGAGGGGTGTTATAATTTAAAGTGTCTGTGTATCTGTCTGTGGTATCGTAGCTCCCAAACGGATGAACCGATTTTCGTTTAGTTTTTTTTGTATCATAGATAATTTTATCCCGAGTGTTCTTAGCCATGTTTCATGAAAATCTGTTCAGCCGTTTGAAAATTATTTTAATTTCACATGTCGGGGGTGTTTTCAATTTTCAATTGTTACTTGCAATAAAAAATTAAAGGAAAGACGGCGATTATTAAAAAAATCTTTTACGGGAGCTTCCTTTAATATTATTATTTTTTTCTTTTTTTAAATTTTAAATTTTTTTGTTGTTACGGCGGCAAATAATTCATAATTCATTTATTGCGTGATTGTGAGTTACAGTTAAGATGTTACAGATATGTCGTTATTCTAGGTACATGTCACAATCTGCCATTCTTGGCGTGCAATGTTAACAATAATAAAATTTCGTCAAAACAAATTGTGATAAATGATTAAATTAAGAATAAAATAATAAGCTAAATGTCACAGGAAAAGAAAAATTTAAATGTCAATCAAAAATTAATAATATATACAAAGAAAATTGGACACTAATAGTAATATAATTTGTCATAAAGATTACTTAGGGTGGGACAAATATTCATTTACAGAAACTCACATGTTAGTCAAGGCCTCGCTGTGTTGCCGCTCGATCATCTGGCGCACCTCAGCCAGCCCCGCCTTGACCCGCTCCGCCGAACACCGCTCCAACTTGAAGTCGTACAAACTGGCCACAACCCCCAACGTGTGGACTAAGCTATCTGATAAACTGGAAAATAGAATTTTTTTTCACGTATTTCATTCTTTCATCTCAACCAATCGCTTTCCTAGTATTGGGTACAGTTCTTCTGTTGGCTGAGAAGTCCAATATCTGGTAAAGTATGGATAGGCAAACTATCTTTGAGAACATTATGGAGAATTCTTAGGCATGCAGCAGGGCGATCGGCTAAAAATATATCAATCTTTAAAGGACAGCATCAATGTCAAAATATGGCTTTTGGCCAATCCCATTGGCTACAAACTGGCTGGTTTCACGATGTTTTATTTCAACATTGAAGCAAGTGACATTTAATTGCTTAAAACACACATAACTACAAAAAGCCAGAGGCCTAGTAGCCACTGGAAATGACAAAGTAGAGAATACGGCGTCTGGTCCTACATATTATCTGATCAAACGATGGGGCTGACATGAAGGTCACCTTCAAAAGTCCCTTATTAAAAATGAGAATAAAAAAAAAAATGCAGGGACACACCAATGCAAAGTCCCTCGCTCTGCTCCACTCCACTTCGCTCCACTTTCCTCCGCTTAAGGACAAACCAACATTGCATCCTTATTTTTTACCGACTTCCAACAAAGGAGGAGGTTCTCAATTCTTCGGAATCTGTTTTGTTTTTGTGTGTTCCCCGATTACTCAAAGACGCTTGGGCCAATTTGGATAATTCTTTTTTGTTTGAAAGGGTATACTTCCCAGGTGGTCCCATTGTCATCAGGTCAGGATCAAATTTTATATGCACAATTGATATACTTTGTAGTGGCGTTTGAAGTCGGTTTTGTATATTGTAAAAGATTTTTTACGGTAATACTTGTGTGTCATAAATAGTAAAAGAATTGATAACCTCCTCCTTTTTGGAAGTCGGTTAATAAGTCGTCACTCACCCATTACTCAAGTTGGTGAGATACTCGGACAGATGTTTAAGGGTTCTGTCATACATTTTGACGTTAGAAGCGTAGTTCGCGTGCTCCGAAAGCGAATCGCCTTCCGTGCTCAGAGAGAAATGTACTGGGTGGAAAACCTGTAAGGTGTAGAAATATACCGAGGAATAAATTGGGCGTTCTGACAGTTTTTGCATTGAAAATAATGTCAAAATATCAAATTTATGCTCAGATAACACTAATTTAACGTTGGTGAAATCAGTCCTAAGACAAAGCTAAAAGCAAGGTTTATCATTTAAAGGTTTTTTATTTGATTGGAAAGATAAAGCCTCAATAGCTCAACGGTTAAAGGTGCGGACTCAAAATTGAAAGGTCGCAGGTTCGAATCCCACCCGTTGCACTATTGTCGTACCCACTTCTAACACAAGCTTTCCGCTTATTTGGAGGGGATACACGATACTAGTCAACTTTAGTTTGGATAATATTCTTTATTTAAAAAAAAAGACGTGTGGCACTCGGGGACTGCCGCGGTAAAGCTATTGCATAGCATTTTTATCAACGCCATCTAGCGGCTCACCGTAGAGGAGTCCCGTGTCAGGTTATTTTCGTTACGGAATTTCTGGATTCGGTCTCCACGCTGGCCCGCGATAGAAGCCATGCAATAGCTTAAAAAAGATAGTCCTCGACTTGGATCGCAGCTGATGGTAAGTGACGATGCAATCTAAGATGGTTCTGGACTATTTTTTTTTTTAATTATGAGATCGGCTTGACGACAATAAACAAGAAATAAGAAAGAAAAGATTTAAGGGGTCCAGATATGTTACTTACAACAGTTTGTATTTCCTTTATCCTATTGTTCAGCTCTTGTATCTGCTCCTTGTACATCTTCGTAGTCTCCGCTACACCGGACTTGTGCTGTGTGAACTCCAACTAACATAATAAATAAATTAATATAAATTCCTTTAAAAGGAAATAAATATTCTGTAAAATTAATTTTCAAAAATATTTTTTTAAAAATGCTTACTATAATTACTTATTAATTATTAAATTATTATTTTGTAAGTTATGTTAAACTTTTTTCTATCGTATTAGGCATACCGGTAAAGATAGATTTAAGTATGTTAAATAAATAAATAAAAATTTAAATTATAATTGATTATCAACAAATAACTAAAAAGAAATCTATAAACTAAATATAACTTAAAACTTTCAATTAAAAAAAAAAACTTTTCTGTTGTTGGGTCAATATAAACCTTACCTTTATATTTTCCAAGTCTAATATTTTAATTTGCGCCTTCTTTAGTTCATTTTGGTGTGCTGACAGTTTTGTTTCCAATTGCTGTATGTAAGCATCCCGTTTGGCTATTTCTTCGGATGATACATTCTAAAAATTTAACTAATTAGTTGTTTAAAAAATAAATCCGTCAGAAATAATTTATGGCATGACATCTAAATATATAAAACGCAAAGGTGACTGACTGACTGACTGACTGACTGATTGATCTATCAACGCAAATTTGGCATAGGGGTAGCTATTAGGACGTAGGCATCCGCTAAGAAAAGATTTTTCAAAATTCACCCTGAAGGAGGTAAAATAGGGGTTTAAAAAATCGAACCTAACGTGAGCGAAGCCGCGGGTTAAAGCTAGTAGTTAAATAAAGCGGGCCAAGTGAGAGTTCCCATGAATAAGGTCGCTCTGTAGGGTGTTATCCCTGGCTCCGGTTGTGTTCTTAGGAGATCTCGGAGCCTTCCATTATGCGCTGAGGGTGGCTATGGAGGGGGTTTTAGTGGGTAAAATCCCCACATAACCCGGGACCCTATCCCACGTTTTCGGGTATCTTTAAAGAAGATTTCGCCCTCGTTAAAAAAAAAAAATAAAAAAAAGGGTGTTATCCCTACTGATAAATGATGATGATTGATGTATTTACTGATATTGATTGATTTATATTCATATGATATTAAATATGATATGATATTGATACTTATAACTACGTACATATGCATTTTTGAAGCTTCATTGTGGAAGCACTGTATACATAGCATAGTTTTGTTACCTATTGTAAAAAAAATATTTTTTTTTTTTAATAGAGCAACTGCTGAGTTTCTTGCCGGCTCTTCTCAGCAGTGTCTGCATTCCGAACCGGTGGTAGATTTATGACGTGTCATAAGAGCTACAAGCTACAAGTTGGCCTACATGAAATAAATAAATTTTGATTTTGAATTCAATATGTTCCATGTTTGAAAGACTTACAGTGCTGGAGGCTTTTAGCTTAGCGTGCAGGTCATTGATAATGAAGTGCAGTTTTTTCAGCTCTTGAGCGTGATCATTCTCCTTGTTGGAAAGGAGCAACTGAAATATGATACGTTTAGTTTATTTTCACGGAAAACTTCTTTACAAACGAGTAGATGCCCATCGTTCAACGATGGACTTTTTTTTTGTGTTCCTCGGTTTTTAACCTGACATATATAGACTGCACTCTCACTCTACTCAGACTCAAGACAGAGATAAAATGGGACAGATTTATGTCGGAGCATACTTTTTTTTTTATTCGATGACAAGATAGCCCTTGACTGCGATCTCACCTGATGGTAAGTGACGATGCAGTCTAAGATGGTAGCGGGCTAACTTGGAAGGGTATACCCCTGTACAGCAGTGTAAATTCAACCCATACCCCTAATCGGTTTCTACACGTCAACGTGCCGGAACGCTAGATCGCTTGGCGGCACGTCTTTGACGGTGGGGTGGTAACTAACCACGGCCAAAGCCTCCCACCAGACCAGACCTGTGTCTCACTTTAACTCTTGAGTCCAAGCTAAGACAGAGCATGCTCTATAGATCTCAGCATAAGAAATACGTAAACAGTATTCTTCTCAGGGTAAGCAATACTTTTCTGTCTTTATGAAAACTAGCGCTGTATCAAAACTTTAACTTTCTGTTAAAATTAACACAGTAATTTTTTTTTTTTAAAGAATATTAGCCAAGCTGAAGTTGACTAATATCCTCCTATCCCCTCCAAATAAGCGAAAAGCTACTACTACTACTACTACTAGCAGAGGGTAGGACAATAGTGCAAAGGGTGGGGTTTGAACCTGCGACCTTTCAGTTCTCAGTCCACACGTTTAACCGTTGGGCTATTGAGGCTTGAAAAGTAATGAAACAGTAACAAGGATATTTTTACAGGTCAGCTACAAAAAGGGAAAAGAATTCAAATACCTCAACATTTTTTAATTTTTCCTTAGCATCATCTCTTTCTTTGGACGTAGCATCAACTATGTGTTCCAGTGACTCCTTCTGCCAAGACAGCTTCTCATTTTCCACTATGACCTGCAAATGGTTACATGTTATAGTTCTTTCGACTCACGAGGGCGCGTGGCTCATGGTTGTGTGCGTGTCGTATCTGTATAAGTGTGATCGAGAGTTTGCTCGCGCCTGACCGCTCCCACCTAGGCTCCTGACAGGGTCGCACACTTATGCCATGTGCATGTACTTGTAGTTACGTCGCTGCTCGTAAATAGCCACATACCTACATACCTAAAGTGATAAAATCATAATCCTTCTTTTTGGCTTTAACGTAGTTGGGTAGAAATAAAACTCAAACTAAGACTATTTAGCATTAGATCATTGACCAACTAACCAACACTCTTTCGCATCTATAACAATTTATAGTATTAAAAAGGATATACTTAAAAAGAAAAGATTTGAAAAATTCAATAAAATCTACATGAAAACTTCTCTAGCGTGATATATTTATGTGCAACGCCATCTAGTTTCTAATGTGGAAACTTTTTTTTTATTACGAGATAGGCTTGCGCTTGAAGACAATCAATGCTGGAAACCACTGAGGTCTAGGTTGGAGCGCGCTTGCCTAGACATTGCTTGCTTCAATACCTGTCTCCTCTGCTTCTCCACCAGTTCCAGCTGCGCGGTAAGCTTGTCGATGGTGTCGTCGTCCGGCGAAGTGACGAACTCCACTCCGGACGAGGCGCCCGATTTGCTTTCCCCTGTCTCACTATTGATGGGGACTTCGCTGTCTGATATACGGCATAAATCGAGTTTCAGCTGTTTGTTCTCTTGCCTTAGCTGAAACAACAATTATACAATGTGTGATGAAACTCCGAAATAATACTGAATGAGGTGAATGTGCTCATGAAACTGAACAATTTTCCCCAAGGAACATAGGCCGAAATGTGAAAAAAAAAATGTGGACCTCCCATACAAAATTGACAATCAGCTGATTGATTTACTATGGGAGGAATTTTTTTTTTTATAAATGTATAACCTATTCTGCTATAGTAGAATAGGGCCTCTCTATTAGGCTTCCTATCTCGATGGTAGAAGCAGATTAGGGGTATGAGTTGAATGGACACAGCCATACCCCTTCCAAGTTAGCCCGCTACAATCTTAGACTGTATCATTACTTACCATCAGGTAAGATCACAGCCAAGCTTGTCAACGAATAAAAAAAAGGACTCTAGGACCTGCATAGACCGCAATCACAAGAAAAACAAGAATCACGTAAGTAACTCACCCTTTCAACTAGCTCCCTAGTCTCGTCAAACTTCTCCTTGTGCAGCCTGTGAGTCTTGAGCATGTCTTCCTGGCAGGAGGCTATCAACATGAACTGTTCCTTCATTGAGTCATTGTTCTGCTTCAGCGTCTCTTTGAGAACTACATTCTCGTCTAATAGTTCACCGAATCGCTTCTGGAGTTCTTCTGTGCTTCTGTCGTCGGTTATCAGTGTGCTTGCGACCATCATGCTTGCCGGAGACGGCTAAAAAATTAAATATTTAATTTTATTTATAAAAATCAGACTTGTAACAATTTTTTTTTCTGTGTACATCATGCGATCAGTCGGCGGACTATGAGCAGATGTGTTGTGGGAGTTATTGTCGTGCGGAGACAACTTCCCCAGTGGAGACTTGTAACATAAACCAATAAAGTGTGTTTGTTTGTTTTTTAATCACGCCACAACAAAGCAACTGCAGCATCTATGCTGAGTAGTGGACCGGTGAAGGGTTTTGATGAAGTGAAGAAGATACATTTCACAGGAATTTCATACAATGATGGGTTACATTTTCGACACTGTACATTATAAATGTATCTATTGCAATTTAGCTATTGAAAATTGTATTAAATATTTAAAAATTTAAAATTGGAAATGCCACTTTGCTTTACATAATTATGGCAGAATTGACTCAAGTGAACTATGGGAAAATTCAAAGAGATGCTTGTTTACACAAATGGCAATTCCAACCGCCCTACTGCAATGCCACTGTACTGTATCTAAAAACAAGCATTTCTCAGAAATCATAATTTTCAGATTTTTTTTACCATTATGTTTTACAAATTAAAAAAAAAAAGTTTCTTAGTATTTTTAAATATTGAAATGCCAATATATGAAACATGTACAAGGAACTTATTTATCTCTGTTATGATGTACCATAATTTAACTAGAATAGCATATATATATAAGCAAAATATAATAAATTAAGCTGTAGCAGCAGGCCAGCAGCACTCCACATTTTACGTTAAACTACAAGTACCCAAAGTCGTAGTGTGAAGGGATAAGAGTTATGCAACAGAAAGAGTGGCAACTTCTAGGTAAATCTAACTGTAGGAACTTAGTGCTGTGCATTCTGAATTACATTTTAAAAAACTTTACTATTTTATTCTAAGGCTGGCCACATTCTGTCAGGGATTGTATATCAGATTTTTTTTCTATTTCATGCACTTGAAAGCTTCAGAAGCCAGACTTTAAGCAGATTATTACACTCACACTATCTCCAAGTTGAAATTGTGCCTTAAAAGCCATGTTAGCTTCAACAGACAGGTCTCTCATAGCATCCTCTATCTGTGACTTATCCAAGTTCCCATTGACAACACCATTGCACTTCTCCACGTCCATACTGGCCCCAGGGGAAGTACCCAGGATGATTATAAATGAATCATCATCATTTTCCACCTTTGCTGACATTTTTGTACATCACACCTAAAAAACCAATAAGTGTAGAATTACATTAGGTAGCGTCGGTTTTACGCTAATGAAAGTAATGCAGTAATACGATACCCCGGTATCCAATAGTCAGCAGTAATTATTAAGTGGTCCCAATAAGTAGGTAGGTAAGTTGTGATAAAAATAAACATTATTTTATTTTACTTACTTTATGTTGCACGTGAATTGAGCTATCTTTTGGATGGTTGCGTCACAATTGGTTGTATTTTAAACTCACAAAAGTAATACCACGGCCTGAATTTTATGAAATTCTATCAATAAACAATGCAAAATTAATGCAAATTGCTATTTCACTTGAAAAAGCATTCACCATATGCACAGTAGGGATATTCGATATACATCGATGTATCGAATTCACTCGATGTTTATAATTCGATGCATCGAAACGATTCGATGCTTTGAAAAGGTATTGATTTACTCGATGTATCGATGTTTTTTCATAAAACATCGAATCAATGGTAACCAGCTAATCATTGTACATCTATTACTGTTCAGGGCCCCAAGTCTGCTATTTTACATGTCATTGTCATTGATCCGCAATACAATTACAATACAATTATCATTGGTCCAAAATTTCGTAGTCTACTAAATTCCCAATGGTCGTTTGATTTCTTATAATTGGATTGTAATTCAATCATACCTCGGTATTGCTATTAGCTTAAAAAGCGTTTGCCGAAATGAGTTTCAAAAAAAACTACATATTATTAAAAACGTTTATTTAAGCTAGATTCAAAGCTAAATGTGTCAGTGGCAAACTATCGGAAAACAATTGTGACGCCATTGAATTAGTAGACTACCAAAATTGCTAAAAGTAGCAATTGGGATGTCATAGATAGGCAATGTAACTACAATTGCAATAAAAATAAAACTTAAATCTTTTTTTTTACTGGCGCTAGTTGGCTAATTTGAAAATTGACATTGGCAACACTACGCCAGAGAGAATTAAAAAAAAAAAACTTCAATTGTTTTGGTTCTGTCATCTGTATAATAAAAAAATGTGTTCAGGAGACCGACTACAGCTTGTGATGCAATGTTAGAAAAAGTACTCGATTTTGAGAAAACATCGATGTTTCTAACCGATGCATCGAAAAACATCGATGCACAGCCGCGATGTATTGCATCGAAAAAAACATCGATGTATTTTTTAAGTGGACACCCCTAATGCACAGATTATTATAGATACCTACTTGACCATATGATAGGTACCATAGACACAATACACATAGGCCAATACACTATAATACCGCGTCCGCATGCTTGTGGCAAACGGCAAACGCCAAACCTCTACAAACGTTTGCCTTGAATTTGGGAATCATCCGCACGCTTGCGAGGGCGTTTGTATGTTCTGAACAGGCAAGCATGACGGACGTCGAACTTGTGTCGGCTTTATTATTTGGCTTAAGTTATTTTTACAAATGTTTTAAGCTCAGTATCGATCAATAATCCTACTAAAATGGAATATGGATGGATGGATGGATGGATGGATGGATGTTTGTTACTCTTTCAGCCACAACTAATGAAACGATTTGAATGAAATGTGGAATAGCGATAGCTCATACCTACATTTTAGCCCGGAAAATTAAGGACTTTCCGCGGGAATTAAAAAACCTTAATCTGCGAGGACGAAGTCGCGGACGTCATCTAGTTGATAGTAAAGCGTCCTCTAATTAAAATTTTCAAAACATATTTCATGTGCACAATTTGTCCAGTTACAGTTTTAGTATAATATTATAGATTAGTAGTAGTAGCTAGTAGTATGTTCGAAAACACTTGGTACCTACCTAGTTTATTTATTTGAATAAAAAATATTCTACTCTATTCTAGTATGTACCCACTCAATAGATATTTTGTTTTTTTTCTTTATCAACCGATAGACGTCCACTGCTGGACTGTTTATTGCATGGACTTCCTCAGGCTTCGGTCTTGCGCCACCTGTACCCAGTGGCTCCCTGAGGGTCGCCTGATGGTGTCGGTCCACCTATTACCATACCATTATATACCATTTTCCGGTGCGGAGTCGCCACTTATTATTATTAATATATAAAACTAATTAATTAATTAAATTATATAAACAAATCGTCTTCAAAAGTCTTCAGTCGACCAGTCATTCATTTTACGTTTTTACCCACTCACAAAATGAAGATTTCTAAAGGTGCGATACGTAAATCGTAATACAATAACACGTCTAATCGCCGCCAGTGCACAAACGAGACTGAGTGCGCGCAAACGTGTGGACGGAGACGCAAGCGCTTGTGGCAAATTCCCTTTGGTTTGCGATCAAAAGACCGACACTCGATGGATCGGCCACAAACGCTCGCAAGTGTTAGAAATTATGTGAATAATTGTGAGCGACTTAGAGATTGTACACTAATACAGATAAAATTGACTGAGTTCACGTATTGTAATATTGAGAAAACATTTGATTGAATGAATTATAAGGTATCAATACTTATTCATTCAATCAAATGCACAATATGTATCCATAAAATGTATGTAGCTTTAATTTAATGATAATTAAGCATTAAAATTGCTAATATTATTTATTAGGGTTGTGATACACATTTTTGTTTCTTAGAATAATAATTAAGATATTGTTTCTACTGATGTTGATTTTTGATGTAGGTAGAAACTTCATTAATAGCGAACTTCATTCAAAACAATGTTATAAAAGCGAGAAGATCAAATTAGAGGCAGTCATTTTGTACAGAAACTTCGACGAATAAACATGTGAAGTCGGACTCCGAGTTGTATTCTTTACCGGCTTCTAATATCAGAAGCGGGATACGTTGAACGCAGATAAGTATTTTTTTTTTTTACTCTCTTTTTTTTAATGTTCTATGTATGAATGTATGTAGGCATATATGTATAATATAAAATATTAAAAAAAAAAATAATAATAATAAATGCATAGCACATCACTGTATTCAAATATTTCAATATTTCAATTTCAATTTCAATACTAAGTGAATTAAAATTTGTGTAATATATCATTATAATATTATAATATACTATAAAGTATAATAGTATAATATCATATCATTTATATTTTTATTTAACTTTATTTGTGATACCCATATAGGATAAGAGTACCCACCCAAAAAAAAAAAAAAAATTTTAAGCTACCTGCTTTTTCAATTAATTTCCAAAATTTAGATTTTTTTTTTAGTCACACAAAATTCTTATTTTTCAGCTATGGATTAACAGACAAGGGAGAAAATTCCGAACACTGCCTTCGGGACCAGGGTGACTGGAGAAGACACCGGAGGTGCAGTTGGCGACGCAGCCGCAGGTGCGGCCGGGAGTGCATCCGGGAGTGCATCCGGGAGTGACGCCGGGAGTGCATCCGGGAGTGCATCCGGGAGTGAAGCCGGGAGTGAAGCCGGGAGTGAAGCCGGGAGTGAAGCCGGGAGTGGAGCCGGGAGTGGAGCCGGGAGTGGAGCCGGGAGTGAAGCCGGGAGCGCGGCCGGGAGCGCGGCCGGGAGCGCGGCCGGGAGCGCGGCCGGGAGCGCGGCCGGGAGCGCGGCCGGGAGCGCGGCCGGGAGCGCGGCCGGGAGCGCGGCCGGGAGCGCGGCCGGGAGCGCGGCCGGGAGCGGGAGCGCGGCCGGGAGCGCGGCCGGGAGCGCGGCCGGGAGCGCGGCCGGGAGCGCGGCCGGGAGCGCGGCCGGGAGCGCGGCCGGGTGCGCGGCCGGGTGTGCAGCCGGGAGAATTAAAGTCTGGTACGTTGAATGATGATATTAATGTTGATATAAAAGCACTATGAATCAATCTCAAAAATTACATTATGACGAAAACACAATTCAATAAGTCTTAGAAGAAATACAATTCAGTGAACCACAGATATTATTTTGAACCGACTTTCAAAAAGGAGGAGGTTATTTTTTTTACGTACAAAATTGAGTAAAATTAATTGAAAAAAAAAAAAGAGGGTTTGTCAATTGTAAACAAAACATTAAACAATACAGATTACCTTCAATTTACTAAACATAGCATAATCGTAAAGAAAATCACCACATTAGACGTCAATGTACTCAACTGAACAATTTTAACTAAAGGAGTTCTATCTAGCAAAATCCATCAAAAAAAAAAACAACGTAAAATCCAACAAAAACGTAACATGGCTATTGGATCAGAAAAATAACACTCATAAAGCTTTATAAAAGAAAAAAATGAAATATAAATGATAATGATAAACTTGTAAGTTTCAAGATGTAGGGAATGATGTAGTTTAATTCGAGAAAATATCCTAATAAACTAAAACGATCAAATGATAAAATCGATAATTACAGACGTAAAAGAATAGCTTATCAAATTTTAGGTAAACAAAATTTGAATTGAAAACAGAAGAGGTAGATTCTTTTATTATTGCATAGGAAGTTTGTTCAAAATTCTTTTCTATAAGTGAAAATTTTATAGAACTCCCAAATAATAACACAGGTCTACAGTGAAAATGTTGCAGCCAAAACTATAACTGTTTTTTAGTATATTGGGTACCCGGATTACAACTGCATACTTGTTTTTTTAATGCTACGTGTAGTTTTCGAGATACGAGGTATGTCTAAAAAAGACAAAATAAGCCAATTTTAAACATTTAATTGCATTATTTTACAGCTAGGAAGCTTCTTATTCAGATTTTTTTAAATGTTCATTGCTATGATTGTCCCATGTGATACTCCAACAATAATCTGCCATCATATGCTCATCCCAACGACCTTGGTACCTATTTTCCGTCAGTTTTAGATCCTGATGGAAGCGCTCTCCTCGTTCTTTGTTGTAGGAGCCAAGATTTTCATGAAACTTGTCCAAGTGGCTGTGCAGGTAGTGCACTTGTATGCTCATGCTACAGCCAACCTTTTTAAAGTTATCTAGAAGGTCCTGAACTAATTCCACGTCATTTTTTGCCTTTCATTACCTAAGAAATTTTTGAAAATTTTTTCTCTGTCACGCTCACAACAAAATGAGACTTTCGTGCCTGTAGCAATTAAATTCCTTTCTTTAAGTCTCGATGCTAGTCTCAGACCTCTCTTAGCAATGGTAAATACGTAAAGTACTGAGTAAAGAATACGGGCGCCGCTGATGATTCAAGATCACTGTCTCGTTCATTTGAAGAGACCTCCATCATATCTGACTCCGACGAATCCGATGGTGCTGCCCTCATAGTATCGTCTGAGAGTGGTAAAGGCCGTCTAGCAGACGGTAGGTCTGGATATGTCATTTTTTTTCAATTTACCCCATGCAATTTGATTAAACAAAAATAAAAATCATCAAAATAGTTTTTTGGTTCTGATCAAATTATAGGTACACCGAACCTCAATTGTGCTCGTTTACCACTCGACCACTGACTCGAATATTCAATACACAATTTGCACATGACATTTTGTACCCAGGGATGGTTAAAGCCCTTGATCTCGATCTTAAAAGAGTCAAAATACGCCCTTTTTATGAAGGCCGTTATAAGTTTTCTGAGTTTTGTCACTACATCTTCACCAAAAATGTAACAAAATGTATTCGAATTATTTAATCAACTCCTCCTATATGACGACATAATGATATTATCGGAAAATCACACAAATTGGCGGAATACGAACACATTAAACATAGCAAAATGGGTATTTTTTTCGGATGAGGGTAGTTCAGAAACTACACGTAGTTTTGACCTTGAAAAACTTCTGTACGACTTATTATCAAGTAATTCATCAAATCATATAATAGGATTGCTAGCAAAAAAAGTTTTTCTTTTTTTGTAGACCTGTGTAATCACAAAATTAGGTACCTCATTATTCTGTAAAATTATAAGTTTGTAATAATATCAAATCTACTAAACAGCTTATTCCTTTTCATATTCGAGGTGTTTTAAAGCAGAAATTGGTTTGTCCCAAGTTGTAATCACTGCTATTTAGGCATTTAATATTGGTATGTAGAAGGTATATGAAAAGATAATAATGGTAAAGCTTGAATTACATAGGGATTAGCTACATCAACAGTTAATCTAGAATTTAAAAATAGATAAATATTATATCCTCAGCAAAACTAATCAATACCGCAGAATAAAAGCATTCCCAGTATAGTTTACGCATGGGCTGATTAATGCCCCAATTAAATTTCAAAAAGCATTATTTAAAGTAGTGTCTTTTAAGAAATCTCTCCTTGATTCGGAAAAATAACTTTTCTAGATCTAATATCGATTACTTATACTTTGAGATTAGTAGTGAAGATATGAGATGAAGGCCAAGCTAAAGTAGAAGCTTTAAGTACCTAACTTAACTTTTCTTGTGCAACTAAGGTGCAGGAAGTTAAATAATCTATAGACCTTCACAAAATATTTCTGGGTATTCATTTGATAGCAGAACCACTAATTAATCTAACAAAATGTCATATATATATTGGAAGGTGGTGATAGTGAAATATAAAATGGTTTGACTCTAAAACTCGATTAATTGAACGACTTATTTTGGCTTATTATACTATAAATAACCATGAACATACTATCGAATAATATCTCCCTAAAACTTAATTTATTGTAGTCTAAAAACTATGCCAGATGACCAAAAATTATTGCAGGCTTGTGATTTTGAAACTTCAGCTGTAATTGAATCATTAGATTTAGATTTTTTTTTTATTTTTTTAATAGGCCTATCTTTACAATGTTGTAACTGATTGTAAAGCTCTTAAGGCACCTTTAGAAAAAAAGATACATTTTACCAATATAATAAATATAGTCTAAATAAATAAGTAAAACACGGGCAGCTCTCAGTAGGAACCCGACCCCTGGGTCAGTTCAATACTCCACTCCGAACTTTATCGTTGTTTACACCGATTATTTATTTAAATACAAAATACATTTTAAAAAAAATTACACTGTGATATTATAACCATACAGTGTCACAAAAACCGATACTAAATTATTTACATTTCATTCGGGAAGTTTTGTTGGGTAGTAATTATAAAACCTAAACATAAAAATCTGGATAATGTTAAAGAACATGAATTGCAAGAAATATTCGGTGAATAAAAACAATAAATAAATAACTAGTGGTTCGCCCCGAACTGGGACCTCGTGGTATCCCATAATTCTGTTTTCTCGATGGCAAATACAGAACCATCTATTAGCATTATTGTGAAACTATAGAATCTATAAGCATTAAAAGTTAAATGTGTTCATTTCTTTATAATATTTGTCTGGTTTTGGTATTTGTTGTTCAAGTACGGGATATAACTGAATTTGCGACCGGGTTTCAAGTTCTAATATTCAGATCCAATGGACAGGTGAAGCTTTATATTAGGCCTTACATGTTCTAATAACACAAAGATATGAAATAGGTGGAATTAAGAGTAGGAGTAAAAAAAATTAAATGGTGATTAAATAATAACATTTAAATTTAAATTAACTTTGAATTAGGCTTTATTTGTAGTGCAACTTTCTGTTCTTTTAAACTTTTATTAGTAAGCTGTATTTTTTTTTTTGGTAATCTGTAATTTATCTGTGTAATATTGCATTTTTAATTAGGTAATTGTTTTGTTGGTAATTTGTCTGTCATCGTAATCCGAGCGACAACTAAAATTAAAAATTTTGTAATGGTGGTGAATTGGGCCCCACGATACAGGTATACCTAGTGTGGGTCTCAATGGATATTATGGTATTCACTGTTAATGTTGTTTTGCTAAATAAATATTTTTTCATTTTTCAATAAAGTATAACATAGTGAATTTTATAATGAAAATATGCTTTCAAATCCAACGCAGAACATAGATGCAATTGATAAGAATTTAGTAACTGTATTGTACATAAATTAGAGGAAAACTTCCAAAGTTTACTCTGTATTAGTTCTAAAAATGGGCAAAGTAGGAAAATATTGCCAGTATAATTAGAACCTTATAAATTAACTAAAATATTAGGAAATACACATAAATATAAATAGGAAAATATAAATATATGTATTTATAAGTTATAAGTTATATATCAAGTTCAAAGATAGGCAAGAAAAAGTATTGCAGTGTATCAATTGAACAGATAACTACTAAACCGTTGACTAGTACCTACACTCATTAAGCATGATAATAGTGGTATATAGATAGCGAAGAGATTGAATGATTGCTTATAATTATATCAACATTAATAACATTACAAACAAAAAAAAAAAAAAAAAACAAATATGTAAGTCCTGAAGAAAAGTCCAGGCATTATATTAACAAATAAAAAAAAAAAAAAAACTGGAAAAAATCCAGGCATGAAATAATATATAAACAAAAAAAAAAAAAAAAACTGGAAAAAAATCCAGGCATGAAATAATATATAAAAAAAAAAAAAAAAAAAACTGGAAAAAAAAATCCAGGCATGAAATAATATAAAAAAAAAAAAAAAAAAAATAAGAAGGTCCTGGAGAAAGATCCAGGCGTGAAATGAAAGTGAAATAAATATTATTAAGATAAGTATGTAAATGCATGATTGAATAATTAAAAAAAAAAATAATAATAATAATAAAAAAAAAAACCAAAAAAAAAAATCGGTACGTTAAAGCACTGATAATAAATAGATAGTAGACATTAAATAGTACATATAATGTTTATTATATAATTGCGAATCAGATTTAGTAATAAAAAAAAAAAATATGAATTGATTTAGGGAGAAAGTTAGAAACTTTTAGGTCTGTATTGTAAAAATAAAATGTAGTTTTTGAAATATGGAATTTTGAAATGAGCGCTAGCGAGTGTCGTCTATATATACGAGTGAGCGGAGCATTGTCAAATGAGAATTTTAAATGTCTGTAAAATCTTAACTGCTTGGTTTTTCTTTTTGAATGTAACAAAAACTAGTATTTGTATACTGTAACAAATTTTCAAGCTGGTTTGCATACCTATTGACATTATGTTATTGATAATTTTTTTATTATTATGTAATTAAAAGTTTGAGGACAAACTTGTATGTCAGGAAGGCCGAATGTTAGAAATTATGTGAATAATTGTGAGCGACTTAGAGATTGTACACTAATACAGATAAAATTGACTGAGTTCACGTATTGTAATATTGAGAAAACATTTGATTGAATGAATTATAAGGTATCAATACTTATTCATTCAATCAAATGCACAATATGTATCCATAAAATGTATGTAGCTTTAATTTAATGATAATTAAGCATTAAAATTGCTAATATTATTTATTAGGGTTGTGATACACATTTTTGTTTCTTAGAATAATAATTAAGATATTGTTTCTACTGATGTTGATTTTTGATGTAGGTAGAAACTTCATTAATAGCGAACTTCATTCAAAACAATGTTATAAAAGCGAGAAGATCAAATTAGAGGCAGTCATTTTGTACAGAAACTTCGACGAATAAACATGTGAAGTCGGACTCCGAGTTGTATTCTTTACCGGCTTCTAATACAAGCGTAGGCAAACCATGGCAAACGCTCTATCCGCACGTTTGCGTTTGTGAAGGTTTGCCGAGGTTTGCCAAGCGTGCGGATGCAGCTTTAAGCACAGATTACTATAGATGAATATAAGACCGTCGATATACGTCACATTTTGTTTACGACTGTCTGATCAGACTATCTGGATCGTATGTACTCGATACACACCCGATTCTTGCGTCAAGGTTTTTCTGAATTCAGTCGTTCTCGAGCTATCATCCTGAGTGCGAGAGGACCAACAATAAAATCGTAGACACGTAGTGTCAGTTCCCCACTTGGACGTCCGATGCGAATATCGGATGCCTTCCGATAGCCGGATCAGACTATCGGATTGACTATGTGATGAAAAAATCTGACGTGCATCGACGGCCTTAATCATGACACCAGGGGCCCAAGTCTGCTATTGCAATTGTAGTTACATTGCCTATCAATGACATCCCAATTGCTACTTTTAGCAATTTTGGTAGTCTACTAATTCAATGGCGTCACAATTGTTTTCCGATGGTTTGCCACTGACACATCTAGCTTTGAATCTAGCTTAAATAAACGTTTTTAATATGTAGTTTTTTTGAAACTCATTTCGGCAAACGCTTTTTAAGCTAATGACAATACCGAGGTATCATTGAATTACAATCGAACTATAAGAAATCGAATTATAAGAAATCAAACGAACATTGTAAATTTAGTAGACTACGAAATTTTGGACCAATGATAATTTCGTTGTATTGCGGTTCAATGACAATGACATGTAAAATAGCAGACTTGGGGCCCAGGGCCCCAAGTCTGCTATTTTACATGTCATTGTCATTGATCCGCAATACAATTACAATACAATTTTCATTGGTCCAAAATTTTGTAGTCTACTAAATTCACAATGGTCGTTTGATTTCTTATAATTGGATTGTAATTCAATCATACCTCGGTATTGCAATTAGCTTAAAAAGTTTTTGCCGAAATGAGTTTCAAAAAAAACTACATATTAAAAACGTTTATTTAAGCTAGATTCAAAGCTAGATGTGTCAGTGGCAAACCATCGGAAAACAATTGTGACGCCATTGAATTAGTAGACTACCAAAATTGCTAAAAGTAGCAATTGGGATGTCATTGATAGGCAATGTAACTACAATTGCAATAGCAGACTTGGGCCCTTGTTAGTTGTCAGTGGTTGTCAGTGTCAGATGGTTGTCAGTCATGTCAGTCTAGCGTTGCCAAACTATCGATAGTATGACTATCGATAGTTGACCTCGAATCAGTTAAGATATCGATAGTATCGATGCTATCAATGGCATAAAAATGTGGTAATAGTATTGATGACTTAAATAGTAGAATTTTTTTTAGAATTCTTTATTTGCATAATGTGTGTGTAACAAAAGATGACAATTCAAATAAAAGTTCAACACATTAGCCGTAGCGGCGTACAAATATTGTGGTAGGTAAGTATACAAAAAGCTAAATACATGCGGTTCTTAACAATTACGAGAACATGCATTAACAATTCAATAATTAGGTATACAAATCATTTAGTCGAAACAAATCATTTTAATCAATTAAGTAAATTGCAGATAATTCAATAAATAAAATAAAATAATATGTTATGAAGTAGAACACGTAAGTTATATAGCAATAATAAAGATTAGAATTAAAATAATGTCATAGTTGAATAAGAAATAATATCAAGTCAATCATGAATTAATAAGTAAATAAGTGCGTAAGTGATAAGTATCGATACTATTGAGCCTTGATAGTCACTATGCAATTTATATTATCGATACTATTAATAATATCGATAGTTTTTGAAGCTTTGAAAGTTCGTAAACCATAGTATTTCACAACAACGCTACTATCGATAGTCCATAACCCTCAATAGTATCGATATATTGATACTATTGATACTATCGATACCATTGTTAGTTAACTCGTCAGGGAAAAAATAGTATAGTAAAATAGTACATTTTACTATTACCACATTTTTTATACAATTAAATGAACTTACAAAGTGAAATTCAATCTTAATTCTTCATTATTAGCGGAGAGGTTTGACCTATCGATAGGTTAAAATGTGAATATCGATACTATCGATAGTCCTATCGATATTTCCACTATTGCCAAGCTATCGATAGACTATCGACTATTGAGCGGCATTACTTCAATGATCAGTCAGTTGAATTTTGGTAGATATTTAGGTAGGTATTTCTAGTTCAAACACAGTGTTTGGTTTCTTTGTCATAAATTTAATTAAATATAAGAAAAATGTCTAACGATACCACTTTAGATCTAGAATACGTGACCGAAAGTTTCCAAAAAAGCCTGAAAGATGATGACGATGTGATAATAGATGCCTATATAGACGGTTACAATGAGCTCGTTAAGTAAGAGAATTTTACATCTTTAATAATTTGCTAATTCCATATGGTTGTGTTTTGATAAGGTTTTTGTGTTTAGGTTCTTGAATCTAATCGGAACAGTGTTCTCGTTCGTGAGTAGCGATGTGAAGAGTAAAATAAAAATAATGGAGAAACACAAGGCAGGCGAGGACGCCCTTTATTATGAATCGTTCAAAAAAATGCTGAAATACGAGAAGGAAACTAGCTTGCACGAAAAGAACGGATTTGTGTCGGGTTCAAGGACGATGCTGCGGTTGCACAGAGGCTTAGGTTTGTTGGTTACCTTGTGAGCATAGTGGTTAAGATTGCCGCCTCCTTTTCGGGGCTCCGGGATTCGATCTAAGGGCTCAGGCACTTATCTCATTTTTCGGAATTATGTGCGTTGTGAACAATTTAATTTAAGCCTCAATAGCCCAACGGTTAAAGGTGTGGACTGGTCTGAAAAACCGAAAGGTCGTAGGTTCGAGCCCACCCGTTGCACTATTGTTGTACCCACTCCTACCACAAGCTTTCCACTTATTTGGATGGGACAGGAAGATATAAGTCAATTTCAGCTTGTCTAATATTCTTCTAAAAAAAATTTATCACTTGTTTTAACTGTGGAAAATGTCGTGAGGAAACGTAAACCCCTGAGTGTTCTCCATGATAAAGGTGTGTAAAGTTTACCAATCCATTACTGGGCTGACATTGGGTTAAGACGAAGCCATATTAACTCAAGCCCGTAGTTTTCTAGATCCACTAATTCCACTCCACTAATTCAGACTGTAGTGGTGTAATGGTCAATGCATCTCCCTTAATTCTAGTTAGAATAGAATAATTATAGGATAAAATAAACTGTTATAAAGTGCATTCGAATTGTTAATTGTATCTACCACAGGTTTGAAATGCTGGTTATTACCACTAAAATCAGATAATATATACTACGAAGGTATGCTTAAGTTTAAGGAGATATAATATTAAGCATTAGATAAGTAAAAGAAACTACCTAGTAGCAACCATTTTATTTCAACAATATTTATTGTAGATTTCATACGCCTATTCCTCAAGAGATTGAGCGAGTCGGAAGAAGGTGCGAATACCTGCACCACATGTCAGTGCTCCTACAACCAAACCCTGGCTGAGTTCCATCCGTGGTACATAAGGAAAGCCGCCACCTTGGCCATGCATGCCCTGCCTTCCCGACCAGACCTACTGCATAAGGTGAGTCATAGACAATATTAATAATCTATTTTTCCTTAACTGTCTTTAAAGGTTTACAAATTTGCTTAAAGAAAAAGTAATGTTCTGCTGTAATCTGCCAAACCAGAAAAAAATCTGTACTTCAACAAACAAACTAAAATTATTTTATACTTTTAAGTGGCATTTGAAGTCGGTTTTTTTAAATTTTTTTTAAATATTATTATTACTTTTAAGAACAACACTTATACATTATTTAACATGAAATAATAATTTGTTGCTTTGCCAATATATGATTACATGTTGTAAATAAAATTGTTATCTCTATCAAACCTGATAAGTAATATAAGAATACACACTGTTAAATGACGTAGATTAAGTGCTATAATTTGTCGGATTTTATCAGTTTGGGACTCTTTATATCCCCTATTGTGAGGTTATCAGTTATCTAAAGTTTTTAATGTTTTTTTGCTTTACGAATATTTTTTAATTTTATTTTGTATATTATTTTATACACTGCCATATATCCCTTCCAAGTTAGCCCGCTACCATCTTAGACTGCATTTTCACTTACCATCAGGTAAGATCGTAGTCAAAGACTATCTTGTCATCGAATCTAAAATCCCAGGATTGAACCTGCCACTCCCAAATAGGAAGTCCTAGCCCCTAGGCTATTTTTCTTTTATTATGATAAAGTTACTGTCGCATTATGTACACTGTACCCACTTAACTGGAATATACCAGGGTTAGTATAAGACTTAAATCGATTGATCGTATTCATTTTCGATAGCATTAGCGTCAAAGTAAAATGAACCATAACAGCATTAAATTAGAACTCAAATTCGTGTATGCATTCTTACGTTTACGTATACGAATACGCTTCAAATTCAAATCGGTTGTACTGAATTAGTGACTTTAAATCAAAAATATTAAGGTGCATTTTACTTTGACGCTAATGGTCATCGAATACGACCAATCGAATTTAATCTTATACTAACCCTACTGCAGATATTTGCTGACATCTGTAAAAAACAATGGCACAGTCTGGTATCCAAGGTTGAATTCGTTCTCAACAATTGACACTAATTGTTTAGCGATTCGCAATTTACATTCGGTATTGTAAGGTGTGCAGACAAAATTGTTGATGGTTGTTGTCATGCCTCCTTGGTGTTCAATTTTAGGGTTCCATAATATGACAACAAACTATCAATAGTGACAAGCATCCAGTCTGTCTTATTTTTATTATAAACAATAAATATATAGAAGCTGCTAAATTTAAATTAAGAATAGTTATAGAAACCGCTTTATAATGCTGCTGCAAAAAAAGAAGCAGGAACATAAAAAGGAAAAGTTGGTTGTTGAACAGTTATTTTAAAATAGTCTCTAAGTAATGTTTTTCGAAAAAAACTTTCCGGATTTCTAAAGTAGGAAAACAATGTTCTACTTATTAAATACTATTTTATTTTGTGTTAAGCGTAGATTTATCCAGTACAGTACAGAGAATACGCGACTGATATGCATAGTCGAAACTAGGCCACACGTGCCTCAATCACAAACAAAATGATTCCAAAAACATAAGAAATATTATAATTATGTATACATATCATCATTTTCAGCAAATATTTGTAGTTGTAAATACGACTGGCTTATTATATATCGGAGAACAAGTAAAGCCGCCAGACTTGCACCTGACCTCTCAAATCGTGTCGGATTTCCATCCCGTCAGAATATGAGAGTGAGGGAATAGAGAGTGCATCTGTATACTATAATATTATATGTGAAGATTGGCCGCCGTGGCCAGATTCGGCCGGAAGGACTAATATTCATTATACATAAACATATAATATATAGAAGATAATATCTCAAGTTCAATTTATAGTACCTATCTCCATACTTTTATAGATAACTAGCGGACCCGACAGACGTTGTCCTGTCTTAACTATGAATATTGAAACTCCCCTTTTTACCCCCTTGGGGAGAGAATTTTCAAAAAATGTAAAATACGTAATTCTTTATTTTTGATCAAGAGCCAAAATATCAAGTTTCATAAACATAACTTGAAAAATAACTTGAAGAACGAAGGACTATCATACAAACATTCAACCCCTATTTAATCCCTTAGGGGGTAGAATTTTTAAAAACTGTGAAACACCTACTTTTTTGTTTTCAATTTAAAGCCTAAGTACCGAATTTTATGGGTATAGCTTGAAAAATAACGGAGTTTCATACAAACTTTAACCCCCCTTTTTACCCCCTTGGGGGGAGAATTTTCGAAATATGTAAAATACGTAATTCTTTATTTTTGATCAAGAGCCAAAATATCAAGTTTCATAAACATAACTTGAAAAATAACTTGAAGAACGAAGGACTATCATACAAACATTCAACCCCTATTTAACCCCTTAGGGGGTAGAATTTTTTAAAAGTGTGAAACACTTACTTTTTTGTTTTCAATTTAAAGCCTAAATACCGAATTTTATGGGTATAGCTTGAAAAATGACGGAGTTTCATACAAACTTCAACCCCCCTTTTTACCCCCTTGGGGGGAGAATTTAAAAAAAATGTAAAATACGTAATTCTTTATTTTTAATCAAGAGCCAAAATATCAAGTTTCATAAACGTAACTTGAAAAATAACTTGAAGAACGAAGGACTATTATACAAACATTCAACCCCTATTTAACCCCTTAGGGGGTAGAATTTTTAAAAACTGTGAAACACGTACTTTTTTGTTTTCAATTTAAAGCCTAAATACCGAATTTCATGAGTATAACTCGAAAAATGACGGAGTTTCATACAAACTTTAACCCCCCTTTTTACCCCCTTGGGGGGCGAATTTCGAAAAATCCTTTCTTAGTGCTCGCCTACGTCATAAAAGGAACCTACTGTCAAAATTTCAAGTTTCTAACTTCAGTGGTTTAGGCTGTGCGTTGATCGTCAGTCAGTCAGTCAGTCAGTCAGGACAAGCCTTTTTATATAATTATATAGATTATAGATATGGATTTTGTTTATCTGTTGCAGATTTTTGGCAACGATGAAAAATTAACAGAGGCGCTCGCTATCTTGCCACAGACTCTAAAATCGTGCGACGAAGTGTACCAACGCGTGGAAAACCTCTACACAGATTTCGACTTCCATGGGTTGCCATAGACTATTATACCGAGCCCGCACTACAAAAAAAAATAAAAATCGCGCAATTTTTTTTCGCGCGCTAAAAAAGTTTTTATTTTAATACTTTCACGCGGTTTTTAAATCACAAGTGCGGGTGTTTCCATATGATTGTAAGTTTACAGAAATGCGGAAAGAAAATCGTGCGGATTTTATTCGCAGACTATTATTTGTATCGATTTTGCCAAATTAAGAACAAAGTAATATGTGTTACCGCTAAAGTGCGTAAACCAGTTAGAGTGCAGATTAACTAGATAAATTACAGTGTAATGACCAAGCGGACCAAGCATTCGTTAACGCGGAGAAAATAGTTTTTTTTTTTTGGGCTGGAATAAGTCCAAAACATGGTCGCTGTATGGGTCTTGTAAGAAAGTTCAGGGTTGCTCAGCGTGCGACGGAGAAAGCTATCCTCGAAGTATACCTGTAAGACCAATTCGTTAGTTAGGAGATCCATAGGAGAACAAAAGTTACTTAGCTCATCGAGTTGTGAAGCTAAAGAAGTGAGAAATTGGGAGGGGGGCGTATAATTCGAAGTACATACAGATGGGTCGTTGGTGTCGTTTAGGGTCGTAAGGCGATGGAGTGGCGGCCTCGCACTGACGTTATTTTAACGATTAGGCATAGTTGATATCTGGTTAAGTTTTAGGTCCAGAATAATAAAAAATAAACTTCTCCATCTGATAATGTTTGTATTTTGTTCGTATTTAACCTAAATTTTTGAATTGATACTTAATTATCTAGTCAATGCTGTCATTTAAGAATTTCGTACACTAGCGGTAACATATGTACTAAAAACTAAGCATATAATTGCTCATTTAATGTAAGAGTAGCGGATTAGCGAATGGTGCTTAAGGTGCCTGTCTACTGGAGAGGGGTGGAGCGAAGACGTCTTTGACGGAACAATCACATTATTGAGAGATGACAGAAAAGTACAGCTTTTTATTCGAAAAACTTTAACAAGTTGCTTTCGAATCAAAAAAAATTTCGAAAAACAAAATTTTTGCGAATAAAGTAAAGATCATGTTCTGCTGCATCAACTTTTCCTAGAGGCTGTTTCAGAACTGTATGATTGCTATGTGGTATTTTTTGTATTATAATGTATTTATTAAATTGTAAGTGCAATGTATTTAATTTTATAATATAGTTATTTTATTGTGTACGTGATCTCAGAAAAATAGCTACCTAATAATTATGTTATTTTAATTAATAATAATTATGCTTATTTTGTGTTTTTCATGTAAAACATGTTAATTGTTATTTACATTTTATTAAGCTTACTTTGTAATATTTATTGTTCGTGGTTGAAAAAACAAGTCGCCTATGACCGTAGACAGTAAAAAAAGTCTGTTCAGTAAGAGAATTTACCGGAATATTTTGGGTTACCGGTTAACGAAAACTGACACTTAACCAAAATAATCCCGTTATTGGGATTACGGAACCAAAACCGGTTTACCGATTTATCGATTTTGCGATTTCCGAGTGTTTCAACCATAGAGTGAGTATTCTCTAGAATCCTACCAAGCGTGTCGCCGAACAGATAGGTAACACTGTAAAATACCCACTCTTGTACGTCTTGTTGCTCACAATCACCTCACAATATTATTGTGAGCAACAACTGAAAACGTGCCACGCAGTGAGGGACGCATATAGACATAGCTGTGTCTCATTCTATCTTGTTTGACATCGCTGTAAGTACTGTATCTCTTTCGTGTGGGAGTGAAAAGGAGATATCATTAAGTCTGTAGTACTTCTCTGTCTACGGTTTCAACTATACCTAATTAAGAGTGTATTCAATAAGTAGCGCAATTTAAGAAATTAGTATCGTGCTAATTGGGTAGCGGAGTATGTATAAAAAGAGAGCCGTATCGGGATTGGAGGGTACAGGTGTGCTTGCCTTTTTATTTAGCGGGCAATATAATAACGCAATAAATAGGGTTAGTTCAGTTTAACCACGACGGTTCTCTTTTTGAAAACACTACATAATCTCTAAACTGCATTGATTGGTCTAAAAACGCTATTATTTTCCGCCGGTAGGTACATTAGTACATAATAATTCAAGTAGGTACATTATAACAACATACAATGCAGGTACATTGTAAAAAGGATAGCCCTAATTTAGTGCTGTCAATTTAGTTTAGAGATGGTGTGCAAGCGAATTAGCACCAAGTTACAGTTAAGGATTTATACAGTGTGTTATATCAGAAACAAGCTAATTCCCGCGACTTCGTCCATGTGGATTTGGTTTTAAAATAAAAATATGTCAATCTCCTGTAGGGCTAACATGCGCGCTGCAAGAAAATTTTGTCTACAAGATTATTCGAGAATCTCTATAGAGATTCACATAAAGTAAACGTGTAGGTAAAATTTTCTCGAGTCATTCGTGTTAGCCCTCAATACCCATGCAAAAAATCACCTTCTCTCGGTTGCCGCGTGATTGAAGGACAAACCAACATCCACACTTTCGCATTTATAATATTAGTAACGAAGATTGTTGCAGCTGTTACGTAATCGGCCTGCTCGCTCCATACTAAAACCTTTTCATCATATTGTTTATGGAACTTCAGTAAAACACACTGTATAAAATAATTTAAAAAATTTAGTAAATTATTAGCTTTTAAATAAAATATATAAAGATGTTTATTAGAGTTCCTTTTAACGAAAAAAAAATTGAGCTCAATCGCAACTTTTGCTCAGCTTTTGTAAAAACAGTCTACTTATTTCTTTCCAAAAAATCAGAAACATGTTGTAGCAGACTGTAAACAAATTAAATTTTAAATTTTGACCATATTTTTTGACATTCAATTAATGAATAGTAATATAGGCATCAAAAATTCCAAATGAATATGAATTTTCCAAAATGACTTTCGTACTATATACAGAATGTCCGGCAATGATCGTAATGAGTTTTTCAAGCGATACTGGTCTATAGCGATTATGTAGATACAGTTTAAAATTATTTCACACTGAAAGTGCTCGTCGCGCCGCTATGTCGGCCGCAGATAAAGTTTAAAATTATTTCACACTGAAAGTGCTTGCCGCGCCGCTGT
Organism: Hipparchia sbordonii; assembly: GCA_038048805.1. Lineage (NCBI taxonomy): Eukaryota > Metazoa > Arthropoda > Insecta > Lepidoptera > Nymphalidae > Hipparchia > Hipparchia sbordonii. Next base: position 2,088,952 of record CM076113.1, read on the forward strand.
CATTCCGGTGTAGATCGACCCTTATTCTTTGGTCAAGGTAGCTCCGTATCAGCTATTGGATTACCATTAGAATCAATTTTCTTTTATATTCGTAAACATTTTCTATATTTAAACAGATATCTAAACATTTCCGGACATCTTGTATAAGGTTTTTATGTCTAGTTAGGTACAAAATAATAACAGTTTTTGCCCGTGTGTAATGTAACAGTGTAATTTGTATAAATATGTATTTAGTGTATAAGAATTCACATTCCCAGGTCACCCCTATAAAATTGGGAAGAGATTAATCACAGTTGTACGTTTTTCTATTTTGTATTTGCAATAAAAAATTGCTATATTCATACAAGTCTTTTATTTTCAAAATCTGTGATTTAGACAATGTTGAATTAATGTTTCTACTGAGCGGCCTTGCAGCAAAAGGTCAAAAATGAAACTACAATTACAATATGTATTGTACTTGCATTTATTTATAATATGAAAAAATAATAAAACAACAGGATTTTGGTACAACCTCCAAATTAACAATGCAAAAAAAGTTCGTTACATACTTCATTCTTAATTTATATTTAAAAAAAACTAATATAGAAAACAAAAATAAACTGTACATAATATTAAATATTTATCAATAAAGAATAGGATAAAGAATTATTTACAGCTTGGCAAGTCTTGAAACGAACTTAATTTTTAACTAATTTTTCTTTAATGACAACACCATTTAAGCTGTCAAGTGTCAAAGCTGAAATCAAGTGAAGTACCTACCAGACTCGTATCCTCTAAGTATGTGTAATAGTTTCAATGGAAAACTATTACGTAGGTACTTTTTTTTTGAGGTGGTTAAATAACTAAGCTATAAGCAACATACATATTTTGAGTTGCAAGTTATAAGATTAAGTAACGAATGAGGCGCCCCCATTTTTTATAGCTTTTTTGCCAAGCTGTAGGTAATTAATGGAGTTCATTAAAATTACAAATAAAGAAACTAATAAGTATGCTATGTTTTAGTAAATAATGTCACATTATTAAATTTATATGTACATTGTTGGATGAAAATGGCAATAATAAAGCCAAGGATATTAATATTAATTATGTGGTAAGAAACCGAGATAATATTATGGTTTTTGTGGTAGATAAACATATCATAGACGGATTTTTAATATACAAAGCTTTTAATGTACAAAGTTTATCAAACAAGCCTCTTATTTAATATCTAAGCAAAAACAAGTTCTACACAGAATATTAAATATTGTTATTATGCTATATATATTATTATGCAATAAAGACAACAAAGGTTCATTTTCTTTGGTGTATAAAGATATATGGTGTATCCACGGTCAGGCCAGACGCACTCCGCATTTTAAGTATAAGTCGGTTAATTAAGCTACAAGTACCAGGCATTAGTCCTAATATATTAATTATCTATATAAAATATAGTTCAAAGCAAAGCCGCTTAGAGGTCATGTCAAAATGAAGTCACGTGATCAATACGGCCATATTTATTTACCTTTTAGCTCAACTCCATTGGAACAGACTATAGTGTAAATTGAAATAAAAACTGTATAGATATTTTTTTATTGGAAAGGTTAAGCGGAATTTGAATTTATTCATTTACTGGTACTTAACTCATTAATGATAAATATTTAAAAGCCAAACTGCGCAAACTGTAGAGTTGGTTTTCTTCTGGAGATTTGAACATCGTACGGACTAATACTTTTTCTGGACGAAACTAACAATTTTAGGGTAGGGAACATTTCATAAAAAAAACTAATTCTTTATATAACTGGACTAATGCCCTTTCTGCAATATGCGATTCAATTTAATGCAGTATTCATCACACGTAATTATACATTTCAAGAATTATTTTTATACCGCCTGCAGTTATTCCCTCTTGCTGTGGTATCAACCTATGAAAATGAGCCTTAAATCACAAAGATTATTATTATTTGTGTACAATAGTGTGAGCACATATTGTTATTATTAATTAATTATTTATTATTATTATCTATCGGACCTTAATCACCTAATATTACAATGAGTTAAAATAGTAACAATGTAAATAAAACAATAATAATCACTATTACTAAGTAGATATATTATTTTAATTAATATAAATATTATTATTATGCAAACCAGAATGGAAATTTTGAGCGTTACAAACTCAATGTTAGGAATTAAAATTGCATCGATTTTAACGCTTTATAAGTTTTTAATACATGGAATTTTGAAATCCAGTAGCCCAAGCACGAACATTTTAACTTTCGAATAGTAAACTTAAGGTAAAGTTAACGCAAGCAAGAAATGTTGTATGAAAATGACTTCCTGTCATGCGTGCTTAACAAATTGATTCGACGAATTGAGAACCTTCTCCTTTTTTCAGTCAGTTAAAAATAGCAGGATTTTCTGTCATTTTCATACAAAATTTCTTGCTTGCGTTAACTTTACCTTAACTTTACTATTCGAAAGTTAAAATATTCGTGCTTATAGTTCAATGTAATAATTATTACATATACGTAAATAAATCGCCATACCCCCTAGTAAGAGTTTGTACATGTCGAAAACTGTGATTGTTTTTGCGAGTTCAGCGATGCTTACTGTGAAAGTGTTGATGTATGCAAGTAAACAATGTCGTTTTAGAAAACTGTACAAACTCGCACTAGAGATGTAGACTTCAGGGTTGGGTCAAACCTAAGTTCAGGTTTAGGTTATGCTTGCGGTTAAGCCTGGGCCACATCTGACGTAAGACTTGAGTGAAGCTGTTATCAAACTTGAGACAGACTTGGTCTAGTTAAAATTGGGTCCAGCCTATGCTCAGGTTTAATTCAATCTTTAGGCTAAGCTTGAGTAAAGTCAGGCTTTGCCTCTCGCCTCTCTGTGGTGGAATATGGTGAGTCACTTCTGTTGGTAATAGATTACAGTCACCAAGTCAGAGTCAAAGCTAATCAAAGTGGTGGTGACGGATTTCGGTGATCATCACGATTATTATTACTTGTGATGAAACGATTACGATAACGTTTAATCAAAATCGATGATTTTTTTTTTTTTTTTAGAATATTAGCCAAGCTGAATTTAACTTATTCTCCTCTCCCCTCGAAATAAGCGAAAAGCTTGTGCTAGGAGTGGGTACGACAATAGTGCAACGGCTGGGGTTCGAACCTGCGACTTTTTCGTAAACTACGAAAACAGATTTTCTGAGAATAGTCTCAGTTGATAATGTGAATTTGAACCTTATATTAACAACGATATGGCTCGATTTTGTGTACCATGATGCAATATACATAGTGCCGTATCGTTCAAGTGTTTTTTTTTTCTTATATATCCATTATTGTAATGGATAAAGCGGCTTCCTCCAACGTGGTGGTTGGAGTCGTTTTTTGATTTTAAATTTTTGTTATAGTGCTGTTTAATGTAATTTTTATTTTATTTTATTCGATGATAAGATAGCCCTTAATTGCGATCTCACCTGATGGTAAGTGACGATGCAGTGTAAGATGGTAGCGGGTTAACTTGGAAGGGGTATAGCAGTGTAAACTCGACCCATACCCCTAATCGGTTTCTACACGCCATCATGCCGGAACGCTAAATCGCTTGGCGGCACGTCTTTGGCAGTAGGGTGGTAACTAACCACGGCCAAAGCATCCCACCAGACCAGACCAGAGACAATTTAGAAATGTAAGTGTTTTTAAGTTGATTTTTAAAGGAACAAAATAAGTGCAATTTCTACCCATGTTAAATCGTTCGTTCATGGGTTGCTGATGATGATGAAATGTAATCATCAATGATCATAATCGTTTCATCACCGATTATTATCACCTTACACCTAGGGTCAGGCTTGTGGCGGCTCGTCCATAGGATTGGCTCTGGGTAGATCATCAGGGACTTCTTCTGGGTGGCTCTCCTCCCGCGGCTCGAAGGTGGCTGATGATGAACCGCTTCTGCTCGTCGATGACGTAGATGATGACGATGATGACGAGGGTGATGATGACTCGCACTGCTCCGAGCTGCCGGTGTCCCTGGGAAGTAATATGGTATACATAATATATCGCTCATTTGCGACAAGGGTGACATAATTCAAAATTGACCAATTTTAGTGTTGAACATTTATATTTTTTGCTATAAAACCAACATTACGCTAAGCACAAAAAATAAGAGCAAGAGAGATTGTGACTTAATGCTCTGTCGCTTTGTTGGCCGCTAAAATATCGCTCATTTGCGACAAGGGTGGCATAACTCAAAATTCACCAATTTTAATGTCGAACATTTATACTTTTTGTTGCTATAAAAACAACATTATGCTAAGCACAAAAAAATAAGAGCGAGAGAGATTGTGACTTAATGCTCTGTCGCTTTGTTGGCCACTGCGTTGTTTCGAGATCGCAGCATCCACAAAATATTACTCTCTAACGAGAGAATTCTCTCGTCGTCGATTTTGAATTATGTCACTCTTGTCGCAAATAAGCGATATTATGGTATATTTTAGGGCATGTCATGCAAAATGAAGAGCCTTATGTATTTACTAGCTGACTAGCCACGACTTTGTACAGACGGATTAAAGGTTTTGATTCCCACTGGAACTCTTCAATTTTCTGGGATAAAATGTAGCCTGTGTTAAGTCTGGATGAGCTATCTCCATTCCAAATTCATTCATTGTGACGTGAAGGAGTAGTAAACATCCCATCCCTACATCTATCCTGACAAACTTTCGCATTTCTATTATTATATAATTAGGATAAAACAACATTCTTTTTCATACAAAATTTCTTGCTGGCGTTAACTTTACCTTTCCTATTTAAAGTTAAAATGCTTAGGCTACTGATTCGTGACTTGAAAAATTTCTTCCCAGTAAACCCGTCCTAAACTAGGGTCAAACCATATTATTTAAATACTATAAATGTATTGGTATACTCACTTGTGAAAACCATTAGTTTGACACGTGTTATATCCACCACAGTGCTGACACTTCAGTCCGACCACGTGAAACTTTACTGTTGAAAGCTGAAAATGGATAGATTATATAAATTCAAAATTATTTATTTCATACAGACCAACCATTGTTCTAATGACATGTCGAGAGTCTATCACTGGTTCGGAATGCAGATCCTGCTTAGAACTGGCATGAAATGGCAGTAGCTTATTGCAATAAATTTTTGTTTTTGCTCAATCTAAATATATAAAAGGCAAAGGTGACTGACTGACTGATCTATCAACGCACAGCTCTAACCACTGGACCGATCGAGCTGAAATTTGGTATACAGGTAGCTGTTAGGACGTAGACATCCGCTAAGAAAGGATTTTGGAAAATTTCAACCCCAAGAGGGTTAAATAGGGGGTTAAAAAATCGAACCTAACGTGAGCGAAGCCGCGGGTTAAAGCTAGTTTTAATAATAAATAGATGGTCTTTAGATTAACAATTAATAACTTAACAAAGTGCAGCTATGAGATAGTCTAAAAATTATGCATCATTGTAACAATCGCAGTAGCCTGATTGGCCAATTTTTACCAATAGTGGAAGGCTACCAGCCAAACAGGTCATTGTGATCATCACTGAAAACTGAAAGGTCGCAGGTTCGAGTCCTACATGTTGCACTATTGTCATAGTCGCTCCCAGAACAAATTTCGAGCTACGACGGTACAGAACCCTTCGTGCGCGGATCTGACTCGTACTTGGCCGATTTTGTTCGTATCAATTTGAATAATCAAGTGTACAGAAGCTAACCTTGTGACAATCCTTGCACAAAATGGTAGTTTTGTAGTCCGCATACTCCGGCGGCATCGGCGTGGCTGCCACCTCCGAGTCCAGGTAGTTCCACAGCTGTAATGTAACAGACATGTCTTTAATCATTCTTAGAGGTAAACTTAAACTAAAATAAAAAAAAATAAACAATAAATATCATTATTTTTTCTTTAGAGTTCCATATTCACAGGGTGTCAACGGGATTCTATAACTCTGCCTCCTCGGATTGAGATGTGCACATGGCACAGTGGTGAGCGCTGTGGTCTTATAACTGGGAGGTCTTGGGTCAATTTCCGGCAAGGGCAATTTGGGAATTTATAATTTGCCATGGTTAGTGACAAATTGGCCGTGGTTAGTGATCAGTCTACACCAATGTCGTACCACCAAGCGATTTAATATTCCAGCACGATGGCGTGTAGAAACTGATTAGGTTAGGTTGAATGTATATGCCATACTCCTTCCAAGTTAGCCCGCTACCATCTTAAGGACAAGCAGTCAAAGACTATCTTGTCAAAAAAATAGGCACAGTATATACTCACATTGGTCATATCAATCATGCTGGTCTGGCAGGTGGGGCAGGCATAGTGACCTGACTTCAGCATCTGCTCGAAGCACGGGCGGTGCAGCAGGTGGCCGCAGTCGGGGATGTGGCACGGTATGCGAGACGTGTGGATGTCTTCGAGGCACACTGGGCAGTTGGCTCGCGATACATTCTCCACGCACTGTTGATTCACAATGCTCTATCAAACTCTCAACAATTTACATTTTACCAAGAATTCATTTTTTTTTTCTATTATGTCTATCTGCCATCGGCTTCTCCAGCCATTATCAGATATGGGATATGTCAGGGTATGGTTGATTTAAGGGGGTATTAAAATTGTCTACCATAATATTATAGATGTCAAATATTTCTAATTTTACTAACCTAAAATTAGCCAACTAATTAGGCTAGAATATAGTACAAAGATATATTAGGTGGGCCGACAACATCAAGGCCATTGAAAGTCAATGCAAGAGACCTTTGTCAAAGAGTGGACTTCTATAGGTTGATAAACAAGATATAAGTACTAGAATCTAGATTATGGTAGTATTAACCTACCATATTGGTACTCGGAATGAAAAGAAATTAGGTTAGGTTAGAAGATATGATCGCCATGGAACTGGATAGGATGTTCAAATTTCTGCAGGAACTCTTTAATTTTCTAAGATAAAATGTAGCCTATGTGTTAATAGAGTACTAGCTATCTCCATTCCAAATTTCAGCCAAATAGTTTTTGCATGAATGAGTAACAACATACATATAAAAACTTTCACCTTTACAATATTAATGTGATGTGATGTGAATGTGATATATATTGCTCTTACCCTGTGTCCCACACGCTGCAACTGCACCGGCAAGCACATATTGCATCGCTCGCAGTGGAAGAACCTGTCGCGACCTCCCACGCGACATATGCCACAGCCTTCGCAGTGGTACTGTTTCTTGTCTTCATCGTCAAACAGGTTGCAGATCAGGCACGTGTACTGGAATAATATTATATAAACATATGGAATTTCAAATCTTGCTCTTGAGTAAACGTACATAGTTAATCTAATATTGTTTCATGTAGCCTATAATCGTAGATTATTTATCAATATTAACCTTTTGAAATTGAATATAACATATTTTGATCAGTTACATAAAAAGCTATGTTACATTAAATGATTATTTAAATACAATAATAAATAATACATGATTATTTAAAGAAAAACAACAATTGCTCTCAATTATTGAAGCAATATTAACCTACCTTGAAGGTTCAAACTCAAAAACTATTATGCAACCTTAGTTCAATAAAAGTATGCAATTTTTCCTAAATATTAATCATTGGTAAGTGTCAACCGTGTTGAACCTAGACAAACCACTTTGGGAGAATGGTCCCAAGGTTGCACAAAACCACATTTATTTCTTTTCATGCAGGTATCCAGCTTACCTTTCCAAACCTGACACCACAGTTGGAACACTCGGCCTGCACTTTCTGCCTGGTGTCACACTCGGTGCAGATGAGCTCAGTCACAGACTTCCTGTTGAAGTAATGCTCTTCTTTCTCATCGTGGCAGTAGCGGCACATGTAGAATTTGTTGCAGCATGGAGTCTGCAGAAGTTAATAGAAAAATTATGTGAGGTTTGGAGGAACTATCTCGGCGCCTACAAATATAAAGGAACCTATAAGATAAATACAGTAATCTAAACTCAAATAAATTGAGTCAATAACACTATGTATATGTTTTACTAACACTCATATTCTGGAGTAAAAAGTACTGTCACACAAAAGTACATTCTTTCTCAGGACTCAAGTTATGTTCTTGGCAAATTTTGTCCAAATTGTTTCAGTGGTTTAGACATAAAAAGTAACCGCAATATTTTTATGGAAATATGGAGCAGTGAATGGTTCAATGGATATTTTTTGAGCAAACAAAGAGGGTATGAATTTTTATACAAAAATGATTTATGAATTTCACGACAAAATCCCATGTTAAAATTATCATTGGTTGCTTACAAAGTACAGCCATGAGTTCAAGTTCGTTGACATGCTTTTGTTTTGTTAATTTGCGTATCATAGTACATCGAAGTTTCTGCGACCTCAGTTGATGTTTGATGGTTACAAATATAGACATGAGTGTTTTGAACCCGGTAGCGATGCGTGCCACAGGAAATGGTCGCAAATTCATACAAAATGCATTATGTATCATCAATTACCTACCACAAATTTGGCACGCCTCTTATAATGTGCACAGCCGATGCGTTTTTCGATAATTTGTTCAGGTTCACCCGCTGGCACTGGGTTTTCACCATTCGTTGTTTCAGGTTCAGACATTTTTGTTGTTTCTCATGAACACTTGGAATTTTTTGAACTGAACTGGTAGGTATCTGCCCAATGGTTATGGTAGATCACAGCGATGAATGAATTCTTTGATTAGGTACATTAATTTAGTGGACTATTGAACAATGGGATCGCAAACAAATTGAACGTGACATCCGTGACATCGCGTGACATTAAAAAATGACATTACAATGTCAGTATCACGTCATTTGAAAAGACATCACCGAATCACAAATGTCAAAAATGAAATCGTTAATGTTGCCATTATGCAAGTGAAAAAGAAAAGGATAGGTAAGTCTGTGAGTATATCACGAGTATATTATCCTCCCTGTTTCCTGAGGATCGTTTCCACTTTGATCTTCAATTTAGCTCGTGGGTATCAGTAATTTTTTTATAGACTTGACTCTCGGTATGTCAGGGTCAAGTCAGGGTGATATTCTGATGTTCTTCTGACAGATGAGCTATTTTTCATTTTGAGCACAAAATTTCAAACCCTATTTCACTACCTATGTAAATAATAATATTTTTTTCTAAATTTATAGCGTAATATAATAGCACAATGAAAACCACACTACTTTATCTGTTTATGTTTTTCTTATTCAATGTTTCGCAATGTTTGTTACCGCCTAGATTTCAATGGAAAACTATAGATTTCGCATGGGAAGGTCACGCGAGGGAGGCAGCACTGAAGTCTGGTGCTTATATTCCTGAGAACAACTTGCCTGCTGGCATTGCTAGATGGAAAGATAAACTTTTCATTACGATACCTAGATGGAAAAAAGGTATCTACCCTCTACGTACAATATAAATAGGTACACTGAACAAATTTAAAATTAACGAGAAGACTTTCCTTATCTGAATCGCCTCTGGTCTGGTCTGGTGAAAGGCTATGGCCGTGGCTAGTTACCACCTTACCGTCAAAGACGTGCCGCCAAGCAATTTAGTGTTCCATTACGATGGCGAGTAGGTAGAAATGGATTAGGGGTATGGTTTGAATGTACACTGCCATAGCCATTCCAAGTTAGCCCGCTACCATCTTAGACTGCATCGTCACTTACCATTAGATAAGATCGCAGTCAAGGACTATCTTGTCATATAAAAAAAAACTTTCATGCATGCAGGTTTTCTCATGCTGTTTTACTTCGCCATTAACTCAGAAAAGTTAAAGGCGTATGCCTGGGATTTGTACCTCGGACCTCGGACTATAAGATAGCTAGGTAAGTAGCCATCTATAATTGTAATAGTTAAACCTGTTCATTCTAGGGGTACCAGCATCACTAAACTACATCAACGTGAACGGAAATCAGTCACAACCCCTCATCCCGTACCCGAGTTGGGGCGAGGCGTTCGTGTCAGATACGGCGTGCTGCATCAGCGAGAACAGTACCGTCGTTTCCACGTTCCGCGTTCACGTGGACAAGTGCGACCGACTGTGGGTAGTTGACAATGGAGTCGCTGACATGACCCGTATGAAAATCTTCCCCTTCTTATTAACCGATAGATATCCACGGCTGGTGTCGGTCGTCGCGGTGGCGCGGCTAGTGGGGGGGTCTGCCAACACTGCGCTTTCCTGTGCAGGGTCTCTACTCTAGCACCTCCATCATGCCAACGACAATCAATGCCTCGTATGTGCCTCGCTCATTTCCTCTTCAGTTTCGCTAAGCTATGTTGGTAACTTTGGTTCTACGGATCTGATTTCTGATTTTTAAGCTATTGCATAACTTTTATCGCGGGCCAGGGTGGAGACCGAATCCAGAAATTCCGTAACGAAAATAACCTGACACGGGACTCCTCTACGGTGAGCCGCTAGATGGCGTTGATAAAAAATGCTATGCAATAGCTTTACCGCGGCAGTCCCCGAGTGCCACAAGTCTTTTTTTTATTACTTTGAAATTTTTTTCGCTCGCAAGCTCTGTAAGGACCACCAAGCATATAATATAATAGATGCATATGGTGAAAACGTATTTAACATTTAGAAGTACTTATATCTAATACCGTGTATATGCTTCAATATTTTATGTTAATTAGGAGATCTGCGGCAAATAACGGCGCCAGCGATATTGGTATTTGACCTGAACACGGACACCCTGCTGCATCGTTACGTGATCAAGGATGACGTGCTGAGAGACTCGTCAGTACTGACCTGGGGCCCAAGTCTGCTATTGCAATTGTAGTTACATTGCCTATCAATGACATCCCAATTGCTACTTTAAGCAATTTTGGTAGTCTACTAATTCAATGGCGTCACAATTGTTTACCGATGGTTTGCCACTGACACATCTAGCTTTAAATCTAGCTTAAATAAACGTTTTTAATATGTAGTTTTTTTTGAAACTCATTTCGGGAAACGCTTTTTAAGCTAATTCCAATACCGAGGTATCATTAAATTACAATCTAATTATAAGAAATCGAACGACCATTGTGAATTTAGTAGACTACGAAATTTTGGACCAATGATAATTGTATTGTAATTGTATTGCGGATCAATGACAATGACATGTAAAATAGCAGACTTGGGGCCCAGCATTGTTAGTAGTTCTATGGCTTGAAGTAGTTTTACGAAGTGCGAGCGTAGCGAGCGCGTAATTTAATACACTCGAATTAAATTGACGGGTCTTATTGATCTGTTCCGCAGGGAAAATTATGAAACGGGATAGCATGAGAGTTTAGTAAAGATTGTGTACAACTGAATTAGACACGTCAATATCTCCTAAGGTTTAGCATGATTACACAGGCCAGAGTCGTCGTAGAAGAATAAAATTCTACCTACTGTCTTTGTTGGGATATTATTGTACAGCATACCTATTATACAGTTACCTGCATAAAATAAGAGGAGTAAATAAGAATGAGCGACTTACGAGTCCAAGATTTCTTGTTACATATTTTTTCCTTCATAAATTAAAAATATCATAAGTTACCTTTACCTTAACCTATCTTTTTATTACCTTTACCTTTGCGTTAATCAGGCATTTGCTCCGTAGGTGGTAGATATAGTGGGCAAGGGTTGCGACGACGCGTACGCCTACATCCCTGACATGGGTTCCAACGCGCTGCTGGTGTACAGCCTGGCGCAGAACGACGCGTGGCGCGTGGAGAACCACTACTTCCACTTCGACCCACACGCGGGGGTCTACTCTGTGGGAGGGGTGGACTTCTACTGGAGCGATGGCGTGTCTTCCGCTGTACTGTCGTCTTCAAAGAAATCTGGGTAAGCCTTGTAAATACTATGCACGTCTCACGTTTACTTGATCTTTTCTAAGCTGCCGTTAGTCTTAAGAACAGGGTCATACTGGTAAGCCGATGGCGATGTTTTTTAATTATTTTGAAATACTGTTCAAAGATACCGTGATCTCTACTTCCATCCGACCTCAAGCACGAAACAGTTCCGCATGTCCACAAGATTGCTGAGAAACAAACATGTACCGCAAGAAAATATATTCAATGGTGTTGAAGTAAGTACCTATATATCATATTAAAATGATTGTTGTAAACAACAAGTTTCTAGACCATAGACATAGTCACATCTATGGTCTAGTCAAAGACTTATGTGACAGTGACAGTGACGTGACAGTGACAATGAAAGCTAGCAAAAAAAACTTATTTAAAAATTCGTAATGAATCAGCGTCTTCAAATTCTTCAACGGCAATAACGTTTTTACTCAGCATCTAATCATCATCAATCCACATCAATCGGGAACGGTCATCACCACCTATGGATTACAGCCCAAAGGTTATTAACAATGATTACGATCAATGACGTAGGCAAAAAAAATCCATTAATTTTCTGCGTCTATGAAGTGCATGCTGCTGATTTACGACGATATTTTTATTGCATAATTAAGTCGGTTTAATAGTTCTTAAGATTACTTACCTAAATAAAATATTAGCATTTAATTAGTTTCACAAAAAGTTAGCTTTTTAGGGTTCCGAAAAAAACTTCGGAACCCTTATAGGGTCACTTCGTTGTCCGTCTGTCTGTCAGTGTGTCAAGACTCTTTTTTTGAGATATCTTTAGTCTATCGTTGCCATTTATTTTTCAGGTTGTTGGAGAAAGAGGCACGATGTCGCAAGCAACTGCCTGCGATTTGGATCCAAATAGCAACGTTCTATTTCACACTCAGGTAATTTATGTCAATTATGGTAAGTTCCATTTAGAGGGTAAGGAATTATTCATTTTATTAGTATAAGGACCTATTTTACCGTGGTCGAGTAAAGTTTAAAACTGCTGTTTTGACTGTCATTGTTAGTCCAAAATTTCACGAGATTGCCAATAAGCAATGTTGTGACAGATTGCTAATTAAAAAATATTTCGTACGTTCGATTAATGTTTAGTAGGCGATGTTGAAATAGAACCTATTTATAAAAACATTGCTGTAATTAAAGCATAGGTTCCGAATAAAAAGGAATATACCCTTTTTATTTTATGTTAATAAATATTTTCGTTATAGCTGAGCAAAAACGGTGTAAGCTGTTGGAATTTAGACAAACCTTTGACTGAGGAGAATGTACCTCTAATCATCAGTGATTGTACTGTTCTGGAGTTTCCAAATGATATCAAGGTATTCTATACCCACTTGTTATGGTAAGATATGACTGAAAAAGACGTAATATTTGACATGTGAGGTAATCTGTAACATAGCAAGGGAAGGTAAGACAACTTAAAGTGACACTTTACAGGGTAAGTTACTTACTTCTTACCACTTAATAAATATTATTATACTAAACAATATCTTAAAATTAAAGAATAGGTAAGTTCTGTTTTGCTAAGCAAATAAAAGTAATTTTTCTAGTATAATCTAATATTGACAAGTTTGATAGAAATTATTATACAATTTATAATATTATTTTAAAGGTGGACCAAGAAGGTAATCTCTGGATACTAAGCAATAGACAATCAAGATTCCTCTACGAGTCTATGGATTTTTCTCAAGTCAATTTCAGAATACTAACGGCACCAGTGAACGCAGTCATACAAGACACACCGTGCGAAAAACTTTCTACTATTGGGAGGGCGTTTAGTTTTATACGACCTAAGTCCAGCAAAAAAACATCAAAAACTTCCCAGTAAAACGATCTATTTTATTGTTTTAATACCTACATTTGATTTTAAGAATCAAAATCATCAATCATGTTCAGTTTTTTTTTAATTTTGAAGTTAATATTTGAGACTCACAGTAAAATCTATTCTTTCATTACATTGTAAATGATGACATAAATATATTGAATTAACAATAAAATGTGCAAATTATCACTGAATTCAAATTTAAATAATTAATTTTACCTTTCAATACTCTGTTTAGACATAAATTACCATTACCTTTCAGTCTTTCAGTAGGTATGATTTGTCGAGGAACAAAAAAAAACCACAGAGAATAATTTAAATTTTTATTTAAATATACAACATGGTAGCTATAGCTATGTAATTCAATTAATTAAATAAGTCTATGTGTGATTGAATATAATAATGATTTTCAAGTGTTTCACCACGTCTTTTCTACTATTATTTCTTCAATTCGTTCGTATCCTGTCAGTCTTGTCTAGGAAATTTCTCCCGTATACCAAACAACGTGATTTAACTGCAGTTACCTTTTGCTTCCCTCTCTTTCGCACATTCTAATATTTTCAATGATTGTAAAAGTCTCATTATGTTTTTGACCTAAGTGGTTCATTACTATACTTGAAAATAAAATTACGAATATTTCTTACATATTTCTAATGTGTTATGCCTAGTTTATTTTTTAAAAAATTGGGAAAGCAACTAAGTAGTAAATTTTGTCGCCATTTTTCTCTATCAAAACCATATGATAAAAAAAATATGTCTAAAATATGTGTAATTTTATTGTAATGATTACAATATTATTGTTATATATTCATGAACCACTTAGGTCAAAAATATACTGAGTTTTTATAACAATTCAAATTAATTAGAATGTGCGAGAGAGAGGGAACGATAAACGTAAACTGGCTCTTAATGACATCTAACATAGTAAGAACAGTGAAAGTTGACTATGATTATTGAACCCACGTCATACAGAGAAAAATCAGCGGTATGTCGCGACCAAAATATGCACAGACTTCGTTCCTACTGCCGTCCTAAAGCTAGTGTCGCTAACTACCAAAACGCGGGAAACCAAAATGCGGGTATTTATAAAGAAATGACTCCATTTGATATCAAATAAACGACGTTTTTCATATTGCTATATTAAAAACTACAGCAGTAAGGCGAACACCGATTAGATGGATCGATAGAGATTTTTTTTTCTAAGTAAGATAGCTTTAAAAATCGTATTTGGCCAAAATTTGGTCAAATTCATTAATGGTACAAATCAAAATATATACAGTTTCGAGTAATTGAGAGTCAAAGTTTTGAGTTGACAGCTAGAATCAATACTTCTCTAGCAGGTTGTGTGGTTTCCTGTCAATTAGAACCTAAATTGACTTGTACCGTTAGTGCTTCAGAAAGATCAATTCCCAACCATTTTGCATACTTAATTCAAAATACCTGATTATGGAAATGTTCCACTAATGAATTTGACCAACGAAATGTTGGTTAACGACGCGTTATACCTTGAGGAGGGCAGCGTAGTGGTATTCTTTAAAATTGATAACATGACATGACGTCTGATTAGCTGGTACTTTCCCGTTATTGGTAAAAATGCATTGAACGCCAAAAATTCAGCCACTGATGCAATCACTTTTAGACACACTATCGGAATTGTCTAAATGATGGCTACAGTGTGACGCTCGCAATCTCCTCTGATTGGCCGATACTCTCACGCTATTGGCTAAAATACATTGTACCAGCAAGAATGCTATAAATTCAACCAATAACCAACAATTGCAGTTTCCATACAATACAGTCATGAGTTCAGATACCACATAAGTCATGAGTTTAAATACTACATGAGTCATGAGTCTAGATACCACATAAGTCATGAGTCTAGATACCACATAAGTCATGAGTTTGGATACCACATAAGTCATGAGTTTGGATACCACATAAATCATGAGTTTAGATACCAAATAAGTCATGCTTGTCTCTTCAGTTTAGTAAAAGGGTGCAATTTGACTCGAGGCAGTGTAGAATTTTAGGCTGACTGCAATATTTGTTTAACAATTTTTTAATGTAAAAAATACTTTATTAATTTAAATTTTAATAGAGATTATATTACAATTAATTTAACAGAGCCTAGTATCGTACCATTTTCGTATAATATTTTCCTTGACCACTATGTAGTTTCATCTAAAACACGTAATCACATAAGCATCTCTACAGTTATGAGATGAAAAACTGATACCAGCTTTATTTCATTTAGTATACGGTTGAATTTGGTATACAAAAAATGAAGCACAGGTACTCTTTTCAGAAATTCTGCTTTCCAACCGGTAGTTGAGTCTTGGCCTATCTTTCACGACAGGAAACACCAAACGAATTGCAGGGAGCCCCACAATGCAAGCGGCGCAAGACCGCGGCTTGTGGACATCTCTACAAAGACCTATGTCCAGCAGTGGACATCTATCGGTTGAGTTATGAATTCAATGTTATGTAATTACGCGTATTAGATTCCATATTAGAAGATAACTTCATTCATTCCTATAATTTAAAGCAAGAGAGAATTAAGAATCTATATTTACATTTATTGCTCGAAACATTTTCATAGGCCATAAAAGATGATAATTATAGGAAATATTCTGGTTAAATTACCTAATATTAATTTATCCTATGTAATTTATTTTTACTAAGTTTACTCACAAACACCTTTTCGGGGAAAATCAAGGAACCGACATTATGCCCGGCGTTAGACATTCTAAAGGCAGATTTAGATTAAGGCAGTAACTGACACCAGTAGAGGCGGCAAGTTACTGCCGACTTCAAACTATCGTATTTGATTTTTTTTTTAAATCAGTAAACCGCTTCTGCGTCAGGACCGACTTGAGCATTCAAGCCTTTAAGTGGGATTATCTAAAAATTATTGCTGGGACTAGGGAATCTAATCCCGCATCGAAACCTCATCCCCGCGGGCACGCAGGATCGAGATCACTAAACCGGCAGATCCACGAATCCCGCGAAATCGGTATCCCGCAGTTGTGGGATTGGATTCCCTATGAGTGACTAATACAATCGCCTCTTATTGGCTAGCACTTTCTCACTATTGGCTAGAATATATTGCTACAGCAAGAGTGATAAATCCAGTTTCGTCTGGTGGGAGGCTTTGGCCGCGGCTAGTTACCACCCTACCGTCAAAGACGTGCCGCCAAGCAATTTAGCGTTCCAGCCCACTACCATCTTAGACTGTATCGTCACTTAACATCAGGTGATATCGCAGTCAAGGTCTATCTTGTCATCGAATAAAAAAAAAAAGTTAATAACCAATCGAGATTTTAGCAGTCGTAATTGACCTGCTGACGCCATTCACTGGCTCAATCTAAATCTGGCTTCTCAACGAATTGACTTCATTTACATATTGACTCAATCTGGCTTAGGGTAGTTTTGACCTCTATTTCCCATTCACTGTTATCGGAGTAAGAACGTCTTAAGCGCCGTACGTCTTAACGGGTCGCTTAGGCGTTTATGCGTGAAGCAATTTGTTTACCTTTACAGTTAGGTAAGCAAAAAATTTTACTATAAATAAAACCATCGTCTCACACTTCTTAAGGTTACCACTCACTACATAGGGACGCGAATTATAGTAAATTATAGAAAACAATTTTAATTAAAATTAATATCGATTGCGCGATCCTATGCAGTGAGCGAAAAGCTTTATAGCGCACTAATTATTTGTAATAGCTATCACGCTATTTTTTACTTCATAAGAATCCTTACTCGACTGCTTAGTTTGAATTTCGAAATAAATTATGTAGTTGTATTTATTGTATTTGGTATACCAAAACATAGATATGCCTTAGTTTCCATAACATGACACCTTTCACGGATGCGTGTAATGAACAGTGTTATTTTAAACTCTCAGAATAAATTTTCTATGCTTTTCACGTGCACGTTAAAGGTCGTAGCCCACTTACACGATACCGCACCCGTACGTTACTGCTATTTGCTATTTTATGTTGTCACTTTTAAGTGACAACATAGAGCACGACCTTAATCCCATAATATTTGAATGTGCATTCTTTTAAAGTACGAAAGCGGTATCCAATTGAGCTTTGACCTTAAGTCGTCCGCATCGATACAGCGCCTGAACTTTCTCCGTTCATGTCGGATTTCCGTTCCATCGGACTATGAGAGTGCAGGAATAGAGAGTACACACCTCTGCTTGCGCACACACTTGTATACTATAATATCTCTCGCGCAGATGGCTTTTAATAGAGAAAATCATCAGAAATGTATTTTTATGTTTTAGATCAGCAACAAAGAAATTATTTTGATTTGAATAAATTCTAAAAAAAGTTGAAAATACATTGCAACTCACGAGAGCACGTGAGCTTTGTGGTTACGTCGTGTATATGCAGATTGCTTAATAAGTGTGCGAGCCTGTCAGGAGCCTAGGTGGGAGCGGTCAGGCGCGAGCAATCTCTCGCTCACACTTATACAGATACGAAAGTTGAAAGAACTATATGTAAAAATGAAGAACATTAATCGAATCTAAGTTTAAGTACAAGATAGATTCGACTCGTATTATTTCAATTACTGTGTAAATAGCAATGCTATTCTAGTTGTAACGGGTAGTATGTATAAAACTGACCTCTCTGAGGGTACTTTGAAAAGATTACCAACAGCACCTACTCACAAACATTCTATGAAATCTCACAGCTCGATTGCATAGGTTAGCCTAATTCCATACAATTTTAAGAGTTTCGGGCGTAAGTATGCATTAATCAAATCATTTCTTCATTAATTTCATTCAACCCATTTAGAAGCCTCAACAGCTTAACGGTTAAAGGTGAGGGACGGAAAACAGAAAGGTCGTAGGTTCGAGCCTCACCCGTTGCACTATTGTCGTACCCACTCCTAGCGCAAGCATTTCGCCTATTTGGAGGGGAGAGGAGAGTATAATAAATAAAAAATAAAGGGAGGTCCGCATACAAGAAACGTGATTTCGACGCGTTTTTTTCTCAACCTTAACAATCGCTGTTGCGATGTATACAATTACAATGTAAATGTATATTGTATTCAAATCATTTTATAATGTAAATGACATTCGTAAGATCGTACATGAGCCTAAACCGACAAAGATATTGTATTGTCCGGCGCGATGACGTGTAGAAATCGAATAGTGGTTTGGGTTGAATATACACTGCCTTAACCCCTTCCAAGTTAGCCAGCTACCATTTAGACTGCATCATCACTTAACATCAGGTGAAATCGCAGTCGAGGACTAACTTGTCATCGAATTAAAAAAAAAAACTGATGGTACGGAACCCTTCGCGTGCGAGCTCAACTCGCACTTGGCCGGTTTAAAAAAAATAAAAAGTAGGAGGAGTTAATTTATTTACATTGTCTAGTAGTGGTGGTATCGACATTTTGTCGCGCTTGCTGTCCCCGGTACGCCCTTACGCTATTAGAGTCCATTTGAACTGGTGTCGGCCATTATCTGGTCTCTGTTTCTGCGGCGCGTTGCGGCGTCGTGGTCGCGGCGGGCTCCATGCGTTTGCTGAGCGGCGCGATGTACTCCCAGCCTTCTTCGCCTTTCGGGCTGAACAGCTGTAATACAGAAGCGAGAGTCAATAGGCGTATTCTAGGCAAGCGCGCTTCAACCTAGATCTCATCAGTGCTTTCCATCATTGGTCAAGCTACCTTTTATCTAAAAAAAGCAGGGTTTTCACAGGATTTTTAAAAACCTAAATTCACACGGATGAAGTCGCGGGAAAAAGCTAGTAATTTATAAATTCTTCCTTATTATAAATAAGTTTATCTTAAACACATTAGGGCCTATAATACCAACGCTTAAAGACGCTTGTCATTACAATGTCAACCTTAAGGTAATGCTGTAAGGTTGTCATTATACGACTTCAAAACAAATTTGAAATGATACTGCTTTAAGTGTTGGTAAAAATAGGCCCAGGACATTTAATATAAGCAAGGACAAAATGGACAGAATAGTCGGTTTCAAAAAAAGAACAAAACCTGGAAAACGAAGAATAACGCGAGAGGAGCGAGCGCAAAATTTCGAATAAAACTTATGTTGAGATCTATAGAGCGTGCGCCGACTCAGCTCAAACTTAAGATAGAGGTTACAACGAGAAACAATTATGTTTTGACATAAATCTGTCTCGTTTTAACTCTGTCTCGAGTCTGAGCTGAGTGAGAGTGCGGTCTATAGATTTAGCCTTACTGCCAAGACAAATCTCTTACGACAATCTGTTTAAGGCAATCTGAAGATACAGTGTTTTATCGTAACAGCGATAAATGAGTTCCTCACACATGTTCACGTATAATGGCATTTAAATATTTCAATTAAGTCTTTAAAATACTAAGAAACTTCAAATGGAAATACACTGTCTCGTAAAACATAATGTTAAAAAACACAGAAAATCGTGAGTTCTGAAAAATGCTTGTTATTTAGATACAGTATATTGTCATGTCTAAAAAAACTGGAAGCGTTCGAGATGTGGGTGTATAGACGCATGTTACGAATTTCTTGGAGAGACCGCGTACGAAATAGCACTGTGTTACAAAGAATGGGGAAGGTCACAGAGATACTTACAACCGTTAAGAAGAGGAAATTGGAGTATTTTGGGCACGTGATGCGTAACACCGGAAAATATGAACTCCTTCAACTGATCATGCAGGGGAATGTGGCAGGTAGAAGGAGGCCTGGCCGCAGAAGGATATCGTGGCTGAAAAACTTGCGCCAATGGTTCGGGAAGAGCAAAAAGGCATTATTTAGAGCAGCGGTCTCAAAAGTTCAAATCGCCCTAATGATTGCCAACCTTCGCAAGGAGACGGCACATTAAGAAGAAGATATTGTCATGGTACGGCAGCTTAGTGTGATCCTCACCTGCGTGAGCCAGCGGTCCCCCGTGTCGACGCGCTTCTTGGCCGCGTCTCTCTGCGTCTGCTCGAGTCTCCGCTTGGCCGTGGTGGCGGCGTCGGTGTCGGCGGCTCGCAGCGCGGCCGTCACGTGGCGCCACACGCGCCGCGACTCGTTGGCGGCCTGGCGCGACACGGGCGCCACGCGCTTGCGACGCGGCTTCATGCTCGTCACGTCGAACAGAACTTCGCTGCGCTGGAGAGGAAGGACAAAACTTTAGACAGATGTAAATGGAATTGAAAGAGAAGATGAATCTCCTCTTTCATGTTACCGAGCTCATCGACTCGCGAAACTAAAATAGAATAATTACGCTGTAGAATGAACGTTAAATTTTAAATAGAAAAATCAGTGAGAGCAGTTTCCGACATAGCATCGACTATCAATGCTGAAGTGGCAACTGGCAATGGGCCATTGCGACATATTTCGCAGAACCGATAGAGGGTGGGGTCCCAAAGTGCTGAAATGGCGATCTCGCAGCGTGAAATGCAGCCGTAGGACTCGGACACAAGATTGTGTTCTATGGCGAGAAGGTTTTTTTTTAAATATTTTTAGCAAGCAAACGAGCAGGTGACCCACCTGATGTTAAGTAATTACCGCCGCTCATTAACATTTGCAGCACCTGAGGCACCATCAGTGCATTGCCGGCTTTTCAGGAATTTGTTGGTCCAGCCCTTGAATAACCCCGTGTTGTAATTTAGTGGGAACACCGTCGCAGGAAATTGGTTCTACAGTTTCAAAGTACGTGGAAAAAATATCGGGAACAACGGATGGTCGAAGTGCTCCAGGCACAAAATATATCTAACAAAATATGTCCAGCAGTGAACGTTTATCGATTGAAACGTTGACGAAAACGAATGTATGGAACGGAAGTCAGTATGTACCACTAAATCCATCATTCTGATATTCCACTCTCCCTTGGTTGTAAAGTATGTCTTATCACCCCGAGCTTATCACATCTCGCATGTCACTGGCTGTTTCTCGTCTTCCGCAGAAGGAAACAATCAAAGGAACAGTTAAACCATTGAACATAAGATCGCACAACTCTCCCCAGATTTAGTCCATCTTCCCGCCAACTTGGTATTCAACTCTTGCTGGGCAATAAAGTACAGTTTCTTGTTTCCTTAAAAGGGAACTCACTTTGTACCAATAGATGTAAGTGGGCACAAACTCACCCCGGATTCCATCCATCTCCCCTCCATCCTGGTATTCCACTCTCCCTGGGCAGTATAGTATGGCTTCTTGTCGCTGCCGGCGAATATCTCGCACGTCACACGGTGTTTCTTGCCTCCGTAGAAGGGTTTCGTGAGGAACTCTACGTTCGCTTTGTGGCCAGTTTGAACGCATTCTATCACTACTGATCCTCCGAGCTCTATCCATGGAACTGTCAGTATTGATCTGGTGAAAAATAACACATATTTTTTTAATAATAAAGGCCTCCTGACTGATCTAAGAACTTCAGTCTTGGTGACAATAGGGTTTACCGTGCTCTCTGACGCACCACAAACTTTCCACTCTGTTAAGAGTTTCGCAGTAGCATTTGCAAATTTCAGGAAACTTAACAGAAAAATCATAATATCTCTTGGCTATCTTTTGGCTTGAAATTGAATTGAAGAATGCTTAATGGAAAGCCTTGATGCAATACAGATTGGAACGCGTCTGTTCAGAATAATGCTTCATTTACTCTTAGTTTTAACAAGTTCTGCGCTACAAAACCATAATGTAATGTGTAGATTTGGAGCCTGATCAGACCTGCCTTATTCGTTAGGGATCTGAGGCAGTATTTTTTCCCCAGTCAGTAGCGTGATAAAATCCCTTATACGTATTCTGCAAGCTTATGGACAGGTGTTCTGGATGGAGCACAGACAGACATCAACTCACCTGCCGTATCCGTTGGGGAATGTGAGGGTGTACTCCTCCCCCAGATCCAGCAGCGTGACCAGTCCCCTGCCGATGTTGTGCACGCCTATGGACAGGCCCAGGAACTTGCTCTTGGTCCACACCCACGCATCGAATTGGATGCGCTTGTTGACGTGCTCCGCGTAGAAAGCGGATATGGGCGGGTGGTGGGACACTTGCTCCGCCACGAAGGACAGTTGGTCGGGAGAGCACCAGGGTACAGGACCATCACCTACTTCTTGCTGAAAAACCACGAGATTTTACAGAAAATTAAAAGAAATAGATGCTATACTTGAAGTCTAGTCTAGTCTAGAGACTACTTGGGATCTTCGATAATTAATTTCAATTGCACATTGTCAGGTTATTAGCGACATTTTTGAAGCATCTAGGTCGCTGAAGAGAATAATGCTACCATGTTTTTGGGAAGAGTTCTGTTGATACATGGACTGAAAAATTGCAGTTGGGATGCAAACTATCCTCCGACAGCTTAATCTTGGTAAGTGCAGTGTAGGACAATCTACAACTGGATGGACCAATGACTTCAAGGGGAGGACGGCTACAGGCTGTTGGAATAGACGATAACTTACACTCAGATCTCAGATACCTTTGACATCTGCGCGCGTAACTTTTTTCGTGAGATTAATCTGTGTACAAGAAGAAAAGTTTCCTTACCTTGCTCGTGTTACTTTCAACCGATTCGCCGTCTTGGTCCCAGTGGCACCTGAACACTTCGCCCAATACTGGGTTGTAAGGTTTCTTCGCCACTTGCGACTTGCGGCCGGCGTGGTACGAGCTGAGGTACCATCTCACCACTTGCACCATTCTGTCGCGAGGGGTTGGCTGGTCTACTATCCTGCAATACGGAAGATCACTCGATTATTGACGACTCTCGATGATCATACTACTTTTCGCAGGAAGAGTTATGAAAGGGATAGCAAGACTCAAGGTCGTAGCCGGTTTACACGACTCCGCTCCCACCCAATCAAAGTATGAGCATTCAAATATGGACTTAATATCGTGCTCTGGAGGTGCACTTTACAGTAACAACACTTAATTGAAAACGGCGCGCGGTACCGTTACCGTACCGCGGTGTTGTTACTGTAAAGTGCAGCTCCAGAGCACGATATTAAGTCCATATTTAAATGCTCATACTTTGGTTGGGTGGGAGCGGTGTCGTGTAAATGGGCTACGACCTTTAGATCTGAATTATGAAAGGGAAAGCACGACTTAGACCCGACTTATGAAAGAGATAGATCGGTCAATTTTCAAAAATTTCGAAATAAATGTTCGTTAATAAGTTCCTATTATTCTCTGAACGATAGCATAACCGTTAACGTTTAATTGTCTATTTGTTTGTATGCGCTTATCGTCAGAAAGGATGAACCGATTTTGAAGGACAGGTAGAGAATGATACAGGAATTAAGGCTACATTTTAACATAATTGAGCTTCTTTCGAAAAAATTAAATAACTTTTGATATTAAGGACAATATTATACTGAATTCGCTCAACAGTGAATTGGCGTTCTTGCTGCATCAATGCATTTTAACCAATTGCAAGACAGTACCAACCATTCAGTTGACTGCGGCCGTCACACTTTACCAAACATTTTAGACACATCCTACAGCCTTTTTTCACCTGATACCATTTACACTGACTAGTCTTGAGTGAAACTTACTTAATAAATTGGTCAGGGTGTGCGAAGGAGTCCGCATACATCTCGAGAAGGGACCGCCTCTCCAGGATGAATGTTGGTAGAACAACCTAGAAAAAAAAATTGTGTAATAACCTACGTATTTTTAGAGATTTTAAAATCATAAATAATTTACGATTACAATAATTAATATAGAACCGTGTTCTGGATATTGGTCAAAAAATATTTAGGACTTTAAAAATTGCTTACCTTAGTCAGATCCATGCCAATTTTGACTTGGGAAAGTAGGTGTGTGACGACTGAACCGTGGTTCTCCATGGAACCCAGGTCGCTATCCGAATCGTCTTCGTACAGAGCTGCAACAACATTAATGATATGACCTGCAGGTTGATTCTGTAAAAACTGCATCGATCATTGCACTGCCGTGCTAAGACAATACACTGTACCTTTAGATACTTTAGATACACCTCCCTGGCGCAGTGGTGAGCGCTGTGGTCTTACAACTGGGAGGTCTCAGGTTCGATTCCCGGCGGGGCAATTTGGGAATTTATAATTTCTAAACTGTGTCTGGTCTGGTCTGGTGCGAGGCTTTGACCGTGGCTAGTTACCACCCTACCGTTAAAGACGTGCCGCCAAGCGATTTAGCGTTCCGGCACGATGGCGTGTAGAAACCGATTAGGGGTATGAGTACACTGCCATAATGGAAGGGGTATTTGAGATTTATAAAGGTTTCCTCAAAGGATTAGTTTTAGGTTTTGAAAATCCTATGGTATGGGTTGAATCTATACTGCCATAGCCATTCCAAGTTAGCCCGCTACCATCTCAGACTGCTTTGTTATTTACCATCAGGTGAGATTGCATTCAAGGACCACTCAAGGACTATCTTGTCATAAAAAAAAAAATGCGTTGTTCCTATATTTCTAGTACCAATGTGCAGCGCGAGTGCACATTGGTACTAGCATCACGTTGGCATTTAGATTTTTCTGGTTTGGTGGATCATAGCAAAAGAAAGACGTTCCTTACGCAGCATGATGCAACATGCAGAGCCATTATCCTATAGCTGGAACCGTTCTATTCCTGTCACGCGCCGCATCAGCCGTGCAACAATGCGTGACTCACAGAGTCACAACTCACGTGTTACTCGCACCATAAGAATGTGGTTCAGCGAGTGACCAATGACTTGCATATAAAGAATTCAAATCGAGCTAAACGCTCCCTGAAGTTTTTTTTATTCTATGAGTATTGAGAATCTTGACTGCGATAAAATTAAACCATAGGATTATTTTCTTTTCTTTGGATGGAAGACGTCTAGTTTGATAATATATATTTTGCAGATGATGAGGTCCCGAGATCGATTGCCGGGTCGGACCAAGAAAAAAAGCATTGGGTTTTTCCGTCAAAAACTTCTCACCAGGTACTAGCATGGTATGTCACCATCCACGTGTCTTGGAGAGCACGAAAAGCATGGCTGACCTCTCTCCAGTCGTGTAGAATTTCTGTCCCACCGGATTACGAGAGTGAGGAAATAGAGAGTGCACCTATGTTTGAGCACTGTAAGCACCCGTGTAGATGGGTAATTTCTGTGGAGGTCGGGAGGCGCACTCACCGTCATAGTCGATCTCTCCATCCCTGGTGCGTGGCAGGTCTACGGCGGCGGGCGGCGCCTGTTCGGGTTCCGGCGCGCCCTCCGCCCCGCACGTGCGACTTGCACTGAAACAAAACCAACTCTATGAGGTTTTTTTTATTCTATTCGATGACAAGATAGTCATTGACTGATATGGTTGAGCGAAGCAATGGCTGGATCATGCGTCATGCTCGTGAACGGGTGCCACCAACGGGAATGGGTCTGCTTTTGCCTGCCTGTGTTGACATGTATTGAATTGTATTTGTATTGTATTTATTTTTACTTGTATTGTACTCAGGAAAATTCATCGTGGAAGCACTGAATACATAGCATAGTTTCAATAACAATTGTAAAAAATTTTATTTTTTTGAAAAGAGCAACCGCCGAGTTTCTTGCTGGCTCTTCTCGGCAGGAAAGGCATTCCGAACCAGTGGTAGATTCATTGACGATTCAAAAGTGCTTGTAAAAAGTTTATTTGAATAAAAAATATTTCTATTTCTATTTCTATTTCTATATCTCACCTGGGCCCCAAGTCTGCTATTTTACATGTCATTGTCATTGAACCACAATACAATTACAATTCAATTATCATTGGTCCAAAATTTCGTAGTCTACTAAATTCACAATGGTCGTTCGATTTCTTATAATTGGATTGTAATTCAATGATACCTCGGTATTGCCATTAGCTTAAAAAGCGTTTGCCGAAATGAGTTTCAAAAAAAACTACATATTAAAAATGTTTATTTAAGCTAGATTCAAAGCTAGATGTGTCAGTGACAAACCATCGGAAAACAATTGTGACGCCATTGAATTAGTAGACTACCAAAATTGCTAAAAGTAGCAATTGGGATGTCATTGTTAGACAATTGAACTACAATTGCAATAGCAGACTTGGGCCCCTGATGGTAAGTGACAATGCAGTCTAAGCGCTTCCCCGCACCGCACTGCAAGTCAGACCCGCTTAGTACAGATAGCAACGTACCGCTCGCCATTGGCAGGGAAAATTTATTTTGTTACGTTTTGAATGTTTTTGTTAACTTTAAATTAGTAAAGTTATTTATTTTTGTTTGGTAACTATTGTTAGGAGAAGTTTTGCTTAGTGCAGACGATTAATTACTTTAATTAATGGCTTTTTTGAAGCGGAAAACTTTTAGACTTTCAAGATGTAATGACATCTTCATTCTTCTCTGGCAACGCTTTTCATGGTAATGACCATGAAAAGCGTTGCCAGAGAAGAAAACTGCCGTCATAGTTGTGGTTACAGCAAAAAAAATACAATTATTGTTTTCTGTACGTTATGACGTCATTTTGTAACGCTCGGCGACGGCCAACTTGGAGTGAACGTTTAGTAAATAAACAAATAAAGTAAGCCGTTTAAAATTGATAAGCTCAGCTTACAACGCGCGGATAGACAGACTTCGAATCGC
The DNA here is from genome assembly GCA_038048805.1 of Hipparchia sbordonii. NCBI lineage: Eukaryota > Metazoa > Arthropoda > Insecta > Lepidoptera > Nymphalidae > Hipparchia > Hipparchia sbordonii. Next base: position 2,116,130 of record CM076113.1, read on the forward strand.
GTGTTAGGCCCATATTACGCTTTACTATAATTATGTGGTGTAGGTATTTTTAAATCAACAGTGAATAGGCATCTTCTAGGCAAGCGCGCACCATCTTAGGCTGCATCTTCACTTACCATCGGGCGAGATCGCAGTCAAGCGCTAGTCTATTTATTTAAAAAGGATCCTATTTCGTACCATAAATTTGCATCCTAAAAATATATATGACTAGCTGTTGCGCGCGACTTCATCCGCGTCAATTTCTGTTATTATGATTGCGATTAAGAAGTTTTTAAAAGAATATATTTTAAATATGGATAATTTTCCCCGTTTTTGCAATATTTTTCACTGATGCTTCGCTCCTATTAGTCGTAGCGTGATGTTATATAGCCTAAAGCCTTCCTCGATAAATGGACTATCCAACACAGAAAGAATTTTTCAATTCGAATCAGTAGTTCCTGAGATTAGCGCGTTCAAACAAACAAACTCTTCAGCTTTATATATTAGTAAAGATGATCTGTATAGAATATAATCTATGGTACTAAATAGGATCCTAGTGTAATATGAGCCTAAGGGTTGACATTGGCACTAAAGTGAATTATCACCGGGAAACGCATTAGCAAACGAGATCGCGGCTACTGAAGGTCGACCAACCTTCAACACCTTCTGTAGGAACCTCACCTGAATCGATCGATACAGATGCATATCAGCCTAGACATTGAAAGTCTACTGGCTATCATTTCCGTTCACTGCCGTCATTGTGATGGCAGCACTCTATAAATACTAGTGGTTCGCCCCGAACTGAGACCTCGCGATATCCCATAATTCCCAAAAGTTTTAATTATATATTGTAATAATTAACTTTTAACATTAGACGCAATAAAAAAAATAATAGTTGACATAAAACTGTTTTACTGACACAGCGCCATCTATTAGCATTATAGTGAAGCTATTAGCTTCACAATAATGCTAATAGATGGCGCATTAAAATTAAATAATTTCGTTTCTTTATAACATTTATCTAATTTTAATATTTGTTGTTGAAGTACAGGATGTAACTGAATTTTCAACCAAGTTTCACGTTCTAATATTCAGTAATTCAGAAGTTATAGGGCTCTGACAGACATTTATACGGACACACTTCTCTGTCTAGTAGGCAAGCGCCCTAGTTGACTCAGAGAACTCGCTTCGCTCGTTCAATTAACAAAGGGATGCTTTTTCGCACTACATTGAATGAATAAAAATTGAATTTTAGGCTAATAAATAATTCAACCACTTTAAGCCTAAATAGCCCAACGGTTAAAGAGGAAAACTGAAAGGTCGCAGGTTCGAATCCCACCCGTTGCACTATTGTCGTACCAACTCCTAGCACAAGCTTTCCGCTTATTTGGAGGGGATAGGAGGATATTAGTCAACTTCAGCTTGGATAATGTTCTTTTTTAGAAAAAAAAACTACCAGTATAATTGTTACGTCTCATATTTGCATACTTACTATTAATTTAGTTGAACGATATTGTCTTATTGACAATATTATTTACCTGGTTTCTTACCAGCACTTATGAGCAAAATCTGCTTATTAGACCAATGGTAGTCACTAGTCCTGAGTGAAGACTCTACCGGTTAACTTTATAGGTCAATACTGTTGACTTATCATTTTAATAAAGAATTTCGTCCCTGACCTAACCAAGATCAAATTGCAGGAATAAGGCAGTGCCACTTAATTTACAAGATACCCGGCCACAATACGGCTTCCATATCAAAGGGTGACGACAATCTACAGCACGGGTGGCATCGCCCGATCGCGGATTAGTCGAGTCGATAGCGGCTGTTAGTCGAGTCGATCGCGGCATGACTTAGCAAATTTAGCGGAAGATGCTCAGGCGCAATGCTCACACTAATATTATGAACAAGTTTGACGACCTCCCTGGCGCAGTTGTGAGCGCTGTGGGGTCATAACTGGGAGGTCTCGAGTTCGATTCCCAGCCGAGGCAGTTTAAGAATTTATAATTTCTGAATTGTCTCTGGTCCGGTCTGGTGGGAAGCTTTGGCCCTGGCTAGTTACCACCCTACCGTCAGACGTGCCGCCTAGGGATTTAGCGTTCCGGCACGATGGCGTGCAGAAACCGATAAAGGTTATGGGTTGAATTTACACTGCTACACCCCTTCCAGGTTAGCCCGCTACCATCTTAGACTGCATCGTCACTTACCATCAGGTGAGATCGCAGTCAAGGACTATCTTGTCAACGAAAAAAAAAGTAGTTAGTAACTAGTTACTAAGAATTCAATTTTACGTTTTCCCTTTTAATCAAATAAAAAATACTTCATACGGTAGCGGACAGAAAATGTTAACCACCTAAAGATTCATAATTACATGCACAGTGCACACGTCTATGCCTGACAGTAGATATGCTTTCGATATTCTATGGCGTTATAGACCTCACTGCACGCAGTGATATAGAATCTACTTTGAAAACTGATAAACATTTTCTGTCCGCGACCATACGTAACTTATACTGTTTCATTTATCAAGAAGAATGAAATTGGTAGATATCACAGAGTTTCGTCAGTAAATAGTACCTAGATCTTAGCTTTAATCAAGTTGGCCACCCCTGCCCTACAGCCTTGTGTCATAGACCTTGCACTCAGCCCTGACATTGGTCGTTTAGTATTGAACTATAGAAAACCTTTAGTTGAAGGACGCGCGCGGCGTGATTCCACCCTGAAACCATTGTTTTCACCATGCTTTGTTAGCCGGTCTTTCCTTGAAAATGGTATTGAAAGGTAATAAATTACGTCACCTGTCACTTTGGAGGACGCAGTACGTGTTTTATTGAAACCTAATATTACGCGGCTATTAAAGTGGCCTTTGATTTTTTACTGGTTAGGTAAAGATATTGTTTCTAGGCAGTCAAGATTAAGTGTTCTAGTACAATGGCGTGCGGAAACCGATTAGGGGTGTGGGGTTAATTTATACTGCCATGCCACTTTCAAATTACCATCTTGTCACCGTCACTCACCATCGAAAGGTCCCCGTCAAGGGTTCTCTTAGTCTTTGAATAAAACAAATGTAAATTGAAAATTTAAAATATCCTCGACATGTGACATAAAAAAAATATGTACACACGCACACATACACACACATACGCACACACACACACGCGCACACACACACACACACACACACACACACACACACACACACACACACACACACCTGTCTCCCCCACCTCTACCCACACACATAGGATTGAGGAGTTGGGTCCTGAAGTTCAACGATATAGTCTTTACTTGTACCTACAATAACTATTCAAAATAATCAACAGTTCCTAAATCCCCACAAACAGATACTTCACTTTTCATTATATGTATAAATGCATACATACCGATGGTCTCGACTCTAAAAGAAGAATGTGTTAAGTTCAGGATTGATATTTTTTAAGCATAGTGTTCAGGAGAGTATTTTAAAGTTTGACACCTTGCCATAAAACTTTGTTAAACTCTAATGATAGATTAATAAAATTAAAGCTAATTTGGCAATGTTTCCAGACAACGCCTCTGCAAAGAACTTTCTCTGTGACAACTATTTATTGGCACCAGGATATGTAAACAAAATAGTTTGTTCCATAACAAATTTCAGTAATTACTTAGAGCAATTTTATCGTTCTTTTGTCAGGTTATATTTTTAAAATCCCGTGGACATCGCTTGATCCTCCGGGATAAAAAATACCCTACATGTTTTATGAAAATTGGGCGTCGAATATGACGATGGAAAGTGTAGTGTTTACCAATTGGTAAAACAGAATGCAATCTGAATTATAGGTACATTGAATAATTTATTATTAACACGCTACGTACATGTAATGTACATGTATTTGGATCAAAAATATTCGACTTAATTTTTTTTATGAATTAGATATGTTTGGCTGTAAGCCAAATTACTTTATGGAATTACGAGCTGATTTAGTTTTTAAAATCCCGCGGGAACTCTTTGATTTTCCGGGATATAAAGTAACCTATGTTACTCTCCAGGTCCTCAACTATACTCATGCAAAAAATCACGGCGATCCGTAGCCCTGCTGCAGCGTTATTGAAATACAAATCAATAAACCAACAAACAAAAACACTTTCGCATTTATAATATTAGTAAGGATATAGAAGATATCAGCGCTTGTTTGTCCTAACAACCAACGAATCGAAAAAGAAAATATCGAAATACAGTAGAATAAAACATATACATCGATGGAATAAAATAATTTATTAGCCAGCTTAGAATAAAGGAGGTTGTAAGTTGTAAGTATTATAATATGGTGGTCAAAGGCGGCTTATGTAACCACCCCAATTTCTTACGTTTAACCGGAGGTTGAATGACTGCTAATAATGGGTTTCTTAAACGAATTTCCTGCCGTTTATTGGTATTGTTCATGACTCACGCTATTAATTGGCGAGAGAAATACAAAACAATGTTAGGCCAGCCGTAAGCATCCGAAATCAAACGAATTAATAAGCGGAATTAAGTTATTATAATCTGATGCTTACCTCACTGGTTGTATATGACGATATTAAATATTTTATGATTGGTGAAAGCCTCTTTTATACCTACATATAAATCTGTGGGTGAAAGTTTTCTTCGCGATATTTTTATCGTTTTGAAATATAAGATGAAAATATAGCAGTAGGTAAAGTTAAATAGGTAAGTTTAATTTTCGAGCTTCTTGAGTGAAAGAACTACTAAGCGCTCGGTGGCAAAAGCAACGTTTACATTTGCGAAAGTTTACTTGCAGAACTATTTTCACACAGTACTCGATTTTTTTTTTTTTATTCGATGAACAGATAGTCCTTGACTGCGATTTCACCTGATGGTAAGTGACGATGCAGTCTAAGATGGTAGCAGGCTAACTTGGAAGGGGTAGGGCAGTGGATATTCAACCCATTAAAAAAAATCATCATGGCGTAGCGTATTGTCGTAACGATAGTTTCGTTCGTTTTATGTAATATCAGCTTTACTTTTTTTTTTTTAAATAATATTAGCCAAGATGAACTTGACTAATATTCCTCTCTCCCCTCGAAATAAGTAGAAAGCTTGTGTTATGAGTGGATACGATATAGTTCAACGGGTGGGTATCGAACCTGCGACATTTCAGTTTTCAGTCCGCATCTTTAACCTTTTACATGTGGTAGGTAGTTTTTAAATCCGTACATACATTTAAAACTCTCTTCAAAGCGGTCTGAAATAGTACATTATGGTACAAGTGTAAAAGTTGGTGATTACCGCTGAGGCGCTATTGAGACCCGAGCCGTCAGGTGAGGGTCTTAAGGTAGCCGAGGACGGACGCACCATTTATCATGTATAGTTCTTGCAATTCACGAGGGCGCGTGAGCTTTACTTGTGGTTACGTCGTGTACATGCACATTGCGTAAGTGTGTGTGCCTGTCAGGAGCCTAGGTGGGAAAGGTCAGGCGCGAGCAAGCAATCGCTTACACTTTTACAGATACGAGTTACGACATACAGACAACCATAAGCCACGCGCCCTCGTAAATTGCTAGAACTATACATGTGGTTTTTTACTATTGAAACATTGCTTTTGGAGACTTTTGCTGCGATATCACCAACCAAAGGGTATGCAGTGAAGAGCGGAGTGGAGCAAGACAATGATAATAAATAATAAGTAATAAGGCTGTAATAAGGAGGTTTGACGACCTCCCTGGCGCAGTGGTGAGCGCTGTGGTCTTATAACTGGGAGGTCTCGGGTTCGATTCCCGGCGGGGGAAATTTAGGAATTTATAATTTCTAAATTGTCCTTGGTCTGGTCTGGTGGGAAGCTTTGGCCGTGGCTAGTTACCACCCTACCGTCAGAGACGTGCCGCCAAGCGATTAAGCGTTCCGGCACGATGGCGTGTAGAAACCGATTAGGGGTATGGGTTGAATTTACACTGCTATACCCCTTCCAAGTTAGCCCGCTACCATTTTAGACTGCATCGACACTTATCATCAGGTGAGATCGCAGTCAAGGACTATCTTGTCATCGAATAAAAAAAAATAATAATAAAATTAGATTGTAATTCCTGTTCACAATGTAAGTAAGTACCTAATACAAATATTTTATGTAAGTAGGTAGTTATGATGACTCGGCCGTCCGCACTAGATTAACATGTACTTCTGAGAAATCTAAGCCAACGTTGCAGTTTTGACCGTCGAGACATCATCTTTCCCGTGGGACCGTTTTACCATGATTAAATCCAGGGCCTCCGAATCGGCCAGACGTAAAAAGGTTTTTTATTTTTTATTTAATACGCTCCCGAAATCAAAAGTGGCGCAGCCTAGGAGGATAATTTTTAATTATTATCCTGAACCAAATAAATAACTTTTTTTTGTGGAGTGAGTAAAATAAAATAATAAAAAAAAGGAGTATGGTGGCAGCGGTTCGGTGAGTAAATCTTTTCGCCATTCCTTTGTCCATCCTCCCTATACCTTTAATTATTTAATAAGTAAAGTGTTACAAGTGAGATTAAACTTAGCTCTGTGTAACTTTTAGATATAAGTGATAGGAGCCATATGAAATTATATGGGCTTATCTATATTAGATTCTAAGAATTTTTATTATAATAGAGTAATGAAGAACTAGAAACATTTATTAATTGAACAAAAAAAAAATATATATATATTTAAATAATTGAAAAATTAAAGAAAAAAATTCTTTTAATCTCTAAATTGATTATAGAATTATTTAATTACAAACTTATATTTTATTAAAATTAAAATTAAATAATAATTGTAAATTCAATTCTTTTAATCTATAAATTGATTAAAGAATTATTTTATTACAACTTTATATTTTATTAAAATTAAGTAATAAATGTGAATTAAATTCATTTAATCTATAAATTGATTAAATAATTATTTGCTTAAACATAATTATATTGCGATAAATTTTCGTATTATAAAAAAAAAAAAAAATTTTTCTACATTTTACAACTTTTATTTACAAATTTTCTTTTCATTTTACATTTTATTTTATATTTTACATTGTGCTTTTATTCTTTATTTTATTGTCTTTGTGTTTTATGTGTGTGTTTTAAGTGTTTTTACTAAAGCCAGTTGCATCCTCTGTGCATTTCATTACTCTATCATCATGACAACCACAACCGTTGAATCGATACCTAAAGAAGTTATACAATTAATTCCTCTATATAGTGGTGATAAAAGACAGTTAAATCTTTATTTGCGAAAATGTCAGTATGTGATTGATCGGTTTAAGGGTAATGATGAACAAAATCTTTACGTATTTAATGTTTTAACGAGTCGATTAAGAGATGATGCAGCTGCGCTCTTGTCTGAACAGGAGAGAGATACACCAAAACTCCTATTAAAAATGTAAAACGCCCTCCGCAAGTTGTGCTGCGTGCTGCTAGTAGCGATGCAGTCGCAGGCCCTTCATCTGCAAAAACTTATTTGTAACTTAGATCAAAATAAAGTGATTATTTCAAAAAAAATTGACGATTGTCTCTGAAATGTTTGATAGATTTATTAATGTAACTGAAATGATGTATCAGAACTCTGTTCATTTTCATAATCGTCTAACAAGGGTTGATATATTACTAAAAGATTTAGCTTCCAAGCAAATGATTGGATTTTCTTAATGTATCTTACAGGATTGTTTAGTGTATTTATAAGTAGTTTTCGTACTATCTTTGTTAGACTGAGTGAAATCGAAACAGCACTAGCCTTAAGCAGAGTCTCTATATTACATCAGTCAATTGTAAACTCTACAGAATTATTATATCATTTAGAATTAATTTCTAAAGCTGGAAGCCTGGTGTATCAACCAACAGGTACAAATTTATTAAAAATAGAAGAGACTATTTGTGTAAAATCATTTATTAAGAATAATCAGATAACATTTGTAATGGAAATACCACTTACTGACAATTCCACTTATAACTATTTTAAGATATATTCCCTGCCAATTTTCCATGAATCTGTAAATAAAACCTTAGCCATTATCCCAAAATATCCTTACCTTCTGGCGAAAGGAGTAAAATACTTACCGCTTGTAAAACCATGTCGTTCGATCTCTACCGGCGATCAGTTCCTGTGCACGGCAGAATATCAAGCCTTATATTATGAACTTACATGTATAGAACATCTTATGAAATTTGAGGATGATCTTACTTCCTGTAAGCAGCATGAAGTCCAGGTTGAAAAGGTCAAGGTCCAGCAAGTCAACGCAGATAGCTGGCTCCTCTACAGTAGACTGAGGTCCACACTGACGAAACAATGTGGTCACGAGGTCAGTAAGCAGCTTGTATTTGGTACTTACCTGATGACGATCGACGAACCTTGTGAACTCCAAATTCACGGAATTCGCCTCAACCACCGCACCTTCATAGAATCAGATGACGTAAAGAAAATTCCAGTTATTTACACTACCCCAATTAAAGGCAAATGCGACTCCCGGTGCAAGTGTAGTTAATTTGAAAGGAATAAGCTTAGATGAAGTGAAATACATGGCCTTTTCGTTGAAACACAGTGCGATTGTTGAAAGTGTTTTTAAGGATAAGAAAGACTATAACTTCAGTGAAACTTTAGGTTACGTAACATTAGGATTAGTAATTTTGTGTATTTTCATGTTTTTATTTTATGTAATCTGGCTAAAATCGCCAAAATGTTTAAATGTTAAGCAAAATTATCGGAACACGTCTCAAATTGATCCTTCCGATAATTTTCCTCTTAGGGATGGAGGAGTTATGATGACTCGGCCGTCCGCACTAGATTAACATGTACTTCTGAGAAATCTAAGCCAACGTTGCAGTTTTGACCGTCGAGACATCATCTTTCCCGTGGGACCGTTTTACCATGATTAAATCCAGGGCCTCCGAATCGGCCAGACGTAAAAAGGTTTTTTATTTTTTATTTAATACGCTCCCGAAATCAAAAGTAGGTAGGTAGGTTGTATTTTGTAAATTGACTTTATTTTTACCTATTAATTAATCTGATAACACTAATGAATGGTGAATTCAAACGCTAGCTTATCGCTCGTTGGTTTGAGAAGTTTTTCATGAAAATAATAATACCACCTATATAAACAATGTCTGACTATTCTACCAACTACTATTAACATAAAGTGGTTATGTAGTGGTTAAAAAAAGTCGGTGTGAGTTATATATACAGTGTCAGACGAGGGACCGTAATTCAATCCTTTCTAATAAAAAAAAAAACTTCAAGGTCAATGTCCCCAACCCTAAGACACCAAATACTATATAGAGGGTGAACGTAGTCTTTTGGGGTTTAAACTCGTGAAGCTCTACAGTCGGTGTACGAAACAATATGCTCGCATAACGAACGTTCGCCTAACGAAAGCCCGCAAACCAAGTTGCAAAGCGAATGCGAATATAATAATCTATATATATAAAATTCTAAGTCCTGACTGACTGACTGAGATATCAACGCACAGCCTAAACTATTGAAGTTAGAAACTTGAAATTTTTACAGTTGGTTCCTTTTATGACGTAGGCGCACACTAAGAAAGGATTATTGGAAATTCCACCCCTAAGGGGTTTAAATAGGGGATGGAAGTTTATATGAAACTCCGTCATTTTTCAAGCTGTTTCCATCAAAGTTGGTATTTGAGCTTTCAGATAAAAATAAATAAGTTCGTGTGTCACAGTTTTTGAAAATTCCACCCCAAAATCTAATTCCACGCGGACGAAGTCGCGGGGGCAAAAGCTAGTAGTCCCATATAAAAGTATCTTAATCTAAATATATAAAAGGAAAAGGTGACTGACTGACTGACTGATATATCAACGCACGGCCAAACCACTGGACGTATCAGGCTTAAATTTGGAATACAGATAGCTATTATGACTACGTGTGCTAAGAAGGAATTTTTGAAAATCCATTCAAAGGGGGTAAAATAGGGCTTTGAAATTTGCATGAAAACGAACCTAACGTAGACGAAGCCGTGGGCAAAAGCAAGTCTTTTTAGAAGAGCCACGGGTTGGCCTACATGAAATGAATAATTTTGAATTTTTTATGCTCCCGATGAGTAGTGAATACCGTCCTTTACAAAATAAAAGGAAGCTTTGAAAGGACCGCATGAATACTACATCAGGGATTTGATATTTTCGTCAGGTAAAAAGCTTTCTTTGATGGTGTATTAAGGCGAATTTCGGGAAGAGCACGAAAATGAAAATAGGTAATGTTATCCTTTGCACAGATTTCATCAAAGGTCAGAGATGGACCCTTAATCATTTATGTACCGACTCTAACTAAAGATTAATCTTTAGAGTAGGTATGGTAGTTCTCGAATACGAGAAGAATATTTGTAATTTATTTTCTTTTTATAGGTAGGTACATTAATAGAGAAACACTTTTATTTTTTAAATTTCAGACATCTTTCAGATGAATGGATGCGCGTGAAATATTCTCGGCAAAATATTGAACTTCCACAAATATGCAATTGCAAAATACAAGTAAATTAATTCATATTAATTAATATGCTTCTAAATTAATTATTTAATTAATTCCTATTAATTAATATAAAAAATATGAAGTAAATTAAACATATAATATAGATAGAAAACAAAACACAAAGATTTGACTTTGTAGGAATTAATTATAGGTACTTTTGTAATTGTATTTTTGTAATTTGACTTTGTACCAAGTTACTCCGAACTATAGAGTAGCGATCGATTAAGCGCCTAATTATTTATTTAAGCTATGCTGGCCCGGCACACCCGTAACTAACACATTAGCTCTGCCTTACAGCTCGGTATGGCCGTACAAATACAGTTAATCTAGGGCTCGGACTATAAAGCATCCGGAATTTCACGGAACTGCTAAAAAACGGAGCCGTATTAGCCCGGATTCAGCTGTATATAGCCGTTGTAAAGGACAATTTTTTTTCTAACAAACCACACATACAGATATTAGTTTCTAGAGCATGTTAATATTGAAATAGAAATCAATCTTTGTCTGTATGGGGCGCGGAAAGTTCTGCAGTGGAGACCGCGAACAAGTAAGCGTAGTTTTTTTTAAAATATATAGACTAGCGCTTAGCTGCGATCACACCTGACGGTAAGTGAAGATGCGGCCTAAGATGAAACACGCTTGCCTAGATGATGCCTATTCACTTTTGATTTGAAGGTACCCAAATTATAGTTAGACGGAAAAACGTAAGCTGGAAGGGCATTCCTTTTAGCGATGCGTATCACGAACGAGGAAGCAAAGCGCTTTATGCGCGTTCTTGGGATTTCAACTACGTAGGGGTGCAGATCTTTTCTGCGCCTTGCGTTTCGATGGTAGAATGGTGTGTGTGTGCGGCGCCCTTCAGCGAAATGGAGAAGAGCTGAGGACCGGGTGTGGTGGCACTGTTTGGGAAGATATATTTATATAGATTTGTTAGTGATTTTTTCATATTGGTATTTGGTGTAGTTAGATTTTGTATATTGTTAATTGTAATTTGTGTGTATCGATGGGGCTTACATAAAGGTCACCCTCAAAAGTCCCTTAGAATGATAAGATTTAAAAAAAATCCCTTTATATTGAAAATTCTCACCTCTCACTGACACTATCACGTCGCAACGACCAGCGCCTTGAAGTCAACGCCCGAAACATTTTCACTCGATGTATAACATAACAATAACAATTATCACATAATACACTTCACTAAGTCACTAGTGTTTTAAAAAGTCATTACATTGCGTTAATTAAACTTATTTTTGGTACAGTCACACACTTTATCTGAACATTTTTCTTTTAATTCTCACATGATATTATGTCTATAGTCACAAATGTATAGTTATAAAAGGACAACCTTTATTGAACCATGGCAGTGTTTCTGTTATGTAACGGCGATCATTATGAAGAATACGTTATGATTCTCACGGATCAAATTAACTGTAATACATTATCATAGATGATACAGTAGTCTAGATTTCACGCCTGTTAGTGTCGAGTAGAGGCGTAGGGAATAACAACTGCAATATAGATTTACTAGCTTTTGCCCCCACGACTTCGTCCGCGTGGAATTAGATTTTGGGGTGGAATTTTCAAAAACTGTGACACACGTACTTTTTTATTTTTAACTGAAAGCTCAAATACCAACTTTGATGGAAACAGCTTGAAAAATGACGGAGTTTCATATAAACTTCCATCCCCTATTTAAACCCCTTAGGGGTGGAATTTCCAATAATCCTTTCTTAGTGTGCGCCTTCGTCATAAAAGGAACCAACTGTAAAAATTTCAAGTTTCTCACTTCAGTAGTTTAGGCTGTGCGTTGATATCTCAGTCAGTCAGTCAGTCACGACTTTGAATTTTATATATATAGATTGTGGTTTACGGATTATTTGAGGGCCATTATGGTGCTATGTGGTAGTGGTGGTTTGATCCCAGGCAGAGGCATCTCTGACTTTTCGAATTGGGTATTTGACATTTTTTTTATTTACTTAAAATAAAGGCTTCTAATATTATAACACACTGTCACTTTTCTTTTTTTAATATCTTAACTAGTCTTGAAAATATAGAGCTTACTTAAGGCTCCTGTTAGAAAAAGAGAGCGCTATTACAACATGACGTCACGATTCAGTAGCTCCATACATCTCTCGATACGAATAAAACTGAGTGCCCCAACGCTTACTGTAGGTACGAAAAACTAATTGACTGTTAGAGCAGACCATTAGCACGCCTGGCCACCGACTGAACGGTTCGACCTAGTAAATATTGCAAATTCATAACTGCATCTTGATCGTTAGTTTTTTTCCGGATACAAAATGTACACTTTCTCGGCTAATCACACGATCGTTATAGACTCAAAAGATTGTGAGATTTGATATTTTCTGCAGTGAAAGGGCCAACTGCCAGTTTTATCAATCCTATACTAATATTATAAATGCGAAAGTTTGGATGTATGAATGGATTGATGTTTGTTACTCAATACGCTGCAACGACTGAAACGATTTGGCTGAAACTTGGCACATGCATAGATTAAAGACTGGAATAGCATCTCGGAAAATAAGAGAGTTCCCGCGGGAATCCAAAAAAAAAACTTTAATCTAGGCGGACGAAGTCGCGGGCATCAACTAGCGTAGAATAAAAGAGTTGGGCATATCATGCTTGCGTGTACGGGGTTTGAAAAATCATAGGTACCTAACGTGAGCGAAGCCGCGGGCAAAAGCCAGTATACAATAAACGTGTTAGCATCATTTATTTATGAATACTAATAATTAATTAATACTACTAAAACACCTGTCCACCTGTCCTACTTAATTTAATGAGGACTTGCAATAGCGGATATCGGAAAAGCATTGGCAAATGGCAAAATACAGCGAACATTTGGGCCAAGGTTTGTTTTACATTTCCAGTTTCCACTAACCTATATTCGGTGCTACGTATAACAAGTACCACGCTGAAAACATTCCTTTAGGAGCAAACCTTGGTATTTCATGTGTTTAGACCACTAACCAATATATTTAGTCTACGATTAACACACAGCAAGTAGTCCCTATACAAATGACAGCCTAAATTATGGATCAATTTGCAGCGCCATTTTTGACATACGAGTGTCTCTGGAAATAATAATATTGCAAATGGCGCACCGACCTCTATAATTAATCTATGAAATCATACAACAACAACAACAAGAACAACAGCAAAGAAATCAATCATAAATTACCTATCACCGAGAAGAGACCTGTGTTCAGTAGTGAGCACGCTGAAAACATTCCTGTAGACAAAACTTGGTATTTCATGTGTTTAGACCACTAACCACTACATTTAACCTATGATTAACACTGCACTTGCTGTCCCTATACAAATGACAGCCTAAATTATGGATCAATTTGAAGCGCCACTTTTGACGTACGAGTGTCTCTGGAACTAATAATCTTGCAAATGGCGCACCGGCCTCTATAATTAATCTATGAAATCTAAATATAAATGGCCTATAACTCTTCATCGAGAGGAGACCTGTGCTTAGTAGTGAGCCGTTCATAGATTACTGATGATGATGAAGCAATAGGCATAATATGAGATACATGGATGTCAACTCAGTCACACATAAAAAATTGTCACGAAGTTCAAAGCATAACACCTTATTCAGTATTCATTGTGACAATACTGAATGGCAATTCAAACAAAATGTAAACGTGAAAAGTAAATCCTTGGGGAAATCTTGTCGGTATTGTATTGTAACGTAACAAAAGACGCAGGTAGACAACTTATTCATACCGGAGTCCCCTAAAGTTTGAAATGATATCAGGATTCAGGGTATCGGAATAAATGAAAATGCTTTGACGTTGTGCAAGAGTTGTGAAGTTTATTTTTAGCGTTTATTTGTATTCTTTGTAGAACGTTCCCGGTGTTTTAAGGCTGTAAACAAACTTAATTGGAGACTTTATTGTTAATACTAAATATATATCTAAATGCTAATTCGTGTTTGTAGGTCTATCTATTACTTATTTTAAAGGTAACCTTTTATACCGGAAAAATAGGAGCTCTCGCGGATTGATCGAGTACTGGTTTCCTTCCGTTAACTACGGAGTACAAGGCTACGAGTAATTGAAGCCTATATAATAGACAAATAACTTAAACGTAAAAATTCTTTTTACAAAACCGACTTCAAACGCCGCTACAAACTATAAAGTGTGCGTATAAAATTTGAAGTGTCTCGATTTCTCCAGGAACCCATCATCAGATCCTGACCTGATGACTATGGGACCACCTGGGAAGTATACCCTTTCAAACAAAAAAAGATTTTTTCAAATCGGTCAAGGCGTCTTCGAGTAATCGGGAAACATACATAAAAAAAAAGATACCAACGAATTGAAAACCTCTTCCTTTTGTGAAGTCGGTTAACGAAAGGAGAGATACTTCATCTACTTTAATGAGAGATCTTTTAGCACTACTGCTTGAAAACACACATCGAGAAGAGTAAGGTTGTCTGGAGGAGATCGCTACAAGCGAATTTGCCGCCACTGGGCAATTTATGATAATACACGTATTTATTTTATTTAGTTGTTGCAATAAAGTCGAAAACAATACAGTTGATATTATCTTCTTCTGAATCGAATTCGTAACTCCTTCAACACAAGTAGGTAAATACATAGTCCAATTGGCATGAAGATTTGATACAATCGACAGTTTGTACAATAGTACTATTTATCGTGACTAACAGTCATCCGAAACCTTTGGATCCACGGGAGACCAGCGCTATGCCTGTGCTTTTCCCACAGGGATAGCATATGCTGAGTGGAGTTCATTTTGGGACCACAAATATTTATTTATTTTTTGTTTTGTATCTCTTTCTGTTATTAACTGTGCATTGTGTCTCAAATAAATGCTTTTTCTTTCTTTCTTTTTTTCAATAAAATTGGTTGTCATATATCGAAGCAGAGAGCTTCTGGAATGGCAACCGCAAAATGCTTCCACACTTTGGGCGACCAAATGCACGTTGCAATGGCGCGACCACATCGAAAAGGCAGCAAACAAAAAAAAAAGACGGGTGGCACTCGGGGACTGCCGCGGTAAAGCTATTGCATAGCATTTTTTATCAACGCCATCTAGCGGTGAGAGGAGTCCCGTGTCAGGTTATTTTCGTTACGGAATTTCTGGATTCGGTCTCCACGCTCAAGGCCCGCGATAGAAGCTATGCAATAGCTTAAAAACCCTTAATTCGCGTGGATAAATTCGCGGGCAACATCTAGTATTTCATACATAAACATTTCACGTGTTACGAATACTGTAATAATTCTCTATCCGGAGATACATTTACAGAACGAGGTTGTAGAAATGCTTTTAAACCCAGCTTTTACCTGTGTACATAAATAATAATACGATGCAGCGTATAACGATCCACGCAGTAATTTTGTAGGGACTTGTTTTTCTCACTAATGGCCCTTAACATGGTCATTCGAATTGGAATATTAAAAATTAAAAAGATGTCCTTTTTATAGGACTAATCCTTTCGACTTCATTCGCGTGGATTTAGGTTTTTAAAGCAGTTAGAATTCTTTGTTTTTTTTTTGGGATAAAAGTATTTAACATACCTTAAATTCTTTCTCAATTTTTGGCTTTAATCATTTCAACAGTCTAATCGTGAAAAGGAATTACACAAACAGAGCTACTTTTGCATTTATAATATTATCATATTTATTATTTATTATAATTAATCTATTACCGTATTTATTTTTTATTTTTTTATTCGATGACAAGATAGTCCTTGACTGCAACCTCACCTGATGGTAAGTGACGATGCAGTATAAGATGCTAGCGGGCTAACTTGGAAGGGGTATGGCAGTGTACTCATAATCCCTAATCGGTTTCTACACGTCATCGTGCTGGAACGCTACATCGCTTGCCGGCACGTCTTTCACGGTAGGGTGGTAACTAGCCGCGGCCAAAACCTCCCACTAGACTAGACGACTCTATCGTAACCTTTTATTGCATTCAAAAAGAAAGTAAAAGGGGTAAGAGATTAATTACTATTAAATGTAACTTAATACAATAGCATTTACAACCATTCTATTGTTATACGCAACGCGATAATTCTGTGGTGTGACGGTTGAAACGCGAGTAGAATGAATGGGTAATTGTCTGTAAAGGGCAAAACGATTTCACGCGAAACGAAACCAAAGCAGCGTGGCATGAAACACTGAAGCGATTTTCTTATTTGGGTCACCAGAAAATTGCTTGGATATAGAAAACTTATGGTAAATCTATAGTGGTCAAAAAAGTTATTTTTTTTTGTAAATAATATCTTTTTGTCTGAAGCTCTATCAACACCGAATGTACAATTCGGGCGAAAGACCACGAACTTTCCTAATTTGTTTTGCTCTTTTTTTGCTTATTTATTGTAATAGTACCTACTTTTTAACAATAAAGATATCATCAATCGAATTTTTAGTAAATACTCAACCCAAAATATTCGTTATTTAAATAGTCGATTAGCAGCTACACTCAGACAAATTCATTAAATATTATTATTTAATAATTCATTAACTATTTAATTGCTAATTACTAATTACAAATTATCCTTAAATCTCTTAAGGGCCTATCGTATGGAGGTAATATTTCTTTTAAAACATCAAGTTTATCCGTTAGACACGTAGGTCGTAGACTAATGTAAACGTAGTAATAGGTTAGAAAGAACTCTAATCATAAGTTCGTAATGCAGCGTTTGCCCCGAAGAAGTCGGCATGATACTGTTACATGACTAAATAACGCGTAGTTACAATCTTGTCTTCTCTCGGGTAAATTGGTCTGTTAATGGATTATTCCACTATTACCCTCTAGGGTTGTCTTTTGCCGCAGATGTCACATTAATAAACAAAAAACCATAAAGCCAGTGTTTACTTATAGAAATTAAAAAAAAAAAAAAAAATACACTCATGTTAGTGAGCTAAGACATAACTTTTGTTTATTTATTCAGGAATGTTAATAGAATGCCTAGTCTGATTTTATTATTATCTAAGGCTGTGTAGAACAAAAACAGAAGAATTTCCATATTGACAAAAAACCCATGCGTGTTAGCAAGTTTTTCCTATTAGGAATAAAATGGTATTTCAATAGGAATTATCCTAGTTCAATTTCAATGCTTTTATTTTTCCTTATCATAATTATTTACTTAGATTATGCTTATGTGTATTTTATTAAAAATTGGTATGACTAAAAAAAGGATTTTAAAGGTCTTAAAGGATTACCCTGGTTTTATTAAAAGAGAACCTGATTTCACTCTTTGCTGTAGATCACAAATAAAACATTGGATAACAGATACGAATGTATAAATAAATAAAAAAAAAAAAAAAGCATATCAGCACGTACGTAATTTTGTCCTTTCTAAGGTACAAGGGCTTGTAAAAGGCTATCTTGGCTTTAGTACAGGAGAACCTGATTTCACTTAAATCTTTGCGTTAGATCACAAAAAACATTTACACTGAAAAAGAAGAAGAAAACACATGCACGTCAGCACGTACGCAATTTTGTCCTCCTTAAGGTACAAAGGGGAAGTTAAGGGCTATGTCTTAGTTTTAGTACAGGAGAATCTGTTTTCACAGAAGTCTTTGCGTTAGATCACAAACAAAAACATTTGGTAGCAGATACGAGCGTATAAATTAAAAAAGAAAACACACGCATGTCAGCTGCACGTACGTAATTTTGTCCTTTCTAAGGTACAAGAGGCTGTTAAAAATTATCCCGGGTTTAGCTCTAGATAATCTGGTACAACTAACTAGTTAGTCGTGGTATTGATCCGCCGAGACGGACGCGGTGTGGGCGATGCGTACCGCGCCGCGTCAGAACGCGCACTGAGTGCGATGTAATGTAAGATGAGGCAAAGATTATTTCGAACTGCAGACGGTTCATTTAGGTAGGAAATTTTAACAGTTGAGCTAATTTTGGGTTTTTGCCATCAGCTGCGACGGTGTTCCCACTAAATTACAACATGGTGGTTATTCAAGGAACCAAGTTAAAGCCGGCAACGCATTTGTGGTGTCTTAGGTGCTACAAATGTTCATGGGCGGCGGTAATTACTTAACATCAGGTGACCCGCCTGCACGTTTGTTCGCTAAAAATGAACAAAAAAAAACAAAAAGCTATCTACTGTTTTACTAATCGAACAGGTATGACAAGTAATTCATAGTCAGTTAGTTAGGAATTAAAAAAAGGAAGTATTCCAAATAGTTGTCCTATTAATAGAACAAGTAGGAATTAAAGGAAAAAAATACTCCAAATAGTTTATTTAGAGCGGGATGCTTAGTTTTTAATTAATTGAAGCCTCAATAGCCCAACGTTTAATGGTGTCTGAACTTCGAATAGTGATCTGAAAACTGAAAATCGACGGTTTGATCCCCATGTGTTGCACTATTGTCGTGCCCACTCTTAACACATGGTTGCCGTTTAATATTATTACCTCCCAACTCATACGTATATGCATTTTCCTTCTAGAAACGAATCTTTCTCATTTCTTTTTAATTTAGCCTGTTATTCATTTGCTTAACTCTAACAATTTGATTGTTAAAATTAAAACTCTAAGTTCTTTACCTCTCTTATATTTTTTGAAGTACCTATGACCAGTACATTAATCCTTTGTAATAAATCACCCAAAAACGAGCCTCCCTTTGCCATTTGAGAAGTACGCTCAGTTTAAAAAAATATCAAAAACATAATTATGTTCAATTCAATGCCTAAAATAAAGATAATATTCAATGTTAACATTGAACATTGTAACTTTCAAGAAGCCATTATCTTATTCGAAAGTTGGCAGATCGCCAACTTCACTAACTGTACATATATACCTACACAGAATCACACACAAAATTTATTGTTAGTTAATTCATTATTGGGCTATATAATGGGCGAGAGCATTTACATAATTTATGATGGTCCCTAGTGCTTTATCTTTTACGCCACGAAAACTTATTTTGCTGAGGAACGAGGGTACCCCGGATTTATTGAAGGAATATAAATACCTACGTCCCTCAATTAATCCTTTCATAATGATGCTTAATTTAAAGTTACTTTTAATATTCTTAATTTGCATGATGTAACTGCCTATAAATAGGTACCTATACTTAGCATATATGTCTATATATATTATTTATATTATGTCTTGTTAGCTTTTGCCCTCGAATCCGTCCGCGAGTTAGGTTTTTAAAATCCGTGAACTCTTTGTTTTTCCGGGATAAAAATTCGCGTCGATTCGTTGCTACGTTTCTGCGTGTTAGAAGGACAAACCAACAAAGTAATACACTTCCGTATTTATAGTATTAGTAGGAATTGGCGGTACTAAAATAAATAAAATTATTATGTAATTCAAAATTAGATTAAACAGTGTCGCGTCTGATTTCATATTCTTTGTCCGTTTGGGAGCACATTCGGGCGCATCGATACTGCTGCGCCGCCCGAAAGCCGAGTAAATATTGCCGGCGCGGTGTTGTTTATAAATAAATGGAATAGATTTCTTATCTCAGTATATTGATTAATTATTAATAGTCCCCCCGATCGAATCCGGCCACAGCGGCCAATCTCCACGGGGGTTAGCCATTTTTTTATCACTTAATGCACAATATTTTGAGAAATTAATTTATCCCTCTGTTTTTCCGGAATAACAGCGATCCATCCATGCGGAAAATTAAGTCGACGCGTTGCTCTGTTGCTGTGTGATGTAAGTAAAGGATAAACTAACAGAACATAGTATATTTTCGCATTTATAATATTATTAGGATATTATTAGGGATAAACCGAGCATTTTACACTTACGTAACTACGTTTAATTGCGTTAAATGACATTGCTATTTAATTTAATATTAATCTTCAATCTACTAAATTGACTGAAAAGGTATTAATCTTCAATCTACTAAATGACTGAAAAGGTGACTGACTGACTGACTGAAGGCTGACTGATCTATCAGCGCACAGCTCAAACCACTGGACGGATCGGGTTGGGTATACAGATAGCAGCATTATGACGTCGGCATCCACTAAGAAAGGATTTTTGAAAATTTAACCTCTAAAGGGGTAGAATAGACCTCAACAGCCCAATGGTTACAGGTGCGGACTGAAAACTGAAAGGTTTTTTGACGACCTCCCTGGCGCAGTGGTGAGCGCTGTGGTCTTATAACTGGGAGGTCTCGGGTTCGATTCCCGGCGGTGGCAATTTAGGAATTTATAATTTCTAAATTGTATCTGGTCTGGTCTGGTGGGAGGCTTTGTCCGTGGCTAGTTACCACCCTACCGTTAAAGACGTGCCGCCAAGCGATTTAGCGTTCCGGCACGATGGCGTGTAGAAACCGATTAGGGGTATGGGTTGAATTTACACTGCTATACCCTTTCCAAGTTAGCCCGCTACCTTCTTAGACTGCATCGTCACTTACCATCAGGTGAGATCGCAGTCAAGGGCTATCTTGTAATCGAATAAAAAAAAAGGTTGTAGGTATAAACACCACCCGTTGCACTATTGTCGTACCCACTCCTAACACAAGTTTTCACTTATTTAGAGGGAATAGGACGATATTAGTGAAGTTCAGCTTGGCTAATCTTTTAAGTATGAGCGAAGCCGCGGGCCAAAGCTAGTTATTGATAATGCTCATTACCATCATCATTACTTTATAATTGTACGTACACGATACAGATTTATTACAAAAGCATGACTCCACAGCACGCGCCCATTTATAACGTTTTGGTGAAAGATACCGACTTTTATGAAACGCGAACACTTGCGTGATTCTAGGCGTATGTTCTCATACAATTTCACTTTCGACTAGAGACACCAAACAAATCGAGTTTTCCGGGACAAATCCTATTTTTCCAGTTCCTAAATCCCCCTAGTTTAGGGGAACAGTAATCTTGCAGCATCGGGATTGAGGAGTTGGAACCAGAAGTTTTTATGGGAGCATCTTGCAAAGTTGTTGTGTCGATTTAAGAAAGATTCACGCAAATCAGTTTAGGACTGTATTTACACTCATATCAAACTAACAATGATGATGATGTACTCCCGACCGGGAATTGAACCGGGAATTGACCAACAAGTCCTTATATCGATTACAACAGTATATCACCTATGTCTACTTCTTCTAATATAATATGTTGTCAATGTAAATTTTTATATGTACATAAAAAATAAAAATAAATAAATAAAATAAAATATATAGCGAACCCATATATAGGTATTTATATCTCTCGGGAATCGTGATCTGACTCCTGAGAGTGTTATGAGTTATGACTATTGACCTTACATGTTAGTTGTTATACTTTTGATTTTGTACCAATATATCGAAGTTTAAAAAAAGAGAAGAAAGAGAAAAAATAAAACTCTCCTATATATAATCTTATAATCACTTGCCTATACAAATAAAAGGAGATTTTTTTTAGTGTAAAGATTTTATTGAGGTTTTTTACATCCGTACATTAATCCCGATTTTAATAAATTATATATGGTCACACTACGTGGAACACCCCTTTTCACCTTAATCGAGGCGATGACCTTGAACCGAATACAAATTATACAGCTACTCTGTACTTACTATATTAATCCTTATTTTTAACCCCCCGATGTAAAAAGAGGGGTGTTATAAGTTTGATGTGTAAGGTGTATGTGTATGTGGGTGTATCCATGTGTCTGTCTGTTCCACGTAGCTCCTCAATGGATGGACCGATTTTGATGCGGTTTTCAGTTTGAAAGCTGACGTGATTTAGGTGGATCCTAGCGGTAATTTGTGAAGATCTGCTTATTTTACGGATCATGAGATACAGTCCGCTAACAGACATATGGATGGACAGATGGACAGCGGAGGCTTAGTAATAGGAGTCCCGTTGGCACCCTTTGTGTACGGAACCCTAAAAAGTAAATCACATTGGGTAAAGTCGTTAGTCGAGGGCAAAAGCTATTACATAGAGAACAATAAAGTATGGAACGTTGTTACTCTTTCACGTAAAAACTACTGGACAAATTTGGCTGAAATATGGAATGGAGATAGTTCATAACCTGGATTAAAACATAGGTTACATGTTATCCCGGGAAATCAAAGAGTTCCTGCGGGAATTAAACCTTAATCCACGCGAACGAAGTCGCTGGCATCATCTAGTACATAGTAAATATGTTTATTTAATTATTCCCGATTATTGATTAAATAAAAAAAAATCAGCATTCAAAGATGTAATTTTTAAGGCACCTACATGCAGAATTCAAACATAAAAGCAAGCATGCATTCAGGCTTAAGTATGTTTTTATTCCGCACCCAAATTATACAAGGTATTGTCTTTCGAACTAAAAATAGTACAAGAAAAGCCGCAATGGAAATCGCAAACAATAGGTTGGGGAAATGTTAAAGTTTATCACAACAATACTGTTACATAGAATTCGAATTATAGTTTAAGGTAAAATTAGAACCACCATACCTTCTTGTACCTCTTAAACTGTTTGACTGTTGTGTATGATTTTGTTTTTATTTTAATAATTTTAAGTAATGTAATATAAACGTAAAAATTCTTTTTTACAAAACTGACTTCAAACGCCACTACAAAGTATTGTAGTGTGTAATTGTGCATATATTTGAAGAGTTCCCTCGATTTCTCCAGGGTGCCATCATCAGATCGTGACCTGATGGCAATGGGACCACCTGGAAAGGATATCAGAATTTTCCAAATTGGTCCAGGCGTTTTCGAGTAATCGGGGAACATACATAAAAATTAAAAAAAAAAAAAAAAGATTACGACGAATTGAGAACCTCCTTCTTTTTTGGAAGTCGGCTAAAAAATAAAAACTGTCAAAACGTCAAAATTCGTCATTTAAAGTTTCCTTGAAGTTGGTGAGCGGCACGTAGGTAGATTTTGATTTGAATACGCGAAAAAAATCGGCTCGGCGGGTAGGTAAAAGCCAGACACATCACATTATAAGCACAAAGAAAGTCTTTATCTAAGTAGGCCTTCCATTCTTTGAAAAGCACTTTTATACTTCCGTCGCGCGATATAGGCATACCTGAACTGTAGCATGCGACCCAGGTCAGGTCAACGACTCGCGGTCAAACGTGGATAAAATTTTATGGTAGCCTTTGCCAAGAGCGATACTACAGGGGTCGGGATTATTGCGAACATTCGTTAATAAGGGTGTGCCTTTTTGAATGATCGGCTTTATTGTTTTACGGGTATAACATTGCGAAGCGAATTGCCATAGCGAAGCAATGGCTGGATCATGCGTCTTGCTCGTGAACGGGTGCCACCAACGGGAATGGGTCTGCTTTGTGTCTACCCATCTTATCATGTGTTAGGTTGTGGTAGGTGTGCATTTTTGAAACTTCTTTGTGGAAACACTGTGTGCATATCATAGTTTTGTTAACCATTGTAAAAAAAAATTTTTTTTGAAAAGAGCAACTGCCGAGTTTCTTTCCGGCTCTTCTCAGCAGAATCTGCGTTCCGAACCGGTGGTAAATTTATGACGTGTCATAGGAGCTACAAGTTAGCCTACATGAAATAAATAAATTTTGAATTTGATTTGGCGGATTACAGCTAAATATTACTTTTTCTTTTAATATTGTAATGGAACTAGCTTTTGCCCCCGCGACTTCGTCCGCGTGGAATTAGGTACTGGGGTGGAATTTTCAAAAACTGTGACACACGTACTTCTTTATTTTTAACTGAAAGCTCTAATACCAACTTTGATGGAAACAGCTTGAAAAATGACGGAGTTTCATATAAACTTCCATCCCCTATTTAAACCCCTTAGGGGTGGAATTTCCAATAATCCTTTCTTAGTGTGCGCCTACGTCATAAAAGGAACCAACTGTAAAAATTTCAAGTTTCTAACTTCAGTAGTTTAGGCTGTGCGTTGATATCTCAGTCAGTCAGTCAGTTAGTCAGTCAGTCAGGACTTTGAATTTTATATATATAGATTATGTATGAATGAAAGCTTGTATTTATATATTATATACATTATAATTGGACCGATAAGCGCGGCTGAAGTGGCATTAGATCTCAACTCCAAAAGTACCGCATGAACGCTTTCTATTTTATTGCCAAAATGCATTTCGCTACAAGTCATACACTAAATGGGGGCAATCGGTTAAATGTGTTTACTCGTTTCACATATGAACGTCAAACAGTATTGATGTATGCGAACTTACGCCTTACGCTAACAGTTATTGAGGTTCGAATGGTGTAAATAGATTTTTAATTAGGCGTACTGTAGGTTAGGAAAGCAAAAATTGACCTAAATGAGGTTTGTAAATTCTGTAATCGTGGAAAATTACTGATTACATTGCTATTTGTTCCAACATTAGCATGTTAACTCTTTGAAATTATAAATAAACAAAAACTTTATATATGTATATTTCAGCTATCAATTTCTATTAAAGTTGCTGAGCGCTGCTACGGGATTCTTTGATAAAATTATATAAGTATAAAAATTATTATTGCTATAATATAAACGAAAAATTCTTTTTACAAAATCGACTTCAAACACCACTACAAAGTGTAGCAATTGTGCCTATAACATTTGAAGAGTTCGCCCGATTTCTCCAGGATCCCATCATCAGATCCTGATCTGATGATAATGGGAACACCTGGGAAGTATATCCTAAACAAAAAAAGAATTTTCTAAATCGGCCCGGGCGTCTTCGAGTAAGCAGGGAACATACTCGTACATAAAAAAAGAAAAAAAATAAGATTCCGTCGAATTGAGAACCTCCTCCCTTTTTGGTAGTCGGTTAAAAATAGACTTCAAATGCCACTACAGAGTATAAAAAGTCCTCATCAAAACTTTTTCTGCAGGTTACCACAAACCAAAACGACATCTGTGTAGGTTATATATTTTTGTTTTTGTTGATTTTTTCAAAAAGCGCTGAATCAATTACGATAAAATTTATACGGGGCCATCTCTGAAGTATGACCTACTAACTACCAAATAAAAAGGAATCTACAAAATCATAATTGGTGGATTAGTCGCACAACAATACACAGTCGAGTTGAGAACCTTTTTGAAGTTGATTGAAATATTGCTGCTCCATATAAATATTTATGTTTTGGATTCTCTTTCTTGGAGGTGTTAAACTGTTAAGTGTCATACTACACGGGCGGTTCTCCCGCTGCGGGAATCCGCTTCTGAACCGCACTAGTCACAATTTAATATGAAAGTTGTATGCTGCATACTACACGGCGCGGTTTCCCGTCGCGGTTTGCAGGCGGGAGAAATACGACCGCCGCATGTAGCGTCAAACCGCCGCTGATAACCGGCGTTTCAAACTACACGGGCGGTTTCCCGCTATTACGTCATTCTGCGCGGGATCTTAGCGCGGTAAACCGCGCCTAGATCGCGTAAAAGACAGCGGTAAACCGCGTCCCGTGTAGTTTGATGGTCTGCGGCAGCTTTGTCGAGCGGATTCCCGCAGCGGAAGAACCGCCCGTGTAGTATGAACCTAAGGGTAGGTTTCTGAATACGTTGGTTGTCCAATGTCCAATATACAGCGCCATTTTCCACTGTACAGCGCCATCTTGTGTGTAAGGCTCGTACTACTAGAAGTTTCGCCTAATGCGAACTCACTAAAGGCTTGGTTACAACTTGAAAGGGCAGTGTCACCATTGTGGCAGGGAGGTCGTCAAAATAATAATCCTATTAATATTATAAATGCGAAAGTTTGGATGTATGGATGGATGGATAGATGCTTGTTACTCAATCACGCCGCAACTACTGAACCGTTTTGGCTGAAATTGGGCACAGAGATATCTATTCCTAATCTTGTACTATAATCTTATAATCTGGATTAACACATCTTACTTTTTGTCCCGGAAAATAATGCTGAGATCTAGGTATAGAGCGTGGTCTGACTCAAGATAAAGATTAAAACGAGAGATAATTAAAAACCTCAATCCACGCGAACGAAGTCGCCGCGCATCAAGTCTTCATTCCTGATTCGCACGGCTAGGGTCTGGAATGCTCTTCCAAGATGTTTCCTAACACGTACAATTTAGGTATCTTTAAAACAAGAGTCAATAGGCATCTTCTAGGCAAGCGCATTACACCTTAGACCACATCATCACTTTCCATCAGGTGTGGTAGTAGTCAAGCGTGTGCCTATAATGTATAATACACACACACACTCACTACACACACACCCACAGACACACATACGGTCGGGGACTAAGCCTGGAAATAGACGTCAGGTTTTTTCATCCGATAGTCTGATCCGGTAGCCTGATCAGGCTACCGGAAGGCATTGAAGCCATTACTTTGTATGAACAGTCAATACACGTCCGATCCGGTGGCCGGATCGGACGTCCGAGTCGGAAACGGACGCGAGGCGTTTCCGATTTTACTGTCGGTCCGATTGTCTGAAGGCGCGGTCTACATACTTCTAGTATGAGACAAAATAGACATCCGGTTACTCCTTCCGATTTTGCCAGTCAGGGTTCCCAACTAAGGGCTTTTAGCCCCAAATTTAGGGCGGAATTTTGCTTATTGGGATTTTTTAGGGCCCAAAAAATCTAGCGCTGACACTGTGTGGACGCATCGTTGTGGTTCGAATAATGGGCGAAAATTATGAAAAAAAATTAAAAAAAAAATAATAAAATAAAATAATTCATAATAATAAAATTATGTCTATCATTTATTTTTAAACACATTTATCTTATTATTTTTAAAAATGATTACAAATATACATTATAAAAATATAAATATAAAAATAAAAACATCATTAAAAACAATAAAATAAATGGGTCCCACTTGCTGCGGGATAGGGACCCAAGCAGCCAGTGGTCAGGGCTCCAGAGTGAAGAACCTCCTCACAATGCGTGCCGTCTCAAGGAGTACCGCCTTCTGTATCCTGCTCTTGATCCAAGTATTAAGCGAAAGTTTCTTAAGATGTTGATCGAAACTTTTCGCTATGAGACCATTGACCGAAACGACCATCGGCACTATAATCGTTGAATCAACATTCCACATGGCGGTAATCTCGTGGGCAAGGTCTAAATATGCATAATAAAATTATTATTATTATGAATTATTTTGGATGTTTTAAATAGAAATGACTCTCAGTAAGTCTTGTCAAATTGATTGGATGAATCCAATAGCGACGTTTTTTCTTCTTTCTCTTTCCTCTCTTTAAAATTTCTGTGGTGGTGTCGTGTGGTGCGGGTTGTTACGTTCCCTCAAATATAGTTGAGCGAAGCAATGGCTGGATCCTGTGTCATGCTCGTGAACGGGTGCCACCAACGGGAATGGGTCTGCTTTTGCCTGCCTGTCTTAACATGCATTGGATTGTTTTGCATTTTTGAAACTTTATTGTGGAAACACTGTATACATAACACAGTTTTGTTACCTATTGTAAAAAAAATTTTTTTTTGAAAAGAGCGACCGCCGAGTTTATTGCTGGCTCTTCTCGGCAGGAACGGCATTCCGAACCAGTGGTAGATTCATTGACGATTCAAAAGTACTTGTAAAAGTTTATTTGAATAAAAAATATTTCTATTTCTATTAACTCGTCATCCATCTTCTTTTCTTCTGCTTTGCTCCAAACGCAAGCACTCGGGATGATAGCTCGGGAACGACTGAGTTCAGAAAAAGCCTGACGGAAAAATCGGATGTGTATCGAGTAAATACGATCCGGTTGCCTGATCAGACAATCGGAAACAAAATCGGACGTGTATTGCCAGGCTAAATATGTTTACCATTTTTCAAATTAGATTCTTCGTAACCCTGCATTCAGTAAGGTCTATAATGCTATATCAAGGCATTTGTTACGTTTTAAAAATTTAATGCATCGTTTTATAAAAAAAAAGTTTATAATGACTTTTCTATACAAATATTAGTAATAAAACTCATTTCGTAAATTCAAGTTTGACACATTAGATCATTGCACTTGTAAAAGTGTCAATTAATTATCAAAAATATTAGATTTGTTATTTGAAATTTAAATATACAAAATAAATACAAAATGGAAGCTTAATCATAATTCTAATGGTGAAGTTCATATTGTGCATTGAATCATAATGATGCTGATAGCATCCACAGTCAAAAACAGTCAAAAGGAGGTGGATGAGCTATGGTGATGCGTGGTGTTTCTGCAGCATTTTACATTGATGTTCTGCAGCAAAATTTCGACAACCTAAGTTCAAGATAATGAAATTTGAAACTGAAAATTTATGGGGCTTAGTGATTCAAAGGTGGGACTGTCAGAATCAAAGAAATCCTCAAAGTCTTGCAAATCACATTGCACTGGGGTATGGGATGATATGAACTGACTTATCGCCTTGTCGCGTCTATACGAGAGAGTCTACGTGTTGTCATTGCAGCGAATGGAAGCTAATTAAGCTAATTATTTATTTATACTAATATTGTTTAGTTTCTCAATAATAAAATTAAGAAATAAAGATTCTTTGAAATTTCATTAGATTATTACTTCCGTTTTCTCATTTTGGTAACTCGTGTCCTGTGCTCGTGTCTATATGAGATGATATCTATTTATTAAAATTACTAGCTTTTGCCCGTGACTTCGTCCGCGTGAAGTTAGGATTCTAAAATTTCCATGGGAACCCTCTATTTTTCCGGGATAAATGTCGCTATCCAAATCCTCAACTATATCCATGCAAAAAATCATGTGGATCTATTGCTCCGTAGCTGTGTGATGGAAGGACAAACCAACAACGAACAAACAAACACTTACATTATTTTATAACATTAGTAAGGATTTTTTGTTCCAAAAAAAGTTTTCTACATCTAACCTATTTAGCAGTCACCTACTAAAGAGACCGCTAAAGGACTGTCTAAGCACCGCTACATGTTAAAAAGTCTATGATCTATGGCTAATCAAATCACATATCGACCTTCTGACACAGATGTGTGCATGCAATTATGAATCTTAAGGTGGTAAACATTTTCTGTCCGCGACTGTACATGCTCACGAATCCACGCAAACACACGTTGTGAATATTTTAATTGTTTTTATTTTTACTTTCGCATCCGAAAACTACCTTAAATTAACAATCATACTGTATTTTGAATTCTCTGTTGAACTTTTTATATTTTCTTTAATTCAAATAATGTAATCATTTTTGGCTTTATTTAAGGATTATAATAATCTTGTAAAACTGTGTTGTAAACGCTGTTGATTATGATAAATAAATAAATAAATAATGTAGAATACGAAACTAACCTTGGCCCCGGAGTGACGGTGTCGACAAGTTCGTCGTCAGCGTCGTAGAAGTCGTCCTCGCCCTCCGACGAAGAATAGGACGTGTCGGGCACCAGCAGTGTCATCGCTTGCCCTGTTCCAAGCCAACAGTAAATTGAGTATTCGACTCAATGTTTTTTTACAAGGTGTAACAAAAGCGTGAGTTAACCCTGAAGGAGGTGAATGTGCTCATGAAACTGAACAACTTTCCCCAAGAAACATAGGATTGATTTACCATGGGAGGCATATTTTTAAGCTATTGCATAGCTTCTATCGCGGGCCTTGAGCGTGGAGACCGAATCCAGAAATTCCGTAACGAAAATAACCTGACACGGGACTCCTCTCACCGCTAGATGGCGTTGATAAAAAATGCTATGCAATAGCTTTACCGCGGCACTCCCCGAGTGCCACACGTCTTTTTTTTTCATATTTTGACCTATGTTCCCTGGGGAAAGTTGTTCAGTTTCATGAGCACATTCACCTCCTTCAGAGTTAATTCACACTTTTGTTACGCGTTGTATACTTAAAATAAAGGGTTTCGAAAATTTAATAAGCTTTTAAGTGTTATGTTAGAAAAAGAGAGCACTATTGCAACATGACGTCACGATTCAGTAGCACCATACACTCTCCATACAAAATTTCCTTTAACACCGCCGAGCGTTTTTGCGTGACTTTTAAAACTTAAAATTGGCAATTTTACTTACCTTTTTTTATTCTTCGCTGAAATAAAATATTTTTTCGAAATAGTAGATACTTCCGAACATTATACAACAGTTTTTCAAAATCGGTCAGCAAGCCTATTGATGACCGACGTTCTAAGACCTATGCGGAGGAGTGGTTATGTCAAACTTACTAGGTGCATCGATATGTTCAAGAGGCGTTATGGGAAGCGAAGGAGAAGAAAGTTCTCGACACTCCGACCCGAGCTCCACGCGTGGTGATAAATCTGTCGCAAAAAGCACAGTTTTTTTTATTATTCGACGACAAGATAGTCTTTGACTGCGATCTCACCTGATGGTAAGTGACGATGCAGTCTAAGATGGTAAGTCTAAGAAACTCCTGAACGGATTCTGATGAAACTTCACAATGCAATAGCTTATACATCAGAATAGCACATAGGCTATATATTTTATCCCGGAAAATTAAAGAATTCAAGTGGGAAACAAATCCTTGATCCGCGCGGATGAAGTCATTTTAATATTATATCAATGTAGAGTTTTTACAACCATTTGATTGTTACTGATAAGTCAAAACTTAGAATGCATTTTCAAAATACCTAGGAATTAGTCTTTTTTATTATTATTAGTCACCATTTTTGTTTTTTCATATGATTGTACTTTTTATATTAATTTAATAGTCTTAAATTCTCTATAATTGATCAAATTGTTCTTTGAGAATTCTCAATTCTTAAAACCTAACCTATGTGACAACTTGGACAAGCATATCAAAAAGATCTCTTGGTGGTTCCTGGTGTTTATAAATGGAGCAGCACATATGATTCTCAATGGTCAGCTCATCCGCACCACAATTAGGTACAGATCCGATTGGGATGCGAAATAAAGCCTTACAAAAGTTTAATACACCACGTACCTTCTTTGATATGTGTTTGCGATAGACTTGTGGGCCCTTGGTACACGCCGTTGACAGGATTGACGGTGTTCTGCCATAGGTTGCAAAAAAAAGTGTAATTTAATCATCGATTTAATATACTAGCATGACCCACAAATACACAAAAGTATCAAAGACAGAGGTGCTAACGCGACCGCCCAGTAAGGTTCGATGATATTAGTGTCAAAGTAAAATGAACCTTGAATGTATTGATTTAAAGTCACAAATTCAGTACAACCGATTTTAATTTGAAGCGTATCCTTATACGTATAAGAATGCATACACGAAAATGAGCTCTAATTCAATGCTGTTAAGGTTTATTTTATACGATCAATCGAATCTTATATTAAACCCACTATTTAAAAATTTGACGACGTCTGTAGTTAAAAAAAAAAGTTAATTCTCGCCAGTTGGACTATAATAATGTTCAAATCCACCTTACGACTTGTCGGTTTTCAGTCAGATACTTTAAACGTTGTTTTGAGCTTCAATAATAATAATAATATTGTAGATTCGTAGTATGAAGTGTATTTGTTATTTAAAGACCAAATTAGACCGTTCATTTTTTGAAATTTTTCTTTAATTTTTTAAGCTTAACTAAAGTCTAAAGTGCGTCTAAACACCGACCGTTCATCGTTCACAGACGATTTGCCTTTGCGAGGAAAGCGTGCACTGGTATCGAGCATCGTTCATCGCAAAAATGAACGATGAACTGTGAACCGTCTAATTTGAGCTTAAGAGTTTTTGTTAATACTGTAAGTAGCTGGTTTGTAATAAAATAAAACCGTACCTTAGCGATTTGAAGAAGCACTATGGAATGTTTTATATTATCCAACATCGCCTGCAAAAGAAAAAGAGAATAACTAAAGGATTTATCTGTGAAAATAAAATCTAATGTTCGGAACCGAAATAATAAATAAAATTATTTAGCATTTATAAATAAAGCTCCGCAAATGGAAATAAAATACATTTTATTCGTTTGTGAATAGTTGTTTTTATAAGTACTTTTTTATGTAAGAGACATGTTTATACAAATGAAATCTAAATTGGTTGAAAATAAGACAGTAAATGTTTTAAATGAAGGCATGAGGACATGTGGGGGCGTAGTGGTAATATATGGCTATCTCTCTCGCACGCGTGCATACGAATGGCAGTGACGTCACGTCTATTGTTTGCATCCTTTACTGTCATTTGACATAGTGCCCGTAAGATTACTACTTTCACTTCAAGTTGACCGTCGTCGACCGTTACAGAATGACGTCATAAGCAAAACTACTCGTATCGTTGACAAATTTTTTTTTTATCTTTTACTGTAACCGCGACTGTGACAACTTTTTTCTGGCAATATTTCTCACGGAAATGACGTCTTGAATTTTCAAAGGCGTAATCGTTCATTTTTATTTTTAACTTCTTGTAAATAGTCTCGCCTTTTCAAAACTTTACCTTTTTTACTCGTCTAGAAAATGGCAAGTGAACAATAATATTAGTTAACTAAACAACAATAAATAAAAAATTAAAACTTGAACAAAAGTTTGAAAACTACGCTAGTGACAAACGCGAGCAGTACGTTGCTATCTGTACTAAGCGGATCTGACTTGAGGCGCATTGCGGGGAAGCGCTACGGGAGGTAGCGGCCAACTTGAAGTGAACGGCTAGAGAGTAATGTCACTTTTTGATAAAAAGGATTTGCAAGTTATATTTGGTACCAGTCCTATTCAATTTCTTTTTGAAGGAACAGAGTATGTTGACAAGCCGTAGTTTGAATATGGGATGTAAATATATTGTAGAGTTACTTACGTTAGAGTGATCTAATATGACTTGCCCTTTATTCTTGTCTTGTTGTTCGGGTAGCTCCGATACTCTTGTGGTCATTTTCTGCAACGATAGATAATACAATGGGGTTTAATAAATTATTCACATTGCGAATATTTGATAGTCCCTTAAATTGTTCAATACTGAAAAATCATTGATCAAATGACAAGAATCTGTATTTTCAAAGAAACGGTTAAGAATGAGTTAGTTTTTATGTACAATGACAAGAATCTGTATTTTCAAAGAAACGGTTAAGAATGAGTTAGTTTTTATGTACATAGTACATTCTTAATTAAATTTTGAAGCCGTTTATACAACAGCGTCTCTGGTCAAAAGAAAAAAAAAAGGAAAATAAACAGTGAAATATCATTTTTTAAAGTAGGTACATAAATCCCTCAAATATGGTTGAGCGAAGCAATGGCTGGATCATGCGTCGTGCTCTTGAACGGGTGCCACCAACGGAAATGGGTCTGCTTTGTGTCTACCCATCTTAACATGTGTTAGGTTGTGGTAGGTGTGCATTTTTGAAACTTCTTTGTGGAAACACTGTGTGCGTAGCATAGTTTTGTTAACCATTGTAAAAAAAAAAATTTTTTTGAAAAGAGCAACTGCTGAATTTCTTGCCGGCTCTTCTCAGCAGAATCTGCATTCTAAACCGGAGGTAGATTTATGACGTGTCATAAGAGCTACAAGTTGGCCTACATGAAATAAATAAATTTTGATTTTGAAATATATTCTGCATCGTTAAAAATACATCAAAATATTCCTAAGGTGTAAAGCCTGTTCTAGCCACTGCTAGAACAGGCTTTACACCTTAGGACGTGGTCAATGTATGCCACTGCATACATTGACCACGTCTTCTTTTTCTTTTCCTTATCAACTGACAGACGTACTCTGCTAGTTCAAGGTCTCGAGCACGGACATCCATAGATCTCGGTCTTGCGCAGCCCGACTCTTTGCGACTTATCTGATGTCGTCGGTTGACCAAGTGAAGGGTCTAACTACACTGCTTTTTCCGCCTTGGGACCTCAACCTGGTTCTTCGAACTATGTAGTCCGTCTTTTGACCGACCTGACGGGAGCCTACCGAGCTATGCTGTCTCATACTCACAGCAACAAGTTCTATCATGATCTGCAGGTACGCGTCCGCCTCTGAGATGCGTCGCTCGAGGTCGCCGTGGCGGTGCGCCGGCGCGGGCACGCAGCGCGACCATCGCTCGCGTCTGCCGTGCCGAGCTATGGTGTCCTCCAGGGCACGTACCCAGCGTTCCCTTTCGGATCCGTCTCGTGCCTGCAGAACACAACATAACCAATTATAATAGTATCAATGGTACAATGCGTCGTACTGGAAACCTAGAAAAGCTACTGGTCACGGGCAAGGTAGAAGGGAAAAGACTATGCGTTGGTCGCAGCAGATCAGCACTGCACTCGGAACATCTTTCCACGCTCTACATAATGCGGAAAATAGAACGAAGTGGAAAAACATCGTTTGGGAAAAGGTGATCCGTGCCAAGGATCGCGACCCTGAGTAATGAGGGTGCAGAGAGAGGACAATACGTTTAACTCTCTGGTGAGACGGTGTGTTATCAACTTTTCTGTCAGCAATCTATCTTCTTAAAATTAGCTTGGGTCTAATCTAATGAGAGGTTTCACTCACCACAATTTCGTCAAGTTTGTCTAGTGGCATAGTTAATTTCGTCGCTTTAGATTCTCAACCTCGAAAAAAATACTTTTCGTTTCTTCATAAATAGAAATTACTAACCTAGTTTAATAACCGCAACAAATTCCTATTGATACGATACACATAGTAGGTATGTAGGTAGGTAGGTTCATTGGCATCCTTCAACGCGCTTCTGGACAAGAATGCTCAAAGGGATCCTCTCAATGAGTGGATTACCCTGGTTATGGAACTACTCAGGTACGTGGAGAGCATTGAATGAATCTGTTTTATTCATTATTCTTTAATGTTTCTTTCTTTTTGTCTTTTCTTTTTTTTGTGTTTCATCTAGTTACTGTAAATGGTACTTACGCCGTTCTAATAAGACAAATAAATAAATAAATAAAGTAAATGATAAGATTGATGACGTGTTGATACAAAATTAGTATTCCGGACGAGAATTGGAAACTTCTCTGCTTGTAGCCAATGCGACGGAAGAGCGAGAGAAAGGCAGGATTCCGTGATTCATCCTAAATAAGTGAGGCGAGGTCGATGTGAGATCCGATGCGATATGCCTAAAGCTACGCCCAGTGCATTCCGGGCCAACTGACTAATGACGCATTCGTTATGCAGCATTGCGATGACCTGTACGATACCGCGTGCAGTTGCGATGAAGGTACTTGAAAAGAACTGCATCCTAACAGCAACTTTGTAGTCAGATTGCAGTCCAAGTGCAGTTCATCTGACTTATGGGCATGACCAACATGAAGATCAATGTCACGAATGAAAAGGAATTTGTCTGGAGGCTTTGGCCGTGGCTAGTTACCGTCAAACACTTGCTGCCAAGCAATTTAGCGTTCCGGCACGATGGCGAGTAGAAACCGATTAGGAGTATAGGTTGAATGTACACTGTCATATCCTTCCCAAGTTAGTCTATAACCATCTTAGACTGCATGGAAGGGGTTTGGCAGTGTACATTCAATCTATGGATTGAATGTAGATGGCATGTAGAGCTATGGCTCTACATGCCATCGTGCCGGAACGCTAAATTGCTTGGCGGTACGTGTTTGACGGTAACTAGCCACGGCCAAGCCTTCCACCAAGCCTTTAGCTTCTTTCTCGTTTATAATATTAGTAGGAAAGTAGGAAGTAGGAAGATGTCTTACCTGAAAGTGAAAAGTCTTGTGGTCGACGGTGATGGTGAACGTGGAATCGTCTTCATCATCGATTCCGATCACAGCCGCTCGGAGACGGACGCAGCCTCTTCTCACGCCGCGGGTCATTTTTTCTTTTGACTGAAAAGTGAAAAGAGACATAAAGTATTTCCGTGATTAACACTCTTTTTAACCGCCTTCCAAAAAAGGAGGAGGTTCTCAATTCGTCGGAATCTTTTTTTCATGTATGTTTCCCGATTACTCAAAGAGGCCTGGATCGATTTGGAAAATTCTTTTTTTGTTTGAAAGGTCAGGATCTGATGATGGGATCCTGGAGAAATCGAGAGAACTCTTCAAAATTTATAGACATAATTGATATACTTTGTAGTGGCGCGGGCGTTTGAAGTCCGTTTTGTAAAAATAATTTTTACGTTTATATTATAAAAAGCACAAATCTACGGATCATTTTGTCCTGCATGTAGGGAAAAGATTTATCCTCGAATCGAACCTCTCCAAGTTATTGGATCTGGTTTCGCTGGTGATTATAATTTAAATGATGATGTGTTTTCTAAGGGATTAATAAATGCAAGTTGAAATATCACCCAAGTTATTCAAGTACTTAATAAAAGACGCGTAGTCCCTCTCTCTAACGAGCTTGCGGAGCGTTCCGCATACTGCATACATTTACACTAAGTTACTATTAAGTTAAGTATTATTATATCGTAAGTACATTATTAGAATATTGAGGGACTGATATGAATCGTGTGGTTATCGACCTTTCAATGACATTGTTTAATGATAATTGCAAATGAAATGCCGAATGCAGATAGCGGATGTTTCAATAAAGTAACAATTGCAAATGCATCCTGGAGAGAAAATTATTGAGAATTCAATCCGGAATTGTTTCAGTTCAGATTTTTTTTTAAATTAAAAATATTAGCTAAGCTAAAGTTGACTAATAACCTTCTATCTCCTCCGAATAAGCGAAAAGCTTGTGCTAGGAGTGGGTACGACAATAGTGCAACGGGTGAGATTCGAACCTGCGACCTTCCAGTTTTGAGTCTGCAATTTTAACCGTTGGGCTATTGAGATTGACATGTTATATCGAAAATAACATGATTTATCTTTAGCTCCAACTGGATAAGTTCTTGCCCCTACCGAGAGTCGAACCCGGGGCTTTTGAACCGGATGAACGCACGAACTTCGGCATCGGAAGGTACCGTCGAACTTTCAGTTTTCAGTCCACCTTTGACCTTTGGGCTTTTGAGACTGGAATAGCCAAGATTTCTAATGTTTTTTATTTAAACTACATATTTTAAGTTAGCTTATTTGACATACTAGTATATAATAAATAACACATAAAAATAAATATTTCCTATATTTTTCTCTATTGGGAACGGCTGGAGTGCCTGTGCACTCGTGCGTATCTCACTCGAATGGGTGCGGCAGAATACAAGAGCTCAGCTTTTTCATAAAACCTGCAGCAATTATGCTGAATGTGCTGAGCCGGTACCTTTTTGTATATGCTACAAATGGGTGCAAAAGCCAATTGTAAATTGTTTATTTTTGTACATTTTTCTTCCTTTTTAACAGACTTCCAAAAAGGAGGAAGTTCTCAATTAGTCGGAATCTTTTTTTATGTAGGTTCCTGGACCGATTTGGAAAATTCTTTTTTCTTTTGAAAGGGTATACTTCCCAGGTGGTCCCATTGTCATCAGGTCAGGAGCTGATGATGGGATCCTGGAGAAATCGAGGGAACTCTTCAAATTTTATAAGCACTATTGATTTACTTTGTATAGTGGCGTTTGAAGTTGGTTTTGTTAAAAGAATTTTTACGTTTATATTATCTGTATCCATGGTGTAGATATTAAACAAATATACATAATATCTTTCTTTCTTTCTTAATATTGTATAATAGCACAATAAAAATAAAAATCAACCCGTATCACCTTACTAGTAAGCATAATGGAGGAGTGCATTGTATAATAACATTCATATTTCCATTTGTAAAGGTGTGTTTACTGAAGTTACATTGTTTCTGGAAACAAAACGGAGCTGTGTCGTTAAAGCATTGTGTTGCGACGATGGAGAGTGTTATAAGAGCCTACAACACTGTCTTCTATGAAAGAGCAGGTATTTCACATCGTAGCGACTTCATTATATCAATATTGATTCAAGTTAAATAACATTGTATATCTAGCTGATGGTGGTTTTTCAAACCCTTATTTTACCCTGCCTAATATCTGCGTAATATTAGCAATCTGTAAACATTTCTGTGGTGGTGTCGTGTGGTGCGGGTTGTTACGTTCCCCCAAATATGGTTGAGCGAAGCAACGGCTGGATCTTGCGTCATGCTCGTGAACGGGTGCCACCAACGGGAACTGGTCTGCTTTGTCTGCCCGTGTTGACTTGCGTTTGATTGTGTACCTATGTATGCATTTTTGAAGCTTCATTGTGGAAGCACTGTATACATAGCATAGTTTTGTTACCTATTGTAAAAAAAAATTTTTTTTTTTTTGAAAAGAGCAATTGCTGAGTTTCTTGCCGGCTCTTCTCAGCAGAATCTGCATTCCAAACCGGTGGTAGATTTATGACGTGTCATAAGAGCTACAAGTTGGCCTACATGAAATAAATAAAATTTGAATTTGTAGCCTAAGTACGAACATTTTAACTTTCGAATAGTAAAGGTGAAGTTAAGGTCAGCAAAAAAATTTATATGAAAATGGCAGGAGCGCTCCTGTCATTTTCATACAAAATTCCTTCACCTTCACTATTCGAAAGTTAAAAAGTTCGTGTTTAGGCTACTGTACTCCGAATTATAGCCTAATCAGTCCAGTGGTTTAAGCTATGCGTTGATAGATCAGTCAGTCAATCGGTCAGTTAGCACCTTCGATCACAGAAGAAAAAATATTCTATGATCGAAGGTTAGCACAGTCACCTTTTCCTTTTATATTATTTAGAAAGATTACCGGAAACATGATTCGAATGACACACATTTGTCTAGCATGACAAACGTGACGTCGAGTGTGTGTGACCTTTCAGGCAAACTGTGACATAACGCAATGTGCAAGTGCATCGTTACTTGCGACACTGCACGCTGTCGAGAGGCGGATAATTAAATTATAGTGAACGTTTACCGGTTTATTGTTAGTCTTTGACGTAATGTTTTCATGATGTGTTTCCAAAGATCCTATCCTATTTACCATCTAGACCAGGGATCCTGCGGCTCGCGAGCCACATGCGGCTCTTTGGATGTGAAGCTGCGGATCTTTAGTTCCATACGCAAATTTTTTTTTAATCGTTATGAATCGATTAACGAGGATAAAGGTGCAAGTTTGTAGACGACCGCAGACAGCAACAGCAGACGTGTCGCCGCGACACTACTGGTTTCTACGTATTTCTATGCAAGTTGACGACCTCCCTGGCGCAGTGGTGAGCGCTGTGGTCTTATAACTGGGAGGTCTCGGGTTCGTTTATTTAATTTAGGAATTTATAATTTCTAAATTGTCTTTAGTCTGGTCTGGTGGGAGGCTTTGTCCGTGGATAGTTACCACCCAAAGACGTGCCGCCAAGCGATTTAGCGTTCCTGCACGATGGCGTGTAGAAACCGATTAGGGGTATGGGTTGAATTTACACTGCTATACCCCTTCCAAGTTAGCCCGCTACCATCTTAGACTGCATCGTCACTTACCATCAGGTGAGATCGCAGTCAAGGGCTACCTTGTCATCAAATAAATAAAAAAAAAGCGACGTGTCGCTAGCTACGGAAGGTATTTCATACCATAGTACCTATAGTCGTTTTTCAGTTTGAGAGTACGCAAGAAACAGTTTAGAGATCAAAGATCCGTAAACTCCATACCTACCGGTTGCATTAGAATCGTGATTCGATTTGGTGCGATAATAGATGGCATGTTACGATAAGTATCGCACGAGTCATTGCGATTGAGTTATGGTGGATTGGCAAACGTTTTCGGTTGGTTAACCCTTATGATTTACACTCTATGGCGATTAGTGCACTTGATAAATAATTGTACGGATTATGAGAGCATTTTTTGTCACATAACTTATTAATACATATACGTCTTTCTCCCCGTATTCAAGCGTAATGAGTGTAACATTAAAAACATATTAATATTATAATGCTAAATCCTAAGAGAAGTACGAGTAAATGACGATCGGTGTTTGGAACAAATATTGGGACGGGAATGTATAAATAAGCGGTCCTACTACGAACGCTATGGTATCTTTCCTTAAACTTTACAATAAGATTTAAAATACAAGGTTTACCAAGTGAATAAAAATACACATTCCGACGTTTCCGAATATATTAAATACATTTAAACGTAGAAAAGATCTGCGCTATACAACATTCAGAAAAAGATTTAAGAGTTAAAAAAAGTGCAATTATGTTAAAAGCACATTTGTCGCATCTATAAAAAAACTCTGCGTAGAAATTGTGCATTGAAGTCAGTGGCTTCTCACTGTGAAATGCTCGTAGCACGAACTACTAGCATCATTCTAGCAGTGACTGTTTTGTTGCTCAAGTGGTCAGCATGTGCGAATGCGGAAGAACAATCCTGGAAATCCTGAGAAATGTAAGGGTTGGGTTTTTCTTAGCCCGAAGTTAGCAAGTTGGCGGTGTGTCATACCCGTGCCTAAGAGAGCATGTAAATCTATCGCTCCTAGGGCTCTTTTTCTCCCTAATGATGTGATATTAATACCCATTTTAAGATAAATTACTATGTTATACCTATTTTAAGATAACCTTTATATATCTTGTATCTGGAAGGAACTATCCTCTGCAACACATGTTTTCCTAGCGCAGAGGGTAGGAACCAATAGAAAAATGTAAAACATTTTATGTAAATAAATAAATTCTTTTTCTTATTCTATTAATTAGTGTTTCCTCAAAGGACTAGCTCTAGCTTTTGAAAATCATTAATTTTCCAGGTTAACAGTACCCTGTGTAAGAGTCTAGTTTTGGCAAATTATCTCTGTGCTAAAATATTTACGCAAGATAAAAAAAAAAATATATAAAATTATTTATCCGATGTAATTTTTTATACGTCTGACTCTACTACCGGTACGAAATGCAGATTAAATAAGAAAAAAATTTGCACTGACGTTTTAATCTACATTGTACATTAAAAAAATTCCATTTTATTGCAGACCTTCGCGTCAAAGACTGGTTGTTAATGACTTCGCCATGGCCGCTCGTGGCGATCATCGTTAGCTACTTGTCGGTCATAAAGCTACTGCCATATATCATGCACGATAGAAGACCATACGATCTCCGGACAGTCATTAAATGGTACAATGTGCTGCAGATTTTGTCCAACGCCGTTGTTACTTGGGGGGTGAGTTTGCACGATAAATTAGACGAATAATGCCCGTTTTCACCAACCATACCTAAATCTATCCCCTAAGTAGGAAACTCTTTACGTAGGTAGCCAATACCTTACCCAATGTATTTTTCACTTTTAGGTGTTCTCTAAAGGTTCGTGAAAACGAAATAGACAGAAAGCTATTAGCTTAGGTAGCCGGAAAAAGTTATGGAAACTTGGTGAAAACGCGTATAAAATTAATACTAATTAACAAAAAGAAATCTCTTTGTAGCTATTGTGTGTAGTAGTTGATTTGATAACGATGATGATGATGGTGATAAATGATATTTGATGCTTGAGATAATTTTATAGATATTTTGAAATGGACGCTTTTGCGATTAGCATTGGCTTGCAAATTCAAAACCAATAAGTAAAGGGAAATTGCACAAGTCGGTTGGCATTTAACTTTGAAAGGCATAGGCATGGCCAGTTGCTCTACTTATAGATAATAGATATATTATATCAAATGAGATTGTGAAGTCTCAACATAAAAGCGTTACGATACAGGAGTTTAACTCCTTATAAACCATCACTGCAACAGGGCGGTCATATAACCTAATGAGAAAACCAGTGTTCATAAATTTAAACTATTTGAAAACCGTATTGAATGAACTTATTAGTTTTTAGCGATTAGTCACAGGATGATTTTCTACAAAGGATATGCGATATGTTTAAAACCCACATTATAAATTCTTTTTACAAAACCGACTTCAAACGCCACTATAAAGTGAACTACAATTGTACCTATAAAATTTGAAGAGTTTCCTCCTTTTCTCCAGGATCCCATCAACAGATCGTCACTTGATGACAATGAGACCACCTGGGAAGTATACCCTTTTAAAAAAAGAGTTTTCTTAATCGGTCCGGGCGTCTTCGAGTAATCGGAGAACGTACTTACATAAAAAAAAGATCCCGACGAATTGAGAGCCTCCTCCTTGTTTTTTGGAAGTCGGTTAAAAATAGGATCAAGTCAGGTCACTAAACTTGAGTCATGATAGTTTGGTCATGCGTTCCTACTTGAAATGTTACAACGGATAGCTTTGTGGTTAAGACACACAGACACCTATTCGGAGAACACGGGTTCGATCTCGGGTACAAAACTGACTTTTCGGAGTTTTGTGCTTTTTAACCGACTTCCAAAAAAGGAGTAGGTTCACAATTCGTCGGAATCTTTTTTTTATAATTTTTTATTAAAAAAAAAAAAAAACCTGCGCTCAGTAGTGAGCCGCTTATGGGTTACTCATGATGACGAACTACTAGAAATAGCCAAGAACTAGTAAATATTGTATTAAAAATATCCGTGTCAACCTAATGTGAAAGATGGCGTGATGTTGCAAATATGTAATACTGCACGTCGACAAAACTATGGCAAATTGGACATGCACTACGTAATTGGTACCGACATACTTTCAATTTGCTCAATAAGTAATAACTTTTTATGTACAATATGTATTTGTATGTGTTGATTTGTCACTTCGAGTATTAAAAATAAATGATTTGTATTAACTCTATGTGGACTTCATAATCTTAAAAACGGTACAATAAAACTTAAAACTCAGTACATCAATATAGGCAACGTTGGTCGCAAGGCCACGCGGACGAACTCAAGGGCAACAGCTAGAGTGAAATACATACGAAAAGAGTAGAGATATAGTGATTTTTTTTCAGCTATTACAGTGAAACACTGATTGCTTTCCAGATAATGACCTCTGGTTGGACAACAACCTATCACTTCGGCTGTATGCTGCCAGACTACTCAATGAATCCAGAAGCGTTGAGAATGCTTCGGTTTCTTTGGTGGACGATAATCTTGAAGCTGATGGAGCTGTTCGAGACCGTCTTCTTTTTACTGAGGAAGAAGCAGAGGCAAGCTTCGTTCCTGCACATATACCATCATGTCAGCACCTTGGTCATAATCTGGTCTGGTGTGAAATATGTTGGAGGTAAACAAAAAACTTTTAAATCTTGTTTAAACCACTCTTAAGCCTCGAACATGTGCCTAAATAGCCTAACGATTAAAGGCGCTGAAGATTGAAAGGTCAAAGGTTCACTTTCTATCCCGTTGCACTATTGTGGTACCCACTTCCAACAAAAGCTTTACGGGTACCTATAGGGCAAAAGGGAATAGGAGTCAAGTTCCGTATGACAAATATAACGTAATAACGTAATAGAGGTGCAAGGCTTTCACGGAATATATTCAAAAGGCTGTTAGGTATCGATATTGCTTTTAGGACAAAGAAGTTCAGCACAACAATGTATCTAGAAGAAAATGAAATAATCTGCAGAGTTACTTTCAG
Source organism: Hipparchia sbordonii (assembly GCA_038048805.1). Taxonomy (NCBI): domain Eukaryota; kingdom Metazoa; phylum Arthropoda; class Insecta; order Lepidoptera; family Nymphalidae; genus Hipparchia; species Hipparchia sbordonii. The sequence goes on from CM076113.1 coordinate 2,159,669, forward strand.
AGCATAGCAATATCATGGATGCAGAAGAAATATGACAGTGGTTGTTGTGCGAAAGCCCTGTGTGAAGCCTTGAGGTTTAGACCTAATTCCAAGCGTTTGTCATCAGGAAAGACGGAAGGTGTTTTAGAGTATTTAAATTAGGTATTACTAGGCATGTTTAAAACAAATAAGGCTTTGTCTGTGGAGCTGTATTTACTCCATATTTCGTGGCTCGCGTGAGGCGCCAGCCGGCGTAGTTTAGTCGGAAAGTTGGAACATTTTCGAGGCTCAATCAACAAGCCTCCATTGCATAACTTTGCACGCGATTGGGCGTATGTTTTAAAATCTAAGCTCTGTTGGGTCACAGTTTCGTCATGACAATTTTTGGATATTAAAAACTTTGCTGATGTCTTTTGAAAAAGAAAAAAAATGATTTCTTTAGAAAATTAGATCGTCTTACACACAAGCTTTAAAAAGAAACACGCAATAAAATTGTGTAACTGTATGGTTTTTTCCGGTTGAAGTTTTGATCTGTCGAAGAGTAATCTCCTACATTGGTATGGAGAATTCTCTGCTGTGGTATTGTAAAAATATGATTGCTACAGTATGACATCGCAATCACCTCTGATTGGCAAATATGTGATTCGTATTTTGATACATACGACGTTTTGGTTTGAAGTAGGGCCACTTTTTGTGTGGATTTTTTTCTGAATTAGAGTTCCTGACTTATTATTATTTATTCGTAGGGTCACCTATAAAAGCCCCATAAAAATAAGTAAGAATTAAAAAAAACCTCAAAATATTCGCCATTTATTTTAACTGAGAACTGCAATCTCTTGCCAACAACCCTATATAGAAGCAACTAACGAGCCATCATAAACACAGGATTGTGTAAGCTACAACTCGCAACTCGCTAAATTCATACGATGTGGGTGAAAAGTCACCGTAAATTGGATTTAGAAACACAGCATCTCGACCGCACATCAGATCTTGTGTCTTTAAATGACTTCTTGACCAAATGTTGTGAGTTATGCTTATTTAAATGTTCAACGTCTCAATGGTTAAAGGTGCGGTAAATGTTATACTGAAAACTTAAAGGTCGACGGTTCAATTCTCACCCATTGCATTGTACCCACTCCTAGCTCAAGCTTAACGTTAATGTCCTCCCGACTGTATCCGGCCACGGCGGCCAATCTGCACAGTGATTAGCGCCTGAGATATTATAGTGCAGTGTGCGCGCAAACATAGGTGCACTCTCTATTCCCTTCCTCGACGGAAATCCGACACGACCGGAGAGATCAGGCGCAGCACAGCCAGCTTTACGTGCTCTCCGAGGTACGGGGGAAACTCACCGCTAACTTCCTAACTCCATGCTAGTACTGAGAATTTCTTGACAGAAAAATTCAATACATTTTTTGGCCTGACCCGGGAATCGAATCGGGGACCTCGTCATCTGCATTCGAACTTCCAAACCACTAGACCAACGAGGCAGTTAAAGCTTTACGTTTATGGGTGCAGGGCATACCTATTGGTAAAGTTCAGCATGCCTCACCATCTGCATCAATCAACGTTTTTTTTTTTATTCAGGGTTTTTTCATGGAAAGGGTGTTTATTTGCTTATTTTACTTTTTTTCATTTCAAAATGTAATTAACATTTTTATCATTTTCGAATTTGGTTTTGTATTTACAATGATATCTTATTTCGAAAAATGTTCAGTCACCCATTCACCCATTTGTACTTTTGCTCCTAGGTCTTACGTCACGAATGTCCGTTAACACCGGCTTTTTATCGATCAACGAACTCGACACTTGTCGCTTATCGACACGTCTGTCGTTGGTGTCCATTGTATTGTGAGAAGATTGTGAGTCGTGCTTTGATAATGCTGATTAGCGTAGAAAGCGATCGTTTTGCTAATCAATCGGTAGTGATAGATCAAGAGGCGGTTGCACGAGCTATCAGCTCTCATTTTTCTTTTGGAACAGTATCACATGCTAAATGATCCTTATCATATAAAAAATATAAACGTAAAAATTGTGCCTATAAAGTTTGAGGAGTTCCCTCGATTTCTTCAGGATCCCATGATCAAATCCTGATCTGATGACAATGGGACCACCTGGGAAGTACACTCTTTCAAACAAAAAAAGAATTTTTCAAATCGGTCCAGGCATCTTCGAGTAATCGGGGAACATACATCATAAAAAAAGTCGGTTAAAAAAACCTTCTTTTTGGAAGTTGGTTAAAAAACAAAAATGCAAGAGTAGTATGTTAGTAAGAGAGTAAGCTTAGAGGGTTAAGTAAGGTAAAGTTTGTTACCATGATAATCCTGATCCTTATATAAATAATATAAACGTAAAAATTGTGCTTATAAAATTTGAGGAGTTCCCTCGATATCTCCAGGATTCCATGATCAGATCCTGTTCTGATGACAATGGGACCACCTGGGAAGTATACCCTTTCAAACAAAAAAAAGAATTGTTCAAATCGGTCCAGGCATCTTCGAGTAATCGGGGAACATACATCATAAAAAAGTGTCGTTTAAAAAACCTTCTTTTTTGGAAGTCGGTTAAAAAACAAAAATGTAAGAGTAGTATGTAAGAGAGTAAGCTTAGAGGGTTAAGTAAGGTAAAGTTTGTTACCATATAATCCTACAACAAAAAATTGGCAAATAATTATACCTAATAATCTTTTCTCGATGGCTATCGCGATGGGTTAACACAGCGAATGAATATAAGCTATACATCGATGGGTTAACATGAAAGAATTTAAGGAAGGAACGAGTATTGAAGTATTTAAACCGATTAATATCTTTTGTTTTCTTACCACCATCTCTTACACAATGTACAAGAGTTGATCTCAACAGTGCAAAGCTCTGTAATACCGGGATATTGAATTATGTAATGCCTGTTACAGCTTATCTTCCTTATTTTATTATTATAAAAGCTTGCGTAACTGGATTGTTATTATATAACGTTAGCGCGAAGGGAAAATGGCTTGTTTATTGTTTGCTCTAAACGCTGGCGATATAATATTCTTGATCTAGGGTTGTTTCTCTTACTAGAGCATTGGGTAGGTTATTCCGCAACGGTAGTATCGTCAATTGAAAATGGTTCTTTATTTTGAGAACTAATCGTTACCCTATTTGATCGGCTATTTTACAATTTTCTCTGACGAAAAAGATAAAGGTCAAATAAAAATAACACAAAATAATAAAAATTTAATAAGTCTATCATGAGTCTATCATTAAGTTTGGACTGGCGTAAACATCGTGATTTGACTTCAGCTGACAAGGGTAAAAAATTTTAAATCGCCTACTATATGCATGTGGAATCTATGACTGACAAGTCAAGACTCTTCCACCGACCAGTTCGGAAAGCAGACTAAGATTAGTAACTCTCCTTCTTCCTGCTCCATCATTACCTGTGACTACTTATCTGCTCTATCATCAGACCATCAGGTGGTTAACTTATAGACAGTGACCATTAATGTCTATGAGTTAACAAAGATACAATTCTGCTGCACGTTGTTGAGGAGTTGGGATAGTGAAACTTTTGGAGCATCAGGTCAAGGCTACCAATCACAGATATATTTAAAAGAAAAAAAAAATATGATTCGCCTTTTCATTACAGAAAAATAGTAGATAAAATCTTTTCATTGCCGTCTATTTTTGGAGCGGGTCGTTAAAAACGAATGGCTTTTGACGTGTATTAGACTTTAATGAGCAAATGTGGGTTTACGGCCTACTTACAAACAGGGTAGAAGTAATCAGAAATGATTAAGTATTGACGATATTGGCTTTAACGACGGTTCTTAGAACGTGACTTGGTCGTTTATATCGCTAGATAGGTGGGTAATAGGTATCTTAAATGGGCTAGGATTTTGTTAATCCTTACTAATATCCTTACTAATCCTTACTTATATTATAAATGCGAAAGTATTTTTGTTTGTTGGTTTGTCCTTCAATAACGCTGCAACAGAGCTATGGATGGAGTGATTTTTTGCATGGGTATAATTTAGGACCTGGAGAGTGACGTAGGCTACTTTTTATCCCGGAAAATCAAAGAGCTCCCGTGGGATTTAAAAACTAAATCCACGCGGACAAAGTCGCGGGCATCAGCTAGTCGCTTTTGTTCGATCGAGATCGTTGACTTATTAAAAACAAATTGAATTCCTCTAGTTCTATGGATTTTTTATTTTTGATTTGATCAGGGATGCCGAGCATAGCTCTCTCCATCGCCCGCTGAGTATTTGTTTAGTAAAAATCAATACAGTCAGTTCAGTAAACTAATTTTTTACAACATGAAATGAAATGAATATAATAATAAAGCCTTTATCACTGACAAATTAATTACAATACTTCTTTCTTATCTAATAAATACATTATAATCTTTTTTTTTTAATTTAATTGTTTTTAACCGAATTCGAAAAAGGAGGAGGTTATCGATTCGGCCGGTATCTTTTTTTTATGTATGCCCACCGATTACTCCGGTATTTCTGAACTGATTCGCCTGATTTTTTTTTAATCGACAGAAGCTTGCGAGATGGTCCCATAATTTTTTTTTAAAAGCGAATTAGCGGCACCACACCCCGTCCTAATCCTTCCTCATTCTGCCGCTTTCCGCCTCAATCTTAATCGATTTATCGTTCCGGAGGGCGTCCCACGCAGAATGGCTTCTAAGGATTTCAGTTATACAATAGATGGCACACTACTGCAGTTATAAAGGCGAAGTATTTTGTTTCTGTGTCTGTGTGTGTGTGTTTGATCACCCTGGATTACCCTGGATTGACACGTAGGCTACTTTTTATCCCGGAAAATTAGACTTCCTGCGGAAATCAAAAATCCACGTGGATGAAGTCACGGGCAAGCATAGGTCTTGCAATTCAGGAGGGCGCGCGAGCTTTACTTGTGGTAACGTCGTGTACACGCACATTGCGTAAGTGTGCGTGCCTGTCAGGAACCTAGGTGAGAGCGGTCAGGCGCAAGCAAGCTCTCTCACACTTATACAGATACGACACACACAACCATGAGCCACGCACCCTCGTGAATTCCAAGAACTATAATTGATATTACATCCACTAGTCTAATCGACTTGGGTATACTAGCATAACAAATAACACTGCAATAATAGACAGATAACCTCGGGTCTCAGAATGAAGTGTGAACGACATTCCGCACTACTGATAGATTCACTTGACGATTCTCGAAGACACTTTGTAGAAGTTAATTTCATTAAATCTTTTCTTATTTTATTGATGACCTGAAGCTGCAGCTAGGCAGATTCTATTACGACATTTTTCAAAATCTTACAGCAGATGATATCGCTCATTGATTTGGGCTTAGTATGACGATCTGTCGGGTCTGATAATGGAGCAGAGAGGTAGGCTTATCGAATTTGAATTGGTCGGCACTATTAGGAGTAGTTGGTATATTGATTAACGCCTGATGATGGATCATGATGGAAGTCTATGTATGTCATACCCTCACAGACCCTTAGAAATTTAGAAAAGCCCAGCTTAGGCTTATCTATAGAGCGTGCTCTGGCACAGCTTAGACTCAAGAGAGGTTAAAACGAGACACAAATATGCTCTGACATAAATCTGTCTCGTTTTAACTCTGTCTTGATTCTGAGCTGAGAGAGAGTCCGGTCTATGGATTTCAGCTTCGAGATGGCATGTGTCCACTAATTTCATAGATTCTTAAACTGTAATAATATCAAAGGACGAAAGATTCCGAGCCTAGAGACACTCAAATATACGAGAGCTCATTAATATCCAGTTCCTATGCATAATTCTGCGTATGTGCGTACGAATCGAGAAAGTTGCTTTGATAATTACATCAAACAAAATAAAACCTTATTACGTTGGATTAGTATTGAATATTGTTTGAAGTTTGGGTGGGATTAATATATGTTTTCTATTGATATAGCGATATCATATTCAGAAACGCCTTATTGAGGAGGACAGGAATAGTGAGATATGGTATCGCTATTATTTGTACTCGGAAAAGGCTACGTTCGAACTGATAGGGTAGGGTACCTTAGCACTCTCAAATTCGTGACAATGACAAAGAGTATTGCATGAGATCTGTATATGGTAGCGAAACTAGATCGACTATAGTCAAAGGGCACATAAATCTCGAGCAGTAGTAGAAAACAATCCACACCTGTAGGGCTAAGATGCGGGCCACGAGAAAATTTTGTCTTCACGTTTACTCGTAATCTCTATGTGAATCTCTTTAGAGATTCACGAATACAGTACTAGTAAATATTATCGCGCATCTTAGCCCTACTGAAACGACCAATCCCTATCCTTTTCTGGATGCCTATATGGATAAAAATCCAGATTTGAGATTACAATCTTTTTTACCTTGGATTTCATCGTGGATTAGATGGGTTATTATTAATTTCTGCTATATGTCAACTTAGTATGTAGTTGGTTTAATTCTCGCAGCCACTGGACACAAGCGGCGCAAGATTATGTTCTTTGGGCAAGCGACCTAGGTCCAGCTGTGCACAATGACAATACTAATACTTTTTTTACAGGTGGCATAACTTCATTCTCGCCAATGATCAACAATGCAGTGCATGTAATAATGTACAGTTACTACCTCATGTCTTCAGAGGGAAGCCCTAAAGTGAAAGCTGTACTTATTAAATATAAGAAGTGGTTGACCATTATGCAGATGGTGAGTACATCCAATAGCCCCTTGTAATTTCATAGCAACAACTTAATTTTTTCAGTTATTGTTCAAGACATTTACAAAAACAAACTACCAAACAATTTAAGCCATCCTCAAGAAACTTAAACGTTTATGTGAGGAATAGCAAGTTCACTTATTCACTTATTAAAACTGACTTATTGAACATTTGATTAAATACAATAAAAGTTAGGTGACCTTTCTAGTCCAGTGGTTAGCACTGTGTTTTTAGGAATGCGAGGCCCAGAGTTGATTACTTGGCACTTTGAAGCGATGGCATCCATTTGTGGTTGAAATTCAACCTACTCATACAAAATGCTTCAGTTCAACGTTTCTGAAATGAGGCTAAGGTATGAAACACACTTCCAGCATCTGTGTTTCGGCTATGTATAATCTGAGTACCTTCAAATAATAATTTTTCAATATAATGCTTCTATTACCTTTACTTTTTCCATCATAAATATCATTTTCTGCCAAAAGTTCAAAAAGACCATTGGCGTTCGCTTTTAAAGGCGGTCACTGAAAATCAGCATTGGGACAGATGGCTCCCACAGCTTTGAAACTTGGCGGCTTCGCCGGTTTTAGGTCTGTGAGGGTAGGAGCCCCAACACAAGCTGAGTGACTCACCTTTTGGTAGCGTTGCACTGCTGTACAAAGTAACGATATCTAATACCTATCATAGGTGTATTTTTAATTTTGATTTATTTTGTATATTTTTGTGTTTAATGCTACCAGTAAAGATATTTCTATTCTATTCTATTCTATTCTTCAAGACAACCTAGACTTCAGCAATGCTTTCCATCTTTGATTGTTGTCAAACGCAGCCTATCTCATAATAAAAAAAAAAAGGTTGAGAACAGGCAATGTTAGCCTATCTTCACACTATGCCTTAGCTTAGCCCTATGTTCAACAGTGGATGCATAATGCATAACACATATTCATTATTGATGATGATGACTAAAGCTAGTTACTAATATAAATCATATCTTTTACAGATACAATTCACACTAATGTTGATCTACAGCGCACAAGTCTTCCTGCCAAGTTGCCCCGCACCACTGGGCATCACTTTCATGTATTTTCCTAACGTCATATTTGTTTACTACATGTTCTATAAGTTTTTCAAGCAAAATTATATCGATTATAAGCGTTACAGACAGAATGTTAACCAGAATGGACTTAAATCTAAAGATTAAGTAATTAAATATAATAAATATCTTTAGTATAAATATCATTTACATAAAAAACTAAGAAGAAGGGCAAGTTTTAATAAGTTATAAGTACTCATTAACTAAGTAATTATAATTACTTAAAATATGTCATCAAAGTTGATGAACTCTTTCTTAGCTTATCAATAAAACAGTAGAAGTAGTAAGTAGATTTCAAGTTTTTCAAGTTTCAAGGCTATACTAATAACAGACCATGATTAACTGCACCAACTAGGATAAAGATAACTTTTGTTAATTATTCATTTCCAATGTAATTATGTCCCATAGACTAATAACCACCTCCACATCTCTGCTCAATATTCCAGGAACCATTGTTGGAAAACTCTATGATCAGAACCAGTTTGGGTTATAAACTCTACTACTTCTTCATATTTCTCCTTTCTACCCATGATTATGTCAGTGATAACCTTATCCCATTTCCTTTTTTCCTACTTCCTAATCCTTCGCCATAACCGACAACTACTTTCTTACTTACGTATTATATTAGTATGGATGTGGTATGGATATTCAGTATGTAAACTGGTTTTCCAATAAGACTTTATTGTATTCTAAACTTGGTTCAAAGTAAACAAGAAAACTGTAACCTCTAAATAACACTACAGGTGCTGTTTGTTCTTTCAGTTTGAATGCATACTCAAATATTTATTATATTTATGTAAGTAAATATTAATTGATGTATACTACTCATGTCATCATAGTATCAAAACAAAATAATAAAGAAAAGGAGAAATGAAAACGTCACTTACAGTATAATAAGACAGCAAGCCAGCATTTTCGTCCAGCACGAACCACCGATACTGCCACCCTTTCATCACATTTGTCCACTTACTTAAAGATCCCTCCATCATGATTACAAAATTCAAAAATAATTTAAAAACACATCAAAAAATAAAGACAGAAAAATTCACACTGCGGCAAATACGTTCCACCATAAATAATCCATACGTTTGACATTTATTTTCTGTGTTGCTAGCTTTCAATTTGGGAAAAACTGGGTTGCTATTGCACAAATTCGAAAAGACTGAACTTTGAAGGAATTTAGTAAAAAATCGAACTTTAGAATGAATATAATGCAAAAATAAACTAAGCCGTAACGACGGGTTATATTATATGCATTTTCTTAATGTTTTCATAGGCAAACGTGCTCCAAGCCTAGATCTCATTGTTGCTTTCCATCAAATGTGATGGTCGTCAAGCGCTAGCCTTTCTTGCAGTAAAACAAATCTTTTGAATTTAAACGGATTAGTTACCTAACTACTCATTCCATACCCCTAATTCCATGCTCATGAAAATGCCGTTCTTTCATAAATTACCTAACTAAACCAGTTATTATAGATTTTATGTAGTAGAATTGTAATACTTATACTAGAGACTACCGCTTGACTGCGATACACCTGCAGCTTCATCTTCTACTTCATCGCATGCCTTTCAGAGAAGCAATTGTTGGTTTTCAGCAAAGGTTCTAAGCTATTTTCTTAATTAACTATTTAAGTTACAATAAAACACAATATTTTTTTAGAAAAGTCTTTATATTTTACAACATAGTCATCACTTTCATCTTTATTATTAACAACTAAATATACAACTTCAAGTCCTTCTTTAATTTAGTAACACTAATGCTAAACTATTTACAATGTTAAATTGCCGAAGGCAGTTTTGTACGTCAATGTCTTCTAAATGATCTGCCACGTTTTGTTTTACTGTATCCTGAGGATATTAGTACTCCCTTATTATTTTCTTTGCCTAACTTAACCCCAGATAAATCTACAAATAATGGCACATTATCCGACCCTTCTGCAATGGCATCATCTTTATCTTTGTCAAAGTTTTCGGGTGTGCCTTCTCCTTCGATTGCAAGTTTTTCGAAGTCTTTGCTAAGAGAATTATTTTCTGCTGCCTCAACAAATGCATTTGAGAGATCACCGCTGAGTTTGCTAACGTTGCCTGTTGCAATATCATACATGAAGATTTCCCTTTCCTCTGGTTTCTCTTCATTTCTGTAAAATGCAAGAATTAATTTTGATAAATCATAAAAGATTAAAATTATAATAATTGGAAATCAAAATAAGAGATTTTTGTGAGAAAAATAATAATTCGTTAATTTGTCCTATTTCTTAAAATTAAGATCTAAATGGAGTATCATTGATTGAAAATAGTAGATCCTCAAAAAAAAAAAAATTAAGAATCAAACTCAGATTTAATCAATTTTCGACCAATATCTACGTAAGTATAAGACAAAAAATAAATATAATAATGTCTATATTTCTTAAGGGTACAATTTGTTAAACTCACCCAGTTACCAGAAGAATAACGGACTGTTCATCAGTAGCTGTTCTTTTTTCCATGTCCAGCCACTTTTCAAAGTTGTCCTTTGTTGGTTTCCTTAATAAATTATGAAGACTATCTCCGGCAACAAATTTTATTCCTCTTAAACTATCGCTTGTTGAACGTTCTGCTCTAGGGTGTACGCCATCTAAAGCTTCTGTTTCAACAGGAGCTAAGACAACAACAGAAGTTATTTTTCTGCCTTTTAATACATCCGGTAAAGGAAACTGATTGCCGCTAACTTTCAGTGGTAGGTACCTATTATATTTTTTATCGTTTAAAGCCACTGGATCAAGTTGAGTAGCATCTTCTTTTACATAATCGTTAGCAATTTTCTGTCCTTCTGCGGTTTTTGGATCGAAATGCACAACCTTCATTTCTACAGCTTGTTTATTAGGTGGTGCTACGATACTTGGCAAATTCTCTGAGGCAGCGATTTCTTGATCGTCTTCATCAACATTGTCGTCTATTCTGGATTCTATTCTATCACCATTGGCTTTAACGACTGTTGGCCTATGTTCACTCGCAGCTATTTGTTGACCACCTCCAGCACTGAAAAAGTTTGCTAACTGATCTGGGGGTAGTGATTCTAAAGGAGTTTCACCTACTTTGTCGTAGTCAAGTACACTTATATCAGCATTATCTAGAATACCAGAAGATAGTAACTGTTGTCGTAAATCATCAGGAACTTCATCGGGCAACTCTATTGCAGGTCTCTTCTTTTGCTCTTTTTGAGATTCAGAGTTACTGACCGCATTCACTGTTGAAGATACATACTTTTGAGTTGTAGGTTTTATCTCTACAGTTCTTGATGTAGATTGGTAATAATCGGGAGATGCAGTACTTGTTACATATGTGGGTTGTAGTCTGGATCTTTCTTGCACATACTGATTATTTGCTGCAGTTTGTTGCAATTGCTGCTGATTATATTGGTTCACACGTTTTTCGTATTCAGACTGTTGGTGTTGATGCTGATGTTGTTGTTGTTGCTGTTGCTGGTGTTGTTGTTGCTGGAGCTGATGTTGTTGCTGCTGTTGATGCTGTTGCTGTTCTTGCTGTTGCTGTTGTTGTTGTTGTTGGAGCTGATGTTGTTGTTGCTGCTGTTGCTGTTGTTGCTGCTGCTGTTGATGTTGGTGAGCAAATTGCAATTGGTTTTGTAGGCGTTGGATTTCTTCTTGTTGCTTTCTTACATTTTGAGCCAACTGTTGTCGAACTTGCTCTTGCTCTGCATCAATATATTGCGATTGTGTGTGTTGTTCGACCTGGCTTGCTGTTGGGGTTGGTTGGCTTATAATATTCAAGCCACCATTAAAATTAGGTTGTTCATTTGGTCCATTTACCGTTATATGCTGTTCATAACGTGGAATGGACGCAACTAATTCTCCACCTTGCGGTATGAATTCTTGAACATTTTGTTGATGGTCAAAACTTGATAATTCTTGGGCGCTATTTTGTGGTCTTTCTGATGGGTTATGCTGAGGTCTACCGGTAGAGAAGCTCTGTTGATGGAAGTTTTGATGTTGATTAGGATTGGTTGATGGTTGGAAATTAAAGAAAGGTGTAGAGGAAGGTTGTGGGAGAAATTGATTATGAGAGACTGGAGAAGATGTCGATGAAGGAGATGTCAAAAATATGTTTTGGTTATGACTGTCCTGAGAAGAGAGTTGAACTGAAGGTCTAAGTTGGGTTTGTGGACCCTGGTGAAAGCTAACAAGTTGCTGAGACTGGTGGGGAAGGGGTTGGCGTTGGAAAGGCCTATTTTCTTCAATATGGGGTGGAGATGGCTTTAAATTATAGAATGGAGACCTGCTTGAGGTGGCTGTAAAGGATGGTTTGTTTTTATTATTGTCAAAGACTTGAGGTGGCCTTTGTTGAGGTAATTGTTGGTTGAATGGGATTATTTGTTGCGGACGGCTCTGATATTCAGAGAATTGAGCTGGAGTAGGGCTGGGTTTAGGGGTAAGGTTAAAATTCTGTATTTGTCTGTTTGGTAATAATTGTTGTTTTGGAGGATCTACTTGATCGGTTGTAATTGTGTGATAATTTTCTTGCAAGTATTTTGCTTCGTCGAAAAATGGCTGCTGTGGTCTTTGTGGGCCTGGGTGGAAGCTAACTTTTGGTGGACCATTAAAATGTGGCCTTGGGCCGAATGATGGTGGATTGTTTTGGCGGGAATTGAATGACGGAGGATTATTTGGCCTTGGGAATGAGAAAATTGGCCCAGCCGGTCCAGCATTCGTAGGGGCAATATTAGAAAAATGTTGACTTGGACTGGGGGAAACGTTTGAAAATGTAGGTCTCAGGGATATAGCAGGACCAAAGGGTTGACGTGGTGCTTGAGCTCTGAAGGGTGCAACTGATGGCCCTTGTCTTGTTAGTTGGGATTCAAGATTTATTTGTGGCTGGTGTTGGAATTGTATGCGACTTTGTGCCTGCTGTCCAGACTGATATATTTGTTGATTGGATTGAATAAAATGTTTATTGTCCTGTTCCTTATATTGTGTTTTAGAAGATGCTGATCTTCCTGTTTGTACTTCAGTTGGTTGTGAATTTGGTAAAGCGATTGCTGGTCTAGGAGCTGTTTCTTCTCGATCTTCACCGTGATGATTCTCCTCTCTTCTGTAACCGTGATGATGGTCATCGTTTCCAAAAGTTATTTTTACATTACTGTTACTGTGGTAGACTTCTGAATCTGGTTTAATTATAGCTCTTAATGTTGTTGTTTGTGAAGGTATGTAAAGAGGTTGTGGAGTTACAGTCACATATTCTTCGTGGTGATCTTCTTCATTGGAAGGAGGTGTGATGGCCGGAATAGGCTTTTCATATATCACTTTATCTTTTGAGTGGGGATCTTTGCTGTATTTTACATAGAAAACGTGAACTGGTTCCTTTTTCTTTTTGTGTACTAGAGGAGGTGGTGGTGCAGGCAATGATTCATTTGATTCCTTAATAATGATTTCTATTATAGGTTCTGGGGCTTCTATGTAGTGGGGGTGTGAATCTCCACTATAAAGAGGAGCTGTAGGCAGTGCTCCATAAGGTGGTCCATAGGAGCCATCTGGTCCTTCATCGTGAACATTGAGTATTTTAGATTGAGCATAAATTTCGTTTTGGTTCACACCATCCACTAGATTGTCATGAGCGGGATCGTATAGTGGATCTTTTTGAGAGTATTGTACTACTGGTTCCATTTGTACTGCATAGGGCGGTAGTTTTCCTCCTCTTGGAATCACATTTGAGATTCTCCGATTGCTACTAATGGAGCGAAAATGAGCGACCCTTGAATGAGGCAGTACGAGCGAGTACTGGAGATTCTGAGGTGTCCTTATGTTATCTAACTGTCGTTTCGGTTTCGTTTTCGTTGTCGAGTTCTTGGCGTACGTTGTGCTGAGCACAGCGAATACTGTGACCTGGAACAAGGAAAAAATAATTTTATTTAAATATCTAATTGGTAATATTCATCAGCGTCTCGATAGATGTCCAGTGCTTGAGATCATCGGTCCACCTAGTGGAGGGTCTTCAAATAATTTGCGCTGACTGAGGTGCTCCGACCCAAAGGTTTAGTTTTTCCAATGATTATATTTCGTTTTTCCAGAAGGGATTCAATAAAATTAATTACGCTGCAGATGCAGCGCAGGTAGATACCTCCTACATTATTTATACCTACATATCCAACTGAGCTTTTAAGTTTTCGACACAGGAAAGGGATTAAAAATTCAAAAGAAACTTGTTTGTCTGCAATGTAATAAAAATAAAAGTGAGCCTGTTTTATACGTGACGATATTTGGAATGTTTGAGAAGGCTCTCAAAATAGAGACACGTCCTGCTTCCATTATATATTTCAACAGTAGTTTGGTAGGTACTTATTGTATCTAGGTAGCTATTTGTATTATGGAACTAATGGTTCGTCCCGAACTGAGATCTCGAGTCCTAGAAGTTATAACTCGTAGATAACTCGAATTGTAGTTACTGACCTGTCATAAAGTTTTGGCATAGAGATGCGTAAGGTAAGATAGGTATTATTATTATTAAAAAATTAATTAAGTAAACTTAAGTAGGTAACATGTTTACTCGTAATCTCTATGTGAATCTCTATAGATATTTACGAGTAAAGTGTAGACAAAATTTTCTCGTGGCGCGCATCTTAGCCCTACAGATGTGGATTTAGACTAAGTTTTAGGTATTGCGCGTGAGTTTTTCACCGGAAAACATCCTCTCCTTAGAATTTTGGCTTAACACAGTCAGTGTTGCCAACTTGTTTTTGGGAAAAGAGCTAGATCAAATCTAAAAAAGAGCTAAAAAAGAGCTAAATTTCTTTCAAAAAAAGAGCTGATGTTTTAAAATGGTTTTAATTAAAAAATCAAAAAACGTCTTTCAACCAACCTCGAAAAGGATCTTCACTGAGCCATTCATTTCGAAATTTTTCTGTGTAAGGCTTACTACTCAATGCCATTTGAGCCATTTGATATGCCATGCAATAATAATTTGCAAAATCACTACGTCGTAGTTCGAATCTATACAAATAAATAAAATTGAAGTGTCTGTTTGTAATATCAAAAGAACAGCTTTTTACTAACTGCATACGAAAGTAAATACGGTACTTATACCAAGAAAACAATTTTAAAAATTATTTTCTGTCTGTCTGTTTGTTACCGCTATTCTCGGGAACGGCTGGACCGATTTTGACGGGACTTTCACTGGTAGCTGATATTATCGGGCAACGTATAGGCTAACTTTTTTAACCGACTTTTGAAAAAGGAGGAGATCCTTCTCCTCCTTTTTCGAAAGTCGGTTGCGTTTTTCTACCTCTGTATTACAATATCTCCGTGATTTTTTAACCGATTTGCGTGAATCTTTTTTTAATCGATATAAAAACTTTGCGAGATGGTCCCATAAAAACTTCGGGTTCCAACTCTTCAATCCTGATGCTGCAGGGGTACTGCCAACCTAAACTGTGGTGATTTAGGAACGCGGACGAAGTCGCGGGCGTCCGCTAGTTATTAATACGTAATGTCAAATCTATTAGAAAAAATTCAGAATTATCTTACAATGAGAGATAACTGACAAGTGAGACAACAAAGCTATGAGAAATTAAGGGGATTACCGCGAAAACGCCAATATAAACCTGAATTGACTTCTATGTTTGGATATTCTTATCGCGTAAATAAAAATTGAAATTCAGGTGTGTTATTAAAATAGAGCTAAAAACGCGTAAAAAAAGAGCTGAAGAGCTAAACACAATTTTTTAGAGCTAGTGCCGTGGAAATAGAGCTAAATTTAGCTCTAAAAGAGCTAACTTGGCAACACTGAACACAGTTATTCAAAAGTTATACTCTGGGGTTCAAGTACGTATACATCGAGTTAACCATTAATCGGGTGAACTACCTAGTACAGCGTTTCTTAACCTGTGGTCCGCGGACCCCTAGGGGTCCGCGAGTATGTGTATGGGGGTCCACCATCTTATCTATGAACATATTTTATAAATTAATAAATTAAAGGAAGTCTCGTAAGGACCGAGACTGACAGTGTCGAGTGAAGTGCAAAGTGATTACAACTTAGTGATAACATCAACCCAAACATTACTAATTTAGTTGCAAAGAACACATCACACACACATTGATACAGTACGAGTACTTAGTTTTAATTTTTATGATTTTTTTAGTAGGTACCTATTAAAATAAATTTTTCGAAATATATTCCTGTGTTTTTTTATCAAGGGGGATCCTTGAAATTGTGCTTGATTTTCTAGGGGTCCGTGTAGTGGAAAAGGTTAAGAAACGCTGACCTAGTACTAGTAGGTACCTATCCAGTTTCATAGATGTTGATAGTGTGGAAAAACTAATGACATACCTAGATGCCCACTTATATTGGTAAAAACCAATGACAACTTCTAACATAAACCTACGCAAAAACGAAGATTACAACATTTGTTATATTTTACATTTTTAGGGTTCAGTACCCAAAGGGTGCTAACGGTACCCTATTACTAAAGCCTTTGCTGACCGTTCGTCCGTCCGTCCGTCCATTGTCACAGAATGTATATTTGTATTGTCGCTAATATAACACATAATAAAAATAAAATAAAGTTAAAAATTAAAGAGAAATTATTTATTTATTGAAATACCTAACATACTTTATATGACATCAAATACTACATAATTATCTGAAATCTACATTAAAACAAAATCCTAAATATTAAAAATAAAAGCTAAATATGTACCTAACAAAATATCACCTAAACCACAGGAACGAAGAAATGTGTCCAGAACGTTGGCTGTGTTACCTCTCTGAATGACCACCAGTGGACTCTATGAGACGGGATGATACATCCTTACACAAAGATTTAGCAAAGATAAATTAAATTAAAGCTATACGATAAACTTTTGTTTTTGGTCGATCTTAATTATAGTTGGTGTTAAATCTTGTATCTACTGTGGTACGGAACCTGCCTTCGTTTGCAGGTCCGACTCGCACTTGGCCGGTTATTTGTCATTGCGGCATATTATAGGCTGAGGTAAGTGTGGAGATTGTCATCTTGCAAATGCTAATTTATTTTGTAACGCACACATTGCTTCATTGTCCGTAAACTGTTGAAAGTAAAAGTACGCTCATATCAGTTACTAGTGCTATAGTTACTAGTATAATATTGTGTAAATGAAATAAACCGTGAACCAAAGCAGATTACATACCTACCAAGGAAATACGGTGGCCTGAATAAGCAGTGATGTTAATTTCAAAATTTATTAGAGCTATAGATTTACTTAGAGATATTATAGTAATTTCTGAAAAGCAACGTGATTGGTGGTGCCTATGGTGTTCCAAATATTCACGGGCAGCGGTAGTCACTTAACTTAGCCTAAGCACAGAAGTTTTAACTTTCGAATAGTAAAGGTACCTAAAGTTAACGCTAGCAAGAAGTTTTGTATGAAAATGACAGGAGCGCTCCTGTCATTTTCATACATTGGCGTTAACTTCACCTTTACAAGCCTTTACTATTCGAAAGTTAAAATTTTTGTGCTTTGTATATAAATGGTAGAGTTGTACTCGTATTCTCTAAAATGGATTGGCTGGTACTTTCCCGCTATTGGTTGAAATGCATTGATGCAGCAAGAACGCCATAAATTCAGCCAATCAGAAGTCATTGCGATCGTTATACTGACGCAATGAGTTTAAGAGAATTCCTCCACAGGTGACCCGCTTGCTTGTTTGCTAGCTATTTATGATGATGATGCCCGCAACTTCATTCGCGTGGTTTAATGTTTTTTCATTCCCGCGGACCTCTCTTATTTTCCGGGATAAAAGTAGCCTAATGTGTTATTCCAGACTATAATTTTGTCTGGTGGGAGGCTTTGGCCGTGGCTAGTTACCACCCTACCGTCAAAGACGTGCCGCCAAGCGATTTAGCGTTCCGGCACAGTGGCGTGTAGAAACCGATTAGAGGGGTATGGGTTGAATTTACACTGCTATACCCCTTTCAAGTTAGGCCGCTACCATCTTAGACTGCATCGTCACTTACCATCAGGTGAGATCGCAGTCAAGGGCTATCTTGTCATCGAATAAAATTAAAAAAAAATTTCGAATAAATTGAACCTGGGTTCGATTACGATTCTGAGATGGGATTGTTTAAAAATAATTCGTTGGTACATTTTGAAGACTGCATACATGGCCGATGCTCTCTGCTTTTCTCACGTTACGTTCGATTTTTCAAAACCCTATTTTATCCCCTTAGGGGTTGAATTTTCAACTCCTTTCTTAGTGGAGGCTTACGTCATAATAGCTATCTGTATGCCACACAGCCAACTCCGTCTGATGATTTGTTAATTGATCAGTCATTCAGAAGAAAAGAGAAAAAAAATCTATCTCGGTACCAAACTGCCAAATCGGTTCAGTCATTGCGCCGTGATTGAGTAACAAACATTCAAACTTTCGCATTTATAATATTAACTAGGATATAAAAAATATAATATTATTTATCAACAATAGTACAACGGGTGAAGACATCAAAATATAGACAGCAAAATCTCATTTAATATTTTTTGACATTGGCTGATTTTCCAAATAACCCGTCAATTGCAATCTATTTGAAACGAATTACACCTATTATCGTAACGTGTTTTATACATGATTCTCGTCTAGGCCAGTAGACCGAGCATCTACAGGTTGCCTACAATTTTCTACAATTTCCCTGAGCCTTTTTCTCACGGTCTGTGTATAAATTACGCATTTTACTCGCTCGACTAACTCCTCCTATGTTATTATGAGTTTATATGGGGCGTAATATCTTTCTGTACGTTTACAAGTACATAGGTACATACTTTGATAAAGTAACCGATTACAATCAATTCAATTACACATTTTTGCATGGGTATAGTTTGTTAAGGATTTGGAGAGTGAAACAGGCTACCTTTTATCCCGGAAAAACAGAGGGTTTCCGTGGGATTTTTAAAACCCTTACTCCACGGATCTTGCAAAAGTACCTAGTAAACAATTTAAATACAAAGTTTGATACTAAAACTAGTGTTGATTTTTGCTATCAAATTGTTGCGTTAAAATCAATTTGAAATCATATTTTTTCGTCAATTTCTATGAAAAAAAAAACTAACCAAATTTCGGTTTTTTGACGATTTGTTTGGTCCTCGTTTATGGGTTTGGTTTAATACCTAATCATTATTTTTAATTAGGTTTCAAAGGTTATTTTTACGAGCGATATTAAAAAGTTTACTAAGTACCTACCTACTTATGCTTTTTAATGAAGTAACTATCTAGGTCCAATAAACTAGAGTTATGTATAGAAAGTCTCAACATCATCAACTAATTACTATTTATTATAACTCATATATTTTATTCTCTACCGCTTAAACTCTATGATATAATAGAAACGTAAAGTTTATTAATCTGTTTATAGGAAAGTTACTACTACGTTACATAATACCATAACAAATTAACTAAATTAATGCTAACATATGGAAACATGTGGAGAGCTATCAATTAAAAGTAGAAAATGGTATAATAATTTACATAAAACATTAAGCCGCGGTGGCAGAGTGGTTAGAACTCTCGTAGAGGGTCGTAAGATACAAAGGGTTGGTTTCTGCTAAGCTTTTTGCTGGGACTTCTGATGGTTAGAACTACTTTTTTAAGTACCTATAATTTATTACAGCGCGGGAGATATTATACAGCACAAGTGTGTGCGCAGACACAGGTGCACTCTGTATTCCCTCACTCTCATAGTCCGCTGGGACAGAAATCCGACACGACCGGAGAGAGGTCAGGCGCAGGCGGCAGGACCGACAGCTTTACGTGCTCTCCGAGGTACGGCGATGACGCACCGTCTATTTCCTAACTCCGGGCTAGTACCTAATGAGAATTTCTTAACAGAAAAACCCAATATACCTACCTATGTATATTTTGGCCCGACCCGGTAATGGAACCCGGGACCTTGCCATCTGCAGTCGTACATGCTAACCATTAGACAAACGATATGATTTTTAAGTAGGTAATAGGTATAGCAGACCAGCATGTCGATTCCGTAAAAATGATTGCATCAGTGTAACGATCGCAATGGCCTCTGATTGGCTGGTACCCCCCGTTATTGGTTAAAATGCATTGATGCAGCAAGAATGCCATAAATTCAGCCAATCAGAGGCCATTGCGATCGTTACACTGATGCAATCATTTTTACGGAATCGACACGCTGGCTGGGTCAAATCGAACAAATCCATCCGCTTTCATCAAATCAAACCGACCCAAGAAAATTTTAACGCGTTTTTCCGTTTCTATGCCAACATTATATTATTTATTGTGGGCAGCTTCAGGCAAAGACAGAATTGCTCCCATGCAACTTTTCTACTTATTTAACTACTAAGAAATTCAGCGATCATTGTTACAATAAGCTCAATCAAAAAGTAGGTTTAAACATTGTTTTAACTTATCTAATGGAAAATTGAGCACTGTATTTGGTTGTTTACTTGATAAACTAAAACCTGGAGAGATCTCATTAAAAATGAATATCTAAACACTACTAAAATGTAGGCATACTTTACTTTTCAATATAAAATTACGATTTCAGTACAATCTATTCGCTAAAATTAGGTGTATAAATTGGGTTTTCTGTTTTCGTTGCATCATTAGATATACCTACATATTTTATAATGTGTGTCACGGTAACATATCTTTGAAAGTAAATTACAAACTGAGAGAATAAAAATTTAGTAACACACAAGGACGTTTCAGGTGTTTTAAACCAAATACAAACACACGCGGTTTCATAAATAAATAATTAACACTTGTTGCACGATTCTAAGTTAAACATTGCATAAGAACAAGAACGAAGCGTATCGAAAAACAATATTAGCACGGAACAACAAGCTTATTTTTAGCCGACTTTCAAAAAAAGGTAAGGTTCAATTCAGCGGGTATCTTTTTTTTTCTATGTATTTAGGAATCTTAATGGGAATGAAGTGGCAAACAATTCATTATTTCGGTCTTGGTGACATTTGTTTTTTATTCAATGACAAGATAGTGGAATCATCTCCCTTTGACAGTGCTCCCACTTAATTACAATATGGGGTTATTCAAGGGGCGAACCAATAAGTTCCTAAAAAGCCGGCAACGCATTGATGGTGCCTCTGGTACTACAAGTGTTCATGGGCGGCCGGTATCACTTTACATCAGGTGACCCGCCAGCTCGTTTGCCCGCTATTCATATATAAAAAAAAATAGTCCTTGACTGCGATCTCACCTGATGGTAAGTGGCGACGCATTCTAAGATGCTAATAGCGAGCTAATCTAAACCTTTAATACGAATATGAACGCTACATTTTATAAGTGTGCGAAAGAATTACGATAAAGACGTAACTTGTTCGCACACTTACCCGTCGAATGTCCACACAACAGATGCAACGATTACACAAATCTGGGCCAGGTTACAGAGTGGAAATGGAGATTATTTTCTGTTATTTCCGTTACTGATGTTACGTAATGATCTCATCATTAGTACGTTTCATAATAATATTAAACATAGGTACATACGACTGTATTATCATATCATTAGAAAATAATTGATGCGGAGTCAAGAAATTTGTTTGGTAGGTAAGTTTATCAACCGATAGACGTCCACAGCTGGACAAAAGTCTCTTGCATGGACTTTCCCAGGCCTCGGTATTGCGCTGCCTGAATCCAGCGGCTCCCAGCTACTCGTTTCATGCGTATAAAGTTTTTTTTTAAACTAATTATATACTAACTTTGAATATTTGATAACCATCTAATCGTGCGCGTATTAGCAATTAGCTGCTGTCCACGACTTCGTACGCATGGATTGAGGTTTTTTAACTCCCGCGTGAACTCTCTTATTTTCCGGGATAAAAATTAGCCTATGTGTTATTCCAGACTATAATCTCTCTCTGATTCAGAATTGGCGGCGTGATTGAGTAACAAACATCCATCCATCCAAACTTTCGCATTTATAATATTAATATTATAGGATATGCCTACCTAATAACCAAAGTACCTATCTTCATTTCTATCACCCGTAAGAACCAGTAATTACCTATACGTTGCGTCTTACTACCTTAATGCCTCGGAAGGTGGTCTATTCAATCACCAAGACTTGAGAGGCCACCATTAGCCTGTCAGCCTGTCAATCATTCACAGCATGATCCTTTCAATCAGAGCTCCCTGTAGCTATTTACCGAGACAAAGCACTCTGCACTTTACAGAATGACGGTCTGGACTGTGAAGGTATGATTACATAAGATGTATTTCTGTCGACGGCTGTGTTTTAATTTCTTTATTTTGTTAATACACCTATTGTTACAATAGAAAGGGCTTCCTTATACTGATATCTATCAACTGAAAGCTCGATGATAGAGTTTATAAAATATTATGTAAGTAATACTACGTTTACAATTTAGAAGCGGAGACTAGAGACCTACTTATTAATCTGATAGGTATCTACATGAAGCTAAGCTAGTTTTTACGTAACATAAGTCGTAATAATAGATGCATACAGTGCTTATAAATATTACCTATATTTATAAATAGGTACTGTATGCATTCACCCATTAGGTAATTACGTCGCGGGTATTCTAGCTCTGCAGCATTTTTTTCAATATATTGCCTGGCTTAAACAGCTACAACTAGAATGATAAATTAAATAAGTAGCACAGATAAACGGGCTTTAATGTAAGCCTCAATGTAGTCCAAAGGTTAAAGGTGCGGACTGAAAACTGAAAGGTCGCAGGCTCGAATCCCACCCGTTGCACTATTGTCGTACCCACTCCTAGCACAAACTTTCTGCTTGTTTGAAGGGGATAGGGGATATTAGTCAACTTCAGCTTGGCTAACGTTCTTTTATCAAAAAAAAATTATAAAAAATTTGGTTATCAAAATTATGTATTTATACTATATACACTACTTAATATAAATGCGATTAATTTTGAGTATTATAATTTGCAAAAGTTAATTTGTTTATTAGGCTTTCCTTTAACCACGTTCATGCAGAAACGGAGCAACATACCAACTTGATTTTTTGCATTGATATAATAGTTAAATACATAGAGTGACAGGATATTTTTTATCCCGACTTTAATTCCACGCATACGAAGTCATAGGGCTAAGCAAAAGCACAATGTTGTGAAAAAAAAAAGTTTAAGTGCTCTATAAATAAAATAAAAAACCTATTTTCGTGTGATGATTTCACAGAAAACTAGCCTTGATAGCTTCACCAGTTAAATACATATAAAAAATTCCGAGCCAGCGGGATTCGAACCCACATCTCTCAGGAATCGCTGTGTGTGTTGACCAGATTAGACTACGGCCGAGTCGAACCACACGTCAGCCACGTTTGTGATTATGTCTGCTTTTTCAATCAGTTTTTTTACCAAATTAAACGTTAATTTCCCATAAAACCACGAAGTAAAATGCTTAGCAACAGTTACATAACAATAGACGATTAGTTGAATGGGCTTGAAGTTAATTTTCCCTTCAATTAGATTATGTTGCGGAAAGCTAAATGCAGCAGACGTAATAGTTATTATAATTTACAAGAGCCAAGTCATAGCGGATGAGCTAGCTTATTGTAATTACGGTTTAAAGATAAAGTTACGTCGTCTTATTCGTTTTATCGCTTCTATGCGTTGAAATATGTTGAAATGAAAATGAAATGAAATGGAAATGAATATGTTGTAGTTTTTAACTCTGTTTTACTTTTTAATTTTTGTTATTCTTGTTGCAACATTGTATGATAGCCAACTAGTAGAGATCCGCGACTTCGTCCATGTGGATTTAGTTTTTCAAATCCCGCGGGAATTTCCGGGATAAAAAGTAGCCATGTCAATCTCCAGGTCTTGAACCGAACCCATGCAAAAAGTCACGTCGGTCTATAGCTATGTTGCAGCGCGATTGAAGAACAAACCAACAAACATAATCATTTTTATAATAATAGTAGGTAGGTAGTCAGTCTTCTGTCTTCTGAATATATAAAAAGAAAAGGTGACTGAATGACTGATCAATTAACAAATCATCAGACGGAGTTGGCTGTGTGGCATACAGATGGCTATTATGACGCTCCGCTAAGAAAGGATTTGAAAATTCAACCCCTAAGGGGATAAAATAGGGGTTTGAAAAATCGAACTTAACGTGAGAAAAGCAGAGAGCATCGGCCATGTATGCAGTCTTCAAAATGTACCAACGAATTATTTTTAAACAATCCCATCTCAGAATCGTAATCGAACAATTTATTCTAAATTTTTTTTTAATTTTATTCGATGACAAGATAGCCCTTGACTGCGATCTCACCTGATGGTAAGTGACGATGCAGTCTAAGGTGGTAGCGGACTAACTTGGAAAGGGTATAGCAGTGTAAATTCAACCCATACCACTAATCGGTTTCTACACGCCATCGTGCCGGAACGCTAAATCGCTTGGCGGCACGTCTTTGACGGTAGGGTGGTAACTAGCCACGGCCAAAGCCTCCCACCAGACCAGACCAGAGACAATTTAGAAATTATAAATTCCTAAATTGCCCCCGCCGGGAATCGAACCCGAGACCTCCCAGTTATAAGACCACAGCGCTAACCACTGCGCCAGGGAGGTCGTCAATGCGAAAGCGTCAAGATCATTAAGTGAATATAGACCTTGCATTTACCGAAACGTGATGCCAAGACCTTGTCCCGTCATTTTGATAAATAAAGCCACAATATTAGTGCTGCAACTCTATATTATTATTAACTAAGTATCGGTTATTAGCGGTTATAGTCGTGTGGTAGATTACGGCCTCTTTTTCTGGGTTCGAATCTCAAACCCATATTAAATTTTTCGTTATGTGCAATTGCTTGGAATACTCGTAAGGGAATCAGCTGGGCTATCGGCTAAAAATATATCAATCCTTAAAGGACAGCATCAATGTCAAAATATGGCTTTTGGCCAATCCCATTGGCGAAAAACCATATTTTGACATTGATGCTGTCCTTTAAGGATTGATATATTTTTTTCCGATAGCCCTGCTGAATACCTGACACTGACAGTTCTCCATAATATATCTATTATTTTTTTATTCGATGACAAGATAGTCATTAACTGCGATCTCACCTGATGGTAAGTGACGATGCAGTCTAAGATGGTGGCAGGCTAACTTGTAAGAGGTAGGTACGGCAGTGTACATTCAATCCATACCTTTCGCGTAAAACCTTTGTTTACTTAGCCTTTTGTTACCTTCTATAGCTAAAAAGTGAAAATTTAATCGTATATTTCAGGATCTGTAGGGCTATTCACTAAAATAAAACTCACTTCGAAAGCGAATTCACTCGTCAATTAAGTCAAATTGATAACACAGAACAAGATGATTCAGAATGAATAGGCATTCGCTCTTATTTTGTATTAGGACAAGTGTCATAACCGTTCTAGACTTTATATACTATTCCGTGATTGACGAAGTGAGTTTGCTTTCGAAGTGAGTTTGTATTTTACTGAATAGCGCTGCTGAGTAGAATTCTAAAGTAACATGCTACTCAATGAAATACAACAGTAAACAAACAAATAAAAAAAAAGACGTGTGGCACTCGGGGACTGCCGCGGTAAAGCTATTGCATAGCATTTTTTATCAACACCATCTAGCGGCTCACCGTTGAGGAGTCCCATGTCACGTTATTTTCGTTACGGAATTTCTGGATTCGGTCTCCACGGCTGGCCCGCGATAGAAGCTATGCAATAGCTTAATACAATTCTGGCTTCAATATTCTCTCTAGGTCACCAACAGGTCAATCATATATTTCAAAATATTATGTTCAACTTATTTATATAAAATAGTACCGAAGTAGATGTATCTAAGATTTTGTACAATTATCAAGGTGAAATCTAATCTCGGTTAACTGAAGTTGTGAAATAGTACCGATTTAGCATTAATTATACCAACTTTATTAAAAAAGAGAGGCATCTCTTGATTGTGAAATGTGAAGGCCAAAATCCTTAGTAAATTGGTGTTACGAGTTATGTACCTAACTTAGACAGGTAGATTTACAGGTAGAGATGGCTAAATTAGGTGCATACCGCTAAGAGTATAAAAATATAAAATAAATGCTCAGAGATTAGCCATCTGCGCGGGAGATATTATAGTGCACAAGTGTGTGCGCAAACATAGGTGCACTCTTTATTCCCTCACTCTCATAGTCAGAGAGATCAGGAGCAAGACGCAGAAGGGTTTACGTGCTCTCCGAGACACGTGGGTGACTCACCGCCAACTTCATAACTCCGGGCTACCGAGAATTTCTTGACAGAAACCCCAATGCATTTTTGGTCGACCCGGGAACCGAACCCGGGACCCCTTCATCCGTAGCCGAACGGGCTAACCACTAGACCAACGAGCAGTCAAGGAAGAGTACAGGAAGACACGTGGCATACCGCCTATGAGATGCACAAACTAACTGAGGGCTGCGCTGAATGTTCCCTTACATGAATGTACGAGGAAAGCAGCTGTTAGCCTGGCAATAGACGTCCGATTTTGTTTCCGATTGTCTGATCAGGCAACCGGATCGTATTTACTCGATACACATCCGATTTTTCCGTCAGGCTTTTTCTGAACTCAGTCGTTCCCGAGCTATCATCCCGAGTGCTTGCCTTTGAAGCAAAGCAGAAGAAAAGAAGATGGATGACGAGTTAATAGAAATAGAAATATTTTTTATTCAAATAAACTTTTACAAGTACTTTTGAATCGTCAATGAATCTACCACTGGTTCGGAATGCCGTTCCTACCGAGAAGAGCCAGCAATAAACTCGGCGGTCGCTCTTTTCAAAAAAATTTTTTTTTACAATAGGTAACAAAACTATGCTATGTATACAGTGTTTCCACAATAAAGTTTCAAAAATGCAAAACAATCCAATGCATGTTAAGACAGGCAGGCAAAAGCAGACCCATTCCCGTTGGTGGCACCCGTTCACGAGCATGACGCAGGATCCATCCATTGCTTCGCTCAACCATATTTGAGGGAACGTAACAACCCGCACCACACTACTCCACCACAGAAATTTTAAAGAGAGGAAAGAAAAAACGTCGCTATTGGATTCATCTAATCAATTTGACAAGACTTACTGAGAGTCATTTCTATTTAAAACATCCAAAATAATTCATAATACTTAATAATAATTTTATTATTATGAATTTTTTTTTATTATTATTTTTTTATTTTTTTTCATAATTTTCGCCCATTATTCGAACCACAACGAGGCGTCCACACAGTGTCAGCGCTAGATTCAACTGGCAAAAGGGTTACCAACTCCTAAAAAAAATTAGCCCTAACATCAACATGAAATAACCCTAAATGCAATATTCAAAAGCCCCAAAAAAACCCTGTATCTTGTTACCATTCAAGGCTAATGTTTAAATAAGTTTCCCGTTTTATTGAGGTAAATAAAAATAATATAACTTAATTTTAATTACATTATTCGGAATTCTTATAGTCATACAATATGTTTACATTATAACTGTAACATTTTTTGGAGATGGAGTAAAAGTAACGTTCCACCATCACGTTTTAAAATGAAAAAGGAATTAGGTATATATTATCGAAAAAGCGTGTTCAACGCTAATGTATTGAAATATTTTCAAAACGCTTTAGCTATAAAACGATTTTAAGCATATTATTCCGGAATACCGTAGACGTTTTGCTTTATTTACTCGTTTTGGTCAGTCAATTATGTGACGCTTGAAAATTTATTTATGCCCCTAAAAATAGCCCTAAATTTTTTTGAACCCTAATAAAATACCAATAAGCATAATTCCGCCCTAAATTTGGGGCTAAAAGCCCTAAGTTGAGAACCCTGACTGGCAAAATCGGAAGGAGTAACCGGATGTCTATTTTGTCTCATACTAGAAGTATGTAGACCGCGCCTTCAGGCAACCGGACCGACAGTAAAATCGGAAACGCCTCGCGCCCGTTTCCGACTCGGACGTCCGATCCGGCCACCGGATCGGACGTGTATTGACTGTTCATACAAAGTAATGGCTTCAACGCCTTCCGGTAGCCTGATCAGGCTACCGGATCAGACAATCGGATGAAAAAACCGGACGTGTATTTCCAGGCTTAGGAAGGAGTTGTTACTACACCCAAGCGGCGACCACGATCGCTCTGTCAAGAGCGAAACGACTGAAAAGACGAATTTTGAAAGAATGCTAAGCCTGGAAATACACGTCAGGTTTTTTCATCCGATAGTCTGATCCGGTAGCCTGATCAGGCTACCGGAAGGCATTGAAGCCATTACTTTGTATGAACAGTCAATACACGTCCGATCCGGTGGCCGGATCGGACGTCCGAGTCGGAAACGGGCTCGAGGCGTTTCCGATTTTACTGTCGGTCCGATTGTCTGAAGGCGCGGTCTACATACTTCTAGTATGAGACAAAATAGACATCCGGTTACTCCTTCCGATTTTGCCAGTCAGGGTTCCCAACTTAGGGCTTTTAGCCCTAAATTTAGGGCGGAATTTTGCTTATTGGGATTTTTAGGGCCCAAAAAATCTAGCGCTAACACTGTGTGGACGCATCGTTGTGGTTCGAATAATGGGCGAAAATTATGAAAAAAAATAAAAAAATAATAATAAAATAAAATAATTCATAATAATAAAATTATTATTATTATGAATTATTTTGGATGTTTTAAATAGAAATGACTCTCAGTAAGTCTTGTCAAATTGATTGGATGAATCCAAAATAGCGACGTTTTTTCTTCTTTCTCTTTCCTCTCTTTAAAATTTCTGTGGTGGTGTCGTGTGGTGCGGGTTGTTACGTTCCCTCAAATTTGGTTGAGCGAAGCAATGGCTGGATCCTGCGTCATGCTCGTGAACGGGTGCCACCAACGGGAATGGGTCTGCTTTTGCCTGCCTGTCTTAACATGCATTGGATTGTTTTGCATTTTTGAAACTTTATTGTGGAAACACTGTATACCTACATAGCATAGTTTTGTTACCTATTGTAAAAAAAAATTGTTTTGAAAAGAGCGACCGCCGAGTTTATTGTTGGCTCTTCTCGGCAGGAACGGCATTCCGAACCAGTGGTAGATTCATTGACGATTCAAAAGTACTTGTAAAAGTTTATTTGAATAAAAAATATTTCTATTTCTATTAACTCGTCATCCATCTTCTTTTCTTCTGCTTTGCTCCAAACGCAAGCACTCGGGATGATAGCTCGGGAACGACTGAGTTCAGAAAAAGCCTGACGGAAAAATCGGATGTGTATCGAGTAAATACGATCCGGTAGCCTGATCAGGCAATCGGAAACAAAATCGGACGTCTATTGCCAGGCTAAGAGTAGGTACGCGATATGAGTAGTTATGTCATAAAGTAACAGGCAGCCGGCAAGCTGTCTGTCTATTTGTTGAGCGTTATCCTAAGATCAAGTTCATCGACACGACACTTTCACCGGCACAATGGGTTCTATACATTAATACCTACTCGCAATTAGATGCTATTTATTCAGAAGACTTCCTGCTTAGCGCGTTTTCGGAGTCGTGACGTCACGCTAACGATACGCGGCACGTGAGTAACTAAAGGAACACAGGACGTGCTTTAATCTCTTATACCTATTTTGGTAGGGTGGTTAAATAAAGCAAAATATTTGTTTATTTACCTATATTTTTTAAGCTATTGCATAGCTTCTATCGCGGGCCTTGAGCGTGGAGACCGAATCCAGAAATTCCGTAACGAAAATAACCTGACACGGGACTCCTCTCACCGCTAGATGGCGTTGATAAAAAATGCTATGCAATAGCTTTACCGCGGCAGTCCCCGAGTGCCACACGTCTTTTTTTTTAATTAATACAATTACAATTTCATTCTTTCATCAGTTCATTAAATTATGTGATTATAAGGTATTTAAATACGTAAGTAATAAATGATGGTTTCAATATGATTTCGTGTAAATAAAACAGAAAAAAATTGAACCTAATTTAAATCACCACAACACGAATAAAATCAATTATAACTAATATTCCATGGCTGAAGAAGCCGATTGCAGATAGATATAACAGAAAAAAATTAATTAATCACACGCTTTTTAGACCTTGCCCGCACTGCGAAAAATATCCGCGCGATTTTATTTTTCGCAATTTTGTAACACTTGCAATGATATGGAGATACACGCACTTGCGATGTAAAAACCTCGTGAAATTATCAAACTACAGATTTTTTTTACCGCGCGAATTTTCTTCTCGCATTAAAAAAAAAAATCTGTAGTTTGATACAAACACGCGGTGCGTAAATCACGAGTCTCTATGATTACAAGTGTTACAAAACTGCGAAAAAAAAACGCGTGGATTTTTTTTGCAGTGCGTGCTAGCTCGTAATTCGGACCACCAAAAGTCAGTCACCTTCCCAATTCAGTAAACTTGGATCAACTTTACTAAACCTGCCAGTGCCTCTTATAGTCAACTTTGTTTGACTATTACAATCGACTGATATGCACAGCAGCCGTTCGAAATAATTTCCATAGTACTTAAAGTTTTTGTTGTTGCAGCCAATATAGTTTCCCATACTCTCGCTTGCAAGGTGCATGCACATGTCATTAGAAAGCACGCGGACCCTTCCTCACGAAGTGCATGCACATGTGTAATTTACATTTCTGATTTGAACTTGTATGTCAACGTATCGATTATTTTTTTTTACTTTGACGGCAGATTGATTAACCTACTATTATTGTAAATGCGAAAGTGTGTTTGTTTGTTGGTTTGTTCATCAATCACGCTTCGGCGAAAACCGGAAGGTTGAGTAAAAGTTTCCCAGATTCATCTAGGAAACTTTTTTTTTTTTGTTGCATGGGTATATTTGAGAAACTGAAGAGATAGACTACTTTTTACGTCAGTAAAACAAAAAGTTACCGCTGGAAATCCTAAGGCATTAAAGAAATTGCATTGTATAGCTTTCAAATATAGTTTTCGATGATTAAAAAAAATACGTCCTATAATATTGCATAAATCGATAATCTTCTATTGTACAATCGGAAATCGAATCTAAAGACAACAGTCATTTGCGAGCTCAAAAAATTCGTTACCGATATGAATGTTACATAATTGCTTTTACTTTTTTAGCAAGACAGCTTTGAATTTCTAGGTTAGTGTTCAAGGAAATCTACATTTTTGCACGACTTAGTCAGTGGGTAACGAGATTAATATTAAGTTAATCTTAATTTTTATTGTTAAACGGTATCTTGTCGGTTTCATTTCATTTCAGATTGCGTGATTGGGTGCAGGTAGGTATACATGTATAGAGCAGAAGGGCTGTCTCCTATTCAGTTACCCTGTAAATCCAATACACTGTAACTGATTTTCAGTTTTTCGAAAATTTTAGAAACTACATAAGAGTTTGGTTTCGATTTAATGGTAAGTGTATGAGTTATCAAGCCCACTACGTTTTATATATAAGTATAAATACATCATCATCACATTAACATCTACAGTTACAGGGTTCGATCCCGTACACGAATTTCTGACGTTTCTGAAAATGAGAAGTCGGCAGAGACTAATGTGAAAATGGAGGCAATTTTTAAGGACACTATTTTCTACCAGTTTAGTTCAGGATTTATTTTACAACATATAAAAAATACCTTAGGGGCTTGACAAGAGACAATAAAGCGATAATTTCTCTAACGATAAAGTCATTTTGAAAACCAAGGCGTCCCGCCCGCCTCTTCATTACGATTCGAGCTTTCTACAGCATTCCGGGCCGACCAGTCCTCCGACCCGTCTGCCGACCAGTCCGTCAACCAGTCCACCATCCATTTTGGAGTGAGAGTGAAACAACGGAGCGATGATTACGCTTTGGCGTTATATTATACCTAACAACTACCGATGAAAAATGTTCGAATCTTCGGAAAATCTTTGAAATATGCAATGTTATTATATCATTGTATCTCCTTCCATATTAATTTTTTTTACAAATATCTCAGTTTTGTTTCCGATTTCGTCAGTCATGGATTCTGAAAATTATTTTGATAGTGCGTTTGAAGTACTTTACATAGGTGAGATAGCCCAGTGGTTAGGACTGCAGTCTCATATTTGGGGGGTCGCGGGTTCGATTCCGAGCTACCTCGGGATATCTCAGAGATTTCAGAGTTATCTGCGTTTAAGCAATTAAATATCACATGCTTCAACGGTGAAGGAAAACAGCCAATTTAGGTATATTGGACCAGCAATGTCGGACTTTGGCCTATTACCCTTCTCTGTGAGGAGACCTGCGCTCAGTAGTTTATGAGTTACTGATGATGATGACATAATAATGACAAAATAATTTAGTCCAGATTTAGTCTCTAAATATTTTTGTCTATGATAATTTAGGTAGAGTCTTGACGTGTCAACATGACGCGCGGCGGTGAAATAAATAATTTTGAGTTTTTTTTTAATTTAGCAGACAGTAACCACTGTAATGCTACTGCCCCATCTGCATTAATGGTAGTGTTAACGGCTGCGATCAAATGGATTAGCGCTTAGCACCTAACGTCATTACATACATTTAATGCAGTAAAATATTGGCCCCATCTGCGTAATGCCTTTATTATCGTGTTAATTTACGCGTTACGGCGCAGGTGGAGCCAGGGCATTAAGAATAACTACATAAATAGTATACCTATCTGTAATTTAACAGGTTAACGCCAAATCATAAAGCGCTCAGGCTCATTTAACAATCAATGCTTTATGTAATAGTAATTAAAAACGTGTTGTTTATGTAATGAAAATCAAACCGTTATAGCTATTATCGAATTAAACACACCAATGTATGGGAAAATCGGACGCAGTTAACACCAAAGTTTGTATACATACGATTACATAAAATCTTTGTAACTTCAGGTGCCTATTATATAAATTTTTCTTGCTTTATGTAATTTCTGGATACTTTTATTGGTACATCATAAAATTAAAAAAAATAATAAAGAATACTTCATTTCTCTCTTTTCTTCTATCCAAATAAGCCTAAAGCCTGTTTCAGGAATGGTTACGACAATATAATACAACGGGTGAGAATCGAACCATCGACCTTTCAGTTTTCAGTTCGTACCGTTAACCGTGGGGCTATTGCAGCCTAATCTCTTTTAGTATTGTACGAAAAAAAATACGATTTTGATGGATTACATTTTTTTAAATCAATTTGATAACAAGCTATAACAAGTTACTTTGTGACGTTATTACTAGTCAAAAATTAAAATAAACACTTTTCTACAATATCAAAGTTTTTAAGGAATAAATCTATAAATTAATGATAGATTGAAAATAGAAAACATACATTATACAAAGTAGTCTAAACGACAAAATTGAATTTTCATTATTAAAAATTAGGTATTTAAAATATTATTATTATAAAAAAATTAAAAATGCAATAGATTTTAACCAATAAACCAATATTACTTATTACGCCCACATTAAATATACTTACCTACGTAAGTTAATACAAATCGATCTCATTAGGAAATCTTTATGCCTACTAATATAGTATAATTTTACGTAATCTAAGATTAGGAATATTCATGTAATTCAAATTATTTGATTTAAATAGTTTAGACAGTTGTTACATCAATTTCAGTCATTTCTAAAACCAGTTTCAACAATCTCAGTTGATCTGTTGATATGAAATTCCATATCATTACGATATATAACCGATTATTATCTAATTAGAGTTAATCGACCGTTTATATAAGTTATACATTTTTGTCTTGAATTATATACTTGAATAATATTTGTGTCACTGCTCATTAGCATTCGTATTTCATCGTCCTTTTGATATTCAGATTTATTCTACGACTTTTATTATTTATGGATTAGGGCTTTTTAGCATAACTTTCTGTTCAAAAGATTTATGTAATGTAGTATTTATGTCATACTAGCTTTTGCCCACGACTTCGTCCGCGTGACTTAGGTTACTGTTTTTCAGAGGTAAAAGATCACTCCCTTGCCATCGAAAAACCCTTTCAATACAAAGTGTGTGAGAAAATGAAATCTTCTTCTTCTTTATCAACTAAATGAAATATTTTCATTTTTTTTCGTGAATTTTTACGTTACTTTAATAGTTATACTGCTATTCGGGACAGCGACAAATAAAACAAATAAAAAACCATGAAAATCGATCCAGCCGTTCTAAAGTTATAAGTGTTCGAACAAACCCGACTTTGTTTTATATATTAAAGATTTTGCTCTTTTCTAAGATACAATCTGCCTCTTGCTGTGATGAACTGTTATAATATTATGTTAGTCAACTTATGTAACACAGATAATAACTTAGATACCCATGAGTTCGTTGACGTAAAGGTTAAAGAGTATTGGAGAATGAATCCACCCAGCGTCACCTTGCATGCCTGAGTCACTTTTCATGAGTTGATGACTCTGCTTTTTTTGCAGACTCTCGCACATTTCTAGTTTGATCTGGGTGAGTGACTTTTAACGCAGATTTAGTAAAGCTATGTAAATATATTTTGAATGACCTACCTACCTAGATACATATAAACAATAAGATCATTGCTGTATAAATTTAAGGACGTAGGTGATTTGAACCTGCATTATATTTATCATGCAGCCCAATAAATTGTAGAACGTAAAAGCTTCCTCTGCATAAAGTTTAAATAATTACAAAACGAGAAGAAGCTGTAAAAGAAAAATTACTTGCAAAAGATCATTAAGTACAACGAGATGCAGTATGCAAAAGAGATAACATAACATTAAAGACCGCGGAAACAAATGTAATGCGCGTATTTTCCTCGTAAAATAGTCAATTTTAAACGTTCACAAGAACGCAACCATTATGTTATGCGAAAGAGCCTCTACATAGCTAATTAACTACGAATAGTATACCGAAATAGTCGCGTCTGTGATCCTTCTGATTCAATCTTTGACCTGTTTGCATTTATCAACTCTTCCTTATATAGGTTAAAGATAAGAAGCGACAGCAACCTACCCTGTTACACCCTTTTCTCAAAGATTACGTTGTCTGTACCCACGACTGTTCATTATATTTAACAAGAAAATCATTCATAAAATAAGAACATATCATATTGCCAAAACTCTGAGAATAATACGGAAGTGGAAGTCTTCCCACGAAATTTCCTCATAAAAAGTACCTACAATTAATTGTAAACGTTTACTCTGATGCAACCATTACACAATACAACCTTCACATGGGCCAAAGCAAAGCAAATTAACTACGAATCTCAATTCTCACACCGAAAGTGAACTCTTATTTGCGATGCCGGTTATGGTGCTGTTAAAAAAAGTAAAAGTTCTCTCGTTTATTGACACTTATTAGTGCGGGGTAAGGTCGCGATTCGGAATGATTTTGTGAGCTAATTTGCAATTATGTGTGAGGTGATAATATGAATGGATGGACTTTCTCGGAGGGCGGGACTTGATGGGACAGTGATGCGTGTTGAGTGAGTGGTTTGTGAATTTATTAATCATGTTAAAAATATATGTAAATACTCGTACGTAGAAGTACTATTTAATTTAAATGGTCTAAAGACGCATACTTAGAACAAAATCAGACGAATAGGGTGTAAATATTACTATTAGGTATTAGTAGTATATTATTATTAGTATGGTATTACATATTATCACGTATATCTAGTTTCTTATTTGCATATTAGCTTTTGTTTTGAAATTAAATTCGTAAACCTATCTCTGCTTCTATAAGACTTCTATCATTTTTTAATCCTCAATGGAAAAATAAGTATTTCAAGTAGGTAGACTATTACGGTTCATGAGATACGAGCTGACAGATGGACGGACGGACAGCGAAGGCATAATAAAATAGCTTATTATAGTGTCTCGTTGGCACCCTTTGGGTACGGAACAGTTAAAAAATAAATAGTAGACGAAGTAGGCAATTGTCCTACTTATTAAGAAAGTATAACCAAGACTCTGACAAATAATGTTACAATAGCACCGGCAAATCTGCCGTGTAATCCAATCACCGGCTTGTTCAAACAATGTCATCTACGATTATTGCATTGTTTGCTTGTTAAGAATCTGTTTCCTATGATTGTTTTGTAATTAGGGTTGAATTAATGACGGCATGATGAGTCACGCAGATTATAATTTATACAGGAAAGTTCAGTCGGATATTAACTTGGTTTGACTGTTTAAGTGGCTGAAGTGGCAATGGGGCTGAAGTGGCAATGGGGGGGCATTTAGTTCGAAGAGCTGATAGTCCTTTGGGTCGTTGGGTTGTTTATTTATTCGTTACTTAAGGCAAGGTTTAAGGAAGGTTTTTTCTGGTGGGAGGCTTAAGCCGTGGCTAGTTAACACCCTACCCTAACATGGTGAGTAGAAACCGATTAAGTATGGGTTGAATGTACACTGCCATACCCCTTTCAAGTCAGCCCGCTACCATCTTAGACTACATCGTCACTTACCATCAGATGAGATCGCAGTCATGGACTATCTTGTCATCGAATAAAAAAAGGCATCTATGTCCAGCATTGTCTATCGGTTGATAAGAGGACGAAGAAGAAAAACTGTCATTTTTCTGACGCAATCCTTCTTTGGTTATTGGAAGTTTTTAGTTTGGGACATGCCTTTCATCCTTTTGTTGGTCCTTATTTTTCAAAATTGACACACTACACACTCTCTCTACACTCTACACTTTTAAATTGACTCTCTACACTTTTTGAGCTTGTTTTTCGTTTCTTAAATTTTGAGGCCGTGTACACAAAGTTATGTGCAGGAAGCAGGTACTAGGTACCTCCATATAATATAATAACCCACATTCGACATGTAATAACCAGTTTTTATTGGAGACACGGTGACATCTGATCCCAAACGGCCAGAGAATATAAAGAACACAATAGAATTTAGTTTAATTCACCCATTTATAAGCAAAAGCTTAACGCAGTTCCTTTAAACAGAAAGTTTTTAGAAAGTTCTTTACATATTAGAAGCGATGCAAATTTCGTTTAGGACTTTAACGACATTTTCTTTTACTAGGTAATGCGCAAATACTCAATTCAATTCAGTTCAGTTCGTTTATTTTTAATCTGACAAGAATTCGGATGCTTTTAAATACACTTAGGTGCATATAAACAAAATGATTATTTAGTTTTTAGGAATATTGAAACGGCGGAGATGAGGCTACCATAAGATGATACATATATATTTTTTTCAGAGACTTGAAATGATATCGGTCGGTATATGATGTCGGTCAAAAACTAGGGATAAGTTATATACTCTCAAAACAAGCGAAAAACTTGTTCCGAACGACGAAGAGTATAAGAGTACTTCATTGTTAAATGACATGACAAATTACGACAAATATCTGCCATTACGCGCTTCATTTACCGCACGCTTGTAACATATTCACCTCTTTTTATACATATAGTATATGTATCATAGGTCAAAAAACGATTATTTCGACACCACATCTATATAAAATTCAAAGTCCTGACTGACTGATTGACTGACTGAGATATCAACGCACAGCCTAAATTACTGAAGTTAGAAACTTGAAATTTTTACAGTTGGTTCCTTTTATGACGTAGGCGCACACTAAGAAAGGATTATTGGAAATTTCACCCCTAAGGGGTTTAAATAGGGGATGGAAGTTTATATGAAACTCCGTCATTTTTCAAGCTGTTTCCATCAAAGTTGGTATTAGAGCTTTCAGTTAAAAATAAAGAAGTACGTGTGTCACAGTTTTTGAAAATTCCACTCCAAAATCTAATTCCACGCGGACGAAGTCGCGGGGGCAAAAGCTAGTTGGAATATAAAAAGCTTAAAGTAAGCTCACTGAAAGGAGTTCCTAAAAAGAGATTTCCAAGTAGAAGCGATTCGCATGACTGCGTCAGAGATCTTCAACCTGCTGTTTATTTACTATGCAATAAAATTTGTAGAGTGAAATTGGTTTCCTCGGTAAAGCGACACTGGGTTGAGCGACAGTTAACGTACCGTTAAATTGGCGTTACGTGTGATCGGCAACTTAGCTAATGGTACAAAGTCAAGGCCGGGCTTGACGAACCGTGAAGCTCTACAGAACCTTAGTTAACGGCAGGATCTCCGAAAACAGCCTGTTTTTGATTCAATAGTAAACAATCAAATATTCTTTGTTTTGATAGGTTAAAAGTATATGTTGTAGTTTAATACACGTTCTAAATTATTTTACCGTTCAAAAGTCCATATTTTGAACTTCACTCGATCAAATAATATTCCGAAAACAGTGTAGTTTTTAATTGTTTTTCAGGTTGTATGTATAGTATATCAAAGTTAAACTAAAAAAAAAATGTCAAAAAATAGGCAAAAGCTTTTAGAAGAATATTTTACCGTTAATTTTTCTCTAAAAAGTTTACTTTTTTTTTTATCAAGACTGTTTTACTTTTTTTTAACAAAGTGGCTCGTGCGCCTCACTTCATTTGCTTGCAAATTACTGCGGCCGAAGATCGTGCCCTTAAGACAAGAAATTGATAAAAGAAAGGCTTTTTCATTCGTTTTTTTACGAAACTTCCAATGTTTAACTATCGCATGTGAATCGATGCTGACAGGTGTGATTTTAACTTTATTCTCTACTTGACTTACAATCAATTTCTTATCGAGATTGTGTTCCATCGAAACCGCAAGTTTTTTTCAACATAAAAAGCGAAACGAAGCAAAAAGAGCGGAAAAAGAGCAGAAATTAATATCGCCGACAAAACCAGGCATCAAATTTCTAATCGGGCTCATAAACATCAACTTTAGTGTCTGTTGGGTGAAAAGTTAAGGCTTGGGCACATTAGGTTGGCCCGTACCGCATACCCAAAAACACTACATCACTTTTATATTTTTATACGAACCTTTGCAAACTGTGCAGTGTAAGGTACTGGCACAAGTCATCATCATAAGCGTAGGTATAGAATATATACCTACGCTATACTATAGATTGATCGATCCACTCTTAGTGAGTTTTTCATTTCTTCTTTTTCTTTGCAAGTCTTTTCATTTTATCCATTATTGGACATACATAGGCCTCCTCATGTGCACACCATTCCTGTTGGTGCTGTGCCAGTGTCATCCAAGTTTTGCCCATGCATGCATGATGACGTCGTCGGACCAGCAGTGCGATGGTTGCCTCTCCACATATCTCTTGCCGGAACGTGGTCACCACTCTAGCACCAAGCGAGTCCATCGGTCATCTGTCGCCCTAGCAACATGTCCCGCCCATCGCCACTTTGAACTGGTCACTCAACACAATATCAGAATTATCTAGTGTGCTACGTTTCATATACAATGTTTGAAAATGAAAAGGGTTTATCAACACAAAAAAAAATTTCGAATAAAATTTAATGTTTCACAATTTTTGACACGTTGACTTACCTACTATATTTATGAAAATTATGCAGGAAAATTTCTACGTTGCGATATAACGCGCCTTGCGCCGATGGCAGCTGTAATGTGCGCGAGCCTTAACCGAACCACAAGTGGGGCGTAGAAAACGCCGGTTATTTATTAGTAATCCGAGCACGCACCTGCCGCGCCGCGGTTTGGCTTCCTGCCGCAGGTGACAAAAAATAGATCAGTGTGCCAGGATGTAAACTGTGCTTTCGATTTCAAAGCCGCTGCTTCTCACCACTATCCTTACTAGCGGAAATAGAAAGAAAGAAAGAAACGTTTTTTTTCTACTTAATATTATAAACGCGAATGTTTGTAAGCATGGATGGATTGATGGATGTTTGTTACTGTTTCACGTAAAAACTACTGAACCGATTTGGCTGTTTGGCATAGAAATAGATGGAATAACACATAAGCTACTTTTTATCCCGGAAATTAAGAGAGTTCCCGCGGGAATTACAAAACCTTAATCCACGCGAAATTGCGGGCATCAACTAGTTTTAAATATTTTTAGCGAGCAAACGAGCAGATGGGTCACCTGATGTTAAGTGATTACCGCCGCCTATGAACATTTGTCGCACCTTAGGCACCACCATACGTTGCCGGCTTTTTAGGAATTTGTTGGTCCGCCCCTTGAATAACCTCATGTTCTAATTTAGTG
Organism: Hipparchia sbordonii; assembly: GCA_038048805.1. Taxonomy (NCBI): domain Eukaryota; kingdom Metazoa; phylum Arthropoda; class Insecta; order Lepidoptera; family Nymphalidae; genus Hipparchia; species Hipparchia sbordonii. Next base: position 2,199,373 of record CM076113.1, read on the forward strand.
GGAACAGCGTCGCAGGAAGTTGGTTCGACAGTTTCAAAGCAGTGATAGATGGACTTGACAATTGAAAAGCATTTTCTAAGAATAAAAAAACTTTCTTTTGTATTCTATTTTATTAAAGTACCTATAGGTACCTTCGGCGTAGTTTACTAGTCTTCACACAGTCCGGAGAACGTTATCCTAAAGTTTATTTGAATTTAATAAAACTTACAACTCAAGGCAACAGGTCAATTGTGGCAGGATATGAATTGCATTACAAAAGTTTATTATTGAACTCACCTTGACTTTAATTTTTTTAATGTGCGTGGGAAATGTTAAAGTTTCGAGAGAGCTAAATAAAAAAACCGGTGAAGTTTTTAGAGACATTGATTTCAGAATCATAGGTGTATAATACCCGAAAAAACAAACCGACCACGTGCGAGATGTTATGGTTTCTCATGATGATGACGATGAAATGTTTTTTTTAAGCTATTGCATAGCTTCTATCGCGGGCCTTGAGCTTGGAGACCGAATCCAGAAATTCCGTATCGAAAATAACCTGACACGGGACTCCTCTCACCGCTAGATGGCGTTGATAAAAAATGCTATGCAATAGCTTTACCGCGGCAGTCCGCGAGTGCCACACGTCTTTTTTTTGGTAACTTTTAGGAACCGAAACCTGCTAACCGAAAAAACATCGGGCAATAGAAACTTTCCATTTAAATTTTATTTCGTTAGGTACCAGATACAACGTCCGTAGTAAAATATGCTTATGACATAACTACTATGTAACAACGATAGTGTTTTATTGCCCGTCTACCTCTACTTTGCACACAAATTGCCGAGATGAGCGTTGTGAAACCTAAATACCTCATAATGCACCCCATTATGCTACATTATGGATGTAAATGTGTATTTGAAAAAGCCGTCAAAAACACTTTCTATATTAAATTAATGAATGAATCCGTTCTCATTATGTGACTACGTACTATTAAGATTCACTGAGTGACAAGTAAATTGATTTACTATTAACTACAAAATAATTAATTAAAATTTAAATATCTTCATACGTTTTTGTGTCTAGCTCAAACGCATGTTGTTAATTTTTTTATATTGAGTAGAATAGAATAGAATAATTTTTTATCCAAATAAACTTTTACAAGTACTTTTGAATCGTCAATGAATCTACCACTGGTTCGGAATGCCGTTCCAATCGAGAAGAACCAGCAAGAAACTCGGCGGTTGCTCTTTTAAAAATAAAATAATATGTAATAATAATATTATATTGTTAACAATTTTCGGGTTAATTATACTCATTGCTCATGTATTGCTGGAGCGAGTTATGTCCACCCTTCGACCGATTCGTTTATCAAAAACAGGTTATAATTATTTTGCTATAATCCGCCAACAGATTAGTTTATATATTGTTTCAAAAAATTCACGACCCTCAGTAATAAGATACAACAAAGAAACAGCTAAATATTTTTTTCTTAATGCTTACTGAAACGCTATCTATCTTTATAAAAGTGGATATTGACCTGTATTTTTAGATGTCGGTTAAACGATTTCCGTATAATAAAGAACGTGCCCACTTATGCAAACTTTGGATTGGTGAATAAACAAGAGAAAACTGAACATGCGGTCCACTCGGCGAGTTGTTCTTAAGGCTTTGTCCACTAGCAGCTAGTATTTCAAAGTCATCTAAGATCTAAAGCAAGTTTATAGGCCTGACGACCTCGCCTCCACCACGGGTTAAGCTTGATTTACACTTGAATTAATTAAGTAGCGAGGTTGAAAATTGACTTGTTTAGTTCGATAGGTCGCAATTGTCAACTGTCAATTTTTTTTTAAAGAATATTAGCCAAGCTGAAGTTAACTAATCCTCCTGACCCCTCGAAATAAGCGGAAAGCTTGTGCTAGGAGTGGGTATGATAATAGTGCAACGGATGGGATTCGGACCTGCAATCTTTCAGTTTTCAGTCCGCACCTTTAACCGTTGGGCTATTGAAGTTTCACTATTGAGAATTACCACTTAACTGTAATTCCTGGATTTGCTAGAGTCTCGACGTTTGGCTGAATTTTTGTCATGAATGAAGCTTAAAGGTATACATAGAAAAATTGTAGTGCATTTTTTTAATATAGTAACCTTCATATTCCTCAAATTAAAAATTTACTTCATATAACCCAACTTATACGGATTCTGCTGAGCTTATTCGGTTATAAGCAAGCATCAATCGAATTATCATAGCAGCGTAATCAACGCTTCGATCGCATAGGCCTACGCCTTTCAGTACCTATAGCTTTGTTATAGCTTAGCATTTCTCCATCGGTGTATGACGGGCTTCAATAAAGAGTTCCGCTCGCAAATTCCACGTCGCTTGTCTGACACACTTCCTCTTGTTAAGGCTTTTACGCAATTCGAGAAAGGATGTATCGATATTGAGTAATGATAATAATTTGATATCAACTGCGAATACTCGTTTATACTTCTTTGTTATATTTCCTTTAAAAAATATTTTGACTAATTTAAGGTCTTATCAAGTTTACAGAATTACTAAAAAATTTATTCTCAACTACTTGATGCCCGCGGCTTCGCTCGCGTGGATTTAGTTTTTGAAATCAGCAGATAAAAAGCCTATATCACTCAATTGTACCTATGCAAAAAATTTCGTCGATCCGTTGCTTTGTTGCATTTATAATATTGGTAAGGATAGTAAGGATAAGGAAGTAAGTATATTTAATTTAACCTGTCTATTTATTGGATTTGATAAAAATAAATGTTTGTCTCTCTAATTAAGGGGGGGGTAAGGTTAATTCGCTAAAAAAAAGGCATGTTTTCAAGATTTTTTTTTGGCAATACAGATGGTGTTAGTTTATTCAGTCGATCCATACATGATAATGTAACAATAGAACAATATTCTCCTAAATTTTCATTGCAAAATATTAAAAATTGAGCGAGTGACAGTGAATTTCCGGAGGCGCCTCGAGAAAAAGTTGTTTTGCGGTGTCCATCATAACTCGCAACCAAATCATCTGAAACAAAAAAATCAAAATGCATTCGTTAAAGGAGATGTTTGTTGAGGTATTCACGAGAGGATTTTTTTTTATTTCGATTTTTCGATTTTTCGTAGCACTTGGAAGCCAAAAACCAGATTTTCACTAAAAAAAACGGCTAATTAGCTGTTGTAAAAAAATTGATAATTACTGAAAAACAAAAAGCTCTCGACAATACCTGGGGAATTATGTGAAGAAACACTATGCAAAATTTCAAAATGATTGGTCCAGTAGATTTTTAGTTATGGTGGACACGGACTTCAAAAATGACAAGTCTCAGAAAAACGCTTTAAAGTTCGCGTACTGAAGTATTCAAGATAAAATTCGACAATTTTTTTATACTCACACAGAGTCGTCGATGCCAGGTCCGTCACTTGTTACTGCTCAGCACAGCATACAGCGTTTAACTGATGCATAGATCATGCCTCGAATATACTTGACTTTACCTGAACAGGCCCGTTTGGGGCGGGTGGGGCTGTAAAACCTCAGGCTGGCAACGGACGCTGAAATACTCATAACTTCGTCAATTTTGCCCCGATCGACTTGAAATTTTAACACAATCTTCTTGAGATATTATGCATTCAATTAGAAAAATAAAAAAAAAATCGAAAAAAATAAATTTTAATACCTAACCCCCCCCTTAAACCTCTATGCGTACGCACATCGTTCATCTGATTGCGCTGAAACTTGATATGGAGATAGTTTACTCCCTGAACAGGGCTACTGGATATATTTCCGCACAAAAGTGGCTCCTTATAGGAACTAAAATAATATAAATTAAAAGTAAAATTTTATAAAAATTCAATAAAAGCTCCGAGGATTTTGCCGTATACCTATTTAATTTATTTTTTTAAATTATACACAAAGCTCAGAAACCCTTGAAAGCTTTCTAGGTTTGGTGTATAAATTTATTGGTCTATTCACATACTATAAATTAACATAAGAAACTTTTACATATCGGATTAAAATGAGCTTTCAACTTTTTACTATCAATAACTCGCACACAAATCAAACTTTCACCGAAAGTTTCACACATAAGAAAAATATTCAAAAATGGAACGTACCCAAAAAACGAGCCTCATGGTATCCATACACTATCTGCGGCTGGGATTAAAAAAAAATGAACTGTCAATCTCAACTCTCACAACACTTGCGCGGGCGCGCGCGTCTCCACAACTGAGGCGAAGGCTCAGTCGCATACAGCCTCCCCCCTAAAGAAAGTCAACCTTCACAGTGTTATGTAAATGGAGAGGTGAGTCGAGACTCGTCGAGAGGGAAATTGGGATAAGGTCGTTTGTGTGTGTTTTTTTTTTACCTTTTCTATGATGCGATGGTTCGTTATGTTTGTTACGGCTTTTTATAAATTACTGAGCTGAGGTGTAGTTAAGTTGTTGCAGCATTTGAAAGTTATCTTCTTCTTCTTTATCAAATGATGGAACATTTGTTGATAGAAGGGCTGGCTCATTTTTTGGGCAAAGAATCAGCTTGGCCGTCCAGAATCACTGGATATTGAACTATAGTGTATATGTTTTTGGAATCTCATCATTTTCTAGATGATGATCGTATACTTACTCTTATTTTCTTCAACTTAGTCTTTAATGCGCGACTATGTAATAATTTAATAATTATAATATATTTTTTTTAAATTTTACTAGCCTATGTTACCCGGCATAAGCTAAGGATTCTAACGATACTTCATTCATCAAAATCGGTTTAGGAGTATAGAAGTTATGGTGGAATATATTGTATAAACTCACATATATACACTCATACATACATACATGAACCCTGAAAACAATATACTCCTTTTTCAGGCAGTTAGTAGAAAAATTAGTTCATAACCTCTATGAAGAGTGAACAGGTCGATATTGATTTGATAAGCCACCTGACATGGCTGTTGCTTCATTTTAACACCTCGACATACAAAAGACATCAACGCGCGCTTTAAAATTAACTTGCCAACTCTTAAGTGAGATCGTGATCAATCGAATCGGATGATCATCATTTTACGTACACAAATTAAATTAAATTGATGTTTTGATTATAACATACATATTAATTTTTTTTTAATACCCATCGTATTAAGTAATCCTTATTAATATTATAATAAATGCGAAAGTGTGTTTGAATAATTTCGACTAGTACTTTCAAATATTGGCAGACATTAATATACTTTCTTGACCCATTTCCGACCACGACAGAAAATTTCATGATACACAAATAGGAGATATTATAGTGCTCAGGGGTGTGCGCAAATACAGGTGCAGTCTCTATCCCTTCAATCTCAATAGTCCGATGGGACGGCAATCCGAAAAGACTTTCATACTCTTCAAAGCATGGAGATGTGGCACTTTCCGTTTTTGGACTGATACTTGTTTCTTATCAGAATCTACGACCATTATGAAGACAAAAAAACAACGAGGCAGTTTAAAACGGAAGTTGTAATAGCTACAATTTTTTTGAAGTAGTAATTTTTTTTTAATTCTATGACAAGATATTCCTTGACTACGATCTGACCTGATGGTAAGTAATGATGCAGTTAAAGATGGTAGCGGACTAACTTGGAAGGGGTATGGCAGTGTAAATTCAACCCATACCCCTAATCTGTTTCTAATCGCCATCGTGTCGGAACGCTAAATCGCTTGACGGCAGTTCTTTGACGGTAGGGTGGCAACTAGCTACGGCCAAAGCCTCCTACCAGACCAGACCAGAGACAATTCAGAAATGACATTATAAATTTCCAAATTGCCCCCGCCGGGAATCGAACCCGAGACCTCTCAGTTATAAGACCACAGCGCTCACCACTGCGTCAGGGAGGTCGTCAAAATTACTGTTTTCTGTAGTTGTATTTTGACAGGTTGCTACACATGAAAAACTATAGTTATAATTCGATTGCCACAATATGTACGATATTTCATTTGCACCATACCAATCATATTTCATTTGCGCAATTGAATACTGTAAGATGCATTCAATAAAATGAGAATGTAATAGTCTAGACTTACTGTTATTCCCTGTATACATGTTCGTACATGTTCAACAAGTTCATTGCTGAGACTATTGTATTCTTCTTCAATTTAAATTAAATGTGTGATACCCGCTAGGTATCTAAATGCAGAGTTTGAATGTGTGGATCTTGGACTATTTATCTGCCGTGTTAAGGCCATACACTGTATCTTCAGATACAGTATTTTATCATAACAGCGATAAGTGAGTTCCTCGTACATGTTTACATATGACATGTTTACAGTAACATTTAAATATTTCAATTAAGTCTGAAAAATACTAAGAAACTTCAAATGGAAATACCTTGGAAATACACTATATCTCTTAAAACATAATGACCTAAAAAACAGATAATCGCAATTTCTGAAAAATGTTTGTTTTTAGATACACGACAGTCCTATGCTCTTTTAATATTTTCGCTAGCATGTATCTACGTAGAGATCCAGCTTAAGATTTATTATATGTTACATCGATGCATTTTTATATAACCATTTATATTAAATTGTTTTGATTCAATTTTGTATTTATAAGTTTTTTGTTAATCGTAAGAGTGTGGTGACCTCAAAAAGGAGATTGTCTTTAATTAAATTAATTACTTTCATTATTTGTCGAAACGATTTTAATCACATCAAAGGGAGTTCTTAAAATCCTTGTAAGACGGATCCAGCCGCGATGCTCACCATTTTCTTTTTCTTCATTAACCCATATCGCTGGACAAAGGTCCCTTGCATGAACGTCCAGAGGCCTTGGTCGTATCTTGCATCCAGAGGCTCCCTGCGACTTGTATTGTCTTCGGTCCATCTAGTGAGAATCTGCCCGTAATACGCATTCCGATGCGGGATCAGCACTCAAGCGTCTTTAAATACAAAATGGCGGTAGGTATAAATAAAAATATTGTATTTGGACGTGGCCTAATACCATACCAGTCTACCATTAAACAAGTGCCGCCAAGCAAATTAGCGTCCCGGTACGATGGTGTGTATAAACTATTTAGGGGTATGCTTCGATTTACGAACAGTACTTCGATGGTTTAATTTACACTGCCATACTTCTTCCAAGTGAGCTCGTTTCTATCTTATACTGCATCTTCACTTACCATTCAGAGAGATAGCAGTCAAAATAAAAAAGGTTTACCATAATGAGCATATTCATGAAAAGGTCTAACAGAATTCTTGCTGCTTCCTAGTTAAGTTGACAGCCACACGCTCTGTTTAAGAGTTACACAACCTGAAAGTTGTGTTGGTAGGATCTCTACATAATATTTCTTGTAAGTTTTCTGCAGTTCTTTTTTTTTTGTAATTACTTAACTTGTTCCCATTCTATTGAACGGAGTAATACTTTCATGTTAGCTTAAGTATAAGTAATTTCGTAATTTTATAAACTGCATCGTAATATATTACATTCATTACTTGTTATTTCATAACATCGAGGCCAGAGACTGCATCGATTCACTACAATAATAACATCTAATGGTATTAGTTATTGTGATCAATTAGAAGAGCCTCGATGAAATGTTAGATTAGATCAAACTTATTGAATCGTTATGCCATAATCTAATTAAGTTATAATATATCTTAGATGGAATCGAACAAAGCATCTATTCATCGTAATCTGATAATATTTTTTAATACAGGCTTTTGCTCGCAACTTCCCCCGCACAGAGTTCATCATCTGAACCGATAGATGTCCACTGTTGGGCGTAGATCTCTTTAAAGGATCGTCACACAACATGATTTTGTGCCGCTAGTATCCAGCGTCGGACAGGAACTCGCTTGATATCATCCGTAGGTCCGTCCACTTAGTAGAGGGTCTTCCAACGCAAGTTAAGCTTTGAAAATCTCATAGGGTTCCTTTAATTTTCCGGGAATGAAGAGACACTGTCCAGCTCGCAAGGTCCATTGCATACAATACATTTTCGCATTTACGTTTAATATTTATATTTTACCAGTAACCCTGAGTTTGATATTTAGCGATTTGGCCGCCTATGAACATTTACAAAGCTAAAGGAACGGCCACTGCGTTACCGAATTTTCCAGTTTAGTTCCACAGCATATATTGCATGGTTCTTTCTTCTTCTTGAAGTGTCTCTTCGACTATCGAAGGTAGGCAGTCAGTATTTTAAACTCGTACTTCTGCTTTCTCTGCGCGAGGCAAAGGAGTTCAGCTGTTCGCAATTCCCGTCCACTCTCGGATGTTCCACGTTCTTTTATTCCACGTACTTTGAAACTGTGGAACCAATTTCCTGGGACAGTTTTCCCACTAAACTCAACATGGGGTTATTCAAGGGTCGGACCAACACATTTCGCACTGGTGTTGCCTCTGGTGCTACAAATGTTCATAGACGGCGGTAGTCGCTTAACATCAGGTGACCCGCCTAATCGTTTGCTCGCTAAAATATAAAAAAAATGTTACGAAGTCAGGATATTTTTCTGCCAGCGTCTCTCATTTTCTCGCTCGTATCTCTTACTTGAGCACGTGCCCCAGATATGTGACTTTCGCGATGGTCTACAAAAGTTCGCGTTTCTTATTAACGTGTCGCAGAATCTGGTCTGAGGATTAACATTTCGAAGACCAAGATCATGGTCATATCTACGACTTTGACGTAATAATTGAGGGTAGAAAAGAAAAGGAAATGTTTGACTAATTGGTACGAGTGGATCTAATCGTATCGACGGTGTCATAAGTCGTAACCTCTACCCACTCTTTGTTTTGTGTTCACAACACCAAATTAACTCTGTAATAAACACGAGATAAAAAAGAATCTCATGAATATAAATTGAATAGCCCAATTAAAGTCGTCACATTCGAAAACAATTAATAGAAATTAACAAATTCGTCTCGCCATGAGAAAAAAGGTGTCCTGAGAATTTGTTGAACAAAAGACGTATGTATGCGATGTCAGAGTATGAATTTTGTTTCAAAATCAGTATTGTGGTTACTTTGTGAGGTTGCAGTGTTTAACCGAGATTGTTTTTGAGATTAACCCTAGGATTGTTTTTAGAATTGCATTTGTATCTCGAGTGTTTCAAACGAGTATATAAAAAAGCTTGCTTACGCCTGACCGCTCCCACCTAGGCTCCTGACAGGCACGCACACTTACGCAATGTGCATGTACACGACGTAACCACAAATAAAGCTCACGTGCCCTCGTGAATTGCAAGATATAAAGAAAAAGAAGAACTTGCTTACAAACTGTATTGGAAGGGCAAAAAAATCGAATTTAGATTTACATTGGAACTAGTTAAATTCTTCTTTTGGAAGTCCGTCGAAAATAGGAATGCTGTAAATAATTCATTCCCTTACATAGGTATCTTTTAGCCTATCGAAGTTATTGAACTCTATTTAAACCAGATCAAGGATTGGTTGGCATTCCAGACTTCCAGACGGTCATAGATCAAATCTACCAACGTTTTTTTTTAATAATTTAACTCGCCGAGTATACAAATATGTGATAAGAATTATCTTTAAGGACTGATTTCACCAACGTAAAATAAGTCTTATCCGAACGTAAATTTGATATTTTGGCAGATTTTCAATACAAAAACTGTCAGACTGTCAGAATGCCTAATTTATTCCTCGGTTAAACGTCAATCGACGTGGGAATCGGCACTAAATCATTGGTATCAACAAAACTTGAATAAAATAATTTTTTGAGAGGCGCGGTTGGTTTTTGCTTTTAAATTAAGGTACTTGTATTGTTCCTATTGGTCTGGCCGCTCGTAAACTGCCAGATTATGAAATTGTTTATATAGAAAATAAATATTACGATTAAGGATGTAATGAAATGAAAATTTATAAAAAAGTAGAGCCAGCGGGTTTGGTGGCAATTATTGAAAAATTTCAAAAATTTCAAAATTATTCGTTTCCAATGTAGGCCAACCTGGCCAACTTATTACCTGACAAGTCAAGTCTCTACTTACACTAAGGAAGGATTAAGTCAGTTAGTGGACGTCTGATGTATTAAATATTGTTAAAAGCTAGAAATAAATCCTATACTAGACTCCGAGTTATTTACACGGATTTTGCAAATAACACGTAATAATAGCTATTAACTATAACCATCTACCTGTATACTTGAGTGCATATTCGAATGATTTAACGCAGTGCTACTACGCAGTACTAATTTAAAATTTAATCAAAGTTAAGCAATTGAAGGATGTGCGAGTGGTTTCAACTTATAAAGTTAAGATTTACATTCCACCTACTTATTTACTAATTAACATTAAAAATTGTGAAGGCTATCTGCTCAAATGTTCGCCAAGATGATGAATATGGATCTTGTACTTATAAAGTAGGTAAAGAGTTGCTTAAATGTTTGTCGGCAAAAATATAGGCATGAGTTCAAGAAGCTTTACATATCTATGTATTAGATTTTGACTATATGGTAGATTCATTTGACAATTCGAAAGCACTTTCTAAAAATTTATTTGAATAAGAAATTATTCTATTCTATTCTATAATATCTATTCAGTTCCATACATTTAAGATAAATTAATATTAAATTACTTCTAAAATTAAAACTAAAATGATGCATATAATAAACAAATGAAATATATACTAGAATAAAATATGAACCTAAAACTAAAAACCTTAAAAAATATAATATAATAAATTAAAATATATTATTAAAAGGAGTTCTATTCTATTAGAAGATCTTAAGAAGAAAGGAAGGAGGGATTAGACCCTTAGAGGAATCGCAAAATCTTCTGAAATTGTATCTTTGTATCTAAATATATAAAAGGAAAAAGTTACTGACTGACTGATTGATCTATCAACGCACAGCTCAAACACTGGACTGGTGGCTATTATGCGTAGGCATCCGCTAAGAATTTTTGATAATTCAACCCCTATGGGGATAAAATAGAGATTTGTAAATCGAACTTAACGTGAGCGAAGCCGCGGGCAAAAGCTAGTTAGGTAATGTATAAAAACATCAAAGTGGATACTGCCCTTCTCTTTTATTTATTTAGTTTTAAGGTTAACATCGTAACAACATTATGCTTTGTTTATGTGTAACATTAACAATTCAACCGAAAACAGTCAAAGAACAATATCATTATACTAATGAAACGTTAACGACAAGCATCGCGGCCGAAATATGTGGAATACACCAATTACGTTCAGTTTACAATAGCCCAGGAGCTGTTGGCTTGAATATCAGTTCCAGAAATACACCTTTTTTTATAAGTTCCACTATACATGGCATTCAGAACTAGTGGTAGATTCAGTTGACGATTCGACAGCACTTTGTAAAAGTTTATTTGAATTTAAAATTATTCTATTCTATACTTTTTATCATATTTTTTTCTAAATGGTATAGGTACCTATGTGAAAATATATATTCATTTGCTCGACTCGCAGGTGACGTGTTCCCAAATCGTTAAGCTGATTGCGATAAAACTTGGTTCAGAGATAGATTGCGGTGATTACCCAAGAGCTTTACTGGGGAAAGGTACTTTAACGGAAAATTGCTATTATTAACACTTTTTTTAATATGTTTTAACACCGCAAATTAAATTAAAAGTGTTAATAATAAACGCAGCAGAAATTTTCCTCCATAGAAACTTACACTCTACTCGTACGTAGGTACTCTCGGAGATTTCGTTTTGAGTTCGAGAATCGTCCATCTTCACACCTCACTTGGTTAATATTGTACTTTAATACCTATATTAAATAAACAGTAATTGGTGACAGTCAAAAAATGTACAATTTTACTATTTTGATTAAATAATTTGACCGACTGTCGATATCTCTCAGACTATTTGGTCCACACATTTAGGTTAGATGCAGCTGAACTAACGAGATGTTGTGTAATTCGAGAGGAGACTCGAGCCTTGACTATCTTATATGGACAGTGATATTTCAACTTTAAGTTAACTTTAAGCTTAATTTTCCGATAAGCAAATTGAAACAAGTCGTGAAGAGCAAAATATATTAAGGACACGCTATTATTACAGAGTTTATATAGCCATCTTCCGGCTCCATCATCAGATCAGCTCCATGTTACAATAATATAGCATTGTCATCAGATTTACATAGGTATGGGTCCAATATGCGCTGAGGGTGGCCACCGAGGGGGTTTTAGTAGGTAAAAATCCTACATAACCCGACTTCTCCTCCCAGAGGTCGGGTATCTTAAGAAAATTTCCCCCCCGTTAACAAAAAAAAAGGTATGGGTAGGGGTATGGGTTGAATGTATGTACATTGCCATACCCCTTCCAAGTTAGCCATAACCATCTTAGACTACATCGTCACTTAACATCAGGTGAGATCGCAGTCAAGGACTATCTTGTTATCGAATAAAAAAATATACAGGAAAGTACGTGCAAAATTTCAGCTCAATCGGAAACTGAGAAGTGGTTCTAATTCAGCTTGCAAGATTTGACCTAGGCTATTATTAAGCATACATACATTGCAAGTTATATAAAAGCTTGTAAATAGCTATCTACTCAATTATAATTATAATATAATAATTAGCCCGTAGACCTTCGCCAAATGCATAAAAATTATGTATAACTATATTATGTAGTTAATAGTTTATCGAAGTCTATTTAAAGTCCGAATTGATCCGATTAAAAGAAATGTAGTTGGACCGGTTTTTGTCGAGGAATATAATGGAATACGACCGGAACGAAAGTAAAGAAAGCGCGCCAAGAATTCTCAGACAGTTGTCGCTCCTGGATTCATTTGTATTATGGTGAAAAAATGTGTACCTGTAGACATTTTGGTGCTTGCGTGTCTACTGTAGCTTTTCAAGTACGTATACGCTAATACTGCAGTGTTGGCAGACCCCATACTAGGTGGACCGGCGACATCAAACGAGTCGCAGGGAGCAGCTGGATTCAGGCGGCGCAAGACCAAGGCCTGTGGAAGTCCATGCAAGAGACCTATGTCTGGCAGTAGACGTCTATCGGTTGATAAAGAAGAAGAAAATACGCTAATAATGTGCATCATACTAATATTATAAAGGCGAAAGTGTGTTTGTTTGTTGGTTTGTCTTTCAATCACGGCGCATACAAGATCCGGACCGTTTAGTTGAGGATTGGTAGTATGACATAGGCTAGGCTACTTTTTATCCCGGAAAATCAAAGAGTTCCCGTGGGATTTTGAAACACTACATCCACGCGAGCGAAGCCGCGGGCATCAACTAGTAATTAATAAATCTGTTCATTAGTATTTACGGAAAAAGGACGGAAAAACTTTGCCCCTTTCCCTCAGGATCTTATTGAATAAATAAATAATAAATAAACATTTATTCAGCTCACACAAAAAATTCAAATTAGGTACAGAGTTTGAGTAATACTAAGTGAGATCTATAGACTGCACCCCCACTCCGCCCAGACCCAGGACAGAGCTAAAACGAGACAGATTTATGTCAGAGCACATTTCTGTGGCTCGTTTCAACTCTAATCCAAGTCCGAGCCGAGCCAGATGCCCGTGGTATTGCCCTCTACCACGTCTACTCAAGAGTAGGCAGATGTCTAGATCTTATCGAAATATTCGCACCTTCGAGATGGGCAACGATTGAGTAACCTAACTACGGACGTTACACGAATTGCATTCACTTTCGACGTTTCAACACAAACTCTCAGTTCAGTTTCTGAAATATTATGACATTACTTAGACAGTTTTCAGCAAGGAATATTTTTTTTTTCTATTCGATGACAAGATAGTCCTTGACAATCTCACATGTTGGTTGACGATGCAGTCTAAGACGGTAGCGGGCTAACTTGGAAGGGGTATGGCAGTGTACTCATACCCTTAATCGGTTTTACACGCCATCGTGCCGGAATGCACGAACTTTGAAACTGTGGAACCAACTTTCCGCGACGGTGTTCCCACTAATCTACAACATGGGGTTATTCAAGGGGCGGACCAAGACCAACAAATTCCTAAAAAGCCGGCAACGCATTGGTGGTGCCTCTGGTGCTACAAAACTTCATGGGCGGCGGTAATCACTTAACACCAGGTGACCCGCCTGCTCAATAGCTCGCTAAAAATTGTATAAAGAAAAACGCTAAATCGCTTGGCGGCACGTCTTTGACGGTAGGGTGGTAACTAGCCACGGCTAAAGCCTCCCACCAGAAATTATGACATTACTTACTTAGACAGTTTCCAGTATCAACTTAAGTTGTTTCCAATAGTTAGGAGTTAGGAGGAGTAAGAAGTAAAACGAACTAAGTAAGTCATAGGAGTTTAAAGTTGTACATCCAGCTTCTTTTATTTGTTGATTTTTTTTAAATGTATGTTCCCCGATTACTCGAAGACGCCTGGGCCGATTTGGAAAATTCTTTTTTTGTTTCAAAGGGTGGGTTCCCAGGTGGTCCCATTGTCATCAGGTCAGGGTCTGATGATGGGATTCTGGAGAAATCGAGGAAACTCTTCTTTTATAGATACAATTGACATACTTTGTAGTGGCGTTTGAAGTCGGGTTTGTAAAAAGATTTTTTACGTTTATATTATTTAAGTATTAATCTTGCTAACTAAAGACGTAGTCGAATAAAGGGTTGTCGGCTTCTTGAAAAAAAATTAATTATTATTATTAAACAGACCTACCTAGTTAGTTAATGGTACGAATATAAAATTAATTAATCATTTTTACACGTAACCCGATAACTGATCATTAGAATAGTAAGAGCTACATCCGAGGTCAGTTTGTGAGAAATGAGTCCAAGAGGTTTTTTAAAAGAAAAACCATCAATCTTTCTTAATTATCTCAGTGTCTTATGTTATCTATATATATAAAATTCAAAGTCCTGACTGACTGATTGACTGACTGAGATATCAACGCACAGCCTAAACTACTGAAGTTAGAAACTTGAAATTTTTACAGTTGGTTCCTTTTATGACGTAGGCGCACACTACGAAAGGATTATTGGAAATTCCACCCCTAAGGGGTTTAAATAAGGGATGGAAGTTTATATGAAAGTCCGTCATTTTTCAAGCTGTTTCCATCAAAGTTGGTATTTGAGCTTTCAGTTAAAAATAAAGAAGTACGTGTGTCACAGTTTTTGAAAATTCCACCCCAAAATCTAATTCCACGCGGACGAGTCGCAGGGGCAAAAGCTAGTCGTAAATATAGCTACAGCTAGGTTATGCCCGCAACTTTTTCCGCTTAGATCTTTTAAAAATCCCTTGGGACTATGTCCTATTTGATATTGGAACGGCATTCCGAACCAGTGGTAGATTCATTTGACGAATCGAAAGCACTTTGTAAAAGTTTATTTGAATAAAAAAATATTCTATTCTATTTTATTCTATTCTATTTTGATGTACTTATCTATATATTTATCTATGTATTTTATAACTCATAAGATTTTCAGAAAGTGTTATCCCCGACGGCACCAATGTGTAGCAACGGATTTGGCTGAAATTTGGAAAAGTAATAGCTAATACCCCGTATTAACACATAGGCTACATATTATCCGGACGAAGTCGTGGGCATCATCTAGTCATATTAACCTTCCGGAAGTAATTTTCTTAATGATAGTGAAAACGGTATCAAAATCCGTTGCGTATCATAGAAGAACTACAAACGTCCAAACGTACAGATGCGTATAGCGACCTAGATATAAACATAAATGTTACGAAACACTTTATAATACGTCCTACAGTTCTACACCTTTATGTATGGTTTAAAAATAGACTATTAATTCTTATTATGGTGCCGGTGTCAGGTAGGTAATGACAGATATTACGGTAGTAAAAATACCGAACTACCGCCCGCTAATGTCATTTTGAGGCCGGTCTTCCACTAGAGTGCTTTAAAAAATCCTTATCACATCACATCGCATTTTCACACTAATATTATAAAGTTTGTATGTGTATGTGTGGTTAATTACTCCTTCACGCCACAATGAATGAACCGATTTGGGTGTTTGGAATATAGTTCATACTCAGGATTAACACATAGGCTACATTTTATCCCGGAAAATTAAAGAGTTTCCGCGGGAATCAAAAAACCTTAATCCACGCGGACGAAGTCGCAAGCATCATCTAGTAGTAACATAAATGCGAAAGTGTGTTTGTTTTTTGGTTTGTCCATCAAACACGTCACAACGGAGCAACGGATTGATGTGATTTCTTGCATGGGTATAGTTGAAGACCATTCGTGCTAACATGCGTGCCACGAGAAAATTTTGTCTACACAAATTGTGTATCTACTTAGACAGGACGCGAATTTATATAGAAATTCACGAGTAGGTACACCTGTAGAAAAATTTTTCTCGTGGCGCGCATATCGAGAGTGACATAGGCTAGTTTTTATCCCGCAAAAACAAAAAGTTCCCGGGGGATTTTAAAAACCTAACTCCTCGCGAATGAAGTTACGGACAAAAGCTAGTTAACTTAATAAAATTAAATGAATATAGCCGTAGCTTAGCTCTGTCAACAGGTGTAGCACCTAAAAATTGCTATGCGGTGAAAGGATGCGCGGTCCGCTTAGGTAACCGCGAGCCGCGTATTCTGTTTACAACACACCTAAACTTTAATAATAATAACTCAAGTGACACTCTGTCGCTTCTTTTTACTAGACGAAGGTGCTTGACTTATAATTATTTACATTCAGAGCTATTTCAACACCAATGGACTGTGATATTTTGTGTAGGTGGACTGTGTCAACTAATGGAATGTTTTATTTTAGACTAGGTACCTTTTGTACGCATTGTTTTTGAGATAAAAAGCCTCAACGCCCTTCCTGTTACTGTACCCATAGAAAAATCATGTCGATTTGTTGCGTGATAGAATGATAAAAGAACACACTTTCGCGAGAAGTAAGTTTTTAAAAATCCTTGGGAATCCCTTTTTTCTGGCATAAAATTTAGTCTTCATTATTATCTAGGTTCTCAACTAAACCTATGCAAAAAAAAAATCACGTCAATCTTTTGCACCGTTACGTAGAAATATAGTGTAGAGTGAATTATAATATGTAATTCAAAAAATCTTCCGAAAAACTGTCAATCATACCAAAAATCACGACATAAAATTACGATAGTGTTATGTACCTTAATGACATAAGTATTGCAAATTAGCACCAGATTATAGTTTGACAGGTAGGTTATGGGCCCAGTTATAAGGCATAGCATAACATCGCTGGCCTACTGTGCGATGCGCTCGGAATAGATAGACAGTGAAAGTCCAGTCTGTCCTTGTAATAAATCAAAGCAGTTCCTGCAAGGTACAGTGACCTATTGTCACTGTGCCTACAGTGTAGATGCCTAAAGGAAACTTTAATAGGTATATACCTAAGGACTTTCTAAAGGAAACTTTACGTAATATATAATAACTTTTTCAACACACTTGCTCATAAAGGGGCTCCCGGTTCACCGCAACTAGGCACACAATGACACTTCTAACTCAAACTGTGACTTTTGATTACTATTATTCACAATGTGAGTTATAGAATTTTTTTTTTTTAATTTTATTGGGTGAGTTGCTGTGTTCTTAAAAAAGTTTCTATTACAAAAAAGATCTTGTTCAATAATTTATAAAAATATCGTGTTAAATTAATGTACCTATTGCTTGCTCATTTCATACAACTCCGTAGTTAAATAGATAATTTCAACATGTACGTGTTTAATAAATAAAACTGTCAGTAACTTTTGTTTTTTTTTTTTTGTAATAAAGAAAACTCGAAATTCCCCATTTTATACGTGGCTATAAGAGAAAAGCCAAAAAAAAAAAAAAAACCTCATTCTTTTAGTCTATGGCCATTAAGGTGCGCGCGCATTCCGGAAAACTGATTAAATCAAATAAACACCTGAATAGGCTGTATGGTCGATCTTTGCCTGCCCTCAAGAGCATCTCAAGAGGGCGAACAAAAGAACAACATTAATTTTTCCCGCCATTGCGAAAAAATTTTCACAACTCGTTTTCACTGTTTTGTACCATAATCTACTATTTTAGTGTTATTTTCTTCACAAGTGTGTTGAAAAACGTCGTATGATACACGTGTATATTGATGATTACCGTCCTCGGCTACCTTAAGACCCTCACCTGACGGCTCGGGTCTCAATAGCGCCTCAGCGGTAATCACCAACTTTTACACTTGTACCATAATGTACTATTATCTATCAGTTTTTTTTTAAAGTTCTGTTATCCGTAGTGAAAAGTTAGGATACTATGTAAATCTTTTTTTTTTTATTCGATGACAAGATAGCCCTTGACTGCGATCTCACCTGATGGTAAGTGACGATGCAGTCTAAGATGGAAGGAGTATAGCAGTGTAAATTCAACCCATACCCCTAATCGGTTTCTACACGCCATCGTGCCGGAACGCTAAATCGCTTGGCGGGACGTTTTTGACGGTAGGGTGGTAACTAGCCACGGCCAAAGCCTCCCACCAGACAAAATCAACATCGACAAGATCGAGATTAGTTATGAGGTAACAGCTATCTAGTAATCTAATATTAGGGTAAAGATTTAGAGCAAAGCCGGTCAGCCGGTCAGCTTACATAAACGGTAAACCCTTTCACGACAGATATTTCGGTCACGACTCATGACTAAGTAATATACCGGTTAGGGGGATAGGCTTCGGTCATAGAATTCTGAGCTATAGAGAAGATAATAATATAGGTACCACTAAGTACCTTCTAAGTCTTATAGAAAATACAATTTAAGTTGCTCACTTTGTAAATCAGCGGATAACTAGGTACTTAGCTGTAGTAACAATGCTTTTAGACTTAACGTAAATTGCTAACAAACTAAAATTATTTTATAACTACTTTGTAGTGGCATTTGAAGTCGGTTTTTACAAAGATTTTTCTTATTTATTGTTCTAAGCGTTTTAGTATAGCTCAATAGGACCAATTCACTAGATCATTTGTCTTACTCCTTAAAAAAAATATTAAGATTCCGAATAGAAATGCATATGCACCTAATGTTATTCTATGCATGGTTAAAAGCCTACTACTCTGATCACGAGCGATTTGCTCTTATTCATTGAGGAGTTCCGTCCTCGAACTCCGAATGAATATCTTCACCAAATGTAAATGGGGCCACCCTTACTATATGTCCGTTCAAATAAAAAAAAAATTGAAATCGGTCCAGATTTCACGGAGTTATGGAGTAAAATCGCCAAAAAAAAACGCGTCGAGAATTTAGAACCTCCTAATTTTTTTGAAGTCGATTAATAAGTCATTTTGACGTTTGCACAGCATATCTCATTACATCTCAGACTTATTTAAATGGCATGCTGTTATTTGGTACAATATCCGGTGGGATGCAGTTATGACGGCTTAATTGGATTTCGTAAGCGCATTTTCGCCTCTGTAATCCATTGTTGCTTCCAGTACGGTTCCCATGATATTTCCTGTGAAACAGTCCATTTATAATAGCGTCATCGGTCGTTATTAGGCAAGCAACTTGGGCAAGTGTTAACGGCCGTGCGAAATTATAACTCCTACGACTTCTAGTTCAACAGTCTTTAGACATTTTATTTTTTAACCGAATTCCAAAAAGAGTCCAATTCCAATTCGTCGGAATCTTGTTATGTATGTTCCCCGATTGGTACCTACTTTGGAAAATTCTTTTTTTGTTTGAAAGGGTAGGTATACTTCCCAGGTAGTCCCATTGTCATCAGGTCAGAGTCTGATGATCCTGAAGAAATCGAGGAAACTCTTCAAATTTTATAGGCACAATTCATATACTTTGTAGTGGCGTTTGAAGTCGGTTTTGTAAAAAGAATTTTTACATAACGCCGCCGACGATCGTTCTAGCGTGGGTATCTAACTGCAGAGTTGTTATTGCTCTTAAAACTTGCGTATTTGCACCATTCATTGCTATTTATTCAGTTGTAATTGGCTGAATTGTGATCAAAGTAGCAGCACAAATGCCATTAATTAATTAGCCAGTTTGACAACTAATCACAATTAATACAGCCAAAACTAATATCAGCTTTAGATTTTTATATTGAATTTTATAGTAGCTAGTGACGGCATTATTACATACTTTCTTTACTTGTTTTTCATGCTTTCCATCTCTAGTGAAGAATATTTTAAAGTTCACAATTTTCAAGACACTGAATTAAAAAAAACCTCGTATACTTACCCCATTGATTTGTTCGAGGCTACATTGACAACTTAAAAGTTTTTGTTCGGGTTTAAGGAGAAAATAAATAAAAATACGAAATATTATCACAATAAAAAATTTATTATCTATATAACATAACATCGGACCGTTACCGTGGATGAAACGACAGTATATTACAAAATAGGTTTATTATACGATACATGGCTTGTTGTTTGTGATTAGTGGTCCATACACATATTTTTAAACGCAAAAAAATGTTCCAACAAAATAAAAAATAGCCTGTCTCTGCTGTTGCATAGTCAGGTAAATAAATACAAAGACCAGATTCAATTTTGTACAATTTCATGTTTATAAAACACTATTCAGTGCACGTGTACTTAACAACTTCTATTAGGGCCGGGACAAAGCACGCGTTTCGACTGTTTGGCTTTTTATCTGCAAGGATTATTCATTCAGCCAATATTTGAATAAGCTATATAGCAGTTGTATTCAACTATACGTTAAACCACAAAATATTTTTATTCATAATATTATCAAGCTCATAACTTTTAAATATAGATTTATTTATATGTAACGACTCACATGACTAGATTTACACATCAAATTGAGACGAAGATATTATTATTACAATATAATAAGTGTAATTTTTGAAAATAGATACTTCATAATAGGTATGCATGTGGTTCAGTTTTTAAGAACTCCTTTATGAAATATCATAGTAATTATTTAATTAATATTTAAAAAAATATGCACTCAATTTAATAAACTGATCACCAAATTATTCAAGTGGCAAAATGCACGTTGTTAAACCGCATCGTGACGTCAGCATAACATGCATTATGAAAGCGCGCCAAAATAGCTGTCTTTTAAAATCGGATTGCTATTTAAAATAATAATATTTTTTTATTTAATGTACATATTTGTTTTATTATGCTATTATGGTGATTTCAATAATGTAAGAATTAAACAAAAAAAAAAAAAAAAAAATGGGCAGTCATGGAGACTGCCGAGGAAGTGAACTCATATCTACAAATATACTGTTAACATTAGCATGTCGGTAACACGAACCTAAAAGATTTTCTCCTACCAGAATCGAAGTTAACACTTCAAAATCTTTAACATTTCATTTTTCATACGTCTAAATTTAAAACTGTGTAAGGACCACTATGATACCTGACCTCCAAAATCAATGAACTCGAGAATAAATATATGTAAAACAAAGGTGATGACAATATTTATAGAATAGATCGCCCAAACTAGCTGTAAAGTTGATTCAGGACGATTCCGACGCGTTGTGACACAACATACGTACCACAATCATAATGCAGGCACAATTTTTTTTTTTGACGCTTAGTATTATTAATAATAATATAAAAAAATATTTTGAAAAAACCGACTTCAAACGCCACTTAAAAGTATAAAATAATTTTAGTTTGTACACGTATGTTGAAGTCGGGCCAGCGTCGCGCATCGGTTTCATCGTTTCTATTTAGGCCCGTCCGTCTCACGGGCTAATTCAACAAGTATACCGGCCTAATAGTATTTACGATTTAATAATTTTAGTTTGTACACTTATATTGAAGTTGGACGGGCTTAAAATATAGAAACGATGATACCATTGCGCAACGCTGGCCCGACTTCAACATACGTGTACAAACTAAAATTATTTTATACTTTTAAGTGGCGTTTGAAGTCGGTTTTTTCAAAATATTTTTTTATATTATTATTTTAAGCTTTTTAGTGTAGCTTCATGGGACCAATTCACTAGACCATTTGTTTTGCTCCTTAAAAAAAAGTATTGAAATATATTATTCCAAATAGAAATTTAGCATATGTATGTATGCTATGAAGTTTGCATGGTTAAAATCGTACACACACTCTGATCACGAGCGATTTGCTCTTATTCAATGAGGAGTTCCATCCTATATCTCTGAAGATATTCATCAGATCTTCACCAAACTTAAATGAAACCAACCTGACGATATGCCCTTTTAAATAAAAAAAAATTATCGAAATCGGTTCAGATTTGACAGAGTTATAGAATAACATCGTCAAAAATTCGGTTAAAAAAATTATATTGAAATGCCGAATAGAAAAGCATTATGTATGTATGCTATGAAGAATGCATGGTTAAAATCCTACACATACTCTGATCACGAGCGATTTGCTCTTATTTATTGAGGAGTTCCGTCCTCCATCTCCGAAGATATTCATCAGATCTTCACCAAACTTAAATGGGACCAACCTGACGATATGCCCTTTCAAATAAAAAAAAAAATTATTAAAATCGGTTCAGATTTAACGGAGTTATGGAGTAACATCGCCAAAAAATAAAAATAAAAATAAAAAAAAAAAACATACGCGTCGAATTGAGAACCTCCTCTTTTTTTTGAAGTCGGTTAAAAATGTGAGCATGTGGTTTGTCCTTCAATGACGCTGCAAAACCTACGGATTTTTTGAGAGGACCTGGAGAGTGACAAAGGCTTTTTTTATCCCGGAAAATTAAATTCCCACGGGATTTTTAAAAACTAAATCCACTACTAGTATATATAAAGTTGTAATCTTACAAACGTGGATTTGAAACTAAGTAAAAGCACAAGAACGAAAAGAATAGCGTGCACATGAGGAGGTCTTTGTCCAACCACCGAAAGGAATAGCATATACATGAGAAGGCCTATGTCCAACCACCGAAAGGAATAGCGTGTACATGAGAAGGCCTATGTCCAACCACCGAAAGGAATAGCGTGCACATGAGAAGGCCTATGTCCAACCACCGAAAGGAATAGTGGCACATGAGAAGGCCTATGTCCAACCACCGAAAAGAATAGCGTGCACATGAGGAGACTTTTGCAATACATACTTATGTCCAACGATGGACGAAGTGAAAGGGCTAAGAAAGACGAAGAAGATATGCTCAGTTTCTAAGTAGACTAACAAATTTAAATAAAAAAGACCCTGAGTATTCAGTAACACTCTTGACAGCTAGGCTGGGTTCACTATAACTTTTTGGACAATATTATTTATTACAAAGGTAAAGATTATACATAATTACACAGTATAAGGTACTTAGATACAAAGCTAAGCATACTTGGTACTTACTCGAAATTTCAATGTAACAATATACTTTTAAACTCATAATTTATATAGATTCCAAATCTTCGTACCATCATTCAATCTCACTGACGTACTTTTTTACAAAATAATCCATACACCCCCTACTCATTTGACAGGAAACTTATGGGTTAATGAATGAATTAATGAAATATTATAAATTGCAAATGTCTGGGTGTTATCTATTCATGGCTCAACCGCTAATATTAATATTTTGAATCGAGATAGCTTATAAATCCTGGAGAAGGACATAAGATTTTTTGAAAATATTTAACCAGAGAACAGAAGAGTTCCTACAGGATTTTTATAAAATCCAATTCCATGCAGATAAAGTCACAGGATGCCCATTACTTTGTCTGCTAGTTATAAATAAATTAAATATCTTTACAACATAACAATTTACTTTTGAAATACATTTATGGACCATCAAAACTTGGCCCAAATATTCACATTCAGAGCAATGTATGAGGACACTATTTGACCACTTTGACTTGGCCTTTGGTTAACACGTGTATTTACTTATATCATTGGGCCAAGTAAGGTTGGTCAAATACGAATAGTACAATTCGAGGCATTTTATACAATTTGTTATTATAAAAAATATATTTTCAGGTACATTGCTTTTAACAACGATTGGTCACGATTTTAGTTGAGCTTGTAGATTTATAGCGACAAAAAACCATCATATTAAGTTTCATTATCCGTGCAGTTTGTAAAAATACGCGCAAGTTAAATGAAATTAAATTAAAACGTGTTATTGTACACCTACACATTAATATACACAATAAAATAACAGCGAGATAAGGTGGAATAACTATTTAAAAATACTTTAATCAGCAGTGGTTTTGTTGACCATAGATTAAAATCATTTAAAAAGTGAAACGTTTACTTTAGAATACGTATTGTTTTGTTTAAAAATCCATCCATCAAGATGTTTTCTATCTGATGGTAAGTGACAATGCAGACTAAGGTAGTAGCAGCATAACTTGAAAGGGTTATGGCAGAGTACATTCAACCCATAGCTCTTTTCGGTTAAAAAAAAATATATAACACAACAATAATTTGGTGAATAACAATGCAGAGGGAGAACAACCTGTTAAAAGCAACATACCTATAATGATATATGTATCAGAGGCCAGATATCGTTGTATGGAATCATTTGTGTTTATATGAAGTCATCGAAATCGTCATCGTAGTTACCGTAAGCGTCGTATTGGTTGAGGTGTGCCTGCAATAAAGAAAAAAACCTTAAATCACTTGGTATTTTTTATTATTATTTTAGAATTAGAATAATTTTATAAAGCTGAAGAGTTTGTTTGTTTGAACGCGCTAAACTCAGTCACTACTGGTTCGAATTGAAAAATTATTTTTGTGTTGGATAGTATTATTAGACCATTTATCGAGGAAGGCTTTAGGCTGTATAACATCACGCTGATCATAATAACAGAAATTGACGCGGACGAAGTCGCAAGCAACAGCTAGTTTTAGAATAGAATAATTTTTTACTCAAATAAACTTTCACAAGGTGCTTTCGAATCGTCAAATGAATCTACCACTGAGACCTATGTCCAGCAGTGGGAATCTATCGTTTGATAAAGAAAAAGACAAGCAACCAAAGTCAGTACTACTTAAATAAAATGTATGTACTTACATTGTCACCTTCCACTTTTAATTTAGCCTTGCCCTTGCCCTTATTTGGCTTCTTTGATTTATCATTCTTCTCCGCCTTCTGTTTCTCTATGTAGAGGTTGTCCACTGTCAACTTTATCCTCTTTATGTCCGCTGACGGCACTGCCAACAAATAGCATTATGAATGAAACCTATATTATTAAGTGGCGATTTCACCAATGGAAAATCTGCCAAAATATCAAAATCAAAATTTATTTATTTATTTCATGTACATCAACTTGTAGGTCTTATGACACGTCATAAATCTACCACCGGTTCGGAATGCAGATTTTGAAGAATCTGGCAAGAAACTCAGCAGTTGCTCTTTAAGAAAAAACACTGTTTCAACGATCAGATAGACATATTTTGCTACTAATCAACAAATTGACGTGATTTTTTCATGGGTATAGTTGAGGACCCGGAAGAGTGACATAGATTACTTTTTATACTGGAATCAATGAATTCTCGCGGGATTTTAAAAACTAAATCCACGCGAGTAAAGCCTCGGGCATCAACTAGTACTAAACACGCTAAAATCTTAGGTGACTAATAGCTAATAATAAGTTTTCAGAGATAGACACTAAAAGAACAGGAGTCTTGTTATTAAAAAAAAAAAAAACCAACAAACACATTTTAAGTTTGAACTATGACTTACTTTGTAAAATTACATTTTTGACCAGGTCATCTACAAAGGCGGGGAACTCCTCCCTGCTCTTATACAGGGTGATCTTCTTACTGAGCAGATCTGCGAACTCTGTGAATTCTTCCTTGGTGGTCGGATTGAAATTGTCCAGCTTGCCTGGCCCACCAACTTCTGTTATGCCTGAAAATATTAACATACCTTATTATGATATGAGAGAACAATATTGCTGTTGTGTTGTCCTTTTTTTATATGAATAGAGAGCAAACGAGCAGACGTGTCACCTGATGTTAAGTGATTACCGCCATCCATGAACACTTGTAACACTAGAGGCACCACTAATACATTGCCAGCTTTTTAGAAATTTGTTGGTCCATCCCTTGAATAACCCCATCCTACTTATACTATAAACGCAAAAGTTTGTAAGTATGGAGGGATTGATGTTTGTTACTCTTTCACTACTGAACCGATTTGGCTGAAATTTGGCATAGAGATAGATTATAGTGTGAAATAACACTTTTTATCCCAGAAAATAAGAGAATTCCTGCGGGAATTATAAAACCTTAATCCATGCAAACGAAGTTACAGGCACCAACTAGTGTTACTATAAATTAGTGGGAACACTGTCTAAGGGAGTTGATTCCATAATTTCACTGGTCCATAAGATTTTTCTTTTTTTTTTTTCACAACTTTAATGATTTTTATTTATTTATTTATTAAGCCTATTTGTCAGACAGCAATATAAGTTTTTAGGTAACAGTTTTTCATAGTTGTTATTGTTTTCCTAGTTTATAATGCTAGCCTGTGTGCCCTTTGGCAAAGGCCTCCTCCAATCCTTTCCAACTTTAATGATTGAACCTTACCAAATGTTTCCAAAGCAAGTCGCAAGTCAGATTCCTCCTGCAGTTTCTGGCGACGCAGTTTCTCGGCGAGCTTCTGTTCAGGAGTCAGCTCCTCTTCCTTCTCAGGCAACTGCTCTGATTTCTCACGCTCTTGACGCTACAAAAATTTTTTTTTTATTAGATGACAAGATAATCCTTGACTGCGATTTCACCTGATGGTAAGTGACGATGCAGTCTAAGATGGTAGCGGGCTAACTTGGAAGGAGTATAGAAGTGTAAATTCAACCTATACCCCTAATCGGTTTCTACACGCCATCGTGCCGGAACGCTAAATCGCTTGGCGGCACGTCTTTGACTGTAGGGTGGTAATGGTTAAGTGATTTGAGAATTCAGTGAACCAAGACCTTGCCTCTGCCAACCTTGTCTGGTGCAGAGTTACCACACAAGCACTTTTTTTTCATTAGCCAAGCTGAAGTTGACTAATATCCTCCTATCCCCTCTAAATAAGCAGAAATCTTATGCTAGGAGTAGGTACGACAATAGTGCAACGGGTGGGATTCAAACCTGCAACCTTTCAGTTTCAGTCTGCACCTTTAACCGTTGGGCTAGTGAGGCTTTAACTTTGGGAACACAAATGACCACCAGACCAGAATCTTGCCAAATTATATAAACAGGAACCTATTGGTACATATGCAACTATTTATTTCAGTAAATACTAATGTTACCACCTTTTGGTTATCCAATTGTTCAGAAAAGTATAAGGAGTGGAAAGAGCTTCAATTGGACCTTCTGAAATAAGTATTTGTTTACTTAAAAAGCACTGTTTTTTAGAGTTGTCATCAGAAATAGGTATAAGTTTCTTTCAGTTTTTTATAAGCCGTTATGTCCTCTACAAACCATAGTTTCAAACTAAAGGGATTCCATTGGTGGATTAGAGATGGTCAAGTAAACTAATGTTTTTTTTTCAAGGTTTTTGTCTGGTGGAAGGCTTTGGCCGTGGCTAGTTACCACCCTACCGTCAAAGACGTGCCGCCAAGCGATTTAGCGTTCCGGCACGATGGCGTGTAGAAACCGATTAGGGGTATGGATTGAATTTACACTGCTATACTCCTTCCAAGTTAGCCCGCTACCATCTTAGACTGCATCGTCACTTACCATCAGGTGAGATCGCAGTCAAGGGCTATCTTGTCATCGAATAAAAAAAAAAAAAAAAAAAAAAAAAAAAGGCAACCATTTGAGTGTGAGTGTATCATTTGGTAAATATATTGTAGGCATCCCACATTACTTTGAGCACAATCTCATCTCCTTTGAGGGAATTAAACTAAATCTTAGATCATGAACAGATCCAGCAGCTAAATCACAAAATCTAACGATTTTAGCTTAGCTGTTGGCAAAATTCATTTGTATGACAATGATATTTTTGTATAAATAAATGATATTTGATTTGATTGAATTATTCCTACTTTATCATTAAAATCCATTTTATTATAATTCAACTAATGAAATAAAACATAGAAGAAAAGTTAAGATTCAAACATATTGTAGACAAATTACAGCACAGCTTCTATATATGTATAAAATGATAAAAAATATTGCACAAGATACTGAGTATTTCTTAACATAATTTCAACATGCAAACTAATGAAATGCAGTTCAGATTGATAGTGCATGATAGTGGAAATTATGACATTGACATCTACCTAAATGAACTTTACTAACCTCTTTTTCAGCAATTTTTTCATGTATTTTCTTTTTGGGTTTGGCCGGTGGGGGGGCTGGGGTGACCTCCTTTTTCTCCTCATCTTTTTTTTCTTCCTCCTCGTCCTCCCAACTGTCCTGTAAGACAAGCTGACGTCAACACATAGGCCCATTGAGGTTATGTCCTTCAATCACACTCTAAATCAATATGTCGATAAGACTATTACATATAAAACAATTTCAAGTATTTGGCAGTCGTTTTAGTTACCTTGACGGTCTCTTCTTCGTCCTCACCCTCCCATCTGTTGGACGCTGTCAACGTGGTTGGGAGTTTTGGTTCGAAATTGTCTGCATCTGCGAAAATACACATGTAATGCGTCAGCACTGGAGTTCAGAAGAAAAATAATCATACGAAACAATACGCACCCCACGACACATCCATGGTTAGAGACTTCTATAGCACCGTTCTAATATTGCTAACTTTCACGTGAAAGACAAAATCGGACAAGACGGGCAACTTGCAGGTTTTTCAACACAAGATGTCTCCCGAATCGACAATTTTTCTTAACAACAACAATTCTCAGACGAATTTTGTCAAACGATCGAGACTTTTCTGCACTGAACACGACCGAATTGGAAAAAGGTAAACAAATGACATAATTTCAATAAATTTTCAACGGAGCTACAATCAGAATTTGTTTCGCAAAAATATGACTCCATCGCAAACGATAATTTCCGAATCACTAAAAATTCCAATATGGCGCCCGTTGACAATTCGTTTTGTACTGCCATACGAAAAATATTATAGAGTAGGTACCTACCAAGTACCTACCTATGGTACCTACTAGTAATCATTCACGAATATTCGTGTATTATTTGACACTAGTTGATCCCCGCGGCTTCGCTCGCGTGGATTTAGTTTTTAAATTCTGCGGGAACTCTTTAATTTTCTAAAAAAGTCTCCTGATCCTCAACTATACCCTCGCTAAAAATCACGTAGATCCGTCGCTTTGTTGCGGCGTGATTAAAAGACAAACCCACAAATCAACAAACATAAAGGTCACCTTTAAAAGTCCCGTACAAAATAATTCGAATAAAAAAAAACAACAAACAAACAAACACTTTCGCATTTTTAATATTAGTACGGATTCACATTCGCATGCGCATTCGCGACTGTTGGATAGTTGGAATTAATAATCCGCATTGGCCATGGCATTCGCGAATAAAAACACTAATGTTCGTTTCACGAATGTGAAAAACCAATATTCGTACATCACTAACTTTTAGTACTAGGTACCTAAAAATGTAGATACTTCCTGTTTCCATGCTTTTTATAGTTTTTATATTTTGGTACAAAAAATGGCGGCGGTTTTTAAATAATCAGTCGTAACCAACTAAACCAATTACTATCCCTCACATGTTGTGACACACAACACACACAACATAATATTTTACCTTTTTATTTTATTGGACCCTATTACTAAGCCACTGGCCGTCGTTCGTCCGTCCGTCCGTCCGTCTGTCAGCGGGGCTGTATCTCATGAACCGTAATAAGTAAATGAAATTTTCACAGACGGTGTACCTATTTTTATATTGCCGCTATAACAACAAATACGTAATAAATATAAAATAAAGTTAAAAATTACAGATCAGATCTCTAATAGCAGGTATAAAATCTTGTACGTAACTTTCCGTGTATGGGTCCGACTCGCACTTAGCCGGTTTTTAAATTGCTTGACCCAATGAGTACCTTACCTCTGGCTTGGCCATACTGATTTAACAATTTACTTAAAATAACACATTAAAAAGTAGACCCACGCCAAAGGAATGGCGAAAAAGAAAATTGAAGTGTTCGTGAATATCGAAAATGAATCACAGTTTGCATATATGCTTCATCACAATAGAGATAAGTTGATTTGTAAGCGTTTTTTAAACTGGTATCATAACTTTTACAAACTTATAATGGTTAGGGGCACTGACCTCTATATTTTACCTATGATTAACACTTGAATTTGCTGTCCCTACAAAAATTACAGCTTAAATTAAAGCGCCAGATTTAACTCTTCAACTAATCAAATGGCGCTAATCAAATTGATCTCTTGATGCAACAACTACTATGAAATCATAGATTACAGCCACCATACGCCAAAATGGCATCAACCAAATCCAAAGTGGCGTCAATCAAGTACCTAGATCCAAAAAAGAAATCACAGTAGGCAAGTCCAACGATAATCATAGATTAATTATAGAGGTCAGTGACTATGGCCTAAACTCTTCTCATTGAGAGAGAGAGAGAGAGAGGAGACCCGTGCCCAGAAATGCGTCGATGGGTTTGATTCGAAGGTTTCCGCTGTCCGCATTTTCTTTGCGACCACCGCCTGCGATCTTCCTAATTAGGTAGGTACCTAATTCTATTTTGCTATTGTGAGTTAAAATATTGTTTTCTCAGGCGCAGATGTGTACAACTCCTTCGCTGGACCGTGTACCGTTCTCGACCATCTCTTTGTCAGGATGAAACTTGACTGGACCGATGGGGACATTGTGCTATTAAGGGTATAATGTATTAATTTCTAATAGGTAATTAGTGCCGATTCCACCACCGTCGACTGACGTTAACCGAAGAATACCTCAATGGGCGTTCTGACAGTTTTTGTACTGAAAATACTGGTAAAATATTTTATATCACTCGGATCAGACTTATTTTACGTTGGTGAAATCGGCCCTTAACAACCTCTATAGCCCAACGGTTAAAGGCGTGGACTGAAAACCGAAAGGTTGACGGTTCAATCCCCAATCATTTATATTGTAACCACTCCTATAACAAGTTTTACGCTTATTTGGAGGGGAGAGGGGAATATTAGTCATGTGCAGTTTTCTTGCATGCCTCATATCTAACAATTTTTTTATAATTGTAAGTATAAACATATTTTCCTGTTCTAGGTGCTAATTGATGAAATCCAATCATTAAGTAGTTTCCACAACCAAAGTGAACCCGTGTTTCTATTTATTATGGTAAACTCGTGCATTTAAGTAGTAACATTACTAATTTATAGTCTACCTATTTCTTGGTAGGTAGATAGTAAGTCCCCTTAGATACGAGTAAAAGAAATCTAAACTTTCAAATTACCATCAACATCAAGTGAGGTTTAACCGAGGAATAAATTGGGCATTCTGTCAGTTTTTGTATTGAAAACCTGCCAAAATATACGCATGAATAAGACTTATTTTACGTTGGTGAAATTGGCCCTTAACATTTAACACCTAAGTTAACAACCTAGTTAGTAAGTTTTAGGGCCTAACTATATCATTTAACAACCTCTAAGTAAACTTTATTGACGACGTTTCACAGATTGCCACTACAAGAACTGTCAAAATGTTAACTATATACGGCCCTGTACTAATCGATCATTTGCAATAACCCGTTTAAGGATTTTTTTACATATTTCAGAATGGCAAAATAACTCGAACCTTCCGTGGAGTAGACAATATAAGATTCGCAGATGCAGCGAAATATGAAATCGATTGTTTCAAGAAATTCCAAAAAGGTTTTATAGTTGACAGAACTACGTACGAGTTGGATGAGGCATCACCGGAAGACATCGTTAGTTAGAAAAAAAATATTAAGTTAAAAAAGTTTAATCCAAAATCGGTCTGCAGTATAGGCTTTATGGTCATGGATCTTTGCCATTCCCGAAGAGGGACGAATGAAGAACAGCAAAAACATAAAAAAGTTTACACAAACTTTTTAGTAACATCGACAATATTGGTTAGCGCCAAAATCGTCGATGAATCTACCACTGGTTCGGAATGGCCTTCCTATCGAGAAGATATCTTATTTTAATTACCTTTAAATTAAGAGTTGGCACAGTATCACAGAATACCTAATACAGTAGGTACCTAAACATAGTACCTTATTATCTCTAGTACAAGTTTTCACACCTCGACAAAGCGACTAAAAAATTGATAGATTTCGAATAAGCTTGGCTTGCAAAACAAGTGCGCTTTGGCTATAAATGTGGCTATAGATACGCGTAGCTGCAAGCGCTAAAAACGCGTTTCAGGGTACACGTAGGTAATCAACTACGCGTAAACTGGAACGCACATACCATACATTGCTTAATAGACATTGTAGTTGAAAAAAAAGGTATTGAGTAAGTATAGAAAACAATTTTCATACAATATCAAACGCATTTGAACAAAGTTATTAACGTCAAAGGAGTGGCACAAAGAACGAACGTTTGAGAAACAGCAAGAAGAAGAAAGAGCGGAGGCGCGTAAAAAGGAACGTCAAGCGGCAAGGAAGCGGCACCGAGCCGAGCTCATGATACCACACTTGCAGCATCTGAACTTCGTGTTGTATTGGCCTCACACAATCCATGCACATCCTGAACTCTATGAGAGATGGGATGTGAACAGTTAAGTTTTTAATTTAATAGGTATCTATCCAATTAAAATAGCCATACGTCGTCACAATCGTCACAGCTTATTGGTTATGTCTTACGCTGATAGGACTCTATTGCTGAGATCTATAGAGTGTGCTCTGACTCAGCTCAGACTTAAGATAGAGTTAAAACGAGACACAAATATGCTCTGACATAAATCTGTCTCCTTTTAACTCTGCCTTGAGCTTGAGCTTTCTTTTTGACGACCCTCCCTGACGCACTGGTCTTATAACTGGGAGGTCTCGGGTTCGATTCCCGGCGGAGGCAATTTGGGAATTTATAATTTCTAAATTGTCTCTGGTCTGGTCTGGCGGGAGGCTTTGGCCGTGGCTAGTTACCACCCTACCGTCAAAGACGTGTCGCCAAGCGAATAAGCGTTCCGGCACGACGGCGATAGAAACGGATTAAGAGTAAGTATGGGTTGAATTTACACTGCTATACCCGCTCCATTAGCCCACTGCCATCCTAAACTGCATCATCTTTCACCATCAGGTGAGATCGCAGTCAAGGTCTATCTTGTCATCGCATAAAAAAAAAGATTTCGTATACAAGTAATGTTGCAGACATTATCATGGTGGGTCGCGAGGAAATACAGCTAACTGAGGAAATGGCATATGATGTTCTGTACGGTGGTGACGTGGAACTCAACGAGGCATCCTTGCATATGCTGCTGTCTGCTCCGGCCTTGGCTATTTGCTTCCGATTGCTCGATACTGAGAAGCACTTCGTTTGTTAGTATTGGGATCAACAAACTTCTGCTATACTTCGCCAAACCGGAAAAATCTGTACGGTACAATGTACCGCTCGCACTGTACACTGTCGTTCTTCGATAACTAGAAATACCTACAGGAAAACCCCACCAATGTACATTTTTCTCATCTCTTGTTTTTTTTGCCTCTCTAACAATCTTTAGAATTCAGCCTGCTTCTAAACAATATGTAACAAAAACCCTGTCGTTCCTGTGACCTACAAAATGTGCTCATGAAATTGAACAACTTTCCCCAAGAAACATAGGTCGAAATATGAAAAAAAAAAATGTGGACCTTCCATACAAAATTGACGATCCGCTGATTCGAATCCGAGATTTACTATGCGAGGTCCACATTTTTTTGCTTTTTCCCTCCAATTTTCAATCCAGTTTACAAACCATGAAATTATTTTTCTAACAACGCTCCGCTTTCCCTCAATTATTCTGCCCATCATGATGGTTTGATGGAAACATAACTGGTCATATCTGAGAACATGCCCCAAATAATTGCCCTTTCTGCGTTTGATGGTAAAAAGTACCACTACCTACCTAGGTCTTTTCTTTTGCCGCGCGACCCGGTATGAATAATAAATAATAATAATTTAAATGCTCTAATTATATTCTTTAGCTTTAGTACGCAGAATCCTCTATGAAGAATTGCCACCAATAGATGAGTCTAAGCCAGAAAACCAGCACGCATTGAAGACTGCTTTTGAAACATACAAATCGTTCAGTCCTTCCAGAGAAGAAATTCTGCAGAAACGTAGAGAAGATCGCCTAAGAAAAAAAGTTAACCCATTCTTCTTTATTCTATTATTCTATTATTATTCATACACGTAGGTATATAATAATAACTGTAACGGGACGAATTACTGACTGATAGGGGATGAAAATTTTTGTTGATTTTGCTTCATAACTTCGTCAAATCTAAACCGAATTTGATAATTCTTTTTTTATTATAAATTGTGTACTATTAGAAATATTTTGTCCAATTTTCGTGAAGACCTACTTAGTATTATCGGAGATAGATTCATATTTTCTCGCGGATAGTAGCAAGTTACTGTAAACTTTTTCCCCGTATTTCAGGAAGAATTATTAGAAAAGCGTACAAGAAGACTGTCCGAAATGCAGCGGTTGGCGAGACAAGCTATCGAAGATGCCATACAAGCTAAACGGGCTGCAAAAGAACAACATAAGCTGGAATTACTTAAAACTGGAGTAAGCCAACTTAACATGTTAGGTTAGAACATGACGATTTCAAACATAATACAGGTTGTAGTCAGTAAAGCCAAAACACATTCAAAATAAATGCAAATTGGTTAAAAATTAGACCTAATTTCGCGATTTTTTTTTGTTTAACTTTCATTACGTTGTACTGAATTTGTGACTTTAAATCAATACTGTTAAAGTTCATATTACTTTGACGTTAACGATGATGATGATTAAGTGTAACCTCTTCAAAAAGCTTTCGGTAGCATGCCCCTTATATCCTGTATAGTACAGCTACGTACTACGTCCTAAGCATAGAAATGTGTGTTAACAGATAATTTTTCCCTTCCAGAATTTAACAGCCCTAGAAAATTTAAAACAAGAGCCTGATGACGATGATGTTGACATAGTTGTACCAGAAGTTAGTATTGCAGGGAAATCAACGATTTTTTTTTATTCGATGACAAGATAGTCCTTGACTGCAATCTCACCTGATGTAAGTCACGATGCAGTCTAAGATGGTAGCGGGTTAACTTGGAAGAGTACTCAGTGTGTACCTACATACATAAATAATATAACTAGTGGTTCGCCCCGAACTGAGACCTCGCGATATCCCATAATTCCCAAAAGTTTTAATTATATAGTGTAATAATTACCTTTTAAATAAAAAAAAAATAATAGTTGACACAAAACTGTTTTACTGACACAGCGCCATCTATTAGCATTATTGTGAAGCTATTAGCATTTAAAATTAAATAATTTCGTTTTTTTATAACATTTATCTAATTTTAGTATTTGTTGTTCAAGTACAGGATATAACTGAATTTTCAACCAAGTTTCACGTTCTTATATTCAGTAATTCTTGACATATGGCTCAAATTAAAATCTCCACTTTGAAAGCCCCCCATTTCGTTAATTTTAAGGGAAAAATAAAAAAAAAATATTTTTGTGCTCTGATCAAAGTTGTCTTTAAAAAGATATATTGCAAGTCTATGTAACGCAACAAACAAAATTTTACTTCAAACACGCTTCTATAAGAGCCCCCCTGAAATAAAGCTTTTTATATTTTTTTATACAATGTTCGGCTAAAGGCCATCAGTTTACATATTATATTTAAATTTGAAGTAATTACGTTCAGTAATTCAGAAGTTATAGGGCTCTGACAGACATTTGGACGTACACACTTCTCTGTCCAGTACAGACAAGCGCCCTAGTTGACTCAGAGAACTCGCTTCGCTCGTTCAATAATATTATGGTATAAGGAGCGTAGCGACTACCAATCCTAAAATGGCTTTAACACATATATGCCAATCCGCACTATAGCAAAAACCCTTCCAATTCTCATTCGAAAGAGAGAGATAACTGAAAGGTTATCCTACTATTATTATAAATGCGAAAGTTTGTGTGTGTGTGTGTGTGTGTGTTTTTGTGTGTCTATTACTCCTTCACGCCACAACGAATGAACAGATATGGCTGAAATTTGCGGACTGAAGCCTTAATAGCCCAACGGTTAAAGGTGCGGACTCAAAACTGAAAGGTCGCAGGTTCGAATCCCACCCGTTGCACTATTGTCGTACCCACTCCTGGCACAAGCTTTCTGCTATTCTGAGGGGATAGGAGGATATTAGTCAACTGCAGCTTGGCTAATATTCTTTATAAAAAAAATAAAAAAAAAGTCGCGAGCATCATCTAGTACAGAAATAAACTTTTTTGTCATGCACAGGCGTTGTCAGACGTCGAAGAGGAGCAGGAAAGTGAAGCAGAGGACGAAAACGAGTACTTTCCGCCCGCGGGTCTGCTGATACCGGGGTTCTACGCGCCGCCAAGCGATATAGCCAAAACCAATGGCTTAGCTATTTTATTTCCCAAGGTAAAGAACTGTGAATAAGTACCCACCTACTAGATGGTATCGTATATAAGTTTTTTTTAAATAAAGTATATTAGCCAAGCTGAAATTGACTAAATTCTCCTATCCCCTCCAAATAAGCGGAAAGCTTGTGCTAGGAGTGGGTACGACAATAGTGCAACGGGTGGGGTTCGAACCTGCGACCTTTTAGTTTTCAGTCCGCACCTTTAACCGTTGGGGTATTGAGGCTTTTATATGGATATGGATAGATATAGATAGATTGTTTTTTCAGAAAGCTATATAATAAACTTTTCAGTATTATTTTCTCTGTTTAAGACACTCTTTCTACAACTAACTTTTGCCCGCGACTATACGTCCACTTGCGGGATTCCGCTGTTTTTCCGGGATAAATCAACATTCCCATATCAACATTCGAGTACTCAACGATATCCGATATGCAAGAAATCACGTCTGTTGCGTGATTAAAAGCAATAAACAAACACACTTTCGCATTTATAAGATTTGTACGAATGGAAAGGATCCATACAATTTTCGAGTTTCTTGTTGGTTCTTCTCGGTTGAAACGGCATTCTAAACCAGTGGTAGATTCACTTGAAGATTCAAAAGCACTTTGTAGTCTTTTTAATCTATTCAAATAATGAATATAATTATAGTTGGTTCTGGAAAACGTAACTCCGGAACCGGAGTTTCTGCCGCCGCATGTCCTGGTAATGATTGATATGGAGAAAAGGCATAAAGCCATCGCAGCTATGTCTAAATACAAGAAGGAAATTATACTTGTTAGTACACATAGATCACATAATAGATATAGTACGTTTATCTCACGAAGTAACGGGCGCTTTACTTGTGGTTACGTCGTGTACATGCCCATTGCGTAAGTGTGCGTGCCTGTCAAGAGCCTAGGTGTGGCGGTAAGGCGCGAGCAAGCTCTCGCTCACACTTATACAGATACGATACACACACAACCATGAGGCACGAGCTCTCGTGAATTGCAAGAACTATACAGAATCGTAGTATAGAAAGGTAGGTAGATAGTTAGGTACCATCTTAGAGTCTGCTTTGTTGATCTAACCAACAATCCGTTACTCTGAATTACAACTCATCAATTTATCAACACACTTTTGCTCTATACCTATGTACCTACTTGCTTATTTTGTGTATCAACTTATCAAGTCGCAGACTTTATCTAGTCATCAAATTCCTTGAAATAATTAATTATAATCATAAAAATGTAATAGGTAGGTACTATTGTTTTTTTAAATGCCTATACGTTTTATATAGTTGCCTATAGTTTTCGTCGTAAAGTTCTTTCTTTGTTCTTTTCCGAAATCATGTCAAAATAAACGTAAAAATTCTTTTTATAAAACCGACTTCAAACACCACTACAAAGTATATCAATTATGCCTGTAAAATTTGAAGATTTCCCTCGATTTCTCCAGGATCCCATCATCAGATCCTGATCTGATGACAATGGGACCACCTGGGAAGTATACCCTTTCAAACAAAAAACAATTTTCTAAATCGGTCCAGACTTCTTCGAGTAATCGGGGAACCACCGGGGAACGTCCATAAAAAAAAGATTCCGACGAATTGGGAACCTCCTCTTTTTTTCGTCGGTTAATAATAGGCAGTTATTTTAAAATCGCTTGTAGACACTTCAATTTAATTTAAGTTAATTTAATTTAGTAATTTAGTTCTGATTTTATTTCAGATGGGTATTTTCAAAGCGACCAGCCCATTCAACGCTATTCACATTGCATACAGCATTAAACAGTTCGATAACAAGCTGAAAAGGAAAACATATAAATTGTACGTTCAATATCCAATACTTACCAACTTAATATTATTTTATTTAATAACTAGTAGACGCCCGCGACTTTGTCCGCTTCTTCAATTCACAATCGACAGTTCCTAAATCCCCACAGTTTAGGGGGGCAGTACCCCTGCAGTATCAAGATTGAGGAGTTGGGTCCTGGATTTTAACGATGTAGTTTTTACTTGGTACCTACAATAACTGTTCATAATCGATAGTTCCTAAATCCCTACAGTTTAGAGGGGCAGTACCCCTGCAGCATCAGGATCAAGGAGTTGGAACCCCAAGTTTTTATGGGAGCATCTCGCAAAGATTTTGTGTTGATTAAAAAAAGATTCACGCAAATCGGTTTAGAATCACGGAGATTTCTAAACACATAGGTAGAAAAACTTAACTCCTTCTCCTCCTTTTTCGAAAGTTGGGTAAAAAAGTAGCCTATGTTAGTCCCGATAACATCAGTTATTACTAGCTACATACTGACTTCATCCGCGAGTCCCGCAGTTTGAAAATCCCGCAGATAAGTAACCTGTGTTATCCTCTTCGATCACAGAAGAAGTTATCCTAGATTAATTCTATTTATATTTATATCTGGTTTTGCATTTTACAAACACAAACACTGAGCTCTATAATTTACTAATCCATGAACAAGGCTTGAGAGGCAGCTGTCATATTTTTTTTTGGACCCTACTCGACTTCGTTCGTGTGGATTGAGGTTTTTAATTCCTGCGGGAACTCTTGTTATACGACTGCCTGAATACTACTGCCTGAAAGAAGGAGTATATTGTTTTCCGGGGTCATATATGTATATGTATGTATGCATGTATGTGTAGCGGTCTGCACTTTGAGAGATAACTCGGCCGGTTATTTTAGTTTTTGTTATAAGTT
The DNA here is from genome assembly GCA_038048805.1 of Hipparchia sbordonii. Lineage (NCBI taxonomy): Eukaryota > Metazoa > Arthropoda > Insecta > Lepidoptera > Nymphalidae > Hipparchia > Hipparchia sbordonii. Next base: position 2,238,360 of record CM076113.1, read on the forward strand.
TTAGCCCTGTATACATTTGATTTCTAGATTACTGTCACTTCTTTTGTTCGGTATTCTATTCCATGACCAATCTATAAAATATTTAAATAAGTGTGTACTTAATGTGTATTTCGTCTTCTTTTAGTAATTTCTGTGCCCACGTATTTATTAAGTGGCGTGTCACACCGTCCAAGAATTTATTAGTTTTTAAGTTAGCATAGTTTTGTGTGCTCACTGTTGGCGTACCTTAGTAAATAAATAAATAAATAATATGAATAGGATGTAGTAGGATTTAATAATGCTTACCATTTTTCAGGGATAAATTGAGGTTAGCGTTCATGGTGTCTATAAAGAGAGACCTGGCGTTACTGCAGCTGGTTGAGCTGGGGCCTGCTCACGTCAGCCGCGACTCGGCCGCGGGCGAGGACGAGTGCTCAGCCTTGTTTCCCGTCGACTACGCCGACCATTACCCACAGTTCGAGGACTTCGATGTTTAAATAAAATCCATTTACAATGTTTGACGCATTTCTAAAGTTACCCGCCTTCAATGCAACTTTATCAACATGAATATAAAGTTATTTTTAACTATTGTGATTGACATTATAACATAATAATATAATTATTTTTAAGAATAAATCACAGCAATGCGTAGCATTGTTGCGTGTGATTGAAAGTTGAAAGACAAACAAACAAATCAACGAACAAACAGACTTTCGCATTTATAATATAAATAAGATCGTAGATCGTGAAATCTGGATTTGGGGTACTCAAAATAAATAACAATAATAATATGTTGAATTATATATTTTTTATTATGTAACTGGTACAACAGCTTTATAAAATGGAAAACTATACAATAGGAAAAGACAAAATTAAAAAATTACAAATAGCTACCTATGTTAATAGGCACAACTTCTTTAGCGAAAACCTACACAACATTCAAGGCAGTTCTCTGCTCAGCTTCGTGCAGGATCGCATGCCACATGGATTTCTTTATTAACGACGTCTGTTCCTGCACTGCTTCTAGAATTTTCTGACTGATTATCAACAACCGCTCATCCGTCAAATATCTATTAGACAGTTCTAGATTCTGCACTTCCTGTTTACAAGGAACTCCCTGTATTGAATTTCCGACGATCACTGACTCCAGTACCGTTGGAAACATCTTTGAATACCCTCTTTGGAAATCGGTGAAAACCTTCGCTAGCCACTGGCATGATAAATTATTGCCGTCCAAATACACCATCAAGTCTTGCTTATGCGACAGCCAACCATCAGTATCTAGTATATTCAAACCATTGTGACGTAGAGACAGCAAAATCAAGTACTTCAAGTCCATAAACACTTTCGAGTCCAGCTGATCAATTTGATTGAACGACAGGTCTAAGTTCATCAAACTCACTAGACCGCGAAACACACCATGCTCAATGACTTTTAAGTGATTGTGAGACAGTTTCAAAGTTTGCAAGTTATGCAAGCGATGGAAAGCCGATGGTGCTATTCTGTATATATCGTTGAAACTCAAATCTAAGTAGCCTAACTTTTCAGGCAACTGTAAGGATGATTCATCTAATTCTACAATAAAGTTGTTGCTCATATCCAATCTTGTTAGATTGTGTTGATCAGTTAACACTATTAGGTATGCATCCGAGATATTGTTGTAAGCAAGGACGAGTTCTCTTAAGCCCACGGTTTCGGTTTTAGGTATTATCAGAGCTGACAAGCCGTTGTTTGAAAGATCCAAGTAGCCACCTCCAGGATGAAATGTTATCCGTAAGCTATGTACTTCGACGATATCGTTAAAGGTTAGATTCACGTACTTCAAGTTTGAAGTATTCGACAATGATTGGTCGGGTAAATATTCCATGTAGTTATGGGATAAATCAAAGTTGTGTAGACTGTGCATTGATGAAAAGCTTTCATAATACAACCTGTTCAAGTAGTTGCTGCTTAAATTCAAGTACCTTACGTAAATCAAGTCATTAGGGTTTACAATAAAGTCCGTCAGTCTATTATGAGACAAATCTAACGATATCAGGTCCATGAGACTGAATGCATTGAATTCTATATTAGTTATGGAATTATTGGACAAATCAAGTTTAGTGTAAACAAATAATGGTTTCGATGAATTTGTTCGGAGTCTTTCAAATATTTCTATCGACACATTCGGTACGTTTGTGATACGGTTATCTGAAAGCATGATCTTACAAATTGTGTGATTACTAAAATGATTCCAGTGTCTTGGAAACAAAGTCGGATCTATTTTTTCGATTTCATTTTTAGATATGTCGAACGTTTCCAAATGATTTATGGTATTTATAGATTCCATGTCGATTTTCTGTATTTGATTAGATTCGATGAAAAGGTGCCTTAAATTATACAAATTCTTCAACGCGCCGTTAAGATATTTGATTTTATTGTTGTTTAATTTGAGGACTTGTAAATTGGTCAAGTTGCAGAACGGTTCCTCCCTCAACTCTCTGATATAGTTATGAGATAGATCAAGTTCAATGAGGCTAGACAACTCTTCAAATGTATCACCGGGAACTTCTACTATTGAATTGTACGCCAATGATATCGATCGCATTTTGAATGGTCGAATTTCGAATAGAAAAAGGTCTTCAATGTTCGATATCTTGTTGCGAGATAAATTGATACTTTCAATATGGACGAGATTTCGGAATGGGCTATTAATGATCTGCTGGATATTGTTTTTGATGATGTACAGATTTTTGAGTCTATACATACTGTTCAGAAATGATAGGTCTGTTCTTGGCCAATCTCCGTGGACCGTGAGCGTGGTGATCAAACCGAGAAGTTCTGGATCTGCTTTATCATGGAACGTTTCAGAGGCGTTCTGGATAGTAACGTCAACCTAGAAGAAGATTATAACTATTATGCATTTACACCAAAAAATTAGCACCAGTTCTTCTTCTTTATGAACCGATAGATGTCCACTGCAAAGGTCTTTTGAATTGGACTTCCAGAGGACTTAGTCTTGCGCCGTCTATACCAAGCGCTTCCTTGTGCATCTGATGTTTTGGTCCGCTAGTAAGGGGCTCTGCGTTTCCCGGAGCATTAGCGCCATATTAGTGTCTTCAACTTAAATAAAGTAACTTTTGTTTGCCCTCGACTGCGACTTCACCTCATTAAGTGTCGATACTGTCTAAAATGGTAGCGGCCTAACACACGCCTCCTTTTCAGGGGGTCTGGGGTTCGAATCGCTGTCTAGTTTTTTGGAGTTATGTGCATTTTAAGCAATAAATTATTACCTGCTTTAACGGTTAAGGAACATAAGGAAACCAGCATGCATATGACCAAAACCCTTCTCATTTTGGGAGGAGATCTGTGCCCGCAAGTGGGCCGGGAATTGGTTGATGGTGAATGGTGACGAATAGTAAAAAATGACTAACCTTAACGTCATAGTTACTGGAACCCTGGCAGTCACTGTGCAATCTGACGTCAGTTATGGTGTTGATGCACACGATGCGATACGAGCACTGGCCGATCCCGTGGATTTGATCCAAGGGGCAGTGGCCGGCCACCAAACTCGTGGCCACTAGCATCACCAATGTGGACGCAACTGAAAAAGGGGCAAATGAGAAATTGAAGAATGGGAATGAAATAATAGTTATTTGGTCAACAAGATAACAAAGTTCATTTTTGTTGCGAGTGCCTAGTTTGAACCCCGAGCGGGTGAAGGATTCTAAGTTAGAACCTGAGCGAAGTGAGGGATTCAAAGGCACAAGAAAAAATTTTGCTATCGTAACGTACAGAATAAATAAACAAATAGTTCAAAAAGGGCACCTGTCTAAAACCAGTGAGCAAATGACTTTTGCTCACTGGTTTTAGACAGCAAAGGCGCCCTTTTTGAGCTAGTTAGATGAAAAAAATATCTTTAGCATTAAATAGTTATTTGTTCAACAAGATAGCAGTCTACTTTTGTTGCGAGTGCCTAGTTTGAGCCTTTTTGAGCTACTGAGGTGAAAAAAATATTTTTCACTTCACTAGCTCAATAAGTGCTATTCAAGGGGCGCACCAACAAATTCCTGAAAAGCCAACAACGCATTGGTGGTGCCTCAGGTGCTACAAATGTTCATGGGCGGCGGTAATCACTTAACATCAGGTGAACCGCCTGCTCGTTTGCTCGCTAAAAATAAAAAATAAAAAAAATCTAATGTTGTTGAAATGAACCTTGAATGTTTCATGATAACTTACCTTCCTTCATTTTCTTTGCATGAGCAGCAGTCGCGATTTAAGAACTGAATCTGCAAAACAAAAAAAATATTTTAGGTACACACACATACATGCATACCAACTTTTGCCTTTATACTAGTGTGACTAGCTTTTGCTCGCAATTTCGTCCGGGTGGAGTTAGGTTTTTAGGAACCCCGCGAGGACCTTTAGTTTTTCCTCAATTGCCCCACGGTCAAAGGTGCGAAACTATGCTAAATTTCAACCAAATCGGTTCAGTCGTTGCGGCGTGATTGAGTAACAAAAATACATCCAAACTTTCGCATTTATAATAGGTACTAGCTGATGCCCGTGACTTCGTTCGCCTGGATTGAGGCTTTTTATTAACGCGGGAACTCTCTTATCTCCCGGGATAAAAAGTAGCCTGTCCTATTCGAGACTATAATCTGTCTCTGTGCCAAGTTTCAGCCAAATTGGTTCCATCGTTGCGGCGTGATTGAGTAACAAACATACATCCAAACTTTAGCATTTATTATATTAATAATGAAAATAAATAATAGGAAGATATAAAAAAACAGACTTACCTACTTGTTTGCACCTCTGAACAACAAAACTGCGTAGTAATTGCACCGAAGCCTGATTCTAAAGTCCACAGTCCTGAACATAATTAAATTTGACGCTCGCATCATTTTGCTGACTCCGCGAAATGGGAACACCGGTATTTTGTCAGAGATTAAGTATTGAATAGAAGCGAACTTTATCGTTTCTTTACATACTAGTTTTTGTCCACAATTTCGTCCGCGTGGAGTAAGATTTTTGAAAACCGTCTTGTTTTTTGGGATAAAATACCTTTTATTCATCTTAACCCATCGCTGGCTTACAAGCTTTGGGTGGTGGGAGGCTTTGGCCGTGGCTAGTTACCACCTTACCGTCAAAGACGTGCTGCCAAGCGATTTAGCGTTGCTGTACGATGGTGTGTACAAACCGACTAGAGGTATGAGTTGATGTACATTGCCATACCCCTTCCAAGTTAGCCCGCTAGCATCTTAAACTGCATCGTCATTTACTATCAGGTGAGATCGCAGTCAAGAGCTTGTCATCGAATAAAAAAAAAGCACAGCCTTCGGCCAAAGGATCGACGGGATTTTTTGCATGGATATAGTTGAGGATCTGGAGAGTGCAGACCTTTTTATCCCGAAAAATTAAAGAGTTCCCGCGGGAATTTAAAAACTAAACCCACGCGGACGATGTCGCGGGAATCAGCTAGTAATCGATAAAGTAGCCGCTGCGTAACGTTACTTGCAAGTTGCGACGGGCCACCCACGTTCCCCGCATGCGTCGATAAAAGACAAAGTTAACGCATGCGGGCAATATGAGTTGCAACACTTGCAACTCACACGTCGCCGACATTTTTGCCTTATCGCGTACTATGTATGATTGGGAAGGTACAGGGAGATCGATGTTGAACTTCTTCGTCGTAAGAATATTCTTTGACCTGTCTCATATCAAATGTTTATTGTATAACAAAGTCTTCATACCTTTGATCTATGCATTTTATACAAGCTCCTATAACGAATTGTTTCGAGGAATTGGCTATGTAGGTATCCTCCACAACCCTTCTAAAGGCTTCCACACACTTGGTCTTTCATGGCTTTTATCCAGCCACACCCTGTAATGCGTTTGTCGTCTATCCATCTAGTAGGGAGATCTGTTTGTTTGTCTTTTAATGACGCTGCAGCGGAGTAAGGAACCGACATGCTTCTTTGCATGGACAGCTAATATAGTTGAAGACATGGAGAGTGACATCCGATATCCTAGGCTACCCTTTATCTCGGAATTCTGAAACCTAACTCTACGCGAGTGAAGTCGCGGGCAAAAGCTAGTCATTTGTAAACTCGGTTTGCTAGAATCTCTTCGTGAAAAGATCAAAGTAAATGTTATACTCGGCGGTGGCTTTATATAGTAGGTATACGTATATTTCCGACTAGCGTTAAGCTCGATTTAATCCCCTTAGGGGCTGAATTTTCAAAAATCCTTACTCAGTGGATGTCTACGTCATAGTAGCTATCTGTATGCCAAATTATAGCCCGATCCGTCCAGTGGTTTGAGCTGTGCGTTGATAGATCAGTTAGTAAGTCACCTTCATCTTTTATATATTTAGAAGATAAAAGAAAAATAACATAACAATGTCTTTGTTTGTTACAACAAGAGTAATATTCATCTAACAAAGAGGTACACTATACATAATCTACTAACTAGAAACTGTCCATAAACATCATGATAATGTTGTCTGCGTAAAGAAGGCGTAAAGAAGGCGTAAAGTACAACAAAGTTTTGTTGCGTTGACAGTCGAAAATTTCTTAATGATTTTGCAAGAAGAAATCCAAGACAGTGTGTCAGTGTGTATCAAGAAAGCTACTTTTTGTAACTCTTTATGTTTTGAAAAGAGCTGAGCTATTTGCATATTTTAAGCAGAATCTGCTTTCCGAACCGGTTGTAGAGTTGTGACTTTTCTTAATTATAATAATAATAACAACAACAACATTACAAGATCAGGGGGGCGAGTCAGACCTGTTCGATAACATACCGTGTCGATACGGTTAGATATCGATCTCGTATAAAAAAATTTTGTCGTGTAATTCAGAGCGTTTGGTTTGAGGATACGATTCGACAAGATACATTCAATTACAAGAGCATTTACGAATTGAAAATATATGTTATCGTACAGTAACAAACCGAATCGATCGATAAATAAGTTATCGGAAGGGTCTGAATCGGGGGGCTGGTGGTTGAGACGCGGAACTACCGAAAGTACATCCTGAAGGATGGCACTCCCGACTTCTGTCGAGCTTGTCGCCATCCCGGCGAGTCACTCAGGCATGTGCTCTTGGGATGTTCGCCTCTTGCTAACACGGAGTGCCAAGATCCTTCACCAAGAACTTGCTCTGAAGTACGGTCTCTTGGATGAGAGAATGCCGTACTTTAGCTACACGCCGGTGCCGGTACTAGAGCGTGAGAGAGTACGGCTCTATTGGGACCGGTCCATCATCACGGATATAATAATAATAATAAACTTTATTTTCAAGCAACGTGACTCATTTTGTTAGTAATACAGTAACTTATTTTCTATGGTAGTACCTACTTAACCTAAACCTACTATTAATTAAGATGTCAATGTCCAGTCATTTCTTCGCCATAAGAGCTTAAGAGCCATAAGTTGACCTACACATAAAATAAATAATTTTAATTTTCAATTCAATTGATAAAATATTATTTTTAAAATAGCAACTCTGTGATGATAAACTGGGGATTCCCCGAAAGAATAAAGAAAAATAATCATTCATTTATGTCTTATCATCAAAAATTATGAGCATGTGTGCGGCAATGCGGGGAACCACGAAAGTTTTGAGAAAGTTCTGTCGGTTCGGTTCGATTTGACTATGAGTTTGATCAATTTTATTTTATTATTCGGTACAGCTTTTGGTAGCTTCGCTTACGTAAAGTTTGATTTTTCAAATCTACATTTAAGTTACTAAGGGGTTGTATTTTCAAAAATCATTTCTCAGCGGATACCTACGTCATAATAGTTATCTGTATGCCAAACAGTCCGATCCGAACTTCTTCCGTCCGAACTTGCGAACTTGTTTAGATTTCTTGCGATTTCAGTGTAAGAGGCAAAACTTTCTGTGTGGTATGCACGAGTGGTCTACATTTACAAAGTTGCATGCTATCTATGTCAAGTAATGCAAGGAAACGGGAAACCGCCTACGCAGCAAATGCTGCCTTATTCAAATTAACTAGATGATGCCCGCGACTACGTCCGCGTGGATAAAGTATTTTTGATTCCCGCGGGAATTCTTTAATTTTTAAGGATAAAAAGTTGCCCATGTGTTAATCCTGGGTATGAGCTATCTCCATTCTAAATTTCAGCCAAATCGGTTGATTCGTTGTGGCGTAAAGGAGTAACAAACATATTATGGGAACTCTTAATCTATACGGATATAATATACCTATGTCTAAGAGCTTAAAAATCGGCAATTATTTTGAACTCAGAAACACACATTTCAATTTTATTTATTTGCACACATTATTTTCTCCTTCATAGTTCTCTACCAATTGAAAATCCAATAGAAATCGGTTGACGCGTTCCGGAAATCATTTAGGACAAACAGACAGGCAATAATTTTATAACGAGCGTTGGTATCCAGCGAGCGAACAGAGTAGGTAATTCGGCCGAGTACCTACAAGTACTGAAAAAAAAAAATCTAATACTGCGAGTAGTAGTAAGTATGCATTTTTGAAACTTCATTGTGAAAACACTGTATACATAGCATAGTTTTGTTACCTATTGTGAATTTTTAAGCTATTGCATAGCTTCTATCGCGGGCCTTGAGCGTGGAGACCGAATCCAGAAATTCCGTAACGAAAATAACCTGACACGGGACTCCTCTCACCGCTAGATGGCGTTGATGAAAAATGCTATGCAATAGCTTTACCGCGGCAGTCCCCGAGTGCCACACGTCTTTTTTTTATTTTTGAAAAGAGAAACCGCCGAGTTTGTTGCTGGCTCTTCTCGGTAGGAAGGGCATTCTGAACCAGGCAGTGTTAGATTCATCGACGATTCGAAATCACTTGTAAAAGTTTATTTGAATAAAAAATATTTCTATTCTATTCTAAACGAGTACTCCGCACATCTCTAGTAAGGATGTAGATACATTTATAATTACACACACATTCTTGATAGTTAGGTAGGTATATTATGTTTCGATAAAATTAAATGGGTTCTTTGTCATTTGTATGTTCAATACTGTGGATAGTGTACCACTTCTCTGCAAACGGTTAAGATGTCAACATTCTAAAAATTACTAATAGGGAAAGTTCAGAAAATTTAGTGAATCCAGTGGTGAATTTTATAATTTGGTAAGGAATTAAATATTTAACGGCAGGATCTCCGAAAACAGCCTGTTTCCGATTCAATAGTAAACAATCAAATATTCTTTGTTTTGATAGGTTAAAAATATATGTTGTAGTTTAATATAGGTTCTAAATTATTTTATCGTTCAAAAGTCCATATTTTGAACTTCACTCGATCAAATAATATTCCGAAAACAGTGTAGTTTTTAATTGTTTTTCAGGTTGTATTTATAGTATATCAAAGTTAAACTAAAAAAAAAATGTCAAAAAATAGGCAAAAGCTTTTAGAAGACTATTTTACGGTTAATTTTTCTCTAAAAATTTTTCTTTTTTTTATCATGACTGTTTTACTTTTTTTTATAACAAAGTGGCTAGTTTATATTCGATTTAATACTAACCAAATTGTTACGTTAATTTGTTTCAATATTAAAAAAATGGCTCATTCTTCGGTTAATTTATCTATGCCAAAATTCTTTACTTATAAACTTATTAATTATTACTTATTAACTTATATTACTTATCACACTTCACACTAATATTATAAAGGTAAAAAGTACGTGTATATGTGTGTGTATGTTTGTTACTCTTTCACGCCCCAATGAATGAACCAATTTGGCTATTTGAAATAGAGAAACCTCATATCCAGGATTAACACATAGGCTACATACCTACCTCTCGTTCCCGGCGTACTAAAAAAAAGACATGTGGCACTCGGGGACTGCCGCGGTAAAGCTATTGCATAGCATTTTTTATCAACGCCATCTAGCGGTGAGAGGAGTCCCGTGTCAGGTTATTTTCGTTAAAGAATTTCTGGATTCGGTCTCCACGTTCAAGGCCCGCGATAGAAGCTATGCAATAGCTTAAAAAAAATCTTGATCCACGCGGACGAAGTCGCGGGCACCATCTAGTTCACAAATAAACTAAGGTAATCTTCTGACCGTTCAAGATCAAAATCAGTTCAATGTTTCCGAAAATTGTCCCGTGTATAGGTACATGTCTTTGCGATTTAAAAGGTAGGCAAAAGGTAGTTCTATTTACTTATTTGTCTGTTCTCGTTTAATGAATGTTATTGAGGAAAGGTCGCTTTTTGATGGTAAACATAACACTTTCTGACGCGTAGTAAAGTTTGATGTACGTACAATGTACATAGGTATATTATGTTCCACATTTGTTCCACATGAAAACTGATAGATACATTAGAAAAACAAAATATAAATTCCAGTCATTGTTATAAAAATTTGGCATAAATGATTTTTTATTTTTCAGATAAATCATGTTGCTGTTTATTTTTTTGATTTTCGCAACGATTCTTGGTGTAAACGGACAATGCAGATTAGAAGAACAAGCAAGAATTTATGAACATGATGATTGTACTGCCAAAATTTTTTGCGATGGAACAACTGAAAACATTATGGATATCGTGAAGAATTGGGATTGTATAAAAACCGGACATAGGTATTATGGCCATTATCGGGAAGTATATGATGAGTTAGTCTCTAATTACAACTTATATTTGTATATAAGAGATATAGATACCAATGTTTCAGAGGATCCTTTAAATAAAGTTATAGATGCAAGTACTAATGTAAAAGTTTTAAACATTGAAGAAGGCAATCTAGTCTCGGTACCAACTGTAATAGGTAGCTTAGTCAAATTGACTAAGCTTTCATTGACTTACAACAAAGTAGAAACTATAAACCTAAGGAAGGTGTCAGTTGGTAGTTCAATGAACTACCTCAATATATCTCATAATTGTATATCATCAATTGAAGAAGACTTAATTGGAACTAGTGTACCTAGTTCGATTACTACGATTGACCTTAGTTATAATGAACTTGAGTTAATACCAGATAACTGCTTCTCAAGGTTTCCACAACTTATACATTTGGACCTTTCATTTAACTTACTTAAACAATTTGATATACTTACATTTGAAGGAATAGTGCAGTTGGAAACACTGCACCTTTCAAACAATAAAATATCAGAAATTGGCCAAAACCTTGCGAGATTTAGGAATTTAAAAGAATTAACTTTAGATAATAATCAGTTAACATCTCTTACTGATTTTAACTTTAGGACCCTGATAAGTTTAGAAAAACTTAATCTAAGTTCAAATTTGATAAAACATATTGAAGATCGATCTCTAGCCACAATTATAAATCTTAAGGAATTAGATTTAAGTCACAATAAAATCATTGTTATTCGTCAGACGTTTTTTGAAAATAAAATAAACATGGTCAGATTGTCACTATCCCACAATGACATAGAACACATAGAAGGAGATGCATTTAAAACAACAAATATATCTTATTTTGATGTAAGAAGTAACCGACTCAGTGGATCAATAGAATATAACACATTCCAAGGCATTTCTGTAGAAAGCTTGGATTTAAGTACTGAGAAATTAACAAAATTAGGCGATAAAGCTTTTAGTTCCTTGAGTCAAGATTTAAAATATTTGAATTTGAGTACCAATTTATTAGAAACTATAGCACAATCTGCTTTTCAATCATTACAAAAACTTTCGAAACTGGATTTGTCTTCTAATAATCTGACCGATGTCGACTTCAATACAAGTGATCTTATATACTTGACAGAATATTATCTTCAGAATAATAAAATAAAAAAGGTAACTCCGAATATGTTCAGAAATATGACAAAATTAGTCAAATTGGATATATCACAAAATAAAATCGTAGATATTGAATTGAACTCATTTATTGAACTTATAAACCTAAAGGAGCTTAATGTAAGTGGCAACAATTTCGTTAATTCTTTAACAGCAAATATTTTTCGAGGGTTGTATGGGGTACAGTTTTTAGATTTATCCAATACAAGATTGATGTCATGTCTCAATGAATCATTTTCTGGTATGATATCACTAACTTTTCTGAATGCATCCCATAGTCAGTTAGAAATACTTGAATATGAAACATTTAAAGCAACTGGGGCGATAAAAATTATTGATTTATCCTACAACACATTAGAAAATTTTCATGTTAATACTTCAAGCATTAAACAGTTATCAGAATTATATCTAAGCCACAATAAATTAAAAAACGTTACAACTGAAACTTTTAAGAATTTGCGCCTTTTAAACAAATTGAGTTTAGCTTCTAATAATATATTTTATATTGATTCTAGTGGCTTTCAAGCATTATCTCATTTACGTTATTTGGATTTGTTTTCTAACATTAATTTGCGTATCAAGAGCGATATCTTTAATAATTTGGTTTTATCAGAGGTATCTTTAAAAAAAGTACGCCAACGATTTAACTTTGAAAATTCTGTGAATACTTCGATAACGACATTAATATTATCGCATTGTGAAATTGATGATATCGATTCTGTTTTCGTTTATAATATAAAAAATATTCTAAAATTAGACATTAGTTCAAATAAAATCAAAGAATTGGACAAAGGTTCATTTCAAAATATGGCTGCTATGAATTGGCTTGATATAAGTTTCAATATGATTTCCACTATACAGCCGGGGACTTTTCTGACCAATAATATGGTAAACACTTTGAATCTTTATGGTAACAATTTACGATCTTTGAAATTTGGAGCACTTGATGGGCTTAGGAACCTTCGTGTGCTTAATTTATCTAATAATGAAATACATTCGTTTAATGTGAAATTGTTACATACATCACCGTATTTGAATCAATTGTTTCTTGAAAATAACAATTTAGTAAGTATTAACTTTAGAGAACTCTCTAAAACGAGAGTTCAATTGGTAACTATTGGTGGTAATAAAATACCATGTGATGCATTGGCAGATTGGCATATATTAAACGATGGAACATTAAATGTTACTGCTGAGAGATTTGATTTTAATTCAGAAAATATATATGGTATGGGTTGTATTACGAGTTCTTTACAGGATAAAAATAAAATTGAAAACATTAACGTAAATATAACTAGCGAAGTAATTGAAATTAAAGAAACAGTTGGACAGCTGTACAATTATTTAAGAATATCCCTTAATGAAACATTTTCGAAAATTATTGCTTATTTGAATAATGGTCCGGAATTTCCAGACAAGGTTTCGGCAAACTTGAACCAATCCCAATTGGCTCTGAATAAAGAATTAAAAAATATGTTAAATGAGAGTATAAATCTATTACCGCAGCTAGTAAATACAAGTCATAATGTAGCAAATGACGTTAAATCGATGGTATCATTATTAGAAATAAACAATAACTTAACGAAATTAGGTAATATTCACAAAGAGTTATTAGAAACCCTGGTTTCTGATAAGACTATCCAGAGACAAGAAAATCTTGATTCAATAGATATTAAGCCGAAATTACAATATGACGCCGAACCACTTGAATATAAATTAGATAAAAGTACACTAGTAGATATAAAATTACTGCTGTATTTTATAGCTGTATGTTTAGCGAGTGTAATTTTATTTTGTGTAGTAGCATTAGTATATAAATATTTATATAGACAAGCCTCTCACAGGACACGTACAAACCATTTGTATGATAGTGGACAATCAGTTTCAAATGGCTTAGAAATGGAGTAAATAATTTACAAATATACTTAGTAATAATATTATAGTCTACTATAGTATTTATGTATTATGTGGTATACTATAGTAATATTTTATAATTTATGTAGTAATGCATAACTGATTAAAGTTTTTTTTAATTGTAAACCACCCATTTATTAGATTGTCTTAGATTCCTACAAAAGCAGATTTTTGCAAAATTTTTAATAAGGGTTGTAAAATTAATAATAAAAAACTTTTTAAAAAACAAGCTTTTATTTAAATGCGCTAAAAAGAATAAACTTGTTAAAAATAAATTAATAAAGTTGAAAATATATAAATAAATTAATTAATTAATTTATTTTTATTTTTATGTACATATAAAAATTTACAAGACAACATATATTAATTAACTTGTTTATCTACACAGGTAAATCTCGCAACGAGCTTTTATATCATATAATTAGGATTTAGAGTGACGTCACATTATTTTTCGAGTTATTCTCAGCAAGCCCTTTCATTTGGTACCTATATTGTAGGAGTGCATTAAAAAAAACTAGTCCGCCATCTTGGGAGCTCCGCCATGTTGGATTTAGAGTGACGTCACACAGCTAGCCATATATTGTCGTCATCCAAACTAAACGTGTATGCAAAATTTCAGCTCAATCAGTTGAAGATATCTGCTTCAAAATTGAGTTGCAAGATTCCACCCGAACAAACATAGTTACATAAATACATAAATACATATATTGCAAGTTAAATAACAGCTTCTAATAATATTAGACGTATGGAAATATTACTCACATCCTTACTAATATTATAAATGAGAAAGTATGTCTGATTGTTCGTTTGTCTTTCAATCAACCAGCAACGGTAGTAAAGGGTAGTTACGCCACGGGGAGCCAGTCCCGTTTAGTTTAGTTTAGTTTGCTGCGTGGCTTACACTTCGTCGTCGACTTTCGTGTCGTAGTACAGCATAAGGTCACTAGATGGCGGTAAAAAGTGCAACAGAGAGAGGAAACCAAGCGTGCAAGGACGTTCGAAGCTTGCTGAACCTCAACGCTCAAGCAGGAAATGGAAGATGGATTCTTTTCATCGTCAAAGTTTTATGTAAGAAGAGTAGGTCAACAACTGCAATTTTGTTACTACAAGATGTCGCTAACTGTTGCTTAAGCTGATTGAAAGTAGATACATATCAGCGCTTCCGGTTAGTTCAACCATAGCCGCAGTGTAAAATGGTCAACACACTCTGGCGCGATTCCCGATAGATATGAGTTCGAATCCCGCTGCCTCCGGAATTAGTGATATGTATTTTAAAGGATAATGGGTAGTTTTGTATGGACCCCCGTACCCAAGACTGTAGCATTATGAACTATATCGGCTTTTGTTGTCCTAATAGAGTAGTTTAATTAATCCTATATTTTTTCTCCAAGTGAATATCAGACATGTTGTCCAATATTCACCTGGAGAAAAAATATAGGTATTATGTTCGTTAGAAGACTTATTTTTCCCAACAATTCATTCATTAATTTAGTGTAAACTATTGATCTAAGGGTCGAATATATTTTTTCTCTAAGTGAGTTCAGCCATGCTGTCTTAGGATTTATTACACTACTACATATATGCGAGTGATAATACCGACATAGTTCAATATTAATACAATTATCTTTGTGTTTGAGTCCACTCTCACCCATCCTCCTTTATTCGTATGTAAGAGAACCTTGGAAAAAGACTAAAAATATCAAAAATTCCAGTACTAAACATGATACCTACTTACATAGGTAATATAATAAACTATTTTCGCTCTTTACCAGTGCTTCTTGAATTCCCTATGGGGTTAGACTCATAGCTAAGTGAGAAAGATTGCTTTGCACAGCGGCTATGCCTCGTTTATAATGAGCCAGTCATTTGTACTAGTTTTAAGCTGGAACTTGTTACTGTTTACTTTCTTTACAAAAATTCCCCTGAGAGAATCAGGACGACTAAACATTATGTTCAACTTGTTTTTAAATAGAAGGAAAAATATTAAGTATATTGAAAACTTCTGGTATGTAGCTTCCAGAAATCTTCTGATTTCTGAAAACAACTAAAAACGTAGGCATAGAAATTATCGAATACGTATCAAGAGCTGTTTATGAGGATTTAGCTTTAAGATGGAAACACGTTGAGCTGACAAAGTGTGTCATGACGTGATAAAATCATCATAGACTCGTACATTTTACAAGAACACGTAGGTGCTACGGCCAACACGGAGCGTCGCTTTACATCACACAATAGATGCAGTATTTGTTATCAACTGTGTTCTCTTTTAACTCTTGTGTATCGTGTGTTGACACTGCAGTTTATTTAAACCTAATAATTATTTTACTTGATAAGTAGTTTAGTTCAGGTAATTAATTACTAATAACATTATAAACACAAAATAAAACGAATGAATAAAATGAAATGAAAAACCTTGAACATATTTTTTGTTCGCTTGAGTGTGATCATACCTGGTAAGGAAGATGTAGCCTTAGAAGGAGCGAACTTGCCTAGTATATACATATTCACTCTTTATTTAAAGGTATCCAAGTTATTTGCAGTTAGTTGGGAAAACGTAGGCCGGAAAGGCATTTCAACTTTCAAGTTATTAGTTAATAGCTTCCAGTGAATGTTATTTTAAATTTTTGACAGTGTGTTCAAAGGCAGCACGGTCCGCGCAGCAATGTAAAAGGTTTCTCTGATACAATATTAATCTCGCCGGACCGGCTATTACATGAGAAATTAATTTATATTCTACACGTTATCTCGCTATTACTATATATATAGCTACTCATGCTGATTCACTGATTGACTCACTGACTCACTGACTCACTGACTCATTGATCACCTCTCCTGTAAAATTTTGTATGGAAAAATTTTTTTTCACTCACGGTTTCGTATAGAGGAGAAAAATTCATTCGGTACAAAAATATGGAGAGAGCTGATGATTGAGGATTTCGGAGACGGGTGAGGAGCACCGGCCAGGGTATCGAAGATAGGTGGGGGGTGTTCAACCAAATGTCACTCGAAACTTCATCCAATTGGCAGAGAGCCGAAAAAAAATTCCAAAATGGCGGATTCAAGATGGCGGCCATACAAATTTCGTCGGTGTCTATCTCGGAGACTATAAGAGATGGAAGAGTGTTTTTTTGGAAAAAGATGATCAGGACCCAAAGGTCTACTTGATGAATAGAAAAAAAATTCAATATGGCGGATTTTTTATTTTTTCATACAAAATATATGCAAGACTTTAATACGATTCTTTTTCAAAATTTCTGATGATTTCGTATAGAGAACAAAAATTCATTTGGAGAAAAAATATGGAGAGACCTGATGGTTGAGGATTTCGGAGACGGGTGAGGAGCACGGCCAGGATATCGAAGATAGGTGGGGGGTGTTCAGCCAAATGTCACTCGAAACTTCATCCAATTGGCAGAGAGCCGAAAAAAAAAACTCCAAAATGGCAGATTCAAGATGGCGGCCATACAAATTTCGTCGGTGTCTATCTCGGAGACTATAAGAGATGGAAGAGTGGTTTCTTGGAAAAAGATGATCAGGACCCGAAGGTCTACTTGATGAATAGAAAAAAAATTCAAGATGGCGGAATTTATTTTTTTCCATACAAAATATATGCAAGACTTTAATACGGTTCCTTTTCAAAATTTCTAATGGTTTTGTGTAGAGGGCAAAAATTCATTCTCAGGAAAAATATGGAGAGAGTTGATGGTTGAGGATTTCGGAGACGGGTGAGGAGCACGGGCAGGATATCGAAGATAAGTGAGGAGGGTTCGAACAAAAGTCACTCGAAACCTCATCCAATTGGCAGAGAGCCGAAAAAAACCTCCAAAATGGCGGATTCAAGATGGCGGCTATACAAATATCGTCGGTGCCTATCTAGGAGACTTTAAGAGATGGAAGAGTGGTTTCTTGGAAAAAGATGATCAAGACCCGATGGTCTACGTGATGAATAGAAAAAAATTCAAGATGGCGGATTTTTTTTTTTCATACAAAATATATGATGAATTCGGAACTATGCAAGACTTTCATATGGTTCCTTTTCAAAATTTCTGATGGTTCGGAGGAAAAATATGAAAAGAGCCGATGATTGAGGATATCGGAGACGAGTGAGGAGCACCGGCCAGGGTATTGAAGATAGGTGGGGGGTGTTCAACCAAATGTCACTCGAAACCTCATCCAACTGGCAGTAAGCCGAAAAAAACTTCCAAAATGGCGGATTCAAGATGGCGACCATACAAATTTCATCGGTGTCTATCTCGGAGACTATAAAAGATGGAAGAGTGGTTTCTTGGAAAAGGATGATCAGGACTCGAAGGTCTACTTGATGAATAGAAAAAAATTCAAGATGGCGGAATTAATTTTTTTCCATACAAAACATATGCAAGACTTTAATAGGTTCCTTTTCAAAATTTCTGATGGTTTCGTAGAGAGGACGAAATTTCATTTGGAGAAAAATATGGAGAGAGCTGATGGTTGAGGATTTTGGAGGTGGCAGAGGAGCACGGCCAGGATATCGAAGATAGGTGTGGGGTGTTCAAACAAAAGTCACTCGAAACCTCATCCAATTGGCAGGGAGCTGAAAAAAAATCAAAATGGCGGATTCAAGATGGCACCCATACAAATTTCGTGGGTGTCTATCTGACAAAGAATAAAAAATCGAAGAGTGGTTTTTTGGTAGAAAATGATCAAGCCCTGAAAGTCTAAGAGCAGAAAAACCGCGGTCCGCTGCAGCGGGCCGCGCACCCACGCGCCCTACTAGTTTCATTATAAGAATGGAGTGAGAGGGAACCTTTAAAATTTTAAAGTGGCTTTTATATTTTTGCTTTTCTCGTAATTTTGTTTTATTGCCCAGTAGGTACACTGGTTAGTTATTTCTAACCTAAAATTTGCATTCTCTTCTTCATCAAGCCGGGGTCCCACGGCGCGTTGTACAGGAGGCCAAACCGCGCCTAGGCAGACGACGGGCCGTGGGAACGGTCGCGTCCTAACTCCTATGCGGCCCGTGGTGGCCTGCCGTCACCAGTTGCGATCCATCGGGAGTCATATCAGAGGCGTGGCGCGGCGCGCTTTCATGTTGAATGGCGAACAATAGGCCGCGCTAGGCCGACACGCGCCGTGGGACTGCACGACACGGGCCGTGACGGGCGCCCACAGGCGTCACTCGTCCGGCGCGGCCCGTCAGTTCATCGCGCCGTGGGACCCCGGCCTTAGGACCCTGACCCTAGCATGACAATCACTATTAGAAAATCTCACAGTTGGCCTTTATTCTTTTACCTGATTTTGGTTTAGAGTCGTTGATAATACGATTAGTATACTTAGTCGAAGTTTTAATTCGATTAACGTATAAGAATTCGATGACATTAGCGTCAAAGTAAAATTAACCTTAGTCGTATTGACTTTAAGTCACTAATACAGTTACAAGCGATTTTAAATTGAGGCGTATCGTATACGTAAATAGAATGCTTAAACGAAATTGAGCTCTAATTCAATGCTTTGACGAAAACTTTGACTCTAATTTCATCGAATTTTTATACGATCAATCGAATTAAAACTTATACTAAGCAAAAGCATACAGGTTCCTCGTCTTGATGAAGATATAAAGTTATGAATTGCGCCGTCCTCAAGGCGTCAGAGCAATTTTCCTGCTCAAGTCTTTATATCGAAATGGCTTTCAGTATTTTGGGGATCCGTACGTTACAACGAAAATATCGTTATTGATATTATAAACGCGAAAGTGTACATACAACAAAAAGTCCTTCTCGTGTCATTGACGGAACAAGTTGGTGCCATGACAGAAATGAGGAGATCCGTAGGAGAACCAAAGTCACCGACATAGCTCTGCGAGTTGTGAAGCTGAAGTGGAAATGGGCGGGGCACATAGATCGAAGAGCTGATGGTCGATGGGGTCCCAAGGTGCTGGAGTGGCGACCCCGCACCGGGAAGCGCAGTCCTAGCAGACCGCCCACTAGGTGTACCGACGACATCAAATGAGTCGCAGGGAGCCGCTGGATTCTGGCGGCGCAAGACCGAGACCTGTGGAGGTCCATGCAAGAGACCTACGTCCAGCAGTGGACATCTATAAGTTGATAATGATGGATACAGTCGCAGTAAAACAGCTTATAACTTATTAGTTTTTTGACCGATTTATTTTCTGTTTTTACGAATGTTATTCTTACATTTTACATTTTCGATTTTATGTGTTGAAAGACTGAAAGTAACGAAAACGAATGAACGTGTAGGTGAAGTCACCATTGTACGGAACAACGCACGAGTTTATTTATACAAGTCTTTTTACGAGGCCTCTTCAAAGTGTTTGTTGAATTTGAAAATATCGTTAATGTTCTCATATTTTACCAACCTTTTGTCGGATAGGTGTGTTTGTATTAATATAGGGCTCATTTCGCCTTCACATCGTGTTTTTGTAATGGCATTTGGTTATAAATCACGTTTAAGACTCGTTGTAACGGGATGTAATGTAGAGCTCTGAATATGTTCGCGTTTTCTTTCCCTTTTTTATTTGACTAAGTACCGATTTCACAAAACGTAAATTAAGTTTTATTTTTGAGTGGCAGAATGCCCAATTTATTCCTATGGTTCTTAATTTCACCGATGCCGAATAAGTTAAAAAAAAAAAATATTTTATTAATGTCGAAATATTGATTATAGTATTTTCTATTATTATTATTTTTGTAAGTTAATTTGTGTATTTGTGTATTTTGGTAGGTACCTGTAGTCATAGTTTATTTAATTAGGTAACGGAATCACGTCTGTGCTGTGGAAACTTTGGGTCCCTGAAAACCAGCGCTGCAGCTTGCTGTGGCTTCGTGCTGAGTGGGATGCCTTATTTTTCCACAGCTTTTGACGACCTCCCTGGCGCAGTGGTGAGCGCTGTGGTCTTATAACTGGGAGGTCTCGGGTTCGATTCCCGGCGGGGGCAATTTAGGAATTTATAATTTCTAAATTGTCTCTGGTCTGGTCTGGTGGGAGGCTTTGGCCGTGGCTGGTTACCACCCAACCGTCAAAGACGTGCCGCCAAGCGATTTAGCGTTCCGGCACGATGGCGTGTAGAAACCGATTAGGGGTACCTATGGGTTGTATTTACACTGTACCCCTTCCAAGTTAGCCCGCTACCATCTTAGACTGCATCGTCACTTACCATCAGGTGAGATCGCAGTCAAGGGCTATCTTGTCATTCAATAAAAAAAAAAAAAAGCTATTTATTTTACCGACGAATAATGTAGAAATTTTTTTTTGAGTGTCTGAACTCAGAACGTCCAATTTATTCCTCGGTTAAACGTTATTCGACATTAATAAAATTGGTACTTAACGTTATTGGATTATTAGTTTATAAAACATCGATGACAAGAGTCCTTGATCTTATCTGGTGGTAAGTGTCAATGCAGATGGAAGCGGCCTAACTAGGAAGGGTTGTGGAAGTTTCATTTAACCCATATCCGGTTTCCTATTCGGTTCCTACTACCAGATTCCAGATCGTATTTATATCATACCGGAATATAACTGCCCACAGAGGAAGCCCCTCACAAAACTAGACCAGACAAAAATAAATGTACTTATTTAATTTTTTAAATTTTAAAGTATCTAAACAACTAATATCAAATGGCAATATTCAATGACCATCTTGGGTACTATGCCGCGCTGCGGTGATATCGATGAGGTTTTATAATTTTAGAAATAATTATTATTAATAATTTTCAAAATATATTTAATGTTAGGTTAGGTATCATTTATCTTGAATTAAATTTAAAAACAAGTAATATCAGACATTATATTATTATATTCCCATATGCCGGAAATTGAACCCGGGATGTCCCACTTATAAGATCAGGCGTTATAAAGCACCGTCAAAGTGTTTCAATGACATTATTCCGGAAATTAACTTCGTAAAATGCTAATTGCTAATCGCAGATGTCGCCTCCTTTGCATGTCTTTGAATTAATATTGCCAGTCAAAATCAAAATCAAAATCAAAATTTATTTATTTCATGTAGGCCAACTTGTAGCTCTTATGAAACGTCAAAAATCTACCACCGGTTCGGAATGCAGATTCTGCTGAGAAGAGCCGGCAAGAAACTCAGCAGTTGCTCTTTTCAAAAAAATTTTTTTTTTTTTTTTTACAATTGTTAAAAAGAACTAGGCTATGCACACAATGTTTCCACACAGAAGTTTCAAAAATGTACGCCTACCGCAACCAAAGACATGTTAACATGGGTAGACACAAAGCAGACCCATTCCCGTTGGCAGCACCCGTTCACGAGCATGACGCATGATCCAGCCATTGCCTCGCTCAACCATATTTGAGGGAACGTAACAACCCGCACCACACGACACCACCACAGAAATGTTTAAGTGAGCATGACATACTTAGGCTACCCATGTTAAGGCATCGAATTAAATATTAATATTAAGATACTCATTTTAAGACATAACTGAGACACAAATAAAGTGGAAACACTGTAGAACAGAATACAATAGAATCATGTTACACACACACACAGTGGATTGTTTTGGAAATTGTTTGGAACAATTCAATTCTTGAACTCGTATTCCAATCGTGTAATAAAAACCTTTTGTTTTAATAAACCAATTTTGAGCAATAATCCAGCCAACGCGAAAATGTGCGTAAGTGCTTCCGCAATAATAGGCGATATTTGCAAAAAATTAAATAAAAGGGTACTTTTTTCAGTTAACTACAAGATACAAGATGTTGCAGTGCTTATATTAGATCTTCAAAAGTTTCGTCTCTTTTCATTACTCATATATTAAATATGATATATGCTGATGATGCCTCGAAGTTTCTGAAAGAGTTGCCGACCTTTCTCAGTAGAATTTGTTTTCCGAACCGGTGGTCAAATCTTGATTTGTCATAAGACATAATAGCCTAGGTTGGTCAAGCTTTAAATAATGCATTTATTAAGTCGAGGTTATTACAAAGTTAGTGACTTTCTTAGTGACAAAGTTGCATAGCTGCCCGCAAGATAGTGTAATAACTTTAAAATAATTATGTAGCTTTAATTAACTTAAAACATTAATAAACAGTAGGTACATATACAATATTGTAATAATATTTCGTTATAAATAGAGTAACTGAATTTCTTGCCGGCTCTTCTCAGCAGAATCAGCATTTCGAACCATTAGTAGAGTCTCGACATGTTATAAGAGCCACGGGTTGAGCTAAGTACATGAAATAAATAATTTTGAATTATGAAATTTTTTTTGGTCTATAAGTACATGAACTAAATGATTTAGAATTTTGATGATTATTAAAAACTAACAAAACTTCTATTGCGGTAGATTAAAGGCTTTAAAATGTTATTTTCTAAGTGAAAAAGAGTAAATAAATTAACATTTTTACACCTAAATGAACTGGTGCGCTCAGAAATCTCAAGGGGTACATTAGCGTTCAATTTGCTGCGTTAGGAAAAACTTCCCAATTAAATGTTGTTTAGGGGAACCCTCGGTATTAAAAAAGCGTTAATTTTCAGTCGTTGTTAATTTAGACAAAGCCTTGGCCTTTACTGGACGTTTTTAGTTTCAATTTACGTAAATTAGGCCTCGAGCAGACGGGAAATGCGTATAGCGAAATGAGAAATCCTTGACGCTTGGACATTAATTGTGAATTTGAACCCGAGTCGTTCCTCTCATAAGACTACATTTCTCCACTGTGCCAGGGAGATTTGTCGTCAAATAACTAGATTAGCTACAAGATTTCAAAACCAAGGTCAGGGATTGACCTCACTCGCCAATATGACCTCCTTGGTTTTATTATTAACGTTCTGTCGTTGCCACTTCAAACTTCAACTCTCTCTGACCCTCGCAAGCCCACTACAGTGCGAGTGGACCCTTCATTTGAAAATGTTCAGGCTTCGAGTTTGTGATACCTAATTGTACATGGTGTTATTAGGAGCGCGGCAACTTTTTTTTTATTCGATGACAAGATAGCCCTAGACTGCAATCTCACCTGATGATAAGTGACAGTGTAGTCTAAGATGGTAGTGGGCTACATTTTAACCCATACCCCTAAGTTGTTTCTACACGCCATCGTGTCGCTTGGCGGCACGTCTTTGACGGTAGGGTGGTAACTAGCCACGGCCAAAGCCTCCCACTGGACAAACGTTATATAACGTAAAGGATATTTTAATGAGGAAAGAGAAAAAACAACCAGTCGGGGCTGTAACAAAGGCAATTATCCCGCACGGAGCTCAAACTACTGATGAAGGCTCTAACGAGATTATGAAGCTTAGGCCACGTTTTAACGACACCCATGCGACCATAGAAAACAATGCACTCCATCTGTCTTTTTTTATAAGTTTACTAGAGGATGCCCGCGACTTCGTCTGCGTGAACCCGATGATTCCCGTGGAAACCCTTTAATTTTCCGGGATAAAATGGGGCTTATGTGTTAATCCAAGGTATAATCTATCTCTATTCCAAATTTCAGCCAAATCCGTCCGATAGGTTTTGCGTGAAAGAGTAACAAACATCCATCCATCCACGCTTACAAACTTTTGCATTTAAAATATTAAGTAAGAAGTAAGATTATTATACGAAAGATACATCATAATATTCCAAGTGTTGATAAAGCTACATTAGTATAACACTGTGCCGCAGATTTATTGCCCTTCCTTTTTTTTAAAAAAACCATTGTAAAAATCCTAGTGATTTTTACAATGGTTTATAATCTAATACATAATTTACATGCATAGTGTGTGCAAAATCGTTTTAAAGAAAACACTACATGCAGTTAAGTAAATGCATTGCAATGGCACTGGTTATAAAAAAAAGTAAGTATGTATAATAAAAAGTACTTTGAATTAAAAATAAACAATAACAATAATTAGTTCCTACTTTCCCTAAGTTTACCTAACGATTACTTAACAACTTACATAAGACTGTCCTATAATCAAACTTAATGATAACTAAATGATTAGAAGTATACACAATCCATGAACACATATTTTACTAACAATTACAATTTCCTAAGAAGTTCTAATAGTGCGTATCTAAGTCGTTTTGACTGATTGTAACGTTTTAATTTTCAGCTGTTTCTGGTAATTCCACTAGAATAATTTATAAGTTAGGTTATCTAAGTCCCCTAAAACTTGAGATAATAAAAAAAAAACATTTTAATGTCATTCACCATGAAGAATTCTGTCAAGTGTCATAATCTAAAGTGGAAAGCCCTGTGTCCGATTCAACTTCATGTAAACGGTTCCCTCCAATACAATTCTGCAACTAACGGCTACTGCGGATCTGTAAGCCATTTCAAGTATTTAATTAAATGGTTTTACTTGATTTGGGTTTAGCGTCTCTGTAATGGTGGAACGTGAAGTTAGCGGGAATTTTGCCACTAACATGGGTCGCAGTTGTTGATAGTGTAATCATTATTATTACCGAGCCTCGAGTGTAACTCTTATCCGACTATGGAGTGTAATTTATTCTTTGACTAACTGATGCCCGCGACTTCGTCCGTGTGGATTTAGTTTTTAAAATCCCGCGGGAAAGGTATGGTTATATTATTAACTCTATTCCATTTCTATGTGGAATCATACCGAAACTTTTTTTTCTCTTTATTGGAATACATACAGCATATATAAAAACAGCGAGTTGCGAAACTGAAGTGGAAATGGGCGGGGCACATAGTTCGAAGAGCTGATGGTCGATGGGGTCCCAAGGTGCTGGAGTGGCGACCCCGCACCGGTCACTAGGTGAACCAATGACGTCAAACGGGTCGCAGGGAGCCGCTGGATTCAGGCGGCGCAAGTCCGAGACCTGTGGAGGTCCATGCAGGAGACTTACGTCTAGCAGTGGACGTCTATCTGTTAATGAAGAAGATGAAGATGATATAAAAACATATAAATAATTTAAAGTATTCATTGATAAACGTTTAATTCAATGGTTAATGATGCGAGAGTTATTTTGTGAATCGAAACAATAGCATAGTAACTAGCCACGGCCGAAGTCTCCCTCCAGTATTTGAAATCTGAGCACGTACTAATAAATTTTTATAGTACATATTTTTATAGTATAAAGCATTTTTACAATTTCCTTCCACATCGAGATTTGGTATCAAGGAAGCTTGATGGATAGAGTGGCACAAAAGAAAACTTTACATAAAAGTACAGTTAAGTTCTAATAGTCTAAGAGCCGACCAATAAATGATATGGATTGAATTTGGAAAATTTCCTGGTGGGAGGCTTGGCCGTGGCTATTTACCACCGTGCCTTGAAAGACGTACCGCCAAGCGATTTAGCGTTCCGGCACGATGGCGTGTAGAAACCGACAAGGTGTAGGGGTGGAATGTGCACTGCCATACCCCTTCCAAGGTAACCCGCTACCATCTTAGACTGCATCGTCACTGACTATCAGGTGAGGTCACAGTCTAAGACTATTTTGACATGAAATAAAAAAAAATAGCCTTATGCGTCCTTTGGAGAAACAATCTTGCTAATTTAAAAATGCGAAATTGTGTTTGTTTGTTGATTTGTTCATTTGTCCTTCAATCATATTATAGCTACGGTGCAACGGATCGACGTTATTTTGCATTTCATTCGTTAGGGAGCTACGAGGAAAGACACAGATACACACGTCAAACTTATAACGTCTCTCCTTTCTCTCTCTCTTTTTTTCGTTGGGGTTTATAAAGACAATTTCAATATATTTATGTATATGTGGTACCTACCAAGGCTGGCTCTTGGTGTATTACAGGCTACAGCTATAAATTCTAAATTCGGTACTGCCGTCTGTCCATACGTGACTTTCCTCCCGAGAGTTGAAAGTTTTCCGGAGTTTTTCGTTTGCTCTCCACTCGCCTAACCATTCCTGAGTAGACGAGAGAATATTATTTGAGTAAATTTTCTGTACATTTTATACATTCCTAAGTACATTTAGAGACTACTCGATGCCCGCGACTTTGATCTTGAAGATTTATGGAGCTCAAAAATCCCGTGAGAATACTTTGATTTTTTGATAGAAAAAGTAATCTATAATATACTTACTTCCACTTGGGATCAGGATCACTCAGCGGACGATGAAGAGGAGATCTCTAAATAATTTTCAGGGTTCTGTATGCCTCTTTTTTATTTATGCTTTTATTTGGTTGTCTACGAGTATGAAAATAAATTCAATTAATTATCTCTGAACATTGTCTTCATTCATTGTCGAGATTGTCTATCCCAAAATCCTGCAGGATATGGAGATACTAGGATTATTTAAATATCCACATTATTCGTATGGTTGATCGGCCATAACGTTAATGGCCTGACTTAGGGCCTAAAAGTTAGACCATATAAGTCATTGATATAAGTACATCATTTACAGCATCGTGACTTTTGTTGAGATTTATAGAGCATGCTCTGACTAAGCTCAAACTCAAGATAAAGGTTAAAACGAGACAATAATATGCTCTGACATCTGTCTCGTTTTATCTCTGTCTTGAGTCTGAGCTAAGTGAGAGTGCGGTGTATAGATCTCAGCATTAAGTACCACTAGCCAAGATTGGTGGGAGGCTTTAGCCATGGCTAGTTACCATTATCACCTTACCGTCAAAGACGTGCCGCCAAGCGATTTAGCGTTCCGGCACGATGGCGTGTAGAAACTGATTAGGGGTATGGGTTGAATGTACACTAATAACACTGCCATATCCGTTCCAAGTTACCCCACTACCATGTTAGTCCATCGTCACTTACCATCAGGTGAGATCGCAGTCAAGGACTATCTTATCTTAGGTCGAATAAAAAAAAAAGCCTTATTGAGGGCTAACTTGTTATCGAATTAAAAAAGTTCATACTTTCTTACATGAGAAAATACCTGTCTCAAACAAGTCTTTTTGATAACATTTCCTCTCTTAAGCACACGTGAACCAGTTTCCGAGTGTTGTTAAGAACTTTGAGGCTCATGGTGTACCATATACGGAGGAAAGTACGGAAATTTCGCTCATTAGCGGAACATTTCGCGTTTCGCGTAATTTAACGAAATTTTCCGACTCTGTTAAACAAACACTACGGAGTGCGTTGGTAATTGGTATGCTAATGGTTCGTGTTCACTATTTTTGTTATGATGAGAATAAAATTAACGAAAATTGGGTATTTCACTAAAATTTTTATACTTAAAATAAAGTTTTTTAATATTAAAACATAATGTCATTTTTGCTTTTTTTAATTTCTTAACTAGTCTCTGAAATATAGAGCTTTAAAGTATCCTATTAGACGAGAGAGCGCTACTGACATGTGGCGTCACTTTAGTAGCGTACTTCACTTAACTTACTTAAACTTAAAAAAAAATATATTTATTCCGTACCATTCTATCTCCTTTCTTTCCGTTCTGTTCTATGTTATTCTATTTTACATGGTAGGAGCACGAAGAACGTAATAATGCACCACTAAATACAGTTATTACATAAAAGATTCGGAAATGAATGAAAAATGACTCACACTTACAGAGTCCAGTCAAACTTGGCCTGATCAAATTCTCGCGAATTTTCATCTACGGTACATTGCGCTAAGTTGAAAATTCGGGTCATTGGCTAAGTTGGATTTACTTTCCCCATTTATGGAGTTTTTGTTGGCTTAAATAATGGCGGGACCCACCAAGCACTCTCATTCATTGAAGTTTATCACTTAAATACTCAAATTAAGCTCGCTTAGTGCGACTGTATTTTGTCAAGAACAATAATTAGAAAGGTCAATGTACTGTCGTTTGAAATACACATGGGTGGGTATACTTAAATTATTAATTTTAATATAATTATTATAAGGTAGGCAAGTATTTTACAGATGTTCTAAAACTATTATTAACTACATGAAGTCGCGGGACTTCATCCGCGTGGATTCAGATTTTTGATTGCCACGGGAACTCTTTAATTTTCCGGAACAAAAAGTAGTCTATTAGTTAATCCTGAATATGAGCTATCTCTATTCCAAACTTCAGCCAAATCGGTTAATTCTGTGTGTCATGAAGGAGTAGCAAACATCCATTCATCCATGCATCCTCATAAACTTTCGCATTCATAATATTTGTAGGATATTAGTAGGATATTTGCTTTTCCATTCCCTCACTCTCAAGGTCCGATGGCAATCTGACATGAACGGGGAGACGTACAAACATATACGTTATTGGCTGCGACCACGTCCGCGTGGATTTAGGTTTTTTAAACTGCCGAACTCTTTAATTTTTCGGGATGAAAAGTATCCTATGTTCGGCTCCAGCCTCCAGGATGCAAGCTATCCCTCTGTCTTTCGTCTAGAATCTAGATCCAGTGATTTGCCGGTTTCAGCAATTTAGCCACGAAGAAGGCAGGTAGGTACTTAAAAAATCATTTAAATAACTCAAGGATTTTATTGATTGTTTTGTGTTTTATTTCTTTTAATTTATTTTCATCGTGTACCTACGTATTTTTTCTGCTTTTTATTTAATTCCTTTGCTATACGGAATCCTGAAATTTCAGTAGTTAAGGTCTATCCTTATAAAATAACTCCTATGTAGGGGCTTACATTATCGCTATTCAAAAGAGTCGACGGCGTGTTTATTCAGCCTATTGTAGTTCATATTTGTCGAGAAAACTTGAAAATATTCATGCATTGTAGTTCTGTGGATGCAGTGCTTATTTGAAGAGCTGGGTCTTCTGCCCTTCAAGTAAACAACCTGTATTCAATTTTAAGCTTTATTTTCATCCCTACAGAACTGATTTTAGGTATAAAACTGTTGTAGTGAATGTTATTTGGACCAGAAATTACGTGCATTCAAAAATCAGTCTTAAAGACCTTATTATAACGGCCTAATTTGAATTATAACGATATAAGGACATGATCCTACGGCTCAGATATACCGTATTTGAATTGAAAAGACGTACGATTCAAGGTAGCATTTGGTAATAGGCTTAGTGGATAGAATCACTTATTTACTTACGTATACTGCAAAATACTCACTATATTATAGTGAATTTCGATAATAGTTATCTCTGTTCGGATATTAGAAACCACCCGAGCTAGTCGGCTTCCTAGCCTAGCTTATTCTAATAATTGGACCAGAGAAGTCGACTCTATAATTTTCCGGGATAAAAAGTAGCCTATGTCACTCTCCAGGTCCTCCTCCATCCAAAATATCACGTCTATCCGTAGCTCTGTTACCGCGTTTTTGAGGGACATACCAACAAACAAACACACTTTCGCATTTATAATAGGTATTATTAAGGATAAATGCGCAAATTTTGTTGGTGTAATGGTTTGTCCTCCAATCATGTAATCAAGGACGGAGCAATGAATCCACTTAAGGTAGGTACTATGGTTTTCCTTTCTTTCATTTCTATGTCCATAAGGACGTGTAGGTGGTGGATAGAGAAGGAGAACTTGAGAAGGAATTCTAAAGGTTATCGCTCACTGAAAACGGGTCAAACACTCCCAATTTGGTCCCCATAAAGAGAGCCAGCTTGTATTAATCCTCGTGAACAAAATCATTTCGCTATCAACACAGGCTATTACATGGCAACAAAGGCACCGATCGGCGGACGAACTGGCACAAAAGCCGGTTATAAATCCCTACAAAACAAAACCTCTAAATTAACAATGGAACTTTAACGAACGTATTTCACTAGATAAACAGGGAATTAATTATCCTGTGAATTACAATGAACTTCATTAGCCGCTTCGATGGTGAAGGGTGACGTAAGATTTATTAATCTATTTCAGTAATTAGTGCGCAGAATACCAGAAAAAACCCCATTCCTAACACAAGTTTTCACTTATTTGGAAGGGAGAGGAGAACATCAGTCAAGTTCAGCTTGGCTGTTATTATTTAAAAAAAAAAAGACGTGTGGCACTCGGGGACTGCCGCGGTAAAGCTATTGCATAGCATTTTTTATCAACGCCATCTAGCGGTGAGAGGAGTCCCGTGTCAGGTTATTTTCGTTATGAAATTTCTGGATTCGGTCTGTGGACACGCTCAAGGCCCGCGATAGAAGCTATGCAATAGCTTAAAAAGATTTACCTACCATTACGCGCGCTCTTAACATAAAACAGCAATGTACGATACGCGCGATTAGCTGTTTATCAAAAGTTCAAAGCACTGTATGTATTGGGCATTGGCGTTGGTTGCGCGCGATACATTGCTTGCTTGAGCAAGCAAATTACAATATCGGTAACCCGTCATTTCCGAAATAAGTGGTATTTGTTATTTCAATAACAAGCAAGGCATAAGTGTAACCTATTCTCAAAGTTTTCGTTAACATGTCCCTTACACCCTGTAATTTTATTTGAACCTTGTATTATTATAGTTAGCAATGAGTAATTTCGAAAATATGTTTTTTAATTAGTGCCAGCGCAATGTGAGGGGATATTAAAATAACCATTTCAATTTCATGGAACATAGAGTTTTAGTATAAACAGTAAGCACGCATTGTAGTAATCGTTCCCTAAGGTGTAATCTACTCGTACTGAACTACAAAATTATCGTACAGTTTTATTTGCTACCATAGTAATATTATGTTCAGTTAAATTAAGCATAATTATAAAATTAAAATTAATGCTTTATGCACTGTCATCATACATAATTTTGATTTTCTTAGAATTTGTCAGTAATTCGTTTCGTAATATACTAGAGGAGCGTCGGAACAAAAACCGATAAATCACTTCAGAATTTTTGTATTGCGAAATTGAAAAAATGTGGCTAAGTCTATGGCTTTTCAATTTAAAGATGAACAATATTTATTAATATATTGGTGTTGGCAGCACTGTTTCGAAACCTTAATATCACAGTAGTGAGTTCGGTATCTGTTGAGATAAAAAAAACAAAAAAAGTCAAAATGTGCTTTATCGGTTTTCAGGCTTGCGCTTCACATCAATCAATGATGGAAAGCACTGATGAAGTCTATGATAATATATTATAGGTTGGAGCGCGCTTGCCTAGAAGATTTTTTTAAATTAATTATACAGTAGCGGAAATTTTCATGGACACCCAAATTGGGTAGTGTAACTTTACCGGCTAAAACCCCTACTGTCTCCTTGTTTGAAGTGTACCCGCCTTTCAGCCTGCAACTCGGCTTTTACGGCCTTCCTATAGTTATTAAGCTATTGCATAGCTTCTATCGCGGGCCAGCGTGGAGACCGAATCCAGAAATTCCGTAACGAAAATAACCTGACACGGGACTCCTCTACGGTGAGCCGCTAGTTGGCGCATTTTTTATCAACGCCATCTAGCTGTGAGCCGCTAGATGGCATTGATAAAAAATGCTATGCAATAGCTTTACCGCGGCAGTCCCCGAGTGCCACACGTCTTTTTTTGTGTTCTTTTTTCTTCTTCTTCCTTTTCCTTCATTATACTCTCAATGTATTCTCTGTCTAGAAGATGCATATTCACTATCACAGTTCACTATTACCTTGAAGATAGATGAGCAAACACGGACATCGGAAAGGCATAGATCCAAACATAAGCGGTTCGTTTCAGAAACGTTGAACTAGAACGTTTCGTGCGAGTAGGTTGGATTACAAACTATGAATTGCAAAATAGAGTAGGTATATTAAGGATATGGCGAATGTGAGGACAGGATGGATTGAGAAATGGACTAAAGTATGCCTGGGCCTACAAGGGGTAAGTATTTCGAAATATTTGACGACCTCCCTGGCGCAGTGGTGAGATCTCTGGTTGTAAAACTGGGAGGTCTCGGGTTCGATTCCCGGCGGGGACAATTTAGGAATTTATAATTTCTAAATTGTCTCTGGTCTGGTCTGGTGGGAGGCTTTGGCCGTGGCTAGTTACCACCCTACCGTCAAAGACGTGCCGCCAAGCGATTTAGCGTTCCGGCACGATGGCGTGTAGAAACCGATTAGGGGTAAGGGTTGAATTTACACTCCTATATCCCTTCCAAGTTATCCTGCTCCATCTTAGGCTGCATCATCACTTACCATTAGGGGAGATAGCAGTCAAGGGCTATCTTGTCATCGAATAAAATAAAAAAATCCGCGTTAAAAAAATATCTCACCTAGTTTTAATACGAACAACTTTGACCTCGTTTCTTTTAACGGATTTTATTATTTTGCAAGGCACCTTATATTGACATTAATTTGATAAAATAAGATAACCATTATATTTGTTAAACTTATTACGATTAAAAAATTAATGATATTTTTCCTTTCGACTGATGATTAATTTTTTCAATGACTTTTGAAATAACAAAGAACAGTGTCATATTTTGTATTTATTCGTGAAAATGGCGCACAGATTTTTCAGTGCAATTTCGCGCGACCTGAATATTGACCTATTTAAAAGTAGGTAGGAACAACTACGTTAGCTCTTGTAAGTGTAATTTTGTTACTTAAGGGCATAGAAATGGCAGAGCAGTTATTTTTATTATAAAACTCTATTTACTATTTATTACTACTCATTAAAATAAGTGAAAACTCTTAAACATTAAATTAATTATTATCGGTATCCAACGAAGGAATAGCGCCAGTGTTTTGGGCACCATGCCCATAAACGACCACTAGGACGGCATGTATTTTTTGTAATTTTAATTAGTAGTAGTTTTAATTCATTTAATTAATATAAGTTATTTATTTAAGTTTTATAATTCACGATTTTGTTAAAAAATTTAGACGAAAATAAATCCTTATTCACTGACTAGCTTTTGCCCCCGCGACTTCGTCCGCGTGGAATTAGATTTTGGGGTGGAATTTTCAAAAACTGTGACACGCGTACTTTTTTATTTTTAACTGAAAGCTCAAACACCAACTTTGATGGAAACAGCTTGAAAAATGACGGAGTTTCATATAAACTTCCATCCCCTATTTAAACCCTTTAGGGATGGAATTTCCAATAATCCTTTCTTAGTGTGCGCCTACGTCATAAAAGGCACCAACTGTAAAAATTTCAAGTTTCTAACTTCAGTAGTTTAGGCTGTGCGTTGATATCTCAGTCAGTCATTCAGTCAGTCAGGACTTTGAATTTTATATATATAGATAGATAGAAGATTCAAAATACTTTCGCTTTTACGATATCAGTCTATTGTAAAAGCGAAAGTGCGTTTTTTGTTAGGTTGTTGGTGTGGCCTTTAACCCCGATATTTACTTAAACCAACGCCATTAAAACTGACTTTAATGCTCAAAGATGTACAGTAAACTGTTGAGAACTTTGAGAATGATATAGGGTTTTATTCCGGGAAAAAAGAGCGTCCCCGCTGGATTTTTAAAAATTCAATCCACGCGGTCGAAGTTGAGGGAAAAACTAGTTATTAAAATAATTTACTATGTGTATTTAATGAAGTGTAGTTGACACGAAAAAATATGAAACTTTTAATCATAAAGTCTTCAGAAAAATTCGTAGATTTTTTCAACGTTTCCTCCTCAGAATATCTCCTTTAATTTAAGTGATAAATTACAGTTTCCCTATCTAGCGGGGTAGAGGGAAGGGGAGGGGCAATAATGACGTCATCCGATGTAATTTACACGGTGACTTGCGCCGATAGTAGTGCAAAGTCACCGTGTCTTGCAATCAGTTTGTTTGTAAGTGATAAAATACTGCTTCGAGGGACTTTTTCTTCTGTATTATGATTTTTCCGACTACGGCAGTCAAAAAGGAAAGGTCGGTTTTAGCAGTCTATGTATGTTTGTATGATTGTTTTTTGGTATGTTCTACGGTAGCGCCTAAACTAATCAGCCGATTTTGATGAATGAGGTATAAATCGATTCTTTATAATGGTCCAGGTGGCAGGGTAAATGTTATAAGACAAAATTCAAAATGACGGACCCAAGTAACTTTCATGCAGTTTTTATCATTTTTTTTGTTGAATTTGATTGAAGATTATAAGTAACTAGCTTTAACCCGCGGCTTCGCTCACGTTAGGTTCGATTTTTTAACCCCCTATTTAACCCTCTTGGGGTTGAAATTTTCCAAAATCCTTTCTTAGCGGATGTCTACGTCCTAACAGCTACCTGTATGCCAAATTTCAGCTCGATCGGTCCAGTGGTTAGAGCTGTGCGTTGATAGATCAGTCAGTCAGTCAGTCAGTCAGTCAGTCACCTTTGCCTTTTATATATTTAGATTATATACTTATCACTGATAGCGATGCTTTTAAATTATTGATCTTTCGTAATTCAGCGTGTTTCTAGAGAAATAAAGGCAGACTGTTTCTCAGCAGATGTTTTCTTAAAAAATTGCGTCAGTAAATCACAAATAAAATTAAAAAAAAAAAATAGGAATTTTTTACATTCATTAGGTTTCGACTGGAAAAAGTCGGCTTTTAATTTCAGTGATAAATTACATTTTCTCTTCAAAGGTTCGCGAGGAGTTCGGAGGGCTAACTGAAAAGGGAAGTGGGGGGTAATGATGACGTCACCTGTAATTTGCGTAGTGACTTGCCTTCAGGTGTTTTGCGAAGTCATCACCCAGTGCAATCAGTTGCCTGTTTTATATTATGTCAACTGTGTGGGCTTTTATAGGACTGCCTGAAAAAAAGGAGTGCATAAATTGTTTTCAGGGTCCATGTATGTACGAACGAATGATGGACGAACGTGTAAATGTGGGCCGAGGCGAAGCCGAGGCACACATACGTAAGTCCATCAATGCCTAATTGTGGCCAAGGCTTGTATAGTATTTTTCTCAAATAATGCGTGGGAATTAAAACTAAGTAGTACCTAGGCAGAATTGAACAAAATTTTCATAGGTTTTCAAATATTTTTCTTTCGATTTTAGCGGTAATAAGTTTTCTATAACGGCTCTTGCCGCCTCTTGAATTTCATTCACTCACACACTCATTGTCTTCACTTGAACTCAATTTGTCAAATACAATTTACTTTTCAAAATCAATGACGAACAATGAACAACAATTAATTTTCCCCGCACTGAAGTGTTCGTTTGTTTTTTTTTCAATTTGCAACAAGATTTGCAAGCTAGTTCGAAACTTAAATAAAACCTTTGATAGGTTACCTCCTTGGTTGCCAAGGTTGCCATGCCAATTTTAAATAACACGACAGATATATTACACAGTAAACTCACTACGTTATTTATTTTGCCGCTAAACCAGTAATGGTAATCGCCGGCCGCTATTTGGCCAGTACAGCAATTTCGATTTATCTTGAAAAAGGTTGTTAAAATAATGCTCACATTTCCAAAATTCCAACCATGTTTGAGAAAATTTTTTTTCATGGCGCGAAAAAGTCCGTTTCACTTATAAACTAAACATTTTTCCAGAAATTTGCAAAATTGACATTCAACTTCAAATTCAGATAAGAACCATACTAGCACGGCGTAATCTAGAAAGAGATTTCTCTTTCTAGCTGTTTTCCTTACACAGGCAAGCTGCAAAGGGGAATGTTTATATAATTTACCTATTGTTCTGTCTGTATACCGAGAGGCCAAAAAGGTGAGGTAAATAAAAGCTCATTGTTGCACAGAATAAATTTTGAAGACAGAAAATGACGGTAAAACTGTAAATAACTAACATACCAACAGGTGCAGGACGTGACCTCCTAGGCACGGAGTGACATGTCGCCTAACTCCAAACTAGCACTAAGAATTTCCTGTCCAAAAAACCAATAAAAATACAAGTAGGTATAACGTTTTTGGGGCTGACGTGTCCGTGTCGGACGAAAGTCCCCTATTTAAGATAATAATAAAAAAAAGTACGTTTTTTTAATTCGACCCGGAAATGGAACCCAGGAGCTCTTTATCCGCAGTTGAACATACTAACCAAAGAGTTTCCTATTCCTAAGGTTGCCTGGTAGAGATGGCTACTAAGCGATAAGGCCGCCTTTTGTGTCATACCTTTTGTCTCTTCTTATATGTATTTTTTCTTTGTTGTTGTTTTGGTGCAAATAAAGATTTAAATAATAATAAAGAGGATGTTATAAGTATAATATGGTAAAGGCAGGTACTCGTAATAATCGTGATTGGTGGCCCCTTGTTAATATTGCTCAGAACAATTTAGGGCTTTTAATTAGGAGCGGCCATTGTTTTACGCTTTGTTGCACGAAACGAGCATTATTCTAGCGTGGAAATTTACATTAATTAAATGCAAGAGACCTAAACTTTAATGGAATTTTACCTGTACTACCTACCAACACCGAGAAAATTACAAGAAAATTCTATTTCCTTCATGTAAATAGAATTTCCTTGTAATTTTCATTAAAGGGAGAACCTATCTAGATTTTTAATGGGTCCCGACTATTTAAGTCGATATTATTTAACAGAACTCTAGATTACTAGACTTATTTTTTCCTTTATTTAAGTCTTTATTTACGCAGTCTGGTTTTTGATTATTTTTTAATATTTTATTTTACACTTTTTAGTTAACAACTTTAAATAGTTAGTTTAATAGACAATTATTGCTGTAAATACGATTTTCGGCAATAATTGTCGTATATCATAAACGGTCATTCCAACTGAAAAATGATAAGAGAAACCTAACAATGATTTTCAAATACCTAATCAATACCTCACTTAACATAGTTGATCGATTGATGCGTCTGGTGGTTGCCATATTGAATTTTGATTCAACAGAACCTAAGGCACCTGATTATTGATGTATAACCCTAACCTAACCTAACTTTAGTTTAAAGAAAAAATTATACAAAACCAATTGCAATATTAACACACTAACAAGTTAGTAAATTAGATGGCCAGAGATAAATCAAGGGGACAAGTAATAAAAATAGTGGCTCTTTATTTGATGCTTTCTTTGGAATATTTTGTGGCCATTGTGAAGAGGGCGAGTTAGTATATTAGAAGCTTAATCATTTTCCCGTGGCTAAGTTATTAAATTAGAAGCTAGGTTTTGTGGCCAAAAAAAAATTCTGCGGCTCGATTTATTATATCCCTAAAATTATTAGTACTGGGTAATAAAACAAAATTACGAGCAAAGCAAAAATATAAATACCACTTTAAAATTTTAAAGGTTCTCACTGCATTCTTATAATGAAATAGCGAGATAACGTGTAGAATATAAATTAATTTCTCATGTAATAGCCGGTCCGGCGAGATTAATATTGTATCAGAGAAACCTTTTACATTGCTGCGCGGACCGTGCTGCCTTTGAACGCACTGTCAAAAATTTAAACTAGCATTCACTGGACGCTATTAACTAAAAAACTTGAAAGTTGGAATGCCTTTTAACTGCAAATAACTTGGGTGCCTCTAAATCAGGAGTGAATAAGCCTATTCTAGGCAAGAGCGCTCCATCTTAGGCTACATCTTTATATACCAGATGTGATCGCTGTCAAGCGTTAGTCTACACATGGAAACAAAATATAAGTCATGAGTCAAGTATTTTTATTATTTCATTTTATCCATTCGTTTTGATTAGTGTATATGTTACCGGCAAAACTAGTTTGTCCTGAAATCGGGTTTGGCCGGTAACATATACAAGTAATTACCTGAAATAACTTATTATGTAAAATATTTAATGGGTTTAAATTAACTACAAAGTTAGCATGCAACACACAAGAGTTAAGGGTCAGAATGCAATTGATAACAAATAACAGCAGATAAAGAATGCAAAGGTTACGTGTTCGTGTTCTTGTAAAATGTGTCTTGTTAAATGACTCTATGATGATTTTATCGGCTCAATGTTTTTCCAGCTTAAAGCTAAATCCTCACGAACAGCTCCTGATACATTTTCGATAGTTTCGTAACGTAAATGATAACGCCTACTTTTTTAGTAGTTTCCAGAAATGTTGAAAACTAACAAAATTTCTGGAAGCTACATACCAGTCAACATAATACTTTTCGTTCTATTTAAAAACGAGTTGAACAAAATATAGATACTTAATTTAGTCGTGATGATTCTCCGAATGGAATTTTTGTAAAGATAGTAAATAGCAACAAGTTCCAGCTTAAAACTAGTACAAATGACTGTCTCATTGTAAAAGAGGTTTAGCCGCTGTGCAAAGCAATCTTTCTCACTTAGCTCGAAGTCTAACCCCATAGGGAATTTAAGAAGCACTGGTAAAGAGCGAAAATACTTTATTATATTACTTATGTAAGTTGGTATCGTGTGTACTACCGTAAAGTTTGATGTTTTTACTCCTTTTCCAAGTTTATCTTACATACAAATAAAGGAGGATAGTCAAGAGTTGACCCAGAAATAAACTGAGAACTCTTTAATTTTCCGAAATTTATTTCGGAAAATTAAATTAAATTAATTTTATAAGTAGCTTATGTCACTCTCCAGATCCTCAAATATAAAAAATGCAAAATTTCACATCAATATTTGCACCGTTGCTGCTTGATGGAAAGATAAACGAACAAACAAACAAACTTTCACATTTATAATATTAGTAAGTATGTGAGTAATTTTTCCATATGTCTAATAAATTACAATCCTCCTGAACAATTTTGAAAAGTTTAAAAACTTTGGGCCATAAGTATGTCCCAAAATTATTTATATTCCTACAGAAGCAGATTTGAGGGAAAAATCTGCTTATGTAGAAATCTAAGAGGTTTGTATGGACAGTCTAATAAGTGGGTGGTTTACAGTTAAATATAAACTTTAATCAGTTAAGTTACATAAATTACTATAGTATACTATAAAATTATTATTATAATATTTGTAAATCATTTACTCCATTTCTAAGCCATTTGATACTGATTGTCCACTATCATACAAATGGTTTATGCGTCTCCTATGCGAGGCTTGTCTATACAAATATTTATATACTAATGCTACTACACAAAATAAAATTACACTCGCTAAACATACAGCTATAAAATACAGCAGTAATTTTATATCTACTAGTGTATTTTTATCTAATTTATCTTCAAGTGGTTCGGCGTCATAT
Source organism: Hipparchia sbordonii (assembly GCA_038048805.1). Lineage (NCBI taxonomy): Eukaryota > Metazoa > Arthropoda > Insecta > Lepidoptera > Nymphalidae > Hipparchia > Hipparchia sbordonii. The sequence goes on from CM076113.1 coordinate 2,277,767, forward strand.
TGTAATTTCGGCTTAATATCTATTGAATTAAGATTTTCTTGTCTCTGGAAAGTCTTATTAGAAACCAGGGTTTCTAATAACTCTTTTTGAATATTATCTAATTTCGTTAAGTTATTGTTTATTTCTAATAATAATACCATCGATTTAACATCATTTGCTATATTATGACTTGTATTTACTAGCTGCGGTAATAGATTTATGTTCTCATTTAACATATTTTTTATTTCTTCATTTAGAGGCAGTTGGGATTGGTTCAAGTTTGCCGCAACCTTGTCTGAAAATTCTGCATGATTATTCAAATAAGCAATCATTTTCGAAAATGTTCCATTAAGGGACATTCTTAAATAATTGTACAGCTGTCCAATTGTTTCCTTAATTTCAATTAATTCGCTAGTTACATTTACGTTAATGTTTTCAATTTTATTTTTCTCCTGTAAAGAACTCGTTATACAACCCATACCATATATATTTTCTGAATTAAAATCAAATTTCTCAGCAGTAACATTTAATGTTCCATCGTTTAATATATGCCAATCTGCCAATGCATCACATGGTATTTTGTTACCACCAATAGTTACCAATTGAACTCTCGTTTTAGAGAGTTCTCTAAAGTTAATACTTACTAAATTGTTATTTTCAAGAAACAATTGATTCAAATACGGTGATGTACGTAACAGTTTCACATTAAACGAATGTATTTCATTATTAGATAAATTAAGCACACGAAGGTTCCTAAGCCCATCAAGTGCTCCAAATTTCAAAGATTGTAAATTGTTACCATAAAGATTCAAAGTGTTTACCATATTATTGGTCAGAAAAGTCCCAGGCTGTATAGTGGAAATCATATTGAAACTTATATCAAGCCAATTCATAGCAGCCATATTTTGAAATGAACCTTTGTCCAATTCTTTGATTTTATTTGAACTAATGTCTAATTTTAGAATATTTTTTATATTATAAACGAAAACAGAATTGATATTATCAATTTCACAATACGACAATATTAATGTCGCTATCGAACTATTCACAGAGTTTTCAAAGTTAAATTGTTGGTGTACTTTTTTTAAAGAGACCTCTGATAAAACCAAATTATTAAAGATATCGCTCTTGATATGCAAATTAATGTTAGAAAACAAATCCAAATAACGTAAATGAGATAATGCTTGAAAGCCACTAGAATCAATATAAAATATATTATTAGAAGCTAAACTCAATTTGTTTAAAAGGCGCAAATTCTTAAAAGTTTCAGTTGTAACATTTTTTAATTTATTGTGGCTTAGATATAATTCTGATAACTGTTTAATGCTTGAAGTATTAACATGAAAATTTTCTAATGTGTTGTAGGATAAATCAATAATTTTTATCGCCCCAGTTGCTTTAAATGTTTCATATTCAAGTATTTCTAACTGACTATGGGATGCATTCAGAAAAGTTAGTGATATCATACCAGAAAATGATTCATTGAGACATGACATCAACCTTGTATTGGATAAATCTAAAAACTGTACCCCATACAACCCTCGAAAAATATTTGCTGTTAAAGAATTAACGAAATTGTTGCCACTTACATTAAGCTCCTTTAGGTTTATAAGTTCAATAAATGAGTTCAATTCAATATCTATGATTTTATTTTGTGATATATCCAATTTGACTAATTTTGTCATATTTCTGAACATATTCAGAGTTACCTTTTTTATTTTATTATTCTGTAGATAATATTCTGTCAAGTATATAAGATCACTTGTATTAAAATCGACATCAGTCAGATTATTAGAAGACAAATCCAGTTTCGAAAGTTTTTGTAATGATTGAAAAGCGGATTGTGCTACAGTTTCTAATAAATTGGTACTCAAATTCAAATATTTTAAATTTTGACTCATAGAACTAAAAGCTTTATCACCTAATTTTGTTAATTTCCCAGTACTCAAATCCAAGCTTTCAACAGAAATGCCTTGGAATGTGTTATATTCTATTGATCCACTAAGACGGTTACATCGTACATCAAAATAAGATATATTTGTTGTTTTAAATGCACCTTCTTCTATGTATTCTATGTCATTGTGGGATATTGACAATCTGATCATGTTTATTTTATTTTCAAAAAACGTCTGACGAATAACAATGATTTTATTGTGACTTAAATCTAATTCCTTAAGATTTATAATTGTGGCTAGAGATCGATCTTCAATATGTTTTATCAAATTTGAACTTAGATTAAGTTTTTCTAAACTTATCAGGGTCCTAAAGTTAAAATCAGTAACAGATGTTAACTGATTATTGTCTAAAGTTAATTCTTTTAAATTCCTAAATCTCGCAAAGTTATGGCCAATTTCTGATATTTTATTGTTTGACAGGTGCAGTGTTTCCAACTGCACTATTCCTTCAAATGTAAGTATATCCAATTGTTTAAGTGAATTAAATGAAAGGTCCAAATAAATAAGTTGTGGAAACCTTGAGAAGCAGTTATCTGGTATTGATTCAAGTTCATTATAACTAAGGTCTATCGTAGTAATCGAACTAAGCACACTACTCCCGACTAAGTCTTCTTCAATACTTGATATACAATTGTGAGATACATTTAAGTAAATCATTGAACCACCAGCTGACACCTTCCTTAAGTTTATAGCTTCAACTTTGTTGTATGTTAATGAAAGCTCAGTCAATTTGACTAAGCTACCTATTACAATTGGTACCGAGACTAAATTGCCTTTTTCAATGTTTAAAACTTTTACATTAGTACTTGCATCTATAACTTCATTTAAAGGATCCTCTGAAATATTAGTATCTATATCTCTAATATACAAATATAAGTTGTAATTAGAGACTAACTCCTCATCATATACTTCCCGATAATTGTCATAATACCTATTTCCGGTTCTTATACAATGCCAATTCTTCACGATATCCATAAGGTTATCAGTTGTTTCATCGCAAAAAATTTTGGCAGTACAATCATCATGTTCATAAACTTTTATTTCTTCTTCTAATGTACATTGTCCGTTTACATCAAGAATCGTTGCGAAAATCAAGGAAATAAACAGGAACATGATTTATCTGAAAAATAAAATAAAACATTTATGCCAGCTTTTTATGACAATGACTGGTATTTATGTTTTCTAATCTATGTATCAGTTTTTATGTGGAACATATACTTATGTACATTGTACGTACATCAAACTTTACTACGCGTCAAAGTGTTCACCATCAAAAAGCAAGTCAATTTCATCATTAACATTCATTAAAAGAGAACAGACAAATAAGTACATTTACTTATCTGTGATCTACATTTTGCCCGCGACTTTGTCCACGTGGTCCACTCTACCCATGCAAAAATCAACCAAATAGCTCCGTTGCGACGTGATTGAAGAATAAACCAACAATCTAGTAAACAAAAGCACTTTTGCAATTATATTTCGTTCAAATAATCCAATTATTACATTCCAAAAATTTTACCCCAAAAATCGCAAAGACACTGTATGTACGGGACAATTTTCGGAAACATTTAACTGATTTTGATCTTGAACGGTCAGAAGATTACCATTTTTTACCTATAATATTATTTATTATTAGAATAGAATAATTTAATATTCAAATAAACTTTTATAAAGTGCTTTCGAATCGTCAAGTGAATCTACCAATTCATTATATTTAGATAAGTAGATTACAATTATTTGGTTAGTTTTAAATAGTATATAAACTAGCAATGAAATATTTAATTCCTTACCAAATTATAAAATTCACCACTCAATTCACTAAATTTTCTGAACTTTTCTCATTAGTAAGAAGAACAATGTTGACATCTTAATCATTAGCAGGGTATCGGTACACTATCCACAGTATTGAACATACAAATGACAAAGAACCTATTTAATATTATCGGAACATAATATACCTACCTAACTATCAAGAATGTGTATCTAAATATAAACGTATCAACACCCTTACTAATATCATAAATGCGAGAGTGTGTTTGTTTGTTGGTTTGTTGTATTGTCCTTCAATCACACAGAAACGGACCAACGGGTCGGTGTAACTTTTCCATGGGTGTAGTCCAGGATTTGGGGAGTGGCATATTATGCAACCTTATATCCCGGAAAACGGAGGGTTCCCGCGGGATTTTTGAAAACCTAACTCCACGCGGGCGAAGTCCCTTGCAAAAGCAAGTGTGAGATAAATTGGTTTGAATCACAAAACTGTTCACTGCGAGTTGGCCGCTACTTCGAGTCGCGCTTCCTCACAAGTCACACCGCACCTCAAGTCAGACTTAGTACAGATAGCAACGTACCGCTCGCGATTGACACTACCGTGTATACGCAATCTTTTGTTATTGTTACGGTTTAAAAAGTATTTAAAGTGTAACAATAATAAAAGTTAAGTTGTTAAGGTTTAATTAGTCATTTATTTTGCGTTACTATTGTTCGCGTGTTGTTTTCTACGATGAGTTAAATAAAAAATGAAAAAATTTTGCATATCGCAGATTTTTTTATTTTTTTTATTCGATGACGAGATAGCCCTTGACTGCGATCTCACCTGATGGTAAGTGACGATGCATTCTAAGATGGTAGCGGACTAACTTGGAAGGAGTATAGCAGTGTAAATTCAACCGATACCCCTAATCGGTTTCTACACGCCATCGTGCCGGAACGCTAAATCGCTTGGTGTCACGTCTTTGACGGTAGGGTGGTAACAAGTCACGGCAAAAGCCTCCCATCAGATAAAAGATCTTGTATTTGTACTTTAATTAATGATTTTCTTGGAAGAGGAGAAAAATAAGAAAATCACGCCGTTCGACATTCAACTGCAAGACGTCATTGCTATGAAAAGCATTATCAGAAAATAAATCTTCCGTAACAGTCGTGGTTACAGTACAAAATACAATTATTATTTTATTGTCAGCCGTACCAGTATGAAGTCACTTTGTAACGGTTGACGACGGCCAACTTGGAGTGAACGAGTGATTTATTTATACATCATTATCTCAAACTATCGCCGGCTCACAATTGGGCACAAGGCTCTTCTTGAATGAAAAGGGCTTAGGCTATGGTCCACCACGCTAGGCCAATGCGAATTTTGAGAAAATTATGGAGAACTCGCATGACATGGAGGTTCCCTCGCTATGTTTTCCTTCACCTGACATTTAATTATCTACGTACAACGCACATAATTCCGAAGTCAGCTTGATGCGTGGCTGGAATCGAACCTCGGATGTTCCGAAAATGAAGCCGAAGTCTTAACGACTAGGCGCTATACGCTTCTTTCAACCGAGAAAACATGAAGCTGCTTAAAATAAATTACAGGTAAAATTTCAATTTATCTATCAAACCTTTACTGACGTCCGGTTAGATTTCCTTTAAAGATGGCTGCTACAGTTTTCATTGGAAAATACCCTGCAAATACAAAGTTTGTCGGGGCGATACAAAAACCAATCAAATTCTTGAAGGAAAACCCTGTAAATATTTATTTCAGGTAAATAGATTTAATCTCTTCTGAACTCTTTAATGCTCTTTAAATAAAATCAAGTAAAAAATCCGTATTTTTGTCGATAACTCGCCCGCTTTGTATTGGACAAAGGTAATGGTTTCACACTTTTAATTTTTGGTAAAGACAGTCATTACGTAGAAATTAGAAATTTACTTAATTACTAACTTATTGATAGACAAAACATAGCCGAAAAAGTTATAAAATTAATTATAAAAGTTTAAGAGCACTGAGCAGAAAAGTAGGTATCTGACTAGATAGTAAATAAATTATACAAACAGCAGTTGTTAAACAGAAAAACTAGGAGGATTAAGCTCCAAATTTTTTTTTCCTCCGAGCAGAAAAATTACAAATAAAAACATAACATAAAAGGTATATAGTTTTGGTAAAGTTATTATAACGTTTGTAGGCATATTATAGGCACGAAACGGTTCAGTTCGTTTCTGAAACGAACTACTAAGGTGTGGAACACATTTCCAGCATCCGTGTTTCCTATCTGAAATGAAATGAAATGAAATGAAATGAAATCTACATAATATAGTTTGATTACCTTCAAGGCAAAAGTCAATAGCCGCATCTTCTGGGCAAGCGCGCTCCAACTTAGCCCTCATTATTGCTTTCCAGTATTGATTGTCGTCAAGTGCAGGCCTATCTAGTAATTTTTAAAACCTTTAAGAATGGACAAATCTCCGGTTTTTCTGTTTTAGTAGTCTCACTAATTCGCCATCTTTAATTATGTGCGGCTGTTGTACCTGCCCTGTCGTAACCTAATTAAAATATTGTGGACCAACGCAGAATATTGTAGATTGTAGGGAGCCAAATTCAACCCTTTTAGCGCTCGTGTAATAACGTAGGCGATAATTAACACACATTTTAGTCGCCCCGTTTATTTGCCACATCAAGAATAATATTTTATTGTCATATTACCATTTGCTACTGGGAAAGCTTATCTCAGTTTAATTAGCGAACTGTCTGGTGGAGATCAGAGGTCACGACATCATCGCGGACCGTTGCTTTGCTTGGATTGCACGGGAACAATCTACTTGGCATTTAGCTGCACCCGAGAAAGTGTAATACCTAACACACCACATTACTAGATGATTCGCCCCGACATCGCTTGAGTGGACTTTGACTTTTGCGTCTCTGTTTGTTTATAATGATTAAAAAAACCAAAAATAACAAAGGTGAATAGGTAGTTTGAAGTTTGATCAATAGAGAATTAAAAACTTACATGTACACTCCCTACATATAAGTTTTTGAACGAGCGAAGCGAAGTTCTCTGAGTCAACTAGGGCGCTTGCCTACTAGACAGAGAAGTGTGTCCGTCTAAATGTCTGTCAGAGCCCTATAACTTCTGAATTACTGAATATTAGAACGTGAAACTTGGTTGAAAATTCAGTTATACCCTGTACTTGAACAACAAATACTAAAATTAGATAAATGTTATAAAGAAACGAAATTATTTAATTTTAATGCGCCATCTATTAGCATTATTGTGAAGCTAATAGCTTCACTATAATGCTAATAGATGGCGCTGTGTCAGTAAAACAGTTTTATGTCAACTATTTTTTTTTTTTTTATTGCGTCTAATGTTAAAAGTTAATTATTACAATATATAATTAAAACTTTTGGGAATTATGGGATATCGCGAGGTCTCAGTTCGGGGCGAACCACTAGTTAATTCGATGACAAGATAGTCCTTTACTGCGATCTCACCTGATAGTAAGTGACGACAAATACCACTTACTGACCTCGAAAATGATGGCATTCCATTTGAGCACCGAAATGTTTCTTTTTAGTCGATGACAAGATCTCACACGATGGTAAGTGACGATGTAGTCTAAGATGGTAGCGGGCTAATTTCGAAGGGGCATGGCAGTGTACATTCAACTGACACCCCTAATCGGTTTCTACACGCCATCGTGCCGGAACACTAAATCGCTTGGCGGCACGTATTTGGTGGTAGGGTGTTATTTAGCCACGGCCAAAGCCTACCACCAGACGACGTGGTGAATAAGTAGTCTGAAGTTTGTAGATCAATAGAGAACTTGGAGTATGCAAGGACGTTTTAAGGCCGCTGCATACATAACGTGCACGGGACGGGACGGGACGTGGACGGGACGGGACGTGGAGTTTTGGAAACATCGTTTCATAGAAAATGTAAGCGACTGTGCATACGTCACGGAGCACGGACGGGACGGGAACGTGCCACGCGCGGAACGGGAAAAATATCGTCGGCGACGATGTTTAGCACGTCCCGTCCCGTACGTGCCCCGTCCCGTGCGTGATTCCGCTGCGTATGCACAGTCGCCCCGTTCGCTCCGGAGAGCTAAGTAGTGATGTTTGTGTATTTACCTACGAAGCAAAAATGGACGAATGGAAAAACTAATTGAGTGTGTACGATCATTGAAAGTATTTAGACACCAAATATAAAAATTATCAGCTGTGGCGTAAAATTGCAGTCGAACTATCACTCACTGAAAACGGTCAGATTTATTTTATTAATTTATTGCATTGGTATCTCTACTTATATTTTAATATGTAATAATAATTACAGTTGAACTTTTTATGCTCAAATCAATAGGTATATAGTATCAACCTTTGACGACCTCCCTGGCGCAGTGGTGAGCGCTGTGGTCTTATAACTGAGAGGTCTCGGGTTCGATTCCCGGCGGGGGCAATTTAGGAATTTATAATTTCTAAATTGTCTCTGGTCTGGCCTGGTGGGAGGCTTTGGCCGTGGCTAGTTACCACCCTACCGCCAAGACGTGCCGCCAAGCGATTTAACGTTCCGGCACGATGGCGTGTAGAAACCGATTAGGGGTATGGGTTGAATTTACACTGCTATAGCCCTTCTTAGTTAGCCCGCTACCATTTTAGACTGCATCGTCACTTACCATCAGGTGAGATCGTAGTCAAGGGCTATCTTGTCATTGAATAAAAAAAAAATTTTAAAATAGCCATTTTAGCGCCATTTCTTGACAACCTAGCGTATTTAGCTCTCGGGTGATAGTTACCGGCTGCTTGAGCGCGCCCGCCACGAGCTCGAGGCCGCGCGCGCGCGCCGCCGCCACCGCCAGCATGGCCTGCGCCTCGCCCCCTTACTTAAGTGCATTAACCCATCTGGTAGGATTCGAATGATATACGTACCTTAGCTAAATGCAAAAGGCATTACGGCTTTGGCCGTGGCTAGTTACCACCCTACAGTCAAAGACGTGCCGCCAAGCGATTTAGCGTTCCGACACGATGGCGTGTAAAAACCGATTAGGGGTATGGGTTGTATTTACACTGCTATACCCCTTCCAAGTTAGCTCGCTACAATCTTAGAAAAATCCATCTTTCCTTGTTCACATCACTAGCACGTTAGTTCTGAGTTATTGCCACGTTGCGTATGCATTAAAAATTCCCGTCCGTGTTTACTAACCACGTCCGGGCCACGTCCCGTCCACGTCCCGTGCACGTTACGTATGCAGCGAGCTTTAAATAGCGATACGTATATTGCTCTCTCAAGCGCATGTACCAGCGGAAAAACCACACGGAGTCAATTTATATCTTACCCGCTGCTTTAGCTGTACGTACCTAATGGGCTGCCACGTGAAACTGATAAGTACCTACTAGTATATGTATCCTACTAATATTATAAGCGGCAAGCGCGAAAGTTTGTAAGTAATCGCGTTTATAATATCTTTTATTATCTCTTTCACGTAAAAACTACAGAACCGATTTGGCTGAAATTTGGCATAGAGATAGATTATAGTGTGGAATAACACATAGGCTACTTTTTATCTCGGAAAATAAGAGCGATCCCGCGGGAATTACAAAACCTTAATCCACGTGAACGAACATCAACTAGTAATAAATAAATAAAAAATAAATAAAAAGCCTTTTATTTCTTACTTAACAATATTTTTATGACAAATTATGTTAACTATGTGTATGTATAATCTTACAATTTGTTTATGTATTATATGGTATGTATGTTGGTTTTATTTAATGACAAGATAACCTTTGGTCTCAGGGGAAGTCCCTGATCGTAAGTGACGATGTATTTAATAGCCTGCTATTTTCGCTCACGTTCGATTTTTCAAACTTCTATTTTACCCTCTCAGAGGTTGAATTTTCAAAAATCTTTTCTTAGCCTTCGTCATAAGGGTTATCTGTATGCCAAAGTTCAGCCCGATCCGTCCGGCGGTTTGAGCTGTGAGTTGATAAATCAGTCAGTCAATCGATCAATCAGTCAGTCTTTAATGGTCCCTTAATACTGTAAAACTTTCAAGTTTCTAGTTCATGTCAATAAAAAGTTACTTCTTTTCAAAGCGTATTTTCATATAAAATTGCACTATTGTCGTACCCACTTCTAGCACAAGCTTTTCGCTTATTTAGAAGGGAGAGGAGGATATAAGTAAAAAAAAATTTCGATGGGATTACGTCTTTTTATTACAGAGTTTCTATTATTACACTATACTCTCAGAAATAACGAACCCAGGTTTTATTCCGTTAACAAATTCAAGCAAAACGGATTCACGTTGAACATTTGCTAAGAGCTCTCGTCTGTACAATCATCTACACAATACTTAGTTCGGAGCAAAGCGGAGTATAAAATAGTTCAGACTACTGCGTTGTACATGTACAACTGCTTCAATTGAAAATCGTGGCCACAGTCATAAGCGCAGCGGATTAATATCCCAGCAAAAGTACTTAAATATACACCAAGTTACCGTAATTTAAATACCGACTTACAAAAAGGAGGAGGTTTCCAATCGTTGGAATCCTTTTTTTATGTATGTTCCCTTACTGCTAGATGATGACTGGACCGATTTGGAAAATTATTTTTTTGTTTGAAAGGGTATACTTCCCGGGTGGTCCCATAGTAATCAGGTCAGGGTCTGATGATAGGATCCTGGAGAAAAACTACATGCAATCTGTACTCCTTGTTGTTAATGTTAGGCTTAGTTACTGAGATAAATCTACATTTAGATTTTTAACTAATAATTGTCATTGTAAAAAAAATTTGTTTTTAAATAAATAAATTTCTAAATATAATTGCAAAATTTGCGACTTACTGGTTTAAGCTTGATTAGCTTAAGATAGGCAGATAGACAGGACTGCTTTCCGTGTGGAAAAGATACTATACAATTATACTGATACAGTCTATAAAAGACCTCTACTCTAGCCACTTAAGTTGAAAATAAAGGAGCTCATATTGTCATCTCTTCTCATCTTTTTTTGGGTATCTAGATCCTGGTAAACCGGAAACATGCCAGGATGCCAACAAAGTTTGAAGTATTAAATCAAATCGCTCCTCGACATTTAAAGTGACCTCTACCAATGTCATAAATGGCTCGTCTAGTGAAGCGCACGTAGTATTTATATATTATAGCGTCGTACTATCTGTACGTTATCTTTGATGTTGGATTATTCTTACAGCATTCCAGATTTAGCAATATTTCTCTTAGCGATTCGATAAAGCTTCAACTAATGTTGGCTCGGTCGTTTTAATAAAATTGTATTGTATTATATTAGATTCCGTATTTTACAATTTTCTGCAAGGCTTATTATATTATCTTGTGGTTTGTTTTCTGAAATAGATTAATTACTCATGACGATATTCATGATGACATGTCATGTCTTTGATGATCAGACCGACACGCTTTCATTGTGCGATGATGGATACCACAAGTATTGGATCAAAGGAGACGTTACCTTGCAGAATTCCATTATATTAAAAGAAAAAGCAATACTTCTTTGGCTCTATAATCCCTCAAAACAGAAAAATCTGTATGGCAAAACGCGCCTTATACGCGCCGCCGGCGTACCGCCGTTTCTCCCAATTTTATCTATGCTGAGATCTATAGAGCGTGCTCTGACTCAGCTCAGACTCAAGTTAGAGGTTAAAATGAGACACAAATATGCTCTGACATAAATCTGTCTCGTTTTAACTCTGTTTTGAGTCTGAGCTGTGTACGAGTGCTTTCTTTAGATTTCAGCCTTAAATTCTGAGTATATATTGAAGAGTTTGTGTGATGCTGCGTGTTGGTATTTTGTTGTTCCTGTATTTTTTCTATACCTACTGGGAGAATCGACGGTATTTGCCATAGGCTGCCATAGGCATACGCGTTTTGCCATACAGATTTTTTCTGGTTTGGCGGCTTATAGCAAAGAAAAATCGCGTTTTCTTGTTGAATACCGCAAGAATACTATGTATGCATTTACATATCCAAACGTTGAAACGGTTCCATCAGAAATTATTTAGAAGCTCAGGTTTGCACAGCTGGCGTTGAGAGCAGCTTAATATTCAAATGCAGTGAGACAGCCTGCCTGCTGGGAGCTTTGCTGGCATAATTGTTATTTGCTTTGGAATTAAGAGGTTAGAAGCAGTGGTATGATACCACTGTAATCTTCCTGATTCAAATCAAAACCGATAGAGCTTGTTGCTACTTAATAAATTCATGAGCTACTGCTGCTGTACTATTAATAGGTATAGTCAATTTGTAATGTAAATTGAATATTGAAAACACCACCACTTCAAATTGTCGTAAAGCGTAAACGATCATTCAAACAATACAATCTAATCTTAAATTAGTATTATATCAAGATAAATATAATAGGCATACTTCAGTTTATCGACTTTACGTGATACCCGCGACTTGGTTCGCGTGGATTGAGGTTTTTTTTATTCCCGTGGGAACTCTCTTGTTTCCCTGGATAAAGAGTAGTCTATGTCCTATTCCAGACTATAATCTATCTCTGTGCCGAATTTCGGCCGAATCGGTTCAGTAGTTTTTACGTGAAAGAGTAAAATAAATATCTTAAACCCGAAACCCGAAACTGAAAAATGATAAGAGAAACCTAACAATGATTTTCAAATGCCTATTCAATGATACCACATTTGACATAGTTTATCGACTTAAATTTTTTTCTTTTTCACAATATGGCGTCTGGAGGTCGCTTTTTTAATATTGAATTTTGATAGAACCCCGCCACGTGAATCTGTAGCAGGACTATGTAGGATATACCTGACATCCTTTAGCCAGTTTTCTGCACCATCATCAAATTAATCCTTCTCCATTCTCGATTGGGATCCAATCCAATAGAGAGATTGGTTGTTGAGTGAATGTTTCCTACGTTGGTAACGTCTCTTTCAAGGGTTCTATTGATTTTGCCAGTGATTTTGACATTTCCAATACCACTGGCGGTTTTCCTTGCGATATGAACGAAGTAATCGAACGAACTCAGCAGACATGTCTAAAATTTTGTTTTATGTAGGTAAGGGCCCGTGTTACCGTTCAATTGGAAACCCATTAGCTCGCCTCAACGCATTCATACAACAACAATTTTTCTAGTTAATTAATTTCTCTATTATAGACTTTTTTTATTTTATAACTGCTTCAGCGGTTAAATAAATTGCTTTTCAAGTTGGAACTCCTATTTCGATTTTAAGGCACTTTTGTAAGCGTTGTGTTTTCTATAGCTACAGTACGTACCTTTACAAAGACCTATATATATTGACTTGCCATACTGGACTAGACTGGAATAACACATAGGCTATTTATCTCGCAAAATAAGAGAATTTCCGCCGGAATTGGAAAACCTCATTCTACGCGAACGGAGATGGGGCATCAGCTAGTTTGACACAATTGGTAACACAGAATAAGATGATAGAGAAGACAAGTGTAACCGTTCTAGTATTTTTTACGTATTCCGTGATTGGCGAAATAAGTTTGCTTTCGAAATGAGTTTGTACGTATTTTACTGAATTGCAGCTGTATTTTTATCGTCCTTACGCTGAGTTTACAGATTTCTATCAAAGTTTAAAAGCCGTTGAAACTGATTGCACAGATACTACGATGCTAATTTAACTAACTGTAATTTTCCTTAGAGCACTTTAGTTCAACAAAATCTCATTGGCCATTCCCAAAGTTGGCGATCCACTTAATTTTATTTTTGCCCTGATTGTCAAAGTTGAATACAGTTTGAAGGCGGGCTAAGTTATTATTTTAAAGCGTAGAGCGGCTATTGGGATATTTTTTAGCGATTTGTGATTTATAACTCACAAAAGTGACAATACAGCATTGTAAAGTCGATATCTCCTGACGATGCTCCGGTGTCGGGGCGAAACGTGCGTCGAGAGTAGTACAAAAGTCTTGTGTGGTGGTGCATGCATGTAAGTAGTGGTGGCATTGCTTGCTTTGGAACTTGGCTTTTTTGCTTGGTCGGGAAGGTAAGCGGTGCTTACCTTTTAACTGCATGTTTGACCATTACATAGAGTTTTTTCTGTTGGCGGATTATAGCAAAATAACTCTAACCTCTTCTTGCTAATCATGAACTTCCGCAAAGTAATGCCTGATTCTATCCGATATATAAATATTTTTGTTTTAAGCTATTGCATAGCTTCTATCGCAGGCCAGCGTGGAGACCGAATCCAGAAATTCCGTAACGAAAATAACCTGACACGGGACTCCTCTACGGTGAGCCGCTAGATGGCGTATTTTTTATCAACGCCATCTAGCGGCTCACCGTAGAGGCCTAGTTGTGCATGGAGCTATGTATTTTTCAATGAATGACACAGCAGTGCCCGACTACCGGTCATCGGTGAAATTTTAATGCAATATACCTACCTTGAATTTACTCACAAAATTATTTAATATCTATTCATTAGTTAATCGTATTGTGCGCTCTAAGATATAATTTTAGTGTAAGCAAATTAGCCTGTAAGTTTCATATACGGTGAGCCGCTAGATGGCGTATTATAGATGCCGTTGATAAAAAATGCTATGCAATAGCTTTACCGCGGCAGTCTCCGAGTGCCACACGTCTTTTTTTATTTAGGTTTTGTCCTTTCTGCAGTAATATAGAGTTGAAAAGTCTTTGTAACTCAGTGTTGTCGAAACATCTATCGCCGCCTGGCGTCGCTCGATAATGACATAAAGTGAGAGAAAGAGACTTTCAAACTTTTTGTACTTGTTATTTTAACTACTTAAGTAAGTATTTGTTGCTTTGCGTGAAACTTCGAAGTAAGGCGTTTCGAGAATTTTAAGTTGGGTATCATTTAGAGTCTAACGTTGGCTCGTGTAAACTCGCGTCTCCTTACAAACATAGTTTCACTTCAATTCTTAATAGCCCACTGCCCAACGGTTAAAGATATGGACTGTAAACTGAAGGTCACCAGTTTAATTACCATCCGTACTATTCTCGTACCACTTCTATTTTTTCTTCTGTGATCGAAGCTTCTAACATTTATCTAATAGAGGAAGAGGGGAATATTAGTCAAGTAAAGCAAGGTTCATAATCACTATTACCTACTGCTGGGTGAGCAGGGACACAAATTTTGTCCCCGATTTTATCCACTGACAAGTCATAAAATTATCTTCTTCCTACGCTAAAGCATGGCGACAGGGGAAAGGAGAAATATATTCCTATAAGTAAATCCACTGTAGATATTATTTCCACCGTTTTGCCCATGCTCGACGGGTGGATAAAACTGAGCGAGGGGATAAACATGTTATCATACTAATATGTCCATAACATTGTCCCCTGCCCATGCTCATCTTTTAGGTGTTTTACTATCAGGGTGCTATGCTGTTTTAAATCCTACTATCCTAATATTATAAATGCGAAAGTTCGTGAGGATGAACGGATGGATGGATGTTTGTTACTCCTTCACGGCACAACCAATGAACCGATTTTGCTGTAATTTGGAATGGAGATAGCTCACACATAGGAGTGACAGACACTTTTTTTATGCCGGAAAATTAAAGACTTCCCATCCAAAAATCCACGCGAACGAAGTTTCAAGCATCAGCTACTACTAAAATATGAGTAAATACATAGTAGAGCAAGCCACCAAAATCTTGTTTCAAAAACATAAAATACTTACCTTATGGAAATGCAACTTATAGACTTTTCTATTCAGAAAGTTACATTTCTATAATATTTGGGTACAAGAATTTCACTCAAACGCCAGAGTAGGTAGTAGGTAGGTAATAATCGCAGACGGTACCTTTAGGTAATAAAACTTTCAACCGACAGATGGAGCTCCACGGCGAAGTTGGAAGATGTTTTCATTCTTGAGTCTTGACTTACGTGTTCCTGACTCCGGTATAAAGTTACCGCCACAAACTTTGACATCTGGCTCTCGGATCGACATTCTGCATGTGGGTGTATGAAATTTTATTAAAATATAATATTATTTGTAAAGAAATTAGATATTGTTGAGCCGATATTGACGTCATGATTTAGTAACGCTTTCATTGTCTAACATGAAACTTTAGCTCTATATTTTCGAGATGAGTTAAGATAATAAAAGAAAGAAAAATGGCAATGTGCTATAATATTAAAAACCTTTATTTTAAGACATGCCTTTACACAAGTCTAAGAAATCGATTAAAAATATTTACATGAAAAAATATAAATGATCAAAAAGCGTGGATGTAACTCGCTCCAGCACTTCATGAGATATTTGAATAACTGTAAGTACAACATAATATTTAAAAAAAAAAGAGCAACCACCTAGTTTCTTTCTGGTTCTTCTCGGTTGGAATAGCATTCCGAACCAGACGTAGATTCACTTGACGATTCAAAAGCATATAGTAAAAGTTTATTTTAATAAAAAAATATTCTATTCTAATTCAAATTTTGGTTTTTTATATTTTTAGGGAGCAAACGAGCAGGTAGGTCACCTGATGTTAAGTGATTACCACCGCCCATGAACATTTGTTCCTGAGGCACCACCAATGCGTTGCCGGCTTTTTATTAATTTGTTGGTCCGCCCCTTGAATAACCCCATGTTGTAATTTAGTGGAAACACCGTCGCAGGAAGTTGGTTCCACAGTTTCAAAGCGCATGAAAAAAAGATCTGGCACAACGGATGGTCGAAGTGTTCCAGGCACCCAAGTGGTGAGGGTGAATTTTAGTCAAATACCTTTAGTGTTTCTGTGTTGTCAGCATGCTGTGGTCATTACCAGAAGGTTGCAATTGTAGTACATATTTTGTGTAATTTATTATGATAGATATAATAATTGTAAACCAGTTTAATGATCCAAATAAAAAAATAAAAAAAATACTTACTCAATCAGTCGGACTACGGTACATCATCAGGTTAATTCGACCTGCCATCAATCAAGGCGGAATCCCGGCTGGAGCGATCTTTAATTAAGGTTATGTTTTATTGCTCGCGCACAGACGTGGAATAGACGTGTGTCCCGCACCCTTCTCATTGTTGGTGACGTGGGATAACCACTACTATTAGTTTCCTCGACGGAGCGCCTTTTTCTCATATTTTTTATGCCGAGTACGTGCGAGGGTCGTAACTGGATTGGACTGGTTGATATGAAAATAATTTCGTAGATTTATTGTTTTTTTAGTACGGTTATTGTGAAGTGGTGTTGGTCCAGTGGTTGAGATTTCGACCTCCCTTTCCGGGGTTCAAATCCTAGACTCCTTTTACTGTTTGTAACATGAGTGTGTCGATTTTGTAAATACTGACACTCTTTGGCAAGTTTAGTTCAGAGTGAACAAGAAAAGTATAGGTATAGAAAATTTAACTTAAATATATTTAAGGGGTTTTCGGGGTGCAAGTGGACCTAAATCGTGGTGATTGGCTGAATTCTTTATGCAACAATGCATTTTAGCCGATAGCGTTTGAGTATTGGCTAATTAGAGACGATTGCCCGATAGCAATCGTTACACTATAGGGATTTTAGACAATCGGATCATTGGGTTATGTGCGTTTTAAGTAATTAATCACTTGCTTGAACGGGAAAGGAAAACATTTTGAGGAAACCTGCATACAAGAGTTCTCCATAATATTCTCCAAGGTGTGTGAAGTCTGCAAATCTGAAGTTGGATTGTGGACTATGATTGAGACCATTCTCATTGCCCTGTGCTCTGTAGTGGGATAAGAGTGAGAGAGATATAAGAGAAGTCTCTCACGAGCGGTACAAACCATGGCCAGTACAAACGAAAGATTCTTTTTGATAACATAGTTTTGTTAACTTAACGTTGTTGTTGTGCTAACGTAACGTTTACGTTACGTTCTACGTCAACAAACCATTTTTAAGCTATTGCATAGCTTCTATCGCGGGCCTTGAGCGTGGAGACCGAATCCAGAAATTCCGTAACGAAAATAACCTGACACGGGACTCCTCTCACCGCTAGATGGCGTTGATAAAAAATACTATGCAATAGCTTTACCGCGGCAGTCCCCGAGTGCCACACGTCTTTTTTTTTGTTACACTAGCATGAGAAGAAAATGAATAAGTGGCAATAATAGCGTTGCTATTGGTAGGGGGCAATCGCCACAGCCGAATAATATGTCATGTCGCCCGCACTAGACATTATTTACCGGTAACATGGAGTAATTTGAGGCTGCGGTAAAGGAACCGTGGAATTTCTAAGCGCAGGTGCGGGACGTTGGAACCACCTAAATGCGCTAGTAGGTAAGTACCGAGCTACTGCGCTAGTATTTTTAACCGACTTCCAAAAAAAGAGGAGATTCTCAATTCGTCGGAATCTTTTTTTTTAATTTTTTTTTTATGTATGTTCGAAGACGCCTGGACCGATTTGGAAAATTCTTTTTTCGTTTGAAAGGGTATACTTCCCAGGTGGTCCCATTGTCATCAGGTCAGGATATCATGATGAGATCCTGGATAAATCGAGGGAATTCGGCAAATTTTATAGGTACAATTGACATAATTTGTAGCGGCGTTTGAAGTCGGTTTTGTAAAAAGAATTTTTATGTTTATACTTGTATTTTCTGTCATTATGTAAGCTGCATGGGTAAAGTATTCTAATATTTACAAGAGATGCACTTATGTGATGATATTCATCTCAGTTTGCGATAAATCTACCATCAAATACTATTAAACTATAATTTCATCTCTTTGTTATAAAGGAAAAGCTATTCAGATAGGTAATTTTAATTTACGATAAAGTTCGGTATTAAAATATACTTCCTGAAAATGATGGATCGTAAGATTTATATTCAGGTGCCCGAGTTTTATCATTCATTTATGATAATGTATAAAATTATTCATCCCTTGCAATCTCCTTCTGTTTTTGAAACCTTTAAAATTTTATGAAGCCATAAATTTGTACACTAATCGCTCTTCAAAAATTCATACTTTGAATGTAAAAAGTTTGACGGATTTCATCAGATTATTATCTAACTTTCATAAAGTTTATTTTATACTCGTACTACCTAAGTTTTGGCTTCCAAACTCTTGCGTGTGTCGTGTTTTAGTAGCTGACTTGAGCAGTAAGTTAAATATATCGACAGGTCTTGCGTAAACTGGTGCAAGTGCAGAAACACATCACGGTAAATAAAACTAACACCAACTTCACCATCGTCGTTTAATCGAGAATTAAAGACGTTCTGACAGTTGTTGTATTGAAAATCTTTCTAATCATCTAATTCGTTGGTTGAAAGTTACTCGGCCAAGGTGAAACCGGGACTTAATCAAATTGAATACGTTGTAAAATATATAAAATTTTATGGCGTGAGATGATAAAGAGCCGGTATGAAGTTAATCCTAGAATAGAACAGAATAATTTTTATTCAAATAAACTTTTACAAAGTGCTTTCGAACATACTAACCGAAAGAACTGCCTGAGTTGCAACTGAGACGAACAGAAGACAAAGAAGAAAAAGCGGGTTAGAAGATGTGTAAGGACCCCTTATTTTACTTTTTCTATTGTATGCTTTTATGGGTGATGCATTACAGTGGTTTAGAATCCAGTTTTAAAGATGAAACTAGGCTTAGTTTCAGTTTTTTGAAAAGTTTTTCATTAAATCTGGTAGAAAATTACATTCGAAATGGTCAACTGCAAAAATAAATGCACCAAAATTTCGTACACTAAAGTTAATTATCATAAAGCGTTACAAAACTAGGACTCGGGATGATAATATCCATGCGGTGGCTGGAAATTATAGCAGGCTTAAAATAAACGGGGAAAGCGTGGGTAAATTCATATAATAATAATAATTTTTAACAACAGACTTCGTTGGGTTTTTAGTCGGTCTTATTAATAATAATAGTAGAGCCTCTAGACAAGAAGCCCTTGTTAATTATTTAAGTTAGTACTTTATTCTTTTGGCCTTTTTAGGGTTCCGAAAAAAACTTCGGAACCCTTATAGGATCACTTCGTTGTCCGTCTGTCTGTCAGTGTGTCACCACCGTTTTTCTCGAAAACGGCTTATGATCCGAAGTCGAAATTTATACTGAATATAAAGTTCAATGGTCTCGTAGTGTTTTAAGAATATCAAGCTTATAGCTTAACTCAGTGAAAAGTTACAGCTTTAAAACCACGGCTTTCTCATTATTAAAACAAATTAAGAGACATCTTCCAAAAATCGTTTTTTTCCATACCTAATTCTTAGTTTCATAGTAAGTGCCGTTATATTTTACAAACACCAGCTTTAAAGTCTTACAAATGACGAACATATTGATATCTCTAAACATAGTAAAGGTAACTTAAACAGCTAAAAACCAAATAAAAACCTACCACTTACTATGACTTTTAAAGTACTGTAACTGGAGTAAAGTATCTGAAGCTAAAACACACTATCAGATGCATCGACTGAGAGCCGCGACAGATAAGGTTTCACAGTCGTTTGAGATCAGCAGGCCCATATTTCTATCGGACGTTCGAAGACTCAAGAATGGCCCAAGGTTACGTCCGCGACTACGTCCGATTGTGTGCACAATTCAATGTACATTCACTATCCAGCCGCGGTTGACGCGTCGGATAGTTTGTTCTAAGCCTAACTTTTTAATGCGTCACAACACAGAACTGTCACAACTTTTGTAGACTGACCTCTATAATTACTCTATGATTTGTAGAATAGACCAGGTATGTAATAGAATCTGCAATGGCATATACATTAAGAAAAATATTTTTTATCTATTACCTATCTCTTTAATTAATTTATGCCGTCATATTTTGTATTCACATCACACTATATCACATATCACACTAATTCATATTATAAAGCCGAATGTTTGTATATGTATGTGTGTGTGTATGTTTATTACTCTTATTACTCCTTCACGCCACAACGAATTAACCGATTTGGCTGAAATTTGGAATGGAGATAGCTAATACCCAGGATTAAAACATAGGAAACATTTTATCCCTAAAAATTACAGAGTTCCCATGGGAATTGAAAAATCTTGATCCACGCGGCCGAAGTCGCGGGCATCGTCTAGTACCTAATAAATTTACCTTCATTTTTTTGTAGAATAGGTAGATATGTAATAGAATCTGCTATGGCATTTACAATCCAGTGTTAATCATAGATTAAAAGAAGTCGGTTAAATAGAGGTCAACGCAGTCTTATAACCCAGTTGTCAAAAACTGTCATGTCTTATTAAATAATGTTTGAATTGAATTGTTAAAATATTTCGAATGTTCATATAACGATAGGAATTAGGAAATGAGTTTTTGAAAGATGTAACAGTGTTAATGAGAGAAGGATACGTCTATATTTAAAGATGCGAAGAGGTGGTTAGCTAAGGGAAACATCAAGAGTGAAGTGGAATCTTTGGTGGAACATGTCGGAAAGCCATTAATTAAGCAGGAGGTTGACCAGTGCATAGATAACTACCATCCAGTCCAAGTTAAAGCGGCACCTCAGCAGCTCAAGAGCTTGTTAAAAGATGAAGTGTCCATAGCACAGCGGCCGAAATTATTGAAGCAAGGCAATACATTCGTTAAAAAGAAAGATAGCATCGGAGCAAGTAAGGAGATAAAAGAACAGTCGTACAAGAATAATTACTCAGTGGATGGAGATGTACTCTGCAAGTATCCAGGACAATCGTTGGTCATACCCAAGCAATTGGAAAAAGAAATAAACCATAGCAATGGACATTTTTTAAAGAAGAAGAAGAATTGGAAATATGTATAAGACGCATGGCTCAGCTGACCATATTATGAAAAAAAACCAGAGTCAAATAGTCTATAGAGATAGTAATAGTAGGTAAATAGTACTGTAAAGTAATAATGAAGGTGACTGTGTTGAATGAATGTTTGTGTATTAATATAGTTAAGTAGATGTATGTAGTTAGCTTTGTCAACAGCACCGCCAAGTATATTGTATATATACTAGGTTATGTGTTACACTGATAATATGTTTGTACATGATTTTGTTATTACCAACTTAAGAACACACAGTGAACTCAAAGTGAACTTGTTAGAATAAACTAAGGACAGTTATTGGACTGTAAATTAGATAATATAGAAATTAATAATAAGTTTAAGTTAAAGTAATATTACTTATTAGCCCACAGGCTAGATGGTAGTATAAAATAAAGCCACCGTTACATGGTGCTTTATGGTAGGAAAAAAAAAACCAACTTAAGTATACCTATGGTTTTTTAAATTCGAGATCATTCAAATTTTATTTCATTTTGTAAAAGAAATATTAATTATAATAATTTGTGACCATGTATACTTACTAGTGTTTAGATTCCTTATACATAAGATGTCATTCTATATTGGTTAACTTAAGATGTATTACTGTTAAGTATGTATGAAAACTGTATTATTTAACTTAAGGTGTGTTAGTGTTGAGAAGGTATGAAGTATGCGCGGAAGTATGAATATGGTAAAGATGTATGAACGGAGAAGGTATGTCTGGGGACAGACATAGTTGCAGGATGACCGAATGTGGGAAACGGAATGTAAGTGTATGACAGGGATGGATGTATGCGATAGAGAGAGTGGGAAGATATGGAGATAAAAAAGATTGGCAAGATGGCATACGGAGTTAAGACATGCTAAGGAGTGCTAAAAGTAGTTTAAATAAAAGAAGTTAATATATATTTAGTGTTTTTACTTTGAGCTATTCCCACATTTATTAGAACATACGATATTATTACTTGCTTGTTCAGACATGAAAAGGGTCACAAAGAAAATTCTGTCAAACATAGAGAATCTTTTGATTGACTATCTCGAATGCTTTAAGGACAGCTTAGACTTAGTTTTACAAGTTATACATTGCATTATGGAAGTAACTCAAAGAGACAAATAATGGGAATTGGGATGAAACATGGAGATTGGGAACTGTGAGAAAACTACACAACCCCATTGAGTTTGGGCTTGTTTGATTCATCTTGACAAGTACTCTAGTCCTAGATGATATGCTGATGAGACCGGAAGGCGTCTATAGGAACTTCAATAACACTGCGCACTTAAGCTGTCATCTAGTAGGTACCTAATTAATACAATGGTCAAGAGTTTCGGAACCCTCAGTGCGCGAGTATGACTCGCACTTGACCGGTTATTTAAATAAGTGTTGGCTTACTTTCGATGTACGGGTTTTTACGTTCCCTCAAATGCTGCTCTGATCTGCATCATGTAAACTATAGTAAGGCCAAAATGAACAAAGACAAAATTACCAATTTTATTTGCGGTTCAAAAGCACACCAATACCTGGGCGCCAAAGTAATGCTACAGCAAAAATAACTTGGTGGTGGTAATAAGTTTTTTTGCTGTTGCGCTACTTTCGCGCCCATGTATTTTTTTTTTAATTTGTTGTTAAATTTAGGTACACAAACTTGCCTTACTTTGCCCTTACTTTAGCTTTTATGAGATCTAAACATATAAACTAGCCTTAAGATTATCTATGTCAAATATCTGCAATCTTTGGTTAATGGCCGTCTAATAAAGTGCATAAAGTTTAGACCTGCACTCAGCTCAGTAGTTAATGGGTTGTTATTGATAATGAAGAAACTTACCTCGTCCATACTTGAGAGTGCGCATAAAGTTGTTCATCCTTCGTCTAATCTCTTTAGTGTCGTATTGGATTTTCAACGCATCAGACTGTGAGAGTGAGGGAATAGAGAGTGTACCTGTGTCTGTGAATACGTGTATGTTGTACAAAAGTATATTTATTGATTCAGTCTGTAACTGTGGCCTAAATTCGATCCGGAGAGCATTATGTAAATTCTCCTTAGATATCATAGATAAGGAATCTTTACAGTCTGCATAATTTGCTAACCTACCGAAAAGCTCCTATTTATTCCTACCTGAGAAGCTTCTAAAGAATTTCACTGTACAAAAATGTAAAGAACGCGACCCTTATTTGCAAGAAGGCATTTTATAGCCTCCATATCAAAGCAAAGTAAAACTTTGTATCCAATTTGAAGAGCGAGTTAAAGTTGGCTTTACGAGCGGGTTTTAGGGTTTCGTAACAAAGTGGTAAAAAAGGAATTGATATAGTGACTTCTTTATGTCCATCCTGTATGTCACAGTTAATTATTTCAGTTAGTAGGTACCTACTTATCATATTAATATTGTATTATGACATATTTTACACTAATCCTATCCATTGCTTTTTCAGTTATCACCCATCTTTGTAAAATGAAATATTTCCTACTAAAATATTGTAAATGTGAAAGTGTATTTGTTTGTTGGTATGGTCTTCAGTCACGCTACAACAGAGCTACGTGTTGACGTAATTTTTGGCAAAGGTTAAGAATTTGAAGGTTAGTTTTTATGCCGAAAAAACAGATGTTTCGCGTGGGGTTTTTAAAAATCTAACTCCACACGGGTTGCGGACGAAGTCGCGGCTTTCTAATAATATAATTGCAAAAGTGTATTTATTTATTGATTTGTCCTTCAATTACACAGCAGTGGAGCAACGGATTGACGTGAGTTTTTGTATGGGTATACACGAGTATACCCATGCAAAAACTCACGTCAATCCGTCATTCACAACAATCCTTTGCTCTATTGCTGCGAGATTGAAGGACAAATCAACAAAGTAACAAACCAACAAACTAACAAGCCAACAAACTTTCGCATTTATAATATTAGTAACGATAGTGCGGCAGTGAAGTACAGAACCACGGTGCGCGAGTGCGTCTCGCAATTGGCCGGTTTTATTTTGTTAACAAGTTCAGTTTTATGTGAACGCGTCACGGCTCGGTTCCTCAAAATTAACTTTGTAACTAAAAAGACACTCCTCTGAGGTAACTACAATGAGTTTATCTATTTTCAACGAGATGAGATGTTATTCTTTCTGGCCTTACTAATATTGTAAATGAGAGAAAGACTTTGTTTATTGGGTTGTTGGTTTGTTCTTCAATCACACAGCAACGGAGCAACGGATTGACGTTTTTTTTTATTCGCTTAGTTAAGGACCAGTAGGGCTAACGCTACGAGAAAATTTTGTATACACGTTTACTCGTGAATCTCTATAGAGATTACGAGTAAACGTGTGGACAAAATTATGTCGTGACGCGCATGTTAGCCCTACTGGAGAGTGACATTTTTATCCCGGAAAAAACAAAGGGCTCCTGAGGGATATGAAAAATCTAACTTTGTTTTAAGCTATTGCATAGCTTCTATCGCGGGCCAGCGTGGAGACCGAATCCAGAAATTCCGTAACGAAAATAACCTGACACGGGACTCCTCTACGGTGAGCCGCTAGATGGCGCATTTTTTACCGCGGCAGTCCCCGAGTGCCACACGTCTTTTTTTTGTTTTGTTGAGAGATGGTCTCAGCGGATGAAAGGCAACGGGAGCAGTATAATAACAATGTTCTAAGCATACTGCAGTCTGCAACATGACGTGATGACCTTCCTAGCGCACTGGTGATGGTTCTGGTGTTAAAATCAGAGGTCCCGGGTTTGATTCCCGGTTGTGACAATTTGGGAATTTATAATTTCTGAAATGTCTTTGGTCTGGTTGGTGAGAGGCTTTGACCGTAGCTAGTTACCACCTTACCGTCAGACACGTACTGCCGAGCGTTCCAGTACGATGGTGTGTAGAAAACGATTAGCGATATTGGTTGAAAGTACATTGTCTTAGTCTTTCCAAGTTGGCCCGCTACCATCTTAATCTGCGTGATGGTAACATCACGTGAGATCGCAGTCAAGGCATATCTTGTCGTCGAATAAAAAATAAACCCACAATGTACCTTACAGTTATAACCGGATTAAAAAATTCTCCCGGGAATTAAAAAAACCTAATCCACGCGGTAAAATATCGCGGGTATCTAGTTAATAATATTAGTAAGATTTGCCAGAAAAAAAAATTTAGAACATCTCTACAGGTATCACTTAGCACCACAGAGAATATTAGTTATTGTAACGATAATAAACTTTGTTAGGTAACAAATAATAATTCACAGTTTGCTGCTTCATGTCTTATCGCAGACGTTGCGATGGTAATTAAACCCCTAAACTTACCCCATACCCCTAAACCCCTTAACCGGGGTATGGGAAGGGAAGAGAGCGAGCAATATCGCTAACTATAACACGATCCTTTGAACCTAACCTAATACGCGTAGGACTTAAATTAATGTGATACATAATACAATAACTGTAGTTAGGTCTTGTCTGTACGTCAAAGAATTTGTTGAAGTTTCAATTAAAACCTTCTTGTTTCTTTTAAATACGGTTAGGTTTGGTCTGGTGGAGACTTCGGTAGTGGTTAGTTACCTAACCCAAACTTTAGTTAGTTTAGTTTTGGGTCGAGTTTAAACTAAACAAGTTATAACCTTTGCAACGATTTTTTTTGCCGTGGGGAAATCCTAATGGCTACCACCGCGCCATGTCGGACTTTTATCGACTAAAATCACCGTCCACGGTATTCCTCTCATCGCCTGGTGACTGGGCTACGTGACCAGACTCGTTCCACAGCCCAGCCAGCGGCACCTTTCAGGCCCTCCTCCGGAACCAATAAAACGGCCCAACCCGCCATCAGAGGTGCACCAGAAACAACAGAAATAGAAATAGAAATATTTTTTTATTCAAGTAAACGTTTAAAAGTGCTTTTGAATCGTCGATGAATCTACCAATGGTTCGGAATGCCCTTCCTACCGAGAAGAGCCAGCAATAAACTCGGCGGTTGCGCTTTTCCAAAAAAAAATAATTCTTACAATATTCTTACAAATTGAAATTCAAGTCGACTATTAACAAATTGACGAAAATTTGCCTGAAGGCAGGAAAACCCACTGAGCAGGAACTAGGCACAAACTAAATACCTATATTACGACCCTTTGAACATAGTTCTGCTCATAAATTACTGTTGAGTTATCCGAAGTTCGCGGGTAGTTGTAATTTCTGTAACGTTGTTCAAATGCTGAGGTGTCCATCCCATGACCAAAGTTTGCCACGTTGTAAATTACATGAAACTTTTCTAGCTTTTTTATATAATAGTGGGCGCTTCTCAAATATTTGTTGACCCAGCTGTGGACATCGCTTTCCTCTCTGACTGAGAATCATCATTGTGAATCATCTGCCTCCGACAGTGTTTCCACTTAATTACAATATGGAGTTATTCAAGAGGCGGGCCAATAAATTCCTGAAAAGCCGGCAACGCATTGGTGGTGCCTCTGGTACTACAAGTGTTTAGAGGCGGCGGAAATCACTTAACATCAGGTGAGCCGCCTGCTCGTTTGCCCGATATTCATATAAAAAAAAAAAAGAAAGATTCAGACTATAGTCTGAATATAGTCAATGGCGAATGAGTGGACTTCATAATTGGGCCATTGCCCACTATACTGGGCCAATACAAATTGGCAGAAATCACACGCCATTGGGAACATTAAGGAAAACCCTCAGGTGTGTAGGTTTCCTCACGATGTTTTTCTTCACCGTTGAAGGATGTGAGATTTAATCAGAGAAAAGTCAGAGGTGTCCGGGGCTCGAACCTGCGACCCCCGAATATGAGTCCACAGTCCTAACCACTAAGCCATCACTGCTCTTTTATATCAGAGTCAAGAAATTGTAAAATCGGTTGCACAAGGTGAGGCAAAGTTGGCAGATTCCCATTTTTTTTTTAATCCCGTCTAAGTAGTGGGATAACGCATATAGTTGAAAAAGAGGAAGACTCGTAAGCGTCACTCAGAATTATTAATTTCAGTTGTTTTTTTAAATTTACAGATGATTTCGAATATCCTACTTAATATAATATTATAAACGCGAAAGTTTGTATGGATGAATGGATGGATGTTTGTTACTCTTTCACGTAAAAACTACTGAACCGATTTGGCTGAAATTTGGCATAGAGATAGATCATAGTGTGGAATAACGCATAGGCTACTTTTTATTCCGGAAAATAAGAGAGTTCCCGCGGGAATTACAAAACCTTAATCCACGCGAACGAAGTTGCGGGCATCAACTAGTAATATTATTATTTACAGGTCAAACATCCTTAAAGCGAGTTTTAAAACGAGGCCACGGCCTTCTTAACCCAACAAGAATGGAAACGTCAAAACGTTCCGACTTCCAAACGCCTAAAATGTTAAGTCATTTCCGACGTTAACAATGGAAACAGAGCGACGTCACGGCATACAATGCGGTTACCTTGCCGCCTTAACGCCAAGCTCTCTACAACAATGCATTCTAGAATATTTTTCAGTTTCACTTCAACTTTACCGCTCAGCTTTAAAAGGTACGAGTCAGTGAGATGATATTCTGTGTAAAATAGTTTGTGTTACAACTGCTATTTGTATAGGCGGTACCTTTTTAACCGATTACTGCAAAATAACAACGAAGGGTTATGATTTTAGCAGTATTTAGCGAAGTCTGTTTGTCTGGTGGGAGGCTTTGGCCGTGGCTAGTTACCACCCTACCGTCAAAGACGTGCCGCCCAGCGATTTAGCGTTCCGGCACGATGGCGTTCCGCTACCATCTTAGACTGCATCGTCACTTACCATCAGGTAAGATCGCAGGCAAGGGCTATCTTGTCATCGAATAAAATAAAATAAATGAACATAGACAAAATTACCAACTTTACTTACGGTTCAAAAACCCACCAATACACGATGGTAATTTTGTCTGTGTTCATTTTGGCCTTACTTTAGTTTACATGATGCAGATCTCATAACAGTCTCCACTCAGAGAAGGGTTATAGTAGAGTTATAGGTCATCTTCCATCACGCTGGCCTATTGCAAATTGGCCGACTTCGCACACCTTTAATTATGTGTTTTATAAAATAACTAGCGTTAACCCGCGGCTTCGCTCACGTTAGGTTCGAATTTTTTAACCCCCTATTTAACCCTCTTGGGGTTGAAATTTTCCAAAATCCTTTCTTAACGGATGTCTACGTCCTAAAAGCTACCTGTATACCAAATTTCAGCTCGATCGGTCCAGTAGTTAGAGCTGTGCGTTGATAGATCAGTCAGTCAGTCAGTCAGTCAGTCAGTCACCTTTGCCTTTTATATATTTAGATGTAAGATATTATAAATTGTAATTAGTAATTAATGAATACCCAATTGAACATTGTCAGAGCTCTAGGGAAACGAATAAGTAATATTTTCTGTCTATTGTATGTTTTCTTTGTTAATTGACCAGATAAATAAACTGAACACATAATCGCCGTACTCTTTTACCGTGCAAAGCTGCGTAATTGCGCGGAAGTGACCCGCCTCTTCCTTTGTGTAACGCAATGTTTGTTGTATTCAAACAATAACGTTTACCTTCCGCACGTGGGACTCGGTTCGTTAGTGAATTTTTATTTATTCATGTGGACTCAACGTAAAGAAATCAACAATATTTTACGAAGGAACTCAGCGCTCTAATGTAAACAACTTTAAGTCAGTGATTATCTTTAAGTTAGTGAACTAATTCGATAAAGTACCCCAGTGACTTGAGTCTTAAAACCCAAAACCCAATCAGTTTTATTTATATCGAATGGAAACTACCACAAATAAAAAAAGACGTGTGGCACTCGGGGACTGCCGCGGTAAAGCGATTGCATAGCATTTTTTATCAACGCCATCTAACGGTGAGAGGAGTCGCGTGTCAGGTTATTTTCGTTACGGAATTTCTGGATTCGGTCTCCACGCTCAACGCCCGCGATAGAAGCTATGCAATAGCTTAAAAAAAATTCTAGAAGTGGTCCGCGAAGGTATCGTGCAAAGCTGCGTAGTTGCGCGGAAGTGACGCACCTCTTCCTTTGTGTAACACAATGTTTGTTATATTCGAACAATAACGTTTACTTTCGGGGGACTCGGTTCGTTAGTGAATTTTTATATCGTGTGGAAAATGTAAAGAAAGCAATAATACTTTGCCAAGGATCTGAGCGCCGTCGTCAGTGAATAACTTTAAGTTCTGAAATGATTCGACTCGACGGAGTCTTTAAAACCCAATCAGTATAGAACACACACATTCAAACTTTTGCCATCTATATATATAAAATTCAAAGTCCGGACTGACTGACTGACTGACTAAGATATCAACGCACAGCCTAAACTACTGAAGTAAGAAACTTGAAATTTTTACAGTTGGTGCCTTTTATGACGTAGGCGCACACTAAGAAAGGATTATTGGAAATTCCACCCCTAAGGGGTTTAAATAGGGGATGGAAGTTTATATGAAAGTCCGTAATTTTTCAAGCTGTTTCCATTAAAGTTGGTATTTGAGCTTTCAGTTAAAAATAAAGAAGTACGTGTGTCACAGTTTTTGAAAATTCCACCCCAAACAAAATCTAATTCCACGCGGACGAAGTCGCGGGGGCAAAAGCTAGTTATAATATAAGTGTGATGTACATTCAGATATGTAAATTGTGTAACATGTAAATTGAGAGCCATGAGTAGTATCATGGTATCGCTGACAGACGTAGCATCGTACACGTTACATCGAACGCATTTGAATATTAAACGCAATTCGAAATACCAATCCGTAGATACGACTACGCCGGAGGGTTGTATTTACACTTCAATTGCTAGTTCTGGCTAAAATTATCATGTTTAGGTATTTATTGCTAGAAATAGCTCGGTGAAATCAAACTCCATCTCCAATTACCTCATTTTTAGGGTACCGTTCTCAAAGGTTTTTTTGAACCCTGTTTGATTTATTGAACACTAGATGATGCCAACGACTTCGTTTGCGTGGATTGCGGTTTTTTTATACTCGCGGAAACTCTCTTATTTTCCGAGATAAAAAGCCATTGCGCTATTTTAGTCTATAATCTATCTATGTGCCAAATTTCAGCCGAATAGGTTCAGGCGTTGCGGCGTGATTGAGTAACAAACATACATCCAAACTTTCGCATTTATAATATTAAATAGGATATTAATAGAATAATAGGATTCGATTTCATAAGCTTTTTGAGAACTGAGAAGATGATACTTTCGTTAAGATGAAAGGTCGATGTCATAAGCTATCGATGTAACGTGTTCGATCTCAGCTTCGATGTGGCGTACGGTAGGGTAGATACTTGAAATTTTCACAGGATGTGCAGTTTTCTTGCCGCTATGAGAACAAAAAATAGTTTTTTTTTAATCTTTATTAATTGCCGGGGTTTTATCACTTGGTGATTACGTCACCCCCATAAAAAAAAAAAATTAAAAAAAAATTTTTGTTTTTGCTCGATCATAATAATAGCTAATGTATGATGGTACGGAACCCTCCGTGTGCGGGCCAGACTCGCACTTGGCCGGTTATTTAACGAGTCAACTTTGATAGGTGGCATAAACTCGCACCTGTGAATATTCCTCTTATTTCCTTCTATTTTAAAGACTCATTAGCCCAACGGTTAAAGGTGCGGACTGCGGGCTGAAAGGTCGCAGGTTCGAGCCCTACCCGTTGCAATATTGTCGTACCCACTCCTAGCAGAAGTTTTTCGCTTATTTGGAGGGGAGAGGAGAATACAAGCCAAGATCAGCTTGGCTGTTATTCTTTAAAAAAAATTAATTAAGTAATCTTGTGACCAATAACCGTGAAAAAGTTGATGACATGAGCAAAATGAAACTACGGTCGGCTTGTAAAATGAAAGTTGAAGCGAGGTATTCAAACTAGTTGGTCGTTATTTATAAACGGTGTTCAGTTTTATTTGTGGACGTGACCTTTTCAGAACTGGTGTTTTCAAATACACAATTTATTTGTATTTTTTTGTAATACACAATTTATTTTTTACTAGTTGATGCCCGCGACTTCGTTCGCGTGGATTAAGATTTCTTGATTCCCGCGGGAAATCTCTTATTTTCCCGGATAAAAAGTAGCATATGTGTTATTCCAGGCTATAATCTATCTCTGTGCTAACTTTCATAATAATAGGATATAATAGGATTGTACTGGGCCTCTTACTAGATAATAATATAAACTAAAAATTCTTTTTACAAAACCGGCTTCAAACGTCACTACAAAGTTTATCAATCGTGCATATAAAATTTGAAGAGTTCCCTCGATTTCTCCAGGATTCCATCGTCAGATCGTGACTTGATGTCAATGGGACCACCTGCGAAGTATACCCTTTCAAACAAAAAAAGAATTTTCCAAATCGGTCCAGGCGTCTTCGAGTAATCGGGGAACATACATAAAAAATAAAATAAAAAAAAGATTTCCACGAATTGAGAACCTCCTCCTTTTTTGGAAGTCGGTTAAAATATTAAAAATAACGCTTCAGAAGCAGAAAAATTATTAAAATAACTTTTACATTTTACTCCCAAGCGAGTAAGTCTGTGATATAAATAGATATTTTCACGTTTGATACAATCTGCAATTACAATTTCAACGATTTCGTTGGAAGCAACATACAAACATAATGTGGCATCGAGACCGCACGTTTGTAAAAATGTAAATTTTATAGCCGGGACGAACCCCTCGCGTATAAATATTTGAACTAAACCAGGCTGCAAGCGGAGCATGCGCGGTACGACAAAACTGTTACCCGTTTACACCGTTACGCAATTCGCCACTTCATTTTTTATTCGATGACAAGATAGTCCTTGACTGACGATCTCACCTGCCAGTAAGTGACGAGCACTCTAAGATGACAGCGAACTAACTTGGAACGTTAATGTACATTCAATGCATACCCCTAGCTATAGCCTATAAGTCTATACGAGAAATCAAAAGAAAGAAGACAAAGAATTAAGCGTATATAAGAAAAGATTCAATAGATTGCCTTTGATTTTTTGCGATTATACACAACAAAAACTACACATAAAAATACATTTGAAAGAAAACTTTTTGTAAAAAGAAAATCAAGTGTTTGTAAAATCTATTCTTATGCAAGTTTATGGGTGAATGGCACATTGAAGTACCTGTACTTCGGTGCTTCCCTTTTTTGACTTTTAATAAGAAAATCACCACATTTGTTTGTTTTTTAAACAATGGTAGCCATGCTGATTATGACTAATGAAATATTCCCCGCTTTCCTCTATATAAGCGTGAAGCTTGTGTTAGCAGTTCTCTGTCTGCGTCCTAATAGTTGCTTTTATATATTTATTTGAAAGGATTGTAAGGTTTTATTTTTAAGCAGATTTAAAATATCTTTTATTAATTTTGATTAAAACAATCAATGATATAAGGGTACAAAAGCAATACAGTGACAGGGCGCCGCAAAGTGTGATATTTCTATGCTACTAATTTTATAAATGCGAAAATGTTGTTGACTTTGACCTATTTGGATACGCTTCGGTGTAACAGGCCGCCGCCCATGTGCATTTACATCACTGTCCGCGAAACGTGCCTCCTTATGCGTCGTTAATCTTGTTTATTATACTATTTATTATCTCACAATGACTCCCGGCTCGGCTCCGGCCGGGCTTCGTCCAAGACGACGAGAATTTAAAATTAAAACCGCTTTTGTGTACATTGTTTCTGCAAGGTAGAATTTTGATTAAAATATTTTTATTACCTTAGGGAGCCCACATACAATCAAGTTTGCCGTCAAGTTTTTTTTTTTAAATGAACATTAGTCAAGCTGAAGTTGACTAATATCCTCCTATCCCCTCCAAATAAGCGGAAAGCTTGTGCTAAGAGTGGGTACGACATTAGTGCAACGGGTAGGACTCGAACCTGCGACCTTTGGGACTGTTGGGTTATTGAAGCTTTTCGAAAAAAGGATTGATACTTGATTTTTGGTTCGTTACCTAGGAAAGCTCCCGAAAAGGTGTACCACTCCATCGAGAGGGATAACGCTATACATCAGAAAGAGAAAAGTATAGACTATAGTCTGCTATCTGACGTGTGAAATCTATAGACTACTGGCCCGGTCCAAAAATGGATGGGTCATATGAACCACCAGGTGACCTATATAGGACAATATAAGAGCATAAAATAATACGATTCAGCACTATGCCGTCACTTGTAAGCTGTCCAACTGAGTGCTGGTGAGAATTGAAAAGTGCAGGTAGAGGGAGTACATTTTGGTCATATATTTTTGTACGGCATTTTTACCATCGATAGATCCATGAAAAATAATAAGAAAGCGCGCAGTGCCGTACAAAAATGTGGATCCACAAAGTCGGTAAACTTTTTTGATTTTCTGAAAATTTCCAGGGTAAATTTGGTCATTTGATTCTGTACGGCATCAGCTTCATACTGTTTCAATACAGCTTCTAATCCATTATTCCGCAACGCCGTACAAAAATCATGCGACAAGGGGAAAAAATCGAGGGTTGCAACCCCCTCTCTTTTCGTGGTCCAGGGGGTGATTTGATACAACATAAAATTAATTTATTTTGAAAGTATTTTATGCATAGATAATATTTTTTTACATGCCGTACATTTTCGTTGGTCCAAAGTTTTGTAGGGGTTGAGGTCCTTGAGTTTTTTTTCCCCTACAAAACTTTGGACCAACGAAAATGTACGGCATGTAAAAAAATATTATCTATGCATAAAATACTTTCAAAATAAATTAATTTTATGTTGTATCAAATCACCCCCTGGACCACGAAAAGAGAGGGGGTTGCAACCCTCGATTTTTTCCCCTTGTCGCATGATTTTTGTACGGCGTTGCGGAATAATGGATTAGAAGCTGTATTGAAACAGTATGAAGCTGATGCCGTACAGAATCAAATGACCAAATTTACCCTGGAAATTTTCAGAAAATCAAAAAAGTTTACCGACTTTGTGGATCCACATTTTTGTACGGCACTGCGCGCTTTCTTATTATTTTTCATGGATCTATCGATGGTAAAAATGCCGTACAAAAATATATGACCAAAATGTACTCCCTCTACCTGCACTTTTCAATTCTCACCAGCACTCAGTTGGACAGCTTACAAGTGACGGCACAGTGCTGAATCGTATTATTTTATGCTCTTATATCGTCCTATATAGGTCACCTGGTGGTTCATATGACCCATCCATTTTTGGACCGGGCCAGTAGTCTACTAGTGTTGTCTAGTTAACTCGGAAAGGGGTGCACGCATAACGCAGGCTGGTGCACTGTTGCGTGATTGAAAGATAAAACTACTGAGTATTTTTATTTGGAAAAAGAGTTCAAACTAGTTTTTAGGACATGTTAACTCCACGCGGATGGCAGAAGCTAAAATAAAATATACTTAATATTATTCCATTATGGACCAAGAGCGTAACGTTCACCAACGTAAAATAAGTTTTAACTGAACGTTTGGATATTTTGACAGATTTTCAATACTAAAACTGTTAGACCACCCGGTTTATTCCTCAGTTAAACGTCACTCGACGTTGGTGAAATCGGCACTTAATATTTTAATAACGCTAAAATTTTACACATTATTAACCCTCCAATGAGTACATGGTCCATAGTTGATTTAGTGTTATTAAGCTGTCATTCGCCGCGGGCCTTTGAGACCGAACAATATCATCGATTAACGGTCAGCTATTTGCGAAGCTTCCGCAGCCAACCCTCGCCAGTTTTCAAGTTAATATTATCGAGTTATTAGTTTGAAACAAAACTTTGAAATATGATTAACGCCAGTGGAAATAAGGGGGTTTTGAGATATAGCGCTTTAAGTACCGCTTTACAGATCGCAGTTTGAGTTCTTCTTCTTAACCAACCATGATAGATGTCCACAGCTGGACAAAAGTCTCTTGCATGAACTTCCACAAGTCTTGCGCCGCCTGTTTCCAACAGCTCCCTGTGACTCATTTGATGTTTGTTACTCCTGCAAATCACAACGAATGAACCGATTGGGCTGAAATATACCGGAAAATTATAGAGTTCCCACAGGAATCCAAAACCACGCGTACGAAGTCGCGGGCATCAGCTAGTGGATAAATAGAACTACTACACTTGGCTACAATTGACCGGCTAAGAGTTATCACTCTTGGCCGGTTAATTGTAATTTATGATTATAAGACTCAAACAAGCCGAGATACTAATAATTACATATTTATTTCTCAAATAGCACAATTTTAACAAAACCCTTAGCAAAACCCATAGTGCAACTTTAGCAAAACCGTTGTGTCGTTCCCGGAGTCCCAGCCAAAAGTGAGACGCGGCCTACTGCCCACACCGAGGCAAACGCCGCCATCTTTCCCGCCTTTCGAGCACGCGGCGCTGACGTCTCGACCTCTGACAGCTGCCAAAGTGGCGCTGGCGTCGACTTCCGCGCGTGCAACATCCGTTGTCGCTAACACGGCCATGCTGCCTGGTGCCCGCCCCGGGCACCCCACGAGTCGGGAAATTACTACGGAATATAAGAACAACTGTTAACTCATAAATCATTCTACACACATACATATTCTTAGTTATTCTGCATATTCGGAATATTATCATCGGAATATTTCATCATGCGACCCCAGAACTAAATCAACATGACCATCCCACCTAAGGGAACTAGCCAAACTTAGGAGACAGATGTGTCATCGTTGAAAAGTTTGTGAAGACTGTCCATCATGCGACCCCGGAGCTCATTCAACATGACCATCCCACCTAAGGGAACTAGCCAAACTTAGGAGACAGATGTGTCCTTATAGAAAACCACTTGCACTCAAAGAACATTTCGCTCACTTAAGTGTACCAAGTTGGTCCTCAAGCTCAGGCGCTCGCAATCCAATGTGACGTTCTTCGTTAACTCGCTAAAGTGAT
Organism: Hipparchia sbordonii; assembly: GCA_038048805.1. Taxonomy (NCBI): domain Eukaryota; kingdom Metazoa; phylum Arthropoda; class Insecta; order Lepidoptera; family Nymphalidae; genus Hipparchia; species Hipparchia sbordonii. The sequence goes on from CM076113.1 coordinate 2,314,002, forward strand.
TCTATTATTGTCCACAGAGCATAAGTAACTAATTAATGAATGACAAGAATATAATTTATAACTTTTCTAATCTAGACTTCACTCATCAATATAAATCCATGATTTCATATCTATCGTTGCTTATGATTTTCTTAACTTGGATCGGCTTTACTAGCTCAGTGTTACCAATTTAACTCCGTTAAACCATCAAAATAACTGTTCAACCTCAAACACTGCAGCTCAGCCACCAATATTACAACTAAACCACAAACAACACTAGCCAAATTAATAAACCAGTCCGTTACACGACACTTATAAAACAATGACTTTAAATTAAGTTGGAATTCACATTAAATTCAATTTACCACGTATACCGAAGATTCAAGAACTAATGTAACCATTTAATGACAATCGATCTTCTTGACTTTAGTCAAAACATTGATTAAATAACTGCTCGGTCTAACCTGACTTTATCTAATGATTCAAATAACTAATATCACTTATGTACGTCAGCAATAGCAAGTATATACTTCCACGGATTAATGAATCTGCACGTTTCTATTCAACAAATAAGTAACACCGACAAATAAAACCAAGTTCGTACCCGTACCTTTAAGTTTTATCAACAATCTAAAGGTCAGAATCATGAAAGAATACCATCGAAAGTAATACTACTCACTTTAATAGCAATTAGAAATTTACCAAAAGGTTGCTTGATATTATTACCACATCAACACTTGTCAAAACTGGTTCTAACCAACTCTTTTATCCAAATACTTCAAAAACTTCAGCAAAATTAATCGAAACACTATCAACCTTATATGAGACGAACACAAGGCAATTAACCAATTTAGTTTTGCTTCATGACTAACTATTTCAGGATTTTAATTTCTACCTACATTTGCACAATATAATATTAATTTCACGCAAAGTTATTATGATTTGTAAAACAACCTTTGATAAACAGACTCTGCTATCCTTATTCGGAATACCGACACTTAAAATTTATTTGTCTACCCGTTTTTGTAACTGTTCATCATTTTACGATTTAAAGATTTATCTTTACTCACTCAATTCGAAACATCACAATGTCAATTCTATCACCAAAAACAAATTGGAAACGTCTTACCAACATTGTACTAGCTACCCGCCGATAAGCGTGGCAGTAACCTCATACCACAGGGATTTCACCATGGCACCGACAGGCAGCAACACGCCTGCTCAAGCCTCAACAATGCGCTTGGCAACAGACCGCTCGCCAGGTTGCGAGTCGATCTCGATGCACACGTCCAAACTGTAAACTTTAATATTAATTAGTGACCACTCATTAACACAAATGAATCCGCTTTCACGTTACGTTGAGTCTTATCAAAAAGATTTGTATTTTTACTAAACTGAACTGCTATAACTGACTACTAGATTTGGACGACAGCATTATTACAAACACGTAGGATAAACTTGTTAATTTTAATTTCGAATTCACACGTTTCAATTTGAGAGATTTTAAACTGACAAAACTTTAATTTGGACAAAAATACTAGAACTGAATACGTCAACGTGGCCAACACGTGCTTAGCTATAAATCTAAACACCAGCGGAACACGCAGGCATATACCACTTCTGATATAAGACTCAAACAAGCCGAGATACTAATAATTACATATTTATTTCTCAAATAGCACAATTTTAACAAAACCCTTAGCAAAACCCATAGTGCAACTTTAGCAAAACCGTTGTGTCGTTCCCGGAGTCCCAGCCAAAAGTGAGACGCGGCCTACTGCCCACACCGAGGCAAACGCCGCCATCTTTCCCGCCTTTCGAGCACGCGGCGCTGACGTCTCGACCTCTGACAGCTGCCAAAGTGGCGCTGGCGTCGACTTCCGCGCGTGCAACATCCGTTGTCGCTAACATGATTAGCTTGCATTGTGCACTCATAGTGTATCGGATGGTACCCCATAAACTGGCTCGTATCTCACTGAGCCCCAATACACTGTATCTGCGCTTCACGCTACACTTGTTGTTGATCTTTTGTTTAAACTTTTCGAAACAGTAGCGCTGGAAGCGCAGTTTTTTCCCGTATCTGCCGTTCCGCGACACGCTCAGCTAAACTCTAACTGGAATGCATGCGAGTACCGCGACAAAGAAACGAATGGTGTTTCACATTTCGTAGGGTCGTGAATTATGATATCGTACAGCCCTGCACGTGTGTATGTTAGTTGTCTGTGGCTTGTGTATGTGTGTCTAACTTTCGTTTTTTTTTAAAGAATATTAACCAAGCTGAAGTTAACTAATATCCTCCTATACCCTCCAAATAAGTGAAAAGCTTGTGCTAGAAGTGGGTACCACAATAGTGCAAGGGATGGGGTTCGAATCTGCGAATATAACTGCCTCGTTGACTTAGATTATGAGAGTGCATATGTGTTTCTACACATGCTTGTGCACTATAATATCTCCCGCGCAGATGGCAAATCTCTTGGCCGTCGTGGCCGGGTTTGGTCGGGTTTTCACCAACGTTCTCTAACTTTTACGAGTTATGTATAAATTAGTTGAAGCTTTCTGTCAATTTAGTTGTCACGAACGTAATATTTTTAGAGCACAGATATCCCATCTGAGATTTAGAGGCTGCCTACGTAAAGAGACTCCTACTTAGGGGATGATGTAGGTATGGTTGGTGAAAACGGGCATAAATAAGTTTTCTACTTGACCCAGCCGGGAATCAAACTCCAGACCTGCAAATTATAAGCGCGCCACGGAGGTCGTCAAAACTTACTTTTTAGCTTTTGGCCGTAAGCAGGCCTGGCGCACTCCGCAGTAAACTGCGGAGCTTCAAGTACATGGCGTACCTCTTCGAAGGGCCTAATTTCAGAGAATGCGGAGGGATAAGAGTTACGTGATAGAAAGAGAGAAAAGTCTATCTGACTAAGACGGTAAGTAAGTAGCACTGTTTCAAACTGAATTGCACTTTATTTTATGGTAACAAGAGTCGCTATTTATTTAAATCATTTTGAGTGAATCTTCTGTACCTCTAGGTACTATTAGGTATTCTGTGCCGTAAGCCAGTTTTGTGGACATTATAGTATATGGGAAGCTGTCACATAAACCGGTTCATGCTGGAACGAACTTCAATGTACTATCTAAGCTTCACGGCACACTTGCTCCCATCTTTTGTTTAAACTTTTCAAAATAGCCACATAGTTTTTTCTATCGCCCATTGTCTGTTACGTACAGGTAAACTTTAACTGGAATTTACTTGGAAACTGCAACGAAAGTACTAAAGCGTTCAATGTTTTACGTATATTTTCTTCTTTTTATCGAGTTACGAGGTAGGTTAGGTATAAGAGGAAGTTTGAAAGTAGCGCCAGTAATCGAAAAGATGAGGAGTAATAGGCTCGCGTGGTATGGGCATGTAATGAGGAGGGAAGAAAACCATATTAGTAGAAGAATGTTAAATATGCATGTAGAAGGGCAAAAGAGTAGAGGAAGACCAAAAAAGAGATGGATGGATTGTGTGAAAGAGGATATGCGTGTAAGAGGAGTAGATAAAATGAGTTGACCAATGATAGAAGTGAGTGGAAGAAAAAGACATGTTGTGCCGACGCCACATAGCATGGGAAAAGGACAAGGACATGATGATATCGAGTTACGAGGTAGGTAGGTACCTACCTACCTTCTTTTCTAAATTTTCTTATTTTTGTATCTTTGTAAGAATATTTTTACATAGGTAAGTTTAAACAAAGAAGTCTAAAATTATACTACTTTATTTATTTATTTTGATTTTGTTGCTTAATCCATAATCTATACTAATATTATAAAGCTGAAGAGTTTGTTTGTTTGAACGCGCTAATCTCAGGAACTACTAGTTCGAATTGAAAAAATATTTTTGTGTTGGATAGTTAATTTGTCGAGAAAGGCTTTAGGCTATATACGAGTAACATCACGCTGCGACCAATAGGAGCGAAGCATTAGTGAAAAATGTTGCAAAACCGGGAAAATTATCCATATTAAAAATATATTCTTTTAAAAACTTCGCGATAATAATAACAGATATTGACGCGGACGAAGTCGCAGGCAACAGCTAGTTGTATTATTGGATCTATCCAATAATACAACTAGCTGTAACTTCCGCAAAGTAACCTGATTCTAATCAGGCGTTACTTTGCGGACGTTCATGATTAGCAAGAAAAGGTTAGAATAATTTTGCTATAATCCGCCAACAAAGCTGCGAATATGTGCTAAATATACCTACATGCTATTACATCAATGTATTTTCCTATAGAACGCCCCAATATAACGGGCGAAAACTTCAGACCAAAGTAGGTATTCATATTGAATAGCAGCCAATTCAAATGGGCAAACCAATGCAAAGACTGCCTCTTCGCCAATTTTCCGACTGACTAACATTGTGGCATTCAATCCAACTTCCTGGTTCAATATTTCAGATCGGCTTGTAGTTTATGAGAGACTGTGCCTCTGTATTTGCATTCCACTTTGTCGATGCTTTTTTATTTCAAAATAAATAAATCAATGGCAGCGAGATTCAGTCCGCGAGGCTTTGCGTTGGTGTGACCTGTATGTACCAACTCGAGAGTATCAAATCTAAGTATCTGGACTGTAAGTATCAACTTACAGTCCAGATACTTAGATTTGATAAGTTTCAGTCGAATGTGTTATTTATTATTTTTGAATCATATTTTTGATATACTTAGGTAGTATTAGATACTAGTTTTTGCCCGCGGCTTCGGTCACGTTAAGTCCGATTTTTCAACCCCCGATTTTAACCACTTAGGCGTTGAATTTACAAAAATCCTTTCTTGGCGATTGTCTGCTGACTAATAGTTATCTGTGTGCCTTCCAGTTTCAGCCCGATCTGTCAAGTAATTTCAGCTGTTTCTTGATAGATCAGTCAATCAGTCAGTCACATTTTCCTTTTAATATATTTCGATTATTTGTATTTCTAATTGTAATTTTTGTGGTCCGGGGAGAAGAAATAGGCACTGAAATGTCTTCCCGGATTTTCATAAAATACTTACCTACTATAACAAGACTGAATAATTTCGCTTGTTTGCCGCAACACTGTTTTATCTCAAAAATCCCAATTTATCAAAAAATGTGTCTAAAGCTTTCTAAGTTTTCAAAATCTTAGTTTTTGATTTTATACTTAGTATTCTACGAGTTAACTAATGTAGTTTTCATACTGTGAAAGGGTGATTTTTTTCTATATTAGTAGAAAAATCTCGAAAACACTTCTTAGTTATAAATCTTTGTTCCAGCAAATGAACGATTTGTTCAATCATTGTTAAAAGTGCATTTGATCGCTGTCTCTATATAAATCTTCCACTTTAAAATTTAAATTTCGAACATCATGAAAATTCAAAATATTGAAAGCTCGCGAAGCAAACTCGGATGTAGTGTTGAGTACGACATACAAGAGGCGGTACATTTGTCCCATACATGACGTCAAAATGTAAGAGCGGCTCAACATTTCAAAATGTACTAGGTACTTCACATTTTTTGTCGCGGTAGTCGCGTTACTCATATTTATGAGGCTGAGGCGATTCAGTATCAATGTCTTCAATCCGACTGTAGTGACATCAAATGTCATATCAGTACTCATTACTTCAAATGTAATGCCAAGTTTCAGTACGCCTCGCCTCATTTGAAGTGAGACAATGTACTGGCTCAGTACAAAAAAGAGGCCACTCTTACAAACTCTTTTTCAAGTCATGTCCTACCCAACACTGCTCGGATGTAAATATTCATTCTGAGTAGTAGCCAATACAAATGCACAATTCAACACAGCGCGGCGCTGCGTTTTGTTGCCGCTTGCCAACTTTACGATTGACCACAAAAATTCGTTCGTTAAAATTCTTTTAGCACTATTTGATATTGTGCAGTTTTTTATATTGATTTTGTGTCTTTAATGTCTTTAAAAAAAGACATTTTGTTTCTTTAATGTCTTTAAATAAATAAATTCTTTATTGAGGCAACCACGGGGCCCATTTTGTTAGTAGGTAATACAAAAGCAACTTAAAAACTATGTAACAGGATTTTATAATTTTGTTTTAATAATTTAATTCAGCATTATCATAAAAAATAGGTACAATCTTCTATCTATATATATAAAATTCAAAGTCCTGACTGACTGACTGAGATATCAACGCACAGCCTAAACTACTGAAGTGAGAAACTTGAAATTTTTACAGTTGGTTCCTTTTATGACGTAGGCGCACACTAAGAAAGGATTATTGGAAATTCCACCACTAAGGGGTTTAAATAGGGGATGGAAGTTTATATGAAAGTCCGTCATTTTTCAAGCTGTTTCCATCAAAGTTGGTATTTGAGCTTTCAGTTAAAAATAAAGAAGTACGTGTGTCTCAGTTTTTGAAAATTCCACCCCAAAACCGAATTCCACGCGGACGAAGTCGCGGGGGCAAAAGCTAGTAAATACATAAATGGACTGCTAAAATCATAATCCTTCCTTTTAGTTTCACCACAGTCGGGTAATAAGGGTTAAAGCTACTACAGACAAATGTTTTCCCAATGTGGTTTGGGATTGACGATACCAATTTCACCCGTAGAATAGGGTATTCAAATAGCTACGGTTAGGAAATACCTCGTTCAAATAACCCAATTTGTCTAGTCACTCTAGACTCACAACTTGTGGCCTATTATTAGTTTCACTTTGTTCAAACATTGGTTCAATTACATACTTATATGTCGCCACCCCAACCGAATAAAGGCGTAATCGAAAAAAGTCAATTTTACAGGAGAGCCAAAAAACCGTAGAAATGATCTACCTTCTTTGCTATTTACACCTGATTAAAGTTATATATATAGAAAGGCGAGTAAAAAAATAACGCGTCTTTTTACTCTATTTGCTAAATTTTTAGCCTTATTTGCAAAAGAGATATTCAAGAAAAATCATCTTAAATTTTTATTCGTCTATGAACTTCGGCATTTATTTTTTGTAAAAAACAGTACGCCTTTATTCGCCTACAAATGCTCTAGTGAGCGAAACGCATCATTTTTGTGCATAACTTATTGAGTCAAATTTTGTATCGTAATCTGGCGCGCAATTATTTGTAACGCCGTTATTCTTGTACTTTTTGAATGATGCTCGAATCGTATTATAGATTCACTTCTATATTCGTTAGTCAATGCGAAAAATATAGATTCGTAATAAATGTTAACGCTAAACATGAAAAATAATTTTTAATTTAAAAAAAGTCGTTAAAAATAACAAAAACTTTAATATTTTTTTAAATTAACAAGGAAAGAATACAAAAAAATTATGTAAAACTTCATTAGTCCTTAATTAATATGGCAGTCTCAAAATGGTAAGTACATTCTTACCACCATCGATATTATTCACAAATAATTGAGCCAATTACTTAGAATTTCTTTGGAGATCAAAAATCGGAAATATAATCATTTATATCTTAATTAAAACAAATATGACTGATTTATGATAATTCTTAATGACAAAGCTGAATAGAAAATGCCACTGTACCGGTTCTTTTTAGTTAATTTAATTATGAAATCTATCTTATACTTTGCGCTTAAAACCAAACATACGCGTTTGATGATGTTGGTATTTTATTAGGAACTTAAGTTCTAATACAATTAACAATAACATAAATATGACATTAGTTATTGTGTTAATAGTTTAAAATGCAGTTTTATGCAGTTTCTACTTCTGGCAAAAAAAAAAAACAGAAAATAGTAAAATCTTCTCAAATGTTCATTAAAAAATAAAAAATCAAAAGATAATAATGTAATAAAGTATCAAATACTAATAAAACTCCTTTAGGAACAGGATTTCTTTTAAAAGCTTTTATTTAACTTGCAATGTATGTATGCAGCTATGTTTGTTCGGGTGGAATTTTGCAACTCAATTTTGAAGCAGATATCTTAACCGATTGAGCTGAAATTTTGTATACACGTTTAGTTTGGATGACAATGCATGGTTAGTTGTGTGACGTCATTCTAAATCCAATATGGCGGAACATCCAAGATGGCGGACTAGTTATTTTTAATGCACTCCTACAATATGGGTATCAAATGAAATGGCTTGCTAAGAATAACTTGAAAAATAAAGTGACATCACTCTAAATTCAATATGGCGGACTAAGTTTTTTATGCTTTCCTACAATATGGGTATCAAATGAAAGGACTTGCTGAGAATACGAATGCGAGTTAAATTCCGTTGCTCCAATCAGTTTGAAATTTTGGTGTACTGGGGGTTTTTAGTTATCATTCGAAATAAATTTGTAGACGAAAAAAGACGTAAACGTTATTCACTCCCGACAACAGATCCGGCAAATTTAGGTAAGATTTTATAACACCTTTCTTCTTCTAGAAAATGTGCAGTAAATTTCGATAGAATAAAGCCGCCTTCCTTCATATTTTTGTCATTTTCAGAGATAAAATTCTAAAAAAAAATTAGCCTATGTAACACGATTTCCATCATCAGATAATGAAATAAAAAAAAATTCGCGTAAATGATCTTACGCCTTTATTCGGTTGGGGTGGCGATGTATGTAATTGGTGTATTGGCACATTTTATTTGAACTTTTTCTAATAAAATCATTATTTGTTTACTATGAATATGCGAAAGTGTGTTTGTTTGTTGGTTTATCAATCACGCAGCAACGAAGCAAAGGGTGGACGTGATTTTTGCTTATAATAATTAAGTACTTGACCATTTATTCCGGAAAAACAGAGTTATCCCACGGCATTTTAAAAAATTAACTCCACACGGACCAGTCGCAAAAGCTAGTTTCTTTTAAACCTAAAATAAACGAATAGATTTTCAAACGGCGTATTTTTCGGCAATAAATTTTATGGACATTTTTATAGTCGTCTGGGTAGCTAGGTTGCAAAAAAAGCATAAAGTTTTTTTACGCAGAAAATTTAAAATATTTATATAATTAATTTTTGAAATAAACATATTTCAAAAATTAATTTTTGTTTGTTAGTCTAACAACTCAAGAACTGCTTGACCAATTTGAATATTTTTTTTGTTTTATTCGTCTTAATCCGGGGGGGTTTAAAAATAAAAAATAGGAACAACCCAAAAGAATAGCTGGAAAATCGAATAAATCAAAACTGGTAATTTTGTACGGGATATAGTATTTTGTGTAGGCTATGGTAGAAGAGGATCAACAGTAAGAAATAAATAAAAAAAATAATATAATAAATGGCACTCTCAGGGGACACCCGGATTTGAACCGGGGACCTATCGATCTGCAGTCGATTGCTCTGCCACTGAGCTATATCCCCATATGTGTTAATGTTAAATATAGACAAGGACCAATAAAGTGAGTATGCCTGACACCCACTCACCCACCCACTGCTACTGCAGTTTGAGCTTTGTTTAGTAGATTCCACTGTAGGTAGGCTGACAGGACCGCATTTGGTGACACGCTCTTACCATCTCTATTCCCTCACTCTAATGCCCGTTTTCTCCAACATTCTCTCACTTTTAGGGAATAACTAAGTTACGTGACGCTTTCCGTGGGAACATCTAAAGGTGAAAATGACATTGGCAAAGGGATTGTATTTAAGAGCTGCCTTCGTAAAGAGACTCTTCTAAATATATAAAAGGCGAAGGTGACTGACTGATCTATCAACGCACAGCTCTAACCAATGGACCGATCGAACTGAAATTTAGCATACAGGTAGGTAATTAGGACGTAGGCATCCGCTAAGAAAGAATTTTTCAAAATTCAACCCCGGAGGAAAATAGGGGTTTAAAAAATCGAACCTGACGTGAGCAAAGCCGCGGGCTAAAGCTAGTGTTTATATATGGTTTGTGAAAACAAGCATTATTGTTATTAGACATTCTTAAACTGATGACATAAAAACAAGGGATTCCCGTGGGATGTTTAACGAACGAAGTCGCGGGCAAGAGCCAGTAGTTATCTAAAGAAGCATACTATTACAGGGGTTTGTAGTCTAGATCAGAAATTGAGCCCTCTCGTAAATGTAAATTTAGGAAGGCCAAGTTAAGCTCGTAGAACTTAACAAGCCAAATCTCAGTAAAAATTAGCACTGCGCTCAAGTAAGCAGGGCTCTCGAACGGATTTTATCCTCACTAATCTCACAGTCTGCGGGTAGAAACACAATTTGTATGCGGAGCCGAGAGCGATGATTTAAAAAACGTGACGCCGGAACGTTAAAGGACTCCTAGTTACAGCCAATTGAGAGGGATAAGGCAGATTACATAATATATACAGTACACAGGTTTTTTTTTAAATATAGAAATAGACCAGCGCTTGACTGCGATCTCACCTGATGGTAAGTGAAGATGCAGCCTAAGATGGTAGGCGCTTGCCTAGAAGATGCCTATTCTCTCTTGATTTAAAGACACCCACATTATAGACTATAGTTCGTTGGAAAAACGGAAGCCGGAAGGACATTCCAAAGGAGGTGGGTTGATAAGGCAACAAAATCCGCCCCTCATGCACTCGAAAAAAAAAGTTCCAGATTTCGACAAATTGTAAATGTATTTATATACTTGAAGATATAAACTTTATTTTAATATAAAGTTTAGGTGATAAAAAAAATAGTAAGTTACAGAAAATATTACCCAAAAAGAGAGTGTTTCTTTTACTTTTCTTACATTTTCATACATTTTAGTCGTTTTTTAAACTTTGATTTAATATTTTAGAATGAGGCGCTCCATGAACCATGGTAAACGTAACTGATAATGATGCTCCTTTTTATAAGCTTTTATATGAGTATTAATTTATTTTGGTTCATGGAGCGCCTCATTCTAAAATATTAAATCAAAGCTTAAAAAACGACTAAAATGTATGAAAATGTAAGAAAAGTAAAAGAAACACTCTCTTTTTGGGTAATATTTTCTGTAACTTACTATTTTTTTTATCACCTAAACTTTATATTAAAATAAAGTTCATATCTTCAAGTATATAAATACATTTACAATTTGTCGGAATCTGGAACTTTTTTTTTCGAGTGTATGAGGGGCGGATTTTGGGCCTTATCAACCCACCTCCTTTTTGCGGTGCGTATTAGGAACGAGGAAGCGAAGCGCTTGGTGCGGTACAACATGCATTTTAAAAATTAAATAACGTTCAGTGTACGAAATATCAGACTGATGGCTATTCAACGCGAAAATGGCAGACATTCAAGCCGCTTTGTTTAGTAATTTTGTTTTGTTAAAACTTTATTTTTTTATTCTAGGAATTTTTATAAAGGAATATTAGCCGTGCTGAACTTTACAAATACTCCGCTTTCCCCTTCAAATAAACATAAAGCATACGAATATGTTTGTAATGGGTACGAAAATAGTGCAACCTTACAGTTTTCAGTCCACTCCTTTATCCATTGGGCAATTGAGTCGTCAATTGTTACATTTTGATCAACATTATTGTTCTCTACGGGCACTGCCTTCTCTATTCCATGCCTATTTAAGTCACATGCAATCTGATACTGTAGATGAGATATGAAGCGTAGGATCGACTACTTTACATGTGATATGTATTTATTAACGCTGACTACCAGCTGACTACCCATTAGTGTGGTATAAAAGAATTGTATTAAAGCACTAGCTTAGAACTTCACACTCACCGCGTATAAATTGTATTTGTAAATAATATAGAAGAACCTTGACAAATGGACAACAAATTAAACCTTTAAGGGACTAACTGTTGTAAAAAAAATTTTTTGAAAAGAGCAACTGCTGAGTTTCCTACCGGCTCTTCTCAGCAGAATTTGTATTCCTAACCGGTCGTAGATTTATGACGTGTCATAAGAGCTACAAGTTGGTCTACAAGAAATAAATAAATTTTGATTTTGATACATGGTATGGAACCTCAAAGCACGACAAATATTCAAAGAGATCAATAAACACTGCGACAGTCGACCGTATGTGGCGTGCCTTAGTCAATGTTTTATGCTCTCATCTATCGAAGCGTCGAAGGTTTTGTTGACAATAGAACGCAGATCGGCTGTATCCTCTTACACAGGCATTTCATTGAAAAGGATCTCTCTTCGAAACGTTCATCGAAATGGAAACCCATACCTATTACTGAAAGTAAATATGCATTGTATTCTGTTTAATTACAGGATGCTTTTGAGCGTTTGAGATGAGAACCTGACTTTGAAATAAATCGCTCATAAACTTAAGTGGTGATGAAAAGTACCTCATTGTCTCTTTTTTAAATATTAGCCAAGGATTTAAGACTTGATTCGTGGTTTAATGACATAATTGTGATAATTTATACGAGTACGTACCACGATAATTTTTTTGGGAACTGCCGATATTTCGATCCAGTTGCATAGATCGTGGTCGTGGTTTAAATGACGTTCCTTCAAAGAGACAAGAAGGCGGGTAGATAGATAATACCCATGACAGCTTCAGCTTGACGTTTCGCAACACCGCAGTCCCGCAATGCAATGCGTGGTGCGGATGACGAGGTCCCGGGTTCGACTCTCGGTAAAGCTAAACTTTGACGACCTCCCTGGCGCAGTGGTGAGCGCTGTGGTCTTACAACTGGGAAGTCTCGGGTTCGATTCCCGGCGGGGGCAGTTTAGGAATTTATAATTTCTAAATTGTCTCTGGTCTGGTCTGGTGGGAGGCTTTGGCCGTGGCTAGTTACCACCCTACCGTCAAAGTCGTGCCGCCAAGCGCTTTAGCGTTCCGGCACCGAAACCGATAAGGGGTAGGTATGGGTTCAATTTACACTGCTATACCCCTTCCAAGTTAGCCCGCTAACATCTTAGATTGCATCGTCACTTACCATCAGGTGAGATCGCAATCAAGGGCTATCTTGTCAACGAATAAAAAAAAAAAGCTGTCGGTCCTGCGGCTGTCTCTCTCTGATCGTATCAGATTTCCTTCCAATTGGACAGTGAGAGTGAGGGAATAGAGAGTGCACCTGCGTTTGCGCACCACGTGTGTATCTACTATAATATCGCCTACGCCGATTGCTAATCTCTAGTGAGATTGGCCGCCGATCGAATTCAGTAAGCTAACTTAGAAGTAATGTCCATTTCTATTATTACTTACTTCTAAGTTAGCACTTCACGTCAGTATCGTCACTTAAAGTGTAAAAATGGCAACAGCAAACTTGTCACCGTAGAAGAAAAGTCCGTAAGCGAAAGTCCTTGCTAGTGCATAGTTTATATTATGTTAATAACGTGGAGAACTTTTTCAGTAAGGTACAGGCAAGGTAGTTCTCAGTTTTCAGTGCTATATCACGAACGAGTGCGCTGAAACTGAAAAGTTTCCACACTTCAACCCCGTTCAAATGTGATGCAGACTCTTTCTATATGGGTCGATGAGTTTCTTTTTCTTTCTGTCCAATATCAAAAGTTTGCTTTATTTATATGCCGTTGTACTTTCAGCTTTCTTTTCACAATGCGCAATTTTTTTATTTTAAACAAAACTTATAGTTTCTCTCTCGCCTCCAAAAAAGCGAAAAGCTCATTTGGAGCTTGTGTATCGAATGGGTGTAACATTAGTACAACAACGGATGGAAATCGAACCCCAGTTTTCAGTCCTTTTTTATTCCATGACAAAATAGTCCTTGACTGTGATCTCACCTAATGGTAAGTGACGATGCAGTCTAAGATGGTAGCGGGTTAACTTAGAAGGGGTATGGCAGTGTACATGCAACCTATACCCTAATCGGTTTCTCTTTCTACTCGCCATCGTGCCGGAACGCTAAATCGCTTGGCGGCACGTCTTTGACGCTAAGGTGGTAACTAGCCATGGCCAAAGCCTCCCACCATACCAGACCAGAGACAATTCAGAAATTATAAATTCTCGGGAATTGAGTTGAATTGTCGGGAACTGAACCCGAGACCTCCCAGTTATAAGACCACAGCGCTCACCACTTAGGTTAGGCTGTTGAAGCTTCTATAACTATGATTACTGCAAAAAAAAGACGTGTGGCAGTCGGGGACTGCCGCGGTAAAGCTATTGCATAGCATTTTTTATCAACGCCATCTAGCGGCTCACCGTAGAGGAGTCCCGTGTTAGGTTATTTTCGTTACAGAATTTCTGGATTCGGTCGCCACGCTGGCCCGCGATAGAAGCTATGCAATAGCTTAAAAATCGGGGCCCACTCCGACTAGCGAAGGTTGGCAGTCAGCTTCTTATACTCTCCTTCCTTTTTGGCAAGGCGAAAGTTTTCTCTTAGTTTAGTCGTATTCGGACGGATACGGGAATCCACTTCAATACTACCCCAATCTTACCAATTCTACTTCCTATTTTCTACTAGTTCCTACTAGTATTATAAACGCGAAAGTTAGTGCGGTTGGATATATAATGTTTGTTACTCCTTCATACGATAATGAATGAACCGATTTGGCTGAAATTTGGAACGGAGATACCTCATTACCAAGATTAACACAAAGGCCACATTTTATCTCAAAAATTCAACAGTTCTCGTGGGAATTAAAAAAAAAATGTTAATCGCAACTAAAGTCGAAAAGACGAAGAAGTAGTAAGGAATAAATAAAAAACAATTACGAGATTAATAAAAAGGGGTCAAGACTCACGACCCTCAGCACTAATGCTGAGATCTATAGAGCGTGCTCAGACTCAGCTCAGACTCAAGATAGAGGTTAACATGAGACAAAAATATGCTCTGACATAAGTCTGTCTCGTTTTAACTCTGTCTTGAGTCCGAGCTGAGTGAGAGTGCAGTCTATAGTAGTATAGATTTCAGCCTAAGATGTAGGTACGATTATAGAGGTCCCGAATAAAATTGAAACAGACCACAGCGCAGCGATCAAAATGAATTAACCATTTCTATCGACTGCAATCTCTCAGTGTAAGTTCGATGAAGACATCGTACAAGTTAGGAGTATGTCTTACAGCAGACGAGTTTCAATCGCCCCTAAGCTGTTATATATTAAGTTTAATCTGTTTCAAACTCAGCAAGGCTAAACACTGAATCAGCATTCTGCGCACCAGAGAATGGGCAAGTCTAGCCGAGATATAGAGTTAAATTTAATATTTATCCGAAGATTTAGTGCCACTGGATATCACACTCACACTTAATATTATAAAGGCGAAATTTTGTATGTGTGTGTGTGTGTGTGTGTGTGTGTGTGTGTGTGTGTGTGTGTGTGTGTGTGTGTGTGTGTGTGTGTGTGTATGTGTGTGTGTGTGTGTGTGTGTGTGTGTATTTGTTATTCCTTCACGCCACAAAGAATGAACCGATTTGGCTGAGATTTGGTATGGAGATAGCTCATACCCAGGATTAAAATATAGGCTACATTTTATCCCGGAAAATTACAGAGTTCCCATGGGAATTGAAAAACCTTGATCCACGCGGACGAAGTCGCGGGCATCGTCTAGTGACCTTATAAAGACATTATACTATAGAAAGTTGCTTGGAAGCAATCGGCTGTGCTTCAGCTGTCCAAACGATAAATAAACTATTTTATATTGTAAAATTTTTGTTCTGAAAAGAGCAACTGTTGAGTTTCTTGCCGGCTCTTCTCAGCAGAATCAGCCTTTCGATTCAATGGTACTTTCTCGACCTGTCATAAGAGCCACAAAATGACCTCTATTAAATAAACAATTTTGATTTTTAATTTTTTCTTAATTTATAGAATAGACTACGTTTATTCATTGATTTAGCACAATAATACTTTACACATAAACACGAAAAGATACATTTAAACATAGATACAAACTTAAAATCTAACTTATCTAGTGTTTACTGTATCATGCCAATTAAAGGGTCCTAACTCCTAACTCTAAGTGCTCTAAATGATCAGTATAAAATATTTATTTTATTCTAATAATAATAAAGGATTGAATTTTTTTAGCTTTTCACATCTAGAAACTAGAAATCTCTGTTGATTCTTGCACGCATACAGCACTGATTCACTTTAGTCCTTATAGAGAGGGTTTAAGGCTCATAATCCTGTAATACGATATATTATTTGTTATATCCAACAGATTTTTAAGGCGCGGCGTTGTATGAAATTGGACGTATGTGAAATGTAAGCTTACAATATGTTATGTCATTCTTTATATTTCGTTTTGCATATTGGTATGAGATTGCGCGGAGTGAAAAGAATTTTTCATTTTTGTATAAAATTAGAGATTATTAAATGTGTACCTAATTTGTTCAAAGAGTTTATTCGACTTCGCTTAAAGTATCACCTTGATCGACCTGATTCGGCTGAAATTTGGAATGGAGATAGCTCATATCCGGAAATAACACGTAGGCTACATTTTTATCCCGCAAACTTAAAGAGTTTCCACGGGAATCAAAAAAGACGTGTGGCACTCGGGGACTGCCGCGGTAAAGCTATTGCATAGCATTTTTTATAGCGGTGAGCCGCTAGATGGCGTTGATAAAAAATGCGCCATCTAGCGGCTCAGCGTAGAGGAGTCCCGTGTCAGGTTATTTTCGTTACGGAATTTCTGGATTCAGTCTCCACGCTGGCCCGCGATAGAAGCTATGCAATAGCTTAAAAACTTTAATCTACGCGGACGAACTTGTGGGCATCCTCTAGTAAAAAATAAAATAAAAACATCAAAGGTTATTAAGCCAAGCAGCCTTTTGGCTTATATGTATTAACAAAACTTAATACGCTTATAAGCCTATATCCCGAGCTGGTAAAGTCGATCATATTAAAGCATGTTACAACATAATACCCATATTAAAAGCTACATTATAACATTTTATGCTCAATTTTATTTTACGATCAACTAATAGACGAATTATATTTTATAGGTGAGCTTCAAATTACCGCATCGGAATTAAAATCATTAACTCGGGAAGTCAAGGTCGTGAAATTATAAAATTATACTAAATATTAATATAATTAATAGCTAAGTACTTACGTACGTACTACATATTTTGGCCACTGTGACCTGTGACTGTGTGTGTCTAAAGGAAACAGGAGATACAACTACAGCAAAGGCTACCCATGTTAACCATGTAAGTAGGACAATGGCCGAATTTATTATTCTAGTCACCAAAACTTTAGGTAATTATGATTAACTTACATTAAAATTTCAGGATTATAATTTGGCACATACAAACCTTGCGCCGAAGTTCCGAAGTGGAATTAACCTACTTACCTAATTTTGTTTTCGTTGCACGGCTATATAGACTAAAGAAAAACTGAACAAGTGTTAATAAAACTGAAGATAGAAGTTTGGTCTGATGAAAGTAGCACATTCCCTTAAAAACTACTTTATGGCTTTCGCTGTCAAAGTTTTTTTTTAATTACTAGATAATGCGTCCAAAAAAGTATTGCTACTAGATGATGCTTGTGACTTCATGCGCGTGCTTTAAGGTTTTTAACTGCCGAGGGAAATCTTTAAATTTCCAGGATAAAATGTAACCTTTGTGTTAATCCTGGATAGAGCCATCTCTACTCAAAATTTCAGCTAAATCGGTTCATTAGTTGTGGTGTGAAAGAGTAACAAACATCCAGCCAGCCATCCTCATGCACAAACTTCCGCATTTATAATACTAGTACTTTTGCCTAGATTTCTTCCACGTTGAGTTAGTATTTTAAAAATCCCGTTGGAATCCTATATTTTTTTCGGATAAAAGGTAACCTATGTTTTTCTAAAAGTCTTTAACTATATCCATGCAAGAAACCACTCCATGACATTTGAAGGACACACCAACAAACAAACACGTTTTGGCATTTATGTATTAAGTAGGTAGGTATGAGGATGCGAAAGCAACTATGTCGTTGAACCAATTTCGTTACGTATGAAGGCAGAAGATCATGAATTACCGTATTTTAAGTGTGCGTGAATTATTTATGTATTCCCTCGTAGTAGTTATAGTAACACTATTTTACTGACAGTTTTGATATTATTGTCGGTGACAAGGGAACCTCAAAATATGGTTGAAAATATTTCAAACGTAACCATAACTGGTGAGAGGCTTTGGCCTTGGCTAGTTACCACCCTACCGTCAAATACGTGCCGCCAAGTGATTTAGCGTTCCGGCACGATGGCGAGTAGAAACCGATTCGGGGTATGGGTTGAATGTACACTGCCGTACCCCTTACAAGTTAGCCTGCTACCATCTTAGACTGCATCGTTACTTACCATCAGGTGAGATCGCAGTCAAGGACTATCTTGTTATCGAGTAAAAAAAAAGTGCTATAAGAAGCTATATTTAGCAAAGAATGATGACTCTATACATTCTACAGGGTAAAGACAAATAAATCTTGGACCGGCATCGGCAAGTAATTTGCGGCCGATTTGCCATCTATTTTTGTCGTTTAGTCTACGTCCAGTTATCAGCTTTTTGAAAGAGGTTCGCCTCTTGGGAGAGTCTGAAATAAAACGAGCGCTGTGGCGAACTAATTAAACTGTAATTTTCATGCGAAATTTTGTAACATTCCCTCATTAATACCGTAGTTGATACTTTTCACTGAAATTCTCTGCGATACTTTGAACATTCTCTGTGATATTTTCGGTCCAATGTTATGAAAAGCTCAGATATTCTTAATATCATCCAAAATTTTGTCCTGTATTGCATAATATCTTTTTCATCATACCTATTCGAAAAACGAATATTGGCTTCAGAGGATAGCGGGAGCAAAATTTAATTTTTAGTCCCATGGGAGTTTTCATTTTTCTCTTCTGAGTGGTCCGCGTTCGTGCTTTAGTATGTGTTTATTACTACTGCGATCGTTGCAGAAATTCAAAACACTCGAAATTCAAAAACTTATCGAGGACAACAGCTGCTCAAATAGAGCAGTTGTTGTCCTCGATAAGTCACGTGATCATAAAAGGTTGATACTCCTACCTTTTTCTCATAGGTAATGATGAAAAATAGTGTGTGTCACTCGTGGCCAAATTTTTTGTTCTCGGGCGGCGTATATTGTATACTCCTCCTACGTTCAGGATTCTACTTTAGAATCCCTCGCTGCGCTCGGGACTCTATACTATAGAATCCTTCACTTCGCTCTGAATTCAAAATAGCGCCCTCGGGGAACAAAAATTTTCTTTGGCCCCATATAACACAAATAACAGCTATTATAGAGAAAATCAAAATTAGCAACTTATAACTTTTAATTTACTTTTTGCTACTTTTATCCCGGAAAATAAGAGTGTTCCGGCGATCAATATTCATCTTCATTTTCATTTATTAATTGCATTCCAATATGTTTTTACAATATTTCTTAGAGATCATTTTTTCATTGGAACCCCGTTGGGGCACAGCAAATATTGGCTTAGTAGAGAGACGGGCGCCGAGTTATTCATTAATCCACACGAACGAAGTTGCGGGCTTCAGCTGGTACGATTATAAAGGCAAAAGGTCACAACCCCAAGCAAAAAGACGCAGACAGAGAGTTATGTAACAATATAAATAAAATCACTCCCTTTCCATTAGGAAGTCACAGCGTGTAACATACGTTATTCATACGAGTAGGTACGCCAAAACAAGAGCAAATCCCGAAGAGACTCCGCTCGAACAATTTATTTGGGTAGGCCCCCTAACAGATTAAAATTTGATTGCTTTGCTATGACTTCATGAATATTTTAACTGTTGTTATTAAATTATAATATAATGGAGTTTACGATTTATTTTGTTACACAATAACTTGTGACTTTCAATAACGTTTAGTTTAACGTCTTTTCAGTACCTATTTTTTTTTTTAAGACAAGATAGTCCTTGACTACTCATAATCCCTTATCAGTTTCTACACGCCATCGTGCCGGAACGCTGAATCCCTTGGCGGCACGTCTTTGACGGTAGGGTAGTAACTAGCCACGGCCAAAGCCACCCACCAGACAAACCAGAAACACCTATGTGCTCACTTATTAGATACGTATTTTCCCTAAGATGTTTTTAATTTTAAAGAAGTTTATAAAATGTCATTGTATAATCCTGAATACCTATCAGTTTTTTATTCGATGACAGAATAGTCCTCGTATACACAACAGACCATGACTGGAAACCAGCCCAGCAAGAAGAAATTCCTCGTCTAAGATAAGTTTACTTATTAGGGGTAGTAACCCATACGTTTAATCGGATTCTATACTGGCGTACGTAGTGGTATGGTACGATGGCTCGTACCGGAACGCTTAATTGCTAGGCAGCAAGCCCTAGCGTCAACAAAGACAGGGTGGTAACTATAGCCACGGCCAAAGCCACTAGATCAGACCAAAAACAATTTAGTTTATAAATCCGAAATTGTTCCTGTCGGGAATCGAATGCCAAGCTCCCCACTTCATATACCATAGCACTCCCAACTGGGCTAGAGAGATCGTCAAAAATTTAAGGATTGTAGCCACTTTTTCTGATTCGTTTCCGAACTTCTATCAGCCTGCCATCTATTATATCCCCAGAGAATTTCCTGCGAAATGGTTTTTTCCATTACCGAGATGAAGATTATGTTGCGTGTATATTTTTTTTATGTTTTTTTTTGTAAGGCAAAAAGCACTATGAACCATTTAAACCGTGCACGGTATGCGTCGCGCCTTTTTTTGTCATTTTACACTAATGGAGTGAACTAAATGAAAAAGCTAAACTTAACCTCGAGGACTGCATTTGTTTTAATTAGTTTAATTTATTTGTTTAAAACTGGTATAAGATAATCTTAGTGACAATACTTTACAGGCAGTGTTGGCCCAAAGTTAATCTGATTAACGATTAAAAATTAATGATTAAAATCATAATCAAAAATTTGATTAACGATTAATTTAATCATTAATCAAAAATTTGATTAACGATTAATTAATCATAATCATTAATCGTTAATCTGATTAATTATTTTTGATTAACTATCTATTAACTACTTATTTATTTATTTTCCGATTTAGCAGTAATTTATTGTTAATTTTGACCGCTCACTACTCACCACCACTCATCAGCACTCAGCACACTAAGCAGTCAGCTCACTCACCACCACTGACCACCACTCACCACCACTGACCACCACTCATCACCACTCATCGCCACTCATCACCACCCACTCATCACCATCCATCACCACCCATCACCACCACTCATCACCACCACTCACCACCACTCACCACCACTCATCACCACTCATTACCACTCATCACCACTCATCACCACTCATCACCACTCGTCACCACCCAATACTCAATATCATATTGGTATTGTATTCGAATTATAAAGGATTTTTCTCTGCCTGTGGTCATTGCTCGTTCTCGCCATTTCTTTTTCGTCGAAATTAAACAGCTATTTGCAAACACAATTTTTGACGACCTCCCTGGCGCAGTGGTGAGCGCTGTGGTCTTATAACGGGGAGGTCTCGGGTTCGATTCCCGGCGGGGGCAATTTAGTAATTTATTATTTCTAAATTGTCTCTGGTCTGGTCTGGTGGGAGGCTTTGGCCGTGGGTAGTTACCACCCTACCGTCAAAAACGTGCCGCCAAGCGATTTAGCGTCCCGGCACGATGGCGTGTTGAAACCGATTAGGGGTATGGGTTGAATTGATACTGCTATACCCCTTCCAATTTAGCCCGCTACCATCTTAGACTGCATCGTCACTAATCACTTACCATCAGGTGAGATCGCAGTCAAGGGGTATCTTGTCATGGAATAAAAAAAACACAAAGAAAAAAATAGTAAAAATAGTATAAAAAATAAAATATAGCATCGCGTGTACTTTTTCACATATTTTGGTTTAAACTGAATCTTAAAATAGTATACAATAAGGGTTATTTTAATTTTACTCGGTCACTGGTTTGATATCATTTAAAAATTCAAATTTCAAATATCAATCAGTCGGCGTTTCACCGCCTTTATGAGTGGAAGCTGCTCCGGTTGCAAGCAAATTCTGTCGTCAAAAAAGATCGTAGGAACACGAAATAGTTGAGCAAACCAAATTAACACTTTATATAACAGAATCTGCATTCCGAACCGGTGGTAGATTTATGACGTGTCATAAGACCTACAAGGTAGCCTACATTAAATAAATAAATTATGAATTTGAATTTGAATATATTTTGATGAAAAGAAAGGTGAGAAACTAAGTACTTCAATATAACCAGTATCATTTTATTATCTACTAGACGATGCCCGCGACTTCGTCCGCGTGGATCAAGGTTTTTCAATTCCCATGGGAACTCTGTAATTTTCCGGGATAAAATGGAGCCTATGTTTTATTTCTGGGTATGAGCTATCTCCATGCCAAATTTCAGCGAAATCGGTTCATTCATTGCGGCGTGAAGAAGTAATAAACACACACACACACAAACACACACACACACAAACAAACACACACACAAACAAACAAACTAACAAACACATACACACAAACTTTCGGCTTTATAATATGTAGGAGAGTAGGATTAGAGTGATTTTTGTTCAAAGCGCCATCTAGTGACGGTAGTCTTGTAACGTTTCATGACGATAGTCTTGTAACGTTACAAGACTACCGTCACTAGATGGCGCTTCTTCCGTTTCACTTCTGATGATTGGTGATGCTCGCGTTCCTACAAATATTAGTGTGACTAGCTGATGCCCGCGACTTCGTCCGCGTGGATTTAGTTTTTAAAATCTCGCGGGAACTCTTTATTTTTCCGGGATAAAAAGTAGCCTACGTCACTCTCCCGGTCCTAAACTATACCCTTGCAAAAATCACGCCAGTCCGTTGTACCGTTGCTACGTGATTGAAGGACAAACCAACAAACAAATACACGTTCGAATTTAAAATATTAGTAAGGATTACTTAGGATAAGGAAGTAAAGATTATTAAGACCAACAATATCAATTCTAAACTGACAGTCTCTAAATCCTCACAGTTTAGGTAGACACTACCCTGCAGCATCAGGATTGAAAAGCCAGGACCTAAACCAGCTCCATGACGTAGTCTATGCTTGATACCTACAATATGAATTTTCAAGTGAAATACTAGTCGTAGGTGCAATTAACGTCAAGTATATTCAATTCTAATTGTTTAGGTACATAATATGATACGCGCCGAGCGCGGACTTCGCTTTACATCGATGCGTAGGGATGATGAAATCGCACTGCCCGCCTTGGCCGACGACCGAGCGATAGCGATTTTTTTGAGCGGTTCGGTGCCGTAGAGGGCGCGCGCGCGCGGTGCGAGGCACACCGCCGCGCCACGCCGCGCGCGCTGTTTAACGCCCGCTGGCTTCTCTCTTGAATCCACCATTTTGAATTTTTTGTCAGCTTCCTACCAATTTGATGAGGTTTCGAATGACTTTTGTTTGAATACTCCCCCTCTATCTTCGATACCCTGGCCGTGCTCCTCACCCGTCTCCGAAATCCTCAATCATCAGCTCTCTACATATTTTTGCACCAAATGAATTTTTGTCCTCCATACGAAACCATGAGTGAAAAATTTTTTTTTTCATACAAAATTTTACAGGAGAGGTGATCAATGAGTCAGACAGTGAGCGAGTCAGTCAGCGAATCAGCACGAGTAGCTATAAATATATAGTAAAAACATTGATGGATGTATTAGTTTATAATCAAGTTAATCAAGTTAAAAAAGTTAATCAATTAACGATTAATGATTAATGATTAAATTCATTAATCATGATTAAGATTACTTTTTTAATCATGATTATTTTAATCATGATTAATTTAATCAGATTAAAATTAATCAGATTAATTAATTGATTAAAAAATTAATCGATTAATGCCAACACTGTTTACAGGTGACGAGTGTAATGGCGTGATATAAAATCCTGCTCCATATCTATACTGTAGGGTTGCCAACCGTACCTGCTGGTGTCAGGGCAAATATAACATAGTAGGTACGTAATAATAATTCGCCATTGTATCTAAATACGATCAATTGTAACTACTATTTTTTTCAATAGTATTATGACCTATAGGTTTTAAATAAAACGATCTACATTCGGCTCTATTTCCTTGAGCCTTAAAATTTATTGGAATTCACGGGCTCTCTTACCAAAGAAGCGCTGGTAGGCTATTTTGACATGGTTCTCTTAACGATACGTTAAAAAGGGCTCTTGCTACCATTGACATTCCTGCGCTCACCGACCCAGCAGAAATCAGTCGAGATGATGGCGAGAGAGATGGATTGACGCTGAAAGTGTGTTTGTTTGTTGGTTTGTCCTTCAATCACGCTGCAACAGAGCTACGTCTCGACGTAATTTTTAGGACCTGATGAGTGACATAGTCTACTTTTATTCCCGGAAAAGTAGCCTATGTCACTCTCCAGTGTAATATAAGGTGTCTTACACTAAATAAAGGCGCGTGAACGGCGATCCACGCTGACGATGTTTGAAGTTGACAACCCTAGTTTAACGTTCCGGGGATATTCCGCTTGTGAGGGTGTTTTAGAAGAAAACGAGTATTCCCTGTAGAGATAATCGCATGCAAATTTTATGGCTAGCCGAGTTTTTTGCACGCCAGTGTACACATATAAACAGCAGCTTAATTTTAGGCCGTGTTCAGGTAGACAGCAGCAATCTGCGTCGATCTCTGACGCTTATGGGGTAGGTAGTCGACGCAGTCCATCGGTATCGAATCGAGATACTTCTGCCGTATCTTCACCGACGAGTGCCGATCTGCTCCGATAACCAAACGACTTCCTTTTTTAGTGGAGGCTTTAGCTGTGGCTAGTTATCGCCTACCATAACGACGTGCGCCAAGCGATTTGGCGTTCCGGTACAATGGCGTGTAGAAACCGATCAGGATATTGGTTTTATAAAAACTGCCACACGCATTTCCACATTTTTAATTATAGCTTGTTATACCTAGTTCTTGCAATTCACGAGGGCGCGTGGCTCATGGTTGTGTGTGTGTCGTATCTATATAAGAGTGAGCGAGAGCTTGCTCACGTCTGACGTCTCCCACCTAGGCTCCTGAAAGGCACGCACACTTACGCAATGTGTATGTACACGACGTAACCACAAGTAAAGCTCACGCGCCTTCATGAATTGAAAGAACTATACTTGAACGCAGCCTTATGCAATCTGAGCGATTTTCTTTCTCGCGTCGCGTTCTCGCGTCGTTGAGAGTTGAGATAAAGAAGTGGTTGTGTATAAATGATGGTAATCTTGGTTGCCTTTAATTAGTATTATCCTTATTGAAGAACAAAAGCGCTTTTGGAATTGTAGATTAAGAGTATTAAATTTTTTTAAAGACCTCCCTGACGTAGTGGTGACTGGTGAGCTATATAGGTGGTCTTATAATTGGGAGGTCTGGGATTCCATTCCGGCGGAGACAATTTGGAAATTTATAGTTTCTGAATTGTCTCTGGTCTGGTCTGATGGGAGGCTTTGGCCGTGGCTAGTTCCAGTACGATAGCGTGTAGAAACAGATTAGGAGTACGGGTTGAATGTACACTGCTATATCTTTCTAAGTTAGCCCGCTATCATCTTAGACTACATCGTAACTTAACATCAGGTGAGAGTGCAGTCAAGGATTAAGTATCATCGAATAAAAAAGTGCTTATAGGTATCCTACTTTAATGATTCGATGATTTATCTTAATAGGTATCATGATGGCATGGTTTCGTACCACTGGAGCGTGTTCCATATAAACGATGTGTTATTTACTACTAACGTAGTTTGATAATATTATGGAGAACTCTGGCGAACTTTGAATAAAACAAGTGACAAAATAATAATTCGAAAAAGTAAGAGAATGCATGCGAGGAATCGAATCCACGACCCCACATAAAGTAGACCGAAGTATTACCTACTATATTATCACCGCTTGTATAGAGTGTCTTAGGGAATATTCTCTTAATCTCTTTTTAAATACCGTTGAGACCATGCACTTACTTGTACTGTGGGCGTATTAATTTATTCTCTCTAATCCATAAGCCTGACCTTATTCAGGACATACTCCTGGGAATTAGGGCAGGATTAAGTATTAATTAACAATTACTTAAATCTTAAATGAACTTATGATTTTAGTATGACTTCAATTAAGATAGGAGAACGATATCTTAAACTTCATTGTTTCATGGACAAAGGTTAATTACGCAGCACAGTCATCAATTGCAATCGTGATTATGATTATGTACAACTTTAAAAAGCCTAATAAAAGCTGGACACGCATCCAAAAAGCCTTACTGTGTCCGGCTTTATCCGGACGTTAAGCACTAAGCAAGTTATATTTATTTATTTACTTGCTTTTGCAGTTTACACCGAATAGTTAGATGTGCATGCCTGGAAGCCCCCAAAACGGTTGCTGAAGTCTTCACCACTAGGCCATCACGGCTAATTTTAATACTAGTTGATGCCCGCGGCTTCGCTCGTGTGGATTTAGTTTTTAAAATCCCGCGGGAACTCTTTGATTTTCCGGGATAAAAGTAGCCTATGTCACTCTCCCGGTCCTCAACTATACCCATGCAAAAAATCACGTCGATTCTTTGCATTGTTGCAGCGTGATTGATAGATAAACCAACAAACCAAGAAACAAACGCACTTTCATATTTATAATATTAGTAAGGATTAGTAAGGATGATAGTTTTTGAAAGTGGGTTCCGCAATTGCCTCCTGCTGTAATATATCTAGCGTAAATGTCATCTATTATGAGCTCCTTGCCGTGGAACTTTCGCCTCATTTGTATGTAAATGAAAGCACACAGATACTGAGCCGCCATCTTGCCGTCTTATATTATCTTTTAAAAAAGATATTCCTTAAGAGATTCTTACCTTACCTAATCATTTTCTCGGGATCTTGTTATTTCAAATAAGTAGGGTGGAGCACATACTTAACGGAACGTGAGATTTCTGATGTGAAACCTTAATTGGCTCGCCTTGGGGGTAAGTCTGGCTCGTATACCGTGACTGAAAATGGCATGATGCTTTCTTATGTCGTCATGAAGTAACAAGTACAAGACTAAATTGTTATCTAGTGCCAAAGATATTCAACAACATAGACTGGCTTAGAGAGGAAAGGAAGGTCAGTGAAGGAGCCCTTAAAAATAAACAAACTAAAATAACCAGTCATGGTAAAATGTATAAGGCTCGATTTTCCATGTTACATCACATTGTACCTGCATTTTTGTGAATAAATCGCTCATTTGCGACAAGAGTGACATAATTCGACGATGAGAAAATTCTCTCGTTAGATAGTAATGTTTTGTAGATGCTGCGGTCTCGAAACAACACAGCGGCCAACAAAGCGACAGAGCATTAAGTCACAATCTCTCTCGCTCTTATTTTTTTGTGCTTAGCGTAATGTTGTTTTTATAGCAAAAAGTATACATTTTCGACACTAAAATTGGTGAATTTTGAATTATGTCACCCTTGTCGCAAAGGAGCGAAATGATCTATCTATCTAATGGAAATTTTTATTAAGGACTCTTTCACTGATTGACTATTGATTATTGTTAATTGTTAGTTAAGTTTAGTTGTCTAGTTTATTTTTGTTTACACTTTCCGTTTTTCAGTTTTCTTGTTCTTTTTCCAAAATTGTAATTAGGTGCATTAGGTTTTAATTTTGTGTATAAGAGCGCCAGCTCGCCCTAAAACTGGCTGTCCGGTTTGGCGAGATATTAACTTTAAGCTTATTTGTGCATCTAAATGTAACAATAAATTAAAAAAAAAACCTCCAAAGCCACTCTGTACTCCTCTATATGTGCGTGGCATGTTGTTTCACATTTGCCGGGCGTCCTGTGACAGCCATTTTTTTAATTTAACCAATGTCTGTTATTTATTTCGTTATAATAGATTACAACTAGCGGACACCCGCGACTTCGCCCGCTTCTTCACTTCACAATCGACAGCTCCTAAATCCCCACAATTTAGGTGGGCAGAACCTCTGCAGCGTCAGGATTGATGAGTTCTGTCCGGTAATTCAACGATGATTGTAGTCTTTACTTGGTACCTACAATAACTATTCATAATCGACCGTAAGCTCGAAGTTCAGTTAATATTATACCATAGTTATAATGCATAAATTAGAATCCATAATTCATAGTTCATTATAATAATATATTCAATGAAATTCTTAATTAATTAGAAACGCTGAAATATCTGTAGAGTGCCGCGAAATTAATTTAAAGCCTCTTGAACGCGAGTGAAACGTTCAAATTCAACATTGATAGCACATTCCAAGCCATACAAGTGTTTCACAAAATTACACTTCAAAAGCACTTAGATTATTATTTATTTCTAACTTAAGAGTCTTGTGAGTGGCAGGTTAATTACTTACTGAACTAGTTGGCGCCCACGCTTCGTCCGCGTGGTATAGGTACATTCGTACAGACATCTCCTGAGGATACTCCGGTGTCGGGGCAAAACGTGCGTCGAGAGTAGTATAAAAGTCTTGTGTGGTGGTGCATGTGAGTGGTGGTGGCATTGCTTGCTTGGGAACTTGGTTTTCTTGCTTGATTGGGGAGGTAGCGGTGCTTAGCTTATACCTGCATGTTTGACCATACAGATTTTTTCTGTTGGCGGATTATAGCAAAATAATTCTAACCTTTTCTTGCTAATCATAAACTTCCGCAAAGTAACGCCTGCTTCTATCCAATATTTAAGTTTATTTTTTTATGATTTCATTTTAATGTAATGTACAATATGGATAAAGTTTTTTTTCTGTTCTGATGAGATTCTGAGCACTAAAGTGGTACTCAATACAATTACAATCAAGCCTAACTTAGTTGACTAATTAGCAATGTTAATTTGACCTAAACTTCTAAATTACTATCTTATATACTAAGAGATTGTCCAACAACGCATCTTAGTCTTTATAGACACTTTGTTCAAATGTTCTTTCAGGTAGCACTTTCACTACAATAATTAAGTAATGAAGACGTGTATTCATTTTATTTTCAAGGAACTAATGTGGAAAGTATCTTTCAGAAATATTTACTACTTTATTTTATTATAAGTATTTATAAGTACTTTAGTGAATACTATAGTGATGGAAGTCATTTTTCTTTCCCAAACGCTACTCAGCATAGTTAGATAATGTTTCAGCCCGGTTTCAGCGGTTGACCTCCATTTTCAAATTGCACCTAATTATTCACGACTTATTGAATAACAAACAGCATTATGAAACATTGCACATGTTAAACTGATTTCATTTGAAATATAGATAGAAATCATTTCGATTTAATGTAGTGTATTATAAATTCACGTATTAAATAGTCAATAAACAACGGGATCGTATTAAGCGGTTTGAGCATTGATGCAAATAAAATTAAAACCGCAAATTGTGAATCACAAATAAATTATATTTTCGCTGCGCTCATAATTATTATTTTACGCGCAGTTTGATATCAACGGGTGTTGATGAAACATCGGGGCGCGGGTTTCGGAATAGCTTAAGTTTCGAGTCATTATCTCCGCAGACTCCGCAGATTACCAGAAAAAAATAAGATTTCACCCACGCGATCGTGACTAAGTGATGAAATAAAACATGCCCGAAACCTCGTGCGGAACGCGACAGATGCGCGGAATAGGAGTGTAATAAGTGCCAAATACATCATGTATTAATAAGTAAAAAAAAATCGCGAAGCTATGTCTAAGGGATTTTTAACAAATTTGCATTTATTTTCAATGTGTTGCATATTACAGAGCCAAAATTTTTATATAAAATTCCTATACATCTAAATATATAAAAGGCAAAGGTGACTGACTGACTGACTGACTGACTGACTGACTGACTGACTGACTGACTGACTGACTGACTGACTGACTGACTGACTGACTGACTGACTGACTGACTGATCTATCAACGCACAGCTCTAACCACTGGACTGCTTTAAAAAATCGAACCTAACGTGAGCAAAGCCGCGGGTTAAAGCTAGTAATTACATAATTACTATAATAAGAGACGATACAGCCATTTTTTTAATGAATATTTAACGAGTTATTAGAATACATGATGTATTTGCACTCGCACCTGTCGCATTTCACATGAGGTTTCGGGTATGTTTTATTTCATCTAGGGGGATTTTTTTCTGGTATTCTGCGCAAAATTAAATTAGTTTTAAATCCCGAACTTGAACTATAGTTTAGTTACTCAGCAAACGTAGTTGGTAAGGTCATTGAACCGCCCCAGGGCGTGCCCTGGTTTCCGACAATCCGCGCATGAGCTTCAAAGAACTGTTATTTATGTCGGATGAAAGCAAGCCGTTACGTCTGACTTGACCCCTTGATTCTACCCTGCAGGCTCTTTATATACTTTGTTACTACTCTCTGCAGGTTTATTAACTTTGCAAATGAACAAGTGAAATAAAGTTTTTAATTTATTTCATCCTTACTGATGTCCTTACTAATATCCTTACTTCCTAACTAACATTATAAATAAGAAAGTATGTTTGTTGATGGTTTGTTGGTTTGTCCTTCAATCACGCTACAACAGAGCTACGGATCGACGTGATTTTTGTATGGGATATAGTTGAAAAGCTGGAGAGTAACATAGGCTACTTTTAATCCCGGAAAATCAAGAGTTCCTGCGGAATTTCAAATTCAGAATAATGTATTTTCCGGTACGGGGTCACCATCATCATCTCTTTGGGATCCAAACACGGGTGTTACCATTTATAAAAATTAAAATATCGATGATAAAAATTCCCCGTATTGTATTTTCATGTTTTTCAACTATAGGCATGGAGGAATCAAATTTTTTGTTCTATAGGTAATATGTGTGCTCTTTGGCCTCATCCTATCCTTTCCAATCTTCTCTTTTTCTTTCTGCTGGGTAAATAATTTTATTTCTCCCTCTTTTGATCTGCTATACCTTCCTTCTTTTTCTTTCCACTAAACGCTAATCGCTTTGTTTGCTCCATTTTCCACACACCGAATGGTGTGGCCGCTAGTCCATCCTATTTAAGGAGCTTTATTTTTTTTAATTCAATGACAAGATAGTCCTTGACTGAGATCTCACCTGATGGTAAGTGACGATGTAGTCTAAGATGGTAGTGGGCTAACTTGGAAGGGGTGTGGTAGTGTAGATTCAACTCATACCTCTAATCGGTTTCTACACGCCATCGTGCTGGAACGCTAAATGGCTTGGCGGCACGACTTTGACGGTAGGGTGGTAACTAGCCACGGCCAAAGCCTCCCACCAGCCAAAGTACTTTAAGTCTTAAGTACCTCTACATTTAATGATGGCTGTTTTGTGACGTGACTTGGGTATCAGTCCATATATTGTGCCTTAACTCATGTGTAATGATAACAATATGTGTATTAACAGGCTTACATAGATTGTTAACCATATTAATCAACAATACTCTATTGTTAATTGAAGCTCAATATGCGTTAATTATAACGCAATGTTATGATTAAGCTGTGCTAAGTTACGTGAGTAAATTATTACATGGAATAAGTTAGTGCTAACTGTGGCATGAAATCCCTAGTTCACAGTAGGGTGACCATAATCCACAAACTAATTAATACTTGTAATTACTTAAACGAGTGGTTCGGTACTATAGCTAAACCTCGCATCCTGTGCCCCCCATTTCAAATCAAATCAAATCAAATCAAAATTTATTTATTTCATGTAGGCCAACTTGTAGCTCTTATGAAACGTCACAAATCTACCACCGGTTCGGAATGCAGATTCTGCTGAGAAGAGCCGGAGAGAAACTCAGCAGTTGCTCTTTTCAAAAAAAAAAAATTTTTTTTTTTACAATTGTTAAAAAAACTAGGCTATGCACACAATGTTTCCACACAGAAGTTTCAAAAATGCACACCTACCACAACCCCCTTCCAATAAAGCTTTTTATAACTTTTAAGCTATTGCATAGCTTCTATCGCGGGCCAGCGTGGAGACCGAAAATAGCTTTACCGCGGCAGTCCCTGAGTGCCACACGTTTTTTTATATACATTTTCGGCTTGGGGCCATAGTTTTGTGAGCTTAAAATAATTATGTTCATTAATTCAGAATAGCAATAAGGCTCTAATAAACAAACAAACAGATTGATAAACAGACGGACAAGTGCAAGTTCGCAGTGTTCGGCCGGTAAAACGACCGGCGATCGAATTTCCATCTTATTTCATTATACGGAGTGCATATTATATGCTGCAACTTCTCTGAATTTCTCAATATTATATTTGAGAGTGAATTGTGGAAGGTTGGTATGGCATTTCGTAGTGGTGTTGCATTGTTCTTGTATTTCTACTATTAGAAGAATTAACTCTTACAGATGGTATTCAAAACTTTAATTTGAGCTAAAGATCAACACAATACACAACTCTTTATAATTTGTTCGTTTTACACAAATGTAATTTTTTTTCATCCTGTATCGGTACGACTACGTTCGGTTTAAACATGGCCGACGGCACTTTTTTTTTGTTTAAAAGTCTACATTCGCATTCGTGAGTATTAGAAATGAATGTTGTCATTCGCGAATGTAAAGTACCCAACATTCGCAGCTTCACTAAAATAAACAATACCACACAAGCTATTTAAATCTACACCGCAAACATGGCCATCGCAGTTATTGAAGATAGCGCAGCTTAAGTTTTAATTGAAAACCGCTGGATGCGACTGTGAAATTTTATAGAGCCATTATGTTCAGCGTTATCGGGAACTTGGAACTCGGGAAGCGGGTTATGTACGGCGCAACTAGTGACCAGGTTCAGGTACCTGGTGTTTGTTTTATAGCGCTGAGTTTTGCACTCTGAGAACCGAAGGAGTTGCCGGCAATAGGAAATTATGGGAGATCTTCGTTTGAGATAAAGGGGAATTGGTTACAAAATTTATTTGACAAGGTGTTACCTATTTTGATATAATCTAAATACATAAAAGGAAAAGGTGAAGGACTGACTGACTGAGGGGTATGGCAGTGTAAATTCGACCTATGAACCCCTAATCTGTTTCTTCACGCCATCGTACCGGTACGTTAGAGTGACAAAGGTTACAAGGTAGCTAGCCTATTTCACTCTCCGGAGCCTGGAGTTAGGTTAACTTTTCCGGGATAAAAATTCCAGAAAAATAAACCTAACTCCACGTGACTGAAAACGCGGGCAAAAGTTAGTTACTGATATAAATTAATACTATTGTGTCTGCGGTCTGTCCGTGGATTCGCAGAAAACTTCGAAATGAGAAGTTTTAATTGAAATCTTGCGTTACTCTACCTAAGTTTATTTCATTATTTATCTTCAGAACTGTGGGGTTTTCTTCGTCTAGCACATTTTAGTGATTAAAATTATTGAAACGTTTCGGTAAATTTTCTTTAAGGTTCCTTTGTAAGAAATACAATAATATTATCGAATTTGCCCGAGTGAGATAAGACAAAGAAGTTTATTATTTCGATTTACAACTAAATAAAATAAAATTAACATTAAAACATAAAGCTGAAGAACTAAAAAAAGATAAAGGAATCTGTTAGTGATCATTTTTTTTACAAAGTTGCATTTGAATTTGGCACCCAGTTGACTACAAGATAGTACAGCAACTTATTACATTGTAATACTACACAATAATGTTGTAACAAATAGTTTTGTTTTCTTTGTTTTACAAGATGACCTAGTACGTAAAAATGACGTCCATCTATTGCTGCGTGATTCAAGGACAAATCAATAGATAAATCATACATTTTCTCATTAATTATAATGATAATAACAATAGAATTGGCCGTTTTATTACTGGTAGCAAACGGTAAAAATGATTAGAAATATTTTTCTTGATAAAAAAGCTCAAAATACTATAGAAATAGAAATAGAAACAGAAATAGAAATATTTTTTATTCAAATAAACTTTTACAAGCACTTTTGAATCGTCAATGAATCTACCACTGGTTCGGAATGCCTTTCCTGCCGAGAAGAGCCAGCAAGAAACTCGGCGGTTGCTCTTTTCAAAAAAATAAAAATTTACAATTGTTATTGAAACTATGCTATGTATTCAGTGCTTCCACGATGAATTTTCCTGAGTACAATACAAGTAAAAATAAATACAATACAAATACAAATAAAATACAATTCAAAACATGTTAACACAGGCAGGCAAAAGCAGACCCATTCCCGTTGGTGGCACCCGTTCACGAGCATGACGCATGATCCAGCCATTGCTTCGCTCAACCATATTTAACCATATACTGCTAATTAATATCGTAAATGTAGTTTTTTTGGAAAAAGTTAAGTACTATACTGTGTATGTGATTTTTTATTTACCTACGTACATTACTTTACATAATCATAATTCCTAAAATCAAGTTAGAAATATTATCCAAACCATTGCAATGAGGAAATGTTGCGTTAAAAATGTAATTTCAATTTTTTTTAATTGGGTTAAAAATTTACGTGTGCTTGACAGTCGGTTCAGGAACTCGATTGTAACAATTTTGAAATTTTAAAAACACGCTCAGGCTGACGTTCAAACAAACGCGTTGTTTGGAAACAAAGTTTCAAATGCGGATTTACATTTTTTGAAACTTTTGCCCGTCTAAATATAAAAAAGGGGATCGAAATATTAATTATTCTCTCTATAGAATATTATCTCAGCCTAAGAAACATTTGTCTTTACTTGGCCGTTTGTATATTAAAGTCTGCACCATGATAATATATTGTCTGTTTTTAATACAATTTAATGTTTCTTTGTCAGCTATAGTTCTTGCAACTAGAGAGAACTTAGTAGAAAACTAGAAATGATAAGTTTACGTAATTCTTATGCTAAATATTTTTGTCGATGTCCTTTCGATATCGTACTCTTAATGTTTGTCTCGCAGCGCCTTCCGCTCGAGACGACTCCAACTTTGGTTGTTTTTAGCATTGTGTTCAATACAAAGCTAGAATTTTCGGGATACTTTTGTGTAATTGCATTCTGCCTCACCTCGTATCCTGTAGCTATGTCCTTCGCCATTGTTTGCCTGGAAGAGACCGATCGCAGATCAAAAATCTTGCATGTTTACCAACTAAAAAATTTCTACGTATATTTACCTACGTATTTGGTAGAGGTTGTCATACCTCCTGGCCGAATCCGGCCACGGTGACCAATTTCCACAGAGATTAGCCATCTGTGCGGGAGATATCATAGTGCACAAGGCCCACACACACTCACTATTTCTTATAGCTTGAGAATTTCTTTACAGAAAACTCAGTACATTTTTTTAGCTCGACCTGGGAATGGAACCCGGGACCTCGTTACCCACAGTTGAACATGCTAGACCAACGAGGAAATTGTCACGAGCACGTGCAGCAGATACGAGTAGTAGTTGTCATACCACTAGATGGACGGACGATTCAAGCGAGTTGCTATAGATACAATCGGCACAAAATGGTGTTCTGTGGCAATTTTCACAAGAGCCCTATGCACAGCAGTAGCTGCTGCAGTAATGACGTCTATCATTTAAGACGACGAACGGTCATTAATTCTGTTTATTGTAAAATGTAGAAAAAGTAATAGAAAGTGTTTCTACAATACATAAACTGTAGTTAAAAGGCCTCTCTCACTAACGACCCTCTCATCTCGGGAAGTCTTCTCGGCAACACTAACGGGCTAACACTCTTACTTTACGATATTTCACAAAACAAACTCATTAAAAACACCTTTTCATTTTCAACATAATAGACGTATTAGGTCGGAATATTATAAATGCGAAAGTTTTTGTTAGTTTTTGGTTTATTCTTAAATCATAAAACGACATGATTTTTTGCACGGGTATAGTTTAGGACTTTGAGAGTGACATAGGCTACTTTTTATCCCTGAAAATTAAAGTGTTCCCGCGGGAATTAAAAAAATACATCTCGGCATCATCTAGTTTATGATAAAAATTACGGCCAACAGTTACTAGCTATAGCTCGTAGTAGAATTAAAAAAAACTACTGCACGGTAAAATCCATACGATCACCTAGTCGTTGTTGTAACAAAAGAGCTTCTAAGATCAGCTTCTAAATCTACTCACGTACTCATCATAGATCTCAGCCGTGCCTGAAAATCCTTTTACGGCGTATAATTCATCTCCTTTAAAGCCTTCGTATAAAAGGAGGGTTCCATTTAAAACTAGACAGACTTTATCCATACCTATAGGTACTTCTACAAGAAGTTTGCACATCCCAAATACTTTGAGGGTTTTCGGTAGTTTCAACACAAAGCACCACTTGCAACCACCCCTAAATATATTTAAGTAAATTTTCTATACGTCTTAGGCTTTTCTTGTTAACTCTTAAAACTGGGAGGTCTCGGGTTCGATTCCGGCGGGGGTAATTTGGGAATTTATAATTTCTGAATTGTCTCTGGTCTGGTCTGGTCTGATTTGGCCTTGGCTAGTTACCACCCTAACGTCAAAGACGTGCCGTCAAGCGATTTAGCGTTCCGGCACGATAGCGTGTAGAGACCGATTAGGGGTATGGGTTGAATGTATCATGTATCATACCAGTTCCAAGTTAGCCAGCTACGATCTTAGACTGCATCGTCGCGGTGTGAGATCAGCAAGGACTATCTTGTCATCAAATAAAAAAAAAGTGAAAGCATTACAAAATTTAACTAAACATGACAAGCAGATTGGTTTAAGACGGCTTTAGTACAACGTTAGAGTTAAAATATGTTTATAGTTTAAAATTTACTTAGATTTAAAGTTAGTTTAACGCTTCAATAGCCCAACGGTTAAAGGTGTGAACCGAAGGAGAATCTTTCAAAAAAAACTTATATTCCATTATTTCACTAAATTTTCTTTAAGGGGGATGGATGTATGCAGCTATAAAATTTAAGACTTAGTACAGTTAACGGACGGCATATCTATCGATTGCGCTGGTTAAGCAACGTTAATTCCAGTGGGTAACTGAATGGGTGACCGAATTTAGAGGTCCAAATTCTGCCTTTTCCTTTCCTTGGTATACCTGTGTTAGGCATCGACGGATTACATACAAGGTCATTCGTGCCCATACGATAACGATCAGTGCCGGCTTTACCTATAGTGCAGGGTGTGCAACGCACACGGGCGTTGGGTCTTAGGGGGCGCCGCGCCGAGCCGCGCTCGCGACACCTCCAAAAAGCATGCGTCGCCGTCACTCGCAGCGATAAAAAATACTTTTTACTCATGTACCTATTGCTTCCCGACATCATTTAAAATTGCACTATTTTTTGCACCTGAATTTCCTTTCACTGGTGAAAATATAACTGTACAACTGTACAAGCAATGTGGCATCTATAATTTCTTAAGAGTTCCATTGTAATATGGTGTCTTGGGAAAAAAATAGATCGACAACTGTAATGTGTCGCTACTAGATGTCGCTAACAGTTGCTATAAAACTGATTGAAAAAGTAGATACATATCACTAATTTCGTGGCTGACGTGTGGTTCGCCGTGGTGTAACGGATAACACACTCGGACGCGATTCCCAGAGAGATGTGGGTTCAAATCCCGCCGGCCTCGGAATTTTTGATATGTATTTATAAATCTATTAGGTTAATATAACTGTAAGCCAAACTTATAGGTATTCTTGTATTGTAAGTATTCCATTTTGGCCGCGCGTCTACTAGAGGGCGCCAAGATATTGATTGCACACGGGCGCTACATGGGCTAGAGCCGCCTCTGATAACGATACGGTAAGATTCGCTTCACCGCCCTCCAATGTGTGGCAATCGCCTTACATAGTCGCGCTACGTTGTGCGGTTCGTTGTACAAACATAATTATTTACTCACAGTTTGCGCGGCCGGATATTATAGCCCTGTTTACTTTGGCTTTGTCGAAACGCGTCCCAGTTAACAGTTTCACGAGCAGTTGTCTCGTTTGCAACGCGGAAGATAAACTTTCTGTACAAGCATTCTGTTAGACTTTTACTTTACTTTTTACCCGACCAAAACCGATGGCACAACCAAAAGGAAGAGTTGTGAGTTTAGCAATCTATGTATGTTTGTTTACCAGTTAATTCGTTATTATGGTCCAGGTGACAACAGGGGGTTATTCAAGGGGCGGACCAACAAATTCCTAAAAAGCCGGCAACGCATTGGTGGTGCCTCAGGTGCTACAAATGTTCATGGACAGCGGTAATCACTTAACATCAGATGACCCGTCTGCTCGTTTACTCGTTAAAAAAAGACGTGTGGCACTCGGGGACTGCCGCGGTAAAGCTATTGCATAGCATTTTTTATCAACGCCATCTAGCGGTGAGAGGAGTCCCGTGTCAGGTTATTTTCGTTACGGAATTTCTGGATTCGGTCTCCACGCTCAAGGCCCGCGATAGAAGCTATGCAATAGCTTAAAATATATAGAAAAAAAAAAGATGACAAAGATTTTATATCGATCTATAATTAATCTATCAAACCATCACTGAAATCAAATTATTTAATAGAGTTCTGTGCGCCATTTGCAATACAATTAGTTCCAGAGACATTCGTACGTCAAATGTGGCGCTTCAAATTGTACCATAATTAAAATTTCATTTGTATTGTCTATACTCAATAGTTTGAACGGTCGAGTTATTCCTACTAAGCGTAAACCTATCGCAACATTGATTAATATTCGTATCACATACCTGGAATAACTGAACGGAATGCCTTTGATGTACTCGACAAAATTTACTAATCATCACCACCAGCTAAGCGATTGTGAACCCCATGTCCCAAGCTTTAGGGGTCAATTCTTAAAGCAAAGATTAAACAGGTCAGCGCGTCATCATTATTAAAGTGGACATATTTACGTAATTGATAAAGTGCTATGCCATGTACTCGAGTATCTGTTGCAGTGCAGCTCGATTTCGAACCTGGTATTTTTTGTGTAATATTTTGGTATTCTAAAAATACAGGGATCATACCAATGAGGAGTGAGCGAACAAAACGTCACAATTCAATTTTTGACTTAAGTCGTTTTTTATTTTTTTCACACTTGCAACACTAAATTGCATCAAATAAACTCGCTATTGTATTGCTAAACGTAGTAACTCCCATATGACAAAAGACGTGTGGCACTCGGGGCCTGCGGTAAAGCTATTGCATAGCATTTTTTATCAACGCCATCTAGCGGTGAGAGGAGTCCCGTGTCAGGCTATTTTCGTAACGGTATTTTGGATTCGGTCTCCATGCTCAAGGCCCGCGATAGAAGCTATGCAATAGCTTAAAAAATTAAATTGCCCAGTTCCTACAAAGAGTGACATTTCAGCTATGTTGCATACAGTTTTGAAGAAAAAATATTAAAAAAGTCCATATTTTAGCTTATATTTGATTTGGTTGATTTCTCTAAAGTTTTCTAAAATGGAAAAGTAACGTTTTGTTCGCTCACTCTTTCCTTTTCTAAATTAATGCAAAACTACGTTTTTATAGAAACTCAAATTGACTGAGGAGACTCAAGTATCCTATTCGTACATTGCTAGCAAATAGTCGCTTCAGTTTATTTATTTATTTATTTTTATTTTTAGAATTTACAAGACAACATAATATATTAGAAGAAGTAGACATAGGTGAAGCTTATCTCTAAAAAAAAGCTTCCAGCTTCCCTTAAAAGTGAGTAAGGTGAAATTATAGATTATACTAGCTTTTGCTCGCGGCTTTGCTCACGTTAAGTTCGATTTTTCAAACCCCTATTTTACCCCCTTAGGGGTATTGAATTTTCAAAAATCCTTCCTTAGTGTGCGCCTATGTCATAAAAGGAACCAACTGTAAAAATTTCAAGTTTCTAACTTCAGTAGTTTAGGCTGTGCGTTGATATCTCAGTCAGTCAGTCATGACTTTGAATTTTATATATATAGATTACAGTTTTATATCATTGTAGGAGATATACGACTGTTATAGATGTTATAAACTTATTTCGTATTAAAGCGGTTCTATTATTATCATGTCGTATTTGAATGGCAATGAAAGCTGACATGAATAAAGATCTATATTCATGTTAGCTTTCAAACCAGGTACACCGATCGATTGTTAAGGCTTGTATTGATATTACAATGGCTTTATAATGAATCTGTATCTGCATTGCAGATCTT
Organism: Hipparchia sbordonii; assembly: GCA_038048805.1. Lineage (NCBI taxonomy): Eukaryota > Metazoa > Arthropoda > Insecta > Lepidoptera > Nymphalidae > Hipparchia > Hipparchia sbordonii. Next base: position 2,353,756 of record CM076113.1, read on the forward strand.
AGGTCCGGGAAAGGTAACAACAACAACAGTCACAACAATATTGCATTTACTATTTGGTGACGCCACCTTTTTGGTTTTTATTTGGATTGACATTATATGTCAAAATAATTCCTATCTACCTTCCATTTCCCTTCGTGCACTAAAATGACGTTCGTGGTGTCAAAGTTGCGACGCCATGACACCTAGTTCAGTTCGAACTTTTCGTCTCCGCGAGGCGCATGCACTCATTGTGTCGCCCGTGCTCGTGTTTTTTACCAACAACGAAAAAGAGTGTGTGTGAACGACTTCGCTGCCCAGCTGACGCCGACGTGTTCCGGAGTGGCCGATAGTGGAGGTGCGCACCTGGCTCCAGTCCCGGGGACTTTACAAGGTTAGTGCACGGAGTTCCCGCTATCCCTTCGTTCGCCCCTGATCCTTCGGAATATCTAAATTCAAAATTCATACAGTCCACAAGCTCAGGCTGTCGAAGGTGGACAGTGGCGTCCGTTTCTACACCATTCTTTCTGGTACCTTTCGAGCCGGATCTCGAATCTCTTTGTTCTGTCAACCACGTGGCGACTGCGGTCTATTACTGGCCCATCCCTCTGGTCTGGCTGAACAAACCAACCCCAACTTATTAGGATTGGCTAATAAGCTTATTTATTATATATATTTCAATATATTTTTATTCCCCGTGCCTTATTTGTCACGTATTTATACGATCTTATATCGTCATTACGTCACAATAATTGAGTTGTTGGCGTGTCCCCATATACTTATATAATTATATATTTCTATATTTTAATTATATATTTATTATAGTTGTGAACAAATTCACTACAATATCGCAATAATTATTTCATCGCTCGGCGTGAGTATTTGTACCTACCTACTCGGCCGGCCGCGCGGCGAACGTTCGCTTTGTTCGTTAACAAGCGTTTTCTCCCCGGTTTACGCGTCGATTTAATTTATTCGTGAAACATGACTGAGAAAAATAAAGTTTTCTCGCCTGCTTCGTCTTTTCCTAATGACAGGGAACTAAGATTATTAGAAGCAAAACGAAATGTCGTTTTTCAAAGAATACAACAAATTTATGATTCTTCGAAAGATGTACATACTGATGTGCTCGCAAAGGAAAGTTTCCTTAGTTCAGTCGTAACTTTAGATACGCTTCGTACTGATTTCCAGAAACTTTTAGATCAATATAATGACCGGTTGTTAACCCTTGATCCCAATGCGACACCACAATATTACAGTCTCATTTCTTTTGATGAGTTGTATGGCAGAATTAAATTAGCTCAATCACAAATTAGCTCTCAAACTCAAAGCAAAGAAGCGTCACTTCGGAAAAATAAGCCGTCCCTACCGCCGATTGAGTTAAGGTCGTTCGACGGTGATATTTTGTCGTGGCCCTTATTTTATGCAAATTTTAAATCCACCATACACGATAATACAACTTTAACGGATTCCGAGCGAATGTATTATCTTCTCGGCAAGTTAACCGGCAAGGCGCTCACCGCCTGCTCGGGTATAACGCCATGCGCCGAAAATTATTCGTTGTTGTTACAAACTTTAATTGACAAGTATGACGACAAAAGAATGATAGCCGCTACTTATTTGGATCAGTTATTAGAATTTAAACCTATAAGTGCCAGTGCGGATAACTTCGATTCATTTATAGAAAAGTTTGTGGCCGCCTTTAGGGGCCTTAAAAATCTTAAACTTCCGGATTTAGCCGATTTCATAGTACTACATATCGCGCTTAAAAAACTAGATTCGGAATCTGTACATACCTTCGAACGGGCGGGAGATTCCTCCGCGATACCCACCTTTGAAGATTTAGTTAATTTTGTTAAAAATCAATCCAAAATAATGCAGCGTACATCTGTGAAAACTTCTGGCTATAACGCGAAAAAGAATAGCGATCGTAGCCGCCCTAATATAAATAAAAATTCTTCGTCGCAAAAATTAGCACTTGTGACTACAGTAGATAAGAATAAATCTACAGCTAAATGTTTGTGTGACAATATAACACACCAACAGTTATTTAAATGTCCGCGATTCATGCGAGCTTCCCCAGAGGAACGGTTCCAATTAGTGAAGCAATGTAACGCGTGTGTAAATTGCTTAAATATTAATCATAATCAAATTAAATTATGCAGTTCTAATAAAAACTGTAGAAAATGTAACCTCCGCCATTCAACTTGGTTACACTTTACGACGTCAGATTCGAACCCTGCTACCTCTAGTCGCGCGCCCGACTCTGCAAGCGATAAGCCACAGGGAGCCGAGCCCGTTTCGTCATCGGTCGGTCAAACGAGCGAGTCGGCAACTTCAGATAAGAGCGTTGCGATGTGTACGACTTCCATTGCCGCGTCGAGCACATTACGCGGCAAAGGTTTCGCCCAACCTAGCGAGCAATGTAATACGCCGTCTTCCGTTTTGCTCGCGACGGCCCAGGTGATTGCATATGATAGTAAGGGAAACACTCACCTCTTGCGTTGTTTGTTAGACAGCGCTGCAGATACCAACTTTATTACTACTGATTGTTGTAACCGGTTGAATATACATCAAAATCATATTCCTAATACTATGGTTCGTGGTTTCGGTGGTTCAGAAAATTCTATAGATAAATCTGTGCTATTACAATTGCACTCTAAGTATAAAAAGAATATCAAATTCGATATTTCAGCGTTAGTTGTAAATAGGATAACGGGTGACTTACCTACAACTCTTATCAATACAAATGCGCTTTCGCATATAAACAATTTACCTCTCGCGGACGATACATTTGCTATTCCTAGCCCGATTGATATACTAATCGGAGCCTCCGTATTTCCTCATTTATTATTGCCGGAAATAATACGCGGTGACACGTCTTCGCCGCCCGCTATACACACAGTGCTGGGCTACGTTCTTATGGGTTCAGTACCTACGCTCCGGTCCGCATACACTCGGTCGACCGCGACTTCTTGTTGCGCGATTGTAGGCCCGGAGCACACTATCACTATCGACGACTTAGTTAAAAGATTTTGGGAGATACAAGAAATCACTTGTCCGTCCGTCTATAGCCCGGCTGATAATGAATGCGAGGAATTGTATCGAGTCACAACCGAGCGCGATCCTGTCAGTGGTAGGTATAGTGTGGCATTACCTTTTTGCGAAGATGTGTTTTCGTTAGGTAATTCTTATAACATTGCGTATAACCGATTTTTATGCTTGGAGCGTAAACTCGAAGCTTCTCCCAAGCAAAGGGAGGCGTATGACAACGTAGTCAGTGAATGTTTACAAAATAACTACATATCACCGGCGTCCGTGAATACCACGGATAAGGAGCTTCTTCCTACATATATCATCCCAAATCATGGCATTATCCGCGATGATAAATCTTCTACTCGTGTGGTCCTAGACGCGACTTGTCAGACCAGCTCTGGGGTCAGCCTCAATGATATTCTGCGTAGTGGACCTAATCTACTGGGTGATCTTTTTCCGATTCGTTTAAAAAGAATATTTTCAGTAGCTCTTCCCGCAGACTGCTTATCTCGAGGTTTAACTCCTAACAGATTACTTGACCATCCATTAATCCATTGGCTCCATGGGCCTCATTGGATGTCACGTCCACCATCAGAGTGGCCGCTTAAGGAACTAGACAGTGTTCCGATCCATGAGATTCCAGAACAAAAGACTGTTTTACATACAACAGTAATCGAACAAGAAGAATCGGTTATATACGCACTTGCTAAACGCTCGTCCTCATGGACTAAATTATTGCATACGCTTGTCTATGTGTTTAGATTTATAAAATTGTTGCCGCGCCGCGAATCGGCTAACATAACATTGAGCGATATTGAATTCGCAGAAAATAAATTACTCAGCGTCTTGCAACTTAAATATTTTGCTGACGAATTTCAGAATTTGAATAATTCAAAAAGTTGCTCACCCGCGTTACAAAAATTAAATCCATTTTTGGAAAACGGACTTATTAGAGTTGGAGGGCGTCTCTCCCAATCAAGCGTAATTAGCCACGAGCAAATGCATCTTACTGTTTTGCTACGTAATGATCACATCATAAATTCATTAATAAATTTCTATCATAAAAAATACTTGTACGCCGGACCGGAGCTGCTTATGTCTTTATTAAGACAAAGATACTGGATTATGTCGGCTCGGAGGTTAATTCGAACGCGAGTCCATAAATGTGATACGTGCTTTAAATTAAAACCACGTTCTTCTTCACCTTTGATGGCTGATCTTCCGAGTAGGGTTACACCAGCCATCAAGGTCTTTTTACATACAGGTCGCGATTATGCAGGGCCAATTTTCTACATGCCAATAAGACGTAGACGCGCTCGAAGCCATAAAACGCACCTATTCAAAGTGATCGGACAACAACTTCTTTCTTACGAAGAGTTGAATACGGTTCTCGTGCAGATCGAAGGCTTGCTGAATTCGAGACCGCTTACCGCGCTTAGCTCAGATCCTACTGAACCGGCAGCCCTAACCCCAAGCCATTTCTTGCATACAGCTCCTTTAAATTCTTTACCAGTACCAGATGAAGAGCCAAGTAATCTTAGCTTGTCTCAGAGACATTTGCTTTTAAATAAAATCATCCAATCTTTCTGGAAGAGATGGAGGAATGAGTACTTGCATAAGTTACAAGTTCGTCAGAAATGGAACACACCTTCGGTTCCTATTACTGTAGGCACCATTGTTATCATCAATACCGATAACTTGCCACCTTTGGCATGGCCTATAGGCATAATAGACAAGGTGCATCCTTCAAAGGATGGGGTAGTCCGCGTAGCTTCAGTTAGGACGACTAAGGGAACTTTCCTGCGGCCGGTAACTCGTTTGTGCCCCCTACCAAATCAATAAGCCGTTCATAAGGTTTTACATTAGTTTGTAATATTATGTACATATTTCTATTTATATTTTTAATATTATCATTTAACATATTATACGTATTATATACATTATATATAGATATACGTTTATTTAAAGCCTGCCATCAGCAGCCTGCTATCTATATAGCATTTATTTTTTCTTAAAGCCAAGCCTTTAAGGGCGGGGGGAAATGGTGACGCCACCTTTTTGGTTTTTATTTGGATTGACATTATATGTCAAAATAATTCCTATCTACCTTCCATTTCCCTTCGTGCACTAAAATGACGTTCGTGGTGTCAAAGTTGCGACGCCATGACAGCTAGTTCAGTTCGAACTTTTCGTCTCCGCGAGGCGCATGCACTCATTGTGTCGCCCGTGCTCGTGTTTTTTACCAACAACGAAAAAGAGTGTGTGTGAACGACTTCGCTGCCCAGCTGACGCCGACGTGTTCCGGAGTGGCCGATAGTGGAGGTGCGCACCTGGCTCCAGTCCCGGGGACTTTACAAGGTTAGTGCACGGAGTTCCCGCTATCCCTTCGTTCGCCCCTGATCCTTCGGAATATCTAAATTCAAAATTCATACAGTCCACAAGCTCAGGCTGTCGAAGGTGGACAGTGGCGTCCGTTTCTACACCACTATTCTTAAAATTATTAACTAGCTGATTCCCGCGACTTCGTCCGCAGGGAAAAGTTTAGAGTGACTTGCTACTAACTGCGAGAAGTTATAATATTTAGTAGATCTTCACCAAAATTGAACAAAATATTGCACAACACAATATAATAGTGCACAATTTATAATAAAGAGAGAATTATCAAAATTAATTTAGATTTGACGAAGTTATAGAGCAAAATCAACAAAAACTTTCATCCCCTATCCCGGATAAACCTTATTGTTTATCACGATAAAAAGTATCCTATATATTTACCCGGAGTATCAGCTACCACTATACCAAATTTCATTCAAATCCGTTCAGTAGTTTTCGCGTGATGCGCGCACAGTCAGACAGACAAACAAAAAATTCTAAAAAAATTGTTTTGGGCTCAGTATCGATAATGAAGCATTCTCCGATTAAAAATTTCAAAATGTATTTAATGTACCTACAGAATTTGTCTCGTTATAGTTTTATTATAAGTATAGATGAAATAAGAATGGCGTAAGCTGCGCTGTAAAGAGTAAATAAATTGTTCTGCATAGAGTTCCTTTGGTAACATAATATATAACGAGTACACGAGTAATGTGAGAGTATGAAACATCCGAAAGTCTTTCACATCCGAGCTTCACACCTCGGCGCCATCATCGTATTGGAAACTAGAGCCGATAACGCTCTTATATCACCTAAGGTCGTATCTCACTTACACGACACCGCTCCCGCACATTAAATATTGCACATTCAAATAAGGCGTTCGTGCTCTGTACATAGTAGAGATGAAACGGATAGTGGTTTGGCCGAATACCGGATACCGAATATTCGGCCAACCTTAAAGCCGAACACCCGAATATCCGGCCGAACATAGACGATTCGAACATACCCGATCGCTTCACTCACACTCGTGTAACAAATCGTCGCGTGTATCTACTACATACATTTTACAGTAATCACATAATATAATAGGATAGAGCTTTCTGCGATCTAGCAACACGATGATTGATGTATTTCTTATCGCAGTTGCAGCAAGCAGCCCACGCACTGTAAATACTTGGGCCGCTTGCTTGAAGTATGAAAATCAAGAATCATGAATGTGTCTGTAATAGTGGTTGAGAGGGTATAAGCGGCCCCTTTAACGACTGCGCGTGGAAAGCGAGCTTACTGCTAGTCGTCGCCTTGTAGACAGCGAGTTTTCTGCTAGATGTCGGCTTAGCGCGCAGACAGCGAGAAGTTACTTCGATTTGAGGTGGATCCGTGCGGGTGCTGTGTGAAAGCGGCGTCACGTAAGTGAGCTATGACCTTTAGACAATGTATTTGGATTTCTCGGATTAGATTAGAAATAAAGTGCACAATGTTACTTTAATAAACGACTAACATAACATTCTAAGTAGTATTTATTAAGTTAATGTTATAACGTTGTTATCGTGGTTGAACGAATAAACTTTTATCTTATCTTTTCTTTATCTTATTGATTCGAGTCTGAATCGGTTGGCGTATTACGGTTCGGAGGAGCTCTATAAACGGGAATATAATGTTACTGTGAACATGAAATAAATTGTTCTCCGCCTGTCTCATGCAGCCTCTAGCGGCTTCTCAAGGTTGTTAGTCCAGCGGATGGAAATTAACTAAGACATCATCTCAACCGGTTGTCGGCCCACTACTGGGTACGAGTCGCCTCTCAGAATGAAAAGGATTTAAGTCATAGTTCACCGTGCTAGAAAAGTGCGACGTGCGAACGAAAAGTCTATACTCTAATCTGTGTCCAACAGTGGATGGCTTTTTTTAAATCTAAATATATAAAAGGCAAAGGTGACTGATTGACTGAATGACTGACTGACTGACTGATCTATCAACGCACAGCCCTAACCACTGGACGAATCGGGCTGAAAGGCATCCAGACAGCTATTATGGCGTAGGCATCCGCTAAGAAAGGATTTTTGAAAATTCAACCCCTAAGAGGGTTTAAAAATCGAATTTAACGTGAGCGAAGCCGCGAGCAAAAGCTAGTGAAGAATAAAAAGTCAGTGTTCATTGTAAGGTGTAGGTACCTACATTTACACAAAATAAACACTTCCATTAAAGAAACATCGAATTATATATTTTACTTTCATAAAATTCAAAAAGTACGCCTCTGTTCAACAATATATTTCTACTAAGACCTATTAAATTCGGCGAACTTGAATTATTCTTTCACTTTACCTATTACAAAGGAAAATACGCTGCGAAAACTGTTATTTTAGGATTCCTTTTAGTTCTTCCAAATATCTATAAAGTCAATAAAGCAACACACTTACGAGAAGGCAGCGTGTTTTACAAAAAGATCAAAGCAAGCCATGCGCAATGAAATTATTATTGCAATCCTAACTTATTTTTTTGGTATTAAGACATACAACTAAAGTGGTTTTTCACCTGGGTATGAGTTACAGTGTACAGTGTAGAGTACAAATTCAATTTCCGTCATATTTAATCTGTCATAATGTCATTAAGATAAATAAAATAATGTACCTCGTGAGGAAAAAAGACTTTAGAAATATCAATTGAAGGTTATGATTGCACAGATTCAAAGAATATAAATAATTTATGAACGATAGTATTTCACCATTCAGGGTGATACTAGTTTTAAGAGTAGTTAGGTTTTGTTTGTCTAACTCTATCACAGTAAAATCACGAACATTTTGACGCATGCGCTTCTTTGACTGGTACTTAAGCTGATCAGAATGTTGAAGAAAACTTTTCACTTCCATGAAAATAGTGATGCTTTTTGATAAAGGTAAACATGAAAAATTGGTGACGAAATTCGTAGAATGTTCCAGAAAAAAATTCCTCTGAGTAATCTCGTAGCACATTGGGAAAGTACCAAGTGCGATAAAAAGGTGTAACATAAATTATTCATAAAAATCTTATGCTACGATGTATGTAAAAAGGATGTAGGTGCTCTAGTAGTGATATAATGTTTTATGTATGATTCATATTTGTGCTTTCTATGTGTTTATTTTAAATATAATATCAAAGTGAACAGCCAATAATTGAATTTAGAGCCGCAATAATATAAAGGATGATTATGGGTCGACAGGTCGACGCTGTAAACCCTACCCGTGGCACTAAAATTGTCGTGTGTTCTCCTAAAAAAAGCGGTACGCTTAATTTTGAAAAAAAGAGGAATGTTAATCATATTATTGGTTTATTTGACATATCAAATAATCTTAAACATAAATGTAAAAAAATGCTAAAACGGGGTCCAGGTACTGATCTAAATAAAACAGCAGCCAACTAATGCCTTTAGCACGTCATGTCCACCGAGATTCGTGACACTTTTTGACAGTAAACCCATTGTCTTTTGTATGTTCTAACGGAGACATTTGACTATGGATTTCTTACGTTCCGCTATTCAAATCTACACTTTGAGTACGTATGTTGGTTATATACTCAAAGAATATAAACAATGATTGCTAAACTAATTTCAAGTACTGCACCAGAAAAATTTCAGGCGTTCATACAAGGAGGTACAGAATACTTAGTACGAGTTTGTACATCTCGCAGTAGTTCACGAACGAACACATTAGTGTCGGTCTATGAAATGCTTGATTTAAAATCGTATATTTATTACTACCGATTTTAATTTCACAAAGTTTCTCTATGATGCACTGACTGTTAACAGCCTTTTTTAAAACTTATGTTTGATCAAACGTCTACAGTAGAGGTATTTATATGATCATATTTCAGTTTTAAAATTAGACTTAAGGTCCACTTTACTTTAATCTTATTCGATCGATCTACCATGGTTTATTTATTTAATAAGGAACGCCAACAATGAGTACACAAAACTATCTACATATATATATAAAATTCAAAGTCCTGACTGACTGAGATATCAACGCACAGCCTAAACTACTGGAGTGAGAAACTTGAAATTTTTACAGTTGGTTCCTTTTATGACGTAGGCGCACACTAAGAAAGGATTATTGGAAATTCCACCCCTAAGGGGTTTAAATAGGGGATGGAAGTTTGTATGAAAGTCCGTCATTTTTCAAGCTGTTTCCATCAAAGTTGGTATTTGAGCTTTCAGTTAAAAATAAAGAAGTACGTGTGTCACATCTAGTGCTAAGATAAAAACTAAAAAATTTTGGACGGGTCGTTATTTAGATGTACGTATATTAACTTGTACTAGGGTTAGTACAATCGATATACAGTATGAAATATGATTTCTTGATAATCTTTGCCTCTGCTAACGAGTTAGACCATTAAGGCATAGCTTAAGTGATAAGATAAAACGACGATGGAATTAGTCCGTAAACCTTGGTCGGTTAGCCATTCATTTAATGGATCGACTCAAAGCTCGGCCTGATTGTGTTCTGTTTCTTCCGGAATAAGTGAACCTGCGACCTTTCATATTTCAGTCCGCACTTTCAACCTTTGGGCTACTGAGGCTTATAAAGTAGTTAGTTACGTCACACATAGTTATGGAAAGTAATTAATCTAATATTTTGTATTTGAATTTTCTATCCATTGACTACTCTACCCTACTCTGAACCTTCGATAAGTAGGAAAGTTAAACAAGTCTTCAAATCCATTATATCTTAAGAAAACACGCTGAAACCTTCGAATAAAATGTAGGTACCTACCTCATTCATTTAAAGTCGTGTTACATTTACATAAAATTATGCTGCGCTGCTATAAAAAATGTTTACGTAGCTGGCGACCCTACCGAGAATCGAATAGAACCATCGAGTCCTTAATCTGTACTTAAATAATTGTGGGCGTACTTACATTTTGTTTGGAAAAGGGAATTCTTGAACGTTCCAGAAACAATCCGCTTATATTTTCCGCAACGCATCCCAATCGGCAATAATTCAACTGCTGAAAACGTTTTAAGTTCCGTGGAATTCCTCCAAGTCCTTATTTACGGTCGTATATTTTACCATTAGTTGAATTCCTTCACAATGGTATCAGTTGGACTAGCAAGATGTGTGTGCATAATTTAAATTATATATTAATATATTGTATAAATGTATTTCATCGCTTACGTAATGATTTATAACATATTCTTTTTAAGAATAATAAATTCATGCTGAACATGATTCAAACGAGCCAAACTTGTCTAAGTAGTAGGTATGACAAAAAAGGTTAAATGGCCATCCATTTAACCTTTTTTGTCATACCTACTATTGAACCCCATGGTTCCCACCCCTAAACCATTGAACCCCATGGTTCAATAGGTGGGTCCCCACCGGACGATCCGTCGCGCTCCGATCGCACGCGGCAGGAGCGTGATCCAAATGTGCAGGCGGTGTGGACGTGCCGCGCGCGATCCATGCGCTCGTATTGGAGCGCGCGCTCCCTGATGCGCCCGATCCGTTCGTTCCGGATCGCAGTTTAAACAAACTGGATCGGCCTAGTACGATCCACGCTCCACGTTCACGATTTTGGATCGCGGATCGCGGGATCGCCGATCCATTTTGGATCGTCTGGTGGGGATCCACCTAATGGTTTTTCAGTCTATCCTCGTTGATAGCGATGTTGAGGCTTTAGGTACTTGTTAACTTCGTTCTTACTTACAGAGTTAAACTACTGTATTCGTTTGAGAAAATTAAATGTCTTCAAACCGAAATCTTTGATAAATACAAAAAAATTTCCGCCTTATCCATGATAAAAATGGTGTTAAAGAAAACACCTCAAATGATTCTCCTATTCATTACCTTTATCCATTTTTATACCCGCTCTTGTTCAAGCTTAGCTATCACAAGTAAACAGCAAAAACATCTCTTGTTGGGAGAAAAAACAGTTTTATATTTTTAAAGCTAAACTCCGCCAACACCACTTGACCCCCGCCTTCTATTCAACTGCCCTCCACGAGTTTCAAGTTGGGAGGCAAATAGAGAGTGTTAAAATTCAGCTAAGGCTGGTCTGCCGTCCGCTACGATAAAGGTCAAAAGATAGAAGGCGGAATTTAATTAGTGTTACATTCTTACAAAGAAACAGTGGCCCCAACAACATCTATTCCGTTTGAGAAGGTTCCTAAGAATTTTAAGTGACACTAGCACATCTCGGAATGGAAATTCTGAGAATATAAATCTTGTTACGATGTTTATATTTCCGAGGCTTTGTCAGTTGCTCAGAGTGAGATTTGAGATAGGTTAATACTTAATAGGGAAACTTGAGAACTAAATATTGTATAGAGGTTCACATTACAATAGGTATATAAACTGTATAAGGTAGGTACTTTGCGATTATGCTCTCATAAGTAATAGTTACAAAGCTTTATTGTATTTTAATTGAAACTTTATATACTCCTTAGTGACAATTTCACTATTCGCCGAGGAACGAATAAGCGAAGCATTTTGCTTTTTTGACAGATTTTCAGTACAAAAATATCAGAACACCGCGAATTAATCCTTAATAGCCCAATGGTTAAGGGTCCGGATTGAGAACTGAGAGGTCGACGGACGGTTCGATCTTCATCCGTTTCACTATTGTACCCACTCCTTATACAAGCTTATCGCTTATTCCTGATTTTCATCTCTTTCATTTCATTCATCTCGTTTCATCTCGTTTCATTTGTTTCATCTCTTCCTCTCTTTCTTTCTTCGATATGGGTTGCGACGACAGTTCTAGATTAGTAGCTAGCTCAGATTTACCTCGATTGTAAGCGTTACTTGGCGATTGTGAAATTGGCACTCAGACAAAGAACTTCGTTTAGTAAAATATTTGAAGAATGCCCGCGAATTCGTTCGCAAGTAATAATAATAGAATATCAACATTACCGGAATAAAATACAGCCTATGCGCTATGTTGATGTATAAGCTATTACATTGTGAAGTTTCATCAAAATCTGTCCAGTAGTTTTTGCGAGAAAGAGTAATAAACATCCGTCCATCCTTCCATGAGTCTATCCACACACAAACTATCGCATTTATAATTTTAGTAGGATAATCAAAAAAAGAATATGAAGGATCGACTTCCTTTAAAGCAGATTGCAAATTAGAAGCATCCTCAGCCCCTATCAGAGATTAAAGGAGATTAATTAAAACTAGATAGTTACCTCCCATCTAATAATGAACCTTTGATCTTCCTTGTAGGCATTACAAGAACACTGTGTAGTTGAGCTTCAAAGGCGTTAACAGGAAGCTTTTATGGAACGTCGTATTTATTATTAAACATATTTTTATGCTACGTTTATATGCGTGCTGAGGCTTGGCAAACGTCCACAAGCTCCAAGCCCGGATCGGCGACAAGCTCACGCAAGCCAAGCCAAATACCCCGTTCACACCCTAGTGTTTGTGGACATTTGTCGAGACGAATACACGGATAGAAATCGTTGATAGATTTTCAGTCCACTGCTGAACCCCTACTAACTCCACAACACTGCGTTATCAGACTTCCTCCTCCAGCCTCTATCTTCTTTAGTATACTCTATCTTCCTATTTTTCTTTCCTCTTTATCCTCGCCTTTGGTACGGAACACTACCAAATGTAGGTGTGAATATAATAACAATACGTTTAGCTATTATTTTTTAGAAAAACGCTCAGTGTCGTAAATAACGTCAGTTTTGCGCGAAATCATAAAACTGAAGGACTGAAATTTTCAGCTTAACTGCGCGGATTTTTTCCCGTACATTTGGCGCTTGGTGTGTCGGATATTATGTCTTTTATTAGCACTAAAAGTGGCGACCCGATTTTAATGTCTTTTTCCGAAGCTATAACGTATGTTATCTATAGCACGGAATAAGTCATAGTGAATGTTAGTTTTTTTTTTTAAACTTGTTACCGCGACAAAATGCCTATCCATTTCCAGAAGCGTTGAGCTGTTTTAGAATAGAATAGAATAGAAATATATTTATTCAAATAAACTTTTACAAGTGGTTTTGAATCGTCGATGAATCTACCACTGATTCGGAATGCCCTTCCTGCCGAGAAGAGCCAGCAATAAACTCGGCGGTTGCTCTTTTCAAAAAAAAATTTTACAATAGGTAACAAAATTATGCTATGTATACAGTGCTTCCACAATGAAGTTTCCTAAGTCCTTCATACAATCTAATACTATGTTAAGCACGCGATGTTACGTGAAGGACAGAGATGTCGCCACGAGTACGGTGTGACGTCACGCGGGCGCGGTGAGCGGATATACGGCGCCAGCGGGTCTGGGAACAATCATGGCGTCTGTCTGCGCGTGTTGATGTAAAGTTGGAAATGTGAACTAACCTAAAAATGTAGTTGTGTTGCGTTGTAACTCTAAGTGATGTGAATTAATAACTGGACAAGTTAATTATTAAACGTGATTGTAAACATATCCAGAGTCTGATTTTCACATTCAGAAGTGGCATTTACGACGAAAATTGGACCCAAATATAGAGAGATCAGTGCCTAATAAAGAAAATGCATTCATGCGGCTACTAAGAAATGCCGATTAACTCCGGCTTCCCTGACAAATGCCAGCACATTTCATGTGGAATCAGTCAATGTCGCTATCGATAAAACTTTTGTATGGAAAACGCGATGTGAACGCGATTTTGTAAGAGTTGAAGAGGATGTCTTTTAAGGATCTCGACAAAGTTACGTAAAACTAGATTTTCATTGAGACGACTCGAGAGGTGTTAAAGCAGTGACATTAGCGGTTTGCTAAGCGTTTTACAATAAAAAACGAGCCGCTGCAGAATGAAACTTCCAGCTGATGTTCATAGATACCTACAGGTCAACCTGTAATCTGCTCGAAGGGATACTCAACAGTTGCTACCCAGAAGTCTGTGATGTTATAAAAGGATGCTTTTCATGAAACTGACTTGTCTGACGTGTGTCTGACACTAAGTGCAAATTGAGTTATACTTGGACGTATGGATTTTACTACAAGAATCAAGTTTGTGGGACTGAATATCGTAGAGAATGCAGCTGATCATGATGATGATGATAAATCGACTTTTCTTCCGACACAGTTATTACTGAGGTGCGTAGTTGTTATTTTTATTTATCTGTCTGTTGGTTTTAACCATCTATTTTCTGTCTGATCTGTTCTGTTTTCTGACCGATCTGTTCAGTTTTCTGTCTGATCTGTTCAGTTCAGTTAATTTGTTAATCTGTTTAATCCGTTTATCCTTTTTATCCGGTTTACCGATTTCACCTGTTTTATGCTTTATCCGTTTAACCATTTTACCCGTTTCACTTGTTTATTTGTTTTATCCGTTTTTACTGTTTTACCCGTTTATCCGTTTACCCGTTTTATCCGTTTACTCGGGTTATCTGTTTTATCCGTTTATCCGTTTTACCTATGTCACATGTTTTATGTTTTATCCGTTTATCTGTTTTACCCATTTCACCTGTTTTATGTTTTATCCGTTTATCCGTTTTACCCGTTTTACCTGTTTTACCTGTTTTATCCGTTTACCCGTTTTATCCGTTTCACCTGTTTCATCCATTTATCCGTTAAATGCGTTTTACCTATTTTATCCGTCTTATCCGTTTTACCCATTTCACCTGTTTTATGTTTTATCCGTTATACCCGTTTTACCTGTTTTACCTGTTTTATCCGTTTACCCGTTTTATCCGTTTCACCTGTTTCATCCATTTATCCGATTAATGCGTTTTACCTGTTTTATCCGTTTATCCGTCTTATCCGTTTTGCCCATTTCACCTGTTTTTTGGTTTATCCGTTTTACCGATTCACCTGTTTATTTATTTTACGCGTTTTATCCGTTTACCCATTTCACCTGGTTTATCCATTAAATCCGTTTTACCTGTTTTATCCGTTATCAGTTTTACCCATATCATCTGTTTATCTGTTTTATCCATTTTACCTGTTTCACCCGTTTTATCCGTTTTACTTGATTAACTGTTTAACTTTTTTTTCCTGTTTATCCGTTTAATCCGTTTTATCCATCTGCCCGTTCTGTCCGTCCTGTCCATCCTGTACGTCCTGTCCTGTACGTTCTGTACGTTCTGCACGTTCTGCACGTTCTGCACGTTCTGCACGTTCTGCACGTTCTGTACGTTCTGTACGTTCTGTGCGTTCTGTGCGTTCTGTGCGTTCTGTACGTTCTGTACGTTCTGTACGTTCTGTACGTTCTGTGCGTTCTGTGCGTTCTGTACGTTCTGTACGCTCTGCGCGTTCTGTACGTTCTGTGCATTCTGTACGTTCTGTACGTTCTGCGCGTTCTGCGCGTTCTGTACGTTCTGTACGCTCTGTCCTTTCTGTGCGCTCTGTGCGTTCTGTGCGCTCTGTGCGTTCTGTGCGCTCTGTGCGTTCTGTCCGTTCTGTGCGCTCTGTGCGTTCTGTACGTTCTGTCTGTTCTGTCTTCCTGTCTGTTCTGTCTGCTTTATCTGTTAAATCTGTCCATTCTGTTCATTCTGTTTTATCCGTTTAATTTGTGTTATCTGCTATATCTGTTTTATCTGTATTTATTTATTATTTATTTAATTGTAATCAACAGCGATACCATCTGTGCAACAGTATTATCTGTATTAACTGCATTATCTGTATTACCTGTACTATCTGTATTATCTGTACTATCTGTATTATCTGTATTATTTGTATTATCTGTTTTATCTGTACTATCCGTATTATATCTTTTATCAGTTTTATCCGTTCAATCTGTGTTATCTGCTGTAACTGCTTTATCTCTATTAACTGTATTATCTGTACTATCTGTAATGTCTGTACTGTCTGTACTGTCTGTACTGTCTGTACTGTCTGTACTGTCTGTACTGTCTGTACTGTCTGTACTGTCTGTACTGTCTGTACTGTCTGTACTATCTGTACTATCTGTACTATCTGTATTATCTCTTTTATCTCTTTTATCTATGATACTGTACTATCTGTATTATTTCTTTTATCTGTTTATCTGTTAAATTTGTCCATTCTGCTCATTCTGTTCATATTGTTCATTCTGTTTATTCTGTTCATTATGTTCATTCTGTTCATTTTGTTTAATCTCTTTTAATTTTTATTTATTTATTTTTTATTTATTTTTTTTATTTTTGATTATGATGTTCTGATTTTGAACCCAAGTAGAGACTGTTCTGACTTCTGTCCTATTCCTATAATTTTTAACCCTCATACGAGTATTATGGGTTTGACACGGTTACTTTCTGTTTGAAAGCTGACGTGATCAGGATGGTTTTCGATTAATCAATAGTGAAGATCTGAACAGGCGTTAAATATCATCAGCTCATTTCCTGCTTGATAAAAGGGTCTTATAGACTTCCGCAGGTCCGTCGATCTAAAAATTGATGATTGGGGCCCCTGGTAGAGAAAATAAAAATATATTTTTTAAAAAATTACAATTTTATTTGTTTAAGTGCATGACAAAATCCGATTCTGGTTCAGAATAATATGTCTTTTGACTCTGGTTCACCTTTTACGAACAATATGGTTAAATTATATTCTGATCTACGAAATTATTATGTGTTCATATTATGTGTATAACTTAATAATGTTTTTTTATT
Organism: Hipparchia sbordonii; assembly: GCA_038048805.1. Taxonomy (NCBI): domain Eukaryota; kingdom Metazoa; phylum Arthropoda; class Insecta; order Lepidoptera; family Nymphalidae; genus Hipparchia; species Hipparchia sbordonii. The sequence goes on from CM076113.1 coordinate 2,370,696, forward strand.
TTAATTGACTTTACTAGAGCGGACTGTAGAACGTAGCTGATCAGCGTTAACGGTTTTTTAGTCAAAGAAAAATGTTGATAGTAGATTGTGTGCGGAGTACAGAGCTTTGAATGTCTTAACAGTCAAGAACAGGTTCCTTTTGCCAAACATTGGTGATGCTAAGTTGAGAAATTACCCGGCAAACGCTAGTTTAGACTTAGCACAGTGCTACCACTTAATTATCCTAGCAACGGAGGCTATTAAGATCATACCTGATTTTAAATTCTTCATCTTAACTTTACTATGTCTATCCGGAAGTAGGGGCCGCACCCGAAGAACTGTTTGTTCCTATGTTGTTGTTGAAAATATTATAAGAACCTCCTTAAGTGATATTGTTTAAAGTTCCAGATACTTTGACTTTAATATGGGTAAATACTATCAACTGCTTAAACCGAAATTTGGCTCGTCTCTGATATGTGTGCTCTACCGCCTTAAGATTTGTTAACTGATCTGTTATCTTATGTGCCTCAGGGTCAACTAAAATCCAAGTAAGTTAAAAGTGTGCACCAAACATTGGTTGCCTTATATCTGCAACGATTAAGTTCCATCCGAAATCGTAAATTAAGCACACTGATACATTTGACACCTTAAGTATTGATCTCCGATCAGTTTGCAGGAAGTAATTATAATCCCTTAGCAAAATATTTGCTGGACAGTGAAATCACTGATACGTTCACACCAGAAGAACTTAAGTTTCAACTCACAACCGAAAAGCTTAGGTCGTAATTCGTTGAAGAGCCACAACTTCCGGCCTTGTGACCATATTCAGTTTCCGCTTCTTCTCCTCCAGTTCTCCTCCCAGTTGCATGGTTTGATTCCTACGCATTCTATCACGAAATTTGGTGATTTCCGCTATCATATTAGGAGAGTCACTATTGGATTACTTCGTAGAAGTGTTGGGTGTCGATTTTAGTTCTGAGACTAAATGAGTAGTACCTGCTGTTTCATCATCTTATCAGCAATTTTGGCCGAACAGTTGAGGCCCCTGTAGTTTGCAACTATTCTGCATCTATCTCAAAGTTGAGGTTGCTTTTGCTCTCTTAGTTCCATTTTTCTAGGAGGTTCTGGATTTGATGTATTCCCAAATTTCCGATGCCATGGCCTAGGTTCTTACTTAAAGGCCCTAGAACTCATTAGGTTATTGTGATGCCTCACAGTTGAAAACACTGGTCTGTTTCCTCTTTGCTCTGCGCGCCAGGTGTCAAGCCTTGTGCCGGGACAGGCGCCGGTGGAAGTGCTTTTGGGATGATGTTGAATGGCTGAGTGCTTAATAAGAGGTATACTAGCTTGCTCACTGTGGCATATACATGCAGTTGTTATATGTTTGGTTGGGAGTGCACAGTTGTGACACTGGTGGACATATTAGCGCTGACTGTTATTCGCTCGCAGGCGAATGGGTAAACATAGTGATCAAAGGCGTGTTGAGGTGCACAGTGCCGACACGTGCAGCGTGCATGTAAGCAGGGTTGTGCGAATTGACGCGGGATCTACCGAATGGTCGATTTAACTTCGCGGTGTAAAGAAATGAAAGGTTGTAGAGTATTGTGGCGGTGGTTGCTGCTGATGGGTGCAACCGAAGTTCACTAAATTACGGCAACTGATTCTGACAAGGACAGTGTTGACGCACAGGATATAATAGATTTTCTAGAAAGTTAAAAACCTACTTCAGTCCGATCTGGTTCAGTCAATTTAGGTCTGCATCTGAAAATCTTATTCTCCACTAATGCCTGTGTGTGAATACCTGGTGGTATTCACTTTTCAGGATGGCCGATGTTAAGCACGCGATGTTACGTGAAGGACAGAGATGTCGCCACGAGTACGGTGTGACGTCACGCGGGCGCGGTGAGCGGATATACGGCGCCAGCGGGTCTGGGAACAATCATGGCGTCTGTCTGCGCGTGTTGATGTAAAGTTGGAAATGTGAACTAACCTAAAAATGTAGTTGTGTTGCGTTGTAACTCTAAGTGATGTGAATTAATAACTGGACAAGTTAATTATTAAACGTGATTGTAAACATATCCAGAGTCTGATTTTCACAACTATGTTAAGGCGGGCAGACAGAAAGTAGACCCATTCCCGTTGGTGGCACCCATTCACGAGCATGCCGCATGATCCAGCCGTAGCTTCGCTCAACTATATTTGAGGGAACGTAACAGCCCGCTGATAGATAAGTCAGTGAGCCTTTGCCTGTTATATATTTTGATAAAATAATATGATGCCGAATTTAGCATATGTATGTATGCTAAATTTCTATTCGGCATCATAAAATTATTTTACCTAACAATTTTGGTGCATCATAAAACTAAAAAATTAGAAAACGACTAAAAAATAAGTGATTAGCAAAATAAATTGCTTATTCTAGTCTATTCTACTAAAAATAAAACAGAAATATACCTTTTTATAAACAAGAACTACTAAAATCAAAACAGAAATATACATTTTATAAACAAGAAAACATCACAAATAGCGAAAAGATTTATATAAGAAAATACAATAAAAATGTCTAAGCCATACTTGAGTCTAGCTCGGAGCTAGGGTGCTTGAAGCTGAACACTAAATGGTAAGGGTTATTATTTTTTGCACTAAAGCTTTTACTTCGATATTCTAACAAAAGGAGGGCTTTTTGAACGTACAATTTATTGCTAGGCTACTTGTGAAGGCCTAGTAAAAAAATTTATGTTAAGGCCCGATCCTGTGGTAGAATCACTTGACGATTCGAAAGCACTTACACATTTTATTTGAGAGAAACAGCTTTTCTATACGATTTATGTAATAAAAACGCCGGTCGTCCACCCTGTATGTAATTGACTTTGGTCAAAGTTATATTTTAATTTTAATTTTTTTTTTCTCTTCGAGTTCAAGATGCAAATGCTTTACACTATTGTTATAAATAATTCCAATTACCTTCCGATAAAAAAAAACAAACATAAGCTAAGGATTCTAATGATACCTCATTCATCAAAATCGGTTCAGGCGTACAGAAGTTATGGTGGAATATAGAAACTCACATACATACATACATATATACATGAACCCTGAAAACAATATACTCCTTTTTTCAGGCAGTCGTATAATAAAGGAACATCTGTAAATCTTCGATTCTCTGTAACGTACTCATATTCGAGTTTTCGCAATAGTTACTATGACAACGAGTATGAGAGTTAGAATAAAACTAAAACTGGAAAAACCAAAGGACGCTTCCATCTTTGAAATTCATAAAGCGTTTCGTAATAAGCTCCTTAGTGCATACTTCAATAACTTTGTATCGCCAAGAAGGAATTTTCAATTTGGCTGCTCCATAAGGAAATTAAATTATACTTTATTCCAGCATTTAGATATATCATTGAGCTATAGAACATGGAGATACAGACATAGTTTATATTAGTTTGAACTTCAACCACGCAATAAGAGAGTAACGGATCCACGTATTTTTTCATGGGTACAGTTGAGGAGCTGGAAAGTAATAATTTAGGGTAAAGGGTATTTGCTAATCCGGAAAAAAAGAGTTACCGCGGGATTTCAAAAACTTTACGCGGACAAAGTTGCGGGCAAGAGTATACTAATATGATAAAACTGATATCTATTGTCTTTCTTGTTTCTTCCTTTTTTTCTTTTATTCTTATAAAAGAGGTATCGTACGAGTTTGAGTACATAAAGGTATTATTGAGAGACTGATAGAAGGCTGTATCAATGTCTTCAATGTTTGGTCTTCTTGGTCACCAGCTAGATAGCGCAACCTAACTGTTGGCGCAGAGAGTTGTCATAGACTTATGGTGAAATTTATAGAGCATGCTCTGACATAGCTCAGACTCAAGATAGAGTTAAAACGAGACACAAAATATAAATCTATCTCGTTTTAAGCCTATCTTGACTCTGAGTTGAGTGAGAGTGCGTTCAATAGAGTTCAGCCTTAGAAACGTATGGAACATAGCCTCCTCTTGACTATGGCAGCTCTCTGCATTTTTGTCCAATTAGGTAGATGTACATTCATTGTTTTAATGTAAATCTGTCTTGGGAAAGAGTCTTAAAGTGGCATTTATTTTATTTCTCTCTTATCTTTTACTGTCTATATTCTTTTGATACTGCGCAAAATGTTCCTTATTCATATTTGAATAAATATTTCATAGGCATATGCATATAAAGTTAGTCCTCGTTTGAAGTTATCGGTCGACCTTGTGGGGGGTCTGCCAATACTAAATTTCCTGGCGGGTTCGCCACTCCAGCACCTTCGACCAACGATGATCAGCTCTTCGAACTATATACCCTGCCCATTCCCACTTCAGTTTCGCGAGCTATATCGCTGACTTTGGTTCTATTATGAATCTCGTTTCTGATTTGATCTCATAGGGATACTTTGAGCAAAGCTCTCTCCATCTTCCGCTGAGTGACTCTAATCCTTCGTAGGAAGTCCATAATTAGCACCCACAGAGTTAGCGACCAGAGATATCAACTAAGTAAACCTTACTAATGATTAAAGACATTCTGATTGCTAATACCTACTAAATCTGCCAGCGGATTCACCACGCTTGACATAACGGAGCTCTAAGAATATAATATATTGAGAAGACTAAAACGAACAAAACCTTTTGAGTTGGTGCATAGTAAAGAGTGATAGTATATAAATAGAGTGAGTGATAGAGCACCATTTTGGTACACATCATCAGGAAAAAAAGTTAAAGTTTAGATACTTGGCCAAGGTGAAATAGCTAATCAGATACACAAGCGCTTCATTCAAACTTAATAACTCTATTGCTGTGCAGGCTTGCAAAGTAAAATAAGTTTATGGAAACTAAAGGTTTCCTGTATCAGGGCAGTTTCTACGGTTGATTAAGCAGTGAATGCCGGCGCATAGATGCAATCGCTGTAGAAATGTTGGGCTGCGGCGACTTATCTCTGACGTTAATGGAAATAGGTTAGTTTATAGAATATTTTCCTATTTCCAGCTGAAATCAGCTGGAAATAGCTTGGACGTTTAACTAGGTACACTAACATTATATTGTTACTACGGTACTTCAAATTCAAATTTATTTATTTCATGTAGGCCAACTTGTGGCTCTTATGACAAGTCGAGTACTTAAAGAGTACTTACCTTAGTAGCACTGTCACAATGTTGTTTAATAATATTAATAGTATAAAATTATCATCAATCAACTTCAATATGCTATTATCACTTTAATAACAATAGCTTTTCAGTAAAACACTTCGCTACATTTATTTCAATTTCCCAAATATGAGTCCCATAAAATCATTGAACTTCAAGTGTAAGCGAAGACAATTGCACAACTAATCTTACTACAAAAAATGTTGTTTACTTTAAAGATGTTTGACAACTTTGTTGTGTTGGCAAGCTGTTAAGTAGTAGTAAAAAATTAACACTGGTTCAACTCAAGAAACAAACCGAATGAAATAGCAAAACTCAAAACATCATCATTGTCATCAGTCATGCACGCTAAAGATTTTGAAAAAAAAAAATGACTTTTTTACCAGAATTTAGTCAGTAGTAACAGTACAACTGAGGAGGTTAATTGTAACACGGACAGTCTATTAAAAGCTTATTGTTATCACAGCAAATAGCTAAAATAATATCAAAATCTAGGTCTTATTCCACTATTCCCAAGTTAACTTTACTGACGAATAATTTGACGGTGTGACAGATTGGCCATTGCCGAATTATTCATCAAAAACTGTAAAAAGTTAACTTTGTTAAGTTAAGTTAACGGTCGATCACTATTGGGCGATGTCAAATATCTTTTAAGACCAAACGGTCAGCTAAAGTCTCCAGTAAGCAATATACGTTGCACGGATCGACCTTCGAGTTGCTTTTTGGGTAAAATGATACATTTAAGTAAACCTGTAAACATCGAAATGTATGTCAGATTACGGAATTCGTAATGATGATGGCAGTATCAATATTTACATTCATTATTGTTTCATTACAAGAGAGCTTACATCGAATTTCATTCGCGATTTTATTGTCATATAAAATAACTACTGTTTTAACATGAAAGTGTTTTATTCGTGCGCGAATTTATAACTATATTTTTATTATTAATTCTTTACACGTTTACTGGGCGCGGTTCTTCTCTTCTTCTAGACGAAAGTTTGTATTTGTGTGTGTGTGTGTGTGTATGTTTGTTAACCTTTCGCGTCCTAGATGCGAGCCTGGAATCGATCTTCAGACTCCCAGAAAGGAGGCAGAAGTATTAACCCGAGATGTCCTAAATTGCCCTTGCCGGGAATCGAACCCCGCACCAGCCAGCCACTGTGCCAGAAATGTCCGCTTTTGTCAGTGGGATTGTGGTCACTCTATACGAATCGCTGCACAGCAAAATGATCGAGCAGCATTATCGGGCATAACCGCCCATTACTAATGATTAAAATTAATGTCGCCATCGATTTCCCGTGTAACAGTCGATTTAATGTCAGCGTAAAAACTAATTTACCTCGCTTGCTACTAATCTAATTTTAGTGTCTCCAGTGAGCTCCAGTTTTCATACAAATGTAGTTTATTTTCGCACTTCGCACTCTCTGAATGTACGTCCTTCGAAGAGGTACCTACGCCATGTACTTGTAGCTCCGCAGTTTACTACGGAGTGCGCCAGGCCCGACATGCCTCCTATGATGTATGAATGAAATGAAGGTAATATTAATAATAATATCCATGCAAAAATTCACGTCGATCCGCAGCTTCTATGTTGGGTACTGAAATAAACACACTAATTTTTATTAAATTCTAATATCACGCTATCACACTTCACACAGACTTTACAAAGGCGAAAATTTTTGTGTGTGTGCGTGTGTTTTACTATTTCAAAACTACTGGATGGATTTGGTATGGAGATAACTCATACCCAGGATTAACACATAGGCTTCATTTTATCCTGGAAAATGAAAGAGTTTTAATTAAAATACCTTACCAACGCAAACAATCGCGGGCATCAACTAGTTAATTATAAGCGCCTATAATTTACTCATTTCACGTCATATAGATGATACCAAGTCTCCCAAAGGTCGTTTCAAAATCCTTGTTGTATTTCAACTAGATTTCAAGCGAATCCGTTGCGGTCAGACACTATTGACGTCAAAGCCGCCATTATCCGTTCCCCGCACGACTGTGGTCTTCCCACAAATTGCTGAGCAACAAAATGGCTGACTGATGAACTTTTGTACCATTAGTTTTTACTTGGGTCGAATGGTCTAAGGTTTTTATACATCATAATGTTTCTAATGGAGACGATAGATGCGTTTTTTTAGGGTTCTGTACCCGAAGGGTAACCTACGGGACCCTATTACTAATTCTCCGCTGTCTGTCCGTCCGTCCGTCTGTCAGCGGACTGTTTCTCATAATCCGTAATAGGTAGAGAGAAATTTTATTTTCAGAGTATGTGTATTTCTATTGCCGCTATAACAACAAATAATAACAAATTAAACTAGAAACGTGTTTTTTAAATAATTAAAACTTTTTATTAAATTAACAACTGTCGCGTCGGAATTCCAAAACCGCGGTCACCCTACTCAAATCACTGAGCAGCAAAGAGAACAGGATAATCCCGCAAAAACGTCCGTGACTAATGATCGGGACAGATCGGGACTTAATGTCGCGATGGATTTTTCATGTACTCTCGTCAATATTTTGTCGCCATCATTAAATTAATATCATCGAGTAAAGCAGTGACAGCTCAGAGGTGAAGTCTACAGTCTCCTAAACGGGGGTCGCAGATTCGACCCCGGGCACGCACCACTGACTTTTCGGAGTTATGTGCGTTTAAGCAATTATAATATGCTTCAATGGTGAAGGAAACTTGCACTGCTGAGAGTTCACTATAATAAAATTTTTATTTCTCTATAATATAATTTAATTTTTATTTTTGATTAGGATAGATCATCATACTTATATAATAAAACTGTAACAGGACGAATTATGTACATTAAATATAATTTGAAAATTTTAATCAGAGGATGCTTTATTATTGGCACTGAGCCCGAAACAATTTTTCTTTTGGATTTTTTGTCTCTATCTATCTGTCTGTCTGTCCGTCTGTCTGTTTGTCTGTCTGTCTGTGCGCGCATTACGCGAAAACTACTGAACGGATTTAAATGAAATTTGGTAATGTGGTAGCTGATACTCCGACCTAATATATAAGATACTTTTTATTCTGATAAACAATAAGGTTTATCCGGGATAGGGGATGAAAGTTTTTGTTGATTTTGCTCAATAACTTCGTCAAATCTAAGCCGAATATGATTTTTCTTTTTTTATTATAAATTGTATGCTATTAGAAATATTTTGTCCAATTTTGGTGAAGATCTACTAAATATTATCGGAAATGGAGGACATAACTTCTCGCGGATAGTAGCAAGTCACTCTAAACTTTCTCCACGCGGACGAAGTCGCGGGAATCAGCTAGTATGTCATAAAAGGATCGCTACAGAAAGGATCTTGTTTCGCTTATATCCAGCAGCTGCTAGCGACCTTTCATTAAGAGATAAATCGATATAGTGCCAAAATAGAAACAACTAGCTTTTGCCCCCGCGACTTCGTCCGCGTGGAATTAGATTTTGGGGTGGAATTTTCAAAAACTGTGACGCACGTACTTCTTTATTTTTAACTGAAAGCTCTAATACCAACTTTAATGGAAACAGCTTGAAAAATGACGGAGTTTCATATAAACTTCCATCCCCTATTTAAACCTCTTAGGGGTGGAATTTCCAATAATCCTTTCTTAGTGTGCGCCTACGTCATAAAAGGAACCAACTGTAAAAATTTCAAGTTTCTAACTTCAGTAGTTTAGGCTGTGCGTTGATATCTCAGTCAGTCAGTCAGTCAGTCAGGACTTTGAATTTTATATATATAGATTAGATCTAGAATAATAAAAAATAGATTTATCAGAGCAATACATCCCACGAGGTGACGTAGCCTAAAGTTATTAAACCAACAAACCTTTTCATTCCAGAGATAACATTTAAATTAAATCAACAGTTGCACAAACGGGTAGCTATTTCATTAATAACCGAGCGCCGGATGATTTATTACTATCGAGTTTACATAATTCAGCTTTTAATTGTATAGCATTTGCATTTATACTAAGCAAACGCTAACGTGATATTGAATTAATTAATATACCTACTGCCAGGGAATTCGATATTATTTAATTAGGTACTAGCGCTACTTGTAGTTAATAGCCTAGTTGGTTCAGTGGCTGTGTATTGTGCCCCAGGTTAGGTCAAAAAAGTTAGATATTAGATTTTTCTGTCAAAAAATTCTCTTTAGCAGACCGAATTTGGGAAGATTTCGGTGATACAAACCCTTGCTCCGTAGAGCACGTGAAGTTCTCGTGCCGGCGTTTGATCTTTCGTCGTCGTGACGAATTGCTGCCCCATGGGACAGTAAATGACAAAAATAATAATAAAAAAATTCTTTTTAAAAAACCGACTTCAAACGCCACTATAATTACAATATTACAATTTTAGCAATAAATAAATAAATAAATTCTAAATCTACAAAGTATAAAATAATTTTAGTTTGTACATGTACTCGTATGTTGAAGTCGGGCTAGAGTCGCGCATCGGTTTTATCGTTGCTATTTAGACCAGCCCGATTTCATTAAACGTGTACAAACTAAAATTATTTTATACTTTGTAGTGGCGTTTGAAGTTGGTTTTTAAAAAGAATTCTTATGTATAATATTGAAGCCTCAATAGCCCAATGGTTCAAGGTGCGGACTGAAAACTGAAAGGTCGCAAGTTCGAACCCCACCCGTTGCACTATTGTCGTACCCACTCCTAGCACAAGCTTTTCGCTTATTTGGGGGTAGAAGAGAATATAAGTCAAGTTCAGCTTGGCTAATATTCTTTTAAAAAAAATAATAATATGCCAGTTGGTAAACATCTTCTTTCCACTTTAATGTAAACACGGCACGCTACGTCGCTCTTCACCTATCTTCTCCACCCATTTCTCCACCACTATGAAAATAATCTATTTTACGCTCACATCTATTTCTTTACATAATCCTGACAAACCTCCACTATATATGTGGTAAGTTTTCTGATATATTGCTCGGTAGGTATTTCTACATCACACGCAGACCAACTCAATATTTGTATGAATTATTTATGAACACATCTTTTTATCATGCGGTGTCGGTAATACACGCAGGTTTTCATCCAAAGTGTTCATTCGAGGATATCTCAGAGGAAAAACATGGCATGTATTTTATTCTGGGCTTGATATTTTAAATTGAGACCGTTATCCACCAGATTTTCTTCCGGTAAATGTCGACTGCTGGACGTCTGTCGTTTGGAGTTTCGTAGTTCTCGCACTTGCGCCGCCTGTATCCAGTGGCTTCTTGCGATTCCTCTGATGCCGTTGATCCAGCTAGTGGGAGATATATCACCACAACACTGTCCTTTCCGGTGCCACGGGCCGCCACTCTAGCATCTTGGGAACCCAATGGCTAATTATTATTATTTATTTGAATTATATTATTCTGTTCCACCCATTCCCACTTCAGTTTGCGTACGGTGAATATGTCTACCACTTAGATGGATGGGTGGGTGTGGATGGGTGATGGATTGATGGATGGATGGATGGATGTGTGTTACTCAATCACGCCACAACGATTGAAGCGATTTGGCTGAAAGTCATAGAGATAGATTATAGTATGGAATAGCACATATACTACTGTTTATCCCGAAAAATAAGAGAGTTCCTGCGGAAATTAAAAAACCTCAATCCATCATCATCAGCTAGTAATACATAAACATAGTCGTAAGTCCAACGTGTTTATTAGAGCAATCTTAAAGGAAATAGAAACACGGCCTACCTCGATTCCCTGAGAAACGAATACATGAATAGTCCTTTGATTTCTGTGCGGAAAGTGTAAGTGGGTACCTATTTGTGGATTAGAAAACTACTTACCTGCTCGCGGTGAAAGACCTTTTTGAAATCGTCAAAGGAACGGTCCGACACCCGCCTACTTACCTACTTTATTTTTTTTATTTATAATTACGCAGCCGTGAGAAAGTTCAGTAATTTATTCGACATTCTGAAGAACCTTTTAATGGAAAAATATTTTTTCTTCCTCCATGGAGATTTCATTAGAGAGATCGTACATGGCGGTAGGTAGGACTTACGAACCGACGAAAAAAAGTTCTCAATAATAACCACTATGAACCAACAGAAGACGATCTCCCTGGCGCAGTGGTGAGCGCTGTGGTCTTTTAACTGGGAGGTCTCAAGTTTGATTCCCGACGGGGACAATTTTGGGAATTTATAATTTCTAAATTGTCATTGGAATTCGCCATTTTGTGGTGTTTGTGGTGTTTGTAGTATACAGTATTCTTCTAGTCAATCTCTTTCATTTGATACCCATATGAAAAAATATGTACCTAATCCGCCATTTTGTGGCGGCGGCCATCTTGGACCGATTTTCATCAAACATAGCTAAGACTTTGGCCGCAACTTTTGCTCACACATCAGCTGTGTGGACTGCGGTAGGTCGAACACTCGACGTAATTTATCACACACGGTTTCATCTCACACAATACCCATCTGACACAAAAGCATCGATACGTATCCCCGCCCTATCACTCCATCAATTACGGGCACATGTCCATTTTGCAAGGTAATAATGATGTACTCACGTGTTATATTACCCTCTACTTTCAAACGAATTTGTGATCTATGTGGTTGGCTACAGGGTCAATTCTCGCTTGTTTCGAAATAATTATTAGTAAAGTTTGTTTCGCATCTAAATACGTACAAAAGGTATTCCGTTCAGCTATTTCAGGAATGCGATGCGGACATTGATGATAGTAATATGATAGATAGTATCATAATTATGTACGTCATACATACTGCGGTTCATAGGCAATGTAGTTCGCGTCAAGTAATAACAATATTTAAAAAAAACCGACTTCAAACGCCATTTAAAAGTATAATAGTAGGTACATTATGGTACAAGTGTGCAACGTTGGTGATTACCGTTGAGGCGCTATTGAGACGCAATAGGTACAACATTAATTTATTTTTACTATTGAACACGATCTTTTTTGTATAGAAACTTTTTTAAGAACAAAGCAACTCAACCAATAAAATAAAAAAAAAGACTCTATAACTCACTTGTGAATAATAGTAATGAAAAAGTCACAGTTTGATTATAGGTGTCATTATGTGCCTAATTGTGGTGAATTTGGAGCCACTTTATGAGCAAGTGTGTTGAAAAATAATTTTAGTTTATACACGTATTTTTCAGTCGGGTGGTCTTAAATAGAAGCGATAAAATAGATGCACGACGCTAGCCCGACTTCAACATACGTGTATAAACTAAAATTATTTTATACTTTTAATTGGCATTTGAAGACGGTTTGTTTTAAAATGCAATTGTGGTCACCCTAAACACATCAAAAATTAGAACAGTACTAAAACGTGCACTGCGCTATACTTCTGACCAATAAAATCAAATTGATGACGTCACATCTGCAATTTTCGATAGCGTAGTCAGTCTACGCAAATCGAATACTACAAACACAAGCACGGCACACGTCTCCTTAAAAACTGAATAAATGGAAGAAAAAAATCAAAGTACTGACGTCACACTCACCCTTATTCGGTATTACCCCTCTTTTTGTATATTCAATAATTAATCTGTGGACCACACTAAGGTCGCCGCCCTTCACAAATCCAAAACTATAAAAATCTCAAAACATGTTCTGCATACATCTGCTGGCCTTGACTAATTAAAACCAGATAAATCTATATATTATTTAAGAGGAAAAGGCGACTGACTGACTGACTTATCTATCAACGCACAGCTGAAATCACTGGACGCATCGGGCTGAAAGGCAATACAGATAGGTAATTAGGACGTAGGCATCCGCTAAAAAAAGATTTATAAAAAGTCAACCCTAATTCTTCTCAACAGAATCAGCATTCCGAACCAGTGGTAGATTCTCGACTTGTCATAAGAGCCACAAGTTGGCCTACATGAAATAAATAATTTTGAGTTTGAATTTGAGTTTAAAGGGGGTAAAATAGGGGTCTGAAAAATCGAATTTAACGTGAGAGAAGCCGCATGTAAAAGCTAGTCGGAGAATGAAAATAAAGTAATGATGACGTCACATCCGTCGTTATCCGCTTTCACCGCACAAATGTGGTCACCCTACAGACATCGGAGCAGCGAAACGGTCGAACGCGCTGCCAACCGTTAGTTAAAACGTAGATAAGTGCAAAATATAAAGTTTCCAGATATGAGTGAAAATCGCTGAAATGGAATACCCCTGGGAAATGGTGCATAAATAAACTGCTAATGGGAACAATAGTGGAGCTTTCAATGCACTCTATAGGTAATTTATTTCAGACGCGAATAATGTTTTAGTTTTTTTTATATTGAACTAGCGGACGCCCGCGACTTCGTCCGCGTTCTTAAATTGTTGAAATTTTTCCTGAATTTTCTTTGCTATAAACCTCACGGAGCCCGAGACCTTTCCAACGAATGCAAAACCGTGGAAATCGGTTCGTGCGTTCTGGAGTTATAGCGTCAGGAAGGAAAACCCGACTTATTTTTATATAATAGATTTAATTATGGTTGTTCTGAAATAAAAATAAATAGGGTTGATAAAAGATAGAATATCGAATATTACACGATATAATCTATACAAGAGTAAATTGAAAATTTTAAACACCCCCCGACATGTGAAATTTAAAAAAAATGTAGTAATTCGCCATTTTGTTGTGCTGGCCATCTTAGATTTGTAATTTATCATAGTATCTTACACATTCTACTAGTCAAGCCCTTTCATTTGATATCCATATTGAGGGAATTGTGAAAAAATATATAATCCGCCATTTTGTGGCGGCAGCCATTTCGGACCGATTTTCAACAAACATAGTTAAGAACACTCCAGACTAATTCACCTTTCAAACAAAAAAAATAACAAAATCAAAATCGGTTCATCAGTTCGGTTGCTACGATGCCACAGAGAGACAGACAGACACACAGACAGACACGTCAAACTAATAAAACCCCGTTCTTTTTTGCGTCGGGGTTAATTCATTAAGCTATTGCATAGCTTCTATCGCGGGCCAGCGTGGAGACCGAATCCAGAAATTCCGTAACGAAAATAACCTGACACGGGACTCCTCTACGGTGAGCCGCTAGATGGCGCATTTATAATCAACGCCATCTAGCGGTGGCGTTGATAAAAAATGCTATGCAATAGCTTTACCGCGGCAGTCCCCGAGTGCCACACGTCTTTTTTTTATTTCACCAGACCATCCTGAAGCTCATAAAACAAGTCAAAAATCTACATACAAAAATGAGATAATAAAGTATAACTCAAAATTGAGCATGTGTGGCTTAGCAACGTTTTTGCCAATCAAGCAACGGGATAATCCCGTAAAAGCGTTCGTGACTAATGATCAGATTTAATATAGAGATCGATTTTTCGTGTCCTGGCTGGATATATACTCGTTCGGCTAAAAGGTTTCCTTGTACTTCGTGAGTAATTAGTTTTAAGCTCGTGTATTTTTGGAGAAAGATTTTCTCTCGAGTATCCGACTGGGTTAAATAATCTTTGTAGTTGAAAGTATGGTGGGAGGCTTTGGCCGTGGCTAGTTACCACCCTCCCGTCAAAGACGTGTCAAGCGATTTAGCGTTCCGGCACGATGGCGAGTAGAAACCGATTAGGGGTTTAGGTTGAATGTACACTGCCTTACCCCTTCCAAGTTAGTCGGCTACCATCTTACCATCAGGTGAGCATCGCAGTCAAGGGCTCTTCAGACAATCTTGTCATCGAAAAAAAAAAAAAAAATGGGATCCGATCGTTTTCGAGGTAAGTAAGTGGTATTTGTAATTTCTTCAGAGGAACCTCTTCTCATCTTGTATGTGTTAATAGCCTTAAATTCCGTTAAATACGAATGAACAAAACATATACATTCAAAAATTCGTTTTCCCCTACGTATACCAAAGAGCGTGTGTACAGAGCGCGCCGTGTGGTCAACCAATGTAGATGTACCTACTCGTAAATCTCGTTGGTGTCGGATTCGCTTGTTTTCGGCGAAATATCTACATTAAAACAATTTAGTAAAACAAATCGTTTAAATTATGTATCTATTTTCTGCTCAAGAACTATGTTATTTAGTTACAACATCACCTTCCACCAACGAACTTAGCTTAAATTGCTAGCCAAGCAAGGTACCTACAGGCATAAGGTAGGTGAGAAATAAAAATATGTTCCGAGCTGATAGATTTTCTTCCTTCTTCTTGTTTATCAACCGATAGACGTCCACTGCTGGACAAAGGTCTCTTGCATGGCCTCGGTCTTGCACCGCTACAATCCAGCTGCTCCCGGCGACTAATGATGATGATTGATGTCGTCGGTCGATTGATGTATAGTGGGGGGTCTGCCAACACGGTGCTTCCGTGCGGGGTAAATCACACTAATATTATAAAGGTGAAAGTTTGTATGTGTGTGTGTGTATGTGTGTGTGTGTGTGTGTGTGTATAAGTTTGATATTCCTCCTATTATAATATTATAAATGCGAAAGTTTGTGTGAATGCATGGAAGTTTATTTTTCCTTCACCCCACAACGAATGAACTGATTTGTTTGAAAGGAATGGAGTAGCTCATACCCAGGAAGGAGGTTATATTTTATCCCGGAAAATAAAAGATTTCCCGCGGAAATTATTAACCTTTAATCCACTCTGACATCTAGTAAACAGAAGATATTCTAATTACAGTAGATATCCTTTTGGTGTGTAATCAAGCGCAATTTGTTGAAAAAAAAAAAACATTAAATACATGAATATTAATTAAAATCCAAAGCATCAGACACCAAGTTCAGTCACATCGGTTTAAAACATTCCCTCGTTGAACCCACATCACCCTAAAGTAAACTAATGCAACACTAAAGTCGAGAATCGAGCCACTATCGTCGTCACATTAAGGTCGAATTTCCCTTGCAATCTGTATTGACGATCAACTTTATGGCGCATCCCATTTACAAGGCAGTAACTGCCTCGTGGTACATTGTGTTGCGGATGCTGCAATCCCCATGGGCACGGAAGCGGTAGAGTGCGCTCATGTACATAGACTTTTTGTTTCGCAACTTTTTGTCTTGTCTCCTGACTGTCAGATAATATAACTACATTGTTTACAACACATTTTTATTGTGTATTCACAACATAATAAGATCTAATTTCAGACTCTATAGCGTTGCTACTTGAGGAAGTAATTACTATGAATTAATGACATTGCAGTCT
The DNA here is from genome assembly GCA_038048805.1 of Hipparchia sbordonii. Taxonomy (NCBI): domain Eukaryota; kingdom Metazoa; phylum Arthropoda; class Insecta; order Lepidoptera; family Nymphalidae; genus Hipparchia; species Hipparchia sbordonii. The sequence goes on from CM076113.1 coordinate 2,386,997, forward strand.
GAAATGAAACCCAGCGTTGCAGGTACTTGGACTTACAAACGAGATTCAACGCAGCAACCTACAGAAACGTTTGGCAGCACATCCTTGCGGAAATAAGATGAATATAACTAGTTGAAGCCAAACCTCCCACCCATAAACATAGTATATTATGTACTACAGTAAGTTCCCATTTGGCTAGAATAGAGATAATTTCCATTTTAAAGACCCAAATTTCCCAATTGGGAATCGAACCCTATACCTACCCCTAATAAGACCACAAATATTCATTTACCAGAAAGGCCATCAAAATGTTTCCCAGTACACCGTGTGCTAGACTTTTTGTAGAGCCACATTTTGTCGCTGGTGTATATTACTTCCGTTTAAAGTTGAAGGATGAAACACCATTAATGTAACGAGATTTTTTTTTTCGAATAATTAAAAACGTTAGGTAACGTTCTAAAATGCACCGCATTTATTAAAAGTAGTGGATGTTAACGGTTTTTTGATGCTATAATATAACAACAGATTCATAATATCTCATAGCTATCTGCAAGTGCCGATTTCAACAATATCGAGTGACGTTTAACCATGGAATAAATTGGGTGTTCTGGCAGATTTTGTATTGAAAATCTGCCAAAATATCTTTGCAGAAGATAAGACTCATTTTATGTTGGGGAAATCTGCCCTAAGAATATTTAAAAAATTAAAAAACACTTACCTACTTGTATATTTGTAGATTTTAATATATTTATGTACTGCATAATGACTTATGGGTAGAGTCATGAAAGCTATTTTGACGTATACGCTAATTTTTAATACTAATCTATACATATAATAAAATTGTAGAAAAGTGGTGTCTGTACAATGGAAATATATAAAAAAAAGTAGCAGGGGTTGTTATTATATCGATGCCGAACCTGAAATTGTAATTAATTTTTTTTGTCTGTTTGTCTGTTTGTATATTTGTCTGTTTGTCTGTTTGTCTGTTTGTCTGTTTGTCTGTTTGTCTGTTTGTCTGTTTGCCTGTTTGTCTGTGTTTGTGCACGCTAATATCAGAAACGGCTTATTCGATTCAGATACAGTTTTCACTAATATATTGTAGTAAGCTTCACTAAATGTTATTTAGTGTTTATTTCATGTCAATCGGTTCATAAATAAAAAAGTTATGTCAATTTAAAGAATCACGGCGAACATTTTTAACGTACTGAGTACGTACTACACGCCTCGCGCCTGAGCGTCGACGGTATATGTAATTCAAAATATGCTGCCCGAAAAGTCACTATTCCACGCGAACGAAGTCGCGGGCACAGCTAGTAATTTAAATATCATTGAAAGTTGAACTTAAGTTAAGTTAGGGTTAATAAGATTTCACCGACGTAAAATAAGTCTTGTTGTTTGTTTCTAGTACCTGTTTACCGAGCGTGATATTTTGACAGTTTCTGTATTGAATATCTGCCAAGATATCAAACACGCTCGGATAAGACGTATGTTACGTTGTTGAAATCGGCCCTTAATAGAAAAAATGAGAATTTATAGTTGACATGGGATTAATAAAATAATGGCTGCCCGCTATCCATTAGTTATTTATGAATGAAAAATGAAGATTAGTTACACATGAAAATTCTTGTTTGTGATTCAGTAAATCAAAAAGTTTGTAAAATAAATAAAATGTATGCAGACGGTCTCGAGCAATTTTTAGTACTCCCTTGATGTGAACTAACGCAGATGACCGATTTTTGCCTGGAAAGAAAGTTGGAAACTTTTGGTTGGATTGTCATACTCGGAATTCAATCAGAAGACCATTAAATGTTTTCTTCTAGATGATGCCCGTGACTTCGTCCGCATGGATTAAGGTTTTTTATCCCGGAGAATAAAATGTAGCTTATATGTTAATCCTGGGTATGAACTATCTCTATTCCTTTCAGTAAAATCAGTTCATTCGTTGTGGCGTGAAGGAGTCACAAACACACACACACACACACACACAAACACACACACATACAAACATGCGTGTTTATAATTTTGGTGTGATGTGATGTGATAATACCGACATGATCTTTTCTATCTTCCTTTTTGATCGGTTCGGCAGAAAATTATGGTAATTTTATTGGAGCGTCCTTTTTGTGAAATTTCCATATTATGTACACAGGTGTGTATATAACATGGAAATTGCACAACAAAGAGATTGCACATATTAAACCTCAATAGCCCAACGGTTCAAGGTGCAGACTGATAACTGAAGGGTCGCAAGTTCGAATCCCACCCGTTGAACTATTGTCGTACCCACTCCTAGCACAAGATTTCCGCTTGTTTGGATGGGATAGGAGGATAATAGTCAACTTCAGCTTGGCTAATATATATTTTTTTAAATATATATTTAGCACTCAGAAGTGGAAAAGGATAATAAAAGCCAGGAGCCAAACGTATAGAGCTAATTTACTTTCAATTTACCCTCAAGTTTACATATTTACATAGTTTTAAGCAATAATTCAATACAAAGAAAACATCACGCACAGCCGTTAACAAACAACAATTACAAACGTCAATAATTACAGACAAAAATAGTATGAAACCATCTTACTCCTTATAATGACGGTACCAACAAACTTCCCGTTCGACGGTGAACAGAGAATGCAGAGAATGACGAGGATGAAAAGAACCCGAAGAAAGAATGCCTCGTGCGCGGCTGGGCAATCGCTTTTAAACCCGTAGTCTTAAAGTTTTTATTTGCTACCGTCACTATAGTGGGTAGTTATGACTTAAACAGAGAATACATAAGGAATTCTGCTAATTATATATATAATATTAATAATTAAAATTAATTTTAATTGCACATGGCTCTCGATGATGATGGGTTGCTGACTTGCTAACGATGATGATGTCTTGTGGTTGGTGCGTCTATTATCGGTTGTCTGCGATGAGCGTCAGTCTCGATGCCTAAGTCTCTAGGGGACGAAAAATACGAGCTTATAAATCTTATGTAAGTGTCCGGCGGTCAACACTCAACTCTTATTTGTTATTTTGTCGTGAAATGAAATTCTTTTTGCTTTATTTATCGTTGTTTTATATTGTAGGGTTGTATAAACTTTATTTTCGCTGTGAGCTTGGACGTGATTTAAGCATTCTTATTTTCTGTAAGTCGTTATTTTATCGATAACTGTGTCGATGTGCTATTTAATTCAGTCATGTTCTTTTTCTTATGTACTTAATTTTTTCTGCTTTGATTTGATATTTTTAGAACAATAATTATTAAATATTTTAATTTTAAGTTTAGAATAAGTGTACTCGCTTTTCGTCACATATACCTACGCTTAAGTTTCATGAGGATGGTTTAAATTGTTTGGTAGTTTGTTTTTTGTATATTATGAAAAATAAAAATAAATATTGGGGTGTCTCGAAAATTTACTTTGGTTTCAAATTTTTTTTTTCATATTACTAACACCAATTTACCAAAATATCACTTGTCTTCAGCTTGTCTTACATTACACAACATGCAACACGAGAAACTATTTTATCTGTTATCAGTGACTAGCGACCGCCATATTGAATTTTTGTGACGTCATGGACCCAGCATTATTCCGATGAAGACCCTCATTTATTAAACCCATCAACATTTAAATGTACACTGACTTTTGGCCACAACTTCATCTACATAAAGTTAAGTTATTCTAACGCGTACCTTTTGTTTTTCCGGTATAAAAATAGCCTATGTCATTAATCAAAAAAAATCAAGTCAGTCTATTTTAAGTGAGAGAAAATTTTTCCGGTATAAAAAGCAGCCTATGTCACTAATCCAAAAAATCAAGTCAATCTATTTTGAGTGAGAGAAAATTTTTCCGGTATAAAAAATAGCCTATGTTACTAATCAAAAAAATTAAGTCAATCTATTTTATTTGAGAGAAAAAACAATAAGCAATCACACTATCATTACTAATGTAACAGAAAAATATTATAGTCTCATTCTGGTGCAGTTAGTAAAAAGGTCCCAAGATCAATTTACATTTTGTTTATTTTAGAATATTACATTTTCCACCCACCGCCAACTCGTGTTCTTGCAAACAGCATCGGGATCGTTGGGAAATTTCCTTATTATAAAACTTCTGATCTGTGGAGCTGTGATTGCTTACGTAACTTTTTATTAGTTTACTTTATGTATGACTTCACAAATAGATAGGTAAGTCAACAGTTCTATCTTAGACCTTCCTGCGGTGAGCAGATAGGTAGCATGAATTATTATTAATATTATAATATTATTTACCGCTCCGGGAAGCGCAGTGCTGGCAGACCCTCCACTAGGTGGACCGACGACATCAAACGAGTCGTAGGGAGCCGCTGGATTTAAGCGGCGCAAGACCGAAGCCTGTGGAAGTAAATACAAGAGATCTTTGTCTAGCATTGGACGTCTATTTGTTGATAAAGAAGAAGAAGTAGCTATAGTTATTACTACAACCCTTAACAAAAAACTTCCCTTACGGCCTATTTCTCACTCGCCAAGTAAATAACCGACGAATAAGTTTGACTTTATGATCATTTTCAAATATTAAATTTGATATTTTGACATTTTTTTATATTGCAAATCTGTCAAAAAATCAAACTTATTCGTTGGTTGAAATTTACTTGGCGATTGAGAAACAGGCCGTAAGGGAAGTTTTTTGAAAAGGGTTGTAGTAATAATTAAATCCTTAATATTCTTCTTCTTCTTCTTAGGAATAGGCTGTGAGGGAAGTTGTAGTTTGTCTAGTGGGAGACTTTAGCCGTGGCTAATTACCACCCTACCATCAAAGACATACCGCCAAGCGATTTAGCGTTCCGGCAGGATGGCGTGTAGAAACAGATTAGGAGTATGAATTGAATTTACACCCATTCCAAGTTAGTCCGCTACCATCATAGACTGCATCGTCACTAATAATCAGGTGAGGTTGCAGTCAAGGGCTATCTCGTCATCGAATAAAAAAAGGTCACATTTTTAGACAATTTCACAGCTGATTTTAAGCAGGTAGGTAGGTAACTAGGTAGTTATGTTCAAAGGCTTCCCACAAAAGGTAACCGCTAACAAATGAGGCGGGAAGGAGTGGAATACACCGGGAAACAACGACAGTCTCATTTACATGAGAGCGTGAGACGTAAAGGTGACTCGTGACCCGCAAGCTAAATGTACGAGTATTTGATGATATTTCAAATCAGCTTTTATACTACTGCGGTTACTGTTTTACCGATACTATTGATCTTCGTAACAATCTCGACGAGTACCTACTATAGTCCAATCCACAAATGAGCTTCCAACCGAGATGTCCTTGTGCGTGTTTCTTTTGATGTAGAGAAGAAATCGATTGAAATATTTTATTGGCCATTTTTAAGTTTTCGGAAGGAATATTTTTGGGCAATTTTAATTTATACTTTTTTCCTTTCAAATTAGTGAAATTTTATTTTATTTTAAAATTTGAAAACCATTGTTTTTAAATCATGCGCGTATAGCATTCTACTAGCTGCAGCCATCCGAGTGATGTGTGTGTGTGTGTGTGTGTGTGTTGTAACTTGTAATGTATTGATTTGCCTGAAATCTGGAATGGAGATAGGATAGCCCAGGAATAACACATAGGTTACATTTTATACCGCAAAATTAAAGAGTTCCCGTGGAAATTAAAAACCTCTTAATCCATGCTGACGATGTCGCGGGCATCGTTTAATAGTATAATATATTATTATTTTTTTGTATCTGTTGAAATGACATGTCAACGTAAATTGTGAGCACCGTTAATTTATAATATTCCAACGGATAATAATAATTGTAGAAGTCGGTTTTGATTTAATTAACAAGTAATTATGTTAGATAATGATTATAATATATGATCAAATGAACTTGCAAAGTGAAGTTCGATCGATATTATATGAGTACGCTTCATTCGAAGATACATATATTTAGCAAACTTGCTGGTTCTTCAATTTAGAAGCAATCAAAATTTTATTTGGATAAGAAACCTCGTTCTGACTGTATTCGTACAGTCCTGACTCAGGAGTAAAAATGCAGTCTGTTGGGACATTGTACAAACCTCCATCCCACCAAAACAAACGTATACCTATAACAAGTGATTTATAAAATTCGAAAACCAATAGTAACTCTAGAGCACCCCACTGTGGTGTGTTCAAGCTCGGGATCCGTCAGTTTCTTGGAGTTTATTTTGTACCCGAGTGCACCCGTTGCGGTAGGATGTCACTCTCTGCATGCAAAGTAGGATTTGGAATTGACAACTTGCCTGTTTAGTTGAGGGATGGAAAAATATTGTAGCATTCTTGCCTGTTTAAAAGCTACTGGAATAAAGTAAAATTGAAGGGATTATGGTTATGTAACAATTTTTGTAATACGAATAATTTTGTATAAGAACCATTTTTAACATGGCTATTGGCTAATGTTTCCATTTCTCCTCCAATTTAAGTGCAAAGCTTGTAGGGGCGGGAATATTATGTCTGTGAATACCTACACAAATATAATAATTCTAATAATATATTTTCTGAATATATTATTTGACTATTAGGGCGTAAGTAACTAGTAGGGCGGGGTGCGTGGTTCGCTTCTTGATAATTTTTCACCAAAAAATCACTCTTCCATCTTTTATACCTACTGTGTGTGTCTATAACACCTATATAAAATTTGTATAGCCGCCATCTCGAATCCGCCATTTTGGATTTTTTTTCAGCTCCACTATCTTTAATACCCTAGCCGCGCTCCTCACCCATCCTCCAAACCTAAAGGCAAAGTAGACATATTATACGAAAAAACCTACCTGTAAAATAGGTACTTATAAGGTGAGTGTTTTTAGTTTAAAACTTATATTTACTCATATTTATACTGGTATTTACCTAAAAGGCATGTCGGATTAATAGTGAAACCTACACAAAATGGAATAAAAAAAAATTATGGCGTCATTAAGGTTACTCAGTGGGAGCCGTTTTTAATGAGCACTTTAGCTGCGGGGCCCGCCATTACAGGGTTGAAAGTGCAGCACAAGTATTTTTGAAGAAAATTCAAGGTTTTAACCCTTGCCGGAAATAAAATACAGATAATAAATTACTACGTTTGTTTTTTTTTTTGAATCCTGTCATCTAAACGTTTTTTTAGTCAGTACGAGTAGGTAAATACAAATTGCAGCTGACTTAAGGTTTAATGACAAGAGGAGGAGGATTGGTGTACCTACGTATGCATTTTTGCATTTTTGAAGCTTTATTGTGGAAGCACTGTATACATAGCATAGCTTTGTAAAAAAAAAAATTTTTTTTGAAAAGAGCAACTGCTGAGTTTCTTGCCGGCTCTTCTCAGCAGAATCTGCATTCCGAACCGGTGGTAGATTTATGTCGTGTAATAAGAGCTACAAGTTAGCCTACATGAAATAAATAAATTTTGAATTTGAATTAGCAATTGACTTTTTTTTGGGAGAATATTTGTCACATAATCTGCGAAACATGAATAATATTTTCCTTTCTCCTAAACTAGGTAAACATTAAGCCTGTGATAAGTAACTATAGTTCTCATACGGATCACCTAATTTCTCTATGAACTATCTCCATTCCAAATTTCAGCCAAATCATTTCATCCATCCATTCATGCTCACAAACGTTCGCATTTATAATATCACTAGTCGATGCCCGCGACTTGGTTCGCGTGGATTGAGGTTTTTAATTCCCGCTGGAACTCTCTCATTTTCCGGGATAAAAAATAGCCTATGTGTTATCTATCTCTGTGCCCAGCCAAATCAGTTCAGTCGTTGCAGCGTGATTGAGTAACAAACATCCATCCATCCATTCACCCTCACAAACTTTCGCATTTATAATATCAAGTAGGATTAAGACTAATCAAAACAGGCAAAATATAAATCTAGTCCATCCCACCAAAGTACTTTCGCGGCTTAAATTCAATTGTCTAAAACACTCCGTGTCTACCGCAACACAGTAGTTGTATAGTAGTACGCACATGGTCTAACTACACGGCATTAGCTCCTCAAAAGCACATAAATTCCGCTTAATTACATTCAGCTTGAACTACCAGTAAATAGGGTTGTTCACACTTGTCTGGAGCGACGGATATTTTGGTAGTAGCGTGCTTATATTATTATTTCTGTTGAAGGTTTACTAATAGCATGTACAGAAAGCTTCGACCATTTAGCCGGGACGAGCCTTTACGCAGATTTATTACTGAACTAGAAGCCCGCGCCGACTTCGTCCGGGTTGAAAATTTAAATATTTGTTTTTACGCGACTGATCGCACAGAGCTTCTAATGAGAGACGATTGTAAATAAGATCACCACAGGAATCACAGGAATCCCCGCGCCGAAACCTGCCACCGTGCACCGCCCGCACCGGCCGGCACCATTTTATTATTTTGTCGCGCGGAAATATTAATTTTCCGATAACTCCTAAGATATTTATTTAAATTGTATATAGTGTAAAGGGCAAATATGTTCTAAATTAAACACTTACGATAATAAACATATTTATTTAGATATAGATTAACATCGCATCGGTTGAAGAAGGTCGAAAATAATTCATTATTTTTAATCAAAATTTGAAAGATAGAAATGGTTACTGTAAGTTATCCTTAGAAGATAGACATATGCTATCACGGACTTTTTTTAGAACTTTTTAAGAGAAACAATTCACCCATACATCATTTTCATCCAATAACAGTACATGACCCAGCGCACGCATTGAAAACGTTTGAGAGTCAAAAATTTTTCCGACTTCTTTAACAAATTTGCACATAATATCTAGCCATAATACATTTATGTGCATAATATATAGCCTATAACCATCTGGAATAATGTACCTTGCAAATGGTGAAAGAATTTTTGAAATAGGTGCGGTGGTTCCAAAGTTTGCTCCGGACATACATACAAACTCACAAAATTCGCGCTCTCTCTTTATTATAATAGTATAGATATATTCTGCCACTTTCTGCGGGAGGTGAGGTAATCACGTACTACGCCTACGTACAACACACATTTACTCACTACCGCACACTCTTGTGAAAAACTGAATGTCGCTATGAAGGCACACTAACGCAAAAGCTGTCACACTTATAAGCTGACACGTACGTTTGTACATGTACTTCGCAAGAGGGGAATGCGTGCGCTTGCCAAGTCCTGGCTAAATGGTCGAATACAGAAAGCGCTTATTAGGAAAAATCCATACGTTGTAGTGCGAGCTTTAACAGGTTAGTGTGGGTTAAAAGACAATACATATATGTAATAGATGTCATGAATACCCAATGTCATGACTTCAATATAATAGGCTTGTTAAGTATATGACACTTTTTGCACTAAACCACATAGTTTTCGAAATATTTAAAAAACTGATGAAAACTACTACATTACCAACTTTTCCCCCTCTCCCTCAAACGATTCACAGATGCGATGGATTTGAAGTAACAACTTCAGATTTTTTCCAAGACATCGTAACTTTCAACCGATACAGTAGCATTCAATAGTCTGCGGAATCCCAACTCCTTAGCAACTTACAGCAGATATACTGTGTTTGGGGTCATTACGATGATCTCAAATGTTCTCAATACGTAGGTGTTAAATAGATGATGATCATTGAAAATCGAAATGCGGGATATTGATGGAGCAGTCAAAAAAAATTCAAAATTCAAAATTTATTTATTTCATGTAGGCTAACTTGTAGCTCTTATGACACGTCATAAATCTACCACCGGTTCGGAATGCAGATTCTGCTGAGAAGAGCCGGTAAGAAACTCAGCAGTTGCTCTTTTAAAAAAAACTTTTTTTACAAAGCTATGCTATGTATACAGTGCTTCCACAATAAAGCTTCAAAAATGCAAAAATGCAGGAAACTGAGTAACAGGATGTCGGGTGTATCAAATTTAGTCACACATAGTCACACATCCTTACTAATATTATAAATGCGAAAGTGTGTTTGTTTGTTGGTTTGTCCTTCAATCACGCTGCAAAAGCGCTACGGATCGACGTGATTTTTTGCATGGGTCTAGTTGGGGATCTGGACAGTGACATAGGCTACTTTTTATCCCGGAAAATTGAAGAGTTCCCGCGGGATTTTAAAAACTAAATCCACGCGGACGAAGTCGCGGGCATCAGCTAGTATTCACATAAAGATTCACATGTCGGGGGTGTATTGAATTTTTAATTTTGTACACTTGTTAAAATGATAAAATGTTTGATACGAGCTTATACGCTGAATGCAAATGCAGTCGAAAATGGAAATCTGTCTTGGTAAAGGAAATTGTATTCGTGAATGACGAATCCGTTAACTTGCATATTGAGATGGATTGTGCTCAGAAATGGAATATCCCTGCAATATAACAAACTAGAAATGGTATGGAATCCAACTGTATTATACTTATTTGTAAATATCTGCGAAGTTGGTTTATTAGTAAAACAAAATCTTAAAATAATGAACATTTAATATGAATATTAAATTACTTCAAAATTTTTCTATACAAATAAATAAGTTGCAATATCAAAATAACAGCTTTTTATTAAATGAATACGAAGGAGTTGTGTTTTTCTACTTATGTGTATTGATATCTCTGTGATTTCTAAACCGATTTGCGTGAATCTTTTTTTGATCGGTACAAAAACTTTATGAGATGGTTCAATAAAAACTTCGGGTTCCATCTCCTCGCTTTTTCTTTATCAACCTAATGACGCCCACTCGTGAACAAAAATCTCTTACATGTACTTCCACAGGCCGCGATCTTTCACCTTATGTACCATCGCGCCACCTAGTGGGGAAATATGTGTTGGAAGCAGCGATCACAGAAGAAAAAGTTGGAAGGTAAGTATACAATTTTTTTTTATTTTTTTATTCTATGACAAGATAGCCCTTGACTGCGATCTCACCTGATGGTAAGTGACGATGCAATCTAAGATGGTAGCGGGCTAAGTTGGAAGGGGTATAGCAGTTGAAATTCAACCCATACCCCTAATCGGTTTCTACACGCCATCGTGCCGGAACGCTAAATCGCTTGGCGGCACGTTTTTGACGGTAGGGTGGTAACTAGCCACGGCCAAAGCCTCCCACCAGACCAGACCAGAGACAATTTAGAAATAATAAATTACTAAATTGCCCCCGCCGGGAATCGAACCCGAGACCTCTCAGTTATAAGACCACAGCGCTCACCACTGCGCCAGGGAGGTCGTCAAAACAATTATTGAAATACATTTGAAACTTCGAAACTATGGCAAAATTTATATTCCCATGAATGCAAACTGCTCGGTTTCTACTCGGCTTCACAATAGCCTATCAATTTGCAGAAATATCGCTCCCATCCCTCAGCCGAATAGGCACCTTGTCAGTTCTAAATCCTACTTTGCATGCTGAAGTTTAAAGCCGATCAAAATCACTGCTTGCCTACCGTCCACTTCCATAATAATATTTGAACATCGAATTATAACGCTCAGGAGCGCAATACGCTGTGATAAGTCATCTACGACATGTCTTTGTCTACAAATATGCAACTCCTACTAAATATTTTATTCAAATAAACTTTACAAGCACTTTTGAATTGTCAATGAATCTACCACTGGTTCGGAATGCCTTTCCTGCCGAGAAGAGCCAGCAAGAAACTCGGCGGTTGCTCTTTAAAAAAAATTAAAAAAAATTTACAATCGTTAATGAAACTATGCTATGTATACAATGCTTCCACGATGAAGTTTCCTAAGTCCAATACAATATAAATACAACTAAATACAAATAAATACAATCCAATGCATGTTAAGACGAGCAGGCAGAAAGCAGACCCATTCCCGTTGGTGGTAAAACACCTTTATCTCAATATTTTTGTTGTATATTTATGTTGTATATTATACTTTGGGCTCCTTTGAAGCGTCAAGTCCTTTAAGGTGCTCCCACACAACTGTTATTAGTAAGCTATTAAATGCCGATTACACAGTTTGCATTAGTATAATGAGCTCGTAGAAATTTAAAAAAACTAGCTTTTGCCCGCTTCGCTCACCTTAAGTTTAATTTTTTAAGCCCCTATTTTATCCCCTTAGAGGTTGAATTCTCAAAAATCCTTCCTTAGCGAATGCCTACGTCATAATAACTATCTGTATGCCCAGCCCGATCCGTCCAGTGCTTAGAGCTTTGCGTTATCAGCCAGTTAGTCAGACACCTTTTCCTTTTTTATATTTAAGTGACTTAATGTGCTGTGAAACGGTGTCATAATTCATCACAATAACCATCGAAGACAATTATCTATACCAGTACATGAAAATATTTACATGGCACACACATTCATTCATTACTTACGTTTGGAGCGGAACTTTGTTAGAAACTTCTGTTCTAAGCGTTAATGTTCGATGGTTTTGAATAGATTGATATTTGAAATTCGTCTCACTTTACACTCGAGGAATACTTCCTAAGTTTGCTTTTCTCTTTGCCGATATTTCAGCACTATATCTTCAAGTCTTTAGTCCGTAAAAGATTCCTATACTTTGCACAGACTACCTGACGATAATTACATACATTATTACTATGTATACAGTTTACAGTTAAGGAATAGGTACTTCCTAAGGAAAGCAAGAGCTTGCCTTAGGATTAGTGCTGAAATATCGACAAAGGTAAGAACCTTTGTCGATATTTCAGCACTAATCCTTCACGGACCAAATACCTAGGTATTGAGTCTGTGAAGGATTTCTGTACCTACTTTGAGCAGACGATATATTTTTGCTACAAGCTGATGCCCGCGGCTTTGTCCGCGTGGATTAAGGTTTTTTGATTCCCGCGGGAACTCCTTAATTTTCATATATAATGCAGCCTATGTGCTAAACCTAGTCAGCCAAATCGATTGATTCGTTGTTGCTTGAAGGAGTAACAAACATCCATCCATCCATACATCCATCGTTACAAACTTTCGCATTTATTATACTAGCTGATGCCAGCGACTTCGTACGTGTGGCTTTTTTTAATTCTCACGAGAAATCTCTAATTTTCCAGGATAAAATGTAGCCTATGTGTTAACCCAGACTATACAGGGTGTCCCACGGCGATGCCACATGGAGGGGAAGTACCTTAAATATTGGAGATGGAACATTTTACTGAAAGAAGACTTCATTTTAATTTAAAAAACAATTTAAACTGCATTCATAGATTTTTAAATAATTGCCTGGTTGAACCGGTACTCGAACCCGCTATACGAGAAAAAAAATTAACCTGTATCTTTATCATACCGATCGGAAGGCTTCATCATAAGGATTATTTTTTGTTAAATAACATAGCATGAGAAATAAAAGGAAGACCATGAAGTTTAGCCTTTGATGTAAAATTTTGTTCAGAAATCCCGCTGCAACAGAGCTACGAATTGCAGCGGGATTGAAGGACAAACCAATAAATCAACAAACAAACACACTTTCGCATTTATAGGTAATATAAGTAAGGATTAGTAAGGATAGTAAGGATCGGGAAATGATGCGTACTTCTCAAGTGGGTACTCATTAGTAATAGTTCATGTCAGTTGTATGTTGAATGTTAATACGCCAATGTCAGCTTTTCATTTTTCTGAACAAAATTTTACATCAAAGGCTAAAATTCATGGTCTTCCTTTTATTTCTCATGCTATGTTATTTAACAAAAAATAATCCTTATGATGAAACCTTCCGATCGGTATGATAAAGATACAGGTTAATTTTTTTTCTCGTATAGCGGGTTCGAGTACCGGTTCAACCAGGCAATTATTTAAAAATCTATGAATGCAGTTTAAATTGTTTTTTAAATTAAAATGAAGTCTTCTTTCAGTAAAATGTTCCATCTCCAATATTTAAGGTACTTCCCCTCCATGTGGCATCGCCGTGGGACACCCTGTATAATGCTTTGTGCCAAACAGCCAAATCGGTTCAGGCGTTGCGGCGTGATTGAGTGTCAAACATCCATCCATCAATCCAAACTTTCACATTTATAATACTACTAGCTTTTTCCCGCGGCTTCGCCCACGTTAAGTTCGATTTTTCAAACCCCTATTTAAACCTCTTGGGGTTGAAATTTTCAAAAATTCTTTCTTAGCGGATGTCTACGTCCTAATAGCTACCTTTATGCCAAATTTCAGCTCGATTGGTCTAGTGGTTAGAGCTGTGCGTTGATAGATCAGTCAGTCAGTCAGTCAGTCAGTCAGTCAGTCAGTCAGTCAGTCAGTCAGTCAGTCACCTTTGCCTTTTATAATATTAATAGGAAGTAGGATTAGTAGGATAAATCTCACGATATATTCGTTATTCTCTAGGGATGAGTTTTTTTACTCACATAACAAGCGAAAAACTTGTTCCGAACGACGAAGAGTATAATAAAGTACTTCATTGTTAAATGACATGACAAATTACGACAATTATCTGCCATTACGCGCTTCATTTACCGCACACTTGTAACATATCCACCTCTTTTTGTACATATACTATATCATAGGTTATTCTGAAAATTGTTACTATAGGTATGCCCCTCGCTCCCCTACTACTTACTATTAGAAAATCTGCATACCTGAAAAGAAATTCCGAGATAGAGTAGGTACGTGTAGAACATGTATCAGGAACATATTTGGCTTACAGGTCACGAGTCGCCTTTACGTTCGCGATCTCATGTAAATGAGACTGTCGTTGTTTCAACTTTTCCAAGTCATTTGTTCGCGGTTACCTTTCGTGGGGAACCGACTACCGATGAGGAAGTAAATAGGCATGAGGATTTTACGAGTCGAAGTTCGTTTACAATCAATATAAACGGTGGCAACGATATATTTTTTTTTTTTAATTTAGCCAACCACTGGGTTTAGTATAATAACCCTAAATGTATTGATTATTATATGTAAGTCGCAAATTCAGTACAACCGATTTTAATTTGGATCGTAAACGTATAAAAATGCATACGCGAAATTGAGCTCTAATTTAATGTTGTTATGGTTCAATTTACTTTCACGTTAATGTCATCGAATACGAATACGATCAATCGAGTTAAATCTTATACTAACCCAACTGAACTTGTGATTACTATTGTCGACTCCCGTACAAATAAGTGGAAAGCTTGAAAACTACTAACTAACTTGAATCGAAGGAACCCAAATAGTAGGTAATAGGCATTTTCTAGATAAGCGCGCTTCATCTTAGGCTGCATCTTCACTTACCATCAGGTGTGATCACAGTCAAACAGTAGTCTATATATTTAAAAAAAATATTAGTGCAACGGGTAGGGTTCGAACCGACGAACTTTCAATTATCAGCTTACAGACATGTAAGAAGCAATTCCGTTTTGCCTATATAGGGCGAGCCTATACTGCGAAATTCGCAGCCCCTGAATAGTTCAGAACACGTAAACGTCAAAACAGCAGTCTCAAAGCTTTGGAACTCGGTTACAGAATGAAATGTGTTCATCCACGTAACCCCAGCACTGTTTGTCGTCTCTACACACGAACATACTAACACCAGGATCGTGCACTTTGCACTTACTGTTTTAGGTTAATGCTCTATGTGAAGAGCTAAGCTATCAATTTATCGCTTAAGAATTTCTGCTAAGACACCTCGAATGACTCCTCAAAGTGGCAATCGTATTAAAATTATAGAGGAGAAAGTTTGTAGAAGTATTTTAGAGTTAATATTGTCAAATTAACACCAGTTCTGTTTGTTGTCTCTACACAGGAACATACCAACACCAAGATCGTGCACTTTGCACTTACAGTTCATGCTCTATGTGAAGAGCTAAGTTAAGCAATTTACGGCTTAAGAATGACACCTCAAAGTGGCAGTAAAAGCTATTTTATATCATAGCAAAAGCAGTTTAATGTTCCTTTATTATCTATGGACATAATATATAATTTGCTATATTTTTGTCGCAAGCTACAAAGTATTATTTACTTAAGCTGTAGTTAGATATATTACCGCGGTAGATAGAACGATAACCTTATTCCTGCCACCTCGCCACATCCGATTGGTATACACAACGTGAATTGTGTTCCAAACGGCTTAGATTCCCAGCGGTTGCCTTTGCAATTTAAAATTTTCATCTAAGTAAACGTTTATTTTGCACAATAACACAAAAACCATTTGAAATAAGATATGATAATTGCGGAGTTTTGCAAACTCTTCCGCGACCAAGCATTTTAATAAGACTTTACCAGGCTAGGGACTTATATTTTTCTTACAGAATTCCGCAAAAAATTTCATTGGTGTTTAGTATATTTGCACTTGTAGTACTTTACATAAAATTTGAGTGACCCTGAATTCTCTAGAGTAGGGTAGGGAGATAAAAATCAGAAAATAATTAATGATATTTCAAGTAAAAAAACGCACAACACGCGTCTTACTCTCAGTGTCTTGTGATGTTGTGGAAAAGAGTGAAAAATTGTAGCACTTTTTAAAAGTTCTTGCTATTTGCTTAAATTATGAGATGAACTGAATTTTGCAAATTGTAGAAACTTGTAGAGAGTGACTTCATGAATTAACTCGTGAACTTATTCATATTTCGAACAAAAATGTTTCTTACGTACAAAAGTTGTAGATTTATGGCGGTCTATACTTAATTTTTGTAACTTCCATGTTTAACCTAGATGGCGCTAGAGAGAAGATTTTCTCGAGAAACTTATTTTCCAATATGGCGGAGCAACCGCTTTGCGGTTGTTCAAGGTGGGACATCTAATCATAAATTAATACCTATAGTATACAATGTTTGTTTTACTTCGCGTTAGATTAATGCTATTTGCTTTAAAAAATAAAAATAATAGATGTTACTTTTAAAAGGGGTAGTAAATTAACGTTTATATTTTACGACGAACAATTTTAAAGTTAATAATTTACGTAGCGCACATGACTCTCAATTTCGACTATAAATTTGAAACATTAAAGTATATAGCCAGGTATCTGGGAGGCCATTTATTCATAGCAACATTACCTCCACGTTACACGTATGAACTACCTCATTTTTAACTCTGTTGGAATATTACTTTTACCTAAGGTGCCTTCCAACGTGAGGAAACTTCACACAAACGTGATGCGATGCAGTTGTCACAAATATTACGATCTAGAGCCTACAGGCATATATGCTTGAAAAAAAGTGATTCTTTGTTAGCTAATTCCTTCAATCATATCAATCAATCAGCAAAAGTCCTACAAACATCGATATAAATGTACTACGTACTAGATATGGCATTCCGAACACTCACCTTGTTCAACTGGCATGCACAGTTGACCGTGGATTAATTGTAAGTGGCATTGGCGACATACTGGGCATTTTATACGCGATAAAACTTTTTATGCACCTAATTTTGAATTGAAAAGCCAACAATATCTGTATTCAAGTAACAAAAAAGGCTAGTTGACTTAGTGAATAATTAGATAACGACATCGTAGCGCGATGAACAAGTCCCAGTTCCGAGATCACAGAAAGAAAAGCTAAATTAGCCTCGAAAAAGCTTGGGGTGCTCAACAGAGCAAAGCGGTACTTTGCGCCCGAGCACAGGCTCCTACTCTATAAAGCGCAAGTCCGCCCTCACATGGAATATTGCTCACACTTTTAGGTTGGAGCACCTCAGTATCAATTCCTTCCATTTGACCGGATTTAAAAGAGGGCAGTTCGGCTTGTGGACAATCCCAAATTAACCAGCTCATTGGAAAGCTTGGAATTAAATTATATAAAAAAGTGATTCCTGCAAAGGAGTGAAACTTGTTTTTCGTTAGAAGAACCTCACGCCAATCACTGAATACAAGCAGTATAAGACCGTGTTCTGTGACGATCCTTGGAAGATACCTACTTCCACTCAGTGGCTGCACACAGGGTAGGCATAACGCGGTAAAATGATATAAAATGGAGAAAATGGAGTACGAGTTATAAAAACTTAAGGGTAGGCTTTTTATAATTTGTACAATGCCTACCCTTAAGTTTTTTATAATTCGCACTGAAGATTTTTTCCATTTTGTATCATCTGCCTACCCTCTAATACATCCTGTGCACGCCACTGCTTCCACAAGTGTTTTTTTGTAACTATATAGGCTAGCGCTTGACTGCGATCTCATCTGATGGATATCTTTCGTTTAAGACATCACTTATGCACCTAATGTTGGTCACAGCCATTGTTAAAATAAAATCTTTGCTGAGCTCGAACTCTCTAAATCGATTTCCGAGTAAAATGTGATTTAAAATCACTAAGCTCAAATGAGGGGCTTTCTAGCATCAACTTCAAATACATTTATCTCTAATCTGATAAGGAACGCTTTCGTTTGTTCGATATCGTACTTCGCTCGATCATCTATCACTAACTGTCGTTTGATGATCGAGCGAATATAATATTAGACTAAAAGCGACGTTGTTTGATACCTATTCATAATATACTTTTCACATGTATTGGAACACACACATACACACACACCACATGCAGGCACAGACGCTATTTGTTGTATTAACATAATTGCTATAAAATATTTCGAGTACGTACCACGGTAATTATTTTAGTTGGGATTTGTCGATATTTCGATCCAATGGCATGGACCGTGGTCACGACGAGACTGACTGTGGACCGTGGAGATGAGAACATGGTACGTACTCGAAATATTTTATAGCAATTATGTCAGTAAACCACGAATCAAGTCTAAAATTTTTGTTGTATTAAGTTTAAGAATTAACTACTTAGTTACAAACTGTCACACATTGCGTACAAAAATCCTGTTTTAGCACCTCGCTCGTAACGAATGCACACAATATCTTTGTCTAAAATTAGTACGTGTTTAATAGTGAATATTTTTAAGCTATTGCATAGCTTCTATCGCGGGCCTTGAGCGTGGAGACCGAATCCAGAAATTCCGTAACGAAAATAACCTGACACGGGACTCCTCTACGGTGAGCCGCTAGATGGCGCATTTTTTATCAACGCCATCTAGCGGCTCACCGCTTGATGGCGTTGATATAAAATGCTATGCAATAGCTTTACCGCGGCAGTCCCCGAGTGCCACACGTCTTTTTTGAATAATATTTCCCTTTTCATGAGAGTTACTAACATTTTATAAACTTCCGTAAACTCAAAAGTACCTATACTTAATTATTGATTTATTTTGAGTTTGGGTTTAAAAATGCAAAATCCATGCATATTCTGTTCGGGACACTGGCAGTCAGCAGAGAGCGTCCGTTACCGTACATCATGCGGTCGCGCGCCGTCACACATTGCGAGCATAAATCCTGTTTTAGCACCCCGTAACGATCGCGCATAACGTGTTTGTTTCAGACAAAAGTGTGACAGCGTACGTGTTTCATATATTTACGTTTTTGGTTTTTCTATGAATCTTTAGAATATTTTAAATGAAAACTGTCAGAAAAATATTTTTTTTTTTTTTTTATTCGATGACAAGATAGCCCTTGATTGCGATCTCACCTGATGGTAAGTGACGATGCAGTCTAAGATGGTAGCGAGCTAACTTGGAAGGGGTATAGCAGTGTAAATTCAACCCATACCCCTTATCGGTTTCTACACGCCATCGTGCCGGAACGCTAAATCGCTTGGCGGCACGTCTTTGACGGTAGGGTGGTAACTAGCCACGGCCAAAGCCTCCCACCAGACCAGACCGGAGACAATTTAGAAATTATAAATTCCTAAACTTGCCCCCGCCGGGAATCGAACCCGAGACCTCCCAGTTATAAGATCACAGCGCTCACCACTGCGCCAGGGAGGTCGTCAAAATTTGGAGAAAAATTTTGTGGAGGTTTATTTGAAACATTCAACGCCGCAACTGGTTGTGCATTATAAATGAAATATAATTTCGTTTTTATTTTCAGTTTACAGGACTCAAAGCTACTACCGTTTGAATTTTTAAAATTATGGAGCCACAGAAAAAATGTATTATTAAAATATTTTTTTTTAAGTTTGAAATATTTTTAAGTAAGTTTATCTAGGAATGCAAGCCTAATAAATTTTATCTATTAGATTGTTAAAAATCATAGTTCATAACAATAGTACAGTACAGATTTCAAAAGGAAATTATTCGTGTTCGAATTCAATCAAAACAGGAACTCTTATAATAATTATATAAGTTCCTGTTTTTCAAATTCAAATTCACAATTTATTTATTTCATGTAGGCCAACTTATAACTCTTATGACAATTGATGAATCTACCACCGGTAAGGAATGCTGATTCTGCTGCTTTTGATTCAGAAGAATTACTTACTACTTCTTAATTTATGTAGGTATTTTAATTAATAGTTTGTTTCGTATTTGCTTGCTCATCATTCTCTTAAAGTAGTTATAAAACTATATCACTCCACCACTATACCATATATCATGACCTATACCACTCTATAATTTCACCTTACTCACGTTCAAGGGAAGCTGGAAGAAATTTCTTTTTTTAGAGATAAGCTTCACCTAAGTCTACTTCTTAATCTTCAGCTTCTTCTTAATCTTCAAGAATTAATATATCATGTTGTCTTGTAATTCTTTATGTACATTTAAAAATAAAAATTAAGCATGTTGTGGCAACCAGTAACATAATATTTTTCGCTGTACGAAGTAAATCTTGTTTCTGTATACTGCTAACGTGTTACTAATTACGTGAACTGTTAATTCGTAATCCTTGTGGGTTAGTGGCTTAATTGTCGGCTTAGAACACCCTTATTACACAGTTTCTAGTGGACGCTTTGACCACAAGACGGGCGTGTACATGTTAACCTAGCCGTTTGAGATGCTCTTAACTATTTACCCACTTCAGTTTCAAGTTATAAGGTACTGGCCAAAACACTATGTGAACTAAGTTATATAGTGTTGAAGATGTGACGTGTTTTGGCATAGTTACTGCCGTAAAAGCTACATTTTTTTATTAAGCTATTGCATAGCTTCTATCGCGGGCCTTGAGCGTGGAGACCAAATCCAGAAATTACGTAACGAAAATAACCTGACATGGGACTCCTGTCACCGCTAGATGGCGTTGATAAAAAATGCTATGCAATAGCTTTACCGCGGCAGTCCCCGAGTGCCACACGTCTTTTTTTAGGTTTACTTTTCGAAGGAGACCTCTGCACTGTTCCGATCCATAATAATCCACAACTTATTTCACCTTAGATACTCACTGTCGAGTGAAACTAAAAAAAAATCTATTAATTATTACAATCCGCCCTGGCTTCGCTCGGGTAGTACCTACCTACTCATTATCTACATAAATACCTATAGATAGTTAAAAAACCAAAAAAAAAACTGTTGATCCCATCGCTACCAAGTCCAGCGGTCCTGGTTTTGGTTGTGTTGGAATCACACCCACTGGACTAATCTGAAGATTGCCTTAAAATTTCATCAAAATCGGCCCAGCAGTTTTGTAGTCCATAGGAAACATACACACTTACACTCGGCGACTTACTAGATATTTCGTTTTAAACATGTTTTTGGATAAAAAAAAAAATCTTAAGTAAACGCCAATAAATAAATATTATAATAAAGTTCGAAGATCTATTCTTGCTGATGCCCGCAATTTTGTCTGCGTGGATTTAGGTTTTTTGTTAAATCTAAATCCACGCACTATTTGACTTTTTGGAATCTGCATATACATACAAACTTTCGCTTTTATAATATTAGTAGGTATAATGTATTCCTATCATGTACCAAATACTAAATTAGTAAATAAACCGCGTTTAATTAAAAATATTCACTATAGAAAGGAATACTTACGTTGAACTAACATAAACCCGCTTTTATTTCTTGTATTAACAAGTAAATAAATGGACTGAATTTCTGGAGTTCCACAATAATATTTATTCAGACACTGTCACCGTTAAAGAAATTTTAAATAACCGCGTAATTGCTGGAATAGAGTGCTAGTGGCGTATATTTACGGCGTGATTTGGCAACAAAGAGAATATTACGTTCGATGTAAATGGGTTACGAGTTGTGGAGTTTCGTGCGGTTGTACTGGGACGTGATTTAGAGTGCGTTTGGGCACCTTCTATATAAAAGCGAGATGTACGAGCCTCTTTGCAGGTTGAAAATTGATGGCGTTATTATCTATATATATAAAATTCAAAGTTCTGACTAACTGACTGACTGACTGGCTGACTGACTGACTGACTGACTGACTGACTGAGATGTCAACGCACAGCCTAAAATACTGAAGTGAGAAACTTGAAATTTTTACAGTTGGTTCCTTTTATGACGTAGGCGCACACTAAGAAAGGATTATTGGAAATTCCATCCCTAAGGGGTTTAAATAGGGGATGGAAGTTTATATGAAACTCCGTCATTTTTCAAGCTGTTTCCATCAAAGTTGGTATTTGAGCTTTCAGTTAAAAATAAAGAAGTACGTGTGTCACAGTTTTTGAAAATTCCACCCCAAAACCTAATTCCACGCGGACGAAGTCGCGGGGGCAAAAGCTAGTAAAGTGATAAGTTACAGCTTTCTGTGTCTCTACCAGGCTACGCAAGCGATTTAGCGTTCCGGCACGATGGCGAGTAGAAACCGATTAGGGGTATAGGTTGAATGTACACGGCCATACCCCTTCCAAGTCAGCCCGCTACCATCATAGACTGCATCGTCACTTACCATCAGGTGAGATCACAGTCAATGACTTATAGAAATTAGAAATTTCCAAACTGCCCCCGCCGGAAATCGAACCCGAGACCTCCCAGTTATAAGGTCGATTTTGAAGATCCTTACGTCAATCGATTTATGCTAAACTTTCAAGTGTCACAAAGACATGACAGTAATCAAAATTCAGTATGGCAATATGGCGATCACCAGGCGCCATATTGTGAAAAAGAAAAAAGAAAGTTGACAAACTATGTTAAGTACTCGTTTTCTTCCTTTCAGTTCTTATTTCAAATTCAATTTTTACGTAGTCAGGTTTTTAATTTTTTTAATTTAATACTTCTATTAAAGAGTAAGTAGGTACCTTTTTCAAAACGGTATATTTATTTGAGTTTCATTTTACTTGAATTATAGAAATATAGTTCCGCAATAGTTGCGGCTTATGTCGGTCTTGTTCTAAAAATGCTCATTAAAACTGGCTTTCGCTGAGCAACCTTAATAACGCTGCAAGTTTCTATTTAATTTCTAGGCTTCAGTAAGTAATGGTATTATACTAATTACTGTGTTTAATTGTTGGAATAATTATGCATTTGGATGAGCTAAAAGCATGAAAGAATAATACCTAGTTCATTATACAAAGCAAGTAAGTTCTTTTAATTCACGAGGGCGCGTGAGCTATACTTGTGGTTACGTCGTGTACATGCACATTGCGTAAGCGTGTGTGCCTGTCAGGAGCCTAGGTGGGAGCGGTCAGGCGCGAGCAAGCTTTCGCTCCCATTTATATAAATACGATACACACATGCCCTCATGAATTAAATGAACTACAGCATTAATTACTCGTAATCTTTGACTTTTTAGTATTATTTGTGTTGTGTATTGTTGTTGTAGTGACAAAGTTAAAGCACAAGTTTTCTGATAATAAGACTTGATTAAGTTTTGTTTACTCTGGAGCTTATATTCTTAAGAATCTTTTTTTTTTAACCAAAGGAATAACCTCTCACAATATTATTAATTCTTGTGCGGCACATTTTAGTTACAATGTTATGTTTTCCTTAAAATATTAATAAATTATAAGGCACATAATTTATAATATAGGAATAGGTATGAGCTGTTTTCATTAAAAAAGCAATATATATTGTTTTAGGAGCCTTTTTCTAAACAATAAGAATTACTTAATCGAGTTTAAAACATTATAAAAGCTTTTAATGGCATTTATTTTTCTGACCCGGCATGTAAAATATTAAATATTATTATGAGCTTTTACTCTTTGTTCCCTTTATGGGTGTTCCACTTTGTAATATAATGTGTTTGAGTTTGTTCGCGACTTAATTTATGATATGCGGATTGTTAACTTTAATTATTTATATTTTCTGTAATAAAAAAATATTTTTTCAGGACTTTATTCCCAGTACGCAAAGTCAAATGAATCTACGAGGAAAATATCATATTATTATATAATTATTATGGTATTATAGTAAACATTAAAACTGTAGAGTTTTTTTTAATAATATTAGAACTTTTGAAGTTTGGACAGAAGTAGGCGTCTGTGGAATTCCATGATACATAAGGGATAAAAAACTTCAGCCGCTATAATCCGCCAAACACAACAGCAAATGCAGTATAATTATAATTAAGATCTTCTGAAGGTGCTTCGGTTTCAGAGTGAAACGAAAGAAGAATAGAGTGTAGTCTGGTTTCGTGTTGGTGTTGCGTTTTTCCTGTATTTTCTACTAGTGGAAGATGGCAGTGTACGGAGCGAGCGACACTTTGTACCATACAAATTCTTCTGGTTTGGTGGATTATAGCAAAAGAAGCCTACGAGTTCAGGCAGATATCCAGAAATAAGCTTTAATCACTGAAAACGGATACATTTTCACGTTTTTCCCCAATTAATTACCAGAATTCTACTGGATTTACTGTAGGCAATAATAAATAATTGAATGACCAAAAATTCTGAAAATAATAATTTTCAGAATAATAATTTTCAGAATTTTTCCCTAGTTTATACTAAAAACTCTCCCTTCGTTCCTTTCAAGACTTCGGGAAGTGCTCTGAAGGTTTTGATGATACTGACGTCACTGGAACTTTTGTATGAAATGAAAACACGTAATAGGTTTATAAATACATATCAAAAATTCCGAGGCCGGCGGGATTCCCAGAGAGATGTGGGTTCGAATCCCGCCGGCCTCGGAATTTTTGATATGTATTTATAAACCTATTAGGTTATTTCCTTTAAGTGTAGGTTAACACTTCAATAAAAAAATTAAAAATGAAAACACGCTTTGAAAAGTTGTAACTTTTTTTATTGAGTTAAACTACAAAGTTGAAATTTTTACAACATTTGCAGACTATTGATTTCTGTATATAGTATAAATTACAACTTGGTAACTCAAGCCGCCTCTAAAATAACGGGATTTACACACGAACTGACAGATGGACAACAAAGTAATCTTATAAGGTTTCCATTTTTCAGTATGAAGTACGGAGCCCTAATAAAAGCGATATTGTGACGTTGTTCGTCGTTTTATTACCAGAATTCTACTGGATTTACTATAAATTTTGAGAAACAAGGCAATAATACGAATGAGAACGGGTTACGAGTTGGGAAGCCCCGTGCGGTTGTGCCTGAGCGTGATTTAATGTGCGTCTGGGCATATATACGCGAGACGAGGAACAAGACGTATGGGGCTATTCGGGAATCGCCGGCTACGTAGCTTCGATTTATGGTGTTTTAAATTTGCTAAATGATTCTAATAACTTAGGGAGCAGAATAGAAAAGTTTTTGTATTCGAACAAAGTGCTTTCGAATCGCTGAGTAAATCTACTACTGGTTCAGTAAGTCATTGTTTGTATGCAATTTTTTAGAGTAAGTCGTTCGAATAAGAAACGCTGAATTCTATTATCCTATTTTTCCTATTATTATCCTATTAATATTATAAATGCGAAAGCGTGTTAGTTTGTTACTCAATCACGTCGCAACGACTGATTTGGCTGAAAGGAACAAAGATAGATTATAGTCTGGAATAGCACATAGGCTTATTATTCCGACTTTTAACCCTACTACAAAGTATATTAATTGTGCCTATCAAATTTGAAGATTTCCCTCGATTTCTCCAGGATTCCATTATTAGATCCTGACCTGATGACAATGAGACCACCTGGGAAGTTATACCCTTTCAAACAAAAAAAAAATTCCAAATCGGTCCAGACGTCTTCGAGTAATCGGGGAACATAAAAAAAAAAAGATTTCAACGAATTGAGAACCTCCTCCTTTTTTGGAAGTCGGTTAATGAAGAGAGAGCTGCACAGTCTTTGTCTATGTGTGACACTGATTTTGTAGCGCTTGCGTAAAAAATACCTATTCAGTCTTAATTTTTTTTTAAAACTTAGATTATAGAATACTACTTACTTGCTTACTTACTAGAGAATAAATAAATATCAAAATAAAATAGTGGTTTAACTAAAGTGACATTCAAAGAACCATGCTCAACTTTGTGTGAAACAAATTGAAAATTTCAAAAAGTAAAGTAAGAGAAAATTTTCTCTGCAGTTAAGTAAATAAATTCAAACTTAAATTGTACTTGAAAGTTTCTCTGTTTGACATACACTTTAACTTATGCTGAATTCCTTAAAGTGGAGTTTTGTACTTTTTGTTTATCTATTATCTGTTTTTACAGTGGCTTATTCCTTGCTTCACATTTAAATATAAATTATGAGAAATCTAAATATCTTACTATTATATAGGTACTATACGCGATAGTGTGTTTATTTATTGATTTGTCCTTCAATCACGCGAAAAACGAATATGTATAAAAATATTATCGTAAACCTTTTATACTTTGCTTTTATAGATAGCGTTATATTATGTCCACAGAATGTGTAAAATAATATTGTTTCACGAGCTTATTATATCCACCCGACCACCACATTATCCACGTATATTTAAGTTTTGCGTACTATTCGATATCCCGGTATATAGTTCCGGGAGTTATATTATGACGGACATAATATAGGGAAGGTATTTCTGTGTCAAATAGTGGTTCACCTGACAAAGATAGAGTTAGTTTCACAGTTTTAAAACATATTACTTCTACAACCGCACTGCTCGCCACCGAACACAACTTCACCCTCACCACCTTGGTGCCTGGAGCACTTCGACCATCCGATGTGCCAGATCTTTTTTTCCACGTACTTTGAAACTGTGGAACCAACTTGCGATGGTGTTCCCACAAAATTACAACATGGGGTTATTCAAGGGGCAGACCAACAAATTCCTAAAAAGCCGGCAAAGAATTGGTGGTGCCTCTGGTGCTACAAGTGTTCATGGGTGGCCGTAATCACTTAACCATCGCTGCGCTAGTGTCGAAAAAGAAGCAGTGAGGTCCAACAACGCAATTCTTGCTAAAATATCCTTTAAAATGTAAGGTACTAACTCAGTAATTGTTCCAAACAGAATGAAAAACACCCTTTTTTCCAGTCGGAGCCTTTTTCACGTCAGAAAAAGCCTTGTCGCGTGAACGTTCCTTTGACAGAGGCTGTCAGCGGGAGTTAGAAAATGTTTTTCCGCAATGTAAATTCCACAAATCGTTTTGGCAAGCGTATTTAAATAGAAGCAGAACAAAGTACAAAATAACTGCTAAATTCAAAATACTAGATTAGTTGCTTTCTAAGCTTTGAAGCGTTTATAGAATGAGGCCGGATACTGAAACGTAAATTACATAATTAAAAAAATAACAAATTAATTATTTTTAACAAATACACATTTAAAGGCCTGCAAAATAATTGCAAAATATTTTTATCGTATTTTGCCATACGTTTAAAATAAAATCCCGAAAAATAAGAGAGTTCTCGCGTGACACCAAAAAACCTCAATCCACACGTACGAAATCGCGGGTATCAGCTAATTTTCAAATAAAATTTAGTAAGATTTAAACGGAGATATATATAATATAATTGAAATGTACATTTCATGAATGAACGCTGAAGCGTAGCCACAAAAAAGGTCCAATTTTTTCAAAAAACGTCAAAAAAGGGTAATATTTTGTTTCCAAGTTACTGGAGTGACGACCTCGCACCCGAAAGCACAGTGTTGGCAGACTCCCGTTAGGCGGACTGACGACATATAATACGAGTAGCAGGGAACCGCTGATTACAGGCGGCGCAAGACCCAGCCATGTGGAAGTCCATATGAGAGACGTCTATCGGCTTAAAAAAAAAAGATGATCCGTGCTTCTGGTGGGAGGCTTGGCGGTGGCTAGTTACCACCCTACCGTCAAAGACGTGCCGCCAAGCGATTTAGCGTTCCGGCACGATGGCGTGTAGAAACCGATAAGGGGTATGGGTTGAATCTACACTGCCATACCCCTTCCAGGTTAGCCCGCTACCATCTTAGACTGCATCGTCACTTACTATCAGGTGAGATCTCAGTCAAGGACTATCTTTTCATGAAAAAAATAATATTATAATTCAACAAAACAATGGAATAACAACAGAGAATCTAATATTCGACTCAAATTGCTTTGGAGCACGTCAGAAAACTCTTTGCAGACTTTAGGAGTAATATTTAGTATTCAATTATTTAAATATAGGTACGAGAAAGTATAATTATTACTATTGCAGTCGACAGCCCTACAAAAGCAAGTCTTTCTAAAGCCCTCATTAAGACTGGCTTTACTCAGAAACCTTAATTATGGTGTAATTTTATATTTAACTTTAGACTTACTTGTACTGTACTTAACGTGCAGCTTATTTTAAAAGCGTTACCTTGGTTGACTCATGAAGATAAAGGAATGTTCAGTTTTTTTTTTTGAAACAAATAGGAAATTCATTCTATCACTTAGGCCTTTAGCACATCTTCGCTACAAAATCGTAGCAGCATCGTCTCTGTTATCTTAGATTTTCACTATATTGTCTATGATTTTGCTTATATTTTAATTTTAAACAATGAAAAGAAATCTTAAACATTTGCCTAAAGCTTTCGAGTTTTTAGACATTTTTTTATCACTTAATTTTGTTTAATTTTTTTTTATTTTAAATTCAAACCAAAAAATCAAATAGATTGTGCAGCACGTAATTATATGTATTTTTTTGCGCAGTAGCTAAACCCTTGTTACACATTTTCCGCAAAGTGATATTAAATAAAATAATACTTAATAAAATAAAACAAATAAAAGGCAAGACAATTTTCATATTTCACGTTATGATACACACTACATAAGCTGCATGCACATTCAACTCACAACACACTACAAAAATATATGACAAGTAAATAACACTGCCATACCCCTTAAAAGTTAGCCCGCTACCATCTTAGACTGCAACGTCACATACAGGTGAGATCACAGTCAAGGACTATCTTGTCATCGAATAAAAGAAAAAAATTCTGGCAAAGTACGAACTCTGAACAAAAAATAATGAAGTTTAATTATCTACGTTTCCTTTCTACTCGGACCTTTTGGCACGCATTGAATCAGACGTAATATTGGCGCTGTTGAAAAAACTTCGCGGCCGCCATTTGCTTTTTCAGGTCATTGCGCATCGACAAAATGGCCGGCGGGCTTTTATTACGTTCACTTGGACAAGAGCGCGGTTTTACTAATGCATTGTTTCGACTTTCGATGTCACAGTCAATTCTATTTTTAACCCCCGACGCAAAAAGAGAGGTGTTATAAGTTTGACGTGTGTATATGCGTGTCTGTGTATCTGTGTGTTTATGTGTTCCGTCGCTACTCCTCAACGAATGGACATAGGCTACTTTTATTCCGGAAAAAAGTGTTCTCGTGAGATTTTCAAAAATGTTAAGTCTACGTGGACGAGGCCACGGGCAAAATGTAGTGTATTATGATAATTATGTATTTTTCACAAAATTTAATTTTCCTTAGGTGTGGTAATGGAATGGTAGAGATGAAATGCAGACTAAAATATCTCTGGTCTTCTTTGTCTAATGAAGCGAGAATCGTCTCGTGGCAAAATTACTTTTATGAAGCATAGTGTCTGTATTATGTCGTTCGCTCGCCACTTTTCCATAAACTACACCTTATAGGAGGAATATTTACTGAAAACAAACAATATCACATATTTCGATATCAATAAAAAGTATTTATAGGTATTTTCATAGTTCCCAGGCTAGATATCTCTATATTTTATTTATCATACGGCATATATAGGTATGATACTTAACTCTAGATTTAAGGTTTAGATCTAGGTACATTATGTTTACCTATTCAGAGTAGGTTGGTAGGAACATATTCTAAAGGGAAAAAGATTCAATATCAAAGTGGAGTTCTTGCTTTGCGCATTAAAATATCAAGGTTTATTTATTATAAACCTAGGTGTTACAAACAACAACAAGCTTATATTTTGCGATATAATCCCGAGGAAGAAATCTATTTTCACTCTATGAAGACGTAGATATTTGCGAGCTTACTCCCTTTAAAAAATCTGTAGAATTCAGGATATTGTACCTATAAATATTTTATCTCGCGAAAGCCTGCGCGAAGAGTAATAAAAAAACTAGGTTCACACCAGACGAGTTCTCCATCCTTCGTTTGCGTTCGGCATTATACGTGTTCTTGTCATTGGTTGCCATAGTCCATAACAAATATAGGATACCAACATCATAACATTACCTATGGGAACCTATAATATTCTACTAAAGATGAGTTATATACTCACAAAACAAGCGAAAAAATTGATCCGAACGACGAAGAGTATAATAAAGTACTTCATTGTTAAATGACATGACAAATTACGACAATTATCTGCCATTACGCGCTTCATTTACCGCACGCTTGTAACATATCCACCTCTTTAAGTCATACCTACTGTTCGGCAATGACGCTAGTAAAACTGCCTCTCATCTGGAACTGGCTTATGAAAATACTTTAGTATGGAAAATAGCTATATATTTTTACATACGCCATAATGGCTTACATACATCCAATATTGCTGAGACTAAACAAACTTCACACGTCACCAACGAGACCGCAGCAATTTCAAGCGATTTCCACGACTATTTGCAATAGCAAAAAACTTACAATGGTATGTAGTTATGTCCGTCGTATACTACTTTTTTATTACTTACACGAATACCGCAATATTTTTCGAAACTTGGTCGAAACAAACAAATATTGTAGCTTTCCTAGTTCACAAGCGGTCCCTATTAGAGAATTCAAATTAAAAAACAAAAGTTTCTTGCCGCTTCACGAACAATTTAACTTTGAATCTATTTGCTTAACTAGATAGAGGGAGAATTTTCTTTTATTGTCTTGCGTTTTTCAACTTCTTTTTTTTTTTGTTTTTGTACAACATTTTGAGTTTCGTTTTACTTGCAGCGACGTTGTGGAAATATTTTTAATATTTTGGAGATTCTATCCAATCTTATTAAGAAAAATAAATTTTTATTTGTTAATACTTTTTTCGCATCGTTATCAAAATGAGCTGAAGCTTGATTCACAGACAGGTTATATTCTAGAGATGGTTAAGATTAAACGTATAATGAAGTGTCGTTAAGCAGAAAGCGACCAATGGCTTTTTTGCGAAAATAAGTAAGATTTGATATTTTGGCGACAAAAAATGGCTAATATTAGCTATTAAAATATACTATAAGCTTAATATTAGCTAATTAAATATACTTAAACTTTCGTTACTTTTTTAACAATTTTGGTCATTCGAAGCAGTGATAAAAATACCTAAATCAGCTTATACATCAAACTGGTTTTTTGGCGCTGGTCGTTTTCTGCTTAACAACGCTCAATGTATCCGCGTTTAATCTCGAAAAATGGAATCAGTTACTTAAGTTATAAAAATAAACTTTCGTTCATCAATTTCTTTGTGTTTATGAATACTTTTAAAATTCAAATCCACTTTTAGCATGAGTACATACAAGCTCACTCAACACTGACCACTGAATGTCTCAATGGTCTAATGAATAGTTTAATCAGCTACAGATCATGAGGTACTGGGTTGGTGTCCCAAATCAAACCAAAATAAGTTAATGGGTTTATCTGTTAAAATGTCAAGAAATTCTCAATATCGGCCCAAATTATGAAATTCGCGATTATACACTCCGTTGCCTCCTGCACCAATTCAATGCAAATATGACGGCATAAACATTTGTGCTCTATAATATCTCCGTAATTAGCTTGAAAAGCTGTAAAAAAACAAAGTTTTTATTAAAAAAAAAACATTTTAATAGTGAATTACCGTTTGAACTCTCCACTCAGCTTCTTCTAGAGAAATATTTTACCGGATCTAAACTGTAGGGTTAGTATAAAATTTAATTCGATTGATCGTATTCGTATTCGATGACTTTAGCGTCAAAATAAAATACTTAACAGAATTGTTTTAAAGTCACAAATTCAGTACAACCTATTTTATTTTGTATTCTTATACGTAAAATGAGAATGCATACACGAAATTGAGTTCTAATGCAATATAGTTATGACTCAATTTGATTTAACGCTAATGTCATCGAATACGAATACGATCAATCGAATTAAATCCTATACTAACCTTACTGAAGTTTGATCGATTCTTTTATGTGACTCGGCCCTAGTTTGAAAAATGGCACTTACCTGCAAACAATGAACGCCATTTCGCTGTACGAGTATGTATCCATTCATTCAAATTGTGCGGCCAGCGTTGAATGTCTGACCAATTTCATTCCTTTAAATACAGTTTTTTACGTATATTTTTGCGCTTTGGATTAACCAAAGCATTTTTAATAGCTATAAAAGGATAGAACAAACAAGAAGGCTAAACAACACATAAACTAACATGCTTACTAATCCTTTCTATCCTTATTATCCATACTATCCTTACTATCCACACTATCCGTACTATCCATACTATTTTTACTATCCTTCCTATCCTTACTATCCTTCCTATCCTTACTATCCATCCTATCCTTACTAGCCTTACTATCTTTGCTATCCTTACTATCTTTGCTATCCTTACTATCCTTGATATCCTTACTATCCTTATTAATTCAAAAAAAATTCGAAAGTGAGTTTGTTGGTTTGTCCTTCAATAACGCTGCAACAAAGCTACGGATTGACGTGTTTTTCCATGGGTATAGTTGAGGACATGGAGTGTGACATAGGCTACTTTTATCCTGGAAAATCAAAAATTTCCCTCGGGATTTTTATAACTAAACTAGCGTTTGCCCCCGCGACTTCGTCCGCGTGGAATTAGATTTTGGGATGGAATTTTCAAAAACTGTGACACACGTACTTCTTTATTTTTAACTGAAAGCTCAAATACCAACTTTGATGGAAACAACTTGAAAAATGACGGAGTTTCATATAAACTTCCATCCCCTATTTAAACCCTTTAGGGGTGGAATTTCCAATAATTCTTTCTTAGTGTGCGCCTACGTCATAAAAGGAACCAACTGTAAAAATTTCAAGTTTCTAACTTCAGTAGTTTAGGGTGTGTGTGTGTGTGGTATAGATATAAATAGCCACGAACATCAACTAGTGTGTTAACAACCAGACTATAATATCACACTGAATACTCTTAGAGTGCAATCGAGTGAATCTTATGCTGAAATCTATAGAGCGTGCTCTAACTTAGCTCGGACTCAAGAGTTAAAACGAGACACAAATATGCTCCGACATAAATCTGTCTCGTTTTATCTCTGTCTTGAGTCTGAGCAGAGTGAGAGCGCGGTCTATAGATTTCAGAGTGCCGTCACTTACCATCAGGTGGATCGCAATCAAGGACTATTTTGTCATCGAATAAAAAAATGCCTTCTTCACCCAAGCCAATTCATATCAACTAATTGAACACAACAATTTTATTGCGTCGTAAAAATATGAACGCGGCTGACAATGACGTAGCGACGGAAACATTTGATTCATTCATTCATTTTTATTGCGCAAACAAATTTGTAATTCCTGTTCATCACGTGCTGCAATATTTTTTTGGATGGAAATGGTTATTCAGGGCCGATTTCAACAACGTAAAATAAGTCTTATCCGAGCGTAAATTTGACATTTTGGCCGATTTTCAATATAATAAAAATTATTATTAAATAATCTAATAGGTTTATAAATACATAAGCAATGTGGCATCTATAATTTCTTAAGAGCTCCATTGTAATATGGTGTCTTGGAAAAAAGTAGATCGACAACTGTAATGTGTCGCTACTAGATGTCGCTAACAGTTGCTATTAAACTGATTGAAAAAGTAGATACATATCACTAATTTCGTGGCTGACGTGTGGTTCGGCCGTGGTGTAGCGGTTAACACACTCGGGCGCGATTCCCAGAGAGATGTGGGTTCGAATCCCGCCGGCCTCGGAATTTTTGATATGTATTTATAAACCTATTAGGTTATTTCCTTTAATTTATAAAAAATAAAAAATATTATTAAATAACCGGTTAAATGCGAGTCGGACTCACATAGATACGAAGGGTTCCGCGGTTGGTAGTGCAGGGCCAGGTGGAGGGGAAAAAAAAGAGACGACGCTCACTCTCGCGATGAACGGATTTAATCAAAGTGGTGACCCGACAACTCGGCTGCCCCATCTCAAAACCTAGTAAGTGTGACTGACAAAATATTAAAGGAGACCAAAAAACATATTTGTGGTAGCCCTTCTGAACTCTGAACTCTTCAGTATCTGTTGGTAAATTAATGTTTCGTAAATAAACTACTTTGAAAGCTTTTATTGGGTATATTTATTACGTTGCTAAGCCATCTACAAAACATGTTTTTTTGGCACTTGTAAAATTTTGTCAATCACACTTATTAGGTTTTGAAATGGGGCAGCCGAACTGTGGTGGAGTGTTCCCGCAATGCTACAAATCGCCAAAACTGGAGGAGCATCGTGCGGGAGGCGGTGCGATCCAGAACTAAGGAGACCGACGACTAATGTCGCATCATCTTAGCGACCATGACCACTCTGACATGAGTGACCGATTGAGAAGAAGACTTATAAATAGTACTAGTTGACGCCCGCGACTTAGTACGCGTGGGTTGAAGATTTGTAATTCCCGCGGGAACTCTCTTATTTTCCGGGATAAAAAGCCTATGTGTTATTCCAGACCATAATCAATCTCTGTGCCAAATTTCAGCCAAATCGGTCCAGTCGTTGCGGCGTGATTGAGTAATGAACATCCAAACATCCACACTTGCACATTTATAATATTACTAGTTGACTAGTTGATTCCCGCGACTTCGTTCGCGTGGATTAATGTTTTTTAATACCCGCAGGAACTCTCTTATTTTGCGGGATAAAAAGCCTACGTGTTATTCCAGACCATAATCAATCTCTGTGCCAAATTTCAGCCAAATCGGTCCAGTAGTTGCGGCGTGATTGAGTAACGAACATCCAAACATTCACACTTTCACATTTATAATATTATTATAGTAGGAGTAGGATAAATACGAAAGTATGTTTGTTTGTCGATTTGTCCTTTAATCACGCAGTAACAGAGCAACGGTTCGACGCGACTTTTTGCATAGGTAGGTAGTTGAAGCTTGTAGGATGACATAGGCTACCTTCTGAATCCCGCAGAATTTTAATAATGTAACTTCACGTGGAGGAAGTCGCATGTAAAAGCAAACAGATAATGATATATATTTCTTGCTCTTCTAAGAAAATATACACGGCGTAGTTTGTATTTGTAGTTGGTGTAACAATAGTCGGCGGATGAGGTTTGACCTAATACGGTCGACTGAAGTTCAACAACTTTTCTAATCTCGGGCCGCTCTTATGTAGAGCAAATAGAGCCTTTTTACAGTCAGTAAAGAGATATGTACGACGTACGTTTATGAACATACTAGCGGCCCGCTCCGGCTACACACGGGTATAAAATATATAGCCTATGTCACTGTTAATGGATGTTATCTTCTAAATATATAAAAGGCAAAGGTGACTGACTGACTGATCTATCAACGCACAGCTCTAACCACTGGGCCGATCGAGCTGAAATTTGGCATACAGGTAGCTGTTAGGGCGTAGGCATCCGCTAAGAAAGGATTTTGGAAAATTTCAACCCCAAGAGGGTTAAATAGGGGGTTAAAAAATCGAACCTAACGTGAGTGAAGCCGCGGGTTAAAGCTAGTTATACATATAAACCTTCCTCTTCAATCACTCTATCTATTAAAAAAACCGCATCAAAATTCGTTGCGTAGTTTTAAAGATTTAAGCATACATAGGGACAGAGAAAGCGACTTTGTTTTATACTATGTAGTGATTATACTAACCTAACTATCCAATGTCTGTGTAAAATTCCTAGGTTTTGCTCGCAACTCCTTCCGAGATATCTATATCATAGCAAAAATATTTTACAGAAAATAATATGACCTAAGATTAATTTCTGTTAATGAAATTAGCGGGGGACCGGAATCAGTATAATCGAAATCAAAATCAAAATTTATTTATTTCATGTAGGCCTACTTGTAGCTCTTATGACACGTCATAAATCTACCACCGGTTAGGAATGCAGATTCTGCTGAGAAGAGCCGGCAAGAAACTCAGCAGTTGCTCTTTTCAAACAAAATTTTTTTACAATAGGTAACAAAACTATGCTATGTATACAGTGTTTCCGCAATGAACTTTCAAAAATGCATACGTAGGTACATCCAATCCAATACGTGTTAAGACGGGCAGACAAAGTAGACCCATTCCCGTTGGTGGCACCCGTTCACGAGCATGACGCATGATCCAGCCGTTGCTTCGCTCAACCATATTCGAGGGAACGTAACACCCGAACCACATGACACCACTATATAAAATTAAATAATTTTATTGTTACATATCCCTACATTCTAAAACTACCCTCTCTCTAAAGAAAATAGATAGAATCAGGCGTTACTTTGGGGAAATTCATGATAAACAAGAAAAGCTTAGAGTTATTTTGCTATAATCCGCCAACAGATCCATTCTTGCTATTATTTTTTTCTTTGAACTAAAGAATAATAAATTATTACACACAATCGCTAAGAAAATGACCCGCTTTGTGGCTGGAAAACGTGGACCGAACGTTGTTAAATTTATGAGTAAAAGCCAGTTATACATAAGCAAGCAGATGCAAACATCGGCCATTTTGAAAGTTAAACACAGTTCCCCAGCAGATTAAGGTTAAGACAGGCCTAAAAGCTTTTTTATTTATCCGCGCATATGCTACAAGCTATAAAAGTAACGTGGCGCTCTATTATGATGCTTACCCACACGACGAGCACGGTGATTCCAAGTTTTCACTTTTATAATTTATTTTTTCAACAGCCTTTCAAGCTACATTATGATAAATACTTGCCTTGACCTATAAACGGTTGCGTTAGGCATGATTTATTTCATACGAAGTCATGGTCGGGGCACAATTCAAAGAATTGTGGATAGTTAGAATGCACGCTAGACTGCGGTCCCTATGCCCCAACCGGCCATAATCCTATTATCCTATCCTATTATTATTAATTATAATATTATAAATGCGAAAGTTTGTATGTTTGTTACTCAAATACGTCGCAACGACTGAAACGATTTGGCTGAAATTTGGCACAGAGATAGATTATAGTCTGGATTCTGGAATAGGACATAGGCTACTTTTTATTTCGGGAAATAAGAGAGTTCCCGCGGGAATAAAAACCTTAATCCACACGAACAAAGTCGCGGGTATCAGCTAGTTACTAATAATGTAATGTATTGTGACTATACTCATCATAAAAGGTAGGTAATTATTATAGATGCGAAACTTAACTTAAGTACAAACATACAAACATTCACCTATATAATATTAATGTGATTAAAATAAATCATAGTCAATACAAAAAATTATATACATAATTTTTTTCCATGATTAATAGAAAAATGTGTGAAAATGTTCTCAACATAACATTTTTACATTGCAGTAGTAAGTAATCATTTTAATTGATAGAGTGATGAAGCTAATACTGCTATGAATTGAAGCTCTACATATTATGAGTAATGGCTATTTGAAACGTGGAATACGTACTATAATTTGCCAAGGTCTGTGAGGAAAGAATGTCTTTCATAAAATAAATTAAAAGTAATAATACTTTTTTAAAAGCAAGCTTTTATTTAATTGCGCTAAAGAGAATGACGTAATTTTATTTTTGGAGTTATTCTCAGCAAGCCCTTTCATTTGATACCCATATTGTAGGAGTGCATTAAAAATAACTAGTCCGCCATTGGGTGTTCCGCCATTTTGGATTTAGAATGACGTCACACAGCTAACAATGCATTGTCATCCAAACTAATCGTGGAAAAAAAAATCAGCTCAATCGGTTGAAGATATCTGCTACAAAATTGAGTTGCAAGATTCCACTCGAACAAACATAGTTACATAATGTACATACAGTGCAAGTTAAATAAAAGCTTGTAATAATAAAAAAATATAGATTTGGAGTATAGACATCTAAAAAGTTTCAAAACTCTGTTTTTGGTTAGACGTAGTAGGTATGAATGCGCGAGATAACATCAACGCTTTTTAGAGTGGATTCACGGCTGAAGTGCGTGTGATACTAATGAATGTATCATTAATAATTTACATAATTACTATGTTAATTACCGCATTGTGAGTGTTGAACTGTTTACATTCGAAGCACAAACTTAGAATACGATTAACATGTATGTATTGTGATTAATCACAAAAACTACGCGCAGCATAAATGCGTTAACAGGAGTTACTAATGGAATTAAAAGATGAGTTAATTTAAATAAATACTTTTAGTTTTGATACAAAACATTCCACCAAAGTAGTAATATGTTGTTGCATGGCATCAACTAAAAGGAACTCTCACCTTGAATTTGCGCAGTGGTTCGAATCGCTTTATTTATAACTAGCTTTAACCCGCGGCTTCGCTCACGTTAGGTTCGATTTTTTAACCCCCTATTTAACCCTCTTGGGGTTGAAATTTTCCAAAATCCTTTCTTAGCGGATGTCTACGTCCTAACAGCTACCTGTATACCAAATTTCAGTTGGATCGGTCCAGTGGTTAGAGCTGTACGTTGATAGATCAGTCAGTCAGTCAGTCAGTCAGTCAGTCAGTGACCTTTGCCTTTTATATATTTAGACTAGTTGATGCCCACGGCTTCGCTCGCGTGTATTTAGTTTTTAAAATCCCGCTGGAACTCTTCGATTTTCCGGGGTAAAAAGTACCCATGCAAAAGACCACGTCGATCCGTTGCATTGTTGCGGCGTGAGAGCGGGGGCACACGATGCGTTGCGGCGCCGCACCGCAAAGATTTCGCCGTATCAGCGGGCACACGAGCGGTGCGGCGCCGCAACGTTGTTATGTCGCAGCGGCGCCGTGGCAGTGTTGGACAGTCTGTTAATAAAACTGGATCGTAAAAGACGCATAAACAACTGAACGGTGACGCTACGACGCACATTGTGTTATTTTCCCTCAAAATCGGACATCCCTTTTTTATGATAGCAATCGAAACTTTAAGCTTTTTTTAATGCTAGAGTAGAACACCCAGAAGTTAATTCTGTTTAGAACCGGAGTTATAATTTTTTTTATGGTTACCAGAAAAAAACTAAGAAATGCTGTAACTTTCTATGTAACGAAAGTTTTTAAGTTTCAATTATAGCATGCTATAAAATCAATTAAGTGCTATTTTTGGAAACATATAATTAATTTCTAAGTGAACAATAAAGGAAGATATGTTTTTTTTAACTAATTTTGAAATTAATTTTTTTCTCATCTTTGTATAGATATTAGCATCTAATTTTCACATATTGTATTTATTAGTGCTATGTTAACCCGCCTGTATAATATCAGATACGTAACACTTAGGACTTCGGAGTAATATTTTTTTTTTAGAAAATTCTGTATTTTCAGAAAAAGGCGAAATAAAAGAATTGCATATGATATTTATACAATTATTTATAGGTCAAAGTGGCATTATATACAGGGCATTTTATAAGCTAAACAAAATAATTTTAGTATTAATAATAAAGTTAATATTCTTAATTTTGTGATTTTTACATTTTATTTTTTTTCTCATAAACCATTTACGATTAGCAGTAGATATCTATCTGAAAACATACCTCGTAACTGTATTGTTACTAATAAAAAAAATCACACAGAAATCTATGAGGACATTGGAGATATGAGGTTTTACAATTTCAAAGATATTAGGGTTGTCACAAAGATCTTAATTACAAATGTACGAGAGAAAATTCTAAAAAAGTGGCTAAAAGAAAGAATTTTTATCCGACTGTGGAAACGGAGGGTTATGTTTTTCAGGGATTATTATTGAGTTGCATAAAATGAAATTTTTAAAATTCAATTACTCCGAAGTCCTAAGTGTTACGTATCTGATATTATACAGGCGGGTTAACATAGCACTAATAAATACAATATGTGAAAATTAGATGCTAATATCTATACAAAGATGAGAAAAAAATTAATTTCAAAATTAGTTAAAAAAAACATATCTTCCTTTATTGTTCACTTAGAAATTAATTATATGTTTCCAAAAATAGCACTTAATTGATTTTATAGCATGCTATAATTGAAACTTAAAAACTTTCGTTACATAGAAAGTTACAGCATTTCTTAGTTTTTTTCTGGTAACCATAAAAAAATTTATAACTCTGGTTCTAAACAGAATTAACTTCTGGGTGTTCTACTCTAGCATTAAAAAAAGCTTAAAGTTTCGATTAGTATCATAAAAAAGGGATGTCCGATTTTGAAATAAAATAACACAATGTGCGACGTCGCAATGCATTCACCCCTCCCCGCCTCATCTCGGTGGTTGCAAATCCGGTGCGGCTCACAAGGACAAACAAACAAACCAACAAACAAACACACTTTTGCATTTATATATTCCAAACTCTAAATATTTGCAGTTGTGCATAGTTCAATTAACATCTCCTAATGATGCTCCGGTGTTGGAGCGAATAGTACGTCGAGTGTTTTCAAGGAGTTTGTGTAATGCTACGTGTCGGTGTTGTTTTGTTCCTGCGTTTCTTTTATTCTGAAGAAACGACGACACGACGGTGCAAGACGCATACATATTTTTTCTAGTTTGGCGTATTACAGCAAAATATTACTTTTTCAATATTGGATACGCACCGCAAAAATTTGGAATGCCCGTTTTTCCAACTAACTATAATGTGGGTGTCTTTAAATCAAGAGTGATTAGGCAAGCGCGTACCATCTTAGGCTGTATCTTCACTTACCATCAGGTGAGATCACAGTCTAGCGCTAGTCTATATATTTAAAAAAAAAGGATAGAATCAGGCGTTACTTTGCGGAAGTTCATGATTAGCGAAATAAGTATAACCTTTTCTTGCTTATTACTTTTTCTTTTAGTATTATCGTGGAATTCCGCAAAGTAACGCCTGCTTCCATTCAATAGAACAACAATTACATAAGGAATGCAAATATCCACCTACTGAAGGAAGGGTTGATACGGTACTGGCGAGCTTGGAAACAGAAATAGAAATAGAAATTCTTTATTTGCATAATGTGTGTTACAAACAAAAGATGACAATTCTAATTAATTTTTTTATATTTAGCTTTTATTTTTGATATTTACGTTTTAGTTTTAATTTAGTATTTAATTTTATATTAAGTACTAGATGATGCCCGCGACTTCATCCGCGTGAATTTAGTTTTTAAAATCCCGCGGGAACTCTTTGATTTTCCGGCATAAAAAGTAGCCTATGTTTTAATCCAAGGTATAATCTATCTCCATTTTAAATTTCAGCCAAATCGGTCCAGTAGTTTTTGCGTGAAAGAGTAACAAACATACACACACACACACATACAAACTTTCGGCTTTATAATATTAGTGTGATAGTGTGATTATTATTACATATCTTATATATTAGAAAATCATAATAAAATTAAAAGTACAACACATAAATACAGATTATTTTCTGGTTTGGCGGATTACAACAAAATATTACTTCTTCTTTTAGTATTGTTTTACTGTTAACTTGGTCACGCAAAATGCGTCTTCAATGTTCGACTCGACTGTTTGCCGAAACTCATTGTTAGCGTGACCCCTCAGGTCGTAAGTATTTGTGTCGTGTGATTTTAACGTTCCAGGGCGTGACTGGCTCAAAGAAGTAATAACGCGTTGATACGACGCTTTCGTATAGCCCAGTCATTAAAGCCAAAACCCGAAAGTAATTAGTAACTTGATAAAAATTTTAGGGGGTTTTTAAAGAAGGTAAAATAACTTACCGTGTGATTTTGCAGTGTTGTGGGGTGTACGGAAAGGGTTGAAAAGGGGTGAAAAGGGTTTTTTGTTAATAACATTGCCAAAAAAATTAGTAACACGCTGCAAATTTATAATAAGGTTGTTCTTACCGTTTTGTAACGTTTATTAAATTTGCAGCGTTTTGCAACATACGGAACATTGTTTATTATTAAAAAACAATGAAATTTGTTATTAACAAGGGTAAAAAAATAGTAACACGCTGCAAATTTATAATTAGGTTGTTCTTACCGTTTTGTAACGTGTATTAAATTTGCAGCGTTTTGCAACATACGGAACATTGTTTATTATTAAAAAAACAATGAAATTTATTAATAACAGGGGTAAAAAAAATTAGTAACTCGGTGTAAATTTATAATGACGTTGTTCTTACCGTTTTCAAACGTTTATTAAATTTGCAGCGTTTTGCAACATACGGAACATTGTTAATTACTAAAACGCTGCAAATTTAATATACGTTACAAAAGAGTAAAAACAGCTTAATTATAAATTTGCAGCGTGTTACTACTTTTTTTACTCCTGTTATTAACAAATTTCATTGTTTTTTAATAATAAACAATGTTCCGTATGTTGCAAAACGCTGCAAATTTAATACACGTTACAAAACGGTAAGAACAACCTAATTATAAATTTGCAGCGTGTTACTATTTTTTTTACCCTTGTTAATAACAAATTTCATTGTTTTTTAATAATAAACAATGTTCCGTATGTTGCAAAACGCTGCAAATTTAATAAACGTTACAAAACGGTAAGAACAACCTTATTATAAATTTGCAGCGTGTTACTAATTTTTTTGGCAATGTTATTAACAAAAAACCCTTTTCACCCCTTTTCAACCCTTTCCGTACACCCCACAACACTGCAAAATCACACGGTAAGTTATTTTACCTTCTTTAAAAACCCCCTAAAATTTTTATCAAGTTACTAATTACTTTCGGGTTTTGGCTTTAATGACTGGGCTAGTAGACCAGAATGGCTTGTTTTACCTAGAAACAAAGAGCTAACATTTACTTTGACACTAGAGCGTGCATTGTGCGTTCGATTTTTGGCTAGCCAGTAGGAGGGGTGTTCACTAAAATAAAACTCACTTCCAAAGTGAACTCAAATAAGACATAATTTGATATAATTGTTAACGCAGAATTATGACATAATGGAATTTGCAGAAATGGTAGGGAATAGATAGGTATACGCCCCTATTTTATACTTAGTATTAGGACGAGTGTCAAAACCGTTCTAGTATTTTTTACCTATTACGTGATTGGCGAAGTGAGTTTGCTTTCGAAATAAGTTTGTACTTTACCAAATAGCGCTGCAGAACATGAAAAGATATAATTTATTATAATGCAAACCATCAAAATACTGAATGTTTTACCCATACCCATCTAGATCGGTTCAAATTTTCCCAATAATAGGTCCCTACTGTTAAGTCATATTATTTAACAATATTCCAGATCACTGGACTTGTATTTTGCTTTTCAGTGTTTATTTACGCAGTCGGGTTTTTGTTTTTTTTTTTTCATTTAATATTTTATTGCTTACTTACTTTATTGGTTACTTTTATTGGTTACTGTTATATTATACGGAGAAGCGTTGTAGTGTAACAAAGTCATTTTTCATATTCCGTGGCACGCCGTGTCTTACTTTTAAAGCTCCTCCATAAATACGCTAACTCCATGCGTAGAGCCGTATACTTTGGTGATGTCATTGCGGACGATTTTGTTTGTTACCCCGATAACGCACTTGCAAACAAAGAGCTTTACGGCCGTACATCGGAATGCTAATTAATAAGTAAGCAAACCAAAAGGTACATAGCTAGTTTCAGACTGCCGTAATAGCCGTAATCCTATTATCCTATTATAATACAATATTATAAATCCGAAAGTTTGTATGTTTGTTACTCAATTTATAGCCAACGATTAAAGGTGCAGACTGAAAACTGAAAAGTCACAGGTTCGATCCCCACCGTTGCACTATTGTCTTACCCACTACTAACACGAGTTTTCACTTATTTTGAGGGGAGAGGAGAATATCAGTCAAGTTCAGCTTGGCTGATATTCTTTAAAAAAAAAATCACGTTGCAACGATTGAACCGATTTGGCTGAAAATTTAGCACAGAGATAGATTATAGTGTGGAATAAAAAATAGGTTACTTTTTATCCCGGAAAACAAGAGAGTTCCTGAGGGAATTAAAAAACCTTAATCCACGCGAACGTAGTCGCGGACATCAACTAGTAGAATAAATAGTAGAAAGAACTAGTAGAATTTTTTATTGCGAGATAGGCTTGCACTTGACGACAATCAGTGATGGAATGCACTGCTGAAGTCAAGGTTGGAGCGCGCTTGCTTAGAAGATGCCTAATCATTGCCTTGACACCAACTCACTGGGTAGACACCTATATTGAGTGTCTCTCTCGCAGAATTCAAAAGCACTTTATAAAAGTTTATTTGAATAAAAAATTATTCCATTTCTATTTCCGGAACAAAATCCGAAGTGGGCGAAGTAAAACGACCAATGTTACAGACATAGCTTAAAAATAAGCAAGCTGAAGTGGTAGTATGTATTATTTTTGTCGCAGAACCGACGGCTGCTGTGGCAAACGTGTTCTGGATTCAGTAGAGGCCGATCTTCAGCTTGCTGGACCCTTGGCACCAAGAAGGTGGCAGGTAGCGGGTGACTAAAAAAAGCGGGGACCATTTTTGTGGCCTACCCTCACTTATGGAAAGACGGCTACATGTTAATGTAATTAATGGAAGTAGGTACATGTTCCCC
The DNA here is from genome assembly GCA_038048805.1 of Hipparchia sbordonii. NCBI lineage: Eukaryota > Metazoa > Arthropoda > Insecta > Lepidoptera > Nymphalidae > Hipparchia > Hipparchia sbordonii. The sequence continues at coordinate 2,431,447 of CM076113.1, forward strand.
TAAGCTTAATTATGTATCGTATGCTATAATAATTTAATTATTATATAGCCGAAAAGTATAGTGTAGTCTAAGCTGCTGTTTGAATTAATTACTGTAGGTTTGTGATTTCGAAAAACTAGTTTTTATAAGGCGTCAGTTACACAAAAAAGTTTGTCAAATGTGAGCAGTTTGTGATTATCCTATGCGAAAACTTTTGATACAATTTTCGTCCGCGATTGTACATTACATTACATTATTAAACATTACTAGCTGATATCCGCGACTTCGTACGCGTGGATTGAGGTTTTTTTAGAGTCCCACGGAAACTATAATTTTTTGATAAAAAGTAGCCTATGTTTTAATCCAAGGTATTGTCTATCTTCATTTTAAATTTCAGCCAAATCGGTCCAGTACTTTTTGAGCCAATTCGTTACAAACATACTTACATACAAATCTTTCCTCTTTATAATACTAGTATAGATGATAAAAACTCGCATCAGTTAAGCAATACTCGAATACGAGTGTCAAAAATGTCACTCGCATTCGAGAAATTCTCCTAGTGTAACTGAGCTATTAAAGTTATAATGCGCTTGTTTACGCATTTAAAATTTTCTAAGAAACACAGTTTTCGTTTGTTTGTTCGATCTAAAGGATCTATCTAAATCACCCGTGTATACGGGTGTTATAACACACTACCTGTAAGTGTGGGAGCTAGAGCAACAATGAAAAATTTCGCGGCACACAAGAAAAAAATACCTCCCAAATAGAATACGCGCCAGCCGCGCTCGGTTCCGTTACGCCATAAAAACCCACCCGAGCAAACTCCGTAATTCCGCGCCGTCCCAACCGATATAAAATATGAAACACTGAGCGAAATTCGCCCCGGCTCCCCGAACGATCGTCGGGAAAACTCGGCCGTCCTCGGGTGACTTCGTAGCGCCGTAGCGGCAGTTACGTAGCCGTCGCCGCGAACCCGCTACGCCGCGATCACTCTCATTACATACAAAAACCGGAGAAATAAATCGGTGATTGTGATTATTTCGATTTGTGATTATTTTTGAGTGCAAGACGAATTTTTTTAGTGATCGTAAGTAAAACAATGTGCAGTGGCAGTGAACGGAAGGATTTCGATCGGCCCGTTTGATGGTGCGGAAAAATGGTAAATTATATTTACATTTCACCCCCTAGCGTGATTACTTGCTAAGTGGTGTGCCTTAATTTTTCATGGGCCGCTGCAAGAGGTTCTTAATTTTCGTTCGTATTACGAAAATTGGGCTATTTTGTATCGAATATTTAGATTAATAGTTTTCTAATGAATAACGTAACGTAATAGCGCTACAATTTGATAGATACTGTTAACCTTGGCTTCTTCATTTAATAATATTATTATCGATTATACAAATATATATTATGCTTTATGAGATAATATTATAACTACGGATTATTATTGTGTGATGCGCTGAAACTTTCTTAGCTTATTGGATGCCTACTTAGCTCAACATTGCGATGAAAGATTAATTCAACTGAAATTAAGCTGTTTTTATTTGATAAGTGCAAAATTAAATAAGTTTCCTAATTTTTTTATATGGATTTAATTTAGGTAAATTAACGTATGTTACGTTACATTCACCTAATCGGAGGGTCTACCAACACTACGCTTCTCGGTGCGAGGTCGCCACTCCAGTACCTTGAAATCTCAACGACCATCAGCTCTTCGAAATTTAATTGCTTAAACGCACTTAGCTTTAAGGACTTACTACTCTAAGGATCGAACCTATGCCTCAGTGGATTTTCTAAAAGTAATTGCTACCGTATAACGTTCACAGTCGCCTCTGATTGGCCGACACTCATTCGCTATTAGCTAAAATGCATTGGAGCAGAAACAACGCGCATTTAACCAATCACCACGACTGACTGTAGCAATGATTTTATTTTTTCTTTAAAGAAGCCAAGCTGAAGTTGACTAATCTTCCTATCCCCTCCAAATAAGCGAAAAGTTTGTGCTAGTGGGTACGACAATAATGCAACGGGTGGGGTTCGAACATGCGACCTTTCAGTTTTTAGTCCGCACCTTTAACCGTTGGGCTATTGAGGCTAACTGATACAGCATTAACAGAATCGTGCCGACTGGATGTTTTAAAAAAATCACTCTTATGTGGTATTAAATGCGATAGCTCGGAAAAGATAAACTAACTCAGTGGATCACAGTTTCAATATAAAAGGGTTATTTATATTTAAAAAATAGATAAACCAACATCTATTGAAAACGTTTTCAATGAAATCTATTTTACGATAACGTTCAATAAATATTAGATATCTATCTGTAATAGAATGATTGGCGTTTGTAGGTTTTGATGGATTGCCTAGTAATTTTTTCCTGTCGAGTTCCATGGCAGTGTGCCTTAATACTTGATAGTACTCTGATTCGATGCCCAGTAGTGTCATTTTTTTAAAGAATTTATAAATTACTAACTGTCATCGATGCAGATTTATTATTCAAAAATCCCGCGCTCGCTCTACATGTCTTTAACTATACCCACGCAAAAAATCAGAACAATACTTTGCTCGTTGCTAGATGATTGAAAAACAAACCAACAAACCAACACGCTTTTGCATTTATCATATTAGTATCCTACTAATACCATAAATGCGAAAGCGTGTTTGTTCTATTCTACTGAGAACTTATTTTTGACAATCGACTTCACGTGTAATAATTATTGGTCCAAAGATCTAGTAGTTAAGTTTAATAAGAGCGTATAAAACTGGGATCTAACGCTGATATTTATAGAGCGTGCTCTGACTCAGCTCAGACTTAAGATAGAGATGTCTTGAGTGTGAGCTGAGTGAGAGTACGGTCTATAGATTTTAGCCTAAGAAGTCCTCTTAATATTCAGGACTCAGTTTGGACTGTATACTGTAAAATAAGGTAAAATTTTGAATTTTGCACTTCTTTAATTAATATATATATATAAAATTCAAAGTCCTGACTAATTGACTGACTGACTGACTGAGATATCAACGCACAGCCTAAAATACTGAAGTTAGAAACTTGAAATTTTTACAGTGGGTTCCTTTTATGACGTAGGCGCACACTAAGGATAACACTAATTTTTAAAAATTCAATCCGTAAGGGGGTAAAACGTGGGTTTAAAAAATCAAACTTAACGTGAGCAAGGCCGCGAGCAAAAGCTAGTCTTCTATAATAGACTTTGGCCAGAGATAGTTATAACTTTAATGTTTAATGCCATCATTGATATGTCATCATTTATTGCAAATAATAAGATTAACACTGCAGTCAAGTATTTCCAGTATTTCCGTGTATTCAATAAAAAATAACAGCTCTCCAGATTTGGAATGGGTAAATATTTTGAAATCGGAGCCCGGATGTGCGTGTTCACACCCAAGAAATTTGGTATAAAAATCGCCCGAGTTCATTCAAACATGCGTGGAGCTCGCCCGTTTTTTTATCGCATCGAAATACATATAAACAACTTCATAATATTTATTTGCGTCCGATATTTGCGCTTGTTTATTCTCTGGACGGCAAGGGAAGGCAACCGGTTCGACATAGGGATATTATAATATCTTGCTCTTAGCGATAGCGACATTAGTTCATTTCTTTCGGGAGACCACACCACGGCCTATATTACCAACGCATAAAGCAGTATTATTCCCATTTTGTTTTAACTTGTCATACGATGTCAACCTTAAAGTAATTTATTATTATACTGTATGGTCGTCGTTATTTATTATGACATCTCAAAACAAAATTGAAATAATATACTATTTTAAGCATTGGTATAGTATATTATCCGGACTACAAACCCAAAACTGCTACTAAATATTCAGATCAACATTATATTATTTAAAAAAAATAATCTTAGAATTTAATAGTTTCATATTTATTTTAAGAGTATTTTAATTCAAATAAACTTTTCCAAAACTTTGAATCAAAAAGTGAATTTATCACTTAGTTGGAATGCCTTTCCAAACGATAAAACCAGCAAGAAACTCGGCGACTGTTCTTTTTAAAATAATTTATCTTAAAATATCCTATAGGACTAAAGGGTTTTCCAATTACTATGTAATATTTACGTTATACCTACTAGCTGATACCCGCGACTTCGTCTGCGTGGATTTAGTGTTTTAATTCCCACGGGAACTCTTTGATTTTCCGATATAAAAAGTAGCTTATGTCACTCTCAATGTCCTCAAATATGTATCATACAAATAATCACGTCGATCCGTAGCTCTGTTGTAGCGTGATTGAAGGACAAACCAACAAACAAACACCCTTTCGCATTTATAATATTAGTAAGAATATTAGTAAAGGTAAGTAAGGGTTTTATGTAGCAAGGAAGGATGTTACGAATTTATTTGTCAGACATACCACATACTGAAGAGTGGCGATTAAAAAATCAGCTCTCAGTCCCATATAGATATATCAATCATTGAGATTTTTTGGATTGGATATCGCATAACGTATTATTACAATATTATTTACAATGTTATGTTCCAGAAATAGAATCGGACGCAAAATTTTACACTTAATACATTTTAACAAGGACAGTCGTGAATAATTCATTTCGTTCCCCAAGTTCATAAAACAGTAAATAAAAAGCTGAGGCGAAGAAAGCCAGTCTGACATACAGTTAAACGTTCCGGGAATATGAATACATTTTGTTGGCGTGACTTTCCTTTTTATAAATCTTAGACCTCTTTAAGTAGAACAGTCGTCTAACTTGTCTTATAAGATTTTCATGGCAGGATGTCTTTTCAATTTTCACACTCCAAACTCTTGTGCCCTTAGTTACCAGATTCCTAAAATAACTAATATTATAAATGCGGAAATGGGTTTTTGTTTGTTGGTTTATCATCAATTACGCAACGTAGCAACCGATCGACGTGATTTTTTCAGGACCTGGGAAGTGACAGAGGCAAAACAAAAGGTTCCTGAGGGATTTTAAAAACCTAACTCCATTTTGATGAAGTCGCGGGCTAACCATAATCCAAAAAAATTAAATTTTTTTGCAGACCACGGCGCCGTTACTCGTAAAAGTAATTTTGTTTCTATAAAGAATTCTATTTACGTAGTCCTTTCAACTTAAAAGGAAACTCTGTCAAAAGCCAAACTGAGTTTATATTAGAAACGCCAAGTAGGTAATTAATTATGTTAACAGCCAATAGACGCGCCGCACATTTGTTTTCAGAGTAAACTAATCAAGTTTAGTTTGGATTTTGGTGCAGAATGCAGTGATTTTAATTCATTCCAGTTTACTAATAAATCATTATATTTATATATTAATCTTACATATATAATATAATATTTTTATTGACTTAAAAAAGATGGTTCTCAATTCAGTATGTATTGTTTCTTTACAATTGCTGCTTTAAAGTCAGAAAATATGCAGTCTTTCATACAACATGATCTCCTTTATCTCAACTCATCGCTGGCCCAAATAATCTTAACAATCGTTTTAAATCGTTGATTTGAAGCAGATACAGGCTGTTCAAAAAGAGAATTGTCGTGGCTAAACCTAAACTAATGCTATTTATTGCACTATTCGATGGCCCAACCGAATAAAGGCGTAGTTGAAGGAAGTTAATTTTACAGGAAAGCCAAAAAACCGTAAAAATGATCTATATATTCTTTGCTATTTACACCTGATTAATATTGTGTATATTATATACATACAACAACAATTACATATACAACATATCGTGAACGTGCCACCAACGGGAATGGGTCTGCTTTGAATGCCCATCTTGACATGCGTTGGATTGGTGTACCTACATATGCATTTTTGCATTTTTGACGCTTTATTGTGGAAGCATGAGTATACATAGCATAGCTTTGTAAAAATTTTTTTTTGAAAAGAGCAACTGCTGAGTTTCTTACCGGCTCTTCTCAGCAGAATCTGCATTCCGAACCGGTGGCCTACATGAAATAAATAAATTTTGAATTTGAATTTGAATTAATCAGGTGTAAATAGCAAAGAAGATAGATGGTTTTTTGGCTCGCCTGTAAAGTTGACTTTTTTCGATTATGCCTTTATTCGGTTGGGCTGTCGTATTGTATGGCTATTATGTTACGCGCTAAACAAAAAATATTAGCCAAGCTGAACTTGACTTATATTCTCCTTTCCCCTCCAAATAAGCGAAAAGCTTGTGCTAGGAGTGGGTACGACAACAGTGAAACGGATGGGACTCGAACGCGACCTTTAAGTTTTCAGTCTACCTTTAACCGTTGGGCTATTGAGGCTTTTAATTAATTTACTTTTATTTAATTAAAATATTTAATCACGATGGTTCTTTTTTTGAACAGACTCTACGTAGAGGAAGAAAACGAAGGAAGGATAAAGGAACCCGAAAGCTAAAGCTAGATTGAAATATTGTACAATATTTCAACATTTCGCACAATTTATGAAGTTCATGAGTTAAATATTTTATGCAACCGAAGGATTGTTGTTTGGAAGTTGGCAACTCGGAAAAACTGCCAACTTTGTGAAAATGCTAAGTGAAGGAAATTTTAAAACATTTTCAGAACTACGGTAGCTTACGTTTCATGTTTAAGTTTGTGTTTCTGTTAGCGTGTTCCGAACGTAATTTTTTTCATTCAATTCATGGCATTTTTTTTTTTAATTTTTACTTTTCTTTCATTTGGGCAGTCCTTCTCAAAGATTTTTTCTGGCTATGGAACCACATGGTATCCACTCTTAACGCGATTACTAAAGCGGACTTATGTTTGCCTTACATAATAATTGTTGTCTCTGGTCCTAGACGTATTAAAAAAAAACATTAAAACTTGTCTGTGGCCCGCTCTCTAGCGTCGTCTCGATTGTCGTCTTGATCTCTAACAGCTAATTAAAAAAGTAAAATGGTTTCATTTTGAGTCTTCCAATTAAAATTATAGCGAAAGATGGTGAAATAAATGATTTGATTTGGAAAATAAGTAGTCCCAAAAATAAATGGATAAAAGAGCTCAAGCGTTTCATCGGAGTCGTGTTCTGTGGAAATCCATGGAATACACCTAATTCCAGCAGAAAAAGTTAATGGGATATAATAAGTCGAGCAACAAAATTTATTTTTTGGCAACAAAACCTAGCTTCTAATTTAATAACTCAGGAACGGGAAAATGATGAAGCTTCTAATTTACTAACTCGGCTTCTTCCAATGGCCACAAAATATTCCAAAGAAAGCATCAAATAAAGAGCCACTGTTTTTATTATTGTCCACTGCCACTGCACGATTTGGTGCGAGTGAGATGGATAAGACTGGCTATTTGCACGATCTCGTTGGTGCGAGTGAGATGGATGCGACTGGCAATTTGCACGATCTCGCTGGTAATGGCTATTTGCACCAATCAGAAAGCGCCATTCAAAACATGCATTTGTTTTTTTTGTTGTTCTGTTGTTAGTGTGTTAATATTGCAATTGAATTAAATTTTTCTTTGACAATTTTAATTTGTAATACTTGTTAAACTAAAGTTAGGTTAGGTTAGGGTTATACATGAATATTCAGGTGCCCGGCCGAAGGCCGGGCACTTAGGTTCTGTTGGGATCGTAAACCTACCTAAAACTAAAAAAAAAGTTCAAAAAAAATTTGTTTTTTTTTTTTTTCAAAAATGTTATAATGTTATGTGTAGGTATTTATCTTTAGTTAAATTTAAAAATAATCATTTTTTTAATTTCATTTTATCAAAAAAAAATCGTTTTTTTATTTAGTTAGAAACATTTTTTTATTTCATTTTTCTCACAAAAAAAAATAAAAATAAAAATGTGGTTATAGTTTTGGTGATCATTACTATTTTAGTGGCCACATTGTATTATTTGATGCTAATATTTAAGTATTTTAGGAGTTCACGGTTTGAAGCTAAGTTATAAATATAGATGCTAAAAAATAATTATGATGCTGAGTTGTATTTATAGAAGCTTATATTCAAAATATATAGTGGCTAAAATTGTATTTTTTAGAGGCTCACTAGTTGAAGCTGACTTAGTAATTTAGAAGCCAATAATGGTATTAAATAGAAGCTCGTTTAATTACATGCCAAAGTTAATTAGTTGGAACGTGTCATTTATAAAATAAATACACACACACACACATACTCACTTACACACACACAAATACACTGGTGTAACTGATTACGGGTTTGAAATAATAATAATTATGTTTTTATATTATTTTATACATAGATAGCTTTTTACTCGTATCTTTTTTCTCATATACCTAAAATATAGAGTATATTGTATCTAAACCATTTTATATTGTATTGAATAACATTCGTAAGAGCTTACACAAGCCTAAACCGAAAAATAATGATATTAAATTGAATTTACTAAGTTCATTTTTCTCAACTGAAATCGTTACGCCTCCTAAGTAGGTACATACTCATTTTTAACAAAAGAAAGCTTACCCTAAAAATCCACCTGTCATAGAAGCAGACGTTACCCTTTTATAAGTCTAAAGGGACTCAGCAAAAGAGATATCAAGATTACAACGGCGGCGGGGTGTCTGTGAAAATCCAATGATATCCAATTTTGATACTCGACTGGAGTCTTAGGGTCCACGCGCACTACGACGCATGGTCGTCGTGGTCGCACACACACTCACAGAGTATCTACACAGAATGTGAGTTGCATTCACGATGCGTCTTGGGTCGAATAAATAAATTCCGACTAATATTATAAATAGGACAACAAATAAGTACACTGCTTGTTTGTCCGTTTGTCCGTGATCTATATTGTTTTTGCATGGGTATAAAGGATCTAGAAAATGACAAAAACGAATAAGCATTTTTATCCCTGTAAAATAATCCGGAAATTTTTGAAATACCTATCAACACGCGGACTTCCTTAGTCACGGGTAAAAGCTACCGTAGTATTGAGATCTAATTTTAAACGCACAGTTAGCTATATTATAAAATATAAACAATAGAATCTTAAAGCACAGAACATTCCCGAAAAAGGTATCGGCTGAGTGTTGTAGTTACTACTCCAGCGCTTTTACTCGATGCTTGAACTGACGACGTTGGAACCAGAGTGATCTTGGGCACCACAATATGTATCTTAGAAAATTATTAAGATCATTACTTAGATTAGTGTGGCATGCTTTCACTTTGCAAGATCGCACCAATTCTATAGTTGTGATCCCTGAAGGAAGATCGTACTGAAGAGCACTTAGATCAGTGTGGCATAAAAGAATTATGATTTTTCTATGACATTGTGTAATAACTTTATTATTGATAAGTCACGTAGATCACTCAGGTTACAATATCGTCAACAGGACGCTGCAACCGCTGGCTTTGATAGTGGCAGCGTAGTGCGCGAGGGCCTCTATAGATACATAGCTGAGCAGCCTACGCGTACGTGCCTACGCTCTGTAGATTTTTACCCGACCCTTTAATTTAATCGATCGATGTCTTGCGTGTCTTATAAAAGATTAAACAGAAGCTTGCTGAACACGTTTTCAAAAAAAAAAAAAAAAAGTAAATATTACCAGCTTTTGCTCCCGACTAAGTTTGCGTGGAGTGAGATATTTGAAAATCCTACTCGTTACTCGTTAAGTTAAATTTTAATTGCGGATTAAATTACCTACCAATATTAACAACAAAGTAGCTGAAAACCAATAAGCGTAACTTTTATAAACTTTAAAAATCTGAAATAGCTCTCAATGAGTTTAATTGCGTAAACCGGGACCTGTTACTAATTAACGATCAGCCGCCGCTCGTATTTCCGTTGCAATGTTTCGCTTTTTATTGCAACGATAATTAATTAATAGAAAACCTCGAAGTGGGTGCGCTCGGGAGTAATAATTTTGGAAAAGCTTTATTTATGGCATTTCTTCTTCTTCTTCAACTAATGGACGTCCACTGCTGGACATAAGTCTCCTGCATGGACCTCCACAAGCCTCGGTCTTGTCGGCATTTACCTTATATAAGTAAAGTACGTACTACTTACTGTTATCCTCCAAATTAATCCTTACAATAGTAGCGGACTAACTTGTAAGGGATATGACAGTGTTCATGGAACCCATACCCCTAATCTGTTTCTACACGCCATCGTGTCGAAACGCAAAATCGCTTGACGGCACGTGTTTGACGGTTGGAGTGGTAACTAGCCACAGCCAAAATCTCCCACCAGACCAGACCAGACACAGTTCAGATACAGTTCAGAGACAGTTCAGAAACTATAAATTCCCAAATTGCTCCCGCCGGGAATCGAACCCGAGACCCTCCATATACAAGACCACAGCGCTTACCACTGCGTCAGGTAGGTCCTTCAACGGATCAACGTTTTTTGAGGATTTGGAGAGTGACAAAAGTTAACTTTTATCCCGGAAACACATAGGGGCAAACACATAAAACTCCACGTTTGTGGAGTTTCGGAAAAAATCTAGTTTTTCAAATGGCTAAAATAGACTTTTGTCTAGGTCGCTAAACTAAATCCTGTTTTATGCGGTTACTTATTAAATATCTCGACATTTTAAACGGTTGGCCGCGAATGCTTTATGCACAGACCCATAGTTCTTGGGAAGTTTGAGCGCTCTTTGAAAATTACTGACTCGGCAAAATTACGAAGTTCAAAAGTTATTCCGAAAGATTTAAGATCGCAGTTTTATGGGACAAGTGGGAGAAGTTATGTGTAAAATATCGCCCACAATATGTATGCATAATATGAGATACTGTACCACTGCATATTTGAATTACCCTATACCTTATGGAAGCATCTTGGAAAAGATGGTTGCTGTATTTTACAGACCAGTAATAAGAAATTGGAGAAGGGAAAGAGGAAAAACTTTTGTAACCCGAATACTTGAAGTTGTTGTGGATGTACTCGAACATTCGTAATACTTTTTTTTTATTCGTTGACAAGATAATCCTTGATTGCGATCTCACCTGATGATAAGTGACGATGCAGTCTAAAATGCTAAAATGGTTGCGTGCTAACTAGGAACGGGTATGGCAGTGTAGATTCAACCCATACCCCCTAATCGATTTCTACACGTCATCGTGCCGGAACGCTAAATATACTCACACATAGAAACTTTTGTCTTTATAATATTAGTGATGATCAATTCAATCTATTTCTGTGAATGTACCTAGATACGTAGCTATTTTATGCACTTTATTAGCTTGTGGTGACGTAGTTAGATCTTCAAGAGTTGCAAACTCTCGGAAAGTTACAAACTTTAAGAGATATTGCTCTCTATAATACTGTAAGGCTAAGACGAGTCGCATTTTGACTTATCTAATACTAGTTGATGCCCGCGGCTTCGCTCGCGTGAATTTAGTTTTTAAAATCCCGCGGAAACTCTTTAATTTTCCGGGATAAAAAGTAGTAGTAGTAAAATTATTTCTGAAATTACGACTAAAATAAATCTAAAACCTCATCGATGTCACCGCAGCGCGGTATAGTACCCGAGATGCTGGTAGCATTGCGTCTTTGGATGGCCAAACTAATTTTTTGGCCAAGATAGCTGCCAATTCTTGGATACCCAGTAGACTCGATGACCTTTTTTGAAAGCTCTTCAAAAACAGCTCGAGCCCCACGACCTCAGTGTCTCCACCCCAAACGGCAAAAATTAGCGAAAAAAATAAATATATATAAAACCAGAGTTAAAGCCATCCTTTGAAGCCTCGATAGCCCAACGGTTAAAGGTGTGAACTGAAAACTGTAAGGTCGCAGGTTCCAATCGCACCCGTTGCACTATTGTCGTACCCACTCCTAACACAAGCTTTCCGCTTATTTGAAGGGGACAGGAGAATATTAGTCAACTTCAGGTTGGCTAATATTCTTTAAAAAAAATATATAAAATATAAATATATATACAAATAAACAAACATACAAATTATCGACACGGATATGCAATAAAGAGTCAACCCACACAACTTATCAATTGAAAAGTTAACTTTATTCCTTTACATTGCCTATGTAGGTATTTAATTTGATAAAGGCTTGTGGGTTGAAACGTTATTGCGTATGTGCGTCCCATATACTCAACACAAATAAATACTTGTAGCGGGCGGAGAAATATTATTATTATTAGGTATATTACAGACTGATGGAGTAAATTTACGTTTGCTTAGGGTAAGAACATGCCAAAGATGCCTCACTGCGATACCTCGCGGTCGCGGATTAGCTCGCTACCTCGATGTCACCTCCATGTAAAACAAATGTATGCAAACAGACGAGCGACGAGTACCTCGCTGTACCGCGATGTATCGCAGTGAGGTATCCTTCGGCATGTTCGCGCTCGTCTGTTTGCATACATTTGTTTTAAATGGAGGTGGCATCGAGGTAGCGAGCTAAACCGCGACCGCGAGGTATCGCAGTGAGGCATCTCTGGCTTGTTCTCACCCTTAGTTTACACGAGGCCAGCCTACGTCGCTAGGTCCTTTGATGTTGCCGCCCTATTTACGTACAACGGAAGGCGCAACGATGACAAAGATACCAACTAAAATAGACAACCCATTATATTGAAGTGATGTTCAAAGTTACTTCAAATACATTGGACCTTTAATGGTTATGAAATTCAATATTTACACTAGGTAACTATGTTTGCCTGCCATTAGGATGGATGGATGGGAAATAATGAGATGAAATCTGTCAGTTCTGGTCCTCCAATCAACATTGTGACGATTGCAGTCGCTTCTGATTGGCTGATTTTATGGCGTTCTTGCTGCATCAGTGCATTTTAACCAATAGCCGAGAGTACCGGCCAATCAAAAGTGATTGTGAACGTTTAACTGATGAAATTATTCTTAGACAATCCTATAGCTGCTTACATGTTCTAAGCATCAATTCTATTGTTTAAAATAATTTGTAAGTAATTTTCTAATATAACAAAATTATTATAATATATTATGCAATTTCATTATAATACATATATAATATCATAATTTAGATTTATCTACTCCCAAAATAAACAAGTAATTGTATCTACCTAAAAGATTTAGAACCCACCCTTGATTAGAGCCCGCCTACTCAAGTTAATAAGTAAGGTAAGTTAATCACCACTAAAACTAATTAATTATTAAATTGATGTATTTCACTTCTTGTTGAAATGAACGCCATTAAACTCACGATCCAAAGCCAGAATAATACATTAAATGGATAGAATAATTTATTTATATGTCCATTGTATCGCTCCACTACTGAGCACAGGTCTCTTTTCGAAAGAGAAGGGCCATAGTCCAAAAGACCGGCCAAGTGCGTATTTACAGACTTCACACACCTTTGAGAACCTTTGAGATGTTTTTCGCCACCGTTAAGTGGTTACTAATAAAAAAAGACGTGTGGCACTCGGGGACTGTCGCGGTAAAGCTATTGCATAGCATTTTTTATCAACGCCATCTAGCGGCTCACCGTAGAGGAGTCCCGTGTCAGGTTATTTTCGTTACGGAATTTCTGGATTCGGTCTCCACGCTGGCCCGCGATAGAAGCTATGCAACAGCTTAACAATACATTAAATGGATAGAATAATTAATATATGTCCATAATACAAGTCATCGGCCCACTTCTGAGCACAGGTCTCTTCTCGAACGAGAAGAGTAGGCCGTAGTCTACCATGCTGAATTCACACACTTTTAGAGATGTTTTTCGTCACCGTTAAGCGGTTTCTAATAAAAATAATACATTAAATGGATAGAATAATTAATATGTCCACAATACAAGTCAGCACTCCACTTCTGGATACAGGCCTCTTCTCGATTGAGATCTTCTTGATTGAGAGTATAGGCCGTAGTCAGGCAGACTGGCCAAGTGCGTATTCACAGACTTCACACACCTTTGAGAACCATTGAGACGTTTTCCGGCATCTGGCTAGTGACATCGGCCTCCTTTTCTAGGGGTCCAGCATTCGATCCTAGGCACGTATCTCTGACTTTTCCGAGCTAAGTGAGTTTTAAGCAATTACTTGAAGAAGGTGAATGAATGAAGAAGGTGAGTGAATGGTGAAGGAAAAAATCGTGAGGAAACCTGCCCATAATACATTCACAGGCAATCATTACGGAATTCAATTACATGACACGCACCTCATCGCTTCGTATGGAATTAAAGGTGGGGTAAAAATCCATAAACGCACGATCACGTATACGAGTAAAGGCAAGAGGGTTGAGTGTAAGGATTAGGTATTATTGGAATTTCACTTGTGTTCGCTTCATGTAGTTATGGTCTCTCAGATGTGAACGGTTAATATGGGCTCGCCTGTTTCTGAAATGCAAAAAAATCTGTGCTTCGTTAAGATCGATTTTAGCTCTTTGTTTAGCTGTGAAACTTGCAAGATCAAGAGTTTAAACTTATTTCGTGTTTTAATTCTATTATCCTACTAATATTATATATGCGAAAGTTTGAATGAATGAATGCATGAATTAATGAAATTACTCTATTGTCAGAATTTACCACATTAAAAACGAAACCATGTAAAGAAGGAAACTTAAATTAATTAAAATTAAGAGGATGGATGGATGTCCATCAATGCCTAGTTGTGGCCAAGGTTTATATAGTTTTTCTCTCAAATAATGCTTGGAAATTAAAACTAAGTAGTACCTAGGCGGAACTTTTTTACTTTTCAAAATCAATGACGAACAACGAACAACAATAATTTTTCCCGCGTTAAAGCTCGCATGTATTTGGCCAGTACAGCAATTTCGATTTATCTCGAAGAAGGTTATCAATTTAATACTCAAATTTCCAAGTATGTTTGAGAGAAAGTAATTTCTATTAGCCAAGCTGAATATGACTTATATTCTCCTCTCCGCTCCAAATAAGCGGAAAGCTTGCGCTAGGAGTGGGTACGACAATAGTACAACGGGTGAAGTTCGAACCTGCGACCTTCCAGCTTTCAGTTCGCACCTTTAACCGTTGGGCTATTGAGGCTATAGATTTAAATTACTGTGTCCGAGTGCAGCAGTAAGCTAAGGCTACTCGCCTACTATTCACTCTTGCCAAACTCGTTTAAGTCCCGCAGTGACTCGATATTACAAAGTCACACGTTCAAAAATGTGGATTTTCACGCCTTCTCCATCGCCATGTCAAAAAGCGCTTTGAAATCAACATCAAAGGAATTACCGATACACGAGCCTCACCCACCAAACAAAGCATAGTTTAAATTCTGCTTCGGAAGTTTGAAAACTGCTCGTGTTTGTATTTTTAACTGACTCCAAAAAAAGGGTCGGTTTTCAACACGACACATATATATGTAATATTATTGAAACCGCGAAATATTTCACGGCTTATTAGTGAAACGGCTTCCGAACACAATTAATATACAAAATTTTAATAAAATACGCATTTCTCCAAAACCATTAATGAAATTGTGTGCATTCTTTTTTTATTTGCTTATAAATATTTATTTAAGTTAGGGAACGGTAAAGATTTCATCAGAATTGGTTCAGTAGTTTTCAAGATAAAGACACTTCCCTTTTCAGTTATTCTTTATTTTGGTACTAGCTGTTGCCTGCGACTTCATCCGCGTGGATTAACTTTTTAATAATCCCGTAGTAACGCTTTGATCTTCCGGATTAATAAATAGTCTTCGGTTTGGTTCTTGTTCGGTTCTCGTCGGGTGACCGCCCTCGACCACCGACACACCGCATCGCATTGTTCGCCCGCGCTATTATTTCTTTTTGCTCGGCTTCTTAGAGCCACACCGAGATGTTGAATAGCCTATAACCTTCCTCAAGAATTGGGCTATCAGACACAAAAAGAATTTTTCAAATCCGACTGACAGTTCCAGAGATTAGCGCGTTCAAACAAACAAACTCTTGCACTTTATTATATCTACTATATAAAAATAAGTCGGGTTTTCCTTCCTGACGCTATAACTCCAGAACGCACGAACCGATTTCCACGGTTTTGCATTCGTTGAAAAGGTCTCGGGCTCCGTGAGGTTTATAGCAAAGAAAATTCAGGAAAAATTTCAACAGAAAAGCGGGAAAATCTTTTTTCACATACACAACGAAGCCATCTGGTGGCGAAACGGAGTTCGCCGGGTTTGCTAGTTAAGTATAGATAATATGGACTTCAATATAAAAATTATTATTACAGCCTGTTCCATAACACATTTTCCCCAGTCTTGGAGGATATAACCCAGTGCCGCTCATTTCTGCGACAAGGAAAGTTTATATTTAACAAAATATTTAAAAGGTTACAAACAAAAAATAGCCCGAGGGTAAAATAATACTGCAATGAGAACTCGAGAAAGTTGGAATAAAAAGAAACGAGCTTGGCTGTTTTCCAAAGACAATTGAAGGTCTGATATCAAGGGCTGCGAGCTTTGCCAAGCGAGGTGTAAGCTTGAACTGCGAAATAACAGGATGAGAACTTACCAATTAATGCTCTAGTAATTTTTTACTATTTATATTCTTATTTACAATTCTTTACCTATTTCAACATTAAAAGTATTATAATTTTTAGGGTTCCGTAGCCAAATAAAGTAAAAAGGCAAAAAACGGAACCCTTATAGATTCGTCATGTCTGTCTGTCTGTCTGTCCGTCCGTATGTCACAGCCACTTTTTTCCGAAACTATAAGTACTATACTGTTGAAACTTGGTAAGTAGATGTATTCTGTGAACCGCATTAAGATTTCATACAAAAATAGAAAAAAAAACAACAATAAATTTTAGGGTTCCCTATACTTAGAACTGAAACTTAAAATTTTTTTTTAATACGTCATAAATCGTAAACCGCAATTTACCTTTCATTTAAAGTTACAACGAACTAAAAGGACTTTTATATTATGTTACTTACTGCTACGGAACCCTTCATGGGCGAGTCCGACTCGCACTTGGCCGCTTTTTTTAATCTACAAACTTGACTGCGAACTACAGAGTTGTGGAAGCTCGTCTCTTTGGCTGGAGACAGTTGTAGCTAGTGGCTGGTAGACGCTATTTTTTTTTCATTTTTTTTTTTTCATTTTTCTGTTTAAAGAATATTAGCCAAGCTGAAGTTGACTAATATCCTCCTATCCCCTCCAAATAAGCGGGAAGCTTGTGCTAGGAGTGAGTACGACTATAGTGCAACGGGTGGGGCTTGAACCTGCGACCTTTCAGTTTTCAGTGTGCAACTTTAACCGTTGGGCTATTGAGGCTATAGGTACTCTCAGCTCGTAGCGTAGGTTCGAAGCTCTCAGGTAGGCTGTTGTAGGCTGGCACGTAGGCTGTGCAGCTATAAGGCTATGTTCAGATGGCTGAATTGCGACGCGCGTTTTCAAATCGCGCGCTTAGACATCCTAATATATACCTAGCAACCGTTCACATGCGCGCGCGTTAACGCGCGTCAGCGAGCGTCAACGCGGCGCTCAGAGAAAAAGTTTCTAGACGCAGACAATCGCGCGTTGACTCGCGCTTTGATATTAATGTAATGTCCGTTTGCTGTTCAGTTGAGCGCGCGCTTTCATTGCGATCGCATGTAATTTTGTTAATTTTCGTAATTATATTTTGAGTTGAAGCAAATTGTCGAATGACTTTGTATACATTCTAAAGTAATTAAAGAATTTAGATTCATGGTCTCTTAGATTCGGATATAGTGTCGCAAACAAACTGGGTCTATTTTTCAAAATTGGATGAACCCAATGTGTACGTTTTCTTTTTCTATATTTTTCTTTATAATATAACCACAAAATAATAGCCTTTTCCACGTCCATTTTCTACGTTCTACCGAACTAGACTGACGAGTACTCTCGCAACGCGCATTAGCGCTCATCATCTGAACTCTCTTCAAATTTGATCGCGCGTTGACGCGCGTTAACGCGCGTTACATGTGAACATAGCCTTAGTGTTCAGACTTAGGGAGGAATACAGCCGTAGGCAGAAATTAAAACAGAGCCATTTCAATGGGTAGGTATATTGTATGTAAGTACAGATTTTTATTTAAAAACTTCAGAAATTATTTCAAATGGCTGTACTGTAAAGTTAATAAAATGCAGATCCGTTATTGTTCTACGATCATGACGAAATATGCAAAAATGATAGATAGATAGATAGATAAAAACTTGATTGCACACAAGAAAGAAACAAAATTTAATACAGCTTTAGGCTATGTTCACATGTAACGCGCGTTAACGCGCGTCAACGCGCGATCAAATTTGAAGAGAGTTCAGATGATGAGCGCTAATGCGCGTTGCGAGAGTACTCGTCAGTCTAGTTCGGTAGAACGTAGAAAATGGACGTGGAAGAGGCTATTATTTTGTGGTTATATTATAAAGAAAAATATAAAAAAAGAAAACGTACACATTGGGTTCATCCAATTTTGAAAAATATACCCAGTTTGTTTGCGACACTATATCCGAATCTAAGAGACCATGAATCTAAATTCTTTAATTACTTTAGAATGTCTACAAAGTCATTCGACAATTTGCTTCAACGCAAAATATAATTACGAAAATTAACAAAATTACATGCGATCGCGATGAAAGCGCGCGCTCAACTGAACAGCAAACGGACATTACATTAATATCAAAGCGCGAGTCAACGCGCGATTGTCTGCGTCTAGAAACTTTTTCTCTGAGCGCCGCGTTGACGCTCGCTGACGCGCGTTAACGCGCGCGCATGTGAACGGTTGCTAGGTATATATTAGGATGTCTAAGCGCGCGATTTGAAAACGCGCGTCGCAATTCAGCCATCTGAACATAGCCTAAAACTACGCATTCAAGGGCGGCCTTATTGCTAAAGAGCAATCTCTACCAGGCAACCATTGGTGATAGTAGTGAAATTATGTGTGAGGGAAGTATAGTGCAACATAAAGGTATATATAGACTATTGTAACCAGTCTATTTATATTCATTGAGTTTGTTTGAGTTTCATTTTATGTTCTCAGTAAATGGAACTTCCTTTAGGTACTGCAGGATAGAAACCAATCGGTCGGTATCATCAACTCTGTGAAGGCTCCTTTGTAACATCCATATCCCCAAGCGAGCAGTCTAGTTCAGATAACAACTAATAATAAAACTATTAAAAAAATTCTCACAACTGGAAATAAAACTGGAGTAATATTACGAGGAAGTTCGAACAAAAAGAAAGTTGGCAGCTCTCCAAAGACAATTGCAAGTGTAATATCAAGGGCCGGGAGATTTAACAGGCCAAGTGTAAAATGTGGAGTAACAAGACGATTTTGAGTGGACTCGAAAAGTGGACTGAAAAGTACTTTTCTCAAACATGCGTCATGGATTTTCATACAAATTTTGCCGGCAGCTGCTCGCATATATTTGGCCAATACAGCAATTTAAATAATGCTCAAATTTCCAAGCATGTTTGAGAAAAAATTATTGTTGTTCGTTGTTCGTTATGTTGGTAGACCCTTCACCAGGTGGACCGATGACATCAAACGAGTCGCAGGGAGCCGCTGGATTCAGGCAGCGCAAGACCTGTGGAGGTCCATGCAAGAGAACTATGTCCAGCAGTGTTGATAAAGATGTTCTTATTTATTTTAAGTCTACGTATGACATGCTTTAACATATTATGTGCTATCTGTATATACAAGTTTGATTTAATCAATCTCACTAACGCAATTATGTTAGTGTTAATTGCACTCATGACAACCTCTTCAAACTCTCAACTTTGATTAATAATGGCACACGTACTTAAACGTATACCAAGTTCTTATGTCACGAGTGCTATAAAAAATGTAAATTTTGAAAAAAAAAACAAATAGTTAAATAAGAACATAAAAATTTCTAATAGACACAAAAAATGTATCAAAAAGTAACCTAAAAAACTGAAAAAACTAAGCCGAAATGGGACGCGGGAGAAAGTTGGAGCAAAAAGAAATGAGCTTGGCGCGTATCCAAAGGCAATAGAAGGTCTGATGTTAAGGGCCCAGCCGACAGCACGAAGTAATGAGATGAAATTGAGAGTCTTGTGAAGCTGAGTGAGTGCAGTAGATAGATAAGTCATGTCTTATATCTATATCTTAGTATATAAAATTCAAAGTCCCAACTGACTAACTGATTGAGTTATATATCATCAACGCACAGCCTTAACCATTGGAGTTAGAAACTTGAAATATCGTAGGTTTCTTTTATGACTTGACTAAGTCCCCATTAAGAAAGGATTTCTTGAAATTTCATCTCTAAAGGGAATAAATAGGGGATGAATGTTTGTATGAAATTCCGTAATTTGCCAAGTTATATCTATGAAAATCGCTAGTTTGCTTTTCGATTAAAAATAAAAATACATGTGTCACAGTTTTTGAAAATTCCGCTCCAAAACCTAATTTCACGCGGCTGAAGTCGCGAACGCCTTATAGTATAGGTATAAACCAATTGCCAGTCTGAATAAAATTAACAACCATTCGAATAATTAAAATACATTTTTTTTTGCAAAGCCGGTGGTAGAGTTTTGACTCTCGTGGTAGAGCCTCTACTTATATTAATGGATGGTGAGAGCGAAGCCGCGTTTACGAGCTTGTTATTAATTTAGAACAGGTAAGAGTACAGAACTAAAGGTATTTATTAATTTACTTAGTCGTACTTTGTTGAACGTGGTAACCCCCACACACAGCAGGTACTGAAAGTGTGCTATAACCACTAGTCGTAGTTCTAAACTCAATTATTAAACTTGTTCACGCTTGCACCGCTGCTAAAACCCATAATTAGAACTTGGCAACTGCCGTGTTGAGGCATGGAAGTCGTGGAAATATTAGTATTATGGGTGTTTTATACAAACATTCATTTGTGTTTGGTAATTAACATATAACGTGAGGAATTTGTACCTACTTCTGTGCTTATGACATTTTATTGTTTTGTTGTTATTTCTCCCTGTTTTTGTTCTCGTTCAGCGAAACAAAACAATTACTGAGAGTTTTACGAATGCCTTTCTTTTTTTAATGATCTGAATATACCTACAAAAGGAAAAGGTTATATAAAACTTAATCTAGAATAGAATAGAATAGAAATATTTTTATTCAAATAAACTTTTACAAGTGCTTTTGAATCGTCGATGAATCTAAAACTGGTTCGGAATGCCTTTCCTGCCGAGAAGAGCCAGCAATAAACTCGGCGGTTGCTCAATGCACCTGTCAATGCACAGCTCAGACCACTGGGAGGATCAGGCTGAAATTTGGCAATCAGATAGCTATGACGTAGGCATCGATATTGTCCGATCCAGTTGCATGGACCGTGGTCACGCCGGAACTGCGGTGTTGCCAGATGTCAAGTTGAAGCTGTCATGGGTAGAATCTATCTATCCACCTTCTTGGTCGGCAAAAAACACTAACGTCACTCTTTTAATTTGGTGCTGTACGACGCTTTCCTGGCTTGCATAATTCTACGACTGGATTCTACATCCCAGCTAGTTTAAACCCGTCTTCCCGATTGTAATTCTGGTGTTTACGAATTTCAATCGCAAATCGCAAACCTAGGTATATAATGGCACTCTGTGGGTGTGGGTTGTGGTGTTCAATCCAGTGTTTTGTACTCCGCGATCGCAGACTTCTGAGGATTGTTGTTCTGATGATATTGTAACTTCAATACACCTTAGAGTGCTGCTGGACTATTGCACAATTGAAATCGATTTATTTCAACGTTAGAGTTATTTTGCTGTAATCCGCCAACAGAAAAAAGTAACGCCTGACTCTATCCTCGATTTATTTCGTTTAAATAAGAGAACATAATATTAATATTACATTTGAATAAAGGTACCATACTACGTAGCAGTTCATCATGGCTGTTTTATAAATAAAATATGACAAACGTGGAACAATGAGAGACCATTATTTACTAGAGCTCAGTTAAGTTGTTATTTACATAGTCATTAGATTAATAGCTTTGCATGACTTTTCGATGTGGCATGAACTCCATAATGTCTCTACTTGTGTCCCATTTAGCTCTAAATTCTTATATTTATATTTATAGCTCTAAACTGTTATATTTAGAGCTAAATGGGACACTAGTTAGAAATTTATTCTCATAGACTCTATTTAGCTGTTGTGGCATACCGCAACAATAACATCAGACTTAACTTCGATCGTGTAAATGCTGCAGAATAAATAGGTATTTAATTAATTTATTCATGTGGTAATTCAATTTTTGATTATTATTTTAAAATCGAGACTGGTGTAGCGTTGAATACGCTCCGGGTATGACTCTCACCTGGATTCGAATCCCACCGATCCCGCAATTTTTGATATGACTATGATTTAGCTAGCGCTAGTATATTATTAAAAAAAAATGTATTCGAAGATTTTCATTTTATTTGTTCTACTAGAATGTAAAGTACTCATGATAAATGATAGAGACCCCATTAACTGTACAGATAATTTGGTGGATCTGTAAGTACTTACTAGTGTATTTACGAAATAGTAGAAACATTAAAAAAATAGTTCAGGAAATATGGGAACACTCGTTTATTAAACTATAATATGACTATGTAAGTTGATTTAATAAATTAACGCAATGCTGTTTAGAATGTTCAGGAATTTTAAAACTGCTTTAAATAAAACTTTACAACCTACAAATTCATATCGGCAATGAACAGGAATGTACTTCCACAGAGCCTTCATAACATTATTTTTCAACAAAGAAAAGTCTTTACAGTTAAAAAGTATGAAATATTTTGGTCACGCGATGTCGGTAGACCGCTTTATTATCTTGATTAGACGTCAGACATACAATGGCAGGCGGAACGAAAAAAAATAGTCACAAGTATCTACGAATTACGATATTCTTCATGGAACATGTTTTATGACTGTGCCTTTTTATTTACGATCCATACCAATTTTAAAATATTGCGAACAAAGCACGAGTTACACGGAATATCGGTGGTCGAGTCCCGCAATGCGCTGAGAAATATTATATAACCTAGATAACTTGAAAACTAGAAAATCCAGACTTACTGATCTATCAACGCACAGCTCAAACCACTGGACAGATCGGGCTGAAAGGCAAACAGATAGCTATTATGACGTAGGAATGCGCTAAGAAAGGATTTTTTAAGCTATTGCATAGCTTCTATCGCGGGCCAGCGTGGAGACCGAATCCAGAAATTCCGTAACGAAAATAACCTGACACGGGACTCCTCTACGGCTCACCGCTAGATGGCGTTGATAAAAAATGTTATGCAATAGCTTTACCGCGGCAGTCCCCGAGTGCTACACATCTTTTTTTTTAATTAAGTGAAATATTTTTCTCAAAATTGGCGGCTTTTTAAATTGTGTCAATTATATGACCTACGATATTTTGGGATTACTTTCTATATAATAAGGTAAAAGACGGCAATGGGTTTATCTGTAACTTGAACCTGTGGCCTTGAACTGAAAAGCGATCTTGATCTTCTAGGATTTTAAAGTATTTATGTATGATTTTAACTTTAAGAATCATGATGAAATAAAAGGTTTTTTATTTATTACTAGCGACCCGCCCCGACTTCGTGTGGGTTGAAAATTAAATATTTATTTTGACGGGACTGATAACCTGTCCCGTAAAAACAAATACCTATTTAATTTTTCAACGTTTCAAAGTTTATCTACATAAATTAAACTTATCTTAACTTATATTTTACAATAACATTTTTTGACATCTCCTGTAGGGCTAGTATTTTTAACGTTATCCTTTTCTGTTTTAATGAAGGTGAGGTGTTCAATTAACAGGTCAATTTGAAAACTCGCTCGTTGTATGTATTGGCTAAAAAATATTGCCCCCAATAATGGAATTGGGCCGTGGAGTATGGGATATTTGTTACGCTGACGCTTTCGAATCAATCAAACGGGAAATAACAAAATATTGTACATTTTGCTTTTGACAAATTTTCAACGACATGCAATAGAATGTAGGTAATCGTTGAGTAGCATCATGCATGTTTTGAAAAACCTTATTTGTTCGTGCGCCGGAATAAGTTTAGCCATGTCACTTGGTGCATTGCGTTGCTCTGGCGATTCTCCGGCGCCGTTGCGGAGTCCTACATAGAAATAACTGTAAAAGCGAAGCCAGTAGAATCTGTAAAAAAAAGAAAAAATTACTAATTAAAAAAAGATTAATTCAAGTAAGCAATCACACAAACACACACACACACACACACACACACACACACACACACACACACACACACACACACACACACACACACACACACCATTTAGGCTATTTATTATATTAAGTTTAAGAATTAACTAATGTTACTTATTAATAATAGACTTATGGAAGAGCAGTCTTCTAAAGCAGGTAATACTTCATATTATACTTAAAAGAAGACTCCGGCAACTGTTTGTTTGTATCTCTTATGAATTAATAAATAAATAATAAAAAAAGAATACTACTACAGTACGTCTAAGATGCGCGCCACGAGAAAATTTGTCTATACGTTTAAGCGTAATCTCGACGTAAATCTCTATAGAGATTTACGAGTAAACTGCAGACAAAATTTTCTCGTAGCGAGCATCTTAGCCTTTCTTATCGAGGAATACAATAGACAAACTATCAGCTAACTAGCTTTTACCCATGACTACGTCCGCGTAGCGTTATTCTTAAAAATCTTGAATAGACTTATTTTTAGAAATCTCGCGGGAACCGTCTGTTTTCCCGGGATAAAAAGTAGCCTATGTCACTCTCCAAGTCCTCAACTATACCCATACACAAAATCACGTTCACCGGTAGCGTTATTGTAGCGTGATTGAAGTACAGACGAACAAACAAATACTTTCGTATTTACAATATTTATTAGAAAGGATATCCTTCTTTATTGTGTTACTCAAGTGATAAACTACCAATTCCATCCTTATTCTTTCCCAAATTTCTTACGTCTGTATTGCTATATATTATATTCTTCATATTTTTATCAAAAGTTAAGTGATAAATTCATATGAAATATATTTTTATTACAAAAGTAAACAAGCTATTCCACTTTTTCAATAAGAAAGTGCAACGATCTGTAAAATCACTAAGGCCTACGATATGAGCCACAGCTACTTTATATGGAGTTTTGTGAAAGAGAATATTATATTTTTGAGGTTTTTCCTTGATACGTATATCAATTTGGGGTTTATATACTCACTTTATAGAGTCGCAATGTTCAATACAGATCCAATTTTAGTTCTCTTACGTTCTAGCTTCGTACTTTTTTTTTATCCATACTTTGATATCATTGCATAAATTTACTTACTTCACTTTTGAATTTATAATATTAGTAAGGATTATGTATTTTGATATAATTATGTAATTGCCATCAAGTTTAATTTAAACTTTCATGATAATAAAGTCAATACCACCTTTTGATTATACTCAATTTGACAAATATAATACGAATTCATTAATTTATTGAGAGTCAAACGTAATTAAGTACTTTATCAGTCAATTAATTTATACTATTGACATAATATCGAGTTATAATAATTATAATACTCTTACTTAGAATAAAATACATTTAACCCTCCCGTAACTAATAATTATTATAAACTGATCAAAATTCAAAATTATTTATTTCATGTAGGCCAACTTGTGGCTCTTATGACAAGTCGAAAATCTACCACCGGTTCGGAAGGCTGATTCTGCTGAGAAAAAAAGTAACAAGGTTACATGTTATCGATAGCTTTCGAATCTTCAAATAAATCTACCACAGTGCCAATATTAATCAATTATTGTAAATATTTTGTAATCAACGCTCATGCCACTGTCAATCAAGTAGTATATTATAAGCGAAATTCAAAATTAAAACTAGTAAACTCCGCTGGACTACACCACTAAAGGCGCCACTAAAAGCAATTTCATTTCTCACCTGCAATTCTTGCAATTGTGATTGCAAGTTTTGAGTTACAAAAATGCAATTGTTGAGTCAATGGTATCCGGTATCGGAGCGAAATATACGTTCAGTGTATTGCGAAGATATTATGTGGTGTTGCGTGTTGATGTTGTGTTGTTCCTGCGTTCATTCTACGAGCGCCATACAGATTTTATTTATCCTTGAAAACTTTAAAAGCCGCAGGCAAATGGTACTACGGTATATTATACTAGCTTTTGCTCCCGCGACTTCGTCCGCGTGGAATTAGATTTTGGGGTGGAATTTTCAAACGTTGTGACACACGTACTTCTTTTTTTTCTTCTTCTTCTTCTTCTTCTATTTTTAACTGAAAGCTCTAATACCAACTTTAATGGAAACAGCTCGAAAAATGACGGACTTTCATATAAACTTCCATCCCTTATTTAAACCCCTTAGGGGTGGAATTTCCAATAATCCTTTCTTAGTGTGCGCCTACGTCATAGAAGGAACCAACTGTAAAAATTTCAAGTTTCTAACTTCAGTAGTTTAGGCTGTGCGTTGATATCTCAGTCAGTCAGGACTTTGAATTTTATATATTATATAGATTGTACTTGTATTAGCCTCATAAATAAATATACACCGAGACTTAGTCATCCACAGGGTTACAAGGGTTATATAGAATTAATAGGATTATATTCGATTACAAGGTTTGCCATATAAGGCCACCGTACATAAATCAGACCCTCACGACTCAAGTGAGCCGACAGGACGTGTCACTAAAGTAATGTTTCATATTATAGATAGAGAGGTTAACGCTCGTCTGACGCAAAGGATTTCACTGGAAAATATTTTTTTATTGATGAAACTGACTAGACGCAGGTTGACTCTGAAGCCGAATTTACACTGCGAAATTAAATCAAAAAAAAAAAATCAAAATTTATTTATTTCATGTAGGCCAACTTGTAGCGCCTATGAAACGTCACAAATCTATCACCGGTTCGGAATGCAGATTCTGCTGAGAAGAGCCGGCAAGAAACTCAGCAGTTGCTCTTTTCAAAAAAAAAAAATTAGTGGCAAGAAATTAGTTTCCTGAAATTAATGCTAACATCATGAAATAAGAAGATTACATGTGAAATTCTTGATGAAGTTAACATCATAAAACTAATTTCGCAGTGTAAATTCGGCTTAATTGAGCGTCGTTAAAAGGAAGAGAGAGGAAGAGAGGAGAAGGTTAGAGGAAAATGTCACAGTGCGCTATGTTTCATCAAAAATTGAAAAAAACTTCAAATACCTCAGCTTACTACCTTAAAAAAATCAGTGAGAACAAAGTAAAATTAAGAATGTCAATAAAATGATAAAATTACCAAGTAAACACAAGCGAGTACTCATGTCCACAAAACAATTAATTTTATACGACGAGCCGCCATATTACCTGTAGAGAATACCGTAAAACATAAAAGGGTTAGGTCAGGTCATGTTGGATAATTAATTTGACGCCGTTATGAAAATGTCTACTTCTAGGGTTACCAAACGACAGTTCCGTTTAATTTATCGGGTTCCTAGTTGAACTTAAATTGACAGAACTATAGCTCTATAGCTCTTTTTGATAGGTGATGACTATTAAGCTATTGCATAGCTTCTATCGCGGGCCTTGAGCGTGGAGACCGAATCCAGAAATTCCGTAACGAAAATAACCTGACACGGGACTCCTCTCACCGCTAGATGGCTTGATAAAAAATGCTATGCAATAGCTTTACCGCGGCAGTCCCCGAGTGTCACACGTCTTTTTTTTCCTGAATATTCAATATATGCCCCATTGGAATTTTCTAGATCATTTTTTTTATGACAAGATAATCCTTGACTACCTGAGATGGTAGCGGGATAACTTGGAAGGGGTACATTCAACCCATATCCTGTTTCTATACGTCATCGTGTCTGAACGCTAAATCGCTTGGCGGCACGTCTTTGACGGTAGGGTGGTAACTAGCCACGGCCATAAACAATTCAGAAATCATAAATTCAAAAACTAATTCTCAAATTGACCCCTTTCTCAAATTTTCTAATATTAGTGTGATAATTAAAATAAACCATGTATATTGTACAGTCGCGGACAAAAAATGTTTACCACCTTAAGATTCATAATTGCATGCACACATCTGTGTCAGAAGGTCGATATGTAATTTGATTAGCCATAGATCATAGACTTTTTAACATGTAGCGGTGCTTAGACAGTCCTTTAGCTGTCTCTTTAGTAGGGGACTGCTAAATAGGTTAGATGTAGAAAACCTTTTTTGGAACAAAAAATCCTTACTAATGTTATAAAATAATGTGAGTGTTTGTTTGTTCGTTGTTGGTTTGTCCTTCCATCACACAGCTACGGAGCGATAGATCCACATGATTTTTTGAATGGATATAGTTGAGGATTTGGATAGCGACATTTATTCCGGAAAAATAGAAGGTTCCCATGGAAATTTTAGAATCCTATCTTCACGCGGACGAAGTCACGGGCAAAAGCTAGTAATTTTAATAAATAGATATTATCTCATATAGACACGAGCACAGGACACACGAGTTACCAAAATATGAAAACGGAAGTAATAATCTAATGAAATTTCAAAGAATCTTTATTTCTTAATTTTATTATAGAGAAACTAAACAATATTAGTATAAATAAATATAAGCTTAATTAGCTTCCATTCGCTGCTATGACAACACGTAGACTCTCTCGCATAAACGCGACAAGGCGATAAGTCAGTTCATATCATCTGTGATACTCGTATCATCTCATACCCCAGTGCAATGTGATCTAAGAGTTTGAGGATTTCTTTGATTCTGACAGTCCCAGCTTTGAATCATTAAGCCCCATAAATTTTCAGTTTCAAATTAGCAGATCGAGCGGGCTATTGAACGAGATGACTGCCTGCAGATGACAATGACTGCAGATTGAACCATGGAATAGTAGCTCAGCGCATTATCTTGAACTTAGGTTGTTAGAATTTTGCTGCAGAACATCGATGTAAAATGCTGCAGAAACACCACGCATCACCGGAGCTCATCCACCTCCTTTTGACTGTTTTCGACTGTAGATGCTAGCAGCATCATTATGATTCAATGCACAATATGAATTTCACCATTAGAATTATGATTAAGCTTGCCATTTATTTTGTATATATAAATTTCAAATAACAAATACCTATAATATTTTTGATAATTAATTGTCACTTTTACAAGTGCAATGTTGCTAATGTGTCAAACTTGAATTTAGGAAATGAGTTTTATTACTAATATTTGTATAGAAAAGTCATTAATACTTTTTTTTGATAAAACGATGCATGAAATTTTTATAACGTAACAAATGCCTTGATATAGCATTATAGACCTTACTGAACGCAGGGTTACGAAGAATCTAATTTGAAAAGTGGTAAACATTTTCTGTCCCCGACCGTACATTTCACATCTGGTAACCCTAACCTCCCCCTTTCCCCCGTTCTTGGTGGAATATAAATTATTGTTATATTGTGAACTTGGAATACAGAATTCTGTATTTGAGATTATGAAGGACCCTCTAGTACATTCGGGTCCTGTCATAAATAATTAGCATTTTGTAAAAAGAAATAGAGGGAAAGCAAAATACGTTACTTTTCTTCTAAATTACTTGCTAGCTGACTCACTTCATTGCATGTTCGAAGGCCTACCAAACACCGCAATAAACATTTTTATTTTTGTTAACCTCTTTGTCCTCTTTTATTTTTGTTAACTCTTGCGGACGAAGTCGTGGGCAAAAGCTAGTTATGGATAGATAAAAAAATATATTTTCATAACCTAACCGCTGAACAGATCGTATGGATTGACGAGAGAGCTTACAGTATCACAGGAGGCGCACATAATTGACTTTTTATCCCGGAAAGTACCAAGAAGATCCCGTATAGGCTTTATTTAAAACCTATTCACGTAGATAACCAATAGTCAATAATCACCAATACATGATAATCGTCCACAGTTTTTTTTATGGAGACATACAATATTGTAAAAAATTAAAGGTTTAAGTATTATATATCTACTATATATAGTAAATATATAATACTTAAACCTTAATTGTCTCCAATGAAACTTTAACACTTATTACATAATAGTATTCCGACAACAGAACAATTGGGTATAGCATATTATATACGAAAACAAGAACGATAGATAGGTTAGGTAAAACTTTTTAGACAAAAACTTTTTTTTTTAGATAAGGAAATGTAATAATCTAAATCAATTTAAAATTAAAAAAATTACGCGACTTTTTATTAGATAAGACATTTTATAATATTAATGAATTTTTTCAACTTAGATATTATTGGATTTACATGTAACTTTAGACTTATTTAGACATTGTTAATTTATATTTTTCCTATATTTATGTATGTTGCACGCCCGAAGAGGCAATGTATAATGCAATAAATGACTTTTGACTTTGACTTTGAAAACATACCCAAAACCTATAACGTAATATAGTCGCTAATTTATATTTAGAGAGAGAGAGATGTAAAATGTCTTTTTACATCATTCGCAGTTCTCACATCATAGACTTTTATTACACAACAAAGTTGACATTTTATTATATTTCTGTAATACAAGAAAAGTTTCCTACCCAACAGTTCGAGAACTAAAATAAAATACTACTCTACCGATACAAAGTGCAGCAGTCCGCGAAATCGTCGACCGATTTAGGATCCGATTTTACGAATAGTACAATATTTTCACGTGCTATTAATTCTTATATTTCGCTGATACTCCACCGATAATTGGTTTACAATTTCGAAATGATACTCTCAAACCGCATTATCGCAAATGGAATGAAAACATAATATTATTGTAACATGATTATCATTTCATTTGTTGTTGCTCGTCGAAAATCAGTAGGTATCAATGTTTTGATATATTTTGAAGCTGTATGATGACTGATTTAATATTACGTTTAGATCCATTTCAACAATCATCTCTTTTTCCAAGGTTTAGTTTTAATTTACGTTGTTATACGTTCGTATATATATTGGTACGATTGGTACGATTCTGCGTAGAACTCAGCAAGTAGGTAACAGGTGTAAGCCGTCAAAGTTTTCTTAGCTTTTAGATAAATTTTATTTGTTTATTTGTTGCTAAATAAATAATGATGAACCATTAAATACGTCTGATTTTATTTGTTTCTGATTATGTACAGTGCTATACTTCTTCCAAGTTAGTCCGCTACCATCTTAGACTGCATCGTCACTTACCGTCAGGTGAGATCGCAGTTAAGGACTATGGAGGAAACGATAAAACCGATGTGAGACATTAGACCGATTTTTAATTTTTTATTGAAGTGTTAACCTACACTTAAAGGAAATAATCTAATAGATTTATAAATACATATCAAAAATTCCGAGATACATACACTAATTTCGTAGCTGACGTGTGGTTCGCCGTGGTGTAACGGGTTAACACACTCGGGCGCGATTCCCAGAGAGATGTGGGTTCGAATCCCGTCGAATTTTTGATATGTATTTATAAATCTATTAGATTAGATTAGACCGATTGTTTAAAATCTGTGAACAACAAATTAATTTTCTGTTTTTCATAACTCGACCGCAAACGTAATCTTTCAAATAACACAGATGATGTAAGCCAATTAACTAACAAACTCGCGAAACGTGACAAAGTGGAAATTAATTTTCCCCGTTACATCATAATGTATTACAAACGTCCTCAGAATTTCAGAGCCCTTATTTATTTTAAAACCTTTTTTTTTTAAATTTGTATGAAATCAGCAATGAACGCGAATAAGTTTTAATATGCATTATTCATTCATTCATTTATTGCTAGCTCACTGCTGGGCATATGTCTAAGGCTGAAATCTATAGACTCACACTCAGCTCAGACTCAAGACAGAGTTAAAACGAGACAGATTTATGTCAGAGTATATTTGTGTTATAAAAACACAAAACTTATGTTTAATGTGCTGAAAATAATATATGTAACAAAATTATAACTATTATTACGTATCTACAGAAAACCTTAATTATTATTAATTGAAATAGTTATATTGAGTTAATGTTTCACCTATTTGACAGTAATGCGTGGAAAATTCTGTCCATCCCACTCTATAATAAGAGAGCTTTTGTTTAAGGGTAAGATATTTTTTTAATACAATTAGCTAAAGCCCGTGTATGCCAGAACAACATGAATTGAATAAGCCAATTTCAGAATTTCTGAACGCGTGACAAAATGAGCATTTATTTTCCCTTTTCAAATTCCCTATATCATACACGCATCGCTTAAAATTAAAGCACTTTAAAATTTATAAGAGATACGCTTTGTTCTCCTTATCGTCGTTTGGTTTATTCATCATATTTTATGTTTGTTGTTTGTTTAAGATTTGGTAGGTTACATTGCTTGTTGCACGGCATTTATAAATAGTAATATGTATGTAACATGGTTCAATGTATATGTTCTTTGATAAATGCGAAAATTAAACAATTACGTGTATATTATTTTTTAATAATACTACAAGGAATCCTTATATACATAGTTTCGCCAAGTCTGTCCGTCTGTCCGTCTGTACATCTGTCCGCGGCCTAGCGCAGAGACTATTGGTACTAAAGAGTTATAATTTGGCAAGGTTATACATATTAACTACGTCGTCAAAGTTAAATAAAATTAAAAAAAAAAAAACAACTTTTACTTTGGTCTTGGCGGCAAACGTGCCGCCAAGCGATTTAGCGTTCCGGCACGATGGCGTGTAGAAACCGATTAGGGGTATGGGTTGAATTTACACTGCTATACCCCTTCCAAGTTGGCCCGCTACCATCTTAGACTGCATCGTCACTTACCATCAGGTGAGATCACAGTCAAGGGCTATCTTGTCATAGAATAAAAAAAAAACCTTCCCTACACTTAAAGGTAGGAGGATATTTTTTTAATCATCTATCCCATTGTGTGGGGTGTTATTGGAAAGGTCTTTCAAAAATATTGGAGGTACGTTATGAGTTATGACCATAATATTATTGAGGGATTTGCGAAATATTAAGCCTCGAAGTGAAAATCTTTATTAGAGTAGGACGTCTCCCCCTCCCTCTCTAAAAACTAAAAAGACCTTTTAATCAAGCAGTAAGTTGTCATCAACTCATTGCCTTCTTGATTATTTATACTTGATTACAAAATCTTCAAAGGCTTGAACCCATCTTCATAAATTACTGCTAAGATCCATCTACTTAGATCATGTCAGCTTTCAAACAAAAAAAAACCGCATCAAAATCGGTCCATTCGTTCGGAACAGACAGACACACAGATACACACGTAAAATTTATATCTCTCTTATTTGTCGATCAATTTCAATCACGACTATTGTTCTTGTTCAAAACCAAAGAGGTAATAAAATCTTGATTTATTTTGAGTGAAATTGGTTAGATACAGAGCTGGTCTAATTACATAATTAATTAGATTGCAAAGACATTTTAGAAAATCGAGACACTTAATAACATGGAAATTAATTTTCCCCTCTACGACGCCGTCGCCGTAAGCCCATGTGACACAGATGTCTCCAGATATTAAATGGATTTTGAGTTCATTATTAAACACAACATATTTTCCTTCAGTTAGGTAAACACACTTCAATTATAACTATTAGTTAAGTGCCTGTACTTGTACGCAGTTTAAATAATAACTCCTATCATGAATTCGAGCAAGAATTACCAACTAAAAACTAGCTCATTAGAAAATCGAGACACTTAATAACATGGAAATTAAGTTTCCCCTCTACGATGCCGTCGCCGTAAGCCCATGTGACACAGATGTCTCCAGATATTAAATGGATTTTGAGTTCATTATTAAACACAACATCTTTTCCCTTAGTTAGGTTACTCACACTTCAATTATAACTAGATAAGTACCCGTACTTATATGTAGTTTAAATAATAAACATCCTATCATGAATACAAGCAAGAATTACTAACTAAAAACTAGCTACCACATACCGACCACACCTGTCACACCTACCACAGAATTCCTAATAGTTTATCTTATACATTATCATAATACGTGAATATTTTGCAATTCCTATACATACATACGTGTCGAATTGATAACGTCCTTTTTTTGAAGTCGGTTAAAAAATATGTTTTATAAATTCTTTCATCTTATTCGTATCTACAAAACTTATAGATTAAAGTAGGTAATATACGTATAGAACCTTCGTACATTTAACTCGTTCGATAGCTAGATTTTTTATTTTTCAAACTTTGGTTTCCTTGTTTAACTGGAGAACTCTAAAACAGGCAATTTTCTGAACCCACGCTTGGCCTTTTCTGTTGTTTTAGAATTTGTCAAATAACCTTTCAGCGGCTTGCTTCAGAAGTTTCTCTGTTAAGTAATAAGTAACAAATTGTAACAATGCCAGGTAAAGTTGATCTAAGTTATCCAAGTGAGAGAACTTCCAAGTTTCTTGGGAATTTGTAATGCTAAGTTACTCGGGACCATTGAAATCACAATTCACAGGTTTGTGGTTTAATGGGTATAACTTTAAAGTTAAATGGTTATTTTGTTAAGGGATTGTAAGGACGAAAAAAAAGGAGGCGATTCTTAATTCGACTGTATTATTCGACCGTATTGTATCTTACGCGATAGAGTAGAAAAAGAAGCTTGTGGATAGGGTTGCCAGATTTTTTCTCAGCCTATAAGGGACAAATGGTTAAATGGACAAAAAATACGGGATTTCAGTTTTTTACCCGGGACAAATAAAAAAAATTATTAAGTGTCTTTTTTTTATATTTTTCCGAGGATCGAGTTAGTTTTAACATATTTTTATTCGTTTTAACATATCTGTAAAAATCAATACAATTATAATCGTAATTAAAAACGGTCATCAACTCGCTATTTTACGAACGTTACGTGTGTGAATACTTGGATCGATTTCATAATGAAAAACGAAGTACGGTTCAAATACGGGACAGAGTCAGTCCCGCCGGGACATTTTAAGCTATGCCTAAAATACAGGACGTCCCAGGAAATACTGGACGTCTGGCAACGCTACTTGTGGAGTTAAAACAGTTAATAAACAACAACTTACACTAAATGTATTGTTGGGATTGAGTCTCGTTTTCAGGCTGACTACTAAATTCAGGGATGCCTGTGATTTAACTTCAGACTGCCCGAAAAGCTGAAATTAACCATTTGATTATCACAGATTATCTTATTTGCACTGATGGTGGTAAAACTCGCCACACCCTTCTCAAAAAAACTGCTGAAACCATACATCATAAATTAGTCAAAAAATTACCTCTAAGTAATATCCCTAGCGAAAAACTCATCAAATCTTGGAAACGTTTTTTTTACGATGAAACTTTGAGGGCCCTGTCGAATAAATCTTTTTCCTCTTAAACTTGTTACAATTGAAACAAAAGTAAATTATGGAGGTACGGCCACGGGGCGGGGAATTATGAAAAATGGCGACTTTAGCTTATTATTTCATCATATTTAACATGCCTGCGGTTACGAATCCAATTTTTAATCCCTTTTTGCCCGTTCCTTTTGCCATTCTTTCCCAATGTCACGTTAATCGAATTGAATATTCTTAGAACTTTTGGGTTATATTCTAGAATATTAGGCTGTATACGGACTGTGAGTTCTAGTGTAAGCATTGTCAATAACACACGTAATGATGAATAACGCGTATAGCATTTCGGAGTACGCGAGTTTTAATACGAGGTGACGTGATCCATTAGCAGCCCTGGCGCACTTCGGACCTCTTCGAAGGGCCTAAATTCAGAGACTGCGAAGGGATAAGAGTTACGTGATAGAAAAGGAGAAAAGTGTAGGTAAATACGCCGGTAGGTAGGTAGCGCTGTGTCAACCTAAATTGCACTTTATTGTGTGATAACAAGAGTCGCTATTTATTTAAATTATTTTGCGGAGTAAATCTTCTGTATACCTTTAGGAACTATTAGGTATTCTGTGTAACAAGTTACAGCGGCTTCAGTAGGTCTTTGCGTGTCAATTAAAATCGAAGAGCGTACCAAAATATTATACTTAATCCTTTTTTGTACAAAAACCACAACAAAAACAATAAAAATAATAGGTAAGTTCTGTGGTGTAAACCTATTGTTTCTATTAGTGACTATTTTAAAGCATCGAACCAAATTCAATACAATCAACGGGGCTGTATACAAATTCTCGCTAATTCATTATTTTGGTTGGCTGATAAAAATAACGTAACTATCGATAGAGTAATCAAACAATAGTATATTGTTTTACTTTATTGTTTCCATACAGTAGAAAAAATACAAAATTATTTCTTTTTCATATAGTCATATAGTATAGACTAAAAAAAGCAAAAATGTGTTTGTTTGTTGGTGT
The DNA here is from genome assembly GCA_038048805.1 of Hipparchia sbordonii. Taxonomy (NCBI): domain Eukaryota; kingdom Metazoa; phylum Arthropoda; class Insecta; order Lepidoptera; family Nymphalidae; genus Hipparchia; species Hipparchia sbordonii. The sequence goes on from CM076113.1 coordinate 2,467,488, forward strand.
GTTGGATTGACCTTAAATCACGCAGGAATTTGCGTGGATATAGTTGAGGACTTGGAGAGTGATACAGGCTACCTTTTATCCCGGAAAACTAGAGGGAGGCCCGCGGGATTTTTATAAACTTACTCCACGATGGACAAAGTTACGGACAAAATCTAGTAATCCTTAATATTAGGTATAAATGCGAAAGTGTGTTTTTTTGTTGGTTTGTTGGTTGATCCTTCAATAACGCTGCAACAGAGGTACGGATCGACATAATTTTTTGCATGGGTATTGTTGAGGACCTGGAGAGTGAGATAGGCTACTTTTTATCCCGGAAAATCAAAGAGTTCCCGCGGGATTTCAAAAACTAATTCCACGCGGACGAAGTCGCGGGCATCAGCTAGTAAATAATCTAAATATATAAAAGGCAAAGGTGACTGACTTACTGACTGACTGACTGATCTATCAACGCACAGCTGAAACCACTGGATGGATCAGGCTGAAATTTTGCATGTAGATAGCTATTATAACGTAGGTGTCCGCTAAGAAAGGATTTTTGAAAATTCAACCCCTAAAGGGATAAAATAGGGGTTGGAATAATCGAACTTAACGTGAGCGAAGCCGCGGGGTAAAGTTAGTAATAAAATAAAAGGTGTATGTAAATAATGCTTGCAACTGGCAGGTTACAAAAATTTTCCGATGTTACTAATGAACAGTATCTTCGTAAGCAAATATTCGCCTATTCCGAGCAAAATCGTTTATTCTCACGGGAAAACTGACACATCTACCAGTACCAGACCAACGACATGCGACGTTCCATCGAAACTGTCTTCCATTTTGAACCTTGAAACCTTTGTTCAGAGTTCAAAATCCCATGCCGGGTATTAACAATTGATATTCCACCATTCGATATGATGTTCCACGGATACACAACGCTTCGCAATTAAAATGGAGTCCGCAATATGGATGCTTTGTTTCCGCGCCAAAATGAATTCAATTTGAACTCATCGTTATGCATCTCTTTCCGAATGAAAATTTCGTTTTCACTTTGACGCGCGTAAATAAAATTTAGAAGCAACAAAAATAAATAGTCATTGTCAAATCTACAACGTTATTTATCTAATTTTGATTATATCTAAAAGTGTTAATTAAAAATTTGAATCACCCCTACATGTTGTGATGGTACGCAGCTGGATCGTCTAGTGATATCTAGTGGATTGATTGAGTAAAGAAGAATATTCTAATTATAGGTAACACCTCAGGATCGAGAGACATTTTGGCTTCTGGCATGAACACTGTTATGTACTAAGCACCCTGCGGGTTAGTTCATTTCGTCCGATGGACAAAGTAGGCTACCAAATCATTCTACTTTAGCTGTCGCGGATTAATTATGAACAAACTTCAAAAGAATTATGTTATGCATTCTCCAACCTTCAGAAAAACAGGGAAATCCTAGAGAGTTAATTTATCAATTTAAGTTTAAAATACGAGTAGAATGAATGATTAGCTGATACAGTGTACGAATTTGCCTCTTTTTGGGCCGTCGTTCTGACCGAATTCCCTCTAGCACGGGGGAAACCCTACGCCGCGCCACGGCCTTTAATCATTGTTATGGGGGCACAGCCGACTCCCTTTCGCTGCGAAGCGTTTTGGTGTTCCCATACACCCCGAAGGGTTGGTACAATTCTTTTCATTGAGCTTATAGCTCGCCCCAATACCATGGTTTTACTTATTTATATTCATTGTTCAGTTTGATATAGATTTGGCCAAATCTAAGTTCGGGAGCCGTGCTGCAAGACATGGCGTGTTTGGTGTGCCGGAAATTCGCCGCCAAAGAACGCCATCGAACCGTGTACCACTTAGTAATAACTTTGACTCATCTGAGTCAAACATATTAATTTAGCCAATACTCAATCAGCCTCAGTGTCTCAATCCCTGTAGTATTTCATCATGGTCACCCTACCTATTACCCTATCTTGTCCTCTATTCCGAAGTAATATCATGGTCACCCTACACCTAAAGTTTGTAAATACAATAAACAAAAGATTCTAATTTCTTACCTGTTTGTAGGAAGTACCGTTGACCCACACCCGTAGCTCGAAGGTCGCTCTGGTATCTCGGAGTCTCGTACATTTGAAGACTTAATTTATAGTGAATGATTTCTAAAGTTTTCATTCATACCTAACTTCTAACCCGAAGTGAGTCTAGAATCTAGTCTATTAGTTATGTAAAACAAAATAAGTCAAAGTTTCTTTAGACTGCAATATTGTTCCATCTCGTTCACCTATCTGCTTTGTTTATGAAAGAAATCAGACTTCTCTATCGTGATAGAATAAACTGACCCTAAGTAATTTAATGTCGCCTATTGACCTAAATTAGTGCACTAGTCTGCACTTCCTAAACTGACTGCCTACTGAAGAGTCGTGACTCAATTTTGGATATAGTATTTCACTATTGGATTGTTCGGTTCAGCCCGCCACACGTTACAGATGTTAAGTCTAGGGTTCAACTGAATACTAATAAAACACTAAATCAATTTATGTAGACAGAACCTTTGAGAACATTCCATTATTGAATACCTTAGGAGAAATATTAGGGTTGTTCAGTAAAAGATGATAATTATGACTTCATAGATTTATTTTCCATTTTATTAAATCTACTCAAAAGAAACTGTTTGATTATTTAGATTGGTTCCAAATGGGGTCATTTGAGAACCAACCGGGTTTTCCGTTCCTAGCAGCCATTCTAAGACAAGGGAAAACGGAAATACCCAAATGAAAAACCCTTGTGGCATTCTAACCTAAGACATCTTAGACTAAAATATACACACATGCTACAAAAGGTGTTAAATGCTTAAAAGAATATGTACACTTTCTACTAGTGGTATCGGGGAGACAAGACATTTTATAGTTTTAGTAGAAATTACAACACATAATACATTACGTTAAATAAATTCACAGATAATAAGTTATATTTTATTCTCGTTTTCACAACTTCCTGACTATATTTTATATAAATGTTCCTCTTCCAAAGCAAGTGGTATGTGTGCCAAATTATTACATTTCACTCCCTCAGATTTGACCACATTAATCTGATTAATAAAAAGAGCAGATATAGAACAAATGTCAGAAATACGATATACATCATAATAGAGAACCCATCGTCTCGAGATATCTCTCTCACACGTCTCCTATCCCTTTGTTCTTCTGCATACAAAGCATCGAGAACTATATCTGAATACATTTTAATTTCTTACAATAATGAACGCCTAAACCCGGACGTTACGGAAACCCTTTATCTGTGAATTTACTTATCTCAAAATATAATTATTGGAATATTTGTACATTACCGGGAATATTCAGGCCTCGTTGCGCACACACACTTGCTTATAAGCTTAATTATAAACTATTGCACTGATTCTACTTTTATGTATAGATCTATTAAAATAGGTTAAAATTTATACAATCTTAGGATTAATTTATTGGAGAATGGAGTCGACTCTGCTGGAAGAGCCCTCAACCCAGAATGCCTTCTCGAAAAGCACCCCCGTGTATCTCCCCTTCCGAGTCCTTATCGCCCCTTCTCCAAACTGAAAAATAGAAAATCCCCACCAAAGTAAACTGCCTTAACTTGATTCGTCATTTTAGGTTTCCGCCAAAACGTTTAGGCCAATTATCGATAGCGTCATTTACTATAGTCACGCCCATTTAAGATTCCCGCCAAAATGTTTCGGCCAATTATCGAAAGCGTCATTTTACGGTCACGCCTTGCTTTTTTTGTTTATTTTCTATGCCCTTCGCCTCGGTTCGGCTATGTCAATCTACACATCTGGTTTCAATATTTTGTGAAGGCAAAATGTTTCAACTAGATTTATGATCTGATTCTAAATGTTTCCTTTTAAAACGTCTGCACTTCTATTGCAATTTCTAAAGACCCTTTTTTGTTCTAATCTTAATGTGTTTCCAAAATCCCTATACTTTGTTTTTTAAAAATAAACTGCCTGCACTTTGAAATATTTATGAGGGTCCAAGTGTTCACTTAGAAATTCTCTTTTATTATAAAACTGCGTTTCAAATTTATTTTTAATACCCATGCAAGAGAAATGGGAAAAAAAAATATGAGCTATGTCTGGCCATCTCACACTCCCCCAAATAGATTTTTAATACACCTAGTATTTCTTATACCTAACTCTCTACTAGTTGTTTGAAAATCTATTTCCTCACCTAACATAAACTGCTATCTATGTTGATGCCGATAGGTCTCACTAATCTCCATTGTTCGCGCTAATCCTTAATGGAATTCATTCCTTTACGAGTTTGCATAATAGCGGAACAAATGGATCGCATTGTAATTCCCTCTTATCTCGTTAGTACGAGCGTCAACCAAAGTGTATACGTTATTGTATGGAATTGCCCCTATCACGTAAGGTCCCTCATAAAGTCGCATGAATTTCTTTGTTAATTTTTTATCAGCGTCCGACCTCGCAAAAGTCCTCAACTTCACCAAGTCGCCTATCTCAAACTGTATTAACTTATGATTCCTATTATAATAGAGCTCTCTATTCTCCGCCGCCTTTGTTATGTTCCGACGCGCCTGTCGTCTAATCTGTTCTAACGTTTCTCCTTGTATATCGGTTCCTTTCGCTATGTCTTTGCCGAAATCAGTTGATAGTATGGTCCGCTTTCCCCAAACTAGCTCATTCGGTGTATAACCTGTTGTGGTATGTACTACCTGGTTGTAACAATCTTCTATGTCCGGCAATAAATCTGCCCAAGACCTATGAGATTTCTCGCAGTATGTTCTGAATAGTCTACCTAAATCCTTGTTAACCCTCTCTGTCGAATTTGGTCGCGGATTCCTAACAGATGTGTGCGTCAATTTGATACCTAATTGACGTACACCTAACTCGAAAACCTTCGATGTAAAATTCGCGCCTCTGTCTGAGCATAAAGTCTTAATCTCAACTTGTTTGTGAAACTTCTTCACACATGTGAGTGTAGCCTTTCCGCTTGCCTGACGTAATGGATATAACCTGATCAGTTTACTATAAGAGTCCTGCATTACAAATATGTATTTGAATCCGAAACGTCCCGCCGGTAAAGGTCCATAAATATCGCAAAAGACCCGTTCTCCTATATCTGTCGCTATCACAGTTTTGATCGGCCCCGTGTGCTTTTCTAACGCGTGCTTTGACATTTGACACTCCCCGCAAGCCCTTACAACACGACTTATCACGCGAGACATATTCGAGAAATAGTAACGACGTTTCATCAGCGCATAAACCTTGTAGCGTCCGAAATGACCTATTTCTTCATGTATGCTAACGATCAAACTCCTTTGTAAAACCTCGGGAACATATAGTCTCAAGGTATCCCTATTTATGTCTGACCTATAAAGGACCCCCTCCTTAATCACATAATACTTTGATTCAGATGTACCTGATATTTTCATACGTTTAATTATTTCACTAGCGACCTTGTCCCGTTCTTGTAGACTACCTATCTCTTTCCATCTCGCTTGTACTACCTGTCCTAGCGATGTTTTGAATAAATTCATCTCAGGCCCCACAGACTTGTTATTCAATACGTCAGTTGTCCCTTTTATATGTCGGGATAATACGTCAGCTACTGTGTTTAATTTCCCTTTTACATGCTCGACCGTATAATCAAATTGTCCTATGTAATGTACCCAACGTATCATTCGTGCGCTCAACAATTTACATGTCTGTAAGAATATCAAACTTTTATGATCGGTCCTAATCACTAACCGTGCCCCCCTCAAATACGTTTCAAACTTCGACAAGCTAAATATGATAGCCCACAACTCTTGTTCTGTGACTGTCCACTTACGCTCCGCCTCAGTCAACGCTTTACTACAAAATCCTATTATCTGCTCTTCACCTACTTCGTTCAATTGATAAACATACCCTGAGACTCCTAAATTACTGCTATCGGTTTGTAGGTAATAAATCTCTTTCGGATTAGGATGTATGAGAAGTATTGTGTCTAAAAATAATCTCTTGACCTTTTCAAAACATTCATTTACCTCATGTGTCCATGACCATTTTGTACTTTGTTTTAATAGATCGCAGAGTGGCCTAACCTCTTCGCTATACTTCGAGATAAACCTTCTGAAATAATTTATTAATCCCAAAAATCCTCGTAATTGTTTTATTGTTCGAGGGACGGGAAAATCTAATATAGCCTCTACTCGTTCTGGATCCATCCGTACGCCTTTCGTATTTACTATGTGTCCTAGCAGTTTTACTTCTACACATAGAAAACGACACTTTCCTAGCCTGCCCGTTAAGCCTGCTGATTCTAATCTGTCTAGCACTTGGTCTAAATGTTCCAAGTGTAATCTTATGTCTCCTGTGGTAAATATGACAATGTCATCTAAATAGTTAACGCAGAATCCACGCACTTCTTTTAATATAGAATCCATTGCCCTTGAAAATCCCGCGACAGATGTCTTTAGTCCTTGAGGCAAGACATTATAAGTATATGTCCTCCCCATAAAAGAAAACCCCGTATATTTTCTAGAATCCTGACTCAAAGGTATTTGAAAGTAAGCATTATTCAGATCAATTAAACTAATGTAATTCACTCCATGAAAGGATTGTAAAATTTCCGATGTGAGTGGCGGTGACCCCGCATCTCCCACCATTTTCTTATTAAGTTCGCGCGCGTCTAACAAGAGCCTTATTGACCCATCTCGTTTCTTAGTAAATGTGAGCGGGCTACAGTATGGCGTTGCCTCCTGCCTGATCACACCTAACCTCTCTAACTCCTCTAATTCTTCTTTAACCTGATCTCTATACGCTAAAGGCACTGGATAACTATGCTTTATAAAAGGAATCTCATCGACTAACTCAATGACGTGCTCGTACCTGTTAGTCAATCCTAATCTATCTGTAAACACCTTACAATGCTTATTCAACACAGGTAACAACATTTCCTTTTGTTCCCTACTTAAATTTGAATCATTCAAACAATACCCCTTTCTGTCCTCGCCATTCGAATCCTTAATAGATAAGCTACGTTCCTCGGACCTAGTACCTTGATTCAATATAGAATTAATTGTGGCGGCATTCGTCTCTCCCCCTAACCTTTCGACCTTACAATCCGAGTTCAGTCTTACGCAAGACTTGACTCCTAAATGCTCGATGGTCAGTGTCCGTTCACTGCCGCAATTCACTACTCCCTTTACTCGTTCTAACCAATCATATCCGAGTATCAACGACCTAGGTAACCGTCGCATAATTAGTACAGGTGCTTCAACTAATGTACTTCCTAATTTGAACTCTATTAATAACATCCTATTTGTACTTTCGCTTCGTGAACCGAATGCCCCTTGTATTTGAATCGCTGGGATGGCGATTTCTGACAAAATATTATTTCCAATTAGAATAGATTCGTATAATTCCTTAGTTATTCCACTAATCTGACTTCCCGTGTCGATAAGTGCATTTATACTCCTCCCATACAAACTTACACTCACTTCAGGTAACTTAGGTAAGGAATAATCAATTCCTTCGTCAATCGACTCATCAAGTTCATGGTACATCGTGTACACGTTTATTCCTCTCCTTACACCCAGCTCACACTCAGTACCTATCTCGCCACATTCTACTACGTTGTTAAACTGATTTTCCAATAAGATTCCTATGCTTCTAGCTTCAACCTGACAGCTACTTTCGTCGCTAACCTTTCCGCCCTTTATTAATCGTTTAAGACCTTTACCGCCAATGCCCAAGCTCTGACCCGGTCTCCATCCTTTGCTAATTAAAATATCATAAGCCACGTTCGACCTTCCGCGTTTCGAGGTCTCTACTTTCCCCGTTCTACACAATTCTAGATTATTGTACCTCGCTTGTGTGGGGATACCTAGTTTTTTGAAGGTCCCTCTCCCCCTCCTTCTTTCCACAAAGCAGAGTTTTCGCCCTCCTTTACAAAAGTAATAGCCGGTCTAGCTCGCTCAGCCCCAGAAAACGCTGGTCTGTTAACGTTTGGCCTGTAACCTGACCTACTCTGGCGATAACCCCGTCCTCGGGTCGTGTTACCTCTAGTATTCCACTTATTCGCTGAAATGGCCGCGACAATAGGCCGCGCTAACGATGACCTGTCGTAACGCCTACCTCTAAAATTATTACCTACTACCTCTCTCGCAATTCCTCTCGGCTTTTCAACAATATTTTGCTCTATACTTCTTAGAAACTTTGCCCCGTTCATGATGTTAACTTCCCCAGTCCTAGTAAACCACAACCGCTGAATATCTATCGCATAATGCCGCATAATAGAATTTACTAAGTCACTCTCGCTAAACGCAATAGTTAATGATTGCATCGATTCTACCTGTACAGCAAAATGTTCGGACATCGTCATTCCAGAATCGCTCGAATATACCGCATTAATCAACCTATACCTCACAGACTCTTGGATCTGCTCGGTCCAATAAGTTCGTCTAAAATCGGTCTCAAAATCGGCAAACGTAGCCCAGTCCTTCGAGTATAACTCCATGACCTGACGTGCGTGTCCCGTTATACATCCTAACGCTATATCGATCTCCCGATCCGACCCATTTACCGCTCTAATATACTTTTTTAATCGCTTTAAAAATGCAATAGGGTTTGTAAATGGTTTTCCATCGAAGTTCGGCTTGGTAACCGAAGGCTGTACTACATAAACGTTCCGAGTCTCAGAAAGAGATACACTAGATCCCGCAGACTCAACTCTAGGCCCTGGTCCATCACTACTACTTTCATTGCTTACTCCAACTGACTCGTGTGACGTAACACTCGCGCTTTCATTTGGCAATGAATTCACTTTTGAACTCAATTGTTGCAACTTTCCATCGAATTCGTTGATTTTTTTGTAGAATCAACTCTAACGTCGAGTTACCTACAGTTTCCGTTTGTTCGTTTGTTTCTACCGCACCTTTATCTAATCGACCCGTTGCTACCCGCTTTGTATTCCGTTCCTTTTTACCTGCCGGCATCTTTAAACAATTCGCTTTAAAACGCTGTTCCTAACTACTTTCTAACTAATAATCGCTCAAGTCCGCCAGATGTTATATTACTTGTTTACTAAGTCGCCTTTGCGAGCCGTCTAACGAAACACGTAATAATGGCACAATTTTAAAACCAGATGTGGAATGACAATGGAGTTTGGCCCGTTCTATTGTGGGATCTCTCGGTTCAACAAAATAAATTGCAAGATAAAGCAAAGATAAACAATTAAGTCTAAGAATTAAGCAAGTGTAATGCTCCATTCACTGCAATTTCCTCCTAGAATCCTGTAAATTTTACATTTATAAAACATACTGCTTATTTCTGCTTCTCCTATACACTAAATAAAATAAGTGCACAACATATAATTAAATGTACAACATAATAATAACATGCACAGTGTGTCTTGTCTCCCTTCTCCCTTTCATTGTTTCACCTAAATATTTCTCCTATACCCAATCACAAGTTTCTACGTTGTGTATTTTTTTTTTTTCTCTAATAAGGATTATTAATATAGATCTAGTCGTATCGTTATTTCGAATACGTACATAGACCCCTGGTCACCTCCGGCATCAAAATTCCCAGGCTTTCAAGATTTTCCAGGATTATATCCTGGTCACGGCACCAAAATTCTGTGATGGTACGCAGCTGGATCGTCTAGTGATATCTAGTGGATTGATTGAGTAAAGAAGAATATTCTAATTATAGGTAACACCTCAGGATCGAGAGACATTTTGGCTTCTGGCATGAACACTGTTATGTACTAAGCACCCTGCGGGTTAGTTCATTTCGTCCGATGGACAAAGTAGGCTACCAAATCATTCTACTTTAGCTGTCGCGGATTAATTATGAACAAACTTCAAAAGAATTATGTTATGCATTCTCCAACCTTCAGAAAAACAGGGAAATCCTAGAGAGTTAATTTATCAATTTAAGTTTAAAATACGAGTAGAATGAATGATTAGCTGATACAGTGTACGAATTTGCCTCTTTTTGGGCCGTCGTTCTGACCGAATTCCCTCTAGCACGGGGGAAACCCTACGCCGCGCCACGGCCTTTAATCATTGTTATGGGGGCACAGCCGACTCCCTTTCGCTGCGAAGCGTTTTGGTGTTCCCATACACCCCGAAGGGTTGGTACAATTCTTTTCATTGAGCTTATAGCTCGCCCCAATACCATGGTTTTACTTATTTATATTCATTGTTCAGTTTGATATAGATTTGGCCAAATCTAAGTTCGGGAGCCGTGCTGCAAGACATGGCGTGTTTGGTGTGCCGGAAATTCGCCGCCAAAGAACGCCATCGAACCGTGTACCACTTAGTAATAACTTTGACTCATCTGAGTCAAACATATTAATTTAGCCAATACTCAATCAGCCTCAGTGTCTCAATCCCTGTAGTATTTCATCATGGTCACCCTACCTATTACCCTATCTTGTCCTCTATTCCGAAGTAATATCATGGTCACCCTACACCTAAAGTTTGTAAATACAATAAACAAAAGATTCTAATTTCTTACCTGTTTGTAGGAAGTACCGTTGACCCACACCCGTAGCTCGAAGGTCGCTCTGGTATCTCGGAGTCTCGTACATTTGAAGACTTAATTTATAGTGAATGATTTCTAAAGTTTTCATTCATACCTAACTTCTAACCCGAAGTGAGTCTAGAATCTAGTCTATTAGTTATGTAAAACAAAATAAGTCAAAGTTTCTTTAGACTGCAATATTGTTCCATCTCGTTCACCTATCTGCTTTGTTTATGAAAGAAATCAGACTTCTCTATCGTGATAGAATAAACTGACCCTAAGTAATTTAATGTCGCCTATTGACCTAAATTAGTGCACTAGTCTGCACTTCCTAAACTGACTGCCTACTGAAGAGTCGTGACTCAATTTTGGATATAGTATTTCACTATTGGATTGTTCGGTTCAGCCCGCCACACGTTACAGATGTTAAGTCTAGGGTTCAACTGAATACTAATAAAACACTAAATCAATTTATGTAGACAGAACCTTTGAGAACATTCCATTATTGAATACCTTAGGAGAAATATTAGGGTTGTTCAGTAAAAGATGATAATTATGACTTCATAGATTTATTTTCCATTTTATTAAATCTACTCAAAAGAAACTGTTTGATTATTTAGATTGGTTCCAAATGGGGTCATTTGAGAACCAACCGGGTTTTCCGTTCCTAGCAGCCATTCTAAGACAAGGGAAAACGGAAATACCCAAATGAAAAACCCTTGTGGCATTCTAACCTAAGACATCTTAGACTAAAATATACACACATGCTACAAAAGGTGTTAAATGCTTAAAAGAATATGTACACTTTCTACTAGTGGTATCGGGGAGACAAGACATTTTATAGTTTTAGTAGAAATTACAACACATAATACATTACGTTAAATAAATTCACAGATAATAAGTTATATTTTATTCTCGTTTTCACAACTTCCTGACTATATTTTATATAAATGTTCCTCTTCCAAAGCAAGTGGTATGTGTGCCAAATTATTACATTTCACTCCCTCAGATTTGACCACATTAATCTGATTAATAAAAAGAGCAGATATAGAACAAATGTCAGAAATACGATATACATCATAATAGAGAACCCATCGTCTCGAGATATCTCTCTCACACGTCTCCTATCCCTTTGTTCTTCTGCATACAAAGCATCGAGAACTATATCTGAATACATTTTAATTTCTTACAATAATGAACGCCTAAACCCGGACGTTACGGAAACCCTTTATCTGTGAATTTACTTATCTCAAAATATAATTATTGGAATATTTGTACATTACCGGGAATATTCAGGCCTCGTTGCGCACACACACTTGCTTATAAGCTTAATTATAAACTATTGCACTGATTCTACTTTTATGTATAGATCTATTAAAATAGGTTAAAATTTATACAATCTTAGGATTAATTTATTGGAGAATGGAGTCGACTCTGCTGGAAGAGCCCTCAACCCAGAATGCCTTCTCGAAAAGCACCCCCGTGTATCTCCCCTTCCGAGTCCTTATCGCCCCTTCTCCAAACTGAAAAATAGAAAATCTCCACCAAAGTAAACAGCCTTAACTTGATTCGTCATTTTAGGTTTCCGCCAAAACGTTTAGGCCAATTATCGATAGCGTCATTTACTATAGTCACGCCCATTTAAGATTCCCGCCAAAATGTTTCGGCCAATTATCGAAAGCGTCATTTTACGGTCACGCCTTGCTTTTTTTGTTTATTTTCTATGCCCTTCGCCTCGGTTCGGCTATGTCAATCTACACATCTGGTTTCAATATTTTGTGAAGGCAAAATGTTTCAACTAGATTTATGATCTGATTCTAAATGTTTCCTTTTAAAACGTCTGCACTTCTATTGCAATTTCTAAAGACCCTTTTTTGTTCTAATCTTAATGTGTTTCCAAAATCCCTATACTTTGTTTTTTAAAAATAAACTGCCTGCACTTTGAAATATTTATGAGGGTCCAAGTGTTCACTTAGAAATTCTCTTTTATTATAAAACTGCGTTTCAAATTTATTTTTAATACCCATGCAAGAGAAATGGGAAAAAAAAATATGAGCTATGTCTGGCCATCTCACACTCCCCCAAATAGATTTTTAATACACCTAGTATTTCTTATACCTAACTCTCTACTAGTTGTTTGAAAATCTATTTCCTCACCTAACATAAACTGCTATCTATGTTGATGCCGATAGGTCTCACTAATCTCCATTGTTCGCGCTAATCCTTAATGGAATTCATTCCTTTACGAGTTTGCATAATAGCGGAACAAATGGATCGCATTGTAATTCCCTCTTATCTCGTTAGTACGAGCGTCAACCAAAGTGTATACGTTATTGTATGGAATTGCCCCTATCACGTAAGGTCCCTCATAAAGTCGCATGAATTTCTTTGTTAATTTTTTATCAGCGTCCGACCTCGCAAAAGTCCTCAACTTCACCAAGTCGCCTATCTCAAACTGTATTAACTTATGATTCCTATTATAATAGAGCTCTCTATTCTCCGCCGCCTTTGTTATGTTCCGACGCGCCTGTCGTCTAATCTGTTCTAACGTTTCTCCTTGTATATCGGTTCCTTTCGCTATGTCTTTGCCGAAATCAGTTGATAGTATGGTCCGCTTTCCCCAAACTAGCTCATTCGGTGTATAACCTGTTGTGGTATGTACTACCTGGTTGTAACAATCTTCTATGTCCGGCAATAAATCTGCCCAAGACCTATGAGATTTCTCGCAGTATGTTCTGAATAGTCTACCTAAATCCTTGTTAACCCTCTCTGTCGAATTTGGTCGCGGATTCCTAACAGATGTGTGCGTCAATTTGATACCTAATTGACGTACACCTAACTCGAAAACCTTCGATGTAAAATTCGCGCCTCTGTCTGAGCATAAAGTCTTAATCTCAACTTGTTTGTGAAACTTCTTCACACATGTGAGTGTAGCCTTTCCGCTTGCCTGACGTAATGGATATAACCTGATCAGTTTACTATAAGAGTCCTGCATTACAAATATGTATTTGAATCCGAAACGTCCCGCCGGTAAAGGTCCATAAATATCGCAAAAGACCCGTTCTCCTATATCTGTCGCTATCACAGTTTTGATCGGCCCCGTGTGCTTTTCTAACGCGTGCTTTGACATTTGACACTCCCCGCAAGCCCTTACAACACGACTTATCACGCGAGACATATTCGAGAAATAGTAACGACGTTTCATCAGCGCATAAACCTTGTAGCGTCCGAAATGACCTATTTCTTCATGTATGCTAACGATCAAACTCCTTTGTAAAACCTCGGGAACATATAGTCTCAAGGTATCCCTATTTATGTCTGACCTATAAAGGACCCCCTCCTTAATCACATAATACTTTGATTCAGATGTACCTGATATTTTCATACGTTTAATTATTTCACTAGCGACCTTGTCCCGTTCTTGTAGACTACCTATCTCTTTCCATCTCGCTTGTACTACCTGTCCTAGCGATGTTTTGAATAAATTCATCTCAGGCCCCACAGACTTGTTATTCAATACGTCAGTTGTCCCTTTTATATGTCGGGATAATACGTCAGCTACTGTGTTTAATTTCCCTTTTACATGCTCGACCGTATAATCAAATTGTCCTATGTAATGTACCCAACGTATCATTCGTGCGCTCAACAATTTACATGTCTGTAAGAATATCAAACTTTTATGATCGGTCCTAATCACTAACCGTGCCCCCCTCAAATACGTTTCAAACTTCGACAAGCTAAATATGATAGCCCACAACTCTTGTTCTGTGACTGTCCACTTACGCTCCGCCTCAGTCAACGCTTTACTACAAAATCCTATTATCTGCTCTTCACCTACTTCGTTCAATTGATAAACATACCCTGAGACTCCTAAATTACTGCTATCGGTTTGTAGGTAATAAATCTCTTTCGGATTAGGATGTATGAGAAGTATTGTGTCTAAAAATAATCTCTTGACCTTTTCAAAACATTCATTTACCTCATGTGTCCATGACCATTTTGTACTTTGTTTTAATAGATCGCAGAGTGGCCTAACCTCTTCGCTATACTTCGAGATAAACCTTCTGAAATAATTTATTAATCCCAAAAATCCTCGTAATTGTTTTATTGTTCGAGGGACGGGAAAATCTAATATAGCCTCTACTCGTTCTGGATCCATCCGTACGCCTTTCGTATTTACTATGTGTCCTAGCAGTTTTACTTCTACACATAGAAAACGACACTTTCCTAGCCTGCCCGTTAAGCCTGCTGATTCTAATCTGTCTAGCACTTGGTCTAAATGTTCCAAGTGTAATCTTATGTCTCCTGTGGTAAATATGACAATGTCATCTAAATAGTTAACGCAGAATCCACGCACTTCTTTTAATATAGAATCCATTGCCCTTGAAAATCCCGCGACAGATGTCTTTAGTCCTTGAGGCAAGACATTATAAGTATATGTCCTCCCCATAAAAGAAAACCCCGTATATTTTCTAGAATCCTGACTCAAAGGTATTTGAAAGTAAGCATTATTCAGATCAATTAAACTAATGTAATTCACTCCATGAAAGGATTGTAAAATTTCCGATGTGAGTGGCGGTGACCCCGCATCTCCCACCATTTTCTTATTAAGTTCGCGCGCGTCTAACAAGAGCCTTATTGACCCATCTCGTTTCTTAGTAAATGTGAGCGGGCTACAGTATGGCGTTGCCTCCTGCCTGATCACACCTAACCTCTCTAACTCCTCTAATTCTTCTTTAACCTGATCTCTATACGCTAAAGGCACTGGATAACTATGCTTTATAAAAGGAATCTCATCGACTAACTCAATGACGTGCTCGTACCTGTTAGTCAATCCTAATCTATCTGTAAACACCTTACAATGCTTATTCAACACAGGTAACAACATTTCCTTTTGTTCCCTACTTAAATTTGAATCATTCAAACAATACCCCTTTCTGTCCTCGCCATTCGAATCCTTAATAGATAAGCTACGTTCCTCGGACCTAGTACCTTGATTCAATATAGAATTAATTGTGGCGGCATTCGTCTCTCCCCCTAACCTTTCGACCTTACAATCCGAGTTCAGTCTTACGCAAGACTTGACTCCTAAATGCTCGATGGTCAGTGTCCGTTCACTGCCGCAATTCACTACTCCCTTTACTCGTTCTAACCAATCATATCCGAGTATCAACGACCTAGGTAACCGTCGCATAATTAGTACAGGTGCTTCAACTAATGTACTTCCTAATTTGAACTCTATTAATAACATCCTATTTGTACTTTCGCTTCGTGAACCGAATGCCCCTTGTATTTGAATCGCTGGGATGGCGATTTCTGACAAAATATTATTTCCAATTAGAATAGATTCGTATAATTCCTTAGTTATTCCACTAATCTGACTTCCCGTGTCGATAAGTGCATTTATACTCCTCCCATACAAACTTACACTCACTTCAGGTAACTTAGGTAAGGAATAATCAATTCCTTCGTCAATCGACTCATCAAGTTCATGGTACATCGTGTACACGTTTATTCCTCTCCTTACACCCAGCTCACACTCAGTACCTATCTCGCCACATTCTACTACGTTGTTAAACTGATTTTCCAATAAGATTCCTATGCTTCTAGCTTCAACCTGACAGCTACTTTCGTCGCTAACCTTTCCGCCCTTTATTAATCGTTTAAGACCTTTACCGCCAATGCCCAAGCTCTGACCCGGTCTCCATCCTTTGCTAATTAAAATATCATAAGCCACGTTCGACCTTCCGCGTTTCGAGGTCTCTACTTTCCCCGTTCTACACAATTCTAGATTATTGTACCTCGCTTGTGTGGGGATACCTAGTTTTTTGAAGGTCCCTCTCCCCCTCCTTCTTTCCACAAAGCAGAGTTTTCGCCCTCCTTTACAAAAGTAATAGCCGGTCTAGCTCGCTCAGCCCCAGAAAACGCTGGTCTGTTAACGTTTGGCCTGTAACCTGACCTACTCTGGCGATAACCCCGTCCTCGGGTCGTGTTACCTCTAGTATTCCACTTATTCGCTGAAATGGCCGCGACAATAGGCCGCGCTAACGATGACCTGTCGTAACGCCTACCTCTAAAATTATTACCTACTACCTCTCTCGCAATTCCTCTCGGCTTTTCAACAATATTTTGCTCTATACTTCTTAGAAACTTTGCCCCGTTCATGATGTTAACTTCCCCAGTCCTAGTAAACCACAACCGCTGAATATCTATCGCATAATGCCGCATAATAGAATTTACTAAGTCACTCTCGCTAAACGCAATAGTTAATGATTGCATCGATTCTACCTGTACAGCAAAATGTTCGGACATCGTCATTCCAGAATCGCTCGAATATACCGCATTAATCAACCTATACCTCACAGACTCTTGGATCTGCTCGGTCCAATAAGTTCGTCTAAAATCGGTCTCAAAATCGGCAAACGTAGCCCAGTCCTTCGAGTATAACTCCATGACCTGACGTGCGTGTCCCGTTATACATCCTAACGCTATATCGATCTCCCGATCCGACCCATTTACCGCTCTAATATACTTTTTTAATCGCTTTAAAAATGCAATAGGGTTTGTAAATGGTTTTCCATCGAAGTTCGGCTTGGTAACCGAAGGCTGTACTACATAAACGTTCCGAGTCTCAGAAAGAGATACACTAGATCCCGCAGACTCAACTCTAGGCCCTGGTCCATCACTACTACTTTCATTGCTTACTCCAACTGACTCGTGTGACGTAACACTCGCGCTTTCATTTGGCAATGAATTCACTTTTGAACTCAATTGTTGCAACTTTCCATCGAATTCGTTGATTTTTTTGTAGAATCAACTCTAACGTCGAGTTACCTACAGTTTCCGTTTGTTCGTTTGTTTCTACCGCACCTTTATCTAATCGACCCGTTGCTACCCGCTTTGTATTCCGTTCCTTTTTACCTGCCGGCATCTTTAAACAATTCGCTTTAAAACGCTGTTCCTAACTACTTTCTAACTAATAATCGCTCAAGTCCGCCAGATGTTATATTACTTGTTTACTAAGTCGCCTTTGCGAGCCGTCTAACGAAACACGTAATAATGGCACAATTTTAAAACCAGATGTGGAATGACAATGGAGTTTGGCCCGTTCTATTGTGGGATCTCTCGGTTCAACAAAATAAATTGCAAGATAAAGCAAAGATAAACAATTAAGTCTAAGAATTAAGCAAGTGTAATGCTCCATTCACTGCAATTTCCTCCTAGAATCCTGTAAATTTTACATTTATAAAACATACTGCTTATTTCTGCTTCTCCTATACACTAAATAAAATAAGTGCACAACATATAATTAAATGTACAACATAATAATAACATGCACAGTGTGTCTTGTCTCCCTTCTCCCTTTCATTGTTTCACCTAAATATTTCTCCTATACCCAATCACAAGTTTCTACGTTGTGTATTTTTTTTTTTTTTCTCTAATAAGGATTATTAATATAGATCTAGTCGTATCGTTATTTCGAATACGTACATAGACCCCTGGTCACCTCCGGCATCAAAATTCCCAGGCTTTCAAGATTTTCCAGGATTATATCCTGGTCACGGCACCAAAATTCTGTGATGGTACGCAGCTGGATCGTCTAGTGATATCTAGTGGATTGATTGAGTAAAGAAGAATATTCTAATTATAGGTAACACCTCAGGATCGAGAGACATTTTGGCTTCTGGCATGAACACTGTTATGTACTAAGCACCCTGCGGGTTAGTTCATTTCGTCCGATGGACAAAGTAGGCTACCAAATCATTCTACTTTAGCTGTCGCGGATTAATTATGAACAAACTTCAAAAGAATTATGTTATGCATTCTCCAACCTTCAGAAAAACAGGGAAATCCTAGAGAGTTAATTTATCAATTTAAGTTTAAAATACGAGTAGAATGAATGATTAGCTGATACAGTGTACGAATTTGCCTCTTTTTGGGCCGTCGTTCTGACCGAATTCCCTCTAGCACGGGGGAAACCCTACGCCGCGCCACGGCCTTTAATCATTGTTATGGGGGCACAGCCGACTCCCTTTCGCTGCGAAGCGTTTTGGTGTTCCCATACACCCCGAAGGGTTGGTACAATTCTTTTCATTGAGCTTATAGCTCGCCCCAATACCATGGTTTTACTTATTTATATTCATTGTTCAGTTTGATATAGATTTGGCCAAATCTAAGTTCGGGAGCCGTGCTGCAAGACATGGCGTGTTTGGTGTGCCGGAAATTCGCCGCCAAAGAACGCCATCGAACCGTGTACCACTTAGTAATAACTTTGACTCATCTGAGTCAAACATATTAATTTAGCCAATACTCAATCAGCCTCAGTGTCTCAATCCCTGTAGTATTTCATCATGGTCACCCTACCTATTACCCTATCTTGTCCTCTATTCCGAAGTAATATCATGGTCACCCTACACCTAAAGTTTGTAAATACAATAAACAAAAGATTCTAATTTCTTACCTGTTTGTAGGAAGTACCGTTGACCCACACCCGTAGCTCGAAGGTCGCTCTGGTATCTCGGAGTCTCGTACATTTGAAGACTTAATTTATAGTGAATGATTTCTAAAGTTTTCATTCATACCTAACTTCTAACCCGAAGTGAGTCTAGAATCTAGTCTATTAGTTATGTAAAACAAAATAAGTCAAAGTTTCTTTAGACTGCAATATTGTTCCATCTCGTTCACCTATCTGCTTTGTTTATGAAAGAAATCAGACTTCTCTATCGTGATAGAATAAACTGACCCTAAGTAATTTAATGTCGCCTATTGACCTAAATTAGTGCACTAGTCTGCACTTCCTAAACTGACTGCCTACTGAAGAGTCGTGACTCAATTTTGGATATAGTATTTCACTATTGGATTGTTCGGTTCAGCCCGCCACACGTTACAGATGTTAAGTCTAGGGTTCAACTGAATACTAATAAAACACTAAATCAATTTATGTAGACAGAACCTTTGAGAACATTCCATTATTGAATACCTTAGGAGAAATATTAGGGTTGTTCAGTAAAAGATGATAATTATGACTTCATAGATTTATTTTCCATTTTATTAAATCTACTCAAAAGAAACTGTTTGATTATTTAGATTGGTTCCAAATGGGGTCATTTGAGAACCAACCGGGTTTTCCGTTCCTAGCAGCCATTCTAAGACAAGGGAAAACGGAAATACCCAAATGAAAAACCCTTGTGGCATTCTAACCTAAGACATCTTAGACTAAAATATACACACATGCTACAAAAGGTGTTAAATGCTTAAAAGAATATGTACACTTTCTACTAGTGGTATCGGGGAGACAAGACATTTTATAGTTTTAGTAGAAATTACAACACATAATACATTACGTTAAATAAATTCACAGATAATAAGTTATATTTTATTCTCGTTTTCACAACTTCCTGACTATATTTTATATAAATGTTCCTCTTCCAAAGCAAGTGGTATGTGTGCCAAATTATTACATTTCACTCCCTCAGATTTGACCACATTAATCTGATTAATAAAAAGAGCAGATATAGAACAAATGTCAGAAATACGATATACATCATAATAGAGAACCCATCGTCTCGAGATATCTCTCTCACACGTCTCCTATCCCTTTGTTCTTCTGCATACAAAGCATCGAGAACTATATCTGAATACATTTTAATTTCTTACAATAATGAACGCCTAAACCCGGACGTTACGGAAACCCTTTATCTGTGAATTTACTTATCTCAAAATATAATTATTGGAATATTTGTACATTACCGGGAATATTCAGGCCTCGTTGCGCACACACACTTGCTTATAAGCTTAATTATAAACTATTGCACTGATTCTACTTTTATGTATAGATCTATTAAAATAGGTTAAAATTTATACAATCTTAGGATTAATTTATTGGAGAATGGAGTCGACTCTGCTGGAAGAGCCCTCAACCCAGAATGCCTTCTCGAAAAGCACCCCCGTGTATCTCCCCTTCCGAGTCCTTATCGCCCCTTCTCCAAACTGAAAAATAGAAAATCTCCACCAAAGTAAACAGCCTTAACTTGATTCGTCATTTTAGGTTTCCGCCAAAACGTTTAGGCCAATTATCGATAGCGTCATTTACTATAGTCACGCCCATTTAAGATTCCCGCCAAAATGTTTCGGCCAATTATCGAAAGCGTCATTTTACGGTCACGCCTTGCTTTTTTTGTTTATTTTCTATGCCCTTCGCCTCGGTTCGGCTATGTCAATCTACACATCTGGTTTCAATATTTTGTGAAGGCAAAATGTTTCAACTAGATTTATGATCTGATTCTAAATGTTTCCTTTTAAAACGTCTGCACTTCTATTGCAATTTCTAAAGACCCTTTTTTGTTCTAATCTTAATGTGTTTCCAAAATCCCTATACTTTGTTTTTTAAAAATAAACTGCCTGCACTTTGAAATATTTATGAGGGTCCAAGTGTTCACTTAGAAATTCTCTTTTATTATAAAACTGCGTTTCAAATTTATTTTTAATACCCATGCAAGAGAAATGGGAAAAAAAAATATGAGCTATGTCTGGCCATCTCACACTCCCCCAAATAGATTTTTAATACACCTAGTATTTCTTATACCTAACTCTCTACTAGTTGTTTGAAAATCTATTTCCTCACCTAACATAAACTGCTATCTATGTTGATGCCGATAGGTCTCACTAATCTCCATTGTTCGCGCTAATCCTTAATGGAATTCATTCCTTTACGAGTTTGCATAATAGCGGAACAAATGGATCGCATTGTAATTCCCTCTTATCTCGTTAGTACGAGCGTCAACCAAAGTGTATACGTTATTGTATGGAATTGCCCCTATCACGTAAGGTCCCTCATAAAGTCGCATGAATTTCTTTGTTAATTTTTTATCAGCGTCCGACCTCGCAAAAGTCCTCAACTTCACCAAGTCGCCTATCTCAAACTGTATTAACTTATGATTCCTATTATAATAGAGCTCTCTATTCTCCGCCGCCTTTGTTATGTTCCGACGCGCCTGTCGTCTAATCTGTTCTAACGTTTCTCCTTGTATATCGGTTCCTTTCGCTATGTCTTTGCCGAAATCAGTTGATAGTATGGTCCGCTTTCCCCAAACTAGCTCATTCGGTGTATAACCTGTTGTGGTATGTACTACCTGGTTGTAACAATCTTCTATGTCCGGCAATAAATCTGCCCAAGACCTATGAGATTTCTCGCAGTATGTTCTGAATAGTCTACCTAAATCCTTGTTAACCCTCTCTGTCGAATTTGGTCGCGGATTCCTAACAGATGTGTGCGTCAATTTGATACCTAATTGACGTACACCTAACTCGAAAACCTTCGATGTAAAATTCGCGCCTCTGTCTGAGCATAAAGTCTTAATCTCAACTTGTTTGTGAAACTTCTTCACACATGTGAGTGTAGCCTTTCCGCTTGCCTGACGTAATGGATATAACCTGATCAGTTTACTATAAGAGTCCTGCATTACAAATATGTATTTGAATCCGAAACGTCCCGCCGGTAAAGGTCCATAAATATCGCAAAAGACCCGTTCTCCTATATCTGTCGCTATCACAGTTTTGATCGGCCCCGTGTGCTTTTCTAACGCGTGCTTTGACATTTGACACTCCCCGCAAGCCCTTACAACACGACTTATCACGCGAGACATATTCGAGAAATAGTAACGACGTTTCATCAGCGCATAAACCTTGTAGCGTCCGAAATGACCTATTTCTTCATGTATGCTAACGATCAAACTCCTTTGTAAAACCTCGGGAACATATAGTCTCAAGGTATCCCTATTTATGTCTGACCTATAAAGGACCCCCTCCTTAATCACATAATACTTTGATTCAGATGTACCTGATATTTTCATACGTTTAATTATTTCACTAGCGACCTTGTCCCGTTCTTGTAGACTACCTATCTCTTTCCATCTCGCTTGTACTACCTGTCCTAGCGATGTTTTGAATAAATTCATCTCAGGCCCCACAGACTTGTTATTCAATACGTCAGTTGTCCCTTTTATATGTCGGGATAATACGTCAGCTACTGTGTTTAATTTCCCTTTTACATGCTCGACCGTATAATCAAATTGTCCTATGTAATGTACCCAACGTATCATTCGTGCGCTCAACAATTTACATGTCTGTAAGAATATCAAACTTTTATGATCGGTCCTAATCACTAACCGTGCCCCCCTCAAATACGTTTCAAACTTCGACAAGCTAAATATGATAGCCCACAACTCTTGTTCTGTGACTGTCCACTTACGCTCCGCCTCAGTCAACGCTTTACTACAAAATCCTATTATCTGCTCTTCACCTACTTCGTTCAATTGATAAACATACCCTGAGACTCCTAAATTACTGCTATCGGTTTGTAGGTAATAAATCTCTTTCGGATTAGGATGTATGAGAAGTATTGTGTCTAAAAATAATCTCTTGACCTTTTCAAAACATTCATTTACCTCATGTGTCCATGACCATTTTGTACTTTGTTTTAATAGATCGCAGAGTGGCCTAACCTCTTCGCTATACTTCGAGATAAACCTTCTGAAATAATTTATTAATCCCAAAAATCCTCGTAATTGTTTTATTGTTCGAGGGACGGGAAAATCTAATATAGCCTCTACTCGTTCTGGATCCATCCGTACGCCTTTCGTATTTACTATGTGTCCTAGCAGTTTTACTTCTACACATAGAAAACGACACTTTCCTAGCCTGCCCGTTAAGCCTGCTGATTCTAATCTGTCTAGCACTTGGTCTAAATGTTCCAAGTGTAATCTTATGTCTCCTGTGGTAAATATGACAATGTCATCTAAATAGTTAACGCAGAATCCACGCACTTCTTTTAATATAGAATCCATTGCCCTTGAAAATCCCGCGACAGATGTCTTTAGTCCTTGAGGCAAGACATTATAAGTATATGTCCTCCCCATAAAAGAAAACCCCGTATATTTTCTAGAATCCTGACTCAAAGGTATTTGAAAGTAAGCATTATTCAGATCAATTAAACTAATGTAATTCACTCCATGAAAGGATTGTAAAATTTCCGATGTGAGTGGCGGTGACCCCGCATCTCCCACCATTTTCTTATTAAGTTCGCGCGCGTCTAACAAGAGCCTTATTGACCCATCTCGTTTCTTAGTAAATGTGAGCGGGCTACAGTATGGCGTTGCCTCCTGCCTGATCACACCTAACCTCTCTAACTCCTCTAATTCTTCTTTAACCTGATCTCTATACGCTAAAGGCACTGGATAACTATGCTTTATAAAAGGAATCTCATCGACTAACTCAATGACGTGCTCGTACCTGTTAGTCAATCCTAATCTATCTGTAAACACCTTACAATGCTTATTCAACACAGGTAACAACATTTCCTTTTGTTCCCTACTTAAATTTGAATCATTCAAACAATACCCCTTTCTGTCCTCGCCATTCGAATCCTTAATAGATAAGCTACGTTCCTCGGACCTAGTACCTTGATTCAATATAGAATTAATTGTGGCGGCATTCGTCTCTCCCCCTAACCTTTCGACCTTACAATCCGAGTTCAGTCTTACGCAAGACTTGACTCCTAAATGCTCGATGGTCAGTGTCCGTTCACTGCCGCAATTCACTACTCCCTTTACTCGTTCTAACCAATCATATCCGAGTATCAACGACCTAGGTAACCGTCGCATAATTAGTACAGGTGCTTCAACTAATGTACTTCCTAATTTGAACTCTATTAATAACATCCTATTTGTACTTTCGCTTCGTGAACCGAATGCCCCTTGTATTTGAATCGCTGGGATGGCGATTTCTGACAAAATATTATTTCCAATTAGAATAGATTCGTATAATTCCTTAGTTATTCCACTAATCTGACTTCCCGTGTCGATAAGTGCATTTATACTCCTCCCATACAAACTTACACTCACTTCAGGTAACTTAGGTAAGGAATAATCAATTCCTTCGTCAATCGACTCATCAAGTTCATGGTACATCGTGTACACGTTTATTCCTCTCCTTACACCCAGCTCACACTCAGTACCTATCTCGCCACATTCTACTACGTTGTTAAACTGATTTTCCAATAAGATTCCTATGCTTCTAGCTTCAACCTGACAGCTACTTTCGTCGCTAACCTTTCCGCCCTTTATTAATCGTTTAAGACCTTTACCGCCAATGCCCAAGCTCTGACCCGGTCTCCATCCTTTGCTAATTAAAATATCATAAGCCACGTTCGACCTTCCGCGTTTCGAGGTCTCTACTTTCCCCGTTCTACACAATTCTAGATTATTGTACCTCGCTTGTGTGGGGATACCTAGTTTTTTGAAGGTCCCTCTCCCCCTCCTTCTTTCCACAAAGCAGAGTTTTCGCCCTCCTTTACAAAAGTAATAGCCGGTCTAGCTCGCTCAGCCCCAGAAAACGCTGGTCTGTTAACGTTTGGCCTGTAACCTGACCTACTCTGGCGATAACCCCGTCCTCGGGTCGTGTTACCTCTAGTATTCCACTTATTCGCTGAAATGGCCGCGACAATAGGCCGCGCTAACGATGACCTGTCGTAACGCCTACCTCTAAAATTATTACCTACTACCTCTCTCGCAATTCCTCTCGGCTTTTCAACAATATTTTGCTCTATACTTCTTAGAAACTTTGCCCCGTTCATGATGTTAACTTCCCCAGTCCTAGTAAACCACAACCGCTGAATATCTATCGCATAATGCCGCATAATAGAATTTACTAAGTCACTCTCGCTAAACGCAATAGTTAATGATTGCATCGATTCTACCTGTACAGCAAAATGTTCGGACATCGTCATTCCAGAATCGCTCGAATATACCGCATTAATCAACCTATACCTCACAGACTCTTGGATCTGCTCGGTCCAATAAGTTCGTCTAAAATCGGTCTCAAAATCGGCAAACGTAGCCCAGTCCTTCGAGTATAACTCCATGACCTGACGTGCGTGTCCCGTTATACATCCTAACGCTATATCGATCTCCCGATCCGACCCATTTACCGCTCTAATATACTTTTTTAATCGCTTTAAAAATGCAATAGGGTTTGTAAATGGTTTTCCATCGAAGTTCGGCTTGGTAACCGAAGGCTGTACTACATAAACGTTCCGAGTCTCAGAAAGAGATACACTAGATCCCGCAGACTCAACTCTAGGCCCTGGTCCATCACTACTACTTTCATTGCTTACTCCAACTGACTCGTGTGACGTAACACTCGCGCTTTCATTTGGCAATGAATTCACTTTTGAACTCAATTGTTGCAACTTTCCATCGAATTCGTTGATTTTTTTGTAGAATCAACTCTAACGTCGAGTTACCTACAGTTTCCGTTTGTTCGTTTGTTTCTACCGCACCTTTATCTAATCGACCCGTTGCTACCCGCTTTGTATTCCGTTCCTTTTTACCTGCCGGCATCTTTAAACAATTCGCTTTAAAACGCTGTTCCTAACTACTTTCTAACTAATAATCGCTCAAGTCCGCCAGATGTTATATTACTTGTTTACTAAGTCGCCTTTGCGAGCCGTCTAACGAAACACGTAATAATGGCACAATTTTAAAACCAGATGTGGAATGACAATGGAGTTTGGCCCGTTCTATTGTGGGATCTCTCGGTTCAACAAAATAAATTGCAAGATAAAGCAAAGATAAACAATTAAGTCTAAGAATTAAGCAAGTGTAATGCTCCATTCACTGCAATTTCCTCCTAGAATCCTGTAAATTTTACATTTATAAAACATACTGCTTATTTCTGCTTCTCCTATACACTAAATAAAATAAGTGCACAACATATAATTAAATGTACAACATAATAATAACATGCACAGTGTGTCTTGTCTCCCTTCTCCCTTTCATTGTTTCACCTAAATATTTCTCCTATACCCAATCACAAGTTTCTACGTTGTGTATTTTTTTTTTTTTCTCTAATAAGGATTATTAATATAGATCTAGTCGTATCGTTATTTCGAATACGTACATAGACCCCTGGTCACCTCCGGCATCAAAATTCCCAGGCTTTCAAGATTTTCCAGGATTATATCCTGGTCACGGCACCAAAATTCTGTGATGGTACGCAGCTGGATCGTCTAGTGATATCTAGTGGATTGATTGAGTAAAGAAGAATATTCTAATTATAGGTAACACCTCAGGATCGAGAGACATTTTGGCTTCTGGCATGAACACTGTTATGTACTAAGCACCCTGCGGGTTAGTTCATTTCGTCCGATGGACAAAGTAGGCTACCAAATCATTCTACTTTAGCTGTCGCGGATTAATTATGAACAAACTTCAAAAGAATTATGTTATGCATTCTCCAACCTTCAGAAAAACAGGGAAATCCTAGAGAGTTAATTTATCAATTTAAGTTTAAAATACGAGTAGAATGAATGATTAGCTGATACAGTGTACGAATTTGCCTCTTTTTGGGCCGTCGTTCTGACCGAATTCCCTCTAGCACGGGGGAAACCCTACGCCGCGCCACGGCCTTTAATCATTGTTATGGGGGCACAGCCGACTCCCTTTCGCTGCGAAGCGTTTTGGTGTTCCCATACACCCCGAAGGGTTGGTACAATTCTTTTCATTGAGCTTATAGCTCGCCTCAATACCATGGTTTTACTTATTTATATTCATTGTTCAGTTTGATATAGATTTGGCCAAATCTAAGTTCGGGAGCCGTGCTGCAAGACATGGCGTGTTTGGTGTGCCGGAAATTCGCCGCCAAAGAACGCCATCGAACCGTGTACCACTTAGTAATAACTTTGACTCATCTGAGTCAAACATATTAATTTAGCCAATACTCAATCAGCCTCAGTGTCTCAATCCCTGTAGTATTTCATCATGGTCACCCTACCTATTACCCTATCTTGTCCTCTATTCCGAAGTAATATCATGGTCACCCTACACCTAAAGTTTGTAAATACAATAAACAAAAGATTCTAATTTCTTACCTGTTTGTAGGAAGTACCGTTGACCCACACCCGTAGCTCGAAGGTCGCTCTGGTATCTCGGAGTCTCGTACATTTGAAGACTTAATTTATAGTGAATGATTTCTAAAGTTTTCATTCATACCTAACTTCTAACCCGAAGTGAGTCTAGAATCTAGTCTATTAGTTATGTAAAACAAAATAAGTCAAAGTTTCTTTAGACTGCAATATTGTTCCATCTCGTTCACCTATCTGCTTTGTTTATGAAAGAAATCAGACTTCTCTATCGTGATAGAATAAACTGACCCTAAGTAATTTAATGTCGCCTATTGACCTAAATTAGTGCACTAGTCTGCACTTCCTAAACTGACTGCCTACTGAAGAGTCGTGACTCAATTTTGGATATAGTATTTCACTATTGGATTGTTCGGTTCAGCCCGCCACACGTTACAGATGTTAAGTCTAGGGTTCAACTGAATACTAATAAAACACTAAATCAATTTATGTAGACAGAACCTTTGAGAACATTCCATTATTGAATACCTTAGGAGAAATATTAGGGTTGTTCAGTAAAAGATGATAATTATGACTTCATAGATTTATTTTCCATTTTATTAAATCTACTCAAAAGAAACTGTTTGATTATTTAGATTGGTTCCAAATGGGGTCATTTGAGAACCAACCGGGTTTTCCGTTCCTAGCAGCCATTCTAAGACAAGGGAAAACGGAAATACCCAAATGAAAAACCCTTGTGGCATTCTAACCTAAGACATCTTAGACTAAAATATACACACATGCTACAAAAGGTGTTAAATGCTTAAAAGAATATGTACACTTTCTACTAGTGGTATCGGGGAGACAAGACATTTTATAGTTTTAGTAGAAATTACAACACATAATACATTACGTTAAATAAATTCACAGATAATAAGTTATATTTTATTCTCGTTTTCACAACTTCCTGACTATATTTTATATAAATGTTCCTCTTCCAAAGCAAGTGGTATGTGTGCCAAATTATTACATTTCACTCCCTCAGATTTGACCACATTAATCTGATTAATAAAAAGAGCAGATATAGAACAAATGTCAGAAATACGATATACATCATAATAGAGAACCCATCGTCTCGAGATATCTCTCTCACACGTCTCCTATCCCTTTGTTCTTCTGCATACAAAGCATCGAGAACTATATCTGAATACATTTTAATTTCTTACAATAATGAACGCCTAAACCCGGACGTTACGGAAACCCTTTATCTGTGAATTTACTTATCTCAAAATATAATTATTGGAATATTTGTACATTACCGGGAATATTCAGGCCTCGTTGCGCACACACACTTGCTTATAAGCTTAATTATAAACTATTGCACTGATTCTACTTTTATGTATAGATCTATTAAAATAGGTTAAAATTTATACAATCTTAGGATTAATTTATTGGAGAATGGAGTCGACTCTGCTGGAAGAGCCCTCAACCCAGAATGCCTTCTCGAAAAGCACCCCCGTGTATCTCCCCTTCCGAGTCCTTATCGCCCCTTCTCCAAACTGAAAAATAGAAAATCCCCACCAAAGTAAACTGCCTTAACTTGATTCGTCATTTTAGGTTTCCGCCAAAACGTTTAGGCCAATTATCGATAGCGTCATTTACTATAGTCACGCCCATTTAAGATTCCCGCCAAAATGTTTCGGCCAATTATCGAAAGCGTCATTTTACGGTCACGCCTTGCTTTTTTTGTTTATTTTCTATGCCCTTCGCCTCGGTTCGGCTATGTCAATCTACACATCTGGTTTCAATATTTTGTGAAGGCAAAATGTTTCAACTAGATTTATGATCTGATTCTAAATGTTTCCTTTTAAAACGTCTGCACTTCTATTGCAATTTCTAAAGACCCTTTTTTGTTCTAATCTTAATGTGTTTCCAAAATCCCTATACTTTGTTTTTTAAAAATAAACTGCCTGCACTTTGAAATATTTATGAGGGTCCAAGTGTTCACTTAGAAATTCTCTTTTATTTTAAAACTGCGTTTCAAATTTATTTTTAATACCCATGCAAGAGAAATGGGAAAAAAAAATATGAGCTATGTCTGGCCATCTCAATGTTACAACATCCTAATCGCCAGTCAGTAATCGTTGAAATAAAAAAAAATATGTAATGCGCCATTTTGTGGCGGCGGCCATCTTGGACCGATTTTCATCAAACGTAGCTAAGAATACTCTCGACTAATTCATCCTTTCAAAAAAAAAACAAATCAAAATCGATTCATCCGTTCGGGAGTTACGATGCCACAGACAGACGCACACAAACGCACACATACACATAGACAGACTGAAAAAAGCCATACCTACAGCTATTATGATGGGAATATTAGTGTTTGGAGAGTGACATAGTCTAACTTTGAAAAATTTTACTCCAGCGGATGAAGTCGCGGGCAAAGGCTAGTTTTAAAGTAATTACATTCAAAATTCTGCAAATTATGAACGTTTTAGTTAGAAATGTCGATATTTCGATCCAGTTGTGGTCACGACGGGGCGGGCTGTGGGGTTGCAAACTTGCGAGACGTCAGGTTGAAGCTGTCAAGGGTAAAATCTATCTTCAATTTTGATGATGTACATACGTCGAATTTCCCTTCTTCTCATAATTCCACCGGATGGTATATTATGTATAAAAAGAGGTGGATATGTTACAAGCGTGCGTTAAATGATAATATTTATCGTAATTTGTCATGTCATTTAACAATGAAGAACTCTATTATACTCTTCGTCGTTCGGAACAAGTTTTTCACTTGGTTTGTGAGTATATAATATAAATCATCCCTAGTAGAATATCATAGATTCCACAGTGCTATTTGCACTGGATTTCTAATGCTAGGAAGTCTGGTGTGTCATCACTCACTCCATAATCGGCCCATTAGTGACCCCAGGGTAGAACAGGCTATGTCATTATTTTTTGATACTGCTGCTGATAATTATGTTTTTATTGTGATGACTTATGACACCCTTTTACAGCACACTACGTCATTTTTTATAATTTTCTGTCTACTAACGTAACAATACAGAGTAGTCGGTCTTTAAAGGTTTACTAAAAATCAACACGTCGACTATTGCACTTCTAAGTGTAGCTTATAGTTCGATGGAGAAGGAGTATAGTCCAAATTGTAGTCTACAATATTATACTTATATCATTAAACCACGAATAATGTCTAAAATCCTTAAATTACGCACAGAAATATCCCGGCGTTCTATAACGCTAAAACAAAGTCCAAAGTAGCGGTTACGAGCTAACCAAACATTAATTTATTTCTGAAAGGGACCTCCGAATAGCCATTTTAAATTGGATCCTCGTATACTTCATTCAATATTTCGAAAGCAGATTTCTCGAATGGAGTAATCCTTTTAGCTGTCATGCACACTTATCTCTACCCCAGGGACACTCAAGTTGAGATGAAAGCTTAGAAAATTCCTTGAACTTGTGTTTAACAGTCTATGAAAATTTTTTCTGTCTTTTGTAGGTGAAAAGTTATTTTTCACGGACAGTTTTATTAAGTGATATAGGTCTTTTATTTCACGAGGGTTCGCGGCTCATGGTTGTGTGTATGTCGTATCTGTACAAGTGTGAGCGGGAGCTTGCTTCCACCTGACCGCTCCGACCTAGACTCCCGACAGGCACGCACACTTACGCAATGTGCATGTACACAACGCAACCACAAGTTTAGCTCACGGGCCCTCGTGAAATCAGACTTTCGGCTAACTCTTGAAAGTTACATTAGAGCTACATTACATTAGACCCACGAAGTGCTTTCTGTCATAATATGGAAATATGGTGAAATCTTACGGTAGTCAGTAACACTATGTTTATGATAATACTATGTTTATGGGTGAAATAAAAAGATGTGACGACCTCCCTGGCGCAGAGGTGAGTGCTGTGATCGTATAACTAGGAGGTCTCGGGTTCGATTCCCGGTGGGGGCAATTAAGAAATTTATAATTTCTAAATTATCTCTGGTCTGGTGGGAGGCTTTGGCCGTGGCTAGTTACCACCCTACCGTCAAAGACGTGCCGCCAAGCGATTTAGCGTTCCGGCACGATGGCGTGTAGAAACCGATTAGTGGTATGGGTTGAATTTACACTGCTATACCCCTCCCAAGTTAGTCCGCTACCATCTTAGACTGCATCGTCATTTACCATCAGGTGAGATCGCAATCAAGGGTTATCTTGTCATCGAATAAAAAAAATAAGTGAAATGTCGTTTAGTTTGGACGAAAAATACGTCCATCTCTTTCCCGCCTCATACTAGTTAACAGATTTCTGAATAGCTAAAGTTAACTTGAACAGTTACATTAGCGCCTTACAGGCCTCTTCTATATCTAAATATAGGGTTGCCAGGTCTTCAAACCGAAAAGTCGGACAGGCCAGCCAGTTTAGCCGGACATTTGTGTAAAAAGACCGGACACCCTTATTTTTTAGACCTAGTACAAAATGGCAATTTTTTTTAAAAGCCCGCTTGCGCAAACGCAGCGATACAAGGTGAGGCGAATGCAGCGGAAACCATCACATGACAAATATGTAAAAAAATAGTTAAACTTAAAAAGCTTAACAAAAGTCAGATAGGCCGGACACCGTCTAATTTGGCCGGACACTCAACCAAAAAGCCTGACTGTGTCCGGCTTTATCCGGACGCCTGGCAACGCTATCTAAATATATAAAAGGCAAAGGTGACTGACTGACTGACTGACTGACTGACTGACTGACTGACTGACTGATCTATCAACGCACAGCTCTAACCACTGGATCGATCGAGCTGAAATTTGGCATACAGGTAGCTGTTAGGACGTAGACATCCGCTAAGAAAGGATTTTGGAAAATTTCAACCCCAAGAGGGTTAAATAGGGGGTTAAAAATCGAACCTAACGTGAGCGAAGCCGCGGGTTAAAGCTAGTCGTATGTAAAAGTGGTGAAACGAAATTACGCAAAAGGGCCAAAAATAAGCGCTTACACGTAGGGAATGCAATCTCGATCTCGCGAGATCTCGTTCTCGCGAGATCTCGGCCTTTTTTAACGAGATTAATCTCGGACGAAAAAAGGGCGAGATCTCGCGAGATTAACGAGATTACACTCGAGCATAAAAAAAGTCTTATTCGAAGCGCGGACTGACATGGACGGAGTTGCGACCTGTCGGTTTCGTTCTGTGCGCAAATTAATTTTTAAATTACTAAAAGATTTGCGTTTGATATTAGAAAAGAAGACTTGTTGTTTTTTTCATTTGTTATTTCAAATTCAAAATTTATTTATTTCATGTAACCCAACTTGTTGCTCTTATGACAAGTGATAAATCTACCACCGGTTCGGAATGCAGATTCTGCTGAGAAGAACCGGCAAGAAATTCAGCAATTGCTTTTCAAAAAATAAAAAATATTTTTTTTTACAATAGGTAACCAAACTGTGCTATGTATTGCTATTTGCTTCCACAGTGATTAGATAGAATACGTACGTCAAAGTTTACTACTTAGAAGTTTATTAAAAAATTATAGACAATTTGATTCATAAAAGTCTATTGAAAAAATTCGTGAAAATAAATGTTATGTTATAATACTTATAATTTTTATTATTTTTTTTCTAATTTATTCAAATATTGTGATTTGTGATTATTTGCCAAAAAAAACACACAAAACTGCCAATCTCGCGAGATCTCGAAATTGGCGAGATCTCGCGGTATTGTTATGCACAATCTCGCGAGATCTCGCTTGAGCCCCAATTTCGCGAGATTTGCATTCCCTACTTACACGCAGTTTCGGCGTCATCTGTATAATGTTATACGCGGTCAATTGCTTATAAAAGTGAGGGTAGCCTGCACGCGGTTACCTGTGGTTTGGGAAGAGCCTCTTTTTGAATTTGTATTTTGTTAAAGGCCTTTTATGGGCTTACGTGGTACTAGAGGGGCATTGTTTGTGTAGGTATTCAAAACTTTGCCTACGTGTTGTTACTTTATTTTGTGGAGTAAATGTGAGTCTATTTCATTTTATTGTTTAGGAATAATAAGTTATGATAAAATAGTGTTTTCACAATAATTGAACTCACCATTCCTCACATAAATGTTTGTTTCATGAGCATGGCTTAATTGTTTGGTAGTTTGTTTTTGTAAATGTCTTAAATAATAAATTTAAAAAAAAAACATCGTGGTTGGCTCATATTATGATAGACGTCCACTGCTGGACTTAGATCTTTAGCTACACCACAGAGCGCTAGCCCCGTTTGTCCCTAGTATCTATCGGTATGGTGACCTCCCTGCCACACCGGTGAGCACCGTAGTTTTATATAATAATAAAAGTGGGAGGTCTCGGGCTCGATTCCCGGCAGGGGAAAAGTATGAATTTATACCGTCTGAAACGTTCACACCAGATCTTATTATGTGGGAGGCTTAGGTCGTGGCTAGTTACCAACCTTCCGCCAAGCAATTTAGCGTTGCGGTACGATGACGTGAAGAAACTAAATAGGGGTATGATGGATAAATGGACCGACTAGCTCTGGTTGTACCCGGAAAATATACGCAGTGTTTATAGGCATAGGGCCAATGTGTAAGAGGCTTTTAGTATCATCAAGTGTAATAAATTATATTAAAGCCGCAGGGTCACTCCTGTTGCTAATGTTACAAGGGCGGGTAAGATCCTGGTTAACGAGTAAAATGCTAAAATTATGGATGGCACTCACAGATATTATGATATAATTCTAAAAAGGGTTATTAATACCTACCACCCATTTTAAATTGAATCCTTTTCGTTCCTTCGTTCGGAGTTTCAAAGGCAGACTTTATTAACTATCCTAATCCTTTAAACCTGTCAGTAGCACTAATTTTTGTGCCAAGGATTTTACTTCGAGTTCAGTTTTAAAAGACTTTTTTTGCACTATGTATTTTGTCTTTAAAGAAGCGTTCAAGCGTTCTGAAACTAAATCAATTTTAAATAGGTAATCCACCAACCAACCAGCAATTGGGTTAAAGGTGAAATGAAAACTGAAAGGGCGCAGGTTTGAGCCCCACCCGTAGTACTATTGTCGTTCCCACTCCTAGCACAAACATTTCTTATCAAGGGAATAGGAGGATATCAGTCAAGTCCAGCTTTTTTTAGTTTTCCCATAATACAAAGTAGGTAGTTTTTGGTGGGCAAGTTTAACTTCAACGGTACCTTTACTATAACTGCCTGACGTGCATAACTGGTACTTTGTATCATATTTTGCCTGTCTATTACGAACCCTTGTCAAAATCTGTCCACACCACTGACGACATAATGTAATGAGCAATACTGCATACTATTTCAGACTCTAACTCAATCCTGTAAAGTCTGAAATACTCTGCATCCATTGAATATTATTGATACTTCACCATACTCGATATGATATGCCGCGGCGAATGTTTGTCGCAATTAAAATGGCGTCCGCAACATGGCGATATTTCCGTCTCGAAGCGAATTTTGAAACCGTTTTGAAGCCCTCAATAGCCCAATAAAGGTGCAGACTGAAAATTGAATGGTCGCAGGTTCGAATCCCACCCGTCGCCCTATTGTCGTACCCACCCCTAGGACAAGCTTTCCACTTATTTGGAAGGGATAGGAGGATATTAGTCAACTTCAGCTTGGCTAATATTCTTTAAAAAATAAAATTAAAAAATAAACCTGCAATACGTTATGTACATATGCGTTGTGCCTTATAACACCATTGAACAGAAAATATGAAAAACATTTAATAATACAGTTTATGAAATTATTTCCACGTTTCCCCGACAAAATATTTGACTGAAACAAAGCAAAATATATAAAATAGTTTTATTATATTATTAATAGTGATGACAAAATTTGTTTCTACCCAAGCTCACTGCTTTGCGTAAATATAATATTTGCCAAATCAAACATTGTGTTACTTGTTAGCACATTGTAGTGATTGTTACTACATGATATTCGTGAAATAAACAATTATGACAACTAGATCTGTAACATGTTGAACATGTTTATCTATTCAATAGGTTTGCAAATACTCGTATTTGGGGCAAATAACATTGATTTGTAGTTTGATTACGCAGACAGAAGAAGGACCGATGTGATTTTCTGCATGGACGTAGTTGACGACTTGGGGGGAGATCAATCCCCACCACTTGCACTATTGTCGTACCCGCTCCTTATTTGGAGGACAGAGGAGAATATTAGTCAAAAACTTAAAAAAAAATTATACTATAGGCATTAAATAAGATTTCAAACAAAACCAGGGTATAATCATTTCTTACCAGTGATTAAAATTCCGTCAAAATTCTTAATTATTATTTTATAAAGACTGATGACTACATTACCTTGTCCAATTTGAAGCGCCAAAAAATTACTAAAAAATAATAATTTTAATTTGATATTTGCGTCAAGAGACGTTTTAAAAATTAATTAATGTAATTTCTTTGATGAAATTTCTGAATTTCATCCGAAGCGGCTTCTTCCATTTTTGTCCTCACAATTTTCCTTATTTCGCAGTTTGATATTTATAATTAGAGTCCACTCAAGTTTTATTTAGCTGGCAATTAAAAATTCCCAACCAGCAACTTTCAATACCAAAGAGATGCGCTAAAAGAATAGAGCGGCTCTTGAAGACCTTTTTAAGAAAGATAAAGATATTTATTTCTGTAGCAACTTTCCAATGTTGTCCTTGTCCTAGCAATGTTCCAGTCACGATTTTGTGCAAACTCTACCTGAATTTAGAAACAATGACATAAGACAAAAAGCCCAAGGTGAATTTTCTGCATTAAGGATAACGCAGAAACTGCTCTATCATCACAATAACATTTAAATATCGCTGGTATTTGCGCAATATCAATATTTCCATTAGTATTAGTTCTTGCTATTCACGACGGCGCGTGGCTCATGGTTGTGTGTGTGTCGTATCTGTATAAGTGAGAGTGAGAGCTTGCTTGCGCCTGACCTCTCCCATTTAGGCTCCTGACAGGCACGCACACTCACGCAATATGCATGTACACGACGTAACCACAAGTAAAGCTCACGCGCCGCCGTGAATTGCAAGAATTATACCTTGAAGTTGAACAGTTTAAAGAATATTTTTATCTCAATTACACTTTTATCATCCACGGCTTAAAAGTTCGCAAGAGGTGATTTTTCACGAGTAATTAAACTCGAGAGAGATTTATAAAATGCTTTATTGTGTTTAAAGAGCGTTTAAACTGTGACTACAGTTCAAAGTCAGTAAATAATTTTCACTATTATAAAATTGAAAAATTGTTTCTCTGCGTTTTCTGACTATTAATTTTTGCGCGCATCAACACTTATTTAGTTTAAAATAATTTACTATAAACCTTACTAATATTATAAATGCGAAAGCGTGTTTGTTTGTTGGTTTGTCCTTAAATCACGCTTTTTATCCTGGAAAATCAAAGAGTTCCTGCGGCATTTTAAAAACTAAATCCACGCGACTGAAGCCGCGGGCTTTACTTTTTTACCTAAAACTGAATTTGAAAATTAGTTTCGAAAGAATGACATAAAATTAAACATTTTCATAGTACCTACAGTCCTACATGATATTTCACGTATTAATCTTTCTGTATAAGTACCTACAAGAGAACACAACATTCCTCACTCCGTAACGTACACTAAAGCAACATAAACTAGATCTATAGAGTGAACTTTGACTTTGCTCGCACCTTTCTTTCAAGTTAAAACGAGACAGATTTATGTTCTGTACCTATGAGAATGAGAAATACATACTTTCTCGTTTTAACTCGAAAGTAAAGTTTGAACAAAGTCAAAGCACCCTGTATAGGTTTTAACCTTAAACCACAAAGAGGTCATAATGTGAAAGTTGTATTACGCTTTTCAGTCTTTAGCCCTGTAGAGACTGTTTGGGGACGAATAAAAATATATTTATTTAGATATAGGGCTACGGCGTAGCACAGACGTGCGAATAAATCAATCCGAGAGACTGTCATGAGGTAGGCTTTCTTTACACGAAACATAATATCGGACCTTCATTGGATATATTAAGAAGAACTTTAAATTAACACGATTTTTTTAAAATCTTTATAGAGGGTTGTTCAATAATAATGAACATGTCACGCTCATAGGATCGCCACACAGAGCTACTGCCTGCGTTTTATATCAATTTTGTTTATCTCATTGTTCTGGCCTCCGTCAACGGGAAGGCTAGGACATTCATACAAGTGCTTAAAAGTGTCAGACTTAAAAGTGTCAGAGGCTTAGTTCAATAAAGTTGTCGAAGGTATTGTGTTTTACATCACAGTATTTCATACATATCAACCCATATTCGGCAAGTTTAAAAACACTAAAAAGTACGGTGAAACGTACAGTAAAAAGTACCAAAGTAGCAGTACGTAAGTTTTAGTTTCTAAAAGTAGGTATTAGTAGATATTTAGTAGGTTGAGCCTCAATAGCCCAACGGTTAAAGGTGCGGAGTAAAAACTGAAAGGTCGCAGGTTCGAACCACAACTGTTGCACTATTGTCGTACCCACTCTAGCACAAGCTTTTCACTTACATATTTGAAGGGAGAGGAGAATGCTTGGCTAATATTCTTTGAAAAAAAATGGTGTAGTAGTATACCGACCAATCATAACTCGTTCAGATCTTCATAATTGTATTTTTCAAACAGCCACTCGAATTGCAAATAGCGTCCCGTTTTACGGTACTATAAATTTTAAAAATGTTCTCTCCAAAAATGGAAAACATTTAGATGTTTAAAAAGTTTATTTTTGCAATTGTGTATATAATATTTGCTCATTAACTTTGAAAGTCGACAAAAATCTGAAGTCGGTGCTGTGCGTCTGTTTTAAACCTTACAGAAAGGTGATATAAGACCCTCGACGGCATTTTATAACTCAAGGTTGAGAAATTCTTGACAAACCTTATGAATGCCAAATGAGCCTGAACGACACTGAGTTTACCATAAGCTACTTAACTACCACACTTACATTAGAGAGCACGTAAGATTCATCTGTTTGCTATCTTCTTTATCGACAATTGATGTCCAGTGCTAGACAGAGGTCTTTTGCATGTACTTCCACAGGCCTCGGTCTTGTGCCGACTGTATTCAGCTGCTTTCTGAGGCTAGAGCAGGGGGGTCTACCAACTCTTTACTTGCATTGCTTGCTTGAAAATTCAACCACTAAGCGGGTGAAATGTACAGTATTAATAAAATCACACTAATATTATAAAGGCGACAATTTGTGTGTGGATGTGTGTGTGTGTGTGTGTGTGTGTGTGTGTGTGTGTGTGTGTGTGTGTGTGTGTGTGTGTGTGTGTGTGTGTATGTATGTGTGTCCTACACGCCACGAAAAATAACCGAGTCTGAAAAATTCGTAATGGAGATAATGCCTCACCCAAGATTAATACATAGGCTGCATTTTAGAAAATTAAGAAGTTCCCGAGAGAATCGAAAAACTTTAATCCACGCATACAAAGTCGCGGACATCATCTAATAATAAATAATCCTTAGACGGCTGAATAGAATTTCAGCGAAGTTAAAGCTTTAAAACTGTGGAAGTTGGAACCAACTTCCTGCGACGGTGTTCCCACTAAATTACAACATGGGGTTATTCAAGGGGCGGACCAACAAACTAAAAAGCCGGCAACGCATTGGTGGTGCCTCTGGTGCTACAAATGTTCATGGGCGGCGGTAATCACTTAACATCAGGTGACCCATCTGCACGTTTGCTCGCTATAAATATAAAAAAAATGACGTGTGGCACTCGGGGACTGCCGCGGTAAAGCTATTGCATAGCATTTTTTATCAACGCCATCTAGCGGCTCATCGTAGAGGAGTCCCGTGTCAGGTTATTTTCGTTACAGAATTTCTGGATTCGGTCTCCACGCTGGCCCGCGATAGAAGCTATGCAATAGCTTAAAAAAAGTTAAACTATCCCGATTAAAGTTGCCTTATAATAAAAAATAACGCGTTCGCGCTACGATTTGCCTGTAGAAAGGATAAGCGAAAAATCCCATTACAACAGCTTTTTATTTCGTAACATTTCGCTAATGTATTCTTTCATGGCAAAAGTTCTATAAAATATAGGATGAGATATACTTAGTTTGAAAGTATGTTATTTGTTATTTACGCCCAAGCTGTCCCAAAGGGGTAAAGATGCTGAAAACCCTCATATACGGCTCTCGAAGTAATGCGTTTGGGGATAAGTTATAATATTGTCAAGTTGGATTTGTGATAAAAAGGGCAAGGTGAAATATTAATATGTCTTCCCTTTCCTCATCGTTTTGACTTGTAAATCTGGTATGAGGGATTATGTATTTTGCGCTACATGTTTGCGCTTTGACAGATAAATATATTGGGTGAGATTTTATCTGAGTGCAATATTTCAAGAGATTTCAAGTTTACGCGAGCTTAGCTTAGCATTTTATCAGAGCTGAGTTTGGACTTTCCTACTTCCGTGAAGTAGGGAAAAATATTTGCTGCTATTTAGTAGAATAAGAAGAAATCCAAATATTTGATATTGTTTTATGTCTTACTGTGTACTCATATTCAGCAAATAAATTTCATTTCATTTCAAACGACGTTATTTGACTTTTTCTGGCGTATTAACTCAGATATCAGTTTTATTAACATGAAAAGTAAAAGAGTAGCAACGTTTCTCTTTCATTTCACGAGGGCTCGTGGCTCATGGTTGTGTGTGTGTCGTATCTTTTTTTTTTTAAAGAAT
Organism: Hipparchia sbordonii; assembly: GCA_038048805.1. Lineage (NCBI taxonomy): Eukaryota > Metazoa > Arthropoda > Insecta > Lepidoptera > Nymphalidae > Hipparchia > Hipparchia sbordonii. Next base: position 2,507,613 of record CM076113.1, read on the forward strand.
ATAAGCCAAGTTGAAGTTGACTAATATCCTCCTATCCGCTCCAAATAAGCGTAAAGCTTGTGCTAGGAGTGGGTACGACAATAGTGCAACGGGTGGGATTCGAACCTGCGACCATTCAATTTTCAATCCGCACCTTTAATACACGACATAACCACAAGTAAAGCTCCCGTATCTTCGTGAGATAAACGCACTATATATAGCATATATTTGTTTTTCGATTTGATGCAAGCTGTTTAACATGTTTGACTTCGTGAGGTTTTTAACTATTAAGGGGTGACAACTAGGTACTTAGGCTCAGGATCACTCAGCGGGCGATGGAGAGAGCTATGCTCGGAGTATCCCTGCAAGATCAAATCAGAAATGAGGAGATCCGTAGGAGAACCAAAGTCACCGACATAGCTCTGCGAGTTGCGAAACTGAAGTGGAAATGGGCGGGGCACATAGTTCGAAGAGCTGATGGTCGATGGGGTCCCAAGGTGCTGGAGTGGCGACCTCGCACCGGGAAGCGCAGTGTTGGTAGACCCCCCACTAGGTGGACAGACGACATCAAGCGAGTCGCAGGGAGCCGCTGAATTCAGGCGGCGCAAGACCGAGGCTTGTGGAGGTCCATGCAGGAGACTTATGTCCAGCAGTGGACGTCCATTAGTTGAAGAAGAAGAAGAAGAAGAAGAACTACTACTTAAACTACTTAAACTAGATATAAACCAACTAGGTTTCTTAAAGGTTGCATCCTTTTCCCAAAAGATATTTCACATCACAGAGCGCGAGAGCGGAAAACTCATCTCAGCTGACATAAACCAAGATACTCCTATGAATTTTCCCTAAGAAATCTGACATATTACCTCCTGTAATGAAAGCGTGCATGGGTTATATAGGCCTTCAGGTTGTTTTGTTCCGCGGGGAGAGGTTGGGGATAAATAAAAAAACTCTGTCGCATATGTCACTGCCTTTTAGGGCATTTTGTCTCGTTAGGCTGGGGAATCTTGACAACACCCGACGTTTATGAATAAGTTATTCCCGCCTTTGTGGATAGAGACCTCATTTTACGACCGAAACTGATTCAGGATTTATGGACTGTATTATTGTACAAGTCCCCTTTTTTAAAACGTAGAAAGTTAATAAGCTTGAAGCAATTGGGTATTTTACTGTTGTCGAAATGTGGATATTCATTAATTACAATCGAAAATGTAACAAGTAAGAATAACATTTGTAAAAACAGAAAATGAATCGTCCAAAAAACAAATAAGTTATAAGCTGTTTTACTGCGACTGTATCTGTCTCTTTCTAAAACCATATTTTGTATGGACAGTGTATGGAGCTACTGAATTTGTGACGCCACATGTCAGTAGCGCTCTCTCTGTCTAACAAGATACTTTAAAGCTCTATATTTTCGAGACTAGTTAAGATATATTAAAAAAAAAAAAAACAAAAATTACATTGTAATTTAATATAAAACTTTATTTTAAATATATAAAAAAAAAATTAGTCAAATACCCAATTAGATACTTTTTACTTAAGACAAGCTTTTACCCGCGGCTTCGCTCCCGCCATCTTCTTATTAAAAGTAATCCGAAGTGGTGATTGATTCCTATACAAAATTACTAATTTAGATTTTCTCGATTTTGCAGCTGATCTTTTAGGTATTAGAGCGAAACAAACAAAAAGAACATTCAAATCGGTCAAACCGTTTTTGAGTTTTAACCTGACTAACTTCTATTTGAAATGACATTATAAATACTTGATATCATTCCTCATAAAATCGTACCTAACAGAAAGGAGAGTAACCCGTAACAGTATAAACAAATAAAACAACATGTTAGAACTCAAAGCGGATGCCAGCATTTTTCATTGTTTTTCGCCTCATGTAAAATGTACGGGAGTATGTTTTGGATTATTCAACAGCAATTTAGCCAAACTTTTGTATCGCGCTAGGTTTACCAGGTGATTTTTTTTTTGGTAGGATATCCCGAGGTAAAAAGTTTTATCTTGGGTTATATTCTTCATCAAGCAATAGACGATAAATCCTTACTAATACCTATTATAAATGCGAAAGTGTACTCTCGAGGTCCTCAACTATACTCGTGCAAAAAATCATCTCGATCCGTAGCTCTGTTGCAGCGTTATTTAAGGACAAACCAACAAACAAACACACTTTCGCATTTATAATATTAAGGATTATTTAAGGGTTTGTAATTTTAGAAAAGTCAGACGTCAACCAAAATATCACCGAGCTTATGTAGGTACATTAATTTTATCTAAACGTTCTTCGACCTTACTATAAACAAAGATAAGAAAGAATTTTCTTCAATATTATAATGTAACAAGTTAAGCCATGCGTACAATATGACTTGAGCTGCAAGCGTTCTGTTAGTGAGGGTAAAATTAGTCACTAAGCTGCCTATAACTAACTTGAAATCGTGATCAACTATATCATTAGCATTAAGCATCATTTATAAGATAAATTAATAGCTGATATCCACACGGACATGAATTTGTTTTTCCAGACGTAATTTTCAGAAAAACGTAGTCAAATGGTAAAGGTAAAAGGTACTGGTAAAAGTATTTTATTCAAATGGTAAATGGTAAGATGAATATTTTAGAAGGAATATTTTCAGTGTCGCGTAGGTATTCTATTCAATTTGAGCGGAAATATCCTGTTTAATATTCCATATAGCTTATCTGGGAAGTCCTAGAATTCGCTGTAATAAAAGTAAGGACTTGAACCTTCCAACAGTTCCTAGCTATATCAGGAAAAAAGTATAGTATACTAATAAAATTATTTCACAAACACTGAAGTTTACGTTTCCATTTCAAAATCCCTTCTTAGTACACTCACTATTGTAGGATACTAAAGGAATATTTTATCCTCCAAATTGTAAATCTCTAAGTTCGCCGTCTTAAGCTGTGTCTTGTCTGGCAACCAGTCACGAAAACTTTGCTTTTTGTATAAATCTTCATGCCATCTTGAACTTCAGTCCATACTGAACTTGACTAATATTCCCCTCTCCCCTCCAATAAATGTAAAGCTTGTGTTATGAATAGCTATGAATACATGGCAACGAATGGAGATTGAACTGTCAACCTTTCAGTTTTCAGTCCTCACCTTGATTTATAGGTGCTACGGAGTAAGTACTACCTGTAGGGTTAGTATTAGATTTAATTGGATGCATCGTATTTGTATACGATGACATTAGCGTCAAAGTAAAATGAACCTTAAGAGTATTGATTTAAAGTCACAAATTCAGTACAGCCGATTTTAGTTTGGAGCGTAACCGTTTACGTAAAAGTATAAGAATACATGCACGAAATTGAGCTCTTTCAAATTTGTTTATTGTTGCTAAAGTTATCGAATATCAATCGAATTAAATCGTATACTAACCCTACTGTTTGCTATATTCATACGATATCGCATTAAAAAAGTTCGCTTCAGCTGGATGTTAATCACAAGTTAATCAAGATTCAGGGTATTAAGCTATCTAGCTAGCCAGGTGTCCCTGCAGAGCTCGGAATAACTAACTAAGGTCGTTCACCGTTATGACTACTGAGTTCTTGGGGATTTAAGCTACTATGTTGGAGGGGGGTCGTAAAATATGCAGTCATTGAAGTCTCGCATCGCAAGTTTTTGATTTGAAGCTTCTGGACGTCCATTATGAAGGAATTTCGAACTGAATTCTAAGCATGTAGTTACGCGGTACGTGAATTCGGAATGCGTAGGTGCTTGTATAAAGATAACTCGCTAACCAACATTATAACAATATGCTCTGCTGTTCTGTATGCACTCTACTCGTATCTTGAATTGGATGAATCTGCCCGGTTATTTGCTATATATACACAACCGTAATCTCAGCACCCCACCTGAACTAATTATCCCCTACCGTACCTACTCAGCTCACGTCAACTACGTAGCTCAGTGTGGCCAACTTTGAAATGTTGCCATGCTATTAATTAAAATAATTGCATCTATAATACTACTTTTCATAATTTACCGATTCTATAAATCAATTCAGAATCTAGTCTGTATCGTTATTTTTATAAAATCATGACACTTGCTTCCCGGATGAGTCGTCTCGCATTGATTTATGTTTTAGAATCGTAAGTCAATGTCGTCTGCCAAATTGAATCACGTCGCATGATGTGAAAAACACTGGACCATTTTGATGAAATTTCGAACTGAAACACAAAAGTGCAACGCGACGCGATGCGGATTTGCAGCACGAAGAATCGCGCTACGTGAATTTGGACTGCGTAGGTTCTTGCTGCCCGGATGAGTCGTCTTGCATTGATTTATGTTTTAGAAAACCAGCACTTATTACCACCCCACTGTCAAAGACGTGCCGCCAAGCGATTCAGCGTCCCAGCCAGGCTTAACTTGGAAGGCCAAGTTAGCCCGTTATCATCTTAGACTGCATCGTCACTTACCATCAGGTGAGATCGTAGTCTAGGACTATCTTGTCATCGAATAAAAAAAAAGAATCATAAATCAACTCTTGCGACATAAATCCCATCGTAAGTTCATGCGAAACGCGGCGCGATCCGTAGTTATTGTTGATGCGACATCGCGCCGCGTTTTTGTTTTTCGACCCTTATCTACATTCCGAACCGATGGTAGAGTCCCGACGAGTCATAAGAGATACAGGTTGGCCTACATGAGATAAGTAATTTTGAATTTTAATTTGGAATAGTGATTTAAAGTAAAGTAACATACATGGCGAAGAAGACCACTTCATTGGTGTTTTGTTTTCCATGTGAACCATTTAAAGACAAATAAAACGAAAGAAAATAAATTTTAAAATCAAAAATACAAACATTACAAGTTAAATAAAAGCTGGTAATAAAATTGTATTGTAGTTACAGGAATAATACAAATGTAAACTACTCCTATACTATTTGATCATTCCTATGAATGTGAAATACCTCAATCGACGAAATGAACTAGTTAGATAATATGATGCTAACACAAAAAACAACAATTCTAGACTAGTGAGAAAAATAGACCGAAAATAAATAATCCACGAGCCACAGCATTCGTATATCACTTACCGGTAATGTATACGGTCGAGAGACAGGATGAAAATAGGTGAAAACTTGCCCAAAAACCTGAAATCATGTGGACGAAAATCTATTTTCGTTTTGCCCCCAATCTTTGGCAACTTTCGGAATTGATCTCGATAAGTTATCGTGGATTACGTCATAGACAATAATTCTACTCGTAAGGAAATTAAAGTTCGGGACTTTATTGCTTGTATGTTATTGGATTAGATATTCAAATAATAATATATTTACTTACTTATTGTTCTGTTCATATTATTTTTGATGACCTCCCTGGCGCAGTGGTGAGCGCTGTGGCCTTACAACTGGGAGGTCTCGGGTTCAATTCCCGGTGGAGTCAATTTGGGACTTTATAATTTCTTAATTGTCTCTGGTCTGGTCTGGTGGGAGGCTTTGGCTGTGGCTAGTTACCACCCTACCGTCAAAGACGTGCCGCCAAGCGATTTAGTGTTCCGGCACGATGGCGCGTAGAAAGCGATTAGGGGTATGGGTTAAATTTACACTGATATACCCCTTCCAAGTTAGCCCGCTACCATCTTAGACTGCATCGTCACTTATCATCCATCCAACATCCTGTGATCGACTAGGATCACAGGACCCATCGAATGTCGATTACAACACATGTCGACCTACAACACATTAACTCTAGTATGTTATCGATCGACGGATCGTTCTATTCGTTAGGTAGGTACCCTTTTTCCCCGCAATTTATATAACTCAGCCATTCAGGGATACAGCCTATCTCCGATATTTTGATTATACGGCTGTGTTCATCACGCATAACATCGTCCAATCCTCTCGTTAATACGACTTTATCTCGTTTCATATAACCATGAGGGAAAAATATTTGTGTTTTGATTGTAATTTGGTTGGGATTACCTTGTATTTACCTCGTAACCCTAAATAGCTAGTAACTAACCTATGCGTATAACCTTTTGTATTTTCTGTTCTCGCTATCATAACATATGTATAATTTACTTTATTATACACGATGCGAATAAGATGGAGATATTATATTATTGAAGAATATTTTTACACATAATTCAGCAAGTATTCCTTTTACTGTTGTTTTAGTTATATTTCGATTTAGATGAATCCACAAAATAGTGAAATTCTTTGATTTAAAGACACCCATTATAGCTAGTTGGAAAAACGGAAGCTGGAAGGGTATTTAAAATTTTTGGTTCGTGAGATCGTGGAATTTCGACCACGCAGCGGTGCAGATTCTCACGAAATAATACGTGTTAAAGGTGTGTGTAATTTATGTTGAAATAATAAGAGGATTAAATAGTCGCGAACAATAACGCTTAGAACGGAAGTTTCTAACAGAGTTCTGCTCCAATCGTAGGCTCAAAAACAGCCCATGAATGTGTGAGTACTGTGTAATTATTTTCTGGTTCTGGTGTTATAATTACATGACACACTTTCACAACACAGCAGGGGCCCAAGTCTGCTATTGCAATTGTAGTTACATTGCCTATCAATGACATCCCAATTGCTACTTTTAGCAATTTTGGTAGTCTACTAATTCAATGGCGTCACAATTGTTTTCCGATGTTTTGCCACTGACACATCTAGCTTTGAATCTAGCTTAAATAAACGTTTTTAATATGTAGTTTTTTTTTGAAACTCATTTCGGCAAACGCTTTTTAAGCTAATGGGAATACCGAGGTATGATTGAATTACAATCCAATTATAAGAAATCAAACGACCATTGTGAATTTAGTAGACTACGAAATTTTGGACCAATGATAATTGTATTGTAATTGTATTGCGGATCAATGACAATGACATGTAAAATAGCAGACTTGGGGCCCAGGTATTTGTTTACGCATGCACACTTACGCAATGTGCATGTACACGACGTAACCACTAAAATTCACGCGCCCCGTGCTTTGTAAGATTTATACCCAAAAAGTTTCAAAACAAAAGATCCGTAAAAAGATATTACGCTAAATTGATACGATCCCATATCACAATCTCCATTGGATTGAGAGATGGTATCATGTATTTCCATAATATTTGGCCCTATTTATCTTGCATACCATCATCCTACGTCCTTTAATAACAACGTCCGTCCCTTCATGTATCCTGATTACGCTGCCATATTACGTTATGCCATATTATATTTTATATGTCATCTAAAATAGAAAGACCGTGCAAAGTTTATTCCGACATTATTTACTGTGAACCTTTTCTTAGCCTGGTTGAAATAATATTATATTACAGTACTAGCTTTTGCCCTCGCGACTTCGGCCGCGTGGAATTAGATTTTGGGGTGGAATTTTCAAAAACTGTGACACACGTACTTCTTTATTTTTAACTGAAAGCTCAAATACCAACTTTGATGGAAACAGCTTGAAAAATGACGGAGATTCATATAAACTTCCATCCCCTATTTAAACCCCTTAGGGGTGGAATTTCCAATAATCCTTTCTTAGTGTGCGCTTACGTCATAAAAGGAACCAACTGTAAAAATTTCAAGTTTCTAAATTCAGTAGTTTAGGCTGTGCGTTGATATCTCAGTCAGTCAGTCAGGACTTTGAATTTTATATATATAGATTATGCTGTTGCAAAAGTATTAGTTTTTGAAATAGTTTTTGTGGTGTTCTTAGAATGTTTAAAAAAAACTGTGGAGCAGTGATAGCCTGGTCTCCTACTCGCCCTCTCTTCGGAGGCCGCTGGTTCGATCTCGGTTGAACACAATTTCGGAAAGCAAATTATGCTGAGTATTCTCAGCACAATCTCTTTTGCAAACAAAATTTTATTACACTATCTTCTGTGCAGCTGGATGCAAAGCTAATTGCTCCTTTACGTATTAAACCAATGCATGCATCTTTGTCATTAAGAAATTCATTAAGTGTATAGTAGCCCCGAATAAATAAATCTGTTTTTATACAATGTTTATTGGCATTTGTGTAATAGCAAATTCAATAATTCCTTCCTTTTTTTATTCCGAGATGCACTTGCACTGTTTAAGTCTAGTCTAAAATGCCTATTCACTCTTGCATTGAAGGTACTCTTTGTGGCAGGAAGTGCATCCCACATTTTAGCGGTTCGTTTCAGAAACGTTGAACTAAAGCGATTCGTGCGAGTGGGTTGGATTTCAACCACGTAAGGATGCCAGCGTTTACGACTCCTTGAAATTCTGTGGTAGAATGATGACGGAGTATTCGATACAATCAATCCTGAGGTTGTAGTGATCATCATACTGTAGCAATCATATTTATTTTATACACAGCTGATGATGAAGTGGGAAGGTGATGGGAAGACAAGCTAGAATTTCCACATGTCGGGCGAGATTTAAAGAATTTACACTTTTTTACACTTTTCGTATAAGATACGCACGAGTATAAAGTTCATAAAATCAAGTTAAGTGCTCACTTAATTACGAGTAAATGCCTAGTATAAACTCGAAGGCATTTACTAATTTCCCTTTCGCAGGCTAATTCCAAAGATTACTCCCTAAGGCTTGGAATATACCGTAATAAATTATTATCTTTGACGTTACATGTTTTACTTCTTACTAAATTATCTTTAAGATATTAATTGTTCAAAAGGAATTCCGTTTTTACATTAATCAAATTAGTTTATCTTTCGTGGAATAAGTTGAAAGATAAATATCTGTTAGCGATATATTGAAATAGTAAAGATATACAACTTTATTGTAGGTATTGAAGGTGGTTTGATAAAATTAGTAGTAGGTAGTTTGACTTTGTTGACGACGTAGGCGCCGGTCTAGTGCCGCGCCGTTAGTATAAATACAGCGCTTTAGACGTTATTAATTCAGTCTCTTCCAGAGACTCATACGGCTATTGGATGCTCCCGCGTCTAGGTCGTTGTATTTGATTGACGGGTGGTGATAGCAATCACGCCCTAATCGAATATATATTACCCGTAGGTTTAGATGAGTGTAATTAATTAAATACCTACTTAGATATGTTTGACAGTTACCCTCGCGTTCAGATGGTGGTTTGTCTGACGTGTTGTGGTTAAATAGGTTAGATGTGAGGACAGGGGCCGTTATAGGGGCGGTTGGAGACGGCTTTAGGTAGGGTTTAACCGTTTTTTCTTTGTAGTTGATATCAGAAGTGGTATGAACACGTTCACAGTTCAATTATTATTGCCCACATTAAGTTTTTGTCAGTTTAAAACCAGTCAAATTAAAACGTGAGAAATTGCTTATTTGGATCATAAGATAAAGTCAGGTTAGACCGAGCAGTGATAATAAAGAGGGTTGATATGGAATATTGCATCATGGACATCTTATGTTGCACAGTTTAAGTAATGAATGAATTTGAATGAAGAACGTCACATTGGATTGCGAGCGCCTGAGCTTGAGAACGAATACTTAAGTGAGCTAAATGTTCTTTAAGTGGAAGTGGTTTTCAATATGACACATCTGTCTCCTAAGTTTGGCAAGTTCCCTTAGGTGGGATGGTCATGTTGAATGAGCTCTGGGGTCGCATGATGGACAGTCTTCACCAACTTTTCAACGATGACACATCTGTCTCCTAAGTTTGGCTAGTTCCCTTAGGTGGGATGGTAATGTTGATTGAATTCAGGGGTCGCATGATGAAATATTCCGATGAGTGTAGAATGATTGATGAGACTCGTGGGGTGCCCGGGGCGGTCACCATGTAGGATGGCCGTGTTAGCGATATATTGAAATAGTAAAGATATACAACTTTATTGTAGGTATTGAAGGTGGTTTGATAAAATTAGTAGTAGGTAGTTTGACTTTGTTGACGACGTAGGCGCCGGTCTAGTGCCGCGCCGTTAGTATAAATACAGCGCTTTAGACGTTATTAATTCAGTCTCTTCCAGAGACTCATACGGCTATTGGATGCTCCCGCGTCTAGGTCGTTGTATTTGATTGACGGGTGGTGATAGCAATCACGCCCTAATCGAATATATATTACCCGTAGGTTTAGATGAGTGTAATTAATTAAATACCTACTTAGATATGTTTGACAGTTACCCTCGCGTTCAGATGGTGGTTTGTCTGACGTGTTGTGGTTAAATAGGTTAGATGTGAGGACAGGGGCCGTTATAGGGGCGGTTGGAGACGGCTTTAGGTAGGGTTTAACCGTTTTTTCTTTGTAGTTGATATATCTAAGGGAGAAATTTTTTGATTCTTAAACTTTTTTTTTTATTACACCACTAAGATCTACGTTCCGCATTCTCTGCTTATCTACATATATAAAATTCAAAGTCCTGACTGACTGACTGACTGACTGACTGACTGACTGACTGACTGACTGACGCACAGCCTAAACTACTGAAGTTAGAAACTTGAAATTTTTACAGTTGGTTCCTTTTATGACTTAGGCGCACACTAAGAAAGGATTATTGGAAATTCCACCCCTAAGGGGTTTAAATAGGGGATGGAAGTTTATATGAAACTCCGTCATTTTTCAAGCTGTTTCCATCAAAATTGATATTTGAGCTTTCAGTTAAAAATAAAGAAGTGCGTGTGTCACAGTTTTTGAAATAACACCCCAAAATCTAATTCCACGCGGACGAAGTCGCGGGGGCAAAAGCTAGTATAACGGATAATGAGATACAACCCGCTGACAGATAGATGGACGGACGGTCGGACAGTGGAGGCTTACCTAGTAATAGGCTCCCGTTGGTTACCATTCGGGTACAGAACCCTAATAAGGAACGACCTTTCCGATTTTTTTTTATAGTTGAGGTTCACAATTATATTTTAATAATAAATATGAATATAATATACTACAGTTTATAAAGTTTAACAAGATTTTAAAGGATAATTCCTAAAGTTTATTAACGGAGTTGGTTCCTCTCATCATTTAGTTTAGGTTCGGGCAAACGACAAATCAATTTAAACTTCGATGGGCTTTCAGACTTCCCAGAAAGTCTTTAAAAGGATTTCTTTTCAAATGGATAGTGAAGTTATTTTTAGCTACCTTCTAAGGTAGGGTACACACTTGAGTACACTTGGACGTAAAACATCTTTATAAGTTACAGGAAAAAGGTCACAATGACATATTAAGCGCAAACTAAAGGTATTTTTAATAAAGTCCTATATACATAGATGATTTAAAAAAAATATTTTATAAGTTATTTAGTCGGTTTAAATTATGTTCTAATCTAATTTCTATTAACTTAAAGAAATCGTTTAAATTAAATAGATTTAATGCTGGACATTAAGTAGGTACAGTATGTTACATAATTGTTTTTTTTTAGTTTTAAGATTAATTTAGATTACCAATGATGTTAAAATAGATTTTAAAATATCGATACTTATTTTATCTACACATTCACCCAAGACTTGACTTTATTATTAATTTTAAAGGAAAGTAAAAAATGATTTCGTTGATGATTTTATTTTCCTTGTCATAGATAAAATCTTGTATGCGAACTATACGAAATTAGTCATTACGATGCAGTTGCATAAATAGCTATATTAATACATGATTTATCTTAATAATATCGAGATACTTACCTTTCATTGCTGCGTTCTTTTATGACGTAAATACGATTCAATTTTACATTTGAAGTTCCGTTCAAAGGCCCTTGAAGATGCTTCCCTTCAAAATCTGCTATCTACATACATTTTATGGCAAACTCGTCCTAAGCTGACGAACATTGAAGAAGACTTAACAAAACAATCATTAGGTTAATGAAAAAGAAAAGCTTTTATGTTAATTGAGGACCCCCAGTTTGCTTGAATCCTCTTAAATATCTTTGAGGAAGGCAAAAATACTTCAGTTTCAGAGAGTTTTAGGATTGCGTAATTTCAGTAACCTTTCGGAGAGAATACTGTTAAAATAGATGTTCTGTGTAATGGGATGATAAATTTCTTTATTTATCTTCATTTAAAGATAGTTATGGACAACTAGTTGATTTCCGCGACTTCGTTCGCGTGGATTGAGGTTTTTTTTTGGATTCCCGCAGGAATTCTCTTATTTTACGGGATAAAAAGTAGCCTATATGCTATTCCAGTCTATAATCTATCTCCGTGCCATTTCAAGCCAAATCGGTTCAGCCGTTGCAGCGGTAAACTTTAGAGTAGAAATTCTAGAGTAATTATTTGCGTAAATAAAATAAGAAGAGTACATTAAACTAATTCATTTTGCAATCGTTAATTAGATAGGTACTTAAACTAGTCCACAAAGAACTTGGACGACTGTGCTTAAAAATTAAAGAAACAAAATACCAAGAGAAATAAAATGGACAAGTTAAGCGTAAGCCTTTTGCATGTACAAGCAATTTCATTAAAAGAAACTAAAGTTAGTTTCTCATTCGCCCGGGCACTTTGAAACAATAAACTTGAAACTATATCCTCAAAGAAATTGGATCTCGGTGACCCCGATACAGTAGGTATCCCAATTCGCTTTCCGAGAATTAAAAAATCACTGTAGTTCTTAATTTCACTCACATAAGGGTCAGAATCCTAGGTATTTTTAGTGTTATATGACATTGTTGTCCGCAGTACCTGAGCTCGGCAGTCGTCTGTGCTTACTTATTTATCAAAGCTGAATTCAGCCGACCCTAACTTTGCCTTTGACTCTAAATACAGAACAAGTTTACAAGTTCGAGTTTGGAATGCATAATCTGTGTCAATCTATGACAGAAAACAGGTTGTCATGATAGGGCAGACGAACAGTTTTCTAATTTCTTACTAATATTTTATTAATATTCTCAACTGTATCGTGTACGTGTCCCAAAATCGAATAATCTTCTTCCACGAAAAATTAACTTTTCGTGGTCGCACTGTTGCCCGAGCCATGGCACCTATACTAGTATACCGCGTTCATTGGCATCTTTACCGCGTTCATTGGCATCTTTACCGCGTTCATTGGCATCTTTACCGCGTTCATTGGCATCTTTACCGCGTTCATTGGCATCTTTATCGCGTTCATTGGCATCTTTACCGCGTTCATTGGCATCTTTACCGCGTTCATTGGCATCTTTACCGCGTTCATGGCACCTATACCACGTTCATTGGCATCTTTCGACGCACCCTTATGCTGAGATCTAAGTATAGAGCGTGCTTTGACTCAGCTCCGACTTAAGATAGAGTTAAAACGAGACACAAATATGCTCCGACATAAATCTGTCTCGTTTTAATGATACAAAACCTATGATAAGTTATGGATGCCATAAGACTGCCTAATCTAAAAGGTTCACTAAAATACATAAAGAAATGAAAACATTGCTTTTTTCTTATTTGAGTTACTTTAATAAAAATACTTAGACTACTTACTATGTAGGTAGATAATTATCATAGTTATATTTACAAAAAAATACTTAATCCTTCTTCACTGGTATCATAAGACTTAACAAAATAATACCTGTAACAGAAATAAGAGATTTTTACTAATAGCTAGGTTATAGACACGGCTAAACTGCAAAGTAAAAAATTTATTTATTCATCCCATGCCAAGATTTAATAATAATAATAATACGAGTAATAATGTCCTCCGGCCGGCCACGGTGGCCAATCTCCACAGAAATTAGCCATCTACGCTGGAGATATTATAGTGCACAACTCTCATAGTCCGATGGGACGGAAGATCCGACACGACCGGAGAGAGATCAAACGCAGGACCGACGGCTTTACGTGCTCTCCGAGGCACGGGGATACTCATCGCCAACTTTCTAACTCCGGGCTAGTACTGGAAACTTGATAGAAAAACCCAATACATTTTTTTTACATTGATTGAGCTTCTTCCTGCGACTTCGTCCGCGTGGTGATAGGTTTTAAAAATTCCGAAGGAACCCTCTATTTTTACAAGATATAATATAGCCTATGTCAGTTTCCAATTCCCCAAATATTATTCAGATGAAAGACGAGCCGCTAAGCGATTCAACATTTCAGTACGACACGATGGCTTGTAGAATCCGATTAGGATATAGATATTAGTGGTTTAATTTATACTGCCATACATACATTTATAGTTAGCCCGCTGCCATCTTAGACTGCTGCTCACTTACCATCAGGTGAAATCGCAGTAATGGGCTATCTTGTTATCAAATAAAAAAATAATAAGTATGAACATTCCGACTCTATCAAGAACTATTAACATTTCTCACCTATCATAGTCCCTGCTAAAGTGTAGAAGGGTACAACGCACCCCATGTCCAGAAGAATCGGAAATAGAACGTTTCCCACTAAGCTGCCGATTCGACCCCACATCATTACCATTCCTATAGCTAGTGACCTGAAAAAAAAAAATACATAATATGCATCATGTATGCATGTATCATGAAACACTTTAAATTTTTATTTAATACATAGACTAGCGCTTGACTGCAATCTCACCAGGTGGTGAGTGAAAATGCAGCCTAAGATGGTGCGCGCTCGCCTAGAAGATGCCTATTCCCTCTTGATTTAAAGACATTATAGTTAGTTGGAAAAACGGAAGCCGGAAGGGCATTCCATTGCAGTGCGTATTAGGAACGAGGTAGCAAAGCGCTTGGTGCGAGATCGTGGAATTTCGACCACGTAGCGGTGCAGATACGTACGATGCCTTGCGATTTGATGGCAGAAAGGTGATGGTGGAACTATGTGTGGAGTTCTTGGGCATACTCTACGAAATATATCTTGTAGAACACTGACAGACAGGCAACCTTGCGTTCCATACTTTGGAGTCTGGAGTTTACCAGCGCTTCGTCGCCTATGAGTCTTCTGGCACGTCGATCGTCGATTTTAAAAGCCTTATGCATGACTTCACCAATAGTTCAAACAATTCCCTAAGTAAGGATTCCGTAGCGTTTTAAGTCACGTAGATCTAAACATTCGTAGCATTTAAGTACTTATCCCTTGAAAGTTGGTACAGTTTAAGTATTGAAAATAGTGCCAAAATATCTTTACATCGACTGTAAGACAATGTAGCGACTGTAAGATAAGACCAACAAATTCCTAAAAAGCCGGCAACGCATTGCCTCAGGTACTACAGATGTTCATGGGCGGCGGTAACCACTTAACATCAGGTTACCCGTCTGCTCGTTTGCTCGCTGAAAATATTAAAAAAAGCTTATTTTACGTTGATGAAATCGGACCTTAATGTGAAAACGAAACTTTACAAAGACTTGCAAAATGACTTCGAATAACGACGACATTTGGTAGCTCCTTGTAGTCGACACAATGATTATGTCGATGAAATAGCACACACTAAATTCTAGCATCCTGTGACTTGCAATACGATTCCGGTTTCCTATGAACTAGTTGGTATCTAGTTTAATATTCCTCTGGGCTGTTATTCCGCCGACCATTAACATGACACACACACACATTTAGTCTGCACTGCATCTAATGCCTTGGTTAGCAGTGACTTATGTGGCGAAACTACAATATAATTATCTTGCACGGTCTCTTGTGAGGATATAAATTGCTGTGCTCTGTACGCCCCCTTTTTGTCCTCGACAATCACTAATTGTTCTTTTTTTTTTTCAATTTGAAGGAGAATAAGTCGATAAGAAAAGTCTTAACGATATTAACGATAAGTCTTGCGACTGATTGCAGATTCAAGGGGAAAAATCACACTAATATTATAAAGGCTAAAATTTGTATGAATGTGTGCGTATGTTTGTTACTCCTTCACATCACAACGAATGAATCGATGTGGCTGCTTGGAATGGAGGTAGCTCATATCCAGGATTAACACATAGGCTACATTTTATCCCGGAAAATTAAAGAGTTCCCGCGTGAATCAAAAAACTTTATACCACGCGAACGATGTCGCGGGCATTATCGAGTAACTGATAAACAGATCGATATGATTTTTTTTTAAATCATAATTTTTAGAAATAGGTATAAGTAGGGCTAACATCCGTGCTACGAGAAAATTGGGTGTACACAAAATTTTCTCGTAGCGTGTAGACGTTTACTCCTAATCTCTATAGATTCACGAGCAAACGTTGCAAACTACTGGACAGTTACATACTCGTACATTCTTCTCTGGAATAAAAAGTTTTTTTTTTTGTAATATATAGACTAGCGCTTGACTGCGGTCACACCTGATGGTTAGTGAAGATGCGGCCTAAGTAGCGTATGTAAGTAGCGTATGTATTTAATTATTATAGGTACTCACTGCACTCATGCATATAAATAACTTAGATCTGTCGCTCCATTACTGTATGATTGGAGGAAAAACCAACAAACCATAAGCGAAATACACTTTCTTTTGATATCGTAATTTTTTTTCGATTACCGACAAAAATATACTTTGAACGTGCATTAAACGCAAATATACTACGCGCACTAAGCGCTTCAAGTCTTCTTTCCTGATCTGCACAGCTAGGGTCTGGAATGCTCTTCCAAGATCTGTATTTCCTAACACATCAATTTGGGTATCTTTAAGACAAGAGTGAATAGGCATCTTCTACGCAAACGTGTTACACCTTAGACCACATCATCACTTTCCGTCAGGTGTGATAGTGGTCAAGGGTGTGCCTATAATGTATAAAAAAAAGAAACCAATTTAATCCACACGCGCCTTCCCCCTGTCACGCAGAAGTCACAAGTGATGCGGTACCTACCTATGTAGCTGTTGTCTCTCAAATAAATGAGACACCTTTTTGCTTGTCTAACTTTAATAATGCGAAAAAGCCGTCGACCGTGAAGTTGCGAACTCTCTCAAATAGGGCACCGGCGAAGTAGAGACTACGTCAGCTATTCAAATGGACTTTTTATCTTAATCACTTGCTTGATCTTCATGTTCTAAAGAGCTGAGTCTTATTTTTAGAACTTTAGACACATCAAAGCTCTATCAACGGCCTTTAAGAAACTTATTTCAATTTAACGTTACATATTTCCAAGAGTTTTAAGTCTGTAATTTTATTTTTCTACTTTTTATCCGAGAATTTTTACCAGAGTTTTTTATTCCGACCGCCAACTTAACTTTTGTTATGTCATCTTTTATGCTGGTAAAACAGTAAGGTGACGGACTACTTGACAAAGCACAATTTTTTATCATGACCACTAAGTTAACTATTACCACATTCTTTTTTTATATCTTTAAAATAGTCTCCAGCGTGACTGAAAAACGCCAAGTTCTCGCTACTCAACTGCTGACTGCGATCTCCCCTGATGGTAAGTGAAGATGCAGCCCAAGATGAAACGGGCTTGCCTAGAAAATGCCTATTCACTCTTGATTTGAATGTACCCAAATTGTTGTTATAGGGAAAAACGGAAGCCGGAAGGGCATTCTATAACAGTGCGTATCAGGAACGAGGAAGCAAAGCGCTTAGTGCGCGTCCTTGGGATTTCAACTACGTAGGGCTGCAAACCTATTCTGTGCCGTGCGTTTCGATGGTAGAATGGTGAGGGTGGAACCAACTTGAAAAGTTCCTGAGCACCTATCCGAAATATATTCTGTAGAATACCGACAGATAGACAACTTTTCGCAGTCGAGTAACAACAAACAATGTTAAACTGTAAGTTAACGCTTTCATAAGCAAACTTACATATTCCTTACCACGTTATTTACGCCTGCAAAAGTCGAGCGCGATCGCTATCGTGATTAATCACGTAATAAAATTAGCTCGCACTAAACATGCTTTGTTTATAACATATTGCTGCAACGTATCATAAATCTGTAAGTATTAATATGAAATACAAATTTTCATAGCACTCTTTCAACCCCTACTCCGTTATTAATTTTGTCGGAACATATTTTGTTGTACCTACTACAAAATAGCGCAAAATTGTTATATTATCTCATTGTATTATTTTGTGATTAATTTTATGATTGATGACAGGATAGTGTAATAGGTTATTATATTGTAATATTATGTAACTTTACATTAATATTGTAATATTTTGTTATGAAAAGAGCAACTGCTGAGTTGCGGGCTCTTCTCAGCAGAATCTGCATTTCGAACCGCGGTGGTAGAGTCATGACGTGTCATAAGAGCTACAAGTTAGGCATCTTCTAGGCAAGCGCGTATCATCTTAGGCTGCATCTTCACTTACCATCAGGTGAGATCGCAGTCAAGCGCTAGTCTATATTTAAAAAAAAAAAAAAGTTGGTCTACGTAAAATAAATAATTTTGAATTTTGATGCAAATAATCAGTCATTCAATTGCAACATGCTAGTTTTAAATGTGAAAATATGTTTGTTTGTTGGTTTTTCCTACAATCACGCAGCTTCAGAGCAAATTCCGTTGCAACGTATAGACTTTAATTTGGGATAGGTATAGTTGAAACATCTTGTACCTGGGTATATTGTATTCACAATATATCAATAATAAGTTTCGTAATTCATGTATAGTTTTCTACTTTGCCAAACCATTACAACGTTTTTTATGAACGTAACATGCAAATGCCATGCAAAATAAGACATTTCCTTTGTGTTATTTATTACTGCAAAAGACGTACAGGCGATTGTTATCGTAATTAATTACGTAATAAAGTTAGCGGTTAATAAACAGCTCACGAGTAATATATTGCAACTTTGTTTTATGTTCCATAATAGAAATGTACGTGTTTAATAATAATCTAGAGTCGATATTTCCGGACGTAGAAAGATAAATCTAAACTACACTTAGCTATGCTTTAATCAAACATATTTTATTTCATGTAGGCTAATTTATAGCTTCGTCAAAATTTTATCCATCATTTATATTCTGAGAAGAGTCGACTTAAAACTCAGCAGTTACTCCTTTCACAAAAAAATGCAGGATTTATTAGATACCTCAATTAATTTCGCACCTCTAAAATTGATAGATGTCAATTTTATTTCAGATTTTTTTTTTCAATATTAAACAATTTAGTTAACTACCAGTTACACTCCCACCGGACCGGACCAGAGAAAGTGGCTAGTTATCACCCTACCGTCAAACACTTGCCGCCAAGCGATTTAGCGTTCCGGCACGATGGCGTGTAGAAACCGAGTAGGGATATGGGTTGAATCTGCATTGCCATACCCCTTCCAAGTTAGTCCGATACCATCTTAGACTCGAATAAAAAAAAAAACTACCAGTTACACTACCAGTAATAACACAGTTAACTTTATGAAAAGTTAAAAGTTTCCAAAGGCATAATTCCGAGTGTCATCGACGCTGTCTTTGGCGCCAAAATGACGATAACTTAATAGCAGACATTTATCCTCGACAGTCAATTGCAAGTCACATAAATGTCAAGGCTAATACAAAGCATCTTCACCCAATTATTCCATTGTATCCGATAATAAAAGAAAATGATACGAAAGAATGGAATATTCAAGTTGATTAGTGGTTCGAAATGTCCTTCCACTGAATTATGAAAAGAAATTGAGTAATCCTCAAAAGGATTCTTTTTTGCTTTTACTGTATTCAGAAAAGCAGCTAGCTGATGTTTTAAGTAAAGCTCCCCAACCGACTATCAGATCAGCTTGAGGTTTTAAGTTAAAAATTGTTTGAAAGTAGACGGCGATCGCGGTTCAAAGCGCACAAACCTTTGTTCCTTTGTGCAAAAGCATAGAGTAAAAGGCTCTGTCTAGACCATTTATAGTCGAAGCGTTTCATATTCTACGCTCTTAAGACTTAACACTGACTTTTTAATACCGAACTTTAACTAACAATTTAAATTGTCGAAAGTACCTTTCGTATCGTAAACGTAAAAAAAATGTAAGAAGGATATCAATAAAAAACGTAAATTTAAAAATAATAAGGTACCTAAAATACGTGACGCAAAGTAAGACAGGACTTGAAATCTCTCTCAGCAGGAAGGGCATTCCGAACCAGTAGTAAATTCGTCGACGATTCAAAAGCTCTTGTAAAAGTTTATTTGAATAAAAAATATTTCTATTCTATTCTAAATAAAAAAATTAACCTCTTCCATGAACATTTCACAGAGTAGGATTTCGTGTCAAGTCATAGAATTTATCAGCAAAACATACATCAATAAAAATATTAAATTTAAAAAATCAAAACCCGACTGCTTAAAAATTTAATTTTAAATAACAACTGAAAAGGAAAAACAAGTCCTACATAAACAGTCAAGACCCATTTTGGATTTTAATAGGTCCCGACTCTTTAAGTAGGAATACATGGTGAACGTGAAAGCTAGTATTATAAAGTCTATATTGGAAAAGATATTACGACGAGATAAATACCAATTTAATAATATTATTTTGAAAGCACTGTAATGGACAGAAATAATAAGCTATCACTGGAAACGTGGAAACCATTTCAACACTTGACATGACGTACGTGTTGGTCTAACGAGTATTTGATTGTTTCTGTGAACCCCGTAATTACAAATGTGTAATTTCCTATAAAAACCTACTAATTATAGCCACTTACTCAGTATTAATATTGAGTTACCGCGCAGTCAGGTCACCCTCGCCTGAATTAGTTTGGTTTGTGTTTGGCGTAAATTGTGTTGGTTAATATAATTAACTCCAAAAAGCTCTTGGTAAAGCCGTACCGACAACCGACTCTTGTAGCACTTCACTAGGTATAACGTATTGTAGCAGCCAATTTATGACTTTACTAACTGATGCCCGCGACTTCGTCCAAGTGGATTTAGTTTTTAAAGTCCCTCGGGAACTCTTTCATTTTCCGGGATAAAAAGTATCCAATGTGACTCTCCAGGTCTACTACAAAAAATTAGGTTTTTAAAAAAAAATTGAAGTCGCGTCTAAAAGGTAGTACAGTAAAAATTCTTTTAACCAAAACCGACTTCAACGCCACTACAAAGTATATCAATTATGCCTATATAATTTGAAATTTCTGTCGATTTCTCCAGGATCCCATCGTCAGATTCTGTTTTAATGACTATGAGACCACCTGAAAAGTATACCCTCCCAAACAAAAAAAGAATTTTCCAAATCGGTCTAGGTGTCTTCGAGTAATCGGGGAACATACATAAATAAAAAAATTCCGACGAGTTGAGAACCTCTTCCTTTTTTGGTTAAAAATGAACTTAACTTACCTCATATTTGTCGGAAAGAACTCTACAACCAGAAACTGGTTTAGATTAACCATCATTTGTGATATCGCCATGTCTGAAGAAAAGAGCGCAACCATAATGGTCTTTGAACTCGCCCATCTTAGTCCCAAGGTCACACCGACAGAGATGAAACCACATGCAATGTACAGATTCTTTTTCCCCACTCTCACTACCAGGACACTGCTAATAATGACAGGTCCCAGACACACTACCGCTAATATCATACTGTTAATGTACGTTGCTGTACCACTTAATACCTGAAAGAGGGAAAAATATTTTATGTTCTTGCGAAATAACCAGATCATACCAAGTAGAAATGGTTATTATGAGATCATTCCATTTTTATTATAGTTCTTGCAATTCACGAGGGCGCGTGTGCTTTAATTGTGGTTACGTCATGTACATGCACATTGCGTAAGTCTGCGTGTCAGGAGCCTCGTGAGCAACCTCTCGCTCACACTTATACATATACGACACACACACAACCATGAGCCACGCGCCATCGTGTATTGCAAGAACTACACTCAAAAAAAATGAACTAAAACCTAGTTTCTAAAAGACGGCAAACGGCAATTTTTTTTTAAGATTTTCAAAAATTTATTTAATTGTAATCCCTAATGAGTTTCCAATACTAATATAAATTTTAGAAAATGTATATTTTCTAAAATTTATATTAGTATTGGAAAGTAATATAAATTTTAGAAAATATACAACAAGTATGAAAATAACTGTTATTTATATCTTTCAACCGGTAAACATCGTTGTCCTACAACCAGTTATTTTTGTACCAGCCCCAAATCCAAAATGGTGGTTGCCATTATCCATTGACTTTCATTATTATATTTTTCGTAGTAATCAATCTATAATGAAATCAATAAAACCTATCCAATCCTACACGTTTGTAGACATTCTTCTATCTTCTATCTATCTATCTAAATATATAAAAGAAAAAGGTGACTGACTGACTGATCTATCAATGCACAGCTCAAATCACTGGACGGACCGGATTGTTAGGCAAACAGATAGCTTTTATGACGTTGGCATCCGCTAAGAAAGGATTTTGGAAAATTCCACCCCTAAGGGGTTAAAATACAGGTTTGAAAAAACAAACTTAGCGTGAGCGAAGCCGAGGGCAAAATGTAGTGAATGTATAAAATACTGGATACATACTGGTATACATTCTTCATCAACTGTAACATTAGCATTTCTTAAAGCCAAGTCATGGGTGTATGAATCTAACATAACGCACAAATCTTGGCTGTCTGTACTGCTGTAATGTTCTATGATCGTGGACAGTTGAGGAAACCACAGCCTTATTACATTGTACCTAAAACAGAAAAAAAAGACGTGTGGCACTCGGGGACTGCCGCGGTGAAGCTATTGCATAGCATTTTTTATCAACGCCATTTAGCGGTGAGAGGAGTCCCGTGTCAGGCTATTTTCGTTACAGAATTTCTGGATTCGGTCTCCACGCTCAAGGCCCGCGATAGAAGCTATGCAATAGCTTAAAAAATTCACTAAGTAATTATACTCGTAATATTTAACAGCTAAGATCTTAAATCAACTTCAAAGAATGAGAATAAATAAAGTTATGAAAATGACCTCTGCGAGACTGCAAGATGAAATTTATTATTTCCTTGTTTTAAATATATTCCTTTTTTTAATATCTTGTCTACCATCTTTAGACGAGGATCGGTTTGATTATTTATTAATGAATATGACAATATAACATAATATATACAATATAACATATACAAAAAAATTGATCCTCGTCTAAACATTTTTTTTCACGTCATCACGTCAATTCGTAGCTCTGATGCTGCGTGATTGAACAAATAAAAAAAATCATGCTTGCGGTGTATACCTGTAATTAGTTTAAAATTTTATCTAAATATTGTTTTATTTAATTTAGTTTTTAGTGTTTTATATATATGTTTAAGTTGTTGCTAAACTAAAAAAAAAATCACGTATTGGTATGGATTATTTTATGAAGCACCGTATATATTGGGTTTTTGAGGTTATTTTACCTCAAAAAATAACACTTTTGGATACATATCAAAATCTGTACTCACAATAGCATAGTGAAGAAGCTCATGACACAGAATAGCAGCAGATATAGGCCGCGGGGTTTTTGGAACATAGGCTTGACATTGTGCAGGCCGGCAGTGAGCATTACTGCGAAGTTTTTGCTCGAACTATTTTCCGGTGTCTCGTCTATTGCGTATGTCTTCTTGTTTTTCCATAAGTCTTTATACTGCAAAAGAGAATAACTTGATTTCAGATTTATTTACCTGTCAAAATGACTGTAAAAGAGGTTTTCTTTATTCGATGACAAGATAACTCTTGACTGCGATCTCACCTGGTGGTAAGTGACGATGCAGTCTATGATGGTACTGGGCTAATTTGGAAGGGGTACGCAATGTACATTAAACCTATACCCCTAATCGGTTTCTCTCGCCTTCGTGCCGGAACGCTAAATCGCTTAGCCGCACATCTTTAAAGGTAATGGTAAAAATTACCAGATATTAGTAAGGTAACGGAGATAGATTACCAGGAATTAGTGAAGTAATAGTGATAGTTGTTTATAAAAAAATTATAAATATTAGAGAGTTCTAAACATGCCCTGGTCTGAGAAGAATCCAAAAATAAATTCAGGTGTTATATTTTATTATAAAAAATACTTTAATAATATTGCCTAAAATAACACTAGAAATGAAATCTAAATATATAATAGGCAAAGGTGACTGACTGACTGACTGACTGACTGATCTATCAACGCACAGCTGAAACCACTGGATGGATCAGGCTGAAATTTTGCATGTAGATAGCTATTATAACGTAAGCTCCGCTAATAAAGGATTTTTGAAAATTCAACCCCTAAAGGGATAAAATAGGGGTTGGAATAATCGAACTTAACGTGAGCGAAGTCGCGGTAAAGCTAGTTAAATATATTTTCATTATCAGACTCGCAATAGCCGCGGTAAAGCTAGTTAAATATATTTATACTACACCTGCTCGGAAAGTACGTTCTGATTTGTGTCAAATCGCAAAAGAGCGAGAAAGAAAATACGTCATTACGTGGAAACAAATCTGCGGGCTGTCAAAATGTATGAAATTTCATTACTTACCTGCTTCAGCGGGCTGAAAACTGTATGAAAATCCATTACTAACGTGCTGTTTTTTTTTTAATTTTTGGACAAGTCAGTTCAGTAATAACTTGAAAAACAATGAAATCTATTTCGACCTTTTTCGACAAATAGACTTATTATTTTCAAAGTAGTAGGTAAATATCTAATAAATAACAAACTAAAAATATAAAAATAGTAATAGTAACTAATTAATAACTAAATAAAAATCTATTTAATAATCTATTTAAGTAAATATAATAATTTCATTTCTTTGTTTAGGTCTACTTATCTATGGTCTAAGGTTATTTACACATTCAAATTGTTGTTAAAAAAACAAATTGTTGCTGGCCGCTTGCATTTTCTTTAGTGAGTACATTATTTGAAAAATTAAAAAAAAAATCGCGCGATTCACTTTCTTTTGTTTTATCTAAATTTTCAATTTATAAAATTTAGCGACAGTGAAGATATTTTGATGACGCCGCCAGACTGCCGCCAGAATTAAAAACTATTAATTTGCCGAAAAAAATATCACCCAGTTTTAATAATTGAATGAATTTGAATAATGTGTCTATTATTTTCCTCGTAGGTGTAGTATAAAGCGGTTCACTAATGATTAACAAAAAACGTTAAACAAATGATCATTTCCCAAAAAACGTTTTAAAAGCTAATCAAATCACAAACGTCGTATTCCACAAACTAATCATTTCACAAAAGATCATTTTACAAATATTCTATTCGCAAATGTTTTATTTTGCAAATGTGCTGGATGTTAAAATATCATTTTAAAATTTATTATTTCACCAAATAATTCTTTTTCCAAATTCGCAATTTTACAAAATAGTAGATGGTAAAACTAATAACAAAGCAATACGGAAAGCGATAGGAAAAAGTTTATTATTATTTATCTATCGCAGTCGGATTGTATAATCCGCCGTATTACATTACGGCTGGCTGTTATCAAAAACAGGGCCGTTTAGAAATGCAATGGGCTACGCCAGAAGACTCGCTCCGTCGCCCCTTCATTCAGCTTCGCCTACTCGACCTTCGTTTCGCTACGGAGGTCGCCGGCTCGCTTCGCTCGCCACCTCCCCCCTTCGCTCCACTCGGCCTCGTAGGCTCGCTTCATTCAGGACCTCCTTCGCGAGCTTCTGGCTTCGCGCTTCATAAAAACACTCTAGGGGTAGGGCAGACAAGACTACGTGGAGTCGGGGTTGGCCAATTCGGTTCTGGCGTAGCCCATTTAATTTACAGCGAAGCGCAGCTCCCGCCACAGCCTTGAACAGTTCATTTTATCAAAAAAAAAATATGCTACATGTTGTTTTACTAATTAACACAATTATGAAATCAATTGTTTGTCAAATATTATTTTATGAAATCACAATTTGTCTAGTAATTTGTTTTGTCAAGCGAATTATTTGTGGAACCAGAAGTTTTATAATGATCAATAAATGATTCATAATTTTGCCAAACGTTGTTTGTGGAATGACACTTTGTTATTTGTTTTTTGTGAATTAATCGGTCACCGTATAAAGCACTATGTATCACTCGGGAGAAAGTGCGATTCCTAACTCGGGTGTATCGCGGCCCTCGGCTTCGCCTCGTGCCTCAAATGACACCCTCGTATGTAATCGGCCACTTTCACCCCTTGTAGAACAATGTACTATTTCATTATCAGACTCGCAATACTTTAAAGACCTACTGTTCCAGGAAATTAAAGTCACTAATCTGTTCCTGTTTTGGATCAAAAGGCCTTAAAAAGACTATCCGATGTACCGATAAAGCCTCGTAGGTTAAAGTAATGATGAATTTAATCTGGCTGACAATTTAAGTCTAACACAACCATAAAGGAACAGATCGAATCGGAATTAATTTGATCATCCATTAATCAATGCAATGTACTCAATATTACGAGTAGCGTTACGACACAACAAATTACTGAAATCCAAACATATACACTCATATTCGTAAGTCTTCAAGATTATCCCGCACGGCTTTCCATTTCCCATTTTCCTTTGATTCAGTGAGTTTCATCTCTACATAATTTCCATGTTTGGAACAAAAAATAACATAATCTCCACCACGAAAGTAATACAAAACATATTTCACGAATATTATAGCAGCGAGACAATAAGACACTAAACATAATATTGGGAGATGGTATCAGGTGCTATGACGTCAACTATTAGGGTTGTCAACTCGGAAATATAATTTGGAAGTGAAGAATGAATATCATCACAAGAGTCATCATCATCATCACAAGAGACATCATCATCATCATCATCACAAGAGTCATCATTATCATCATTAGCAACCCATCAACTACTGAGGCTTACTACTGAGCGCAAACCTTTCATAGAAGAAGATATACCTAGGCACCACGCTGGCCCAATGCAAATCAGACTTCACACATCTCTGAGAACATTATGAAGAATTCTTAGGTGGACAGGTTTCCTTATTTTATTGTGTTTTCCTTCACCATTGAAGTACCACCATTGTAGTGATATTTAGTTGCTTAAATGCACATATAACTCCGAAAAGTCAAAGTCACAGGTCCCGGGATCGTACCTGTGAACCCCTGAATAAGAGACCATAATATTGAGTCCTAACCCACTATTGCTCTATTTCATAAACTAAAGCTTTTTTCTATTTATCTATGGATATTCATCAGTAAAAATCGGAATATATTAAAGGCAAAGGTGACTGACCGACTGATCTATCGACGCACAGCTCAAACCGCTGGAAGGATAGGGCTGAAATTTGGCATACATGATGGCTATTAAGACGTAGACGTCCGCTAAGAAAGGATTTTTGAAAATTCAACTGCCAAGGGGGTAAAATAGGGGTTTAAAAAATCGAACTTAACGTGAGCGAAGCCGTGGGTAAAAGCTAGTTATACATAAATTCTTAGCCGTTACATTGTACGTTGAATTACATAACTACACCTATTTTTAAGTGGTGCTAACCCTGTCGCCAGCTTGCCAGCCATAAATACCGGTATCGAATGGCGGCAATATTCTTAGAATTTATACGAACGTTTCAACTTCTCCCGCTATTTCCACCCGCGATAGAACGCCGGAGATTTATGCGGCCTTAACGGGTTGTTTGCCAGGTTATTGTTTTGCATGTGTGTTTGCCCCTTTATGGGGAAGACGTAAAACTTTGATATATTTCGGCCCAGATACAATTCGTTTCTTAAGAATCGGGGTCAATAGCTAAGTTGCCTTTCCATTAGGGACTTGCGATATTAGTGAAAACCGCTAAAACGATCGCTTCATTTTCATAGCTCTGGTCGAAAGGGTTGAATGAGTTAAGCTTTGAAAAGTTGACATTAAAAATATATTAAGTGCTGATAAAATGCTGCTTATACTGTCCCAAACGTTAGTCCTAATTCAAAATTATTTATTTCATGTAGGCCAACCTGTGGCTCTTATGACAAGTCAAGACTACCACCGGTTCAGAAAGCAAATTCTGCTGAGAAAAGCCGGCAAGAAGCTCAGCAGTTGCTCTTTTCAAAACAAAATGTTACAATGCAATAGCAGTTTGGCACAAAATAATTATATCAAATAGCTTACACCCCAAAGATAGACATGTAATATGGAGATGGACCTTTTAATCCGGAAAATCAAAGAGTTCTCACAATTTTTTTTAAAAACCTACTTTCACTCCACACTAAGTCACTCACTAAGTCTCAGTATCGTATCAGCTATCCTTACTAATATCATACTGTAAAGGCGAAAGTGTGTTTGTTTGTTTGTTTGACGTCAACCACTCAGCATCGGAGCAACAGATCGGCATAATTTTTTGCACATGTATAGTTAAGGACTTAGAAAAATAGAGGGTTCCTGTGGCATTTTTAAAAAACCTAATTCTACATAATTAAACGCGAGTCAAAGCCATCAGCTATTCAGTTACAAAGAGATCTTAAAGAAGAATCTAAACAAGCTTGTTAATAATAAATATCTACACCACTTTGCATGTACACGCCAGGAGCCTGGCACGAGTTTCCCTTGTTAAAAGCGTTATTTAATATTCATCTGTACGCTTTGTGACGTCGGCCTTAAGACAATCTCGTTATAAGCCAGGGATTATATAGGGGGATGGAAAAAAACGTGAACGCGAGTTTCTTTGTCCTCTATAGTTGAGTATAAAAAGCTTACAAGTTTAAACGGCAGGTTTTACTAGTTGAAAGGGAAAATGGAACCGTTTTTAAATCATTAACGTGTCCTAGTGTATGTCAGACTAGACACAATAAACCCCGTAAGCTCGATTTTATAAAAAAAAACAGCTTCTGTCCGCGACTTTGCGTGGATTTGGGTTTTTAAAAATCCCCCTGCATCCAAGACAAGGTTTGTTTGACCCTAAGCCTCAATAGCCCAACGGTTCAAGGTGCGGACTGAAAATCGAAAGGTTGCAAGTTCGAACCCCACCCGTTGCACTATTGTCGTACCCACTCCTAGCACAAGCTCTTCGCTTATTTGGAGGGGAGAGGAGAATATAAGTCAAGTTCAGCTTGGCTAATATTCTTTAAAAAAAAAAAAAAAAAATAAAAAAAAAAAAAATCTGAAAATTCCGCCTGAAAAGTCGGAATATCGGAAGGTATTTTGGTATGAAAACCTCAATAAAAAATATTCAATGTGATTTTTAGTATAGTTGAGTACTTGAAGAGTGAGATAGACTACCTTTTATCCCGGAAAAATAGAGGGTTCACGCGGAATTTTCAAAAAAAAAAAAAATAGTAGGTACTCCACGTTGACGAAATCGTCGTCATTTTATGTATACAGACAACAAAGACACTTTAAGTTAAAAAAAAATTACACAAAAAAAAATAGTCTTAGTATGTACTTTTTTTTTTAAATTCTTATTTAGAGAGTCACTACAGTGACTGTGTTGCTTTTGTATGTACACGATTAAACATAAATTAAATTAAAATCAATTATAACTAGTTATCAAGTCTACTTTTTACTTAGTGACAAATTAGCCGTTGACTATGATCTCATCTGGTAGTAACTACTGATGGAGGCAAAGATGGAAGCGGGATAACTTGAAAAGGGTATGGCAGTTCAATTAAACCCATACCCTAATCAATTTCTTTCCAACATTGTGTCGCAAAACTAACGACCACAACTAGATCACACCAGAAGCAATTAAGAAATCGAAAATTAAATTGCCCCTGACGGAAATTGAACCCTACACCTCTGCTTACCACTGAGCCTGGGGAGATCGTGAAAATAAATACTAAAATCACCACTAATATTATAAATGTGAATGTGTGTTTGTTTATTTGTTCTAACTACTTTTTAGCCCGGATAAATACAGGTTCCCGCGATATCCCTCCCGATTAGACATTATGAATAAACCAATATATAGCGGTTATAATTATTTTTTTAATTATTTATTATTTAAGTTTATAACTATAAGAGACAAAACTAAGATCAAATTAAGACAAAACTATTCCTCTTATCAACAAAAATGTTATTTCATTTTTAATGCCTCTGCATTCTTCTTAGTTGTTCATTTACAATAATATTATCATTTAAACTTCATTAGTTAATCAGTAATTAACCAAAAGAAAAATTCTTGTTCGATAAATTCAACTGGTTAAACTAATAGTTGAACTTATCAAAAGGTTTTTTTTTTACTAATATACAGACTAGCGCTTGACTGCGATCTCACCTGATGGTAAGTGAAGATGCAGCCTAAGATGTTACGCGCTTGCCTAGAAGATGCGTATTCTCTCTCGCTTTATAGGCACCTCTTAACAAAATGTAAACAGCACAAAATCATCAACAAAACGTTGGGTACTCAAAGGAAATAATTATAATTCAAAGCTCGTAAAATTCCATTCAATTCTTCGCGCCCTCTGAAGGCATGAACGGTAATTTTGTTAAAATTTAATTTCATTTTATTACTTAGCACCCCATCCTGTAATAATCCACATTGCGTGGAGGAAGTCCGCTTGACACACCGTCACAGAATAATTTATTAGCCCCAAACAAAGATATTTAAGCGTCTTTTGTAACAGAAAATAAAAAGAGCAAAATATGCACCAAGAAAAAGAAGTCATTTGGCTCAGTTTCAAGTCACGTAAATAAACAATCATCTATCGCAGTGTTCAAAAAGTCAAAAAATAAGGACCACCCTAAATTATATAACTTGTCATTAAAAATAAAAAGCCTTCTTTTTCGTCATCACTGGTAACTAATGGTCATTAGTGGTGGTGGTAAATATTCTACACTAGCTTTAACCCGCGGCTTCGCTCACGTTAGGTTCGATTTTTATAAACTCCTATTTTACCTCCTTCGGGGTTGAATTTTGAAAAATCCTTTTTTAGCGAATGACTACGTCATCATAGCAACCTGTATGCCAAATTTCAGCTCGATCGGTCCAATGGTAAGAGCTGTGCGTTGATAGATCAGTCAGTCAGTCAGTCACCTTTGCCTTTTATATATTTAGATGACGTTTTTAGCACAAATATCTTCTTTTCTTTGGTAAATGCACAAATGTCTTTCGTCTAATGCAGAAACTACACGTTATATTTTCGTTTAGATTAAGTATGGCTATATTACCTATACCTTTTATATACCTTTATATACCTTTGTCTTGTCTTTTTATATACCTTTGTCTTAAACATGGTCCGGTGAAAATATCACTGATACATCTGTACATCACGACATTTGCCACTTTGTGGTTCAACATAAACAACTGACATTAGATTAACCTACTGGACTTACGACAATCTATTCAATAACTAGCCACTCTATTTTTAAAATGAATAAATTTCTTTGACATCAAAATAACTGTCCGCGTAAAGAATCCCCAACCAATTATTTTAGTAATTTAAACCGATAATAATACAGTTTCGTAGCTAATTAAATGTAATTGTTTCTGTAAACTATTTACATTATTTTGTAATTTCGTATGAAAACTGCATATTATCTTGTTATGAATTTAATGCAATTAATTAAATGGGAATTGGTGGATAGATGTATTTTATATGCGCACAATTCGCTTGAATGGGAGAATTGGGAGAGCGTGAATTACTTTATTATTATTAAGTTAATACTTGTTTTAATAGATACTAGCTTTTGCCCGCGACTCAGTCCGCGTTTGTGTTTGTGTGTTGTCCCAGGATAAGAGATTAAAAGAACCTATGTCAGTCTCCAAACCTTAAACTGTACCAAAGCAAAATATCACCTAACTCCGTATGCTGACAAACCAATAAAAACACTTTCGACTGACTAGCTTTTGGAATTTTAGTGATTTATGTCAATGGTTTACGCTATCGCCAGAAATTATTAATACTGCTACTTTTTTAGGGTTCCGTAAACAAGGTAACTAACGGGACACTATTACTAAGTCTCCGATATCCGTCCGTCTGTCTGTCAGCGGGCTGTATCTCATAATCCCTGACAGGTAGACAGTTGAAATATATTTATGTTGCAATGTATAACAACAAATAATAAAGTTAAAATAAATTAAAAATGAAAGGGGGCTCCCTTAATCGAAACGTGATTTTTCGGTTTTCAGCGTACGGAACTCATTTGACCGGCTATTTTACGATGGCCGTTTATTAATTTAACAAAGCATTTAAAAAACACGCTTTGAGTAAGGCCTAGGCAGCCCTCCCTTACTCGATACGTGGTTTTTCGGTTTTCGGCGTTTTTTGATACGGAATCCATTTGACCGGTTATTTTACGATGAATTTACATTGAAATAATTTACATTTAAAAAACACGCTTCGAGAAAGGCCTGGGCAGCCCTTTCTTACTCGAAACGTGTTTTTTTTTCGGAGTTTTTTGTACGGAACCCTTGCATACGAGTCCGACTCGCATTTGACCGGTTATTTAAATATTAAAGTTGCATGTCCCACAGTCATAAATCCCAATAAAAGTTGATCATCAATAACCAGCGTGACCCAGCTGGCGACAAGCTTAACAAAATATAATGATCATTCAGATTTCAGGCATACGCGCGACGAATATTCGGGCTCATAAATCTTTTTTCTTCTGCCTTTATTGACTTCAAGTTTGCGATTCGCATTCATAATTAATGATTAAACGAACTTACCTGTAAGTGAAGTTCTATCATAATTATGTGAGATGCTACGTTCGAAGAGATTAAAATATATTACACTTGTAGTTCCACTTTTAATGTAGCCATCTTGCACTTAGTTTAGAGAATAAAACCTAAAAAAAAAACTTTTTGTAGGTCTTCACTTTAGTTGACATACATGACATCTTTGTTCGTCATTGTCATTCACATTTTAGTGCTTCGCCATTTTGCACGTAACATATTATTTATTATTTAATAAAAGCGGTGTTGTTTTAAAAAAATGCCGAAAAGGAAGCGTAGTGAGATGGAGTCCTTAGATTATATCAAGAAGAAAATAAAAAAATTAGAAAGAAAGTTATTGAAAAGTAAACGGCGTTCTTCCTCGGATTCTGAGTCATCCGTCGAACTTCAAGGTATTTATCATGTTAATTATTGTGGTATACGTTTTAACGACTAGAGTTATTACATACCATTAATAATAATTAACAAAATATCGTAATAATTACGATAACTTCACACTCGGGTTCACGATGCAACGCTCGAGTTCATCTTACCCGCAGTAACATGTCCGGACCTCTCTGCAGGTGCGAGACATACATATACCTGTTTAGGTATACATGGGTTGTCAGTGTTATCTCCAGTTATTTTTTGCTGGTATTACAATGTAATAATAGGGTATACATGCGAATTTATTTCAAAGAAGTTTTTGTAGCTACCTACAAAAAATTTATTTCAAATACATTTTTGATAGGTACCCACTTACTGATCTACCTACATATTAAAAAAATGTAGTTATCATATCCGATTTCAGCGGAACAAGCTATGGTTGCGGAACAAACTGTCGAAACCGACTTTTTTGCGGATCTGCTAATAGATGAACCCAGGCCCACGACTAGTACGTGCCACCGTGAGTCCTCGCAGTTGAAAGAAGTCGCTCAAACAACGGAAGAAGATCCTGAGGGTGAAGTTCTGCCTGAACCGGAGACACAATTAGATGAAATAACCTTAGAGATTTTAGGTGAAAATCCGTTAGTCACTAAAACGGTGGGCAAGGATATTCAAAATGACCTAGCCGTTCGTTTCGAGTTTATAGCGACGTCGGGACTCGAGAAGGATCTTCGTAAGCAACTTATCGAGTCTCATTTGCCTCCGGCTAATTGTAAATTAATAGATTCACCATCACTTAATCCGGAGATTAAAGCAGCCGTGACTGACCTCATACAAAAACGCGATAAAGCTATGCAAGTCAAACAAAAAGAACTGTGTAGCGCAATTTCATCTCTAAGTGAGGCTATTACTTTACTTTTGGCAAAAGAGTCTAAAGATCCGGTGGTTTTGAAACTTTTAATGGATACGGGACGCATTTTATGCGATTGTCAATACAATGATTCGTAATTTTATACTCGCGGCTTTAAAGAAGGAGCTAAAAGAACAGTTGCGAGAAACAAAGATTGATCAATTGCTTTTCGGCCAAAAACTCGTTGATACAATAAAATCAGCGAAAGCAATAAGTAAATCGGGAGCTGAATTGAAGGCCGCCGAACCATATAAAGGCCCAACAAACAGTCAAAAACCACCACCGGCATCGATTAAGAAAAATTTAACCTGGAAGGCTCCTTCTCCGAGCCGCAGGCCGACGGGGAGTGTTCGAGCGAAAGAGCCTGCTCCTTTGCGGTCGCAGCACGCGCCCTCATCGAGAGCGTCGCGGCCGATCACCAGTCGCAGCCGCCGCCGCTAGACAAATTACATCTGACCGAACCGTGTTGTCATGGATTAACGGATATGAAATACCGTTTTCACAAAATCCTGTACAACATATAATTCCACAAGCTCCAAATTACACTGAAGCCGAAATAAGTAATATTAATGAGGCTATAGACAGGTTATTAACAATAGGTGCCGTATCAGAAAGCGGGCCTTGTGATGATCAGTTTATATCGAGTATGTTTTTAATACCAAAACCGAACGGCAAGACTCGTTTAATTCTAAACTTAAAAAATTTCAATAAATTTATTGAAACTAAACATTTTAAATTGGAAGACTTACGCACTATTATAAAATTAATTTCAAAAGGTTGTTTTATGTCAAATATTGATTTAAAAGACGCATATTTGTTACTTAAAATTCATGACAATTCAAAAAAGTACTGGAGATTTAAATGGAAAGATAATTTATATGAGTTCAATGTATTGCCGTTCGGTCTTAATACTGCACCGTATGTATTTACTAAAATAATGAAACCTGTTGTCAAATTATTACGATGTACCGGCCCGGCCACATATCTACTATTTATTTGGGTGATATCTGCCTAATATCACGGAATTATACAGATTGTTTAGACAATATTAATATGACAAAGAAACTTCTTTGCGCATTAGGTTTCATTATAAACGAATCAAAGATTAGAGAATTCGCTCGCTTAGTAGAGCTTTTGACATCTGCTTGTCCGACAATCGAATATGGCTGGCTGTATACAAAAGAATTTGAGAGGTCCAAGTATTTAAATTTAAAAGATTTAACTTATAAGCAAGTTTTGTTATGTATTGATAACACTACGGCAATTGCTTATATAAACCGGATGGGTGGAATACAATTCTCTCATTTAACTAGGCTCGCCAAGGATATATGGCAATGGTGTGAGCGATCATCGCATTCATCAGAGGGTTACCCTGGTTGCCGGAATATTGTGCGGCAATCGTTACTGAGAAGAAGCATCCCACCGTCGTCTATTAGTATTATGCTGGTGTCATTGGCGGATAACTCCATAAAACAGTATGACACATGTTTAAAGAACTGGTATAACTTTTGCGTTGATAATCATATAAACATATATCAGGCTTCAATACCTAATATCATTTATTTTTTAACTAATCTTTTTCATGCTGGAGCTCAATACGGATCTCTAAATAGCTGCAGATCGGCTCTCTCTCTAATTTTAGGTAATAAAATTAGTGAAGATGACCGAATAAAGCGATTTTTCAAAGGAGTTTTTTGGATCCGTCCCCCTTTACCTAAATACGACACTACGTGGGATACTTCTTTAGTTATAGATAATTTAGCTAACTGGGTACCTAATGAACATTTATCGCTTGAAAAAATTTCTAAAAAGTTGATTACCTTGTTGGTCCTAGTGACGGGTCATAGGGTCCAAACTCTTTCAAAAATTGATGTTAATAATATTAGTATTTCGGTCAATGAGATTTCAATTAAAATACCTGATTTAATTAAGGCATTTCGAGCGAGTACTTTACAACCAGTTTTAGTAATACCTTTTTTTTTCGTGAAAGACCTGAAATTTGTCCAGCTAATTTATTGATTGATTATATACGCCTCGCGTAACAATCATAATTTACTTTTCGTTAGTTTTAAGAAACCACATAATAAAGTTTCAGCTCAAACTCTGAGTAGATAGATAAAGGAGACCTTAGGGGCTAGTGGAGTGGATGTGACTCAGTCTTCAGCACATAGCACTCGACACGCTAGTACCTCTAAGGCTCATAAACAGGGTATTAATTTAGATTTAATTCGAAAAATGGCAGGTTGGAGCGGTACTTCGACAGTATTTGCCAAATTCTATAAAAGAGATATCATTAGGCCTGGCGCAGAAAGACATTCTTTTGCTAAGAGTATTTTAGATATCAACAATGGTTGATTGAATAAATAAAATTACAAAATTATTATAAAAAATGTATTTCTATAATCATAAGTAAGAAATATGTTGATGTTATTTTAAAATATAGTTGATTTAAGTTATGGAATAACATTCTTTGGGTTGGTAATATGGAAAACAAAAATTAAAATTATTATTTTTAATTAAGTGTGTTTTCTGTGTTTAATTTACTGTGATATTTCAAACTCTCAAGGTCTACAAGTGTAATATATTTTAATCTCGAGAACGTAGCATTGAAATATAATTAATGATTAAACGAACTTACCTGTAAGTGAAGTTCTATCATAATTATGTGAGATGCTACGTTCGAAGAGATTAAAGTCCCCCCCTCCCGGCATGTGGATGCGTGGCCCTTTAACTTTTGAAATATCACGACGTGCAAGTACTCTCAATTAAATGACAATGACGAACAAAGATGTCATGTATGTCAACTAAAGTGAAGACCTACAAAAAGTTTTTTTTTTAGGTTTTATTCTCTAAACTAAGTGCAAGATGGCTACATTAAAAGTGGAACTAGCAAGATGGCTACATTAAAAGTGGAACTACAAGTGTAATATATTTTAATCTCGAGAACGTAGCATTGAAATATAATTCACAGAACGATGTCGCCAATCGGTCTCAAGAATACGCTCAAAGATATTTAAATTTTATATACGTAACGAATAGGATAACATAAGCTAAGAAAATAGGGTATATTTGGTTAGTCTCTATCTCTAGTGCCAGATATACCTACGGCCATTCTAATACTAACTAATATAGTACATTAGCTAGAAAAAGTAGAGTAAAAGCCATCTCTAGAAGTTCTTAGCTGTGTGTGTGTATTAAATGTGTATTATTAATAAAATTAATTGTGTAGGTACTCAAGAATGCTCTAATATCAGAATAATAAATATACAATACTAGCTGATGCCCGCGTCTTCGTTCGCGTGGATTGAGGGTTTTTATCCGGGATAAAAAGTAGCCTATGTGTTATTCCTGAATCTCTGTGCCAAATTTCAGCCAAATCGGTTCAGTCATTGTGGCGTGATTGAGTAACAAACATCCACACTTTCACATTTATAATATTAAAAAAAATATATATATAATATTAGTAGGATATTCTTTGGCCTCTGAATTTTATTTAAGAGTCTATCGTTATGTTATGTTATGAATTTTAAGTAAATTATTAAGAGTATTATGAAACAGCAGTCTTACTCGATTACCGTTGATCGTTGGTTGAGGATAAAAATTTGGAATTAAAATGTTGATAAATCTCTGGCGTCAATCTGCGAACGAGCTCGCCAAATAAATTCATGGTCCCTCTATATTTTCGTTACCATGACATTATTATTGTGTTTGAGAACACGGGCGCACACGGCGGAAGAACGGTGTAATATGGTTGTATTGTGTCAGGAAAGTTCACGGAAATTACATAATTTACGAATGACGATATTTATTCCAATATCTACGTGAGTATTTTAGGAGTTTTCTCAGAATATAGAAGAATATTGGCTATCATCTCATCTTAGACTTACTTAGTAAGTAAGTTACCATCATGTATTTGTTTCTTAATTTGTCATTCAATCACCCTACATCAGTGTTAAATATTTGAGTAGATATACCAATGACATTTAAGTATATGTTTAAAAGTAGTAGAAATCATTGAAGTAAAGTAATTGAATACCTAGACTGTATCGTAAGCTACTTCTTGTCCCAGAAAAACAAAAGGATTGATGCGAACTTTTTAAAAACCTAACCTAATATTATAATTAAAATTATATTTTGCTTTATCCTTTACAGATATGGCAAAATAGTCATCTTTTAGCAAAATATTAATCAATTATTTATCTTAACGAAACACAAAATCCGTTCAATTTCCCTTAATGATTTATTACATTCATATTTAAATTTCTTACTTCATATAAATCTACAATACAGACCCTTTGATTGCAAAAACAGTGCAAGAAATAAAGAGGAAAATATGGGGAAAATTGCTCGGCCGTTTTTTCGTAAAGCTGCGTGAAGGGGTAATAAATTATTAGAGGTTTACGCACACAAAGGCACTAACTATCGCCAGTACACACTAGAACCCAACTGTCAGGCACACGTTCATAAAAATGAGGCTTTTTTACATAACGTAATAGGGCCAGTGGGGCACTTTGCCCCAAAAGACCCTAAACATAATAATATGTAGGCAAATATATCAAGCAGTGATAGCCTAGTGTCTAGGACTGCGGTCTATTCGGGGGTCGTGGGCTCGATCCCAGGCACGCACCTCTAACATTTCGACGGTAGGTGCGATTAAGTAACTAAAAATCACATGATTCATCGATAAATGAAAATATCGTGAGGAAAGATACACGTCTGAAAGTTCTCCATAATATTATCAAAGGTGCGTGAAACCTGCCAATTTGCATTGGGCTAACGTGATAGAGTATGGCCCATAACCCTTCTCTTCCTTGGTAACCTGCACTGGTAGCATGGGCGGAAGAAATTTTATCCCCGGGAAAAGGATAAAACGTTCATCCCCTCGCTTAGCTTTATCCACCCGTCGAGCATGGGCACAACGGTGGAAATAACACTCAGTGGATATACTTATAGATATATACATCGCCTTTTCCTCTGTCGCTATGCTTTAGCATAGGGAAAAGATAATTTTATCCCCTGTCAGTGGATAAAATGGGGGGATAAAACTTTTATCTCCTGCCCATGCTACCGGTGCTGGGCGGCATGCTAGGCTTCTGGAGAGAGCTGGGATGGTTGGGATGGTAGGAAAGAACTAGGAAGGATTGGTGTATCATACACAATAGACCAGAACCGGTTTAAGTGTGGAAACCAGCCCAGCTTGAAGAATGAAGAATGAAGAACCCTTTTCTGAGAGGAGACATTAATAGCTTAGTAGTAGGTGCGTTCTTGATGGATTGCTGCTGATAATTATAAATAAATCAAATGTACAGGTTTTAGGACGTCAACCTGAACACGTCAAAACTGCAATTATACAGAAAAAACGCCCAAGAAAAATCTCTTGTAAGTAGCTACTCATCTGCTCTTTCAAAAAATTGTAAAAGAAAGTCTGCCCGCCGCATCTTTCTTTTCAAAGTGTATAATCTCTGAAAGTGGTGTACGGATTTTCCTGAAGCTTTTGCCAATAGAAAAAGTGTCTTTTGGGACGGTAATTAAGATCACCTGTGTAAACTTGGTGCAAGCGTCAGCACCTACGTTACAGACAAACCTAGCTTGCGCTAATGATGGCTTTCAGAAGTAACTCATTCGCGGATTTTAGAAACTGCATCTAGCTGTATCCAGCTAAAAATTTTAGGCACGTGTACGTGTACGTGCCCGTGCACGTGGCCTTTTCTGGCAAGCAGTGGTGATACCCGCTCTATCTCGACACATTTTTATGCGTCTTTATTAAGATTCTCTACTTATATATATAGGCAGATTTATGACTAGACAATACAGCATTGTAAAGTCGACATCTCTTGAGGATGCTCCGGTGTCGGGGCGAAACGTGTGTCAAGAGTAGTATAAAAGTCTTGTGTGGTGGTGCATGTGAGTGGTGGTGGCATTGCTTGCTTGGGAACTTGGCTTTTTTGCTTAGTTGGGAATGTAAGCGGTGCTTAGCTTGAAACTGCATGTTTGATATTACAGATTTTTTCTGTTTGCGGATTATACTAAATAACTTTAACCTTTTCTTGCTAACGAGCCTATCGTCAGAAAAACATTTAGTACTGTACTCTGTCTTGTAGGTTCTAATACCAGTTAGTACTTGGCCACGGTCCAGTGCCACCTCTGATTGCATAATTGCAGCAACGGCCAAAATGAATGGCGGTGACCCATTTGGCTCGCTTAGTACTTTGGATCTATTAGTGTAAAAAGTTTACGACTTTTTTTAGTATTTAAACTGAGATAAGTATTTTTATTTCTGACTTGATATATATTTAGAGCAGAAAAATGTAATATACTACCGAATATGTGTTGGATATTACTCTCCCAAAGTCATTTTCTTCTTCTTTGTCAATCGATAGACGTCTACTCTTGGCTATAGTTCTCTATTAAGTATAGATATCTTATTCTCTCTGTCTCTCACATTGTTGAATTCCTCTATTTCTGTTCCGGAGGTGCCAATCCCTCTATTTGTAGTCCATTTAACAGAATTAATTGTCTCTCTGCAACGAACTACTACGTGAAAAAATTAGAGGAGGCATATGTCGAAGGATACGAAAGCAGTTGAATTTTTTTTAAGTACGCAATTAATATCTAAGGAAAAAAATGTATCGAATTGGAATAACAGTTTTTTTTATTTATTCTCACCTGATGGTAAGTGACGATGCAGTGTAAGATGGTAGCGGGCTAACTTGGAAGGGGTATGGCAGTGTAGATTTAACCCTTACCCCCTAAAAAAGTTCTCTAAATTAAGTGTCTTAATTGATATCTTCCAGGCAAGCGTACACCATCATAGGTTGAATTTTTACTCACCAGTTTCTCTTAAAAGTCAAGCGCTATAGAAGATATGGAATACCAAAACCTTAATATTATACTATATGTGAAAGTGTGTTTGTTTGTTGGTTTGTCCTTCAATAACGCTTCAACAGAGCTATGGATCGACGTGATTTTTTGCATGGGTATAGTTGAGGACCTGGAGGCTACTTTTATCCCGGAAAATCAAAGAATTCCTAAGGGATTTTAAACAGTAAATCCACGTGGATGAAGTCGCGGGCATCAGCTAGCAGTGAATATAAATAGTCTAAGCTAGCTTACCGAAAAATCATCAGCAGGTTTCCTTCTGTTCTGCTTGAAGATTCTAATAAGAACCTCTCTTGCTTCGTCGTACCTCTGTTGAGTTATATAGTACTTGGGACTCTCGGGCAGGAAGCAGTACATGACGGTGGCAAACAAAGACCATAATGACATCACGAACAAGTAGAAGTTCCAACTGTGCAGGACTGTTGAGAAAAAGAGTGGATTAATTACACGACTGCCTAAAAAAAGGAGTACCTATATTGTTTTCAGGGTTCATCTATGTATGTGAGTTTATATAGTCCACCATAACTTCTACACGCCTGAACCGATTTTGATGAATGAGGTATCGTTAGAATCCTTAGCTTATTCCGAGTGATATAGGCTAGTAAAATTAAAAAAAAAACATTGACGGGGTGACCATGGTTCCGCATTAAAGGATAAAGTTGAAAAAAATAATACTAAAATAGGATTAAGTATATAATCAACATCTTGAAAATGATGAGTAGATTTCAAAAATATATAACACTATAGTTCAATATCCAGAGATTAAATTATACAAAAAAATATCATTTAAAAATGTGAATGATTCCAAAGTCATTACGACTGTGGTATTTAACTCTTTAATTCGTTTTTTGGACGGGCAGTCGTGTTTTTTTATTTTTTTTTAATTATAGCTTGTTTTATTAATGCGCCTAATATATAACGAGCGACACAAAAACACTTAGTAACTCAGCAACCCATCGACAGCACACTATGAACATAGGTCTCTCAGAGAAGGGTAGTAATGGTAGTAATATATTACTTTATTTTAAACGTTGCAGCATATTTGTTTTTCGATTTGCTGCAAGCTGTTTAACATTTAACATCCAGTTGGTAGCTATGATATAGTACATGTATAAAAAGAGGTGGATATGTTACAAGCGTGCGGTAAATAAAGCGCGTAATGGCAGATATTTGTCGTAATTTGTCACGTCATTTAACAATGAAGTACTCTATTATACTCTTCGTCGTTCGGAACAAGTTTTTCGTTTGTTTTGTGAGTATATAACTCATTCCTAGTAGAATATCATAGGTTGGTAGTAACTATTTTGATTCTCAGACCAGAGGAAATTTTCAGACCAGAGTGAAATTTATCTAAATTAAACTAGTTTCCCACATACGGAAATTGACGCTCGGTCGAACGTGTAACGGCAATTTATATATTTATGTTTAATGTTTAGCTTCTAGGTTTAAAGCAGCAGTAATTTGACGGCTAGGGGGCTGGCCTGACACCCGATAGGTAGTAGACTACGGTTGCACTAGTCTAGTACGGTTGTCTACTAGTCAGTCAGAAAGTAAACCTAACCTTAACATTGTAAGATTGGTATATCTATAATATTAAATACCTATGTATCTAAGTCGCTTACTTTACTTATATGATGTACCTAAGTACATGTATCTACTTGGACGGATATGTACCTAAGTATATGTTTCCGGGCGCTCACATGAAATGGATAAACCTAATCGGGTTCTTGATTCACCATTACTACCTAACATAATGTAAATATACGTATTTATATAAAAATTCTTTTCAAAAAACCGGCTTCAAACGCCACTACGAAGTATAAAAAAATTTTTATTTTGCACACGTTTGTTGAAGTCCGGCGGCTTAAATAGAAACGATGAAACCGATACGCGATGCTCACCCGATTTCAATAAATATGTCTCTTATATGCCACCATAAGGTGTATAAGGAAAGGAGGGTGTACCTAAGGAACACCAGCAGGGCTAGCATAGGCGAGAGAAATTTTATCCCCGGGAAAAGGATAATATGTTTATACCCTCGCATAGTTTTATACATCCATTGAACATGGCCACAGCGGTGGAAATAACAATCAGTGGATATACTTGTAGGAATATACTTCGCCTTTTCCTCTGTCGCTATGCTTTAGCATAGGAAGAAGATAATTTTATCCCCTGTCAGTGGATAGAATCGGTGGATAAAATTTTTATCTCCTGCCCATGCTAGCTATGCTGGTAGGTAATATATTCATAGTCACTCACCAATAGCTCCATTAAAATAAGAAACTTGCCAGTCTTGTGTCAATATCCCCCAGGATAATAATGCAGTGATAACTTGAGCAACTGACGAGAACGAGGACTGCAGCATCATTATACGATCTCTGATATCGTTGTGGCAGAACTCCGCAGTTAAAGCGATGAACGATGAAAACGATGTAGCGAACCTAGAATCAGGTTAAAAATTATATTTATACTTACCTATAAAGAGCTTATTCCCGCGGCTTCGCTCACGCTAAGTTCGATTTTTCAAACGCCTATTTTATCACCCTAGGGGTTGAATTTTCAAAAATTCTTTCTTAGCGGATCCCTACGTTATAATATCTATCTGCGTGCCAAATTTCAGCCTAATCCATCCAGTGGTTTGAGCTGTGCGTTGATAGATCATTCAGTCAGTCAATCAATCCTTTTATATATTTAGATATGAGAAAAATAGCCTTTTCTCAAACATGCTTGGTAATTTAAGCATTTTTTAACAAAAACAGTATTTTTGCTGTAAGTAAAACAACATATACCCACAACTGTTTTTCCTTATCATGCTTGTTAAAGCCATTATTTTAAAGAGCCAATAAATAATAAGTTGTAGTTCTATCAACACACGAGGGTACGCGGCTCATGGTTGTGTATGTGTCGTATCTATATAAGTAGGAGCGAGAGCTTGCTCGCGCCTGACCGCTCCACTTAGGCTCCTGATAGACACACACAGTTACGGAATGTGCATTTACACGGCGTAACCACAAGTAAAGCGCCCGTAACTTCGTGAGATAAACGTAGTATACATTCAAAAGTTTTTATTTAAGTTTGGTTGATTACTGAACCTGCTTCCATTTGAATTTCAGTTAGTTACACCATTGAACTTAAAGATATGTTTCAGTTAAGTCTGAAGTTAAGTCCACTTTGTACACAATGGATTTAATGAATTAAAGTTGGGGCTTCTAAACACATCCGGCCATGTTTCAAAGTCTAAACAGTACAGCTTAAATGTTGTCTAAAACAGACTTTGCTTGCGGTCAAGTTAACACTAAACATCAGCTTAATAAAACATGTACGGTACTTGACTAACTTTTTTTATATACTTAAAATAAAGGTTTTTAATATTATAACAATGCCATTTTTCTTTTTTAACCTCTTAACTAGTCTAGAAAATATAGAGCTTTTAAGTTTCTTGTAAGAAAAAGAGAGCGCTATTGCAACATGACGTCATATTTCAGTTGCTCACACTCTCCATACAAAATTTCGTTTTAGAAAGATACGGATACAGTGGCACTAAAACAGCTGATAACTTATTTGTATTTTGACCGATTTATTTTCTGTTTTACAAATGTTATTTATGCATGTTATATTTTCGATTGTAATTAATTATATCCACATTTTGTCAACAGTGATATACCCAATTTCTAAAGGAATAACCTTAGCTAAACCATTTTCTGCTAGTCGATTACGGAAAAAAAAATTATCGATACAAAGTTTCTGATACAGATTTTTGTGGATTGATGCTTACCACCTTATTTTGGTTTTTACATGTTATAGTTAAGTAAGCTTGTGCTACCTTTATTTATAACTAATAAAAAGAAAGACCATTATAATTAATGGTCTTTTTTTAAGAGTTATAGTAATACTAAACATGATACTCCCCTTTCCCCTTCAACTAAGCCTAAATCTTGTCATTGGTAAGACAATATGGTGCAATGGGTAATTTGAACCGTCGACCTTTTGCTTTTGAGGTACTTACAGCATTCCTTCGAAGAATTTCGCAGTGACCAATACAACATAGTTTTGGCTGGTGGCACTTATTGCTGTAAATATGAATAATCCACCAAATCCGAGCAGTACGAAATATTTCCGACCAAATGTGTCAGTCAGGAATCCCGCTACTACTGACACTAATATCATACCTGTGGAATACAATAAAATTTCATCAGCTTATACGAATAAGAAAATTGATAATGTGACGCGATCGATGTGTG
Source organism: Hipparchia sbordonii (assembly GCA_038048805.1). NCBI lineage: Eukaryota > Metazoa > Arthropoda > Insecta > Lepidoptera > Nymphalidae > Hipparchia > Hipparchia sbordonii. Next base: position 2,552,169 of record CM076113.1, read on the forward strand.
TCGATTCTTTAAAAATGATTGCATCAGTCTAACGATTCCAATGGCCTCTGATTGGCTGAAAGAGTGTTTTGACAATGTTTTGTATTGTATTTAGTTGTATTTGTATTGTATTGGACTTAGGAAACTTCATCGTGGAAGCACTGTATACATAGCATAGTTTCATTAACGATTGTAAAAATTTCTTTTTTTTTTTGAAAAGAGCAACCGCCGAGTTTCTTGCTGGCTCTTCTCGGCAGGAAAGGCATTCCGAACCAGTAGTGGTAGATTCATTGACAATTCAAAAGTGCTTGTAAAAGTTTATTTGAATAAAAAATATTTCTATTTCTATTTCAAAAGATTTGACAAAACAATTTTATTACATAAGACATTTTGTTCCAGGTAATAGCTGAATTACACGGTAGTTTCAACATCGCTACGTAAGATTAAGCCAAGGATTATACAAATAAGATAAGTCTTATCATCAAGTAGATGGAAAACAGCAACCAAATAAATATCATTAGCTGAATGACACTGGTTATTTTTAAGTTGGTATTTTTTTTTCTTACTCGATGTCAAGATAGCCCTTGTGTGCGATCTCCCCAGAAGGAAAGTGACGATGCAGTCTAAGATGGTAGCAGGCTAACTTGGAAGGGGTATGGCAGTGTACATTTAACCCATATCTCTAATCGGTTTCTACAACCCATCGTGCCGGAACGCTAAATCGCTTGGAGGCACGTCTTTGACGGTAGGGTGGTAACTAGCCACGGCCAAAGCCTCCCACCAGACAAACAAACATATTGGTATTCTATAAAACAGTCTGCTTTTTATTCTTTTTAATAATTTGCTTGTTTCAAAAGAACTTACCAAGAAAGGGCATAGCGTTCAACACCCCCTTCTGCAAGAGATTCATGTTGAGATCGCATTCAGCTATCGGCAGTATATAAGGTATGCTGTTAGTCACCACAATGCTGCACACGCAGCCAAAAAAGGATGTGCATAACAGTTGCAGGTGAAATAGACCGAATCCACACTCCTTCAGTGCAAGGTTTACCTCTTGCATAGCTGTGGGAGCTTTCTGGTCATCGTGGTCTGAAAATAAAATTAAATATTTTAGACTTGATTCATAGTTTAATGACATAATTGCTACAAAATAATACGAGTACGTACCACGGTAATTATTATTTTAGTTTCGAGTGTCGATATTTCAATTCAATTCCGTCGTGACCACGGTCCATGAAATTGGATCGAAATATCGACAATCTACAGTTACAAAATATTCAGAGTGGTTAAGGTTTTAAGTTATATATAAACTAGCTTTTGCCCGCGGCTTCGCTCACGTCAAGTTCTATTTTTCAAACCCCTATTTCACCCGCTTAGGGGTTGATTTTTCAAAAATCCTTTCTTAGCCTGCCTTTGTCAGCTATCTGTATGCCAAAGTCAATAAGTCAGTCACCTTTTCCTTTTATATATTTAGACAACTTCTTAAAGGTGCCTATACGCGTAGAAAAAATATCATTTTTTTTTTATTAAAGCGCTGTTTTTTTAATTTATATGATTGCGTCATTTGACCTATTGCGTAACCTTCGGTTATAAGTTCGAAACCCTTCTCTCCTCAGTGAACTTTTTCAATTTCAAAATTAGCTTTCAAAAATATTTTTTATTTAGATTTTCATTTAAAAAGAAAACTTCAAGAGTTCTTGCTTCTCTCAAAGCCAATTCAAGTGTTGTTGGCTAGGGCTGTTAGTGAAGCGTGGAGTATGCCTCAATATCTTTTTATAATTTTTCTCTAAATTGATTTTGAGTGGTTTAGTCGGCATCTTGTATTTTTTAGGTAGGTATACTTGTTTTTTTTATTAGTGAATACTTAATAAAAAACTTATTAACATGATGACATCTATTTTAGTAAAAATATAATTTTGGCTGAAGGTATACAAAATTTCATCTTTTATTTATAAAATGAAATTTCACATAATTTTTTAATTTTATTTCAAAAATTTAATCATTTAGTTTTCGTTTAATATCTTTCTATGAAATTAACAAATTATTATTTTTTTAAGCTAGTTATAAAATTTTATTTCTTAGGAAAATAATTTGAAAGCCTACCTAAAGTTAGAAGTTGGAGATTAAATTAATGTCTTAATTGCAACGAAAACAACAGGGAGCATAAAAGAGATTTTAACAAAATTTGTCCCGAGGGATTTAGCGATTAGGCTCTGTAAACTCACTGGACTGTTATAATACAATAATGACTCCCAATTACTATCTTAAAGTCCTTAAATCATTCAAGCCTTCAAGCTTTCATCCTTTAGAGACTTTCATTCGCTTAAAATAATAAGCAATGAATTTAGAACGAAGATAAAATTGGCTTCATAATTATATTGGACAATCTGACTACTTGGTCGTTCTTCTCCTTTTTCATTATCAGTCGATAGACGTAACTCGGAAAAGTCAGATCTACGTTCCCGGGATTGAAACGCAGTCCTATCTACTAAGCCAGGGATCACCAATTACTTTCATTGGGGGTCCGCTTTAATATGACTGTCGCGGTCTGTTTGGTATGCGATTAATTATTAGCAATCCAGATTAAAAATGTTAATCCTTACTAATATATAAATGCGAAAGTATATTTTTCTTGCTTTGTTGGTTTGTCCTTCAATAACGCTGCAAAAGAGTATAGTTGAGGACCTGGAGAGTGACAGGCTACTTTTTATCCCGAAAAATTAAAGAGTTCCCGAGGAATTTTAAAATCTAAATCCACGCGGACGAAGTCGCCGGCATCAGCTAATTAAGAAATAAAATGAAAAGAAGCCTGAATAATTTTTATTAAAATATTGTGCAATGAACAAAAGTAATAAAGTAACTTAAAAATGTTAATGTGAATTACCATCCTCTCTGTAATTCGTGTCTGTTTTAAGTCTGGAGTAAAGTTGGTGCGGGGTGAATTAATTAACTCATAATTTTTAATTTTAATATTTTAAGATTAAGTTTTAGTATAATTTTAGTGTTTACTTAACAACAAAGTCCGCACAAAATAGGTCGGTGGTCCGGATCTGGACCGCAGTTTTTTTTTTTTTATTTATTTAAAGGAAATATACATTTTATATTTACAATATGAAAATTAGATACTGGTGAATCAAAAACCTAATCAGGTTTGTCCGTTCACCAGTAGGTATTCATGTGAGCGCCCTGAATCATACATTATGCATATTTATGTATACACAATGCATGCTTACAGATAGACACACATACTTACATTATAGGGACATTTAGGCATGTAAAATATGCTACTTATATTTACTTAAAACTATAGGTATTGTTATTGTTATTATGTAATTACTATAATGAACCCATTGCCACATTCAAAAATGTGAGGGTGGGTTCATAATATATTTTTCATTACTCATACACGGAAAGTAGGTCTGAAGTTGCCTGAGAAGCGGGTTGAAAGTAATACTTTTCAGCCCTAGGGAGAATCGTTTTCAACTGACAGCTGTCAAATAATTAAAAAAAACTAGTTGTCACATTTTTATTGGAATTCAAATGAAACACGACATACCCGAGTGCATCCATAGACAAGAAGAAAGATAGACTTTATTCATAAAGTAAAGACAACTGATTCATAGACATTCATAGACAATCATAGACAATACTTGACTATTAAAAAGCTAAATGCATAGCCCGCCGGCTAGGCCAAAGAAAAAAAAAAGGCGGTAAAGTTCACTCCATTTTCTTTAGCTAATTTCTATTTTTATTTTGACTTTCCTTATATTCGTAATGAAAAGCACAGTGTTTACCTCGGGATAAAGACTTATTTAGTCCCTCGAACTATAGGCCCCCTCGCTACGCTCGGGCGCCAAACCCCGTCTCGGGACTAAATAAGTTACTTTCATCCCTAAGGTAACAATGTACTATTGAATGCTACGGTAGGCTCACTACAGCAATTACATTATTATTGGATAGAGTCAGGCGTTACTTTGCGGAAGTTCATGATTAACAAAAAAATGTTAGAGTTATTTTGCTGTAATCCGCCAACAGTCTGTTGGCGGATTACAGCAAAATAACTCTAACATTTTTTTGTTAATTACATTATTGTTTTGCGTCATACCAAGTTACAGTAAAAAATACAATTATTATTTTATTGTCAACGGTAGGTACAAATAGGTACAACGTCGTTTTGTACAGGGTAACGACGGCCAACTTGGAGTGAATAGGTAGTACTTAAAATGTTAGGTGCTTTTAAATACTTTATCAGTTGTGTAAAAGTTCTCGCAAATTACTCGGCCATTACCAAGGAAGAAAGCTAGCAGACAGCATAACGAGAAGTGTGCAAAAACAAGCAATTGCAATCTATTAGGGAACTCCAGCCCAGTTCTTCCGGGTCGTAATGATGCAATTACTCTAAGTTTCCCTTAACGTCTCTGCTGATTGCCATTTTGCCCTAGTAAGCAATTGTTTTCCCGATCATTTGATAAAGGATGGAAATCGGTGGATACCAATAAAAGGGTAATGTCTCTTGCAGTAATCAGCTTAAGCGTTTTAAATGAGTGATCCATCAAAGACTTACATGGCGTACAGAGCTGAAAACAATCCACTTTAAGTGAAAAAGTATGAGGGCTTAGAGGATATTAGATGTAAAATTTCATACAGAGAAGATTAATTGAATGCTTTTGAGGCTCTAGTGTAAGTTTTCATAAATCTGTCATTAAGTTTTGAGATGTCAGATCATGTCTTTAAGTAACTAAAGCTTTCAGGTCCGAGGTGACAACTACAGCATCTAGAGGTCCCAACGATCATCGGTTTTTAGAACTACATATTATTTGCTTGTATGTCGCGACTCAACTAGATATTATGTAGCTAACTCTGGTTCTCCTACGGGTTTCCTCACAAGGATACTCCGAGCAATCTCTCCATTGCTCGCTGAGTAATCCTAAGCCTTATTTTCGGTATTTTTTCGGCGCTTTTTGATACGGCACCCTTCATATGCGAGACTGACTCGCATTTGACCGGTTATTTACTGTTACACACAACATCAGGGCATTTCCATAAGACCTGTAATTGCGAACGTAAGGTCCGGTAAAAATTATTCATGACTCAGTTCGCACGTTTGAAATGCCTCCATAGTATAGTAGTGTTTAGCACCAATCATCTAAATGACGACTGGTCGCTATACAATAGAATAGAATAGGATAGAATAGGATAGAATAGGATAGGATAGGATAGGATGGGATAGGATAGGACAGAATAGAATAGTTTTTTAATCAAATAAACTTTTACAAAATGCTTTCGAATCGTCAAATGAATCTACCAGAATCTACCATATAGTCAAATAGAGCCTATTTTACATTACACCTCTAGTTCCACAGGCTCTGAAAGTGCAATTAAAATTTCTAAGCCCATAGCAGTGAAAGATAAAATGGAATGATTGAACTCACAAAGGGGTGTAGACGAAAGAATACCTCAATTGTCTCAATTCTAACAGACAGCGAACACTTTAATAGAGACGTTAATCGAACGGCCGTTCGAGACGAGATATTTTGCTCTATCGCTTATATAAATTTTAATGGCCCAAAAATCATTCTCTTGTCAAAGAAAAAGAAACGTCGCTGACACTGTATAATTTAAGAGATCATTTGTAGATCGGTTTTCTGTTAATGCGGCTGATTGGGCTATAGAGGCGTCATGTGCTAGATTATAGAATTATCAAACCCTTTTTTAAGGATCTATTATCCTGTCTCACAGAGTCCACTGGTGGCCGAAGGTTTGGAAGTTACCTTGACCAATATAAAAGGTCAGCCATTCAGCGGAGTAATGCAGCCAGCGTTCTAGACACTCTTCCTCGTTCCAGTGATTTAGATGATATTTTGCATATTTAGCTTTTAGTTATGCAGTATTTATCTAAATATATAAAAGGCAAAGGTGACTGACTGACTGACTGACTGACTGACTGATCTATCAACGCACAGCTCTAACCACTGGACCGATCGAGCTGATATTTGATATACAGGTAGCTGTTAGGACGTAGACATCCGCTAAGAAAGGATTTTGGAAAATTTCAACCCCAAGAAGGTTAAATAGGGGGTTAAAAAATCGAACCTAACGTGAGCGAAGCCGCGGGTTAAAGCTAGTTAATTCAATAAAACAATAATAATACTTTTATATTATTATAGATACTATAAATATACTATTAATATTATTGTAAAAATAATATTATTATCACATAGATATCACTTAGCACATTTGTAATGTAAGGAATACCTTCTATACCTATTTATGGTTTGTATCTAACCAAATTACGACCCAAAAAATTTTCTTTTTGAAGAAACCTAAAGGTTTTTGTGCTGGCTTGACACGAAAGCCATAAATCAAGAAAAGAAAAAGAAAGGAATCATTTTTCTAGTAACAATATTAAACAAACGGCCTCCTTTCATTTGATCTTTAACTGCTAGTAAAAATGTCTTCTTACTACGTAAATTGGATTGACAAGAATAATTTCTGTTCATTTTTGAAGAGCAAAGTATTTTCCTCCTCATATTATTGCTGATAAGCTAAGTCTCCCGAAGTGGGTCACGAGCTGAGGGAATCAATAAATTGTATCACATTGCGAACGCTTTCTATTCAAATTTCAAAATTTCTGCGTGCCTTTGGTCTATATTATAACCATCTCTATGTATTTATTTAACATTGAAATATCATTTGCTGACTGACTACGAAATCTCAGGAACAATAAAGTCTATATTTATTACTAGCTTTTGCCCCCGCGACTTCGTCCGCGTGGGATTAGATTTTGGGGTGGAATTTTCAAAAACTGTGACACACGTTACTTTTTTATTTTTAACTGAAAGCTCAAATACCAACTTTGATGGAAACAGCTTGAAAAATGACGGAGTTTCATATAAACTTCCATCCCCTATTTAAACCCCTTAGGGGTGGAATTTCCAATAATCCTTTCTTAGTGTGCGCCTACGTCATAAAAGGAACCAACTGTAAAAATTTCAAGTTTCTAACTTCAGTAGTTTAGGCTGTGCGTTGATATCTCAGTTAGTCAGTCAGTCAGTCAATCAGTCAGTCAGGACTTTGAATTTTATATATATAGATTTTTAAACTAGTTATTGCCTGCGACTTCGTCCGCGTGACTTAGGTTACTGTTTTTCCGGGGTAAAAAGTCTCTTTCCTTGCCGTTAAAAAACCCGTTCAGTGCACAATGTATGAGAAAATGATTTTTTTTTAATATAATATATGCTACTTTCATAATATACATGCAAAGCAAAAGATAAGATAGAGGGAGGTTTGACGACCTCCCTGGCGCAGTGGTGAGTGCTGTGGTCTTATAACTAGGAGGTCCCGGGTTCGATTCCCGGCGGGGGCAATTAAGAAATTTATAATTTCTCAATTATCTCTGATCTGGTCTGGTGGGAGGCTTTGGCCGTGGCTAGTTACCAACCTACCGTCAAAGACGTGCCGCCAAGCGATTTAGCGTTCCGGCACGATGGCGTGTAGAAAACGATTAGGGGTATGGGTTGAATTTACACTGCTATACCGCCAAGTTAGCCCGCTACCATCTTAGACTGCATCGTCACTTACCATCAGGTGAGATCGCAGTCAAGGGCTATCTTGTCATCAAATAAAAAAAAAAGTGAAATGTCGTTTAGTTTGGACGAAAAATACGTCCGTCTCTTTCCTGCCTCATGCTACTCAACAGATTTCTGAATAGCTAAAGTTAACTTGACCAGTTACATTAGCGCCTTACAGGCCTCTTCTATATCGTAAGTAAAAGTGGTGAAACGAAATTACGCAAAAGGGCCAAAAATAAGCGCTTACACACAGTTTCGGCGTCATCTGTATAATGTTATACGCGGTCAATTGCTTATAAAAGTGAGGGTAGCCTGCACGCGGTTACCTGTGGTTTGGGAAGGGCCTCTTTTTGAATTTGTATTTTGTTAAAGCCCTTTTATGGGTTTACGTGGTACTAGAGGGACATTGTTTGTGTAGGTATTCAAAACTTTGCCTACGTGTTGTTACTTTATTTTGTGGAGTAAATGTGAGTCTATTTCATTTTATTGTTTAGGAATAATAAGTTATGATAAAATAGTGTTTTCACAATAATTGAACTCACCATTCCTCACATAAACATTTGTTTCATGAGCATAGCTTAATTGTTTGGTAGTTTGTTTTTGTAAATATCTTAAACAATTAATTTAAAAAAAAAACATCGTGGTTGGCTCATATTATGATAGATGTCCACTGCTGGACTTAGATCTTTAGCTACACCACAGAGCGCTAGCCCCGTTTGTCCCTAGTATCTATCGGTATGGTGACCTCCCTGCCACACCGGTGAGAACCGTAGTTTTATATTATAATAAAAGTGGGAGGTCCCGGGTTCGATTCCCGGCAGGGGAAAAGTATGAATTTATAACGTCTGAAACGTTGAGACCAGATCTTATTATGTGGGAGGCTTAGGTCGTGGCTAGTTACCAACCTTCCGCCAAGCGATTTAGATCGTCAGGAATAGCTCCATACACTTTTCATACAAAATTCCATTTTAGAAAGAGACTTATATTGTCGCAGTAAAACAGATTATAACTTATTTGTTTTCTGACCGATTCATTTTTATGACGACCACCCTGGCGCAGTGGTGAGCGCAGTGGTCTTATAACTGGGAGGTCTCGGGTTCGATTCCCGGCGGGGGCAATTTAGGAATTTATAATTTCTAAATTGTCTCTGGTCTGGTCTGGTGGGAGGCTTTGGCCGTGGCTAGTTACCACCCTACCGTCAAAGACGTGCCGCCAAGCGATTTAGCGTTCCGGCACGATGGCGTGTAGAAAGCGATTAGGGGTATGAGTTAAATTTACACTGCTATACCCCTTCCAAGTTAGCCCGCTACCATCTTAGACTGCATCGTCACTTACCATCAGGTGAGATCGCAGTCAAGAGCTATCTTGTCATCGAATAAAAAAAAAAGATAAATCTTTGGAGAAATACTAAATCTATACCTATTTATTTTCATTACAAAATTTCATCAGGCCCTGATCTCTGCGAACATATAAAGGAAGCAACAGATTGAATATTTAATGGCAACGTATTGCCATGGGAAATCTGCACGCATTGGAAGAGCATCTTTAATGGATAAAGCTACATTGCTTTTTGAGGAAACGATTTTATTAAACTGTATTTTGTCTGCGGGTTGTTTAACTGCGAAGATTCCACCCGAACAAACATAGTTACATACATACATTGCAAGTTAAATAAAAGCTTGTAAAAATTTATTTTTACAAGCTATTTATATTTACATACTAGCGGACGCCCGCGACTTCGTCCGCGTCAATTTCTATTATTATGATCGCGATTAAGAAGTTTTTAAAAGATTTTAAATATGGATAATTTTCCCCGTTTTTGCGACATTTTTCACCGATGCTTCGCTTTTTGTTTGACTGATGTAATGACGTGGAAACTGATGCATTTTATCTCGCGTGCCGAAACTAATACAAAAGAAACGCGAGTTTCGGAACGCGACATTAAACTCCTCCAACTATGTATTCTGTGCTCCAACGCACACACGCACATTGTTTTGATAGATATGATCTTTGACGTTAGGAACACACCTACATTGCTTAGACAACAGTGAGTGCTTGTAATTTAATATGAACTTTATACCATAGCAATAAAGCTCAAATTGACTACGTTTTAGTTTCAAATCATTTGTATGGGAAAAAGAAAAGGGCTATTTTTAGGGTTTTTCAAGCAATAATTCTAATTTTTCTCGCCGTAAAAACCATCCTTGAACTTCAACGAACATTTTAAAAAAAGATTTGGCCAAATTGGTCCAGGCGTTGTTGAGTTATGCGCTTACCAACACATTTTGCGATTCATTTTTATATTATAGATTTATTTATAGCTATTTCTATTTTGTTGTATTGTATTCTTGTATGTTAGTCAATAATCCTATTTTAATATTATAAATGCGAAAGTTTGTATGTTACTCAATCACGTCGCAACGACTGAACCGATTTGGCTGAAATTTGGCACAGTGATAGATTATAGTCTGGAATAGCACATAGGCTACTTTTTATCCCGGAAAATAAGAGAGTACCCGCGGGATTAAAAAACCTCAATCTACGCCAACGAAGTCGCGGGTATCAACTAGTAATAAATAGATACATTTCTATTTTCTTTTCGTTGTAGGTACGTAAGTTTGTAAGGAATTCTTACATAACAAATCACTTTAAACAATAGTTCTGACGATTTAGCTGGATACCACAAGTCGATTTAAAACTGCGAAACGTGTAAATGCATTTAAATTTATTCTAGCAGCACTTCAACCACTAGAAAATGTAGAACTAAAACGTGAAACTAATTTAAATAGCTCTTATTGGTTTTCAGTAAAACCTTAACGTATTTATTATAGTGACTAGCTTATGCTAGCAACTTCATCTGCGTGAAGTAAGATTTTTAAAAATTCCGTGGGGACTATCTGTTTTTCAAGGGTAAAAGGTAGTCCAAGCCTCTCTCCAAAACCTCTAGTCTATCTATACCTATTCTCCAGAAGTCGGTTAAAAAAAAAAACACGTCAATCCGTTACTCCGCTGCTCCGTGATTGAAGGACAAACCAACAATCAAGCACACTTTGCATCCACACATTACAACTAACATATTACAACTAACTTGGTAGTGTACATTCAACCCATACACCCCTAATCGGTTTCTACACGCCATCGTACCGGAACGCTACATCGCTTGGCGGCACGTTTTTGACAGTAGGGTGGTAACTAGCTACGTCCAAAGTCTGTCACCAGACCAGACCAGAGACAATTCAGAAATTACAAATTCCCAAATTGCCCCCGCCCGCAATCGATCCCGAGACCTCCCAGTTCGAAGACCACAGCTCTCACCACTGCACCCGGGAGGTCGTCAAAATAATATATAAAAAGGTGTCAGATGTCCTTACTCGGAATCTACTACCTATAGGCATATCAGAATGATAAAGTTTGTACATGAGCTAGGAACATTGTTGTTATTTCACGAGTTGAGAATTACTGCTACTCATGAAAGTTTTAATTCAAAACTATATGAGTTGTGAAATGTTGTTCGCGGTTTTGGTTCACGCGCTTGGATTAAAACTACAAACTATAAAATTACTATACAAAGCAAACTGTGAAATATAAACTACTCCACCTATAGCAGGACTTTCAAATTAGAGGTGTGAGAAAGCGTTGCAAGGTGCGTGCTATTCCACAACTAATATTCCTACAATATCTAGAAGTACCGCACCGCACTTCACCGAACGCAATTTCACCCTCACCACCTCGGTGCCTGGAGCACTTCGACCATCCGTTGCTCCAGATCTTTTTTTCCACGTACCACCAAATTGTGGAATCTTCTCCCTTCGACAGTGTTCCCACTTAATTACAATATGGAGTTATTCAAGGGGCGCACCAATAAGTTCCTGAAATGCCGGCAACGCATCGGTGGTGCCTCCGGTACTACGGTTCATGGGCGGCGGTAATCACTTTACATCAGGTGGCCCGCCAGCTCGTTTGCCCGCTATTCATATTTTAAAAAAAAGTAGGTACTGTCAAGAGGAAAAATACTTTAATGTCGTTAAACTAACGCTACTCAGCATGAAAATTACGTCTTCTATAAACAACAGTCCAAAACGACAGCGCAAAGACGTAAAAACAGTGCAAATATTTGTTGGTTGTGCTCGTGATATACCCTTATCAATTTATCTCATATCAGTAAAGTAATACGCATACAACAGTTGTACCGTTACCTATTTCAACGAGTAAACCGAACTATTTTCGCGAACAAATAATTTAATAGGAACAGTCTGATCGCATTAGAACAATTGTATTGTGAAATAGTTGTACTTATTTGAGAGAATATATATTTTAGCCGTTGTTAGTTGTTCTTTTAACTCACGAGGGCGCGTGAGCTTTACACGTGGTTACGTCGTGTACTGAAAATACACACACACATATAAACTTTCACTTTTATAATATTAGTCTGGTATTAGTGTAATTATATTATATTTCATAGAATAGTAGGATACATAATTTTCGTTTTTTTTTTAAATTAGTGGAATGATTCCTTAAGTGAAATATTATAAGATTTAAGTTCTAGAAAAGATTACAAGAAAAGATTATAGAGTACAAGTTATACATGAACTTTAGAACTATACAGAGATTAAGTTTTCGAATGCATACATTTACCTGAAATTGTAAACCGCAAATGGGTCTACTTTGTCTGCCCGTTGGATTGTGTGTATCTACCTACGTATGCATTTTTGAAGCTTCATCGTGGAAGCACTGTATGTGTATACATAGCATAGTTTTGTTACCTATTGTTTTTTTTGAAAAGAGCACTGCTGAGTTTCTTATCGGCTCTTCTCAGGAGAATTTGCATTCCGAACCGGTGGTAGATTTATGACGTGTCATAAGAGCTACAAGTTGGCCTACATGAAATAAATGGATTTAGAATTTAGAATTTGAATTTTAATTGCCACCATCAGAGTTTAAATTGAAAGCCCGAAAGTTTTAACCAAAAATTAAATATCTAATTCCTTTGAATGCAGAAAATGCGGACATTTCATTTTCGTGGGTAGGTATCCTCTGTGAAAAATAAGAGCGCTATTGTTCGACGCTCAAAATGGTTTGCTCACTCGAAAACTAGAGAGATTGTTGCTAGAATTAAGATAAATGTGAAAGGAGAGCTCCGTGTACGATAATAATATATTCATCAGAAATGAATTATGCTGAACTTTTCTATGATATTTTAGACAAAGAATAACTTTAAGGTAGGGAAAGGAGATGTTTCATCAATGTATGGGCTCCGGGCTAAGTCTTGTACTGTATACTAGTTGGTTATTTAATCAAAGGTATACTAAAATATAGTCAGAAAAACAAAAAACAGTTTTTTACGCTAGATTTCTTCGATAGCGGCTTTGTTTGATGATACAAAATAAGAATTTCCGCTTAGAATATTTCCACATATTATGTGTGCTTAGCATTGCAAATTCATCATGGCGGCAACATGTCATTTGACATTTGATTTTGATAGAAATGTCAAATTGATTTTGATAGAAATATGAAAAGTTTTATCTAAGTAGGTACGGTCGATCTTTTGAAAAGTTTGAAACCATATTTGTTTATTTATGCAGACGTCCTGGAAATAAAATTTTTCCTTTTTCAGCGTAGATACTGCGAAAAATTTTTCAAGTTGAGGCACTGTCATAAGCCAAAATTAAGAAAATTAATTTACACAAATTGAGAGTTTTGCTCTCCTTTTCTCTCACGCTAATCTAATAGGTCTGATCGACACTTGATTGAGGTTTTTTGATTCCTGCGGGAACTCTTTAACTTTCCGGAATAGAATGTAGCCTATGTGTTAATCCTGGGTATGAACTATCTCCATTCCAAATTTCAGCCAAATCTGTTCATTCGTTGTGGCGTGAAGGAGTAACAAACATACACATGCACACACACATTCAAACTTTCGCCTTTATAATATTAGTGTGATTACTTACCATTTCCCGCTAGTGCCTGTAGATTCACTTCACTCATTTTGAATTAGATAAGTACCGTTACCAAAAATCAAAAATATTTTCAGTTCCCATCATAACCTGATCCACACCAAGGTTCTTTGCTACTGAACTACTCGTTATAAGATTATGCGTACATGCAAAATAATAATTATCTTATGTAAACAATTATATTGTTTTGACAAGCAATTTTATCTTGAACCATAAGGGTGTGAATATACGAGAGATTTCTTCTCTCATCTGCAACGTGTATTGAAACTCCGAAATATGTAATACTGAAGGAGGTGAATGTGCTCATGAAACTGAACAACTTTCCCCAAGGAACATAGGTCGAAATGTGAAAAAAAAAATGTGGACCTCCCATACAAAATTGACGATCAGCTGATTGATTTACTATGGGAGGTAATTTTTTTTTTTTCATATTTCAACCTATGTTCCTTGGGGAAACTTGTTCAGTTTCATGAGCACATTCACCTCCTTCAGTATTATTTCGGAGTTTCAATACATGTTGTATAGTCACGCTCAAACTTGCCACGAGACAACAGATAATAATTTTAAATAAAAGTCATCAATCCTGTCTGCCTGGTACAGTGATAAGTTGTGGGTATAGAGTATAGAGCTAGTCGATGCCCGCGGCTTTGCTCGCGTGGATTCATTTTTTAAAAATCCCGCGGGAACTCTTTGATTTTCTTTCTGTCAAAACGTTTTGTCGCAATAGACAAAATGTCGTTAGTCTACCTACGAAATTAATAGGTAAATGAGCGGTCTTATAATGCTGGTACATGTTGCGTTGGCATTAAATGAGTGGTTCTGTAGCGGTTTCCATTTCTTTTTTTAATTGTTTTTTATTAATAATAATATAATTTACTAAAAACTAGCTGACGCCTGCGACTTCTTTCTAGAGGATTTTTGAAAGTATAAAAGTATCTTAATTAATTTCTCAAAATGCAAGCTATTTCGTTGCCGAATTTTGTAGCAATCGGTTCAACAGTACTTTCACGTTTTTAAATATCATCAGTGTGGATATATCATTTGTTAACCGACTTCCAAAAAGGAGGAGGTTATCAATTCGGCCGGTATCTTTTTTTTTTTTTTTTTTTTTTCTATGTATGTCCACCGATTACTCCGAGGTTTCTGGACCGATTCACGAAATTTTTTTTTTAATCAACAGAGGAAGCTCGCGAAATGGTCCCATAAAATTTTTTACCTTCAACTCCTCAAGCCTGATGCTGCAGGGGTATTTTCCCCCTAAATTATGGGACCTTAGGGACCGTCGTTTACGAATTGGTATGCTTGGCCTAAGCATATGCTAGATCATAGAGCTCCAGGTCCTACTCCTCAATCCTGATGCTGTAGGGTACTGCCCACCTAAATTATAGAGATTTAGGAACTGCTAATCATGAATTGTTATTGTATGTAATAAGCATATACTACACCATCGAGGTCTAGGTTCTAGCTCCTGAATCCTGATGCTGCAGGGTACTGCCCACTTAAACTGCGAGGATTTAGGAATTTTCGCTTGCGAATTGATATTGTTAGTATCAAGCATATTCTACATCGTGGAACTCAAGGTCCTAGCTCTTCAATACTGATGCTGCAGGGTTACTGCCTACCTAAACTGTGAGGATTTAGGAACTGTCGTTTACGAATTGATATTGTTGGTGATATTGTTGGTACCGAGCATGTACTACATCATAAAGCTCAAGGTTCTAGCTCCTCAATCCTGATGCTGCAGAGTTGGAGGAATTACAAACTGACGCTTTCGAATTGATATTGTTGGTACCAACCATGGACTAAATCCTGGAGCTCCTAGTCCTAGCTCTTGTGTATTGTTAATAAGTACTGTAGGTACCAAGTATAGAACTACATTAGTACCGTAGCGTTGGAGGGAGGGGAGAAAGAGAGCAGGAACAACCTACACTTAAAAGCTTAAAATAAAAATTCTTTTCAAAAAACCGACTTCAAACGCCACTACAAAGTATAAAAATAATTTTATTTTTTACACGTTTGTTGAAGTCGGGCGGGCTTAACTAGAAACGATGAAATCGATGCGCGACGCTTACCTTATGGTGACATATAAGAGACACATTTATCGAAATCGGGCGAGCATCGCGTATCGGTTTCATCGTTTCTATTTAAGCCGCCCGACTTCAACAAACGTGTACAAAATAAAATTATTTTTATACTTTGTAGTGGCGTTTGAAGTCGGTTTTTTGAAAAGAATTTTTATTACTTGATCATACAAATATAAACCTGCGTATTTTTTAAATTACATAGGTACTTTGGTGAGATAGAATTTAAAAAACATAAGCACAATTTTTTTTATTTACAAGTTTATTATTTTTTTTTTTATAAATAGAGCATCACTTTTTCTTCACTGGTATCACTAAACTCAATAATGTTGTACCTGAAAAAAAAAAACAAATTAATTTTATAAATAAACAATGAAATTATATTAAACATGTTTATCTATTAGTTTTTAATTTAAACTACCTCAAAACTGTATATTTTTTACTTTCATATTTTTCACCCAAAAACGAATGGATCGATTGAGATGAAACTTTCAGCAGTTTTAATGCTTAATAGTTTTTCACTATTAACCCAATTTTGTGTGTTGTGTGTGATTATGGATGGATGGATGAATGGGTGGATGGGTGAAATGATGGAGAGAATATAATACATGGACGGATGGATAGATAGATAGGTGGTCAGATGGATTGCTGGTTGGATTCTCTCTATCTAAGATGGATGGATCGATAGATTGATGGTTTTTCTCACCTATCATAGTCCCTGCTAATGTGAAGAATGGCACAGCACATCCCATGTCCAGTAGGATAGGAAATAGGACGTTACCCACCACACTGCCGATACGCCCTATTGTCATTATCATAGCAAGTGCGAGAGATCTGAAAATTAGATATTTTTAAGCTATTGCATAGCTTCTATCGCGGGCCTTGAGCGTCGAGACCGAATCCAGAAATTCCGTAACGAAAATAACCTGACACGGGACTCCTCTCACCGCTAGATGGCGTTGATAAAAAATGCTATGCAATAGCTTTACCGCGGCAGTCCCCGAGTGCCATACGTCTTTTTTTTTTTTAACTTTTTCTTCTTCTTTATCAACCTAAAGATATCCACTGGTGGACTCTTGCACGGACTTAATAAAAAGGTCGCGGTCTTGCGTCGCCTGTATCTTGTGCCTCCTTGCGATTCAAATGATGTTGTCGATCTACTAGTAGTTATCAATACTCCTTCGGACCTTAGGACCCCAGCGATCATCAGTTCTTCGAAGTATGGCCCCGCCCATTTTGAATTTAGCTTCGCGACTCGCTGAGCTGTGTCAGTAACTTTGGTTGCTTGGTTCGGTTGTCCTACGGTTGTCTTCATTTCTGATTTGATCTCTAGATTCATCAAACACCAAAGATTATATTTCCCAACTTTCCCCACTGGGATAAACTATTGGGAAGTTATATAACACGCTATTAATGATTAAATTTTAAATTTTACCCACTGAGATAATCTGTTGGGAAATTAAACAGCAATTAATGATTATACAACCCCAATAAAAAGATTATATTTCTCAATTTTACCCACTGGGATAATTATAATTACCTGTCACATGAAACAAAACACGGTATACGTACCTCATAGTGGTCGGAAATAGTTCCACCACAAGAGCTTGATTGAGACTCTTCATCATTTGAGAGATTGATACATCAAACGAGAATAGAGCCACGAAGCCTATTTTAGAGCTTGCCCATCTAAGTCCCAAGGTAGCGCCAATAGAAATTAGGCAACACGCTATAAACAAATTCTTTTTTCCAACTTTGTTTACTAGCACACTTGTGATAATGTATGGCGCTATGCATACGGAACCTAGTATGACGGTGTTTATGTATGTTTCTGTTCCGCTGACTGTCTGAAATAGAGAAGGTAAGTTCCTTAGAAAAAATAATAAGAATAACAAGAAGAGCTATGTGCGTTTAAACAATTAAATAACAAATACTTCAGCGGTGAAGGATTTATTTTATTCGATTCATTTTTATAAAATAATACGCGTATGTACCTCAATCTCGAATAGAGACCACTTGCTCGTGTCGCGTTGCTGTGCCATATTTTTTTTTTATTCGATGACAAGTAAGTCCTTGACTGCGATCTCACTTGATGGAAAGTGACGATGTAGTCTAAGATGGTAGCGGGCTAACTTGGAAGAGGAAGAAAGAGGTATGGCAGTGTACACTGTACATTCGTACCATACGCCTAATTGGTTTCCACACGCCACGGCCAAAGCCTCCCACCAAACCAGACCAGAGACAATTTAGAAATTATACAAATTACCCTCGGGAAATCGAAACCGAACCCTCCCAGTTATAAGACCACAGCGCTCACTACTGCGCCAGGCAGGTCGTCAAAAATCATAAGAAAACCTGCATGCGTGAGAATCTTCCGTAACATTCTCAAAGATGTGTGAAGTCTGCCGATTTTCACTAGCCTTATAACCCTTCTCTGAAAGAAAACTTGCACTCAGTAGTGGGCCGTTGATGAGTTGCTGGTGATTTTTGACGATGACGTTCGGTCTGGTGGAAGCCTTTGGCCATGGCTAGTTACCACCCTACCGTCAAAGACGTGCCGCCAAGCGATTTAGCGTTCCGGCACGATGGCGTGTAGAAACCGATTAGCGATATGGCTTAAATGTACACTGCTATCCCGTTCCAAGTTAGCCCGCTACCATCTTAGGCTGCATCGTCACTTACCGTCAGGTGAGATCGCAGTCAAGGTCTATCTTGTCATCGAAAAAAAAAAACGTTCATTTAGTGGGTAGAGGGAAATATAAGTCTAGTTAAGTGTGGCTAATAAAAATCAAGTTGCTGGAGTGGCGACCCCGCACCGGGAAGCGCAGTGTTGGCAGATCCCCCACTAGGTGGACCGACGACATCAAACGAGTCGCAGGTGGTCGCTGGATTCAGGCGGCGCAAGACCGAGATCTGTGGAGGTCCATGCAAGAGACTTATGTCCAGCAGTGGACGTCTATAAGTTGAAGAAGAAAAAGAATAAAAATCTATAATCGACTCACCGGTACACAAACTTCGTCAAGTGTAACATTAAAGCTTCTAACACTTAAGTCGTGGGTATACGTATCCACCATGACGCACAAATCTTGGTTCTCTGTAGTGCTGTAATGCTCGACAATCGTCGACAGTTGAGGGAACCACATCCTTATGACATTGTACCTGTAAAAGCCTAATTTATTTGTCTTGCACGTGTGTAATGGATTGGTCGGAGAATAATAAAGGGGTTTCTTCTCCGCCATTTTTTTAAGCTATTGCATAGCTTCTATCGCGGGCCAGCGTGGAGACCGAATCCAGAAATTCCGTAACAAAAATAACCTGGCGTTGATAAAAAATGCTATGCAATAGCTTTACCGCGGCAGTCCCCGAGTGCCACACGTCTTTTTTTTTATTTATGTGGGTTATTTTTTTTGGTGTATATTATCTAAATATATAAAAGGAAAAAGTGACTAAATTGATCTATCAACGCACAGCTCAAATCACTGGACAGATCGAGCTAAGCATACAGATTAGCTATCTGTATGCTTAGCTCGATGACATATACATCCACTAAGAATGTATTTTTTTTTAATTTAACGCCCGAGGCGGTAATATAGGGGTTAGAAAAATGAGCGAAGCTGCGGACAAAAACTAGTTTTAATATCAAATAAATAAAAAGAACACTTACAAAAGCATTGAGAAGAAGTTCAAAGTGCAAAAAAGTAACAAATACAGTCCACGTGGTTTATGGAGCAAAGGTTTTATATTATCTAGACCACTAGACAGCATTTGCCCTAGATTTCTTCTTGAAATAGGCCCTGAAGACTCTTCAATATCTTGCTTAGTCCTATCTTTCCAAATATTTTTATACTGAAAATTACACATATTGCTTTATATAAGGAAGTACATGTATAAATAAACATACAGAGATAAAAAAGGTCATGGCTTCTGTCCAATTAAACATCATACTCAGAAAAAGAAATTTTCAAAGTAAAGAAAAAATACTTAAATATTAAAATAAACCGCCGAAGTTCCTACACGTTATGGTACAAGTTCAGTAATCATACAGTTTAGAAACAGATGAGCGTCACGGAGCCTGCCGCTAAGTAGCAAGTTTGAAATTAAAATACATTTTATCGTTTCTGTTCTTTGAGTTATTTAGTTTTTAATGCCTAAATCACATAATAAAGTTAAAAAAAATATTTGATGCAAAAGAACTTTAATTTTAAAAATCTAAGTATATGAGATTAATCTACGGCACACATTGACACAAAATAAATCATTTTTTGTGGTGGTCCTTTTGGGAAACCTACCCAGAAAGCAAGGACGCGTCTATTAGTTAATGCGATGACGATACCACTATAGATCAGTATCAACTAGAAATATAATACTATCCCACCAAAAACATTAATGTGAAACAAAGCAAAGTAACCAAAATACTTACAAGACAAATACTCGGATAACAGATTCGCTCCGTGTATCTAGACATTATTATACCAAATTACAAGTGTAAATTAAAAATTTAAAACACCCTGACATGTTACAACATCGTAATCGCTAGTCAGTAATCGTTAAAATAAAAATATGTAATCCGCCATTTTGGGCGGTGCCATCTTGGACCGATTTTCATCAAACATAGTAAAGAATACTCCCAACTTATTCACCTTTCAGACAAAAAAAAACAAAACTTATAACACCCCGCCGTTTTTGGTCGGAGATTAATAAGAAACAAATACATGATATCAACCTTTTTGACGACCTCCCTAGCGCAGTGGTGAGTCTCGGATTCGATTCACGGCGGGGGTAATTTGGGAATTTATAATTTTTAAATTGTCTCTGGTCTGACCTGGTGGGAGGCTATCTAGTTACCACCCTATCGTCAAATACGTGCCGCCAAGCAATTTAGCGATCCGGTACAATGGCTTGTAGAAACAGATTAGGAGTAGGTATGGGTTGAATGTACACTGCCATACCCCTTCCAAGTTAGCCCGCTCTCTTAGACTGCATTGTCACTTAACAGGTGAGATCGCAGTCAAGGACCATCTTGTCATCCAATAAAAAAAAATCAACGTCACATTCTGAACTGTAGTTATAATAGCTGTGCCACCGGCCATCTTGGGTTGAACATAAAGTATTAAAATGTAAGCTTACGAGTACGTACGGGGAAAGCATCGGCCGGTTTCCCAGTATTCTGCTTATAAATTTTAATGAGTATTTCCCTCGCTTCGTCGTATCGTTTCTGCGTTATGTAGTACTTGGGGCTTTCGGGTAGGAATGCGTACAGGACCGCCGCCGTTAGTGACCATAACGACATGATGAAGAGGTAGAAATTCCAAGTGTGTAGTACTGAAAAATAATAACAGT
This sequence comes from Hipparchia sbordonii, assembly GCA_038048805.1. Lineage (NCBI taxonomy): Eukaryota > Metazoa > Arthropoda > Insecta > Lepidoptera > Nymphalidae > Hipparchia > Hipparchia sbordonii. Next base: position 2,573,094 of record CM076113.1, read on the forward strand.
AATTCATGCTCGGTTTGGTATGCCGTATATCATATCATTGTATGTTTGTGGTTACTTCCTAACGCCAGACTAGACTAGACTAGACTGAGAATTTCTTGACAGAAAAACCCAATACATTTTTTGGCCCGACCCGGGAATCGAATTCGGAACCCCGTCATGCATAGTCAAACTTACTAACCACAAAACCAACGAGGAAGTTCAGTCAAATACGTAGACGCCCAAGTAAAGACAGAACAACTGCTGAGTTTCTTGGTGGAGTCAACTTGTTGACCCACAAGTTGGCTTACATGAAACAAATAATTTGAATTTTGATAGAAAAAGCAGCCAAACACAGGAGGCCCGACAAAATAAGGACCTTTATTGTCGGGATTTAAAAAAAAAAACATTTACAAAATAGATTGTATTCGTACCAATAGCCCCATTGAAATACGTATCCTCCCAAACCTGGGGCAATAAAGCCCACGACATTAGGGCGATTGCAACTTGAGCGATCGCTGTAAACGAGGACTGGATCAACATCACACGGTCCCTGACGTCACTGTGACAAAACTCCGACGTCAGTGTTATCATGGGCGAGAAGGCCGTGGCTGATCTGTAAGAAATTCATACTCTTTAACATAGAATTTTACATAGAAGAACCAGAATAATTGATACCTACTCGTAGCATAATGAATTGCGAAGCTGAAGTGAAAAAATAAATAAATAAAACAGTGGTAAGTGTAAATGTAATATAAAACACCCAGCATGTTAAAACATCCTTTTTTACGCCATTTTGTGGCGGCGGCCATCTTGGACCGATTGTCATCAAACATACTCGTAGCTAAGAACATTCCCGACTATTTCACCTTTCAGACAAAAGAAACAAAATCAACATCGGGAGCTACGATGCCACAGACAGAGACACACACACACGCACCCGTACACATACACACACACGCATGGGAAACGTCAAACTTATAATACCCGTCGTTTTTGCCTGTTAAAAACAGACGGTAATAATATAATTAGGCATCCATTACACTGGTTTTAATTTCAGCTTTACCACAATCAGTAGGTATATCCATACTATTATTACAAATGCGAAAGTAACACTGTTTGTTAATCTGTTTATACCTATTTAACCAACTTCCAAAAAGGAGGAGGTTATCAATTCGGCCGGTATCTTTTTTTTTTAATAATAAACAGACCGAGACCTGTGGAAGTCCATGCAAATGACCTTTATTCAACAGTCGTGCACTTCTGTCGGTTAATAAGGAAGAAAAAAAAATAGAAAATGAACAGTCTATACTATACCTACTATCTTTACAGCTCAATCGCTGTACCGATTTTGATAAAAGGCTATTTAGCACTTTGGAGTCGAACATAGAATACGACTCTTTAATCCGGGCAAACAAAGAGTTCCTGTTGAGTTCCTGTATGATTTTTGAAAAGTTACTTTGATGCGGAGAAAGTACCGGATAGGTATAAGTTAGTAAAATACACATCTATGCTATCGTAGACTATATAACATAGTCTTATATAGTCTTTAGAAACAATTTAGGTTTAAGAATTATAAATCTGTTTTTAGATTTAATACAATTAAAATACTGTATGTTTCCATAAAATAAATAAATAAAATCGGTACATAAATAAATTATTCAATGATCTATACTCACAATAATCCTTCGAAAAACTTGCAAATGACAAGCACTAAATAAGTTTGGCTCGTCCCACTTATAACCGTAAATACGAAGAGGCCACTAAATCCGCCCACTATAAAAAATTTACGACCGAATATGTCAGTTAAAAAACCTGCGACCACGGATATTAATACCATACCTGCGAAAATAATAATAATTTACAATGTGGGTAATAAAAGCCAATTTATAAATATTGTTTGTGCAAAACGAATACCTATTCGCCAATATTTCTATGGCGAATGGGAAATGCCGCGCTGTTAATTTATTGCTACACGTTGACGTAGCGGGTAGCTTATTCAGCTACGGATTATGCAGTTCCGGGTTCGACTCCCGAGTTGAACGAATACCACAGAATGCGTAGTACAGGTACAGAAGATCACACCTCCCTGGCGCAGTGGTGAGCGCTGTGGTCTTATAACTGGGAGGTCTCAGGTTCGATTCCCGGCGGGGGCAATTTAGGAATTTATAATTTCTAAATTGTCTCTGGTCTGGTCTGGTGGGAGGCTTTCGCCGTGGCTAGTTACCACCCTACCGTCAAAGACGTGCCGCCAAGCGATTTAGCGTTCCGGCACGGTGGCGTGTAGAAACCGATTAGGGGTATGGGTTGAATTTTCACTGCTATACCCCTTCCAAGTTAGCCCGCTACCATCTTAGACTGCATCGTCACTTACCATCAGGTGAGATCGCAGTCAAGGGCTATCTTGTCATCGAATTAAAAAAAAAAAACTTAGCAAAATCATTTAAGGCCCCCGAGGCATGGTGGTGACTCACGGCTAACTTCGTCACTCCGGGCTAGTACTGAAAATTTCTTGACAGAAAAACCCAATTATTTATGACTCGACCCGGGAATTGAACCCGGGACCTCGTCATCTGCAGTCGACCTTGCTAACCACTTGCAAGGAGGCAGTTAAAATACTAATGTAACTAGGGTCTAGCCACACGTCGTCTTATATGACGTGCTAAATCCTTTTGATGTGGCAATAAGACCGCCCGAGCTGTCGCATGCCCCACGTCCCTACACATGACATTAATAAATTAACGCCTTAATCCCACATAAATTAATGGGCACACAATTACTCCTTGGTTATAACTGCTGCTTTTAATGACGACTTTCATTGTAACGAGATAGTGGTGGTTCTTGCAATTCACGAAGGCGCGTGAGCTTTACTAGTGGTTACATCGTATACATGCACATTGTGTAAGTGTGCGTGCCTGTCAGGAGCATAGGTAGGAGCGGTCGGGCGCGAGGAAGCTCTCGCTCACACTTATACAGATACGACACACACACAACCATGAGCCATGCGCCATCATGAATTGCAATAACTATAGCAATAACGAATTTTCTATATATCTATCTATCTATGATCCTCCTAGTGGCTAAATATGATTGGCTAGCAAATTCCATTTTCAATACGAGAGCTAATAATCCTCTTTACAACATACATTATTCTAACTGTTATGTTTAACTAATTAACTAATTAATTAATTTGGATATCTTCAAATCAAGAGTGAATAGGCATCTTCTAGGCAAGCGCGTTCCATCTTAGGCCGCATCTTGACTTACCATCAGGTGTGATCGCAGCCAAGCGCAAGTCTATATATTTAAAAATAAAAAATCTAATTCCGTCTCTCTAGTCTCTACTAAGCCAATATTTGCTGTGCCCCAATGGGGTTCCAATGAAAAATGATCTCTAAATACCTAGTTCTAAAAATCATTGTAGCATATTGGAATGCAATAAATAAATGAATACTTGAAAAACTTACAATAATATCTTACCAACAAACGGCATAGCATTCAAAACTCCTTTCTGCAGTAAATTCATATTAAGGTCGCACTCCGCTACGGGTAAAATATACGGTGTACTGTTCAAGACTGCGACCCCGCATGCAATACCGAAGAACGATGTAAACATAAGACGTATGTGGAACAGGCCTAATCCGCACTCCTTTAGCGCCAGATTGACTTCCTGCATTGCAGTGGGAGCGTTGGCAGCCTCATCGTTACCTGCAAATATGATAGTATGGTCAGCAAAAAAATATATAATAAGTCTATTAAAGTTATTATAATTATTATTTCCTCGTTGGTGTAGTGGTTTACATGTTTGATTGTGGACGACGTTGGGTTCGATTCCTGAATTGGGTCAAAAATATTTAGGTACTAGTCGATACTACTTACTTCATTCGCGTGGACTGAGGTTTTTAATTCCCGCGGGAGCTCCCTTATTTTCCGAGATGAAAAGTAGCCTATGTATTATTTTAGACTATCTCTGTACTAAACAGCCAAATTTCAGTTAAGTTGTTGCAGTAACAAGCATCCATCCATCCATCCATACGATGTATATCCATACATACAAACTTTCGGATTAATTAATAAATATTAATAGGATTAAAATTTGGTCGTTTAGAAATTCTCATTACCAGCAAAGTATTAAAAAGTCCGTCGGTTTTATCTCCTAATCTTTCTCCGATAGTTTCCGTCCCATCGGACTATGAGAGTGAGGGAATAAACAGTGCGCCTATGTTTACGCTCACACTTATCCAGTATGATATTTCCCGCGCAGATTGCTCACTTCGACGAATAGACATTTTGAAAGACTGCCCAAAACGTCAGCATATATTTTACTCATCGTTTAAACACTTTAAATCTTCATTCCTGAACCGCACGGCTAGGGTCTGAAACGCTCTTCCAAAATCTGTGTTTCCTAACATGTAGGTATGTACAATTTGGGTATCTTTAAAACAAGAGTGAATAGGCATCTTCTAGCCAAACGCGTTACACCTTAGACCACATCATCACTTTCCATCAGGTGTGATAGTGGTCAAGCGTGTGCCTATAATTTATAAAAAAAAACTTTACGGCGATTTCGAAATTGGCCCTGACAGTTGTGTGACATCTGACTCGGCTCCGCCTTTGCATAACACGCGCAAAAATAAATAATCCAATAATGCTAGAAATAACTCTACACTGCATTGTTCCAGAATATCTCTTAACGCCCGTAACAATCGTTTTGGTTTTCGAGTGAACAAACCGATTTTTGAGCTGTGAACAATGGGCGCTCATATTTTCACAAAATGGGATGCGTTGAAAACAAAATGCCGGCGTTTCCAGCGTTCCAAGGATTTATTCGGCTTAAATTTCACTCTACTGTTTCCCAGTTAAAAAAATTTAGATGGTTTTAAAATGTTTGCGTTCTTACATTTTCCACTAAGCCGTTCAGTTGACACTTCTTATAAGAACCAGTGGTTCGAGAATTCAAAAGCACTTTGTAAGAATTTATTTCAATAAAAAAGTTTATTTTCTTTTCTAAGAAAATTATTTACAGGGTCTAGGTCAGGCGAAAACGATTGAATTTGAAATTGCTTCGGCAAAAGTCTCTCTAAGCTTTAAGCTCTATTTATTTTGGTAGAAAGAGAATTTGGTGTAGCAAAAACATGGAAAATGAGATATTGGCTTACCTATTTTTAATAAATAGTTTGGTATGACGCTATAAACTATATCTATCGTTCATTGCAATAAGTAAAACTACTTGAAGTCCGCGTGGATAAAAATCTTAAAGTTAAGTGACTAGTGCATGTTATGTTGTTGGTATGCCCCAACGGTGTTTTCCAATGATGCATTGTCTAAAATAGTTTTCAATTTGTAAGGTGGATAATAATCTGGTGGGAGGCTTTAGCCGTGGCTAGTTACCATCCTACCGTCAAATATGTGCCGCCAAGCGATTTAGCGTTCCGGCACGATGGCGTATAGAAACCGATTAGGGGGTATGGGTGGAATCTACACTGCCATACCCGTACCAAATTAGCCCGCTACCATCTAAACTACATCGTCACTTACCATCAGGTGAGATCGTAGTCAAGGACTATCTTGTCAACGAATAAAAAAAAAATTGATATGTAATGTGGAAAGCAATAAATAAATAATAAGTGTACAACAGAATTTGGCCACATTAACCAGGTTTTGACCACAGATTTAGAATTGGTCTTATTTAGGTTTTGAACTTTTTCAATACAAAAGCTATCAGAGTACCAACAAAATTCCTAAGTTACACGTCACATTGCGATGGTTAAATTGGCACATAAAGTATTAAAGAGAAATATTATATAAGAGTAGGTAAACGCACTTACCACATACTGGCGACACTTGTGCATTCCCTTCACTCATTTCGAAGTTAACATTTGATAACAATATAATTAATTAACATCAATCTTAGAGGATTCATAGCTGGATCCACATCAGTGCTACTGAATTTGTTTTCGTCGTGAACGTCGTTTGTTTTAAATAATTATCTCGTTTCAGCCTTGACAAAACATTGCGACACGTTATCATGAGCTAATTAATAGACGTAAGTGCTATGTCTATATTGGTTCCCACACTGCGGACGGGATAAGACATTTTCAACTGAGTCACTAAAACTAATACCATTATTAGCGAATTTAAACACAAAATCAAAATTATTTATTTCATGTAGGCCAACTTGTGGCTCTTACGACCAGGGGCGGATCTACTTAAAGGCTTTTTGGGCTGCATGCAGCCCAGGGCCCCGCGTATACAGAGGGCCCCCAACCGAACTGGGGGTCTACTCTAATTCAACGAAAAATGAAATATCGATCGAAATTTCGCGTATTTCCTACCATCGTTTTCGTTCTGCAACTTCGTTCGAAGGAAAATGTTTGGCGTTTAGATTTTCTAAACCTACTCTAATTCATAAATGTTGCGAACGAAAATTTGCAATAAATAATGTTTTAATAAATAAATAAAATATTTTGTTTTCCTATTTTCTTCCTGTACTTAACATATCGACGGTCCCTACGTACATAAAGACATGTCAAAAACCGAGGTTTACAGGAGAGCGTTATTTATGTTCAAACCGCTCTAGAAATAATTCTATGTACAATTATAATTATTATTTTTCTATAATGTTTTATTAGCTTTAGGACCTTTATAATGGTATTTCTACATATTTTCTTTTTTTATATTTTCTTGGAAAAACTGATAGATGACTGTTTCTACGCTGATATTAAAATAAAAGCATGTCAGACATGTCTATGATACCTTTTTATACGCAGGAAAGAAGAAAACAGTTAATAAAATGTAATTTAAATAAAATGATTTATTAAAACGTAGAATTATGTTATAGTTTTCAAACGGATATGTTAAACATCCTAAGATCGCCACCCATGGATATAAAAAATACATCAATGAAGACATATCGCTTTATACGCGGTTTCATTCATTCGGGGTAGGACTATATTTCTTGTAATGTAAATAAAGACATGTCCTTAAATAAAATAATCAGGATTGTGTTTTATTAATTAAACAAGGTTTATAATTGAAAATAATTTATTGTAAATGAAAATAAATTTAATTAAATTTCAAAATTCTGCTGACCGTCTCATTGAAATTAGTCCACATTAGGCACTTTGCATCTTAAAATTCTGTCTTTTCGTCCCAAAATTTACGTATGTGCTCCGTTGCTGCTCCTTTTGGAATCACCCAGATCTTTTGACACAAGTAGATGACTTAATCAAAATTAGCTTAGAATCGATTCTTAATATGCAGCTGAACGAGCAATCTTGGTCCCAAGCATCCCTACCCATCCGTTATGGTGGTTTAGGGATTCGCAAAATTTTCAGTGTCGCTTTACCAGCCTTCCTATCTTCTGTCCATAGTTCAGCAAATGAGCATGAGTAAAATTTTAAGGGCATCCACTTCAAACTTTGAGATTGCTGGCTTGGAAGAAGCTAGAAACGCTTTCTTAATTGCATGCCCAGGTCAAAATTTTCCAGTTTCTCCAAATTCACAAAGGAGCTGGGACGACATAAACTGTAAATTGACATATAATAATCTTTTGAGCCGTAGTACAGGTTCGGCGCGTGCTAGGCTTTTGGCCGTGGGTGCACATGAGGCCGGCTACTGGCTTCACGCGTACCCTTCGTCCAATACAGGAACATTTCTTGTGCCTGACACGCTCCGAATCGCAACCTGTCTACGCCTAGGGGTTCCGGTCTGCGCTCCGCATAAATGTCCCTGTGGCAGTGATGTCGACAAGCTAGGACATCACGGACTGTCATGCCAAAAAAGTGCAGGCCGCTTCTCGAGACATGCCGCACTTAACGATATCATACGCCGGTCCCTTGCCACCGTCAACGTGCCAAGTCTACTTGAGCCGACTGGTATTGCAAGAGACGATGGCAAGAGACCGGACGGTATGAGTTTGATTCCATGGAAGATGGGTCGGGTGCTGGTATGGGATGCAACCTGTTCAGACACGCTGGCCTCTTCCCATCTACATGGAACCAACAACAGAGTTGGTGCGGCTTGTGAAGCGGCTGAAAAAACGAAAGCATGCAAATACAGGGGTCTAAGCACCGAATATGATTTTGTCCCATTCGGTGTCGAGACCCTTGGTCCGTGGGGTTCTAGCGCTATAAGACTTTTTAAAGAAATATCAAAAAGGTTAGTCGACGTCACAGGTGACCGAAGAGCTGGCAGCTACCTCGGACAACGAATTAGTCTCGTTATCCAAAGGGGGAACGCTGCCAGTATCTTCGGAACGTTGCCTAAAGGGACTCCTTTTAATAATTTATTTTAATTTATTATATTATATATTTTTTAAGGTTTTTAGTTTTAGGTTAATATTTTGTCCTAGTATATATTAAATTAGTTAGTTTTAATTTAAGAAGTAATTTAATATTAATTTAATTTATAGATATAATTATTTTATTAGAGAGTATTGTTGCAGGTCTTATGAATACTTATAACTAAAAAACACACCACTGAATCTATCTAAACTGTATCAAAACATTAATATGTCACCACACGAACAAGCATCTTATTGGGGAACTCCCGCCGTGAATGACGTTATGTCAGACAAGGCCGCGTCCGCACCGAGTGGCGCGCATTTTAAAACATCGTACAAAACGATACGTATAGATATCCGCATCTACGACACTTATTCGTTGTAAATATAATACTTGTTCTCATATACGATTTGTAAATGACGTTAAATACGTAATATTAAAAAAAGAAAAATATACAGGTATGTGCATATGGAAAATCTAAAGCCAATTGTGCAATAAAAAAAAATTGCCATTTTCGACATGTCTTTATGTACGTAGGGACCGTCGATATATTACATTACATATACCTACATCACTACAGAAAACAGTGTCTTGTCAAAATGGCAATTAGTTGAGTAATTAGGTAGGGCCCCTAAGCAGTATTAGCCCAGGGCCCCACAAATTCAAGATCCGCCCCTGCTTACGACAAGTCGAGAATCTACCACCGGTTCGAAATCCTGATTATCCTGAGGAGACAGCTACACACTCCACCCTTTTTAATCCTTACCAGTAACATAGACTTATGCTGAGATCTACAGAGCGTGCTCTAACTTAGCTTTGACATAAATCTGTCTCGTTTTGACACTCTCTTGAGTCTGAGCTGAGTGAGAGTGCGGTCTACAGATTTCAGCCTAAGAGACCATAAAGTGAGAGTCTAAGAATTATATTATACCTACTAGCTTTTTCCCGCGACTTCATCCGCGTGGAGTTAGGTTTGTAAAAGCTCGCGGGAATCCTCTATTTTCCGACATAAAAGCCTCAATAGCCCAACGGTTAAAGGTGCGGACTGAAAACTGAAAGGTCGCAGGTTCGAGCCCCACCCGTTGCAATATTATCGCTTATTGGGAGGGGAGAGGAGAATATAAGTCATGTTCAGCTTAAAAAAAAGTAGCCACTCACAAAGTCCTTAAAACAATACCTATGCAAAAAATCAAGGCGATCTACGTTGCTGCGTGATTGAAGGACAAACTAACTCTCAGACATAGGTATGTAAGTTTCTTCACGATGTTCTTAACTTAGCTACAAACTTTTGCATTAACACTAGGTCTTAAATCAGCCAAGCTTGAATTTAGTATTCCCAGGAACGTTTTACTAGGTCAAAGATATTACTAAAGATGTACACTACCACAGTAAGCTGTTAGCTAGTTCGTTCGTCTTTACATCAAAGCAATTTACGAGCGCCGAGTCAAATTACACCACACCCCGCTGGGTGTTAACGAATCGCTGCAGTATATTGTCAGCTCGCAGATAAAACCAGACCTCCACAGTGGAAAACCAAAAGAAGGACGGTTCGAACTTCGCGCGATTATTAATCAACCGTTCACTTCAACTGACTTTAAACAAGCTATAATTAAAAATATTAAAAAATACGACTGCCCAGCCAAAAAACGAACTAAAGAAGTTAAATACTACAGTCATTACCTTTAGAATCTTATTCACATTTTTAAATTATATTTTTTGTGAATCACTGGATACTGAACTATAATGTTATATGTTTTTGGAATCTACTCATCATTTTCTAGATGATGATTATGTACTTAATCTTAATTTCGAATTATTTTTTTCAACTTTAGACTTTAATGCGGGACTATGGTCACCCCATCAATTTTTTTTTAATTTTACTAGCCTATGTCACCCGGAATAAGCTAAGGATTCTAACGATAGCTCATTCATCAAAATCGGTTCAGGCGTATTTCTATACGCCTATCTGTTATAGTGGGATATAGGAACTCACATACATACATCCATACAAACACATTGGACCGTGACCATTGGTTTTTTTATTTGCTTACATTTACTTCAAGCTAGGGAACAATGAAAATTTTAATCAATCAGAATCGGTTCAGTACTTTTCCCTTTTCAGTTATTCTTTATTTCAGTATACTGGAGTCGATTTAATTTTTCTTAAATTATTATATTGTTTTAATTTAAAAACGACACACACACACTCTGGTCAAGTGCGTATTGTCAGACTTCGTACACACCTTTAAGAACATTACGGAGAACTCTCATGACGATAACTCACGACAAACTCACGAAGAACTATGTTTTCAGAAACACATCTATAGCTGAATTTATGGCATTTTTTTGTATACTTTTAGCGAGCAAACGAGCAGGCGGGTCACCCGATGTTAAGTGATTACCGCCGCCCAGTTTCAGAACTCTCCATTTTTGCTGCATCAATGCATTTTAACAATTTTATCAGAGGTGATTGCGATGGTTACACTGTATCAATCATTTTTAGACAACCCCACAGCTGTTTCATCTTGCCCTGTCAAATTAATTTTGTCTCCATTTGCTATAATTTACACATTTGAATACACGAAATAAGAATATAATTTCAGAACACATCAAAAGTTACTTATCTTTAGACATGATCATAACATTTTACCATTCCAGAGTTTCTGCTTAACAAAGGTAGGTATACTGTAAATTCACAGATAAAAGTTTATTACTTTTGACCTTTAGTATTATTATCTACAGTGAATATTAATCTAAAATACAATAGCAGGCCCCTTTCAAAGTTCATTCGCTTTTAAATTAAAACAATATTCTAACGCGCTCCGAAATTACATTCAGTCTTGTTTTAATGAATGTCAACAAAGAAATCGCAGCGAAATTTAAAAATTTCAAGTGAAGTTTTATTTAAGTATTCTTTACTTAAAATTACAAAGCTTAAAATAGAAAAGGCGCAATTCAATATTTTTCATTAAAAAAACACCTGTATGTTTTTTATCAAAACTTACTGATTATGGTGACGTGGGATTGAATCCCGCAGGTTCTGTAATTGATTGCGGATTCGTCCATTTATTTTTTAGTGCGATTTAGTCGAAGCAGGCAAAGTGTGTTCGTAATCACCAAACAAAAGATTTGCCAGTTCAATTTCTGATTGAAGCGTCAAGCCAGAACAATTTTTTTTCGTTTTATTTGGGTCCCGCAAATACAGAGGGTTCCCGCGGGATTTTGAAAACCTAACTCTACGCGGACGAAGTCGCTTGCTGAAGCTAGTAGATAAATGATATTAAGCGGTTTGAGTTAACTCGCATTCAGTGTAAGCAATTCATGGGCAAACGGGTGAATTAAATTACGCCACGCTCTGTTGGACTCTAACAGAGATATTACAGCAGTATATTGTAAACTTGGAGATTAAACTCGCCATCATAATATTATTATTTAATTACGCTTCACTTGAACTGCACTGTGTTTAAATATGATTAAACACAGCTGGTCAGGAGCTGCTGATACTTGCAAATGCATATAAATTATGTTTTTTTTTTTTTGACTGTTTAAATAACCTCCATGCAAAAGAAGCAGAACATGCAAAAGGGCGTTTGTTGTTTCTTCAGTCACGTCTCTACAAACGACGATGGATCGACGTGTGTTATTGCATGGGTTTGTACAGTTGAAGACATGGAGGGTGATATTATAGACTAGGTTTTTGCGGTATTTTAAAAAGCCAAAACAGCGGCCTGATTCCGTTAAAGCTGGATCAATCATTGCTACAGGTTTAATTGTGAATCTCTGCATGAATGTATATGTATGTTACCGGCCAAACCCGATTTCAGGACAAACTACTTTTGCCTAGGCTAAACTAGTTCTTCCTATACGCGATAGGATGAACCAGTTAAGGCTAGTAGGCGTATTACATTACGGCTAGCTGTTATCAAAAACAGGGCCGTTTTGAAATGCAATGGGCTACGCCAGAAGACTCGCTCCGTCGCCCCTTCATTCAGCTTCGCCTACTCGACCTTCGTTCAGGACCTCCTTCGCGAGCATCTGGCTTCGCGCTTCATAAAAACACTCTAGGGGTAGGGCAGACAAGACTACGTGGAGTCGGGGTTGGCCATTTCGGTTTTGGCGTAAAATTATTATTGTAAAATTATTATTGTAAAATCCATTATTTTCATCCTATCGCGTATGGGAAGAACTAGTTTAGCCTAGGCAAAACTAGTTTGTCCTGAAATCGGGTTTGGCCGGTAACATGTATATGTTCCAGCAGGTCTATTCTCACTCATACACTCTATCAAATTACTCAGGAGACAGACCAGGTCATTTCAATTTTAATGTCATAGGCCTAGAATTTTCTAGGACGGTAAACTTTACCTTGTTTAGTGGTAAGTAAGTACTTATAGCAAAAAAATAAAATCATAAAAATTATTCACGTCCTTGACTCTTACAGTCTGACATAGTTGACACAGTTTTCACTTTTTCCAAGAAATTTTCTTTTTCTACGTAAAAAGAGAAAGTCACGGTCTGTATATTAATAATTCATACAAACAAATGCTACTTAGGAATATTGCTGTAAAGTAATTATACGAAGTGATGGAAAAGCTGTCAGTTAATCCTTGTTGCTGAGTTCAGACCCAGTTTGATAGTTTCTTTACTTTAACTTATAAAATGTATCGGATATTAAAATACGTCTTAATTTACGTCTTTATTACTTTTTAGGTCAAATAAGATAATGTGTTTATCTTCCGTTTATGTAGTAGGTATCTAAAACTATGCGTAAACAGTTCTAGTTAGAAACTACACGTAACAAATTATTAAGTAAGTAGGTACTTATTATTATTTATTGCGTATTGGAAATGTATAATTTTTCTAGCTTTTGCTCGCGGCTTTGCTCACGTTAAGTTCGATTTTTCAAATCCTTATTTTACCCCCTTAGGGGTTGAATTTTCAAAAATCCTTCCTTAGTGTGCGCCTACGTCATAAAAGGAACCAACTGTAAAAATTTCAAGTTTCTAACTTTAGTAGTTTAGGTTGTGCGTTGATATCTCAGTCAGTCAGGACTTTGAATTTTATATACATATATAGATGTCTTAAAAATAAATAGTTATGGAGTAGATTGGTGCAATAAATAAAATATTTATCTTTACTCGAAAATGTTGGTACTTATTTTTGAGTAAAGACTGTATTATATAAAGGGTAGCATCCATGCAGCGTCAGGATTAAGGCATTGAAACCCGGAGTTTACATAACGTTGTGTTGCCATGTAAACAAAATTTATGTGGGAATTTCCAGTAGAAGTAAAGTAAATCTATTGGAAGATTTAACTAGAATTTAGGGCTTAGTAAAATTATTCGATAAAATACTCACGATTTGTCCGTCGAAGTATAATTAATTTATTTAAATTGTTAACAATAATAAATAGTAATAGACTATCAAGTCACACGTCTACGTAGTATTTTTAAGTCAAATGAGTGGAAAATGCATAAAGACACATTTATTATAAGCCGTGGTTACATTTGGCATCCAGCTACCCACAAGATTGTGTAATAAGTTATTACTTTGTAGTATTATGTATACATTAATATCTTGTTATGAAAAGAGCAACTGCTGAGTTTCTTGCGGGCTCTTCTCAGCAGAATCTGTATTCCGAACCGGTGGTAGAGTCATGACGTGTCATAAGAGCTACAAGTTGGCTTACATTAAATAAATAATTTTGAATTTTTAACCGGCCAAAAAAAAAAAGAAATTTGAACCTACTCGTACAACATTAGATACCTAGTAGAATAATTTGTAAACTAAATAATTGTCTTGGAGTAAATCATTTGCTAATGTAGGTAGAAGGTAAGTGCTACATAACAGATGCCTAGGTTCCACCTGATACTGTTCGTGTTAGCTAGAATTGCTACAGTTCTATTGATGACACCATGGTTTACAAAAATGTAGGACAACCCTTTATTTTTTTCATGTTGAAACTGACAAATTTTTGTTCTTACTTTTTACTAGCTGATGTGATTTAGTTTTTAAAAATCCCGTGTAAACACTTTAATTTTTCGGAAGAAAAAGTATGTACATATGTTACACTCCCGGTTCTGAACTGCAGAAAATGACGTTGATTCTTTGCTCTATTCCGGTTAGATTGAAGCAGAAACCAACAGACAAACACACTTTCGCATATTTTATCATAAATAATTAGTATGGAGTTTATAGTGTGATTATTTAACTTAGCTTACATATAAATTTTGGCCATGGTTTGATGGTAGCCAAACAAACCCAATTCCACAATATTAATTATACTTGTGTGTGCGTATGTATGTATGTTATGTGTGTTACTCTTCAGACCACAATTAATGGACGGATTGGCTGAAATTTGGAATGGAGATAGTTCATACCCAGAATTAACACATAGGCTACATTTTATCCCGGAGAATTAAAAAGTTCTCACGGGAATTGAAAAACCTTAATCCACAGTCCAAGTAAAGAAAAATGTCCGATAAAATCTGAATTGAGGAACAGCCTACCCCAAGAACGATCTGCACCATTAATTGCAGCGGGTTGGGTTACAAAAACACGTGCTACATCGCAATCTACTGTTTGCGGGTGCCGGGTTATATGTGCTAGTATCTCGCAGTTGATGTGATTTGGTTGCAATACTTAAGTAGGTATAATTGGGTATTTGACAGTTGTTAAAATGTGGATATTCATTTATTACAATCGAAAATGTAACATGTAATAACAACATTTTAGCCTAAGTATGTCATGCTCTCTTTAAAATTTCTGTGGTGGTGTCGTGTGTTGCGGGTTGTTACGTTCCCTCAAAAATGGTTGAGCGAAGCAATGGCTGGATCATGCATCATGCTCGTGAACGGGTGCCACCAACGGGAATGGGTCTGCTTTCTGTCTACTCGTGTTAACATGCATTGGATTGTATTTATTTGTATTTGTATTGTATTTAGTTGTATTTGTATTGTATTGGACTTAGGAAACTTCATCGTGGAAGCACTGTATACATAGCATAGTTTCATTAAAGAATCTAAAAATTTTTTTTTTTTGAAAAGAGCAACCGTCGAGGTTCTTGCTGGCTCTTCTCGGCAGGAAAGGCATTCCAAACCAGTGGTAGATTCATTGAAAATTCAAAAGTGCTTGTAAAGTTTATTTGAATAAAAATATTTATATTTCTATTTCTATTTGGATAGAATCAGGCGTTACTTTGCGGAAGTTCATGATTAACACAACATATTTAGAAACAACACAGAGACATCAGTTAGAAAACAAATAAGTTATAAGCTGTTTTACTGCGACAATATAAGTCTCTTTCTAAAATTGAAGTATGAAAAGTGTATGGAGCTATTCCTGACAACATAGTGCAATAGCGCTCTTTTTTTCTTACAGGAAAGTTAAAAGCTCTATATTTATAATAATAATAATATTGGTAACCTCCAAACCAGTGGTAGATTCATTGAAAATTCAAAAGTGCTTGTAAAGTTTATTTGAATAAAAATATTTATATTTCTATTTCTATTTGGATAGAATCAGGCGTTACTTTGCGGAAGTTCATGATTAACACAACATATTTAGAAACAACACAGAGACATCAGTTAGAAAACAAATAAGTTATAAGCTGTTTTACTGCGACAATATAAGTCTCTTTCTAAAATTGAAGTATGAAAAGTGTATGGAGCTATTCCTGACAACATAGTGCAATAGCGCTCTTTTTTTCTTACAGGAAAGTTAAAAGCTCTATATTTATAATAATAATAATATTGGTAACCGATTAATAGTGCCTCAGATTGAGGCAACGTCTTTACATAAGCTCGGCAGCTCATGTGAACGATGCTCATAACAGCTTACCTACCGGAAATTAAACTCAAATATGTTACGTAGTACTAGCAGATTTCTAAATAAATATTATATACGGTAAGATAAGATCTCTATAAAATAAGTTAGAAGTACATTCATAATAGAAATTCGCGAAAGCGATCCACAAGGGCAAGAGCTTTTGTATGTAGTTTGCGTGTGTGAGATAACATGAAGGTATGTGTGACACGATGAAGATATTTTCTACAAAAAACAGCATAGTTATGCCTATAGATACCTTGTTTAAATTAATGAGCCTGGAAAAAGTTACCAGCTATGACAGTAATGTGCTATTTTGTCAACGAATAAAAATATTTTTTCGGTGATAATTAATCAATCTACGGATTTTTCATTTATTCATCAGTTTATGAAAATTACTTTGAAAAATTGGATAACTGTACAATATAATTTAAGAAGTATGTGTATCGCTAAGGCACTGAAAATTATTTAGTACCCACGATTGTAGCTATAGAAAGCCTATCTTAAACTTTAAAAAAACAACAAGCAAATTATTAAAATAGAATGAAAACCTGACTGTTTTAAAGAATATCAAAAGAAAATATGTATAGCTTCAGCCAATGCCACTCGGGATGCTGTCAGGATTCTAACGGTGCAACCAAATCTGTTCAGGCATTTAGAAGTTATGCATAAAGAAACTTACATACATACATGAATCTTGAATACATTACACTCCTTTTTTGGACGGGCGTGTTATGTAATAATATTCAGTTTGTTGTACCGCTTTGAGAAAATCCTCGTCATTTCTGACGTAAGTACCGTTCTACCTTGCCGAGGTTGTAAAAAGTCGTATATTCTGTGCGAGAAGGTACTCGTAGATACTACGAAATGTGAAACATTTTTGCACCCTCTATTTAGGCGTGTCTTATATCTGTCAGTTTTATATCTCAATTTCCGATTTACGTGGCGCGGGTTGGAATTGATAATATCTGTTCCACAATCTGTTCGCCCTCAGCTTCGATTAATGACACATGGGTATGTACCTACAAAGAATCGTATGTATGTACACGCACGTGTCATTTTACCCCAGCTGAATAGAGATTCGGATGCCTTGTTAATGATACGGGATGTTTTTCAAGGGATATTATCTTGAGATGAGATGTGAGATTCTTTTCTTTTTTTTTTCGTATCCCTCTTTGTGCTAAAATCCTATTAATGTGATACTGTGTTTTTATTTTGGCCTATTAGTTATTCCTTCAATCACGCATCAATAGAGCAAAGAGTTGATGAGATTTTCCTATTTAAAAAAAAAATTAATATCTTACGAGCTATTAGAATACATGATGTATTCTACACTCCTACACGCTAGCATCTGTCGCGTTTTACACGAGGTTTCGGGTATGTTTTATTTCATCTATAGCGGGGATTTTTCTAGCATTCTGCGCGCTGTTAAATATAGAAAGGACGTGAATAGAATAGAATAATTTTTTATTCAAATAAACCTCTAAACACAAGGACATCTTATCGCTACAAAACGTGGATTTCTTCCAGATGCCTTAGAGACTTATAAAACAGGCTCTATTGTAGTACAATTTTCTTCGATACCCATGCAGAAAGCAGATGCAATTTCCAACGTAATAACGTCCACGCTTCCTGTGTTCGTTAAAGGCCACTGTAATGGAGGAGTCTAAATTAATCAGGTCAGTTGGTCAGCGCGCCTCGCATACGATAGGAGTACCGCGTATGGTGTTCATTAGGGCTTATGATCTTCTATCTTGATGGGACAATGCGTGATATATTGAAGGAACTTGTATCTGTGTACTATAGATATGTTTTTTTATTCGATGTTCGAATCTCACCTGATGGTAAGTGACGATGCAGTCTAAGATGTTAACGGGCTAACTTGGAAGGGGTATGGCAGAGTACTCATACCCCTAATCGATTTCTACACGACATCGTGCCGGAACGCTAAACCGCTTGGTGACACGTCTTTGACAGTAGGATGGTAACTAGCCACGGCCAAAGCCTTCCACCAGACCAGACCAGAGACAATTTAGAAATTATAATATAGGGAAGTCGCAAAACATACCTACATAATTATTATTTACTATTATTATGAACTGCCTCGTTGGTCTAGTGGCTAACCACTTATGATGGATGCGAAGCCGCGGGTAAGAGCTAGTATATTATAATATAGACTGAAATTGCACGCCTTTGTACACAAAATGTATGTAGCAAATTATCGGTGAACAGATTCCCTCTGAGCTCTGCAATTTATTTCCAACTATTTTTACAATATTATTTTGTTTCGCACGAAACTGGATTACAATCAATCAGTAGAAAATTAAATTTTATATACGAAAATCTCGTAGCGTTATTCGATTAAAAGAAAAGCTTGTAATATTTGAGAGCATACATCGTTAGCAATACCTATATCGTTTTTATTACTTTTATGGAACGAATTTGTCCTGTGGGAGGCTTTGGCCGCTGGTTACTACCCTACCGTCAAAGACGTGCCGCCAAGCGATTTAGGGTGAGGCCGTAGATTTTGCCACTTTGTAACATAGAGTAACATAGACACTTCTATGTTACGGTAACGTAGAAGTAACGTAGAAGTAACGTGAAAGTAACACACTGATTGTAAGGCTGATTACATAACGTACTTATTTTAATCGACTTCAAAAAAGGAGGAGATTTTTGTAATAAACTTGTAAGTATAGCATTTTTTATAATCGCCGATCATTCAGAGATAAGAGAGAGAATTCAGTAATAGGAAAAATATATTTTTTTAAACTATCATCAATGGACTTTAGTAACCAAAACTCTCTAGCTGTTTATCAAATAAAGGTACATTATTCTGATTATTACGAAGATGAGTTTCAATTAACTCATCTTCTTTTAAACTCATTCTTTATTTAAAAGAACTATTTGAAAAATCCGCTTCTGGCAGAATATGTACACTAACCTTTACAACACTTCAACGTTACTAAATAACAATCAACGTTACCAGTAACACAGAAGTCACATAAAAGTAACGTCGAAGCGTAATTTTTGAGGTTTTAAACAGGAATAATTACTAAATGCGAGCCGATTTTAGTCAAATACACATTGTCATGTTTTTATAAATCACTTTAGCTTAGTATAACACATACATGTATGCAATAAAAACTGTTATTTACCTTTAAAATCACCAAAATTCACAAAAAAAAGCTCCTGACGAAACACACGCGCACACCTTTGATAAAATTCCACAGACCAGAAAATGGCGGTTTCTTTTTTTTTATTTCGTTGCTGGAATCTTTAGTGTGGCACGTGCCATTATAAAATACTACCCTAAAGTTATTGAATATTTAGATGCCTAATTTTGGTAACATACAAAATAGTAACGTAATAAGTGAAAATAAGGAGACAACATTTTGAATTGCGATAAAACATTTAAAAACGCATATTTAAATACATGGAACCCAGGGTGTAATTGCTTAATCTATTCACATTTCAGATATTCATAGTAAATTAGGACTTTAAATAGAAATAATGTAGTTATAACGAGCCAAATATTTGACTGGATCAAAAAGACAGCCTATTTTGGGCAAAATTTCGGGGTAAGGTCGGTTTTAAGTCATTGTATTTTTTTAAATATACGACTAGATTCAATTTAAGAATGCACTATAGGAGTTTAAGAACTACGTAACCTAATTAGGATACTTGCATAACAATTTACGCAGTACTTCGATTTTGATACGCATGTCAAGTTAAGGGACATTTTCTTTTTACAAAAAGTGGCAAAATCTACGGCCTTACCCTTTAGCGTTCCGACACGATTGCGTTTAGAAACCGATTAGGGGTATGGGTTGAATTTACACTGCTATACCCCTTCCAAGTTAGCCCGCTACCATCTTAGACTGCATCGTCACTTACCATCAGGTGAGATCGCAGTCAAGGGCTATCCTGTCATCAAATTAAAAAAAAAACAACGTAGTCATTTTAGGTAAAGATAATATTATAGAAAACGAATTATTGTCGTTGTATAAGCATAATCGGCCAATAAACTGTAGGTACTTAAGTATAAGGCTAAGCCGAACGCCCACCAAAGGAATAGATTGGTTCTTAGGCACATTGCCTTTTTTGAGAGCAGGCGATGATAAAGAGTATAAAGGATGGCTCAGAGATGGACCCAGACACAAAACTAATTGTATTATTATTGAACTATGTCGGCATTTGTTACTCTTATGGCGCAGTGTTGAGCGCTGTGGTCTTATAACTGGGAGGTCTCGGGTTCGATTCCCGGCGGGATCAATTTGGGAATTTATAATTTCTGATTGTCTCGGGCCTGGACTGGTAGAGTTACCATTCTACCGTCAAAGTGATTTAGCGTTACGGCACGATGGTGTGTAGAAACAGATTAGGGGTATGGGTTGAATGTACACTGCCATACCCCTTCCAAGTTAGCCCGCAACCATCTTAGACTGCATCGTCACTTACCATCAGGTGAGATCGCTGGCAAGGGCTATCTTGTCATCAAATTAAAAAAAAGTTACCTATTTCGCTTCACAACTTTGCCTATTTAAGACTAGGCAAATTCAAAGACAGGCAAGAATGGAAGCATAAAGGAAAAACGAAAGCTTTGTTCAATCGAAGGTGAAATATTGAATTCGGGAATCGAAACAGGTGTGGGGGTGAGCGGTGACCTATTTCAAGTTTCATTCCCGAATTCCTCTGTGAATTATAATGATGACTAGTTTTTCCCGCGGCTTCGCTCACGTTGAGTTCGATTTTCCAAACCCCTATTTTATATAAAAATTTAGGATCAATGAGCATTTTTTGCTGTACATCTTCTTCTATACATATAATAAAATTGTAGAAAAGTGGTGTCTGTACAATGGAAATATATAAAACTAGTGGTTCGCCCCGAACTGAGACCTCGCGATATCCCATAATTCCCAAAAGTTTTAATTATATATTGTAATAATTAACTTTTAACATTAGACGCAATAAAAAAAATAATAGTTGACACAAAACTGTTTTATTGACACAGCGCCATCTATTAGCATTATTGTGAAGCTATTAGCATTTAAAATTAAATAATTTCGTTTCTTTATAACATTTATCTAATTTTAGTATTTGTTGTTCAAGTACAGGATATAACTGAATTTTCAACCAAGTTTCACGTTCTAATATTCAGTAATTCTTGACATATGGCTCAAATTAAAATCTCCACTTTGAAAGCCCCCCATTTCGTCAATTTTAAGGGAAAAATTAAAAAAAATATATTTTTGTACTCTGATTAAAGTCGTCTTTAAAAAGATATATTGCAAGTCTATGTAACGCAACAAACAAAATTTTACTTCAAACACGCTTCTATGAGAGCCCAACTGAAATAAAGCTTTTTATATTTTTTTATACAATGTTCGGCTGAAGGCCATCAGTTTACATATTATATTTAAATTTGAAGTAATTACGTTCAGTAATTCAGAAGTTATAGGGCTCTGACAGACATTTGGACGTACACACTTCTCTGTCCAGTACAGACAAGCGCCCTAGTTGACTCAGAGAACTCGCTTCGCTCGTTCAAAAAAGTAGCAGGGGTTGTTATTATATCGATACCGAACCCGAAATTGTAATTAATTTTTTTTTGTCTGTTTGTCTGTTTGTCTGTGTGTTTGTGCACGCTAATATAAAAAACGGCTTATTTGATTTAGATACGGTTTTCACTAATACATATATTGTAGTAAGCTTCACTTAACATTTAGTGTTTATTTCATGTCAATCGGTTCATAAATAAAAAAGTTATATCAATTTAAAGAATCACGGCGAACATTTTTAACGTACAGAGTACGTAGGTACTACACGCCTCGCGCCTGAGCGTCGACGGTATATGTAATTCAAAATATGCTGCCCGAAAAGTCACTATTCCACGCGAACGAAGTCGCGGGCACAGCTAGTATATAATATACCTACTATATAACATAAGTTTACTGATATAAAAAGGAGATATATTTTCTTTCGGTGTTAAAAATAAAGGTATCGTAAACTTTGATAAAAATAATTCAAGAATCAAATAGGTACAGACCTAAAAAGCTTAGTACCTACTAGTCCTCCCTACCGGCCACGGTGGCCAATCTCCACGGAAGTTAGCCATCTGCGCGGGAGATATTATAGTTCACAGGTGTCTGCGCAAACACAGATGCACTCTTTATTCCCTCACTCTCATAGTCCGATGGTAGGGAAATCCGACACGACCGCAAAGAGATTCCAGCCCAGTACCGATGGCTTTACGTGCTCTCCGGAGCACGGGCGAATCCACCGCCTGTTTCCGGGCTAGTTTAGATAATTTCTTGACAGAAAAACCCAATATATAATTTTTTGATCCGACCACGGAAATGAACCCGGGACCTTGTCGTTCGCAGTCGAGAATACCAACCTCTAAACAAACGAGGCTGTTGAGAAGCCTAAAGTCGTGGTCAGCTAACACAAAAGGGGCGACCCAAATTCAGGCCCATAGTTGGAATTAACTGAAGCAATTTGCGGCTGACGTACAAAGAAAGTCAACTTAAAACTCTGGCGAAGCTTTGTAATTACAAGTTTAGATGTTTAGATGTCTATTTTTTGCCTAATAATTGCTTAGGGATTACTTTTCTACAACGCATATCGCACCTTTAGAATTAAAGTGACGTTATTCAAAAATTGCAATCTGTGGGCAATGACCAAAAAAGAATTCAAATAATTACTTTTTCCAAAAAATTTAACCAACGATAGAAAAAACTAAAAAGGGAGAAATAAAATATATCTTTTTAATCTTACTAATTAAGCTCCTAAACTAATGTAAGTAACTAATTTTGAGTCGACGACAAACTTTTTGAAAAGCATAACTGCGAGCTGTATTTTTAAGCATGGCTCCTTTTTTTCGTCGGTTTTAGAAAAAGTTGTTTTTTTGCAGATTTTTATATATTGATCTTTTATATTATATCCTATACCTATACCTTTCAGTTTTCAGTCCGCTCCTTTAACCATTGGAATATTGAAGCTTAATTAAGAACAGTACGCCAAATCAAAAATGCTAACACCAGCAGCTGATGGAAAGCAAGCTTTTGAAGCGAACTGTACGAGGAAACCGCCGCTTAATTATTTTATTGAACACGCGGTCTTTATCAGTATTATTTGAGGACTTTGATTTTCTATTTATACACCGAACAAAATGTAAAAACTCCGTACAAATGCTCGTAGAAATACCAACAAAAGCCCCCATAACATTACAGAGTTCACCGACATTACCATTGAAACCACTAAATAGGCCATGACAACAGAACTTAAATACATTTTTCCTGAAAGCCAGAGTATAAAGGCTTTGTTCTCGTATATAAATTTACTCGTACAAATGACTTGTCTATCTATAGAAATAAATAAAATTGAAATGTATGTCTGTCATTTCAAATGACAGCCTTTTTGAGCTCACAATAATTATGATTACTTCAACGATATCGGAACACACATACCTGCCTGTTGGTACCTACATTGTCATTGAACTTATGATCATAACTCAAGAGTTATAGTAAGAGTTAAGAGTTAGTTATCTTTGATGCTGCACGTACTGCAGGAACATTTAGGAACTATAGATTGTATATTGACAGTATGGATAGGTACCAAATCGACATACACTTCAACATTGAATAGCAGGTCCCATTCCCAGCTGCTTAATTCTGATGCTAAAAATCAAAAGAAATGACGAAAAAAACGAAACGGATGCCTGACTCCACATAAATAAGAACTTAAACAAAAATCACTTATTATAGGTAGGGGGAAGTCCCCTAGTGGCGGACACTTAAGGTTTTTATGAAAAATAAAAAATCTGTTTAGAAAAATATTACTTTATTTACGTCTTATATTAGTCAACAAAACATAAAATCAATATCAATTATCAAAAATGCAACTTCTGCATAAATATATTCAAAAACATAAATTAAACTTTGGTGAAAAAAACACAGTCTCTGGAATTGGCCCCTAGTATCGGACAGACTTCACTTCGAACCCCTAGCAAACCCCTGTAAACTTGTTTGGTCCCATTTTCCTTTCTTTTTCTTCTCTTCCATTTCAATGTTATTCTGTACTTCTATCCTCGAAAATCGAATAACATTTATTAAGAAAATATACATACTTACTGACAAGAAATAATAGCACATTCACTGTCCGGCGTTAAGGGACTACTTTGTGTCTGGTACTAAGGGACGAGAATTGGTCCCATTTTCCTTTCTTTTTCTTCTGATCCATTTCAATGTTATTCTGTACTTCTATCATCTGAAAATCGAATAACATTTATTAAGAAAAGTATACATACTGAGAAGAAATAATAACTCATTCACTGTCCGGCGTTAAGGGGCTACTTTGTGTCCGGTACTAAGGGACAGAGAATGGTCACAATATATATTCCATATCAAACCCATTATCAAAATTCTCAAAAACTTTTATTGATTACTAACAACAATAAACACTACTTTATTAAAAACAAATATAGTAAACAACTAATAACAGATACTTACCTGGTGCTTACCTGTAACACTCACCTGAATCTTACGTAACGCAGTGTCGTCCCGCCAAAAACAGCAACCAACTACTCCCACTGTTGTCGCGCGCGTCACGGGCAAACCGGGTCCCGTGACTCACTTTTGCTACATCCCCCTGCACCCCTCTAACTCGTTTTTGAATCGCTCGCTTGCTTAGTCGCCGAGATAGTACGAGTGTCCGGTACTAGGTGCCGTCCGGCGTTACGGGACTTCCCCCTATAATTTGTATTGCGTTTGAAAATCGGTGTTGTGAAAAGCAATTTGTTTTTATCAAAAAGTTTCCACGGGATTTAGAAAAAATCAAAACCACGCGAACGAAGTCGCGGCCTTTATGTAATCTATACTAATATATAAAGCCGAAGAGTTTTTTTGTTTGAACGCGCTAATCTCAGGAACTACTGGTTCGAATTGAAAAATTCTTTTTGTGTTGGATAGTCCATTTATCGAGGAAGGCTATATAACATCACGCTGCGACCAAATGCGATGCAAAAACGGGGAAAATTATCCATATTTAAAATATATTCTTATAAAAACTTCTTAATCGCGATCATAATAACAGAAATTGACGCGGACGAAGTCGCGCGCAACAGCTAGTATATCTAAATATATAAAAGGCAAAGGTGACTGACTGACTGACTGACTGACTGACTGATCTATCAACGCACAGCTCTAACCACTGGACCGATCGAGCTGAAATTTGGCATACAGGTAGCTGTTAGGACGTAGACATCCGCTAAGAAAGGATTTTGGAAAATTTCAACTCCAAGAGGGTTAAATAGTGGGTTAAAGTTTGTATGAAAGTCCGTCATTTTTCAAGTTATATCCATTAAACTTTGTATCTAGGCTTTCGAATAAAAATGCGGGATTTTAAAACTAAATCCACGCGTACAAAGTCGCGGGCATCAGCTAGTTATAATAATAAAGTTGTAACATACAAGAATGTGACAATACGTCATGTCCTCTTAAAGGGCACGACCGTAGGCATGACATTAGCGATAAAGAAAACTTGGAAAGCTGATGTAAAGGCGCCTACAAACATACGACAGTATTGTTTCAAAGTAAGAAAATAAAAGGAAAGACCCCAATTGGCGTTATTACATAAGCGGAATCGAACCAATTAGGCAAGTGTATATTTTTTTATATATTTTTATCAGGCGGCTCACCTGATGTTAAGTGATTACCGCCGCCCATGAACATTTGTAGCACCTGAGGCACCACCAGCCGGCTTTTTAGGAATTTGTTGGTCCGCTCCTTGAATAACCCCATGTTGTAATTCAGTGGGAACACCGTCGCAGAAAGTAGGCAGGATATTTATTAACAAAGTTTATTAGTTTTAACTGTAAGTCTCTTAAGAGATCTATTGAATGTGTTCGGCAGCTAAGTATGAGTGCTCAGGTCCTTGCGCTTCAAGAACACTGGTTGAGAGAGGATGAAATTCCAGAATTAGGTAATATAAACCGAGATTTTGGTTTCTATGGAAAGTCTGCGATGGATACAAGCAAAGGTATATTACGCGGCCGCCCGTATGGGGGAGTTGCACTATTATGGGACAACAATATATTTGATAGGGCGTCAGTGATACCGTGCAACAGTGATCGCATTGTAGCGGTAAACTTGAGTGCGTCGGGTCGGTGTATACTAGTATGTTGCGTGTATATGCCTGTGGATTTGTCGGAAAATTTATTAGAGTATGTGAATTGTTTAAGTGAAATAGCAGCTATTGTTGAAAATAGTAATGTCGAGTCAGTATTTGTTTTGGGGGATTTTAATTCGCATCCAGGTGAGCCTTTTGGCAGAGAAATGATGGATTTCTGTGCTGATCAGGATTGGTTGTGTGCGGACATACTGAAGTTTGGTGAGAGTTCGGACACATACACTTTTGTCAGCGAAGCGCATGGCTGTCGTCGTTGGCTTGACCACTGTTTAGTAACTGAGGCCGCCTGGCGGTCGATAACATCGATTAGCGTACTTCATGACGTGTACTGGTCCGATCATTTTCCGCTGGAGGTCCAGTGTAACCTTCTAGAGGTCAAGCCAAAGTCGATAACGCCGTGCGCTCCAATAAACAGAGTTATATGGGGCGAACGGACTTCAAGTCAAATTGATACTTACAGTAAATATTGTAATGAACAGCTTAAAAAAATAGACTTTCCTCTAGAACTTAGTCAATGCTGCGATAAAATATGTGATAATTGTAGTTTAGAGCATAGGGCCATTATAGATAACTTATACCAGTGCATTGTTAATTGTTTAAAAGAGGCGGCCTCTTACAGTCATAAACTTAATGATTGTCAGCCAAGGAGGAGTAAGGGTAAGCGATGCATATTAGGGTGGAATAAACACGTACGCGACGCTCACTGTGATGCTAGACAAAAATTTATAAATTGGGTTTGGTTCGGTAAACCGAGACAAGGTCCTATTTACGAGGCTATGTGCGATTCTAGGAAAAAATTTAAGCAAAGATTGAAGTATTGTCAGAATAATCAAGAGCAAATAAAAATGGACATTATAGCTTCGCGCCATACTAATAAAGACTTTGGTGGTTTCTGGAAAAAAGTGAAAAGGTTAAGTCCGAAAATGGGTGTTCCAGTGAGCGTTGATGGTGTTAAAGAGCCAACGGAGATAGCGAACATGTTTAAAGACCATTTCCAGGTACATACATCGTCGCAACCTGCACTGAGTGTGGGAGGTTCAGGGAGCATTGTGTCTGGCGTGCCGGCTCGCATAACCGCTAAGCACATCAGTGAAATACTGAAGGGTATGAAGAGAGGGAAGTCACCCGGACACGATGGTCTAAGTATAGAACATCTTATACATGCAGGGCCACATCTCCCTCGGCTCTTGGCTTTGCTTTTCACCATATGTATCAGGCACTCCTATCTGCCTGGTGAGTTAATGAGAACGGTCGTCGTACCTATAATTAAAAACAAAACTGGGGACATAACGGACAAACAGAACTACCGACCGATCTCATTGGCTACTATCATTGCAAAGGTACTGGACGGTTTGTTGGAGCGCCAGCTCTGTAAACAACTCTGTTTTCATGATGCACAGTTTGGATTTCGACCGGGTGTATCTACAGAAAGTGCGATCCTGGCGCTCAAACATACCGTCAGTTACTATACAGATAGGAGTACCCCAGTGTACGCGGCTTTCCTTGACCTTTCGAAGGCATTTGACCTGGTTAGATACGACATCCTATGGGCTAAATTAACTGAGGCTGGCGTAGCACAGGAACTAGTTAATATTTTCAAATATTGGTATGAACATCAGACTAACCAGGTCAAATGGAAAAATGCACTTTCTGATGAGTATGGATTGAAGTGCGGTGTGCGTCAAGGTGGATTGACCTCTCCAGCGCTCTTCAACCTCTACATGAATCAGCTCATTGTAGAGCTCAGCGCTACCAGGGTCGGCTGCTCGATTGACGGTCACTGTATAAACAGTATTAGCTATGCAGACGACATGGTGCTGTTGAGTCCATCAGTTAGTGCGCTTCGGAGGCTGCTGGCAGTTTGCGAGTCTTATGTGAAGAGGCATGGCTTGATATACAATGTGAAGAAAAGTGAGCTCTTAGTTTTTCGGGTTCGCTCACAAAAACCTGCACATGTTCCGCCAGTGACACTAGGAGGAGTGGAACTAAAAAGAGTGTCGCAATTCAAATACCTTGGCCATATTGTTACCGAGGATTTGAAGGACGACCTAGACATGGAGAGGGAAAGGAGAGCCATTGCGGTCCGATGTAATATGTTGGCTCGCAGGTTCGCACGATGTACATTAAGCGTTAAAGTCACGCTTTTTAAAGCGTTTTGTCAAACGTTATACACGTGCAGCCTGTGGGTCAAGTATACGCAGAAGACATACAATGCTCTCCGAATCCAGTACAACAACGCATTCAGGGTGATGTTGGGGCTCCCCCGTCATTGTAGCGCATCGGCGATGTTTGCGTACGCACACACGGACGACTTTTATACAGTCATGCGAAAACGAGTAGCATCGCTCATGCGCAGGGTGAGGGGGAGCACCAACGCCATGCTGAGTGTGGTGGCGGATAAGCCTGACTGCCCCATACTGAGGCATTGGATACACACACATGTGCATGTAGCTAGTGCCTCGGTACGGCGCGGTGGCAAGTATTTAAATTAAATTAAATTAAATTAGACTATTGTAATAACTAACATAGTTTTTAAGAATTGTTTTTACTAACATCTATGGGCCTATGGCCTGAAATAAACATATTTTATTTTATTTTATTTTATTTTATTTTTATAGGGCGGTAGTGTGAACTGCATCGCAGATCATTTCGCTAGCTAGTCTGTCATCGAACATTGACGTGAAGCAGTTATTTCAGTGTCAAGGAACAATGATGCATTTGAATAATAGTTGAAGTATGAAGTGCTGAATCCCCTTATTTTTCTGTGATCGAAGCTTAAACCCTTTTCATTCGAGAGGAGACCTGAGCCCAGTGGGCCAATTAATCAATGAATGCTAGCTTTTGCCCGCGACCTTGAAATAGAAATAGAAATATTTTTTATGTTTTTAAAAATCTCGTCGGAACCATTTATAATCTTTGTTTCTGCGTAATTTAAAAATACAGCTTTGCATTTAATCATCAAAAAGAATTGAAAATATTAAAAAATGTACAAGTAAATATGAGTTTTCTGAATGTAAATATTTTATGTGTATATTTTTAAAAAACCCACTTCAAACGCTTGTAATTCAAATTAATATTCAAATGGGAAATGAGTTAACAAGGATGCAAAATTGGGAGTTGGATTCCTCAATCGTTAAATCCCCAAGTGCCAAGTGGCATAAAAGTAGCCTACTTGTTTAAAAAAAATGCTCTCACTAATCGAGTTTGACGAAGCCAGTCATCAAGAGATCGACTTTTGATATATTACATGTATCTTTTCTTTCAATCTAAGCGTTAAGTTAAATCGTTTTCAAACCGGAATCTCTAATGCTTATCACAAGACCGTCTTGGTAACATATCCGCTTACACAAGTCCTTAGATAAGTGTGTAATCAATCAAACTCACAGCGACAAGTTTGTCAGTTAGCTCAAAGGATCCCTGGTGATTTACATGAAAAATATGCTACAGCAGTCCCCAGTCGCTTTGGATTAACTTTTTGATCTGGGCTCCTTTAATGTCCGCATTGAATAAGTTATGTCGTCAGTCATTTTAATACGAAAACGTCATTTAAATCCCTCGACGTCGATTTTTGTTTACTTTTTGAAAACAAACCTTTTTTATATACGCACAGACACACCTTGGTACATGAGGCTTTAATGTTAGAATAGAATTGAAATATTTTTTTATTCAAGTAAACTTTTACAAGTGCTTTTGAATAGCCGATGAATCTACCACTGGTTCGGAATGCCCTTCCTGCTGAGAAGAGCCAGCTCGGCGGATGCTCTTTTCAAAAAAAATTTTTTTTTAACAATAGGTAATAATAAAATTATGCTATGAATACAGTGCTTCCACAATGAAGTTCCCTAAATCCTACATACAATCCACAATGTTATACGCTTCATAAGTAACCAACTAGTACTTATTATAACAGGAGCTTATGGACATTTTTCAAAAACTTCCCGTCAATAAGATGGGAAGACTGTCAGCTCAAGTTTATTCTCAATAAGATTTTTTTTGTCATCTTAATTTTAAGTAGAAGAGATGGCGTAATTAAGTAGAAAAGATGGCGTTATGAACTCTATTTTTTTTATTCTAATTCCAATTCCCTAATGGCGTTATGAACTCTATTTTTTTTATTCTAATTCCTAATCCCTAATTTATTTTTACACGTCATCGTGCCAGAACGCTAAATCGCTTGGCAGCACGTTTTTGACGGTGTGGTGGTGACTAGCCATAGCCAAAGCCTCCCACCAGACCAGACCAGGGACAATTTAGAAATTACGAGACGATGCCCGCGACTTCCGTCCGCGTTGATTAAGGCTCTTGGTTTTCCGGGATAAATGTAAATCTTTGGGGTGAGTTCCATTCCCAGCCAAATCGGTTCATTCGTTGTGGCATGAAAGAGTAACAAACATACACACGCATATACAAACCTTCGTCTTTATAATATTAGTGTGACGTGATAAATTCCCAAATTGCCCCGCCGGAAATCGAACCCGAGACCTTCGAGCTATAAGACGACAGAGACGACAACGACGACAAAGATGGGCATGCGTTTCCATTTCAATACCCATGTCAAAGCGAGTGTATTCCTATTTAGACGCCCGTCAATTACTTTTAGAGAACGTTTTACTTACGACGTCATTCAGTCTACTTACTACCTGTTTACTTACTTACCTATAAAACGCAGTGGTGCAAATAGCTTTACGGTCCGTATGTTTTCACGAAGTAGGTTACCAGGGCCTTGTATAGTGGCGGTTGCTCACAATATTTTTATTCACGCCTGTCAAATTACGTATTCAAGGGTCTTTCACTGGGGAAAACCACTGGCTCGCGGCCACTTTACGCAAAATCTATTTTGTTTTAACATTTCCATTATATTATATAGCAGCGGTATGACCCTGTGGGCTTTATTCCGGAAATTTCCTCTACTATCGATCTCTAATATTTGCATTTGTTTTCCATTTTTTTTTCTTTATTTCCTTGCTCCTCAAATTAACTTTTAAATCAAGTTAACTGCTAAGAAAATATTCTATACCTGGGTGCCTAGAACACTTCAACCATCCGCTGTTCCAGATCTTTTTTCCACGGACTACCAAACTGTAGAACTAACTCTGAAACTACTGAACTATACTAAAAGTAATTTTTTGAAAAATGCACCGGAAAAGTCAAAAAGGATGGTATTTCTGCATGAACATCTCAAATTCTTTATATTAGTAAATTAAACACGTTTAAACCGAGGAGGTTCACTTGTAAAATATAGAATTATAGCTGTCGGTTTTACTATGTTTGCATTTCCAAAAATATAATTAATGTAAGTATTTTTTTAATTAAAAGGCAGATTAGGTGCCTAGGTGCCTACAGATAACTCTGCAATTTGGTAAAATGTAATTATCTCACATCAGAAAAAAATTTAAAAAATATTTGTTCATACGAATTTTAATAAGAGTAAACAAAAAAAGAAAGGTTTTCCTATCGAATATTCGTTTGATTCGGGCTGTAACGAATTATTTTTGCTTACATAGCCACTGCCTAGCCGACCAATATAAATATTTTCCAATATTCTGCCTTTCAAATAAAATGTAGGAGTTTTAACAAAAAGTCTGAAATCGTTTCGAATATCCGCTGGAAAAATTATCCTAGCTTTGAAAATATTAAAACCAGAGCTCTATGGCTTTTATACAAAGACATCTCCGGTTAAAACAGCTTGGATCGCCGCCTTATGACACAACCAATCTTACGCTTATATTTTAACTAGCTGATGCCTGGGTTGGATGGGTTTTGAAAAGTCCATCGGAAACCCTTCGTTTTCCAGGAAATAAAGTAGCCTATCTCACTCTCCAGGTCCTCAACTACTATAGTTAGACCCATAAGTATAATATAAGTATATAGTAAGACCAAAAAGTCATAACCTAAACTATTTTAGGTTATGACTTTTTGGTTAGTATTTACAAAATAAGGAACTGAAAGAAACCTATGTTTTTATTAGAGTTAATTTCCCTGAATTAATTATTATTAGGTACATTGCGATTAACTTTGGTTTTACGTATTAGTATAGGTATTGTTTATCTATCGTTGATATTCTTTTATCTGTACAATGTACATCCGGACGCAATATTTGTGGTAAAACCCCGATAAAAATAAAGGGATAGTTTGCTGATTCACGTCACAAAATGAGAAATGTTCCGAAACTTTTTTGATGTGAAACAACATTTGGCCCGCCTCAGGGGTAACATCGACTTGTATGCCGTGATGGCAAGCGGCGTAACGGTCTCTTAAGGCCAAATTAGACGGTTCATTTTTCGAGATTTTTGCTTTCATTTTCGAGGCTTAACCGATGAGTCATCGAAAATGAACCGTCTAAACACCGACCGTTCACCGTTCACAGGCGATTTTGCCTCCGCGACGAAAGGTTCACTGGTATCGTTCATCGTTCATCGCAAAAATGAACGATGAACGGTGCACCGTCAAAAATTAAATTAAAAAACGTAAGAAAATGACGAGATTATAACTTCACCAAATAAAACATTATTCAAATAAAGAATACATCTAACTTGGTTTGTCAAGGGATCTCTCAAAAACTTAATATTGTTGGAAAAGATACATCACAAAAAATACAAGAAAAATTCTTCATATAAGGTTTTATGAACAGGATATAAAAAGGACGATGTCCACAAACTTGGCAAGAAGCGAAGAAAGAATTTTGGCTTCGGGTAAATTGTATTAAGTTTGGTGAGCTGGACTTTTCCTTTGACAAGTTATCTTAAGGTAGAGACTGACTTGGGCAAGCGATCGTAATGTAACCGAACCGAACTGCCGAATTCACAGAAGAAAATATTCTTCTTCGTAAATCGATGGACAGAATAAGTTCACTAATTAAATCAGTAGCCTAAGCACGAACATTTTAACTTTTTAATAATAAAGATAGAGCTAACGTCAGCAAGTTTTGTATTTAATTTTGTATACAAAAATTTCTTGCTAAGAAATAATTTACTGTGGCAATTTAGCTTATCAAAAGTAGGTATAAAACTAAACTAAAATAAAATAATAAGTCCAAATTAAAGAACTTTCAATGCAATCGATTGCATTAGTATATTAAACTTATTTATTTTCACATGGTGAAACTTATCGAAAACAAGTTTTTAACGCTGGCGCTACCAAAAGAACCAATAAATTTTAAGTTAATTTGCCACATAAATAGTTAAAGGGAGACTTATTTTTTATATTTCTATATATAGTTAGTTTTAAATTTTATTCAATATACATTCCTATTGTGATTAAATACATAAAACTTACTCTTCTTCAAAAAAATTTTCTTCCACCTGTAAGTTAAATAATGTAATGAAACAATGATCTAAATAATGATTGGTCGGTATAATATAAAATATTATAAGCCCACACTCGCGGTGCGTCATGTTTGCAGATGACGTATCGATCTTAGCTATGTGCTCGAATGCGACAGATTGTGAAAATATTATTTCAGAAAACCTAACAAACATCCAAAATTATTTGCATTCTAATAATCTAGAAATTAATCTAAATAAAACTAAACTCATACAATTCAGGCCACATCAAAAACTACCGTTGAATCTAAGACCATTAACGACAACTACAAAAATTGAAGAGGTTAGTGACTTCACTCTTCTCGGCCTAAATATCGATACTCACCTGAACTGGAAGAGCCATGTTCACAACCTGAGCGTTAAACTATCGCGATTTGTATATGCTCTCAGTGTACTGAAAGCAAATACAAATTACGAAACAGCGCTTTCCGCGTACTATGCTTACGCTTACTCTTGGATGCGGTATGGCATAATCCTCTGGGGCGAAAGCACCAACGCAGAGGATATATTTATCTTGCAAAAGAAATGTATTCGCATACTAGTAAATATAAAACCACGCGAAAGCTGCAGACCCCACTTCCTAAATAAAAAAATACTTACACTTCCATCCATCTATATAATGGAGACTGCCCTATTCGTAAGGAAAAACTACAATTTATACGAAACTATAGAAATTAATACAAAAAAACAAGAGCGAATTACACGTCGCAAAAATAAGCTTGCATACCCCAAATGCAAGCTAAAAATTTCTACCCGCGGCCCATTGCATAGATCGACCAATATTTATAATAAAATCCCAAATTATATCACCAACGAAACCAATAATAAGACGTTCAAACGAAAACTTAAACAATGGCTCGTACAAAATAGCTTCTACGAGATAGATGAGCTATTCCAAAGTAGTAACAGGTGGTAGTTACTCTTAGGCTATTAGACCTCAATTGCACGTCCGGTTACGATATAAATTAATTAATTATGCCATTTAATTGAACATTAAAATGTAAAATGACTAGACGAATGACTAATGACTTAATATGACTATAAATAATTCGACTATCTGTTCTTATGACATATTGATATAACTAATTATTATTATTATATTATAACTAGACATCCAAATTTATAACCATTTATTGCATGTGAAATTTACTAAATTTTTTTTTATTGTATGTTTAATTTATTGTATTTTTTAACTTAATTTATTGATAATTTTATATGATTAATTATATAACTTGCAACGCCCTGACGGGGCTTCATGTAACCTTGCTCACAATTAAACATGTATTATTGTTGTTGACATGTAAGTAGATACATGAATGCAAAATAAATGAATAAATGAATAAAAAAAATAATTATGCAGAGCGACCGATCATCAGCTTATTTTCGTAACTTACGATTTCTACAGGTCTGTCGCTACCTTAATTGTCAGTGGATATTCTCAAGTATCAATGGGACTGACTTCGACGCTAGATCATTAGAGTTTGCAAGTTGATTGGTGTTTGATTTGTTGCTTCACTACTTTTAGATTTCCGATATCTTTGATATTTTGTGAATAACTGATTATTTCTTCTTTCTTTTGATTATGTGTTCTGATTGTCTGAGATTTTGCTTTAATTCTATCACCACTTTCAGTTATGTTGATGACTTCCCTGGCGCAGTGGTGAGCGCTGTGGTCTTATAACTGGGAGGTCTCGGGTTCGATTCCCGACTGGGGCAATTTGGGGATTTATAATTTCTGAATTCTCTCTGGTCTAGCCGTGGCTAGTCACCACCCTACCGTCAAAAGTCGTGCCGCCAAGCGATTTAGCGTTCCGGCACGATTGCATGTAGAAAGCGATTAGGTTGAATGGGCATTGCCGTACCCCTTCCAAGTTAGCCCGCTACCATCTAGACTACATCGTAACTCACCATCAGGTGAGATCGCAGTGAAGGACTAACTTGTCATCGAATAAAAAAAGTTTTTCTTTATTGATTATCTTCATCATTATCGTCATCAGTTATTATGCTTCTGGACATACGACATTTTAATGTAGCACTAACTCGTTCAATCATCTGATTTTTGCATCCAATTAGTGCCAGCTACCTTTCAGATGTCATCTAAGTAGATATACATGAGGAATTCCCTTCCGGTTTGACAACCTGGATACCTTTAAATCAAGAATGAATAGGCATTTTCTAAGCAACCTAAGAAAAACTCTTTCTTATCGGCAAAACTTATCTTAGGCATCTGTGACTCAACGCACTCAATTCTTTCCTGACAATAAATAATTTATTTATTACCAGCTAATACCCGCGACTTTATCCGCGTGGATTTAGTTTTTAAAATCCCGCGAGAACTTTTTGATTTTCCGAGATAAAAAGTAGCCTATGTCACTCTCCGGGTCCTCAACTGTATCCATGCAAGAAATCGTCGATCCGTAGCTCTGTTGCAGCGTTATTGAAGGACAAACCAACAAACTTTCGCATTTATAATATTAGTAAGAAAAGGTAAGGAATATTAGTAAGAATTATTATTTATTTATTCTGCATTTTGTACCAGCCAGTTGCAATGAGCAGCAAAAACGTTTTTTTTTTTTTTTCATAATATTATACTTCGCCTATCATCTAGCGATCTTTGCGATGTTACATGTGACTGACTGACTGTGTGTCTAAAAATAATTTTGACCTTGTGTAATGACGTTCACGAAACCCTTGTCCAGCCAAACCTTTCAAAACCTCTCATAGTTGTCACATCAAGCCCAAAAAACTTGCCTAATATTACTCGTGATGATGAGTGACAAAAACTACATGAAAAACTTCTTATGAAAAGAACCAAACATAAGATCGGACAGAAGTATGTCCGAAAACTTCACCAACTGAAATTCGGAATTCTGTTACGGATAAATTGAATGTTTATACTTCAGAGTTTCCTTTGGACGTTGCACGTAGGAACCAAATTATCTTGTATCTGTGAATTCCTTTGATTAAATGATTAGTTTAGAAGTTTATTGAAGTTATATTCCGAGTTTTATCTTTCTTTTCAACTTTTTTATTAGTTCCCAGATTTCTTCCTCGGACAGGTTTACCTGCGCTATAAGTAAGTTAAATTGTGTTGAATTAGATTTGTTTTTTTAATTTACATTTAAACGAGATATTTATATTAAAAAGTATGATTACAACAATTAACTGTTTCAGTAATTGCAACTAAAAGAAATATGAAGCACGTTACAAAGCTAACTTTAATTAATAGTTTTACCATCTATTTCTAATGAATAGTTTTACCATTTCATGATGAATAGTTTTAGTACCATAGTTTTAGAACCATTTCTAATGAATAGTACTAAAAAGTAGTAGTAGTAGAAGAGAATCCTTTATCTATGTGTTACATAAACATCCTTATGAAATTTTCCTCATGAATTCTGAAAAAACATAAACTTTATATCGTAGATAGATATGACTAGATATATCTAGTCATATATCTAGATAGATATGACTAGATATATCTAGTCATATCTATCCAGCAGGTATAGTCACGATGTTTTCCTTCTGGAACCAAAGAGAACCAGTTACTTCATTATAGTAGGTTGTATTCAAATATTTAGCAATGAAAGGTACCTACTTGCCGAACGCTGAAACTAAGTGCCAGCTATTCAAGTGAAATTAAATAAAAAATAAAATTCTATTATACACTATTAAAATAGCAGGCAAATAACATACGAGCAAATAAAAATCCGTCCCGCTATACAACGTTAACGTCATTCCGATATTGGAAAAATCGTGAATGTAAAGCGATTTACGAGTATATGAATTGCATTTACTACATTGTTCCATTTCTTACATGAATCCCGCTTTAGGCCTCTATGCAACTGTTGCATTTTTTGCGACCATGTTTACTAGCTGAAAAGTGCGATTGCAATCGATTTTATTTATTTATTTCCTAATAACTATTACAATAGCACATTCATCGACGAGTCAAAAGCACTTGTAAAAGTTTATTTGAATAAAAAATATTTCTATTTCTATTTCTATTTCTAATAGTCTTGGATTTAGGTGTAATCTAAATCGGGTTGGTCGGCGGTTTTGGCGTGAAAGCTTCGTGAAAGGTAACAGACAGGGCGACGCGACGCGACGGCAGTGGTAAAAGTAGCCTAAATTATGTATTCAAAAATTAAAACTAAAAATTTTTCATTACTTCTTCTTCTTTATCAACTAATGGACGTCCACTGCTGGACACAAGTCTCTTGCATGGACCTCCACAGGCCTCGGTCTCTTACCCCGCCTAAATCCAGCGACTCGTTTGATGTCGTCTGTCCACATAGTGGGGGGTTTGCCAACACTGCGCTTCCCGGTGCGGGGTCGCCACTCCAGCACCTTGGGACCCGATCGACCTAACTTGTCTTGCTCTTCGAACTATGTGCCCCGCCCATTTCCACTTCAGTTTCGCAACTCGCAGAGTCGCGAAACTGAAGTGCATCGAAGTCGCGTATGTCGGTGACTTTGGTTCTCCTACGGATCTCCTCATTTCTGATTTGATCTCGCAGGGATACGCCGAGCATAGCTCTCTCCATCGCCCGCTGAGTGATCCTGAGCCTTCTTATGAGGCCCATAGTTAGCGACCATGTTTCGGATTGTTGTTCGACCATGTTTTTCTAGATTTAAGTATATTTTACAATTTTTTTAGTTGCCATTTTGGTTTAAATTATGTAGCTACGTACTAGCTGATGCCCGAGTCTTCGTTCGCGTAGATTGAGGGTTTTTAATTCCCGCGGGAACTCTATTATTTTTCGGGATAAAAAGTAGCCTATGTGTTATGCCAGACTATATTACAATCTATCTCTGTGCCAATTTTCAAAATCGGTTCAGTTGTTGCGGCTTGATTGAGTAACAAACATTCATCTATCCATCCATCCATACAAACATTTAAACTTTCGCATTTATAATATTATATTAGTAGGATATATAGCTGTATTTATTTCCCTACAGTAGCAGATCAATTTTTTCATATCTAAAATAATGATATCGGTGATAAAGATCTATTTTTAAATACCTATTCACCAAAAGTATTTATCGGATTTCCGATCTGTAATTGAAATTGGTAACGCTTTTTCAATTTCCTGTGATAAACTCAGATTTCTCGAGAAATAAAATGTATAAAATATCACGCATTTCGCATTTATATGTCCCGCCCGTACATACATACATACACATATACATACATAAACGTATACATGTTTATTGAAATAGCACTTACAAGTTTTATACTTGAATAGCATACTCTTATACGTGCGATCACGTGATATTGAGGAAAGCATTCCATGGTAGATAAACTAAGGGTTTTACTAAACTAAGTTGAAAGTTTTGAGATTGTTTACGACCACAAGGTATCGCCTCTAGTGATTAAGTACGAACATGGATTATAGTGTGGATAATAAATTGATGTTTCTTTTACTTTTCGAGCGTAGGTACATTCGTCTCCTTGCGCAGTCCATTGAGTTGTCCAAATTCAATTTTGCCAACGCCTGCCACGGTCTACTTTCCTGGTTCCCGTACGTTGATGGAATTTGTAATAGCTTTTCCTGAGGACCAAATAAGTTTAAGAATATCGGGAAAGGTATTAGCTTAACACGGGATAGTGTCCGAAATTTTGTTCCAGTCGACTAACTCAGAGTTGGTCAATTTGACGATCTTGTAATTCGTAATTTTGTTCTAATCGTACGACGAAAATACAAGAAATGTGTTTGTTACCTTTTCACGGTGCAACGTTTTCAATCGAGTTTAACCTGGATGTAGAACATCGATGGATGTAAATTACTTTTTGGTATTTATCTTTATGCTTGCCAAAATATTTTTTTTCACTCCTTGTTATAGTTCCTGCAATTAACGAGGGCGCGTGAGCTTTACTTATGGTTATGTCGTGTACATGCACATTGCGTAAGTGTGTGTGCCTGTCAGGAGCCTAGGTGGGGGCGGTCAGGCGCGAACAAGCTTTCGCTCCCACTTATATAGATACGACACACACACAACCAGAGTCGCGTACCCTCGTGAATTGCAAGAACTTTTCGCCTCAACTTTTTATGTTTGGAACAAATCCTAAACTCCACCTAAAAATTAGGTACAACGCCATATACGAGTCTTGTTACCCATGAAAGTAAAAAAACCATATTCACGCCAACGCAATGGAGGGCAAAAACTAAATAAAAATGGATACATACATTTATTACAGTGGATAAAACATAAGGTATAATAACGACATTGACGACTGTTTCTACTGCCAATTTTACATCAACAATCTTGTTTTGGAGTTGTTATTTGAGAATAATTATTTCCTTATAGCACTCGTACCTATTCATTAACTTAACAACTAATCGCTTTTTGACGTGACTCTCTGCTAATCAGTTGTTTTCTGAGAAACTCCGAAATTACCGAACCGTAATTCAGATGTGCTACTGATTCAATGAAAAGCGGTGATAACCTTATGGTTTCTTAACCACTTGGGCTGCAGCCTCCTATTCAAAGGTCCTGGGTTTGAGTCCACGACACGCACCTCTACTTTTTCACGGAGTCACAAAACACACTATAGTACTTACTAA
Source organism: Hipparchia sbordonii (assembly GCA_038048805.1). Lineage (NCBI taxonomy): Eukaryota > Metazoa > Arthropoda > Insecta > Lepidoptera > Nymphalidae > Hipparchia > Hipparchia sbordonii. The sequence continues at coordinate 2,613,258 of CM076113.1, forward strand.
AGGTTTTTTTTTCATTAAAATACGTAAACACTGTAATCTTCTAAATATATATATATTCTTTTATAAAAGACAAAGGTGACTGACTGACTGACTGACTGACTGATCTATCAACGCACAGCTCTAACCACTGGACCGATCGAGCTGAAGTTTGGCATACAGGTAACTGTTAGAACGTAGACATCCGCTAAGAAAGGATTTTGGAAAATTTCAACCCCAAGAGGGTTAAATAGGGGGTTAAAAAATCGAACCTAACGTGAGCGAAGCCGCGGGTTAAAGCTAGTAAGTGAATATATACTCACTAAAATAATTACAATCAGCCTGAAATATTTGTTACCAATCCGTTGGTTTTTTGCGAAGTGAATGAAGGACAAACCAACAAACCGACAAACAAACAAACAAGCCTCAATAGCCCAATGGTTTAAGGCGCGGACTGAAACTGAAAGGTCGCAGGTCCAAACCCCACCCGTGGTACTATTATCGTACCCACTCCTAGCACAAGCTTTCCGCTTATTTGGAGGGGATAGGAGGATATTAGTCAACTTTAGCTTGGCTAATATTCTTTTAAAAAAACAAACACACTTTTGCATTTATAATATTAGTAAGGATGATAAAATTAACAAGATTCTTCATTATAATGTTATCTACTTGTTGCACGAAATATGAATAATTTTACTTGCATTAATACGATCGCCCAGTAGAGGTTTAGCAAAACATAAAAACTGATTCAAAGCAGCTACTAGCGCATAAAAATTAAACTGATGCAGCATGCATTTTAAAATTCGAAATAAAAGCAGCTAAAGCTGTTATAGACGATTAAACACAGCGGGGCAATATCGACACGCTCGACTAATAAAAATATCCATTACAAAGCGGGTACGGCACGTCACTATCGATATGGAAAAATCAAGCGCAATACAACAACGATACAAATAAATCTGCCGTACGTTTATTGGATGCCAATAATCCTACTAATGTTATAAACGCGAAAGTTTATAAGTATGGATGGGTGGATGTTTGTTACTCTTTCACATAAACTTAACCGATTTGGCTGAAATTTGGCATAGAGGTAGATTATAGTGTGGAATAGCACATAAGCTACTTTTTATCCCGGAAAATAGCCGTGGCTAGTTACCACCCTACCGTCAAAGACGTGACGCCAAGCGATTTAGCGTTCAACACGATGGCGTGTAGAAACCGATTAGGGATATGGGTTGAATTTATACTGCTTCGAAGTTAGCCCGCTACCATCTTAGACTGCATCGTCACTTACCATCAGGTGAGATCGCAGTCAAGGGCTATCTTGTCATCGAATAAAAAAAAGTAGATATATAAAAAAAAATTGTCAAATACCCAATTGTAAATCGCCAAGTTAGTCGAACCACGAGTCAGCGGTAACATTAAATCGCCCAGTTTGCCTTGAAATAATACACAAACTCGTGCCGCCTCCGCTGGCAGCGTGCCTGCTCGATGTACTGGAGTCTGTAGTCAACAGTTTTTATTTATCTACTCTTCACTCTTGGATTATAACCTACTAGCTGATGCGCGCAACTTCCTTCGCGTGGATTGAGGTTTTTTAATTCTCGCTGCAACTCAGAAAGTAGGCTCGTATTATAGTCTATCTCTGTGACTTTTAGCCAACAACAAGCACGCACACTTACGCAATGTGCATGTATACGACGTAACACAAGTAAAGCTCACGAGCCCTCTTGAATTTAAAGAACTGTATATAAATTGGGCGTTCTGACAGTTTTCGTTTTGATTTTCAATAATTCAACTGTCAAAATATCAAAACGCTCGGATAAGACTTATTTTACGTTAGTGAAATCGGTCCTATAACTCAATTAATTAAAACAGCTTTGTATAAAAGCTTTATTATTGACTAAAACAAGCAACTTCTTGCCGTCGATCAATGTGTTTTTAAAGAAACTGTGAAATCTCTTGATTTCGCGGTGTAAAAGTGTCCATTTCCGGAACGTATTTTCGTAGTTTAAACCTTATGATTACAACAAATGGTTCAAAACTAGTTAAAATCTATAGACCCATCACTAGCATCATTCTAATGCAATGAAAAAACTGTAATCAGTTCCCATGCCTTATATTTTCAAGAAAAATACTCAGATATTTGTATGATATTAATATTATTTTATATAAAGGTGTTTGGGCCTTTCTATTAACAGAAAGATCGTAGGTATAAACGTTATGTTTCAAAAGACATAATCCTGGAATACCAGTTGAATAAATAAAAACCTTCAGCTAGGATAAACAAAACGGGAACGCTTCCAAGAGAAGTGGGTACACTTGTACCAAGGAGTTTGTGTATTTTATAGCAGAACTAAGAACTTTACGGCTTGTTTATACAATGCGAGCTGTTGACCTGATGTGGAAGGTAGAGACAGCGTCTGTGAATATTACTGAGCTCGCTGTTCAGATAAAGATGGGTTTTCCTTGGAAACACAGCTATAAAAGGAACGCAATGCATCTACGTAATGTCCAATAGATACCCAATACATGTACTTTTTTAAAATGTCGAATTTCGTGTTTATAGATATTGAGGACTTTTTATAGGACTAACTAGGAGTACTGTTAGAAATCTAAAGAAATCCAGAAAGATATACTAGGTATATTAAAAATCTAGATCGGTTCAAATCTTCACCATAATGGGTCCTTTTCAGATTCTATTTAAAATTGAATTTTTACGCAGTCGGGTTTTTGATTTTTTGGAACGAAGTTCCTTATCGCGCGTTGTGAAAGGGGGCTAGACGGAAAAAATTCTTACGAAAAGTTGTCACGACACTTTTTGCTATCGGCGTCGCATGTTTCTCTGTCTGTCTCTCTCTCTCTTATAGAAAGCAAGCCAGATATTTTCATTTCTATTTCGCATTGAACTTCGTTCCATCCGGGTGTCCCTTGACACCTCTCAAGTTTTTTTTTAGTATTTTTATTTTACGTTGGTGAAATTGGCCCTTACTGTGGAACGTGTATTTCAAGCCATTTTAAACAATTAATTCTTTTACAGAGTCTAGAGTCAATTTGTCTTCTACATCCGTCACAATTTATAAATGGTCGCATTCGGATTCTAATTTATAATTAACTGGATTAATTTTCCGTTTTTAAACTAGAGTACATTTTAGATTAGAGGGAATATTAATACTGTTATGTAAAAGCTACCAAAAAAGCTGTTTAATTTTTCGTTTACCCGCACCCAATGGGTCGACCCATCAAAAGACCATGGGGCAATAAAATTACCCATATACCCATGACGCTAAAGATTATAATTCGATTAGATATCGACCATATCGATAAAAACGTATGGGCAAAGTTCATCTAGAGCAGGCACGACGCCAAGGAAAGTCGGGACTAACTCGTGTATTTTGGACGAAAACTGAGAACTTCAGCAACTGTTGTTTTGAAATGTTACTAACGTAGGTATAGAATATATTAACATAAATACCTTGTTAAGTTGAAGTTATAAACCTAAGTTACATATTGAAACAATTTGCCTTCTAAAAAGCTGTATGGGGAATACATTATTCCTAAATATTCTATTCTGGTGGAAGATTCTATCTGCGGCTATTTACTACTACCCTACCGGCAAAGATAAGCCAGCAAGCTATTTCCAATGAGAATGCCAATGTTAACACGATACCACAATAGGTATGCTATTATAGTACGTTTATCTCACGAAGTTACGGGCGCTTTATCTGTGGTTATGTCGCGTAAGTGTGCGTGGCTATCAGGAGCCTAGGTGGGAGCGGTCAGGCGCAAGCAAGCTCTCGCTCACACTTATACAGTTATGACACACACACAACCATGAGCCACACGCCAGCGTGAATTGAAAGAACTATACCAAGTTGTAAAAATACTTAGTACACTCGAGTCTTGAAGTGAAAATTTGTCAAACGTCTAATAATTTTAAAACCATCTGCCATACTTTCTACAGAATATTAAAATTCAAATTCAAAATTATTATTTTTTATAGGCCGACATGTAGCTCTCATGACAAGTCGAGAATCTACCAGCGGTTCGGAATGCTGATTCTGCTGAGAAGCCGGCAAGAAACTCAGCAGTTGCTCTTTTTAAAACAAAAATACATTGAGTAGCTTATCTATCTTGTGGACAATTGAAACAAAGCAGACAACATAATTATATCCTCAAGGATACTCCGGTGTCGGAGTGAAATGTATTTAGAATGTATCTTGGTGAGCTTTTCTTTGTGTAGTGTTTCCTGTTGGTACATTATTATTCTATGATCAAACGAACTTACCTGAAGTGAAGTTCGATCTTGATTATCTTGACTTCGTCGAAGAGATTTATATTGGCCATGTAGTAAGCCCACTTATTTAGTTATTAGTAGCTTTTTTACTAGTTTGGCGGATGATAAAAAAATTAATGTACCCTGTGTATCATAGAATTCCATAAAGTATCGCGTGCTTTTATACAATCTTGCTTCTTAATGGGTATAATTGAGGACCTGGAAAGTGATATAGGCTACTGTCTATCCCGAAAAATGAAAGAGGATGTTAAAACTAAATCCACGTGGATGAGGTCACGGGTACTGGCAATATATTATGATCAAACGAACTTGCAAAGTGAAGTTCGATCGATATTATATGAGTACGCTTCATTCGAAGATATTTGTATATAATACAGTTCTTATAAAAATACAGTTCTTATAAAATACTAGCTTTCGCCCCCGCGACTTCGTCCGCGTGGAATTAGGTATTGGGGTGGAATTTTCAAAAACTGTGACACACGTATTTCTTTATTTTTAATTAATACCAACTTTGATGGAAACAGATTGAAAAATGACGGAGTTTCATATAAACTTCCATCCCCTATTTAAACCCCTTACGGGTGGAATTTCCAATAATCCTTTCTTAGTGTGCGCCTACGTCATAAAAGGAACCAACTGTAAAAATTTCAAGTTTCTCACTTCAGTAGTTTAGGCTGTGCGTTGATATCTCAGTCAGTCAGTCAGTCAGTCAGTCAGGACTTTGAATTTTATATATATAGATTAAATTTTAAGTGATAAGACGGCGGTAGATGCCTCTCCACTTTCCCAACAAATCATAACGGAGTGCCTCTTAAAATGGATAGGTAGTAGCAAACTTGTATCAAAGCAAAGTTTTGACTAAGTTACGGGCTTTGGTTAATTTTGTAGAAGGTATCCTCTAAATCTATCACGATGTACTTTCACTAAGAAACTTTATTAAGAAACCCGATACTAAATGTATCGGGTAGGGAATAAGCCCCAAATAGGTAAACTAAAAGATCACAGTTTCATGTTCTAAGAGATGATTTCGTAGCGAAAAAGTAAATGAAATAAATAGGTATAGTTTACATAAATTTTATTTTATTTACTTTTACTATACTTCATAAAAAAACCTTAGAATTTTCTGGTAGCTCTTTATAACTAAGCTTGTTAGTATGGAATTATTGGTGATCCTTTGATATTGACAACTTAGGATTAATTTATTTCACTTTGAATATTAATCTATACTAATAATATAAAGAGGAAAGATTTATATGTAGGTACTTACATAAAAATCTTTCCTCTTTATATGTTTGTAACGAATTGGCTTAAAAAGTACTAGAACTATTTGGCTGAAATTTAAAATGGAGATAGACTATACCTTAAATTAAAACATAGTTATTAAAACTATTTTTTATCCCAAAAAAAATTATAATTCCCGTTGGACTCCAAAAAAACCTCAATCCACGCGTAATTTATATAATTAATTATTTTGGAAAAATCTTTGCCCAAAGATCACATAAATCCAGTAGGTTGTGCGATAAAATCATTACATTAGATAAATCTGATGTATAAATCGGATACACTTTAAGTATTCGATCCCTCTCATTCAATGCAGGATAAGAGGATCCGATGCCCAAATCCATTCGCATCAATCAACGTTGACTGGCTGAAGCTAATTTAACACACAAATGTACTTACATTTCAAAGGAATTTCGGGAAGCTTGAAGGATTTATAATGTGTTAACTGGAGTGTGTTTGCGTAACTAAAGTGTGTGATGGAAATATGCCGCAAAATTTGAAGGATTCCAACGATCAAAATACAGAAATAACCTACTTACTATTTTTACTAATGTTATTACAAATGAGTTTGTTTATTTGTCCTTCATACAAATGGTATCCTACTAATATTATAAAAATGTGAAAGTGTGGATGTTTGGATGTTTGGATGTTTGTTACTCAATCACGTCGCAACGGCTGAAATTTGGCACAGAGATAGATTATAGTCTGGGATAGCACAAAGGCTAATTTTTATTTCGGAAAATTAAAGAGTTTCCACGGGAACAAAAAACGCGAACGAAGTCGCGGGCATCCGCTAGTATTTTATAATTTATTCTTTTTCGCTGGAATATTTTAACCTGTAATTTATTTGGTGGGTATAGTACGTATATCTCACGAAATTACGGACGCTTTACTTGTGGTTACGTCGTGTACATGCACATTGCGTAAGTGTGCGTGCCTGTCAGGAGCCTAGGTGGGAGCGGTCAGGCGCGAGCAAGCTCTCGCTCCCACTTAGGCAGAAACCAGAGTGCGAAAATAGGATACTGGGACCTCAGTCAGTTTAATAGCCTCAATAGCTCTAAGGTGTGGATTGAATAACTGAAAGGTCACAGGTTCGATTTCCATTCCCCACCCATTGCACTAAAGTCATACCCACTCTTAACACAAGCTTTTCGCTTATTTGGAGGGGAGAGGATAATGTTAGTCAAGTTCAGCTTGGCTTATAAATAATCTTTAAAAGAAAAAAGTTGGTCGACCTCCTTTTCCAGTCCAACATTTCATTCCACTATTCGTTCTATCCTTCTGTCCGTTCCACCGGCCGCAAACCACTCGACTGTAATGTTGCTAATGAAACAGTAACCTTACCTTTGGTATTTACTGAAATTTACTCACCGAACTTAGGCCTCATTCACACGGGACAGATCTATTTCAACGGTACATTCCAAATAGTACCCCTGCAGCATCAGACTTGAGTTGAAGGCAAAAATTTTTATGGGACCATTTGGCAAGCTCTTTCTGTCGATTGAAAAAAATCTCGTGAATCGGTCCTGGGGGGCGATTCAGACCTGTTCGATAACATACCGAGTCGATACGGTAAGATATCGATCTCGTATAAAAAAAAATTGTCGTGTGATTCAGAGCGTTTGGTTTGAGGATACGATTCGGTATCGACTACGTTATCGACATCGACAAGATACATTCGATTACAAGAGCATTTACGAATTGAAAATATATGTTATCGTACGGTAACAAACCGAATCGATCGATAAATAAGTTATCGGAAGGGTCTGAATCGGAGGGCAGAAACCACGGGGAAATCGGTGGACATACATAGAAAAAAAAGATACTAGGTGAATTGATAACCTCCTCCTTTTTGGAAGGAGGAGGTTATCAATTCCTCACACACACACACACACACACACACACACACACACACACACACACACACACACACACACACACACATGTTTGAGTATGTTTGTTACTTTTTCACGAAAAAACAGCTGGACGGATTTGGCCGGGATTACGCTGGATTAAAACATTCTCGTACGCTACTATTTATCGCGGAAAATTAAACAGTTCCCGCGGGAATAAAAAAAAATAGTCCACGCGGACGAAGTCGCGGGCATCATCCAGTACATCCAGTTTAATAGTATAAGTATTATGTTAGTTGTTGTTGTGATCTCTCTCCGGTTGTGTCGGATTATCGTCCAACCTGACTGTGAGAGTGAAGGAATAGAGAGTGCACTTCTATGCATACTACTATATCTCCGTCGTGTCGCGTCCGTGACCGGATTTGGTAAGGAGGACGGTTATGGTGTACATTTAAGAATACTTCATTCATTCATTCATCCCTAAAAACACAGTACGTTTTAATAAACCATTTAAATTCGATCAAGCTTAGAATACATTATTAAAAGTTAGGAAGCTATCCAATTTACATTAGCATTTGGAATGGAGCAAACTTGAAAGTCAATATCGATTCCAGTTTAACATTTTAAATGTACAGGGTAAGAATTCACTAAGACTAACTACTAAATGTACACTACTACTATGCACTACTGTAAATGTACAGGGTAAGAATTCACTAACTACTTAATAATGTCACCGTAGCACCCTGTAAAGGCTGAGCGTCAAAGGGTTGTAAGACCTTTGAAGGAATTTTAATATTGGATGAATAGTTTCGAAGATTACTTTCTACATCCAATAATATACATCAAAATATATAAAAACAAAAGGTGTTGGACTGACTGATTGACTGATACATCAACTCACAGCTCCAACCACTGGGCGGATCGAGCTGAAATTTGGCAAACAAACGCGAGCGAAGCAAAAGCTAGTATATTATAAACTAGCTTTTGAACGCGGTTTCGCTCACGTTGAATTAGATTTTTCAATCCATTATCATCATCCAGTGGTTTGAGCTGTGCGCTGTTAGATCAACAGTCTTCAGTCAGTCAGTCAGTCAGTCAGTCAGTCAGTCAGTCAGTCAGTCAGTCACCCAACTAACAAATTATCGTCGTACAATAGTTTAGTAAACGTTATCTTATTACCACAGCTAAGTCACACTAACGTTTTAATAACGTTTGCTAAACGCGAAAAGGGCCCCATTTATACGACGTACGTTGTTGTATTATCGTCATACAATAGTCATAAGATGACTTCGTTGAAGTCATTTAAAAGTCGTAAAAACGTTAAGAAATTACCATTTTCGTCGCACAGTAGTTTCATTATAACTTTACAACGACTAGTTCGTCACATAGTGGTCATACAGGTGATTTGAATGACTAAAACGGTTTATTAGAATCAAGTAACAACACCTATATGACTGATTTATATTTCTTGATAGTGTCTTGCGTGTTCGTGGCTTTGAAGGTGCAAAATAAATAATTACAAGGAAATAAAAGCTGAGTGTTATTTAATTTTCATATCTTGCTAACTGTAACTGTTTCTAATTCCGTTTAGTTCGACTGGGAATTTAAGTTTTATGATAATATACCTATGTAAATACTATTCATATTTTCATGCCCCTTCATAGTTTTGTGTTTGAAACATTATATTATTATGAATAACAATAGTGTTTGTTTCTAAAAATGCAAGACATATTGCTTTTGTCGTACACTTATCTCTATGTGACGTTGTAAAGACAGTAAGTCATATTAAGGTTATTTCAAGACCTTGTATGGTCTTGAAATATGGCCGCCATACTAACGAAAAGTTACACACTTTTCGTTAGTATGGCGGCCAAGTCGCTTAAAAGTAAAAACTTGTCTCAAATGCGACAACAAGGCTGGTTAAAGTCAGGACATGACCTTTAATCGACATCTTGTAATATAGAGATCATATTTAAGTCAAAATGAACAACCAAGTCATTCAAGTGTCTCAAGTTAACTGTTGTAAGACAAAATGTGGGATTGTGTTACAAACGTCATTTTCAAAACGTGTGTACAACTGCTTCATTATATAAATGTCACATACAGGTTTTTCTATCACCTAATTTGGTTAGTTGAAACCGTTTATTGGACTGTAACGTTAGTATGACTATTGCATTATCGTATTAACGTTATAGTTAAAACTGTAATATAGTAGTAGTACACTACACTGTAACTGTAGTATAGTAGTAGTGTAGTTTAGTCTTGCTGACGTTGCTATGACCAGTTTATTATGACATATAGTCGCACGACTAAGAAGTTAAATGGAAGACGTCTATAGGACCTAGTAGTCATCTCTTTACTATTGTAAGACTGCAATATAACTTAAAGTCGTACAAGCCTTGTCTTATATGACGTTTTTGTTTGTTGGGCAGTCAGTCAGTCAGCCACCTTTTCCTTTTATGTATATTTAGATTAGATAAGTACAGATGATTCAAAGTACAAGTACTTACAAAGAGTTCAATTAAGCTTCAACTACATTAACTAGAGCTGTTCGTATCGAATTCCCATTAGCATATTTTGGAATGGTGCAAACTTGAGCCAATATCGATTCCAGTTTGAAATGTACCGAGGTAAGAAGTTGCTAAGACTAAGTATTTCATAACGACATCGTTGTTTTCATACAGCACGCCACATCGCGAAGTACACTAATTTAGCTTAGCTCAACTTACGCAGATAAACTTGAGAATATCAATTCCATTTCTAGCCTAGTCTGGAATCCTTGCAGCGTTCTCAAATTGAATTTTTTCTTTTTTTTATTCGATGACAAGGTAGCCCTTGACTGCGATCTCACCTGATAGTAAGTGACGATGCAGTCTAAGATGGTAGCGGGCTAACTTGGAAGGGATATAGCAGTGTAAACTCAACCCATACCCCTAATCGGCTTCTACACGCCATCGTGCCGGAAAAAGATAAATCGCTTGGCGGCACGTCTTTGACGGTAGAGTGGTAACTAGCCACGTCGAAAGCCTCCCACCAGACCAGACCAGAGACAATTTAGAAATTATATTCCTTAATTGCCCCCGCCGGGAATCGAACCCGAGACCTCCCAGTTATAAGACCACAGCGCTCACCACTACGCCAGGGAGGTCGTGAATGGCAGTACATCGAAGTGTTGAAATGCCTCAGGTACAGCTACAGCTCAGCATCTATGTTTGTCTAAGTACAAGGACCATTGACAAGACCTATGGATTGTGCGATGGAATTGTATCATGGGGTGAGACAGTTCTTTCCCCGTGAACTCTTTGATTTTCCGGGATAAAAAGCCTATGTCACTCTCAAGGTCCTCAACTACATGCATACAAAAAATTATGTCCATCCGTAGCTCTGTTGCAGCGTGGTTGAAGGACAAACCAACAAACAAATATACTTTTGCATTTATAATATTTGTAAGGATGTAGGGATAATAGGTATAGGCTTATCTAATCTAAATATACCAATATAAAAATCAATTGCTGATCGTACGTGTGGCTGAAACTCAAAACTTTTTTGTTTTTTTTTCCTAAATACAGGACTATACTTAAATGATTTGCAAACAAAAAAATATATAAAAATAGTGGATTGAACAGCTGAAAAATCGAAACATCAAAATTAGCAATTTTGTGCTGTAATCACCACCTCGGATTAAGTACTTTTATTAGATGGCGGGAGCGAAGCCGCAGATATTAAAATTAAAAAAAAAAAAACACAAAATTATAAAACATTTATTTTATCAGTAGCATAAAAAATATCTAACTTAACAAATCACTGTTCATATTGGAATTACTAAGCTCTAGCGATCTTCTAAATTGTAGAGAATTAAAATTATCACTAATATGATTTCTATAGTACTTGAAATAAATAATTCCAATGAAGACTAAAATAAGAATAAATATAATCATTGTAGTCCATACAAAGTATACTAATGCAGAAGAATGCAGTGGTGAACTAGCTTCCTTGTCCTCAGGTTTAATTGTAGTAATGCTGTCATTAACATTACCACACTTGATGCCGTGAACATTATCTTCGTGGTATATCTTATCTATTGATGTGACTTCCATCTGACGGAAGAAAGTATGATTAACTGATCTCATAGTTCGCACTATCTCCTTACAGGATACCGGATTGCCTCCTAAACTTAATGAATTTAATTTTGGAGTAACCATTAACAATCTATCAAAATCTATATTTTTAATTTGGTTGTAGTCTATAATAAGTTTCTTAAGTTCCAAGCATTCATGAAAAATATCCACATCTAGTTCTTTTATATCATTTTTAGATATATCTAATACTTCGGTTCTTTGTAATCCTCTGAAACTACCATATCTTAAGTTTGATAAATGGTTTGATGACAAATTGAGCATTTTCAAAATTTTTATATTCTGAAATGTGCCAGGCGGCAGTTCTGTGATATTGTTCTTACTCAAGTCTAAAGCTTGTAAATTATCCATATTTATCAAGAATTTAATATCAATATAATTAAATCTATTATTGCTGATGTCCAAACTAATTAATTCCTTAAAAAAGCTCAGATTAATGTTATTTATTTCATTATGAGACAAACTTAAGTCTGTGAGTTCTGTTAGAGAATTCGTATAATTGTTGTTAAAACGTGTTATTCTATTATAGGATATGTGTAATGCTTTAAGATTCTGTAATTGTTTGAAAAACGTATCAGATACATTTGTAATATTGTTATAAGATACATCTAAATATAGGATATTAGGGGCTGAGACTTTTGGAAGACTTTCTAAATTATTGTTATTTAAATAAAAGGACTTTAAATTATTTAATTCGTTTGTTAGTCCTAACGTTTTCAGTCGATTATGAGATAGATCTAAGGAGTATAAATTATTTAGACCAATAAAATTGTTCAATTCTATATTATCTATCATATTGTTTGAGAGATTCATTCGAGCCAACACGGGCAAGTTAATAAATGACTTATTGTTTACTTTATTCAAGTTAAAGTTGCTTAAATCCAAATATCTCAAATATTGAGCTGGACTAAAAGTATCTGGTTCTATTGTTCCTATTAGATAATTACCAGTTACATTTAAATATTGTAAATTTTCAAGTGGTAAAGAAAATCTTTCAATAGTTTTGATGTTATTCATAGATAGATCTAATTTTTTTAATTGGGTCTGATTTGCAAATTGATGCGAAATTATTTTTAGTAATTTATTGTTCCTCAGAATCAATTCTGATAAATTTGTCAATGAATTTTGTACAAAAAATAGATCAGATATAGAGTTATATGATAGATCTAAAACACTTAGATTTTTCATTGTACCAAAACATGAACCATCAATGGCAGATATACTATTTCTACTTAGATTTAAAACCTTTAAAGCTACCATATCTGAAAAAGCACTATGTCCTAGTGCTGTGATGCTTTGATTATATAAACTAAGTACGTTAATATTAACCAAACCGGCAAACGTTGATTCTGTAATTGGTCCTGATATATTATTTTTCTCTAAATTCAAATAATTCAAATTGTTATGCTTAAAGACATTATCTTCTAGCGTAGTAATTGCATTACTTTGCAAATCCAAATATTTTAATTTGACATTATTGATGAACATTACGCTTTCCATAGCTGATTTAATTTTATTATTTTTGAGGTCTAAAACTTCTAAGTTAAAAGCTTGATTGAAACAATTTGACTCCAAAGTCTCAATGGCATTATTTGAAAAATTTGCTGTAACTAAAGACGTTAATCGATTTAATTCATATCCAGACAGTCTTATTAACCTATTAAATGACGCATCCAAGTAAACTAATGATTTCATATTAATTAAAGTCATATTGAACGCTGTCAAATTATTGTTATATAATTCCAAGTGAGTTAGGTTTCTTAAGTTCATAAACACATCATCGGGCAAGGCATTAATATGATTATTTTGTAATTCTAAACGCATTAATTTATACATGTATCTAAACAAACCACTTGGTAGGTATTCCAAATTATTGTATGACAGAATCAACCGAGTTATTTCTGAATCTTTACTATCATGTGTGTATAGAGAACTCATACCAAGATTGGTGATTTCGTTTCTTGATAAATTCAGAGTTTTAAGATATATTAAATTTTTAAATGCCATGTTTTGTATATCTTTAATCCTGTTATTGGAAATGTCCATCTCTATTACTTTAGAGTAATATCTGAAAACTGATTCAGTGATTGTGTTCCAGTTGTTTTCATTGGCCTTTAAAACTCTTACTCTCGAATCGAAATTAGTTGCTCCGAAGAAGCCCGCACTAAGAATATTAACGGTAGACTTTTTTATGACAAAAGTGACATATGGTTCAGAACTACAACTTGGCATTGAAGCACTTCCAGCATAAGTTTCACACACAACTGTAAAAGCGCAGTTCGAGAGTTTATCTTCAATGTCGCAGTTATGTGTGGGATACACGCCCAAAAAGGATGAAGTGGCCATAAGGAAATCTGTAACATAGAAAGTTCAATATTCAAATTCAAAATTTATTTATTTCATGTAGGCCAACTTGTAGATCTTATAACACGTCATAAATCTACCACCGGTTCGGAATGCAGATTCTGCTGAGAAGAGTTCGGTAAGAAACTCAGCAGTTGCTCTTTTCAAAAAAAATTTTTTTTTAAATAAGTAACAAAACTATGTATAGGTACAGTGTTTCCACAATGAAGTTTCAAAAATATAAAACAATCCAATACATGTTAAGACAGGTAGGCAAAAGCAGACCCATTCCCGTTGGTGGCACCCGTTCACGAGCATGACGCATGATCCAGCCATTGCTTCGCTCAACCATATTTGAGTTCAGTTATTATCAAGGTATCTATCAAAGGGCACATAACAAAATGCAAACAAGGAATTTGCAACCTAAAAAACAATGGGTAAATCCTACTTAATAATAAAAAGCTTGATATCCATCCATCCTTCCTTACAAGTTTTCGCATGGATGGATGGTTGGATGTTTGTTAGTCCTTCACGCCACTACGAATGAACTAATTTGGGTGAAATTTGGAATATATGAACTCCCGTGGAAATCAAAAATCCTTTATCACTCGGAAGAAGTTAATGTTGCAGAAATACTTGTAACTTAATTACAATTGAAATAGATTTATTAGATATTAAATTAAAAGACAATTCAAGAGTTATTGTTTGAATACTAGGTACACGAATACATACTTCAATAATAATATAAATGCAAAATGTGTCCGTGTGCTTACTTTTTTCACAGTTAAACAATTTTGACTTAATTTGCAACAGAGATAGCTTAATATATCCTAGAGACGGTTATTAATATTTTATTCCTACGGGATTAAAAACATTAACACAGTCCTTTAATAGCTAGGAAAATTATTCCCGCTACTTCATCTGCGTGGATTAAGGTTTCTTAACTGCCGCGGGAACTCTTTAATTTTCTGGGATAGAATGCCTATGTGTTAATTCCTGAGCTATCCAATTCCAATATATATAATAGCCAATAATATAATAATAGCCATTCAAATTTTCAGCCAAATCGGGTCATTTGCTGTGGCTTGAAAGACTAACAAACATGCACACACACATATAAATATATAAACTTTTGCTTTTATAATATTAGTGTGATTGTATACTTTAAAAACTGAAATAAAATAAATATTTTTACTTACAGATTATAATCCTTTTGTCCTCCATTTTATAATTAATTGGTATATATTCCTATTGTATATTTAAATAAATGTATAAATTCTATTCATTATTGAAACACACAGATTCTACAACATGCCAAAACAAGTGGGAATGACTTCGTCTGTACTCGGAATGAGTGATAAGAAAGAATCGCAATATGGAGAACGTATTAATAGTTTAGGGTTCAGTAGTTAGTTATAGTTAGTTCAATCTCATCTTCACTTACCATCAGGTGAGATCGCAGTCAAGCGCTAGTCTACATATTAAAAAAAAAATAGTTCATCAGGATAGAGTGAAATCCGAAAGTTCAACAGTTCAAACCACACCCGTTCTATCCTGTTAATCCTATTTAATACATAATACTAGCTTTTGCACGTGGCTTCACTCACGTTGAGTTCGATTTTTCACCCCCCTATTTTATCCGTTTAGGGGTTGAATTTTCAAAATCCCTTTCGTAGTGAATACCTCTTTCATAATAGCTAACTGTCTGCCTTTCTGCTTAATCCGTTCAGTGATTTGAGCTGTACGTTGATTGGTCAGCCAGTCACCTTTTCCTTTTATATATTTAGATTAGCAGAGCCAACAACTTCGTCCGCGTAGAGTTAGGTTTTGAAAATACCACGGGCCACTATTTATCAAAGTAAAAAAGAGGACTCTCTTTTTTACCGGGATAAATAGTGGCCTTTGTAACTCTCAACCTATGTCATATACTACAACACCTCAATTATACCCATGTAAAAATCATGTCGGTCCGTTACTCCGTTGCTACGGGGTTGAAAGATAAACCAACAAATCTTTGATTTTCATTTTTCCATGGGTACAGTTGGGTATTCCAATATGTCATGGGCTACCTTTTATCCCGGAAAAAAAGTCGTGGGCAAAAAGCCAGTAAAAATATAAATATGGTAAAAATACTCGTTCTTACGGAACCTTGCTGTATTAAACATAATGTGATGCTATATTAGTCAGCTTTTACAATAATAATAAATTATAGTCAATGGAGTAGCTTAATTAAGAATTATTTGTTTTAGTTTGTTTATGTTGTACCTCATTGGTTTTGATTCTGAAATTCGCTGCTTACAACTACTGTTGTACTTTGAAAATTATTGTGTATAGTATTCTACTAGTCAAGCCCTACACACGCACACGCACACGCGCACGCACACGCACGCACGTACTCAGGCACGCATGCACGCACGCACCCACACACACACACATACACACTCACACACACGTCTTTATAATACCCTGCCTTTTTGCGTCGGGGGTTAAAAAATGAAACTTCATAGAATATTCGACTCCATGGCTCTCGTTTTCCGATACCGGAAACTTTTATCGCGGTGTCCAGGAGATAATTTAGCTGGAACAATGGAGACGAAACGTGAGTGTGATCATTTGTACTGAAATATCATATAAGTATTATACTGGTGAGTGTACTAAGTAGGTAATAACAAATTGTTATAGTCCGCCTAGGAGGATAAAATTTTTTTTCCTCCGAGTAGTCCGCCGACCTCCTTGTTTGACTTTTTTTAGTCACTTTATTGGACAGCATAGTAAAAAAGGCGGATTTAACGCAAAAGCATTTTCTCCCAGTTTACCTTTGGACGTGTGAAATCACGGATACCTAGGTGTACAAGAAGAGAAGTATGTATAAAGAGAATATTTGTTAATGTAATTTATACATGGAATAGGTGGGTCACATCGGAGTCACCAATTATAGCTTGGCGAATTGGTTTCCATTCAGCTGGTGCATCACGTCGGGGTCACCAATTATAGCTTGGCGAACTGGTTTCCATCGGGCTAGTGATTCACGTCGGGGTCACCAATTATAGCTTGGCGAACTGGTTTCCATCGGCTAGTGATTCACGTCGGGGTCACCAATTATAGCTTGACGAACTGGTTTCCATCGGGCTAGTGATTTACGTCGGGGTCACCAATTATAGCTTGGCGAACTGGTTTCCATCGGGCTAGTGATTCACGTCGGGGTCACCAATTATAGCTTGGCGAACTGGTTTCCATCGGGCTAGTGATTCACGTCGGGGTCACCAATTATAGCTTGGCGAACTGGTTTCCATCGAGCTGGTGCATCACGTTGGGGTCACCAATTATAGCTTGGCGAACTGGTTTCCATCGATTTGGTGGATCACGTCAGAGTCACCAATAGCTTGACGATTTGGTTTCCATCGGGATAGTGGATCACGGTCAAAAAAAAGTAAAAAAGCATTTGATGACACGACACCTGATGATGATATACTTGAATTGGTGACACCTAAAACTAAAGACGACCGGGCATCGTCGCGTATCAGTTCTAGCGTTAACAAAAAGCACTTTAAGCTAAGAAACAATAAATAAATTAAGTCCTTACCCAGACATAGTTTATGAGTATTGCGGTCCAAGACTCCAGACGACTCTTAGGGGGAAAATTGGCTGAAGCTACGCAATATAATTAAGAATACAGTGAATTTATACATAAAGTGCGGCTAGGGAGCTATTCGGGTTACTGCTGAAGTTATGTTAGTTTTAAGAAACGACCGGCACCATCTAGTGCTGGGTATTAAGACCTCCATCCCACAGCTAAAGGCCTGGTGAGATCTATAGAGCGTGCTCTGACTTAGCTCTATAGATCTACTTAAGATAACGTTAAAACGAGACACAAATATGCTCTGACATAAGTACAGCAGTAGTATACTCTTCGAACAATAAAAAATAACACGTGTACTTAATTAATTATTATTTCCAAAAATTTTCCTATGAGGGTGTATGGTGGTAGCAAACTTTATGTGAACTTTCCAGAACAACAGGTGACAGACAGATAAAGAATTACCAAAGAATGCTCTACATTTTAATTTGGACAAGTGTAAATTTAAAATTTAAACCACCTCCAATATGTGATATTAAAAAAAGTCGGTTAATAAATTCATTCGCCATTTTATGGTGGCGGCCATCTTGGATTTGAAATTTATCATACTTTACACGTCAAACTTATAAAAAAGACGGGATTTTTGCGTCGGGGTTTAAAAATCAAGGGATCTTAAAAACCTAGGTCCCCGCAAACGTAGCCACGGATATAAGCTAGTTAAACATAATATTAATTCACAAGAAAGATACAATTTTCTCGGACAAAGAATAAAGAATTTGCATTGCTAATATAAATCGGATTGAGGCGCGTAAATTTTTACACTGGAAATGGATGTCCCTTTTTATAATATTCCATCGATTTTTTTATGGTGAGTAAATTGAAGGTAAATTGTATTGCATTATTGATAAAAGTACTTATTGCTTTATTGATTTTTGAATTGCCGTCAACGAATACCTACCTATGGAATTATGGATACATTTTATTTAGAATTCTTTATTGTACACCAATCCCAAGTAGCACACGGAGGCTGCTTAGCAGCTGAATAACGAATTCCCGTCACGCTTAAAGCTGTATAAAAAAGCTGCATAAGGGCTGTATACGGCCGTATACAGCTCTTATACCTCTTAAATGGGCACAAATTATACAGCCTTAAGTTCAAATAGCTGCTTAAGAGCTGTATAGCAGCAAAATAACAGTGTTATAAAGGGTAACGACAGTACTATGCGCTGAATAACGACTGAGTAAAAGATAACAAGTTACTCTTTATTCAGTTAAAATTACGTCATGTGACACATGACGTAAAAGTGAAGTAGCAAACTTTAATCTAGCAAATTATAACCTTGTAGCTTAAACACAATTTCGTGGAGTGAATTGAATACGTGGCTATATATTCAAAGTTCCCTGATTAGTAAGAAAAATGATTGGGAATGTAATTTTACTGACATTATACATATATATTACCTAAGAAAATTTAAGTGCGCCACGAAAATATTCGGTTTTTAATTAGTTTCGTGATATAAATAAGCCGTGATGAAAACTTGAATAAACAATTTTTAGTGCTTTGAAAAGAATTATAAGATAAAAAGTTATTATTATGATATACGGAAGTAAAAACTAATGCAATCCATTCCTAATTCATACACAAAACATAAAAGTTGAAAAATGAATCAGTATATTTATGTGAGGTTATACAATAAAATGGTGGATTCATGATATAGTTAGAGAGCTGGTGATATGATTTTAAAAGCCTATAGCTTAGAATAAAGGCCTATATAAAAAAAGAGTGTTCGTCCGAAAAAAAGTAAATAAAAACGGATCTTTCCCAACTAACAAAATGGTCTTAATATAAGTCATATAAGAATTGTGTAAACGTTTTCGAAAAACTGAATGGCATGAAAATAAGGCTTACAAACGCTTATACAACGCGATTTTGGCGCAGTTACTATTTCTATAAAGTCGTATAGCTGTCATTCAAAAGTCATAAGCGAGAACATAGTAGTGTTGTACTATTATCATTGGTACGAGTATTTAGTCGTATAGTTATCAAAGCATTCATAGCGCAGACTTTTATCGGAACAATGAATCTATTTGATGCAGTATCGAAGCGCTTTCAATTATAAGTAATAGAATTTAACTATTAATAAATTCTGCATGTGTGCAGACTATATTTTTATACTTTTATACTATAAGTGTAATCAAATTATTTACAAGTTTGAAATGGGATGTGTTTATGTTTAAGTTTGGAAAACTTAATGCGAATATTACTTTAGGGACCAACTTTTTAGGTTTATTAATAAATTTTAAATGCCCCCTTCATTTATTGTGTATTTAATTATTATTTTTTAAATAAAAAATAAATTATTATATGTCATAATGCCATTATGCCTTACGAAATACTTATATACCATGAATACTGCTGTGTTAAGAGTTAAAACTCCTTTCATCGTGCCATTATAAGTTACAAAATACTTGTATACGATGAATACTGCTGTGTTAAGGGTTATAAACTCTTAAAGAACATGGCGTTCTTTCATTACGAACCTATCAGAGTTCCCTAAAACATTTTAGTAAACCGTTATTTGTCATTCCAAAAAATAGTTTTTTACATTAACAGAACATTTTAGAGACCATAAGTTTTTTGGGAATGCGGCAAAAAACATATTTTGTCAACGTGGAAAAATGACATAATTGTCGGTTCCCAACTTTATCCGGGGACTAGGGGCCGTTGTGTTGTGTCGTTAACCATGGGAGGTATGGCCATAATGATTTGATTCACATGATTAAGGTTTCTTTAATTATCAGGGATAAAATGTAGCCTATGTGCTAATCCTGAGTATGAGCTATCTCCATTCCAAATTTCAGCCAAATCGGTTCATTCATGTTGACATCGATTTTCAACAGAAAAAAAAAGATACCGGCCGAATTGATAACCTCCTCCTTTTTGGAAGTCGGTTAAAAAATAGGTACGGAACCATCACTCTCTGTCGCGTTTATTCCCAACTAACAAAATGGTCTTAATATAAGTCATATAAGAATTGTGTAAACGTTTTCGAAAAACTGAATGGCATGAAAATAAGGCTTACAAACGCTTATACAACGCGATTTTGGCGCAGTTACTATTTCTATAAAGTCGTATAGCTGTCATTCAAAAGTCATAAGCGAGAACATAGTAGTGTTGTAATATTATCATTGGTATGAGTATTTAGTCGTATAGTTACCATAGCATTCATAGCGCAGACGTTTACCGGACCAATGAATCTATTTGATGCAGTATTGAAGCGGTTTCAATTATAAGTAATAGAATTTAACTATTAATAAATTCTGCATGTGTGCAGACTATATTTTTATACTTTTATACTATAAGTGTAATCAAATTATTTACAAGTTTGAAATGGGATGTGTTTATGTTTAAGTTTGGAAAACTTAATGCGAATATTACTTTAGGGACCAACTTTTTAGGTTTATTAATAAATTTTAAATGCCCCCTTCATTTATTGTGTATTTAATTATTATTTTTTAAATAAAAAATAAATTATTATATGTCATAATGCCATTATGACTTACGAAATACTTCTATACCATGAATACTGCTGTGTTAAGAGTTAAAACTCCCTTCATCGTGCCATTATAAGTTACAAAATACTTGTATACGATGAATACTGCTGTGTTAAGAGTTATAAACTCTTAAAGAACATGGCGTTCTTTCATTACGAACCTATCAGAGTTCCCTAAAACATTTTAGTAAACCGTTATTTGTCATTCCAAAAAATAATTTTTTACATTAACAGAACATTTTAGAGACCATAAGTTTTTTGGGAATGCGGCAAAAAACGTATTTTGTCAACGTCGAAAAATGACATAATTGTCGGTTCCCAACTTTATTCGGGGACTAGGGGCCGAGGTATGGCCCTAATGACTTGATTGGCATGATTAAGGTTTCTTTAATTATCAGGGATAAAATGTAGCCTATGTGCTAATCCTGGGTATGAGCTATCTCCATTCCAAATTTCAGCCAAATCGGTTCATTCGTGTTGACATCGATTTTCAACAGAAAAAAAAAGATACCGGCCGAATTGATAACCTCCTCCTTTTTGGAAGTCGGTTAAAAAATAGGTACGGAACCATCACTCTCCGTCGCGTTTATTGGGCTTGGCTGGTTTACATTACTGCGAATATATTTAAAATGTCATGTTCACATGCATAGTCTTATAGCAGCGTTATTAAGGTTGTAATACCAGCCAAAATGTCCCGCCTAAAACGTTTGTATGACTGTATATTTTCTACGATTAAATTGCTTTATAGCTATTTCATACAGACGTTTGTACAACGACTTTTATTACCTAATTGCATTGAAACTTAAATGCAATATACATGATGCCTGTACAACGTCACATTTTAAAACTTGCTAATATACGACACCTATGTGACGAAATAATCATAAAAGCTTAAAATCTTATGACCATTTTGTTAGTTGGGTTGGGCTTGGCTGGTTTACATTACTGCGAATATATTTAAAATGTCATGTTCACATGCATAGTCTTATAGCAGCGTTACTAAGGTTGTAATACCAGCCAAAATGTCCCGCCTAAAACGTTTGTATGACTGTGTATTTTCTACGATTAAATTGCTTTATAGCTATTTCATACAGACGTTTGTACAACGACTTTTATTACCTAATTGCATTGAAACTTAAATGCAATATACATGATGCCTGTACAACGTCACATTTTAAAACTTGCTAATATACGACACCTATGTGACGAAATAATCATAAAAGCTTAAAATCTTATGACCATTTTGTTAGTTGGGTTATAAGTTTGTCTGGTGTAAGAACTGCGTAATATTAGTACGTAAAGATGAAACCGACAAAATACATCATATACGATCTAGCAAGGATATAGAGAGATTGGTGAATCTAGCCACCACTAAATGAAGTTAGGTTATATTTACTAACAATCGACAACCCTCATAATGCACTAAATGGAATGATTTCGTGGACAACGAAGAAGTAACAAACCCTTCGGAGAAGTAACAAACAACTTGTGTACTCTGGATGTAAACATAAGTCTCAAGAACTTTAATTGCAATAGCAGACTTGGACCTGGAATACATAATAAAGAACAGCTCGAACCAAATTCATATTGTCGTTGTTACTGAAGCTAACATAAGGGTCACAAACTCAAAATTGTTTCAAAGATAACTACAAGATGTTTTCGCAGCTACTGAATCACCGATGAAGTGATGGTGTAATCCCATTGTAATCCTCTATGTGCATAAAAGTGTATTGTTCTACAGGTTAACAGTGAATACAAGCTACTCTGAATCAGTTATTGGTGAAATTGTCACAAGTTTCAATTAAGTATAAATTAAGTGTTTGTGCATTGTACTGACCTCTGAATACTAACCAAGTATGTTTCATACAGGAACTTAAACAAATAATCTCTCAATTTTCAGGTAAAAGTAATCTTGTAATTAGTGGTGATATGAATATAAACATAATGTTAAACGATCCCAGTGTAAATTTATACTTAGATTCTATGAGTGAAGTAGGTATTGACTGTAGTATAAGGCAGTATACACGGATAGAACCTAAAGGGGATAGGATAACTAAAAGTTGTATTGATCACATATTCATACGATGTGTGGACAATCCCAGCCAACATAGCTTATGTATACAAACAGCAGTTATAAACAATCCTATAGCAAACCACTATTTTACCAGTTTTATCCATCCACAACTTGTTACAAACCTGTATAAGTAAGTATTGTACTAAAATAAATCATAAAAAATTGCTAGAAGAATTATATAGGTAATGTTGACTGGGGACAGGGGTTATATTGTATGAAAATCCTAATGATGTCATGAAGTTTATTTCCAATAAATATAATTATTTACTAAGCAAATGTCAATGTGGCTAAAATAAATACAGGGAGAAGGTAGGCATGTTTATGGATAAACAATAAAGCCTTTAAAATGTGTATTAGGAGAGATAAACTATTTAAAATATGGAATCAATCAATTTCTTTATTGCGAATTTGGGTAATATACAGGTGTTTACAAGTAAAATAAATGGACAACCAAACTCTGCTTAAATACAGCATGCAACATTAAAAATTAGCTTAAAATCTATTTCATTACATTACTATTAATTTATTACAATACATTATTATTAATTTATTTAAGTTAGAAGCTTTGTGTTTACATTGCAATATTATTTAAATGTCTAATATAAAATTTCTTATTAAAATGTCAAAAGTTCATAATTAAAATTTTTCCATGAGGTAATCACTGGTTTTATAGTATGTCCTGTCAATCAAAAATTTAAGCCTTTTTTTAAAAAGTGGTATTTCTTGTGTTTCTATAATATGTCTAGGCAAATGGTTATATAAAAGGGGCCCAGTGCAGAAGAAACTCTTAGAAAAATGTGCACAACAACTGGGTGGTGGACGCAGTTCAATTAGGTACATGCCTTTTGCTGTGACGATTTTGAAATAAATTCAAGTTACTTTTGACAAATATGACAGTTTCATATACATACAGACATGGCATTGTAAGAATATTATATTGTTTAAAATAGGGTTTACAACTATCAGTCGATTTTAATTTAAATATTGCCCTTAAGCATTTTTTTTGTACCTTTAATACAGCCTCTTTTTAAGTGGAATTACCCCAGAATAAAATACAATATCTCAACAGCGAGTCAACATAGCCATGGTAAACAGTCAGTAACGCTGACACATTTACTGTTTTCCCCAACATATAAAGTGTGTAGGAGAATTGATTTAACTTTGTGCAAATATGACTCAAGTGTTCTTTCCAATTTAGAGTAGAATTAATATTCAGACCTAAGAATTTTGTTACATTGACTTCATTGATAGTTTTCCATTCATAATTTACATCTAAAGCAAATGATGCATTTTCTCTGAGCTTAAAAGTCATTAAGTTCGTTTTGTCTAAGTTAATTATTAAAAACTTGCCAATTACAGTAGTACCTCTGGAAAAATGACTTGGGAATACATGCTTCCTTTACTGCTCAATGAACTGCCAGCTGATTTATTATTTATTTATACAATAACATACAAAATAAAAAGAACTATCACAAACTTTATGATTAAATAAGGGTGATTTTGAAAATAATTTATAAATACATATTATATTACATAATTAGAACATAATATTATATATTTAAAGATATTATTTGCTAGAATTAATTTATTTGTGTTCTTTTATGTAATTAAAATGTAAAAGTATACTATGTCTGCGCAAAAACCCTGCGTGGTTTATGTGGAAGCTTTCACAAGAACCTTGTAACAATTTCTCCTTTATGTTTGGATAATAAAGATTAAAAAAAGGTATCTTTTTGGCTTTTTATGATCATTTTACTTAACTTCATAAAAAATCTTTTGAAAAAACCTACTTCTTAACTTGTCCCTGCTCTCTTTCTCTCTTCCCTCCAAAACGCTACTAATGTATTCTATACTTGGTACCTGTGGTACCTACTTATTAACAATCCACAATTCCAAAATCCCCGCAATTTATGTGAGCAATATCAGGGTTCAGGAGCTTGAACCTAGAGCTCCATGATGTAGTCTATGCTTGATACATACAATATCAATTCGAAACTGACAGTTTAGGTAGGCACTACCCAGCAGCATCAGGATTGAGGAGCCAGGACCTAGTTCTCCTTGATGTAGTCTATGCTTGATACATACAATAACAGTTCGTAATCTATCATGGTGGTAGACGAGGTTCTTGATGTTTCTTAGGGCAAAGAGAATGTAATCACTCCGTATAATTATCACTATTAATAACGTCTGCCATGTGTGCTGATCATATAGAAATTTTGCTCGCCAGCTCCCTAACTATTAAACAGCTACGTGAATAGTTAAAACTCTGATATTCTGCCAAAGGCTGTCTAATAGTTCACACGTGCCCCCTTAATAAGTCAGTGTAATAGGAGTTCACAAATACCTTCTTATACAGCATTTGGCTAATTTTATCCACTAAACAGCCTTTATTGCGGTTAAGGCATTAAAAAATGTTAAAGGCTGAATAGAGTCGTAAAAAATATACCTTTATAGCACTCTTAATCAGCCTAAGCTGTTTAAATATCACTGACAGCTATTATGCAGCTGTAGGATCACCAGTGTACTCTTAAAAGAGTCTTAATACGCTTAGAGGTTCAAATAGGTCTAAAAGTGAATACTTACGCAGCTATCTGTGCTACTTGGGATGATATTCCATGTATAAAATGTCATTGTTGTACACACAACTAACAGATGAAGGAAGCTTAGAAATAACAATTGGAACGAAGTTCCTTATCGCGCGTTGTGAAAGGGGGCCAGACGGAAAAAAATCTTACGAAAAGTTGTCACGACACTTTTTGCTATAGTTCTCTCTCATGTTTCTCTGTCTGTCTCTCTCTCTCTCTTATAGAAAGCAAGCCAGATATTTTCATTTCTATTTCGCATTGAACTTCGTTCCATCAATAGCTTAAAAATAAACTTGTTAAAATACGTAAACCTTGCTGTATTTTAAACATGTCTAACGCTATATTAGTCAGGTTTTTGCCCCTCAACGCTGACGCTTGCAGCGCAGAGCGAATTCGCTTTGAGCGTTGAACCTCGTGGCCTTAAGGCAACGTAATGCTTTGTGCGTTTCATATTACCCGTTTGATTGATGGATCCTATAACAATAGCTAATGGAATACTGGATACCACTATCTAGCGTCTATCTATATCACTATATCGGTTCGCTGACGATCCTCAGGTTATAGTATCATGCCGTGACTTCGGTTTTTTGTAATGTACTATCCTTTGTTGAGGTAAACTGTATGATATTGCATTGAGACTTTGATCTATTGTTACAACAGGAGCTGATTTATCATGAGGTCAGTAACTTTTTTAAGCTATGGCATAGCTTCTATCGCGGGCCTTGAGCGTGGTGACCAAATCCAGAAATTCCGTAACGAAAATAACCTGACACGGGACTCCTCTCACCGCTAGATGGCGTTGATAAAAAATGCTATGCAATAGCTTTACCGCGGTAGTTTCCGAGTGCCACACGTCTTTTTTATGGAATCACATGATCCTTGACTGCGATCTCACCTGATGGTAAGTAACGATGATGCAGTCTAAGATGGTAGCGAGCTAACTTTGAAGGGGCAGTGTACATTCAACCCATACCCCTAATCTGTCTCTACACGTCATCGTACCGGAACGCTAAATCGCTTGGCAGTACGTCTTTGACGGTAGGGTGGTAACTAGCTACGGCCAAAGCCTCCCACCCAACCATATGCCTTTCCTATATAATTCCGTCTACAAAAATGCGCTCGAATATTACGTCATCGCGCGTCGCCCGCGGTTCCTTTGACGCGAGTGTCAACCAATCACGTTCCAGGACAAACCACGCCCACCTCCAGAACAAAGATGGAATGGAGTGGCGTTAGTACTATTTTCGTATAAA
Organism: Hipparchia sbordonii; assembly: GCA_038048805.1. Lineage (NCBI taxonomy): Eukaryota > Metazoa > Arthropoda > Insecta > Lepidoptera > Nymphalidae > Hipparchia > Hipparchia sbordonii. The sequence goes on from CM076113.1 coordinate 2,640,187, forward strand.
ATCTCATCAAAATTTTATTTGGATGGGACGTGTAAATCAGACTTATGCATTTATATAAAATAATATAATTGCGGTTGAGCGTGTAATAATGAATATAAATCAAAGAATATTCACTTATTATGCATGTACGCAACGGATACACGTACAAACATATTTTTGCCATAGTTAATTGAATCACTGAAATTAAAAATATAATGTATTTATTTATTAGTATAGGCCACAGAATAAAGACTTGGTAAAAGTCGCCGCAAAGATATTATATGGCATTATTTTTTGTTTATGATTGTAATTCTTTTCGATTAAGTACATATTTTTTTCATATTTAGTATAGGTATGTATAGGTATAAAACATATCATACAGTCTGGTTTTTTAATAGGGTTAGTTTTTTTTAAAGTTGCGGATGCAGATGCGTATATCCACAGCATCCCTAATCTGTATGTACGTAATACGTACGACGTATACATACAAACATACATAGAATAGAATAGAATAGAATAGAATAGAATAGAAATATTTTATTCAAATACACTTTCAAATAATACAAACATACATACATAGTTAAATACATACAAACAAACATAGGTACAGTACACAGTTTTCGCAACTAGCAACATCCATATCCGCATGACCATCCGCATTGATTATTGCGGATGCAGATTCGGATGTCCAACTCAATGCGGAATATCCGCAACTTACCTAATCTATAGGTACGTAATACGTACGACGTATACATACAAACATAGTTATATAGTTAAATACATACAAACATGTATACATAGTAAAATACATACATAATCATAATTCATATGCGGATAAAAAGTTTTACTTCGAAAAAAATAACACGACTCCATTCTTTTTGTAATGCAATTGTACGACATTTTAGTAGCACATTTTTTATCATAGTAAAATTAAAAAATACCCAGCTTATGCTGTAAATTAAATAAGAAAACGATATACTTACAAGTGAAATGTTATTTCATCTCTTTTTTGATGGATTTCCGAACGTTTTTTGCATGATTTGACTGCAAACGACGGCTTTTTTAACGATCAAAAATACGAGCGATACGTTGAAGCGCGTGCGGCCGACTAATAACAAAGACAATAGACTTTTGCAAATTCTATTGTCTTTTTGAGCGCGTTTTTTTTCTTCTAAGGGCCTATCCTTATATATCGATGCTCCCACCAGAAAAAACTGAACTGATCTTTACCAACTAAGGTTCTGCATAGCATCCAAACTAAACATGAGAATTAGGTCAATCACTAATTTTATTCTCGTGATTACTTTAGATTCTATCCTTTTTCCTTTAAACATGGAGTTCCACAATTTTCTTATGAAATTCAGAAAAAAAGGGTTTTACAATAATTTATATTGTAGATACTAGATGATGTCCGCCCTTCGTCCACGCGAATTAAGGGTTTTTGTTGTTTTTCCGATATATTATATTAAAGCCTCAGTGCTATTCTGACGAACTATTACGTTTTGAAGTTTCATCAAAATCCGTCTAGTAGTTTTTGCGCGAAAGAGTTACAAACATCCATCCGTCCGTAAACTCACAAACTTTACTATAGGTATAATATTAGAAGGTTAAGTAGGAGTAATAGGATTATCGACATCGGACTTACTTAGTATAAGTAAGTCCAAACTGGACCTAGTAACAAGTACGGGGAGAATACGTGCTACCCTAAAACCTGATTCCACCAATATTTCCGCCGTCAAAGCAAGTGCGTAATATAAAAGATCAAAGGACCCCCGTTCCTCATATAGATGAGAAAATGGACGCTCGGTCACGTTCCGTTTGGAACGAGACGCCATGTTTCATCCTTAACGCTTTAAATAAATGTCCGATGTACCCACCTAATTTAATTACAGATGAAATATTCTTAACAAGCTTTTACCCGCGACTTCACTCCCGCCATCTTTTAAAAGTAAACCGAAGCGGGGATTCCTAAAATTATTAAATTTGATTTTTACGATTTTTAAGCTTGGGGTTTTCCCATTTTTATTTGTTTTTAAACCACAGTAGGAATTGCTTTACTTAAGTAGCCCCTGAATACAATCCCTTGCCTAAAGTCACCTTTAGCTGTCCCCTGAAGGTTCGTGAAAACGAAATTGACAGAAAGCGTCACCTATAATAACTTAGATAGCCCGTGAAAACACATTAACACACATTACTTTGACATCAATGTCCTCGAATACGAATACGATTAATCGAATTAAATCTTATACTAACTCTACAATTGTAAGTTTGTTAGGTAACAATTTCCCTTACAAGAATTGCAATGAGCTGAAGCCAAAGTACAACGAATCATCGCGAACATAAAGTGAGGAGTGATTTTCATTATCGCAAAAACCAGTTTTGGCACGTTCCTCACGTTTCGCTGAAAATATTCCGTGTATTAGTAGGTTTTGTAAACAGCTAAGTTTCATTTTAGCATAAACAGATTCAAAGTCAGCAATACTGCTTCAATTGTTATTCGCTTGAACGCGCATGGAATTATGAACCGAGTGTGTTTTAATAATCATGCTCTGTAAGATCATAATGAGGTTGGCGTGATGAGGTTGTGTCGGGGTATATTGTTATACTCTTTATATGATAATATTATGATGATATGATATTAGACGTGCGTCGGCGCTAGCAATTCTCGCCTTCAGCTATTGCCCATATTATTTGTCAACTTCCCGCACTTTTACTAGCAAAAGCTCACGGCTTCGCTCACGTTAAGTAAAATTTTTCAAACCCCTATTTTACCTCCTTTACCCTTAGAGGTTGAATTATCAAGTCTTTCTTAGCGGATGCCTACGTCATAATACCTTTATGCCAAACAGCCCGATCCGTGCAGTGATTTGAGGTGTGAGTTAAAGTGTGTTATCTTTTCCTTTTACACATTTAGATGTTTTAACCTTATAATAGGTGTGTGCCTACCTAAAGAGTCGCTCATGGAAGCGAACAAGAATATCTATAAGTAGTTACATACCGTGACTGACTGACTGACATTCAAGAAAAAAATATTTCACGGAAATATTGTCCATCCGAAAACGCTTTCGTTTAAAGTATGTACTATCACTAAATTCTTTTTTTTTTAGTCACGCGTACAAAGTTATGTACTTCTAGTAATATATCGGTAAGTCGTGCACTACTCGTAATTATTGTATCAATAAATTAGTAAAAACACGTCTCTACGTGGGACAAATAAAGGCGCAACCTCCCGAAAGTCAGGTAAGCTTCAACATTAGATCGTAAACCGTTAAGCTGGCAAGTGGAGTCATAAAATCGGGGAATCTGCTCTTCCCGTCATAAAACTCCCATTCTCGCGAAATAACTCCAGCATATAAATAGGTCTTTCGGCATTAGTTTTTACGCGCAGGCCCCGATCCTTAATAAAGTTGCCTGCGTCACTTAATGCCGTTGATTGAATTACGCAAAAACTCGTTAATCTGCCTCTGTTTTTGGTTTACGGGATACCTTTTATCATTGACTCGTTTTTGAGTGTGTGATTAATTTAATTAAATAAATAATTAACACGACCTGGGGCCCAAGTCTGCTATTTTACATGTCATTGTCATTGAGCCACAATACAATTACAATTCAATTATCATTGGTCCAAAATTTCGTAGTCTACTAAATTCACAATGGTCGTTCGATTTCTTATAATTGGATTGTAATTCAATGATACCTCGGTATTGCCATTAGCTTAAAAAGCGTTTGCCGAAATGAGTTTCAAGAAAAACTACATATTAAAAACGTTTATTTAAGCTAGATTCAAAGCTAGATGTGTCAGTGGCAAACCATCGGAAAACAATTGTGGATCCATTGAATTAGTAGACTACCAAAATTGCTAAAAGTAGCAATTGGGATGTCATTGATAGACAATTGAACTACAATTGCAATAGCAGACTTTTTTTTTTTTATTCTCATTTTTAATAAGGGACTTTTGAGGTGACCTTCATGTCAGCCCCATCGGTACTCACAAAATATTAAATAGCAGACTTGGGCCCCTGGCAACTCGATTGCTCTGGATATGTAAGGTGGCTGGACAAATCCGCAACTATTTGTTGACAGGTGACAAACTGTGCAAATAAAATAAGTACATCCGATAAATTGTCGCTTAATGACAGGGCAAACTGGCTACTTTTAGCGGCAGCGATCGGTGTTTTTATTAGGTATATATTGTCGTACCCACTTCTAGTAGAAGCTGTATTTGGAGTGGGTAAGACAATAGTGCAATGGGTGGGGATAGAACCTACGACCTTTCACTATATTGAAGCTATTATCTTTACTACCCACTACTGTAATGTCTAGCTGATGCCCACAACTTCATCTACGTGGATGTAGTTTTTCCGACTTGCATTATATTTATTTTTAAACCACCCCTGTATTAGAGCGAAGAAAACAAAATAAAAGAAATTCAAATCAGTCAAGCCGTTTTTAAGTTTTAACTAGACTAACGAACAGTTTTTTTTTTTCTAAAGAATGTACGCCGAATTGAAGTTGACTAATATCCTCCTATCCCCTCCAAATAAGCGGAAAGCTTGTGCTAGGAGTGGGTACGACGATAGTGCAACAGGTGGGGTTTGAACCTGCGACCTTTTAGTTTTCATCCGTGAGAGGCTTCAAAAGTGATTCATTTTTATACATTTAGATTACGTAAGAGCCTGTGTTCTGCTAAATTACATAATGCCAATCTCACTGTATATACACATCCTATTATTATAAAAGAAATCCGATTATAACCGACCTGGGCCCATCAGGATCAACCCGAATGAGATTACTGGACTATGAAATCGAGGGATGAAACAAATTTTCTAGAGCGTGAACAAGTTCCTACTTCGGTCACGTAGGAACTTCGGAACTAACCACTTACTGCACACAAAGCGTCGAGGTATCACGTAATATGAACTCAGCTGTTAGTCTAGGACCTTCACACTTGACAATGCATTCAAATTTTAATTCCGTGAAACTGTGGTCTGGTTTGTATGGACTAATTTTTCCTTGAAATTTTCAGCTAATTTAATATCGCTACGTTTCTTCTAATGCCACTGTTACGGTGTCCTAATTCAATCTTTTTTCATTTAGACATTCTTACCCTATAGGATTTTTATCCCGGCAAATCAAAGATTTCCTGTAGGATTTTAAAAATAAAATCCACGCGGGCATCTGCAGTTAGTTATAAAATAAGACTACAGCAGTATTTTGCTAATTATTATTCCTTGTCAAAATAAATGTACTATACTTTTGATACTCTCGTTCTCTACAGGAGCCTAGAAATGTCGTTCCAAATTCCACCAAATACCCCAGACATTCCCAGATCCATTTAAGGATAGCTCATCAATTTACTGCCAGGGATTTGCGGGATAAAGGTTTATCGCGTCCAAGTGATTTCGGATTTCACATACTTTAGTGACCAAACGATAAGAAGAGATTTTACGTGCTTGGAATACCTGTGTACATTTTGTGGACTTACATAAGTGTTCTTTTACACTTTGATTATACTTAAGTTCGCGCAGTCTGAGACTGAAATCTATAGACCGCACTCTCACTCTGCTCAGACTCAAGATAGAGTTAAAGCGATACAGATTTATGTCAGAGCATATTTGTCTTTCGTTTTAACTCTATCTTGAGTCTGAGCTGAGTCAGAGCATGATCTATAGATCTCAGCATAAGTCTCAATATCGCAATGATCAGCAACTCGGTTCTGTAAAAGCTGTATCAATCGTTATATCACTACAACGTGATGTCTTATGGTTTTCACAGCACTTATTATTGATACAGTATATAAAGCATAAAGGATCAATGAAAGATATAAAATTTTTTTGATAGCTCGTTGTCACTATCGATAAAAATATTTGTATTTGACAACCTCCCTGTCGTAGTGGTGAGCGCTGTGGTCTTATAACCGAGAGGTCTCGGGTTCGATTCCCGGCGGGGCAATTTGGGAATTTATAATTTCTAAATTGTCTCTGGTCTGGTCTAGTTACCACCTTTGGCCGCGGCTAGTTACCACCCTAACGTCAAAAACGTGCCGCCAAGCGATTTACACTAGATTCACACTAGGTAGAATGTACACTGCCATACCCCTTCCAAGTTAGCCCGTTACCATCTTAGACTGCATCATCACTTACCATCGGGTGAGATCGCAGTCAAGGGCAATCTTGTCATCGAATTAAAAAAAATTATATGAAAATTCGATTATGTAAGGTTTTAAAATGAGGTTAAGGATCTCGACAAAAGTTTTACTTCAAACTAGGTTTCGTTAAGACTACTCAAGAGGCGTTAAAAGCAATGGTATTAGCGATTCGCTAAACATTTTACAACTATTTTATCTAAATATTTATTGTTCGTTGTAATATCCATACAGAAACACAAGAACAAATTGAACCACTATAGCGTAACAAATTGAATTTGACATTTGAGGGGGTATAGTATAAAAGTTTAAAAATATATTTTGTTTTAAAGTTTCATAAAAGCGGACAAGATAACAGTTTGGAAATTGAGTTTCATACTTCAGTGAGCAATGGATGCTGTACCGACTCGCGACACTGGCTACCAGGTGTATTATATTGTCGGTTATGAACAGTGTCGCAGTGTACAGAACAGTATACAGTGTTTTATAATACGAGTATGATACCGACCTCGTTTCTATATCGATTGAAGTGAAAACTTCTTTAGGCACGTTGATTGATTACTTGTTAAAATTACTTGTTGAAATTGTATACTATTTATTAAGATCACTGTGTCTATTCTAATAATTATGTGTGATGTACAATAAAGTATATTCATTCATTCATAGATTTTTGGAAGGGTAAAATTTTCAAGTGACTTCCAAAAAAGGAGAAGATTCTCAATTCGTTCGTGTATGTTCCCCGATTATTCGAAAACGCCTGGACCGATTTGGAAAATTCTTATTCTGTTTGAAAGGATACACTTCCCAGGTGGCTCCATAGTTGAAGCCTCAATAGCCCAACGGTTAAAGGTACGGGCTGAAAACTAAAAGGCCGCAGAATCCGCAGTTGAACTTACTGACCACTAGATCAACGAGTCATGTGATCTTATAAGTGACAGGGGTTGCATTTAATTTTTAGTAACCTGATCTGGTGGGAGGCTTCGAGAGTGGCTAGCTGTTACCAACCTACCAGCAAAGTCGTGTAACCAAACAACCACCTTTGCAATAGCTGGCCAGATATCACCTTAATCTAAATATATAAAAGGAAAAGGTGACTGACTGATTAGAATAGAATAGAATAGAATAGAAATATTTTTTATTCAAATAAACTTTTGAATCGTCAATGAATATACCACTGGTTCGGAATGCCTTTCCTGCCGAGAAGAGCCAGCAAGAAACTCGGCGGTTGCTCTTTTCAAAAAAATAAAATTTTTACAATTGTGCTATGTATTCAGTGCTTCCACGATGAATTTTCCTGAGTACAATACAGGTAAAAATAAATACAATACAAATACAAATAAATACAATCCAATACATGTTAACACAGGCAGGCAAAAGCAGACCCATTCCCGTTGGTGGCACCCGTTCACGAGCATGACGCATGATCCAGCCATTGCTTCGCTCAACCATATTTGAGGGAACGTAACAACCCGCACCACACGACACCACCACAGAAACTTTAAAGAGAGCATGACATACTTAGGAATTGATTGACTGATCTATCAACGCACAGCTCAAAACACTGGACGAATTGGGCTGAAATTTAGCATACATACAGCTAGTAGGACGTAGGCATCCACTAAGAAAGGATTTTTGAAAATTTAACCCCTAAGAGGGTAAAATAGGGGTTTGAAAAATCGAACATAACGTGAGCGAAGCTGCGGGTAAACCCTAGTTGATGGATAAAAATTTGCACACTAAGAATAATTCTTAACAAAAAAGATTTCTATTGTTTATTTCTGTTATTCTAAAACTATTGCCATCTGTCAGAATAACAAGCCTTGTAAACTTAACAGCCAATACCATAATTTATGGGTAACAATCTATCCAGATATATTGCGAGCGGGCTAAGCGTACGGTCAAACAATTATACGTCACAAATTATTGCGACTCGGCGTACGATTAATGTGAGGGTAGTTTGTATCGAATTTACTGACGTACGCTCTAAGCTTAGGCACTTATGTCAATTGTTGAAAATTTACAGTTGACTATTTATTAACATCAAGTATCTTTCTGTATTGTATTACTTTTTGTTTTTGAGTTATATTTAGGCATAAGTTACGTTAGATTTAATATTCAACAAACATCTTTTGTCGACGGCGCTGTGGTGTACAGTAAAACACTTTGGAGTTTATGATTACACCACAGTACTATCAAATACCAATGTAATTTTAAGTACATGTATAAATAAATAAATAAAATAAATAAATAAACAACTACCTGATGCCTGCGACTTCGTCCGCGTTTATTTAGATTTTAAACATCTCGTATGATTTCTTTCATTTTTTGTTTGTAACAAAAAGCTGACATAAATCTGTCTAGTTTTCACTCTGTTTTGAGTTAGACGTAGAGACCGATAGATTGATATATCATATAGAGTTTGATCAACAGATTTTAGCGTGAGTCCTTAATGTCCGATGGTTTTCAACCGGTCTGGACCAGAAAATTCGGTTCGAACTTCGAATCCTAACTGTTGCGCTTGACATTTAGTTGGAGGAAAAAGGGAGAATATTAGTCATGTTTATAAACGGCCTCTGCGGTCAGCATAAAGTCAGGAAAATATTATTGTTTTATTTTTAAAGTTGATTCACCCAAGGCTTACCATTTTGTCTTTTTATGACTCAACTCAAACTGAATGACATTGTAAATTCTTACAATATTATAAATGCGAATGTGTGCTTGTTTGTTAGTTTGTCCTTCAATCACGCCGCGAAACACCCACGGATCAACGGGATTTTTTGTATGGGTATAGTTGAGGACCTGGGAAGTGAGTGTGAGTTAGTAAGTTGTTTAATTTTAATTCCGGAAAATGAAAGAATTCCCAATTTTTTAAAAACTCAATCCAAGCGGACGAAGTCGCGGGCACAAGTGGGTAATTAATATTATTACCATTGACTGTGTTTTTATGACTCTGTCAAAACATTCACACTGTGAATCTATATTACAATAAATATAAAGTATTAGTATTAACTAAGTAACTCAGCGAGTTGCGAAGCTGAAGTGGAAATGGGTGGGGCACATAGTTCGAAGAGTTGATGGTCGATAGGGTCCCAAGGTGCTGGAGTGGCGACCCCTCACCGGGAAGCGCAGTGTTGGCAGACTCCCCACGAGGGGGACTGACGACATCAAACGAGTCGCAGGGAGCCGCTGGATTCAAGCGGCGCAAGACCGAGACCTGTGGTGATCCATTCAAGAGACCTATGTCCAGCAGTGGACGTCTATAAGTTAATAAATAAGAAAAAGATTAAGTAGTCCATGTATGGTACGACTACAGGATGAATAGTGATTCTCTATCCAGATAATAATGCGTCAATGAACGGTGAAGTGAGCAAGGCCCTACAATAGGTCTCAAGGACCGACCGAAGACCCTTGACTCGTTCCTTTGAAGACTCTGACCCTCTTACGTGTACTAACGTATGTACACATTGATTAGAGTAGCTATCTTCTTCTTCTATTCTATACATATAATAAAATTGTAGAAGAGTGGTGTCTGTACAATGGAAATATATAAAAAAAAGTAACAGGGGTTGTTATTATATCGATGCTGAACCCGAAATTGTAATTAATTTTTTTTTGTCTGTTTGTCTGTTTGTCTGTGTGTTTGTGCACGCTAATATCAGAAACGGTTTATTCGATTTAGATACGGTTTTCACTAATATATTGTAGTAAGCTTCACTTAACATTTAGTCTTTATTTCATGTCAATCGGTTCATAAATAAAAAAGTTAAGTGAATTTAAAGAATCACGGCGAACATTTTTAACGTACAGAGTACGTACTACACGCCTCGCGCCTGAGCGTCCGTGGCTATATAAAGCGCGCTGAGAGCCGCGCCCCGAAAAGTCGCTATTCTACGCGAACGCAGTCGCGGGCACAGCTAGTTAATAAATAAAACAAAGTCGGGCTTATTCGAACACTTATAACTCTAGAACGGCTGGAAAAAATTTCATGATTTTTGATTTGTTGTATTTGTCTCCGACCCGAATAGCGGAATAACTTTTAAAATATCGGGAAAATTCACGAAAAAAAAAAATTATGAAAACATTTCAGTTTCTCATACATTTTCACATATGAAAAAAATTATGAAAAAATTTCATTTTTCCATACAAACATTGCTACAATTCTAACTCTTCCTTGTGACTTTGTCGTAGTGGGCTAAAAATTATAATAAGCATTAATATATTTTACAAACCAATTAACAATTAATAGATACACTCCGGTGTATTTGTATCTGTGTTAGGGAGGCCACATACGATCAAGTTTGCTGTCAAGTTTGCATGAAGCTTAGGGATTCGAAAAAAGGATCGATACCTGAGTAGTATCGCTACTTTTGGTTTGATACGTAGGAAAGCTCCCGAAAGCTGTACCACTCCATCGAAAGAGATAACGCTATACATCAGAAAGAGAATAGTATAGACTATAGTCTGCTTACTTACGGTACTTTCCCAATTACTCGATAGATACTTTTATCTCATCACCAGATTTCACACGTCAGACAGCAGGCTATAGTCTATATTGTTCTCTTTCTGATGTATAGCGTTATCTCTCTCGATGGAGTTGTCTGTACCAATCAGCTAGGAAAGCTCCAGAAACCTATGTTTCTGGAGCTTTTCTAGGTATTGAACGAAAAGTATTGATACTAATCAAGTATCCCTAAGAATCCCTAAGAATCATGCAAACTTGACCGCAAACTTGATCGTATGTGACTTCCCTTATATTAGATCTACAGGCATAACAAACCCAGCGTGAATTGAATTACAATTTGTACCAAGTTAGTGAAAGTCACGTACCTACTACTCCCAGCAATTGTAGGGAAACTTTATTATATAGAAAGCATCTTAAATAGAGCTAGCTAACTTTACACTGTGTAATATAGAAACCAATTCGTTCAAAATGTGAGTGGCGAGCGCTGTGGTCTTATAACTGGGAGGATTCGGGTTCGATTCCCGACGGCGCAATTCGGGAATTTATAATTTCTGAATTGTTTTCTGAAGTGGGAGGCTTTTGGCCGTGGCTAGTTACTACTCTACCGTCAAAGACGTGCCGCCAAGCGATTTAATGTTCCGGTACGATGGCGTGTAGAAAGCGATCGGGAGTATGGGTTATATGTACACTGCTATACCCCTTCCAAGTTAGCCCGCTACCATCTTAGACCACATCGTCACTTACCGTTCAGCTCATTTTGAAATAAAATATTTTTAATCAAATTAATGTTCTTTTTTTCATTTCAGGTAAACTAACAGATGCTAATCATTCATCTATTTGGAATAAGGTTTTTCATAACTTAAATACTAAATAAGTAATAGTAATATTTTAAGTGCATTCGCTCAGAATGTGAGCCGATCAGATTGCTCTGAAGTGATGGTAGATATATAATAATATGTATAACGCAATCTAAAGTGCAAATACATGTAATTTTGATTGAGCCTATTAGGATCGTATGGGGTTGATTGGAAGATAGTCTGATAGCTGTTAGTTTTGCCACTGTCAATTAATTAATTAATTTAGTATCAGAAAACATAAATATAAAATAAAAATACTTACTATAGAACATGCAGAACGACAGTTTTTCTCAGGAAGAGGTTTTAACAAGAACATGCAGAGGTAGGTACCTACTTTAAAGTATGATGTTTTTAAAAGAAAAGACTATTAGCCAATAAACAAAAAAGATACTTCTTCTACTTCTTTGTCAATTTATAGACGTCCACTGCTGGACATAAGTCTCCTGCGTGGACCTCCACAGGTCTCGGTCTTGCGCCACCTGAATACACTTCGACTCGTTTGATGTCGTCGGTCCACCTAGTGGGGAGTCTGCCAACACTGCGCTTCCCGGTGCAGGGTCGCCACTCCAGCACCTTAGGTCCCTTTCGATCATCAGCTCTTCGAACTATGTGCCCCGTCCATTTTCACTTCAGTTTCGCGACTCGCTGAGCTATGTCGGTGACTTTGGTTCTCCTACGGATCTCCTCATTTCTGAAAGAAAGAATTTCATTTCTTCAAAGAAGATACATAACGAGGAAATCTATGGAGACGTACTGTGCTGAGAATACACCGGAAAAAGCTGTAAAACTCCTTTATTTAACGCGTCGACGCTGATTACCGCGACACTTTTCCCCGCTCCGCGATTTATTATTTTCTCGTCGAAAGGAATGGATCTCGAAGGATCGAGCTTTTCAAACTGGTTTAAGTAATTTGAAATGTAGGTTTTTATAGGAGAAAAGACGTTTAAAATCTAGAACCTGACTACTTTTCTTAATGAAAATGGCACCACGCAGAAATGTTTCTTCTTTTGTAGGTTCTATGTTATTCTGGGATGTGAATCTACAAATTATGACCTTTTTTATCATTTTATATTTATCTTGATTCTTGAGTTCCGCCATTAAAACTTTTTTTTTTAAATGAACCGCAGCAACTGAACCGATTTGGCTGAAAGAATTTGCACATTGAAAGATAGATGAAATAACACATAGGCTACTTTTTACACCGGAGAGAGTGCCTGCGGAAAAACCTCAATCCACGCGAACGAAGTCGCGGGCATCAGCTAGTCTTTATATATTTCTTTGATTATTCTATACTGTGATAACACCCTATTCAACACAAATGAAGATCGGTAATAACATGTTACTTCACGATTTATTTTATTATAGGTCGATAGAAGACATTATGTAGAAACTTGGTTAATTGGATTAAGTTGTTTTTATACATTACAAACAGCTACTTTATGGAAGAAAACGTTATAATATTAAAGTTATCTAATAAAAAGTAACGAAAAACAAGATAACGTTCAAAGATTAAATAGATTTAGGTAAGATCTTTCCTTTGGATCTTTGGAAATTATTCTTACTTATAGGTATACTCCAAGTATAAATGTGGGTTTTTAAGCTATTGCATAGCTTCTATCGCGGGCCAGCGTGGAGACCGAATCCAGAAATTCCGTAGCGAAAATAACCTGACACGGGACTCCTCTACTAGATGGCGCATTTTTTATCAACGCCGTCTAGCTGCTCACCACTTGATAAAAAATGCTATGCAATAGCTTTAGCGGCAGTCCCCGAGTGACACATGTCTTTTTTTTATTAAGTCCAGGATAAGAAAAAAATGTTAAATAATAAAAAAAATATATAGGATAAAGATAAGATCATAGCTTTGTAAACATCTTTTTCATTAAATAAAGGCTATATTATTGTTTCTTATATATATCTTGGCACAGTTCGCTACAGAGCTCGGTAAGACTAACAAAATCATTGTCATCATCATAAAGAGCACTAATCTTTAGCTTTAAGTTTTATTGCAACATTTTATTAATTAACTAGACTAGTTAATTAATAAAATGTTGCTGTTGTTTGTCCTCGGCTTCGCTCACGTTAAGCTCGATTTTTCAAACCCCTATTTCATCCCCTTAAAGGTTGAATTTTCAAAAATCCATTCTTAGCATGTCTAGACATAATAGACATATATGCCAAATTCCAGCCTGATCCGTCCAGTGGTTTGAGCTGTGCGTTGATAGAGCAGTCAGTCAATCAGTCAGTCAGTCACCTTTTTCTTTTATATATTTAAGATATTTATTTTAAATGTTAAAAAAGAGCACTATAAAATAATATCCAAAAAACAAGAAGCCTCCTTTTGATCACGCGGAAAATATTGGCTCAACACTCAGTCGATAATTACTATCGAGTGTCGATAAACAACCTCTACCATCGCGCTGTTTGTTAAACGTTTAATAAATAGCGCATTAATAATAATGTAGTGAACGATGTGTTCATTTTTCATCTGCTATTTTTTTTTTATTCGATGAAAAGATAGTCCTTCACTGCAATCTCACCTTATGGTAAGTGACCATACATGTATGGCAGTGTAGATTTAACCCATACCCCTAATCGGTTTCTACACGCCATCGTGCCGGAGCGCTGAACCGCTTGGTGGCACGTCTTTGACGGTAGGGTGCTAACTAGCCACGGCCAAAACCAGACCAGACCAGAGACAATTTAGAAATTATAAATTCCCAAATTGCCCCCGCCGGGAATCGAGCCCGAGACCTCCCAGTTATGAGACCACAGCGCTCACCACTGCGCCGGGGAGGTTGTCAATGTGTTATCACACAGGTGATATACCTAACAGTCCTCCTATAAACATTTTTTTTTTCTTTACTTTTTAATTCCTGCTACTATTTATTTTGTAGCAACTTTTAGTGCTATAATTTTTTTTTAATCCTATAAACCTTTGATATACCTAATAGTCCACCCAGTGCACAAATTCAAATTCAAATTCAAAATTAATTTATTTCATGTAGGCTAACTTGTAGCTCTTATGACACGTCATAAATCTACCACCGGTTCGGGATGCAGACTCTGCTGAGAAGAGCCGGTAAGAAACTCAGCAGTTGCTCTTTTCAAAAAAAATTTTTTTTTTACAATGCTATGCTATGTATACAGTGCTTCCACAATAAAGCTTCAAAAATGCAAAAATGCCTACGTAGGTACACCAATCCAACGCATGTCAAGATGGGCAGCCAAAGCAGACCCATTCCCATTGGTGGCACCCGTTCACGAGCATGACGCATGATCCAGCCATTGCTTCGCTCAACCATATTTGAGGGAGCGTAACAACCCGCACCACACGACACCACCACAGAAATGTTTAAAGCGAGCATGACATACTTAGGCTATTAAGTATAGGGGTGCACAAGTGTGCACCCTATACTTTCTCAATCTCATAGTCCGATGGGACTGAAATCCGACACTACCGGAGAAAGATCACGCGCAGAACTGACAGTTTTGCTTCCTCTCCAAGGCACTCTTTGCTTGAAAGTTCCCAAATTATACGTGCCAGGAAACACGGACGCCGAAAGAGCGTCTAAAGGCTTTAAGAAGCGTGAATGAGTCTAATGGCTTTACAGGGCGATGGAGCAAGCACGCTCGCACAGATTTTGTTGAACAACGCGAAAAAATTACTTTACACGAATGTAATACAGAATAAAAATAAAACTCTCAAGTAAAAATATTAATATTATTAAGACTTTTTTTGTGAGCAAGAATTAATTAAAAAGCTTGTACCGTTTTGGAGAACATTTGCAAATTATGAGTAAAAGACGTTCCATTTTTAAATTACACGACAGATATGAGTTTACTATGTAATTTATCTGGCCGCTAAACCACGCCAGCAATGGATTTTCATACAACTTTTGCCGGCCGCTGCTCGGCCAGTACATCAATTTCGATTTATCTCGAAGAAGGTTGTCAAAATAATGCTCTTTCCAAGTATGTTTGAGAAAAGCAATTTAATAAACATTTTGCGTTTCATCATTTGTCCAACACCATTCACCAAATCATAGACTATGAAATTAATTGATTTTTCGCACTAACAGCGAACATAGAAGTGAAACTCTAAATGTTTAATGATCCAATTTGCAGCGCATTAACCGAATATCTCCACAAACTGTAGCCACTAATTCAGCGGAATAGCCGGCACAAGCGAATATTATACTCGCAAGCGGCAGCCATTAAAATAGATTTAATGTGAGCAGCGGTAAGCGGATTACAATTTATAATGTAATATGACACAGCGTACTGTGATTGTGCGTGAAATCAGAGGAATTCGGTTTTATCTGCTTCCAATTCTTACATAATTACGGCCACCACCTTCGACCACCCGTTGCTCCAGATCTTTTTTTCCACGTACTACCAAATTGTGGAATCATCTCCCTTCGACAATGTTCCCGCTTAATTACAATATGGGGTTATTCAAGGGGCGAACCAATAAGTTCCTGAAAAACCAGCAACGCATTGGTGGTGCCTCTGGTACTACGAGTACAAGTGTTCATGGGCGGCGGTAATCACTTTACATCAGGTGATCCGCCAGCTCGTTTGCCCGCTATTCACATATTAAAAAAAAATTCAACCCCAAAAGGATTTTTAGCATTCTATGTATGTGTATGACACAAAGCATAAACTACTGTGTCAATAGATTCGCTATTGTAGTAAAAGCTACATTGAATACGAATAAAATCAAGATCACTGATATTAGAACCGTAATGGAGTTACAGTTTGTAAACTCTTTTTTGACAGCGTCTCTATGGTTTGGGCGTTATAGTGGAACATAAGTAAATACAAACAAACATACATAGATTGCTAAAATAATATAACCCTTTCTTTTCGCTTCGCCGTAGTTGGGTAAAAATAGATTATAGTAATGACTTGGTCTAAATATGAACCTGCTTTGTGACGCATAAGCGGGCCAGTAATGCAGCGATTTGGTGATGAGTGCTGTGTAATCCGATTTGCGTAATTAGTGCTTCATTCTGCGCGTATGGAGATTGCATAATTTAATACAAAATCAGTGGAAAGGGTTTCGCTGAATTGATTCGGTTTATGGTTTTGTGGTATTGATAATAGATAATGAGTGTATGTGAACATTCTCAATACTTATCTAATGTTTTGGAATTTGTAGGTGATAAATGATAATCGGCTTTTCAACCCCTTATTCAATTTAATAATTTCATTTTTAAATCTATTTAGGTTTCAGTTTCATTTGAAGAACCCCTATAAAATTTTCCAAGAAATAGATGTTTTTGGAAAATTATTAATCCGCTATTTGATAAATAAATTGTGCCACGAAGAAAAAAAAGTCGTATAGCTATTTCAACATTTTCCATGGCCTCATTCCTAGGATTATCTGGAATGCCACCGGCTAAGTTGGCGTCCGCTTTCTTCCTTTGTTTTTTCCACTTGAAACTTAATACCAAAATACTCGCCAGTTTGTAGCGTTTGTAGTACCAAGTTACACGGCTAGAATTAGACATAGCGCTACCGAGAGAAGAAAATAAAGATTCTGGCATTGCACGAGGTACACTTATGGTTTCATAAAATTGTGGAAAATTATTGTAAGAAGTATTCAGTAGGCATACTTTCTTAAAATTGATTTCTATATTCTGCTCTTTCTTATCACCAGTAAGAATTAGGCCTACATTATTTAAATTGAGTTCTATTAGCTCTGTCTTATCGTCAGTGGACATTTTGTTCATTGTAAATACGAGTATAATACTGGCTCTTTGTATTGGTACAACTATTGTTTGGTGATTCGAAATTCGAATCATTATAACTATTTCCGTTAGACAATACCTAATCAACTTAATCTAGTTGATTGAAATAAAAGTAAGGGCCGATTTCACCACTGTATTAAAGTCTTATCTCTCTTTAATACAGAAACTGTCAAGCTGTCAGCACGTCCAATTTACGAAGTCGAGGGCATCTGCTAGTTTACATTATAAAAATTTACTCCTTAAAATAATTCGTTAAACTACTCGTGAAATTTTTATATGACCCCATGATCTGATACTTTAGCAAAGAGGCAAGATTTACATAATGTCTTCCCCCTAGAAAGGATGGGGTTGATTTTTGCTCAGCACCAGAAATACCAACTAATTCGCAGCTCTTAAACGGTCGACGCTTACAGAATTTTAAGAGGAGAATAAATTTAACAGACGAAGCTAAAATTCACTGAAGCTTTAGTTGGAGTTATTGACATTCCAGCGAGCGTTCATATTTTTGGCATTATTTTGCATTGTATTTAACAGCCAGTTTAACCATCGCCGAATGAGATCTGAGATATTTTTATATTTTCGCAGATTTTTAATACAAAAACTGTCAGACGGTCCAATGTATTCCTCAGTTAAAACTTACTCGGCGTTGGTGAAATTGGCACTAAGTTTTCCAACCTTTGTGCTATATTCAGGACACAAATCCGTTGCCATTCCCCAGATCCTCAACTATGCCAATGCAAAAAACACGTTGATCCGTCGAAGGACAACGCAACAAATAAACACCTCCTCCATTTTTTGCAAATCGGTTTACAAAACTTCAGAAATTATTCCAATTGGTTGTATTGTAAAGTTGATAAAATGCAGATCCGTCGTTGTTCTACGATCATGACGAAATGTTCTCTCTTAATTATACATTAACAAAATTCCATACAAGAGCCTACAGTTATTGTTCAATGATGTCGGTAACAAAACGCAGGATATCATACAAGTTTAGCTAGCATACAGAGTGCAAGAGAGATGTCACATGATTGATGGCGAGATCTACAGAGTGTGCTTTGACTTAGCTCGGACTCAAGACAGAGTTAAAACGAGAGAGATTTATGTCAGAGCATATTTGTGTCTCGTTTTAACTCTATCTTAAGTCCGAGTTGAGTCAGCTCTATAGATCTCAGCATCAGTGTGGGGTCACTATGGTAGTTGTGAGTATGCCTCATGTTGCGTTTTAGTGTGACCAACCGACACGGTAGATTTTTTTTTATTATTATAAAGTATTAGACGACAAATTATGTTTTTTAGGAAAATGAGTTATAAAAACTAGCTTAGAACTTCTTAAAATCAAATATTTTATTTCTCTCTTATTAACGAACATAATGTAGTACGGAAACTAGCTGATCAAAACTGAAGCTAAATTAGCTAGTAAAAATTGTATTGAAATCCATTATACTTAGACGAATAGCTCCTAAAATTTAATCCTCTGTTATGGATTGACGTATAACAAAACCACACAACTCTCGCTATGTATAGCCATTTTCAAACTGTATATGATTGTCAAACTGTGGCGGAGTTTTAAAAGTTTTGAAGGAAATACTTTGCTTGAACAATAAGTCGGCTTTGTCCTCCACAAATTGTTTTTGACATTTGTATCAAGGAGAGTATAAAGTTGCTTTGAGTTCCTTCTTATTGTACCTATTGTGTTAGCTGTTTAAAATTCTTAAACAATAATACTTTTAGGAAATATTTATATATTACTTGCTTTTTTCCGCTAAGCTCACGTTAAATTCAATTTTTCGAACCCCTATTTTATCCCCTTAGGGGTTTAATTTTCAAAAGTTATTTCTTAGTGGATGCCTACGTCATAATAGCTATCTGTATGCCAAACAGCCCGATCCGTCCAGCAGCTAGAGCTGTGCGTTGATAGATCAGTCGGTCAGTGAATTAGTCAGTCAGTCACATTTGCCTTTTATATAATCAGACTAGCTTTTGCCCGCGTCTACGTTCGTCTGGAGGTAGCTTTTTAAAATCCCCGGGCTCTGTCTTTTAGTTTTTAAAAATCCAATTTTCTTCGTGAACTCTAAAATACCTATCTACGTAAAGGTAGTTTGGCTGTTAAGATATTAAGTATTAGCATAATTCTAATTTCATATACAAAGAAAGTAATATCAAGAAATAACAAAAGCTTCTGTGCTGAAACAGTCTTTTATGCATTTTTACGCTCGCGCCTTTGTAAATATTCACATTGATGTATTTTTAATACTCTCAAAGTCTCAACGTGAAATACAAGGTGAAATGCTCTATTAACGGAAACGAAAAGCTTTTGTTAATACCCGACTATGGGTGTGATATGAGTTTAATATATCTAGAGATAATATACAAAGAAAGAGAGAATAATTTATTTGGGGAAGGTACCTAGTTAGATATAAAATTATTTGTATAAACTTAGATGGTAGATGATCCCCAAAATTATTTTCACTTAGCAAATGCTGTGAAAGTGTATACCTTCCTGTAATGTATAGGTACATTTAAAATTGTGTGTATGATATTATTTTCACTGAAAATGGGCCTGAAATTCTGAAGCGAATCATACTATCATACTAATATTATAAAGGCGAAAGTTTGTATGTGTGTGTGTGTGTGTGTGTGTGTGTATGTTTGTTACTCCTTTACGCCACAACGCATGAACCGATTTGGCTGAAATTTGGAATGGAGATAGCTCATTCCCAGGATTAAAACATAGGCTACTTTTTATCCCGGAAAATTAAAGAGTTCCCGCGGGAATCAAAAAACCTTTATTCACGCGAACGAAGTCGCGGGCATCATCTAGTAATACATATTAGAAACTACACTGGTCAACGCGACATTTTGTCATTAATCTAATATTTTTGGTATCATGTATATTTGCATGTTTTTCTATAGGTGATTATTACCTGCGCCTGCCATTATTGTAAAATCTGGCTACTTACTACTACTGGTTACTTATTTATGTAATTTACAATGAATTTAATTTTAAGCTATTGCATAGTTTCTATCGCGGACCAGCGTGGAGACCGAATCCAGAAATTCCGTAACGAAAATAACCTGACATGGGACTCCTCTACGGTGAGCCGCTAGATGGCGTTGATAAAAAATGCTATGCAATAGCTTTGCCGCGGCAGTCCCCGAGTGCCACACGTCTATTTTTAATCTTGTCGGCTTAATTCATAATTGCAAACCATTTAATTATAGATTTATTTGTCAATGTCTTCTTCTCTAAAATACTATCTGCCTCGCTAGTCTAGTGGTTAGCAAATTCAACTGCCGATGACGAGGTCTCGGGTTCGATTCCCGGGTTGGGACACGCATCTCTGCGCGCAGATTCGGGAGGATATTATTATTATTAGAATCATTAAGATAGTAACTGCTATGTAGGACCTATATAAATGTTTAATGTTTATGGTAATAATCTTAGGGTAGTAAGAAATACTATACGTATGGTTATAATATATAGATAATAGGGGTTTAAATATCAAATAAACTCGGCACTAATCTTGAAATTAGAGATGGCTGCCATTTATTACGGCAAGACAACTATGCCGGGGATCAACCTACTTCGGATGATTAACATTGTCCCGGAGAAAGTCGGCTATGCCTACTTGACGGCTCGACTATCTCCTATTGAGTTCTGTATTTACGACTGAGCCTATTCTTATTTTACTATCTTGCCCTATATTTCTTATGGTAACAAAACAAGACGTGTTAATTAGACGATAGAAATGTACCTACCCAGTTAAATTGTAATTTACAGTTATTGGCCATTGACATAATATAATACTATTATTAGTCAATGTTATTGGCTTTTTGTATCATTTTTATAGGATTTTGCAAAAGTCTGTAATAGAGTATAGTAGTGTGTGAGTAATTATAATGAACACTATTATTAAGCGAACAGGAGGAAGTCGCAGGCGTCAGCTAATCTCATTATATCCCATTATCCTATTAATTAATATTATTTACTAATTTACTAATATTTACTAATAATATTATAAATGTGAAAGTGTGGATGTTTGGATGTTTGTTACTCAATCACGTCACAACGACTGAACCGATTTGGCTGAAATTTGGCACAGAGACATAATATTAGGGTAAAGATGCCGAATATGAGATACCATTTACATATTCGGCCATAAAAAATAAGTTATTGCCCTAATGACTATGAAAATTATTTATATTCGATAAGAATTTAATGAAGTTTATCCTTGAAAGACCGTTTAGTGCTAGGTATAATAGATTTTTTGTTATAACAGATAATATTAGAAAAGTCAGAAATGACGTCTCAGGGAAATGGTTTCCTATTATGAGATACCAAGGGTTTTTAATATGAGATAGTATAGATTTAGGAAAAAAGAAAAGAAATCAATTCAAAAAAAATTTTTATTGGCGATATTTATTAATCTACAACATCGTACTACTAAATAAAAAGGTTTTAGTAACAACTTAATAATATATTATCATGTGCTTGTGCCAAGTGCTTGATGTTCTTCAGATGTAGGTGTAATCCTTAAAATCGTTAGTCCAGCTTTACAATATTTTTCTATTTTTGCTTCTAAATAGTCAGAAAAAGCTGGAGGTCTTCCCATGAACCTTGACAAATACTTCTGCATTAGCATCTTTTTTGACATAACGTTCTAGGATACTCTTAGGAACATCGAAAGTTTTGACGCTATTAGGTAACATATTTGTTTGCTTTGCACTGCACTCACGGTCCATATTATGGCATCGTGGTCCTAGGACTTCTTTGATCTAGAAAAAGAGGTTTTTAAATAGTCGTATTTCTATACATCCTAATATGAGATATCTCATTTAAGGAGCCCCCACGTGTCTCATATTAGGAAAACACCCAAATTTAAAAACTAGGCTGCCTATTATTTCTTGACGAAGAAAATACAACTAAACTGCAAATGCATTGTAAAATTAATCATATAACTGATACAATGACTGTAAATTTAAATCATTTAGTGTGACTTTAAAGTTGTAACATACCTCGTTAATATTTGGTGTCAAAAATCGGGTTTTGTGGTTTCGTAAAAACCCGCACGTACACAACCTGACTTCGCCTCGAACTGGGAAGCACCAACACATGTTTCGGTCTGTTGCCTCGTGGCTTCTGGTGACAGTATCGCCAAATAGCTGCGGCGATTAGTTTCGCCAAAACCTAACTATCTCATATTTGGCAACCATCTCATATTCGGCATCCTTACCCTATAGTCTGGAATAACACAGTCTCTTTTTTAACCCGGGAAATAATAGAGTTCCCGCGGTAATAAAAAAACTTAATACACGCGAAGTCGCGGGAATCAACTAGTGTTTCATAAATTGGAATAAACCATCAAATTGTCTAGAAACTACAGTAGGTAGTTCTTAGAACTTATTAAATTTCATAGTTCGTAATTATTTAATGACTGAAAGCCCAAGGCCTTCTAAGTAACTACTAAATTGATAAATACGCCAGAATGTTTTATTCAACACTTTCGACCTACATTTAATATACAACCAATATTAGGCTTTGAGACAGCTGCTATCGATATCAAATCCCTGAAAATTAAAGAGCGGAATTTCAAAAACGAACTAAATCAAAGTGGACGAAGTCGCGGGCATCAGCTAGTTTTACAACATATAAACTCATACTGACCCTAGCGATGTCCCAACATTTGCAAAAGATAGGTACGTATACTTTACGACTTATCCGAGAACACAGAAAATAGACTGGAGGGAGCGAAATCGAATCCTATCCGTGTATAGCGTTGCCAGGCGTCCGGATAAAGCCGGACACAATCAGGCTTTTTGGTTGAGTGTCCGGCCAAATTAAACGGTGACCGGCCTATTCGACTTTTGCTAAGCTTTTTAAGTTTAACCATTTTTTTTACATATTTGTCATGTGTTGGTTTTCGTTCCGCTCGCCTTATCTTGTATCGCTACACTTGCGCAAACGAGCTTTTAAAAAATTTGCCATTTGGTGCTAGGTCTAAAAAATAAGGGTGTCCGGTCTTTGTACCCAAATGTCCGGCTAAACTGGCTGGCCTGTCCGACTTTTCGATTTGAAGACCTGGCAATCCTATCCGTGTAGTACGATTCGAGGTAATCTGTATGTTTTGTACTGTTTTGTTGTAATTTTCAATGGAGTGGAGTGGCGTAGCATCTATAGAGATTTATCGAACAAAGGCTAGCAACTCTGCAGATGGCAATTGGCTGCGATGTATCTCTTTTTTGTAATCTATCAATTCACCGATAGCGATAGTTGCTGCAGGCGATACTTTGTGAAATCAATGGTATGATTTTTAAGGGAAAAGCCGGATTTTTTAACATCACACGACAACATTGTTACCCGTAGCGTAGCTGAACGTCAGACTATAATATAGTTCTTTTCACGTTCGTGACTCATGGATGTGAGTGTGTCGTTTCTGTATAACGGTGAGCGAGAGCTTACTCGCGCCTGACCGCTTCTACCTAGGCTCCTGACAGGCACGCACACTTACGCAATGTGTATGTACACGACGTAAGTGCCCGTAACTTCGTGAGATAAAAGTACTATAAATGGAACGCGTCTACGCCCGCGGACATTTTCAATGCCTAGCTGTTATTGTTCCAGCTTCAATGCCTGTCTCGATGTACGTACGTACAGTCGCGGACAGAAAATGTTTACCACCTTAAGATTCATAATTGCATGCACACATCTGTGTCAGAAGGTCGATATGTGATTTGATTAGCCATAGATCATAGACTTTTTAACATGTAGCGGTGCTTAGACAGTTCTTTAGCGGTCTCTTTAGTAGGTGACTGCTAAATAGGTTAGATGTAGAAAACCTTTTTTGGAACAAAAAATCCTTACTAATGTTATAAAATAATGTGAGTGTTTGTTTGTTTGTTGTTGGTTTGTCCTTCCATCACACAGCTACGGAGCAATAGATCCACATGATTTTTTGCATGGATATAGTTGAGGATTTGGATAGCGACATTTATCCCGGAAAAATAGAAGGTTCCCATGGAAATTTTAGAATCCTAACTTCACGCGGACGAAGTCACGGGCAAAAGCTAGTAATTTTAATAAATAGATATTATCTCATATAGACACGAGCACAGGACACGAGTTACCAAAATATGAAAACGGAAGTAATAATCTAATGAAACAAAGAATCTTTATTTCTTAATTTTATTATTGAGAAACTAAACGATATTAGTATAAATAAATATTTAGCTTTTCGCTGCTATGACAACACGTAGACTCTCTCGCATAAACGCGACAAGGCAATAAGTCAGTTCATATCATCTGTGATATCATCTCATACCCCAGTGCAATGTGATCTAAGAGTTTGAGGATTTCTTTGATTCTGACAGTCCTAAAAGCTAGCTTTGAATCATTAAGCCCCATAAATTTTCAGTTTCAAATCAGCAGATCGAGCGGGCTATTGGACGAGATGACTGCCACGGTGCAGATTGAACCATGGAATAGTAGCTCGGCGCATTATCTTGAACTTAGGTTGTCGGAATTTTGCTGCAGAACATCGATGTAAAATGCTGCAGAAACACCACGCATCACCGTAGCTCATCCACCTCCTTTTGACTGTTTTTGACTGTGGATGCTAGCAGCATCATTATGATTCAATGCACAATATGAAATTCACCATTAGAATTATGATTAAGCTTGCCATTTATTTTGTATATTTAAATTTCAAATAACAAATATAATATTTTTGATATTTAATTGTCACTTTTACAAGGGCAATGATGCTAATGTGTCAAACTTGAATTTCGGAAATGAGTTTTATTACTAACATTTGTATAGAAAAGACATTAATACTTTTTTTTGATAAAACGATGCATGACATTTTTATAACGTAACAAATGCCTTGATATAGCATTATAGACCTTACTGAACGCAGGGTTACGAAGAATCTAATTTGAAAAGTGGTAAACATTCTTTGTCCCCGACCGTACATCCACTGTGACTCCACGTGGTCAGGCTTATATGCTATGAAGATATTACGTGTAGATATGTACATAATAATCTTTCATGAATAGTGCAATCAGTTTTCTGTAATATTATAAATGGGAAAGTGTGCTTATTTGTTGGTTTGTCCTTCAATCACGCATCAACAGAGCATCGTGATTGTGATTTTTGCATAGGTATACGTAGGTATGGATATAGACAAACCAACAAACCAATACATTTTCGACTTAGAATACTTATTTTACGTCTTATTTTACGTCCGTCAACCATGTAAACCCCAAATTACCATAAATAAGATTATTAGTAACAATTATAATAATTATTATAATGTCTAGAATCTACACACCAAAAAAGTATGTAGGCATTTTTTTTTTATTTATACGAAATATTGACTTTTTCAGAATTTTTACGTTTGACACAAAATACCATTTCCAAAGGCAATTTAAAGTTTTGTTCTTCTTGCTGCGAATACACAATCTATTCAGACTTTCATTAGTCAGCCAGTTATGAAGTTTATTCAGTTGATCACGCGAGGCATAAGCACATGAGTAGTTCAATGAAAAGAAGCAGAGTTTGAAAACACCGAAGACAATTTATACCTATCCTCGTGGATTTAGTTTTTGAAAATCCCGCGGGAACTATTTCATTTTCCGGGATAAAAAGTAGCCTATGTCACTCACCCGGTCCTGAACTATAGATAACCTTGTAAAAAATCACGTCGATTCGTCACACTATTTCAGCGTAATTGAAGGACAAACCAACAAACAAACTAAGGATAATTTCCGAAAAACTTTTTCAAAAAAATAAATGGAGTGTAAATAATTACCACGCGCGTCGCAAAGAATCAGTGTCTATGATAAAAATTAGCATTTCTTGCTGCTGGAATGCTAACTTTACGGTGTTTAGCTACTAGCCGAACCGGTATAATCCGGTTTTGTCTGAGTGGCAAGTGTCTTTCCACTCTAAAGTAAAAGGCGGTAGGGTAGATCTACCGCCTTTTACTTAGAGAAGAAAAAGTTTTTTAATACAATTGATCTATTATTAGGAGGACATAACTAATGTCCTCCCGACCGAATTCGTTCATGGTGGCCAACATCCTCAGAGACTAGCCATCTGCGCGGAAGATATTATAGTGCAACTGTGTGTGCGCAATCATAGATGTACTCTCTCTATTATCTCACACTCATAGTCCGGTGGGTCGGAAATCCAACTGGAGTAAAATCAGGTGCAGGACTGACGGCTTTACGTACTCTCCGAAGCACGGGGATGTCACGCCGCCAACTTCCTAACTCCAGACTAGTACTGAGAGTTTCTTAATAAATTGGCCCGACCCGGGAATCGAACCCACGTCATCCGCAGTCCAACATACCAACCACTTGACCATCGAGGCATTTAAGCCATTACTAGTCCACCTATGACAGCAAGTTTGTATGGAGCTTTGTCTCTGTTCGGTTATTTACTCGTGTGACATAAACCCGAGGTTGGAACAATACAAGCACACCAACCTGCGCGGTAAGCGGGTTTAATCTGCTGGAAATGAAGGCTATTATCCGCTTTTATTGCGAAAACATCTGCATAAGCCCGCCTATATAGCGAATAAACGACCGCAGTAGAATTAAAACTATCTGTTATATTGTAAAAGTGTGGGTACTTAATTAATTTTATATTCCCTGAAAACAGGTACGTAAATACAACCTCAGTTCAAAAAAAAAATACAAAATTCGATTATTTCGTCCTTTCAATTCTGGAGAGTCCCAAACGCCAAATCAGAAAATATGTAGAACGTTTAATTTTAATTCCATTTATTTTAACTTAGCCTTAATTAGGTACAGTTTTCTAATTTTTGATAAAAATGTATACCTCAATATTATAATTATTTACTTAACGGAATACTTTTATGTTTTTTTTTTATATTTTTAAAAATGCTTATTCTAATTATAATTGCCGAATTTCTAAAATTTGGCGTTTGGGATACTTTAGAACTGAATAGATGATTTGGAGGTGAGAGCTACATCTGAGGTTACACTTTTCTTTATTCGATGACAAGATAGTCCATGACTGCGATCACACCTGATGGTAAGTGACGATGCAGTCTAAGATGGTAGCGGGCTAACTTGGAAGAGAGTATTATATAGTAATATCATAAATCCGAAAGTGTGTTTGTTTGTTGTTTTATTGGTTTGTCCTTCAATAATTGCAGGCATTGCATGGGTATAGTTATGGGCCTAGAAAGTGACATAGGCTACTTTCTATCTTTTTTCTCGCGGGATTTTAAAAACTAAATCCACGCGGACGAAGTCGCGATCATCAGCTATTATATAAGTGCGGTCGCGGAGCAGAAAGAATTTCGTACATTAACCTGTTACTACCTGTCTCTGTCACTCCCGCTTTAAAATAATGCGTCACGCTCGCACAAATGCAATGACCGCCGTCCTCGGGGATTGTAAACCTTTTACTTGCGAACCTAAGGTTTGTTTCTGTTTGCTTGTGAATTGAATTTAGGTAGTCTAGATCATAATGTAGACAAAACTGTACATTATTTCGTTATAACTGTGACAGGCGAGACGTCGTTGGAAAGTAGTTACTCCGATACAGAGAAATCGGACTTTGATTTTTGAATTTTCATTTTTTTATTTGTATGTAATAAGTTAATATAACTCGATTATAATAACTGTTTAAAAATAAATAATTTATTTAATAAGCTACTAATTTTTTTTCTCTTTCAAATATTTTATATAAACCGTACTTAATAGAAAAATGTTTGTAACCACTGTCAGTAGGCAAAGAGGTCATTGTACGAAATTCTTTCTGTTCGGCGACCGTACTATAGTATTACTATATTCAAATCTAGTCTAGTGGAATGAATAATGATCTAGTTTTATTTTCCAACCGATTAAGGTTATCTGTGAACATTTGGCGATTTTGTCAACGGATTTCAATGAAAGTTCGCACCGCAATAATAGTTTGGGGCGGACCCCACATTAATAACTTTGGGGCAGCGGTCACAACACATTGCCTTCGTAATAATAGATGATGGGGACGGTTTCCTTTATCCCCAATATTGAAATGAGCTTAAATAATGACCGTTTCGTGTAAAGTTTTTCAGCTCTTAAATTAAAATTGTAACTTAAAAAAAACAACCAACTAACACACTTTCGCATTTATTTTTCGAAAAGATGCTTTTTTTAGACTAGCGCTTGGCTGCGATCACACCTGATAGGAAGTGAAGATGTAGCCTAAGATAGAGCGCGATACCCAAATTGTAGTTATCTGGAAAAACTAAAGCCGTATGGTGCCTATCAGGAACGAGGAAGCAAAACGCTTAGTGCGACCTTGGAATTTCAACCACGGTGCAAGCCTTGTGCGCCTTGCATTTCGGTGGCAGACCGGTGATAGTGGAACCAAGTTGAAAAGTTCCTGAGCACACTTTCCGAAATATAATATGATAGAAGGTCAATAAATCAAAGAAAAACATGAAGAATTTAATGTAAGCAAACTTTCACAAAAGGATTCAATTTAATAAAAGAAGGCAATCACTTCCCTCAGAGCAACACTTTAATTCCCTCGCTTTTGTTAGTGAGATTCATTCTCCCCGAGGAGCAACCTCGTCGATCGAAACAACTTCCGCCCAAGTAATTTATGATATCCTGAGAGTACAACGAAATACACAACCTCGTTAGGGTACAACTAACTACACTAAATACAAACACTTGAGGTGAATTGAAATCATATAAACAATTTGACATCATATTTAGGATTCCATACCCAAAATGATGTCAACCATCATGCGGGGAAAACTCACTTTCTTGGGCCACTTGCAGCGGGGAGCCCAATTCTTATTCCCAAGATTAATGTTGGAAGGAAGAATTGTAGGCAGGAGAGCACCAAGTCACCAAAGACACAAGTGGTTGGACGATGTGAGGGAGTGGACTGGGTTTAGCTATTCTTAACTGAAGGAAGCGGCCTTGAGTAGAGAAGCTTTTCGCATGATAACCGCCAATCTTCATTTCGAAGGAGGTACACGATGATTATACCCAAAAGGCGCCTACGGGACCCTTTTAAAAAGCTCCGCTGTCCGTCCGTCCATCTGTCTACCAGCGGGCCAGTCTGATGAAGTCGGAAGATACTTGAAATTTTCACAGAATATGGATATCTATTGGCACTATAACAACAAATAATAAAAAAAAACAAGACTTGGCTTTGCTCACAGCCTGTTCAGCTTACCTAGTTACTAGTAAAATAAAAAATAAAATAAAAATAAAAATAGCTTTAATTTCTTTTTACATTTATACATATAGTCTTAAAATTAATTTTTCTACTTTAAACTAATATTACGTGATTTATGTATGTATTATTTTGTTATGTTTTGTGCGTTGTGTAAGTGTAGATGTAATGTGTAGTTCTTATGTTTCTTTTGTAAAAAGACCGCCTTCCGCGGTGAAAGCCTCCTCCATACTTTTCCACAGATTTCTTTGTCTGGCAATTCTGTGCCACGTTTTCCCCGCTACCTTAACAATATCGTCACTCCACCTTGTAACTGGTCTGCCTGGCCTGCGCTTTTTATTGATAGGGTACCAGTTTGTCGTGATTTGAGACCATCTTTCATCTGATACCCTCTGAACATGACCGGCCCATTTCCATTTGAGGTGGAGTACTTTCTTGACGACATCCCTGGCTTTTGTAGTTTTTCTTATTGCCGTATTTTTTACCCTATCTTTTAGTTTCAGCCCCAAGTAGCTTCTTTCTATTTTTCTTTGGCATATTTTTAGCTTGTTTATGTTTGTTTTTGTTAGAGGCCAAGTCTGACAAGCATAGGTGAGGCATGGCAGTAAGCACACTTCCATTGCTTTAGTTTTGAGATGGATAGGTAGCCGACTTTTGAAGATCTCTTTCATGGCCCAATATTTGTTCCAAGTGCTTTTGATTCGTCTTTGTATTTCACTGTCCGTGCAGGCTTTAAACTTTATAAGATGCCCCAAGTAAACATACTCATCCACATATTCTAAGTTATTAGATGAAGATGATGTGGAGATTGCTACTCTTTGCCCGTTTGTCATTAGTTTAGTCTTGTCTTGGTTGACTTCCAAGCCTACATTTTTACTTTCTTCACACAACGACTCTATCATTTGTTGCATTTCCTCAGGATCTTCTGAAAAAAGTACAATGTCGTCGGCAAATCGTAAATGTGATAGGTGCTTTCCGTTTAAGTTTAGTCCTTTGTGTTCCCAGTTGACTTTTCTAAAGACCTGCTCTAGCACTGCGATAAAAAGCTTAGGAGAGAGTGGGTCTCCCTGTTTACAACCCCCCCCCCCTAGTTACTAGTATTTACTATTTACTAGTTTCAGGTATAGACTCGTGTAAAGCGCATAATCTACTGGATTACTTTACACGTCCTACAATCAAATTAAACAAGATATAACTTTATTAGTATTGTAGTTTTAAAA
The DNA here is from genome assembly GCA_038048805.1 of Hipparchia sbordonii. Taxonomy (NCBI): domain Eukaryota; kingdom Metazoa; phylum Arthropoda; class Insecta; order Lepidoptera; family Nymphalidae; genus Hipparchia; species Hipparchia sbordonii. The sequence goes on from CM076113.1 coordinate 2,670,811, forward strand.
ATACACTCTGAAAAAACAAAAAAGACCCTAAAACGACCTTGGCACACTTCCTCTTTGTCCCCAGGATTATCCCTAAAAGAGGTCTAACATTTATTTTGTCATGTTAAAGTTAGTTTATCCGACGTTGGGATGGTTAGGACTCGTACACACTACACATACTTTTATTTTATAAGAACAATATTTGCCATGTCAAACATTTTTGAAAATATGTGTTAATTCCATTTGGGAACGTAGGTTTACTAAAAATATATAAAACAGTCAATGGTTGTCGTCATCTGGCATAATACTCCTGGCATAAAAGGCTTATATCCTTGTCCCTTGCATCAAGATCAGGTCAGCAATAGAGCCAGCAAAAGATAAAAGAAAGTAAAGACAGACAGACACACTCTCACAGTAATAATAATGAGTAACGGTATAGATTAGTAGGTATGGATTTATTACGCTGTCAGTAAAAAGTGGCAACTAAAAGTATAGTCCGATCAAAAGTTTATACTTACTCTAGTATGTGCGGGCTCTAAAAGTTAGTCGATCCGTACGAAGGAAAAGTTTCTGTTTTTTTTTTTTTGTTCGGAGTTCATATCAATTGTATTGTGTGAAGGTTTTTGTTGTGCTCTTTTATTTCATCGTGGAAAAACTGTCCATTGTTAGTTTATTCTTTGCTGAATAAACGACCCTGACTGCGGGGGGTAAGTACGCGTAGTTATCTAATAGTTTATCTACCAAAATGGAATGTTTGTTTTCCTGTGTAACTTACATCCAACTCTAGAGTGCTACAGACTCCACTAAGAACAGTGATGGATCACAGCGAAATTCCCGACTGCAATTAGGTCTAACTGCACTAGTGCGCTTTCAACTTGCGTTTTAACACACGTTACATGCACGCATTTATTATCCAGACGTATAAAAGGCGAATGTCTCATGTTTTTTAGAAATCTGAGGCCGAAGATTTGGTCAGACACTACACGTACGTAGTATTTAGTGCTGAGCTACATACTTGAGCTTCATACATGAGCTTCATACTCTTAACTTTGTGTGAGGTTCGTAGTCGGTGCGTAGCTTTGGTCGTAGCGCATCTACGTAAATTATTTTACGCCTTGGCGAATGTCTCATGTTCGCTGGCAATACATATTTAGAAATCAGAGGTCGAAGACTAGGTCAGACACTACACGTACGTAGTATTTAGTGCTGAGCTTCATACTTGAGCTTCATACATGAGCTTCGTATTCTTAATTTTGTGTGAGGTTCGTAGTCGGTACGTAGCTTTGGTCGTAGCACATCTACGTAAATTGTTCTACGCCTTGGCTACTGTAAGGTATTGTGGGATTGTGGGATTGATTGGCATAATATGACACACGTTATCGCAAGGGAAGACGCAAGTGCTTTTGCATTTATTGCAGCCTACATGACGCATACCTCTATGCAAGTTGAACGCACCAATGTAGCTAGAGTTTCCATTTTTAGACATATACGGGACTGAACCTGTCGTCAATAATCTAAGACAATAGAAACTTGTTGCGTATAAACTTCAAAGTGAAGTTAGCGAGAAATATAATTAATTATTACGCATGAGAAAATGAACAGTGCCTCAAGCAGAATATTTGAAAAGCTCTGAGCCTTCAGTGTAAGTTTGCTTGTAAACTTAGCGCGGCGTATTCACACGGTGTGGGTAATTAGACATTCATCGCCATGT